>JACGCM010001237.1:2801337-5602675 GCA_014058105.1 Kingdonia uniflora
ATATTTACTGAGCATAACGGTCAAGCATGCACGTTAGTGCGTGCCTCAATGCTCATATTTTCTACCTAAACATCCTACTGACTTCATTCCAAAGAAAAATCATGTAAGGGCACTCAAAACCAAGTTACTAATGCCTTTAAGGTTTGGTGTTCATTGCAAGATCCTTTCTTGTAATTATTTGCCTTTCATGATGTAATGGCAAGGGACTTTTGCTACGAATTAGTTTGATTATAGTTTCTTTTAGCACATAAAGCAATAGAATTTTGAAGTTCCCTGTCGTTGAATGCGGAACACAATCCTTGCCTTCTAGGTTTAGAATCAAATGAGATCAAACTAATATAAAATATCAGATTCTAAGCAGTTAACATGTGAGGTTCTCTTGGAAGATTTCCATCTCAAATCCATTTACAGTTAGAAACCATACCTTGAAGTGTGAGAAAATAAATTATCATGCCATTTCATGGGGACAATGTACCACACGCGAAGTGGTGCCTTTATATGGGGAGAATGTACGGCACATTAAGTAGTGACGCAATCAGTGAAATATACTTTATTCAGCCAAATAATAAACGTCGTAACCTCTTTTAATTGAAATGTAATTTTGACTAAGCTACCATTCCCCATCATTTGGTAGGCAACATCCTAAGAAAGAAACATGGGATTTTACATAGATAGAAGGCTTAAGAAAATACGAGGTCAAGGGCATAAGAAAATACGAGATCGATAATGAACACAGATAGATTTGATACAAAATACTTAAGAATAATGTGTAATGGAGGGAGCCATTATGTTTATAAAAAAGAGGGAGTCACTAATTAAATAAACACATAATTCCTAAATAAAGATCCTTAAATCCATAACAAATGTGGGTGTTTCATCGTATAAAATCGTTAAAACCATCATATAACCAAATACCAAATGTTTCATTGAATATAAATATCAAATAGCTGATAGAATCCTCAAATTACATACTCAAATCAAATAAAGAATGACAATTACCATTTTAAATACTAGAAGATGCAAACTTTCCAAAATCGAACCCGGGGAACAATAAATTCCAAAATTGATACTGGCATGATGAAATTCCTATTTTGCCCATACTAAAGTTTGCATATTACAACAGTTAACCACCTATTTTTTGCAGGCGCGTGGGCTCCACAAGTTTTACTTCCGAAAAAAATAAAAATATACATCTCATTTAAAAATAATATATCACGCCACGTGTCTAAATTTAGTTCGTCAATGTACACATGTCATTACCATTTTGAGACGTGCCACGCCTTTAAAAAAATTAGCCATATGTAAGTCATACTCTGTCACCATTTATGGTATTATTTGTCATTTATTTTGGGGGAAGGGTTGCTTAGGGCATCACGTGCGATTCATACGGGGAGTCTAGTTTTTAGTACCAAAAATGGTCCCGATTTTTTTTCAAGAAGTTTAGGAATATATAACAGACAAAAAGATTACAAAAGGAATGAGAACCCACATGAAACCCCCTGGTACAAGTTACTAGAGTATACACATGTGGAATTAATTGCGTAAAGTACAAAAATAAGAAAAAGGTTGAAGCTCCTTAAACAGCTATGGATCTCGCCTCAGCGTCACTTCGTTCAAACGTCTACCAATGTTGTTCAAACAACTTGATGATAATGTCATTCTAACGAGGTCCACTGTAGTTCGAACGACTGGATGAAAATTACCGTCAAAAGTCCTCAGCATGAAAATGGCATGTTCGAGCTCCACTTCATTCGAACGACTTCCCATGTCGATAAAGAGCCATGTTGATTGAATTGACAAGTTGAGATTTACCTATAGGTCGTTCGAACGAAGTCCAATGTCGTTCGAACGAGATTTTAAAATCTTCAGCGTGACTATCGAACTCTATAGTATTCAGTATTATGGTCTTCGACTTGTTGTAAAAAAATTGGTTTTCCTTTAGTCCATTCTTCAAAGGGTTGGTCTGGGTCAGCGCCACTCCTTGTGAGTTGGTCTATAAAAAAATTATATTCCCTCCACACATGACTATATCTGATATGTTGAACTTGTAGGGCAATAAGGTTCCAAGCTGTTATAAGTAACCAGGGGATTTTATCAATAGTAAAAGCTTTAATGGCAGCAACTGAGTCTGAGACCACCCAAATTCTTCTCCAACCTTTAGCCACAAATTTTTGTACTCCTGAGATGATTGTCGTGATCTCTGCTATGTAGTTTGTAGAGTGCCCAATGGCCTTGCTGAATGTCCTCATAACTGCATGATCGATTTATAAACCGACGTCTTAAAAGACCCGCAAGTGCACGGTGTACCGTTAAGTACAAGGGTAAGTGGGGTCGTATCCCTAGAGACTTGTGGTGCGAATTATACTTTGAGCTACTAGTTTTATCCAATAACAACGAGTTTGTGTAGGTTTTGAAATAAAAAGAAGAACGAAACAAATTATAAGATAAATTGGAGTAGAAACTAAGGCATCGATTCCACTCCACCCTTTTTAATCGTTAGATAACATAAATAATTAAAGTAAATTACGAGTTCCCGTATCGCATATCCTTGGTCGAGCATATGCAATACATTAAAAGATACAAGAGATTTAGTAATTGGGAACTACCCATAAACCAATTTACTCAACCATGGCCCGGTTAATAAGTATGGATTATGTTCTTTTCTCCATGTTCCTAACCTATCTTGTTATGGTCCAACAAGATGGTTACATAGATTTATTATTCCTCCTAATCCTAGCTATGGTCAAGCATAGGACGAAGGAATACGAATATGCATTATTCCGGGATAAAGATAAAATAATTACTCTAACTAAGCTACACAATCTACACTAAAGCTACATTGGGTGGAGCTTCCTCTAGCCTTGGCTAAGAATATTAGCTACTCATCCCTTTGATCATTGCCATACTAATATTATTACGATAAAAGTAAAAGACAAGAAAAAGAGAAGAACAAGAACTTTATTGCTTATTAAACCTAAATATTTACACTCTCCAAGATGCACTCTCATGGGTGAGATTCCCCTCCTATTTATAGAGTATAGGAAGGATTTACAAAATATTATTATTAATATAAAATCCCCTAAACAATGCTCAAGATCATGCATATATATTATAACTCATGAGAATAATATCTATATCTAATTCAATTCAATGGGCTTCTATGCATGGGCCTTTGGTTGACAACTTCAAATAAGAATCATTGTTGGAGTGCATCACTCTTGTTCTTTGTTAAAAACCAGAAAAATGTACGACTTGTTTATCATGTGACCAATTTCTGTAAATACAAACAAAAACACTATTAGTGTCACATTTATTTAATAAATGACTAAGTAGATATAAATTTAAAAGTTGTACACGTAAATATTACGTGTCTATCACTGCACCTGAGCTGTTTCTTTAAATAATTCAAATGCTTGCTAGTCCTGGGTTGCCTAGAGCGGAACCATCGCAACAGAAGAATCCATCTATAGCACTTTGTGTCTACTCCTTTTTATGGTTTACAATGGACATTAAGATCCTTAATGATTTTGAGGTCATGAGCTGTATTTTCCATTGTGTGTTTTGATAAGCGGGCTGCATCTGCAATGTCAGTCAGAATGCCTTGAATAGTTATCTGGACAGTGAGCTTCATGCCTTCAAATCTCTATTTGTTTCTTGCTCTCCAGATATTGTTACAAATTGAGAACACAATGGCCACCCATAGATTATTAATATATGTACTAGAGTGTGTTCTTCTTTCTAAAATGGTTCTCCAGTTTCATCAATCTCCATGCAAAGCCTCCCAGTCTAGGGTGAATGCAGTTACTCCAAACAAATCTCCACCACCATATAATTTCTTCACTTCGTCTCAGAGCATCAAACACACTCTTGGCTGTGAAATTACCTTGTAGACCGGGTTTCTAGATCACAGTGTTATGAGTATTGGGGTTGCACTGGGATTGTTGTAAATTAATCCCTAATGCAAGAAGGAGAAGCATAATATCACTTGGGAAATTCCAGCCTTGTGAGTTGATAAAGGTACTAAGCTTTTCTTAATAGTTTTTCGACATATACCTAGGCAGATCGATTATTCCATGAGTGGAATGTTTGTAGCCCAGGTGTCCCTCCAAAAATTAATGTTAGTCCCATTTCCAATGAGCCATCCAATGTATGGTTTGGGGAGGGTAGCTCCAGTTTTAATACCCGTCCATAGAGTAGAGATCTTATGGTATCTAATAGGATCTCCACTCTTGGTGCTGAATTTTGAGCTGAGATATTTTCCCCATTCTTCTGTTCCTTGTTTAAAAACCCAATGGAGTTTGCACAGCATTACATTGTTCACATCCTCCATATTTCTAACACCAAGTCCACCCTCCTTGATAGGTTTGCAAACCTTATCACGCCTCAAGGTTAGTCCTTTTATTTTTGTTGGGTCTCTATCCAAATGTAGTTTTTAAGGATATTATCTCCCTCTTTGATAAGTGACCTAGGCCACTTATAGACTGTCATATTATGTATGGGTATACTGTTAAAAACAGACTTTGTAAGAGTAACCTATCCCTGAAAAAAAAATCATGCTCCTTGTCCAACTGTTCGCCCTTTTCTAACTTTTTCAATAAGTGGTCTAATAGCTTGTTTAGTAATCCTTCCTTGAATGAGGCAAATTCCCAAATATGTTTCTGGAAATTTGCCATCTTTGATTCTAAATATCTCGGTGACAATTCTTCTTCTAGTTTGAGGAATACTTCTAAAGAAAATCTTACTTTTGTCTACACTAATCTCTTGCCCAGACACTTTCTGATAGTTCGTGAGAATGCCCATAAGTTGCCGTAGGCACCTGATTTTCCCATTTTCAAAAATAAAGATATCATCTACAAATAATAAGTGAGTGGGTCCATGTGTAAGCCTTGTTGATTCCATGGCTTGTATTCTTCCTTGTTCTCTGCCCTTATGGAGGTTAATGTTAAGTATGTCTTTCGCTATTGGAAACAGGATTGGGGACAGAGGATCTCCCTGCTTGAGCCCCTTAGGCATCTGGAAAAAACTTGATGGGCAGCCATTAATGGAGATAGACACCATATAGTTTGTATCCAAGAGTAGAATTTCTGATTAAAACCAAAAGCGTGTAAGGTTGTGATAAGATATTCCCAGCTAAGGGTGTCATAGGCTTGACTGATATCAATCTTGAGTGCCACATTGCCATCTTATCTCTTATCTTTCATTTCATTCACCATTTCAGAGGCCATACAAATATTGTTATGTATGCTTCTATTCTTGATAAAGTTACTTTGTTCTCTAGAAACATCCCTGTCAGCAATAAGAGATAATCTAGTAGCGAGAATCTTAGTTATAACTTTAAAGATAAAGTTACTAAGATATATAGGCATGTAGTGTTGAACTGAGGAGGGGTTTTTGATTTTAGGAATCAAGAAAATGATGTTAGAGTTGAAAGTCAAAGGGAGCATACCATCTAGAAAGAAAGAGGATATCCCAAAGTATATATATGCACCTAGAATCTCCTAGTATTTTCTATAAAAGGCTCTAGAGAATCCATCAGGTTTGGGGGCGCTGTTGCTATCCATAGAAAAAATTGCTTCTTTAATCTCCCCATTGGTTTGGCAGGAAGTAAGACTCATATTTTCTTCTCCTTGTACTCAGTTTGGAAGTTGTTCAAAGAGTAATGAGCAGTATTGAGTGTCTTTAGGAGAGAGTTTGGATGTATAGTAATTGATGATTTGCTCCTGTATGAGGGCCGAACTAGTAATGACTCTTCCTGTGTTGTCTTTGATTTTATTGATAAGAGCTTTTGCATTCATAACATTTTTGGTTGAGTGGAAGAAGCTGGTATTTCTGTCTTCTACAAGTAACCATTTGATCCTCAACTTTTACCTCCAATCCATCTTTTCAGTTTCCTCCCACCAGTTAAGGAGTTTTGTTTTAGCTAGGTATCTCTTTTTGATAAGATCATTGGTGAAATCATCTTCTAATTAGAGTTGTAGGCTCATAACCTCACTTTCTAGTATTACTTTGTTTTTCTTATGGGCATCTGAGGTTTTCTCCATATCTTTATATCGGCCTTTAGTCTTCTCAATTTCAGCATAATGGAAAAAAGTGGAGTAGCATACATTGGTTTGCCGCAGCTTTCTGCCACAATGTCACTGAATCCAGGTTCCTCTTCCCAAGATTGAAGGTACCTGAAAGGGATGTTGGAGGGCCTCAGTACCTAGTTGCATTCACCCAGAATAAGTGAGTGATCTGATTGTGTTTGAGGCAACACATGTATTTTCCATCCCCTAAAAGTATTCGGCCATTGTGAGTTTTGTAAACAACTATCCAGGACAACTAGTGTTCTATCATTCCCACTTTGAGCATTATACCTGGTAAAAGTAATCCCTAAGGAGGGGCTCTCAGTCAATCTAGTTATGTCCAGAAAGTTTGTAAAGTCCATTACGGTATTTAAGGGGGGTGGCCGTCTTCCCCTTTTCTCAGATATCCTAAGAACCACATTAAAATATTTGATGTATATCCAGGGCTTTTCATTTGTGATAGCAAAATTGGTGATGCTATACCAAAACTCTAACCTATTATTTCTGTTTCAATCGGCATGGACAAGCGAGAAGCAGCTCTCAATGTATTGCACAATAATATATTATCCAGAGTAATAGATTATCCCAGGCTCAGTAGTACCTTCCATCCATAAAATCCATAAGTTACCTTTTTCTGCATTTTGTTTATTAGTTAGGACCTTATTGACATACCCCAGGAGAACAAATTCTTTATAGAAAATTTTGGGATCTGCTATGCCCAAAATATTTAGTTTTAGTCTTGCAACTATTTTCTAGAGATATCTAACCATTTTTCTATTCCCCAGCCCACAGGCATTCCAAAAGATAACCTTCATTGATTTTTAAAGGTAGATCTTGTCACTCTAGGGTCTAGGGTGTACACCTTACCCCCTTGAATCACTTGATTAGGTCCTAGCATCACTTGTTCTTCTTGTTCAACTTTATCAGCCCAGCTAGAGGGGATGAGATATTGTCAGACCTTTTGTACTGCTTTTGAGTATGCATCTTCCTCCAGAATCTCTTCCACATTTATTGACTCCAGTATTGGTTTTGTGTCTGCTACTTTGCTTTCCCCCTGCTGACTTGAGTTGCTATGATCCCCATCCTTCTCCTCATACGATGCTGAATATGTATGTTCTATATCTTCTTCTACATTTCGAAGGGCTACAAACTGGTTTACTCTGCTAGTTGTACTATTTACTTAAGGTGAGGTATGTTTTGTGTTACTTCCCTTTGGTGTTGACCACCCAGAGTTGTCTCCCACTTTTTCATGTTGCTGAATATGATTTGGGGGCCTTGGCATATCTAGGGGGTAGATAGGTAATGATGTTGTACTGCTCACTTCCAGTGGCTCCTAGAAATACAAATGTTTACTTGTTGGTTTAGGATTTTTTTGTCTCATATCTGTGGTATGATTTTTCTTCTTTAGAATTGTTATAGTTTGGTTGCCCCGTATGCCTTTGCTGGTTCTTTCCCAATCTTCTTCTTTACCTTGTTGTGCTCCATCTCATTAACTTGGAAGGCTTTTTGTACAATCTTGCATTCGACAATAGTGTGTCCTAGATTTTTGCAGTGGTTGCAATATTATGGCACTCTATGTAGTAGTACCTCTTGTTTGATGATGTTTCCTTCAATCTCAAGTAGGATGTGGTTTGGAATAGGCTGAGAGAGATTGATATCTGCAAGCACATTAACATGATATCCATAGTCTAGATTACTTGTGGAGTGATCCATCTAGATAGGAGTACCAAGGGAATTCCCTAGTGACATAATAATCTTCTTGCTCTACATTTCTAGAGGCAGTCCCAAAAAATTACAACATATCAATGCATTAGAGTTGTTATGTCTCTCAGCAGAGAAAATAGGGTTCCATGGCATGAGTCTCATAGGCATTTTTTCAACCATCCAAGGCCTTCTGCTCCATATAAAGATCTTATCATCTTCTGACTCGAGTTTGATGATAAGGAATCCCTTTCCAATATGAATTAGTTTGCATGTTCCTTTAGTTTTCCAGTGTATTTTTGCATACTCTTGCATAGTTGAGAGCTTGATCTTTTGTAAATCTAATAAGCCTATAAGACTGTATTGATAGATTGAGATACGATTAGATAGATCAACTTTAGGGATTGAGAGTAATGGTGTATTTCCTCTCCTTCCAGCTTCAATAAGAGCAACAGATCCAGTACTTGCCGTTACTGTTCCTCAAACTTTTTTGGCAAAAGTTTAGATTGGCTACAGTTCTTCTCCGTTTGGGGTAGGGATTTTACTTTGGGTAGTTGATTCACACCTCCCAAACCTGGATCCCCGTGATTGCTTACTCCAGAATCCCTCCTCCACTCAATTAGAATTCGGTTTGTGGGTATTCTTTGTTGCTGTTTGAATCCCCAGCCGCCTTTCCCATGAAACCCCAAGGACATACCACCTTCCGGGTTGGTAATAAACCATCAAGGTTTTTGCTGGCATCAGGGATTTTACTTTGAGAGGTTTGTATCCCTCTCTAAACTTGATTCTCATCACTGTTGTTTAATGTTGTACTCTGATTTCTCTTATTTGCAATGTTGGTTGTTGTCGATATCGATTTGATTGTAGTTTTCCCTTGTTGATCGGTTTGTTCAATCAAACCCTCACTCCCTAATGATTTGATTCCCTGTTAATGATCTCCATAAGGATCTTAATAGTAGTTGCATCCATGATTTGAAAACCAGTACTCGATTTGAATTGTGTAAAAATCACTGTTCACGATATGAATTCGTGGAAAATCGTCACTCAAAGAATGTTTTTTTTAGATCGGTTGATGTATACCACAAGTATGTCCAAAATTGATATTTTTTCTGCTGCACTACCAATTCTAGCCAATTTTGCTTGGTCTCTTCATTTATTTAGAACATTCAAATAACAAAAAATCATGAAATTTCTTGATCAAACATCATCTGTAAGAAGATATTTGGGAACATGAAAACTATATACTGTACATCATCTATAACGGTCCCGATTTGTCAAGCTGTTTCTTCAAATCATGACCACTCTACTTAGAAAACCATCCTAATCGATTCTAGTATTATTTGTTATTTGATAACTCTCAACAACCACAACAACCGTTTTATCTCTCAATCATCGATTTTGGTAGGTTTTCGGCCATGCATGTCTCTTTTTCTCTTGTGTGTGCAATTTCAGTCTGGTTATACTTTGGGCAAATCGTGTTGTTGTCTCATTAGGTCCTACTAAGTATTTGATTAAAGTCTAGTTTTTCTTTTTCTTTTTTTCTTTTAGATACTTGATTCACAATGATGAAGTCTGATAAAGAAGTGAGTAATGAACAATTTGCTAAGGAGAACCAAACGCATGAGGGTGGAGAAAAAAAGGCCATCAATGCTAAAACTATACCTCTCCGTATATATGTTTGAAATAAAACAAAATGTTTAGAGCTCTACCCGAGGAGGAGAAGGGTACTTTTTGTAGTACTTGTTTTGCACCGTTACTATTGATTGATTCAATTACGACGATGTCGACGTTGGTTGTAGAAATATTTGATCGTCATCTCGGTGATATGAACTTTAAATTTGGGAGGAAGATAATTCAGATGAAACTCATTCATGTTTATCTAATTTTGGGGATACATGTTTCTCATATTCACAATGATTTCATATTTGTTGATCCAGAGGGAGTTCAGGAATAGGCACTTCCCCAAGAAGAAGAAAACATATGTGTTCAAGAAAACTGAGGTGGCTTTAAAACGGGCGAAATTTGAAAGACATCATGGTAAGATTCCAATTTATCATTTGTTGGGATGTTTTTATCATTTTTCAGCATTGCATTTGTCACTCCAAGAATTTATGTATTGTATTTGTCATTTGTTGGGGTTGTTTTATCATTATTCTCTAGGATTCTTATCATTACTTTAAACTTATTATTGGTTCCCGGTTATTGTGTCATTTGTTAAGGATGTTTTAGCATTATACTCTAAATTATTATTATTACTTTATATTAGTTCTTGTCATTTGTTTCCCATTCTTATTCTTTGTTATGGTTTTCCATTTTTTGACATTTGATGGTTTTGGGGTTTTGTTTTACTGGCGATGCTCTTCGATTAAATTTGTTAAAAATTATACTATCTTTTGTCCTTCTAAATAAGGGGAGAAATGTGGAGGTGAAGTATGTTAATTTGGTGGATGATCTAGAGAAGATCAACTAATTTCTCTAGGGCCAGCAAGTCAATTATTTTTTGTTGAGTGAAATAGTGGAGTTTGTTGATTATCGATCGACCAATAATACAAAATTAGATAAAACTTTATAACTACATGGATGTATATGGGTGTTGATGATATGGGTTTTCCTCTCTATTCTTGACCTAATGTTTCTAAAAATTGTGGCAACCAAACATTTATTCCCAAAGTTATAGGGTTAGAGGATGACATCCTTTAAACGACACCAAATTGTGATGTTTAAAAAGTTATCTGCTAATCCCAAATTGGTGGTATTAGCTTTGAAGCCATCTGAGACTAACATGTAGCAAGAACTTGTGCAGGAGGCCATGTTAAACTTCCTTTAATTTTCACCTCATTTTATTTGTATGAATGATTCATTTGTTTATTACTTCTTGTCATTTGTTTATTGTTTGTTGTCTTTTGTTTGATGTCAAAGTATTTTGTAGATTATTTCTATGCCATTTCCTTATATCTTTTTGTCATTATTAAGTTCCTTTTTGTCATTGGTTTGTTGTTTTTGTCATTTGTAGATTGCTTTTGTTTGTCATTTCTAAATTAATTTTTGTCAATTGTTTGAATGATATCTGTTAGAAAAATTACCTCGAAGCATCTCAGATCAAAGTTGATATCGGTAGCATATCTATCAAAGTTGATATCGAAGCTGCTTTATGTGAAGGAATGGCTGAGGTATGCTTCTTGCCATAATTAATTTGTACTTCAAAATTTAATGTATCTCTTATTTTTAAAATCTTTGTTTCCGCTATGCCATCAGTTGCAGGATCATAATCAAATTTTAGAACATATTTTGATGTCTATACTTGGAGATAGTATTATACTCCTTGGGCAATAACTCTATTCTAGAGAAAATCACGAAATGAAAGTGGCGAGAAAGAAGATGGAAAAAGTAAGAAGGCGGGGCTGAGAACATTGCAAAAAGAGGTACAACAAAAGAATCTTAAAATTGAAGAGAAGAAAAAAAATAAGAGAAAAAGGGAAGAAGTTGAAAAAAACACATCAAAAAGACCAATGCCAATAAAAAAAACAAGAAGGCTGAGGAAACTGATGCTTAGGTTGAAGGCATCAAGAAAAAAGATCTCACTGATGAATAATAAGATCATGTCACACTGATCGATTTGATGTCCTTAATCCTCAAGGGAAGCAAGCGCAATAGAGAGCCAAGGAGGAGACGTGCGACAAGGCCAAATCCAAAGTCTGATGAAATTTCATCAACTCAAGAAAATTTGATTGAGCAGGTTCTAATACTCTTTTGGAATGACTAGTATTATAATAATAAATGCCAAGCTTATTAATAAAGAATGATAACATACATACTCATTAGAATGTATAAATTAGACCAGGTTTCCTTAGGAATACCTAATATGTATTGGAAACCTACTGGATCCATATTTCGAATAAATTTCATGTGTTTATCGAAATCAATACTGGTTATAGCCTTTGCTGCCATCCTAACTGCGATCCTCTTACTTTCGAGGGTAGTTTTAATGTTGTTCGATATGTGGAAGGCACAAAATGTATGAACACCAAATGAAAACACCTTGGGTCTAACATTCATAATTCTAGGGTACATGTCAGAGATGACGAAGAATCTAGTGTCAAAACTGTAGAAATTAGACCCAAATATATCCAGGAAGTATGTCCAATTTTTGATGGTTTTTGACTCTATTACTAAAAATAAAAGTAGAAAAACATGATTGCTTGGTTCAATGGCTATGGCTGTTAGTAGAGTCCCATGATACTCCCTTTTAAATAAGTTTTGTCAATCACTATAATGGGTCTCAATAGTTTATAAGTTTTTTGAGAGTACCAAAACACCAAAAGCACCTTGTGAATCTCTTATCCTTACAACTCGTAGTTTGCATCTCAAACACCAAATCTGGGTCAACAAACCTCACTTCCATAAAGTAGCTTATAAGTAGTTGGTATGCATGCTCAAAGTTGCCTCGCATCTGAAATACATATGTTAAATAAAATAAAATTATGGAACAGACAAACAATAAATATGAAAGGTCGACAAATGACAAAAATGATCGAAAAAATGACATACGATGAAATGATAAACATGATTGGACAAATGCTGAGTAATGAGCGAACAAACGACAAAGAAAATGATATTACCTTTGAGTTGTCTTTTATTTAGTATGCTAGGGAAACTTGTATTTTACATCAAAATTATGATTAATATGCATATCTTAAATAATTCTTGCAACTTTTTGGTTTGGGTCTTTTCGTAGTTTTGGCTTGATTATAGAAGCAACCTATCTACAAGACGCTGCCTTATATGCGTTCCCCTTATTAATTTCTACTATGATGCATGTATGCATGGAGCAATAACTACTTACTCTATATAGGACAAAACCAAGCAACCTTGTCGCATAAATCTGCGAGGAACAATTATGACATTTGTAATGCATCATGATTTTATATTCGTTGCTCAGAACGTGTACGAGATTAAACTTGCTTAAAGCTGCATAAGCTCTTATGTGATTCTTGAGTACAAACCTATCTTGATATAAATCACCAATGTTAAACTCTTTATTCAAGTTATAGAGAACCTCTGTGTAAGCAACGGATTTGAACCAAAAATTTGGGAGATTTTCACTTGTTGGTGTTGTGACTCAAACCGTAATTCAGCTAAACATATGACAAAAATGCTTTTTAACATGAATATAATATTATGACAAATGCTAAAACCTTCATTATAAATGGCAAATGCAGTGTGCTTACCTGAAGGTTCAGTTTGTCCAATGATAGGTTCAAGTTCATTAGTAAATGGTAAATCAGCAACCGTACTGGTTCAATTAAAAGATGAACATCAGTTAATATAGGTTTATTTAAAAGAGGAACATTAGTTAATATAGGTTCATTTGAAAGATGAATATTAGTTAACATAGGTTCATTTAATTGAGGAACATCATCCGCTATAGGTCCAAACCTACGTGGATCAAGCCCTCTGCCATTTGTTTTAGGGTAACCACTATATTCAGGTTCAGGATTAGGAAATAAGTTATGACGCAAAGCCCTCCACCTCACTTTAAACTTTCGAATACTATTTTGGGACAACCCTTTACTTAAACCAATATCTTTGGTGGTAGACAATCCTTTACCTGAGAACAAATTAAAAACATAGTTCAGGTACTCTTAGCTCATTAACAATTCATATGTAAAAGGGTTGGTCAGGATTGCTTTTATGCATATTGATCATTATGGTAAAGTACTGGACTGATAAAATTGCGCATGCATAACCATTGATGAAGTTGTACATCTTACAGTCCTCATGATGGATTTCGCTTGTTTCTTCAAGGAGTGTAATGAAATCTTCATATGATGTGTAGGCCCTTAGTGAGGTAAGTTTTGTACTTCCTCCAGCATAACTAACGATTGATCCAATCTTTGGAGGTAGGATACCCCCCCAAATGAACAATAGTATAAAACTCAACTTCAGCCATTCCTGAAACAAATGATATAAATTAGACAAGAGATGAATGACTACAAACAATGTTGACAATAAAGTACCAGAAAGAAAATGATAAAAATGACATAAGAAAAATAATAAGGATGGATAATACAAATGATAAAGTAGCAGAAGACAAATGATATAAAGCTCAACTCCAGCCATCCCTCGAACAAATGATATAAATTAGATAAGAGATGAATAACTACAGACAATACCGGTGATAAAGTAGTAGAAATTTATGATAAAGATGACACAAGACAAATGATAAAGTAACAGAAGAAAAATGATAAAATAGCAAAAGACAATTGATTAAGTACATACAATACTTTGATAACAATGTATATCATCTTGCATACCATCTTTACTTAAGATAAATGGGGCGAATCATGATGTGGATACAAAGTTAGAGATGATATTTACTTTAACGGTTGGAAAGAAGAATAACAACGATCTTTAACAATGGGAATATCCCTAGGATAACAATGATTTTTTTCTCCCCAATGACCTCTGTGTGAAGACTTCAGGGAATGCACAACGATGGTTAGAAGACTTGGTACATCAATGAGACAAGTAATACATCAAGGAGAATGAAGATAGCGATAAAAGCTTTTTTTGTAGAAGAAGTTACTTTTTAATAAATTTTAAGGTTGGTAGTTTATTTTGGGGGGAATCTTCTTTCTTATGACTGTAGTTGATTAGACTACTCATCAACATTTAATACATAAAAATAGGGTGGCAGCTAGGGGATATTAGGTGGGACCAGTATCGATTTGGGAAGAACCTTGTTAAAGTAATAGTTTTGGAAAGTTTGCATCTTCAAGTTTTTAAAATGGTAATTGCCAAATAAAGAACTCCTCCTAAATACAAAAGAATGGTTAATCAAATAATCAATTACATTAATCATCATCATCAACATAAGAATTGATCTATGAACCATCGAATGATGTTAACATGAGGCTTCACAAAAGTCACTGCTAAATTGGTCAGTCCCAGTACTGCATATGCAATATGGTCTCAAACAAGTGAAACAACTCAACACAGTCCTGCAAATTAAACGCCATGATAAATAATTAATTATTCAAATAAAAAAAAAATCTCAATTTCAACAGTTGAAGTACTAACAAAACCCAAGCTAGACTATGTTCCAGAATGAAGAACTCACGGGAGGGATTATATGTTTAATATGTGTATATTATTTGTTAATCCTCCCCAAGTTGCGTTACATCCCCTTACTTCCAGCAGTTTATGGCAAGTGTTCACAACATATTAGTATGTAATCACGGGAATAGGAAAAAAATCCATAGAATCGTACGAGGCAAATATAAAAACATATATTTTGAGAAAGGATCAAAGTATTTAGCTATGCCATTCGATAAACTTGTACGGACGAATATCGATAGAGCCTACATATATTGGTATGTTGTCTGACGTTCTATATATATTCAATACATTATTGCAAATGGCCAATGTAACATCAATATATGGCGATTCATATATCCATATCATATAAAAACATCATAATAGGTCACATAAGATATCCTACCTATTACGGCCCGGCTCGGGTCAGGCAATACAGTATCTGAAGCACAACAGAATATGAGGCAGTGCGGCATACATGCACGTGCGGCCAACATGTACATGCTTTCTTCATTAGGCGCAATGATGCCAGTGGAATAAAGCTATGGATGCTAGAACGACATTCGGATAATCTTGGATACTCCTGAGGGATCATCGAATAGGTATTCGGTATAGGCGCCAATGTTGAAGGTCCCCTTAATAATCCCTATAACGCAATATCTCGTGACTGGACATGAGCTACGGATAACACACCTGTCCTGTAGCTGATCAGGATTGCTTAATATGCCGGGTTACAGATATATAATATATATATAATGGGGCGACAAGCCAGGACTAGTTGCATTGTCCATTTATAAGAGTCAATACGTCTCAGTTGGCTAGTGGGGAATAGCGGCGGCATATAAAGCTTTATCTGGGAAAGTGGCCCACATTGTAAGGCAATGTTTCATGGCCCTTCCTAGGCCAAGGAGAACTCGTGAACATCCCTTGTAGATAGCCCATGAATCGTGGTCCAAGATGTCCAAGCTATAAAGCTTTTTTTTGTCATGGGGAGGTTTGGACCGAGGTTCCTCCTTTATATAACTACTAAGTAAATAGCTAGTTTCCAAAAGGAAACATCAAAAGTGGAGACGATGTATACTAGAACTTCTTGCCTCTTTAACCAATTCTGTTTTCAACATAATTTGGCGTGTAGCTATATTAGGATATATAGAACATATATCCAAGGTCAAAACTCAAAATACTTGGGTAGATTTTCTTGGCGTTCGCTAGGGCATCACACCCTTCCACACTTAAAATAATCTCGACGTCTTCATCGAAAACCTTTCTTCAACACGGCTCTGAATGGATTCAATCTTCTACATCTTCAAGAAGATAATACTCTCCCACACTCAGTTCAGAGTACTACACGTTCTTCTATACTGGCAGCTACTGAACCCAACTGCTAGTCTTGATGCTGACAATTGTGGTCTTCACGACCGAACCCTGATCTTTGGCCTTTCAAACTAAAGTGCGTCGGTGACTAGAGCTTCATTCAAACCCTAATCTTTTGCCTTCTGATATATATATGGGCGGTGCTTCCTAGCATCGCACCCTCTGAAATGCGCTGCATCCTGCTACAAAACACCTTCTCCCCTAATAAACCAGGCATCTCCTTCAGACAGAATGACAAGGATATCTTCAATCCCATCTAAGAGGTGCACTCCCTTTTGAGTCACACCGATAAACTCTTTCTTCAAGTCGTACCATGCCTTTGCTGCTCAAGAGTTCAATCTTCTGTAAATCTTGGCTTTAAACCATAGAAGCAAGTCTGCTAAAAACTCAGGTAAAATTCTCCCCATTATCTACAGAACACCTGTCGCGCTCTGAAACTACATGACTACTCTTTCAATTAAATCTGTAAAGGTTTTCAAACTGCGTCCGCCTTTCTTACAGAATATCCGGGACATAAGATCAAGATGCGGTACTCTTGCCTTACTAGTTTTATACTGAACTCGTACTCATTATTCACTTGAGCGAGGAAGGGTAGCTCCTAGGAGGTAGCATACTCTCAACAAGGCGTGAACACTCTATCCTACCGCCAACAAAACTATCAAGGATGGTGCGGGACACCGATTGACCCTACCGTTAGTAAAACCTTCGAGGTCCACCATCAAGGCACTCTGTGTGAACCTGGAAAAGCCCATGAGATATCTATCTGTACGGCAATGTTATGCTTTGCTCAACTTTATGGTACCCCATCATCTAACCTATTGAGCGATAGATGGCATCTGCACCTAACTCGGCTGCAGAAAGGGTGATCGCTACTCCGGCATTACTAAGGTCTCACAACTTTTGAACATCTTATTGCCTCTCTCCTGATGAGGACTTAGCACTGGTACCTTATGTACCTTTCCAAACTTCGGTAGTAATGACCCTGCTGAAATCTGCGTACAACTACGTTACAACTAACAACCCCTCCCATACTCAATAAGTTCGACGTCCTCGTCGAGAACAAAGCTGTGATATATAACTGATTGACGGCTAAACCGTTTGTCCATTTCTTCATTCCTTCTCAAACCTGAGTAACTTGAGAAATTTAGGTATAAGATACTGTCACTCTATCTGTTGCTCTAAGCTAGTTGGCTTGCCATTTCCAACTGCTATCAACCTCGAGGAGAACAACCTTCATACTGTCGCAATCATCTATAAATTGAAACGTAGCCATTTTCTGTCTTTAAACTACCTTCAACAAATGCAGCCAACTCTTATCGGTCATTCGGAGGTGATCTTATAAAGATACTCCATCAATACAAACAGAGGCGTGGGAACTCGACCCTACCGCCAACCACCATGTGATGAGGAATTGAGAAAACCATCCAATTAAGTTCATGATCTTTTATCCTAGAGCATTAATCTATTTGAGATCATGTCTAAGGTAACCCGCACAACTGACTGCAACTCAACTCTATTCTGTGACAATCATGTAACTTACTGCTATTCAGAAATATGAGTCTTCACCAATCTATGAGCTTGAAATGATCCAGGACCATCTTGTGGAACAACAAAGATCAACTCGGGTAGAGTGCTCATACGATGACAAACCTGAAACTCAACTGCGGAGCTAGAGAATAGGCATCACTTGGCCTTCTTGTCTTCTTAGAGTGAACAAAGCAGTGTCTCGTGCTACTGTGGGACCAACTACAGATAGGCGATAACCTAACTTAGGGGGGGGGGGTCATGGTTCATGTCGCGTAACCAATGGAAACTCTGCCCTCAATGTCAACACTGATGGAAATTACTGTGTGCAAACTTGGGACTTAAACCATATCTTCATCTTCTACTTCTTGCCGCTTCAATTTCAGATCTTAACGTTCAGCTCTGGAACGTCTCTATGCCTAACTAGGACAATCAAAACGAGTATCAACTAGGATTCTTCAATCTTTTGTAGACACTAAGGAATTCCAACCTAACCAAGCTTTGTGGCTTCCCCACGTAAATACTTGGTATAAAATATTGACCATATCGATCTCTGCTGAGATGGGCATCGTCCTTGATCACAATGTTACTATACTTTGCAGTGCGTAGGTGGATCGAATGTAAATAATGACCTGCTAGATCACCCTACTACTATACTTCATAGAGAATCTGCCATACTAGCCAGCCTTCTTGAGATAACAAACGATATAGGCCACCACGTCCATCTCAAATATTCATCCTTCCTCTTAGCGTCATTGTCCAAACCATACTTAACTTGAGTAATCTCGTACTCAAATATGGAGCCTTCGTCTCACTTTCAATATCAACTAAGTTGTAGGAAACCCACTCTATAAGCACTCACATCGGTGCTTGGATCATATATCATGAGCATCATCGGCTCTGAAGATTAAAATTGTCAAGTAGGTATTCCTTTCAACTAACCAGACTCGCTCTGATAAGCCTTGACCAAACTAGTCTAGCTCTGAAGGATGCTAGAGCGACATTCGGATAATCCTGGATACTTATGAGGGATTATCAAATAGGTATTCGGCATAGGTGGCATTGCTAAAGGCTCCCATAATAATCCCTATAGCGTAATCTCTCGTGACTAGACACGAGGTACGGATAACACATCTATCCTGTAGCAGATCAAGATAGCTCAATATGCCGGGTTCCAGATATATGATTTATGACGAGCCTGGACTTGTTACAAAGTCCATCTATAAGGGGTAATGCATCTCAGTTGGCTCGTGGGGAATAGCGGCGCCATATGAAGCCCTATCTGGGAAAGTGGCCCGCATTGCTGGGTAATGTCTCCTGGCCCTTCCTAAGCCAAGGAGAACTCATGAACATCCCTTGTGGATAGCCCATGAGCCAGGGTCCAAGATGACCAAGCTATAAAGCTTACTTTGTCATGGGGAGGTTTGGACCAAGGTTCCTCCTTAATATAGCTACTAAATAAATAGCTAGATTCCAAAAGGAAATATCAAAAGTGGAGACAAAGTATACTGGTACTTCTCGCCCCCTTAACCAATTCCATTTTCATCAAAACTTGGTGTATAGCCATATTAGGATATAGAGAACATATATCCAAGGTCAGAACTCAAAATGCTAAGGTATATTTGCTCGACATTTACTAGGGCGTTACACTACCAGTAGCAATATAAACATGTCACATCTATATATTATCCAAGAAGGGGTATTTTTCGTATAGACAAAATTACCCCCAAGAGAAAGACAAAGAGAGGTTGAGATATAATGTTAGGGCGAGATGGACGGACCAGGTCTGTTTACTTATTACTGGAGTAAGGGTAATTTATTCTTAAATCCCTCAAGTCTAAAGCCTTTAACACATCTCTATCTCACGTCTCTCTCTCTCAATTTCTTCCCTCCCATCTCTCCAACTCATAACCTTCTCTCTCTTTGCCATTTGAGTAATCATCACCATTATCAAGCAACGAGATTGGTAATTTTTTTACTACTTCTGTACTTTCGTTTATATACTTTCGTTTCTGTACTTAGGGCCTTAAAAATTAATACAAAGGCATCGACAATTTTTGTTAGGGTTTCAAAAGAACATCATCATTACATATATCTATCATCCTCAATAATTTAATCCAAAAAAATAATACAAAAGAATCATCATTATGTTGTGTTTCAAAAAAATCATACCACATGTTTACATATATCTATCATCCCCAATAATCGAAAAATATAATACAAAAGAGCGCCATTATTATGCTGTGCTTTAAAACACATGATTACATATATCTATTCCCGAATACTTTAATTGATCTCCATATTTCGTTAAGTTATCAATGGCAACAACAATTTATTAATTCATGATTGTGACATCTTACGTATAATTTATTAACTCATCACTGCTAAGGTAGGTTGCCCTAATTGTTTGATTAATAATATGCAATTTTTTGTTTTATTTACTTGATGATGCAGTTAGTTTGTAATTTAGATCTTGATCTTTTAGTTCATGGGAGTAGTTCTTGAAGTTACATTTTCTCCATTCCCTCTTTATCTGATTTTATCTTAAATAAGGTTACAGTGTAAAGAAACAAAAAGGTTACAGTAAAAATAGTCGGTAAATTGAAAGCTAATTCTAACCAAGGATCTCATCTAAGTTATTATTTTAAGATATAACAATCAATGATTACAGGTTTGTATATTCTAAACACAATTATCTTTTTTCTGTCCAGATTTGTATGTTGGTTCCTGTAGAGATTCGAGGTATTGTATATTTTCTTTAAATTTATTTTTACTTTGCTCTTATGAAACTGTGCATTATGCTGAATAATGTTTAGTGCTACACTTTGAATTTTGTTTAGTGGTTTACTTCTATGGCGAACAACGTGCATATTCCAGAGGTAAGTAACTATGTTTTACTTTAACCATCATAATCTCTAATCTTAGTACTTCATCTTAGCAGTACTTACTCATTAATCTTAGACATTTAGCACATATGTGTTTTACTTATGTTTAGTCTTTTTATTTTTACTCATTAATCTTAGATAGTAAGTACATAGATGATAAAGTCTTAGTACTTGGTCTTAGTAGTACTTACTCATTAATCGTAGACATTAAGTGCATATGTGTTTTAGTTATGTTTAGTCTTGTTACTCATTAATTATGAGTCACCCAACACCATATATGCTAATCACACAAATTCCGGCTTCTGTCGATGATCTATTACACAATGTGCCTGGAGAGAATGAGAGAGACAACTAAGGGAACATGCATTGTTTAACCAAGATCTACCAAACCATCCTATCGAATCTGTTGCACATAATTTTAATGATAAATTAAATAAAGAAGCTACATTGACTGAAGCGGCCAATCCTCATGCTCATAATAGCGTTACGGAAATATAAATTTCACCACCTTTAGCCCCTGGCGGCATCACAATGAATGCACCTAACCTAATGAATCACGTAAGGAGTAATAATTCAGAACTCTCTAATCGATCGATTACACAACGTGCTCGAAGGGAACGCAAAAGACAACTAAGGGAAACTGAGGTGTCTACCTTACCGAATCCATTAATTTGCACCAATTCAAGACTCTCTACGCCATCTATTAAACAACGTGATTAAATTTTATAAAACAGTAGTGCCGAAGCCACGCCGTGTATGATTAAAAAGAATGTTAATACATGACAAGGCATAAATGTGGGACTTTTTGTCTCAAATAACTGTCAATAAGCTTACTCATTAGGTACCTGATTTTAAGCGCTGTAGGCGCGTTAATGGACAATTATGTAGCGCCGAAGGCGCGTCGACGAAATCATCATGGCGTGCCACAGGTAGTACTAGTCTATATTACATTACATAATGGTGTTTTTTAAATAGACAAATTGCCATTGTCTCAAAGATAAAGAGGGGTTGGGATTTGCAGGAAAGAGAAAGATGGACGCCCTAGATTACTTTTACTTTCATACTTAGTGGTACTTTGGACAAAACACAGAAATTGGTAGTTTAGTCTTACTGCTTCTCTTTATCTCTCCCATCTTAAGACCGACTCTTCATCTCTCCTAAAACCATCTCTTCATCTCTCCCAAAGATGTCTTTCCCTTCAGCCTCTCCCTCTATCTTTCTAAGCAAGGTACTCTCTCTCTCTCTCTCTCTCTCTCTCTTTCAGTTACACTTGCTGTTGCTGCTATTGTTGGTTTGTTGTTGTTGTTGTTGGTCTTAATCATAAGAAGAATAAATCGATTTTGATACTAAGTTATACTTGGATTTTTCTTTTGCTGTTGTTTTGCTTTTCTTTAACACTAAGTTATACTTAGACTGTTGGACATGACGTAATATTGTCGTCATTTTTGACCGTGATACCCTCGATGTAGCTACACCTTCTAAGAAAATTCTTCATAGGGCCTATCCCCTTAGCCTACAATGTTTTTTTAGAGTTGCTAGTTACATTTCTACTTCAGAGGCCTTAAACCCGTGGTTAGCAAACATGTATAAGATGTAACTTAGAATAGAGGCCAGCAGGAAAAGTTCCAGGAGTGTTAAAGTTACAATGGTAGTTACAGGCGAAAGCAGCTACCATTGAAGTTACAAGCTATTTGGTCTCAGGCAAAAATATCATCGGCTTAATATATTTGAATCAGGTCAAGCGATAACAGTTGATTTTTTTTTATGTATATCACATGAGTCAGATTTCATCTTCAGTCTATCGTGGTCGAAAAGAGGCAACGGGTACATAGCTTAATATCAGGCCTACATGTATAGATATAAATAATGGTATGATGCAAAAAATAAAGCAATTGGCAGATTGAAGGGGTAAAATCATTATTAGCTCTAAATTAGGGTTCATGCTTTGAATGATTGCATAACAAATGTAAGCGATCAGATTTGGGAGATAACTTGCCCCACAATCGCAGGTGCCTTGGGTGATTGCATAACAAATACAAGCGATCAGATTTGGGAGATAACTTGCCCCACAATCGTAGGCAATAAAAGTATTGACTTGATAAGAGTCTAGGTCTTTTAAGGCCTTAAGCTGGCAAAGAATAATGTCAAGTTTATACAACCTGGACTTGAGTTCCCAGTAGTCCTCTCTCTATGTCCTCTGTTGTCCCTTCATCTTACACAACACCATTGAAATACAAGCAGGCAAACATCATACATCCTAGACATAGTTAGCACATCCGTCGTTAGCTCATTCATGGGTTATGTTAAATAAACTATCGAAAAGTTTTGGAGCATTGGTTATGAATAAAAGAAAAGAGTATTGCAATTTGGGTCTTGATTCTTCTTTTAGGAAAATATATAGAAGTCTTTATGAGGGCTTTCTGCTCTTAGTAATTGTGGACCAGTAAAATCTTCATGTTGATATCTCTTTTCCATTGCAAGGGTATTGTAGAGTTCTACATTTTCGTTGCTTTGAGGTGGGTGACTTGCTGTTGCGGTTGTTACACCTTTATAGTTATTTGAACTTGAAACTCTAAGGGCACAAATTCCCACAAAATCCTATTGGAAAAGACAAAGAAGGTTTTGTTTTTCTTTTGGGTTTGAATAGTAAAACTAAGTGTTTAGTCCCACATTGAATATGAGGAAAGCTCAACTCTACTATATAAGTAAGTTTAACACTTAACTTGTTATGATGTGTGTGAGATTTGGTGGGTCACACGTGCATGTGCGACATGTGCGACCAATGTGTGCAAACTAGCTTGGGTGCATGGGCTACCCATGGGCTTGCTCGACATAGGAACCTACTTATTATTATAAGTCTATGATTTGTTGGGGACTTGGGTCATGGGCTCATGGAGATTCCTTGGAATACTAAGTCATATTTTTGAATTTGAGGTGTGAGTTGGGTTGCCTCCAACAGACACAGCTTAAGGTGTGACAATTAGTGAAGATGCACTAACTTGAGGTGTGACCCTTGGTGAAGAGTCACCTATGCTCTATATAACCCAACTTCATTTTCATTTATCATTATCAGTTTTTCAAAGTTTTCTTGAGTTGTTTTCAAGAGAGAAAATAGATACAATCAAGGTTCGTTTGGCAGAGAAATAGAAGTGCTTTATTGTATCTGCAACTAATCATTGTTTCCTGGGAGACAGGGGCCTATATTCCTGTAAAGTATTGTGGCAGGGGCGAATCTGTCTTAAGGAGATAGTGTGCATATACTAGACTCAATCATCACCTTAAGAGGTATTGTTTATGATTTATAAAAGGTCTATCTTGAGTAACTGTGTTTCTCATAGTTCCCGTACCATGTTTTCAACTTCACCATATTTGACTTCCCTTCTCTAATTGGTTTCCAATCAATAGACGTACCCAATCTCTTGGGTTTAACGGTGAATTTGAAGCTGTAAAATATTTTTCATAACAACTTTACAGTTACAGAGATCATATCATCATTTTCCTTCTGACTAGAGTACATTTTGTTTCAATGGGGCAAAAGAAAAATAAAAATGATTGAATACCTTTTGTATTGGAGCATTGATTATAAATAACATAATAGATTACTAACCTTAAACCCGATTGAATACTTTTTTATTTCTTTCTTTATTAATCGTCATGGAAAGCCACGGGTAGTACTAGTATATCATATTTGTACAGTCACTCAAGATTCTGATATACCAATTTTGATAAATCAACAAAATTTTGAGCCATGTTAACTGTGTTTATTCTTAACACGAGTAAAGAAAAGTATTATCCTGGCATCCAAATCTTTCGAGGATCCTTTAACAAAAGGGGAATTCATAAAGTACAGCCCAAGCAAGCCTACTATGTGGTACTTGCTTAAATGCACAAAACACTAACATGATGGAAACAATAGTTTCTCCGTTAACTTGAGGATCCTGGTGTCTTGCTATATCAGGTTAAACGACCTTGTTAAGCAAACCCTTTAGAAAGCTTTCAAAATTTTAACTCACGTTGTCTAGATATTTTCCTGGATTCTATGAGAAATATATGATATAAATAAAGTCAAAAAATAGCAAAAAATGAAATAAAAAAATACTAAAATATGGAAAAAGGTTCAGCTAAAGAGATTGATTATGTGACGAATTAGGGCATATACTGAATATGTTGAAAATGGTGGTTGGCCCGACAAATAATTCGTACATGGAGAGGCATCACTATCAACAAACTGCTTAGATCATATTTTCCTAAAAATTAAAAATTAAAAATTTAAGAGATAGCAAATGGTACATAGAAACATCGTTCGAAATATTCTCAATATCTCTTATATATCTAAACAATAAATGATATCGTGATTTTTACCATTTTCAATCAATTCATGGCACTGTAGTATTCAAAAGACCAAATTGTATTCAATAAAATTGAGGCCATTCAAAATAAAAAAATATTTATCTTTTATAAGTGTTTTATTAAGTAAAACAAGAGAGACAAACATTAGGTTACCTTTTTCAGCTAGTTGCATTAACTTGGGGGAGATTTTTCGCTAAAATTTGGCAGATGGCTACAAGACTAAAAATGCCCATCTTGTTTTTCTGCATTTTTAAGCAAATCCAAAAACAAGTAACTTTCTCATAGTGTAATAAAAGTATATATGTTTCAATATTGTAAATGAGCAATGTGGCACGCGCTAGCGCGTGCAAACACATTATTTGTAAGATTCAAGTTGGGTTTGAGTGTAATTTTGTGATATATTAAGGTTTACATTTTCTTTGCTTAGGAACACCATATTATGCCCCACATTATTAACTAAAATTCTGTGCCGGATAATACTTGTCCTTGGATATAGTCTTTGCAATAAGATAATAAGTGAATATTACTCTATTTTTATCAAAAAAACTTGTACTATATTTTTTATTCTTGAGGTGCCTTGAATGATGTTCTCATTTGCACGTTGTTAAGTCCGTTCTTACTAAGGTTAAAGAATCTTTGAGGGAATTGAACGAAAGCTTACAAACTATTGTGATTTTCATATCAAATTAGAAATACAGCTTTTCGGTTTTATATATAAGATCTCAGAGACAACTATGAAATGACTTAAATGTACTTAGTATTATAATTTGTAATTTTGAATTAAATATACCTATTTTGGTTTAATTTTTTTAATATAGCTTTGTGTTTCAGATCCTTGGTAATCTCACCACGTTGACTTCTTTATTTTAATTTTAGTATTTTTGGTTTTGTTTCAGATTGCCGAAGAATAGTGTCATTTTTGTCTGTAAGGGGATATGGTGTAATTATGGTTTCACCACCATTAAGGATTGCTTGATCAAGAGAGAGAAGGGTTGAGTCAATGGTTTATATTGTTTTATTAACAATATTTTTTTATGTGTGTTAATCTTACTAAGGCAGGCCTATTCTGGATGGATTTGCATATGTAAAGTTTTTTGCTGAAACAAATATGGTACTAAAAATCTGTAGGAACAGGTCATTCTCAAGAAGTTGGATTATAATAATTTTTCCAATGAATCAGAGACCTAGTGCGGGAGTAACAGTTTACCAAAATCTCGACCTGTTAATTTAGCATTGAATTCGACGATTTTTGGTCCATAAAATTCCAGATATTGATTATATTGTCATTTATTTTTTTATTTTTTTGCTTCCCCCATCAAAAGTTAAAATTGCATTACCGATTATCTCCGCTACAATAACTATCCCATCTCTCCCAATTAATGTTATAAGAGAATATACCATTGTTTTTCGATGAGAATAGGCAAGTAGACATGAAGTCCTATTGTCATGCCAAATATTAGTGGTAACCTTACAAAAACAAAAATATTATAAATGGTAAACTATATACTACGTAAATATATGAATTTGAGTAACAACATTACAGCTCAACCGGAAATATTTGTGAGTGATTTATACATATGTTAACTATTAGATTTATATAAGGGATGAAAGCTTAGCTAAATCAACGGGCAACAACTATCTAAATCACGCGATCACATGAATTTCCAGTGTACAAGGCAGAGCATATAATAAGGTAGAAAATGAACTTAAGAAAAATAAACACCCCTCTAGCCATTACTAAAACATGTTGTGTTGAAAATTCTCCTAATGATAAAAGACAACAGAGTTACACTTAGAACAAACCTACATTATGATACTATTCATCATTACATTTGCAATGTATTTCTAGAAATAATAGTATGTTAACATTTTTTTGATTAACGTTTAATGCCTCTTAATCCATATAAGTCGCTCCCCTCTGCATCTATTTCATTTATCAACTTCTGTGCCTTAAGTACCTCCCTTGCCAAGTATGTAAGGTCCTTTTGATCCTTTATAACTTTGTTCACGCGATTCTTAAGTAGAAAGTGATTCGTAAACATTACTCCCCCAAAAGTTACCTGAGCAACAATGGTCACCTATGCAATCAAAAAACAAACAATAAGATGATGGGAATGGTCAGGACTCAGGACACCTAAAAGTAAGTAATTTTATTTTATTATTTGGCACCGATTTCATCAAAGATAAATAGTATCATTTATACTTGTCCCTTTGTGTGCATAAGATTTAAATTGATACCAAAGCAATTTATCATGCAGTAGTTTGTTATTGAACTGTGGCGTATTGCTTATTACAAAAGGAAATCTCATTATATTGTGTTTCCAATCAAGAATCTTTTTATTGATGGAAACCGTACAGTGGATAGAGGCTTGAAAACATGCCATGGAAACATGGTTTATGTTTAATTTGTTTAGAACAAGAAATAGAAGAACACTCCAATTACAATGGCAACATTCAACATCCACGAGACACTTTTCTAGAAGGAATCAAAGGTATAAAAAAGGTTGCAGGTTAATAAATATTAAGGGTCTCCAGAGATAAAAATAATGTTCTGAACTTAGCAAACAAAAAATTAATCAATGTCAGGACAAACATCTAGCAAATAAAAGACGATGTGAATAATTCCAAACAATATGATTACAACTATGCTATTAAAAACATCATTTAGCAAATAAAATAACACGTTCATAGCATAAAATGAAAAATTAATTATGAACATATTGCAAAAAAGATTCTAAGTTTCAGCAATTTGTCATACTTAAAACTAAAAATTTTTTAAAAGGCGTGATACTTCTAGTCACTTTGAGAAGGTCATAATCTATATAATCACTGTCTGAGACTGTTAGTTTATACTATGGATTTCTTGCAGCCTTGATAGTAGTAGTCTCCTTCTAAAAGTGTAGAAAAGATTCAAAAAATGAGAAACTTTACATTTCCACATTGAATTCAATATGAATACAAAATTTGAATAACAAACTTTAAAACTGAAGTAATCGAATTGAATAATTCTTTATACAGACTTCAATTATTAGTGTAATGAAACTTTACTGTTAGTTTTTGAAATTATATAACAAATAAATAAACTTTTATTTAACAAGAGGAATGGCTACATCTAAATATATTTCATATCAATATAGGTTGCTAAACAAGTAGCTTAAAAAGAGCAGTTTAGAAGGTCCAGTTTTTTTACTGTACTACTATCTAGTCCCTCAAAGCTCTTTTTTATACTATACTGATGACTCTTTAGACACCTATACCCATATCTCCCCCTATCCTAACGTTGCTAAGGTTGTCTTGCTATCTTGCTGCAGCTAGACGTTGTCATTCTGAGTTCTGAGAGTTTCATCCTACTAGACCTGGAATCTCCCTTAGAACAAATCCCACCAATGCTCTATGTCTAGGCTATAAAACTATAAGTAAGGTGGCTAAACTGAGCTTGCTCAAGTCGGTCATGTGCAACCTGAAGGTTGTACAATTACGGTATTTGAATATAAATATTATTTTACTTTTCAAGTAGTGCAACCCTGGCAGGTTAAAGAGTGGAACTTCCTTTCGCTTCCTATAAGTTAACCAAGTTTTCTCCTCAGGTTGAGTTGTCCTATCTCTAATCTCTTTGTTAGAATACTCATAAGGTTCAGTTCATAGTCGAATGTAAGTCACCTTGACATTTATTTTCATAAGGCCTCAGTCTTTCAATACTAAGCAAACCTCGTTTTCCCTCCTAATAAATTTTTTACGACTAATCTAAATGCCAACTCATATGGTTTAAAAAATTAAGCAAATTAAGCCAATTAAGAACAATCACAAAAAAAAACTAACAAATCAAGCCAATTCTACTAAACCAAATAAAGCCAATAAACGTTCGATACCCTACAAAAAGGAATGAAGACCAAGGATCCTATAAATGCCAAGAAACAGAAAGATCACTGGTCGGAGCCAAACCTCCATGGAATTGCTTTGACTACCTTTTGGAGCCAAAACCCATCTACGGTCCCCATCATTCTTAAAATGACTATCTTATCATACCAAAACCTCAATGTCAATGCAATCTTGAAGATTTAGTTATTAGTGAATAGTGATTCCTCAACTCATACAAGCCCAATCAATATCGGCATTATAGCATTGCCATGACTCTTTCACAACTAAGTTGTTGAAAGAAATCAGACCTTGTTGATGTCTTTGTGAAATTATATTGGGACTATTATAAGATTAAGGCACTGCGGCTCTTTGGTATGGTGCCAACAATCAGCCGGCTACGATTTCTTGGAACTTTGAAGAATAAAGGGACTGTAATCACTGCGGAAAATGCCAACCAAACCCAACTGATAAAATGGTATGCATCTTGAGTTCTTTCTTTTAGATCTTTATTGGCATATAAAGTAAATAGGGAATATGTATGTGCCGATGCAATCTAAACTTAACAAGTTTAGACCTGAACTAGGTGAGACCTTAGAACTTTCATAAACCAAATGTACTTTAAGCATGAGGAAAAGACTACATAGTTCCTCAACACGTTTACGAGATTGATACTATGTAAGAAGCTATTTTACAGATACTCAAATTATGATGACAATGCTAAGAGAAAAAAATAGAAAAGACATACTCTTTGTGCATATGCATTGACTAATGCATGATACATTGTAGGAGACGGCTTTAAACCCAGTGGATTTCCTAACCTCCAAGCACTCAATTGCATCCTTAAACCTTCCCGATTGCCCATAGACGTAAATGAGTGTAATATACATGATAACATTCGGTATCACCCCTTGGCTCCGCATCTTTTCCACCAAGCCCTTCAACCCAGTGAATTAATCATGATATTGTATGTCGTACTACATGGGGAACACTCACTATCATTCATCTCTTGTAAAAGCTCATCGGCCCTATCATGTGTAATGATCCATTTTCCACTAAATTTTAGTATTGTTCGAATTTTCTTAGAATACCTCAAATAGAGAGAATAAATATTAATCGACCAATCACCAAGTACGGATTTAGAATTTAGCTGATAGCTCTTTTTTCTTCCTGCTCTTATGCGAGTTATGAGTAACTGAAATAATATATTGGTTAGTTTTTTAAATTAGGAATTTAATAGGCTTGTGCTTCTCTATGTTAAACAATGACTTTTGTGCAGTTAACTGAATGGCTATATGTTGTGATACATGCCTCTCAATGCCGTATCCCCAGGTGTTCTTATGTGAATTATCTTAAAACAAAATCACAGTTCAAACATTTCAAGGATTGCAAGATTCGTTCATCTGGTGGCTGTATCAAGTGTAAGACATTATGGGCGTTACTAGACTATCATGCGCGGAGTTGCAAAAAGATGGAATGCTATGTACCTCGTTGCAAGTGAGTATTACACTTACTGTCATCAAGATTTTGTTGTTTTTTCACTACACAAACACATGTAGGTCAGAATTGTGAACCTACACTAATCAACCTATGTGAAGTACAGTGTGTTAGAGCTTCAGTAATTGGGTTGTTTCCTGTGAGATGGTTGATATCATGAAGAAATCATCCTCAATAATCCATTTTAAGCACTTCTAATCCCATGGAAAATGCAATTGAAATTAGCGTCAGTTCCACCTTTGCACCTGATGTGGTGTTTCGTTGTTGTTAGAACGTAAGTGTTAAGATGTGTTATTTTCTTTGGGGACATTATTCTCCGGAAAATGACCACCCATATCAAAATACATTCAATTATCTGGTTATGTGCTTCACCGTGTATATACCTCCAAAATTTACCTAAAACTGTAATGGATATTAAAGTTGACTTATTTATTTTGGAGGGATCTGAAAGAGCGTCTAAAAATTTGCAGTAACCCCAATCTGACTCGCGCAAAGGATGTGGTTGATTAGAAGGGTGGTAGGATTTCCCAGAGTGTACAGTTAAGGACTGGGATATAAAGTTAACTAACTGCATGAGATATACCAAGAAGAGTGTTGTTGAAACTGGTAGTGGAGACCTCGGCGAAATCCAAAACTATTTAACCAGTACAGAGTTAAGTGTTTAGAATGGGTGAGAATAATTTTGCATTACCCATATAGTCAGTTACAGATACCCATTTTTTCACAATAAAGAGAAGATCGGTACAGTACCTGCCAGATTCTTAAAACTTTGATGAACAAAAGTTGGATAAATGCATTGGGGGCAAGGCACCAATTAGTATAAGCATGTAGAGCAGTAGTTTGTAAATAGAAAATTTTCGTTAAATATTTAATTGTTCTGGTGAATTTTGGGACATCTTTTACTATATTAAGGGTTATTCTGATTATGTGTTCACTCAGAAATTTTGGTGAACTTTGGTCCTGAATTAGAGTTTATTTTGTTTTCAACGTTTTCCATTATCTGCAGAGCACACTCATAACTCTGAAATGCAATTTTATGACTAAAGCAGGGATGCCAAGAGGTATACGGTAGATATGTATGGGTGTGTACTCTGTTCTCTATAACAAAAAATGGAGGAACGAAAGTAGAATACATAAGAAATATTAAGTACTAATCGATCTAGCCACAGTTGGTAAAAATAATCTTCGAATACAGTAGATTAAATCCCCTTTCTGCAACAACAGCTATTTTATCTCCGATCAGCTTCGCCGTCCTGTCAACCAAGAACAATATAAACATGTTCATCACTATTCAGTTGTAGATGGGGGGAAATTGTAAAACAGAATACTGCAAGGCATCAAACAGGAGAGAATTTCATCTGAAATAAGCTGAGCCTGTATTGCCCTTAACAGTCTTCACCTGAGATATCCTCTCCACCACCTCCATACTGATCTACTTCCAGTTTTATCCAAAGGAGATTCTGATCAGGATGGGATCCTACAACATGATGAGCTCGATCATCTTTTCTCATATGTGCCAGAAAGTCCTTGGGATGAAGCTCCTTACAAGAATGCTGGAGAGAGCACTGCATTGGGAGGCATGCCCCTTGATGCGTTCTTGTCAAAGTGGGCCCTTATGACACTACTGGATCCGTCTAATACTTCGGCTTATTTGTTCTATATTGGCTACCCAGAAGATACTTCTTCCGCACTTTGCATAGCTAAGAGAAAGTGGTTAGACTGTAAGAGGGAAGGCCTCCAAAGAAATTACTTTCAGTGCTTTGTTTTTGGACCTAAAAATGTTGGAAAGTCAGAATTGTTAAATGCATTTCTCGGAAGGCCCTTCCTTAGAAGCTGTAGTTCAACCAATAAAGAGCATTTAACAGTAAACTTCCTTGATTGCTTTTTGGCCCCGGTTAGACAATATGTGCATGTGCATGGGAGTCTTCCCTTGCGGAACAGATGCATATTTGCATTATATGCTGACGAGAAATCTAACCATGATCGAGGCCGATAATAGGCTGATTTAACAAGAGAGCGTGGAGTCTCTTTGGACGCTGAACTTCGTGAAGAATGTAGGAAAAGGGGTTTACTTGGATTACTTTCAATTAATGAAATGCGGCAACAACTTCGTTTTTGGTTGGATTTGTTTCTCAACCACTTTGTTCCATTTTTGCTTATGATATTTTCCAGAGCCTTCAATGTGTCTAGAAAATTTATGCCGGAAGAAGCTGTGCAAGCTACACTATCATCTCTGTCAGATGAAGTCATGGATACTTTGGGCAGGACAGCTTTGACATCTGAAGTTTCAGTTTCTGGGAGGAGGAAATTGGAGCTCCTTGAGATGCAAGAACTTATCAAGGAGAGAGAGGAAGAAATCCAAGCTGGACGGGCAATTAACCAAGTTGATGTGACTTCAGAGGAGATGCCAATGCTAATGGAGAGAGACGTACAAGAGCAGGTGGTTGCAAAAACATTGGAGAAAGAGGAGCAGCTCTTTGAGTTCAGTCGCACCTTACCTGTCCTTGCTTCAGCCTCTTCGGTGAGTAGACTTGTTAATAAAGAGATTGGACTTTATAATAGCATGCTACAGAAGGAAGGTACGTATGAAGAGTCTCTAAACTTGTATGGTTCAGCAAGGAAGAAAGCTGCCGAAGTGCCTATAGAGAACAAGGTTTCTTCAGAACTCATAGACAAGGTCGATGCAATGCTCCAAAATCTTGAAAATGAACTCAACAATATCGGTGATAGTTTAGGCGACTCACGCAAACTCCAAAAGCTTGAAATGGAGGTTGATGTTGTCTATGCCAAAATAGGTGAACATTGGTGACTTCTTAACAGGGGTTGCGATGACAAAGTGACTCCTGAAGAGGTAGCCACAACAGCTATTCACCTCAAAAACAATATTGACAAGAAATATATCCAAGAACTAATCAACAACTTTTTCAAAGATGAAAAAAAGCTGGCAAGTCAAGGACAAAATGGAGTTGGTTAGTCAGAAGGAAGATGCTGAAGTGTCTAAAGATGAGAAATAGAGGAGTAATTATACCACTAGTTAAGTTTTAGTTTTAAGTCTATGCTGATTGTTTGGAAAGAGGAATGGAAGGAAATAATTTTTTTGAGTTGGCAATTAAAGATAGTAGAGTTAGCAAGTTGGAAGGAAGATACTGAAGCATCTGAAGATGAAAAATAGAAAGGTCTATGGAATCAATATCTTTTTGCTGATGTTTAACACTTATTTGGGTCTGCATAATTTGCAATATTAGAGCTGAGAGTGCATGTTTTTTTACGGAAATATGGTATACATCCAAATCTTGTAGCCCTGAGTTACAGTTTGGAAAACTACCTTCCTCTTCAAATATACAAGATCACTTTTGTAATCATCCAAATCTGCCAAACCGTTGCTTTGTATCTTATCAGGATGCACCTCTGTAAAAGAAAGCAAGATCTTATATCAAACGGACAATGAATAGATGCAAGATTAACACCACTTTATCTAAATTAAGCTAAACAAAAGGTGTAGAAAGATAAACTAAACCTGGATAGCCGGTAACAGTTATACCAAAGTAATCACCGTATCTTGCTTTGATATAGTTCACCTGCAGATCACAAATGATTAAAATCATATTAGATTATGTTCAAATAAGAATTCGGGAAATGTAGCAAGATTGACATATATACATAAAATATCTTAACTAGTATTTCCTGTAATCCCTAGCAACAACCACTCCAACCCCCCTTTGAGCTATTTAAGTATAACTCAAGACCTTTACAAGCCTCTGCAATGTCAAAAATTCAACCATAAGAAGATCAATTTGAATACCCAGACATGAAATACCCCAAAGATTCAAACTTTACTCCAAAACCGACTAAAAGCTAAAATGTTAGTCACCCCAAAGATTTGATCTTTGAGCCTACATTCCCATAAAAAACAATAATTTTAATAAAATAACAAAAATACCTCAAGTATTTGGAATTGAGGACTTGCCTATAGGTTAAAACTGTTTTCTTTTTGCCTCAAACTGACGTATCTTTTCTCTATCCTTTCCTCGATCTTACTCCTCTCTTCTCTGATTTGGAGATTAGGGTTTTTCTCCACTGAAGCTTCTAAAATCAAATTACATAATCAGCCCTATCGGTAGGGAAAACTAGTCAAATCTCAAAGAAAATCAAAATTAAAGAGACAGAGAGGCGGATCTTCTATGGTTAAGCATAGACGATTGCCAGAAATCTGAGATGCCTTTTTGTTTTACTCATATTTTAAAGATTGCCATTCAATTTGGCTTAATAGAATAATATTAGCCCCTCGAGATCAACTTGGGAAATGAACGGATGGGATGCATTCTTTCAGACAAATGTTTAGATACGACTGCACAGGTCCATTTTTTGGCCAAATTTGCTTGCGATTCCAAAATCTGACGGCTGAAACCATCCACTTTTGCAACCACTTAACTCATTACAACCACGGCAACACCAAACTATAACAGAGATAGTAAGAGATGTTAAAGCCTAAAATTCAACACTACTAGGCAGTCTTGACATTACAACCTATTGAGTTCATGTGTCACGGTTGCACTCTCGTATAATAACACATAAATTTAACTTTTTGGAATAGCCGGATCATAGTAGATTTGAACCACCATCTCTTTTAATATGATATAAAGAATTTCATTATCAAGCGCTCTACCATTTGTACTAAAGATCAATAAATATTAGCCTTGTAATCATAATTAATCATGTTTGGTCATCCTAATAAATAAGGTAAGGCATTTAACAGTTAAGACTATCAAAAAGTAATTTTAGCCTCAAGATATACATAGAGTGTACTTATGTTAAAACTAAAATTTGGAATCCTATGGACATTTGTTCCTGAGGGTGCATATGTTCTCTCCCCTATAGTCTAAGAAAGCAAGGATGAATTTGCATAAAGTGCGTTGAAACATATTTATATAACCTCGACTGTTATCAATGGTTACATTAATACCTATGACAAGCTTGTTCAAAAGTACCTGCTCAACTATTCTAAATTCATTTCTTGTAAGTGAGCCCATGAGAACGTGATCATATGTTTATTGAATGTGTTATGGAAAAATAACTCAGGGCTACAATTTTTAACTTATGTAAACTTGTTAGCCCTAATGTGAACCTCTTGGGAATTGTGTTGTAGCTCCCAAACCTGAACGTAGAAGCTGCTTCGACTCAAGTGCTTCCATGCTCAACATCTCTAGTGCAATATAATAGGCCATTCCAACCATATCTGAAAATGTCTCAGCTGAAATATTATTGAAGAACATCAGCAACTATAAATCGAATTTGAATAAAAGCAACAAAGTTAGAAATCAACATATAAGTTAGTATTAATTAGTACACCCATGATGAACTATTATATCAACTAACCTGGCTAATAAAATGTAAAAAATCTGAAACTTGTGGCCTTGAGAGGAGCCTCTTCATCAACATTGGAGAATAAGAAACTATCAGGATTGATATCTCTATGAGTGACCCCCAGAGAATGGCAATATTCAACAACTTCGACAATTGTCTTAATAAGTAGGGCAGCCTTTTTTTCACTATAATATTCCTTCTCTACAAATAGATTGAAGAAATCACCGCGTGCACGAAGTTCCTTCACAATATAAACAACCCTTTGGTCCTCATATACACCTTTGATCCTTGCAGTATTGGGGTGCTCAGATAAGAGTTTCATTATTTCTATCTCTCTAAAAAGATCTTCCATTTTTCCCCAGGGTTCATCCTTTGGGATCGATATGCATTCATATGGGGTACGTGTTGATACCTCTAGACAGCGACGTACCGTTCACTCTTCAGATACTCGAAGGTTGTCTTGTAATTCGAATATGATTCCTGGATCCTTTTCTCCCAATGAGCACAGGAATACGAAAAGATTGTTGTGAATGACTGAAGAGGATCTAGAAGATGATAAAGCAGCAAAGTCCAGAGGTTAATCTAGAGCCACATTTTCATCCACAATCCACGGGTGGCCTAATAATACACAAATACACTTAATGATCATAAAAGAACATTGGGTAAAATGTGCCTAGCAAGATTAACAGTGAAATTAAAGAATCGTGCACTCACAAAGAACTTCATATGCGGTTATTCTCTTCTTAGGATCCCTTTCAAGCATTTTCCTCAAAAGATCTTTGGCACTTTCCGAAATATTAGTCAATGACTTTTTGAAATCTAACTTCCTTTCTAAATTCAGTTTCATGATTTCTTCCTCACTTTCATCCCGAAGCTGTGGAAGTGTCATTCCACTTAGTAATATGTATAAGATTACTCCAGCACTCCATATATCTCCATATCTCTGGTGCAATATAATAGGCACTTCCAACTATGTTTGAAAAGGTCTCCCCAGAAAAATTATTGAAGAACATCAGCAACTATAAATCATTTTTGAATGAACACTTTAGTTAATAAATCGGTTTTAACCGATTTTTCAACATGCCTCCAACGTTATAATCATGTTATATGCACCATCACCACCACCGCAATAATACATAGTACCCGCGCGACAATACACAATACTCGTAGTAAACATTAAAAATCTCTCAAAAATTTGAATATCTTGTGATTCTAAGACATGCCATTTTCTCCCACTAATAAGCATAAGAGCTCATTATCAACATATACATCAAACATCTTTAGTAGAGTGGAGAACAAACTTCTCAGAACCTGTCACTGTTAACTATAAAGGAACTGTGGTCATAGACTATGAAAGACCCAAGTTCAGATTATCTTGAACAACATAGATGCCCATAGCACAAATCCGTGTACATGGAGTCCAAGCATGATAGATAACATCCTCACAAATTGGTTTTGATGGCTTCCCATTTTTATAGAAGTACAACCTAATCTATGGCAGAAGGAGATATCCACGCTAGTTACCTTGCTATCACCCAATTAATTGTTGCGCTAGAAGCATCATACTTAATACGGTACCAATTTGTTCCCGTTTGAGATATTGCTGAAACAACTTTCCAAAGAGATGGCTATTTCGAATAACTCCTCGGACTTTGGAACTTTGATCCCACACAAACTATAGGGTATGGAACTTGGGACTAAAGTACTCAACAAATTGGTCTCAATCCTGGATTGACATTTCTGCGATTCTAATCCTTCGCATCCATTGTCCATCATTAATTTCATTACTCAACACAGTTATAAGCAACCCCAATGACTTACAACATAAAAGCCTTAAATTTCGTACTGAACATAGCGAAATTATAAAAGAGAATATTCCCCAACACATTTTGTAGCGTTATCAAGCCCACAAAAGGAATGAGGTGATGATGTTCACATACTTAGCAAGTTTATAAGCTTTGAAACGCCTCAAAAAATCAGAAATAAGAATTTTTCAACCTGACCAATCAATGAAACTAAAACCATGGATATATGTTGAACCCAAACTAATCGATCACATAAAAAGCCTAGTGTGGATCAAACCAAATAAACACTTTAATGGATATATGTTGAACCCAAACAATCGCTCCAAAATCCCAAAATCCCAAAATCAAAAACTTTGAACCCTCCATTCAAAATCCCCCAATCGCAGATTCAAAATCGCCTCTAGAGATCAAACCTTCATCTCCAAATCACTTAAGTTGAATGAAATCAAGCCCAACACTTGGATTATGAGATAGAGAGGAGTAAAGATCTGTAACCCCAACTGCAGCAAATAGAATTGTTAAAACCCAAATTTCATAGAGGAAAGAAAGATAGTTTGAGAGGGAGGCATTGATCTCTGAGAAAGGGTTTCATGGCTTCAGTTGAGAGAAAGAGAACTGGTTTGGTTTAGGAGAAGCTTTTGTTATTTTTTTGGGAAGAGCTCAAGTTTTTTTTTTATCGGGGGAGAAGAGGTGTCGGGGTTAATTTTTTTGCTTTTGGCCTTAAAATATGAACTTCCAAAACAACCCCTACATAGACAATCTTGAGGCATCCACAACGCATCCCGACCCCTCTTTGTCTCAGGACATAAGGCAGACTTGTCTAAAGCGGCAAAAACATCGCCTCGTTATTATAAAGAGATATATTGTAGGCCATTATACTAACATGGTTATTTGCTATTTAGGTGGTAGTGGGAGATTGGTTTGGACAAAACATCCGGGGAAATTACTCGTAAACACATCCGGGATTTAATTGGAAAAACATGGAAGAAATTGAACAAAGAGCGTGCTGCTTGATCTCCATTCCTGTGGACCTTCGTAACTTCTGCTGTCCACAATGTCGAATGGCCCAATACGTGTATCAGCATGGAGATGGCCATGGTATTGCCGATGGTGAAACAAAAGGCCGAGTACACGCATTGTTGATTTAACCCATATGGGTGTACATGTTAAACTAAGCAATTAATCCAAAATACTAACAACATAGTCGTGTAACCATATAAGACATCTAAAAAATCATTGTCTACTCATGTCGATTATAAGAGTGTAAGCCGTGTAAGAGGTAGGAAATTAGAGTGAAATATTATTACTGGGTAGATTAGTTCACCTCTATAAGAGAGTCTATAAATAGTCTTAGTTTGCTTGTAAGAAAATGGATCCCACTCAAGTATATTAATAAGAAACATAAAAACAGTAAACTTAGCTTTTCGTAAATTCAAATAGATGCACTGAGCCAAGTTGATCACCAAATGTAGACGCCATTCCAAAATCTGCGAAAGGTGTACAAAAATTGTTCACTAATTTATGCAGTTGAACTCAACACGTCATTGCTCCTGAAAAAGGACACAAACTGAACTTTAACTTTTTTCAGGCCATGAAATGTTTACTCGTTTTTAATGGGGTTACTGCCTCGAAATCGCTTTGTTTTGGGAGATGATTTTTCCTTTTTGCTTTGCCCTTTAGGTTTTAACAACGCTTTCTACCTCAAAAATCTTTTATTTAGTGTTCAGCAAGATAAATTCCATATTACAGGTCTGACCAATAATAATCCGACGTCCCAAGCACCACGATTCAGATGATGAACTCGACTAATTATTTGTTTGCCGCATCACTCAGTATGTTGCTTTAAACCGTTATTTTGAACAATGTAAGTGTTCCCTATATTCTAGTTTGTCGCATTAAACCGTTATTTTGAACAATGTGAGTGTTCTCTCTATTCCTTTGATGACAAAAGAAACATCTCCAATGACATTATTCAAACACCTCAAGATTAAAGCACAAACTCGACCCTATTATTGCTCAAGCTGGGCTAAGGCAGACACCTGCAGCTCAGATTACAACCCTGGACCCTAAATGTTTCCTTCATATTATCTTTGCTTCTCAACAACCATTTGACATGTGGTAAAAAGGAGTAAACAGTCGGTTTTCCTTCATATTATCTTTGCTAAGCACAAACTTCGAATAATAGTATTATATATTAGGAATATTAAGAAACACCATCTGGAAAAATGGGCATAATGTTTGATGAGTTGCAATAAGTATGAACTCTAATATTAAGAACACCACCAGTTTATAATGAAAATTATATAGGGAGGTTATATAGGCATGAGGCTGAAGAAGCGTAATATACATTATGGCACTTGATGGATAAAAAAAAAAGAAAAAGAAAAAGAAGATGGATAAAATCTTTTTATTATTCTAGACCAAAGGATGAATATATGATAAACAAAGACAACTTCAAGCACTTGATGGATGAAATCTTCTTATTATTCTATCTCATAAGATTCTTGAAATGACGTAAAGATATACATTTCTCCAAGTTGAAAGATAGTTACATCTTAATTTATGTGGTGAAATCTTTCCAAACATATAATTGTCATCAATAAAACACCAATGATTTCTGTATATACACAGAGAAACGGACAAAACTCTTGACAAATGTATAATTCAAAGAAACCCTATGTAACTAAAATCTTGAAACCTATTTGGTAAATGAATAATCAGAAATAAAGTGGAACAAAATCTTACCCAAAATCTTCAGTAGAAATTTGTCTTGGTAGGTGCCACCATCATTCAAGCTTGGATTCAATTCATGGTCTCTCTCAAATGTGTAATTATGACTTTCAAATTACAATCACAAAAAAATGAGTCAACCAATCACCAATCCCATGAGTTCATGTGCAATTTTAATTTCACTTACAGAGATAAGAATCTTTGGGATAAGTAGCACATTAAGAATCTTTGGGTATGTGTTTAGGTTCCCACCCCAAATCTGTCTCTTCTGTAAGCAATATATGGGTACTCATTAAACTTCATTATCTGGTTAGGAAATATTAAGTTTACTTAGTCTCTTAACTTTGTTTGGTCAGATGAGTACAGAGCTCCTACCCCATTCCAAAGATAGAGGGTCAGCCCCAATGAGTATGAACTTTACTATAAGCCTAGAAAAATTTACATCATCGAGTGCCTCGAATGTCACACATTCGACTTTTGAGAATTGGCAGGCACAACATAGACTCTCGAGGGGAACTTTCTTAATTGTTTTCATGGTATTTAAGAACACCATGGTTCGACAGTTTACATTGAAACCCTTTAATCCAAAAACTTGAGTCTCATACCCGTAATCACAAAAACTCCATATCGCCAGCCTTTGAAGTTACTCCTAATTCTTACATTAAAAGACTTCATTTTTCGATTGTTAAAGCAAATGGGTATGATTAAACTAATAAAATGAAGCTTATAAATCCTAAAACAACAACAAAATTGAGAAAAAAATGGGAAATTTAAAGGTTTAGAATTAGAACTTACAGTGGGAAGTTGAGGAGGAGGTGAAGGGTAAAGGGAGTGATTAGGAGGGAATTGATCGAGTAGAGAAGGTATGCACATGAAATATGACCCATGAAATCCTCTATTTCCATCTAGAGTTCGGATCTCTGGACCAATCCCACAAACCACAAAGTACTCGAAGTTCCCAACCATTGCTTCTCTCTCTCTCTCTTCAGGGCTTTGGGAGAGAAGAATGTTTTTTTTTTTTTTTTTTAAAGATTGCCAACTAATTTGGCTTGATAGACTATATTAGCCCTGGAGATGGACTTCTAAAATGAACGGCTGGGATTTATTTTTTTGGACAAATGTTTGGATCCGACGGCACAGGACCATTTTTTTGGCCAAATTCGCTCACATCTCGGAATTGGACGACCGAAACCCGATAAAAAAAAAAACCTATTCCCTTCTTATTATAGATGTTGTTTGACAAGGTTTAAGGGAAGGAAGCATTACTGACATCTGAAGAGAATGCTTGAATAAGTTAATCTGATGCGAATCATCATCTCATGGTCGTTTCTTATCGTCTACGAACTATCTTTATTTATGCCATTTTGATTCAAGCTTCTCCATTGTTGGAAATGCTAAGTAGATTTAGGGACTTGATTGTTTAACCAACACAAGGTTAGAAAGTATGTTTTTCCAATTTTAGTTGATTTCTATTTTAATTACAATTATGGTTGCTAATTCTAATCCCCTTGTGTGCTCTATAAAAGAGGAGGCTAGGTTCTATTGTTTTTCAGTTAATGTTTTGAAGATAATTTAGTTTAAGCTTTGTTTAGTTTTAATTTGAAGTTTAGTTTTGTGCTTTAGAGTTAAGTAAAAACCCTAATTTTAATTAAGTTAATGTTTATCAATCTAAGTTCTTGCTTCCGCGACTCAAATTTACGTTAAATTTGCATCAGAGCCATTATCGTTCCCTATGGTGTCAATAACTAGCGCTTAACTTGCAAAACAAGTCGATGATTTGACTAACAAAGTCAAAGGATATGATGAATTGTCTAACAAATTCGACCTGCTTATGGAGTCCATTAGTTGCTTCATGTACTCTCCAAATCCCTACCCAACAGGTAACGTCGACGAACTTACCACCTATCACAGATGAAACGGACACCAAATCTGTGTGAAACCTCTTACAAAGCATCGAAGATATCAACCCTTTTGCGACATTACCGGTTGAAGATTTGTCGAGCCCCACAAAAAGAGTGCCAATCGAAACTATGGGAGTTCAAATGATTGGTTTTAATGGTGCAATAGTGGCTAGAGCATCAGCCACTATGGACTCTAACGCTGGGTTTTGGCAGGATAATACCATGGACTAAGAAAGAGTGCTACGTGAGCAGCACATGAGCAACTCAAACCTGGCTCAGTTCAGCATACAACAACAGTTCTAGGCCCTTAAACTTTTAGATCTGAGTAGCTCACTGCAAACCAGGTGCGAGCCATGTCCAGCCAGGCCTAACACAATGATCCAACCCATATGACGAGAGAACAGTATCAAGCCTAGACCAAGGCATACCAAACCCAGGCCCAGTTTCAACTATGTGACCCACATCTTCAACAGTTCATAGGATATCCATATCCTTTCTTCTTCGATGCAGGTACTATCGAGGATGTGAATGGGAGAAGATGGCAACTCTATGACAGCTTACCACCGGTAACACACGCTACGAACCCTGAATCAGACTTTATTGTACGACAACTCAATACCTCGACACCGGTCACGACCATGATTCCTACCTCTGGAACCTGCAACAAACAATCCATCTCCACCACAAGCCCATCCCTGCTACCCCCACCCCCCCCCCCCCCCTCTTTCTATCATATCTCTTCTACTCCTCTTGTTTCTTCACCTACCCACAACTTAAACTAGCAGCACCTACAAACCCAGTTCATGGGGGTCTATCCCAACATCGGCTTCTCTTGGCCCCACCAACAATACAGGCCCTAAATTGGGAGCAATAATGCCAAACCTGACATACCATCGATATACCCATCGATTTTTGATCAACTCTTATCCGCAGCTACATGGAAAACCCTCCCCACCAATGCCTCTAACCAACTCAATATCAACACCTTATTTTATGAATTCACTCCCCCTTCATGGCATTGGAATTGGGGATACTTCAACATGGCAATAACCTGGTTTTGGGTATGACGGCCGCAGTGGAGAGTTTACATGGTGTCAAAGAGATAGACAATATCATGGTGGAGAACATTATACTCCATCTTTTGAACAACGGCCACAGTTCAAGGAAAAGTTTAGGATCGTGATCAAAACCTCCCGGTTGACATCCCACTGCGTGATCGGCATGAACGACCTATGAAACCACCTCCACGCGCATCCCGACATCCGTATGTTACTCGTTACCAGAATACCGAACATTATTATACAAATACATGATTTGAGTGTCAACCGCAGAGACATGGCCAAGGTGCTGATATTGAGGCTTTTGCACGGTCTCTTATTGAACAAACACAATATATATTTAAAAGTTCATAAATTTGACAGTAAGTTTAATACAAATGTCCTTATTGATTGGTTAGACAAAGTTGAGAAGATTTTTGTTTATAAGTGCTATGGAGATTCGAAAAAGGTTACAATTATTGAATCATGGTTATCTGGTTATGTGCTTACTTTTTGGAACAATTTACAACAGTCTCGCAGAGCTCAGGGTTATTCGACGATTACCGAGTGGTCAAAGATGAGATGTTATATGAAAGAAAGATATATCCCAATGAATTGCGATCATGACATCTTTGGTAAGCTTCAATATTTGAAGATCCCTCTCTACTATTAAGGAGTACACCAACCAATTTTATTTACTTGAGTTACGTACCCATCTCTGTGAGACCAAGCAATAGAGAGTTAGCAGGTATAAATGTGGTCTTACCAAGAAACTCTAGGAATTACTTGGACTTCAAAAAATTTACTATTTCTTAGAGATTGTCTAGTTAGTCAAGCAAGTGAGTGACCTAGAGATTGCCGAGACCCGTCCTAACACTACAACAACACTAGCTAGTTCTACCAATACTGCGCCGCGTACTTATATTTTTGGTAACTGTTATGGATGCGAGAAGCCTGAGTACTAGAAATGTGATTGTCATTCATTTGCGAATAAGGTTGGGTTTGTCGTAGATGGTATGTGTGAGAGTGTTATAACGACTGTTCAGCGAGTTCAACAGGACAAAGACGAAGATGACGATGGTATACACACCATATTTGTCCGCGAGTATTTTGGAGCATCGCCTCTTTGATTTTGTGGTCAAAATTTTCTGAAGAAGGAGGGATTTGATGCGAATCATCATCTCATTATCGTTTCTCACCATCTACGAGCCATATTTATTTATGTTATTTTGATTCAAGCTTCTCCATTGTTGGAGATGCTAAGTAGATTTAAGAACTTACTTATTTAACCAACACAAGGTTAAAAAGTAAGTTTTCCCAATTTTAGTAGATTTCTATTTGAATTAGAATTAGGGTTGCTAATTCTAATCCTCATGTGTTCTATAAATGGGGAGGCTAGGTTCTATTGTTTTTCAGTTGATGTTTTAAAGAGAATTCAGTTAAAGCTTTTGTTTAGTTTCAATTTAAAGTTTAACTTTGTGTTTTAGAGTTAAGTAAAAACCCTAATTTTAATTAGGTTAACGTTTATCAATCTGAGTTTTTGCTTCCATGACTCAGATTTATGTTATAATCACCCTTTAATTTAAAAAGTTTTTTGTAGGAAAAGAATCAAATGCAAAGAGCAAACGTATAGATCACCCATTCAGCATGGTATCATGTACTACTATATCATAGTATTGAAAATACCTGCTATTGTTGCTTATGATATAAGAAATATTTCTAGCGATTTGGCAGTTACTGACTATTGGTTAGCTAAGGTTTCTCTCGTCTCTTTTATAAAACAGCTTGGGGTACATTTTCAAAGGGACGAACCCCAAATACATTTTACCTTGGGATAAAGAGGGTTATCCGTTCGCCTCGATATGTATGTTGCGAGGCGGGATCGAGTGTTACGAGACGGATCTGCGGTTCAGGTCAATAGGCCTATCGTGCGCCCTTGGGCCGACTATATCTCTCTCTTCACAAGTCAGCTTGGCGTAGGTACGAGCGTGCACTATATATATATTATAAATCTCAGTTTTTTCCTATCTGGCATCGATTGTCCCATGTGGCGACGATTGTCTCGCGTGGCGAGTTTTGACCTACATGGCTTGCAAAGCTGAGGAGTAATTAAGTCAATTCTTTTTAGGAAAATTTATAGCTCTTTAACCTTGATTGAAGCCCACTACAACCAGCTTCGTAACCGTCCCTTCACCACTCCACAAATCAAAGGATGTACTCCTCTCCCTCTTCTGTCTTCTTCCAAACGATCCTCTCTTCGATTTTCCTTCTTCATAGACCTTATCGATAACCGGCAAATTTTCACTTCTAGATTGGAATAATCTCATTTTAATTTTACACAAAGAATTTTAGTTTAGATCTTTATTTTACTGAAATCCTCTGCCCTTCTTCATTGATTCCACTCTGCAGAATAATGCTTAGCCTCTCTCTATCTCTCTGAAGCAGATATAGCTCAATAGATTTAGAGGTAATTTCATTGTTCCCATTTTAATCTCTGTGTTGATTTTAGCTTAACTTACTAAAACCCCTATTTCTTCCCTTTTTTGCTATCTTTCATTAGATTCTGGCAAGTTTGTAATTTATCAATATTTAATTCTCCATTCATCCTGAAATTATTTTTTGATTCAACTTGCAAATGAAATTGAAGTTCATCCATCCCATCTTTGGTTGGAAATTATTCTTTTTGTTTGCAGTATTTATTGAGTTGTTGGAGTTGGATGGACTGGTGGAGGAACTTCACATCATTTGTGTAAGTTAGTTATCACTTATCATATTATTTATGTAGTTAATTTTTTTTTGTCTATTTAGGATTCATTTAGTTTGTGCTGATATGTGAAATGCTTTCTTATTCTATCATTACTTCCTATATGATAAATAGATGCTTATGTCTAATTTGGATGTAGTTTTGATGAAATGCAACTAAAAATCAAACTAATGTGTTTGAAATGGTTAACCTGGTTACAAATGAAACAACTATATCTAGTTTCGAATCTGAACCCAATCAGTTTTGCATGTATCTTTGGACATACTACTTATTCTCTTTCTATTATTATCATTAGGGTAAATTTCGTCGTTTTACACTCTTGCTTGCTTTAAGTTATTTTGTTCAGTCGATATGTTTGTGTTGCTACAAAACTGAATAAAATTTTATTCCCCAAAAAATTATATATGTAAATGTTGGTTTAGTGGATAACGTTGTAATGAATATTAAGAATTTTCTTTGATGATTCTTAACAATTGTGTTTGTGATGATAATCTTCCTCCTTTCTTGCAATCGTTACTAATATTTATTCAATAAGAGTCCGTGTCGATTTGGGTGTCATATTTTCTTTTTCTTGATGCCCAATTTTTTTGGGTCATGACATGAGCACAAAACTTATAGCTTGAGTAGTTGCAATAATTTTTGAATTAGTCTTCACGCATCAAGTGAACCAAATCTTTAGTCCTAAACCTAGGTATAGTAAAAATGGTTAGCTATAGAAACTAACTTTTCCTAACAAATAATGGTACCCAAACCATGTTTTGATTAGTGCAAATCCAAGTTCACTTATATAAAGATAAATAACAAGATGTTTCTATCACTCTATGGTTCTATTATACTCATGGAAAGGATGATACATTGAGAAATTGGGATACGAACTAACCTTCTTTTCATATTTTGTAAATAGTTATTAGCTCGGGGCCCCATAATTCATCTATCAAAAAGAAAGCAAATATACACCTCCTAAGGCTATGAGGGTACTTTGAATATGAGGTTCTATTAGTCAATCTCTTCTTTCTTATTCATACATATTCCCGTAGATGCCTATCTTTAGCTTCCACAAATTTATCACTCATTTTCTACTTATACCGTCAGAAAATGCTTGATTTTCTTGCTTATACCATAGAATGATATTATCGTTAGGTTTAACAATTATTTTTAATTTATTTATGATGTATGGGATGTATGTTTCCTTTTAGGGCACTGGTGCTCAAGATCATGGTTAAGCATAGATTTTTACTTTTCACAATTCAACCGGAGTTCGAGGTATTTTTTCGTAGGATGTTTGTTAGGATCCTAAGAGTCTCACTTGAATATGTTGTTGTTACAAATCATTGGAGGCATTGAGTGGGTTGCTTAATAACCACGATTTATTTGCATCACACATCAATATCTTTTACATATTAGTTTGTATTAGGTGGTATTCAGTTTATCTCTATGTGCTAACTTTCCCATACCCATCCCTCTATGTCTTTATTCTCTATAGGTATTGAGATAATGAGAATTTTTATTTTAGTTTGCTATACTTCTAAACCAATAGAGTTGCAGTTAATAGTAATTGGGGAATAACACTTCTACTTTCCTCTTATCCATAGTATGCTTTATGATTTCAAGTAGTACTTCCCTGCAAACATCTTTATGAATGTTCTTGATACTTGAATGTGTGTTCCTAATCATGTTTTCAATGTTCCACATCATACATGCAAAGGTGCCTTTGGTACTAAAACTATGAAGGGTCTAAAAATTTCTCTTTGCTCCTTCAAATTAGTATCTACTTTTTGTATTGAAGATATCAGAAAATTTATTTCTTAGAAATTAGTATCTATTATCATGGAAAAACTCATATCATAGTTTTCCACTTTCATTCATATCTTTGTTACTCTAAGTTTATTTACCCATGAATTTATATGCTCAACTTTTTAAAACAAGTGAAGAACAAAAAGAAGATATAGGCATTAGGTATGTTTGATCTTCTAACTTCTCTCTTTCTCTAACAATCTCTCTATCCAGTCTTGAAGAATTGATAAAAAATCCTTAGAAATTGATTTTAAGACTCTTAATTATTTATTTTATGTTTTCCCAATAAATTTTTTCTAATCCAAAATCAATAAGTGATTATAATAGGTAAGTTTTTCTATTGCATATCACAAATCATTTGAAACCACTCATTTGTCTATTTTCCTTAGGACTATTGGTAATGATGTAACCTCAAGATGAGCAAATTATACAGGAAATCTTTTTTTTTTCTCCTCTCTTCCTACGCTTTAAGTATGAGCTTAAGATTCTATTATAGAATAATTGTGAGATCAAGGCTATAAGGATGACTAGAAAATACTGTGATAAAAGATGCTTGAAATTATAGATTCTATTATGTTGAATTCAGCCACGATAATGCGAAGAATACATAGGTTAGTACTTCCTCTTTTCCCTTGCAAAATTTCTCACTATTTCTGTATTATCTTATGTTTCTTACATATCCATTTGCTTTCTCCCAATTATTTCTTACCTCCTCAATTATGAGAAATGTTTGATGTCACATACCCTAATACCAAGAATCTATTGCCCTTGCAGACTTGAAGACAAGTTTGTATTTACCTACTCGCAGCCTTTAAGCACCATTCGAATACTAAAAGAGTACATCAAAGCCTACCCAGAGACTCAAAGCCCAGCAAGACAGTAATTAAGTCCATGAAGCCTTCCAAGACTAATCGAATACACGACCATGTTAATACCTGGTCGAAGGCAGACACATCTGACAACTAGCTCACCAAAACTCAACATCAGTACTAGAAAGACTTCGACCATGGCAATATATGGTCGAAGGCAGACACATCTGATAGCCAGCTTACCAGACAGAACAGTTAAACAAGCCACATGATAGTTACAGTATCAGAACTGACTCCGGGTACAGAAAAGTTATCCCCAAAGGATATACATATAATTTAAGCTCCCATGGTGACTCACCCCTTTTCTATCTTCTATAGATAGGAGGGAGGAGGTACTATGAAGGGGTTAGAAAATCTCTCCCAAAAGCCCTTCAAGATTACCTTCGAATACCCTGTAACTCACTTCCTATCCGATCTATCATCTAACTCGATATATAACATCAATCATTCAAAATCCTCACTAAAGGTCATGGAGTAACCCATTTAAGGATTCCATGAAAGTGTGTTAGTTCAGTAATATAAAATATTATTGCTGTATATACTTGCTTAAGCCTTTAGTCGAAGATAACCCCGTGGTATAAGAGTTAGTTTCCCCTCTGACGAAACTTGGCCCCTTCATTTGGCACCGTCTATGCTACACCCACCTTACTCATTCCCTCTTAACTATTTTAACCCCCTTATACCCTTACTCAATGGCCTCCACCCTTCGCTCCACTTCTACTATCATTGGAAACTTTACCGATGGAGTAGCCGCTCAACTTAACCTCATTAGCCAATAATTTGCTCAGGCTGATGAGCGCCATAATAATTAGTTACGCATTGAGCATGAAGAACACCGCCAAGAACTCGAGGTTGAGCAGCAACGCCATTTAGATCACTCTGATTGGCAACACCGTGCTCTGGATGAACTATGCCATACAGTTCGCGAGCTTCAACAAGGTCACACCCAAGATGCTCCCCAGCGATCTCGATTAATCGGCCCTTTGTGCATTTCAGCCAGCGCCCGACTTGGGCCCCACCCCCAAATCGAAGTCCCCCGGTCTATCTTGGCGTCGAGGTTGCTCCCACTGCCATACCCACCGGCTCAATCCATCTTGGTATCCTCGTTACGGAGGACACCTCTGATTTTTTACTTTGTGCTTCTCGCCACCCCACACGACATCCTGCTCGGGAATGTATTGGCGAGCGAAGTGCTGAACATGCCCTATACCCGAGGTCTCACCACCTTCTACCCCAATGGTCTCCTCCTCGTCCTGCTTACCTCACACAGCATGAACTCGATCAAAAAATCCATGCCGCTATTCGCATCAGTGCGAGCCCCACACTGAACTTCTGGAGTCGGTTAAACAACCCCTTCTGCCCCAAACTTCTCACGGTCGAAGTACCTCCAAATTTCCATACCCCTAAAATTAGCAAATACTGCAATACCGACCTTAAATCTCATGTCCTTGAATTCCAAAATGCTTTAAGTCTGTATTTCACAGCTGACCACATCTTGAGTCTCACTGATTGCCCTCTCAAATGGTACCACAACCTCCCTAATGGCTCTATCCAAAGTTTTGAATAGTTGTCGAACCATTTTTATCTATTAGTTTGCCTTTAATAAAAACTGTGAGGTCCGAGTCGATGCTCTCTTCAACATTCACAAATCCCCCAGCGAAATGCTCGAGGCCTTCACCAGGCGTTTTCTCGATGAGTCACGCAAAGTCGAACACCTCGACTGTGTGAATATTATTATCACGTATTCTAAAGCTCTGCCAGACCACAACCATGTTAAGGAGTATATCATACTTCATAAGCCACGAACCCTTGAGGAGATGTTATCCTAGGTTAACGGATACATTGACCTCGAACGCCTACGCGAAGCTAATCGCCAGGAGCAACCCTCGACCACCTCCTACACCCATGGTCAATCCCGTCTCACAGGAGACTGAGAGCCGCAAATGCCTTCCCTCCGATGCTAACCCTTCTGTGATTCACAAAAAATAACCTATGCCGGTTCTGCCGAAACTCAGTGCCCCCATCGGCACCCTTCCCACATACATCAAGGCCGATCCTATCTAGCCTACCCCCTTCCCCATCGAGGTATGTAAGGATGAAACCTACTACCAAAATATTAAATGCAATTGCTACCCTACAAACAAATACTATGCTCTGCAACAATCGCTGAAAATGATTCTTAAAGCAGGTCCTCTATATCGATATGTTGCCGATCTTCCCAGTTATCTTGATGGGTCGTATCTCAAGCCTCAACCCGCTTCAACTACCAACCCAGTCGAGGTATATGTTTTCCACCTCTACCTCATCGAAGTTAATAACATCGATAGCGATCATACTCGATGCAAGTGCAAACGAGTCAAAGAATGTTGTAAGCTCACTTATCAGGAGAAATTACCCATACTTCTGCCCAAATCTAGTCAACGTCCTTGACCCGAAGGTATATCCTTCATCGACTGCGATGCTTCTCATGTTCGCTTCCTACACTCCGATCCTTTGGTCATCATGATCAAGGTTGAACATCTTGTCCTACACACCATGCTCATCGATGTGGGCAGTGCAGCAGACATTTTCTTCCTCTAGACCGTCTGCGCTATGCAAAAAATAGACCTCATTACACCGGCCAACGCCGAACTCAAGGGCTTTAATGGCACTACCAAAGTCACTGTCACTCGCCTTAGCCTCCCTGTCACTACCGGTCCAGTTACCCTCCAAACAAGTTTTCTCGTCATCGACAAGAAATATGAATACCTGGACATTCTAGGGCGCGACTGGCTCCATGCCATGAAAGCCATACCTTTTACCTACCACCAAACACTTTGTTTCATTACCCCTTGTGGCACGTGGAACATGAAAGACTCTCAATGCCTTGCCATCTTATGCCAGCACACTGAGATCGATCTTACCAGAAAACTTGTTAAGCCAGAGCAATCAATGCATTTCTCTCTCCCCATACTGTTGAACCCTTTTACCATACCTGTTGAACCTACCGTTTATGTCAAACTCGATGGCCCTGGTCGAGGTACATTTAATGTTAGTTTTTTGGATCCCGTCGAAGGCCTTGAGCTCACTACGTTCCTTTGAGCAAATAAAGATGTCTTTGCCTGGACTTTCCATGGGATATATGGCGTCAACCCCACACTGGCATGCCCTCGACTTGACCTCATCCCTCACCATATAACTGTGAAGCAGAAGAAACGTACTTTGGCCTCAAAGATTCGAGATGTAGTGAACCTCGAGGTCGAAAAACTCCTGGCTGCTGATTTTATCAGAGAAGTCAAGTGTGCCGATTGGGTCTCAAATATTGTAGCTGTCCCCAAGATGAATGGCAAGATCCGAATTTACGTCGACATCACAGATCTCAATAAGCACACACCGAAGGACAACTTACCTCTTCCTATTATTTTTGTGTTTCTGGATGCTACAACGGGCATGAACTCTTATCTATGATGGATACAGCTTCGGGCTACAACCAGGTACCCCTCCTCCCTGACGACCATCTTAAAACTTCATCTATTACTGAAGAAGGACTTTACTGCTTTAACGTAATACCCTTCAGCCTAAAAAATGTGGGTGCCACTTACCAATGCCTTGTTACCACCATGTTCAAACCTATGCTTGAAAAGTCGGTCAAAGTTTATATTGACGACATGTTATGCAAAAGCCTGTAAAAACATACCCATATACAATACCTAACCGAAGTATTCTCGATACTTCGCTCTTATGGCATGAAATGAACCCGAAGAATGCCAATTTAGAGTTTTTTACGGAAAATTCTTGGGTCAGCTTATCAGCAAATGAGGTATCGAGATCAACCCCACTCATATTTGTGCCCTTATTGATATGCCTTTGCCTAGAACTAAGAAGGATGTCCAAAAGGTTGTTGGCAAGATAGCCACCCTGAACTGTTTAATCTAAAAATCCTCTGACCGTTGTGCTTGGCTTTTTTTGCTCTTACGCGACCTTGACGTTCATAAGGCCAAAAAGGACAACCCCGAAGTTAATTGGACACCCGATTGCAGATAGGCCTTTCTCGAACTCAACCTACCTTGGTCGACCACCTATTATCAACACCCCCATCGAAGGTAAAATACTCTTTTTATACCTTGCAGTCAAGGACACTTCTATTAGCTCGGTCTTTATTCGACTCGAATCTAGTATCGTGAAACCCATATACTTTATCAGCAAAACTTTGACACCTACTGAAACTCGATATGCCAAGTTTGAGTGATTGCTCCTTATACTTGTCTACACTGATCGAAAGCTTAAACCATACTTCCAAGCTTACCTTATACGTGTTATCACCAGCTACCCCCTTCGAGAGATCCTTAGCAAGAAAGATAAATCCATACGGATACAACAATGGTCCATCTATCTTGGTGAACATGACATCACTTTAGAAAAGCAAATATCTTAAAAAGGCCAAGCTATCGCTGATTTTCTAGCCGACTTCCCGGTCAAAGACATCGACTGGGAGGAACACAAAGATGATCTGCCAAAAGACCAGCCTAAACAGAATGACCCTTGAAACCCTAATACGGGCTGGCATCTCTTTACAGATAGATCTGCCGGACCTAATGGTTCAGGGATAGGTTTTGTCCTAGTTACTCCTTCCAATAACTGAATCGAAAAGGCCGTCAAGTTAAATTTCAAATGTTCTAACAATGAGGCTAAATACGAAGCTTTGATACATGGTCTCGATCTCACTCTTGAACTTGGAGTTCTCAAACTTACAGTATCTACCGATTCTTAACTTGTTCTAAGACAGTACACTGGTGAAAATCAAGCAAACGGTCACATGGCTGAGTATGTCACCCATGTCCACCAGCGCATAGATTGTTTTTCTAAAAAATCTTCCATTACACATTACCCACGAGGCAAAAACAGACATGCCGATGCCCTCACCTACATAGTAGCCATATTAGGCCAGTTCGAATCTCAAACATTTCATATCGAAGTACTCGAATGCCTAAGTATCGACCAGATGGAAGTCATTACCATCAATAATGGGGGTGAGAGTCTCGATCCCGACGATTGGTGCACACCCTTCCTTGCATATTTCAATAATTTTACCCTCCCAGAGGATCCTAAAGCCAAATATTTATTACTAGGAAATTGCCGACGACATGCCATTCTCAAAGGGTACCATAAATCCCCAAATGGCATACACCTCCGATGCATCTCCCAATACGAGGCCATTACCTTACTTATCGAAATCCATGAAGGCAACTGCGGTACACATATTGCTTGTCGATCTATGGCTTTTCGGGTGGTAACCCAAGGTTTATTCTGGCCCAATATGAAGAAACAAGCTGAAGAGTATATAAAATACTGTGACAAATGCCAGCGTCACGCCCATGACATCTGAAGCCCTTCACAAGATCTCCGATGCATCTCCCAACACGAGGCCATTACCTTACTTATCGAAATCCATGAAGGCAACTGCGGTACACATATTGCTTGTCGATCTATGGCTTTTCGGGTGGTAACCCAAGGTTTATTCTGGCCCAATATGAAGAAACAAGCTGAAGAGTATATAAAATACTGTGACAAATGCCAGCGTCACGCCCATGACATCTGAAGCCCTTCACAAGACCTCCATTGCAGCCAAGGTGCATGGCCATTCAAGTAGTGGTTTATTGATCTTAGGCCCTTTCCCCAAAGCTTCAGGTTGCAGAGAATACATTCTAGTGGTCACAAATTACTTTACTAAATGGGTCAAAGCTGTGCCTTTATGTCAAACCCGGGAAGAGGAAGTCATCAAGTTCTTATGGGAAAATGCCATCATACGTTTTGGCTGCCTTCATTTGATTCGATGCGATAACGGTCCACAGTTTGTTGGGAAGAAAGTCCGCAATTTCCTCAAAAAGTGTAACATCATCCTTTCCCCCTCTACCCCTTATTACCTACAGGGAAATGGTCAGGTCAAAGCAATCAATAAAACTATAGTCGACGGTCTTAAGAAACGTGTTGATCAGAAGAAAGGCCGATGGGTTAAAGAACTACAATATGTACTTTGGGCCTATCGAACCACACCAAGAAATGCGACGGGCTACACTCCTTTTCTCTTAGCTTATGGTACCGAAGTTGTGCTACCCACTCAGTTCGAAGTGCCAACGCGCGACCCGAACTTCCCCGACGAAGATAACAAGTTTGAACTTGGATACAACATGTTATGGATCCATGAAACCAGGGACCGAGCCATTGCTAACCTCGGCTGTTATCAACTCTTCCTTTAAAAGTCATATAACAAAAAGGCTCAGCCCCGTAACTTTGATATTGGAGATCTGGTACATCGGCGAGTCATACCCTATTCGAAGCCTCGCAATACCGAAAAGTTAGCCATATCTTGGGATGGACCTTATGTCGTGTATGACAAAACTGACAAAGGATCCTATTATTTGATGATCGAAGCTGAGGAGCCCCTCCCTAACCCTTTGAACACAATGCAATTAGTCTCATATACCAGGCTGCGGCCACTACCTTGCTCAACTGATGTAAGTACAACATAATCAATAAATATAATTTGTGCAAACCTAAGTGACATGAATGGTCAAAAGACCGGACACTCGGGGATGTATTGGGGCCGACCACATAATGCTTTGTTTAGGCCCAAACCCGCGGATAGACCTGGGGGTGACCTTTGAAGTCCAGTGAACTGAGCTGGTCAAACCTAAGTATCATGTCAACTCTTCGACCCAACCGATACTTACGGGCGACTTCAAAGTTTTTCAAGGTTCCAATTTGAGCAAACCCGAGGGACATGAATGGTCGACAAACTGGACGCCCGGGGATGCATTGGGACCGACCACATAATGCTTCGTTTAGGCTCAAACTCATGGATAGACCTGGGGGTGACCTTCAAAGTTCAGTGAATTGAGTTGGTCAAACCTAAGTATCATGTCAATTTTTTGACCCGACTGATACTTGGGGGTGACCTCAAAGTTTTTCAAGGTTCCAATTGAGCAAACTCGAGGGGTATGAATGGTTAACAAACTGGACACTCGGGGATGCATTAGGACCGACAACATAATGCTTCGTGACCTTCAACGTTCAGAGCATTCTATACTTCAATTCTCACATAAAAATACAAGCTTACAAACATTCCAACAATTCAAGTCAAAAACATTCAAGCAATTCAAGTTAAATACATACGAGTATGTCAAATTCAGCGACATTACTCATGGTTCAAATGCTACATATCCAATGCACATTGTTCGAATTTAACATACCAACAATTCAAGGAAAGAGAGTTCATTACAGGCAAAAGAAGCTAAAGACATACCTTCTGCAAATACCCCACTCATACAGAAGTGGTCGTATTTACTCCTTCTATATGATCTTCTACAAGCAGCACCTCTACTACCTTCGACAGCGGGGTTTAGTCCCGAAGCATTAACAACAGCTTCGACTACAACACCCCCTATAGTATTTTCCACACAAATACCATTCCCTTCTACTGTAGGATCAACTACCACATCTTTAACACCTACCCCTACAGGGTCTACTTATATCCCTTATGTCTGTGTAACTTCTTTAACAACAGGCCCTTCTGTTGGGGGATAGGGGTCGAATGTCTCTGGATCGTACCCTAACCCATCTATAAACTTCTTTAGGGCTTGGTCATGTCATACTCCTCATCATACTGCTCAAGGAAATGTACTTTGTTGTTCTTCACCTGCTCATCTTTACTAACCAGCTTTGCCTGTAATACTGCTACCATCTGATTACAGTTGGCGATCACGGCTTTGACTTTCCTCGTGGTATCGGTTCAAATCTGCAACTTATCTTGATCTAGCACATCGAACTGAGTCTCCAGCAATATAATGGTCCCCTGCGATAACTCATGCTTTTCCTACGCCTTCTTCAGCTGCTCACTCGATACCTTTTGAGCTTTGGTATAAGCTATCACCCAAGCATTTAAATGCACGAATTCTCGACTAATTACCTATCCTCGAAGCATAATTTAAGCTTCAAAATTCTAGAAAGACTAAGCTGGTGAAGCACTTTGTTAACTTGCATCCCTGCTTCTTCTGGGCTTATGCCATAGAGAGTAGCCATCGAATCAGCCATTACTCGAGCGTTCTCCTCCAGTTTGACCCCACGTCGCCTCACTTCAGCTGGTTTATCTTCATCATCGGCCATCTACTCATGAGGCCTCTTCCGCAAAGTTGTCTTCGCTTATTGCACTGTCAAAGCTTCATTAGTAACCTTGCCTTTACCCTTACTGGTCTGCCTCGTTACCTCGAGAATAGTCTCGGGGATACTCGGCCATACCGTCCCAGGCCCTCGTCATCGAGACCTCGGTACAAAGCTCGACATGAAACTTGAATTGTTACAATCCATCTCACCTGTCCTTGTCAAAGAACTTCTATCTTTTCTCTTCCTTGAATACCTAGTAGCAACTGGAACGTCTCTCAGTAAACTATCCATCTTCTTTCATCTCTTTCTCACAATACCTAACTTCTGAAAAATAATATTTACCCACTCTTCGTTCTGGTTGATCAGTTTATTAATATAAGTCTGCGGGTTCTTCAAGCCATTATTTGTGGGATCTACAAATCATGAAGGAAAATATCAAAAGTTTATTCGAGCCACATAGTGAACATACTTCGACTGATAACTTATTTGGATTATATAACCTATGCTTCAACCTAAATTCCTCCTCCCCTGTACATTCTCATAGTTCCCTCTCACCACTACCAAATTCTTATCCCACCCACGCCTAGTCAAACACAGGTCAAATAATAATTATTTGTCCGAATGGCATTAAATGTGATATGTATCTTTCTTCTTATTTCCTTTCCTCGAATAAAGCGACACGATATCGTACCACTTGATCAAACACTTCCTTTCCCATCGTAATTCCATATTTATCCCTTTGACAACTTTCATCATCTCATAAAAATTGCCATTCATCTGGCACGAGGCAACATCCTAGAAATTCAATACCTGCTTCACCAACTTTCGAAGAGGCCGTTGCATCCCTAGTCAAATTTGGCCTCTGAACGCCATAATCCCCACCTGAAGGGAATCCTTAAACATATACTCGACCCTTAACGGCACCAAAATAATACTAACCTTCGACAAGCCATGTTTCTCCATGAATAGATCCAGCCTCGCCTTTTCCTGAGCTGAGACTAACCCCACCGTTGTCCCCGAATCGTTCGTATTCTCCTTATTATCACTTTCTTCCTCTTCCCCTTCTTCCCTCTCATCACCTGAAGGTTCAACAATACCTTCTTTCCATTTTACCTCTCCCTCCTCATGTTCTTCTTCGTTACTCTCTCTGATTATTCGAGCCCTACGACGCCTCTTAGTCGATGCTCCAACCTTTGGCGCTACCATAGCCAACGGGGCATCTGTGACAATTTTTAATATTTCCACATCAGTGCTCTCACCCTCTCGACCTCGACCAGATATACTCAGTTTATTTACTTCATCTTCCTCATCTACCAGCCTCATCCTTGAAGCTTGATAGATACGCATTATACCCTACAGAAGAAGAGGAGCGACATTTGTTCAATATATTCGAGTATCAAGGTTTGATATCATAATATTATCTAGCGTCCTCAAATCGACCAACCTACAGTCGAATGTTTGACTGCAACCCCAACCACCCCCTCACTCTTCCCAATTTTCCACTTGGCCAAACTTCTAACCAAATAGGTTACCCTCTTCCTCCGTCACGCTGTTATAGACAAAAGCCAAGCAGAATGCTCCCCCATCATATAGACAAGGAGAAAATGTGAAGCAATAACAAAAATAAATTGTTTATCTTTACCAAGAAATTAGAAGAATGCCTATTTGAGTGGATCAGATTTAGCAGTGACAGTGGCGCTTCCTTTCCTCTTCTTCAGCAACTTCAAACTGTAACAATGGTGTATGTCCTATACTCTTCCTCCTTTATTTCTCTTTAATTATTTGGGAACAGTAACTTTTTGTCTCTCTCACCTCATTAAATACCTCAAAAAAATAAAAAATAAAATAACAAAACCACCTCAATTTCCATCACTCACCATCATTACCACTCCTCCAATCCCCCCTCAATTTTGGTCATGAGGTATTTTACCAATATTACCCTTACATACTCCCACGTGTGTGTCTCACACTTTTAACATATTATACTTTTTTTAGCCCTCTCGAACGTTCTGACACACCACCCAAAGTTATCAACTCAAGACCACCTGTCACATCTGCCTCTTTTTTGTACCTGAGGAAACATCATGATGGCCTGCAGTGGCATACTGCCCCATGAATAGTACCACCTCTGACAATTTTTCCATTTCGGCTTTCAGCTTTTGCAGTCTAAGCATACCTTGCCTTCGTTTTCAAGCCCTCTTATCCATTCCACTACAGTCGTACCCTTCAACCACATATTTTTTCGAGCTATCTCATACATTTGTTTTCAAACCATCATCTACATCGTACCATATTCTATCATACTTATGCAAAAATTCTCGAACCCTCGGTCAATACTTTTCGTTATACGAAAGAGTCAATTTTTTTTACCATATTTATTCGTTTTCATTACTCCAGTTCGAAGTTTGACAGTTCGAACCGTACCTACATTATCTTCGTCTATAATACTTATCACAGTTATACTATCACACTTCAGCAAAATATTCTTTCATTCAAAGGTTATCAGGCATACATTACCAATATAAAAAAGAAGAAGATAGAAACAACAACAACAGTATCAAAAACAGCAAACTACAACCCCTCTATATTACCCCCACCACATCAAAGACCACCCTATTTACATACGGGGCAATTCTTACAGAGCCCCGCCTTAGCCTCGACTGCGTCTTCAGCATTCACCTGGTCTTCTGCTAGGCTTTTCAGTAAGAAGTATCAGTTACTGACGTTCGGACCCGACCACTACATCACCTTCCACTAATGCTCGTACGGGTGCCCACAAATATCATCCTCTGGCTCCAGCTCCACTAAGTCTGACAACACCACGTTCAAACCCTGATCTCCAAAAAATTTCTGGTTCAACACCATCATTTTCTCCTCAATACGACGCTCCCTTACCTCCATTCTCTTCTAGTAACGAGTATTTGGTGTAATTTCTATGGTTTTGCTTACTCAAAGTAGAAGATGAAGAATGTGTACAATTCCCCCTAACAACACATATTTATACCGTGATTAAGGGCATTTATTACCCTCCTTAATCAATACTTACCTTAATTACTCTCCTTGGAACTGCCCATATTCTGCCAGTCAATTCTTCAACTTCTTATGCCTAACAGTTTTTCTCAGCACGTGCCATCTACACTAATTTCCAAGGCCCCTACTGAGATAGAGTGAATGTAGTAGCCTACTTGCAACCTACAAGCACTAGTGGAATACTCAAAGGTTACATCGAAGCCTACCCTGAGACTCGAATCCCAACAAGATAGTAACTAAGTCTACGAAGCCTTCTAAGACTAATCAAACACGTGACCATGGTAATACTTGGTCGAAGGCAGGCACATCTAACAGCCAGCTCACCAAAACTCAGCATCAGTATCAGAAAGACTTCGACCATGCTAATACATGGTTGAAGGCAGACACATCTGACAGCCAGCTCACCAGACAGAATGGTGAAATGAGCCGCCTAACATGTACTTTCTCAGAACTGACTCCAGGTATAAAACAGTTATCCCCAAAGGATATACATATAATCAAACCTCCCATGGTAACTCACCCATTTTCTATCTCCTAGAAATAGAAGGGAGGAGGCACTATGAAGGGGTTAGAAAATCTCTCCCAAAATCCCTTCAAGATTACCTTTGAATACCCTGCAACTCACTTCCTATCAGATCTATCATCTAACTTAATATATAACAACAATCATTCAAAATCCTCGCTAGAGGTCGTGGAGTAACCCATTTAAGGACTCCATACAAGTGTGTTAGTTCAGTAATATAGGCTCCTACAAAGTTACCTTCCAAACTAATCTCATATTAAGATACACTAAAAGGTTGATAGGCGTTCCAAAGTATTTCCTACTAGCATCTTAAGAATGATCTTTTCTGCTATCTCTAAAAAAGGTACTCAAATATTTTCTTATATTTGATTTTTGTGATTTAATTGTTGATCTTAGGTCAAAGAATCCAAGCTATCTTAATCTTTAAACATAAATCTTATAATCCATTTGTTAAGGATCATGTTTCCCAAAAGAGATGACCTCTATCTTCAAATAGTTTTTTTCCTACATGGCAGTGATTGTCCTGCGGGGCAGCGTTTGTACTACATGGCAACTACAATCAACATTTCTTTAATTGGTAGATTCATGAGTTAGATTTTTGGGAAGGCAATTAATTATGCCTTAAAAAGGAACATTTTCTGTAATGAAACGTAAAGAAAGAGCACAACTGCTTCATTTCTCTCTCTCTTCCCCATTGTTTGTCAAACACATATCTTCGTCTCCTCTCCTAACTAATGAAACTTCATGAACCAATAGTTAATTTCCATTAATACTAATTATTGGGGTCTTGAAACCTTAACATTTACCCATGTGTTAAAATCCTCATCTTCAACATTTACCCAACATTTACATCATGTACTCACACACTCTATCTCCCCCCTCTATATGTGCATTTGATGTCAATATAAAAAATTTGTATAAGAATTTTGATGTTATTTTTTAGATTATATTAGAAATTTTAAAATTTTTCTTTGTTATTTGCTGCCTACAACAAATCTCATTGGAAGCCCTAAAAATTTGATCTTAGGTGAGAACTCACCACTTTATGTCTACATTTTTGTTTTTATGTCATCTTTTGCTGTTTATATGGGGATTTTCATAAGATTCTCTCCATAAATTATTATCTTTTTACAAGTTCTGAACTTCAATTTCGCACTTTGTTTCCTGTCTGCCAATAGTATGAATCATTTTATTATTTATTTTCCAATGTGATCTCTTGTATACTAGATTTCGGTTAGATCGATTTTCTTTGGTGACCTTACCATATTTGTTTAAATGGATTATCTAGAAATTAATCGAAGTATTTTACATGCTACTTTTCATTGTTGCTCTAATTTTGCCCTAATTAAATGTAACTTCTGCAGAGGTAAGTGATTCCTATACTACTTTAATATGTTCTATTATTTTATGTAATTTGCATTTTCTAGATAATTTTTCCTAATTTTTGCTCAAATTTTACCTCTAACATTACCAAATTTACCTCGGGAAAGAAATACCCCATTTTCGGCTTTTCATGTACCTATTCGATTTCCTCTTCTGATTTTAATATACTCCTGGGTTTGAGGTAATTCATTATGATGTTTTTATGTTTGGTTTTTGGGATCGTGGTAATCCAAGGTGATCAATCTCTAAGGTATTTTTTTAATGATAATCAATGATTACTGGGTTCTTTGCTCTTTAGTAAGGGTTATTGAAGTTTTGTTTATTTAACAAGTTTAAATTGCTAATATTATGGCTTCACATGACATGTTGATGCGCAAAGAAATCTCCATCCTGTCTCTATATTGGTTTCCTAATTCCAGTATTTAGACTACTGCCCTCATGTTCATGGATTATATTTTATCTTAGGAGTTTGGCTAAACTGCTTAAAAAACGTTAGATCATATAAGAAAATTGAGAACTTAGTGACAAGGTTCATTGGTTTACTTACTGTGTAGGGAAGACTCTCAAAGATTTACTATTGCTGGCTTTTGAAGTATATCACTTAAGTGGTGTTTGAAATTATATTGTAACTTGAATGGGAAAAATCCCCCCTAGGTGCTCATAATTTTCTTGAATCTTTTGTAATCTATATTTTTGCTAATGTCTACTTTCCTAATTTTTAGAAATTAAGTAATTTCTATGATTGTAGAATTCAAAGATGTCATAGTAGTCTCATTTACTTCCATTGTTGGAGCATAAAGAGTGCAAACATATCATGGACACCTCAGGTATTAATGGTTACTATGGTGTTAAGAACTTTCAGAATGTTATCGTTATAAAATTAAGACTTAATTTGTTACCTTTCGTGTTGAACCTTGATTTATCATGTAACGTTTATTGCTTTTCCCACTTTCTGCTTATTTTTATGTGTATGTTTTTCAGTAACTGGCTTCGTTTAAGGACTTTAATTTGGTACCATTTTGATGCTAAAGAAGAACCATGAGAACAAGATATAAGCAAGTTACCCGTCATCTTTTCGTGGTACATTTTCTCACTCTAACGAAGAGTTGGGGAACAAATTTAGCATTTTCAATCTGTTTTTCTGAGATATTCTGTGAAACATATATCCAATCCTGGATTTTAATCTTAAAACATATACAAAACATGAGGACCCCCAAAACTGTTGCTGATATTTATCAAGATCTTAGTCGGGTTAGTTCTACCGTTACTTTATAGTTACATAACCCTCTTGAAGAAATTAAAAGATAGTTCTAATTCAAAGTACATTGAATGAAAAAGTGTTGCCTATTTTGAGTGTGATTTTTTAGGATTTATATAGAGGACTTGGGTTCTAAATGGAAGATCTTCTGGTGTTGATTTCAGGGAGAAAAACTTATAAGTAAACTTGGGGTGCATTTTTTCAAAAGCAAGGAACCCGAAGAAGACTGTCCAATTTAATGGCCAGTTACACCAGAGGTAATAATCAAAGTTAGTTGTGCTTAGTACTCTCGATTTTTTTTCCTGCATTAGATTTATTGGGTTTGTTCACAGCTGATTCATTTAAAACGGGGCAATCATATGGAGAAAAGGATGAAGTTAGCATGGATTGATCAACGTGATTCCAGGTAAGCTTTTGGGATTTATTATTATTCTTTTTGATAAATAATCTTAATGATAACATATCAATGCATGTACTTAGTTAATAGATACATTTTTTTGTGAATGAAGTTCATGGATATCTAATATCCGAATTTCTAGCTTTTAGTAAAGTATTGATCAGTAGTCCCCTCCCTATGTTTTATGTCCTATGGAAGAACCTTAGCCTTTTTTATTTCTCCAAGATTCGTTTCTTACTCCAAGATCTTTTTGTTCCATAATGACATTTGTTCTTGATGAAATACCTGGAAAATTTTTGACCTTATAATGAAACAATGTTTGTATTAGGATCAAAATAGAATATTAGTCATTTTTAATTAGTGAATAGTTAATTCTACCTTAAAAGGCAAGCATGTATTGTTCTTCATAGGAATTATGTTGGCTTTGATAAACATATTCTTTTGGAACTTGATATGTTTATAACTAACTTATTGCAGTAAAAGGCTAACTAGGTTAACATTTATTGCTTTAAAAAGTTACTGCATGTAAAATGATCTAAAATGGCAATGCCCATATAATTTTGAACCGACGGTTAAAAATTAGTTAAATGAATATCTTGAATCATCGAAACATATTAATTTTGTAGATAAGTCACTTAAAAAGTTTTTACAAACCAATTGTTCTAAAAAAAATTCCTGTGCTACTTCTTAAAAGATTTATCTCTTAATTCTGAGTTTTTGACGATAAAACTCAATATTGTTATGCATCTATAAGATTGTATTACGGATTAGTATTAATAGGCTTCAATAGACTCATGGAAATGGAAATTTCTATATTGGATACTTCATTACTTGCAACTTAAATAGAAATATTTTGTCTAATATTTGAGTTATAGAGGTGGTAATTGTACCCCATGATACCCCTTTTAATTTGTTTCTATTTGATATGGCACCATATTTGACATTTTCTTTATAGTTTTATTATGCTATCTATGGCCACATTTTGTATTGCGTACTATTCATTCACAACATTTTCCTATGATCATATTTGCTATGTTTCTCCCTTTCAGCTAACAAAAGGGTTTCAAGATTGACTACAATACATCTATGTAATAATTATTTTCTTTACTTTTTTTAATAGATTTTATAAATATTTTCCTACTTGCTATCTTATAGGTTTTCTTGGTACATGAAGAAACTGATGGTTAATTTGGTGTAAGGGGACGTAACTGCGTTAAAGGCCGAGAAGTTCTTCACAAAGCACATAGAAAAATAGGTAAATTTAGCAATGCGATCAAGCTTGATTTGATATTTCTAATAAGTAGAAGTGTTTGTGATTAATGATCATGCATGATTTATTATGGAATTAAGGTGATACCGAGTCACACGCTCCGGTCGTACTCAAAAATGGCGTTTACTTATATGTTTATATAATACAACAATATTTTCCTCATGGCAGAAATGAGGCAAAATTGTAATGTGGCCAGTATGATACTCTCTTTACACTGGGTTGTCCATGTAAGGTTTTCTCTAGGAAACTTTAATTATAGTAAATATGTTTATATAGCAGAACGTAGTATGAACTATTAAGGCATATAACAGCTGCATATTGACATTTATGGCGATGCCATCTTGAAGCATTTAGGCGTCTGGTTAGAATATATGATTGTATGTCGGCATCTATATTGACGCTGTGGAAATACATTTACGCGTTACACCATTTCAGCATGCATTTAGGTATTACACATGTTTTACACAGACAACGTTCCTTGATCTAAACGTCTACCTTGGCAGGCCACGCCAGATGCGAAGATAGGCGGATGCCAGATGCTAAGTTATTTTTGTTTTATTATTATTACTATATGAGCCAAGTTTCGTAGAGGGGGAAACTTACTTTTACACCTCAGGGTTGTCTTTGACTAGGGGGTTAAGCAAGCATCTAATATAATAGCAGAAGATATTATTATACTAACATACTTGCGTGGAGTCCTAGAATGGGTTACTCTATGACCTCTATCATGGATTTTTAATGGATGATGATATATATCGAGTTTAGCAGACAGATCAAATAAAAGTAAGTTACAGGATGGTCAAAGGTTATCTTAGGGAGTTGAGGAGAGATATTTTCTAATCCCCTTATAGTGCTTCTTCCATCCTATTTATAGGATATAGAAAGGGCCGAGTCACCATAGGAGGTCAGATTATTTGTATATCCTTTAGAGACAACTGACTTGTACCCGGAGTTAGTTTTGATGCTATAGTTATTAGTTTTTGTACTGTAGCTATTGGTTCTGATACTGTAGTTGTCGAGCGGTTTGTTTCACTATTTTATCTGGTGAGCTGGCTGCCAGACTTGTCATCCTTTGACAATGTATGACCATGGTCGAAATATTTTTGATACTGATGCTGAGTTCTGGCGCTGCTCATTAATCTTCGACTATGGCAGTTAGCTTTGATTAGTCTCGGAAGGCTTTCTGGACTCAGTTATTATCTTGTTGGGCTTCGAGTCGCTAGATAGGCTTCGATATAGCCTTTGAGTTGTGCTAGAAGGCTGCAAGTAGGCTACTACATTTGCCCCCTCTCAGCAGGGGCCTCATAAATTAGTGTAGATGGTGCGTGCTGAGAAAAACGGTTGGGCATGGGAAGTTGGAGAGTTGACTGGTAAATATAGGCAGTTTTGAGGAAAGTAATTAAGGATGGTAATCAATGCAAGTGTTGATTAAGGGGGGATTAATTCAAGTATAAATTGGGGGTGTCAGGGGGAGTGTCGAATTGTCTTCATCTTCTTCCTTGAGTAACCAAAGCATCGAAACCACACCAAACATAAGGTACTAGAAAAGGATGGAAGCATGGGAACGTCGGATAGAGCAGAAGATAGCTGTGTTGAAGGAAAAGTTCTATGGTGATCACGATCTGGACTGGGTGATGCCGAATTTAGTCGAGCTGGAGTCAGAGGATCCAATCTGTGGGATGGCATATGCGCATTGGTGGAGGGTACTGTAATGGCTGAGCCCGAGTGTTAGCAATCGGTATAACTTTTTGAGGAGCCTGGCCGAAGATCAGGCGGATGCAGAAGACTGAGTTGAGGACGAGGCAGGGCTCTGCAAAAACTGTCCCAAATGTAAATAGGGAAGTCTTGGTTTTGGTATTGGCATTGGTGTTTGGAGGTGGGATAGAAAGTTGTTGTGTTTTGCTGTTGTTGATTTTCTGTCTCGATTTTTTCCCTTTTTGTATGATGATGATTTCGAATGAAACAATACTGTATTAAAGTATAACATTGTAAGTATGACACACACTGTAGACGAAGATAATGTAGGCATGATTTGGAGTATCAAACTTCGAGCTCAAATAAGAAGCAAAAGTGGTAACATAATTCGACTAAGTTACTCGAACAAAATATAGTGACCGAATCAAAAGTAGTAACCTAATTCGATTAAGTTACTCAAGCAAAAGAGCTCGGATAAAAATTTATTTATATGCAGGAAATATTATGGTAGAATGTAGATGATGTCTTGAAAACATATGTGGTCGAATGTTACAACGATAGTGGGATGGATAAGGAGGTTCAAAAGCGATGCTTTGACTGCAAAATCTGACAGCCGAAATGACAGACTTGTCAGAGGTGATACTATTCATTGGGCAGTGTGCCATTGCAGGTCATCATGATATTTCCTCGAGTTATGGGACAGAGGTGGAGGTGACACATGGGTTTGATTTGACAGCTTCGGGTAGTGTGCCAGAAGCTTTGTGAGGTATAAAAAGGTATGACATGATGTGAGCGTGCGATACGTGCGTGGGAGGAAGTGAGGGTAATATTTTCAAGATACATCTCAGCGACCTCTGATGGTAATATTGTCAAGACAGATGCCTATAGGATAGAAGTTAATCAACGGCCTCCGATGGCTGTAACAAATACAGTGTCTTGGCACAGTGAAGAAATAAGATATATAAAGAATGAAGTAAGTTAATTTTTGTGTGGGTTGTTAATTGTTATTATTTTTGATTTCATTGCTACCAGTGGACATCATTTTGAAAGTTTTGTTTATATTTAATTAGGTGTTCCTGGATGGCATCACTCAAGAAGTTGCCATAACTGAGTTAATAGAGTCATCTTGACTCTGAAGAAGACTTTGAAAAACTAGAGAGCTTGCAAAAATTCTCTGCAATAGAAGGAAGTGTAAAAGCAGGTGAATTACCAAACAATTCCTCCAAGGATTCTACTCTCACAAAACCTAAAATCATGCTTAAAAAGTGGCAAATAATTATCCTCTTGATGCCATACGTGTCAATGCAGAATGGGTCCCATATTCCCCTACCCAAGCTGGTGTGTCTGTGGAAATTGCTCAACATTTAGCCGAGTCAGTCGGACTAAAGGATTATGACAACCTGGAGCCATGCAAGATATTCCACATAGCCCAGTTGGTTTCTATCCTTGAAGCTTATGCCCTCTATGATCCCATGATTAGGTACTATCAAGGAATGAGTGAGATACTCCCCCCAATGATTGTTGTGATAGAAGAGGTCCATGAGACCTTCTAGTGTTTTTTGCCAGTTTCATGAGAAAAGCAGGACATAACTTCAGATTCGATGAAGAGGGGATCACTGCACAGCTTACGACTATATTGAAGATCATTAAATTTAAAGACCCATACCTCTACAAGCATCTCAAAAAGCTTCAAGCTGATAATTGCTTCTTCGTATACAAAATGGCCCCGTTCACGATCAGGTTTGATTAAAACTAAGAAGGTTACCTTGGCATCTTAAATTTCCAGGTCGTCTACTTTGATCTAAGTTAATGGAGGTTCTTTAACATGCATATGAAGAACAAATCTGACTTTTCAAAAGCAATATTATGAGCATGTAGTTAATAGTAGTTTGAACTACTTAAGAATCGTTACCTTGCTGCCATCATTCAAGGCAAACGCCATCCCAACATCTTCAAGCATTTGAACCACTTCAAATATCTTGGATATGTGGCCTAAAAGGTATTTTATATTCCATAGATCCACATGAACCATCTTCACATCCTATTTGTTATGATCATGCAACCATATTCGCACCATTATTTATTTTTCTTGCAGTTGCTTATGTCTGTTATGCTCATCTAGTTGCAGCCCATATGGGTTAATTTCTTAACAAAACCGATGACTTTTCAGAGACATCTTCAGGTCATGGTGGACCTGTACCATTCCAAGCAATGCCTAGATTTCACTCCAAAGTTGCAAACTCTATGTTTTTCTGCTTATTATATCCTTGGGGATTTCTAGATTAGCCATGAATTAGGGAGAGTGTATGCAGTCGCTCTATGTTCAGTAGGAGTATATATGGTTTAATGTCTTTAGATATGCTTTAATATATGAGTCTAAGTCGTAAAGATTGAAACTAAACAACATATCCTATCTTTGGATACCTCAACATGAAAAATAAAACTCGAAGTACCAGCTTTTTTGAATGAAGGTTTGTGACCATGAGGTGGCAATCAAGATACGCCCTGTCAAAAGACAAAAGAAAGATAATTTCCAATTTATATTCTTTTAAGCCAACATGTCAGGCTTCAATATGGAAAATATAAACAAGAAAAATGGTATTTACTTGGTATGCTTCCGCAAACTCTTGATAACTGGAGTTCCAATCATAAGATTCGGGACAAAGTGCCTATGAAGAATAAGACGCATGAAAAAAATTATCCGTTATCCAAAGTGCTTTAATGATGTAATATGCCTATTACTTGTTGTGGTTTCTACCTAATACTTGGAGGACCCTTTTGAGATTTGGTCATTGAAAAGTTAACAACGCAATTTACACACTTTTTATTTGATCATTAATAGAATTATCAGTCAGAAAAGAAGAAACATACAAAATAGTATTACAGTGTTATTCATGCATTATATGATGTTTTATTTTTTTGTGCGAAGTTGCCTTAGTGGCGAATAAAACTTGAAAGGGTTCCATGTGAATTTGTTAACTAGAAAGGGTCTTTCATTACAGGTGTTAATGCAAAAGTAAGCCCACCTCCTTATAAGTTATGTTTACTAAAATGATTCTTCATGATTACTTATAGTAACTTTCACGATTTTCAACACGCAGTAATGTCTCCTCTTTAAATGGTAATTATAAAAAATTGTAACCTACCCAATCAAGACCCTTTTAAAGTTGAAGAACAAAAGACTAAAGATTAGACTTAGACTCCCATGTACCTTTATTCTTCTTCTCGATATAATTTTTTGTATGGATCTTCTAACTATTAGGCCTGAAGATTGAGAGTTCATCAGGCGAACTTCACGATTCACAATCTAAGAATTGTTGCTACTATTGCGATTTATAGGTACCTATATCAAATTATTATGATTTTTATCTTTCTAATTTATAAAATACTGAAGATATTCTATAGAAAATGTAAGACTTATTCTAACAAAAACCTTTGGATTCATTATCTCTCAATTCCAAGGGCAATATTATTCCACGTTTAACATTTTTCCTCTCAAAAACGAAAAAAATCACTTACTCATACATTTTTTTGCAGATCCAATAAGGTTATGAATTATGTACAGTGTTTTTCTATTGCTGAACTTTACCACGAAAGAATATGTTGGAAAATTAAAATTTTGATAGTCTAATTATGACACGTCGTTGATTATATACATAAAAATGAAATCAAAAGTATTGATATGATCGTGATGAATGAAAAGGTTGGTAAAATTTTTGTTCTCTTATTAATTTTATTATTTCTTAATATTTGTTTCTTTGATAAAAAAAAATTTAGGGAGAACAAATTCATGCATGAATACAATCTAACCAATTGCTCAAGTTCAAGAAGAAATTAAAAGAAAGATGAGTTTATTACTTCTACAAGTTCAGTGTCGTAGAGCTTTCCAATTGAGTTCTTATTCCATATCGTCCAATCAATCGTACTTACCAATTAATTTTTGACTGGGCAACAATGTCCAAATTAGCCCATGGATTAAAGAAGTTTCCAAAGTAAGCGTTCGCACTAATCGATTTTGAGGATGTTCATGAGCGAAATAATGATAATATAATTCTAACAGGTATTCACTACTGTAAGAGCCTACCTCTCGATCTGACCTAAATTGAGCTGTCCCTAGCTTGAACTACCTCCATGTCAGACCCACACATTCTCCACATGACTTCCCCAGTCAACATTACCACCTACTCCACGAACTGATGAAAAACATAGGTCTAGCTAAAACTGAAAAACCTGAACAAGTCAAAACACCTGTCTCTCACAAACTTAGCAGTTACTCAGTTATGCGCCACAGACCACATTATTCGGAGAATGTACTTCAGCACGATGAAGAACTACAGAGAATGCCTATATAAAGATAATGTTCCATAAGAGACAAGGATAAGAAAATTATACGAGAAATCACCAAGAAAACTATATTTTCTAGATTCCCAAAACTTAAAACTTCTTATTCACAAGATCAAGCATTTCTATGTCTAGAGATCACTTGTAATAAGATATAAGTCTCAAGCAATTAATATCACTAATACAAGAATCTTCAACCCGAGGTCTTAGTTTTTTACCTATTCAAAGGATTTCCATGCTAAACACCTATGCCATTTCTTGCTTTCCATTAGATTTTATCCCAGGTACATTGGTGTAAGAGCTAATTCTAACTCACTTCGAGCTTGAGGAATTAGGACATTACATTTGGCACCGTCTGTGGGAAAGAAATCATTTCAACGATATCCTAAGGCATTCATTCACTTTACTACAAATTCAAATAATGGTCAAATCCAGGCGACCAGCAACTGGAATTCAGCTCGATCTATCAGTTGAGCTAGAACAAATAACAGACCTACGAGCAAATCTTAACACTGAGAAGGAGATACCTAACGAGCTCGATTGACAATTAACTCTCGACCAAGAGCTCTGCTAGAAGGAGCTCGATACCGAATGATAAGCTCATTTGACAGCGCTCAAGCGATATGAAGATCAAATGACAATAATGCAGACTGCCTTGCAAGCTCTGCAGAATACTCAACAGGCTCCTCCAATACGAGATCGCGATCAAGTGCCTGAAGCCTCCAGGGTTTCAGCATGGGAAAGATTGGGACCTTAAGGAGCCACAAGCAAAGCCGTTTCCAGAAATATTTAGAATAAACCTCAACCTTCCATTTATTTGGGTGGTGAAGTTCAGTCTAAGGTCAGCCAAGGTCACTGATGTTCCATACATCAAGAAGAAGAACAGCGGCCTCAACCTCAAGTTCCACCACGAGATTGTTTGAGTGAAGATATCAGTACTCACAATCCGCAACCTCCTCGTCAAGTCACTCAGCCGACACTTCATTATGTCACACAAGAGCATATGGACTAGCGTATTAAGGAGCTGATCGAAGCACAAGTTCTGGCTACTACCGACGACCTTGCCAAGTTACAAGGAATTCCGATTGCTAAAGAACTATTCGATATTAAGATACCAAAAGGTTTCTATACTCCAAAAATTTGCAAGTACAAGGGTACCGATTCAAAGGAGCACATTCAACAATACCGTGATTCATTGGGGTTGTACTCCAATCTCAACCACATTCACTGCCGTCTGTTCACCACAAGTCTGTAGGAGGAACCGCTCTGATGGTTCCACTCTCTACCTGTATACTCCATATACACATTCGACTAGCTGTAAAAATAGTTCATCAAGACATATGCTCACCATATACACTCTACTAAATCTCTACGATTAAAACTAAGGTAATTCTTATTTTATATTAAAGATTCTACCGGATATAAGATAAATCAAATGTAAAACTAGCTTTCATCTACCTCAATATGGCTACGACATCATACCAGTTAAATCAAAGATAACACTTGGTTTGGCCGACTCTACTAAATCTCTGCGATTAAAACTAAGGTAACACTTGCTTTACATCAAAGACACTAATAGTGTAATATTAGCTTTCATCTCTCAACATGTCTGCAACAACTACTTTTTATTTCAGGTCACATATAAAATCTCTATAATGGATCTGTTTTTACTTTTAGGATGTCAGGTATGCTTTCCCTAGAAACAGGAGGTCGATCAACCATAAATTCTTAAGTTCGGGCAGTCACAATAATCCTGCCATACTCTATCAATTTAGTAGGTCAAGGGCCTAGATCCGCTTTCATGGACTGCATATAATTTCTTCAATCTACATCAGCTCTGTAAATACATCCCCTGTCTGACAAACTATTGAACAAGGTATCTCTTTCTTACTCGATCCTTTTTAAATCCTCTATAAAATAGGCAATTACTACCCTCAATAGTTTGGAATGCGATGCCTCAGTTACAACCTACTTAGAGAAATTCGTTCTCGCCTTATGAAGGCGTTCTTCCGACCTCATATACCGTTCTTTTAGCCATATTATTTCCCTGTCTACTTTATCTGTAAAAGTAATGTTTTCTTCCAATTTTTCGACAGCTTTAGCTGATTCAGCTTGATTGATCTCCTCCAAATCTGCCACCTGAGCACAGAGTGTCTCGATCTCCCTGTTCAGTCCTTCCACGTCAAGGTTTTCTTTAACATTTCATCTTTCTCCTGTATCAAAATCTCCATACCTCTGATAACCCGCTCCTATCCCTTTTCCCTGATAAGAGTAGTATCCAACTTTTATTGGTACTCCCTTATCTTCTCATTTTCTTTTTGCACATGACCTTGAATTCGAGCCACATTTCCCTCTAGCTCTCTTATTCAACCTCATAGGCTGACAACATCACCTTAAACAAGGGAAACCTTGGCATTATTTCTACTCTTCCACGAGTGCTCCCCAACCTCAGCGTTTCTGACACGCGAATTGGCCAACACCAGTTCAGTCTTCAATTGAGCTATTCTTTCATTTAAATCATCACATTTATGTTGTACCGTCCGAAATTCAAAATCTTTGGCAGATAAAGCTGTAGACAATTCTTTAACTGTAACTTCAGACGCAGATAGATCGTCTTGTGCTTTCTTCAGCTCGTTACCTTGATCAACCAATTTCTTCTTCAATTGTTCCAGCTTGCTTTTGCTTTTCGCTAGATCAATTCGAATTTTCTCTTGATTGTTTATTTCCTTGTTCAGCTCCTTTTTCAAATCAGCCACCGACCGATTAAAACCTTCCTCTGAGTTTTCTAGCGCCTGTATATAGTAATGGGCCATGTCAGCCTCCCTACTTTTTAACATCAACACATCATTCTGGCTTTTGAGTTTCCCTGCATGTTCTTTTTACTTAACAAGCTCTTTTTGCCCTTTCTCGATTTCGACATCCTTCTCCTTGATCTGCCGAGCTAGATCGACATCAGTCTGTGTTGCATCAACAAACTTGAAGTGCACCTTTACATGTTGATATTCTCTATCTTCATTAGTTTCTGCCATTCTATCAAACTCCTCTGTAAATTCTTGGTTACATTGGCGAACATCATCTTTGTGCAAGCGAGCTGACTCCAATTCCATCTACATATTACAAGTATATTATATCAAGTTCGATTCAGAACACTCAGTCACCACATATGAGTTATTTCTAACAAAATATCTATTTTTAATATCTACCGTATAAAACTACTTCAAAACTAAGGTCGAAGTACAATCTCAGATGGATGATCCATAACCTATACTCCCAAGTCTAAGGTACACATTTTTTTTAAGTTGTTAATACTTTGGTATTTCCTGTGTGCCATTTCAGTGCCATTGTCACTAAGCCGATAACAGGTTTTTGGTCTATCTCTATACTCGATTTATTACTTTGTAGCTCTATACTAATGAAGTATACAAATCAAATATTTTTTGCTCTGTTCTAACCTACAGCTCCGCTTGCAAAGACAATAGGGACACTGAGGCATCTTTCTCCTTAGCAAACTCTGCCTTTAAATCTTTTATTCTGGGGCGTATGACTTTAAGTTCCTACAACAAGGTTTGCAATAACAACTTAGCCTACGGAATTCTATAAAAAAAAAATCCAATCAGTTTACAAATTTTCCCACATATTTATACAATCACAAAACTATCACACAACTCTACCTTTTCATTTTCCTCTTCTGGATGCTCGTTGTAATCCCCTTGGTTGTCTCTCACCATCTGAGGAGACAGACCATCCAACCTGTCCTCAATGCCAACAACAACATCTTCAATCTCTTCATCTTCCTCCACCTCCACGTAGGTGTCGGTCCTAATGGCATTTACCTCATCTTCAGAATATCCTTTTTGCATAAGGTGGCGCCCAAGTTTGTTGCGCTCAGCTACCGCCTCCTCAAAGTTTGCTCTCGCTTCCGCATGAAGATTATTGATGTCTACAACTTGCGAAGCCTTCAAAGCCTCCATCTGTTTTCCCTCTTTGAGTAAATCAGCTTTCAATCTAGCTACGGTCCTTTCAAGCTCGAGCTTCTTCCTCTTCAGCTTAGCTCGCTCCTCCTCGACCCCGAGGTATATTCCCTTCATCAGGCGAGCAACCTACTAAAATCAAACAAAATCGATCTTATTGATTAACTCGAATCATAAAAAAAAATTCATCACAATACACATTTGAACGTATGAACCTACTATTTTGCTTATCTCATCCTCCCCATGAGGAGCTTCCAACCTGGCTTTTTCCTCCACCTCTTTTAAATCATCTTCCACAGCAGGTCGGTCTTGTACGACCATCACCCCTAACATTTTAGAAGGTTCAACCATTTTCCTTTTCATCTTTTCTACGGCCTCACCACTTCCCGTGGTCCCATAGGTCGATAGGCACTTCAACATTTATTTATTGGGAAATGTTTGAGCTAATTTGTTTGACGTAGTAGACACAGGTAACCCTGTGCATTCCACTTCAGGGGCCTTGGGAAAGTTCACTCACCTTTCCCCGTCAGTTCCATTCTTCTTACTGCCGTCAGTACTCGTCATTAGCCTCATCGACTAAGATTTTTGAACTCTTACAACTTGGCTGTTGACACGCTTCTTCCTGCTAATGCCAAGTTCTTCTAATACAGCCTCGAGCTTTATCTCTTCCTGAGGAACTGTATCCAACAATAACTCTTTCCTCGCCACCTGAGATTTAGGAGCTGTCATGCACAAAATATTATCATCAGCAGAGCATCATACAATTTTAATTGTTAATCTCATACATTATACATTGTTATACTTACTTTGTTTTATAATTCAAAATAAAAGTTCCATGGGTTCTTCATCATCTCTATGAAGGCAAACACCCTTTACCCATATCACATTATCATTCCACGGTCGACCTACTGAGTTCATATCGAAGAAGCGAGGCCGAGTCAAGCTCGCAAAGAAATATGTCCTTCCACTTGCAGAATAGTTTTTTACCCTATAAAACTGCAACACATCCTCAGAGGATATCCTCCTCCTTCTCCCATCTCCTTCCCACCGTGTATTCAGAGACTCACATACACTTATTACATCCCACATGTTCTCGTTCATCTGAGCAGGACATTCCCCGATGAGGTTCATAATCCCTTTCGTCATATTACAAAGGGGAAGACTAAACCCGTACTCCAACTGAGATAGGTAACATAAAAGACCCTCTAAAAGTTCACTCTGAACATTCCCATCGAAATACTCCAGAGAGATCGATTTGTCTATACCCCTATCCCTTTTTCTCCCTTGCCAAATCGGCCAACAAATAAAAATATTCCACCCCCGTGGCTACAGTGCAACCCCTAAATTGCCTACCGGCGTGTTCTATACAGTTACCTCATCTACCTCCTACAGAAACCATGGTTGTACAAAACTCTTTGAATACATCCGAGCAAGGAGGATATGACACCAATCTTCCAGGTAAATCTAGAAATTGATCAACACCTATATCTTCCTCACTTTCAGATATTTCAGTCTCAGACTCAACCGACCGACCTGAGGTCGATGCCTCACTTATAGGGGAACTCACCATATCAACTGCAAAAAATGATTTTTTTCCTACACAGACACTTCTCACGATCGACCTACAGACAGGTCCAGGTATCTATCATTATCTTTTACATATACGTCAACCGCATAAAAAAAATCTTTCATATATCATATGTCAAACAGGTTTTCATAGATTACTATAAATATTAATTTGTTACTTTACCTAGAAACAAAACATGACCTTCAAACATACATACATGAATCACAAATCTTCAACTAACCTTCTATGTCGGAATGCAAATCTGAAGCAGCACCAAATCCTTCCCTCACCATGCTGCTGTACAACTACCTTCGTGGCTTAGTTTCAACAACTTTCTCACACTTTGACTGATGATCACTGTCAATTAAATCTCTAGCAGTTTTTGTGTTATTTTTGCTTTTCTTCTTCCTTTCTCTCTCACTGATCTTCAAGTACCCAGAAGTTGAGAAATGTTTGATTGACGAAGATGAAGCAGTATTTATATTTTCTCTCCCTAACTGTTGGCAGTTATTGAGCCTCGTACGAGCCATCCTCTATTTTAAAACTGAGGCATCCTCTCCACTATCCATGTTAGACGTCTTGCACCTTTTCGGTAAAAATGTTTTCCCACCATTTCCCTTTACCTTATATTTCAGTATATTTTTATCTCTCTTTTCCAAATTTCCTTCTGACCTCACCACACTCATGATGACTCACGCTTACATGTAATCAGGTTTTCACAACTTTTACACAAAGGAAAAAATCAAATGCTCCATGCTTTCTCTATACTTGTTTTTTCTACTTATAACAACAATGATATCATTTCCAAAGCTCTCATAACAAAATTTTAAATATTTTCAAATTTGTTTTTTGCAATAGTCACAAACAACATTCCCAAGAATAGATTATCAATTCAACAATTTCTTTTAAATTATTCAAACTCATACAGTTACATACATTTTGTCACCCCTATTTATATTTGCTTCATCACCTCACATATAATTACATCTAAAACATCCTTGATGTCCCGGGCCACCACATCCAATTAGATATCCTCCAACAATCCTCACATCTTCCAATTCGATCTCCTCTATAGCAAGCAATCTCATAAAATGTTTTTAAACTGTAGGATCCACAATAATCTCTAGAAACATCTCTTCATAAAAGCGACGTTCATACTCACATTCTCTCCCAATCCCATCTAAACCTTTCAGTTGAACCTCCCTCACTAAAGCTCAACATAATAATCCAACAATCTAAAAATTTGCTCCCACATAGCGATTTTTACCCCCAAACGTCCTTCAGTGGCATACCAAATTTTCTCAGATCGAGTCCACACCATTCTTACTTCCTTCCCCAAACTTTGAATTCCTTTCCCCCTTATTTATACATTTTTTCTACCAATTCTCCGCAAGTCGTGATATCGAACTCTGTCATTATCTCGTGACAGAAACCCCAATATTTTGAGAAAAATTATTTGAACATATCTCTTTCTATCGAACTTAGTCATTTCATACTATTCCAGATCTAGCTTATTATTTCCAAGTCTAATATCCTAGAACGACCTTTGCAAGATCGATTCTTTATTCTGAACCTTTTACAATTTCTTTCACCCCCACATTTCTAGTACACAGATCGAATAATATTTACCACTTAACGCATATTTTCACAGATAAATTTCTAACAACTTGATTATTATAAATATTTTTACTTTCTACCCTCATACATTTTATTTCATATAATATTCGAAAGTCTTCGGATCATACAACTCAATTTCTATAGTTATTCCATTCTATATTAGCACAGAGTTTGGATAACAAATTTTATTTATCTTAAAACAAATTACAAGTGCTTTTACAGATAACAAGTATTTCAAGTACTCAACATCAGGTACTTTATAGTTACATATTTTTCAAGTACTTTTATAGCTAACAAGTCTTTTAGGCACTCTGAAGTGTCAAATCCTTCAGTTTATTCTACTTCAGTAATCTTTCACTCTGATGTAAAGAAGACATTGAAAATAATGAGTATCCTCCCTCTTATGAGTTTAGTCGAAGTCTAGACAAACTTTAAATGAAAACTATGAAAGTAGGAGACTCAGTGCTTGAACCAACTCTTCAAACTGAAGTTCTTCTCAGTGCAAAGTAGTGATGGAAGTGCAAAAGCAGACTTCCACTCTCTATCTTCCTCCTCTATTACCACAACCGCTTCTCCTATAGCTACCCCCCCTCCGAGTTGGTAAATATGAAGAGAACCCGACCTTAAAATCTATTCGAGCGCAAGACTTCAACACAACTGTCCCGCAATCACGCCTATCCTTGCATCTGCCTCCCCAACCTTGTTTTTCATAAAAATGCAGAGTCAAACCAAACGTTGCTCGCCTGTTAAGACAATATGGTAAAACCTCCATCTGCAGTAAAACTACACAAACTTCTTATTTACGAGATTCAAAGTATTTATATATTTAGAGATCACTTGTAATAACGATATCCGCCTCAAGCAATAAATATACTTTCACAAAAATCCTCCATACGAGGTCATAGTTTTTTACCTATTCAGAGGTTTTCCACGCTAAAATAATCTGTTTCTATTTTACTTTTTATTAAAGTATTGTCATAGGTTCACTGGTGTGATAGCAAATTTCTAACCACTTCGAGCTTACGGAATTTTGCCATTACAATTTGGGTCTATTCTACTCAAATAAATCACCAAATGTTGGTAAATTATAGGGATATGCAGACACTGGATACCTCTCTGATCCACACAAAGCTTATTTACAAACAAGATATGTATTCACATGTGGAGACACCACAATTTCCTAGAGATCTACAAAGAAAACCTCGATAGCTACATCCTCTAATGACTTAGAGATACTTGAACTTCATGAAGTAAGTCGTGAATGCGTTTGGTTAAGATCTATGGCACATCATATCCATAGTACTTACAAATTACCTTCTGTTACAAGTCTCCCAACGATTATATATGAAGACAATGCCGCTTGTATTGCACAAATAAAAGAAGGATACATCAAGGGTGACAGAACCAAACGCATCCTACCTAAGCTCTTTTTATACACACATGAACTAGAAAAAAGTCATGATATCGAAAGTTCAACAGATAAGCTCAAGTAAAAATCTAGCTATTTTATTTACAAAAGCTTTACCAGGGTCAGTTTTTAAGAAACTAGTATACAACATCGACATGAGATGGATATGAAACTGATCTAGTTTATATTTGGGGGAGAATGATTCCAGGGGGAGTACTCTCACCATCGTATTACTGGAGAATGAACGCATTGTACTCGTTCTCCTTCGCCAAGGTTTTATCCCACTGGGTTCTTGGCAAGGTTTTAACGAGGCAGTATTGGCGCATCCATACCAGTCCTGGTATTAAAATTTTCATTCACCAAGGTTTTTTTCCACTGGGTTTTTCTGGCAAAGTTTTTATTGAGATACTTATTAGACTTTCAAGGCGGAGTGTTGTAAAACATGATGAGGATACATGCTTGCCATGCTAGATATCAACTTATCTATATAAATATGATTTGGAGCATGATTTGGAGTTTTAAGTATGATGTGGCGCCACATGTCATACATGCTTTAGTGGATGACAATTGCAATGACATGTCATGCTTTTTAAACATATATATATATATATATATATATATATATATATATATAGACATCATCCCATTGTACTATAGAATAAGAGAAAATAAAATAAACTCTCCTCTCTTAAACTATCAAAGCATGTTCTTTACTTGCTTCTTCTACCTACTTGTTTCATTTTATTTAACAAATAAAAAATAATTGTGTATTTAAAGTTGGGGATGGATTTGGGGTCCCTAAAGGAACACCACTCATCTCTATTAGATGAGTGGCTAGTAAAAATTGAGCTTTTCCCTTATAGGGAATGAGGTAGTATTTTAGTAATGAGGTGGCACTTCTTCAACTCTTTTTTTTTCTCTCTCTCTTTCTCTCTCTCTCGGTGGTACTCTTCCTCGCGTGGCCTTCAAACCCTCTCTCATCCTTATTATTGATCCTAAATTTGAATTTTGAGAGACCAAATTCTCTTTCTCTCACCAAATACCATTTCTTACCTCATAGTTTTTTCTTTTATTTTTTTTCTCTCTCTCTGGAAAACCATTTTCTCCCATTAAGGTTTCCCATTTTAGAGAGAAGGGATTCGAGACAGGGGAAAAAAGTTCTTAAAAAAAACTCCCATTCTCTTTCTGTAATTTGGTGGTGATCAAGGAGGGTTTAGAGTATTGGGATCCTTAGAGAGCAGTAATTTTTTCAATTCCTCTGTGGGCATGAGTCTCAGATCTTCTTCATTAGTCAGGTACTCATAAAACCCTAATTTTTGTAAAATAAAATAAAATTAGGTTTTGTTGTTCTTGGTATCTCTATCCATCTATTTATGTTTGTATATATGTTATATGTTCATAATTGTATGTTGATTCTTGCGAGTTAAAATAATTATAAGTTGTGATCCCATGTTTGTTGTTAGTTTAAGGGGATACTAGGAGTTCGTGTGTTATTTGAATGGGTAGATACCAAAACTTAATTTTTATTTATTTTTATGCCATTCCCGCGTAATTTGTTCCGCTCCTATTTTTTCAAAAAAAAAATGCGCTCAGTGGTAAGTTCCCTTTGTTGTTAGGGAATATGAAATGTAGTATCAGATCCCATGTGATGTTGTGGAAGATGTTTCCCATTTGTCTGATCCCTCAGAAAATACCAAAATAACTGTAGTACTTTTTCATCTTTGAAATTTTAGCCACATGGAATCCCTGATGCAATTGTCGATGAATAGGGGGCAGTCGAATCTATTATTGATTGTTATACCCCCAGACCTAGTTCTTTATTTTTTTTCAATTGTCTCTCCAAATATGTAAAATGTGGTTATTTGGTGTAGTTGATAATCCCTTTTAATGCTAAATCTACTTTTCTGGACTATATGCTCCCCTATATGCTTATATATGCCATGATTTATGGTGGGAACTGGTAGATTCTAATGTGAAAAATTGGATTTTTTCGAGCACATGACATGATTGACAATATAATACTGGGTATATAGTGCTTATTAAGATGGCATATTGTCGTGTAATTGAGAAATTCACAATTTTAGATACTTCAGTTATCTTGTTGATATCATTAATTTACCTTTTTTTGACCTATGAAATTTGGGATAATATTTTTAGAGATAAGTAATGGAAGAGAAGATATCTCAAACAGCCTCAACTAGAAAGAAGTGGAACGCAGAATGAAAAGATTCAGGGCACCCTAATTATAATACAATCTGCATGAACAAACAATACCTCTTAAGGAGATAATCGAGTCTAGTATATACGCACTATCTCCTTAAGACAGATTCACCCCAGCCATAGTGCTTTGTAGGAATATAGGCCCCTATCCCTCTCTCTACAATGATAAGTCGTAGAGAGAAGAAAGCACTTCTATCTCTCTGCCAAACGAACTTTGATTACGTCTATATTCTCTCTTAAAAATTACTTAAGAAAACTTTAAAAAATTGATGATAATAACTGAAAACGAAGTTGGGTTATATAGAGCATATGTGACTCTTTACCAAGGGTCGCACTTTAAGACACACCTCAAGTTTGTACCTCTTCGCCAAGAGTCGCACCTTAAGTTGCGTCTATTGGAGACAACCCAACTCATACCCAAAAATATGACTAAGTGTTCCAAGGAATCCATCCCCATGAGCCTATGGCCCAAGGCCGAATCATAGACTTATAATAATAAGCTGATTTCCTAGGTCGAGCAAGCCCATGGGTAGCCCATGCACCCAAGCTAGTTTATACACATGGGTCGCACATGTGGGTGCGATCTACCAACTCTCAAATACATCACAATAAGTTATGTATTAGACTTACTTATATAGTAGAGTTGATCTTCCATCATATCCAATGTGGGACTAAAAATACTTAGTTCTACCATTCAAACAAAAGGAAAACCAAAACCCTCTTTGTATTTTCTAATAATCCCCCACATTTGAATGGCAACAAACAAACTCAGACAAAATAGAGAAAATCAGGAAATGGTCCTGCATCGAGAGAGGTTTCTTATGGACTTGAACCTTCCCTAGTGAATAACAATTGGATTTACACTAATTAGTAAACATATGGCTTGAGCTATCAATTTTAGTATAAACCAAGACAATAGTCTTCACACAGTACTTTTCTAAATACAATCGACTCTCATAGTTGTGTTCAATTCGGCCCTGAACAAATCCCGGATTTATGAGTGCTTTTAGAAAATTTTACCCTATAAAATTCTCATGGAAGCGGCCCCGCCTTACTCTCACATATGTGATTACCTATTAAGAGTACTATATTGTAGCCTACTTGTAAATACAAATCATAGGAATCATTAACAACTCAGAGAACTTACCCTAAAAATTACTATAGGTTGCACTATTCACATTATGGAATAAGTATGACTTAAAATCTCTTCAGTGCTCATGTTGAGTAACTCATAACTAGTTGTCCTATTGAACCCAGATAATGGGATCTCCAATCAACTAGGTTAGGTTTTCGCTAAGGTTAACTCGCATTTAAAGGCTTTAATCCCATTCCCCTCGATGTGGAAAATACTTGTATTTTTGCCAACCCTTTTGTAAATGGATCCACTAGATTGTCACTTGACTTCACAAGGTCAATGGATATAACTCAACTTGTAAGTAATTTCTTTACAATATTATGTATACAACGTATATGTCGTGACTTACCGTTATAGACAGTATTCTTTTCCCTTGTAATAACTACTTGATTATCACAATGGATACATAAGGCAGGTACTGGCTTTGACCACATAGGAATATCCTCTAAAAATTGTCAAAGCCACTTACCTTCATCTTTCACTAAATCTAGAGCAACATACTTTGATTCCATAGCCAATCGAGCTATGCATGTTTGTTTTGAGGATTTTCATGAGACAGCTCCACCACCAAGTATAAATACATATCCACTTGTGGAGTATGAATCGTTAGAATTTGATATCTAGTTTGCATTACTATATCCCTCAATGACAGTTGGATATCTTGTATAGTGCAGCCCATAGTCTATTGTATGCTTTTTTTAGTAGTTTACTCATTGTCCCCTTTCTTTAGTTGGCTGTCTTATTTTTTTTCTTATATATTTTCATATAATGGGATAACATTATTCAATATTAGATTACTGGAACTTGGTTGCCTTCGCGTGCACCACTATGCTCCAACATGGCACCTGGATAAGGAACCAACAATTGTTCAAGAACTTGTTAAGCTTATAGATTTAGATAGGATCAATAAGATCTCTTACGAACACTGTAATGCAGGTCTAATTTTTTGCAATCTTCGAGCATTGGTAGCCAGAGATGAACATGCTCCATTTTAGTTGGGGTAGATGACTCTGACTTTAGATGATGTAGAACACTTGATAGGTTTGTTAGCAGATGGTGATGTTTCGATAAATAAAGGGACTTGGGGGTTGCCAAACCTTGTTTATATTTTTTAGAAGAATCTTTACCAAGATGAGGACTTTTCGATTCAATGAAGACTGGAGGTCAAGGCAATTCATTGTCTCTAGTGAAATTGATCAACTTTTATGCGTAGAAATTGGATAAGTATAATGATAGCCTACTAAATGTAAGTTCATCTGGTCACAAGAAGAAGACAATGTAAGCCTTATCTATTGCGCACACATACTGCATGTACTAGGGACCTTTCTATTCCCTGTCAAAAAGGGAAGCTATGTAACTGTATGGTATCTATATTTCTTAGAGAAGGATAAAATGAACATCAAGTGGTCTTGGAGCTTCGCAATTTTTGCCCATTTATTCCACAACCTAGGTGCAACATCTCGAAGCGACAGGAAACCGTTTACTACTTATACGACGCTCCTCGAGTTAGGCCTTATTTAAAATAAATTTCTTATATGCTATTGCCTCTTAAAAAAATCCTATTTGTCTTTATAATTACATGTCTTATGTTATGACTACATACAGTGGTCGATATTTGCTCACTTTCCAAAGCTACATCGCATACCTAAAAAGTAATATTTAGATGCAGTGGAGTATTGTACTAGGTTGAAATAGGGTCTAAATGTTACGGATCGGACCGGTGCGCGTAATTTGTTGAAATATACATAAGCATTCGACAACTATAAGGTTGAGGATGTAAGTAATCTTACCCTTTCTGGTATATGTGACCTACATTTAAATTACTTCTTTGATGACCTTGTTTTTGGCACTAATTGATGTAGTCTTTTATAGGTTGTGTGGGACCTATTTAGGAAACAAAGAAGGGATTACCACAATTTTAATGAGAATACCTTCTTTAATGGGCTTACATCTAGTCCAGACCACATAAAACCCATCGACCCTGATAGGGTTGTACGACAGTTTGTAAAGATTCAACGAATCCCTAAGAAGCCAAAATGTGTTGAAGTGTCGGGGTTAAGGAATTGGGATGGAAAAGAGTCGATCCCGTAAAAACCTAAGTATAACTGGGCTGGCGTATTCTTGAGCAGATTGTGGAAGGAATGGAGAGTAAAAAAATGTTATAAAGGAAAGAGGTTAAGAGAGGGACCTACACAATGTGTAGACGGGTACATGCAGTGGTTTTAGTCGATTTTATGGACCAAAATTTGTCCCCCAGCTATAGACCTGTCAGCTGATAATAATGTCAGTTATCCACGTATCTCCCCAGAAGACAAGTATCAAAGAATCTTGTGGGCCACATAACTGTATTGCAACCTGAAGTGGTTGGTGGTCAGTGCGATCTGCGGGTAAGTTAAACTAAAACTTTGGGATTCATTAAACTATACATCATTCAGATATTTTTTTCCCATTTTTTAGCCAACTTGTTGTTATAAATCATGTGGTTATTGTGTGCTCCTATAGGTGCATGTGATCAGTGGGTAGCCCTCTAATGTTGGTGAACATGAACAATATTTGCCGCTAAGGTATGTGATAGATTCAAGATGGTAACAGGTCCATGTCTACAGATCTCGACCCTCTACAGTAACCATTACACTTCATCAAAAAGAGCCATTACATATGATTGATGAAGTTTGCCCACCACCCATTAAACCAGGAGACCAATTATTTGTAACTGCCTACATCTATTATAAATACAGGCAAAACATATGTAGTTTTTTCTATCATTTTTTACTATACTCATCAAATCTCTCTACAATTTGTAATAATCTAGCACATATTGGATTTATACCTTAAAATCCTCCTCGAGGTCGTGGTCTTTCTTAGGTTTTAATGAGTTTCCACGTAAAATCTAGTGTGTTCTAGCTTTATTTATGAAATCATTATAACTTAATTACCGAAAGTATTGGCAAAGTTTATCAACTGGAAAACTAGCCATTACAATTGGCATCGTCTGTGGGAAACCTACTTTTTTCTTTACCAAATCTCATGCTGAACAGTCACTACCATGACCAACATGAACCTCAGAAGTGCCTCCAATACCTAGAGGAACAACATGGACATTCCAACTGGCATCTCACCAGAAGCAATTAATTTGCATAATGCTGTTATCGAGCTTCAGAAGCTGATGGAGTCTGACAGGGTCCAGCAGCTCGAAGATCAAAGAATTCACTCTCAAGCCCTCCAAGTCGAGAGAAACGAAAGGAGGAAACACTACTAGAAAATGGACCAATGGCCACAGTCTATATTAGTTTTAGCCATAGTGACAACAGTAGCTAAATGCTATAAACCTATCCGTAGCCAAACCTTAAAATTCATGGCTAAAGACATATACCTATTTCTTTTTAGTGCTAATAATTTTTGTTCGTGGCCAAATTGTGGCGAATAACTTTAAAAATATGGGATCTCCAAAATTTAGATGTTCTATTTCCCTCGGGCTCTTTCTCCGAATCTCAAATCTCACATAGGTATGTTTTAATTTCTGATTGATCGATGAGAGCCATGGCATCTCTCTGTGTTAAAGAGTTTATTTCCCTAAATCGATTTGCTCGGGTGAACTCACAAAATTTATTAAAGCCTGGACATTGCAAACCAGAATTGAATCCCTCAAGTTCTTAGTATTTATTATTTGGATATTTATTCTTGATTTGGGTTTTTGTCACTATGGTTGTATGCTTTTACTTTGGACGTTCCTTAATTCTACATCATGTTTCTCTATAATTATTCCGGATCATGTACTCGATTTTGGTGGCTGTAGTTAGGGTTTTTATGATTTTGGTGGCTGTAGTTTAATTCTACATCATGTTTCAATTAGTGGTTGTAGTTAGGGTTTTTATGATTTTGCTTTCGATGTTCTTTGATTTTATGGTTTTCAATTATGGTGGTTGTAGTTAGGAATTTCAATTGAGTTTACCATAACCCCTCTTGTAAATCAACTCCTTTACACTTTTCAAATTAGGGTATCTGAGAAAACAATATAAACCAATTAATATGATAAGCGCCAAATACTTAGGCACCTAATACTTTGGCCACTGATGATATTAAGTCGCAACCGTTACATGTTTTCAACCACGCCCTTAGATTTGTAGAAAACAAAGAGGTACAAAATTGGTTTTCCTAAAATAACAACTGTTGCAAGTGAGTAGAGTATACTTAGGGTGCTCTAAGAGTTAATTTGAAGTAGAAAAAATTCGGTGATCTTTTGAACTTGGTTATGGTGGTGGTCACCTGAATTAGCTTCCCAAGGGAGTCTCGATTCGTCTGAAAAGTCTATAAAATCCGGCTTGGAGCTCTTTTGGTGACGAGCTGCTTGCGGCAGATGCCAAAAGGATGGGGCTTTAGTCACTGTTTGAGATGGTCTAAAAGGAGGAGCAAACTTAGGTTCTTGTGCTGTCCACAATCGAGAAACTACCAATGAAACCAAAGGCAAATGCAATTTTGTGCCTCAATATCTTTTATAAAACTGTCCTACAAAATACTAAAGAGTGAAAATGGTATTTAAACAACAATGATAAAATTTAACAATTTTACCTAAACATTACATAGCATTATAACATTGATAAGTACTCTTCAAGAGGGCAAAATCATAACTTAACAAAAGGTAGATAAAGTACACTAACAATAAAAAACATTCAGACTCAGATAATAGTCTTGTTCCAATTGGGAGTTCTGCCACCAAAAGACCAAGGTTAAGAGTAGACTCTTTCTCGATGTTGTAATAAACAAGTGTTTGTTCGTCCTCAAGTCGTCTTCCTCCGTAGTGGAGCTTCTGAAGCTCTTGTGGGTACTTTTCCTTTTCTTCAATCTTTGCTTTCACGTCCTGAATAATATTGGTTTTTAAAACTGATAGAAGGACCGTCTTTCCTTTTTGGTTCCTCACAAATATCTACATTTCGTTGTCCTCATCGCCGTGACCATTTACTACATTATTGAGCACTGGACATTCTTTGTAGTACTCGAGCAGTCTAGGGTGAAGGGATGCTCTCATCGTCTTCATGTTACTGTCTTCAACCGGGAACCTAGATATTTTCATAATAGGTACTAATGACGACTTCTTGCCAACTTCCAATGTAACCAATAGTACAAATACGGCCCCCTTTTAAATATCATATTGTACTAAACTTCGACGATTCTCAAGTGGTTCATCTTTAAATATGAGGACTTGTTGGTCTTTCTGAAATCCCGCCAGTTTCTTGATCATGTCCTTGATACAATCGATGGTGTACCATTTTTCAACTTCAAGCCCAAGGGTTGCTTCATTTGGAACCTTTATAGAAATGAGGAAATGTTCTGCGGCGTCTTCTTCTCGAAATACCACAATGAGAGTAGTTCCCCCAAAGATGTAATAAGGTCCCAAGCACAGATTGTCTGCCAAGCAGTTTCCCTTATATAATAGGGTTTGTTGATTTGCTGGGATGCCCTCCGTTTCCTGAATCTTTACCTTGACATAGTAAACGGGGTCATTTTCTTCGAGATCAAGTACAAGTATCCAACCAATTTGTGCAGCCTTGACAAATACTTGCATTCTAGGCCTTGAATAATGGTGCGTGACAGATATGGGAAAGCTAGTTGCAGCGTTAAGAACATCTTCCATTTTTATATGTATATGGTCGAAACATAGCACTTGCAAGTGCTTCGTAACTTCCTTCATGTGAATCCACTCGACCTTAGCATCCTCAAATATCTCCATCTGTAACCATGAAGAACAAGTAAAAGAATGTCGGTCATGACTCATGACGTATATATAAAGATACTTCTTTACTAGTTTTCAAACTCATCTTAAACATGTTTCCAGGTTAAAAAAAATAATCCAATAATGATTAGTCTAAGCATGAAGCTAGAAATCGAATATCAATGTGACAAATATATATATATATATATATTATATTAAAACAGGGCGGTGTTTTTGCCGCTTTGGATAAGTCTGCCCTTATGTCTAGAGACAAAGAGGGGCTGCGATGCGATGTGGGTGCCTCAAAAATCGCACAAGGATCGGCAGTTTTGGAAGTTCAAGTTTTAAGTCTAAAAACTAAAAAACATACCCCCCACAAAACAAACTTCACTCTTCCTCCCCGACTTAAAACTTCACTTCAAAAAAAAAAAATGAAAAAAAAGGCAAAAAAAAAAATGCAAACTCTCTATCTTACTCTCAAGAACTCTACAATTCGAGTTCTAATGGCGATTTATCAGCTTCAACGATTGATGTTCTCTCTATCTTTGCAATCACGTTTCTCTGCATTACGTTGAGAATGAACTCTGTCGATTTGCCCACCGTTTAAGCAACAGCTTCTGACTTCTTCAGTTCTCCACATATATTTGTGGATAATTCTAATATAAATGACATCTGTTACCTACATGATAAATGTCGTTAATCCAGTAATAACGACAAATATTTTTGCCTCTAATAGCCATTTTCCACGTAGTGTAAATTTGATGTGTTTTCATCACCAAAGAGTATTTGTCTTGTGTTTGCTGTTTCGGATCGAAAATTCGTTGATGATTCAAAGTTATTTTAATCCTGACTAACATTGGCAAGCTCTAGAAGTCGCACAACAAAACGCTTTTGGGTAAAAACTCACATTCAACTAATTTAACTCATTTGCTTATATAATTAGAGTTTGTGTTTTTTTTTTGGTTTTTGGTTTTTTTGGAAGGTAAGGTAAGGTTAAGGTTGACCTAGCTAAATAAGTTTGTAGATGTTGTATTTGATAATTGTCGTTGATCTATGGTTTAGTTGTGCTGTGGGTTCGAAGATTAAGGCACTTGACGCGGTGGCCAAAGGGAATTTGAAGTTACTTGCATCTCATGGTCATTGTTGTGTTTTATAAAGTGCTGGCATAGTTTGGATGGCGAAACAATTAATTACAGGATTAGCTAAGACAAATGTAGCTTTACATAGTAGAGTAAATGTTGACAAAAGATATTATATTTTTCACCTCGCTATCAAAAGATATAATTCTATGAATTAACCGATTAACTACAAGTTTTTGACAAGCATTTCCATGATTATTGTTCTTCACATTGTAGAGTAAATGTTCATTGTTCCTTGATCGTTTTCGTTAATAGAGTGACATTACAGGTGAAAATACAACTAATTGCACATGGTGAAGTTTAAGTGAAGTTCAAATTGGCGTATATCATCATGATTTCTATGCGATCACAAAATGTAGCGCCAAAGGCGCGTCGATGTATTCACCGTGACTTGGTCACGGGTAGTACTAGTTTTATCATAATAATACATAAAAAGCATGAATAAAACCATACTATAATCCTATCATTATTAAGGGTATCTTCTTGAATTGTCAACAAATTGATTACCGTACCACTATATGTTTTAATGTGTAAGTGCACCACGTATTCTCATTTTGAAATAATGTAGGTCGCAAGTCCACATCAAAGGACCCAAACTGTACTTGTAACCATTCCAAACAATTTTAATTCTTCTCCTCATCTTCTCTCAAAGTCGAATTAACGGCAAATTAAAGTGGAAAGTCCGAAAATATACAATCCATAATTTACCCCAAAACCCCAACTCTTTGAATATCTCTCTTTTTCTCTATAGATATCGTCATTAAATCCCTGCAAAAGTATCTAATATATCTAAAAAAAACTCTACATCTAAATGGGATTGAAATAGCCGTTTTATCAAAACAAACTGCAAGAACAAATTATTTCTCCATTACAAATGAGATTATAATTGTTTTATCAAAACAAACTACATAACAAATTATAGCTCTATATTACATTCTAAGGTACTTGTATCAAGACAAACCCAATTTGATGCGTCGATCGAGGCAAAAACATGAACGAGGGGCTGGGATCAAGTTTCATATGTACAAACACAAATAAAATTACATAACCACTCCCTCTACCCACGTTCCCTAGAACTCTTTGACATGGTTTAATCACAGACAAACAAGTCATTCTGATAAAACACAACTGCTACGTTTCTTCTCCTCTCAAATCCAGCATCCCCAATTTTTCCCAGACCTTCTACTACTCTCTCTCCACGATTAGATCATGCTCCCCACATCAGGTATCACACACACTCTCTCTCTCTCTCTCCTTGTGCAGATTGCATTTTGGGAAGCAACTGTTTAGTGGTTTTAATTTGATTTCCAGGAATTTTTTTGCCTAGAATTTTGGGAAACAATCATAGGAGTTTGGGAAGACTTTTCTCTTTTGGTAGAAATACAAAGTTGATGATGAATATGCTTCAAAGATCAGAGTAAGATTTATGGTTTTGGTTTAGACTTCAGGAAATAGTTAGTAATTCTCGGTCTCCTAATTGGTAGTTGGAACTGTAATTGCAATGGATTCATTTATTTCTATTCGCATTTTGCAAGTATATCATCTAATTGTAACTCCATGAGTTACAGATCATTGTAATCTTCTCCCCTTATCCTTTGCTATCAAATTCCGGGGGGGGGGGGGGGGGGGGGGGGGGGTGTTTCTTCCTGGTTATATTATTCTTTATAATTTTAGTTGATGCTTCTGTGAAGACTTCCAAATATTATTTCACTTCTTTTGAATTTGTGAGATGTTTTCTAATTGGTTGATTGATATGGGCATTTGGTTAGTTATCAATTTGGCATGTTACAATCCGGTCATCTTTTAAGACACCAAATTCGCCCATCGCTTTTAGTAGGTACAAATTCATCTCTATATGTAGCCTGTAGTGTAAGAATCACTGAAACCTCATCTTTATATGTTTGCTTTCTTTACTTTTCTTAAGAAGTTATAGATATATTACACATAATACCTTAATGAGAAGCTAAATTCTCGCTGCCTAAGCCATTCAAGATTGGATTCCAGGAAACCATTGTTCATTATTGGTTTTTAATGGTAACTACGATGCAATATGTGTAACTTTTTTATTTGCAATTTTTCCTTTCCTCCCCCTTTATGCATTTTGGTTTCCCTTACATTTTATCAACTTTTCTTCTTGATTTTTGTTTTACAGGTAACAACATTACCCAAAGATTTGTATTGCAAACTTCCTAAACAAACTCAATGGCGTGCATCTTTCGATGTACTCTCTCTTTTCGCCATAATATGACCATTTTTTATGTAATTTAGTATGCTCTACTATATCACAAGTATTTGTATTTTAAGACTAGGTTACCATATATATCTAATATTGTAGTCTATTTTACTTTTTTTCTGATGGAAATTGATTTATTATACCTAAGTCTCAGGCAGAACAGTCGGTATCTAATTTGGATTTAAGTTATTAATGAGGTACACTGCTAATTTACGTTTTTATATCTTTTCTTCTTCTATTTTATCAGATTATCAAAAGTGGTTGTCACTAGATTTCGTTAAATTGTGTTTTATCCAGGGATTCAATGTTGTTACACTAGAAGAATTCCTTCACTAAAAAATACCAATGGTGTAATATTGAAATCAATATCCAATGATGTTTAATTTATCATCAATTAGATCATAAAATAAGGTTTAAAATTCAATCGTGTAAATAAATATGTAATTGATTGGTACATTAGTTATGGAATGAAAATTTTTGATTTGGATAAATGAAAAGGCCTTACGCATACTGGCTTCCAAGTTTACAAATGGAGATTTACTTAATTTAGAGTTCCAGAGATCCCAATGTTATACTTGGATATTGTGAAGATGCTTTGTAATCCATGGTGGTGGATTATGCATGCTACTACGAGTTGGTTCTTTTGTGTTTAATTTTGAGCCTCATTAGTATTGTGGATCAACTGAGTCCTGCCATTTTTCCATATCCTACTCATGACAGTCATTGTTGAATAATTTAATGCACAAACAAATTGTTTTCCTGATAACTAAGGGAGTTTCCATTAAATCATGCATGTGTTGCAATGAATGGAAGTTTAAATGGCCTGGGTTTGGCTAACACAACTTAATAATTTTCTTCTTTTCATAAGTGAACAGATATTTATAAAATTACCCTTCTTTGCCTACTTCAAAGAAATTCCTCTTCTGCTAATTAACCTTGGAAAAAATAAAAGCATAACACTATTCTCTATCTCTTTGAACCTTTCTTTGTTCTTTTTGTGGCTTCTTCTTCAATAATTTGCTTAATTTGGTAATAATAATTATTCAAATGGATTTTAAATATGTTCTGTTCTACATGAATGTTAATGGAAAATGCATAGCAACGTCTTTTATGGCACTGAAAATTTATTAAGTGCGGCCTTGAAAGTGTGGCAACGTATCATACGAAGCAACGAAAGTGCTCCAAGAAACTTGTCAAAGGTGCATGTATACAAGCATAGGCGCATCTTTTATGGCACTGACAAGACATGAAATGTGGCCTTGAAAGTGTGGCAACGCATCATATGAAACAACGGAAACACTTCAAGAAAAGTTTCAAAGGTACATGCATACAAATTTTGAAGCGCTTAGGGATCGTGATTAAGACCATGTATCGACAGTATTGATAGCACCGAAGGAAAGTCAATGTACTTGCCCGTGCGTAGTCACAGGTAGTACTAGTATTATATTAAAGCAGGGCGGTGTTTTTGCCACTTTTGATAAGTCTGCCCTTATGTCTAGAGACAAAGAGGGGCTGCGATGGGATGTGGGTGCCTCGAAAATCGTACAAGAATCGATAGTTTTGGAAGTTCAAGTTTTAAGTCTAAAAACTAAAAAACATACCCCCCACAAAACAAACTTCACTCTTCCTCCCCGACTCAAAACTTCACTTCAAAAATAAAAAGTGAAAAAAAATGCAAAAAAAATATGCAAACTCTCTATCTTACTCTCAAGAACTCTACAATTCGAGTTCTAATGGTGATTCATCAGTTTCAACTATTGATGTTCTCTCTATCTTCGTAATCACGTTTCTCCGCATTACCTCGAGAATGAACTTTGTCGATTTGTCCACCGTTTAAGCAATAGCTTCAGACTTCCTCAGTTCTCCTGCGAGCTCCGATTCATCTCAAATATTCTCTCTCTCATTTTTTTTTGTTGCAAAGTAAGCATGAAAGTTTATTAGAGAGAGAGAATAAAAGAATACGCACCAACCCCATGGACAAGCCCCCTACGAGGCACCAGGGGAACTAATCAAATCTAAAATACTCTCTCATGGGAACCTCCACTTTAAGAAAATGGGGACGCCTTACATAAGTCGCTCTCTCACCCTCTAACAAGAAACAAGCTTTTTTAGACATACAATCTGCATCGAAATTGGCTTCCCTCCATATAGGAGAAAATCTAATTCTTCGAATCTTTTTTTTCATAATTTTCCTTCTAGCATCTAAAGCCCACGGGATAGCATCATTAGAAAAGGCTTGAATGGCAGCCTCCGAGTCTCCCTCAGCCCAGACTATCTCCTAGCCCATGCTAGAGCAATACTCAAGGCTCTCTATGATAGCTGAGTACTCGGCAATGAAGCTAGTCACTATAGACAGCCCCACCGAGATAGCTCCCAGCACCTCCCTATCTGACGCTCGAAAGACAGTACCCGCCCCACCCTTGCCTGGATTCCCAAGAGCAGCTCCGTCAGTATTTATCTTCACTTCCCCCGGTTCAGGAAGACTCCAATACACACTACGAACTCTGCTAGGCTTCCTAGCTTTAGAAAGAACCCCCAACTTGGCAATAATCTGAAGATCAAAGATGCAATTCTGCATACTCCCAACCAAAAGAGTAGCAACATCTTGGATAGCATTCAGAATCTGCCTTTTCATCGTCTGCTCATTCCATATCACATTATCGAATATACAACCATTCATAGCTTTCCATATGGTCAAGCAAACATCCCACACACCCCCAAGCCAAAGATCCCCCAGATAAGAGCTGAAAGAAAAAGATTTTTGCAACATATTTTTAAGATTCAGATCAGGGCAAGAAGACTGGAATAGATTTGCGAACCACTCCTAGAGTTTTTGAGCTTTAGAACAGGTCCAAAGCAGATGATCGGCAGATTCAGTATCCTTTATACACATGCAGCAGCAAGAGCAAGACACAATTCCTTTCTTCATGAGGATGTCGTCAGTGGCCAAAGCATTCTAGCACACTCTCCAGACAAAGGAAGATATTCTGGGATGAATGCACTTCTTCCATACAAACTTATGCCACCAAACTGTATTGGCCCTCTCACGAATACTATTAAAAGTAGATTTTGTACTAATTTTTTCTTGAAGGTCAGGCCTCCAAATAAGTTTGTCCCTATCACCTGAAACAATAGGCACTTCATTAGTATTAATATCAACCTGGGCAAGGACTGGGGCCATAGACTCATTCACAACCCAAAAGCCCTCAACAATCATCTCAGAGAGAAAATTCTTAGTGCTCTTCCAGTCTTTGAGAATGGGAAAAGAATCTTTGATTGATGGCCAAGAGCCCCAGCTATCTCTCAAAATATCAATATCTCTGCCATCTCCCACCAACCACGAACATTTATTAGCGACACGAGAGAGGGCCAAAGCAATTCCCTTCCACATTGAGGACCCATGAGCATAGCCTACAATCTCTCCAAATTTGGTAAAGAATTTGGCATGCATGAACTTAGACTACTCAGACTGACCCTCCAAAAGGACCCATGCTTGCTTCATCAACAAGGCCTCATTAATCTCCCCCAATCTTTTAATACCCAAACCACCTTCGGCGTCAGGCCTGCACACCTTCCAGGCAATAGTATGGAATTTGCGAATGTTTGGATTTCCGGACCAAATGAAGTTTTTAAGAATTTTTCCCCCTTCTTTAATCACACTTTGAGGCTACTTATACACAACCATATTATAGAAAGGCAAGCTACAAAGAACGGACTTGACAAGAGTAACCCTCCCTTGAAAGGATAGGAGCCTACCTGCCCAACTACTAGCTTGAGCTCTGATCTTGTCCAGTAACGACAAAATCGTATGCTTGGTGACCCTGCCTTGGATAAGCGGAATGCCCAGATATTTCTCAGGAAAGGACCCAACCTTGAAATCAAATAAAGCAATAATACCATCTTTTCTGCCACCGTGAACTGACCCCATGAAAATCTTGCTTTTCTCTTTGCTTACCACCTACCTAGAAGATGTTTGATATCTCTGAAACAGCTTTCCAATAGCCTTCAGACCTCTCATAGTGCCTTTAGCGAACACCAAAATATCGTCCACAAATAAGAGATGAGTGGGGCAAGGAATGCCTTTAATCACTGTCATAGGTTTAACCACTTGACTCACACTCAATGCTTGCAAGCCTCCAGTCAGCACATCCTCAGCCAAAGCAAACAGAAGAGGAGAAAGGGGGTCGCTATGCCGAAGCCCTCTACCAGCTTTAAAAAACCCACAAGGACCTCCATTAACAAGCACAAACACTTGAGAGCTTTTGAGAATGCAAAGGATCCATTTACACCAAGTACTGGAGAACCCAAATCTATCAAGCACCAACAAAAGGAAGTCCCAGTTCAAAGTATCATAAGCTTGAGTAATATCCACTTTAAGAGAAATATTACCGCCAAACCTCTTCTTCTTAAGCTCATTCATCATTTCTAAAGCAAGACCGATGTTATTCTGCACATTCCTACCTTTGATAAAGGCACTCTGCTCAGGAGATACGATCTTATGGACCACGCTTCTAAGCCTATTTGCAAGGATCTTTGTAATGATTTTAAAGGCAAAGTTGCTCAAGCATATAGGACGATACTGGCTGAACGATGAAGCATCTTTTCTTTTAGGGATCAAAATAAGGAAACTACAGTTAAACCCATTTGGGACAATGCCTTCCCTAAAGAAAGACTTAATAGCTCGACAAACATCGCTCCCTATAATACTCCAGCAATGCTGAAAGAAGCAACCAGAAAACCCATCTGGACCTGGGGAACTATCAGGGTCCATACCAAAAACAGTCTTCTTAATCTCAATATCACAAAGAATAGCACACAATCTCATATTGTCTCCTTCCTACACAAGATTAGGGACCAATTCCATCAGTTCAGGATCAACCACACAATCAGTTTCCTTAATCTTATTAGAGAAGAAAGATACTGCATACTGCTTAATAAGCTCTTGATCCTGAAGAACCACTCCATCTTTCGTTGTAATACTATGGATAAGCATTTTCTCTTTTTTAACCCTTATGAGGACATGGAAATATGCAGAATTCTTGTCTCCGGCCTGGAGCCACCTCACCCTAGACTTCTGTTTCCAAAGAATCTCTTGATCAAGCATAGCTTTATTCAAACTATTGTTGAGGACAGTCGGCTGCGCCGAAAGGCAGTCATTAGAGACATCTTGCTTCATATCTCTATGAACAACTCCAATCTCTGCATTGACCTTCTTAATATTGCGATCAGAATGCCCTAAAACCTCTCGACTCCAATCCCGGATAACAGCCTTGGCCGCTTTCAGCTTCCTGCTCAGACTGAGAAGATGACCCCCCACATTACCCGAGTTCCAAGCCTCCCCAACCACTGACTTGAAGCCTTCATGACCTAACCACATCTTATAGAACTTGAAAGGGTTGTTTGAAGGTGAGGAATGCCCATACACTTCCCCACCATAGGAGAATGGTTGGAATTCACTCTGGGATGAACCTTATAGCTCCAATTCTCAAACTTCTCAGCCCATTTAGAGTTCATGAAAATTCTATCCAGCAACACAAGAATCCTGTTGTTCCCTCTTTGCATATTGCACCAAGTGTACTTGAGGCCCTTGCTGGGGCACTGAATAAGCTCCAAGGCATCCACACAGTTCTGAAAGTCGGAAATAGCAGTGTTACTAGAGGGAACACCACCTTTCTTTTCACTACTGCTCAGAATCACATTAAAGTCTCCTACCACCAGCCAATGAGCCATATTACCATTAATATTTCCCAAGTCTCTCCACAGAGTCCTTCTAGCAATATCACAATTGGTGTGAATGAAATTCAACATAACATCTTCAAACCAAACCGTAATTTGTTGATCACTAGAAGATAGAACCACATGTTTAGTGCACCCTAATTTCTACAAAATCCACAAATTAGGAAATCCATCATGCTCATTACAAATTAAGTCCATTCCATACTCTTTAAGTCATAACTTAGAGACATTACTAATACAAGCATCCACCTTCGGCTCAGCTAGAGCAAAAATTGACGGCTTATCTTCTTCAATCAACTTCTTCAGGCTGTTTTTTCTTTTAGGGTTCCCTATACCCTTGTAGTTCCAATATAGGATCAACATTGCTTCCGATGTTTGAAAATGGTTGCAGACTTAGATCTAGTAAGAGGAGGCCTCCCCTTAATAGCATTCTTTGTCTTATTAGTTCTCTTCTTCTTAGCCACAGTAACCCAGGCCTTTTCTGTAGAAACAAGGGTCTTTACCAGTGTCACAAAACCATCATCCACCTTATCATAAACACCTAGCTCTTCCTCTTCACTCAGACCATCTTCCTCATCCAAGGCTGTTAAATCAACCCAACTTTCTGCCACCACAGGCATAATAGCAAGAGTATCTGGTAGGAAAAGGCACTGCTCAGGAGTAACATCAAAACCAGCGCATACCCTTTTCTTGACCCCTTCATCAAGATTACTGCTCACTTCAGAATCACCCTACAGAACCCCACTCTCTCTATCCACTTTCTCCTTCTCTTTGCCTTGCACCTGCTCTTTTTTATCGCTGTTCTTATTCTTCTTATTCTTTTTTTTGTTCTTCTTTTTTTTCTTTAGATTTCCCTCTGCTCCTTCCTTTTTCTTATTCTTTTTCTCTTCTTCTTCTTCTCTCATCAATGTCAACTCCCTACACTCATACACCACATGGCCAATGACCTTGCAGTTGTTACAGAACTTAGGTAAATGACCAATCACCATTTCCTGCATAAAGCCTTCATCATCACCCTCAACAAAGATTTTAGAAGAAATGGGTTTTGCCATATCAATTTCGGTGAGCACACTCGCATAGAACCCTGTTCTGGCATTCATCGTATTCTCATCCACTTGAATTGGATGACCCACTATTCTGGAAATCGACAGAAGGGATTTATCCTCCCAGTTTCCATCCCAAGCCTGGGAAACTGAATCTAAACAAGGGCACAATAGTTTTTTTGAATAGAAGGACTAAAGTTCTAAACCCAAGGTGTTAATCGAAGCCATTGACCATCAAAGATCCATGGACCTCCTCCCCAAACACGTACTTTGTCTTCTTCACACTCTAATTGGATAGTGAAGTACCCTTTACCCAGAGGAATGAGGCAGAAACCCCTGTTCAATTTCCATACCTCTCCTGCCATTTTCCAAACTTCTACCAGTCGAATCTTCTGAAGATCAAACCTTCCAATCAAGCTAAATTTGAACTTTTCTAGCCTTGATTGATAGCAACTACAAGGAAGTTTGATGGAGGGAACCTCACCTCTCATACCTGGAAGTGGAAGACTCTCTACATAAATTGGTTTAGATTTGAGCAAATCTGCAAAGGAGGACTCATTTCTAGGTTTTTCACTCCTGCTCTGCTCGAATTCGAAAAGGTTGAGTGATGCTACATCCATGGTGGAGAGATCTCAACGCCAAAAGTTTCCAATAAAGGAAAATCGACTCCCAAACCGAAATAGAGAAGGAAGAAAATGATGCCAAATGAGGAAAGAATTACCCTAAATCAGCCTTGAGATATGAATAACATGAATCAAATGTACCCCCAGTCTCCTTCTAGAGAGAAGGCAGACTCTCTCTCTCGAAAAAACATCATCTCAGGATTTCAACCAATACTGCTTTATTTTTTTTCTCTCTCTTTTTGTTTGGGTTCCAATTTAAGGGTCATTCTGCTTCAAGTTTAAGTTCTCCCTCTCTATGTTGGGGCTCTGATTGATGGTTTTTTGTAGTGACCTGTATTTTTAGCCCGTGATGCCTTTAATGTATGGTCTCTGCTTAGTTAAGTTACTTCCTCATGTACAGGATCTCTACCTTTTTAATTCTTACGAATTAACCCAATCATAAGATTGAAGTATCTCTCCTTCTTCATCTGCAATTTTTTCCTTTATTTCCTCTTGGAAATTAGCTATACAAAACCCCTTTTCTTGCTCCCAAAATACAACAACTAAACCCCTTTTCTTCCTCAACCTCTTGGCTTTGAAAACTCCTCCTGGGAATAATTATTCTCCATCTCTTTATTCCTAAAATATGGCTGCACCATCCATGAAATTCCCTTGACGTTTTAAACCCCGATTTCTCCAATTGTTCCAATAACACAACCCTCCTTGTAACCCCTTTATGAATTGCTCCTCCATTACATTTTCTTACCCAAATTTTTATCTTCAGAAGACCTGTAGAGAAATCTGGGAAGGGGCCTTGTTCGTGTAAGGGGAGAGAAATGATTACTCAGAAATCTCTTGAGGAATTGGTACTTGTTTGGCCATGCCATGAGTGATACTTACTTGGAATCTTGGGTGTTTGATTGACCTTTTCATACAACAGCCACAACAGTCAGTTTTGTAGATTCATTATGGTGTTCTACTCATCCTCTTCCTTCCTTTATGGTCTGTTAAGGCAAGTGCTATATCCACAGTTATTTCATGATTAAACTAAGTAAATGATAGATCTTGAGCATGCTTTCTAGTTTTGTATCATTGTATATATAATCTAGAGCTTCCCGTCCTTTGTGAATATCATGTACACTCTTATAAATTTAGTATTTGGTTGGATTTAGTTCGTGTACTGGACCAAATTTTATGTTGTAGCCTTCTAGGTCTCTTTAAAGCAAGGTGGTCATGTTTACCTTTAGCTATACATCAAGGACTAGTTAGTTAAGACAGACCTAGGTCATATATCTTTGGTTATGAGGGAAGTTGCCTTGAATCGAGGAGTTGATGGTGTTGACATGGTTTTTATAGCAATTCTTATACTTCTATGGATATGTAATAGTTCACATTATGGCGTTTGCATAATGATGCATTTTCCAGGTGTTTCATTTAGTTTATAGGCGGTGGTGATTTTTACCCAAGACTTTAATATCTTCTTCTTGACCTTGATTTATTGATAAGTATACATGTAGTGATTGCTAGACTCATGAACTGTCGGTAGTAAACTTACGATTAGAATGTATAACATGTTTAGTTATGCCTAGATTTGAGTTTTGAGATTATACAGGTGGAATATCATTAAGAAACCTTGGTAGTTAAGGTGGGTAATTATGGTGATTACTGGACATCTTAGTATGGTTGGACTATTAAGCTTCATATTAGTTTCTTATGGATATTAATGGTACATAGTCTCTGTGGGTGAAGTTGATTACGGGTTATTTCATCTGATTGGTTTAGTGTTTGGATACCGTTAATCTTCTTACTTTTTTAAATGGTTATATGAGGGTGGTCTATTAATAGTTGTTAGGCATTATGTTAGTATAAGAATCAACAAGTCTACGTTGAACACTGTAGCATAGTGATGGCATCATTCTTCGTTAGATTAGTACTCTAAGTTTGAGTTGTTAAAGATATACCGTAGATCCTTTCTAATATTGTGGACGAGTCTTTTATTCTAGATCAGATTTAGATGATTCATTTACTTGTCTTTTGTGACATCTAATCTTACAGATTGATTTTCCATGATTCAGTATCATGCGACTTAGGTTCCCTTTCAGTTTTAGGACTTCCATTCGATATAGTCACATTGAAAGATAGACCATTGGATGTTGGAGCTTTACTTCATTTGATAGAGTCCTCACTTGTTATTAAAGTGAGGGTAGATATATCATCTGGTTGTAAGAGTGGTAAGTCATTTGATATAGTTCCAGATGCTGATTAGGCGAGAGCAGACAGATCATTTATTAATTATAGGATTCAAACTTCATCTTTTTCATTCCGTTGGGCAATTTTGAGTTAATGTACACAGTAGGGCTATGCTATTACAATCCTTGGATTCGATTCCCTAAACAAAATATTCGGTTACAGCTAGTCAGTGTTCCAGGGTCGCAAGCCCCTAAAATTATACCTTAGTTACCTATCTACTTTGATATTCTATGTGAATACTCCCCGTGGGCATAGATCCTTAAAAGTTGAAAATAAATCAGGCTTTAGACCTGTAGGTTGAAACTCCTTGAACACCATGATCAGGTGCATTACCCGCTAATTCTTGGCTCAATAATAAATAATCTACCAATCCCTAGCTCGACAATAAGGGATACATTTCTGTTAATTACAGAAGGGTGCAAGAGAGTGGTCCCACTGAATTAAAAGTGACCCCATGTACTTGACTTCCTAACTCTCTTTCCACAAATAGATAATCACTGAATATTTGTCAATCATAGCTTATGTCTCTTTTCAGTGATTATCTTGGTCTATCATAACTTATGACCATGAATATTTGTACTTGCTGGGAATTTCTTACTGATACCTTGCGCATATACTTTTTCAGGTGAATCGCTGCAGTAGCGATGGTAGTTAGTTGAAGCAAGCAGGACTTGCCAGTTTCGGAGTTTTAGTTACCAGTGTGGTAATCATTTCTAATTATATCTAATTGTATATTACTCTTCTGCTGTGTAGTTTCATAGTATTGTAGATCTATTTACAATTTATTTTAAATTGTAGTACGTCTTTTTGGGGTTCATCTTCAGGATGCCCGACGTTACACCTCAGAATTCGTATTCTTAATAGTTTATTAAGAAGCCAATTTTGGGGGCATGACAGTTTTGTTGCTTCAATTTCTCATAATAATTTTGATTTTGGTAGTAGTTGTCGCATGCATTGCGGGTGGATTTGCACAAAACTTTATTTTGAGCTAGCATTGATTTCATATCGACAGCTCCAGTACAATTCAATCTCTATAGTTCTCTAATCGATGGGCTTGAATCGTTAGATACATTGAAATCAGTAAATTTAGCAATGTCCATAAAGAACTTTGTTGTTGCTTGTCTTCAAGGCGGCTTCAAAGAAATCTTGGTATGCTTGGGTTTATGCTTATTTGACTGTATTTGGCAAATTTTGTTATGTATGTTTGAGCTATAGTCAAAAGGGTTTTTTTTGCTTGTGTGTTTGATGAAATGCAGTGTCAAAGCTACTGCTTTGGGTATAATTACAGTAGAGGATACATCTTACATTTCTTCTTCTTGTTTAACAACTGGGTTACCACGAATTTATCAAATAAAATGGTAATTTTAACACTTATTTTATCTCCGAAGGAAAATGGGTTAAATAATATGGTTTGGGATGCTAATTGGATATTTGGAGTTGTGGACTCCATCTTATATAATGGCTTCTGGGTCGAGAGGGTAAAGGAAGTAAATGGTGACAGAGGCTTTGGGATTGATTCCAAGAGCAGAATATTACCCGGAGGCGTCAAAATGGTATTTGCAAAAAAGATGAAAAGATAACTTACACTCGACCAAGTTCAGGTCTTGGCGATTGCAAGTCTAAGTAAATCTCTTGGAGTAATACACATAGAAGCTAGGGATATTTTTCCCATTGATATATCTTAGGTTATTTAAGAATGCTTTTACAAGTTCTCGCAGGGTAAAAGTCTGTCTGCTAAAAAATCTTGATGTATTAGATGTTTTCGATAATAAGTATGTTGAAATCTCTATTGCGCTAGCAAAATATTTAAGGATCAATTCAGATGTTTTGGGGTTTTGTTGAAAAGTATGTTTAGAGGAGGATTTGGGGATTGGGTTTGGTTTTATTTGGTGTGATTGGGGATGGGTTCGTCTCAAGGTTTGACATTTTTTGTGGATGGGTCATCTTCGTCTACGCGAGAAGTGTACTTTGTTGATTGTTTACCTGTGTATGTTAAGGAATTGATTGCAGGAGGTGCAGCTGGAGCTTTTTCAAAGACCGAGGTAGCTCCATTGGAAAGAATTAAGATCCTCTTGTAGGTAAAATTTGAACATTGTATTTTGTTAGTTGAAAACCTATAGTTTGTTCACCGATATTACTTTAGGTATGACATGCGAATTCAGCTATGTTTTGCAGTTTTCTTATAGTTTAGAAGTTTGGCAATGCTAAAATAATATGTGAGCTTCATATAATGTGTTCAATTGAAGTTAGTTCTTATAACCCGGACATAGTTTATGGACAATATAGAATAAGAGGGATACATGCATTAAATGTGCACAATATGCTCAGGTTAGATGCTACTTTAAAGAATAGATAGTTTCATTTTGAGAAACTGAAAAAAAGAAAAAGAAAAAAAAGAGAAGATTTTTGGGTGAACATTCGAGAATTTTTTTGCTTTATATTTGCAATGTTATTTATTTTATCTAGCTATGGATTTTAAACAATTTTTTGGTCTAAAGGGTTCTAAATTTCTGGTATTGTCAACACGGAAATTCTGTTAAAATGATTCCAATAATGATTAGTCTAAGCATGAAGCTAGAAATTTAATATCAATATGACAAATATATATATATATATATATATATATATATATATATACATATTAAAACAGGGCGGTGTTTTTGCCGCTTTGGACAAGTCTACCCTTTTGTCTAGAGACAAAGAGGGGCTGCAATGCGATGTGGGTGCCTCGAGAATTGTACATGAATGGATAGTTTTGGAAGTTCATATTTTAAGGCCAAAAGTAAAAAAATTTAACCCCGACAACTCTCCTTCCTTGACAAAAAAAAACTTGAGTTCTTCAAATTTTTTTTTTAACAAAAGCTTCTCCAAAACCAAACCAGCTCTCTCTCTCTCTCTTTTTCTCTCTCTCTCAATTGAAGCCATGAAACCCTTTCTCAGAGATCAGCGCCTCCCTCTCAAACTATCTTTCTTTCCTCCATGAAATTTGGGTTTTAACACAATTCGATTTGCGGCAGTTGGGGTTACTGATTTTTGCTCCTCTCTATCTCAAAATCAAAGTGTTGGGTCTCGATTTTATTTAACTTAAGTGATTTGGAGATGAAGGTTTGATCTCTGGATACAATTTCGAATATGCGATTGGGCGATTTTGAATGGAGGGTTCAAATCATGAAGTTTTGTTCCAATCATGAAGTGCTTCAATCCATAGTTCCAGATGTTTCTAATCTTTCTCAATTACTTAGTTTTGGTTTGTTTGCTTTGAATTCTTGTCCATTTTGTCCAAAGTTATCAAGTTGAGATCGTCTTGGGGTTTCAAATCGAGGGTTGTGATATTAGATATCCATTTCAGAGTACTGATCAATGGTTTTAATTTTGATTTGATAGTTTGGGATTAAGGGTTTGGATTTGATATTAGGGGTTTGATTTAGTTTTTAATTTAATGTAATCTTAGCTCTAATTATTAGTTTTTGGTGGGAATGTTTCAATCTCCCGGTCTTCATCTCTTCAAGTTGGGATTTTTAAGTTGTTTGATGATGGGATGGTTCTGGGTATACTTTGGGTGTTCCACATTTGGGGGTAATAGTGATTTTCTACTGTGAATGTTAAGCAAAAAGTAGGTGTTTTTTGGTTAAATTAGCAATATTGGGGTTGGAAAAAAGGTCTCCAAATTTTAATGCATTGAGAGTTAGCAATATGGATAATAGGGGTTTGTTTATTTGAGGTATTTAGGGTTCATGTTTGATTTCAAGGATACTACGATTCCGGATCAAGCGATTCAATTAAAGAGATTTGTAGGTTTCAATTTTTGAGGTGTTGGTGTTCAATTTAATTTGATTTCGAGATAATGTTTCGGTGTTTTGATATGGCGCGCTCCTCGCTGACGATTTTGTTTTAGAAGATCCGAGCCTCCAATGAAGTTTTTGATTTTCATCCATGGATCTTCTATATCACATGTACAGGTCTAACCAAAGTAGCAAATTCCCAATCTACAGACTACAATGAGTAGGTATGTTTGTTAGGGTATGAACTGTGAAGTTGGGTATGTATTTGGCATTTGGGTTGGTGAGGGTGGAATTGCATAATTTGAATATTGTGGTGATGGTGGAAAGTATAGCTTATAACGTGTTTTGTATGTTGTTGGATATATGGGAAGACTTGTATTTGTATGAGGCAATCATGGCTTAGGTTCTTTAATTAAAAGAGTTTTTACTAGAAGTTCATATAAGGGCCTACAAGTCTACATTTGTTACGAGTAATAGTCCAAAGAGCTTTTGCCAGAAGTAATCTACAAACAGGTAATCACATTAGCATTATATTGCTTATAAAAAATACATTTTGAGTAGTTGTGAAGGTGCCTTTAACCATGTCTATCATCGATATTGATGTAACCTTTGATAGCCGTCCAGGTTATAACATATTGTTGGGGGTTACAAATCCATGCCAACAACCTAATGTCAATTGATCCTTGGTTTCTTAGGTTTGAGTTAATTGACTATAGAGGGGAGCCAACATAGGTACCCTCTAGAGTAGGTGTCTTGATAATATTATTAAAGGAGTTAAGAGATAACGGGAGGTTGGTTGTTAGGATGTTATCGAGTTAAAGGGAAGTATGAAGATATTATCTTTGAGTTTAGGTAGTTGCGATGAAAACACGCTTAGTTTTATTTGTTACTACTTATTTCAGTACGCCCTTGATGCTTGGTTCTTAAATTTTTTATGCGCAGGTGAGACCCAATCATATTATTAGGGTGTTCATGCTAGTTATGGAAAAGAAGATTCCACTTTTCACGGTTAGATTAGGTGAAGCGGAAACTCTAATGTCGTTAAATCACCAAGTGGGATCGTGGAAGCAGGGCTGTCGATAATACCAAAATATAAGACTTGAGCTATCATACTAATAGATATACTGTTATTGTTATGGGAAAAATGGGTGTACTACCTTTTATTGCCTAAACATGGGAGACATATACTGAGATAGTTATTTCATATCACCTTTTACAATTGTTTTCATTTCACAAGGACTTAGCTTGAAATAAAGATTGGGAATGGATTACTTCATTTCTTTGTTTTTTTCCCGAAGAAGCATTGCTTCTGTTTTAATCCACAATATACATTGCCATCATGTAGCTAGCAATATGTTGACTAAATTATGAGATTGTGGTTATTATTTTCATACTCAATAGATGTTTAACACTAAAATGCTTTGCCTTATTTACGAGGACATTCAAATATGACTAATTATGAATATGAGGCTAAAAGCATATGGATCTTTAACTCAAATGGTATAGCACTTGAGAATACAAGTATTTATATCAAGAGATGGTTATATAAAAATGGTTTAATTCTTTATGATTTTGTGCAATTATCTCATTCAACGCTTTTTTTTTGTAACAGGTGAAGATTCTTGATATCTGCAACAATTTTGGTTGTGTTAGGTAGTTGGAGCACAAACAGGTGGTACGCTCTGCCTATTTCTTCGCAATATCGGGCAAAAAAATCCTCACCACTTCAGACGATAAAATCCGAGTTTTTGGATCCGGTGGAGTTTATTACCTTGATATGGATATGAATTATCAGACTAAAGAAAACCTAAAGAGTATGCAGAGATGATTTTTAATGTTCCAGGAAATTCCACACCGTACGCAGCTGTGTAGGATCCAAAGGTTAGTTGTTGTTTTTTACTTTCTTATAATGTATTGTTGTGTACATTATATTAATTTGATCATTAACTCCCTATATACTTAGCTGCTCTAATTGAATGCTTTGACATGTTATTGAAGGACAACAGCTTCGCCATGCTTTTCCCTTTATATATCTCTCTATAAGTCTTCATACCCCTCCAAAAGAAGATACCTAGTCAGAATTTAGGGAGTTAATGATCATCATAGAGTTTGAGCACACTTCAATATCTTGAATCCTCAAAAGTGTAGCAAATCTAAGACCTTCAAGAGTAGTTGAGAGCAATCCATAATCCTCCTCTTGGTTCACCTATGAAACTCTAGAGTAAACATAAATAAGAATACCATTTGCCAATCTGAAGATACCTCCAGTTTTTATTATTATTTGGTGTATCATAAGCAATATCAAGTAAAACCATATGCTTTTTTTGATGTTTCCACCCTTCTAACAGTAACTTTAGGAATTTTCACCTTATGCTTTACCCCCTAATCATTATATACCTCTATGTTAGCTGCTTCAAAATTTGTAATTAGAGAGCTAAATTTTTTGACTGACCAGTTTCCTTATCTTATATTGAACAACTTCTAACAAGCTATTTTTCTTCCCAGGAGACTGATTGAAAAAGATATTCAAATAACTAAAAACAACAATCTATATCTATTAGTATGTTAGTATAAAAAAAACTTTAAAACCAAATCTTTCATTACATAAGAGCCCCAAACCTCAACTTTCACGTCACCTACAATGTATTTTTTATTTATTTCAAGTGGATTACAACGATGTTTACATGCACGTGAAGTCTAGAATAATTTAAAATCTAATGCACATAACTGAAAGTGTTCCTCATTTATGCATTTATCTGCCATTATGAACTTGAAAATTCATGTGTAGCACGGGCTCATAACCTAGTCTATTATACATTAGAGAATGGTATTTTTTAAATTGGCAAATTTGTAATTATCTCAAAGATAAAGAGGGGCTGGGATTTGTGGGACAGAGAGAGATGGACGGCCTAGATTTATTCAACTCTTTAGCTTATGGGTACTTTTGACATAACACATAAAAGGGGTAGTTTAGTCTCTCTCCTATCAACTAAGCCCGACTATTCTTCTTCTTCTTTCTCCCATTGCGCCTCTCCATCTTCGCTAAAATACGCTTCTATCTACAATTAAAATCAACACTAAGCCCTAATTTATCTCTTCTCCCTCTCTTCATAACTCTTAATTTCATCTCCAGATTCTTCTCTTCTGATAACAATAGTTCATCCGACCAAAACCCTAACTTTGAAATTAGCTTAACCTCACCAGAGGAGAAGGCAAAGACTCCTGAAGAAGTCAAAGAAGTCGATAACAAATGTAAAAATCCCCCAAATTTTAGTTTAACCCAGAGATCAAAATGTCAAATTTTAATCTGGTGTGTTTTTTTCCTTTGGTGTTGCTTTGTTCTAAAGTAATTCCCTAATTATAGTGTATTTAGCTTAACCCAGTGATCAAAATGTAATTTTTTTTATCTGTAAGTTACTCTCTTCTTACTTTAGAGTTGAATTAAGTTCTCATTTTTATTGTGAGGTCGTTATTTTTTTTTGCACCACATGTTGTCGGAGTAAAATTGTATATTATGTGGATTTCGACCTCACTGTTGTTAGAAAAGCATTTTTGCAAAAATGATTTTATGGAAGAATCATTTTTGTGAGAAGTACAAGATTATAACTTAGAACATGCATTTTTTTGATTTTTGTGCATCTTTCTTTCCTTCATAGATTTCAAATTATGTGTAGTTAAAAATCCAGTTCTTGAAACATGATTTTATAGTGAATCTGGTTTCCATGTTTTGGTTTTGTACAATCATGGGGTTATACATGGAAGCTAGGTAATATGATTTGATATTCATGAAATAAAAACAAATATGATTTTGCTTTAATCTTGATATTAGTATTTAAAGCAGTTATGCATTATGTTCCATAGTGGTATAAACTTACTCTTTGGTGAACTCGAATAAACATGACGTATATGTTTCACAGTGATACCAAATTATCTACATATATGGCACTAATGCTCATTATATTTTGGTCTAAATTATACTTAGGTTCTAATTACACCAGTGACGAACTTGCCGCCGAAGTGCAAAAACAACGATAAATGTAATAGAAAGGGTCTTGAAGCTCGTGTTGAACCTAATCATCTAAATGATGAAGTTTATTCCGGTGTTGAAGCTATTAAGTATCTTCATAGTTACATATTTAAGGGGTATGAAAAGACTCAACTTTGTGATGAAACTGTAATTAGAAGTAAATTGTGATAGAATTAATTATACATATTAGAGTGAATTTTTTCTTAGCTTAGTTGGAATTAATGTCTTTGTTTATGGACATCTTATTATGTTTATCGATTTATATGGTAAAGAAAAATGATGACCAAGTTTAATTGTTTTATTGGAATGTTGAATTCTCACCATACTAACTTTGTAGTTAGTGCCGAAATTATACGCTTTGGTGTGTCATATATATATATAATATAGATATTGCGTTGAAAACACGAGTTACGGAATAGATATTTCGCCAGACTAAACTCCTTCTAGAATCTATTATATCTTGAAGTCCATGTATCTCCATACAAGCCATTGGATGTCAGGTAAATTATACATTACTTTGTTTAATTATTTTTCGTATGATTATCTCGACGCCTTTTTGGATTATTATGTTTGTATGAGATTTTTAGTTCCGAAGGCGCGTCGATGGATAATTATGTAGCATCAAAGGCGCGTTGACGTAATCGCCGTGGCGAGCCACGGGTAGTACTAGTATATATATATAAGAAAAATCCTGTAATGTTTTTTTTTTTTTTTTTTTTTTGTTTTTGCAAAAGGTAAACAATGTATTGATTGAAGAAAAAAGAGATAGACTGCAGACAGGTCCTAGAAGACTTGGGGAAGTTAAGTTAAGTTATTTAACAAGAGAGGAGAAATTATTAAATCCTATCCATATGGCCTGGGATGAAACAAGCCCTTACCATGATGCAAGATAAACTCTTTTGGATGGTTAGGGATGGTAAAACTGTTTCTTTGTGGTAGGATGATTGCATACATATCCACCAAACCTCTCAAAAATTAAGTATTAGGTGAAGATCGTAATAACATTGTTACAGTGGACATTTCAGATAATCTGAAGATTATGCTTCTATCTTTGAATCACAAGATAAAAACATTTTCTAGTTCTGTTCGGAAGTGAACGACACTCGATTTCTACCCTTACTAAACACCGGATTTTGACCGTTATCAAGAGATTATTCGCCACTTGTCTCCAAACCCTGAATAGAACTCTCCAACTTCCTTCATTTGTAAGAACCTAGCTTCTCTATAAGGTTTATTAGACGTAGCTTCTCTCCCTAAACTCAGGTTTTACTGCAAAATACATAGAATACAAGACTCACATCACCACAATAGGAAAACACTCTAAAAAGAAACAACCAGAAACTATCGTCGTAAACTTGTAAAACTGAGGCACAACTCGCAAGTTACATACTCCAAGGTCATCAAAATTAGATCCATACCTTTAATTAAATCAAAACATCCATAAGGGTCCTTGTTCTGCTATGAAATTGAAGCGCATCATTGATAAAAAAAAAATCCAACCCACGTTGCCTATCTTTTCAAAATGATAGAGACGTGGTCATCTCCTCGGTCATTATCGTATTTTGACCATTAGGGGAGACGGCCAACATGTACAGGAGTTATTTGTTTGCAGATAATATATTGTTGCGATTAACACACCAAACGGGACCTTCAAATGTCAAATAACAAAGATAATACTTTAACGCATAGAAGTGTATAGTCTACTGTCAAAATTCTTTTGGCTGAAGGTGAAACACCAATATTTAAAATGAAAGCAAAACACATTCCAATAACTGCACATTTCCATACATATAGTGGATAACTCTACTAAACATATTCACAAAACTAGCTCTTGCTACAACAAACTAAGATGCCAATTAAAATAAAAATATCAGACTAACTATGGACGCATTCCAAGAAAACTCCAACTTAAGAGTGTGCTACCAGGCTTCCATGAAACTTGTGCTGCCATTCAGAACCAAAAAAAAAAAAACTTACTATGTTGTATCCTTGCTTCATAATTATGTAACTAGTTTTAAGATTTACCCTACTTTTTACCTCTTTAACATGCGTCGAGTTTTGCAATTCATATCCTGCACAGTGCACACAGACAATCATTAATCTCAGTATATATGAAAAAAAAAACCAGTACTGGTAGATAAATAAGTTCAAATGTATCAAATAGGAGACAAGTCCTTCATATTTTCTGAGTTTCTTCAGCTTGACAACAAATTGGACAACTGTGGTACCTGTTGTTTAAAGTTTATGATAGGATTATATGTATGTAGAATAATCTAATTTTTACTGAAATTTTTTCTCTAACAGTATAATTATTCCTAGCTACAATACAGGAAAAAAAAAAGCAAAAAAATAAGTTGCTTTGTTTGTTAGCTGCACTTTTATCTAGATTAAAGGTGTAAATATGATGTGATCACTACGAACGCGGAAGCGAGATTCGTATGAAGATCACATTGTATTTGAGAGTTAGAGAAAACTAGGGTTTCAACTAGACAAATTAACTTTCATTAATCAAAATCAACTAAGAAACAAATAACCTAGGTCCTAGACCTTCTCTTTTATAGAACTATAGAACACAGGGGGGTTAGAATTAGGAGCTTTAATTCTAATTGAAATTAAATTCTACTTTAACTGGAAAACTGCTAATAACTTAGGCTGGGCCTCTCCAAAGGGCTTTAATTTAAATATTAGAATACAAAACATTAAAAACATTAAAAAAACATAGGTCATACGGTGGGTGGATAACCCTTCGAGGGATGTGTCACATCAAACCCTCATCCACGAAATCAAGGGGGCGGTGCTCCAGAGGACTCACGCACGTATATAGTGAGTATCCCAGTCTCTTCGTTTTCATACCGCAGAACACACAAGAAATTACGGTGGAACTTTTTTGGAAATCATGAAGTCTTCCGCAAAATTTTCCATACCCTGCGATTGTACTCGTGGTGTTTAAATTCAAATGTTGAAGAACATCTAAAACTAAAGAAAACATAGAAACCTGCGTCTCAAACTTTGCTAAAAAGCCCTCCCAAAATGGATCGATTAACGGTGGCCTTACGGTCGTGCTTTGACACATTTCTTGCTTTGTGTGCTACTGGAACACATCATTTGTTTGATTTAAATTACTATTGGCATGCCACATAGTATGCCCTAAGGCAAGTTTATACATGCCTAAAAGTCGGCATGCTTCGGCATGCCATGAGGCATGCACAAGAGATATAATTGTTTCAAACTTTCTCTTTTCCTCACCAAAATTTGAATTATGGGGCAGTAGTTGGTGGGCCTGGGTTAGTGTGGGAATCATGTGGGTCTGTTGTAAGTTGCTTAAAGGATATATATGATGGCCAATAATTGAAGTGCTGAGGAGAGGAGAAGGTGTTAGATTGGGCCTGGGCTACACCATAGTTTGGGTGGGCTGGATCTGGATGTGCCTAAATACAAGACGTGTTGCCCACATGAGAGATCATCTCTTCTCCTGCGATTTATTTTTCTTCCACCTCCAAAACCTGCAATTGCAATATTTAGGGTTTGCAAACCGGTAACGATGCCGACTAAAACGCCAGTCTTTGGTGCTTCCTGGAATCTGGAGAGAGATCCTAGAAGTCCATTCTCTTCAACGCGAATTGTTTCTACCCCCGCCGGCGAACCTGCAAGACCACAAATTCGGGTTTCAATTGCAACCGCAGCACCGGGTAGAGCTTGTTGGGCATCACCCACTAGACCAGAGAGAGAGAGAGGTTTTTGTCCAGCAATTGTCTCTCTCATCGTTCTAAAAATTGTAACTAAATTTTTTAGGGCTTTGGAACCGGTGATAATTCTGGTCGCCTTTTCTGAATTTGTTGTTGTAACGACAACAGTCAGTATGACAGCCGAAACTCTGGGATCGTCAGTTTCCATGGTAACAACAACCTTGTCTTTATCGGTACCACTCGCGGTTACTAATAGTTGGTCATTAACCGGACCTTTCAAGACGGCCGACGTCTCTTTGCTCGCCGCATCAAACATCGGGGATTCCGATCTCACATAGCTATCAACGTGAAGACATACAAACAGATTTTCCATTTTACCGGTATGTGCGGTGGTGCTCCAATCTTCGGGATAATCGTCGTAAATAGGCGGTAAAATTACCATTGATTAGGGAGGGGGGCGGGAAAAAGGATCCTCTACCCAAAGCCTTGAAAAGCCCTTCAAGCTTATCAAGATTATTCGATATCCTTGCTACACTGTCGGCGAGCGTAGGTTTCTTCATCGCGGGTCTTCCATGAGGCATCTTTGCTCTTGAAACTGACTACGCTGGATTCTAACATAACTCTAATACTAATTGGCGTGATTTCTACGAATGCAAAAGTGAGATTCGTATAAAGATCACGTTGTATTTGAGAGTTAGAGAAAACTAGGGTTTCAACTAAACAAATCAACTTTCATTAATCAAAATCCACTAAGAAATAAATAACCTAGACCTCCCCTTTTATAGAACTATAGAACACAAGGGGGTGGATGACCCTATTTCTAATTGAAATAAAATTCTGTTTAAACTAGGAAACTACTAATAGCTTAGGTTGGGCCTCTCCAACAGGCTTTAGGTTAAAGATTAAAATAAAAAACATTAAATAAACATAGGTCATACGGTGAATGGATGACCCTATGAGGGATGTGTCACATCAAAATATAGATGTGCTGTCTATACTTATTGGCACATTTGAAATTAGGATGTTTTTATAAGATAAACTTCCAATTTGCGAAAATAATGTTCCCCAGATCACTTCCTCAACTAAATCTCTCCTGATTTTCCTAAAGAATCTTTCTCAGTTCTCTAAATCTCTTATGATTTTCATCTCACTTCAAATATCTTGATCCTGATCTCTCTCTCGAAAGAAAAGAAATTTGCAGAATGAGGACTTTAAATCTCTCCTGGTCTCTCATACTCCTGCTCTTGAATTCTTCCTTTCTTTAGTCTAGACCAATCATAGGGATGCACAATGTTGAAGGAACCTCACAGGATTGCAGCGGTTATTTCAATTAGCAATTGGAGGAAATCCATCATTACAATTCTTTGAAATCTGCAACAGCAGTTCCAAGACCCTGATGGACCACAATGCACTTATAGAGGTTGAATGTTAAAATAACAAATTGAGTTTATCCAAATGTGCTTTTAGTGGAGAGGAGAGAGGGCAAAGGGCCAAGTTTCGTTTGTTCAATTTAGGAACATAAGATGATATATCGGCACTATAAATGCTATATCTCCAAGGGTAGGGCAAAGAATAGGGAAAACCTCCATTTGTATCAAAACATCACCCGATACAGCTTGTTGCCCGTACTATAGGCGGCCGCAAAACCACAAATGCTAGAATGCTTAGCGTGCCTGATTAACTTTGGCATTGGTGTAAAATCCAATGTGTTGGAACTTCTGAGTTATAAATTATCATTCCTCACTGTATAGCAGTTTACAAGCATTATATACAATTCAATGGATACAGAGTAACCCTCAGTTCCTAGCTATGAGTCCAATTGATATTAATCCACCGCAAAATTTGTAGTAAATACTTCTGAACAATGTGAAAGGTAAATAGAGTAGGGACTATGCATTGATAATACTTGTTTGAAAAAGGCTATTTCTCTATAATACTTGTTTGAAAGAGAATCTTTCTCAGAGACTGTACAGGGAATGGTTGTTTAAAAGAGGTTCTATCAGTATAGAACAAATAATGTGGCAGAAAAGTTCGGTTTAAGCACCCCTCTCATAGAAACTTTACATATGAAAAGCTTGGTGATCCTCAAAGAGCATGGGCAGGTTTAAAATCCTATCGCAGGTTTTGGCCCTCAAAGCTGTGCAATGGATGATGTTGTTCCCTATTAATATTTCTAAGGTAGTTTCTAAATTTCATAGTCACCAGCTGAATTGAATAAAGTTAGAACTAAAAGGGAATAGACTTTGAATGTACACTAACAGATTCTAGCAAAGATGATAAGCTAGCTATAGTAAAAACCCGTCAAAGGGTATCTTTTTTGCCAAGTCGGCTTTTCATGAGATCAGAGTAAAGTATTCTAAAGGGGTCTATGAAGGATCTTATGCAGCTATCTAGTCTCCTCAGTCCCTTAGTTAAGAACCTCTAGAAATCTTTCACTCTCATTTCTCTGTACAACTTAGTTAGTCCTGATGCGTATTACCACAATAAACAGCTCGGTGAATATAGAGATATCCAATGTTATCAACGAAGAAGCTTTATTGTTTAGGCAAGATAGCTTCACTAAGACAATGGGAGATGTAGGTACTGAAGGCTTTGTTGCATGGCCCAAGTCTTCTATTATTTTTACCTCTTGATTCCATTTTTCTTTTATTTAGAGAAGACAGTTTTTTGCTTATGAATTTATATGCTTATTTGTTTTGAGAACTAACATATTTTTCACTGTGTAATATACCTAGTTCATTAAACTAGGTAAAACCTTTTTAACTCTGCCATTGGCAAACTTAAAGCTTTACATTGCCGGTCCCATGCCCGGATAAAGGAGGAGGGAGAAGGAACCAGAAAAAATATATGGAACTGCACATTAGTCGAGGAAGATGATGTGAATGATGCAACTTTAAAGCAAGTTAGGAGGGCTAAAAATGAGTTGAGAAATCTACTGGTATTTTCTTAGTCTATAAAAGTTTTGTACATTACTGATAGACACCTAATATTTACGTGTACAACTCCTAAATTTATATCTACCTAGTCATTTATTAAATAAATGTGATACTAATAGAGCTTTTGTTTGTATTTACAGAAATCGGTCATATGTTAAACAAGTTGTAAAATTTTCCAGTTTTTAACTAAGAACAAGGGTGATGCACTCGAAGTATAATTTGCACCACAAGTCTCTTGGGATACGACCCCGCTTACCCTTATACTTAACGGTACACTGCGCGCTTGCGGGTCTTTTAAGACGTCAGTTTATAATCGATCAAGTTTTTGGCGCGGTTGCCGGGGAATTGCAATGTTGCGTTTTATTTTTGAGTTGTTTTATTTTAAGCCAATTTTTTTTTCTCGCTTTTTTTTTCTACTTTTGGATTCGGAAACAAAGTGATTGAGTGATTGGCTCAAACTCTCTTGGCGCTACAGTAGTTGTAAAGTCTGTCCCTGAATGTTTCACCATTTTTGATTATCTATTCTTCATAGTTGGGAAATACGTTTGCTATGAAAGTTTTAGATAATTCAAAAACCTTTCAGAATTGTTATAGATCATATTTTTCTGTTTAGTCATTTGTGAGTTACAGCCTTTTGAAAAAATAGTAAAAAATAGTCTCTGTAAAGGACGCCGTGTTCATTAATCACTTATTTTGAGCAGTAGGGAAGCTAAATTTTAAAAAACTTCTTTCTTAAATGTCTTTCCTTTCTAAATTATCTTTCCAAATTGATATTATTTAATGCTCTCTCTTAACCGAGCTGAAAAATATACGCATTTGAAAATCAGGACATCATAAACTACAATAAACATGGAAATTGAATTAATATTGTTGTCGCAAGTTCACTAATCATTTTTCTATTATTTTATAGGATAGTCACAAAGTTGGAAGCGAGGCGGACAATATGCAAAGCTAAAAACATTATCAAATCCATCCTTCTTGTGCCCCCTAAGTGAAGGGGCACTTCCTTCATTCGCCCCATAAGTGAAGGGGCGGCCACAGCTACACCGGGAAACTCTTCCCGTAGGTTGGTACTTGTTAAATCTTGACATCTAGAAGGGGTACATATCCGCTCCACCCCGGCACTAGGACATATAAAGTCGTGTGGTCTGTGTTAATACACGCTGCTCTAATAAAAAAAATTACTGTTGTTGGATTGACCTATTGTTGTGTTTAATATTTTTTTTCATTCCAACATTAGTAAATGTAAAAACTGTTAGAGACTTGCAGGATTTCATCACCCAAAAAGCTCTCCAACAAGTGGGACCACCCATTAGGGATACGAAGAAATTTGTATCACACGAAAATTGAACGTCCCGGACCTCAATATAAATGTTAATAAAAAAGAGTAGCAAGATTACCGCGGGATTTCATCCCCAACTGATAGCTGTCCCGGACCGGGGTACATACACGGGTTCGTAGGATACGGCCCCAGCCTAGCGCTGTAAAAAATTTTGGTTGTAGGTTTGCAGCGTCACCATTCTGAGTACTGATGTACGATATGACGACTCTCTCGGGCGTGAGGACTGAACATCTACTTTAAGCTGGTACTAGCATAGTGACGCAGGGGAGTATAGGAACCAAAGCCTTTTGCCATCGTACCCATTTTGAACATAGAAGAATATAAGGGAGACCTAATTATTACTTATAAAAAATGTTGATGTGCTAGAGTTTAAGTTTGATTGGTTGTTTATTACGTTGAGTGTTGCTTTTATTTTAAAATGTCATACATACAAGAACATTGGAATCCTTATAGCTCATAATTCAACATCCCGCAACAACCTCAAAATCATTTTCAATCATGGGATCACCAAAATTATCAATACATGGAACATTTCCAATCTTATTCATATATCTAGGTCCATCAGTCCGTCCAGCCATCCAATCAGTTCCTACCCGATCCACCCAAACCTTCTTTAGACGATACCCTTGCTCTCTTCATGCAACAATTAGTACAATTTCAGCAACAAATGATGCAATTCCAACAACAAACATTGGTGAATCAAACTTCTATGACCCAATCTATCTCTAGATTAGAGACTCAGATAACTCAGTTGTCAACTATGTGGAGTGAAATAGAGCATGAAAAACTTTTAAGCAATGAAGAAGAACAATCCGAAGTTAAATCCCCTTGTGATATAGAAATGGATTCAAGCGTAATCAAGGAATGTTTTCTCCGTGGGGTGAATGGATACCATATTGTGAGACAGATTTAGAAGATGAATATTTTAAGGTCAACGATCTTATGCCACAAGAAGATCGTGAAGAAGCCCTCCAAATTCAACCATCGATATCACCATCCATCATTTCATTTGTTAACCCAATAAATTGTTTCGAGGAAACTATGACTGAGACTGAATATTTTTCCTTCTCCTCTAATGATTTTTCTGACGATGATGATGACGAGATAAAATATGAATATATGGAATCACCATCTCATTATACGATAATTTACGAGGAATTTGTAGATCATGATATTTGTACCAAAGCCAAGATATTTGAAATTGTCGAACCTGTTGCAGATATTATCAACTTGTCATTTCCTTCTCAGGCTCCTTATGAGTTACCTCAGCCATGCCTTGAGCCACGTCCACCTGACACAAATTACAATGTTGAAAACCAGTGGGTGGACGACCCTTTTTTATGGGATATACCACTATTATTGGGGGCTGATTCCGTTTTGGTTACTCATTCACCAACCACACCTATACATATGCCTACATTTCCATTTCACGAGCCTAATGGGGGTACCATGACCATAAATGATTTTGAGGACTTGTACGGAGATAATTCTTGTTGTATTTATGTTAATGAATGTTTAAATTATTTTGAGGACTCGAATGATCCTAAGATTCGCGAAATGGAGCAATCATTAGCATCTGAAAATATGCTTTAACTTGGCCATGTCCCTAAGCCAATGAATTTTCACGTCAATGGTCAGGATGAGTCCCTTGAGATAAGTTGTGATTTTATGCACATAAATTTTAAATGTTTGTTAGAGTCAATTGTTCCCCAATCCCCACATCCACAAAAATGTTATATAGTTTTTCTTCTACTAAAAGAAAATATCTTTTTGAATAATTATAATTTTAGGGATACCTCACGGACTTGCTTTGTCATAACAGCCTATCACATTTTTTGGAATATCAACAATAACAGGGGGGTTTTGAAAATTTTCAAAGAAAATATTTTCCAGGAAAATCAAGTTTTGAATCTAGTACATTTTCGGGAATGAATACTTGTTGAAATTCCTAGACGCTTGAGACTAATCAATTTCGATTGTTTTAGGTCTAAATGGTCAGGTCCTAATTCCTCTGAATTAATGGCCTAAGATAAACTTAAATCAAGTTAATCTAATTATCTAATGTCAGACAAGCAGTTGGAAATTAAAGAAGCATGCAACAATTTTTAACCCTGTGGGAAAACCTTTCTCAGGAAAAAAATATACAGGTCGTTGTCGAATCCCCCACAACTAAACAATCCACTATATGAAAAAGAACTACATGAATTTAATCACATACAGACTCGATAAATACCTCTCATGGTCATCTCTCTTCTGAGTAATCTTCTTGCAATCAATCCCGCATTCTCGCAACGCCTCGCTTCAATTTCTCGCCGAAGCTCCAAGTCTTGAATCGCTCAAGTTCTTTAATTTATGACTAGGGTTTCTTGATCAATAGATTGATTCCAGATTAGAGTGATTTGATTCCCTCTTGAATCGTTCAAAGAAGATCTTTCTTCACTCTCAAAAGCAAGCCCTTAAAAATATAGGTTTTCAAGAAGTGAGTTTAAACAAAAAGGTAAGAATGTCTTAAATAACGAAACAAAAAACACGGGCTCTATTCGAATAGAGACAATCCTGTTCGAATAGGATCAAACTGGAAATCACGCTGAAATGAGTTATTTGAAGTCGTGGAGTAGACAATGGAGAATTACTCTTTGATGCAGGACTCGATACAAGAATATTAGTAGATGGTTCTAGAGTTTCCGTTGTACAGTCATCTTCTCTCACATCTGAAGAACCAATGGTACAAGTATCATCTACAACCACATTGCAGGATTCCATCATCACTTTGGTTCTCAAATTGTAAACTCGAAATGCTCTAGTATTAGTTGAGTAGCCCAATAGAATACCTTCATCACTCCAAGAGTCAAATTTCCCAATATTTTTTCGATCTCTAAAGAAAAAACATTTACTTCCAAAAACCCGAAAATAATGGACATTCGGCTTCTTTCCAAACCACAATTCATAGGGCGTGTTTAATGTAAGTGGACGTAAATATACTCTATTAATAGTATAACATGCAGTATGAATGGCCTCCCCCCAAAAATGTACCGGAAGATCCTTGCTATGAAGAAAGACACGTCCTATTTATTGAAGAACTCTATACTTCCTTTCTGTAACTCCATTTTGTTGTGGAGTGATTGGATCAGAGAGTTCATGTTTAATCCCATTAGAAATATAGTACTCAATCACCCCAGTATCCTTAAACTCGCCTCCATGATCACTTCGAATTTTGTCAATAGAGCAATCTTTGTCATTTCGAAATCGAAGTGATATAGTACAGAATTCTTCAAATGTGTTAGACTTCTCTCTTAAAAGTGTTATCCATGTATACTGAGAGAAGTCATCTACCATTACCAAAATGTACTTTTTACCTCCTAAGGATGCCGTTCTCATAGGACCTATCAAATCTATGTATATCAGCTCAAGAGTCTGAGTTGTAACAATATTGTTGGACTTCCTGTAAGAGCTCTTTGTTTGCTTGCCAACTTAACAAGGACCGCAAACCACGTTGCTCAATCTTCCCAACTTTGGAACTCCTCGAATCAGCTCTTTACTTGTAATCTTGGACAAATCATTGAAGTTTATATGTCCCAAACTTTGATGCCATAACTCCACATCATTCAGTTTTTCTTTGTTACATAGTATAACTTCTTGTTGGGCAGCATAACAATTATCAGCGGTTCTAGCAGCATGCATCACACGTTGTCCTTGAGAGTTCAAAACCTCACATCCACCTTTCAAAAATGTAACAGTATGATCCGTATCACATAGTTGGCTGACACTCAGAAGATTCGCCTTTAGCCCCTTAACCAAGAGAACATTGTCAATTACTGGAGTACCAAGTCCTTCGGCCTCTCTCCTTCCAACCACAGGGGATGTGCTTCCATCACCAAACGTAACATCACCTCCTTGAATACTCCCTAGGTGACACAATTTAGATTCATCACCATTCATATAACGGGAACACCCACTATCCATATTCCATTGAACTGACTTGAAAGCATTCAGGGCAGTTAGTACAACATTACACCTTATCTGTGGTGCCAAATCTATCTTTCGTATCCAAATGCTCCAAAGAGTTCTTCGACCTCTAGTTTCCTATGCAAACCATCTAGATATATTCTCACATTTCACGTTAGTAGACATTGTAATAGAATTATATTGGTATCCATCAAAAGAGCAAACATATGATTGATAAGGTCCAGCAAATCTACAGTACGATGCAATATGTCCCTTTCTACTACATAGATTACAATAGTAAATTTGAGAGTAAGAAACCCTTTGGGCATGATCATGAGTAGTGGATATCATGTTATGTTTAGGAAACGAGGTAGCAGCAGTTACTTTCACAAACTTTGTGATTTGGGGAGTCTTGGTACTAGGAAGAGATTCCTCATATCCTAGACCCCTTTTGTCACTGTCTGTCTTTCCCATACATAACATTTTATCAATGTTTTTGGCCCCATGACAGAACTTCTCAAGTTTCTGCTGAGATAAAACTACATCAAGTTTGGCCAAACAAAGTTTGTCCAAAGTTAATTTCATTTTCTCTTTCACACCATTAACTTCTTTTTCTAGAAAAACAACTTTGTTACTAAGGCATTGTTTCTTATTCTCAAGTACCTCTATCTCGTGACTTGTACTCTCAGTTTTACTTTGAAGTTCGCATGTAAGTGTATCAACTTGGTCTTTCAAGACTTTATTACGTTTACCTAGTTTTATACACTTAGCGAGAGTTTGAGCATACAAGTTCTCAAGAGTCAGGTCATCACACTCATCTTGTTTTTGATTACTCTGATTTTGATCAGAATTTTCAAGTTCAAAGACATCAAAATTACTATTGCCACAAGTAAGAAAAGCAGGATAAGCAATAAAATTTCCGCTATCAACAACTTGGGAATGAATCTTATTGTTATCATGTTCATCATCACTGTCATCCCAAGTGACACTGATATTTATTGCTTTATGATTAATGCCAGATTTCTTACTAGAACAGCTATGGGCATAATGACCAAACTTGTGACATTTAAAGCATTCAACTTGATTAAGGTCAGTATCACTGCTGGTCTGCCGGTTATATGTCTTGACCAAATCATGAGGTCGCGGCTTATAGTTCATTGATTGCCATTGTTTTTGTTCTTATTTTTGAAACTGTCGTTTCTTCAAGATTTTTTAAAACTGCTGACTAATAAGAGCAATAGATGAATCTATATCCGAACCTTCATCATCATCTGAGATAAATGAGTGGTCAACCTCTCTAGAACCCTTGAAAGAAGTGGAGTAAGATTAAGACTTGAAATCAACACTCTTATTCTTCACAGGGTTCTCTATCCTCATCTCAAGTTCAAACGTTCACAATTTTCCAGCTAATGTATCGGGCTTCAATTTTTTTAGATCTTGAGCCTCCTCGATAGCATCGCGTCTGGACCTAAAGCCCTTAGGTAGAGACCTTAGGACTTTGCAAACAATCTGAACATCTAAATAAAGAGATCCTAATGTGGCACTAGTATTTGAAATATCACTTAGCCTTGCATAGAATTCATCAAACGGTTCATTTTCACTCATTATGATATTCTCAAATTGTGAAGTAAGCATTTGTAGCTTACTTTCCTTAACTGTATCATCGCCCTCATGAGTTCGAACTAGAATGTCCCAAGCTTCTTTCGAAGTGGTACAAGTAGAGAGATGTCAAAACTCACTTTGGCTCACAGCCATAAAGATTGCATTGAGGCCATTAAAATTATAGCCGGCGGCATCCTTTTCATCCTTTGTCCATTAATTCCTAGGTTTTCGGACCTCTATGGCATCTCCTAGTGCTCCTTGCATCTCAATAGGATGTGACCAATTATCCTCAATGGCAATCCATATATCTTCTCTGATTGATTGTAAGAATGCAACCATTCAGACTTTCCAGTATGGGTATTCTTTGCCATCAAAGAGTGGAGGGTGATTTACAGGACCTCAAAACTTCTCGTAACTCATTATTCTCAAGCGAACTATCCAGAATCCACAGTAGGTTGTTAAACCTCAAAACGTGATCGCTCTGATACCAATTGAAATTCTTAGACGCTTGAGACTAATCAATTTAGATTGTTTTAGGTCTAAATTGTCAAGTTCTAATTCCTCTGAATTAATGGCCTAAGATAAACTTAAATCAAGTTAATCCAATTATCTAATGCCAGACAAGTAGTTGGAAATTAAAGAAGTATGCAGCGATTTTTAACCCTGTGGGAAAACCTTTCTCAGGAGAAAAACCCACAGGTCACTGTCGAATCCCCAACAACTAAACAATCTACTATATGAAAAATAACTACAACAATTTAATCACTTATAGACTCGATAAGCATCTCTCATGGTCATCTCTCTTCTGAGTAATCTTCTTGCAATCAATCCCGCGTTCTCTCAATGCCTCGCTTCAATCTTTCGTCTAAGCCCCAAGTCTTGAATCGCTCAAGTTCTTTAATTCATGACTAGGGTTTCTTGATCAATAGATTGATTCGTGATTAGAGTGATTTTATTCTCTCCTGAATCGCTCAAAGAAGATCTCTCTTCACTCTCAAAAGTAAGCCTTTAAAAATATAGGTTTTCAAGAAGTGAGTTTGAAAAAAAAGGTAAGTATGTCTTAAATAACAAAACAGAAAACACGGGCTCTATTCGAATAGAGACAATCCTATTCGAATAGGATCAAGCTAGAAATTACGCTGAAGTGAGTTATTTGAATAGAAAGGAATCCTATTCGAATAGAAGACATCTTTCCAAGCTTTGAAATCATACTGAGGTAAGTAATTCGAATAGACCAAAATCCTATTCAAATAGAAGAAATTTTTCCAAGCTTGAAATCATGCTGAGGTAAGTTATTTGAATAAACAGAATCCTGTTCGAATAGAAGGAATCTTTTCATCTCTATTCGAATATAAAATAGTCTATTCGAATAGAAGCTCAGTTTTCTATAGGAAGACATTCTTACTAGTTTTTCATACTCTGTAAAAGGCATAGGCTTGACTTTTTAAAACAAAGAGTTAGAAACCCACTTACCTGTTCAGAGTCAGTCTGTCCTGCTGTTGTCGCTCCTTGTGCACTCATTGATGTCGGATAACCACGAGAAAATGCTGACGCCTTCTCTAGACACTAAATGAAGCAAACTCCAAAAATGGATGTTTTACTTGTATACCAATCTTCTTATTTACTACAATATTTAGTAATCATATGATTGTATTGAAAATTCTAAAGGAAAATATGTTCCTTGGGTATGTATTTGCTTTATCTTGGCGAAAATGGATTTTCTTGATTTTTCTAAGATTTTCAACTTGAAATCATCAAATGATAGGCAAAGTTTTTAGAAAAAATCTTTTCCATAGAGAATTAGTTTTAAACTCTCTCTGGTTTTTACAGAATATATCTACCTAATTAAGGGCTAATATTAAGGATCACCAGTCATGTGTTATCTGGTTTTTGAAAGAGAATTTACAACTAGGATTGTACATCACCTTTTCAACTTCGTACCCTTCTAGTCATATTGAAAATTTTAAGTTTGGGGGTACATTCGTCTAGCTGAAGACAGTATACTTAGCGCTTCTTGGGAGGCAACCCATGACACATTCAGGTGAGAAATTCTAGTTTTTATTCCTCCATTTTTGTATGCTCTCAAACATTGAGGGCAATGTTTCATTTAAGTTTGGGGGTAGGAAAACAATTCTTTAAATGTTTTTTGAAGAAAAGTAAAATAATGGCACTTTAACAATTTATGATATATTTTTAACGAATTTCCAAACACTTAAACTAATTTTACCTTGACATAAATATTATGGAAAGACCTAAATTTTGAAATTGTACCAAGTATATACTTGAATATTTTGGAATATCTTAACATAAATTTACTATCTTTTTATTAGCGACTAATTCAAGTTAACTTTGCATATTTTGAAAACGCACATTTCACTATAGTTTTGCAATTATTACCTTCAATAGATTTTTGCAATTTAAAAGGGAAATTTAGCATTTATGTCAGGAATAGTTTGCTATAAGGGAGACAACTGCATAAGAATAAGTTCATTCCTAAGAATAAATAATAAGCTAAATGTGTTCTAAAAACTTTCATGCTGCAAGGCTACTCGCATGATTAAGAGCTAAAAGAGAAAAAATTATCACCAATCTCGAGTTTGACCATGAGCTATGTGAAAGGAGCACACAAAATTTTTACTTGTGAGAATCTTAAGTCTAGGTCATAATGGGGCACCACACCCTGACAATCTTAGCTAATTGGCGGGGATTGTCGACCGAAAACTCCTTGTAACGAAGGCTTCCCTAAGAAATAATGTACTCAATAAGAAAATGATTGTAAAAGAAAAAAAAAAGTAAAATTCTAGAAAGACGAATTGACTAAGGCATATGTCAAACTGACCGTTGAATTTATTCTAGTAAGAACTAGACTACCAAAAACTGAGTAAATTATTCTAGACAACGTATTAGGCGATAAAACTATTTTTATTGTACACTCAAATATAGCTAAAGCAAAATACTTGAATCTCTTTCTAATCTTGAGGTAGTACCTGTAGTTTCGGATAAGCTTAAAATATTCTTTGATATACTTGGGAGAATAACAAATTTAAAGATTTTTTTATTGGTATATTTTTGTCACAACTAAGTAAGGTTAAGTTCACATGAAATGAGTCATGTGCATTCTAGAATTGTTTAAAATGTCATTATTGACTTTTGTGGGTATAGTCACTGTAAACCCTCACGAGACAACACTCATCCACCAGGCTAAATCTGGAGGTTTAACGGCTTATTACATACGCTAAATATAACCGCCTGACTTGCAAAAATGGTTTTTGTTTACTTTTGTTCTAGGACTAGCAAAATATAAGTTTGGGGGTATTTGATAGACACGTAATATTTACGTGTACAGCTCCTGAATTTATATCTACCTAGTCATTTATTAAATAAATGTGACACTACTAGTGCTTTTGTTTGTATTTACAGAAATCGGTCACATGATAAACAAGTCATACAATTTTCTGGTTTTTAACGAAAAACAAGGGTGATGCACTCCAATAATGATTCTCATTTAAAGTAGTCAACCAAGGCTCATTCATAGAAACCCATTGAAGAGAATTAGATATATACATATATATATATATATATATATATATATTATTCTCATGAGTTGCAATGCATAAATTTAGTCATTGTTTAGGGGATTTTATATTAATAGTGATTTTTAGTAACCCTTCCTATACTCTATAAATAGGAGGGTTATCCTACCCATGAAGGATCATCTTAGAGAGTATAAATCGAAGTTTATAGAAATAAAGCTTATTATTTCTCTTATTCTTATCTTTTAATTTTGTCGTAGTAATAGTAGTATGGCAATGATCAAAGGGATGAGTAGTTAATCATCTTAGCCAAGGCTAGAGAAAGCTCCACCCAATGTAGCCTTAATGTAGATTGTGTAGCTTAGTTAGAGTAATTACATTCTCCTTATCCTGAAATTTTGCATATTCGTATTCTTTCGTCCTATGATTGACCATAACTAGAATTAGGAGGAATAATGAATCTATGTAACCATCTAGTTGGACCATAACAAGATAGGTTAGGAACATTGAGAAGATAACATAATTCATACTTATCAATCGGACCATGGTTGAGTAAGTTGGTTTATGGGTAGTTCCCAATTACTAAATCTTTTGTATGTTTTGGTGTATTGCATATGCCCGACCAAGGATATGTGATACGGGAACTCGTAATTTACTTTAATTATTTATGCTATTTAAGGGTTTTAAAGTGTGGAGTAGAATCGATACCTTGGTTTCCACTCCAATTTATCTTGTAATTTGTTTCGTTCTTCTTTTTATTTCAAAACCTACGTAAACTCGTTGTAATTGGATAAAACTAGTAGCTCGAAGTATAATTCACACCACAAGTCTCTTGGGATACGACCGCGCTTACCCTTGTACTTAACGGTACACCGTACGCTTGTGGGTCTTTTATGATGTCGGTTTATAATCGATCAATTACACACATTTGAAGTTGTGTTGATTTAAATTTTTTATAACCATTATGTTCAGGTTAATGGAAATAGTGTGGTCTTACTCCAAGTCAAGATGTTGATACCCATTTCATTGGCAATATATGTAAGACATGGGCACCTATTACATAGAGTGAGTGGATTCTTACCCCTTTTGTCTATTCTGATACTATTCAGCTTAATGAGATGAATAGGGCTGAAGTGTTTATTCTTTTTTGTTAGAAGTTAAGCTATTATCTTTTTCTAGTAGGAACAAGGACCATCCTCTTGTTTTATCTTATTCTTTCGAGTCTGGGTTCTCGCACAAAGGCCAAAAACTTTTGTGAATACTTGGGTGTAATTACTTTTATTGCTTTTTTCTATTTTCCACTTTACTTCGTTGGATCAAAACTATGAACTTGCATGTGGACTTCTGTACTTATACTAATTTATTAGCTGTGGAATAAGCACCATTCTTACCCCTGGTGATCTTGTGCGTTATAAGGAAGTGATTCAAGAGGAGGAGCCCAAAGAGGTATTTCCTTGAATAGATATCTTGTTTATCAGCCCAACTGTCAAAAAGGAGGGCTGCTATAAATCAATGGGAATATTTGTGGCATTTTGGATTTGACAATGATTTGAACCTTAAGGATGATCTATTTTATGGTTTCCTCAAAAAAGCCTTTGATAAGGTATGTTCCTCCAATCTTAGAAAGTTTCAGTTGTACTGCATTTTGGTTATAGTTTTATATATTATATTTTCTGTAGACATATGTACCTTTTGCTTAGATGTTGTCTAGTAATGTTTTCTTTTGCTATGGCTTAGGAAGGTCACACAAAGGGATATATGCAAATGCTTGTATCTGCCCAAAAAACAAATGCTAGGAACCTCAGCTGATGTGAAGATTGCATCAGATGGAAGGTGGTATGTGCTGGGTGAAATAATAATGGGTGAGACTCCATACAAAATAAAGGAAGAAACCCCTTCTAATAAAATGGAATCTATTCCTGAAATATGTCTTCCTTGGTCCGAGGATGAGACTTGTGCATGTTCTAGTGAACAAAAATCTTGTATGTGTTCACCAGTAAGTTTTAGAGGACAAATGATGTGGATGAATGCAACATTTTATACGGCATGGATGAGGAGAACAACATGAATATCATGGGGCCGTTATTGACGAAGCGAAAGGGATCTGGGGAGGAGACTACAAAGGGTGAAAATTCTCATCAGGGATCAAAAGAGAAGCAAAGAATAGTGGGCACAAGAGAGAAAATGGGTTTTGTGGATTAGGCCTTAATAGGTGGAATGCTTGTTAGCTTCACAACCATTGTAGTTGCACTATATATTACTCCTGGGTTTAAGAACACCTCTTTGACAGTATTCTTCAACACATGCTGACGCTAATGCCAGATGGTACAATGAAGCCCCGGACATATCAAAGATGCTTACAGTTATTTGCTTACAACCATTTCTGGGTAATGTTTCTCAGTTTGCTTACATCATAAGTAGCAATATCTTTCGTGGCTTACTGAATGAATTTTGATAACCCCCGATTTTATCAAAAATGTCTTCAGGGCGGTTATGTAGAAGGTGGCCTACAGTGGATTAATTTTAATGAAGTTTGAGATAACACCCTTTGTGTCTGATGAATATAGAGAGTTAGCCTTTGAATGTCTTCTCATGATGATGTGCTCGCAAAGGTATACAAGTAACTTGCCCGGGATTTTCAATCATCTATTGTAGCCTATAGGTAATTTACTCCTTTTTTCCTATCAAGTTAAAAATTTTCCAGGTTGGAGAATCACAGGCTTAATCTGTATTGTTCATATATTGAAGTGAGTTCTTGTAAGTATTTAACTTGTGCATGGTACATCTACTGTTGTACATGATATGTTCTTGACCTCCCATTTTAATATCAGGTTAAAGTGGTACATATGGATGGTTTGCCTACATGGGAAGAAGATCCTGTCAAGGAACATCTCTAGAAATTGCCGAAAGTTGGGCTGCATTAGCTATATTTGAGAATGTAAGTTTTCAATTGCTACAAAAAAAATAAAAAATTGTCGACAAATTTCAATTTATTTTTTACAAACTAGTATCTATGACAGAAAGAAGCTCATGTTTTCCCTCTTAAGGTGGAGGCAATTTTTGTTGCAGGTATTTCCTATTTTTGTGGGATAAAGGAGCTCATGATGGGTACTTTTTCGTAAACTATGACTTTCTTTTTATTTTTATTTACTAAATTAATTTGTTATTAAAAAAGATTATATAACAACTACTGCATGAATGTCTTTATAGACGAATGGATAAAATGGGTAAAAATTGTTATGGCTCCGAGGAAAAAAGTAGAATCGGATAATGGATATAGTACGTGTAACGTCAACGAACTACTTTAAACTCCTCATGGATATAGCCTTCTCTTTTGATTTTCAATTTTGCAATTGTTTAAGCTATTCCATTATAGTGATGTATACTGTATTGCTAAATGTAAATAAAAGGTGGTATCCACCTGTTTGTGATGACTGCACAAATATATATATATATTGTAAAACGACTTTAGCCACGGCTAGTTCTGTAGTAAATAGTGAGTATTAGCCACATATCAAATAGTACTAATTAGCAAGTATTAGCCACATATATTATGGTTGTGATTGACAGAGGTATTAGCCACAGGACACTACGTGAGAAAGTTTATAGCCAATGGAGCCAATGCGCATTAATAGCCACGAAGTATCCACGGTAATATCTGTGGCTATATCTTATTCATTAGCCACGGTCAGAACTATGCTTGAGCATTGTCCACACTACCAGTTGACAGGACCTTAGGCACGGGTGTAACCATGGCGAATAACTTTAGCCACGGTCTGGATGGTGGCCGTTGAGGGTAATTATAGTAGGGAAAGCCCTGGAACAATAGAGCTGAACCCATTAGAAAAAAACTAGAAAGTCTGCGAAGGCAACAAGATTGATTCACTGTTCGACAAGGATCGCCTGCCCAAGCCTGAAGTGATCATCGATCCAGTGCTTTACAGAGGGAGAACATACCAAAGGAAGATCAAAAACGAACTTCAAGATCTTGATCAAGAAACCCAGATTGAGTATCATGACATTTTGGGCTCATATCATCAGTATCGACAATCCAGGGAAACCGACGAACATGTTACCAAATCCCACCGCCTCCTCTGAGACGACCAATTAGAGAACGATTGGACCCAGAAGGATAAGGTGATTTTGATCCACAGGTTACAGCTGTACCAAACCCTCTATCAAAATTTATTATCTTGGAAGACTTGAACAATCAAATTCAGGCCATAGATTCTGACAATCCTAGTCTAAGATTCACTCTAGATAGGATCGAGAAAAATCCTATTGCCCCTCACCTCAAAGTCAAGCCAATTCCAAATAATTTTCACATACCAAAATTTTATTCAACCGTCTTACCCACGTCCGTTACTTTAAAGTACCAGTCGGCCTATACTCCAAACTTGTTCATATGCTATGCCATTTGTTTAATTACTACAACAAATAAGGGTTTTCACGTCACTAAAAAAGTGATGTGAAAGAGAAATAACATCACTTTTGCAGGCGACGCTAACCAAGACAAATTGGATAGTCTTGACTATCCATGCCACTTTTTAAGTGACGTAATTGTCTATAATTAATGATGTTATAATGTCCTCAAGTCACGTGACTGTAGCTTTAAAGTCATGTGCCATGTGACATAGAGGGTCTACCGCGTCATTTATTAAATGATTATACTTATTAAAGAACATAAAAAAAAATTATACACAACTTCCTCCTCTCTCGCATTTTACATTTCATATCCTGCTTTACATATCCTATCATACCACCTGCCCTTTATCCTTGCCACACTTCACCCCTTGTACCTCTCCACTATAATTTACAAGATATACTTATTACTAAAAATCCAAGCAAATGATGGAGTATAAATATGAATTCTTCTCTAAATTTTAAACAAATTCTTATTTATTCTTATATAATGGCAAAAAAAAATTACAAATACATATTTACAGCAGGAGAAGTACAATAAATATAACCGAAAAATTAAGAAATGACTGGTGATTCCAAGAATGCATTGTGATAGGATGGAACGACTGCAACTTCCACTTTGAATTTAGGATAACTTACAAAGCGTAAGCCAAACATTGATATGAGTCTGCTTTATAAATATATATTTAGCTAGAAGCTGAAGCTTCGTCAAAAGTTTGCTATCCACATTGAATAGTCGTAGAGTAATTGTTAGCTCTTGGCGAATGGTCGATATAAGCACTCCATGTATAGTCCTTCGATACTTGATCATCAGAACATGTCTCGTTGCACTCACCCAAGCCTGGAAAAAAAACATGAGCATACATTGTTATGTCCTGATATCAAAAAGAGAAACTTAAATCCCTAACGAAGTGTAGAAAAAAAAGGGTTATTACACAACCATTACTATTATAAGCTTCCTATGAAATTCCAAAAGATGAAAGATCCACATTAGTTATCGTCTCCTTAGACTATTGCAAGAACTTTGGGTTGTCTAAAACTCCTCTAAAGTATAATACCGCCCATTTCCTTTTACGATGTACTTCCTTGAACCTGTAATTCATACCCACTAAACTAAGAAATTCCAATCATAAACAGAGAGCATCAAACACTCAATTCCCCAAATTAAGTTCAATAAACACAAGTCAACTAAAGCCCAAAACTGGAAGGGGTTAAAGAAACTCACAAGTTTAGTTCCAAGATCAAGAGAAGCATAACTAAATAGTACTTATTTCCTACCAGATCGAGTTGCCTCATCACACTGATTTTCTTTAATGTTCTTCTACCCCTAGTATTGCATTCTTCCATCACCGTCTCATAATTGGTTACCTTTGATCTCAAAACAACATAAAAAGAGAGTGGGGTTAGAAAAAAATCACACTATTACAAGCTCATTTGGACTTGAACAATAGCATAAGACAAATGAGAGTGAGAGAGAATGCATGAGAGCATAAGTATTGTTATTCGGTGCATAAGTAAAGTTATCCGGTGTGAGAGAGTGCGTGAGAGCATAATCTGAGCATGAATCTTTTTTTCCCTAATCCAATTATAGCTAGATTAGCACAAGCATCAAGAACTGTTGCATAAGTACAGATATTTGGTGTCAGCCCCATATCTAACATTCGAGAAAAGAACTTCTGAGCCTCTTCACGTTGCTTCTGAAGTGAGAAACCTGAAATAATTGTATTCCATGATATTGTTGTATGTTTCTTTATTCCGCTTCTTCCATCACACCACATTTACAATACATATCAACGAGAGCACTCCTAACAAAAAAATCAGCGCCCAAGGCTGACTTAAAAATTATGCTATGGATATCCATCCTACTAAACAGAGATTGCCAACCTGTACAGGCTTTTATAACACTGCCAGAACTGAACTCGTCTGGTTCCATACCTGAGCGAAGCATCAAACAGAAAAGCTCCAAAGTTTCTTCTCCATATCCAATATGTTCATAAGCTACAACAATTGCATTCCAAGAGGCAACATTTATTCGATCCATAACATCAAAACACAGTGCGCGCTTCGACCAAAGGTCGACATTTTCCATACATGTCTAAGAGTGCATTTGCAACACAAATGTTTGAGTCAAAACCACTCTTAATTGTTAAGGCATGTACTTGTAATCCCTCTAGATTCCCTTGGATCATTGCACACGCACTTAAAGTACCCGATAGACTGATTCCATCTAGAGCGACACTTAATCTAATCAAAAGCCGAAACATTTTTACAGCTTCAAACCCCAATTGATTCCGAGCATAACCAACTATAATAGCGTTCCAAAACAGCAAATTTAGATGTGGCAAGCAATTAAAAACCCTCTACCCATCTCTTACATTATCACATTTTAGGTATATATCCAAAACGGAAGTTCCGACTATAACATCAGAAGCAAAATTGTTCTTTAAAGCATGACCATGCATTTGAGACCCAAATCTTAACGACGAAAACCCTGCACATGGCCTAAAAATACTGGCATAAATAGACAGACTCACTTCAACTCCCTCCTGCTGCATCTCCTTGAACAATTCAAAACTATCCAACAACTGATCATTCTGAACACATCCCGCAGTGACAACACTCCAAGAAATCCAATTTCGCACTGGCATTTCAAGGAACACGTGACATGAATCCTCCAAGATCTTACATTTAGCGTGCATATCCACAAGAATACTTCCTGCCACCACATCATAAACAAAACCCATACTTACAGACAAACCATGAAGCTGAATACCCAAACCATAGTACTCCAAGTAAGAACATACTTTAAAAACACGGCAAATGTAGTATGATTCCGCTTCATACCCATTTCCAGAAAAACGCTAACAGACTCCAAATAATCCTATCATTATTCAAGTACCCCGAAATCAATGAGTTCAACAAGATAACATCTGGCTGAGCCATCAAGTTAAAGATGGACTGAGCCACACCCATAGACCCACTTTCAGTATACCCAAATATCATTTAGTTATACAACACCGCATTTCGTTGAGACATTGTTGAACACTTTGCGAGCATAGTCCGTGATGCAACATTTTACATACATTTGGATTAAACACTTGGCGACGAACACATTCGGGGTGAACCCATATGTGATCATTTGCACTTGAGCTTGTTTTCCCATGCCTAATAGTGATATTTGATTCGAGCATTCTAGGAAAATATATGAAAAGGTTTTCTTTGGTTTCTTGAGGGAGAAGAGTTGTGGCACCAAATATAAGCTTAGCTCAAAATTCCAATGATGACAACTTCAGATTATCCTCCAAATCATCCAAATCCTAATCGCTTATATCGTAGGTAACAAAAAATAAAATGAATTAACACAGTATGCCACAATAACGATAAAGAACACTAGGGAAAAAGTATGAGGGCATAGAGAAGCTTATTTCATCTGACTCATTATTCCAAACTATATACGCTGAAGATCAAAATAATGAATCCAAGCTCATACCTTAAATGAGAATAAAACAAACAAGAAACTGTAATTGTAATTAAAAAAAAAGAACTAAAAACCCAAATTTTTTAAAAAAAGAAAACCAAATCTTATAAACTAGATTAGAGATTGGATTAATAGATTGCAAAAGCCCACAAGAAATTCCCAAAATTTGAGCCTGATGATTAAACCCTTTGGAATTAAAATTGTTATTTTAAAGAAGGGCATTTAACAAAATTCATCAATTGGGTGTTTCCAAAATCAGATTAACAAATAATTTTTGACCAATTTCTAATTGGAAATCAGTTCTAGAGAGAGAGAAAGAGAGATTACCTGAGATGCATCTTGCGAAGGGATGAAGAGAGGAGAAGATTTTTTTTTGCTAGGGCTTGCAACAACCATTTCTAGCTCAAACATTAGTCTCTCTCATTTTTATCCTTTGCCTCTTTCAAGTTTATGAGTTAGGTTTAAAGCATGTTCACCTATAAAACATAACACCTCGAGAATTTGGTAAAACATTCAGCGTCAATTGGAAACAAAAAATGGCATTACTCTTAGAAATATAATGACGTGAATTGAATTTAGTTTTATGTCACTACCAAAAGTGACGTAATACACATTGATAAGCTAAACAACGTCACTTATTGGGGGATTGACGTTGTATCCAAACAAGTAGCAAACATGATACGGAAATAGGACTTTTCATGTCGTAATCCTGATATATGACGTTAAGCAAGTGACATAAAAGGTCATTTTTGTTGTATATGGGACTCAAAGAAGAGCATCTCAAGTTGTTTCACACCATTCCCAAAGGATCGATAACCAGCTTCGCCCAGTTGCAGTAACTGTTTGAATCAAACAACGCCCATGCTAAAGAGCATAAAATAATAGTTGATTCTTTGTTCTTTTTCGAACAAGGTGTGAAGGAAACCCTAGAAAACTTTTACAAGCATTTCTTGCAAGAAACAAGGAAGATTGGGAATTTGGATCCAAAGATTGTCATACCAGCATTCACCTTAGTACTCTACATCGATTTTAAAGTTCGTGAAGAACTTACGCTTCACAAACCTAAAACTGTCACAGAAATAATAGATGTGGTTAATAACTAAATCGAGCTCTTTCGTCATTCATACCAACGATGTACTTTCACCACCACACTCAAAACCTGCAAATAATGTTGTTGTTAAACAACGTGGGTAGTTCAATGACAACGTCAAAAGAAATGACAGGGAAAAAGATAAACCTATCCCAGTTCTGCCTCCTATGACGACCACCCTGTCTGCCATCTTACTCATACTAAGGGGGGATAAGTTATTTTGAGAAGCACAAGAAATTCAAGAGGTCCCGAATAAACCCTTGTACTAGTATCATAATGTCCATAGCTATGAGACTGACAATTGCTACTCTGTTATAAGCATATTTCACCGTATTGTCTTAGCGGGGAGGCTCTACGAGTACGTAATCAATGTCCAAAAGTTTTTTGAAAAAGAAACAAAAAGAAAAGAAGTTGAACAAGAATATGGGAAAGGTCAAGCTCGCCATATTTATATAATTGAGATTGAGAAAGGTAAGAAGTGAAAGAAAGATGGCAAAATCACATCCTGCTACAAGATGGCATCATCTAAAAAATCTGACAAACTTTTACCCAGCTTCAGCAAAGCCAAATGCCCTTATCACATTTCCTTTGAAGACTGCCATACCAGCCATGCCAAATACCCACATGACAACCTATTGGTGATAATACTCAAAGTAGGACATGACTACTTACGCACGTTCCTCGTCGACACTAGAAGCGCGGTTGGCGTACTATTCAAGAGAGCGGTTAACGTTCTAGGCCTCAAAGATTCAGTCAAATCTTCAGCCACAACCATTACAGGAATCAATGGTTTAAAAGAATCCGCTTTAGGAGAAATCACATTGCCTATACAAGAAGGGCCAGAAGCTACCTTCGTTAAATTTATTATTATCAACGCTGAATCAAAATACTTAGGAATCATAAAAAGAAGCTGGCTTCATTCTATCAAGGATGTACCTTCGACATATCATATGGCATTACATTTACCAACAGATCATGGATACTATGAAATTAAAGGGAGTCAAGTTGTGCCACGAATGTGTGAAAATACCACCATAAACTTTCACACATTAAAACTTCTAAAGGCATAGCAGTTACAACAAGAGCCACCTCCAACGCTTAAACAACACGATACTGAAATAGTCGAATCCATAGAACTCGATGGACCAGGAAGAAATATATTTATTGGCTCTAAACTCTCCCTAGAAGAATGAGAAACCTTTCTATAGCTGTTAAAGAGGAACGTCGACATCTTTCATGGCCTTTTCAAGAGATGCCAGGAATTGACCCGTTAGTTGCATGCCACAAGTTAAACCTCATACCAGACAGTAAACTTGTAGTGCAAAAGCATCATAACTTGGCCTCGAGACTCCAGGAAGCAATTAGTGAAGAGATTGATAAGCTACTTCGAGTGGGATTCATTTGAGAAGCAAAATATCTAATGTGGGTCTCAAACATTGTAGCAGTCCCGAAGAAGAATGGAAAAATTAGGGTCTGTGTAGATTTTACAGAACCTAATAAGTTCACACCTAAAGATTACTTTTGCCTTCCTTTGATTCCTCACCTCCTCGATTTCGCAGTAGGACATGAATTTCTTTCAATGATGGATACGACTTCAAGATATAATCAAGTCGCTCTTCCCGAAGAAGATCAATAGAAGACCACATTCGTAATAGAAAGGGGTCTTTACAGTTAGATGGTCATGCCTTTTAGATTAAAAAATGTAGGAGCAACGCATCAAAGACTTGTCACAAAAATGTTTAATGATCACTTGGGAAAAATCATGCAGGTTTACATTGACGACATGATCTGTAAAAGCCTGAAGCGATAAGATCATTGCAGCCACCTACAAGTAATCTTTGACATTCTCCAAACATATCACATGAAGTTAAACCCTAAAAAATATCAATTTGGGGTTGCATCAGGGAAATTATTGGGATATTTGGTAAACATAAGAGGGATAAAAATTGATCTAGCACAAATCAAAGCACTTAAGGTTATGCCATCACTCTGAACCCAAAAAGATGCCCAGAAACTCATAAGAAAAGTTGTAGCTCTCTACAAATTTATCTATAAGTTATCTGATCAATGCAAACTTATTTACCTCCTTCATTCGGGAAACCTATCACTGTAAGGACCTATCCCTCGATTTTACCCAAAGCCGAGCTCACCTAGTTTGAATTACCTCCATCTCAAACTCATGCATTTTTAATACATTTCCCTAGTCAACATTTCAACCTACCCCACGAACTGGTTAAGAACATGGGCCGAACTTAAACCGAAAAACCTTATCAAGTCAAAGACACCTGTCTCCCACGAACTTGTCAGTTATTCAGTCAACCGCCACTAACCACATTGTTCGGAAAGCGTACTCCAACACAATGAAGAGCTGCGGAGAAGGCCTATATAAAGAAAAAGTTCCATAAGAGATAGGGACAAAAAATTATACAAGAGATCATTAAGAAACTATCGATTCGAGATACTCAGAAAATATTACCAATTCCAGCTACAAGGTTAAAAACATTTATATATTTGGAGATCACTTTTAATAAAGATATCCGCCTCAAGCAATAAAGATACTTTCGAAAAAATTCTCCACACGAGGTCGTGGTTTTTTTACCTATTTAGAGGTTTTCCCCGCTAAAATCACCTGTTTCATTTCTTACTTTCCATTAGAATATTGTTATAGGTTCATTGGTATGATAGAGAATTCCAAGCCATTTTGAGCTTACGGAATTTGGCCATTACATTTGGCACCGTCTGTAAGAAAGATTGCATTTCCACGATATCCTAAGGTAGTCTTTCACTACAACTTTCAATCATGATTACTTCCAAACGACCGGCTGCAGGAACCCAGCTTGAAGTTTCCATAGAGCCGGGGTAATTCACTTAGTCAAGGCAATCTCAATACCGAGATTGAGAAATGCGTCGAACTCAAACTTTAGTTAACGAAGGATCGGGAGCTCCGAGAAAAAGAGCTCGATACATAATGGCAAGCTCGTTTGACAGCGCTTAAACGATGAAGATTAGATGATAACAATGTAGACTGCCCTAGAGGCTTTGCAAAATACTCAGTAGGCTCCTCCAGCCAGAGGTCACAATCAACCAGTAAAGCTATTTCTAGGAATCTTCAACATAAGCCACAACCCCCCATACATTTGGGGGGTGAAGCTCAGCCCGATGTTACCGAATTTCCATCCGCCAGAAGGAAGAGCAGTGACCTCAACATCAAGTTCCAGTATGAGATCGCCTGAGTGAAGGTACGGGCAGTCATCATCCACAGCCAGCTCGTCCAGCGATTCAACCAACATGTCATTAGATCACAAAATAGCATATGGACTAACAGATTAAAGAGTTGATCAAAGCACAAGTTTTGGGTACTATCGGCAATGCCACAAAGTTGCAAGGAAGTCCGATTGCCAAAAAGTTATTTGATATGGAGATACCAAAAGGTTTCCATACTCTAAAAATTTGTAAATATAAAGGTACTGACCTGAAGGAGTACATTCAGCAGTACCGTGATTCATTGGGGTTATACTCTAATCTCAACCACATTTTCTGCCGTCTATTGGCCACAATTCTACAGGAGGAACCACTCTAATGGTTTCACTCTTTGCCTGAGGACTCCATCTACACATTCGATAAGTTACAGAAGCAATTCATCAAGACATATACTCACAACAGAGATAAAGAGGAGAACTTGTATTCTCTTATCGGTCTTAAACAGTTGCATGGAGAGAAGCTCAAAGATTATTTGAAAAAATTCTTAGATCTTGCGCAAAAAGTGGATAACCTCGATCAGAAAACGACTATTACAACTTTTACCAATACTCTCTGGCTCGACTGCAAGGCCAAAAAATGCATCTTCCTTAACAAACCAGCGACCTTGGAGGAGAAGATCACCAAAGTCAGCAGTTACGTCTGCTTGGAGAAGATGATGTCCGAGAGACAAAATTCTACTAAATCTGTCTTCTCCACCAAAGTCCCATCTACAGATCGAACCAATGGACAAAAGGAGGAACAGGGAGATCAGAAGCACACCAAGGGCAGCACTAGCTACCCTCGGAAAGGCGATCCACCAAACAAGCCCATCCTCCTAAAACTGAACGTCCAAATCACCAAAAAAAAATTACTGTTATTGAAGGATCCACTCTACCGTGTCTCTCAACTGCTGAAACCAATCGATAGTCAACCATATTGCCTACATCATAAGGTAAATCATCATACTGATGATAATTACTATGCTTTACAGCAGTTGCTCGAGTACATTTTTAAAGAGGGACGGATGCTCGAATACATTGTCAATCTGAAGTCGTACAAAGATGGCAGCTATAAGAAGCAGCTCGAAGTTATTATGGTCAATGATCAAGCTGAGGAGAAGCATCAATGTCATATGTACCACAATAACGTGATCAAAATCAATCAAATCACCAATTCTAATAGATCAAAGCGCAGGACACTATCGAAATGCTGCGATCTCATACCTTAAGACAAAGAAGCCAAACTTCTTCCCAGGTCGAGGAATCGCTGGCTCAGGATCACCTTCAAAGATTGCGATACTAGCCATGTCAAGTTTCCACATTATGATGCATTAGTCATAATGCTCAAGATGAAGAATTTTTTCATGTACACAATGATGATCTATACTGGAAGCGGTATTGAGATTCTTTTTTAGAGTACGATTGACCAGATGGGTTTGGCCGACCAAGTTATTCAGAGTGATACCGATATCAGTGGGTTCAATAGTTCCAGGGAAGAACAAGTAGGCAAGATTATCTTACCTGCTACCATAGGATAAGCCACCATCAACATCATTTTCTATGTCATTAATGCCAAATCTCATTATCTTGGGATTATGGGCCGCTACAGGATACACAGTATGGAGGCAATCGCTTCCACCTATTATCAAGCACTCCGATTCAAATATGACAACGGTATTTATGAGATCAGAGGTAGTCAGAACCTCTCTCAAGCTTGTGAAAATACCGTATCTGCTATCTTAGATACTTTAGACAGATTTACTGCATAGTAATTACAGGAACCTGATCACCTTAATGATCAACCATCCACAGAGGAGCCCACAGAATATATCAACATTGATAGACCTAGCAGAGGTACTTTTATTGGTACTAAGCTGGTTCAACATGGAAAAGATGCTCTCATCTAGCTCTTGCAACTCAATCAAGATATTTTTGCATGGTCTTTCGAAGAAATGCCTAGAGTCGTTCCAGCCATGGCCTGTCACAAATTAGCTATTAATAACAACGCTGCAGCGGTCAAATAGAAATAGCGATGACTTTCACCTCGTCTTCGAGATGAAGTTGACACTGAGATCGAGAAATTGATCAAAGTGGGATTCATTCAAGAAGCCAAGTATCCAGACTGGATATCTAACATTGTCGCTATCCCAAAGAACATAAAAGTTTGACTTTGCGCAAATTTCATTAATCTGAGCAAACATACACCAAAGGATAGTTTCCCTCTTCCCAATATTCATCAGATCCTCGATTCTATTGTAGGCTATGACCTCCTATCTATGAAGGACGCTGCTACGGGGTACAATAAAATTCCACTTTTGGAAGATGATCAAGAGAAGACAACTCTTATCACTGAAAGAGGTCTTTGTTGTTACAAAGTCATTCCCTTCAGACTCAAGAATATGGGTGCCACATATCAACGGTTGATGACTACTATGCTCAAAGCACACCTAGGGAAAGTTTTGAAGTCTACATCGACGATCTCTTGCGTAAAAGCGTACAGTCAGCCAATCACATCTCTGATCTCAACACTATATTCAGCATCCTTTGATCTTATAGGAAGCATCACAACCCTGATAAATGTCAATTCGGGGTACATTCTGGCTGTTTTCTTAACATGCCCTCTCCAAAAATAGTAAAAGACGTTCAAAAACTTGCTGGCAAAATTTCCGCTATTAACCGCTTTATTTCTAAATCTTCAGACCGCTGCCGTTGGCTATTCCTACTACTCCGCGGATATACCAAACGAGGAAAAGTTTAGCCAAATGTAGAGGTCATATGGACACGAGAATGTGAAGCAGCTTTTTAGAATCTTAAAACCTATTTGGGGAGGTCTCCTATAATGAGCACCCAAGTAGATAATGTGGAACTAATTATCTACCTAGCAGTCATAGATACTTTCCTTTGCTCGGTTCTCATTCACCTTGAAGGGAAAATAGAGAAACCAGTCTTCTTCATCAGCAAGACCTTCACACCAATGGAAACAAGGTACTCTAAAATTGAGAAACTTTTTCTCACTCTTGTTTACACTTTACAAGAACTCAAGCACTACTTCCAAGCTCATTCAGTCAAAGTCATGACGAACTACCCACTTCAGGAAGTTCTATCCAAGAAAGAAAAATGAAGGAGATTACAGCAGTGGTCAGTCAGTTTGGATGAACGTGATATCAAGTTTGAATAATGTTATTCCGAAAAAGGTCAGGCTGCTGCCGATTTTCATGCAGATTTTTCGGTAGAGGATCCTGAGTGGGAGGAGCACGACCCTGACCATACAGAAGAAACACTCGAGGATCCTCCCCCTTAGCCATTCAACGAACGAGCTGAATGGGTCACTTCATTAGGGTGAAGACTTCTCACCGATGGATCAGCAGGACCCGCAGGGCCTAGAATTGAGATCATTTTGATTGCCCCTTCCAATGACAAAATTTAGAAATCAATCAACTTTGATTTTGAGGCCTCAAATAATATCACTGAGTATGAAGCTCTCATTCATGGACTCGACCTCGCTCTTGAGCTTTCATACACAGATTCACTACTCATTGCCCACCACTACTCAGAATAATACCAGAAAAATGGGAAGATAATCGAATACGCAGCCCTCATTACAGATATGATGAGCAAGTTTGCGAAAGAAACTCTTGATTATCTTCCTCGAGGTAAAATAGACACGCCAATTCTTTGACATATCTAGCCGGGGTCTTGGGTAAAGAAGCTCGATATCTCTAGATCAAAATCATTTCATCCCCCAGCATTGATCGCATTTCTGTATGCACGATCAACACTGGGGGCGATAAAGGGGGAGATGACGATTGGCAAAAACCTTTCTTAGCCTACTTTGGTGTCGACAACGATTACAGCGGACCACTCCCAGCAGATCTAAAAGAGCACCGACAGCTGATCAACAACTCGAAGTACTACACTAATCAAAATGGTGTGGCTCACTCTACTAAATCTCTACAATTATAACAAGTGTAGAAACTTGTTTCATATCAAGGACTTTACCAAACATTAGATGGACAAATATAATACTAGCCTTCATCTACTTCAACTTGTTTGGGTCATTATACCAGTTAGATCAATGATAACACTTGGTTTGGCTGATTCTACTAAATCTCTGCGATTGTAGCAAGTGTAAAAACTTATTTCAAATCAATAACCCAATCTGGCATAAGATAAGGCAAAGGTAATACTAGCTTTCATCTTTTTCAATATGTCTTTAATATTTCTATAGTTCAATCAAGATTCAACTTGGTCTAACTTAACCCATCTCCGCGATTGGAACAAATATAACAACTTGTTTTACATCAAAGACCCCATTAGGCATAAGATAAGGCAAAGGTAATACTATCCTTCATTTCTTTCAATATGTTTGCAACATTTCTATAGTTAAATTAAGATTCAACTTGGTTTAACTCAACCCATCTCTGCGATTGGAAAAAATGTAACAACTTGTTTTATATCAAAGACCCCATCAGGCATAAGATAAGGCAAAGGTAATACTAGCCTTCGTCTCTTTCAATATGTCTGCAACATTTCAATAGTTTAATCAAGATTTAACATGGTTTAACTCAACCCATTTCGGCAATTAGAACAAATGTAAAAACTTGTTTAATATCAAAGACCCCACCAGACATAAGATAAGGCAAAGGTCATACTAGTTTTAATTTATTTCACTATGTCTGCGACAGATACTATTTATTTTTAGGTCCTATTACAATGGATGTATTTTCTGTTGATGGGATGTCAGCCATGCTTTACCCTTCAGCAGGAGGTCGAATAGGATTCAGTTTGCCAGTTACAACAACTCTGCCCCTCTCTATCAGATCAGCAGGTCATGGGCCTAAATTGGCTTCCATAACAGCCATACAGTTGCCCTGATTTATATCCACTTTACAAACGTATCCCTTGTCAGACAGGTTCTTAAAAAAGGTATTTCGTTCTAACTCAAGTCTTTTAATTTCCTCTACAAAATACTCAACGGTCGACTTTAATAGGTCTTCCCGTGATGCATGAGCTGCAACGATCTTTGAAAAATGACGTCTCACCTTCTCAAGGTATGACTCTAAATGCACATATAGATTCTTCTGATGCACCATTTCCCTATCTCTCAAATCATAAAAAGCTATATTCTTTTCCACTTTTATGTAATATCAAGTTGATTTAGTCTGAACAAAGACCTTCAAGTTCACCACCTGAGCACACAGTGTCATAATTTATGCATTCAATTCTTCCCAGGCCAAAGTATCTTTTAACAAGTCATCTGCCTTCTTCATCTGAATTTCCTTCGCCGGATTTCCCCTTCCAAGACCTTCTCCCTGATAAGAGCCGCATCTAAATTGTGATAAAAGTCTCTTATGTTTACATTTCCTTCTGCACACATCCTTAAATTCGAGCCACATCACCTTCCAGCTCTCTAATTCGACCTGAGAGACTAACTACATCCCCTTGGACTAGAGAAGCCTTTACCTCATTTCTACTTCCTCTTGGGCCCTCTCTAGCCTCGGCTTTCTTGGCACGCGCGTTGGCTTGCGCCAGTTCGGTCTTCAATCGTGCCACCCTCTCATTTAATTTATTACACCTTCGTTGCATTCCCCAAAACTCCATATCCTTGGCAGGTAGGGATATATACAAGTTTTTAGCCGCAGCTTCCGAAGCTAATAAATTTTTGCGAGCTACCCTCAGCTTGTTATCTTTTTTAACCATTTTTTGTTTCAGTGACTCCAGCTCGTTTCTACAATTCTGAAGATCATATCGAAATATTCCCTCCGATCTTTCTAGCGCCTGAAAAGCAGTATTGAGCCATTTCAGCTTGCTTACCCTTAACCATTAACGTGTCAACCCAACTTTGAAGCTTTGCGGCATGTTCTGTTATTTCGGCTAGCTCTTTTATCCCCTTGCCTATTTCAGCATCTTTCTCTTCGACCTTATGAGTGAGGTCAGAAACAGCTTGGCTTGCCTCCACAAGTTTAAAATGTACATTTACGTGTTGATTTTCTATGTTCTAATTTTCCTCCATCACCCTATCTAACTCCTCTGCAAATTCCCGGTTACATTGGAGTACATCGCCCTTACGTGAGCGGGCTGAATCCAATTCGGCCTGTGCAATATAAATATATTAATACAGTTCGATTCAAGACACCATAAATATGCATATATATATATCTCATTTCTAAATTTATGTATGATTTCTAACATCAGCGGTGTGCACCTACTTTTAAACTAAAAGGTCGGGGTACATTATCAGATAAACCCTCCATGAGGTATATTGGGAAGTCTCAGGTATATGCTTTCGATATTCTACTTTATACCAAAAGCGTTAAATATTTCTATGTACTATATTAGTGTTATTTTCCAAAAGATAAAAGCAAAATTTTTGATCTGCATCTACGTCTTACTTACTTAGTAGCTTTATGTCAATATAACATACAAGTCAAAAAACCTATTCCGATAACCTGCAGCTCCGCTTGCAAAGATAGCAAGGCTGTAAAGGTCTCTCTTTCCCTGGAAAGCCCGGTCTCTAGATCTTTTATTCTGAAACTCATTTCTCTAAGTGCCTACAAGAGGTTTATAAAAAAAGTCAACCTGCAAAAGTTTCCTCCATACACACAATCCAACAGTTTACAAATATTCATAAAAAAACGCAATTCTACCCTACCTTCTCATTATAATCCCCTGGAAGTTTGGTGTCATCCCCTTGATTGTCAGGCACCGTCTAACGAGAGACACCGTCCAGACCATCAACGACCCCCACCGCTACCTCTTCCACTTCTTCGTCATCTCCCTCCCCGACATAGGTGTCTGCCTTAATGGCATCCACCTCGTCCTCGGAATACCCCTTCAACATCAGGTAGTGCCCCAACCTTTCGCTCTCCGCCTCCACCTCCTCAAGAGTCACCCTGGCTTCTGATTGAAGATGGCCAATCGCTACTGCATGAGAAGCCTTCAAGGCCTCTAACTTCTTTATTTCCTTAAGAACATCTGGCTTTGATCAAACTAACTTCTGTTCAAGCTCGATTTTCCCCTTCTTCAGCTCAAATTTCTCTTCTTCAATTCTGAGCCAATCGCCTCTCATCAAACGAGCAACCTGCAAAGCACAATTTAACCTCAGCGTAAGCTCGGAACGCAAAACATTAACATATTTCACATAGTAGAGCATAACAACTTACCATCTTGCTCACATCCTCTTCACCATGAAGAGTAGACAGCTTAGCCCTTTCCTCCACTGCTTTGGGATCATCCTCAGTAACAGATCGCTCTTCAGCGAGTCTTTCCCCCAACTACCCTGGATCCTTTTATCTTTTCTGTTACCCTCACAACTTCCAGTGGTACCAAAAAACGACAGACGCTTCTACATTTATTTCCTTGGAAACGTTCGAGCTAACTTGCTCGACGTAATAGACTCTGGCTAAGCCAAACTGTCTATTCTAGGTGTCTTGGCCACATTGGTTCGGCCTTCCCCACCAGTTTTAATTTTCTTCCCATCATCAACGCCCCCCATAATCCTGGTCGATTGAGATTTTTGAACCTTTTTCGATTTACTCACAATCCTTTTTTCTTGCTAAGGCCTAGTCCTTCTAACAAGAATTTGAGCTCAACCTCTTCCTCCGCAACTTCATCCAATAATGAATCATTCCTCTCCACTTGGGACTTCAGGCCTGCCATACACAACATTTATTATTATCACTAAAAGATCATTAGCTCTTACGTATCAATATTATACTCTATGCATTATTATACTTACTTTGTTTTACAGTTCTAAGCAGAAGATCCAAAGGTTCTTCATCATCTCTCTGAAGGCAATTACCCTTTACCAATATTACGCTGTCATTCTGGGCTTGACCTGCTGAATTAAAATTGAAGAAGCGATGTCGAGTTGCACTCGCACAAAAGTATGCCCCACCACTAGCCTTATAATTCTTCACCCCATAGAACTGTAATACGTCCTCAGGGCTATCCTCCTCACTTTCCCCTCATATTCCCATTTTTCATTCAGATGATCGTAAATAGTTATTACCTCCCACATATTCCCGTTCAATTGAGCAGGACATGCCCCAATCGTATTCATAATCCCCTTCGCCAAATTGGTAAGGGGAAGACTCAATCCGTACTTTAATCGAGACAGGTCACTCCAAGCATCCCCATAAAAATATTCTAACGAGATCGATTCATCTATACCCCTATCTCATTTTTCCTCATCGAAATCGGCCAACAAATAAAAATACTCTCCTCCCGTCGCTACTGTACACTCCCTAAACATCCTACCAGCGTGTTCTACGCAGTTACCTAATTTTCCTCCTATGGCAGTTTTGGCTTTATAAAATTCCCTAAATGCATATGAACCATGGGTATAGGCCACCAAATTATCAGGAAAACTTAGAAATTATTCCAAACCAACTTCTACATCACAACTACAACTTTACAGGCAAAGATTGGTTCAACCCAATCCCTCACACGTTCGACCTACATACAGGTTTAGGTATCTATCATTACTTTATACACATCGATCATTCACATGCAACATATCTTTCAAAGATTTTGTCTATATTACAAATATCATGGATTGCTATAAATAAGTGACTTACTAGGATTTGCTTAAACATATTAGGATTTACAAAATAAACACAGTACACGTCTCTACTAACCTTCAGTATCAGAATGAGAATCCACAGTAGCGCTGAGTCCTTCCCTCAAAACTCTGCTATACTGCCACCTACGATATTCTGTGCCCGCAACTCTCTTCGATTGTTGGTCACCCTTAGATAAATCCTTGCCAAATCCTCTACAATTTTTTTGTGCTACTCTCCCAGTACTCTCCAAATTTATAGAAGTTGAAAAACGTTTAAATGATGAAGACAAACCACTATTTATTCTTTCTCTCTCTAACGGCAGGCAGTTATTACACCTCATACGACCAGTCCTCAGTTTTGGAACCAAGGCGTCCTTTTCACTATCCATGTCAGACATCTTGTACCTTTTCAATAAAATCGTCTTTCTATCATTACCCTTGCCCTTATATTTTAATATATTTTTATCTCTTGTTACCATATATTTCCCTGATCTTTCCACACTCATGATGACTCAAACTCTACGAAATCAAATTTTTATAGCTTTACATATAAACAAACCTAGAAGCTCTTGTATTTTTTTTGTTCTTCTTTCTTATTCGTATAGTACTAGTGACGTCATTTTCAAAGCAAACAAAATTTTCATACTTATTCAAAATTTGTTTATCAAAATAATCTCAAATGGCATTTGCAATTACAGAGGATTACGTTGACTTCTAACTTTTTTGTTAAACTCCACAATCTTTACATTTATTTAGGATAACATTTTACATATAATTACATCTAAAAATAGCCTTGGTGACCTGAACAACCACATCTGTTCAAATCTCCTTACTCAATCAACTAATCTTAAAAATTCGATCTCCACCCCAGCGACCAGTCTGATCATCTTTTCTCGATCTACAGGATCTAACACAAATTCGTGAAAACATACCTCATAGAAATACTTGGCATATTCAAGCTCCCTATCCCTCACATCCAATCCTTCGAGCTGACATTCCCGTACTGGCAACTTAACATCATAACCAAACGATCAAAAAGTCCTCTCCCGCACTTCAGCGATCTTAAGAGTGAGTTGTCCTTCACCGGCATGTTGAATCCTCTGAGAACGAGTCTGCACTATCATAATTACTTCTCCTTAGTCAAAAAATAATTGTTACCCTTATTTATTCATTTAAACAACACTTTCCGCTCAAAACATAATTTTGACCTTTTATCTCGTAATAGAAAACCAAAATCTTGAGATAAACTACTTGAACTTATCCCTTCACTCTAGTACCTGCATTACATTATTTTTCTAGTCGAGCTTAATCTATCAAGAGTTATTCTTCTATCATCCTGTAGTAGCTCGAATTTTCGCATTACATATTTCTTACAATTTTTTTCCCTCACGTGTTTAAACGCACAATAATATCATACTTACATCACAATGCCAATTTTCGTACATATTTATCTCGATTCGAACATCACAACAACAGTGTTTTCAATACTTATAAACTCCTATTTATTTCATACATCCTACATGATTCAGTTCAATTCTAAGATACATTTTCTATTTACATAACACAAGTAATTAGATGACAAATTTTTATTCATGTCTAAAACATTACATACGATTTTACAGATAACAAGTTTTTTAGTAAATTGACCTCAGGTATATTGCAGAGACATAATCAGTCCGGCACCCAAATCCAGGTACTTTACATATAACAAGTTTTTCACTGCTTTTTAAAAGTCATAGGTCAATCAGGCACACCGATGCATCAAATCCTTCAGTTCTTCTCGCTTAAGTGATCTTTCACCCTAATATAAAGTAGAAATTGGAACAAACAAAGAACTTCCCTCGCATGAGTTTGGCTGAAGTATAATCAAACGTTAAATAGAAACAATGCAAGCAGTGGACTCAGTGATAGAACCAAATTCATGAACTAAAGGTCTTCAGAGTGCCAAAACAAGATAGAAATATAGAAGCAGACTCCCACTAGTTGTCTCCCTCCTCTAGACCATCACCCCCTCCTCTGAAACCGCCACCTCCAAAGAGTTGGTAGAGATGAAGAGGGCCCCGACCTTAGAATCCATGGTAATTCAAGAAATCAGCATAACTACCCCGCAGTTATGCCTATCACTACATATGAAGCCCTAACCCTGTCTTCCATAAGAGTATGGAAACATGCCCACCGGTCCTCACCTGTCAAGATGATGACATGAAACCTCTACCTACATTAGAATTCTTCCTTAGCTTCAATCGCCCCATCTTCCGACATGCCTTGATACACCGGAGGAACAAGAGTAGGTATCGACATCTCCAAGGATTGGTTACCGAAGTATTTCCACCTCAACCTCTGCATTTCAGATAGAATCCTCTTTTTAAGGACCATGCTACGAGTCTTCACCATCGCTAAAATGTTTCAGGGAATTTTACAAAGAATAAGCGTACTCTGCTTTCAAAATCCGATACAGGTATCATTAATATAACCCTACATTTAATGTATAGGTACATTTTACCAAGCGTCATCATTCATTACAGACGCAAATTTTCGAATCATAACCGTCACATGCATCAGTATCCACATCTTCATTAAATACACGTCATTTCCCATTTCATGCATAAGTTCAACACAATTAATACCATCATTATTCCATTTCAATTATCAAGAATTACAACCCAGATACCGAATTACAAGTTGATCATTTCTCAACCAAAGCCACCCGTGAATTCAGTTATGAGGGGGCGATTGTAGGGACCTATCCCTCGATCTTACCGAAAGTTGAGCTCACCTAGCTTGAATTACCTCCATATCAGACTCACTCATTTTTAACACATTTCCCCAATTAACATTCTAACCTACCCTACGAACTGGTTAAGAACGTGGGCCGAACTTAAACCAAAAAACCTTATCCAGTCAAAGATACCTGTTTCCCAAGAACTCATCAGTTATTTAGTCAACCGCCACTAACCACATTGTTTAGAAAATATACTCCAGCACGATGAAGAGCTGCGGAGAAGACCTATATAAATAAAAAGTTCCAGAAGAGACAGAGACCAAAAAAATTATACAAGAGATCATTAAGAAACTATCAATTCGAGATACTCAGAAAGCATTACAAACTTTTTAATTGCATGGTTAAAGGCATTTTTATATTTAGTGATCACTTATAATAAAGATATCTGCCTCAAGCAATAAAGATACTTTGACAAAAATTCTCCATACGAGGCTGTGTTTTTTTTTTTACCTATTCAGAGGTTTTTCACGCTAAAATTACCTGTTTTATTTCTTACTTTCCATTAGAATATTGTTATCGGTTCATTAGTGTGGTAGCGAATTCCAAGCCATTTCGTTCTTACGGAATTTGGCCATTGCAATCACCAATGGCAAAAAATCAGCCCAAGGAAATTATATGGACCCTAGAATACGAATTGGCTTTCCAAGATCTTAAAAGATACTTGGGGCGTCCTCCCATAATGAGTACTCCTATTGATGGCAAAGTATTAATAATGTATTTATCGATAACATAAGACTCTATCAGTTCTGTTCTTATTCGAGAAGATAACGGTATGGAAAGCCCAATCTACTTCATCAACAAAGCTCTCATGCCTACTGAAAAAAGATACACAGCAACTGAGAAGGAGGTACTGGCCCTAGTGTACAGTTCCCAAAAAATTATACCTTATTTCCAAGCACACCATGTCAAATTAAGTAATTGCCAAATTCCCCCTCAAACTAGTGCTTTTTAAAAAAGAAAAGTCCTTAAGGGTTCAACAATGGTCTATTTTCCTAGGCTAATGTGACATTACCTTTGAGCCTCAAATATCGATTAAAGGACAGACAATTGCCAACTTCTTGGCATATTTTCCTGTCGAAGACCCTAAATAAGAGGAACTCAAAGAAGTTCTAACTGCTGACTCAATTATAGAACCAGACGCATGGTCTAAAAGTACCGGATGGAGACTCTTTCTAGAAGGATCTGCAGGACCAAGAGGATCAGGGATTGGCATCGTTCTTGTTACACCATCCAATCACATAATTAAAAAAACTATCAAACACAAGTTCTATGACATAAATAATGAAACAAAGTATGAGGTTATCTTACATGGCCTAGACCTCGTACTGGCACTGAGAGTAGAAAAAATAGTTATCTACGTAGACTCATTACTCGTAGCCAACCATTGAAAAAAAATATTGAGCAAAATGGTTTACTAGGCTGCACTAGTCGAAGATAAAATGAAGAAATTCATGAAAGCCATAATTTCTTATTTACCAAGAGCAAAAAACCGTCATGCCAATGCTCTAGCATAAATTGTTGCCATGCTCAAGGATAGTGGGAAAAAAAACTCTTGATATCAAAGTAATCAAATATTCCAGCCTCAAAACAACCTATGCCAATAAAATCTAAATTGCTGAAGTTGATGATCCCGAAGATTGGAGAAAACTATTTCTTACATATTTTAATACAAATACCCTCCCCAAGAATAAGGAAGAAGCTCGATTCCTGTTAGCAAAATGTCCAAGATTCAAAGTCCAAGGAGGAATACTATACCAAATTACTGGTGGAGGAAAACTAATTGAATGTATCTCCCAGAAATAAGCCAAAATCAAAATCAAGGAACTTCATGAAGGCATCTATGTTGCGCATGTCTCAGGTCGATCACTAGCAGAAAGAGCATTCACACAGGGCTTATACTAGCAAAAGATGAGGTAAGATTATGAAGATTTTGTGTGAAGATACTATAAATGCTAATTCTATGCTCAAGACATCAAAAGTCTATCCCTCGATTTACATGTCAGTAATGTACTCTGGCCATTCAAATGATGGGCTATAAACATCATTGGTCATTTCCACACTACGTCAAGAAATAGGAAATTTGTCCTTGTTGCTACCGACTATTTTACCAAATGGGTTAAAGCTATATCATTTTTTCATACTGATGAGAATTAAGTAATCAAATTCCTATGGGAGCACATCATCACTCGATTTGGTTATCCACAAATGTTAAAGTCTAACAATAGCATACAATTCATCAGTAACAAAGTCCTCAAATTCCTCTACAAATACAAGATCCACATGACTACTTTGACACTTTACTATCTACTGGGAAATGGCGAAGCTGTGGCAATTAATAAAAGCCTCAAGTAAGGATTACGAAAACGCCTTGACGAAAAGAAGGGAAGATTGGTCGAAGAACTACTTATTATTTTATGGGCATATAGAATAATACCTCAAACATCCCTAGGTTGCACACCATTTATGATGGCCTTCGATACTGAAATTGTAATCCCTTCAGACCTCGACCTCCAAACTGTTAGAAGATTAGTCACTGATGAAGAAAATGAACTTTGACTTCTCTGCAGTCTCAATTGGATTGAAGAAACTCGAGATCATGTCATTACAAACTTGGGGCAATACCATGACACTCTAAGAAAAACATATAACAAGAAGGTGAGGAAACGCACATTTAACATAGGCGATCTTGTTCTTCGATAAATTTAAGACAGTACTGGACCAAAAAAATTGGGCAAGTTGTTAGAAAATTGGAAAGGACCTTACATAATCAGTGACAAGACCGACAGTGGTACCTACTGGTTGATGGCTAAAAATGAATTTTAACTCGAATTCCCATGGAATACAGCTCATCTAAAGATGTTCTACAGATAAAAGTTGTAATCTATTCAATTTTTCTTCAATAAAAAAGTTTTCTTTCCCGTTTATGTATCATCTATTCTACTTCTTTCTTTTAACTAAACTTAATAAGTATTCGTCAAATTTAAGTTTCATTTCTTCGACAAACAGTTCTCCAATTAAAGGAGATTTCATCTAAACATCATTACTAAAATCGTTAACTCATTCATGGTTGTGTTATCAATTAAACAAGATATCCCATAAAGGAAATATATCAGCAATTTATTCCTATACTCGACAAAGCCAAAATATGGCTATCTTATCGTTACATTTAGATATATCTTCCATGAGAAACTTTTGAAAAATCTGCATCTACTATGTTGTACTTCAATATATCATCTCAAATATCATACTTTAACAAATATATGTTGATGAGCATCTCTTCTTTGTCTCCATTGCTCTATTATCTTCCAATCATCATACTAACAACCTCCTATATGTAGTGCATATCCACTGAAGCCCTTACATAGGTTATTTTCACTATTTATATCCACTAAAATAGTTGCTATTTTCTCACTGTTACCCTTTTCCGATCCTTGCACAGGTTATCTTATCTTTGAAGAAAATATCGTCTCTAACTTTGTATCTACATCACCTGGTTATTCTCACTGTTTATCTCCACTAAAATCGCTGCTATTTTCTCACTGTTATCCTTCTCTGATATTTGCATAGGTTATCTTATCTTTAAAGGAAATATCGTTTCTAACTTTATATCTACATCACCATATGAAAACGATGATTATTGATTTTGTCATTTGTAATTTGTCAGTTGCATCGTTATCATATGTACTCGGATCTTTATTATTTGTCTTGACCGTAATTTTATATCTTTACTACTGTAGTTTTACTCTACTCGTCTTTACTTGTATCCTCTCTTGACTTTTTACTCTTGTCTCTACTTATCATCCTCCCATGACTTAGTTAGTTTCAAATTATTATATATCATTGGCCTTTGCATCTTTATCATTTATTTTGTTAACTATGTCATTTGTATTTTGCATATTTATGATTTGTATTGTTTGTACTTATCATCTCTTTTTTATATCATTAATTATTAGTTGCAGGAATGGCCAAAGTTGAGCTTTACACCATTATTTATTTTTGTGGGAATATCGTACCTCCAAAAAATGGATCAATTGTTAGTTATAAATGATGAAGTACAAAACTTACCTCACTTAAAGAGCAAACATCATTTGTAGATTTTGTTAAACTCCTTGAAGAAACAAACGAAATTTATCATCAGAACTGTAAGTTGGACAACTTAGTTCATGGTTGTGCATGTGAAATTTCATTAATCCAGGACTATTTTATCATGATCAATATACATGAAAGAAATCCCGGCACACCATTTCATATATGGACTATTAATGAGAGTAGGATACTTTTTCCAAAACTTTGGTTCTGATTTCGGTGCAAGTAAAGGGTTTCCCAACTCAAATATTTGTTCAGCAAATGTATTAGGGGTGCTTTGACACGGGGGGACCTTCGCATCATGACTCATTTTCTAAACCTAAATCCGAATATAGGGGTTACCCTAAAACAAGCGACGGAGGGCTTGATCCACGTAGGTTTGGACCAATAGTGGATGATATTCCCCAATCAAGTACACCTTCAAAAACTATGGATACTGATGTTTCTCTCTCAAATGAACTTATTGTTGCTAATTTCCCCCTTACAAATTAACATTCTAAACCTATTATTGTTAATTTCCTTCTTACAAATGAACATCCTGAACCTATTATTATTGATTACTCTATTGCAGATGAACCTTAAGGTAATCAAGTAGAATTAATCATTTTTATTGTAGTTCTTAGCATTTGTCAAGCATGTAAATGTTCGATGTAATACTTGTCCTGCGATTTTACATATTTTATCATCCCAACTACCTTTTTTGTCATTTGTCCTTCAGTTGAATTACGCTTTGAATCACGACCCCAACATGTGAAAGATCTCCTTGATTTTTGGTTAAAATCTGTTGCGTCCACTGAGGATCTCTATGAGTTCAATAAAGGGTTTATCATTGGTGATGTATTTTGGGATAGGATTGTACTCAAGAATCACATAACAGTTTTGCATGTAGCGACACATTTTTTTAGCTAGTGCTTGTGTTGGACATATTGTATCTTGCCTCTATTTACTTAAGTTGTAACCTGTCATATTGAATCCAAGCCTTTTAAGCTTTGTGTTTTTACTTAACACCAAACGTGGAAAGTCTTGGAGAAATGGGGTGGCCTCATTCTTCTCCAACTCCCCTAATACCTCTCCTGAATATAAGCCACATTAAGCACATTTATTTCTCCTTTCTTTGCTCTAACAACTCAGTCGTATTAGCCTTAGAAACTCCTCCTGGATCAGTTACATACTCCATCTCTCTGCTCCTAAAACTAAGGCTGCACAAACTCCTATAATTCCCCATGATTCTTGAGTTCATCCCTTTTTCTTTTATGTAATTTACTTTACTGGTGAAGCACCACAATTCCTGAAATTCTTGGGGTAGAAAACTCTCATCACTTCTGAAACAAAGTTGCATCTATATATTTTTTTTCCTTCCTTGAACTTATACATGACATAGCCAGTAAAATCAACCCCACCTTGCATGATTGAGGAGTGCGAGATAGATAGAAAGAAACCAATCTTAACGGTAGTGATCTGATGCTCGAATGTCGATGTACCATGGCTGTTATTCGTCCTTTGTCTCCATTTATTCACCTTCATCCTTGTTTAAATAAAGGCAAGTGCATTTATCCATGATTGCTTGCTTTGATTGATCTTAGTAAATCATAACTTTTGAGTGCATTCTATTCATTACTATTAAAAGCATGCCCTAGGTATAATTATATCCTTGGTTTTTACCCTCTTGATTGTCATTCTTATCATCGCATCAAATGATAGTATAGTAGGCAGTTCATTATATATTGTCATCTATTCTTTGGAGATCTAGTTTAATATAGATGTTCATATGGTTGGAGTGTAGTTATGGATATGTATATATATCCCAATAGTCATACTATTGAAGTTAGGGCTGTACACGAAACCCGCCAACCATGAAACCGACCTGGACCGATCCGACCCGAATGATTTGGACCGGGTTTGAAGACAACTCAGGCCGGTTTCAGTTTATGATATAAAGACCCGAATCTGATCGGGTCAGTTTCAGTTTTCAGGTCTGGTTACCAGGTTAAACCCGAGCAGACTTGTTGTCCTTATCTCTTTGAATTCTTAAGTCTCAACACAACTCAACAGTTAAACCCACCCCTCTCTTTCTCCGTTTCCCTTTCTCAAATTTGTTGTACATGGAGCTTCATCACAAACCCATCCCTCTTTCTCTCTTTCTCCCTTCACTACTAATAATATGTACAAAAGATGGAAGTGACAACAACTGATTTTGATGGTTCCTTTGAAACTGAGCTTCTTCGTAAATTGGATCGTCAAATCGAGTTTCTTCACAAATTAGATATGTTGTACATGGAGCTTCTTCGCAAACTGAGCTTCTACCACCAGAATTGGGCTTAGCACCATCAAAGATCTCTACCATCAATGGATACCTTGATTTGTGTTTTAGAAATAAATTGGTAAGGGGTCATTCGGGTTTCTCTTTGGTTTTTGTTGGTTGTTTTGTTTAACATATTATTAGAAGTGATGGATATGATTTTTGTTGGTTGTTTTGTGCGTGAAGTATTTATATGATGATGGTGCTGGTGTGCATTTGTATATGATGGAGAGGGTGTTGCTGTGCATCTATGGGCTGTTTTTTGTGTGATAATAGTTTGCATTTGGTCATACTGGGGTTATATCTGGGCTATTTGGTTTAATGTGGGTTTGCAATGCATCTGAAAAAAAATTAACAAATCGAACTCAGGACCCGGCCTGACCCGACCAACCCGATTCGATTCCAGTTTGGGTTATGCACCTGATCGGTTCGGGTCCAAGTTTATAATTTGGTAACCCGGTAAGTTCGGGTCAGATTAGGCATGGGCCTAGACCTAGGTTGAACCGACCCGAGTACAACCCTAATTAAAGTAGTGCATTATTTAGACATTCTAGTGCAAAGAAGGAATAAAGTGTTTTATCTACTATCTTATACAGGACTTAAGCTTATACATGACTTTTTAAGTAATTCCTGAACACTAGGTTGCTTCCTTACTAGTTATGATTACAATATTTTGTTCGTAATACATTCTTATGTGATTCATTATATATAGAATAGTTTCATCATAGATCTTCATCTAGACTTATATATTTTGGTAGAGTTAGAAGGGTTTGGGATCTAGTTTGTATGTTGTTTTGGAAGTTGGGAAAATTGTTTGATCAAAAGTAATGTATTGATAGGCTATAGTGATCCAGAAGGATCTAGGCAAGTCCTATTGGGACTAAGAACTTGTAACCAAGTCCTATTGTAACTAGGAACTTGCAACCCTTATAAAAGGGGCAAGGATAGGCAAATCCTATTGGGACTAGCAACTTGTAACCCTATCCTATTGGAATTAGGACCTTGTAACCCTTATAAAAAGGGGCAAGGCTAGGCATTGTTAGGTTATGTTAGATCTAGAAAAAGTTATGAGGAAGCCTAGGGTTTTTGGAGTGATTTTCTGGTAAGTTCTTCATTTTTTAAGCAATTGAAGCTTTATTTTTCCTAATCAATTGGTGTTCTTCATACTTTTCTGCCAACTAGAACTACTTAATCGTATTGTGGATTAACTGGTATCAGTATTCCAGTTGCAATTATCGGGGGGTTGATTATGGTTTATGGTCTCTACACGTGACCATCTCAAGCAAACGAAAGAGAAGCTAGTGAGTCCATTGACGATTCATCGCAAACCTAATTTAAAGAAGATGGGCAATTTAGAGATAGATGATTCTAACGATCGACTCACAATTTTGGAAATGATAGTTTCTGACCTAACTTCTACTATAGGGGAGTTGGTAGAACAATTGCATCTCATAAACCTCATAAAAGCTCCTACTTCGGCGGCACGGCGAGGCCGCTCTCATCGGCGAGGCTGCTCGAGGAAGAAAAAGGTTATAGGGGTGGATGGAGACGACGATTTTGCAGAGATCGATAGTGATCCTAGTGATGCCGATTCTGACAAGGAGGGATCGAGTATTGGTAAGTCATCGAATCCTATTCATAATCTTCGCAGAAATTTTAAGATTGAAATTCCAGTATTTGATGGTTCAATCGATGTCGAGAAGTTAGATAATTCTTTAGATAGGTTAAAGACCAATTTTTCCTTTTACGAATACTCCAATGCTCAGCAAATATGATTTACTACATTGAAATTTGTAAGTCAGGCATTCACGTGGTAGAAATCTTATCGGAAATACCACGATGTAGGAAGTTTGGGTTAGAATAAATTTAAGGATTTATTGGGTAAACAGTTTTATCCGATTGGGTATGAGCAAGAGAGATGGTATACATGGCATAATTTGTACCAAAAGTTTGAGTAATCCGTACAGGAGTACACTACGGCATTTTATAACCAAGCTTTGATTTTAGATATTGATTTGGACGAGTATGAGGTGTCGGAGCCCATTAGGAGAGAGTTGAAGCTTTTTACTGTGGCTAATACCGAGGACGCTACCGTGAGGGCAATTGTCATTGAAGGCAAGTACTTAAAGAGTAACAAAGAAGATGACAAGATCAAGTTAGGGTACAAGTCTAGTTGATAATACGAACATAAGGGAGAGGCCAAATGAAAGGGGTCTTCGTCCAAGGAGTTTTATTGCAATTATTGTAAGGCTAGTGAGCATATTTATAATTATTGTTGGAAACTTCACCCGGAGCTTAGGCCGAAGAAGGAGCAGTGCAAGAAAGAAAGATATGTACTAGCCATAGAGGTTGTTGACATCCCTGATTTAGATAAACCAAATCCTAAACTTACTCTTATATTTTAGCAGACATTGGCTACCGAGGAGGAGAGTCGGGAAGAACTTTTTTATGTCAGTATTCAGGTGAAGCAGAGTTTAGTCAAAGCCATTGTGGATCCGGGTAGTCATAAAAATTTGATTTCTTAGGCGTTAGTGAAGAAGATGGGTTTGACGGCTACAACTCATCCTATGCCGTATAGTTTAGGGTGGATTCAAAAAGATGTGGATTTGATGATCACGAAGCAGTGTACATTCAAGTTTCCAATCACTGAAAGGCTTATTGACGAGGTGATATGTGAGGTAGTTCCTTTGGATGTATGTTAGATCATCTTGGGTATCCCTTATCTTTGGGACCGAGATGCGATTCATTACCATAGAGCTTGCAAGTATCGTCTTGTGAAGGAAGGAAAGGAGTTCCATATCAATGCTTGTAAGGAGTATGTCACTATGTCTAATTTAGTAACGGTGACTCAGATGAAGCGGTTGGTTAATGCGAGAGCCAAGTTTGTGTTAATTGTTCGACTGTTTCAAGAGGGTACGTCGGCTCAAGTGTTATCTCCAATGACAACACTTTATAAGCAACAACCCAACTTGGGGAAGTTGTAAGAGGAATTTCTGGTACATACTGATCATAAACCATTCCAGTTTTTCACTACACAGTCCAACCTATAGCAAGCTCGTCGGATGAAGGGGATGCCATATCTTGAACAATTTCCCTTGATTATGCCATATAAGAAGGGACTGGATAACAAAATGGCTGATAAGTTATCTCGACCCCCATTACCAACTACTTCCGCTATGTTGGTTTTTATGCAGATACAACCTTTTGATACGTCAGCGTATATTGCAGGATATGGTCAGCCCAAGGTGGATAGTGTGTTTCGCCAAAAGTTGCTGCCATGCAAGATATGTGGTGGTATTGAGTCGTTCCGAGCTGGGAAGGGTCAGCTACCTAGTAAGTCGAAGTGGTACAACAGGGTAATGGACAGGTCCATATTCCTACCTCTCCAGTTCTCGCTTGAGCAGGAGCTCAAGGCTCCTAAAGGGGGGAGCTATGATCTAGGAAGATCTAAGCAAGTCCTATTGGGACTAGGAACTTGTAACCAAGTCCAATTGAGACTAGGAACTTGTAACCAAGTCCTATTGTAACTACGAACTTGTAACCCTTATAAAAGGGGTAAGGCTAGGAAAGTCCTATTGGGACTAGGAACTTGTAACCCAGTCCTATTGGAACTAGGAACTTGGAACCCTTATAAAAAGGGGCAAGGCTAGGCATTGTTAGGTTATGTTAGATCTAGAAAGAGTTCTATTGTTGATATGTCTATCAACGATTATGTTAACAAGATGAATTCTATTATTGATAACTTGGCACTTGCAAGAGAACCCGTTAGTGATGATTCTTTTATTAATATTTTGTTAAATGGCATTGGTCAGGCATTTGAGGCAACTGTCAGCTCTATCAAAGCGAGAGAGACCTTTGTTTCTCTTGATGAACTTGTAGGATTACTTCTTGGTGCTGGAATGCGATTTGAAGAAGCAAACTTTCTCCATGTTGAGCCTTCTACCACCACTGCTTTGTATACCTCGAATCGTGGTCGCGATAGGGGGAGTTTATCAAGAAACCAAACTCCATTTGGTCGAGGCTTTGGTAGGGGATCATATGTTCCATTTAATGATTTTTCTTCGTCAACCTCCTCACCAAACCCTTCTTGACCACCATGCCAAATTTTTTGTCACCCAGGACATTCACCTATCAACTGCTATCACCATATAAACCATGCTTTAGATGGGCATGTTCTCACCAAGAAGCTGTTATCAATGGTTGCCTCTTTTAGTGTTCCTCATGGTAATCAAACTTGGTTTACGGATAGTGGGGTGATAGACATAGAAAAATGTAGGATTAATGTACCTAAAAGTATCGTTTTGTTAATCCCGATTTATTCTTTTTTAATATTAGTAGCATTTTCTTATTTTCAGGTACTTATCACTGTTGGAGCTAATAAGTAGAAAAAGACATCTAATAGAAGGTATAAAGAGTTGAAGCATCTCCAGCGTAGTCTCTCAGGTACAAGGAAGATGTCTACATTCAATATATTTATAGATTTTCTCCATGGAATAAAGATGATGAAGGACTCTACAAGGATTTAACATAAGATAAGATTTATCTGATAGAGTTTAAGAATTGTAAATAAGTCTCTCCTATCTCTTATAAATTGGAAAACAATTTTATGTATTTTTACATCTCAATCTCAGGAAGGGAAAAATCTTGCAGTTTTCAGTATCTCTCTCTTTTCTCTTTCTTTTATTTTATGCGTTAAATTTAAACTGTGATCAACACCATTAATGGAGAGCTGGTCTCCTTAGCTAAGGCTAAAGATTGAACCTCCAATAAAACAAAATGACCTAGGATGTCCCACCATTCCCATAGAAATAGGAAAACACTACATCCAGCAGGCCCTCCTTGATCTTGGGGATAGTGTAAACCTTATTCTATTTTGTATTTATGAGGACCACAATTTAGGAGAACTTAAGCTCACAAGGATACAACTTCAACTCGCTAATAGATCCACCAAAACTGCTGGGGGTATTGTCGAGGATGTGATAATCAAGGTGAACGAATTTTACTTTCCAGTAGATTTTATAGTCCTTAATACACCACCGATTTCGAATGTCCATGGCCAAATCTCTATTATTTTAGGTTGACATTTCCTAGCTACTTCCAACGCTATAATCGATTGTAGAAATGGAATAATGAACCTAATATTCGTTAACATGACCTTGGAACTAAACATTTTTAATGCCATGAGGCAATATTAGGATTCTGCTAGAGAGTGTAATATAATAGGCATCATTATCTCTAAACATTCTAGGGATGACCTCTCTTAGAAGATTGCCCGGAGGACAACATCGTTGGTATTCATGAGTCAATCCTAAAAGGCATTTTAGTTGTTCTTGAAAATAATACTCCTGCATACATTCATCTTCATCGGTATACTCCCAAATTCAAGTCGCTCCCTATGTCTTCTAACCCCCCAGTTCCTTCTATTATGTCACCACCAAAGCTTGATCTAAAAGTACTTCCAGATAATCTAGAATATCGATTCCTCAGGCCTAACAAAACTTTTCCCGTTATCATTTCATTTTTATTTGACTTAGATCAGGAAAATAAACTCCTTGCCGTACTAGACACCTTTAAAGAACCAATTGGATGGTCAATAGCAAATATAAAAGGAATAAGCCCATTAATGGTTATGCATATTCTACACTTAGAGGAAGGATCTAAAACATCTCGAGAACCTCAGCGACATGTGAACCCTTCAATGAAGGAGGTGGTAAAGGCGGAAGTTATAAAGCTTCTTGGTGTGGGTATTATTTATTCTATCTCTGACAGCTCTTGGGTAAGCCCAGTCCAAGTCGTACCTAAGAAATTGGTTATTACTGTCGTCAAGAATGTAGACAATGAGCTAGTACCCACCCGCGCTCAGACAGGAAGGCGAGTTTGCATTGATTACCAAATGCTAAACGCGTCCACTCAAAAAGACCATTTCTCATTACCATTCATGGATAAAATATTTGAACGTTTAGCTGGTCATTTATTTTACTGTTTCCTGGATGGTTATTCAGAATATAACCAAATTTCAACAGCCCCCGATGATCAAGATAAAACAACTTTTACTTGCCTATTTGGAACTTTTGCCTATCGTCGCATGCCTTTTGGCCTATGATAAGCACCCCGACCTTTCAGCGGTGTATGTTAAGTATTTTTTCAGATATGGTAGAAAAGTTCTTAGAGGTCTTCATGAATGACTTTTCAATTTATGGCTCCATATTTAATGAATGTCTTCTAAACTTAGAATTGGTCTTGATCCGGTGTAAAGAGAAAAACATAATCCTCAATTGGGAAAAATGATATTTTATGGTAAATCAAGAAATAGTACTCGACCATTTGATATCATCCAAGGGGATAGAAGTTGATAAAGTAAAAATTGATTTGATTTCTTCTCTACCTCCTCTTAAAACAGTGAAGGATGTTCGCGCATTCCTTGGGCATGTAGGTTTTAATCGACCATTCATTAGAGAGTTTAGCAAAATCTAACGACCTTTATGCAATTTACTTGCTAAAGACATCCATTTTGATTTTAGCGATAAATGTCATAAGTCTTTTGAAACACTTAAGTCCTCATTGACCACATCACCGATTATCCAAACACCCGATTGGACCGTACCCTTCGAAATTAAGTGTGACGCTTTAAATTATGCCGTGGGTGCCATGTTAGGATAATATTGTGAAAAGGCGCCCCATGTCATTTTGTATGCGAATAAAACACCGAATGATGCCCAAATTAATTATACGATGAATGAAAAAAAGTTGTTAGCCGTCGTCTTGGCGTTAAAAAAAATTTGGTCATACATTTTAGGGTCAAAAGTCATTGTATACTCTGACCATTTAGCCCTTCAATATATTCTTAATAAAAATGACACTAAACCACGTTTTTTTCGTTAGATCCTTTTACTCCAAGAATTTAACCTCGAAATACGTGATAAAAAAGGGAAAGAAAACGTTGTTGTCGACCATTTGTCGCATTTGATAGTTGACCACATTGGCAAAGACCTTTCTATTCCTGAGTATTTTCTCGATGAACAGTTAATGAATATTGATAGGGCACTCTGGTTTGCCGATTTTGCAAATTTGTTAGCCGCGGGATACATTCTACCAGATTTGAGCAGATAAAATTAAAAGTGATTTAAAACAATCTCATGACGATTTATGTGGGAGGATCCCTATTTATTTAAAGTTGGCACTGACCTAGTAATTCCTCGTTGTGTCCCTAAAAATGACATTCCACAAATTTTAAAAAATCTTTATGATAATGGTGGTCATTTTGGGCCCCGTAGAACGGCTAGTAAAGTACGTCAATGTGGTTTTTATTGGCTTACTTAATTTAAGGACACTTGCGACCATTGTTCACGCTGTGACCGTTGCCAAAGGGTTGGCAACGGTGGGTTGGCAACATGCCTATTAATGATATTTTAGAGGTTGAAATTTTATATTTATGGGGCATTGACTTTATGGGTCTCTTTCCGGTGTCTAATGGTTATTTGTGAATCTTAGTAGCAGTTGACTATGTTTTTAAATGGGTAGAAGCTGTACCATGTTGGACAAATAATTACGCTGTTGTAATTAAATTTTTAAATAATAACATTTTGGTCAGATTTGGCACACCTCGTGCAATTATAAGTGACGGTGGAACTCATTTTTATAACTCTTATTTAAAAAGTCTTATACACAAATATGACATTACTCATAAAGTTACCACCCCATATCATCCACAGACAAGTGAGCAAGTAGAGGTTTCAAATGAGGAATTAATAGAATTTTAGAGAAAACTGGCGCACTAGATCGTAAAGATTTGTCCACCCGTCTTAATGATGTTTTTTGGGCCTATCGGACTGCTTATAAAACCCCAATTGGAATATCACCTTATAGATGTATTTTTGGCAAAGCTTGTCACTTGCCCATAGAATTGGAGCATAAAGCTTACTGGGCAATTAAGAGATTTAATTTTCAAATAGACGTAGTAAGACTTCATCGAAAACTTCAACTAAGTGAGTTAGAAGAAATAAGACAAGAGGCGTACAACAATGCTAAAATATATAAGGATCAGACCAAAATATATCATGATAAACATATAGTCCAAAAAATCTTTACACCAGGACAAAAAGTCTTATTGTTTAACTTAAAACTGTATTTTTTTCATAGAAAATTATAAACACGCTCGCATGGTCCGTTTGAAGTAGTAAACATACACCAAAATGGTTGAGCTGAAGTAAAAAATTATCGTACATGGAAAACTTTTAACGTCAATGGCCAACATCTTAAGCCTTATCTCGAGACAATCCCTTTAGAAAATTTCCCTGTTATAGATCTTTGCAAGCCTGAATACAGGGAATATCTCTTCCTCGAATAATTCTTTGACTTCATATAAGTTTGGGGGTACGGGAGTTTTGTCTAGCTCAAGACGATAAACTTAGCGCTTTCTGGGAGGCAACCCACGACATATTTAGGTGAGAAATTCATATTTTCCTCTCTATTTTTATTTTTTGTTCTCCAATATTAGGGACAATATTTCATTTAAGTTTGGGGGTAGGAAAATCATTTTTAAAATAATTTTTCAAGAAAAATAAAATAATGACAGTCTTGGCAATTTATGATGTACTTTTGATAAATTTCTAACATTTAGACTGAATTTATTTTGACATAATTATTGGTTGGGAAACCCGAATAAATCTAATAGGAAACCAATAACTTAAAAGGTTACAAGTATACACTAAAATATTTTGCACACCATCTTAAGTTAGATGTACTATCTTTTAATTATCAACTAATTGAAGTTAGCATACTATATTTTGAAAATCTGCACTTCAATATAGTTTTGTAATTGATACATTCGATGGATTATTGACCAGTTTTAAGGAAATCAAGAATTTATGTTTGGAATAATTCACTCTTGTAGAGGCCCAACTTTGCGGGGAAGGAAGCTGGCCCTTACACTACGAATATTATCTTCAATCAAAGGATTCAAGCATATAATCGGTTATAACACTAATCTAGTGGCAATATACTTGCGTGGAGGCCTTGAATAGGTCACTCCATGACCTCTGATGAGGATTTTTAAGAGTACTGATATAAAGATCGAGTAGTTGAAGCTTCGAGTACAAGGTGATTACAGGGTATTCGATGGTAAAATTCAAGGTCTGTGGGGAGATTTTTTTCTAACCCCTCCATAATTCCCCCTCCCTCCTATTTATAGAACATAGGAAAGGTTGAGTCATCATGAAAGGTCAAATTATAAGAGTATCTTCTAGACAACTGACTTGTACCCAGAGTTAATTTTGATGCTGTAGCTGTCGGGTCTGACATTGTAGCCGTTGTTCCAGACGTTGTAGCTTGTTGGTTCTGACACTGTGATTGTTGGATCTGACACTGTAGTTATTAAGCGGTGTGCTCCACCGTCATCTGGTGAGCTGGCTGTCTAACTTGTTTTCCTTCGACCACGTACGATCATGGTCGAAGCCTATTATCAGTCAAGTATTCGTATAGTTTCAGAGGGCTTGATTATGAGTTTATTAGGCTTCGGGTCATCAGGTAGGCTTCGATGTAGCCTTTGAGTCTTAGACTAGGGCTAGAAGGCTGCGAGTAGGCTACTACATTCGCCCCCTCTCAGCAGGGGCCTCGAAAATTGGTATAGAGGGCGCATACTGAGAAAACGGTTGAGTATGGGAAGGAGGAAAGTTTGAATGGGTGATTGTTACAATTTTAAGAAGGCTAATTAAAGACTGTGATTAATGGGGGTTGTGGTTAATGAGGGATTTAACTGTATCAACCTTTAACCATAAGTAGGGCGTTTTGAGAGAACTTCAAACATCTGCACCTTCTTCCCCGAGTAAAATGTCTACCTCTTATTCCCGTAGCAGTAGATACACTCCTAACACTAGGTATCAAAAAAGAATAATAGCAAGAGAGTTTTGCATCCAGGAGAAGACCTACGAGCTGAAGCAGAGGTTCTTTGGTGATCGAGACCTTGATTGGGTCATGCCTGACTTGGTTGAACTGGAACCAGAAGAACCAATCGGTGGGATATCTTATGCGTAGTGGTGGAGGGCACTGCAATGGCTGAGCCCGATCTCCAGCAACCGACTCTCCTTCTATGAATCGATAGTTGAGGATCTGGTGGACAGGGAAGATCGTGTTGTGGATGCTGAGGCGAGGCTCTGCAAGGAATGCCCCATCTGCAAGTAAGGGCATCTTGAGTGTGGTAAAAGTATTGGCGTGGAATTGCAGGTAGGAATGCTTGTAGTATTCTATTGATGCTGACTACTTTTTTTGTTTAGGTGTAAAGGCATCGGCCCGAATGAAGTTGGAATTTTATGAAATGACTATCGAATTGAAATATTGAATTGTTTATGTGTAAGTGAGATGAACACCTAGACGATAATAATTTAGGCGCGACAACGGTTCCTCGAATGTCAAACTTATTCAGGAGCGACCATTAGAAAACTGTAATCTAGATCGAAGTGTCAAACAATATGGATCGTGCTGTCGAATATGCTAGAGTGTAGGCAACGGTTTATGAACAAGATCACGAGAGGTTAACCAAATGGTTTAACGTTGGAAGCTGAGAGGCTGACTGTGAAATGTTTACAGTTCTGAGGGAGGTAATAAGGGAGGGTAATTAAGGGGTAGTGGTGATTACTGTGTAATAAATGAGTTGAATGAAGGTATAAATATGGGTTATCAAGAAGTAATTATGTAAGTTCTCCATCTTCAATTTCTTCTTTTTTATTACGTGAAATATCATGGATACCACACCCAACACTCATTATCAGAGGAGGATGGGGTCTGTTAGAGGCCGCCGAATAGGGTGGAAAGTGGCCAAACTGCAAATAAGTTTGTTTTGCGCTAGAGGCTTGGACTGGGTCATGCCAGACCTAGCTGAACTAGAGCCTGCTGGGAGCCGATCAACGGGTAATCGTATGCATATTTATAGGGAATATTGCAGTGGAGGTTTCCAACAGCTGAGGAACGCTACCTCATCCTGCAGGGCTTGACCGAGCGTATTGTGGGAAATGAGAACCAGTTGCTGGAGGAGGAATCAGGACCAGTTACAGGCAGAGCTGCCCCGTCTGCAAATAGGGGGATTCTTCATAAGGTGGTGACAGGGTGATGGTGGTGGGAGTATATTTTTTTTGTTTTAAATGTTTTATGTGTCTATTTTTGTTTCTGTTTTGTTCTGTCAAAACGCAGTAATAAACGAATTGTTCCCAGAAAATATGTGTTATGTACGGGATCGGTAAAATAGACTAACAGACTATAGGCGCGGGGTAAAAACTCTGGACTCAAACATAAATACATAATAAGGGTGGCAACATACTTCGAATAAATTTCCTTCGAACAAAAATGTAGTGATCGAAGTTATTCTATAAGATGTTTCTAAAACATATGTGTCGTGGGTGAGGACAAAATTGAGCGGGAAAAGAAAATTCAAAATTGAAGCTTCGACTACAAAAACTGACAGCCGAAAACTCTGACATGACAGAGGGTAAACTGATCCTGGTGCAGAGTGCCCTGCATGTCATCATAATTTTTCCTGGAGATATAGAAAAAAGGTGGATATGATGTATGAGTCTGACGTAACAGCTTTGGGAAGGTATCAACAGGTTCGACTTAGTTAATATAAAATTGTTATGTGTGGGCGTGCGATGCGCACGTGGGAGTGGTTGAGGGTAAAGGCGTTAAAGTACACCCCAACTGAAAAGTAGAAGGAGTGGGGGAGTGGTAATGATGGCAGTTTGAGAAATCGATGTGGTTTATTGATATTTGGGGGAGGTATTTATAGAGGCAGAAAGGAATTAATGTTCCCAATTTGTAAGGAAAAAAAAACAGAGAGTCAGAAAGAAGACATACTCTATTGCTGAGGAAGTTTTCATTGAAGAGGAGAGGAAGGACCGTTCTTTTTTTTAGGTATTCATCTGACCGTTCTTGCGGGGTAGGGGTTGTTAGGGTTTTGTTGGCGAAGGCCTGGCCGAGGGAGAGGGTGATCCAAGTAGCTGGGGGTTTAGCCCATTGATATTTTGAGGGTATTGAAGGTTTGACTGGGAATGGGGTCGAGCATTCGACTATGGTTGTATCAGATGGGGAGGGTAGATCAAAATAAGTTATTGACATGTAATAGCCGAATATATTGATCTAATTGCATGCCTCATCCTCTGTACGGTAAAATGTGCACCCATCGATCGTCGAGGCTGAGGCTGATAGACGAAGAGATTGAAGAAAATGAACCGAGTATGTCTGGTCGTGCTTCCAGGGATGAGAGCAGCGACGTAGAACAGTTAGACATTGTTAAAGATGTCCTATTAGCCGTGGTGGTTCCCGAATTGCGGCTTTAACTAAGAGCCGTCGAAAGGCTCGTGTGACCGAGAAGAGGGATGGGGAGATTGAGAGAGGAGAGAGAAGGGAATACAAAGGTAGTATCGAGTCTTCAGGGGATGAAAGAGAAGAGGGGTAATGGAGTGGTGATAATGAAAGCTTAGCTGACTCAGTAGAAGCTGCGGGATCTGTCTCGGCTAAAGAGAAGTTGAGGATGAATCGTTTTGAGGCGAAGCTGGAGTTGCCGAAGGTAGGGGCGATATTATATGCTGTGGGGTCTGGGTATACCTTCAGGTCTAAACCCCGAGAGGGTTTCATGGCATTCAGAGGCCAGATTTGAATAGGGATGCAACTGCCCCTTCGAAGGCTGGCGAAGGAGGTACTGAACTTTTGGGAAGTTGCCCCATGCCAGATGAATGAGAATTTTTATGAAATGATGAGGGTGGTTGATGGTATGAATATAGAGCTGAGAAGAGAGGGGAGGGGCTTGATCGAGTGGTACGATATTGCATCGTTCTACTTGAGAAAAGCCAACCAGAAGGTGGATACGTATCACATCCAATGTCACACAGATAAGCCCTGGGTGTTTTATTTGTGCTCGACAGGTCAAGGCTGGGACAAAGACTTGGTTGTAGTACGGGGTAATTATGAGAATACCAAAGGGGAGGACCCTTATAAGTTACAGCATAGGATCTATAATCTAAGTAAGTTGATGGTCGAAGATATTTTGATATATTGATTGAATAAACTGATAAATATGCTTTTGCTTGTTCTGCAGCGCCTAGTGGCCGATCTTTGACGAATTCGAGGAATTACATTAACGAGCTGATCAACTTGGTCGAGGAGTGGGTATACTGTATGTTTAAGAAACTAGGTATCAAGAGGAAGAGATAGAAGAAGATTGATTCTCTGTTTCAAAAAATTCTTGTTACGCCAAAGCCACCAAAGAAGAGAGGGGTCGAAGGTATTTTGAAGGGATTCGAAGGAATGGAGAAAGTGAAATTGGTGAGAAAGGTAAATTATGTTCCCAAGGGGCAGGAAGCGCCGAAGCAGGCAACGCCGGTACCTAGAGTAGCTCATGGCGCGTCGAAGCAGGCATCAACGCAGTCTGACAAAGGGAAAGGTAAGGTCTTTCCCAAATCTCCGAAGGTACAACAGCTGAAGGTAACTCAACGTAAGAGGCGTAGGGCGCTAGGGGAGGATGATGCGGAGGATATGGACGAAGAACTAACATAAACCGAACTGGAGGAATATGCTCGAGCTACGGCTGCTTCGATGGCAACACTCTGCGACACTGACCCAGACGAAGCTGGGAGGCAGATGAATAAGACAGTGCTCCAGGTAACTATTTTTTTTTAAAATTATGAAATTTATCTTAAGTGCATCATGCTTCGAAAGATACTGATGGCTCAAATATTCTAGCAGTCACATGCTTGGTCACAGGCTTTCATCAAGGCCCAAAAGGTAATAACAAGGCATTTGAAGCAAGCGGTTGACAATCTGGAGCTTGCTTGAGGGACCGATACATCTCTGGTGTCTGAGATTAAATTTTTTAAGCAAGAGCAGGCAACTATCAGAGATAAATGCGAAAGGAGACTCGCAGCTCAGCGTTACAATCATATGCAGGTGTTGCAGTTGAAGCTTGCTTAGAAGGATAAGGCAATGAAACAATAGAGGGAGACCTTCCATGAGCAGCTTGATGAGGAATGTGAGGCTACTATTAGGATGAAGATGTTACTGGAGTAGATATTACTGATGTAGCTGTGAGACTACTGAGACTGTGACTGATAAAGTCGTGAACACTGCTATGTGGAACCCTTCTGCTGAAGGAACTAGGGTGCTGGCGTTAAAGAACCGGTAGGAGGAGATGGTGTGGCTACTCTGATATGATGTATTGTGCTGGCTGTGCCAAATTTATACTTGAGCTGTGAACTTATGATTGTTTTAAATTGCTGATGCAGGCTATACTGAAACTGGTTTGTGTTGAACTTGATTTGTATAAAATTGCTGATATATGCTCTGAACTTGATTTGAATTGGTTTGTGTTAAACTTGATTCTCTGATATATGCTATACTGAAACTTCTTGCATATAGTTAAGTTGTTTATGTTCATGTATACGTGTTTCTGTGTTTGTTGGAAGTATAGAATGCTTGTAAAAGTATCAAACCTTGAAGAGCCTCGAGGTCGTTCCCCGAATGTCCGTCGAGGGATGAGCATAATATGTAGGTGATACCAAGGAATTTACTGGGCTTCAAAGGTCTGAGCCAAGTTGAAGCAGAATGTGATCACCCCCAATTCATTCCCGAGGTTCTGGTCTGTCGACTATCCGTGCCCTTAGAGTTTGCTCAAATTGGAGACTGGATAAATTTCAAGGTCACCCCCAAGTATCAGTCGGGTTGAAGGGTTGACATGACACTTAGGTTAGGCCAAGAAATTTACTGGACTTCGAAGGCCTGAGCCTAACCAAATGGTCGTCCCCAATGCATTCCTAATGGTCCGGTCTGTCGACAATTGGTGCCCCTCGAGTTTACTCAAAATTGGAGACTTGAAAAATTTCAAGGTCGCCCCCAAGTATCAGTCGGGTCGAAGAGCTGACATGATATTTAGGTTAGATCAAGAAATTCATAGGACTTTGAGGGCATGGGCCTAGTCAAAGTAGAACATGGCCACCCCCAATACATTCTCGAGGGTCGTGTTTCTCAACCATTCATGCCCCTTGAGTTTGCTCGAATTTGGGAGACTTTAAAGATTTACTGGAAGACATGATGCGAAGTTTAGAAGAAATAAAATGTTCCTTGATTATTCTGTATTTACATCAGGTAGAGATGGAAGAATCTATTGCCTTTTGTATGATACTAGTTTCTATTCCATAGATTAGGCAAAGGCTCTTCGTCTTCTGTCATTAGGTAATATGAACCTTTGTCGGTTTTGTCGTACACGACATAAGGTCCTTCCCAGGATTCGGCTAGCTTGCCGGCATTTCGAGGCCTCGAAAACTGTGTGACGCGTCGAAGTACAAGATCTCCAATGTTGAAATTACGTGGACGAACTCTCTTGTTGTATGACTTTTGGAGGGAGAGAAGATACCAGCCTAGGTTAGTGATGGCTCGGTCTCTGGCTTCATCGATCCACAACATATTGTATCCGAGTTTAAACTCATTATCTTCATCTGGGAGGTTGGGATCGCGTGTGGGCACTTCAAATTGAGTTGGTAGCACTGCTTCGATACCATAGGCTAAAAGGAAAGGTGTGCAGCCCGTCGCCTTTCGTGGTGCCGTTCGATAGGCCCAGAGGATATGCTGTAGTTCTTGAACCCATTATCCTTTCTTTGCATCAACACGCTTCTTGAGACCATCGACTATTGTTTTATTGATTGCTTCGATCTGACCATTCCCTTGGGGGTAGTAATGTTTTGAGGGGGAGGGGATGATGGTGTACTTCTTGAGGAAATTTCTGACTTTGTTTCCAACAAATTTTGGACCATTATCACATCGAATCATATGAGGGCAGCCGAAGCGTGTAATAATGTTCTCCCATAGAAATTTGATAACTTCTTCTTCTTTAGTTTGACTTAAAGGCACCGCTTCGACCCATTTGGTGAAGTAATCTGTTACCACAATAACATTTTCGCGGCTACCTGATGCTTTAGGTAAAGGACCCACAAGATCGATGGCCCAACGCTTGAATGGCCAAGACACTTGACTTAAATAGAGGTCTTGCGAAGGGCTATGGATTTCATGGGCGTAACGTTGGCATTTGTCACAGTGTTTGGCGTACTCCCCGACTTGCTTCTTCATATTAGGCCAGAATAGACCTTGGGAGACGGCTCGAAGGACCATAGTTCGACCAGTAGTGTGAGCACCGTAGGTACCTTCATGGAATTCGACAAGAATTTTAGAGGCTTTGCTTTGAGCTATGTATCGGAGGAGGACGCCATTTGAGGATTTGTGACGTAATTCGCATTTAAGAATGGTGTCTCTACGGTAGTTCTCTAATAATAACTATTTGGCTTTGGGGTCATCTGGCATGGTAGAACTGTTGAAGTTGGTGATAAATGGTAGTCTCCAGTCGTCTTGATCGAAACTCTCGCCCCCAGTATTGATGGTATTGACTTCCATCTGGTTGATACTTAGGCATTTCAGTACTTCTATATGGAGAGTTTGAGATTTGGACTGGCCTAACATAGCTGTTATGTAGGTGAAGGCATCGGCATATCTGTTTTCACCTCGGGGGTAGTAAAAAATATAAGATTTTTCAGGAAAATGGTCCATGCGCTGGAGGGCGAGAGCAACATACTCAGCCATGCGACCGTTGACCTGATTTATACTTGTGTATAGTCTCTAAACAAGTTGGGAATTTGTGAAAATTGCCTATTTAGGGACACCAAGATCGAGTGCGAGGTCGAGGCCATGGATCAAGGATTCGTACTCAGCCTCGTTGTTGGAGTATTAAAAGTTTAACTTGACTTCCTTTTCAATTCGATCATTGGTGGGTCTAACAAGGATGATACCGATCCCCGAACCATTAGGTCCAGCGGATCCATCTGTGAAGAGACGCCAGCCTGTGTTAGGGTTCCATGGGTCGGTTTGTTAAGGCTAATCTTTTGGTAGGTCGTTCTCGTGTTCCTCCTAATCGACATCTTCAACTGGGAAGTCAGCAAGGAAATCAACAACTGCTTGGTCCTTTTGGGATACCTGCTTCTCAAATGTGATATAGTGTTCGGCAAGATAAATGGACCATTGCTGCACCTCTCTAGATTTGCCTTTCTTGCTGAGTACTTCTTAAAGGGGATAACTTGTAATAACGTGGATAGGGTAAGCTTGAAAATATGGTTTGAGTTTTTGAGAAGTCTAAACGAGTGTGATGAGAAAATGCTCAAGTTTATTGTATTGAGTTTCTACAGGTGCTAGGGTTTTGCTGATAAAGTATACGGGTTTCTCGATGTTGGATTCGAGTCGAATGAGGATTGAACTGATAGAAGTATCGGTGACCGCGAGGTATAAAGAATGCATTTCACCTTTGATAGGCGTATTGATGATGGGTTGTCGACCGAGGTATGTTTTAAGGTTAAGAAAGGCTTGTTCACAGTTGGGTGTCCAATTGATCTCAAGGTTGTTTTTCTTTTTGGCCTTGTGGATGCCTTAATCGCATAAGAGAGAGAAGAGCCAAACACAACGGTCTGAGGATTTTGAAATAAAGCGGTTAAGGGCCGTTATCTTGCCAGCTACCTTTTGGACATCTATTTTGGTTCGAGGAGAAGGCATGTCGATGAGGGCTCAGATATGAGTAGGGTCAATCTCGATACCTCATTTACTGATGAGGTAGCCTAAAAATTTGCCTGACGAAATGCCAAACTGGCATTTGTCTGGGTTAAGTTTCATGTTGTATGTTTGAAGTATCAAGAAGACTTCGGTTAGGTCTTGAATGTGGGTCTGTTTTTGGAGGCTCTTACATAACATGTCGTCGATGTAAACTTCGAATGTCTTGCCAAGCAAGGATTTAAACATAGTTGTAACAAGGCGTTAGTAAGTGGCACCCATATTTTTAAGGCTGAAGGGCATGCCGTTAAAGCAGTAAAGGCCTTGCTCAGTAATAAAAGAAGTTTTAAGTTGATCATCGGGGAGGAGGGATACTTGATTGTAACCTGAAGCCGCGTCCATCATCGATAGTTGTTCATGTCCAGCTGTGGCATCCAGGAGGACTAAAATGATCGGGAGGGGGAAGTTGTCCTTCGGTGTGTGTTTGTTGAGGTCTGTGAAGTCGACGCAAATTCTGATCTTGCCATTCTTTTTAGAAACTGCAACAATTTTGGATATCCAGTCAGCGTACTTGACTTCTTTGATGAAACTCACAGCTATGAGCTTGTCGACCTCGAGGTTTACAGCTTCTCAAAGTCGTAGGGCCAAAGTACGCTTCTTCTGCTTTAGTACTGTGGTATGAGGGATAAGGTTGAGGCGATGACATGCTAAACTGGGGTCGACACCGGGCATCTCCTGAAACGTCCATGCGAAGATGTCTTTGTTGGCTCGAAGGAAGTTGATGAGTTCGAGGCGCTCGGCCTCGACTAGAAAGGAACCAATAAACGAACCTCGACCAGGACCGTCGAGTTCAATATAAACAATGGGTTCAATAGGTACGGCAGCTGATGTCGCGGGTATGGGGGTCAAGAGAGGCATTGATTACTATGATTGTTTGACTAGTTTTTGAGTTTGATTGATCTCCGAATGTTTACATAAGCGGGTAAGGCATTGGGAGCCTTTCAGGTTCTACGTATCACAGGGGGTAGTAAAACGAAGGGTCTGACGGTAGGTCAAAGGTATGGCGCACATGGCATGGAGCCAGTCGCACCCATAAATATCGAGATATTCAGATTTTTTGTCGATGACAAGAAAACTGGTTTGGAGTGTGATTGGGATGGTTGCAATTGGAACTAATTCGACCAATAACGACTTTGGTAGTCCCACTAAAACCCTTCAGATCTACATTGGCGGCAGTGATGTGGTCTGTCTTTTTCATGGCTTGAACGGTTTGAAGGAAAAGTACATCAGCTGCACTTCCCATATCGATAAGCATGGTGTGGAGGATGAGGTGTTCGACCTTAATCATAATGACTAATGGGTCGGAATGGAAAAAATGAACATGCGACGTATCACAGTTGATAAATGAGATACCCTTGGGTTGGGGATATTGATTTAATTTTGGCAGGAGGGTGGGTAACTTCTCCAGGTAAGTAATTTTGCAGCATTCTTCGACACGCTTGCGCTTACTTTTAGAACGACCCCTGTTGATATTATTTACCTCGATAAAATGACCTTGGTAGATGTGTACCTCAGCTGGGTCGGCAGCGCGAGCGGGTTAAGGTTTGAGGTATAAACCGTCGAGGTAACTAGGGAGGTCAATAACATACTGATATAGACGACCCGCTTTGAGGATTATTTCGAGAAAGCACTGTAGGGCAAAACATTTGTTGGTGTGGTAACAGTTACACTTATGGTTCTAGCAGTAAGGTTCACCTTGTTTGTCCTCGATTGGGAAAGGGGTACGCCATATGGGGTCCGCCTAGATCTTTGGTAGAAGGGTGCTGATAGAAGCAGTAAGCTTAGGTAAAACTGGCTTCGGCCATTTTTTACGGGCTTCGGCAGTGTCGTCACTATAGGGGCACTTGTGGCTCTCCGTCTCCTGTGGGATAGAAGCGATGAGAGGTGTAAACGGTGACCCCCCTGTCGAGGTTTTTTCTGTCGATTGGTGGATGAAGGTTGTGCCTCGCGATTGGACTCCCGGAGGCGCTCAAGGTCGAAATATCCATTTAGTTTGGATAACATCTCCTCGAGTGTTTGAGGTTTGTGGAGTACGATACCCTCCTTGACGTGGTTATTATTTGGTAGTGCATTGAAAAAAAAGATGACAGCGTTCACGCTGTCGAGGTTTTTGATCTTGCGCGACTCTCCGAGGAATCTCTTGGTGGAGGTCTCAAGGGTTTCGCTGGGGGATTTTTTAAAATTGAAGAGGGTATCGACCCAGACTTCACGGTCCTTGTTGAAGGCGAATTGGGTGATAAAAATGTTAGATAACTGCTCAAAGCTTCGGATGGAGTCATTGGGGAGGCTATGATACCATTGCAGATGGCTATCTGTTAGGCTAGTGGGAAATAGTCGTCACAACAGGTAGTCGGCCGTAGAATTTAAGCTTAAGGTGTTTTGGAACTCAAGGATGTGAGATAGGGGGTCGGTGTTGTGATACTTGCCGATTTGGGGGCATAAAAGTTTGGAAGCACCTCGACAGCGAGGAGTTTGGGACAAAGGGGATTATTTAACCGACTCAATGAGTTCGGCGTGAGGCTCGTACTGATTCGAATGGCAGGATGGATTTTATGGTCGAAGTCCTTCTGTTTAAGATACCCAGGATGAGGAGGGGATTTTTGCAGTTGCAGGGGAAGAGGCCGAATATTCGTCCTATGCTCAGCGTTGCGCTCCCCGAGTCATTCTCGAGTAGGGCGGCGTCAAGATTTTCTGGTAGTTCGAAGGGTGGAATTGGACGAATCCTCCGTGGGGTGTATGCCAAGGTGGATTGAGCCGGTAGGGAGGATTGTAGGGGGAGCACCCTCGGTTCCAAGATGGACCGGGGTTATGTCAGGATATGGGTGGGGCCCCATTTGGGAATGGGAAGAGACGCGCGATGGGGCGGGTACTCGAGATGGTAAGGGAACATCTTGAGGCTGATATCATTGCAACCCGCGAACTATGTTATGCAGATCATCGAGGATATGATACTGTCTATCGGAGTCGTCCAAACAGCGCTGCCATTCGGCCTCGACCTATTGTCTGTGCTCTTCGCTCTCTTGGTGTAATTGGCTTCTATGACGCTCATCGACTTGAGCGAATTACTGTGTTAGAAGGGAAAGATGGGCGACCACTCCATTGGTAGAGTTGCCATCATGGATAGATGTAGAGTGGAGGGTGGGGGCCATTGTAGGTAGCTAGTAGGATCAGGAAAAGGAAAAAGGCATGAAATAGCTGGGGGAGGCTGGTAGGGTGGGAAAGCAAAGATGACACCAAATGTAGGGGCCTAACTTCATGGGGTAGGAAGTTGAATTGCATGCATCCCAAGATCAACCGTTTTCTTAACACGTACCCTCTACACCAGTTTACGAGGCCCTTGCTGAGAGGGGGAGAATGTAGTAGCCTGCTCGCAGCCTTTTATCTCCAGTCGAACACTCGAAGGCTACATCAAAGCTTACTCGATGACTCAAAGCCTAATAAACTTAGAATCAAGCCCTCTGAGACTATACGAACACACGACTGAGAATAGGCTTTGACCATGATCGTACGTGGTCGAAGGAAAACATGTCAGATAACCAGTTCACTAGATAAAATGGCGGAGCACGCCACTCGACAACTACAGTGTCAGATCCAAAAATCACAGTGTCAGAACTAACAAGCTACAACGTCAGGAACAATGGTTACAGCGTCAGACCCGACAGTTACAGCATCGGGACTGACTCTGGGTTCAAGTAAGTTGTCCGGAGGATACTCTTGTAATTTAACCTCCCATGATGACTCAGCCCTTCCTATGTTCTATAAATAAGAGGGAGGGGGAATTATGGAGGGTTAAAAGAACTCTCACCAGACCTTGAATTTTACTTTCGAATACCTTGTAATCACCTTGTACTAAAAACTTTGACTACTTGATCTTTATATCAGTACTCATAAAAATCCTCATCAGAGGTCGTGGAGTGACCCATTCTAGGCCTCCATACAAGTATATTGCTAGTTGATTGGTGCTATTACTGATTATATACTTGAATAATTTGATTGAAGATAATATTCGCAGTGTAAGAGTCAACTTCCTTCCCAAGGAAGTTAGGCCCCTATAGCTCTAAGGGAGACAACTGTCTAAGAATAAGTTCATTCCTGAAAGTATAAAAAGAAAAAAGAAAATAAAAGAAGCCAAAGTTGCTATAAAATCTTTCATGCTGCAAGGCTACTTGCATGATTAAGAACTGAAAGAGGAAAAATTATAACCAATCTCGAGTATGACAATGATCTATGTGAAAGGAGCACAAAAAATGTTGCATGTGAGAATCCTGAGTCTAGGTCACAAAGTGGCACTAGACCCAGGCAACCTTAGCCAACTGGCAAGGATTATCGACCGAAAACTCCTTGTTAATGAGACTTCACTAAGATACAATGTACTCAAAAAGGATATGAAAAATAAGATACCGGGGAGTAAAATTGATTAAGGCAATTGTCAAACTGACCGCTGAATTTATTCCAGTAAGTACTCGACATCTATATACCGACTCAATGATTCTTGACAAGGTATTAAGCAGTAAAACTATCTTCACAATAGACTCAGATATATCTGGTAAAATACATGAATTTCTTTTTAATCATGAGGTAGTATCTCTAGTTTCGGATAAGTACAATATATTCTATGGTATACTCGGAGAATAATAGGTTTTAAGGAATTTTCTGCTTGCATATTTTTGTCATAACTAGATAAGGATAAATTGATAGGAAATGAGTCTCTTGTCATTTAGAATTGCCATAATGTCATTATTGATTTTTATGGGTATAGTTACTTTAAACCCTCACGAGACAACACTCGTACACCAGGGACACCTGGGGGTTTAACGACTTGTTGCATACGCTAAATGCAATCGCGCGTCCTGCGAAAGTGGTTTCCTTTTTTAGTTTAATTTTATTTCTTTATTTTACTCGGGATAATCAAAATGGTAAGTTTGGGGGTATTTGATAGACGTTAAAATACGTAGTATTAATACTCCTAAAAGTATCGTTTTGTTAATTCCGATTTATTATTTTCTAATGTAAGTAGCATTTTCTTATTTTCAGGCACTTATCACTGTTGGAGCCAATATATAGAAAAAGACATCTAATAGAAGGCATGAAGAGGTGAAGCATCTCCAACAGTCTCTCAAGTACAAGGAAGATGTCTACATTCAATGCACTTGTAGATTTTCTCCATGGAATAAAGATGATGGACTCTACAAGGATTTATCTGAGATAGGATTTATCTTTACTTAGGGATAGAGTTTCAAAATTGTAAACAAGTCTCTCATATCTCTAATTAATATGAGAGCAATTCAATGTATTTGCACATCTCAATCTCAGGAAGGAATAAAGCTTGCAGTTTTTAGTATCTTTCTTCTTCATTTTTTTCTCTTTCTTTCTCTTTCTCTCTCTCTCTCTCTTTCTTTCTTTCTTTTATGCATTAGATTTAAGCTGTAATCAGCAACATTAATGGAGAGCAAGTCTCATTAGCTTAGGCTACGGATTGAACCTTCGGTGAAGTGAGTTAAATTGATGTTATTAGTAATTTAGATCTAGAATTAATCTTCAATTCCTCAATTTGTAGTTACGAAAAGTTAATCTAGCCATGACAACTCTAAGTTACTACGGATATGTGGAAGATGCCAAATTAGCCATATTTAGTTGTTTTCAAGCTCAAAGAGAATTCTTGATCAGAAGAGTTAATACTCTCGGCCTAGCCATGGAAAGGAGTTTATAAACCATAAATCCAATTGTTCATGAACAATGAAGTTCTTACCTTGGGTTTTAGACGCAAACCCTAGATCTTAGACCTGAATAGACCTAGCCATGACTATTACGTGCGGATAGAAGCTACCGTTTTCATATCATTTTAGAAAACTAAGTCGGAGGTGATCCAAAGCCAAGGTTCTTTTTCTAATAATCGTACCGAAAGTTAGTAATTTAGATTTATGTTTTTGTCCAAAACATATTTATCAAAATTAGTTTAGATTCGCTTATTAGAAAATTAGAAAAACATATTTTTAATACGTTTACTCCCAAAAGCTAGTCTCCGTTTTCATATCGTTTTAGCTCACTTAACCAGAGGTTCAATCCTTAGCCTATGCTAAGGAGACTAGCTCTCCATTAATGGTGTTGATCACGGCTTAAATTAAATGCATAAAATAAAAGAGAGAGACACTGAAAACTGCAAGCTTTATTCCTTCCAGAGATTGTGATGTAAAAATACATAGAATTGTTCTCCTATTTATAGGAGATAGGAGAGATTTGTTTACAATTCTGAAACTCTATCAGATAAATCCTATCTCATGTTAAATCCTTGTAGAGTCCTTTATCATCTTTATTCCATGGAGAAAATCTACAAGTACATTAAAGGTAAACATCTTTCTTGTACTTGAGAGACATTTGGAGATGCTTAAGCTCTTTATACCTTCTATTAGATGTATTTTTCTACTTATTAGCTTCAACAGTGATAAGTGCCTGAAAATAAGTAAATGCTACTAACATTAGAAAATAATAAATTGGGATTAACAAAATGATACTTATAAACGTATTAATCCTACGTATTTCTACGTCTATCATGGGGTATCTACTCACGTAACTTTGGATTTATCAAATCTTTCAGTCCAGAATGAATAGCATGGACAAGATAAAGTAGCTGTTGGAAATGGTACAAGTTTACATATCTCCCATATTGGTTCTACTCTCTTATCCCATAATTATTTTCATTTTTGCCTTCATAATCTTTTGCATTGCCCTTAAATTTCTGCTAATATATTGTTAGCCAGTTCACTCGTGATAATAACTACTATTTTTTGTTTTCTCTTATGGATTTAATGTGAAGGAAAAAATCTCGGGGAAGAAACTTTTTTGTGGCACAAGTAAAAATGGGCTTTACCCAATCTATTTCCATCGGTGTTTACAAAATAAATCTGGTTCGCTATTTATTTTCCTTGGTGCACACTTCTCCGATGTGGCATCAACGCCTTGGGCATCCCGCATTTCTAGTTTTAAGTCATTTAGTAAATAAACAATGTCCATCTACAAGGATCAGTTAACAACAATGAGTTTGGTGTTTTTTATTCATTGGGAAAAAGTACTTGTCGCCATTTTCATGTTTCTTTGTCATTTGCTTCTATGCCTTTAAAATTCGTGCATTCCAATGTGTGAACTTCTCCTAATTATTCAGTAAATGGATCAAAATATTTTATTCTTTTCTTGGATGATTATTCTAAATATTTGTAGATTTTCCCAATGCGTTACAAACATGAAGCTTTCAAGTGTTTTGTGAAATTAAAAGCTTTTGCTGAAAATTTGCTTTCATGTTAAATTAAAACCTTCCAATCCGATGGTGGGGGAGAATATGTCAATATTAAGTTGTAGTTGTTTTTTGCTCACCACGGGATTTCTCACCGTATATCTTGCCCGTATACCCCAGGGAAAAATTGTGCATCCGAGCGCAAGCTTAAGCATATTGTAAACATGGGTCCCACTCTTCGGGCTCAAGCCGGAATGCTACCTTCTTATTGGGTTGATGCGTGCAATACATCTGTTATGTAATCAATCGTCTTCCTAGTAAGGTTTTGAAGTATGTATCTCCTTATGAAAAATTCTTTCTCCGATCTCCAAATTACTCTATGCTCCGAGTTTTTGGTTGCGCTTGCTTTCCTTATTTGCGACCATATAACAAAAAGAAATTGAAGTTAGGCTCAAAACAAAGTACTTTTTTGGGATATTCTCTTCATCCAGTATTTGGATATCGGAACTGGTCTCGTGTACCTATCTCGTTATGTCATTTTTAATGAGTCAGGGTTTCCATTCAAGAATCAATCGTATCCACCTATTTTCAATCAAACTACGGAATCGTCAATTTCAGGTATTGTTTTTCCCGCACCTACAATTTCTTCTAAAATTCCCTCATCTAACTTTGCTGCACCACCTAGCTCTCTACCAACTCTTAACCCATTGATTCAACTTACTTTTAATACTTCACCTAGCTCTAACCCTAATCAATCGCAAGATATACCCCTTGCTGCGCCAACATCTATGCCACCAATATTACCACCAACTGACCCATCTCTTAACCCCATTTCCATTGCTCCACCAAACTCTATTGCCATACAACCCTCACCTTTAAGTCCCATACAGCCTCTGCCTCCGGTTCTTTATGTAAGCTTGAAATCTCAACCATCAATTCCAAATGCTAATACTATGGTAACACGTGGTCAGGTGGGCATTTATAAACCAAATCCTAAATATGATTTATATATGACTTTTCTTCTTGAACAAGTTGAGCCATCATACTTTACACAAGCATTTAAATCTTCTCAATGGCGAACAACTATATCTTTTAAATTTTATGCACATCAGCGTAATGGTGCATGCATAGTCTCTTATGCCGGCGTCGAAGACCATAAATGTTCTTTTGAATAAATGGGTGTACAAGATGAAAAAGAACTTCAACTGCTCTATTAAGTGGCTCAAGGCAAGGTTAGTCGCTAATGGTTTTCACCAACAACATGGAAAAGATTACTAAGAAACATTTAACCAGGTTTTTAAACATACCACCATTCTGGTTGTTATTTTGCTTGTTATGCATGATTGATCCAAGAGGATCTAGACATTTAACCCCTTAGAAATAGTCTAAAGGTAAAATCTGTCCGAATAGACATTTATTTTATTCGAACAAAATAAGTTTTGAGTCTTATGTTCGAATAGAGAAATGTTCCATTCGAATAGAGGTTGTTCTATTCAAATAAACACTGTTTTAAGTAACCTATTCGAATAGTACACAAGTTTTGAGTGTTCAGTTCAAACAAAGAATGGTTATGTTCGAACAGAGGCGCGACTTATCATAGGTTTAGGTCATTTGAAGGGCATTTTGGTCATAGGTTGTAACTAGGACACTTACAACCTTTAAGAGGGCAAGGTTAGGTAAAGTAAAAGGGATCCAAAGATCTAGAGAGAGATCGAGAGTGGAATTCGTTGTAACCGATTTTGAGCAATTGAAGCTCTCTTTGGGATGCTTTACCCACAAATTTATGTTCTTCGCATTAATTCTCCGATTAGGATCAATTTAATTATGGATTAAGTGGTATCAGATTTTCAAGTAACGATTCTCGGGGGGCTGTGGTTTACGGTCTCTACACGTGACTGACTCAAGCAAATGAATGAGATTCTTATGAGACTGTTAAAGATTCACCGAACACCTAGCTCAAAGAAGAAGGCAAATTCCAAGATGAACAATTTTAAAGATTGACTCACGAAGCTCGAAACAAATTTTTTTGACCTAACTACTACTCTAGGGGAGTTGGAAAAGCAAGTAAGTCTCCCAAACTTTGCTAAAGTATTCACTTTATCAAAATGACAAGAGCGCACGAAGAAGAAAGGAGTTATGAAGGAGGAAAGAGATGAGGGTAACTGTAGTGGCTTATTCCGCATCTTGAGCTCATGCCTCATCTTTGAACTATAGACAAACTTTTGACCTCAACAGCAGAGCACGTGGTACAATCAGAAACATATGCAGCACAAGTTTCTCAACCAACACCACTCACCCTGACGACACTCATGCTATTGGCTGAGAGCCATCTTGTAATAGCTTATTTCATATCTCAGACTCAAGTTTAATCCTCGGTCTCATCAGCATACATGAAGCATTACTAAAGACATGACCAACTCTCTTTAGTTCGAGATATACCTTTTGACTTCTATACTAACAGCTCGATCTGTACAAAGCGTACAGTCAGCAATAGAGCCATTGTATAACAGCAAAGATCAAAACGTTATATAGTCTTGGTAAAGAATATCTTATACTTACTTTGAAACGTCCATCATTAAAAGACTTTATGGTCGTCAAACGGTCATATTGAAGGAACTATAAAGAGACCTGGAGAACTGCAGATGAGAGACGAAATATTTACCATAGAAAAGTTCCTACTCTATCATCCTACATTCTCAGAACGCTCATTGTAATAAACTAGCAATCTCTATAAGATCATCACTTTCTTGAAATCCTCAAAAGAGGTCATGGTTTATAACCTATTGAAAAGTTTTCTACGCTAAATCATCTTGTTGTTTATTGTCTTTTTCTCTTGAATATTCTGAATACATTTGGTGTAAAGACTAAGTTCAGATCTTGGAACTAGACTATTACAGATAGAACTGAGAACTTCATTTTGATCAACAATGATTAGATCAGGCAGTGCAGGACCTGCTGGTATGCTTGATGTACAACGAATGTGTTAAATAGATAAGTTTGGCCGAAGCAACAAACGATCTGTAATCTGTGTATAGAAGTACTTGCTTAGATATATTAGAAGAAGTACTGTAATGTAGGGCGATCGAACACAAGCATTTCATTGATGTGAGATTGATTAAAGGAAAGTACATTGTAATAGATTTATTATCTACGATACAACTTTAGTCTCCTCGTGTTCCAAGGATTAGGTATGTGCTCACCATGCTTAGTGGCAAGGTCATAAGAACCGAGGTCGCTTTTTCCGATAACGACACAAGGACCTTACCTATTTTAGGATAATTTTCCTGTGTTGAGCTTTTTGTGATGTATAGAAATCTCTCGGATGACCAGATCCTTGATTTTAAACTTTCTATGCCGAACGCATTTTTTATAAGATCGGGTTAAAGCTTGGTGGTATCTTCCCAAATTCATGATTGCTCTTCCTGAGTCTCCTCGATCAAATTCATATTACATGCCAACCGGAATTCATTTTCTTCATCGATCATGGTATGGTCGTGAATAGGGTGATGATACTGAGTAGGGTTAATTGCTTCTGTATCGTAAGCCAGGAGGAATGGTGTGCATCCAGTTGAAACTTGTGGCGCAGTTCGATAAGCCCATAATACATGTGGTAATTCTATGACCCAATTGCCCCTCTTTTCGTTAAACACTTTTTGATCCCATCCAGGATAGTGTGATTAGTGATCGTCCTGACCATTTCCTTGCAGGCAATACGGATTGGAAAGAGAATGTATGATGCTGTGTTGATTGTGGAATTTGACAACTTTGGAGCCAACAAACTGAGGTCCATTATCAATTTTGATGAGAAGGGGAAAGCCGAAATGGATGATGATACTTTCCCAGATGAACTTGATGACCTTATCCTCTCGTGTGCGACACAGAGGAATAGTTTCTACCCACTTAGTTAAGTAATGCGTTGCAGCTAATAGATGTTTCAATTTTCCTGGTGCGGTGGGAAATTCAGCGACAAGGTCAAGGGTTCATCTTTTAGATGGCCATACAACGTTGCTGGAATAGAGTTTCAAAGTTGGAGCTCGAATTTTGGGACCATGACATTGGCATGCATCGCATTTTCTTGTGAGTTCGATGGCTTGAGCTTTTATTTTAGGCCAGAAGACGTCTTGGGTAAGAGCTTAGTTGGCTAGAGATCTTCCTGCTGCGTGGGAACCACTTGTACCTTCATGTAATTCGTGTAGAAATTTTTTAGCTTCTTTGTGGGATAAGCATTCGAGATATGGCCCTGTGACCAAAATCTTGTATAAGAGACCGTTTTCCACGATGTAGCGTTTAGCATTATTAAGTACGCGTCTTCTTTCAGTGGGGTCTTATAGGAGTTTGCCATCGAATTTGTTTTTAGTTCTAATATACTTGAGGAAAGGTCATTTCCAATCGTCCTCATCCTCTTCAACGCCCCTAATATTAGCAGAATTTGAGCTTATGATGTTAATGCTAGGGGTTTATAATACTTTGATCTTGAGATATCGAGCTTCTGAGTCATGGACTCCTATGAGATATGCGAGGGAATCAGAATGTCTATTTTCTTCGTGCGGCAAATGTTAGATAGAAATCTTCTTGAATCTTCTCATCCTATTGGCTATTGCGGCTGCGTAATCTATCATTTTCCATTCATCTAGAAATTTTCTGTGTAGTGGTTTAGGATGAGTAAAGAATCCATGTATACGGGCAACTCAGATACTTGAATCACAAGAACCATATCTGGACCGTAAATTATCGCCTCATACTCGATTGCATTCTTGGTAGCTTCAAAATTTAATTGGATTGCCTTTTCGATTCTATCATTAGAAGGTGTGATCAGTACGATTCCGATGCCTAATCCTATGGTTCTAGAAGATCCGTCAGTTAACAGACGCCATCCCTTTTGAGTTATCAAGTCTACCCTTTCTTCGAGCTGTTCTTCATGAATTTATGTACTGTCTTCTTCCCAATCAGGATCTTCTACGAGGAAGTCTGCAAGGAAATTTGCTATGGCCTTACCCTTTTCAGAATGTCTGGGTTCAAAATAGATGTTATGCTCGCCAAGAGTGACTGACCATTGCTGGAATGGTCTGGATTTTTCTCGTTTGGATAAGATTTCACGTAGAGGGTAGCTGGTTACTATTCGTATTGAGTGGGCTTTAAAGTACTATCGCAATTTTTGCAAAGTGTAGACGAGAGCTAAAAGTAGTTTCGGGATCTTGCTATATCGGGATTCTACTGAAGTGAAAGTTTTAGTGATAAAGTAGACAAGCATCTCAATCTTCTCATCAAGTCGAATGAGTACAGAACTTAGTGATTTTTTCAATGACTGTGAGATAAATGATGAGTTCTTCCCCTTCGCGAGGTATACTCATCACTGGTGGTGAACCCGAGAAAAGTTTAAGTTGCTGAAATGCAGCTTCGCACTCTGTTGTCCATTCGATCTCAAAGTCCTTCTTAAGTTTCTATTTTGTGTTCTCCTCACGTAATAAGTTCAGCAACCATCGATAACGATCAGAAGATTTCGAAACAAAATAGTTTATCACAACAATCTTGCCAGCTAGCTTCTAGACTTCTTTCCTCATTTTTGGTTAAGGCATAGATAATAATGCGTGAATACGGTCTGGATCAGCTTCAATACCGCGCTTGGTGATTAAATGGCCTAAGAATTTCCCTGATTGGACTCTGAACTGACATTTGTCGGGGTTGAGTATCATTTTGTAGAAATGGAGAATATCGAAAGTCGCGTGTAAATCTGCAATATGGTTTTCTACTTTGAGACTTCTATACAACATATCATCTATATAGACCTCCATTGTCTTTCCAAGATGATCTTTGAACATCTGGGTCATCAATCGCTAATAAGTAGCTTCGGCATTCTTAAGATCGAATGGCATGACTTTGTAGCAGTATAGGCCATGTTTTACAATGAAAGCTATTTTCTCTTGATCGTTAGGTAGCATAGGTATTTGGTTATATCCTGGTGCGATGTCCATCATAGACAGGGGCACGTGTCCTGAAGTGGAATCGAGCAAATTATTTATGATAGGGAACGAAAAACTATCCTTTAGAGTATGTTTGTTCGAGTTCGTAAAATCCATGGACACCCTGATCTTTTCATCCTTTTTCGGTACTTCTACAATATTCGATATCCATTCTAGATAATTGGCCTTTCGAATAAAACTAGCTTCGATAAGTTTTTCAATCTCTTTGCATATTTTGTCTCGAAGCCTTGGTGCTAAAGTCCTCTATTTTTGTTTGATAGCTTCGGCTTTACCCTTAAAGTTGAGTTTGTGACAGACCAGATTTGGATCAATGCTCAGTATCTCGTGAAACGTCCAACTGAAGACATCATTGTTATCTAAAAGGAACTGAATGAGTGCATCGTACTCTACTGCATGCAGATGAGTGTCAATATATGTTCCACGCTTGGGGCCACTGATTTCAGCGTACTCTATGGTTTCTGCGTTGGGCAAATATTGCCCTGCAGAGTTGACTATATAGTTCTCTGTAATGTTTCCTGCTGTCTTCTGTAATTGCTATGCGAGCTGATGTTTGGATTGTTCTAGTCCAATGGTGATAGAATTTATGACTTTCCTTGATCTTGTATACGTCACCTTCCCATTCAAAATATAATGCCGAGTGATAGGTTGACAGAATGGCTCGCATATTGTGTAACCAGCAGCTCCCCATAATCCCCAGATAACGGGATTTCGTATTGACAACGTAAAAGAAAACGTCGAGTGTTACTTGTCTTGCAGTGATAGGAAGTATAATCTTCCCTACACGTTCATCCTTAGATCCATTAAAACCACAAATATCAATGTCGCTGGGTTGGACCTTATCAACCAGACCCATCTGATCGATCGTGCTTTAAAAAAGGAGTTTTATAGTGCTACCGGTATCTATCATCATCGTATGAAGCACCATATTTCATATTTTCAATATGATCACCAAAACATCAGGCTGCGGATAGTTGACATGCCGAATGTCATAATCATCGAAAAAAATCCCAGTTCGCTGAGAGCTGGATACTAGAATTAGACGAGCTTCTTTATCTTGCATGGATAAGTTGTGATAATGGTCAGACACGTCTTCACTTGCTCCTATTTGATTCTTTGACGATCTGAGTCTCCATGAAATAGCAGAGTGAGATATGGTATAAATGCTTCTCGGCTACTGGTTCCTCGACTTGTATAGCTTCTGTGGGGTTTTTATAACTCCCATTCTTATGAATCTCTACGTCTACTATGTATTCGAGCATTTGTTGATCTGGAAAGATGTATTCCAACAACCGTTGTAAGGCAAAACTTTGCACTGTCTCATTATATCGGACCTTGTGGTGAATGCAGTATGGTTTGTTCTCGATCGATTGAAGGTACTGTGTATTGCGGAAGAATTTGCCTTTCTGTAATATAGGATAGATGCAGCCTATGGTCACATTCATCTTTGGGAGATAAGGTTTTGGCAAGTTACTCCCCTTTTGAGGTCGCTCGTCGTTGGATTTGGTTCATTTCCTGTCTCCTCCCTGATCTCTTGTTCGATTAAAATCAGAATGGGTTGATTAATCTCGAGCTACTAGTATTGATTTATGAGATTTTTGCCTGTCAGACACCATTCGTTCTAGGTCGATGTATCCGTTGACCTTTTCAATCATGCCTTCCAATGTCGTCGGTTTGTTGAGGACGAGGTACTCCTTCGCCCGAGCATTGACTAGTAAAGCATTGGTGAAAGCAAAAATAGTAATTTTCTGGTCGAGTCGACCTACTTTTTGAGCCAACTCCAATAACTTTTTAGTAAACGTCTCGAGCTTCTCTCCCGGCATCTGCTTATGGATGAAAAGAGAATATATGTTCTCCTCTCTATCTCCGTTGTACGAGTAATTCTTGGCGAAGAGTTTGGGTAACTATTTGAAAGTTGTGATGGACCCTTCAGGCAGTCTGTGAAACCATCGTAGGGGTTTTCCTGACAAGCTGGTAGGAAAGGGTCCGCATAGAATGTGGTTGGACATGGAATGTAGACCTAGAGCGTCCTGGAACTCTTGAATGTGTTCCACTGGATCAGTTCCTTTATATTTTTGGATCTTTAGAGTATGAAACCTGGCGGGGACCTCACCATCTAATAACTCCTGGGTGATCAGGTTCTTCATTAATATGTTATGGATCCTTTTAGTCATCGTATGGGCTTCGATCAGTTCTTTGATTTGCTTTTTAATATGTTCCTGAGTGGCATATTGCTGAACTGCAGTGGTTGGTCGAGTGACGCGTCCCTCTCCAGGATTATGGTCACCACTCCCTTCACTTAGACGTTCCTTTGCCGGGACTCAAACTCTTCGAGGTAGATTATCAGTCTGTCTAATTCCCCCAAGCCGTCATCTATTTCTTGTTATATCTCCTGGATCTGGATAGGCCCCACGTTCTATTGCTGATGGTTAGATCATAGCATACCTCATGCGTGTACACCTTTTGGAGGCGGTCCTATTCTATCATTAATGGAAATCTACTAGCCCTCAGGCTGTACGGCTCTGTTCTTCAGGGTGGCGACCTACAAACCCTGTAGAACCTTTAACGTGTCCTGAACACTCGCAAGCTGTTATTCCAAGGCTGTACGTCTTTCTGTTTCGTAATTTAGAGTGGCCCTCATATCTGCTAAAGCTGCGTTGTCTTCCATCTGGACGATCGACGTGCTCTGACCTAGAGGTTTCATTATAAGAGAAAATGATCAGTGGCGTTTGAGACAATGGGTTTGATAACTTTGGTTCCCACAGATGATGCCAAATGTAATAGCCTAGTTTCGGGATCTAGAATTAGCCTTTACACCAAATGTATTCAAAATGTTCAAGAACAATAGACAATAAATAACAAGGTGATTTATTGTGGAAAACCATTCAATAGGTTAAAAACCGCGACCTCTCCTGAGGATTTTGAGAAAGTGATGATCTTATTGAGATTGCTAGTCTATTATAATGAAAGTTTTAAGAATGTAGGATGATAGAGTTAGAACTTTCCTGTGGTGAATGTTCCGCTCCTCATCTGCAGTTCTCCAGGTCTCTTTATTGGTCCTCCAATATGACCGTTTGATGACCATAAAGTCCCTTAATGATTGACGTTACAAAATAAGTATGAGATATTCTTTGGCTAGATTATGTAACGTTTCGATCTTTTCTGTTGTACAACGGCTCTATTGTTGACTGTACGCTTTGTATAGATCAAGCTGTTAGTGTAGAGGTTTTGGATGTCTCGAACTGAGGAGAGTTGGTCATGTCTTTAGTAATACTTCCTGTATGTTGATGAGATCGTGGATGAAACTTATGTCTGAGACACGAATTAAGCTATTACAAGACGGTTCTCAACCAATAGCATGAGTGTTATCAGGGATGAGCGGTGTTGGTTGGGAAACTCGTGATATATATGTTTCTGATTGTGCTACGTGCTTTATTGTTGAGGTCGAAAGTTTGTCTGTAGTTCAAAGATGAGGCATGAGCTCGAGATGCGGAATAGGCCACTACAGCTAGAGTTAATGACGGAATAGGACCGCTTCCAAGAGGCTTACATACAAGAGGTGTACTCCGATCTAACCATCAGTAATAGGATGTAGAGCCTATCCAGATCCAGGAGATCCAACAAGAAATTGATGACGGCCTGGCTGGAATCAGACAGGCCCTACACTACCCAGAGGATGGTCTGACGCTTTCTCAAGTACACCAGCAACATTACCAGCCATCTCTTCCTCCTTAGCAGGGAACTCTATCTCTGTATATCTACCATTCCGAGTCAGCTCCACATCATCAACACTCAATCCAAAACAATAGTACGACCTGATAAAATGGTATCTTTCCACTAAGGTTGCTGCAACCGCATCAGTCATGAGCTTGTCATGCTTTGCCAGATCACTAAAATTTTCTACAGCTTTGGTACCATCTGTAGTCCTCCTCTCTCTCCCCAGCAGAAGGTCACCCTTGAGCTCTTTCACGTGAGCTGTCTGAGCCACGAACTTTTCCATCAGAGCGTCAAATTCTTAGCCTCTCTTGTCAAGACATTATTCTGGCCCCCTCGTTGACAGCTGCCAATACAACAAAAAAGAAGAGTCAGTTCAACAGTTTCATTCAGCTCGAAGATAATATCAAATAGCAATTTTCGACCACATACCGCAAACTTATGCTTGAGGTACTCATCCTCGAGCTACTGTGAGTTCGCCCCAGCCATATGACAGTATTTCTGCTCCAACTCTTTCATCTTGGCCGCAGTATGAGGGTTAGTTCGGTGGCTATCCTCCTATAAATACCATTTTCTCTTCAACGAACTCTTCTCAGCTTCCTCATGAGCAGACACGCTCACTTCGGATTTTTCCTTCACACCACCTGCAGTAGGTTTTGCGATCTCTTGTTCTATGAGTACAGCCCCAGCAGCTGAGGTACTTTGCTGTGCTGGCTTTCAGACTTTATGATTAATTCATTTGGTAATCTGAGGTGCAGGAAGTGGAGGATTGAGCAAGTCAGCAACGGTCTCCACAATTTTCCCCATGGCCATAGCTTGCTTTTCCTGAGCTCGCTAAACTTTAGACATTACCGAATCTACCGTTTTGTGTCTTCGGATACCCAATTCACTGAGTACCTCCGTTAGCTCATCCTGATCTTGAGAAACACACTCAAATAGGTTGGTCTTATATGGAGCAACCAATGGTTTGGGTTCTGCACACAAAAAGTATAACACATTTTACGACAGTACGAAGACATGTTTATAGGCTATTTGGAGATTGGTCAGCATTACTTACTCGGATTATAATATTTATGATTCAGTTTGAGCGCCAGTTCATCTGGAACCCATATATAGTTACCTTCTACCCACACAAGGTGGTCGCTTCATGGTCTACCAGCAGATTCAAAGTCAAAGAATTTTTGCCTCGCTGAATCACTGAATAGGTAACCACTATTTTGACCTTCCATATACTTCCACTTATAAAACTTTAACACATCTTCTGCTACGAACTGCTTTGTAGCCCCTTCCTTCATTCATTTCTCATTCAGTGCCTCATTTACCCTCATCATCTCATAAACATTCTCATTCAACTGGGTAGGGTAGCACTGTAACTCATTCATAACCCCTTTCTAAAAGTAGGTCAGCGGAATTCTAAGGATGTATATAACCTGATTCAAGTAACATAAAAAACCTCCCTTTGGGACTGATAACTCAAGCACATTGTAATACGAGAGGTTAACCCCCTTACTAATACCTTTATCCTTCTTCCACTTTTCCAAACATAGAACTTGATAGTATATTGCTTCTTCCCCTTTTTCGAAGACATAGGCCCTGAACCAGAGACCTTGGTCCTCCACATAACCCCTCCATTCTCCCTGCAATTTCTTTTTACTTTTCAAGTACTCTTTCCCTACATCCACCCCCTCTGGGTATATAACAAGGACTCTATCTTTTTCCCTTTCATCATCCTTCTCTTTTACGCCCTTAGATCTATTGGGCCCTACCACCTCTATCATCGTCCCCACACTATTAACAGTTTCCTCCATTACAATACACTCGTTCCCCTTCCCCGAAGACGATGTTTCCTCAAAATCAGACGAGACTATAAATTTACTAGCAGGAATACTACGTTTAGAACGCTTACTGAACTTACTGATACAGAGACATATTTTATCATTATTGCTACACTATAAATAGAAAAAATAGACCCACCTTCTACCCAAACAACACGCCTATTTTCCGAATTACCAAAACAAACCAGTAAAAAAAATACATCATTTGAAAATTCCCTCTTCTTCTCAAGCATAAATATTTTCTTTCTCTACAGGCAACTTACACATATAACACAACCAACATTACATACCTCCCTCAATGAACTGTCAAAATTATCCAACAAAAAACCCCCACATATTCAATATACTTATATAGATTATTAAATCATACAGATTACCAAATCACAGATTACTCACAAATCGCACAGACAGAGTTTAAATTACCAACCTGTACTTGCAGAACAACAATCTTCTGCTTTGCTCAGATATCTTTTTAAAAAAAAGCGATCCCGTCCTCTCTCAGGAAATCTCCTATCACTTGATGAAGATCTTTTACCCAAATCATAATCAGCACTCAAACGCCTCCTCTCCTTAATAATAATATTTGGACCACTTTTCTCTTTCCAAAACTGTAGACAATTTATGAGGAATAGAGAGACGAGACTTTATACTTTCCCTTAGTTTATGAAACTATGGCTCCTTCAGACACGTGCTAGTCCTCCCCAGTATTGCTACAGGCACGTCTTTTCGTTTTACAACATCATCATGACTTCTGTAATAACGTTTGCCATCATCACGTTTATCTATGTTATATACCATTAACAACCCTACACCTCTTCTCAGTCCAGTACCAAAATGACCAATCATCTTACTTAGACTCTACCAAGATCGTACAAACATTCCTAAAATAGATCAATTTTCAAAAATTTAAAGATATTCATACAGTTGTTAAAATCTTACAGCAGTCATACACAGTATCAGTACTCAATCAATATAACAAAATACTTTATACAACCTGATCGAGACATCCCATCACTTTATTATATCAAGATCCTTCCTCTTATATTTATTCAAACACAGAATGCTAAAATAAAAAACATAATACTTATCATGAGCTTCCTTACTTCAAGCTCAACGGCCTCCCCAATTACATTTAAAGTAACCCCGATGGTTCGGTTTACCATACAGAATTATCTCTCCATTTGCTGCCCTTATATCCTCTTCCCGATGGTTCGGTTCCCCAGTTACAAGTGAGTTATCGAACAGTCAGTTCTTGTACCCTGGGATCCAACACAGACGTACAAAAAAAGTTGTACCAAATAAGTGATCCTCCTCCGTACGCCTGCCTTCATCGTCTAATCCAGCAAGATTCAATGGCCATTTTGGAAGTACGGTATCATAAGGAATGTGACAAAAATAGCGCTCACAAAGTTTGACAACCTTGATCTGAAATTGACCGTCGACTGCATATTAAGAACGTTGCGCATATTGAGAACGAGTTCTTACCATGGTTAGTTGCACTACCTACAAAGAACGATTATCTCCGTAGAAGATGAAACTTTTCCAGCCGCGATTCCTGATTTTATAAGCACCAGAAAGATTTGTGAAGATATTACCATACTGATTTAGCAGAAAAATATATTATTCGAGCAATATTCGCGGAGTGACAGATGATCAATATCAGTTACAAAAAAATTATGATAGCTTTTTGTTTCCATATCATTGCGTATATTCTAAGATCTCAAATGGGTACATCAAAATATTAACAAACAAGACAATAGCAAATCCAGCAGCTGCACGCATTGCTACCCCGTCTCACAGCTCGCATAAATCTGACATCCAGTCATTATCCTCACCACATCCTCGACCTCCTCTAAATTTTACCTCAACTCTTACTATTATTTTTCCCTTCATACCCATGATACCTAAACATCTATGTTACCAATGCCTATGTTTCAAACAAAAAGTGTTACAAACAAGCAAGTATCATCATAACATAATGCAAATATTTCATTCAGTCTAAAAGTTTCTCTTACAAAATACTTTACAATAGAGTGCAGAGATTTTACAGACTACTTCAATTTATATTAAGTATCAGCTCGAAATCTTTTTCTTGGCACAAACAGTCAACAAAAGAAGCAGATTCCAATCTTTGATCCCATGCTGCAAGACGCAGGGAAGTCCGAAACAGGCATCACAGATGAAAGATCTTCTTCATGGCCAAAGAGAAATGGTCCATGGAAGAAAATGATCCTCTACATCCTTATCACTTCCTCGCATGCTAGAGACAGATGGAAGGCCTCATTTCTTAGATAAGACCCACTCATTAGCAGGATATTGACGAGACTCCCTCAGCAAAATGCCTGCCGCTTCATCTTCAGTTGTAATAGCTTCCTCTGCCTGCAGCCGAAGACCGTTACGACGTTCTGCTTCATATGTCAACATGTAATGAAAACGCACCATTTGGAAGTAGTCATCCTTTGCCTTTATCACTTCTTTATAGGACATACGATGAAAAGTAGGAGAAATAGGAATTGGAATAGGCAGATACAACGGTTAAAAACCAAAGTACCTGATACGCAATTCTTCCATCTTCCTCCAGATCCTAGACTCTCGGGCTTGAGTCCTAGTCATCACCATTTCTACCACAGTAAACAAAGAGGGCAGAGATTAGAGATAAAAGTTTTTCTCCAACCACTCAACTCGGAGTATCTTTTATACGTGGATCAACATTCAAAGTAGACTCTCAGAATTCCCAAAATCAAAAAGGATTCACCATGCAACAATATTTGACTATAGTCATTGGTTCAAGGAAACACCAACAGACACTAACAGAGATTCATTAATATACATTGGAAATGAACTCAGATATAACTACAGTATATAATGATGCTTCTCAACCAACACCACTCGCTTATAATAATTCTCGTACTATTGGCTAGGAGGGGGCGGTTGTAGTGGCTTATTCCACATCTCGAGCTCATGCCTCATCTCCGAACTACAGATAAACTTTTAACCTCAATAATAGAGCACGTAGCACAATCAAAAACATATACAGCACGAGTTTCTCAACCAACACCACTCATCCCTGATGACACTCTTGTTATTGGTTGAGAGCCATCTTACAATAACATATTTCGTATCTTGGACTCAAGTTTCGCCCTCGATCTCATCAGCATACAAAAAGTATTACTAAAGACATGACCAACTGTCCTCAGTTCAAGACATTACTTTCGACCTCTACACTAACAGCTCGATCTGTACAAAAAGTACAGTAAAAAATAGAGCCATTGTACAATAGCAAAGATCGAAACGTTACATAATCTGGTCAAAGAATATCTCACACTTGCTTTGTAACGTTCATCATTAAGGGACTTTATGGTCGTCACACGGTCATATTTGAGGACCTATAAAGAGACCTGGAGAACTGTAGATGAGGGATAAAACATTTACCATAGAAAATTTCATACTCTATCATCCTGCATTCTTAGAACGCTCATTGTAATAAACTCGCAATCTCAATAATATCATCACTTTCTCAAAATCCTTAGGAGAGGTCATGGTTTTTAACCTATTTAAAGTTTTTCCCCGCTAAATCATCTTGGTGTTTATTGTCTATTATTCTTGAACGTTCTGAATACATTTGGTGTAAAGTCTAAGTTCGGATCCCGAAACTAGGCTATTACTGTAACGATGGGAAAGATAAGATTCTAGCAATGTCGGATCCATCGATGAAAGATCGGTTGTTGGTAAGTCCATGAATCCAATACATAATCTTTGTATCAATTTTAAAATTGAAATACCAGTATTTGATGGGTCAATCATTGTTGAGAAATTAGATGACTGGTTAAATAGGTTAGAGACCAACTTTTTAGTTCATGAATATTCAGATGCTCAGAAAATATGTTTTTCAACATTAAAATTTGCAAGTCGTGCACTCACGTGGTAAAATTCATATCTAAAATGTCACAAAGTAGGAAGTTTAAGTTAGAAAGAGTTCAAGGTGCTAGTGAGGAAGTAATTTTATCTTATTGGGTATGAACAAGAGAGATGGTTCAAATGGCATCATTTGCGCTAAAAGTATCAACAATTTGAACAAGAGCTAGATATCGATGTGGACGAGTATGAAGTTTTCATGAAATATACGGGGGGCTTGTTGGAGACCATTTGAAGGGAGTTGGTATTTTTTATTGTGAAGAATATCGAAGATGCTACTGTAAAAGTAATTACTATTGAAAGCAAGTATTTGAAGAGTGACAAGAAAGATGACAAGAACAAGCTAGGACATATGCCTAGTTGGAAGAATGAGTACAAAGGGGAGTCTAAAGGAGTGGGGTAGTCATAAAAAATTAATTTTTGAGGCGGTGGTGAAGAAAATGGGTTTGGCTACTACATCTCATCATAAGCCGTATGGTTTGGGGTAGATTTAGAAAGATGTGGAGTTGAAGATCACGAAGCAGTGCACTTCAAGTTTGTGATCACTAAGTAGTTTATTGGCGAGGTGGCGTGTGAGGTGGTTCCTTTATATGTATGTCAAGTCATTTTGGGTAGCCCTTATCTTTGGGACCGAGATGTGATTCATTACCGTAGAGCTCGCAAGTATCGTCTTGTGAATGAGGAAAATGAGTTTTATATCAATGCTTGTAAGGAGCATGTTACCATAAATAATTTAGTAACGACGACTCAGGTGAAGAGGTTGGTTAATGCGAGTGGCAAGTTTGTGTTGTTGGTACGACCGATTCAAAAGAGTCTGTCAGCTAAAGTATTGTCTAATATGGCAATGTCTCCTAAGCAACAAACTGAAATGGGGAAGTTGTAAGAGAAGTATAAAGACTTGTTTTTGGGCATAGAAGGGATACCGCACAAGAGGGATGTAGAGCAAGAGATCACATTGGTGAATGGTGAGCCACTACCCAACATTGGGCTATATCGAACTTCTATAACCGAGTCTGATGAGATCAAGAAATATGTACAAGACCTCCTTGAGCAAGAGGTTATTAATCTGAGTTGCTCACTTTATGGTTCACCGTTGTCATTGGTGCCGAAGAATGATAGGGCATGGAAAATATGTGTGGATTATCGGGCGCCGAACAAGATTACTGTAAAGAATCGTTATCCACTTCAACGGATTGACGAGCTTTTAGATAAGTTGTAGAAGGATCATTTTTTCACCAAGCTTAATCTTAAGTTGGGTTACCATTAAGTTAGAATTTAGAAAGAAGATGTATGGAAGACAGCTTTCCAGACCAAACAAAGACGCTTCGAGTGGTTGGCGATACCTTTTTGGTGATTGTGTATTTAGATGATATCTTGATATATAGTCCAATATGGGAGGAACACCTTGTACATATATGCAAAGTGTTGGAAGCATTGAGATCACAATAACTTTTCTTAATAGGAAGAAGTGTGAGTTTAGGAAGAAGGAGGTAGTGTACTTGAGGTTTACTATTAGTTGAGGCAAACTTAAGGTAGATCTAGAGAAGGTCTTGGTCATTACTAATTGGACTAGACCCTGTATAATGATGGAAGTACAAAGTTTTATGGGTTCTTGTCAGTGTTTACAGAAGTTTATTCAACATTATTTTACAGATTGTAGTACCTATACATTTCTTAATAAAGTTTGGTGTGAAATTTGTGCTAAAAGATCACAATTAGAATACCTTTCAGTTACTGAAATAGAAGATTAAGATGTACCAGTGTTAGCGTTGCCAAATTTGCAACATCTTTTTGAGGTTGAACAAATGCGTCAGACTATGCATTAGGGGCAATTTTATTATAGGATAGGAAACCAGTTGCCTACCATTTTGAAATGTTTCCAGGAGCAGTGAACATTATCCCACCTATAATAAGGAGTTTTACTCATTATATCAATCAGGAAATTATTGGCAGAGTTACTTATTGGGGATAAAGATTGTGGTTCATTCCGATTACAAACTGTTACAGTTTTTATCTATACAGTCCAAGCTACAACAAGCTCACCATATGAAGTAGATGTCATATCTACAATAATTTTCCTTGATTATCAACTATAAGAAAGGAGTAGATAGAAAAATAGCTGATATGTTATCTCGATCCTTATTACCAACTATTTCTGCTTTGTTGGTAGCTATGTAGATACAACCTTAATTATTTTATCTGAATATGTTGCAGGGTACGATGACGACAAGAAGCTCAGTGTGATTCACCAGAAGTTGTTGCAAGTTAAGATATGTGAATATGAATTAGAGAATGGTTTGATTTTTGGGGTAGTTTACTATATATTCTTGAGGGTGGAGATCGTTTACATTGGATTAGAAAGGTACATTATTCCTGGGTGGCAGGTCATTTCAGGATTGAGAAGAGTCTTTTAAATTTGCGGTGTTATGTTATTAGCCTAGGTGGATTTTGCTTGTGTAATTCATGATTGCGTTCTATGTAACACATCGATGCCTTCCAATCAGATGTTGGGACTGTACTTACCATTACCTATACCTAACCGACCTTAGGAGAGCATTTTAATAGATTTTATGGGTGGTTTACCCATGACCAAGTGTAAGAATGATTATTTGTTTGTGGTAGTAGATCGATTTCAGTAAGATGATAGTCCTTATTCCATGCTAGAAGACGATCACCGGGAAAGGAGCAGTACGATTTTTTTTAGAGAAGTTTAGAGGTATTTCAAGCTCCCTTCTTCTATTATTTTTTATAGGGATAGCCACTTTTTGGGGCATTTCAAGATGTCGTTATGGGGGATGATGGACAACTAATTGAAAAGAAGTACCGCATTTTATCTGTGGAAAGACGGGCAAACAAAGGTAGTTAGTCGCACTTTAGTTCACTTATTACGGGGATTCCATTCTAAGCATCCTAAGACTTGAGATGAAAGTTTACCGTATCTTCAGTTTTCTTTTTACCGGGCGATTCATGATTCCACTTTGAAGTCTCCATTTAAAGTTTGTCTTGGGTACTTGCCTCAAAGCCCCTTTGATATGGCTTTTAGTCTTGGTGACAGGATAGTGTTTGGGAAAGAGGAAGTGGACCAAGTTAAAGATTATCATTTCATTAAGAGGATAAACAAGGTCCATGAGGCGATTGAATTATAATTGAAGAAAACTCAAGCCCAGTTTGGTTACATTTGGGTAAGGAACGACTAAAGGGAGAAGGTAGGAAGCTCAAGCCTATCTGTTATGGTCTATTTACGATACTCAAGAAGATTAATGACAATGCATTCTAATTGGATTTGACATATTTTATGAAGATGTATTCAGTGATTAATGTCGAGCATTTGAAGCTATTTGAGCCATCTCTTTTAGATGAAGACTCTACAATTGAAAGTCACCTACAGTCAGTTGATGACTTATGGATAGAAAAAGAAGATCCGTTGCAGGAGGATGGTATTCTAGAGGAAGGTTTATGCTATTAGAAGGGGAAGTATCAATTCATTCATAGTTTGAAAGAAAAGTCAACTACCTAGCAAGTCGAAGTGGTACAATATGGAAATAGGCACGGCCGCTTTCCTTCATCTCCAGCTCTAGCTTGAGTAGGAGCTCAAGGCTCCTAAAGGGGGGAGCCATGATCTAGTAGGATCTAGACATTAAACCCCTTAGAAATATACCAAAGGTAAAGTCTATTCGAATAGACATTTGTTTTATTCTAGCAGAACAAGTTTTGAGTGTTCTATTCGAATAGAAAAATGTTCTATTCGAACAGAGGCTGTTCAGAGTATCCTGTTCAAATAGATATTTGAGTCAATTCAAATACACAAGTTCTGAGTGCTTTGTTCAAGTAGAGAATGGTTATGCTGGAATACACTACACTAATTTTAGCAAAATATTGCGGACTCTGTCTGTGGTAAAATGTTATTTGCCACAAACTTTGGTTACGGTGAAGGTCTATAGTAAAAGGTGAATGGCAATTTTTTTTCCATGAACTTCGTCAGAGCTTAACATACTGTGTTGCCACGGATTTTATCTATGTTTAATTTATTATCACGGACATAAACTACGTTATGAAACAAGGTAGGACGCAATTTAAATTCGTGGTTATTTATTTACTACAAAAAAAGTCTGTGGCAATTTTTTTTCATTTTTTCAAAAAAAAATCACAAATTTATCAAAAATACACCTCATAATTTTAAATACTCCAAAAATACACCTACTGCACATGAAGCTTTATATTTGATCCTATGCCAAGTCATAATATATCAACAAAAACAATTAATAACTCCTTTCATTTATTAATAAGCAATGAAGCATCCATGTACAATAATTCCTGGGACGACATAAAGAAAAAAAATGACAATGTCTTCAAAGGCTAAGGATTTAAAAGACATAGCTTCTATCAGGATAAGGTCAAAAGAAGTTTTGGTCCAACATTTTACCTTAAAACTTTCCAGTAAAACCTAAAAGAGGGCTAATTCAATTGTTTGAGTGAGAGAAAGGGGGCCAGGCATCACTCATCCTCGCAAAACAAAGCTATATTATATGAAAATGATTTGCATAGAGACTTGGGCAAATACGGGGGCAGAATGCACCTTTGAGGAAATGCTGACTCTTAAAAGAGGACTGTAGTCTGTCACACTTGAGCATAAAAAACTTTGTAATGAGAATGAGGGCGTGGACCCTGTCTAGGAGCCTTTGGGGTGTGGGGGCTTGGAAAGGTTATGCCCTTTCCATTTCCCTTGCTACAAGAGAGAAATTCATTTAGTAACACTAAGAGGCAGATCATTTATTTAATAACATATGAGCCAATTTTTAGGGGATTAAAACAGGTGTAGAGGGGAACCAATTAATGTTATTCTTACATTTATTAGACTAACCTTATAAAAGGCCAATGTTCAGTTGAAAGAGGTATTTTAGTTCTCAGCATCTCGTGTCTAATCCAATCTGGGGTTGTGTAGTTGAAGTGAAATTGCCTAGCAAGTATAACCTAGTTAATCAAGTGTACACATCATTATTCAAATTCCAAGGGATTAAAGAAAACAAGCATATGAGATTAGAGAAAAGGGGACTTTGAGCTTTTCAGAAAAATGAAAAATAGGTCTTAGTTGGTCATGATGTAAGTGACAAAGAATATTAGCCTAAAGATTCGGCGATCCAATTAAAGAGAAATAACCAAAAAATCAAAGTCAGCAACTAAAGTACCATCAAAGTACAACATATGATAGTAAAATATATTACAAAAGGAGAAAAAGGAGAGAGGGAATACTAGAAGGTCCATGCCAACAACTATTGAATTAATAGTCTTCACACTTGTTATCATGATCACTTAATAAGCGTAATTTACCTCATACTCAATTGAAATAGAAGGTAGTAAACCGCCCTTAGGCACACACATTCATGCACAGGGCACACTTATCATGGTCAAGTATCTTCTTGGGTTACAATACTTTTCGATATCTTGTTTGAGATAATTATATAACGCTTTAAGCACACTAAAATAGGCTGAAGGTACCTTTTTAGCTGGAATGGTTCCTTGTCAAGAATTGTAGTCTTCGTTTCTAGCCTCCTTGGAAAAGAAACCTAGATTGCAAAGATTCATGGGCAAGCGCTAGATTAAGAGAACTTTAAATCGAAAGTTACGATCCATCGTATTTCTTCAAATAACTTTACCTCCACTAATGTGAGGAATGGTAATGGAGCTTTAAGCCCAAGAATGCTGTTAATATTGAGTGTCCATTTTATATATTTATCTATATTTGGAGTGAGCAGATTGCTTGTAAGATGGTCATAACCAGGTGACTAAAACGGTAGCAGATAATCCAACTATTAAGGCATGAACCAAAAACTTGTAAACGTCCCTGGAGACATGAAAACAAACTTTTATTTTGTTAACATAAATTGTTCTGCAGATAGGGATCATAGCTTGCTATAACATAAATTGTCCTGCAGATAGGGATCATAGCTTGCTATAAGTATGTATTGTGCCAATACTCATACATAAAAACCTTCTCAGCCGTCACATGCATGTAAGAGTTAGGCGCTTGGAAGCAGTGTGATAACTTGAGATAAATTTAAACTACTCAGATTCAGAAGATAGAGTTATCCTATGATTACCTGGTCCCCAAACATAGCACAAGATCAGACCTTGTACAGTACATCTCTGCAAGATCCTATGAGATACAGCTAAAAGGGAAATATTTTCATTAGTTGAATATTTGTAGACATACCTCGCTTATAACAAATTTATGGATCCTAGCTTTCTCTAGTTCAGCCAAAGCCATGTGAGTCAAACTTGGCATAGCATGGTGAAATGGTAGGAACGCTCCAGGAACGCCTTTGCCTTCACGCTGTAACTCGAAACAAAAGAGGTGGTTGAGACTAGAGAGCGTCCAATTCATAAATTTTACCAATATACAATCATAAGATAGTCCAAAGAGTCGAATTCCATTTTAATATAATAAGCAATTCACAAAAGGAAACAAGAACCTTGACTACAATTAGTAATGATTTATAATGCGCCGTTTATGTAGTGTACGGGCTCACCTGGAGCGTCCAAACTCCCTTCGGGCCTTAAAAATCAGGTATACCACAAGAAGTTGATATTCCTACACCTGTAAATGCAACTAGATGCTTGTTCTGCGTGTACAGGCAAGTAAGGCACGACATAAACAAACATACACATAACTATATATACTTGGAATGGACTCAGCTATGGAAAGGTGATATAATTTTAAAAATTCTTACATTGAAAACCATTGCAGCGAGATCTTCAATCTGTCATCACAGAAGAAAAGTTGATTAAGTAATAGCAAACCAATAAACGTATGAAGCAAGGTTTTATAGTACCTCGAGAAAGATAAGGCCTATACGACTATACTCCACAGATATGGATACAGATGTTGGAAAATATCACGCTGTCATAAATGAAATCAAGCAACGAATACAACAACAAAATTCTAAATATAGAAGAGCAATCCAACAGAAGGATTTTACATGGAAAACCCTAATAAGGAAACATTATTTGCATTTGAGCTACGAGATCCAGTTACACTGATTCCAAGAAATCATGGATGGGATTAGACATCTCAGAACGGACATTTAAATGCTCTTCTTAGCCACAACAATCAAGGGCTTATGTATACCAATGAAAGAATGGGAACATTAAGTTACACCATGAGCTACTGTGAAGAATGCATATACAGTAATAGTCATATCACCATTAGATGCTTGAGATCCTCATGGCATTCATGTTGTTTGATAATGGCATGCACTAAAGGAATGTTCAGACCTTAAATATGGCATTGTTGGACAATTTTTTTAACAATGACCGAGAAAATATATATTTTTAAAGCAATGGTAGGATGCATATCCAGTATATGCCATTTAGTGGTTCAGAGCTCGATGAACTTCCTGTTGTACTTTATGTGTGAAATGTCCATTAGAATTCGTAATCACCAAGCCTTATCTTAAACTAATCCCAGGGAGAAAATCTACTTCTAATTTCTATTAATATTAGTACTAAGCTTAACCCGGGACTTGCTACAATTGCAAGCTTGGTTTACTTGACACGAGAGGTTTAAATACTCTATTTGCTTAAATATATCATACATCTATTTTTAAGAGCTCAAAATGTGTACTAGATTATCGTATAATATGTTGCACTGAAATTTCTAGTTGTATAGAAATCTAGAAACTATAAATTCAGGCAAATTTGCATCCAAAACCCAACATAACAATTAAAATATGCAAGTCAATAAACCAAAGGAAATTCAATTCAAGAGATGGGAAAACACAAGTATATCTCCTTAATTCAATTTGAGAGTACATAAATAAGAAAACACCATTTGGTTATTTAGAACACTAAGAAAACTATTTTGTACGAAATGACTTTCTAATTAGAAACTATAACAAATTATTGAGGAACAAGACCAAACTATAAATGGACACCCCCAAACATACTTTACGTATAAAGCATTGATATTACTGATTTACCAAAATGAGTATAGCTCGTGAGATCGATTTTAGGGCAGGCCACCCTAACACAGTAATAATGCCTTCAATTTTCTCCCTTGGTTAACCAGGTTAAAACTGATATGGTATTAATTAAGAAAGAGATATATGAGAATGGTGGTGAAGAAGAAAGATTCAGTATACTCAAAGGAGATATATGATGGGAGTACACATTGTGTTGGTAGACCTAGTAGGGTTAATTATAAAATTCAAGGGTGTAGCCATGCCTGTTTTGGGTGAGTAACTTCAAAATACTGAAATGGTATGTTACTGGCTTCAATGTACCCTGACTCTGCTCTAAATTTGGTTCTCTAACTTTTGCCAATTTCTACTTCAATGCTCCTACCTTTCCAATCATTAAAAACCCCAAAAGAATATGTACCATTTTTCAGGGCAGGTAGAGACGGCTTTAGTGCTTTCACCATTTCAAACTTCGGAATCTATAAGTACACAATTTGCAAGAGGATCAAATGCCAATATGTTGCCTTTCTTACTATCATAATTTTGATTTCAACAGATTAGTGCGGCTTCGAGGAAATGTAGATTGGCATACATTTTCCATTGGAACCGCAAAGATTTTTTAAGGGGAAATTCAGTGGATAACGCCTTTCAGGTTCCCTTTACCTGTTTTGCAAGGCAAGACTTCTTTTTCCATGAAACAAAAAAAATCGATTCCATGGTATAGATGCTATGGATCTGGCTGGAGATGTTTAAGCCATGTCAACTGTAATCTTGAAGTGTACTTAGTAACGCATACCCTATTTTTTATTGACATTATACAGTGAAGACTGTCGTTATCCACAACTTCACAAAATTCTACATTGCCAAAAATTATAATGAAAAATTGACCTTGAAAAATATATCTAGCAAGTCATAAGATGTATATTCAAAGGAAGGCCATCTATGGATTAAACATTTTCTTATTCTTATAATAGCTAAAATGGGACAATAATGTATTTGTGCTGAAACACATAGAGAAGGCAGTAGTTGTAAAACAAGGTGATAATTAGCTAAAGCTCTGTAGCTTGGTTTTCGGCTATTCTTCAAAAATTAAATGAGTAGACATGATTAAAGTTAAAGGATACTGATACAGAGAAAATATCTGCCAACCCACTTGTAACTTTAGCATAACCATTTGGAGTTTTGGATTGTGACAACACAAATTCACAAAATCATGAAATCAAACATTGGTAAATCACTCAAAATCAAGAAAAAAAATCAAATCAAATCTTTCAAGATCGGAAGAACATACAAATTAGATCATCAAGCTTTGAATTTCATCTCAAATCACAATAAAGCCTCCAATTTCATATCAAATCTCCACTCGAGATCAAGTTCACAAGAGAGAGGATAATTCCAAGAACCAGATCACTAAAGATACTTAGGGCTTGAGATAGTAAGACCCTGGGTTGCCAAAATCATTTGTAATCTTGAAATCCCAAAATTTACTTGAGAAAACCCAATTTTTTTTTAGAGCGCCTGCAGCGGATAACTATGGTTTTACTATAGTCAACTCAAAGTCTTGAGTTTAAGTCAAGAAATTTTGAATTACCACGGACACTTTACCAATTTTCCACGGGATATATCCGATCCAATAATACTATGGATGAAATCCGTGGCAATCCATAAAATAAACCATGATAATTTATCAATTTTTGTGTAGTGACAGAGGCATGACTTATCATAGTTTTAGGTCGTTTAAAAGGCATTTTGGTCCTAGGTCGTAACTAGGAAAGTTATAACCTTTAAGAGGGTAAGGCTAGGCAATGTAAAAGAATCCAGAGATATAGAGAGAGATCGAAAGATGAATTCATTGTAATCAATTTTGAGCAATTAAAGCTCTCTTTGGAAAGTTTTACCCACGAATTTTGTGCTCTTCGCATTAATTCTTAGATTAGGATAATCTCAATTCGATTGTGGATTAATAATCGTTGGCTCATACGATAACTCATTATGCAAAATGTATTCCTTCATGGGATTCTTATCGAAGAAGTATATATAAAACAACTGAAAGGGTTTAAAGATCCTAATTTCCCTCATTATGTATGTCGGTTGCGTAAGTCTATTTATGGCTTAAAACAAGTACCCCGTGCTTGGTTTTAAATACTATCTGACTATCTTGAGGATCTTGGATTTGTTGGGTCCATAGCCGATTATTCGTTGTTCACATACTAATATGGTAGTGTATTTATTTTGCTTCTCGTTTACATGGATGATATCCTCGCTACTGGTAGTTGTTCTTCCCATCTACATCAACTCATCTCTGATTTGGGTAAGTTGTTTGCTGCCAAGGATCTCAGAAAATTATGTTATTTTCTCGAATTGAAGCTACTTTCTTGGCTGACAATATATATTTAACTTAAACGCCTTGGCTCTTCTCAAACGTAATCTTATGGAGGAGGCCAAGCCTTATTCTTCACCTTCTTTTAGTAGAAAAGAGCTTGATGTTTCTGATGGTAAAATGTTACCTCATGCCACTAAGTATATATCTCACTTTGACAAGGTCGGATCTCGCATTTTTCGTTAACTATATATGTCAATTTATACATCAACCGACAATAACCCATTGGATTGCTGTTAAATGGATTCTCCATTATGTTAAAGGGGCAATTGATCTTGGACTATTCTTTCAACCCAGCCACTTAAGTGTGAATACTTATTCTGATGCGAACTATGCCAGAAGTCCCATTGATCAAAGATTCACCAGTGGCTTCTGCATTTTTTAGGGCAAGAACCCTATTTCTTGGAGTTCTAAAAAGCAATTGACAGTATCTCGTTCTAGTACAAAATCCGAATATCGACAATTGGCACATACGGCTGCTGAAATTTCATGGTTACGCATATTGTCAAGGACTTGAAGATTTTTATCTCGACTATTCCACTTATTTGGTGTAATAATATTAGTTATATCTCAATGGCCTCCAATCCACTCTTCCACTCTTTCGCATGAAACATCTCGAAGTTGATTACCATTATGTTTGTGAAATGGTTATTTAGAAGGAACTTGATGTCCGATATGTCCATGCATTTGACCAAATAGCTGACATCTTCATAAAAGGCCTTTCTAGTGCTTGGTTTACTCTACACAAAAACAAACTCATGGTGTGCCAACGCCCCATCAACTTGGAGGGGGGGGGGGGGAGTTTATTAGTAATAAAGCTCATAATATTAGTGATAAACCTCAAACATCATATACTCTATAAATTATGTTTATCTCATACTATTAGAAGATAGATTGTAATCTTGTGATATAAGGGAAGCTACACTTATTAAAATACCGATGTACTTATCTTCCTAATTGCTATTTAAAGCCTTGTAAGTATGATAGAATTTCAATTGAGATTCACTCTTTCAGTTAGACCATGGTTTAGTGGCGAGGAGTTAATTTGGTAACTTGGGCAAGAATAACTTTGCTTGAGATTTTGTAGGAGTTGGGCATTCGATGTGTTATACATGTAGAGTAAATGTGATTGAGATGGTTGGCTTAACTACATTTCTTAGATGATTTCCTTACTATATGTTTGATGACATCTAATCTAAGTGATGGATTAGCCATGATTTCAGTTGTTGCAACTTAGATTTGCTTTCATGTTTAGGACTTCCTTTTGATATAGATGTTGGAGCTTTACTTAATTTAATAGAGTCCCCACTTGTTATTAAATTAAGGATAGATAGATCATCTGGTTGAAAGAGTGGTAGGTCATCTGATATAGTCCTAGTTGCTGATTAGGTAGGGGCAGACAGATCATTTGATTCTTCTTGGATTCAAACATCTACATTTCCATTCCATTGGACAACTTCGAGTTAATGTACACAGTAGGGCTATGTTGTTATGGTCCTTGGGCTTGATTCCCTAAACAAAAGATTTGGTTCCTGCTAGCCAGTGTCCCAGGGTTGTAAGCCCCTAAATTATTTCCCAGTTACATATCGGCCTTGTTATTCAGTGTGAATACTCCCCGTGGGCATAGATCCCAAAGAGTAAAAAAAAATCAAGCTTAAGACCTGCAGGTTGAAATTCCTTGAACACCCTTATCATGTGCATTACCCACTAATTTTTGGCTTACTAAAAAAAGAATCCTCCAATCCTTGGCTCGATAATAAAGGGATACATTTTTGTTAATTATAGAAAGGTACGAGAGTATGGTTTTATTGATTAAAAGTGACCTTGTGTACTTAACTTTCCACTTGCTCTACCTCGCCTAGCGTGCCTCTTAGATTGTAGTAACTAAATTTTAAGTTTAGGATAGCGCACATATCTTGCTAAGATATTAGTTTTACTTACATCACCTTCTTTAGGACTCGTAGCTTGATTGATCTTCTCCTATGATTTTGTTGGGGTTCTTCATATCTTTTTTAGATGATCATCTTGGTCTATCATATCTTATAACCTTAAAATATGTGTACTTATTGGCCATTGCTTGCTGAGGCCTTGCGCATATATTTCTAAAGTGAATCGCTGCAGTAGCAATAATAGTGAGTTAGAGCAAGCTGACTTGCCAGTTATGAAGTTCTAGTTACCTATTGGTAATCATTTTTTTCTCTCTTTTAGATTTTCTTCTGCTGCATAGTTTATTATTGTAGTATACATATTTGTGATTTATATTTAGATTGTAGTATGCCTTTTAGGGTTTATCGTCGAGATATCCGATGTTACACCTCCAAATTCGTGTTCTTAATAGATTATTATGAATTGAATTTTGGGGGCATGACAATGCAGCTGCAAACATATTCGATCTCATCCACATACTGAGCAACAAATATAAAGTCTTGGTACGTTATAAAGATTATAACTGCTCGTGGCAGATTTATGCGACAAGGTTGCTTGGTTCACCCCTATATAGAGTCTATACTTATTGTTATGTTCATACCTGCATTATCATAGAAACTGATAAGGGGAACACGTATAAGGCATCGTCTAGTAGATGGGTTGCTTGAAAGCTTCGTAAAGACTTCAACTATAAAGTAGCTGGAATTATTGTAGATATGCATGTTAACCACAATGTCGATGTAGCATACAAGCTTGCCTGGCATTCCAAAAAAAAAGTGAATGCCAAGGTAATTACCTTGTCATTTGTCCATTTTGTTTGTCTCTCTCTATTTAATTTGTTCAAGTTTTTTTATCATTTGCCTCTTTCCGCTCTCTCATTTGTTCAAGTGTTTTTATCATTTGTTTGTCCATCTCTTTCATTTATTCTAGTATTTTTATCATTTATTTGTCCATCTCTCTCATTTTTTCATGTGTTATAATCATTTGTTTGTCCCTCTCTCTCATATTTGTTCAAGTATTACTTTTATCATTTGCTTATCCGTCTCTCTCTCTCTCTCTTATTTGTTTAAATTTTTTTATCATTTCTTTGCCACTCTTCCTCATATGTTCATGTGCTATTATCATTTCCTTGTTTCTCTCTTTTCGATGCAAGGCAGTTTGGATCACTCCTACCAACTCCTTACAAGCTACTTTGCAAAAGTTAGGTTGGTTGACCTTGATTTGGTGTTTGATATACAAACTACCAGTTATAAGGATAAGAAATTCACAAGGTACTTTTGGGGTTTTGATGTTCCTAAAAAAATGTATAAACTATTAAGACCCGTTGTAGTGACCGACAAAACATTTTTGAAGGGGAAATACATAAGAACTCTACTATTAACCCTCGTCATTGACCCAAACAATCATATATTTCCACTAGCACTCTTAATAGTGGATTAAGAGAGAATAGAAAGTTGAACATAGTTCCGAGATATGTTTAGGTCTAATTTGTATGGTTTTGACACCCGATTCGACGTACTCATTAATAGTAACCCAAGAATTATGAATGTTGTACCGAAAGTGTTTCCATTTGTTATCCATACATTTTGTGTCTTCCACATATCGAACAACATTAAAACTACCCTAGAGAGCATGACGGTTTCACTTACGTTTGTAGTGGAGGCTCTAACCAACATCGATTTCAATAAACGCATGAATTCTATCCGAACAACAGATCCAGTAGATCTGTAATACATATCAGATATTCCTAATAAAACTTGGTCTAATCTATATATTCCTATGAGTAGGTACATTTTTCATTTGTTCATTTGATATTTGCCATCTCTTTGTTGTTGATAGATACGTAATATTTACGTGTACAACTCCTAAATTTATATCTACCTAGTCATTTATTAAATAAATATAACACTAATAGTGCTTTTGTTTGTATTTACAGAAATTGGTCACATGATAAGCAAGTCATACATTTTTTCGATTTTTAACGAAGAACAAGGGTGATGCACTCCAACAATGATTCTCATTTGAAGTTGTCAACTAAAGGCCCATGCATGGAAGCCCATTAAAGAGAATTTGATATAGATAATATTCTCATGAGTTATAATATCTATGCATGATTTTAGGCATTGTTTAGGGGATTTTATATTATTAGTGATATTTAGTAACCCTTTCTATACTCTATAAATAGGAGGGGAATTCCACCCATGAGGGAGCATCGTGGAGAGTGTAAATCAAAGTTTAATAAGCAATAAAGTTCTAGTTCTTCTCTTGTTCTTGTCTTTTAATTTTATCATAGTAATAGTAGTATGGCAATGATCAAAGGGACGATTAGCTAATCCTTTTAGCCAAGGCTAGAGGAAGCTCCACCCAATGTAGCCTTAGTGTAGATTGTGTAGCTTAGTTTGAGTAATTACTTTATCTTAATCCCAGAATATTGTATATTCCTATTCCTTCGTCCTATGCTTCACCATAGCTAAGATTAGGATGAATAATGAATCTATGTAACCATCTTGTTGGACCATAACAAGATAGGTTAGGAACATGGAGAAGAGAACATAATCCATACTTATCAACCGGACTATGGTTGAGTAAATTGGTTTATGGGTAGTTCCCAATTACTAAATCTTTTATATCATTTGATTTATTGCATATGCCCGACCTAGGATATGCGATACAGGAACTCGTAATTTACTTTAATTATTTATGCTATCTAACGGTTAAAAAGGGTGGAGTGGAATCGATGCCTTAGTTTCCACTCCAATTTATCTTGTAATTTGTTTCGATCTTCTTTTTATTTCAAAACCTGCACAAACTCGTTGTTATTGGATAAAACTAGTAGCTCGAAGTATAATTCGTACCACAAGTATCTAGGTATACGACCCCGTTTACCCTTATACTTAACGGTACATCGTGCACTTGAGGGTTTTTTAAGACATAGGTTTATAATCGATTAAGTTTTTGGCGCCGTTGCTGGGGACTTGCAAAGTTGCATTTTATTTTTGAGTTGTTTTATTTTAGGCCAATTTTTATTTCTTGTTTTTTTTTCTCTTTCTTTTTCTTTTCTTTTTTTAGGATCCAGAAACAAAGTGATTGAGTGATTGGCTCAAACTCTCTTGGCGCTACAGTAGCTGTGAAGTCTATCCCTGAATGTTTGACCATTTTTGGTCATCTATACTTCACAATTGGGAAATACGATTGCTACGAGAGTTTTAGATAATTCAAAACCCTTTCCGAATTGCTATATATCATATTTTTATGTTTAGTCCTTTGTAAGTTACAACCTTTTGAAAAAATAGTAAAAAATAGTTTCTATAAAGGACGCCGTGTTCATTAATCACTTGTTTTGTGCGGATAATCACAAAGTTGGAAACGAGACGGACAATACGCAAAGCTAAAAACATCATTAAATCCATCCTTCTTGTGCCCCCTAAGTGAAGTGGCACTTCCTTATTTTGCCCCTTAAGTGAAGGGGCGGTCACATCTACACTGGGAAACACTTCCCGTTGGTTGGTACTTCTTAAAACTTAACATCTAGAAGGGGTACATATCCGCCCCACCCCGGCACTAAGACATATAAAGTCGTGTGGACTGTGCAAATACACGCTGCTCTAATAAAAAATTTGTTGTGGTTGGATTGACCTATTGTTGGGTTTAATATTCTTTTTCATTCCAACATTAGTAAAGGTAAAAACTGTTAGAGACTTGCTGGAATTCATCACCCAAAAAGCTCTCCAACAAGTGAGACCACCAATTAGGGATAGGAAGAAATTTGTATCACACAAAAATTGAACGTCCCAGACCTCAATATAACTATTAATAAAAAAGAGTAGCAAGATTCCCGCAGGATTTCATCACCCAACGGATAGGTGTACCAGATCGGGGCACAAATACGGGTTCGTAGGATACTGCCCCAGCCTAACGCCGTGAAATACTTGTTGTAGATTTGTGACGTCACCGTTCTGAGTGCTGACGTACGATAAGGTGATTCGCTCGGGCGTGAGGACTGAACATCTACTTTAAGCTGGTACTAGCATAGTGACGCAGGGGAGTATAGGAAGCAAAGCCTTTTGCCATCCTACCCATTTTAAACATAGAAGAATATAGGGGACACCTAATTATTACTTCTAAAAAATGTTGATGTACTAGATTTTAGGCTTGATTGGTTATTTATTGTATTGGGTGTTACTTTTAATTCAAAATGTCATACATGCAAGAACATTGGAATCCATACAGTTCACAATTCGACATCCCGCAAAAACCTTTAAATCATTTTCAATCATAGGATCACCAAAATTACCAATACGTGGAACCTTTCCAATCTTATTCATATATGTAGGCCCATCAGTCCATCCAATCATCCAAACAGTTCCCACCCGCTCCACCCAAACCATCTTTGGAAGATACCCTTACTCTCTTTATGCAACAATCAATGGAAAGCCAAAAACAAGCATTGCAATTTCAGCAACAAATGATACAATTTCAAAAATAGAATTTGGTGAATCAAAATTCTACGACCCAATCTATCTCGAGATTAGAGACTCAGATAACTCAGTTGTTAACTACGTAGAGTAAAATTAAGCATGAAAAACTTCTAAACAATGAAAAAGAATAATCTGAAGTTGAATCCCCTTGTGATTTAGAAATGGATAAATTCAAGCATAAACAAGGAATATTTTCTCCATGGGCTGAATGGATACTATATTGCGAGACAGATTTAGAGGATGAACATTTTAAGGTCGAAGATCCTATGTCACAAGAAGATCATGAAGAAGCAGCTATCATGTCTAATACAATTATTTCTCAATCACCTCTAAATTCAGCCCTTAGCATTCAACCACTGATGTCACCATCCATCATTTCATTTGTTAACCCAATAAGCTGTTTTGATGAAACAATGACTGAGACTAAATATTTTTCCCTCTCCTCTAATGATTTTTCTAAGGATGATGATGACGAGATAAAATATGAATATATAGAATCACCATCTCATTATACGATAATATGCGAGGAATTCGTAGATGATTATATTTGTACCAAAGTCAAGAAATTTGAAATTGCCGAACCTATTACAGATGTTATCAACTTGTCATTTCCTTCTCAGTCTCCTTATGAGTCACCTTAGCCTTACCTTGAACCGCGTCCACCTGGTACAAATTACAATGTTGAAAACTAGTGGGTGGACGACCCTTCTTTACAGGATATACCACTATTATTGGGGGCTGAATCTATTTTGGTTACTCATTCACCAACCACACGTATAGCTATGCCTAAATCTCCATTTCACGAGCCTAATGCGGGTACCATGACCATAAATGATTTTAAGGACTTGTACAGAGATAATTCTTGTTACATTTTTGTTAATGAATGTTTAAATTATTTTGAAGACTCGAATGATCCTGAGATTCGTGAAATGGTACAATCATTAGCATCTTAAAATATCTTTCAACTTGGCCATGTCCCTAAGCCAATGAATATCCACGTCAATGGTCAGGATGAGTCCCTTGAGATAAGTTGTGATTTTAGGCACATAAATTTTAAATATTTTTTAGAGTAAATTGTACCCCAATCTTCACATCCACAAATATGTTATATAGTTTTTCTTTTACTAAAAGAAAATATCTTTTTAAAAAATTATAATTTTACGGATGCCTCACGGACTTGCTTTGTTAGAACCACCTATCACATTTTTTGGAATATCAACGATAAAATGGGGGTTTTGAAAAAATTTCAAATAAAATATCTTTCCAGGAAAATCGAGTTTTGAATATAGTACATTTTCGGGGATGAATACTTATATACCAATCTTCTTATTTACTGTAACATGTAGTAATTATATAATTGTATTAAAAATTCTAAAGGAAAATATGTTCCCTGGGTATGTATTTGCTTTATCTTGGAGAAAATGGCTTTTCTTAATTTCTCTAAGATTTTAAACTTGGAATCATCAAATGATAGGCACAGTTTGTAGAAAAAATCTTTTCCATAGAGAATTAGTTTTAAACTTTCTCTAGTTTTTGCAGAATATATCTGCCCAATTAAGAGTTAATATTAAGGATCACCATTCATGTGTTATCTGGTTTTTGAAAGATAATTTGCAACTAGGATAGTACATCACATTTTCATCTTCGTACCAGTCATATTGAAAATTTTAAGTTTGGGGGTACATTAGTCTAGCTGAAGACAGTAAACTTAGAGCTTCTTGGGAGGCAACCCATGACACATTCAGGTGAGAAATTCTTGTTTTATTCCTCAATTTTTTTTATGCTCTCAAACATTGGGGGCATTGTTTCATTTAAGTTTGGAGGTTCGAAAAAATTACTTTAAATGTTTTTTGAAGAAAAAATTTAAATAATGACACTTTGACAATTTATGATATATTTTTGACTAATTTCCAAACACTTAAACTAATTTTACTTTGACATAAATATTATGGAAAAACCTATATTTTGAAATTGTACCAAGTATATACTTGAATATTTTAGAATATCTTAACATAGATTTATTATCTTTTTATTAGTGACTAATTCAAGTTAACTTGGCATATTTTAAACATGCACTTCACTGTAGTTTTGCAGTTAATACCTTCAATAGATTTTTGCTCAGTATAAGAGAAATTTAGCATTTATGTTAGGAATAGTATATTATAAGAGAGACAGCTACCTAAGAATAAGTTCATTCCTAAGAATAAGTTCATTCCTAAGAATAAGTTCATTCTTAAGAATAAATAATAAACCAAATGTGTTCTAAAAACTTTCACGCTGCGAGGCTACTCGCATGATTAAGAGCTGAAAAAGAAAAAATTATCACCAATCTTGAGTTTGACCATGAACTATGTGAAAGGAGTACAAGAAAATATTACTTGTGAGAATCCTGAGTCTAGGTCATGATGGGGCACCACAGCCTGACAACATTAGCTAACTGGCAGGGATTGTCGGCCAAAAACTTCTTGTAACGAAGGATTCATTAAGAAATAATGTACTCAATAAGAAAAGGCTTGTAAAAGAAAAAAGAAAAAAGAAATTCTAGGAAGACGAATTGACTAAGGCACTTGTCGAGTTGGCCGTTGAATTTAATCTAGTAAGAACTAGACTACCAAAAACTGAGTAAATTATTCAAGACAACGTATTAGGGGATAAAACTATTTTCATTGTACACTCAAATATAGCTAAAGCAAAATACATGAATCTCTTTCTAATCATAAGGTAGTACCTCTAGTTTTGGATAAACATAAAATATTCTTTTGTAAACTTAGGAAAATATCAAGTTTAAGGATTTATTTTATTGGTATATTTTTTGTCACAACTAAGTAAGGATAAGTTCACAGAAAATGAGCCATATGTATTCTAGAATTGCTTAAAAATGTCATTATTGACTTTTGTAGGTATAGTCACTGCAAACCCTCACGAGACAATACTCGTCCACCTGGCTAAACCTAGAGGTTTAACGGCTTGTTGCATACGCTAAAGGAAACCGCGTGACATGCGAAAATGGTTTTTGCTTACTTTTGCTCAAGACTAGCAAAATATAAGTTCGAGGGTATTTTATAGACACGTAATATTTACGTGTACAACTCCAAAATTTATATCTACCTAGTCATTTATTAAATAAATGTGACACTAATAGTATTTTTGTTTATATTTACAGAAATCGGTCACATGATAAACAAGTCGTACATTTTTCCGGTTTTTAATGAAGAACAAGGGTGATGTACTCCAATAATGATTCTCATTTGAAATTGTCAACCAAAGGCCCATGTATGGAAGCTCATTTAAAAGAATTAGATATAGATACTATTCTCATGAGTTATAATATCTATATATGATTTTAGGCATTGTTTAGGGAATTTTATATTAATGGTGATATTTAGTAACCCTTCCTATACTCTATAAATAGGAGGGGAATTCCACCCATGAGGGAGCATCTTGGAGAGTGTAAATCAAAGTTTAATAAACAATAAAGTTCTTGTTCTTGTCTTTTAATTTTATCTTAGTAATAGTAGTATGGCAATGATCAAAGGGTTGAGTAGCTAATCTTCTTAACCAAGGCTAGAGGAAGCTCTACCCAAAGTAGCCTTAGTATAGATTGTATAGCTTAGTTAGAGTAATTACTTTCTCTTTTTCCCAAAATATTGAATATTCGTATTCCTTCGTCCTATGCTTTACCATAACTAGGATTAGGTGGAATAATAAATCTATGTAACCATCTTGTTGGACCATAACAAGATAGGTTAGGAACATGGTGAAGATAACATAATCCATACTTATCAACTGGACCATGGTTGAATAAGTTGGTTTATGGGTAGTTCCCAATTACTAAATCTCTTGAATTTTTTGATATATTGCATATGCCCGACTAAGGATATGCGATACGGGAACTCGTAATTTACTTTAATTATTTATGCTATCTAACGGTTAAAAAGGGTAGAGTGGAATCAATGCCATGGTTTCCATTCTAATTTATCTTGTAATTTGTTTCGCTCTTCTTTTCATTTCAAAACCTATACAAACTCGTTGTTATTGGATAAAACTAGTAGCTCAAAGTATAATTCATTCCACAAGTCTCTAGTGATACGACCCCACTTACCCTTGTACTTAATGGTACACCGTGTACTTGCGGGTCTTTTAAGACGTCAGTTTATAATCGATCAGTTGTAATATCTCATTTATTAATATCATTATGCTATTTGTTTGTTACATTTTATCATTTGTTATCAATATTTTTTCATTTATTAGGCATGGAGTTACTGACATGAATTATGTCGAGAATTTGAATAACGCTATTGTAAAAGTGAGAGATCTCTCTATCTACGCATTTATTGAGGAATTGCAAAGAATCTATTCCAGAATGCCCTACACGCAAAGGGAGGAAGCTGACATGAATCACTATGTGAGTAGAAAGTTTGTAGTAGATTCACTAACCTGTAGGGTTCGTACTACATGTCGCCATTTCTAGATGACTAGTTATGGCAGAACTGATTATGTAAATAATGAAAATGGTACTTGTTTTTGTTACTGGTGGCAAACGATGGGGATACCTTGTGAATACAAATTACGCACTCTCGATCTTGCTAATGTTGATCTAGTTACACGTGTCTCTGGAAACTATAAAAAAGATAGATACAAGGCAGTTTATGAACCTATGTGGATTCCTATAAGAGGAATTGAGTAATGGAAAATTTTAAAAATTGAGAAACGTGTTCGTACTCCTATACCAAGTGTACAACCCCAGTTGTCCTTACACATAAAGGTTGAAAAGGGAAAAATGACAGGTCTGGTCACCCGACATAGATTTTGCAGTAAGTGCCAAAAAAATGGATACAACCGTCATTCTTGTAAGGTTATAACAATCCCATCTGACAACAATACACGTCCGACAATTACACTGGCTTTTACAATGAACACTAAAACACTCATGATGAAAGATGAAGACGTTGCAACCAATTTGTGCTGAGGACATATCCTTCGTAAATGATTAAAAAAGATGAAGGTTATGTCCAAAAAATGAAGGTTATGTCCTCATAAATGAAGACGTTGCAACCATCATGAGCACTAAAACACCCATGATGAAAGATGAAGATGTTGCAACCAATTTGTGTTGAGGACATAACCTTCGCAAATGATGGGAAAAAGATGATAAATTTGTGCTTCTCTAACATTATATCAACTACTATTCCTATCATTTGTTGGATCTACTTTTGTCATATGTTTTGGTGTGAACGTATCATTTGTTTTATCAAGAATATGTAATAACAATAAATACATACCAAAGTGTTACGCGAACGCTAATGAAGACGCCTTCCATTGATAAACACCATCCCCTAGTTCGAGCAAACCAGAATATTATAATATTTCAGTTGAGGTTCTTAAGTTTATATTGTACTTGTGATTTCTATATAGTCAATGCTGCAGTTGAAATTTTAATGTTGTAGTTGAAAATTTTGAAGTTAGACTGCTGGTAGTTGGTAGGGTTTATAGGTGGCATAATGATGGTAAATGGGTAGTTGGAACTAGTATTTAGCGTTGTGTGTCATTTCTTACTACCCCTTTGATCATTTCTGATTTTATTTCTTGATATGTATTGCTCAACTTTTATCAATTGTTAAAATTACATTTATCCTGTATGATAAAAAACATTGTCATTCGTTAGTATTATGTTTATCGTGCTTATGATAACTTATTTATAAATCAAAACCAACATAAGGCAATAATGGGAAACAAAAATAAAACCATTATTACTAAGATAACTATTTTTTGCAACTCCCCGCTTGAGGATTGCTGATCACGTTCTAAAGCCATGATCTTCTGCTAGAGAATGCTAATTTTACAGGCTAACTCTTCCCACCGTTTCTTGTGCTCATCACGGCCCAATTGAAGGGCGTACACCTGATCTTCCAAGTAGCGGATATTAAAATCACATGTCTCCTTTTTGGTAACAACCTCTAGTTCCTCCTCCACTTTGTTCAACTCTCCAAATTTTTCCTTGTACTGTACGTAATGTTCTTTCAGCAGTTAGGATTTTTCCCCGTAAAAATCCTTCTCCATGAGGCTTGTTTGAAGAGACGCGGCTGAATCGAGAGGATTACAACATTATTGGGTTTCTCTATCTCTCTCTTGTGTTAAAATGAAAGTTGCGTACTGTTGCATTGAGAACAAATAAATATATACTAGTCCGAATCCCTTTGGAGAACTTGAAATTAATATCCCTTTATTGGAAATAGTATTTGAATCACGTGTATCGTAAAGCATAATCATGTGTTCGGTGTTAGGGTTTTGGGTTATCACGTCGTTTCTTTTCTTGATCAATGTGTGGTTTCTATTTACTTAATGTACATGTAATTAGCACGTATGACAATCATATTGAAAAGCTTTGACATTTATCTTACCCTAGAGTATCAGTTGTGGCTACCAGTACTATCAGCTACTTTTATAGACTTTATTTAAAATTAAAATTTTGATTTTTCATATCAAATGTTATGATTACTTTTAGTAAAGAATTTTTTGTGTCTTATTAAAAATATGTACTTGGCCCTCATGCTTTAAAGTTTAGTAAGTCATTTATAATTTTCGATTTGTCATTTATCAGCTGGTATATGTCATTCACTGTGGTTCAGAGTATCAGTTATTTATACTGATTTGACAACTCATTGTATTGATCAATTTGCTATCATTGGTCTTTTTCACCCCGATTGTAAAGAATCTGTCAGTTATCATTAGTATTGTATTTGACGCCTTATCGCTATGCCATCTAATTTACAACTTTTCATGTGTTAGTTAGACTCTTCATATTTGTTAGTAGATCTTATGTCTTTGTTTATTTTCTTTTAATGCCTGAATATGAGGCCAGGAAAATTTATTTCAAAATGCTTCAATCATTGGCCAAACGTCTAAGGTAACGAATACAATTGTTATGTGAATTTTATTCTTAGAGGCGTGTTGAACAAATTCCCCTAAGTACACTTGAAGAGTTAAATCTAGCAATTGCAAGGCAAGAGAGGGAGAATGTGATGATGGAGTTTTGGGATAATCGTTTAAAAGTAATGGCCTTTTATGAAGATATTGGTTGGGATATTGGTTTCGATGAGTACAGTTGACTTGTTCCGAAATCTGTGTTATCCCTGAACGTCATGAGCAACAATGACGAAGACGGAGGTATTTCAGATTAATGGTTTGCTAGTTTTCTTGAGTCTTTTGTCATGTGTAAGGATTTATCTGTCATTTGTAATATCTTGTCATGTCAAGTTGTTTTTGTCTTTTTACCCTTTGTATTGTACCACTTTTCATTTGTACACTATCTCTAGTCATGAACTTGTCTGGGAGAACAATTTTCAATTTTACTACTTAACCACTAGCTTCCCATTAGAAACTCTCAGCAATTATGAACTTTGCAAACAAATATGCATTCCCCATGTTTGTTGGTGCAAAAAAATTTGTGATCTTTAACTCTCGCGGACTAACCTAAACCCAAATCGTTGGTTCATTCAATTCTCAAGTAAATTTGGTGGCTATAGTTTGTGGGTATAGGTAGATGAGGTGAATGAGTGCAATTGTAGCCTTATTTGTAGAGTGTCTAAACCGCCACGTAGAAGATTCTACTATTGCCCAAAATACCAATGTCAGTTAAAAATGTAGTTTCGCGACGTGCCTACGCCTGATGATTTTAGGATGCCACAATCGACAATGTTGAAAGAACTTCCAAGTTCTTGGCATGGGAGAAACCAGATCCCAGAAACTATTACAAATGAAACTTATACTCAACTAAAAATCTTCAAGGTCGGAACAGAGATGCAGCATGATTTTATGAATTAGTTAAAATCACTAGATCTTAACAACTAGGGGTGTGTGCGTAATATTAGTAGTGAAGTATAATATGCAGTACTGATCTAGTTTTATGTTCAATCTAATGAGTGGTTTGCTGATACTTTATCATCTGCTTTATACATCTGTACCATTCATTTAATTTAACTTCCTATCATTTGTTTTGGTGAAAATTTATCATTTGCTGGGAGTCACTTTATCATTTGATATCCCAAGGATTACAACATTCATATAGACCAATGCATCCCTTGTCATGAATGACAAATGGCAAATAGAGTTCAATAAATGACATACTGTATCACTAAAATCAAATGACAGATTAAAATGTTGCAAATGACAAGGGATGATGCATGACAAATGACAAATAGTTAATAATAAATAAAAATTTGGGTGAAAAAGCACTATCAGGCGGACTATGTTATGAATGATAGGAGATAAAACCAGAAATAGCCGAAAGATAATGATAATGGTATAGATCTACAAAATGTATAAGAGGTTTCAAATCTACAAAAGATAATAAGAAGTACAGGGTTACAGAATGTTACGACTACAAAAGATTTACAAGCTAGATAGACTATGAACAAAAGGTTACAATTCGGCATCCTCCTCCACTCCTAGCCTCAACAAGTCATTATACTACAAGAAAAATAATATTTAATAGCATATGTATATAATGCAATTAAAATCAAGCATTCACAGCATTCCTCAAACAAACGATATCGTAACTCAATTATTTATACTAAAAGTACAATTGCTATGGGAGAGTAATTTGGTGGTAGAATTAGAATGCATAGCATTCATTATTGCTATAATAATCAACCAAATAGACCCACGCGAAGTAACTTTCGCTCCAAACACTCCCGCTCGGGCTGGACATTGGTATTAACATCATACCAAACTCGAGAAATCCACTCCTCCACGACTTACTCTCAAGTCTTAACCTTAATTCCCCTCTTCCTCACTCCTCCAGAAGCATCACCACCATTGTACAATAATGCAACTTCCTTGAATCATGTCATTACAGCTGAAATCCTTTTAACGTAGATGTTAATCCTTGTGGTGAGCATTTACAACCATGATTCTCCTTATTATATTTCTAATTTCTTAATATCAATTTCTGTGATTTTAAAGTATGAATTTAGATTTCTGATGAATTTTAGGCCTCTGAATTAAAATTTTGTGGGGATTTGTGATTGAATTTAGAGTTTTTGCAATTAATTCCTCCACTACATATTCTTCCAAAGTAGACCCTTGGATCAGATCATCTCACTCTCTCTCTTTAATGGTGAAGGTTGATTGCAGTGTGATCGATCTTCCACCTGTTGAGATTAAAGAATACTGTCTACATGTGAAGATGTTTGCTGCCCCAATCAATATTTCTGATATCAATAGATTTAAAGATCAGATCTTGCTTTCTCATTATCTATGAAAATGTGATATATTTTGTCATTCAAAATTGTTTTTTAACTTGGTTAGTTACTAGAATTCGAGTAGCGACTCAAAATATATGTAGGGATTCACTAAAATTACAATCAGCCAGGTTACTCGATTTTGCAACATCGATAAGTTTGTTTTCACAATATTGGCTTCATGCATGACATGCTAGAAAAATTGTAAATACCAGAAAATACAAAATGAAATGAATAGGCCATGCTTGGTATTCAATATATGAAACAAATATTTAGTGTATGAGGTTTAAAGAAAGTTGCATCAATATGAACGAAAACTCTTTTTTTTTTAGAACCATATAAACTTAGGTACATTCTGAATGTTGTGTGGCACAAAAGGGTGTATCATATTAACAAGTTTTACTAGTATGAAGCTTTTTCAATTGGACTGATTGTACTATAAACTAGTTTGATTCAAGTATAGGAAGATTGAGCTTGCATGTCAGGAGATATACTTAGTATTAGCCATCTACGTGCATCGTTTTGTAGGTAGGGATATAGTTGGATTTCAGGAGTGGTTGGTATTTTGGTGTTCTTAATTTATGTCATTTGCTTAGGAAAATAGTTCTTTTTCGGACCCCAATTAAAAGGGGAAAACTATTCTCTTTAGAGTGTGTAATGGCTATAAACTATGTGCGATATAATTAAGAATCTTGGTGTTAGATGGGATCTCTTCATGATAAGCAATTGTCATGTTCTTACCCTTCTCTTTTGTATTTAACTTTCCCTTGGGAAGTTTTATTTATCTATGCATATAATTAGTGTGAAGGACTTATTTTTAATGCATGTTCATGTTTCTCCCTAACCTTAGCTTAAGTCATTTGTACCCATCCTCTTGCTCTTTAACTTGATGTTGTATTTGATAATGTTTTGAACGTCAATATGATCTCATTAATTTATATATGAAGCTGATCGGCTATCGAGATTTTTAGCTAGCTAGTTTTGCATGAAATAACTTCTCATTCAATGTCATTAGTAGCTTCTGATGTAAGGAATCCTTATCCATGGCCTAGGGTGTGTTATTCATGAGTTCCATAGTAAGTATTTATCACTATTGTCTCATCTGACCTTTTCATCTGTCGAAATAAATTTACTATTTATAACATCTACCTCTTTTTGGGCATCCATGGTCTTTGCATGAGCTATAATAACCTCTATGGCTCTACCAATCACTTAATATGGTGGAAGAAAGGGATGGCTTTTCATTGTTGTGGTGCTATTGTATTAGTTGGAGTAAAAGGGCTAGTGGTAGAAACGTTGACGTTGTTGTTGCAATGATGGTGATGAAGGTTGAAGAAATATTCATGACAGATAAGAAAATTTGTGATTTAGAGCAAATGAGGAACTGTCTAGCTCTCTGCCTATCCAAGTCAGGTATGTGTTTGCGACAATTCAAGTCTCTACTTTATATAATCTGGTTTGGTCACAAGATTATTAGTTAAAAAATATATTTCGACGGTAAGTCGTGTTTGCGTATTTGTAAGTCATCCAGTTTTCTTTATGTTTTATATTTTAATCCTTGGTTCATGTTATTGTAGTGGAGATCTTTACTATTTGGATTTTCATTAGAGTTTCTTAAGGACCTAAGAAAAGGCGACAGTGGAAATCTTTACTATTTGGATTTGCATTAGAGTTGTTTAAAACATGATATGCAACGTTGAGTTGGGCAGTGTAGTTGGGTAAAATTAAGATTATCGCATGTTCTAGATGGAAAATTTGAGGTTGGGTGAAAGATCGGAAGTTGATCTTTTGGCATACTTTATCTGAATGTAGCATCTATTGCCCATTAAGCTCGTATATAAGTGTATCCATTAAGTAATTTTGATTCAAAGATTGTATTTAGCTTTCTTAACATTATCTTTTTCTTTAGCTTCCTTCTGAACCTCTACTACAGCTGCTAGGTCTGCATCGTTCTGTACATAAAAACAAATGATAAGTGAGAAAAAAAACAAATGATAAAGATAGACACACAAAAATGGTAAGATAGTAAATAATAAATGGTAAGAGAGTTAATAACAAATGTTAATTGCATGCCATCTTAAGGTCACCACTATAATCTGTAAATATAGCATTCATATATACCTCTTCTTCCCCTACCTTTGCCTCTACCTTTTCATCTAAGCCTTTATATATCAACCTCCTCTAAATCTTTCTTTAACTCTCCTTCATCCAAATCTTCCTCTTTTTCCACAGGATCCTACTTCAGTTTAGTGGCGGTTTGGTCTCCAACAGAGGACTTCTTCACACATGACAATAATAACCAAATAATTTATTATATGACTGAATTAATCCAAAATTGCATGATGAGATGAGTGCAAACAAATGAAAAGAATAGCACAAATAATAGGTAATAATAACAATACAAAATAGTACTTTCATATCTTTCATTAATTCTAAATTAGTTTGGTCACCAGATCCCAAGGGGGATTCTTTACTCCTATAATAACAAACAAATAAAAATTACCATGCTAACAAATGATAAGAACAACAGAAATAAATGATAATAGATATACAAAATATTGGACCTATTCAAAAATCACAATTCCATTATAACTTTGGCTTCGGCATCGGTCTTCCCCTCCGCCCTCTCGTATGCTTATTTTCTTTAGGAATTAAGGGACATCAAGACAATCAAGGGGATATCATCAAGTTCTTTAGTGAGAGCTTTTTCTTTTTACCTTCAACCTAAACATCAGTTTCTTTAGCCTTCTTCTTCGTATTATTACCTTTGGTCTTTTTGTTGTCTTTTTTAAATCAGCAACTTCCCTCAACTTCTCAACTTCTTCCCTTTCACTCTTACTTTTATGCTTCTCTTCAAGTTTAAGATTCCTTTTCTGTACCTTTGTTTATCATGATCTGAGCAGCTCCTTGCACTTTCTTTTCCCATCATTTTTGTCCTCATTTCCTTCCCGCTTTCTCGCTTTCATTTTGATATTTGTGGAGTATAATAACTACTAGCTCGAGGTCTACTATATCCAAGTGTATTATCTCCAGGTGTAGACATCGATATACATTCTAAAATTTTATTTTGAGTCTACAACAGATTGCGAAGCGGAAACAGGGTTTTAAATAATGATACATTCATTTAAAGTACAAATAAACAATTAATAGAAGCATATCTCAACTATTCCTTTATATATAACCGATCCGATATCTACTTTGATTGAACTGTTACTGATATCATGATGTTGTGGCTCAGGTGTTTCAAGTTCATATTTCTAATAGATATAGCACAAATGATAAATATCAATCATATAAATGAAAAAATCATTCATACCAATGACAAAAATCGATTTGACAAATGACAAGAGAGAGTTTATCTTTAAATGGAAGGAACCAATATACAAATGATAAGAATAATTTATACAATGTATACCATGGCCTCTTGTACAAGTTCTTGTTGCATGTCAGTCTCAGTTGGCTCCAAAGCTAATACTACCAATTTAAGATTGGAAAAAAACTTTTTAAGCGTCACAATTTTATGCAGCTTAAAGGATGTCATTTTCCATTCCTATAGCTTAGGGAACAAATGTTTGATTGCCTCAATTCTTGGTTACTCCAAGTTAGGAATACAGAGGAAAACCGGTATCAGAAGTACCCAGGTAAATATGTGTAGGGATAAAGCTTTATTTGTTTTTTTACGTTCGTCTGATCGATAATTGGCAAACTCCACTGTTTTACTAAAACAAAAATTAAAGGGTTGTTGACCCCTGGGAATTTGTTGAGCTTCGCCAGATCATCTACCAAATAAACAAACTTGACCTTTACATTTCTCCCATTATTTGAGAGTATAAATGATTGTAGAATGTCTAACAAATATAGTCATAGAACATCGTCTACATAACAAACCCAAAAAAATACATATCAAACAAATAACAAAAAATAGCCCAACAAATGACAAAGAAAGTATAAATAAGTGACAAGTGAACAACTGATTGAAATTAAACAATTACTAACAAGAATATCAAATATCAATGATAAAAATGTCCTAACAAATGACAAATTTTGCATCTTATGATGATTATGTTCCAATCGTGCTTGTTCCCTCGCCTTATGGATTTCCTTGAAAGAGTATGTTTTCATCTTATTGGAGAATAACTTATTCCTGAAATCTATTACATACTCAGGATTATCAAATGCGAAATCATTGTTAATATGAGAAACACGTAGCCCCAGAATCAGACAAATATGAATGGGTTTCATCGAAATTATTTTCCCACCAAATTGGAATTTCATATCACTGAGATGACGATCGAATATCTCCACAACCAACGTTGAAATCATCGTTATTGGATCAATTAACAGTAAGGGTACAAAACAAGTGGTACGAAGAACATCCTTCATCACAGCAGGCAGGTTTTTAATCATTTTGCTTATCCGCAAAACTATATACCGAGAGGTATAATTTTTAGTATTGGCTGACTTCCACTCTTCACCCTCCTACATTTGGTTCTCCTCATTAGACTGTTCATACACTTCTTCAGATTGCTCATTACCCACTTCTTTATCAGACTTCATCATTGTGAATTAAGTGACTAAAAGGGGGAAAATCAAACTTTCATCAAACACTTGGTAGGCAGTAATGAGATAACAACATGATTTCCCCAAAGTACAACTTGATTGAAATCATACACACACAAGAGAGAGAGAGAGAGAGACAGAGAGAAACCTACCTGAATCACCGAGTAAGAGAGAAAATAAGATAAATCTAGACAAAAATGGTTGTTGCGGTTGTGTACTAGAATCAAGACAATTTTTTTCATTTGTACGGGTGTTTAGATCAAACTTTATCGAGATACGTGTTATGCCCTTCATGGCGGTTGATTTTCTCCACATCTAATGGTTCATGTTGTTTAGCGCCAAAAAAATCGCTAGTGTTTCACACGCGTGGAACTGAGAAACTCTAGGACAAATGACAATATTTCACCTAATATATGATAAATAGAGTCAAAACAAGATACTTAGACCCTGCTTTACAAATTACACGTGTAATTCAAATGTACACTTGGTGAGAAAGTAATGACACGTGTACAAGTGAATGAATAAAATATTTAAACGTGTATATTTACCAATTTTAAAATAATTTGTATTATTTATTATTTTTGTTCTCCTGAAGTGATATTGTACTTCTTGTGTGGATCACCTGCCTGTAAAAGTTGTTGATTAGCATGCGTAATATAACAACTTTAGTAGAAATAAAATAGTATTTTCAACTCTCAAGTATCAGTTTTGGAATTTGTTATTCCTTGGGCCCGATTCTGGAACATGTGCATTTAGTGGTATTTATTTGGTAAATTGCCGATCCACTTATTTATAGGAAACTATTATGGGCACAACAGTTCTTAATAGGTACACATTGTTAATAATCGAGGTAGCCACTCTCTCCTCTCTGACAAGAACGATACGCGGAGTAAGCCTTAAGAGAAGAATTAACCAAGTAAGAACAATAAAGAACACAAGAAAGGCTTCCAAGAAGAGGGAAGTGGAAAACCCTTGCGGATGAAAAACCACTCCTCACGAACAATTTACTATGATATCAAATAGGTTACAATGATCTTTCAAGCTTCTCAAGCTTTAATGGAGTCTCTTCAAACCCTAGCCTCTCTAAGATTAAACTCACCAAAAATGGCTAATAAAATAACTTAAGTCCTCCTTATATACTAGAGGAATAAATACAAGTAGTACGGATCTCGTGGCAGAATCCAACGTCTCAAAATAAACATCTAGTACAAACCAACGCCAAGCTAGTTCAAACGACTTTGCGATAGTTGGTCTTCATCCTTAGAAACTAAACATCTCGTTCGAACGACATCCAAGCTCGTTCGAACGAGATTGACTCATGGGCCAAAATTCCAGTGAGTACATAAAAAGTTTGTTCGAACGACTTTGAAGCTTGTTCAAACGACTCGTTCGAACGACTTCCTTCTTCGTTCGAACGACTATGACAATCTTGATTTGAGTTCATACCTAACAATCTCCCACTTGAAATCAAATCCCATAACCCATCTCCAGATCTCCCAATGAATTGCTCTCACTACCCGGACCTTCAATCTTGAAGACCCACAAAAGTTGTACATGTCATCAACTTTTGAAAAGTCGTCACCTTCGTAAACATATCGGCCGGATTCACATCAGTGTAAATCTTCACAAGCTTCAGCACACCATCCTCGAGGAGCGAGTGAATATAGTGATACCGAATAATAATGTGTTTGGTCCAAGAGTGAAAAGCCAAATTCTTCGCTAAGTGTATAGGGCTTTGACTATCACTATACAACTTAGAAGAAAAATTTTATCTGCCGAGCTCTTTCATCAACCCCTTAAGCCAAACCATATCTTTGCATGCTTCTGTAGCTGTAACATATTTCGCCTCCGTTATAGACAAAGCTACAATATTCTGTAGCCTAGAAGCCCATATAACTGCACCGCTTCCCAATGTAAAAACGAAACCACTAGTGTTATATCACATATCCATGTCACCCGTCATATCAGAATTAGCAAAACCCTGTAAGCATATCTGAGAACCCCCATAGCATATTGCCATATCTTGAGTCCCCTTTAAATACCTCAGTATCTATTTCACAACTCTCCAATGCTCCTTGTCTGGATTGCTCATATACCTACTAACAACACCCACAGCTTGGGCAATATCTGGTCTTGTATAAATCATAGCGTACATTAGGTTACCAACTGCAGAGTGATAAGGAACCTTCCGCATCTCATCGCGATTCTTCTGCGTCTTTGGACAATAATCCTTTGATAATTTGAAGTGGCCTCCCAATGGTGTACTAACAACTTTAGAACCATCCATATTGAACAGCTTTAGTACTTTGTCGATGTACTCAGCTTGAGACAACTTCAATTCTCACCGCTTTCTATCCCTTGTAATACGCATACTAAGAAATTTTTTCACTGATAGGCACATAATATTTACGTGTAAAGATCCTAAATTTATATCTACCTAGTCATTTATTAAATAAATGTGACACTAATAGTGTTTTTGTTTGTATTTACAGAAATCGGTCACATGATAAACAAGTCGTATATTTTTTTTCCCGATTTTTAACGAAGAACAAGGGTGATGCACTCTAACAATGATTCTTATTTAAAGTTGTCAACAAAAGACCCATGCATGGAAGCCCATTGAAGAGAATTAGATATAAATATTAATTTCACGAGTTGTAATATATATGCATGATTTTAGGCATTGTTTAGGGGAATTAAAATTAATGGTGATATTTTGTTACCCTTCCTATACTCTATAAATAGGAGGGGAATCCTACCCGTGAAAGATGATCTTGGGGAGTGTAAATCAAAGTTCAATAAGCAATAATGTTCTTTTTCTTCACTTTTTTCTTGTCTTTTACTTTTATCGTAGTAATAGTAATATGACAATGATCAAATGGAGGAGTAGCTAATCTTCTTAGCCAAGGCTAGAAGAAGCTCCACCCAACGTAGCCCTAGTGTAGATTGTGTAGCTTAGTTAGAGTAATTACTTTCTCTTTATCTTGGAATATTGCATATTCGTATTCCTTCATCCTATGCTTGACCATAGCTAGGATTAGGATGAATAATGAATATATGTAACCATCTTGTTGGACCATAACAAGATAGGTTAAGAACATGGAGAAGAGAACATAATCCATACCAATCAACCGGACCATGGTAGAGTAAGTTGGTTAGTTCCCAATTACTAAATCTCTTGTATCTTTTGATGTATTGCATATGCCCGACCAAGGATATGCGATACGAGAACTCATAATTTACTTTAATTATTTATACTATCTAATGGCTACAAAGGGTAGAGTGGATTCGATGCCTTGGTTTCCACTCCAATTTATCTTATAATTTGTTTCGCTCTTTTTTTTATTTCAAAATCAACACAAACTCGTTGTTATTGAATAAAACTAGTAGCTCAAAGTATAATTCGCACCACAAGTGTTTAGGGATATGACCCTGGTTACCCTTGTACTTAACGGTACACCATGCACTTGCGGATCTTTTAAGACGTCGGTTTATTAATCGATCAAGTTTTTGACGCCGCTGTCGGGGACTTGCAAAGTTGCATTTTATTTTTGAGTTATTTTATTTTAAGACAATTTTTCTTTTATTTTTCTTTTTCTTTTCCTTTTTTGGATTCGAAAACAAAGTGATTGAGTGATTGGCTTAAACTCTTTTGACGTTACTGTATGTGTGAAGTCTGTCTCTGAATGTTTTACAGTTTTTGATTATCTATACATCAGAATTGGGAAATACGTTTGCTGCAAAATTTTCATATAATTCAAAACCTTTTCCGAATTGCTATAGATTATATTTTTCTACTTAGTCGTTTGAGAGTTACAGCCTTTTGAAATAGCAGTAAAAACTGTCTCAGTAAAGGACGCTGCTGTTCATTAATCATTTGTTTTGAGTATTAGGAATGCTAAATTCTAAAATCTTTCTTCTTGAATATTTTTCCTTTCTGAATTATCATTCCAAATTGATATTATTTATTACTCTCTCTCAGCCGAGCTGAAAGATATGCACATTTAAAAATTAGGACATCGCAAACTACAATAAACTTGGAAATTAAATAAATATTGTTATCGCAAGTTCACTAATCATTTTTCTCTTATTTTGCTGGATAGTCACAAATTCGGAAACTTGACGGACAATACGCAAAGCTAAAAGCATAATCAAATCCATCCTTCTTGTGCCCCCTAAGTGAAGGGGCACTTCCTTCTTTCGCCCCCTAAGTGAAGGGGCGGTCACGGCTTCACCGGGAAACACTTCCTGTAGATTGGTATCTCTCTATACTTGACATCTATAAGGGGTTCATATCCACTCCGCCCCGGCACTAGGAACATAAAGTCGTGTGGACTGTACAAATGCACGCTGCTCTAATAAAATATTTGTTGTGGTTATATTGACCTATTGGCGTGATTAAATTTGTTTTCATTCCAACATTAGTAAAGGTAAAAACTGTTGAAGACTTGCGGGATTTTATAACCCAAAAAGCTTTCTAACAAGTGGGACCACCCATTAGGGATACGAAGAAATTCGTATCACACGAAAATTGAACGTCCCGGACCTCAAAATAATTGTTAATAATAAAGAGCAGCAAGATTCCCGCAAGATTTCATCACCCAACGGATAGGAGTACTAGACCGGGGTACAAACACGGGTTCATAGGATACAGCCCCAGCCTAACGCCGCGAAATACTGGTTGTAGGTTTACGACGTACGATAAGGCGATAAGGCGACTCCACCTCGGGCATAAGGTCGACGTACGATAAGGCGACTCCACCTCGGGTATGAGGACTGAACATCTACTTTAAGCTGGTACTAGCATAGTGACACAGGGGAGTATAGGAACCAAAGCCTTTTGCCATTGTACCCATTCTGAACATAGAAGAATATAGGGGAGACCTATTTATTACTTCTAAAAAATGTTGATGTGCTAGATTTAGGTTTGAATGGTTATTTATTGTATTGGGTATTGCTTTTATTTCAAAATATCATACATGCAAGAACATTGGAATCCATACAGCTCACAATTCGACATCCCGCAACAATCTCAAAATTATTTTCAATCATGGGATCACCAAAATTCTTAATACATGGAACATTTCCAATCTTATTCATATAAGCAGGCCCATCTGTCCATTCAGTCATCCAATCAGTTCTCACCCGCTCTACCTAAACCATCTTTGGAAGACACCCTTGCTATCTTCATGCAACAATCAATGGAAAAAAAAGCAAACATCGTTATTTCAGCAACAAATGATTCAATTCCAACAACAGACTTTGGTTAATCACACTTCTATAACCCAATCTATCTCTAGATTAGAGACTCAGATAACTCAGTTGTCAACAACGTGGAGTGAAATAAAGTATAAAAAACTTCTAAGTAATGAAGAAGAATAATTAGATGTTAAATCCCCTAGTGATTTAGAAATGGATGAATTCAAGCGTAATCAAGGAATGTTTTCTTCGTGGGGTGAATGGATACTATATTGCGAGACAGATTTAGAAGATGAACAGTTTAAGGTCGATGATCTTATGTTAAATGGAGATCTTGAAGAAGCAGCTAACATGTCTAATACAATTCTTTCTCAATCGCCTCCAAATTCAGCCCTCAACATTCAACCATCGATTTCACCCTCCATCATTTCATTTGTCAACCCAATAAATTCTTTTGAGGAAACTATGACCGTGACTGAATATTTTTCCCTCTCCTCTAATGATTTTTCTAACGATGATGATGACGAGATAAAATATGAATTTATGGAATCACCGTCTCATTATACGATAATATGCGAGGAATTTGTAGATGATGATATTTGAACCAAAGTCAAGAAACTAGAAATTGCCAAACCTGTTACAGATGTTATCAACTTGTCATTTCCTTCTCAGTCTCCTTATGAGTCACCTCCGCCTTGCCTTAAGCCGCGTCCACCTGACACAAATTATGATGTTGAAAACCAGTGGGTGAACTACCCTTCTTCACAGGATATATTACTATTATTGGGGGTTGATTATGTTGTGGTTACTCCTTCACCAACCCTCCCTATACCTATGCCTACATCTTCATTTCACAAGCCACTTAGGGGTACCATAATTGTTAATGAATTTGCAGATTTGATACGCGATAACTATAGTTGTACTACTCTATTGATCAATGTCTGAATTATTTCAAGTACTGGGATGACCCCATAATTCTTAAAATAGTACAAGCATTATCACCTGTAACAGAGCCATACAAACTTGATCCCTACCCACAACCACCCGATCGACATCACTTTAATGGTTCAAGTCACCTTTTGGAAAATAATGAATATCAAAATATATTTTTGGTGTATGGGGGTATACCCTGTAAAATATCTCAAAGTGAGATTCCCCATAAATTAAATTAAGGAAATTTTTTATCCTGGGGGATTAGATTCTAAGTTATTTTTATGTATCATGATTACATCAGCACAATTAGGTATAGATTAGGAGAACCACTATTTTTCTATTATCTGGTTATTCAAGGATAAGGACAATTTTGGTGTTCATCAGTTATTTAAGGAGAACTTGCAACCTGGATAGTTCATCAATTATTGTACTTTGTACCCCTTTAGACTTATATCATGACATTCAAGTTTGGGGGTACATTCGTCTGGCAGAAAACGGTAAAACTTAGCACTTCTTGGGAGGCAACCCAAGGCACATTCAGGTGAGAAGTTCCAGTTTTTTATTTCCCATTTCATGTATTAAATTTTGTTCTCAAACATTGAGGACAATGTTTTATTTAAGTTTGGGCGTAGAAAAATCATTTCCTTAAATGTTTTTTGTAGAAAAATGAAATAATAGCACTTTGACAATTTATGATATATTTTTGATGAATTTCCAAATACTTAAACTGATTTTACCTTGACATAAATATTATGAAAAAACCTAAATTTTGAAATTGTACCAAGTATACACTAGAATATTATGGAATATCTTAAGCTAGATATACTATATTTTTATTAGCGACTAATTCAAGTTAACTTGGCATATTTTGGAAACTTGCACTTCCCTGTAGTTTTGTAATTAATACCTTCAATAGATTTTTGCTCAGTATTAGGGAAATTTAGCATTTATGTTAGGAATAGTTTGCTACAAGGGAGACAACTGCCTAAGATTAAGTTCATTCCTAAGAAAAAAAAACAAACCAAATGTGCTCCAAAAACTTTTACACTGCAAGGCTACTCACATAATTAAGAACTGAAAGAGGAAAAATTATCACCAATCTCGAGTTTGACCATGAACTATGTGAAAGGAGCATAAGAAAATATTACTTGTGAGAATTCTGAGTCTAGGTCATGATGGGGCACCAGACCCTGGCAACCTTAGCCAACTAGCAGGGATTGTCGACCAAAAACTCCTTGTTACGGAGGCTTCACTAAAAAACAAAGTACTCAAAAGAAAAGGCTTGCAAAAGAAAAAGAAAAAAAATTCTAGGAACACGAATTGACTAAGTCACTTGTCAAGCTGACCGTTGAATTTATTCCAGTAAGAACTAGACTACCAAAAACTGAGTAAATTATTCTAGACAATGCATTAGGCGATAAAGCTATTTTTATTGTACACTCAAATATAGCTAAAGCAAAATACTTGAATCTCTTTATAATCTTGAGGTAGTACCTCTAGTTTCGGATAAGCTTAAAATATTTTTTGATATACTTTAGAATAACAAGTTTAAGGATTTTTTCATTGGTATATTTTTGTCACAACTAACTAAGGTTAAGTTCACAAGAAATAAGTCATGTGTATTCTAGAATTGTTTAAAATGTCATTATTAACTTTTGTGGGTATAGTCACTGCAAACCCTCACGAGACAACACTCGTCCACCAGGCTAAATCTGAGGGTTTAACGGCTTGTTCCATACGTCAAATGCAGCCGCGTGATATACGAAAATAGTTTTTGTTTACTTTTGCTTGAGGACTAGCAAAATATAAGTTTGAGAGTATTTGATAGACACGTAATATTTACGTGTACAACTCCTAAATTTATATCTACCTATTCATTTATTAAATAAATGTGACAATAATAGTGCTTTTGTTTGTATTTACAAAAATCGGTCACATGATAAACAAGTCGTATATTTTTCTGATTTTTTACGAAGAACAAGAGTGATGCACTCCAACAATGATTCTTATTTGAAGATGTCAACCAAAGACCCATGCATGGAAGCCCATTGAAGAGAATTAGATATAGATATTATTTTCATGAGTTATAATATATATGCACGATTTTAGGTATTATTTAGAGGATTTTATATTAATGGTGATATTTTGTAACCCTTCCTATACTCTTTAAATAGGAGGAGAATCCCACCCATGAGAGATGATATTGGAAAGTGCAAATATCTAGGTTCAATAAGCAATAAAGTTTTTGTTCTTTTCTTTTTTTTTGTCTTTTACTTTTATCGTAGTAATAGTAGTATGGCAATGATCAAAATGATGAGTAGTTAATCTTCTTAGCCAAGGCTAGAGGAAGCTCTACTCAATGTAGCCTTAGTGTAGATTGTGTAGCTTAGTTAAAGTAATTACTTTCTCTTTATCCAGGAATATTGCATATTCGTATTCCTTCGTCCAATGCTTGACTATAGCTAAGATTAGAAGAAATAATGAATCTATATAACCATCTTGTTGGATCATAACAAGATAGGTTAGAAAATGGAGAAGAGAACATAATCTATACTTATCAACCGGACCATGATGGAGTAAGTTGGATTATGGGTAGTTCCCAATTACAAAATCTCTTTTATCTTTTGGTGTATTGCATATACCTGACCAAGGATATGCGATACGGGAACTCGTAATTTACTTTAATTATTTATGCTATCTAACGGTTTCAAAGGGTAAAGTGGAATCGATGCCTTCATTTCCACCCTAATTTATCTTGTAATTTGTTTCGTTCTTTTTAAATTTCAAAACCTACACAAACTCGTTATTATTGGATAAAACTAGTAGCTCAAAGTATAATTTGTACCACAAGTCTCTTGGGATACGACCCCGCTTACCCTTGTACTTAACGGTACACCGTGCACTTGCGGGTCATTTAAGACGTTGGTTTATAAATTGATCATTCGCCGCTCCCAAGTCCTTCATAAAAATCTCTCGAGATAACAGTTCTTTCAACTTAACTATCGCTCCCATGTAGACACTTGCTACCAACATATCATCTACATACAGAAGTAGAATAATATACGAGTTCCCCGTATTCTTGATAAAATAACAGTGATCTGCATTGCTCTTCGAATAGCTATTTCTGGATATGAACTGTTCAAACTTCAAATACCACTGTCTCGGCATTTGCTTCATACCGTATAAACTCTTTGTGAGCCTACACACAAGATCTTCTTTCCCTTTAACCGAATACCCTTCTAGCTATTTTATAAAAATTTCTTCATCAAGGTTACCGTGAAGAAATGCGGTCTTGACATCAAGTTGTTCAAGATACAAATCTTCAACAGCAACTATATTCATCACAACCCGAATAGTAGACATCTTCACAACAGAAGCAAATTTTTTGTCGAATTCAACGCCTTCTTTTTGTTAAAAGCCCTTCACCACAAGTCTAGCCTTGAATCTCCTTGAACCGTCAGATTCCTGTTTTAGTCTGTATACCCACTTGTTGTGCAATTCTCTATTCCCCGACGGTAGCCGAACTAAATCCTAAATTTGATTAACTAATAATGACTGAATCTCATCATCCATAGCAAGCTTCCACTTGCTCTTGGCTTCCACATCTAAAGCCTCCTTGTAACTTTCAAGTTTACCACCATCTGTAAGTAGCAAGTGATTTAAAGAATTTATGTACCTTGCCAAAATTCTTGCAACTCTCGGCTCCTTTCGAAGTTCTATTAGAATGTCTAGATCATTAGGTTCCTCATTTTGATTCGGTACAATTAACTCAACAATGACTTCTACATCATCCTCTTGAGAGGGTTCATCATCTTTAATGTCAACACTTTTCGCTACTTCACCATGAATCCTTTCCACATGTACTTTGAAGTCTTTATATAAGACTTCCTCATTGAATGTAAAATTACGGCTCTGGATAACTTTCCGATTCTTCACATCCCAAAACCGGTGGCCAAACTCATCACCACCATATCTAATGAATATGCACTTCATCGACTTTGCATCTAGCTTTGTCCTTGTATCAGAATTATCAAACACATATGAGGTACAACAGAAAATATGTAAGTGATTAAGATTTATCTTTTTACTGATCCATGCTTCTTCAGGAAGTCCAAAATCCAAAGTCGTTAAAGGCCCTCTGTTAATCAAGTACGCCGCTGTACTAACCGCATCCGCCCAAAAATACTTTGGTAATCCAGCGTTGAGTCTCATACTTCTTGCTCTTTCGTTTATTGTTCGGTTCATGCATTCTACAATACCATTTTGTTGCGGTGTTCTGGGAATAGTCCTTTGTCTCTTAATCCCATTTGATGCACAAAAGTCTTCAAACTCGTCACTACAGTATTCACCCCCGTTATCCAACTTGAGACACTTCAGTTTCACCAGTTTCATTTTCAATTAGAGCGCTCCACCTCTTAAATTTATCGAACACATCTAACTTATACTTTACGAAGTAGACCCACAGTTTACGAGTAGCATCATCGGCAAAAGTAACGTAGTAATGAGAACCACCAAGAAAAGACACCTTGGTTGGCCCCTAAAACATCCGTGCGTACAAGATTCAGCTTTCTGGGTTTCCTTGATCATCCAAATAATTTGAAACTAACCTTCTTCTGTTTTGCAGGAACACACTCTTCAAAAAACTTGAGGTCAACCTTAGAAAGACCCTCTAGCTTTCCCTTCGTTACCATTATCTTCATCCCCTTTTTACTCATGTGACCGAGCCGTTTGTGCCACGTACTTGTATCAATTCCCGGAGTAGCCACACAAATAGTAGAAATTGTGCTTTACATTATATACAATGTTCCTTGTCACAAGCCTTGAGCTACCAACATAGCTCCCTTTGTAACCTTCCAAAAGGTTACACCAAAGGTACACTCATATCCGACATCATTCGCCAATTTGCTAATCGATATATGGTTATGCTCCAGTTTAGGTACAAGTCACACATTCTGCAAAAGCCAATGTTCCCCCTGAAGGTAACAATAACCTAGCATTTCCCCTTCCAGTAATATTGCGTGTACTCTTATCTGCAAGAAAGATCGCACCGAAGTCTCCTTTAACAATATTAATAAGAAAACCTACATTCACAGTATCATGGAAGAAAGAGCCCGAATCAACAATCCAAGATTCGTTAACATCGTCCCATGATAGTAGTAAAACCTCATCAGAACTAACCTCCTCAGTAAGGTTCATTGTATCTTTCTCTTCATCATTAATCTTCTTAAAAGAAGAAGAGTTGCAATCTCGCCTGAAGTAACCCTTCTTTCCACAAGACCAACACGCATTGGGCGGCTTAGACTTTCCTCGACCCCTTCCAAATTTTAACCCTTTTCTGTAAGGCCTTCCTCTTTCTTCAACGTTCAACATACTGTCGTTTGAACTCGAAGAGGGTTTAGATGTTTTACTCCTATTATCTTTAATCATAATCAACGAGACTATAGTGTCAAATTTGATGTCTTCCTTCCCCGATGAGCTGCTCACAGCTGTAATGAATCCTTCCCAGCTTTTTGGCATCTACCCTAGAAGAGCCCACGCTCTCACCTCCTCGAAAAAAATGATTTTAACAGATTCCATTTGAGCATGTATGGTATTGAACTCACTGATGTGAGCTTGCACACTACCATTTTCCTTCATCTTTAAAGTAAACAAGCGCCATAAAAGATGTACCTTATTTGCCCCAAACGGTTCCGAGTACATAGCGGACAACGTCTCCATTAAACCCTTCGTAGTCGTAACTTTAAAGATCATGTGTAGAATCTGAGATGATAGCACTAACCTAATGGTTCCAAGCACTTTGCAATCCAATCGCGCCTACTTAGCAGCATCGTATTCTAGTGGCATCCTCTCAACTCCACCTAGTGGTAGATCAAGATCCTTCTGATAGACGTAATCTTCTATCTGCATCTTTGACACTCCAAAATTTGATCTATTAAACTTTGTGATCTTCAACTTCTCCTGATCGGCTATCGCTCTTCGCCACACAAGCCCTAACACTCGCTTTGATACCAATTATTAAGAATCAAGGTAGCTACTCTCTCCGCTCTGACAAGAACGATACGCAAAATAATCCCTAACAGAAGAATTTACCAAGCAAGGACAATAAATAACACAAGAAAGGTTTCCGAGAAGAGGGAAGTGAAAAACCCTTACGGATGAAAAACCACTCCCTACGAACAATTCACTATGATATCAGACAGGTTACAATGATCTCTCAAGCTTCTCAAACTTTAATGGAGTCTCTTCAAACCCTAGCCTCTCTAAGATTAAACTCACCAAAAGATGGCTAATAAAATAATCTAAGTCATTTTTATATACTAGAGGACTAAATACAAGTAGTACGGATCTCGAGGCAGAACCCAACGTCTCAAAATAGATATCTAGTGCAAACCTACGCCAAGCTCGCTCGAACGACTTTGCAATAGTTGGTCTCTAGTTCTAGAAACTTAACATCTCGTTCGAACGACATCCAAGCTCGTTCGAACGAGATTGACTCCTGGGCCAAAATTCTAGTGAGTACAAAAAAATTCGTTCGAACGACTTTGGAGCTCGTTCGAACGATTTCCTTCTTCGTCTGAATGACTTCGACAATCTTGATTCGAGTTCATACCCAACACACATGTGAGAGAAATGATAAAAAAGTAAAATCAAAATTTAATTATTTAAAAGCCCATTTCACACTCAATAATTTCTTTTTTAGCTCCTTCATCAAAATTCTTATGAAATCTGGCATTGGAGCATACCGCCGTGCACTCTCAACATTAAGCGGGCAATAAAATAATTTGTCACTTTCCTAACTTAATCATACATCTCCATCATAAGAAAAACTATATGTTTACGACTTCACGAAAACAAAAAATGGTCAGGGTTAGTACTCGTTTGCGTCAATTAATTTTAATGTAAGTAACCACTTGCATACGAAAAACATATTCTTGAACTTTTTGATATAAATGGGGACTTACATCAAATATTGACATATGCCATTATTTTTATTTAAATTTTAGTGTAAAAGATGACTGGTTTTTTTTTTTTTTTTTTTGTATAAGTGGGGACTTGCGTCAAATATTTTAGACTCAAGTAAGTAGTTATTAATTTAATTTTATATTTTATGATGGAAAGATGCGGAGAGTGAGAAATGGAGTTTAATGTTCTACTCGTATTAAGAGCACAAGAGAGTGAGGGATATGCTTCAATGGCGGCTTTGGCAGATGATTTTAATGGAAGAGCTAAAAAGTATTTATTGGAGAAGAAATGATAGGTTTTGAAATAATTTTATTTCTATTTTTAGAGCATTACTTTTTTGCCCTTCCTTTCTCATGTGCTCCTATTAAAATCACTAGTGCGAACAACGGCTTCCTTGTTTATATCCATATATTGAATTAGAAGTAAAGAAACTTCCAATGGCTAGTCTGCGATGTTATATACAAATACAACTCTTTTAGTTAAATGAAGTCTACTGCATGTAAGCACTGGATTTAGGCTAACTTCATCAACTCTAATAATTACTGAAATGCTACTGCAATGAAAGCAGTTACTGAAATGTTTACTTGATATTGCACATACAAGGAGGGAAATAAAGCTGCCCATTTTATTGCTGCAGAGATGATCATATAAATATGCTAATCAGTGCGACAAGAGACTTAACTATAAAGATGAGATCTCCAACCTGCTGTACATTGTAAGCCAACAACACTTCAAATGCTAAACTCTGGCCATTTCCAAAATTTGCCAAGCAGTTTGGCAATAATGAATTTGCGCATAAATCAGTATTTTTAAAGGTCCTTATCTTTTGGCATTACTGTCAGAAAATGTATTCCATAAAAAGCTAAATCATTCAGCAACTTTTTCGAAACCAATATATCCCATTACACCGAATCATCGGCAATTGCAGAAATCCGTATTTTCAAAAACAGCCAAGTATTTGGCAATTTCACAGAATCCAATTTTTGGGAAGAAGTCTAAGACTTGGAAATTTGAAGAAAAAAAACTGGATATACCTAAAGTCGATTAACCATTTGGTAATTGTGCCAGAATTGACACCTTGAAAATGGGCTAAATTACTTGGCATCTTTTGCTGAAACTGAAATAGATATTTCTGATCAGCCAAATGTACCGGTGAAACAGATATGAAAAAGGCCGGATAGTATGGCTACTCTGAAATCCTTCTTTCTAAATTTCCCTATCATTTGAAAGTAGAGGCTCTTTAAAGTATTGTTAAATTCAATACTTCAACAATCATACAATGCCACAAATAATTTATATAAAAATTACAATAACTGAACAATACCCATGATAAGAACTGTGAATTACCTTTAGTGAGCAGAGATCAATGACTCCTCATTTCCCAATGTGCTCGAGCGCCGTAATAAGAGTACTAATTCGGCATGGTATCCCACAGCTTTCTTGAACTTAAATAGCATATTTAAGTTCAAGAAAGCTGTGGAAGAGCATGACAGAACTCAAACAAGTTTCTCTCCTTTCCCTTGCTTTGGTTTGTAAGAGAGACTGAGAGATGAAACAAAGGGTTGCCCATACATACATTCATTCATTCAAATCTATCATGGACCACTCTAGATATGTACACAAATCTCTGAAGTCTGAAACACAACTTTATAGAGAGAAACTGAGAGATGATAAACAGAAACAGACGAGACTAGGGTATGTAGGGTTCACACACTTAGTCGTGCACACTCTGACCTGACCCTCTTTTGGTGCGCAGTAGTAGTAGATGCATATATAACGTGACATACATGAAACTCACCTAATAACATTATCTCAAATTTAAATACAATTCGACGACCACATATATTTGATTAAAAACAAAAATAATAAATCATCCCATCACTCTCACACACATGTTATGTGATCACAATATCTCCTACTATTATTATTATTATTATTATTATTATTATTATTATTATTATTATTATTTGGAAGTAAAGGTGCAAGTGTGAGGGATGGGTGTTTTTATGGTCCATACCTACGTACGTCACCCACACTATCTAAGAAATACATCAAGTTTTCGCCTTTAGCTTAAGAGCATCTCCGATAAGGCCTTGGTTGAATGAAAGATAACAGGCAGGTAATTATACTCTTATAAACATCAAAGGGTCCTGACTTAACCCTAACTTGCCTAGCAAAAAAATGTTTAAGAGACACTGCTGATACTTGGGGTACACATGTTCTTTCTTATATATTAAAGAGGCGTGTTTGAGTGTGGAACCAATTCTGCAGAGTTAGCTGATTCGATCAATGTTTCAACTGAGGACATGTTTGTCACCGGAAGCGTTTCTGGTGATTTAGATAATTGCTGACCATATGATTAACTAGTAGTAATGTGTTTGTAACGTAACAAAGGATGCCTAAGTTAGGTATGAGATGGACTCTTAAGAGTGTTGCTCGTAAATAGCAGAGGTACAGTATCCCCATTGTTGTGTCGGAGTTATTATGTTTGGCTGAGATGGATCACGTGACGTCATCAATTCGTTACTTACTTCGTTGTGTCGCTTTAGAAGGTGGGGACTGATTACTATGTGTCACCCGTCCCATGTTATCACATGCAGGTGTTAAGCAAACCATGCCCGCATATTTTCTACAACACTATCAATTATTTTTGGCTTATTATTTCCTCATTATTGTCATGTATCATTGATCCTCAAATTATATCCACAAACTAATTATGAAAAACTAATAATATGAAAACGCAAGATTCCATGTCGTCTATGTACAGAAGACTTTACTGTGATGGCCTAAAAGTATGGCGCGAAGCTGTTGGCCAAGGTTTACAATATCAGGAAAATCAGATTATATTAATTTTAGCTAGAAGCTCGGCCCACAATCTGCAAAATAGGATATTTCCGGAAATGACATAATGACCGTTACAAAACTTGAACCTTCGGAGCCGAAATCTCCATGGCATACGTCTAAAATGTTTCTAAAAATCTTATCAGTTTCTACGAGTTGACAACCCCCTTTCATATTTCCAAATTCCAATACGTTTACGAAATAGAGACAATTATGTTTGCAAACAAATACTCACGATACCAATAAAATCAAGTATACATGCAGTTGTTCGATAGCTTTACAGCAATAAAAATGGACTTTTTTCACACAAAAATGTCAGTACCAGTGAGAACCCCGATCACTGCATGAACACAAGGGTGGAGGAGGAGTACAAGGTTTAGATGGTGGTACATAAGGTCCCTATACTATGAAGAACAGTGGTAGTACTAGTATTTGTAAGTTGTAAGTTGTAAGTTGTAAGTTGTAAGTTGTAAGTCTAGGCTTTGCTTCCAACCATATATCTTTCTTAACTTACGTCTATAGTACTACAACAGGACAGATAATTCTTCCTTCTCTTCGAAACAGTAGTAACCCTACGACGTACCTGTTTCCCACCCCTTTGTTGTGTGTTGTTGTTTTCCTCTTCACGTGTCTCGGCTAGCTGTGCTACCTTGTATATAATGTACCATAAGTCGACGATAATGATACGCTCGGTGTGGCCTACCGGTCGCTATAAGCCATGTTAGGGAGTTGTCACTCTTCTGTACTGTTGTTTGTGAGGTGTGATTATCATTCTGATTATTGCAAAGGTAAAATTTGACAGGAATGGTGATGTAGTGTTTGAGATTTGATAACTGAAAATCATTGTGTCTTTGTCATTGGATTTTCAGATTTTGAGTTTTCATCTGATCTGACGGGAATCTAAACAGTGATAGTTGATTGCTGTGAATGACGAATATTGATGAGCGCAATATCTTTGGTAATATCTTTGGCATATTGTGCCTTTAGAGCCATTTTAGAGAAAATTGTACCAATGTAGAATCACATCTATAAAAATGCTCACAGTACTATTTTGCCATGAAATGAAACACTAATGTAGTATGAAAGCATGGGCGGTGTGATCGTCTTATCTTACATACCCATTAAACTCCGCAGTCTTTAACTCAAACTGATGAGAACCTAAAACGAGGGTCCTCTTGAATAACCAAGATTTGTCCCACGCCCATCAAGAGAAAAAAATCAACCCATGTTAATTGGTTTCTCTACGAAAAACATGCAAGGTTAAAAAAACTAATTACTTTCATGTTCTTGGTGAGATGTGGTTCTTAAACTTTTCGTATGTGTTTGAGCAATGTAGGCGCAATTCATGTTCCACGGGAGATAAAAGAAGATCTAATAGTAAGTAGTATTGGGGAAGAATGAGATCACTTTAAGAGTTATGGTCGTGGAATTAAAAAACTTTATCTCAAAATCTGGGTGTGACCAGGATTACAAAAAACCATGAGAAGTCACACTGTTAACTGATTAGATACCTCTACAATTGAAACTGCATCATATTAAAGCCTGACTAAATATCTGTCAGTACTACTGAAACTCGCTTTGCTAATTCATGGACGTAATCAAGTGCCCCGGATCCACCATTACCCAACTTTCAGTGTAGGATTACTGAGCAACGTTGGTGCATAATCGTTACCCTTAGAATCATACTTTATAGGGTTTAGAGTTACATACCTAGATTATCCTCTTTAGAAACTTGGTGTACATATATTGCCGTCTCATGTTATGTTACTTATGTATAATGTTGAGATAAATAGTCCTATAAAAGCCTTGCACTTGAAAAAATATTAGATCATGGGTTACTCCTCTCATTGCCAATTTGTTTTGAGATGAAACCTAACAACACAGCATCTAAACAAAGGGGATATTGAGGAGTAGGGACAAATAGAACGGGACGGGAATTATGAGACTTATAGTAAATAGAGTACAAGTCGTTTGTTTCCGTTTCGGGTCAATTTCGTGGGTCCGTTTAACAGGCTGTTTTAAAACCCGACCCTACCCACCACCACTTTACAACAACAATAAATAAAGTATGGGCAGGTGATGACCGTTGGATCTAAACTATCTTCACTCGCTGTAGTCGGTGAGACATAAACAAATTCTGAAACTTGTCCAAATTCTTTTAGAATCTTTTGCCGCCAATTTTACCTCCAAATTATATCCATCAGTTTTTGATGTGGAGGAGGAATTTACCGGATGGTCTTTGTCTACGGGATACTTATACATTTTGGCCACCAGTTAAGACACATACTTCCTACCCTGAGGGACGTGATAGAGGATAGTACATTAACCCAACATTTTTTTACTGTAATATTTCCGGGAGTTGGAAATTTATCAAAATGAGTTAATACATTACAAACTGAACATCGATCATGTAAACCAACACGGCAAACAGCTATGAACACCCGAGTTTGGACATGCAAGTTGAAAATCATATCTCAAATTCAAAGTTCGACTGGATATTGGGAATGTATTTTCAGAATAAACGGTTTTACGACCCGTTGGTCGTTATTTTCTTCTTAATTTTGTTTATTTTACATAATGGCATATTCCCAAGGAAGTTTCTCTCTATAGTAATAGAACTGTAGAGGAAATTAAAGGTTACCTTTCAGGATTTCACTCTCTCTCTTTCTCTCTCTCTCTCTAGACTTTGTGTCTCTCTATCTCTATATAATTATTACATAGCAAAGGAGCAAAAGCTCTCCAGTTTTCTCACTCTGTATCTAGAGTTTCATCTCAGTTCTACATCATCAATGTGAAGAAGAGAGAACTCTTTCATATCTTTCCACAGCTTTCTTGAACTTCATATCAGTACTTTCAAGTTCAAGATCGCTGTGGGAAGCAATGTAAGCGTTTGATGTTCTTCTTCATCGTAGCATAGCGTCTGTTACACAGAAATGACTAATGATATGGAGACCATCAAGGTAAGGAATATATTAATTCTTCCAACTGTTCAATCAGATCTTGAATTTTACTAAGGTAATATCTCGTTAAAGAGTTTCTTCACAATTTAATGAAAAATATCTCGTTAAAGATATTTTTTCTTATAGTTAATCTAACGAATTAAGCCTTTGTAGTCTGTAGCATCAGAGATTAAGACTATGTCTGCATTCTACAACTGAGTTGAATTTTACAACGCTGTCGGGCAGGATTAATATTGTCCCCTAACACTCTGGAAACATTTATTGATCATGAGTCTGTTTGTTGCTGTTTTATATAGTACACTTAGGGAACTTTAAACAAAAATTGAGCCACATTCTGATTTAGATGAGGTATTAAGGTGATTATCTTTTATGGGCGATTGATGAGCAACAAGTTTTTTGCTTTTTCTCTGATCATCACCTCATTCTACTGCATAAGGAAACAATGGATGGACTCAAGGCGTATAAATGTAAGCGGAATTGCCATTTGTAATTTATCCTAGAGTTTGGTTTATTACCGGGCATTGTAAAGCCCAGTTTCACATAAAAAAAGACTGTTGAACCATGAATTTCACAAGAAATTATCTGGTTAATTCCCCAGGAGGACTTACTTGTTACCTTTAGGGAGACCTTGCTCGTACTCTTCAGACCTGCGCGGCACGAGCTCATACATATCCGTTAAAGCACTTTTTCCTTCTTTAATTCATACAATCACTTTGTGCCGGCCTTTATAGAAGCCCCCAACTTCCGCAGAAAAGATAGAAGTGAAGAAAGACTTTTGAATTATGATTACAAGTGCCTCCAGTTTTTTTTTTTGTTTCGGCTCAAACCAACACTATACATACATGGTATTTCGAAGATGAATTTTCGTATTTAAATGTTACAAATAACAAATTTTAGTGTAGAGTGGATCGTCTATTAATCATAAAGTGTACGTCATGTCCAGACCAATTGAAATATCAAACAATAGTGCCGTCTTCAAAATACATTTATTAAGCGTAATTTTGTTGCTTTATGAACTTGCGGAATTTTGTGTATTTCTGTATTTCGTATATGGTACACTTTGGGATCTCTAAAACGTAATTCAGTCTTAGATTAGGTTAAGATTATTTCCTTAAGGTTAGTATCATGAGTGATTTGTAAACAACAAATACTTTGCTCTATTATTTATTATCATTGTCTTGTTCTAGACTAGGAGATATTCATATTATTCGAACCAATGTAAGCCAAATTAACGTGTGTTATTTAGCTTAGAGTTCGGTATTCAAACTGCCACCTAAATCTCGGCTGTTAGGTTACGGCTCAAAACAGAGGAAGTCGTTCGAACGAAACTTAAGTCGTTCGAACGAGACTTAGAGTCCGTTTGTTTGCCAAGTCTAAACTATGTTTTAAGAGTTGAATGTCTCAAGACTTGCATTCCTGAGACATGCAATTCCAAATAATGTGTTTGGTTTGCCAATGAGAGTTGGACTTTAAACTCCCAACAAATCTCATTCTTGCCGTTTGGCTGACCATGAGATTTATAAATCTAGGATCCTCTGTACATACTTTTTGATAGGGACATTAGACCTCTGTGATAATAAGAATACAATTTCCATCCTACGAATATATCAAATAAGAAAGCAAGATTCACCCAACAACCATTTTGACCAAACTAAAAATAACAAAGAAAAGTAAGCATCATATGAAGTCTGTGGTATTATATACTCGCGTCTATCCTTGCGCCAAATTAAAGAGACCTGAAAAAAGAACCAATACATAATGCAGAATTTGATAAAAATGCATAAAGGCCAAGTTAGAAAATGTAAGTATCTGAAAACAGGCAGCGAGTTCCAAATTTCAGAGAGATTGTTATAGCGAGAGATAAATTCTAGATATATCATTTTGGATAAGGAGGTTAGTAGCTCGTGTCTATAACATCTGATAACATCTGATAATTTGTAAAAAACCTGTAAATAGCTTTCCCAAAACGTAAATTGTAATTAGAGGAAGTTGTCGCAGCAGCAGCAGTAACAAGCCTGAATGCATAAATCATTTCGGAGTAAGGCAGCTCTACTTGGTAGAGGGGCTAATCAGTACAGAGTAACGGAGATAGGTAGAAGACATGGGATTTTGCAATTATTCAAAATCGCATCTTTGTTTGATTTTCAGCATTATACTATACTGGTAAACAAGGCCTTCAGTCAGTTGACGTCGCACTTGAGCTTTGTATATTTCTCCAGCAATACTCATCATCATAACAACCATTGCATTCAGGCTTGTAATAAACTGAAAGCTCTACCCTGTAAAAAGTGAACCGAAACTATTTTGAGCACAATGACAGTCTATAATTGTAATTGTAGGACAAGCATAATTGTATTACTCAGTTGCAAACAGCAGTAACAAACAGTTTAAATATGCAGTAACAACAAAAATACCCCTGATTTTGTAACAACTGAAACAAGCAGCAGTTTAAGAGTGATAGGTACTGCTGTTATATACCCCTGATATGGGTTTACATGTGCAGTAACAGTAACACAAAGTGAAGTACAACAATAGTAGTTTAAGAGCAACAAGCAGCAGCAACTAAAGAAGAGCAGCAACAATTGAAACTTAATTATAACAACAACTAAAACTTAATTACAGGAACAACTGAAACTCGATTACAACAACAACTGAAACTCGATTACAACAGTAACAAAAACATATGAAACAACAACAACTACTTTGGCAAAGAGATGAAACAGCAACAGGAGATGAAATAACAACAACTTCTTTAACTCTATTTGTACACGAGCAAATGATCATTATAAGATGAACAAGTCTATTCCAAAACAACATAAATAAGGTAGTCAAAATATTCCCTCCCAAATCCATCATCAAGGATTAATAATAAGAAAGCGGGTCTTTAGCCAAAACTCCTTAGCATCATCTTTCATTGCAAGAAACATCCTTACCATACCAGTGTTAGTGGCAAACATTTTCCATTTGCTTTCACTTTTGCCTCGAGATCTAACGTTTCCAACTTTTTAAGCTCTTCGGTTAACTTCTCCATAAGGGAATCTTGATCACGGCTTTTGAACATCAATGCATCTGCAACCTTAGAAACGCATTCTTGAAGCCCTTTCAGTTGCTTAGACATCAACTCACCTGATGATCTATTTCTTTGTCTCTTAGGGGCAATATTAGATGTTGATAGATTTGGAGAGGTAACAACTTCTGAAAATGGTGATTCAGCTTGGGGTGGTTGGTTCCCTATTTCAGGAGCATAGTCATGATCATGTTCTTCCCCCATATCAACATTCGTATTTTGAATAGTTGTCGCACGTGAGCCATTGGCTTGATCATTGCCAAGTATCTCTACAATCTCTTCATAGTTAGACAAAGGCTTTCCTTTGAATTTCTTCAAGTGTTTCCTCGTCTATTTAGAAACAAGTAAAGCGGTATATTAATCATCATAGTACAATATTTTATAGAGGTAAATGGTTTCAATAAAAAAAAAGTATTTTGTTTAAAAGTAAAATATAGGTGTATGCCTTGTGAGCTTTCTTTCAAGGATGTGATGCTTTAAGATAGAATGTTATGCAATACTTTTTTTGCAAAAAAATAATATAAGTGTGTACCTTCAGAACTTCTTTCCACAAGGCCTCGTCGGCGACAACTATTTTCCTTTCTTCATCCCACCCAAAATCGTTAATATTCTGCATCTCCTTCACAACATTATGATGTAACCGCCAAGTCTTTAGCCGAATTCGAACATTGGTCGTAGTAATCACCATATTCAGCCCCTTGTTTACATTAAATACTACGGCATTGTAAGCTGACGATTTCCACCCATTGTCACTCTTACCGCCTTTAGCCAATTGCTCATGCAATGTGTCTAGGAAAATGCGATCCATCATATCATCCCAAATAACCTTACTTTTTCCTCCACCTCCCTCGCCATCTTCATTTATAAAGACATGTGGCTCTAAATCCATACCTTTAACCATGATGAAAAGAAATTTAAATATGCAGTATAAGAATATAACATTTACATCGCTAGCTACATGTAAACCCAATTTTTTTTTCACCTCAGACATGTAGTTCAACAAAAAAACAAAGCACAAGAAAGTTTAACGCCAATTATCACATCTATTAAAGTTGATACCGTCTTCATTAAAACATGACACAAATACTTTCAAATATATATGCCAAATATACTTGGTAAATATCCTAAACTATGGATGATGGTTATATTCATTCCACATAGTCTCAGCTAAATGATCCCTAAATCCCGTCCATATTGCAGATGGTTGAAGTGCAGCTATGTCCTCTCGCTCTCCAAAATTCTCATGTGGTTCTTCCTTAGGTGTAACCCATTCATCACCCATATCATATGGGTCCACTTCTAATATAAAGTTGTGAATAATGCAACATGCCATTACGATCATTGTTTGGGTCTCAATGTTATAAAAAGGATACGATCTGAGATGGGCAAAACGTTTCTTCAATAGGCCAAATGTTCTTTCAATCACATTTCGCAAAGATGAATGACGATAGTTGAAAAGCTCTTTTGCATTACTAGGGGCTCTTCCATCATGTTCCTTAAGGTGATACCTTACACCATGATATGGTACTAGAAAACCAAGGACATTAGCAAACCCGGCATCACCCAAGTAGAATTTAGCTAATAAAATGAAAGATAGTAAATACGATGTAAAAAATATATTAAGATCATGCCATAAGCGATTATTAAAAATACCTGCAGAGATAGTGAAAGGGTCTCTTGGATCATTTACCGCCGCTCTAAGCATCCTACTATCGTGAGCCGAACCTTCCCACCCAGCCAATATATATGTGATTCTCATGTTAAATCCACATGAGACAACACATTATGCCTTATGTCTCCTTTTCTATTTTTATACCTTGATCGATCTTCCGCCGGTACATTGGCATGTATAAAGGTTCCATCTATTGCTCCTACACAATCCTTAAAATAATGGTTTGCCCTTGGCCTATTATCGTTACCCATTGCCGAAGAAAACTTGGCAGCTGCGGGCTTAATAAGATCCACACCCAACTTAAGAATTGCTCGCAAAACTCTGTGAAAGTATCGAGAGATCGTGTGACCTGATCGGATCAAGTCAAACTTAACTTGAGAGTTTCGTGTATCATGCCCAATTATTAGAAGACACATAGCAACTTGCACCTTAACATCTACAAATCGTAATTTTTTTAACCCTTTGGTCTCTAGTCTAGCGCAAAAATGATTTAATGTCATTCCATTCGTACGAAGCGTTTCGTGACATTTTGTATCACTTTCTTCATATAATCTTCTCAAATAAAGATGTTTCTCATCATCTCTATTGATAGTCGGCAGCCTATCTACATAATTCATTGATTCGACTAATACAATTGCCGCGCATACCACAATTAGTATAGTGCACACAACAATAATATTATCATCATCGTCATAGTCCATTTATAAAAGAGAAATTATAGTGATTAAAACATGGGGATAAGATCAAGCAAATCTCCTAAATCATCGAACCCACTTCCAAATTTGTCAAAAGAAGAAGAAAAAACTTTTAAATCAGCAAACTCTCTTTTTAGTTTGCTATATAAACATAAAAAATCAAAAATCCAGCAATCTCACATTTTAATTTTGCAGAAAGAAGATGAGAGAGGAGAAAATAGTAAACAACTGACACTCAATTATAGCAAACAGTTTAAGAGCAACAAGCAGCAGCAACTAAAGAAGAGTAGCAACAATTGAAACTTAATTATAACAACAACTAAAACTAGATTACAGTAACAACTGAAACTCGATCGATAACAACAACAACTGAAACTCGATTATAGCAGCAATAGAAATAGTAAATGATCATTATTATTTTGCAGAAAGATGATGAGAGAGAGAGAAGAAAAGAACCTGAATCGCAGCTTTAAAATAGGAAATCACAGCTTTGAGGGTTGAGTTCGTACATGAGATCAAATGATAGTTTGCGTAAAAGTTTCATAGAGTTGAAAAGATATTATCGGGGTCTATCTCCTTCTCTTACTCCCACGAACTCCCACGTAGAGAAAGATTTCTAATTCTCACCTATTATGGTGGGAACTGAACAGAAAACAAAGTGGTTTTCGGATTTCCCGCGGAGGCTTCAATGTTATGAGATTTGGTCAAACAAACACGAGTAGGAGTTGGAACTACCACAACTTGTCATGTCTCACGTGTGAGACTTGGAAAACAAACGGACCCTTAGGTCCCTCGAACAAAATCCACGGTATTTGTTTTGTTAAGTACATTTTGAAGGAGATTTATTCCAAGGCGATGGTTTGTCTTGTGATGCGTACTTCTTTGATGAACTAATAGAGAGTCTATAAGAACATCCACAGCAGTTGGGTGGATGGATTCACCCAAAAGCAGGGTGAATCCAATCCACCCCAATCTACCCCACAACAGTTTTCAATCCACCCCAAGGTTCAGAACCGCACAACATCACCATGAGTCTTTTAGGCTTATTCTCTTTTTAAAAAATTTAGGCTTATTCTTATAAAGCATTGGCATTATAAGGCATTAGCATATCCAACATATCCAAGGCATTAACATATCTAAGGCATTAATTGGCATACCCAACCATACTCTACAAGTTTCCCAACCCATTTCCTCCGTTCATCACTTAAAAATGTCGAGTTCGTCTAGTTCGTGACCGAGGAAAAATGCTTCCAAAACTATACGTAACTTTAACGCGGAAGTAAAACGAAGGGGGAACGCCGATATAACAAATGTTTGGCCAGATTAATTGACGGATGACAACGATCCCACCCAATCGTACGATTAGTTGAACCGAGTAGATATCCTCCCGGACGGCTGGGTCTATAATTTCCTTGGATCAGAGGAAATATCGGCAAGTTTTATGTAAATTTGATGTGTTATTAACGCATATTGCAATGTGTTCGATGAAATGCCCAAATGTACTTCTAATGTGTTAATGTGTTTGTTTTGTCAGAACCGAGATGAATTACAGTGTAGAGGATCATTGGATAAGGTACTTAAGTGGTACCGATGGATTGCCGTGTACGTAGGGGCAAACTTCATTTGGACTTCGAAGTGAGTCCTCACAATGTATAATCAATCTTCAATCAAAGGTTACATTCAATTGACCTAAAGTAAGATCTAACTATAGACAAATACTTGTCTAGAGGCCCGAATGTGACTCTCTATGACCTCTGATGAAGATTTTTAAGATAGATTGTATTATTGAAGAGTAAATAACAAGGTTCGAGTACAGAGTGTCTGGGTGGTCAAAGGTAAAATGCAAAGGGTTGGAGAGGATTTTTCTAACCCCTTCTTGGCTTCCCCTCTCCTCTATTTATAGAGATATAGGGATCTGAGTCACCAAGTGTAGGCTCGGATTACATGGTTACTGTCAGGAAATTCCGACGAGTTATGGGTGTCGGCCATGTTAGTTCTGTCACTGCAACATTTATTGGTGATATCTCTGAACAGCGCGGTGGTTGGACCTGTCACTGTAGCTGCACGGGCCAATCAATGCGTTGTCTAATCTAATGAGGTGGTTGCCTGTGTTATCTTGCTTTGATTATGTGTTAGCAAGGTCGAAGTATTTCTGTTGTAGTATATTAATCCATTCTCGAAGCTTTGTCTGATGTCGAAGCTTCGTCTTCAGAGGATCTCTGGGGAGTCTATTTTAGAGATTGAGTGAGCTTCAATACATTCGAGTAGGCTGTGAAGTTGGCTTCGATTGACTGTCGAAGGCTACGAGTAGGCTACTATATTCGCCTCCTCTCAGAAAAATTCTCGAAGCCAAGTGGAGAGGTATTCACTGAGAAAACTGTTCGGTCTTGGAATCTGAGCTTTTTGACTATTGGTTTTCAGGTAAGTCATAAAAGAGGGTAATTAAGAGGTATAGGTGGTTATAGGGTAATAAATGTGGTAAAGGCTATAACTATGGGTTATTGTGGAGGTATTCTTATCTTCTTCTATTTGCAATAATCTTCTGCCCTTTCTCTATATTCTGAACATCTGAATGGATAGCACGTTGAACACCCATTACCAGAAAAGGATGGGCTTTGCTCGCGACCGTCGAGTGGGGCAGAAGATGGCGGAACTGCATATGAAGTTTTTTGGGCAGCATGATCTGAACTGGAACATGCCGGACCTTGTGGTGGTAGGTTCTGAGGAATTCATCAATGGTGAACCTTTTGCCTATCTGTGGGAACAGCTGAGGCTTCAGATTATGACTGCTGAAAGGTGTTATCTCTTTCTGATGGCTTTTGCCAAAAGTCTCGTTTGTACAGAGGAGATCATCGAGGAGCGAAACACGGCAAGTAGAGCTGGTCCTTCCAGAAATGGGGATTTTGGTTGACGTGGTGAATGTTTTGTATTTTGCAAGCTTTTATTTTTCTATGTGGGGGTATTTTTGTTGTTATTTTTGTAGTGGTTGTAGAAATGTAATTTGTTTGTTTGATTGGGTGCTTGGAATGGACAAAATATTTTTTGCATACTTGTATTGTTGTGTCTGATAGATAATGTAGACGAATATAGACGATTACTCTTATAGGCCCGGGGTATAATAATATGCTCAAAGGTAATAACGATCGAATGCTCGACGCTAGAGATATGCTCGACTAGGAGTCCTCGGGAATGAGGCTTGAATACAGGGACCGATGAATCAATTACATCTGGGAAGTTGGAAAGTTTGTTTACTGAATTTTCAAAGTTAGAAATTGATGGTTGCCATTAATTCGGTTAGGGAAGAGGGAAAGTTGTGGTGGGTTTGTAAGTATAAAAGGGGATAGGTTGGAGGGAAATTCTTCATCTGTCCTACAACTTTATCTTCATTTACGGCTTTATTCGCTGATCAATCATGGCTGAAAATGTACCGGTTCAGGGAGATCAAGTGGCGGTGAAGGCCAGGAGGATCCAGGAGGCCTTGCTAGGTCTTCAACGGAGGTTCGGAATAAAGGAGGATATTGATGCTGAAATGCCAGACCTTTTAGAAGCGGAACCTGGGGCACCACTTAATGACATGCCCTTCGCGTACTGGTGAGGAATAGTGCAGATGATGGGGCCGTTTCCTGGCTATCGACTGTCTCTTCTCACGGGCTTCGCGGAGGATATAGTAGACAAGGAGGATGAAGATGCAGTGGCCATTATTGAAGAAAAGTAACCCGCCAACAAATAGGGTTCTCTTTTATATGTTTTCTTGTTGTTACTTTCCTTTTTTCTTCCTCATCCTTTATTTTTGTATGAAGCCTGTAATATTGTCTGAGTTGCTGAAAGAAAATGGTTTTTGTTGATAACTTGCTTTGTCGAACTCTGGATAATAGTAATATACTCTGCATTGTACTTTGAGGAATTGAATAGATGATACAGTTGTCGAAATGTACTGTTTGTGTTGTTCGAAGATAAAAATGACTTTGTCGAAGTGAAAGGTAAACTGTGTCGAAGCTGAAAACTTTTTCTGTAAGCATGAGATTTTTGAATGGTCAAAGTTTATGACTGTATTCGGTCGAAGGGTCGAAACTTTTGGGTTAAATGATGTGTTGGATGTTGAAGGTCGATATATTAGATAAGTTCATTTGAGACTATCTGCTGCAGATTATTCGAGACGTAAAATGGTCGAGTACTTGAGTTCGGGGATTATGTCGATAGTTATGATGTATTTGACTAGCCGTTATGACAGCCCAGACGGCTTGTCTGTCAGACTGGTACGGGTGCCTGGGGCAGTGTGCAAAAAGTAATGATTATGTTTTTCTCGTATGACGAAAAAGGTAATGATGTGACTATTTGAACTTGGTTGTTTATCTTCGAGTGGGGGAGAAAAAGGTTCGAGAAGCTTCAATTTTTGCAGGCAGCTTAAAGTGAGGGTTCTATTGGCACGTGAGAGGTACGAAGGGTATATTGGTCAAAACACATTATAGCCAAAAAGTCGGGTTGTAGGGTCGTGGTAATGACAGTAGTTAGAAAATTGAGGCGGTTTATATTTTTTTCGAAAGATATATAACTAGGAGAAGAGTAATTACTGTATTGTTTTTTTTTTGTGAGAATCAAAGGGTGGAGGGAAGGGAACGTACGTCGTTTCACACTTGGGAGTTCTTGTTGTACTTGCCAGTTTGGTTTTGCTAATTCGAGGGTAGTGCTGCTAACCACTGGTAAGTTACTTGATCTCTGCTACTTGTACTTTGTTTTTCCCTTTTGAGAATGTAGGTAGGGAAGTCTGTGTTTGGGTTTTAGGGGTTATTTTTGAGGGTAAAGAGACTTGAGGGATTTGAGTTTTGACCCATTTTGGGGTTTAGGGAGTTTTGGAGGGGGTAGTGAGTCTGAGATTGAGGTTGTGATGAATATCTGGGGGGGATGTACGGGATAGGAGTGATAGGCACGGGATTATCAAATTTTCCACTCTAATTGCGCTCCTCTTCTTCTGCAGGCTAAAATGCGTAACTGTCGGGCTTCGAGATGGAGATTGATAGATGAGGAGTTCGAAGAATTTGAAGCTAGTATTTCTGGTCGAGCCCCAATGGATGAGGGTAGTGATGTAGAAGTGTTAGATATTATAACCGAGGCTCCATTATCTATTGTTCTATAGGCTAAGGAGGTTCCAGTTTCGAGATGTCGAAGGACGATAGTTACCAAAGATAGTGATGAAGAGGAAACAGTATGGGGGAGAGGGTAGTGTAGGGCCTTCGGGAGATAAGGTACAGAGTGAAGACAGTGGGGATTCGACTGAGTCGGACAGGGTCGAAGGTGTCGTTTCAGCTAAAGTAGGATTAGATTAGATCGGTTTACCGCCAAATTAGAACTCTCAAAGTTGGGGGTGTATCTGAGTGTTGCGGGGGCAGGGTTGACCTTCAAGTCGAACCCTGGGGAAGTGATTTTTGCTTATAGAGGCCAAATTTGATTGGGACTGGAGTTTCCTCTCCGAAGACTGGTAAAAGAAGTATTTAATTTATGGGGGGTAGCTCCGGTGCAATTGAACGGTAATTTTTATGAGATGATGAGAGTGATAGAGGGGACTAATGTAAAACTAGCTAGTAATGGTCGAAGTTTGATTAAGTAGTTTAACATTATCATCTCTTACTCGAGGAAGGCTAGCCAGAGCCCGGGGACCTATCACATCCAATGTCACCCAGAGAAACCTTGGTTCTTTGATCTGTGTTCGACAGGTCGGGGGTAGAATAAAGATTTACTGATTGTAAGGGGTAACTATGAGAATGTGGACTGAGATGACCCATATAAATTACATCATAGGGTATATAAGGAAAGTAAGTTTACTGTCGAAGGGTTGTTGTTGAAGTGTATCTGAAAATAAGTGATAACTGTATACTTGTTTTTATCAGCAGGTCCAAAGAGATCGTCTTGGGATAATCTGGTAAATTATATTGATACTCTGCTCGGGGCTAGTGAAGACTGGGTAAACTCTGTATTTGACAGTCTCAAAATCATAAGACAAAGGAGGAAGAAGGCAGATTCCCTGCTTCGAGACGTACCCGCTACGCAGAAGCTACCAAAGAAAAAAAGAGGTAAAGGTATTTTGAAGGGGACAAAAGAGATGGGAGGAGAGGAGTTGCCAAGGAACTACCAGTTTGTGCCGAGATTGCAGAGGGGTTTGAAGCAAGCAGTGACAGTGTCCGAAGTGGCTGGAGATACGTGGAAGTTGAGGCCGAGGCTAGTAGCAGCTCAAACTGAGAAGGGGAAAGGCCCAGTAGTCCCCGAAGCTTCGAAGGTGCAGCAGTCAAAGACTAGCCAATGCAAGAAGCGTAAGTTGCTGGGGGAGGATGATACATTGGAGGAAGATGAAAAGATGACGGAGGTTGAACGATAGGAGCAGGTTGTGGCAAAGCAGGCTTTGATGGTCGAGCTCTGGGAAGATAACCCAGACGAGGCCTCGAAGGAGATAAAGAAGCACATGTTTCAGGTAACTATATACGGCTTTCTGTTGTGGTACTTTGAGATTTCTTTAAAAATTCTTTGAGTTTCAAGTTGCACTGATTTCTTGAAAATTTTAGCAGACGGATGCTTGGGTGTAAACTTGCAGCAAGGCAATAAAGTCAGTAAAGGCAAAATTAAAGCAAATAAAGGACAATCTAAATCTTTATTGTAGAAAAGAGGCATCATTGGTGTCTGAAGTCAGGAAGTTGAAGCAAGATCTGGGGGTGCTTACTAAATTTTATGGCGAGAGGCTCAAGCTGCAGAAGTCGAGGCTGGAGTGAGAGTGGTCTGCGAAGCTTGTGGCATGTGAGAGGGGGAAAGCAGAACAGAAGGTTAATTTCCAGCAGCAGTATGATGGCGAATGCAAGGTGAATGTTAAGTTGAAAACCTTTATAGATGATAAGGGGTATGACCCCGAGACATTGGAACCTTATCCCGTGTATCCTGAAATTGTTGAAGGGGATGATTTGCAGATGAAGGGAGGAGAGGTGAACATTGTTGAAGAAGCAGTTGGAAGTATTGGGGGTGGTGCAAATACTTCTCTTGTTGGAGTGCCCATTGGTAGAACTATTGATGGTTTAGTTGTCGAAGGTTCGAATGAAGCTGTTGAGGGATCTGTGGAGCAAGAAGGTGTAACTACGCCGATATGAGGTACTTAGGATTGGGGTTACATGTCTTCTTCTGCTGATTATAATGTTAAGTTGTAATATTTTGAACGATGTTATTATTTTCTATTGGTCTTTGAACTCGGTAGGTTGTTTGTGCTTTTGTTATCTGTTGAAGTTCTGAAGTTGATGCTGAACATATTGATGCGTATTTTCTGAACATACTGACTCTAAACTTTTGATTTGATGTCTGATTTGCTGATAGATTGTATAATCCTGCTCTGACCTTGAATTATTGGAATCTGATTGCACATTCTGTTAATTTTGCTTAGTTTGGACTCTTGATGATTGGTCTTTGAATTATACTACAACTGTTCCTCTGATGGATAATATGTTGAATGTGCTCTGAGGAGTGTCAAAGATATATAGATCGAACTCTGAATGTTTTGCTGCACATCGAAAGCCAAAGCCACAGCGATGTTGAAATTTTTAAAAATTTCCAGGTCGCCTCCGAGTATCGGTCGGGCCGAGGGGACGTGATACCTAGAGGAATAAAATTTTACTAGACTTTGAAAGCCTAAGCCACAACAAAGCAATATCTAATCACCTCCAACGCATTCCCGAGGGTCCGGTCTTTCGACCATCCTTGCCCCTCAAGTCTGCTCGAATATTGAAAACTTGAGCAATTTAAGTTCGCTCCAAAGTACCAGTCGGGGCGAGGGTGGACATGATACCTGGGGTAAACTAAGAAAAGAACTGGACTTCGACAGTTTTAGAGCCTGGATAAAGTATATCTGATCGCCCCCAAGTATCAGTCAGGGCGAGGGAGGACATGATACCTAGGGTCAATCAAGAAAAGGACTGGACTTCGAAGGCCTAAGCCACAACGAAGCAATATATGATCGCCCCCAATACATCCCCGAGGGTCCGGTCTTTTGACCATTCTTGCCCCTCGAGTTTGCTCGAAGTTGGGAGCTTGAAAAATCTCGAGGTTTTCCACAAGTATCAGTCGGGTCGAAGACTGACATGATAAATGAGTTAAATCAAGAAATGCAAAATGAAGCAGAAGGCGAAGTAAGCGTTAAAAAAACTTGTTTATTGAATGTTATGGATTACATTAGCTGTACATGGTTGGAGATATGGCTTGTTATAGGACACCAGCTGCATTGTATTCCAGGAGTTTGGTAGAGGTTCTTTGTCTTTCGTCATTAAGTAATAGGAACCCTTATCTATTTTATCGTAGACGACATATGGTTCTTCCCAAGATTCGGCTAACTTGCCGGCATTTCGAGGTTTCGATGATTGATTGACACGTAGAAGTACTAGATCTCCAATGTTGAAACTCCGTGGTCGAACTCTTTTATTGTAGGATTTCTGAAGTGATGTGTAGTACCGGCCAAGGTTGGCGATAGCTTGATCTCTGGTTTCATTGATCCATAACATGTTGCATGCAAGTTTAAACTCGTTATCTTCGTCTGGGAGGTTAGGGTCTCGAGTAGGTACGTCGAATTGAGTTGGTAATACAGCTTCAGTTCCATATGTTAGGAAGAAGGGGGTACATGCTGTAGATTTCCTTAGGGTTGTGCGATAGGCCCAGAGGACATGTTGTAACTCTTAAACCTATCGTCCTTTCTTTGCATTGACTCTCTTCTTATGGCCATCGACGATGGTTTTGTTAATTGCTTTGACTTGACCGTTGTCTTGGGAATAGTAAGGTGTGGAGGGTGAGAGGATGATGTTGTATTTTTTGAGGAAGTTTCTGACTTTGCTGCCAATGAATTGGGGACCATTGTCATATCGAATCATGTGGGGACAGCTGAAGCGAGTGATGATGTTTTCCCATAAAAATTTGACAACTTCATCTTCTCTGGTTCGGTATAGAGGTACCGCTTCGACCTATTTTGTGAAGTAATCAGTTGTGACGAGGATGTTTTCTCTACTACCCGAGGCTTTTGGGAAGAGTCCAATGAGATCGATGTCCCATCTTTTGAATGGCCAGGAAACTTGACTGAAGTGGAGGCCTTGAGAAGGGCAATAAATATCATGAGCATGACGCTGGCATTTGTCACAGTATTTTATGTAGTCTGAAGCTTGTTTTTTCATACCGGGCCAAAATGATCCTTGGGTAACAGCTCGAAGGGCCATAGAATGACCAACAGTATGAGCACCGCAGGTTCCTTCATGAAGTTCGACTAAGGTTTTAGAGGCTTCGGCTTGGGATATGTATCGACGGAGGACGCCATTTGGGGATTTTTGATGTAGTTGGTTTTTGTAGATAGTATATCTGCGGCAGTTTTCTAGTAGAGAGCGTTTGGCTTTGGTATTATCTGGGGGAGTAGCATTGTTGAAGTAGTAAAGAAACAGTGTTCGCCAATCGTCTGGATCGTGACTCTCGCCCCCAGTATTGATGGTATTGATTTCAATCTGGTTAATACTTGGGCGTTCGAGTACTTCGATATGGAGTGTCCGAGATTCTGATTGTCTGAGCATAGCTGTTATGTAGGCGAGGGCATCTGCATGTCTATTTTCTCCTCGAGGGTAATGTGTGATTGTGGATATTTCGGGGAGCCGGTCAATGCGCTGTCGCACAAAAAGAGCGTAGTCAGCCGTGCGACCGTTAGCTTGGTTTTCTCCTGTGTAATGTCTCTGTACAAGTTGGGAATCTGTAAAAACTGCAAGTTTGGGAATGCTGAGGTCTTGTACGTGGTCATGGCCATGGATCAAGGCTTCATACTCTGCTTCGTTATTAGAACATTCAAAGTCAAGTTTGACAGCTTTCTCTATGCGGTCGTTAGTGGGTGTTTCCAAGAAAATGCCAATTCCTGAGCCACTAGGTCCTGCTGATCCATCTGTGAATAACTGCCAGCCAGTGAGAGGGTCCCAGGGATCTACTATTTCGGGTTGATCTTCTGATAAGTCATCTTCGTGCTCTTCCCAGTCGACATCATCGACCGGGAAGTCACCTAGAAAGTCTGCTACTGCTTGGCCTTTCTGGGATATTTACTTCTTGAAGGTAATGTCGTGTTCGGCAAGGTATACGAACCACTGTTGTACTCGTCTGGATTTTTCTTTTTTACTAAGTACCTTTCGAAGGGGATAACTGGTAATAACACGGATGGGATGAGCCTAAAAATATAGTTTGAGCTTACGGGCTGAATAGACAAGTGTGAGGAGTAAACGCCCAAGTTTTGAATCTCGAGTTTCTACAGGGGTTAGGGTTTTGCTGATGAAATATACAGGCTTTTTGATATTGGAATCAAGTCGAATGAGTATTAAACTAAGAGAGGTTTTTGTGGCAACAAGGTATAAAGAGAGTGTTTCTCCTTCGATAGGTGTGTTGATGATTGGTGGACGACCAAGATAAGTTTTGATTTCAAGGAAGGCTTGCTCGCACTCAGGGGTCCAGTCGATCTCGGGATTGTTTTTTTTTTGCTTTGCGGACACCTTGATCACGTTAGAGGGAAAAGAGCCAGGCACATCGATCTGAGCATTTTGAAATGAAACGATTGAGGGTTGCTATCCTACCCGCCACTTTTTAGACATCTATCTTGGTTCAGGGTGAAGGCATGCCTATGAGGGCTCGAATGTGAGAGGGGTCAATCTCTATCCCGCGTATACTGATAAGGTAGCCCAAAAATTTTCCGGATGACATGCCAAATTGGCACTTGTTTGGGTTGAGTTTCATATTATACATGCGAAGTATCGAGAAGATTTCTAAGAGGTCTTGGATATGGGTGTTTTTCTGAAGGCTCTTGCATAACATGTCGTCAATATAGACTTCGACAGATTTGCCAAACAAAAGTTTGAACATGGTTGTGACAAGGCATTGGTAGGTGGCCCCGACATTTTTAAGGCCGAAGGGCATAATATTTAAACAGTAAAGGCCTTGTTAAGTTATAAATGAAGTTTTAAGTTGATCTTCGGGGAGGAGGGGTACCTGATTGTAACCCGAAGCAGCGTCCATCATGGATAGGCGTTCATGTCCAGCAGTGGCATCGAGGAGTGTTGAGATAGTTGGGAGGGGGAAACTGTCCTTCGGTGTGTGCTTTTTGAGGTCTCTGAAGTCGACGCAAATTCCGATCTTGCCATTCTTCTTAGGAACTGCTACAATGTTTGATATCCAGTCTGCGTACTTCACTTCTCTGATAAAGCCTGCGGTTATAAGCTTGTCTACTTCGAGGTTTACGGCTTCTCGAATTCATAGTGCCAGTGTACGATTCTTTTGTTTTACTGCTGAGGTATGGGGGATGAGATCGAGGCGATGGCAAGCCAGGTTGGGGTCGACACCAGGCATCTCTTGAAATGTCCAGGCGAAGATGTATTTGGTTCTTCGAGGTACTCTGACTCATTAAGGAAGGTTTTAATAAATGTACCCTGACCAGGACCGTCTAGTTCGATATAGACAGTGGGTTCGATGGATGGGGTGGTATCTGTCAAATTCAAAGGGATAGGAAGATGTTGTGATTGCTATGGGCGGCTGATAAGTTTTTAGGTTTGGTCAATCTCTTGGTGCTCGCATGAGCGGGCAAGGCGTTGAGAGCCTTTCAAATTCCAAGTACCCTCGTAATTACTGAATCAAAGGGTCTGATGGTAGGTTGAAGGTATAGCTCGCATGGCGTGAAGCCAATCTCGTCCGAGTATACCAAGGTATTCAGACATCTTGTCAATGACGATGAAGTTGGTTTGAAAGGTAATGGGGCCTGTAGTAACGGATAGGCTGATACGGCCAACAACGGTTTCTGTTGATCCATTGAAACCTTTTAGTTCGATGTTGGCAGCGGTTATGAGGTTTATTTTCTTCATGGTTTGGATTGTTTGGAGAAAGAGGACATCAGCTGCGCTCCCAGTATCTACGAGCATTGTATGGAGGACAAGGTTCTCGATCTTAATCATGATGACTAACGAATCAGAATGGGGGAAATGAACGTGTGAAGTGTCACAGTCGATGAAAGAAATACCTTCGAATCGAGGGTGACTGCTTGATTATGGCAGAAGTATGTGAAATTTCTCCTGATAGGTGAGCTTGTAACATTCTTCGATGCGCTTTCGTTTTCTCTTGGAATGTCCACTGTCTATGTTATTAACTTTGATAAGCTTGACTCTATAGATGTGCACCTCGCCTGGGTCAGTAGCAGGGGTGGATAGAGATTTGAGGTAAGACCCACCGAGGTAGCTTGGGAGATCAGCAATATACTGGTTCAAACGTCTTGCTCTGAAGAAAAGTTTAAGAGAGCGCTGAAGGGCGAAGTATTTATTGGTATGGTAACAGTTGTACTTATGGTTGGCACAGCAAGGCTCGCCTGATCTGACTTCGATGGGGAAAGGGATGTGCCAAATGGGGTCTGCCTGTATGTATGGTCGAAGGGTGTGGAGGGGGGCAGTGAGTGTAGGCAAAACAGACCATGGTTGCTTCTTGCGAGCTTTGGTACTATTATCAATGTTGGGGCGTTTGCAGCTCTCAGTCTCCTGTGAGACAGGAGTGATCAGGGGTGTAGGAGCAGAGTGGGGGTGTTGCCGAGGTTTATTGAAGTTTACTGTTTGCGAAGGCTGGCTCTGTTTGAGGGACTCTTGAAGACGTTGGAAATCGATATAGCCGTTGACCTTCGAGAGCATCTCTTCGAGCATTTTTGGTTTCTGGAGGACTAGGTGCTCATTTGCTCGGCTGTGGTCGAGCAGGGCCTTCGAATATGCCAAAATATCATTCGAGCAGTCGAAAATTTTTATTTTCCAGGATTCGTCGAGGAATCTTCTGGTGAAGGCTTCGAGGTGTCACTACAGGATTTTTTAATATTGAAAAGAGCGTCAACTCTGACCTCTCTGACTTTGTTGAAGGCAAACTGGGCAATGAAAAGTTGTGAAAGTTGCTCGAAGTTACGAATCGAGCAATTTGGGAGATTATGGTACCATCGAAGGGGATTATCGGTAAGGCTTGCTGAAAAAAGGTGACATAATAGGTAGTCAGCCGTGGAGTAGAGGCTCAGGGAGTTTTGGAATTTGAGGATATGGGATTTGGGGTCTGTGTTACGGTATTTGCTGAGTTTGGGAGTACGAAAGTTGGAGGGTATTTCGATAACCAAAAGTTTGGGGTAGATTGGGTTATTGAGGCAGCTCCAGGAGTTTGCGGCTGGGCTCGTGCTAACGCAAATGATGGGTTGTATTTTGTGTTCGAAGTCCTACTGTGTAACATATGCAGGATGTGGGGGAAATTGATGAATTCGAATCTTGTGAGGTCGAGTGTGTGGTAGTAAATCAGCACTGCGTTTGCTGAGCCGTTTCCGAGTAGGATGGCGTCGGGGATGTCTGGAGAAGCGAAGGGTTGAGTCAGAAGAGTCTTCTGTAGGGTGAATCCTAAGGTGAATGGAGCCGGTTAGGAGAATAATGCGGGGAAAACCTTCGGCACCGGTATGAACGGGGGGTATCTCGAGGTTTGGTGAAGGCCCTAGGCGGGCGCGAGCAGAGAGGCGCGTGGGTCTGGTACCTAGGATGGGCGAGCAGGTTCCAAGGGCTGTAGTCTCTGTAGCTCTCGAACGGTGTTGCGCAGTTCATCGATTGTTATGTTTTGTCTATTTTTACTGTCCAAGCGGCGATTCTGCTCAGTTTCCAGTGCCAAGCGGTGGCTTTCGAGCTCCTGATTTAAATTATTCTGGTAGCACTCCTCTGCCTGAGCAACTTATTGGGATAACAAGGCTATTTGGGCAGTGACTCCATCAATGGAGTGGCCTGCCTGGGTTGAGTTGGAATGGCATGTGGGTTTCATTGCGGGTAATCTGCTGAAGTGGAAAACACAAGGAGGGGAAAAAGGAACGAAGATTGAAAGGGTGGGAAGCACAGACGACGCCAATTGTAGGGGGCTAACTTCGTTTGAACTTTGAAGTGATTCCTCACAACGTAGAATCAATCTTCAATCAAAGGTTGCAAGAAATTGACCTAAAGTAAGATCTAACTATAGAGAAATACTTACGTAGAGGCCCGAATGTGACTCTCTACGACCTCTGATGAGGATTTTTAAGACAGATTGTATTACAGAAGAGTAAATGATAGGGTTCGAGTATAGAGTATCTGGGTGGTCGAAGGTAAAATGCAAAAGGTTGGAGATGATTTTCGTAACCTCTTATTGGCTTCCCCTCTCCTCTATTTATAGAGATACAGGGAGCTGAGTCACCAAGAGTGGATCTGGATTACATGATTATTGTCAGGAAATCCCGGCGAGTTATGGGCGCCGGTCATGTCGGTTCTATCACTGCAACATTTATTGGTGATGTCTCTGAACGGCGCGGTGGTTGAACTTGTCACTGTAGCTGCACGGGCCAATCAATGCGTCGTCTAATCTGATGAGGTGGTTGCCTGTCTTATCTTGCTTCGATCATGTGTTAACAGGGTTGAAGGATTTCTACTGTAGTATGTTAATCCGTTCCCGAAGCTTTGTTTGATATCGAAGCATCGTCTTCAGGGGTTCTTTGGGGAGTCTGTTTTAGAGATTGAGTGGGCTTTGATACATTCGAGTAGGCTGTGAAGTTGGCTTCGACTGACTGTCGAAGGCTACGAGTAGGCTACTACAGTATATCCGACGTTGAAGAAGTTGGTCGGCGGTATAGGTTTTGCGGAGTTTTGCTCGATTAATGTGGGAAACTTGGATAACTGTCTCATTCATGTTCTTTTTGAGCGGTGGTGGCCTTCCACCCATACCTTTCACTTCCCTTGCGGGGAACTGGGTTTCACACCATTAGACTTCGTCATGCTAACGGGCATATCTTTTGGGAGTGGTCGCGAACTCCAGTACGACGAGAGGTACTCCAAGTTAAAGGAAGCAGAAAAGATGTTCCCAGGAATCACAAGCTTTGACATGAAGTACGGTAACATCACTCTTTCCTATTTAAAAAAGTGGCAAGAGCCCTTAAATCCACGTCTCCACAATTACTACTCAAAAATGGATATCGTGTATGCACGGGCATTTATTGCCTATATGATGGGTAATCTCTTCTTCTCAAATGGTGCTACATCCCTTCGGGCGGGTTATCTGGCAAAAATTACGATATTTTTTGTACGTCGAGTTTTAACTGAGATACATCGATTATGGCGGCTTTGCATCAGGGGATTGATGAAGTCTCAGTTCTGAGGCCGGGAAGGTGAAGAAATTGATCACCGAATTCTATGCGGTGTTGGAGTACTAGTTTTTTGAGTACTGTCGGGTTGGAATGTATCTAGTTAAGGTACAAAACTTTAACCATATTTATCCTTGTATTTCTGGGTGTAAAGATGAAAGAGCGAGTACGGGGTCTGAAATCCATTACTCTTTTACTGTGATCAGAGATATGATAAAATGGATGGACAGAACCAACATAAATTGACAACCATGGCACAGGTCTAGGCAATTGACATGTCCAGAGGTAAGAGTTGTTTCAGCGCTGAGCACCCAGAGGGTTCCATTGGTGTCAGTCCCATACGACCACGGTACACTTTGGTATTTAGGAGACCAGTGTATGCGTCAGATGACCGGGCTTGATAGTGTGCCCTATGACCCCTCTCGGGAGATTATGGAATTCCCAAGGTACGATCAAGAGTTATATCAGAGTCTGAAGAATGTGGACTTCTGTGATGGTCGCGATTATCTTGTTCCCAACGTAGATTACATGACATATTGGCGTCTCGTTCATCCAAATCCTAAGATCAGTTGCAGTTTAGTAAAGAGGACGGGAAATATTTGGTCGGTCAGGCGTGATCTAGTGAGGCCCGATGTAATTTTGCTACCTACGTCGAGTTTAGCTACGTTTTCACATGTGCAAGACTATGGTGTTCAGGCGACCGGTGATCCACGTGATATGGGATGGTTCAAGAATGTGGCAGGACCGAACGATCAACTTAGACGGATATCAATCTCGGTGATGCAGGTACCATACCCGTGTCCACCTACGTATAGTACGGATAAGTTGTGGCATCAAAACCAATGATTACGGTATGCGGCATATGAAGACTCAAGGAAATACGTTGATCACACGACCGAGTTAGAGGAACAGCTGAGGCGGAGGGATGAGATCATTCGAGAGACCTCCGAGAGACTAGAGGAGATGTCAATTTCCTACCAGATAGAGCCGGTTGTGCAATGTACCTATGACGAGAGTCTCGCACGTGGCAGACGCGCCCGCCAAACGAAGAGAGGTCACCCTAGTTAGGCTATGTTTTATTTTAATTTTTTATTTATGTTTTGTTTAAAGTATGTTGTGTATTAATATTGTTTAAACTATGTTTTATTCAGATTTTTAATATTGTTTTCTTTTTTAAGATTTATGTTTTGGAAACTTGTTATCCAAGTTACTCAATCATCAGCGACTAGTATTAATATTGCTTGATTACTATGAGACTGAAGTGAAGTGAGAAGTGTCAAGTCTGGTTGACCTCACTCTTATTGGAGCAGCCAAACCAATGTTTCAGTATGTTAAACCATAGGCTAGTACTTTTTTATGGAAACTTGTTGTACAAGTTAAGAAGATAGCCATATTAACGGTTACTTTTGTTTATGGAAACTTGTTGTACAAGTTAAGAAGATAGCCATATTAACGGTTACTTTTGTTTATGGAAACTTGTTGTACAAGTTACTCAATGGCCATATTAACGGCTAGTTTTGTTTATGAAAACTTGTTGTATAAGTTACTCACCGGCTATTTTTTTTTGTTGGAAACTTGTTGTACAAGTTACTCAGCGGCCATATTAGCTGCTATATTTCTTTTTGGACACTTGTTAACGGCTATATTAACAGCTAGTTTTTTTTAGACACTTGTTAACGGCTAGTTTTTTCATCTATAAATGTCATTCGTCTCTTACACTCTTCTCCCTTCTAATCTTCTACACTCTCTTCCCTCCATACCTTACAAACAAAACCACTATGTCTTCCTCAAGCTCCCAATCTAATTCTCAAAACCACTCTCAATCCTCCAATACAAACTAATAAGGAAATGTCTTTCCTCATCAATTCGGCATATTTGATTCGTCACAAATGCCTAACACTTCCCAAGGTCAGAATCACCATGTTCGCCAACTATCGCTGCCACCTGACAATTAATTTCAATCTCAAACCCATGGATATTATCCTTATTACCCAAACCAAAGATATTACCCTCAATTTGATGGGTATACGGGTTCGTACCCTCAACTAGGAAATTCATATTATTCATCTCAAACATGTTTCGCCGGTGGAAGTTCGAGTACCACGCCGATGCAAGGTACATGAGGTTTAAATTATTTAAATCTTAATACATCGCCAGTTGCATCTCCGTTTATCTCCAAGGAACTCAATCCAGTTCTCACGAGATGTAATATGCGCGGGAAAGCAAAGTCTACAAGAAAAATGGCATCGACACCGTATATAGTTGAGGATGTAGCTGAGGTTGAGGAACTCAATCCGGTTCTCACAAGAAGTAATATGCGTGGGAAGGCAAAGTCTAAAAGAAAGACGGCATCGACACCTATTATAGTTTAGGATATACTTGGGGCTTCGGAGAAAGTTCATGACGACAAAGAATAATACTCCAAATCTAAAAATTGGTCATCCGATAACTTCGTGAATCTTGAACGTGCTTGGCCCCAAGTGTCTCAAAACCTCGCTACCATGAACAGCCAAAAAGCCGCTATATTTTGGTTCAAGGTGCGTGATCAATTTAACTCCTTCTATGTTGACCAATTGATCTGACGATCGTATAACAGTGTCAATTGTGCGTATAAGGGACGACTCACTAAGGAATGTTCAATTTTTAGAGGTATTATTTAAGACCTTGAGAGCCGACATCATACCGGTATTGGAACGGATAACTTCGTAAGTATTTCATTTATTTTTCTCATTTCATTAATGTTCAAAGGTGAATCATACTCTAAAGAATTTTTGAATTTGATTTCTAGGAACGTATGGCATACGATACATTTTTTCAACTACAACGCAAACCATTTGCACTTGGGGAAGCGTACAAAGTTTTGAAAACTTGCCTAAAATGGTCACAAATTCATCACATCGACCATCCCGGCTCTAATGTCGCTTGGAAGTCAAATTTTAACGATAGCCCAGGTAACTCCACCAATACCGATCTTGAAACACCTACATCCGGCACTCCAAATATCGTAATTCTGGATGATTCTATCAGCGTAGATGCACCACTATATTCTTGTGGGGATGTACGACTGGACGGCCAAAAAAATACAAGGCAAAAGAAGCGGTAAAGTCAAGTATAGGTTTTTAGGGGAAAAAGATGCTTGAGACAACGTCCAATATGATGAAGTCATGGACTCAGAGAGACGAGCAGAAGAAAGAGGAAAAGGAAGTTAAAGTTAGAGCACGAGATGAACTAAACTTTGCTTGAGATATTGAGATTCAAAGGAGGCGTGAAGCGGAGCTAACTCGAATAAAAACCTTCGACGACGCACATATATTTAAGGTGATGACAATAGACCCAAGTAACCTACAACCGGTTCAAAGGCGTTGGATGAAGAAGTAGATTAAAGAATATTTGAAGAAGTTAAAGGAGTAATGTCCAAGTGATAATGACGTTTCTAGTAATGAAGATTGATGTAATCCTTAATGTTAATAGTAGTTATTAAGTTCTATGTAATTTCATTATTTTAATAAAATTGTTATTAATGGTTCGTAATCCTTAAAATTATTACAAAATCAAAAAATAGAAGTAGTAAACTATGTTTCCTTAAAGTGTTATAATGATGAAGACTTGGAAACAAAATACATTACAACTTCAACATTAAACTTGGAAACAAAATACATTGCAACTTCAACATTAAACTTGGAAACAAAATATATTACTTTAGAAAATAAACAAACAATGATGAAGACTACAATTACTCTGCCCCTTTTCGATTCCACAAATATGCGACAAGTTCATCTCGTAATTAGAAATGAGCTCCATAATTTCTAATTTCACGAACCTTTTGGATGTACTCTGCCATAGTGTTGATCGCGTGTCTTAGATTTAAGTCCTCCTTCCAAGAATCTACGGATTTTCTAAACTCGGGATCAATGTCATTTTGCCAGATGTAAGCATGACGTTCATCTTCGACGATCATATTGTGCAAGATTATACATGCGTACATAACATTTCCTAGATCACTAGGTTTCCAAAATCGCGCACTGTGTGCCAATATTTGGAATCTAGCTTGTAATACCCTAAAAGTACGCTCTACGTCTCTCCGGCATGCTTCTTGCATCTTCAAAAAATGTATTTCGGCATTGTTGGACGGATTTCTTATGATTTGAACAAGTCTTTTCCATCTTGGATATACTTTATCCGCTAAGTAATACCTCATAGTGTGCGGTACCGTGCCTAAATTATAATTGCATGGCGGCGCAACTCTATTAGACAAGTTACTGAAAAGCCACCCTTCATGCAAGACGTTCACGTCGTTGTTAGAACCGGGCACCCCAAATAATGTGTGCCATATCTAAAGATCTTGGGATACAACCGCTTCTAAAATCACCGTCAGGATTTTCTTATACCCGGTATATTGTCATGCCCATCTGGTAGGACAATTCTTTCATTTCCAATGCATACAATCTAAACTACCTAACATCCCCGGGAAGCCTCACGATCTATTCACTTCTAACAAGTGTAATGTATCGTCTTCATTGGGAGATCTAAGGTATTGAGCTTTAAATTGTGTTATAATTGTTTTACAAAATTCTTTCAAGAACAAAATAATTAAAGACTCCCCAATCCCAAGGTATTCTTCTTGGGCGTCTGCGCTCGTACCGTAACATAAAATGTGAAATGCGTACGCTATCTTTTGGTGCGAAGATAAGCCTGTAGTCTTAGTGGCATTTTATCTTTGAATAAAATAGGGGTTCGAAGAATGTATTTGATCATAAATACGTTCATACACACCTTCACTCATACAAAATCAACGACGAAATGAGATACCTTTGAATCTTGGGTTGTCACCGAAGTAATCCCGGTTAAGGCTATCCTCCCCCAATTTATGCTCATTGCTTTTTTGCTTGTCAATCCATCCCCTTTTACTACCTCCCCGCCTTGGTGACGATGTCGTCTCTTGCTCATTTTTTTCTGCTTATCCCATCTCAATCATAATCTTGATATACTCGTGCAACAACTCAATTTGACATCAAAATAGCTCTTCATCACTAGACGATAACTCCCAAGATGAGAGTGATGTGTCAGGCCTGAGTAGGTCAGCAATGATTTTGTCAGACATGATTCGGCGTAATTGATAAAAAATTAAAAAGGTTGAGTTTTGAGATATAAGATGAATGAGTTGATTGTAGAAGAGAGTAGAAGATGAATGGGGATTATAAATAGAGAAAAAAACTAGCCGTTTATAGCCGTCGAGCATCTTGTTGAAGAAGTTTGATCAGGGAAAAACTAAGGTAAAATAATGGAGAATCAAGAATATTTTTATGCAGGCTTATGGCGCGCACTTCTGAACCGCGCGACAAACAATAACTAGCCATTTGAAAATCTTACAATCTCAGCCGTTCACGTGGGTAAATCTTGTACCTTAAGACTACGCGTTATTCTAAAGTGCGCTTAATGGGAGCCATTGGATGGTAGGACACGTGTTTTAATCTTAACAGAGAAGTGTATACACGCACTTCTGAACCGCGCGCAATGGCTGTGCGCACTTCAGAACCGCACGGCGTGAATTCACCTCCAATCCACCCTCAGGGTGGAAAATCCACCCTTGGATGAATTTTTCTTGTGCCATGTCAGGCATTCATCTAGCTGCTTGGAGACGATTTAGGTAAAAAAGAGGATAGAATTCAAAATCTACCCGCCACGTCAGGGTGTACCTAGCTGCTGTGGGTGCTCTAAATATAGAGTATGAGTTTAAAACCTCTATACAGTGTATGAGTTAAAAGCCTCTGTGTGTGAGAAATTTGAAATCTAAAAAAGATGTAGCCTTTATGATAGACCTTGTAAAGCGTTGGTCTTTACAAGGAAGAGGGTAGAGGGTGTTCTCTTAGGATTGTTGGGGGTGAACGTGCGGAATACATCCCTCATGCGTAATTTGGCTTTATTCGTTATCCTCATGACATACAAATAATCAACCAAGAAACATAGACACAATTAACATGTACACAAAATACAATATTTACTGGAGGTTCACCTTAAGGCTACTCCTCACCACTAAGTTAGAAATCCACTATGTATCCAAGTTCAATTATAAGCTCTCAAGAGATTCTAACAAACATGGAATTCTCAAATCTCATAATACCCTCACATAGATTTACAAGATAATAAGAAAATAAGAGATCCATCAAGAATCCAAAGATTACCTCAACAAAGACCATATTGCATACCTTATCCTTGAAACCCTTCAATCTTCTATTTTCATTGATTTCTCATCATAGTAACCAAGATGTACTTCCCCTCTCACCATCAAATCCCAAGAGAACACCCTCTACCTTCTTCCTTGTAAAGACCAACTCTTTACAAGGTCTATCATAGAGGCTACATCTCTTCTAGATTTCAAGTTCTTACTCAGAGGCTTTTTAGCTCACGCACTGTATAGAGGTTTGAACTTATACTCTATATTTATAGACTCTATATTAGGTCATCAGCGAAGTACGTATCACGAGACAATCCATCACCTTGGAATAAATCCCCTTTAAAATGCACTTAACAAAACAAACACCGCGGTCTTCGTTCGAACGACTTAAGTTTTGCTCGAACGATTTCCTCTGTTTTGAGCTATAACCTAACAGGGATTTGATGGTGAGAGGGAAAGTACCTCTTAGTTGTTATGATGAAAAATCAAGGAAGAGAGAAGATTGACAGGTTTCAAGAAGAAGGTATGCGACATGGTCTTTGTTGAGGTAATCTTCAGGTTCTTGATAGATCACTTATGTTTCTTCTATCTCTTGTAAATCTATGTAAAGATTATTGTGAGGTTAGGGATTTCCATATTTGTTGGAATCCCTTAAGGACTTGTAATTGAACTTGGATACATAATGGATTTCTAACTTAGTGGGGGGAGTAGCCTTAGGGTGAACCATCGGTAAATATTGTGTCTTGTGTACATGTTAATTGTGTTTCTAGTTTCTTGATTGATTATTTGTATACCATGAGGATAACGGATAAAGCCAAATTGCACGTAGGTGATGTATTCCGCACGTTCACCCCTTACAATTGGTGTCAGAGCGAGATTAAGACTTTGGGATTATAGTTCTTAAAGATTTATGGGTTCGATGGTTAAGTCGGATAGTTAAATTTTTTTAAGATGGATTTGATTTCGGTTATTTTGGGTACATAATTTTCTCAAGCGGTGGAGTTTGGGAGGAAGAGATTTAGATGAAAAACTATATTGTACATAAGCATGGAAATATAGTTTATGTTGTAAAAAAGGCTTGAACATGGTACTTTGTTCAAGGTAGAGAGGTTCTGGCAAAAGCTTCAAAAGTTTAATAATGGGGGGATGGCTTTTCTCTAGGACCAATTTTTGTTAAATTTGGGTAATCGTAGTGACACCCCAAGTTATTTTCCATGGTTGATTACCAAATGTATAGGTCACAATTTTCATGAATCATGGTCGCAAGTTATGGATCGTGTGGTGACAAAGTGTGTCGATGTACGGAGATTCTAGGTTTATGACATATAGTCAAATTTTACAGGTCTGTTTGACATAGCCAGGTTAGTGTGTAGTGTTTAATTTTTCCTTTCTAGATTAAGCATATACTGGTTCTGATTTTGCTGGTATAGGCAAAATTGTGTGATTTCATTGGTATAGATAAAATTACTGTTTTAGAGGCTCTTTTTTGTGATGGAGTTCAGGGGTGAACTTGATGGTGTCTATGGAGATGTGTTCTAGCGGAAGTTAGAGCGGTAAAGTTTCATGATTGCAGGTGAAAAAAGCTCAAAAGCATAGTTTATTACGGAGAGAAAAGAAGCTAATGGAGGTTCGTCGATTTTAACGAAGGTATCCGATTTTTGGTACAAAAATGTTTTGATCGCGGGTAGCGGATACGAAGTAAACAAGTTCAGCGGGTTTTTTTATTGATGGGCTTGTTCGCGCTAAGGATGGTCAATGAAGATATGAATTAAGGTTTTTTTTGCCGAGGTGGAGATGTTTAGGTTAGGGCTCAAAACAGAGGAAGTCGTTCGAACTAAACTTAAGTTATTTGAATGAAACATAAAGTCGTTCTAACGAGACTTAGGTCGCTCAAACGAAAACCACGGTATTTGTTTTGTCAAGTGCGTTTTGAAGGGGATTTATTCCAAGGCGATGGTTTATCTCGTGATACGTACTTCATTGATGACCTAATAGAGAGTTTATAGATATAGAGTATGAGTTCAAAGCCTCTATATAGTGTGTTACTTAAAAGCCTTTGTGTGTGAGAAACTTGAAATCTATAAAAGATGTGACCTCTATGATAAACCATATAAAGAGTTGGTCTTTACTAGGAAGAAGGTGGAGGGTGTTCTCTTAGAATTTGACGGTGAAAGGGGAAGTATCTCTTGGTTGCTATGATGAGAAATCAAGGAAGAGAGAAGATTGAAGGGTTTCAAGAGGAATGTATGCAACATGGTCTTCGTTGAGGAAATCTTCACGTTCTTGATGGATCTCTTATGTTTCTTCTATCTCTTGTAAATCTATGTGAGGATTATTGCGAGATTAGCAATTTTCATGTTTGTTAGAATCCCTTGAGGGCTTGTAATTGAATTTGGATACATAGTAGATTTCTAACTTAGTGGGGGGAGTAGCCTTAGGGTGAACCTCCGGTAAATATTGTGTCTTGTGTGCATGTTAATTGTGTTTCTAGTTTCTTGATTGATTATTTGTATGCCATGAGGATAACGGATAAAGCCAAATTGCGTGTGGGTGATGTATTCCGCACGTTTACCCCCAACATCGGCCACCAAGTATATTTCCAAAGCACTTGGTTTGATTTAACATTTTTTTATGTGGAAAATAAAATATTTATAATATATTTTGGTTTTCCACAGTTACCTTAATAAAAGGTCGAAAAAAATTTCCATGTCAAGAAAATTTTCTTAAAAATAAACCATTTATTTTTGTAGGTCACCCCCTAAGTAAATTTTTAGTATAAATAAAAAGCCCGAAAGACAAACTTTAACGATTTTTCACTAGCCATTTATTCTCTATCATGAAAGCAATTTTCTTTCATATTATTTATCAATAAATCAGATATTCTTATGACTATCAATCTTGATAGAACTTTGTATGTTAATGTCAAATCTAAGTCTCAATCATTCGACAATAGATATTCCACAAATGGGAAATATATCTGAACATCATTGTTAGCTCGACAAGCCATAAATGGTTATGTTATCTCAATCTCATCAATCAAAATAGATACCATAACTTGTTTTATTTTCCATCTCAATCTAATCAATCAAAAATTATATCCCATCAGTGGATAGCGTATCCTTCTATCACATATACTATGCTACTTATATCTTAAACATTGACAAGCAATAATAAATAGTAAATACATCTATCCTTTTAAAACAAAAACCAATGTTAACAAATCCCATTGACCAATTGTACAACTCTTACTTCAATATTCTAACAACACAATAAATATTCGATAATCATAAAGGTAAAAAATTTCTATTTCTCTGAAGGTATAACTGGGTCGACATTCTTCACTGGAAGACCAGGAATGAGCTCATCGAGAACTTCTTCTCCATGCCATCCCAGTAATGTCAGGTAAGACTGAAGTAGAAGCAACATTCTTAGTTAGATCTTCATCATCATTTGAGTCCACAAACTTGATACCAACAGCCATGGCAAGCCCCTGGTAGAAGTTTTTCCTCTCCTCCATTAAGTTGAACTTCCCAGAAAAGTTCATCTTCATGAGCCTTACGGAGTCAAGGCCAACCAAATTCGCCTTCGCAACAACTTAATTTTTTTTTCTCAACATTGGCAAGAGCCCTAGCCTTTTCTGCCTCCATCGACTTCCTCATAGCCAATATCTGTCCTCAGATGTCACCCTCAAAATTTAACTTCTGAAGAGTTAAGGCTTCCTCCTTCTCCTTAGCAATGTTCACCTTCAGCTTCTCATGTTCTTCACTCATCTCCAACTCCCATATCTTCTTAACATCACGGATAACCGCCTCCTTCAACTTTACTGCACTAGCTTTGACTTTGGAGAGTTCGTCCTTGAGTTCCTCTTTCTCCCTCACCAGCTCTTTTTAGATATTGTTATATACCAATAATTCATTGGCTAAGTTCTGCCCTCCCAGAAACAAAGGTTTCCCATCGAGAATCAGCTTCTTGATTTGTATTATAATTGAAGTATGAGTTCTCAATGATGGAGCCAAATATATTAATCGAAATAACACGTTAAGTGTAGGGGCTTAATCACGTATAGGGGAGATGTTACTCTTACACCGTAAGGATTAAGCTTGACTAGGGGTTTCACAAGTATCTAGGATAGAAATAAGAAAATATATTATGAAAACATACTTGCGTGGAGTCCATGAATGGGTAATCTCCACGACCTCTAGTGAGGATTTAAAAGAGATAATGTATATGTAGACGGGGTTACAGATTTTGAGGTCGCCCCTAAGTATCAGTCGGGTCGAAGGGTTGGCTTGATACTTAAGTTTAACCAACTCGAGAAGTTTGGTAAGCTTTGAGGTCGCCCCCTGATACATCTATCTATGGGTTTGATCCTATACGAAACTAGACGTGGTAAGCTCCGAGGTCACCCCCAAGTGTTTAGTTGATCGACTTTATATGCCACTTGGGTTTGCCCAAATTAAAAGCCTTGAGGAACTTTGAGGCCGCCTTCAAGTATTAGTCTGGTCGAATGGGGCGCTTGATGCTTAGGTTTGACCAACTAAAAAAGTTTAGTGAGTTTTGAAGTCTCCCCCAGATATTTCTATCCACGGGTTTGATCCTATACGAAACCTGACGCGGTCAGCTCGGAGGCTGCCCTCGAGTGGTTAGTCGGCTGACTATTCATGCCACTTAGGTTTGCCCAAATCAGGAGCCTTAAGGAACTTTGAGGTCGCCCCCAACTATCAGTCGGGTCGAAGGGTTGACTTGATACTTAGGTTTGACCAACTCAAAAAGTTTAAAAAAGGGATATGGTAGAAAGGTAAGTGCAATAAGAGTTGTAAGTAAAATCTTTTTATATATTTACGATACTCCGGTTACAACTGTGGTAAATATCTGCACTCATCTTATGTTGTAGGAAACTAACTACATCGCATTCCAAGGGTTTGGTAGGAGTTGTTCAGCTTTGGTCATGAAATAGTAAGATCCTTTATCAGTTTAATCATAAACGATGTATGTGCCTTCCCATTATTCGGCCAACTTCTCTGTATTTTGAGGCTTTGAGGAGGGGGTGATTCTTTGAAGGACTAGATCACCAATGTCGAAGCTCCGAGGTCGTGTTATAGGATTTCTCTAAAGAGATTTGGTAACGTCCCAAGTTAGCTAGGGTGTGATCTCGTGTTTTATCGATCCATAACATGTTACAGGTGAGTTAAAATTTATTTTCTTTATCATGGAGGTTAGGGTTTCTTGTTGGGACTTCGAATAGAGATGGTAGGACTGCTTTGACTCTGCATGCCAATAGAAAAAGAGTACAACCCGTCGCTTTCCTTGGTGTTGTGAGATAAACCCAGAGTATGTGCTGTAACTCGTGAACCTATCTGCCCTTCTTGTCGTCGATACATTTTTTAAGACCATCAATAATAGTTTTATTGATGGCTTTGACCTGGCCATTGCCTTGCAGGTAATAAGGTTTCGAGGGGGAGAGGTTGATATTATACTTTTTGAGGAATGTTCGGACCTTATTGCCTATGAACTATGGTCTGTTGTCACATTGTATCATGTAGGGACAACTGAAGCATGTAATGATGTTCTCTTAAAGGAATTTGATGACTTCTTCTCTGGTTTGGCATAGTGGTACGGTTTCAACCCATTTAGTCAAGTAGTTTGTGGCTATGAGGACGTGTTCTTTTTTGCCCGAAGCATTTGGGAAAGGGCCTACCAAGTCGATGGCTCAACGTTTAAAAGGCCAAGACACCTGGCTACAGTGGAGGTCTTATGTGGGGCTTTTGATGTCATGGCCATGGTGCTGGCATTTGTTATAGTGCTTCGAGTACTCTTTTGCCTATTTATTTATATTCGGCCAACATAGTCCTTGTGTGATCGCACCAAGTGCCAAAGATCTGCCAACTGTATGAGATCCATAATTGCCTTCGTGTAACTCTGTGATGATGGTGGCAGGTTCCTGCTGATATCTGCATTTGAGGTAAACTCTGTTTAGTGATTTTTGATGTAGACCGCCTTTGAGAATGGTGTACCTTTGGTAATTTTCCAATAATGATTGTTTGGCCTTCGGGTCTGCGGGTAGTATCGAGCTGTTAAATACGAGAGAAAGGATGTGCGCCAATCTTTAGGATCGAGACTCTCGTCTTCAGTATTGATTGTATTAATTTCCATTTGGTCGATACTTGGGCGTTCGAGTACTTCGATATTGAGCTTTCGTGGTTTAGATTATCCTAGCATTGCTACGATATAAGCAAGAGCATCGGTGTATCTATTATTGCCATAAGGGTAATATGTTATCAAAGATTTTTCTGGGAAACGATCCATGCGTTGGCAAACAAGCGCTGTGTATTCATCCATTAGACCATTCTCTTGGTTTTATCAGTATATTATTTGTGGATCACCTGAGACTCAGTAAAAATAGGTAGTTTGGGAACCCCGAGCTTAAGGGCCAGATTAAGACCGTGTATTAAAGCTTCATATTTGGCTTTGTTATTGATACAGTCAAAGTTCAGTTTGATTACCTTTTCGATGTGATCATTAGACGGTGTGACCAGTACAATACCTATTTTGGAACTATTCGGGTCTGCTGACCCATTGGTGAATACTCATCATCATGTGTAAGGATTCTAGGTATCATTTTGCTCTGGTTGGTCTTCTGGTAGTTCATCTTCGTGTTCCTTCCACTGTGCGTCTTCGACTGGGAAGTCGGCCAAAAAGTCAGCAGCTGTTTGGCCTTTCTTGGATATCTGCTTCTCAAAGATGATGTCATGCTCAACTAGGTAGACGAACCATTGCAGTACCCATCTAGATTTTCCTTTTTAGGCCAAGATTTGTTGAAGGGGGTAACTCATGAGCACCTGTATGCGATGTGCTTGGAAGTATGGCTTAAGTTTTTTGGAAGTATAGAAGAGTGTAAGGAGGAGTCATTCAAGGTTGGTGTATCGGGTTTCGGTTAGAGTTAGAGTTTTACTGATAAAATATACTAATTTTTTTATGTCTTCATCTGTTCGAATAAGGACTGAACTGATAGATTTGTCTGTAACTGTGAGGTAGAGGGAAAGTAACTCGCCTTCAACTGGGGTACTCATTACAGGTGGTTGGCCAAGGTAAGTCTTGAGTTCGAGGAAAGCTTTCTTACATTCGAGTATCCAATCGATCTTGGGGGTTTTCTTCTTGGTTTTGTGGGTGCCTTGATCGTGTAAGAGGGAGAACAACCATGCACATCGGTAAGATGATTTGGAAATGAATTGATTAAGGGATACTATTTTGCCTTTGACCTTCTGTACGGCTTTCTTTGTTCGGGGAGGAGGCATATCGACTAGAGCTCAAATTTGGGTAGGGTCAATCTCAATCCCTTATTTCCTAATGAGGTGATCGAGGAATTTTCCTGACGATACACGGAATTAGCATTTATCTGGGCTTAACTTCATTTGGTATGATCGAAGGATGGAAAAAACCCTAGTTAGATCTTGTATATGGGTATTTTTGTGAAGACTCTTGTATAACATGTTGTCGATATAAAATTTGACTAACTTGCCAAGCAAAGATTTGAACATGGTGGTAACCAGACATTGGTAAGTTACACCCATATTTTTGAGCCCAAAGAGTATAATATTAAAATAGTATAACTCTTGTTCACTAATGAAGGAAGTTTTGATTTGATCTTCAGGGATAAGGGGTACTTGTTTCTAGCCTGATACATCACCCATCATTAAAAGGTGATCGTGGCCAACTGTTGCATCGAGGAGTACTAAAATAATGGGGAGGGGAAAACTATCATTTGGGGTATGCTAATTAAGGTCAGTGAAGTTGACACAAATTATGATTTTAACGTGCCTTTTGTGTACGGCGACGATATTTGAGATCCAATCTGCATATTTAACCTCTCGAATAAAACTTGTGGCCAGAAGCTTGTTGACTTTGAGGTTAACTGCATCTCAAATCCATGGCGCTAGGATGGGTTTCTTTGTCAACTTGGGTATGAGGTCTAGACGGTGGAATGCGAGGGTAGGGTCAACTCCGGGCATCTCATGAAAAGCCCATACGAAGACGTCTTTGTTGGATAGAAGGAATGTGGTAGGCTGGTATTTTTCTTTGTCTGTCAAGGAACCTTTAATTAATGTTCCTCGACCGAGGCCGTCGAGCTTGATATATGCAGTGGGTTCGATGGTGGGTGGCTCGACGGAGGTAGTCAAAGATGACATGGTGGAGAGGTGTTGTGATACCTATGGTTTTTCCAACTTTCAAGTAAGATCAATCTCTGGGTGTTCGCAGGATCAAGCTAACCTTTGGGAGCCCTTCATGTCCCATGTGTCACTTGAAGTGGTGAATCACAAAACTTGGTAGAAAGTCAAAGGGATTGCTTTCATGGCCTGAAGCCAGTCATGGACCAAGATGCCGAGGTATTAAGATCTTTTGTTGATGACTAGGAAGATGGTTTGTTATACTATAGGGCTAGTGGTGATGGGGAGGCTGATACATCCGACTGTGACCTTTGTTGATCCATTGAAGCCCTTTAGTTCGAAGTTATCCGGGGTGATCTAATCAGTCATTTGCATGGCTTTGACTGTTTGGAGAAAAAGTACGTCGACTGCGCTCCCATTGACGACAAGCATTATGCGGAGGATGATATGCCTTATCTTGACCATGATGACCAAATAATCGAAATGGAGGAAACAAACATGAGATATATCGCAATCATTTAAGGACATACCTTTGGGTTGGGGATGGTGACTTGTTTCGGGTAAGAGGACTGTGAGTTTTTTGCTAGTAGGTGAGCTCGTAACACTCTTCGACCCATTTCCTCTTACTTTGGCTATGATCGTTATCAATATTATTGAATTTGATCATGTGAACTTGGAAGTTGTATTCTTCGTTTAGCCCATTGTTCGGGGCTCCCTAAAGTTTGATATACGAGCAATCGAGTTAGCTGAGAAGGTTGACTATATATTGGTGAAGTCATCCGACTTTGAGTATTATCTCGAGTGAACGTTGTAAAGTGTAACAGTTATTGATTGGATGACAATTACACTTATGGTTCTAACAATAGGGTTCATCCTTTTTGACTTTGATTGGGTAAGGAGTACGCCAAATAGAGTTGACCTGAATAATTGGTTGGATAATGCTAAGAGGGACATTGAGTTTGGGGAGGACTGGCATTAGTCATTTCTTGCGAGGCCGATCAGATGGATCATCTTGATTGCCACACTTCCATTTTTCTATTTTGGTATAGATGGGGACGACCATAGTAGTACTCGACTATCATTGTCTATTGCGATTGGTAGTTTGGGGTTGTCCCTGGTGATTACTTTCACGGAGAAGCTTGAGGTCGATGTAGCCGTTGACATTGGAAAGCATCACCTCAAGGGTTTTGGGTTTTTGGCGGACGATATATTCCTTGACTCGCTTGTGGTCTGGGATGGCATTTGGGTAGGCGAGAATGGCATTTGCGCAGTCGAGGTTCTCAACTTTGCATAATTCATCTAAAAACCATTTTATAAAGGTTTCGAGTGTTTTGGTCGAGGTCTTTCAAAAGTTGAAAAGGGCGTTGACCCTGACTTCACTGTCTTTATTAAAGGCAAAGTGAGATATAAACAAACTAGATAGTTCCTCGAAGCTTTGAATAGACCCATTAGGTAGGTTATGGTACCATTTGAGGGGGCTGTCGGTGAGGCTAGTATGAAACATTTGGCAGAGAATATGATCAGCCGATAAGTGAAGGCTTAACGAGTTCTGAAACTCGAGGACATGGGATGGGTGGTCTATATTTAGGTATTTGCGAATTTTGGGGGTATGGAAGTTTATGAGCGTGTCGATGGCGAGAAGCTTCGAGCAAAGGGGATTATTATGTCAACTCCATGAGTTTGAGGTGGGTCTGGAACTGAATCGGATAACGGCTTTGATTTGTTGGTCAAGCCCCTATTTTGTGAGATAGGTTACTCGAGTGGGAGATCAATATGGTTATGGGTAATAAGGTCGAGGGTATGTTTAACACTGTGTTATCGTAGTCATTCCCGTTCAGGACACCGAATAGGATGACAGGACATTCAGAGTATAGAATTGGTCGAATCTTTTAAAGTAGGGATGCCGAGGTAGATCAACCTTTCAGGCAGAGGAATGAGGGCACCTTCGGCATCGAGGTGGACCGGTGGTGCCTCAGCCTTGAGCTGAGGACCTAAGCGCGTGTGGGCAGATATGCATGAAGGTATCGGGGCTCGATCAGGATCGAACAAGCCCTCCTGATTGTGTTCCTGCTGGAGTCCCCGAACCGAGTGGCGCAGCTCATTGAGGGCTCGATGTTGTCTATTACTTTATTATATAGAACATTGTCATTCGGTTTTGAGTTCCTGGCGTCGATCTTTGCACTCAATGCAAAGCTGGTTTATGTGACACTTTTTCGCTTGAGTGAATTATTTCTTTATTAGGGCCAACTGAGCGACAATATCGTCGGCGGGGGGAACCAACTATGGTTAAGGTGGAACGGAGGGTGGGGGTCATTAGAGGTGGGTTATATAGATAACAAAAGGGGTATAACACAGACAGCGCCAAATGTAAGGGTTTAATCTTGTAGAGGGGAGATCAAGTTCTTACACCGTGGGGATTAGGATCGACTAGGGGTTTTCACAAGTATCTAGAACAGAAATAAGATAATATACTATTTGTAATGGCCCAATTTTGTAAGCCCGAGATGGCTTTAAATTAGCTCTTACACCAATGTTCGTGTGAAAAAACTAACATGAAATAAGAAATGACACATGTGATTTAACGTGGAAAACCTCTGAATAGGTTAAAAAATTATGACCTCGAGTTGAGGGTTTTTGTAATAGTGACTTTTATTGCTTGAGGCTGATATCTTATTACAAGTGATCTCTCGACATAGAAATACCTGATCTTATAAATAAGAAGTTTTTATGTTTTGAGAATCTAGAAAATATAGTTTTCTTGGTGATTTCTTGCATATTTTCCTGGTCCTTGTCTCTTCTATAACTTTTTCTTTATATAGGCCTTCTCCGCTATTCTTCATCGTGCTGAAGAACGTTCTCCAAACAATGTGGTTAGTGGCAGTTGACTGAGTACCTATTGAGTTTGTGAGAGATAGGTGTCTTTAACTTGTTCATGTTTTCTATTTAAGCTTGACCCACGTTCTTCATCAGTTCGTGGAGTAGGTATCGATGCTGACTGTTGATGTCACGTCTAGAATGCGTGAGTCTGACATAAAGGTAGTTTAAACTACAATAACTCTATTTGGGTTAGATCGAGGAATAGGCCCCTACAATCGCCCCCTCGCAACCGAAGTTACGGGTGGCTTTGGTTAAGAATGAATTTTGTGGGTAGATGTGCATTTGGGTTAGAAGTGTGAAAATGAAGGAAGTAACGACCTGGATTTGACTGCATAAAAAATGCGCGTGTTATGGGGGGATGGGGGGACGTTTGTGCTTTGAATATTGATGGGAATATTGATGTATATGACGATTAGGGTTTTAAGAGTTTCGCCTGTAAAAAATAATGACGCTTGGGGAAACGTACCCTCATTCCTGTTCCACCGACGTATCAAGGTATGTCGGAAGAAGAAGCGGCTAAAGCTGAGGAAGATTTTTACTGTATGAAGAGATTTCATCAAGCTGCTTTAACAGGCGAGCAACGTTGGAGTTGTCTCCACATCCTAGCAGAAGACAAGGCTGGGGTGACAGATGCGGGGTTTGGCAAAACTACATGCCAGGCTAGACCAGACATTATCATCTTCAAGGACTTTAGTCTGAGTATTGAATCCAGTAAGTCGACGGCTTTGGTAGGTCAGGGTGGGTCTGGAAAGTCAACAATCATCGGTTTAATCGAAAGATTTTATGATCCATAAAATGGATTAGTGAAGATTGATGGAAGAGATATACGGAGTTACCATTTAAGATCATTGAGAAAATGCATTACGTTGGTGAGTTAAGAACCTACATTATTTGATGGCACTATCAGAGAGAACATTGCATACGGTAGTGCTGGTGAAATGGTTGATGAGTATGAAATTGTTAATGCAGCAAGGGCAGCAAATTCTCACGATTTCATTGCAGGGTTAAATGACGGGTATGATACACCGTACGAAAATAAAGGGGTTCAGCAATCAGGAGGGCAAAAGCAACGCATTGCAATTGCCCGTGCTGTATTAAAAAGCCCATCAATTTTATTATTAGATGAGGCATCAAGTGCACTTGATAGTCAATCGGAGAAGCTAGTGCAAGAGGCATTGGATCATGTGATGAATGGCCGAACAAGTGTTATCGTGGCCCATCGACTAAGTACCATACATAATTGTGACCTAATTGCAGTGTTGGAGAAAGGTGTTATAGTAGAGAAGGGGACGCATTCTTCACTTATGGTAAGGGACCTACTGGAGCTTATTTTTCCTTGATCAATACCCAACAGAGGCTTACTACAAATTTAAATGACGATTAATATGCATGATAATTAATCATGTTTTTTTATAAGCTCGTGATTATCACATGACATTTTTTATTCATATTATTGTATACATGATTCAAAGAAGATAATACGCATCTTGTTTATATTGGATGCCCTTATTTGTCTTTACTATATCATTTTATTTATGTAGTGAACCGGTTTAAAAAGATCTTCTTTAGATAATAAGGTATTCTTTTAGTATATGTGTATATTTGTCTATTTTTTGGTTACTTGATGTAAATAGAGAGTTTAGGATTTTATCAAGTATTAGTTATTAAAGTTTTTCGAGTTATCAGTTATCTTCTACAAGGTTAAGTACTTATATGAGTTGTACTTGTATGTCGATGGATCTATAACTTAAATCGGTAAGAGCACTCATAGTTTGAGAAGATGATGGTTTGAACCCATCTGGATCCGCTTGATTATTATAGTCGAAATAAAAATATTATAAATTTTTGTATTGATTATTATTTTTGGCATACTATATTGCAATTAAAATATACCTGTAAAATGGAAAACATTAATGCAGGGGATATATGATGGTGTTTACAAATGCTATTATAAGTAGATGATAATGTTTACTAAACGCTATTGAAAGAGTTTCAATAACACAAAGTAAATACTATCTATTGTCGATTTGTAATAACATTCAGTAAATGCTATGTTAAGTAAACAATAGCAACCAGTAAATGCTGTTAAAAATGTTTTTAATAGCATGCATAATTTTTTTTAATAGCATACAGAAAAAACTATTATAAAATGGATAGCATTACATATTACAGCATACGAAAAATGCTATCGTAACCTTTACATAGCTATTTTTTACTGCTATTATAAGCAAACAACAACTTTCAACAACTGTTGTTAAAAGGTTTGCAATAGCATTCTTAGAATATTATGCTTTCATAGCATACGTAAAAATGTTATTGAAAAAAAGATAGCATCGCATAATAGAGCGGACGAAAAATGCTATCGTAGCTTTTCATAGCAGTTTTCAATGCTATTATATGTGTTTTTTCTTGTAGTGGATTTTTTTTACAAATGTTTTATTTACATGGAAAAGTTCTCCTCCAAAATCGTTTTGATTTTAAACAGATTTCTACAAAACACCAATTTTAACTAAACAAGTTTACGTTGGTTAATATGTTTATTTTTGCCAAACATGGAATTCGATTAAACTTGTTCAGGTCCAGCTTTGTATTCAACAGACTTGCTTAAGTGGAACCTGGCTGGCCCAAAAAAATGAATTCCCAAGTAGGCTATAATGGTTGTGATTATCAATCTTTTACTGTTTAATTATTTGATTTGTTTAGGGCTTAAGAGTTATTTTATTAATGTTGCAGATCGAATCAAGTAGAGGTGAGTAGAGGGTTTAACGTTCATTGGGCTTGGGCATTGCTGTTGCAGGTTAAGACATTGCTATTGTAGGTTTGGTTCCTAACCACTACTATATGCTTGATTTAGGACTGTAATAAGTTGTTTATATTTTAATTTAATTAGTCATTAAGGGGTTAGGGTTTACGAGTTTACACATTGTTGTTATAGAGGTATTGAAATTGATGGGGATTATAGTAGTGAATTTGGTTAGAGCTTAAGAGTTTACATATTGCTGTTGTAGAAGTATTGAAGTTTATTGCATTATAATAATCGATTTGATTTAAGCTTAAGTCCTTTGGAACCTCTGTTGAAGCTCTAATGAATTTGATTTTATTATAATAGTTTATTTGATTAGGGATTTAAGTCAAGATTACTTATAATGACTGAACCACAACCTGCAGATCCTGATTTTTCTAGATATGCTTTATCACAATCTATAGGTCACCTTGAGTATGGAACATGGGAACTTCAAAGGGTCCAACATTCTCTTGGACATCAAAAAGGATCTTTGTTTAGATTATATTCTTATCAGCCTATAAAATTTGGAATATGATGATATTTCTTGTATGCCAGAAATGATTCCTAACATTCTTGTTAGATCTTAACCATTAATTTCACCAATGTGAACAACGTACGATACAGGCATTGGATGGCCCTGATGGATTTGATGTGACTTTTCACTACACCAATTTTACTAAATTACCACAGATAAAGTCTGTGGTAATAGTCATTTTACCACGGATAAAGTCTGTAGTAGAGGTCTGTAGAAAAAGGTGCGTGGCAATTTTTTTACCACGGAGTTTGTCTGTGGTTATCTAATTTATATTGCTACGGAGTAAATCCGTGGCAATTTTTTTGCCACGGAGTTTGTCTCCTGTTATCAAATTTATATTACTATGGAGTAAATCCGTGGTAATTTTTTTGCCACGGAGTTTGTCAGTGGTTATCTAATTTATATTGATACAAAGTAAATCCGTGACAAATTTTTTACCACGGATAATATATGTAGTATAATTAGGATATTTACCACTGCTTTAGTCCGTGGTAATTTATTTTTTATTTATTTTTTAAAAAAATCAAAAAAATAGCCACAAAAACTACACAATTCAGAAAAACAAATTGCACCTGTTGTATACACATATATAAACAAAGACACGCAATTCAATAACTTGTTTCATTTATAAATATTGGCCCAAAGAATCCAGGTACACTGGTTACAAGCTATATACATGTTCCCTATAATAAATCCAAAAAAACCATAGATTTGGGAAACAAAAAAAGGAAGCGCAGTTGCTTCAAAAGCAAATGATTAATATAGCGGTGTTCAAATCATAACCTCAAAAGTAGTAACGGATCTATCATGGTGATTAATCTGACGCAGGCCTTGTAGCCACCTCTGGCATGGAACTACTAGTGTGGATGATAGGTGTTACATCAGCAGCAGTGCTCCCTATTCTCCCACACTTCACAGAAAGAAAGTAAGACTTTCATTAGCAAAGTAAACTGATAATCATTGGTAATTGTAGCGATTTATCAAAATCATTCTTCATGTACTTCTACATAATTAAACACATAGAGATTTTTAAGAAAGAATCTTACCAGACATTGGATGGATCCCATTCTGCATTGGGGCCAAAAGAACCTTAGGTTGTACAAGGTATTTTATGAGATGGTACTGGTGCTCAAGCATATGGTTGAACATGATGATTTGTTTCTTCAGCTTTAACCTTTTACTACAGAATCTTACCTGCCAGTTTTCACAGCATCCAGGGGATACATATCATTTTGGTGTAGTGGATATAAACTTAATCAAGGAATATTAATAATAAAAACTTGGAAATTAGAGCATATATATTAAGATTAAGTTTAAACCTGTTATGTAGTGGATGGTAGTCTAAGCCCTATATGCCCTCAATCAACTCTTATTGGCGGAGCTTCATCGTTTAGTGTTTGTGCCTTGCTCCAGATTGGGTAAGACAGACCACATGATATAAATGACATGGATAAAAAGTTGCACTGTCACGATTAAATAGAAGAGACATATATGGTGAGTCTCTGAAAGTTGGTTGACTGGTCTTCAAATAACAATCTCTTATAAAATCCATTGGACATCTTGACATAAACATAAATTATAGAGATAGAAATTGAAGTACTCAATACATTTCAAAGTATTGAGTATAAATCAACAGAAGAGATTAGGATAACATATCATATCATTGATAATAGACTGGGAGAATGCCTTTAGGTTCTAGCATTCTAAGGCATATGTCGGGACCTATAGCAAAGATAAAAATACAAGCATGAATAAATAAGATGCACTTGCAACAACAAATTACCTCCTCAAAAAAATATAGTGTATTGCAATCATTCCTACAAAAATGGCAGGATCAAGGCGCCAGAAATTATAGCTTCGAACATTAATGAATAAAGTCAACAACTATCAAAGCAACCACATGATAAAGGCATCAGGGTTTTGTAGAGCTTCAAAACATTGTTGGTACTTGTAGAACTGGAAAACCCTAACTAAAGGAGAAACCGAATACTACATTTTTTAGACTCACTTTTAGTGTTTGGCACAAGTTCCTCTCAGTTAAAATTTTTAAGGACCTAACCTATGCAACCAAAAAATTGGGATATATAGAAAAGTAAATTATAATATTATTTACAATTAAAATTTCATATATCTCACGTTTCCCTTTCATAGGCATTTTAAAATACGACATAAGAAAGAGCAGGTTTTAACAAGACATTTCCATTTGCTCATGTTTATGACCTAGTGACAAGTAGTTGTACGAAACTCCTTCTAGGTGACCTTAGGTGGGAAATCTTGTAGGTGTTGACATCTAGTCCTAGATTCCGGCACTAGGGTCCTGAAGTACTTGAACTACACCCTACCTCTCCATCATCATGCCAAAATCTAATAAAGAATGCGAGGAATCCTACTGAAGGCTTCATCCATTTTTACCGAATAAAAAGGATGAATAGAAATAAATGAAAAAACATAATGAGAACTCGAGGCTTCAGTCTACCTGAAGCATGTTATCCTCAAGAAAGAAGTTATGTCAAGAGGAGTTTGTACGGTACGAACTATCATATTGGAGAATCCTAAGTTTTTCTTCCTGCATATTACATACAAAAATTATTAAAAAGAAAGAAAGATTAAGTCTACCCAACAGACTAAATTCATAGAAATCCTCAGATCTTTACCTTTGTTCCATAGACAAGCCCTTCACTAACTAAAGGATGAAAGCATCCTTCATTAACCTCATCTTCCGCGCTAGGCAGCACTCTCACAAGCTCCATATCATAAACTCTGTAAACCTATTGCATTGCACATAAAAATGTGAGAAAACTACAAAGCATGAACTTTATGAGTATAAAATCTGACGAGGATCCTATACTTGTTGAACAAAGTTGGCTCAGTGAGTCAAACTCGTCGAACCCTTCATTCAAGGTGAAGGGGAATGTAGCCAATAGAATGTTGATCATTGTAACTGATTGTATTGCAAACTCGAAGAAACTAATAAAAAATGGTTTTTTAACAAAAGATAAAATTTACTGCATTTTTACTGTTGTATTACAGCAACAGAAAAATGTACGAAAACCCAACATGATACTCTACATTATTATCTTTATTTTCAGAACATAGATAAATTAAGACTGAAAAACTGTCCAATCCATATCAAGTTTCCCATGGTTGATATGTATATTGCACAGTTATTCGAGACTTTTTCGGCATACACATAAAGAGGTAATTAAAAGACAAAGATATGATAAAAGCCATAACTTCTTATAATGTTGAACTTAGAATCCAAAATTTACATATGATAGCATGTGAGAACTTTAAATCTTACTTCCAAAATTGTATAGATAGGTACTGTTGTCTCCCCATCAATAACAATGCTTCTAAGAAGTGAGCTATGTCTACCGAAAAGACATTTCCCTAGATTTTAGGCCGAGATCTAGCTCTGCTAGAAACTCTTGCCAACGTTCTGTTATGCAATAAAGTTCTACAACTAAAAATCGGCTTCCCACTATCAACCAGTGAACAGTCCATTTTTACTACCAAACTCTGTAAATGCAAGCTAAGAACTGGTTGGGCAAGTGCTTACTTAGGAACCGGTAAAATATGTGGCAATAAAATATATGGAGATTGGAAAATAAACTGACTTGAATTGAAGTCAAACAGTGAGCAGCTCTGATTGCCCGTGATGCAAGAACTGAACCAAACCTATATCAAATAAGAAGAATCACAAAATTGTATCTCAGTAAACATAAAGATAAGGTCAAATGACGTTACGAGCATCTTAGCTTGTGACAGTGTGGGTGGTCGTGGGAGGTGGAAGTGGTGTTGAGGCAAGAGAGGAGGCGCCTAGTCAGAAAGAATGTTGTAGATTCTTACTTAGAAACCATTTGCTAGGTTTTATTACCGTTCACATTTTTTGTCTCGATAAAATCTCTTCATTTACGAAAAACAATGAAAAAGTTGTTATTGAGACGGAGAGCATCGATAAGCGAAAGTTTAGCGTGATGTTGGAAATAATTACAAAGTCAATAACCAAAGAAGCCTTACGTTGCCTCTTCAAGGGAGTATACTCGAAGCTCGTAGATGACTTGGAGAGCCGAAATTTAGTGTCGCGTTGGGGATGTTGATGCTCCAGTGACATCCTGTTGCATATGCAATCCAGAATCAGCTTCCACATGAGGAAGCATGCATGCCATGCAAGCTGCTAAAAATCTTCCACATGGAGAAAAGTGAGCGCCCATTTCACTGCCATCATACATTCACGTTATTGGTAACAATTATAACCAAAGTCATGCTTTGGGAAGCAAAAAGTAATATTTCAAATAAGTAAACAGTAACAAGTACTGCAATTACATATATATAGATAGAGCAAATCGACGGAAGCAAAGATTTTGAAAACTTTATCAATAATCACTCAAACGGAAATGCAAGTTATTTTGCCTTGCAACGGGGAGAATACTAAATCAAGGGCGTGCAAGTATTTTAAAGGCATCCCATTTGCAATAACAAACATATGCAAGTGATTAGAAATGCATCATAATTGCATTTGCATCACTTTTCATCGAACCAATCTAAGCTAAGTCCAAAAAAAAACCCTCTAATTATGTTAAAAATATAAACTACCTAAAAGAGAGAGAGAGAGAAGGGGGGGGGGGGGGGGGGGGGGGGGGGTGGAAATCGTACATGAGTGGCGACCCGTTTATACGCCACATAATATCAATCAAGCCACATGCTTAAAATGCCAGCAAACCGACGGCGATCATAATAATACAATGATAGTTAAAGATATCATGGTTCAAAATGTTCTAAGACATCAATTAAAAAATAAGTTAACAGAAAATTACAAACTTGACCTAATTTCAACTTGCTACACAAGTTGAAAATGAAAATTTCACTTATACGGAAAGATAACATAAATCAGAATATATATTGGTATTTTCCAATACAACGATGTGGTGTGTGTTGAACCAACTAGAAATTTTCGAATATCAACATATTGGCTAACAAATATATCTATTAAACTTAAGATTTGATCAGAAAAATATATAAGAACTAACAATCAAAAGCTTTACCTGCAAAGAACCGCATGGGGTATAGTTAATCGTCATCTCTCTGCATCAAGAAGGGAACACGGGTCTTTTGTATCATGTGGCCATATTCTTAGCTTTACCGTGCAAGGTAACTCTGCAGCTGCGGCTGCAGCCAATGAGGTGGCAATATCTGATTCAGTTCTACCATTTAGTTGAGAATCATTTTCCTCTTGTCCAATACTAATGAAACCACCACCATCCCCATAAACAACTGGGGAAATTGAACGAGACCGTGAAGAATGATGTCGCATCCCTATTGTACAGGTAACCTAGATTGGCTAACGTCTGTTGCCATCAGTGAGGAGGCTATTGAAATGTCCACATTGCGTACCCCCATATCAGATGCCAAGATAATGTCAGATCCCAGTGTACGAAACCCAGATGAACTCTCATGGAGGGCATCATTGAGAGAAAGCATAGAATTTAGGCCTGCTTGACTTTGTCCCATCAACCACCCTTGCAAAAAAGGGAGCTCCCAAAACATTGGGTCACCAAAAGGAAAAAAACTGATGAAGTTGACCGTAATCCCCACTCCTTAGGAGCATTTGAAGGCCCGTACTTCTAGAAAGATTTAAAAGATAGATACTTGGAGTAACCTCGACTCCTGGCCTAGAATGCCTAGGGGGAGTTCGCCCAACTCCGCCAGATTGGAGATTCACTGGTGTATTGTTTGGACCATATGATGTATCTAAGATAGGAGATGTAATAGGCTGCTCTTCTGTGGTCTCCATGTCTATAGTAAAGTCGATAGTAGACTTAGACACCGCATTTTCAGTTTCATTCGAGGTACTGTTATATGTTGTATCATCTTGTATGGGATGCGAGCTAGATGGAACCAAAGGAGAGATCTCCATTGGTGATAAAAAGTAATCAAGCTGGCTCCCTAAAGCTGTATCCATTTGAGGCTGCAATGAAGCATCAGATTTGATGTCTCTATTAACATACCTATTTGATGTTCTACCTTCGTCTCGTGCAAGCATAGGCCAAAACAAGAAAGGGGCAGGTATGGGAGATACATTAGTTTCCAAATTAGATTGGACGCCAGAGTGAACATTTGTGAAAAATACTGCATGGGGAGGATAAAGCGGATAGCCTGCAGAAGTTGCTAGTGCCATTGGAGAATCTGGAGAGTCAAGATCGTTGACCTAAAAAACATGTTCCAATAATTGGATTTAGAAAGTCGTAGAGAAAGATAAATGATAAATAAAATGCTTAACCTTAGTCCACACAAGCCATATAATTTTTATTTAATGACTGAATTGTTGTTTTTATCAAACAACTCATGAAACTCACAATATCTAAGGCTCTGTCCAACACTTTCTAATTTATTAAAAAAGATTAATTTGATTTTTCTTATATTTTCCTTGAACTCTGTATACTCTGTCTAATTTTAGATGCCGACTCTGTGGCCTGCGCTTATATGGAACTTCTATGATACCGAATTTTCAGCATACCAAACTGCTAACCAGATTTGTAACTTACTTCTGCAGTTAAAAGAAAAGGTGCGGCATGCGGATGAAAACGTACTGCCCGAAGCAAGCGCCTTGTCTTAAGAACAATGGTTGGTGAGGATGCTTCACCTCTCCTGTTGTAGTGCCATATGTACAGCTAATACATGATTCCAAACATTGATGTTTGGAAGAAGAAAAGAAAAAACAAGGGAATATGTAGAATATCTATCCATATATAGAGAAATGATACATAAACACACTTTTTCATGACAAAAAAGTCAACATACTTTCAGTAAGGTTCAGAGGAATTTATCTTATTGGAGAAGAGATGATCTACTCACTATTGAAATCACCATCACAGAATTTTTTTTCCTCCTAATTACCTAATACTGTTCTCACTTTTACATATGATGAAAGCCCTAAAAAGGCTGCAATCTGCATTTTTTTATTATCCTTTTTTAATGCCAGAATACTTGTTTACATTTGAGAGAATTATCATCGTTTTAAAGAGATCGTAACTGAAAAGAAAAAGTCCCCTAAATCTTCTCCATGTGAGCCCCACTAAGTATGATAAAAGTGCATCGACTATGGGTGTGTCACTGTATCCTCCCACACACAAATCTAAAGATAATGATAGGAAGATTGAAAAGCCCATCAATCAGATAGAAGTAGCCGATGTAAGTGAGTATCTTGGGGCCAAGAATCTTTACCTTGTGACCAAAAGCTACGGCAAGAACTTCTCTTTGAGGATGGAATGGAATAGAAGCAATAGGACGGTCTGCATGGTAAGAAGATAAGGAAATCAATAACACCGTGCAACTAAAAATCTGAACTAAAAAGATGGACACATAAAATAGTATTAACAATAGCTGAAAATTTAAGACAGGAATTTTGCAAGAGAATTACAAAAATCACGGAAATACACTCTGCAGTATTAGCATCCCATAATCAAACCTCGTGATCAAGGCTTCTGCTTGCTAATATTTCTGGGTGGAAGGGGTGAAACCTAACCTGTGAAAATTCCATTAGCTCATAAGATGAGAAGATTATTGTTTAAAGCTGTAATATGATATGGTGAATGTAAAGTAATATAAAGTAGTAGGGCATATGGCATCATAAGAAGGCAGTTTACCAGGTATTAATACGTAACGAAAAGTAAGAAACTTCAGCTAGGAGTGGAATTTTTAGGCTACTCTCTCTATAAATTTTTCGCATAATCAAGCATTTTTGAGAAATATCAATCTCTATTTTCCTAAGATTTTGTTTATTGGCATTAAAGAGATTTATTCACTCATGAATCACTTTAACAGCACAAGATAACAAATTAAAGTGTGGTCTGATGAATAGAAATGAAAGCTGCTCACCACCCAAGGAGTTCTAGGATGACCACTTAAGACCTTTAAGCAACTCCCAGTTTGGCAATCAATTATTTTAACTGTGTTGCGCCACTACAAGCAAAGAAAGAAGCTAAAGTCAATTGCAAAAACTAGAAAGGAACGATAAGACAAGAGACAAACACTGTCAACTTACTGTGTAGAAGCAAGTGATTTTCCATCAAGACTAAAGGCCGCCGCAATAATCGACCTTGGAGGAGGCACTAAAGGACAATACTTTGCTGATAGATGCAGCAAAGACTGCTTCTACCCAGAAATATAGTCCATTACTACAGTTTAGTGTACCAGAGACGGAAACATCTAGGGTCTTTAAATTTCCTCACCAAGTTTGTCGCATGGCAAATGTATAAGAAACTTTGATCACTGGGTTTTTTACAATAGTAATGGGCATAATAAGCAAATTAAATTCTGTATTCTAAGTTGTTATTAGCTATTCAACGTGGGTTGATGTTTGGTGCTATTGCAATTTTAGCGGCGGCAGGTAGTGAACGTGCTATTAGGTATTGGTTTGTGTTTGCAGCAACGCTAATTCTTCTGGGCATCGCTAGTCACCAACTGCCATTGAATGGTGCTAGATGGCGCCGCTTTCTGCTTATCCGACACACCGACATCAAAACCAAGCAACATGGGTTGCGTGGCAGGAGCTATTAGCGCGTGCTTCAATCTAGTAGTAGGGGAAGGGTAGCACGAAATGTCAATACCATTTCTCACTTCCAAATTGAGCCCCCAAAATTTTGCTTGGATTTGGAGTCGCTCAGCAGAAAATGTATTAACCTATTTCATAGTATGTATATCCTATGAGTTAAGCCAGTTTACACGCTAATGGCTGAATATCATACGTGGGATGCTGATCAGAGAGATACTGATTATTTCATAACTGTTTTTCCTAGTGGTAGGTAGTTTATGCACTCTTCAAGTCCTATATGAAATGAAGGGACATACTAATATTAACATTAAGAGCAAACTATGGATTTTTACCAAGACTTATGTAGAGATATAAATAAGTAGAGACACTGAGATTCAGCCTATTTTTAATGATTTATACGAATTTTACCTCAGCATACTACATCGACAATATAAAGAACTTGCAGTAATGTTTAAACATTTACCACGAAATCAGCTCGTGCCCTGCATCAGTTATTTCATAATTAGATCCGCAACGATGACAGTTACATTTTGTACCATCATCCCCACATCCTCTTCGCCGTGTACTTTGTTCTAGGAGAGATTTCCCTCCTTACTAACAACCTAAACACATTTTCAGTCCTAAACAACACAAAATAGTAGACATCAACAATTTCCCATACTCCATATAATGAAACCATGTATTTTCTGAAGAAAACTCCTAACTTTACTAGTTAATATCAAACCTAGTATCCCAAACATGGCCATTTGGCGCATATCTTACTTCCTACTTTCATATCAGGACTAAAGCCCCAAATTGATTGCACAAGCTTAGCTAGATATTGCTATGCATTTAGAATCATCTTTGATAAATCCCTAAATATTTAAACTAAGGGTCTCAAATTTACTTTAAAAAGAGGAAATTTTTGTGCTATGAACCTAGCTAATGGTTGCTCTTCTGTGATTAATTGCATCATGCATGCCATGTGCAAAAGATAAGAAGTTAAGGAATTTTATAACAAGAAAATCACTGTTAATTTTGAATCCTACATTTATAACATACAAATGCAAGGTTGGCACAAGGGTTGACCTAAAACATATGAATTTGATAACAAGATAAAGAAAGTGAAAAGAAGGAAAACTAAGATACGGAAAACGAGTAAAATGAGAATGCTAATAGGGAGAGCGGAGAAAAAGAAGCTCAGCAAAATGAGAATGCCAATTGGGAGAACGAAGAGATAGAAGGCGAGCAAAATGAGACTGCTAATAGGGAGAACGGAGGAAAAGAAGGTCAGCAAATTGAGACTGCTAATAAGGAGAACGGAGAGAAAGAAGGCGAGCAAAATGTGACTTCTAATTGGGAGGACAAAGAGAAAGAAGGCAAACAAAATGAGACTGCTAACAAGGAGAATGAAGAAAAAAAAGCGAGCAGAAGGAGATCGAAGAAAAAGAAAATCGGCGGAAGGAAAGTGAAGAGAAAGAAAAACGGACAGCAGACTGAAGAAAAGAAAGTCAATATGGAGAGCACTGAAGACCAGGATCACAATAGAGGTGACAAGAATACTCAAGAGGCCCGAGAGGAACATTACAAAGGGGATGATGCTTCCAGTGCCGTAGCTCGGGAGACCAAACTTACAACTACTGAGGCTGAAAATCAAGGTTCAATAACCTCAAGTGAGGAACAGAAAGTAGAAAAAACAGAAAATGTCGAGTTTCAGCAAGAAAATAAAACTAACAGCAGTGAGGATGTTACTTCCAATACAAATGATTCACTCCCAAAGGCGTCTAGTGATGGTGAAACCATTCAGAACAACTCATCTGTAAATATCGCGGAGAATGAGGAAAAGGGTACAAAACCAAGTAATATATCTGATTCCAATTTAGTAGTGACAAAACTAAGTAATCAGCAAGAACAAAAGAATAGTTCAGCCACAGAGAATTTTGAAACCAATCATTCAAAAGCAGGAACTTTAGAAACTTCTATTTCATCTCAGCAACATGGAATGGATAGTCATGATCAAAATGCAACATTGATGACGAAAACTTCTAATGAGGGTGAACAAAATTTGGAAATAGTTTTATCAGAGAAGACCGAGAATTCTAGTACATCAACTAAGGCTGAGAATGAAACAACCAAGGGAGAATACACAGATTCTTCTACGAACCCTGAAATTGTTAAACCTGTAGAAGAGATCATAATTTCTGAGACAACAACCGCTGAAAACAAGGAAGTTTCTTCGTCTTCAAATGGTGACGATGTTCAGAATGATCAATCTGAAAATTCTGAGAAAATTACAGTAAAGGAAGACTGCTCCGTATCTTCAAACACTAGTGAAAGTATAATTGAAGCTCAGAACAACGAATCAGATTCCTCGCTTCTGCAAGAAGTAAAAAAGGCTCGCACAGACTTGGGGACCTTGCCTGAGGTTGAAACTCAAGGTAAATACAGTAGCAAAGTAGCAGCAGAATGATGTAAGAGCTATAGGACGGCCTCATTAGCGTAGAGACGAAATCTCATTAGCGCAGAGAAGAAATGAAGCCTACCCGCTCTTTTTAACGCACGCAAGTCTCTTTCAAGGCTACTAAAGCCCTTACCTTTCGGCCTACGCAAGTACCTTTCTTTAGTCTCTTCTTTCTTTAACCCTTTCATCAAAGGTCTCCCATGAAAGACTTTTTTTTGCCCCTAAATTACAACTACTACTTGGATCCTAGCCTACTAGTGGTTTTAAAAAGAGCATAGACCTATGAACCAGATCTGAGGAGAGACAGACTCTCAGCTTTCTGTCATTTTGGTAAAGAAGGATCCTAGCTCCGACTCTTATCTATAGACAAATCCTTTTAAAGCCGACCCAAGCCAACCTACTAAAATGCTTTGATTTGGCACAAAGGTAGGTTGCTAGTCATAGTAATAGGAAGAGCAGTTGGGATATGGTATAGGGGCTTAGGCCGTAGGTTGTCTTGCTTGGATGGAAGAATGACCTAGCTTTTTCTTTTCGACCCAACCAGCACTAAAAAAGAGTCTTCTTTTTCCTCTTGTTCACTACTAGAACAAAGCCAAAGTCACTATTTTTTGAGATTTCACTTTAAGTAATTTAGGAGTCGACCTCAAAATGGCAAAGGTTGATTCGACCACACTCTTTTTTGGCACGGTTGATCCTTGAATGCAAGCCGCAAATATCCATATAGGTAAAGATAGCTACGATTAAAAAAAACACCAGTGTGTTTTAGAAATGTGTAGTTTAGGAGAAGGGCAAGATAACGAGACACTGTTAGAGGGAACTTAAAATCCAATTTCTGAAAGATCCACTTGTTCATGATAATCACAGTAACATTGAAATCCCACAATTGTAATATAGCTAAAAGTGACTGAATCACACTCCACTGACATAATCTACTATCCTCCATTGATCCCTAACTCTTCAAACCCAAGATAACCAACATCTCAAAAAGCAAGCAACCAATCACACATGAATCTTGTTCTACCACTGTACGATTACAGAGGTAGAGAGAGTTTCGATTATAAAGTAATCAAAGTGACGACTCAAAATGCTTAATCTATCTATTCTATATAGTTCAATCACATCAATCTATAAGAGAATTAGAGTTTGAAATGAAACTTACTGGAAGATTAAAGAACAAGCTAATCAATAAATTCGAGAGCATCAAGGGAACAAATACATTGAGGAATTTGAGAAGCAATTTACTAACCCGTCGTTGAGATCAGGAAACAAGAGTTTCAATTTCAAGTTTAGCGTTTGAGATCAAGTGTGTGGGGATTTTGAGTCCTCTTCCCTCTGCTTCTACTCAGTTTGTAAACAATGGCGACTCCAAGAGAGAAAACGAAAATATTAGAGGGAAACCAAAAAAATAGAGCCAAATTAGAAAAAAAAACCCACAGGCTTCAATTTTATTTGCCACAGATAAAATTTGCGCCTAATAAACTACAAATAATATCTGTGGCAAAAAAAAAAAACTATGGCAAATTGTCTGTTTTGGTGTAGTGTTTGACACATAGAAATGATTTGGGCCGTTCAGCCCTTAATTGCCAAATGTAATGGCAAATTTCAATTTCTATCTCCTTTTCCCTCTACAAATCAAGCTTTCATCCCCATTTATATCAACAACTCAAATTTTTTCCCTGTCTACGAGGTAATCTTCAATATGTATCTCTCTCTAATGGTTATGATTGTCAATCTTATGTTGTTGCTTTTTATTAGATTTGCTTAGGGTTTAGGTGTTTTTTATTGATGTTTCATATCGACTCAAGTAGAGGTGAGTAGAGGATTTAACGTTTAGATGGCTTGGGCATTGCTATTGTAGTAGTCTACTCGCAGCCTTCCAAGACTAATCGAATACTAGAAGGCTACGTCAAGGCTACCAAAGACTCGAAGTCCAGGGAACCTACAAAGCAGCCGAAGGCATATGATCTACCCGAAGCCTTCCGAGACTAACCGAACACTCGAAGGCCACATTTAAGCTTTCCAAGATCTGAAGTCTACTGCAAGAATCGAAGCCGAAGGTAGTCGCACAACATACAGAACCCAACACAAGTTTCAAGAAGACTTTAACCATATCAATGTATAGTCAAAGGCAGACAAACCAGATAGCCAGCTCACCAGATAATTTAGCAAAACAAGCTGCCAGACAACTACAGTAACAGAACTGACCTTCCGTACAGGACAACTACTCCAAAAGGGTAAGCATGTAATATGACCTCACTGTGGTGATTCATCCTTTCCTATCTGCTATAAATAGGGGAGGGGGCCACCATAGAGAGGTTAGATAATCTCATCCCAAAACCTCCCATAAGATTAAAAACCTTCGAGCATATTCAAGCTCCATTTGATTTGAACTGTAACCTCATTCATATATTCATCATCCCATTCAAATCCTCGCCAGAGATCGTGGAGAATACCAATTCATGGACTCAACGCATGTTTGTTATCACAGAATATTCTCTTATTTTTGTCTTATATATTTGTAAAAGCCTCTAGTCAAACCTAAATCCCACGTTATAAGAGCATGAACTCCCCTCTACGAGATTATGCCCCTACAACTATTGTAGGTTTGGTTCCTAACCACTACTATCTAATTGATTTAGGACTGTAATAAGTTGTTTATACTTTGATTTGATTAGTCATTGAGGAGTTAGGGTTTACGAGTTTGCATATTGTTGTTGTAGAGAGGTATTGAAGTTGATGTTGATATAGAAGTATTAATGTTGATTTCATTATAATAGTTGATTTTATTAGGGTTTGGAACCTATAGAAACTCTATTGTAGGTCTATTCAAATTAATTTGATTATAATAGTCAATTTGATTGGTGGTTTAAGTCAGGACTAATTATAATGACTGAACCACAACCTGCAGATCCTGGTTATTCTTGATAAGCTTCATCACAGTAAATTCTGACGTCATCAGGGGATTTAGAGATCCAAATGCAAGAGAGGACTTATAGGGATTTGTAAAATCTAAAATAGATGCCCAAAATTTTAACAATCTGTAGGTCACCTTGAGTATTGGACATGGAAGCTTTAAAGAGTCAAGCATTATCTTGGACATCAAAAAGGATCTTTGTTTGGATTTGATTTATATTAGCCTATAATTTTTTTTAATATGATACCATTTCTTGTATGCCAGAAATGATACCCAACTTTTTGATTGGATCTTAGCCATTGATTTTACCGATGCGAACAACGATGCGGATATTAGATGTCCAGATTTAATTGATGTGACTTTTCACACATAGAAATGATCTGGGGCGTTTAAACCTTAATTACCATATTAAATGGCAAACTTTAGTTTCTATCTCCTCATCCCCCTACAAATTAAACTTTCTTCCCCATCTATCTATACAAATCAAACTTCCTTCCCTATCTACGAGGTTATCTTCAATATGTATCTCTATCTAATGGTTGTGATTATCAATCTTTTACAATTTTTTTATTTGATTTATTCAAGGTTTAAGAGTTACTTCATTGATGATGCAGATCAACTCAAGTATAGGTGAGTAGAGGGTTTAACATTCATAGGGCTTAGGCATTGCTGTTACAGGTTTGGGCATTGTTGTTGCAAGTTTGGTTCCTAACCACTAATCTCTACTTGATTTAGGACTGTAATAAGTTGTTTATACTTTGATTTGATTAGTTATTAAGGGGTTAGGGTTTACAAGCTTGCACATTGATGTTGTAGAGGTATTAAAGTTGATGGGGATTATCATAGCCAATTTGATTAGGGTTTAAAAGTTTACACATTGTTGTTGTAGAAGTATTGAATTGATTTTATTATAATAGTTGATTTTATTTGGGTTTACGTCCTTTGGAACCTCTGTTGTAGGTCTATGGAATATTATTTGATTACAATAGTCGATTTGATTAAGGGTTTATGTCATGATTACTTATAATGATTGAACCTCAGCCTGTAGGTCCAAGATTTTCAAGATATGCGTCATCACAGCAAATTATGACCTCATCAGGGGCCTTAGGGGTCCAATTTTAAATGTGGATTTGTGAATATATTTAAAATCAATAATAGATGCCCAAAATTTTAGCAATATGTAGGTAATCTTAAGTGTTGAACATGAGAGTTTTAGAGAGTCAAGTATTTTCCTGAACATCAAAAAAGATCTTTGTTTAGATTTGATTCATATTAGCCTATAAATTTTTAAATATGATAGCATTTCTTCTATGCCAAAAATGATACCCAACTTCTTGGTTTGGTCTTCACCGTAGATTTCACCGATGCGAACAATGATGTAGGCATTGAATAGCCCTGATGGATTTGATATGACTTTTGACACATAGAAATGATCTAGGCCATTCAACCCCTAATTGATGAATTAAATGGCAAATTTCAGTTTCTATCTCCTTCTCCCTCTACAAATAAAGTATTCTTCCCCATCTATCTCTTCAAATCAAACTTCCTTCCTTGTCTATGAGGTAATCATCAATATGTATCTCTCTCTAATGGTTGTGTTTATCAATCTTTTGTAGTTTTTTATTTGATTTGTTTAGGATTTAAGAGTTGTTTTATTGATGTTGCAGATCGACTCAAGTAGTGGAAAGTAAAGGCTTTAACATTCATTAGACTTGGGCATTGCTATTGCAAGTTTGGGTATTATTGTTGTAGTTTTGGTTCCTAACCCCTAGTATCTAATTGATTTAGGACTATAATAAGTTGGGTTCCTAACCACTACTATTTAATTGATTTATGACTGTAGTAAGTTGTTTATACTTTGATTTGATTAGTCATTAGAGAATCCACAGCAGTTCAACAAGGTAAATCTTATCCACCCATGGTGAATCCAATCCACCCAACATATTTCCTCAACAGTTCAAGGTGAATTTCAATGTAAATTCCCAACGCGCTATTCATAACCGCGCGCGAACACCAGCGACCATGAAAGAGCCATGTGTAATTATCTCAGCCGTCCAATTTTTTATTTTTTTAAATAAATAACTATGCAGTTCATAACCGCGCGGCATAATGCTGAGGCTAAACTTGTTTCACCTTTCTCTATTGTTCTCAAGTTTTACCAATGCATTTTCACCTAAATACCCAAGGCATACCCAACCCTTACGATACAAGTTTCCCAACCCAACCCATTTTCTCTATCATCGACGCTATTTTTTGTTTAAAAATGTCGGGTTCGTCTAGTTTGCGACCATTCTTAAGTTTCTCCAAAATTAAACGCAACGTAAGCGCGAAAGTAAAACATAGGGGGAACGCCGAAGTAACAATTATTTGGCCATTACAATTGACGTCGGACAACGATCCCTCTCAAATGCTTGAAGAGTTAAACCCAGTAGATATCCTACCGGATGGCTGGGTCCATATTTCTGTTGGATCGGAGGAAATGCCAGTATGTTTTATGTAAATTTTAAGTGTTACTAACAGATATTGTAATGTATTCGATGAAATGCCCGAATGAACTTCTAACGTGTTAATGTACCTTTTTTGTCAGAACTGAGATGAACTACAGTGCAGGGGATCATTGGATAAGATACTGAAGTGGTACCAATAGATTGTTGTATACCCGACGCTGAAGAAGTTGGTTGACAATTTGGGTTTTGAGGAGTTTTGCTCGATTATGGCGGGAAACTCTGATAACCGTCTCAATCATTCTCTTGTAGAATGGTGGTGATCTTCCACCTATACCTTTTATCTCCCTTGCGGGGAACTGTGTTTTATACCGTTAGACTTCGTCATGCTAACGGGCATATCTTTTGGGAAGAGTCGCGAACTCCCGTACGATGAGAGCTACTCCAAGTTAGAGGAAGCAGAAAAGATGTTCTCGGGAATCACAAGCTCTGACATTAGGTACGATAACATCACTCTTGCCTATTTAAAAAGTGGAAAGAGCCTTTAAATCTATGTCTCCAAAATTATGACTCATAAATGGATATCGTGTATGCGAGGGCATTTATTGCCTATATGATGGGTAATCTCTTTTTCTCAAATGGTAGCACATCTCTTCGGGCGGGTTATCTTGCAGCCTTGACAGACTACGATATTATTGGTATATTGTATTTTGGCTGGGATACGCCAATTATGGCGGCTTTGTATCGGGGGCTTGATGAAGTTTCAGGTCTGAGGGATGGGAAGGTGAAGAAATTGATTACCAAATTTTATGCGATATTGGAGTTCTGGTTCTTCCCGTACTGTCGGGTTGGAATGTATCTAGTGAAGGTATAAAACTTTAACCATATTTATCCCCGTATGGGTGCGTGGAGAGATGAAAGGGCTAGTATGGGGTCTAAAATCCATCACTCTTTTGCTATGATCAGAGATATGATAGAATAGAAGGACAAAACCAGTATAGATTGGCAACCATGGCACAGGTCTAGGCAATTTAACCGTCCAGAGGTAAGAGTTTCTTCAGCGCTAAGCTTCCAGAGGGTTTCATTGGTGTCAGTCCTATATGGGCACAGTACGCTTTGGTATTTAGGAAACCGGTGCATGCGTCAGATGACTGGGCATGATAGTGTGTCCTATGGCCCCCTTTAGGAGATTATAAAATTCCTAAGGTACGATCGAGAGTTATATCAGGGTCTGAAAGATGTGGACTGCTACGATAGTTGCGAATATCCTGTTTTAGACGTAGATTTCATGACATATTGGCGTGCCATTCATTCAAATCCAAAGATCAGTTGCAGTTTAGTAAAGAGGGTAGGAAATATTTGGATCGTCGGGCATGATCAAGTGAGGCCCGATGTACACTTGCCACCTATGTCCAATTTAGCTATGTCTTCACAGATGTAAGAGTATGGTGTTCAGGCGACCGAAAATCTACATGATATGGGATGGTTCATGGATATGGCGGGAGCGAGCGATCAACGTGGACGGATACCGATCCCGGTGATGCAGATACCATACCCGTGTCCACCTACGTATAGTACAGATGAGTTGTTGTATCAAAACCAAGGAATGTTGTATGCGGCATATGAAGACTCGAGGCAATACGTTGAGCACACAACCGAGTTAGAGGAACAGTTGAGGTGGAGGGATGAGATTATCTGAGAGACGTCTGAGAGATTAGGTGAGATGCCAATTTCCTACCAGACAGAGCCGGTTATGCAATGTACCTATGATGAGAGTCTCATACGTAGCAGGCGCGCCTGCCAAACTAAGAGAGGTCGTCCCAATTAGGCTATGTTTTATTTAGATCTTTGATTTATGTTTTATTTAAACTATATTTTGTTTAAAATATCTTGAGTATTAATCTTGCTTGTTTTTAATATTTTTTCTTAATAAACTTTTTGCCAAAGTTACTCAACGGCCATATTAACGGCTAATTTTTTTTTAAACTTGTTGTCCAAGTTACTCAACGGCCATATTAACAACTAGTTTTTTTTAAGAAACTTGTTGTCCAAGTTATTCAACGGCCATATTAACGGCAAGTTTTTTTCAACTATAAATGTCATTCATCTCCTAGACTCTCCTCCCTTCTAATCTTCTACATTCTCCTCCCTCCTTACCTTACAAACATAACCACTATGTCTTCCTCAAGCCCCCAATCTAATTCTCAAAACCACTCTCAATCTCCCAATATGAACCAACAAAGAAACATCTTTCCTCCTCAATTTAGAACGCGTAATCCGTCGCAAATGCCTAACACTTCCCAAGATCTAAGGTATGTTCGTAAACTATTCCCGACACCCGACAATAAATTTGTATTTCAAACCCATGGATATTACCTCATTGTAAGGCCTAACTTCTTAAGAAGGGGAAGTCGACTCTTACACCACTGGGTCAATCCTTTATCAAAGGAAATCAAGTATATAATCTATAGGTTGATTAATCTACTGACAATATACTTGCGTGGAGGCCTAGAATGTTGCTCTCCACGACCTCTGATAAGGATTTTTAAGAATGTTTGTATTACTATTAAGTAGTCGAAGGTTTGAGTACTGGGTTTTACAAGGTGATCGAAGGTAAACTGTAAGGGCTCAGTGGAGAGATTTTGTAACCTCTCATTGGTTCCCCATCTCTCCTATTTATAGAACATAAGAAGGGCTGAGTTACTAAGATTATGTCACATTACAAGGGTCCCATCCAGATATCGAGCGGGTATCCCGGAGTTGGTGTTGATTCCAGAAATGTTGGAGTTGTCACTGTAACAGTTGTTGGGTCTATTTCTGTACTCTGACACTATAGCAATTGTTGGGTCTGTTACTGTAGCTGTAAGGACCAACCACGTCACCATTTTATCCAGTGAGCTGGCTGTCTATCTTGTCATACTTCGACCATGTACGGATATGGTCGAAAGTATTTCTGATGCGATGTGGAGTTCGCCTTCGAGGCTCTATTCAAAATAGAAGCTTCGTCTTTGGATAATCTTTGGGATGCTTGTTCATGGGTTGAGTGGGCTAAAAGATGTTTGAATAGGCTCTGAGGTAACCTTCGAGTGTTTAACTGGGGTAGAAGGCTACGAATAGGCGACTACATTCGCCCCCTCTTAGCAAGGGTCTCGAATATAGGTGTAGAGGCATTTGGTGAGAAAAACTATTTGTAGTCAGAAGTTGAACAGTGGACTGTTGGTTTTCGAGGGAGGTAATAAAGGAGGGTATTAAAGGAATGTTGGTGGTTATGGAGTAATAAATGAGGTTAGATGGGGTTTTAAGTATGGGTTATGAAGGTAGCAAGACTGTATACTCTGCATTTCTCATAGGGTTATAAGTATGGGTTATGAAGGTAGTAACACTGTATACTCTACATTTCTCTGTATTTCTCTTCTCCTTCTACTGTATTTCTAGAAAAATGTTATGGATACCATGTCTAACACTCTCTACCAGCAGAGGATGAGATTTTCCTGTGACCGTCCTATAGGGCGGAAGACCGCAGAACTAAAGTTGAAATTTTTCGGTGACCACGAACTTGACTAGGACATGCCTGACCTGGTGGAGTTGGAGCCTGGGGAACCCATCAACGGGGAGTCATATTCTTACTTTTAGAGGCAGATGAAGTTTCATTTTACTACAGCTGAAAAATATTACCTCTACCTGATGACTTTGGCCGAATGTCTCATTCTGGCAGAAGAGCAGTTGGAGGAACAAGGCTCGGTGAGTGGAACTAGCCCGTCTGAAAATAGGGCAGCTTCTTCTTAAAGTGGTGGCGAGGTGGCGGTGATGGGTTTTTTTTTATTTGGACTGTATTTAGAAGGTTTTTGATGTTGTTCTTCTGATCTTTGTAGATTTTTGTATAATTGTACTAAGAGGTCTCCTCTGTTTTTGTACTTTGAAGTGTTATAATAAGGAGAAATGGTACTGAAATTGTGTGTTTAAATTTGAGAAACCATGTATGCGAATAAATTGTAGGCATGGTACCAAACATGTCTTCGAATGCAAACACGTATAAACGGTTACCTTCAGAGAAAAATTGCCTGCGAGTTGTAATGTGCTGGTTGAGGAAATAGGTCGGCAGTCGGTTATAATGAATAACTGTTTCTGAATACTTGATTCTCATGGTTTGTACCATAGGGGTTGTTCGAGGGTGTAAAAAAAAGGGGGTCGATGGTTCGAGATTAGTGATGGTTTGGCTGTAAATCCTTGGGAATGAGGGTTGAATACTCATTTTGATGAGATGGTTATGTTTTGGAAGCTGAAGTGGTTGGACTGTTGTGTTTTCAAGGAGGTGAATTGAAGACTTACTATTAATGCGGTTCTGATTAAGGAGGGGTTAAATGTTTCTAATTTTTAGTATAAATAGGTTGTTTCTGGGAGAATTGCATCCGTCTATTCCTTTGTATCTGAGTATAATGTCTTCCCCTTCTTTCCAAAATAAAGGTGATGCTTCCAAGCCCAAGAACCAGAACTCAGTGGCAGTGAAAACTCTTCGTGTACAGGAGAAAATGTGGGAGTTACAACGGAGGTTTTTCGGTAATCAAGACCTGAACTCAAAGATGTCGGACTTGTTTGAAGCTGAGCCCTGGGAGCCCATTGCTAGAATGCCCTTCGCATATTGGCTGGGGGTATTTCAGACGATGGGACCGTTTCCCAGCCACCGGTTGTCCCTGCTTGAGTCATTTGCTAAGGAGATGGTGGACCAGGAAAATGCTGCAGCTGAGGCTGGGAGCGAGAAGAAATGTCCCAAGGAGAAATAGGGGCTTCTTCAACTATTTTGTTGGGTATTTACATAGGATTGCTTGTAGGGGTGTTTGTATATGGTGGTATGACATTGGATTTTGGATATTTCTGTTTATTTGTACTGATTTGATCTGTTATTGGATGAAATTGGGAGTTGATAAGATATCTGTCGAATTATATTATTGCACTGTGTATAATATGATTCTGAACTGCCAAAGTAATATTCTAAATACTCAAAGTAATATTTTGAGCCGTCGAAGTAAAAGTTTAATCTGTCGAAGTAAAATTTTGAACTGTGTATAAGTAAAATTTTGGTCTGTCGAAGTAGAAATCTGATCTTTCGAAGTAAAATTCTAATCTATCGAAGTAAAATTTTGTTCTGCTTGTACGTAGGATAAAATTCGAAGGTTATTTAGGTGCGATTATATTGTTGAATGTCGAATGTTCGAAACACGATATAGTCGAAGGTCTATTTTATTTGACTGGACAGACTAACAGCCCAGACAGCTAGTCTGTCAAAACGGCGTTGTTCCTAGGGCAGAGTGCCAGCAGGTCATCATGATGTTTCCTTGAATTTTGGAAAAAGGGTTGATTTGATATAAGGAACTGACTTGACAGTTTCGATTGAGGACCAAAAGGTTTGACCTGGTTTTTGATTTTCAAATTTCGTGAGTGTGAGCGTGTGACACATACGTGAGGTGAAAGAGGGTAAAATTGCCAAATCACATCTCAGCTAAAAAGCAGGGGCAGTGGTAATGGTGGCGGTGTGTGGAATCGAGGCAGTTTCTTATAGTGCTGAGGAAGTATAAATATGTAGAAGAAATAACCAAAGTATTGTTCACAGACAAAGCTAGAGAGTGAGAGGAAGGGACTTACGCCATTATTACGTGAAGCTGGAGAGAGTTTACTGGGGTTGTTGCTGAGTACCGGCTGACTTGCAGTTTTTATTGTTCTTCCACTAACACAGGTATGTTGATTGATCTCTGTCTGGTTGTTTTTGTCTAGTTTGCCTTTTGTATTTGTATGTAAAGTCTTAAGGGTTTGTAGTGTTGAGGATATATTCAAGGATAGGAGGAAATCATGTGTCAGGGGTTTAGCTCATTTGGGATTCAGAGGGTAATGATGGTGGGACTGGGATTGGGGTCAAGTTTTTGATTGTGTTTGTATCTCTTGGAGAGGGTAGATGAAAATGGGTTATTGACATGTAATAGTCGAATGTATCGATCTAATTACGTGCCTCTTTTGATGTAGGATAAAATGCATACCTGTTGAGCTTTAAGACTGAGGCTGATAGACGAGGAAGTTGAAAAAAATGAGGCTAGTGTGTCCGGTCGTGCTCCGATAGATGAGGGCAGCAACATAGAAAAATTAGTCATAGCAAAGGATATCCCACTGGCAGTAGTAGTTCCTGAGACTGGGGTTTCAAGTAGTAGGCGGCGTAAGACGGTAGTGACTGAGGGTGGTTGTGAGGGAGATATGGGGGCAGGTCAAAGAAAAAGAGATGAAGGTCAGGCTGAACCTTCGGGTGGTAAAGGGGGTGAGGGGAAGAAAGGTGGCCAAGATGAGGATTCGACTGAGTCAGATGAGGCTGTTGGTTTCGTTCCAAATAGGGAGAAGGAGAGGCCAGATCAATTTGTAGCTAAACATGGGCTGCCGAAGGTAGGGGTTACATTGTATTCCACGGGGCCAGAGTACAGCTTTAAATCAAAGCCTCGAGAAGGTATTATGGCCCAATTCGACTGGGGATGCAATTGCCCCTCCCCAAGCTGGTGAAGGAGGTGTTAAACTATTGGGAAGTTGCCCCAGTTCAAATGAATGGGAACTTATATGAGATGATGAGAGTAATCAAGGGCATGAATGCAAAATTGAGAAGTGAGGGAAGGGGTTTAATTAAGTGGTATAACATTGTATCATTCTATTCGAGGAAGGTAAATCAGAATGTGGGTACCTAACATATCCAGTGCCATGTAGACAAGCCCGGGTTGTTTAATCTGTGCTCAATGGGTCAAGGGTAGAATAGAGATTTGGTTGTAGTACGGGGGGATTATGAGGATTTCGAAGGAGAGGACCCTTATAAGTTAGATCATAAAGTCTACAATCCGAGTAAGTTTGTTGTTGAAGATTTTTTGATATATTGCTTGAATAAACTGCGATCATATTTATGTTTGTTATGTAGGTCCTCAAAACTAGACTTGGGCAAATCCGAGAGATTATATTGATGCCCTAATCAATTCAGACGAGAAATGGGTGAATTCCATTTTCAAGAGTCTTGGTATAAAGAGGATGAGGCAAAAGAAGACAGATTCCCAGCTTCGAAATGTACCCATTACGTCGAAGCCATTAAAGAAGAGGGGAGGGAAAGGTGTTTCAAAGATAGTCGAAGGCATGAAGGAGGATAATTTGGTGAAAGTATAATCTGAAGGGGCAACGGGCGTCGAAGCAGGCAACGATAGTACCTGAAGTAACAAGTAACGCTTCAAGACAGAGGCCGAAGCAGGCATCGACCCAGACTGAGAAAGAGAAGGGCAAGGTTATTCCTGAGTCTCCCAAGGTACAACAAGCATGGAGGTAGATGTTGCTGATGGATGTGTTGGGGGCGGTGTGGAGGCTTTTGTGATCGACGGTACTGCTACTGGGAGTGCAATTGATATGGTCATCAATGGTACAGGGTCGAAATCTTCTACTGGAGGTACTGAGGATGTTGGCGCTAAAGAGCCTGTTGGGGGAGAAGGTGCAGCCACGCAGTATGAGGTATTTGTACTGGAGTACCATGCCTATTTTTCTAATTTTTCTGTTGGGTTGTAATATTTAAACAATGTTGAGCTTTCGGTGTACTTGATCTTTGAACTTGTGTTTGCTTCGAATTTCTTACTGGAACTAACTTATAGACTATTCTGAAACTAATTTGTGTTAATCTTGAATTGTATTAAATTGCTGAGGTAGATACTTGATGTATGCTCTGAATACTATTTAACTTCATTTGTGTTAAAAATGCTTCTCTGACAATGTATTGGTGTATCTTGTGTGCAGTAAAATTGTAAATATAACTGAATAATTATGTCTGCATATGTTGTAACTGTTGAATGATTGCAGCTTAATCAAACTTTGAAGAACTTCGAGATGGTTCTGGAACTTGGGTGGAACCAAGAGATTTACTAGACTTCAAAGGCATAAGCCACAGCGAAGTAAGACGTGGTCGCCCCCAACGCATTCTCGAGGGTCCGGTCTTTCGACCATTCGCGCCCCTCGAGTTTGCTCGAATATTGGGAGTTTGAAAATTTTTGAGGTCGCCCCCAAGTATCAGTAGGGACAAGGGTGACATGATACTTTGAGGAAAATAGGAAATTCACTGGACTTCAAAGGCTTGAGCCACAACGAAGTAATACGTGTTCACCGCCAACGCATTCTCACGGGTCTGGTCTTTTGACCGTTAGTGCCCCTCGAGTTTGCTCGAATGTTGGAAGCTTGAAAATTTTCAAGGTTGCCCCCAAGTATCAGCCGTGTCGAAGGGTTGACATGATACTCAGGCTTAACCAAGAAATTCATTAGAAAGTAGAAGATGAAGTTTGGATGGGAAAAAAACTATTTATTAATTATTCTACATTTACATCAGGTGTATAAGATGGAGATCGTGGCCTATTGTATGGGACCAGCTGTATTGTGTTTCATGGATTTGGTAAAGGCTATTCATCTTCTGTCATTAGGTAATATGAACCCTTGTCAGTTTTGTCGTAAACGACATAAGATCCTTCCTAGGATTCAGCTAGCATTCCTGCATTTCGAGAATTCGAAGATTTATTGACGCGCCGAAGTACTTGATCTCCAATATTGAAACTTCGTGGTTGAACTCTCTTGTTATATGACTTCTGAAGTGATGTATGGTAACGGCCGAGGTTGGCGATGGCTCGGTCGATCCATAACATGTTGCATCCGAGCTCAAACTCATTGTCTTCATCTGAGAGGTTGAGATCTCGTGTGGGTACTTCGAATTGAGTAGGGAGCACTGCTTCAGTACCATAGGCTAGAATGAAAGGGGTACAGCCTATTGATTTTCTTGGTGTTGTTCGATAGGCCCAGAGGACATGTTGTAACTCCTGAACCCATCGGCCTTTCTTCGCGTCGACACTTTTCTTTAGACCGTCGACAATGGTTTTATTGATTGCTTTGACTTGACCATTCCCTTAGGGGTAGTAAGGTATGGAGGGTGAGAGGACGATGTTGTGTTTTTCGAGGAAATTTCTGACTTTGTTCCCAACAAATTGTTGGCCATTGTCACATCGAATCATATGAGGGCATTCGGAGCGTGTGATGATGTTTTCCCATAAGAATTTGATAACTTCTTCTTCTCTAGTTTGACACAAAGGCACGGCTTCGACCCATTTGGTAAAATAATCTGTTGCAACAAGGATGTTTTCTCGGCTGCCTGAAGTTTTGAGAAAAGGACCAATGAGATCGATGGCCCATCTTTTAAATGGCCAGGAGACTTGACTGAAATAGAGGTCTTGTGAAGGGCTGTGGATATCATGGGCATGTTGTTGGCATTTGCCACAGTGTTTGGCATGCTCTTCGGCTTGTTTCTTCATGTTGGGCCAGAATAAACCTTGGGAGATGGCTTGAAGGGCCATAGATGAACTAGGAGTATGAGCACCACAGGTTCTTTCATGGAGTTCGGCTAGAATTTTAGAGGCTTCGGTTTGAAAGATCCATTAAAGGAGGACGCCATTTGGAGATTTAGGATATAACTCGTGTTTGTGAATGGTGTATCTGTGACAGTTCTCTAATATAAAAAAATTAGCTTTGGAATCATCTGGAAGGGTAGCATTATTGAAATAATTGAGGAAAGGTGTTCTCCAGTGGTCTATATCAAGACTCTCGCGCCCAGTATTGATGGCATTGACTTCCATTTGGTTGATACTTGGGCGTTCGAGTACTTCGATATGGAGGGTTCAGGATTTTGATTGGCCTAACATAGCTGGTATGAAGGCGAAGGCATCTGCGTGCCGGCTTTCTCCTCGAGGGTAATGGGTGATAGTAGATTTTCCAACAAAACGGTCCATGCGCTGTCAAACTAGGGCAAAATATTCAGCCATGCGACCGTTGGTTTGATTTTCACCGGTGTAATGTCTATGAGCAAGTTGGGAATCTGTGAAAACTGCAAGTTTGGGAATGCCGAGTTCGAGTGCAAGGTCGAGGCCATGTATCAGAGCATCATACTCAGCTTTGTTATTGGAACATTTTTAGGATTTTAGCTTAACTTCCTTCTCTATTCGATCATTCGTAGGTGTAACCAGGACTATGCCGATCCCTAAACCGTTAGGCCCAGTGAATCCCTCTATAAATAAACGTTATCCAGTGGTAGGGTTCTATGGGTATGTTGCTTCGGGCTGGTCTTCTGTCAGGTCGTCTTCATGTTCTTCCCAATCAAAATCTTTGACCGGAAAGTCAACAAGGAAATTTGCCACTACTTGGCCTTTCCGGGATATCTATTTCTCGAATGTGATGTCATGTTCACCAAGATAGATAGACCACTATTGCACTCTTCTAGATTTTTATTTTTTGCTGAGCACTTCTTGAAGGAGGTAGCTTGTTATAACACAGATGGGGTGAGGTTGAAAATATTGTTTGAGTTTGCAGAACTAGTAGACGAGGGTGAGAAGAAAATGCTTAAGTTTTGAATATCGAGTTTCTGCAGATATTAGAGTTTTGTTGATAAAATATATAGGTTTTTCAATGTTTGATTAGAGTCGAATGAGCACTGAACTGATGGAGGTGTCTGTAATAGTGAGATATAAAGAGAGTGACTCGCCTTCAATAGGGTAGATGATAATGGGTGGCCGACCAAGGTAAGTTATGAGTTCAAGGAAGGCCTGTTCACATTCGGGTATCCAGTTAATCTCAGGGTTGTTTTTCTTTTTGGCTTTGCAGACGCCTTAGTCGCGTAAACGAAAAATGAGCCAAACACAACGGTCTTAGGATTTGGAAATGAAATGGTTGAAGGCCACTATCTTTCCAACCACTTTTTGGACATCTTTTTTGGTTTGGGGAGAAGGCATGTTGATGAGGGCTCGAGTATGGGTAGGGACGATCTCGATGCCTCATTTACTGATGAGATGGCCTAAAAATTTACCAGATGAAACACCAAATTGGCATTTTTTGGGTTAAGTTTCATGTTGTATGTTTGAAGTATTGAAAAGACTTCGGTTAAGTCTTGGATATGGGTCTATTTTTGGAGGCTTTTGAATAACATGTCGTCGATAAAAACTTCGACCGACTTGCCAAGCAGGGGTTTAAACATGGCTGTAACAAGGCGTTGATAGGTAGCACCCACATTTTTAAGGCCAAAGGGCATGACAATAAAATAGTAAAGGCCTTATTCAGTAATGAAAGAAGTTTTAAGTTGATCTTCGGGGAGGAGGGGTACCTGATTGTAACCTAAAGTTAAGTCCATCATTAACAGATGCTCATGTCCAGCATTAACATCGAGGAGTACTGAGATGATTGGGAGGGGAAAACTATCCTTCGGTGTGTGCTTGTTAAGGTCTGTGAAGTCGACGCAGATTATGATCTTGTCGTTCTTTTTGGGAAATACAACAATGTTTGATATCCAGTTAGCATACTTGACCTTTCTGCTAAATCCCGCGGCTATAAGCTAATCAACTTCAAAGTTTAAGGCTTCTCGAAGTCGCGGGGCCAAAGTACACTTCTTTTGTTTTACTGCTGTGGAATGGGGAATGAGATCGAGGTGGTGGCATGCCAAACTAGGATCAACACCGGGCATCTCCTGGAACGTCCATACAAAGATGTCTTTGTTTGCCCGAAGGAAGTCTGTGAGTCCGAGGCATTCTGCCTCATCTAGAAAATCTCCAATGAATGTACCTCGACCAGGACCGTCGAGTTCAATATAGACAGTGGGTTCGGTGGGTAAGGTGGCTTCTGTCGAAGGTATGGGGATAGAGAGAGACAGTAAATTCTATGGGCGGCTGACGAGCCTCCGGGTCTGATCGATCTCTGGATGCTCGCATGAACAGGCGAGGCGTTGAGAGCCTTTTAAATTCCAATTACCCAAAGGGGTGATAAAGTGAAGGATCTGATGATATGTCAAAGGTATGGCACACATGGCATGAAGCCAGTTGCGCCCAAGGATACCAAGGTATTCAGACTTCTTATCGATGACAAAAAGCTGGCCCAAAGTGTGACTAGGCCGGTGGTAACTAGGAGGCTGATCTACCAACAAAAACTTTTGTGGCCCCATTAAAACCTTTGAGTTTGACATTGGCAGCAGTGATGAGGTCGGCTTTCTTCATGGTTTAGACAGTTTGGAGGAAAAGGACATCAGCTGCACTTCCTGAATCTATGAGAATTGTGTGGAGGACGAGGTGTTTGATCTTAATCATGATGACTAATGGATCAGAATGGGGAAACTGGACATGGGATGTGTCGCAGTCGATGAAAGAGATGCCTTTGGGTCGAGGGGAGAGGCTTGATTCTGGCAGGAGGGCGGACAGCTTCTTCTGGTTGTTGAGTTTGTAACATTCTTCGACACGCTTAAGTTTACTCTTGGAACGACCGCTGTCGATATTGTTGACTTTGATAAAATTTATTCGGTAGATATACACCTCGGCCGGGTCGATAGCAGGGGTAGATTGAGTTTTGAGGTAGGACTCGTCAAGGTAGCAGGGAAGGTCGGTAACATACTGGTGTAGACGACTTGCTTTGAGGATGATCTCGAGGGAGTACTGCAAGGTAAAGTATTTGTTGGTGTGATGGGAGTTATACTTGTGATTGGCGTAGCAAGGTTCGCCTGGTTTGACCTCGATGTGGAAAGGGATATGCCAGATAGGGTCTGCCTGTATTTGGGGTAGAAGGGTGCTGATGGGGGCAGTGAGTATGGGTAAAACCAGCTTTGGCCATTTTTTGTGAGCTTCGGCATTGTTGTCATTATAAGGGCGTTTGAGGCTCTCAGTCTCCTGTGAGGCGGGAGCGATCAGGGGTGAGGGAGTAGAAGGTGGGCCTTGTCGAGGCTGATTAATGGTAGTGGTCGAAGGTTGCCCTTGTTTACGTGATTCGTGGAGGCGCTCAAGGTCGATATAGCCATTGACTTTTGAGAGCATCACTTCGAGGGTTCGAGGTTTATGGAGGATCAGGTACTCTTTTACAGTGCAATGATCTGGCAAAGCATTTGAGTACGCGAGTACAGTATTCGCACAGTCGAGGTTTTCGACTTTTTGCGACTCGTCAAGGAACCTCTTGGTGAAGGCTTCAAGGGTTTCACTGTTAGATTTTCTGAAGTTGAAGAGGGCATCGACTCCGGCTTCTCTATCTTTGTTGAAGGATAACTGTGCATTAAAAAATGGGATAGTTGCTCAAAGCTTCGAATAGAGCCACTGGAAAGGTTATGGTACCATCGAAGAGGGATATCTGTGAGAGTTGTGGGAAAAGGCAGCATAAGAGAAAGTCGACTGTGGAGTAGAGGCTGAGAGCATTTTGGAATTTGAGGATATGTGACTGAGGGTCGGTGTTGTGGTATTTGCTGAGTTTAGGAGCACGGAAATTTGGAGGTTCCTCGATGGTGAGGAGTTTAGGGCAAAGGGGGCTACTCAGTCGACTCAAGGAGTTGGGAGTTGGGCTCGCACTGGCGTGGGTAACAGGTTGGATTTTGCAGTTGAACTCCTGCTGTGCACAATATATAGGATGAGGGGGTGATCGAAGGGTTCGAGGGTGATGAGGCCGAGTGTGTGGCATGTTTTCTGGGCTGCATTCCCCAAGACGTTCTCAGGCAGGCGGCGTTTGGAGTACCTGAAGGAGCAAAGGGTGGAATCAGAGGAGTCTTCTGTGGGGTGGATGCCAAGGTGGATGGAGGCAGTGGGGGGAACAGTAGGGGCAGTGCCTTCGGTGCCACTGTGAGTCAGAGGTGATGGAATATGCGGTAAGGGTCCCAATCTATCTCTGGCGGAGATGCGAGATGGGGCTGGTGCTTGGGATGGTAGGGGAGAATCTAGAGGCTGCAAATGCTGCAGTTCTCAGACTGTGTTGCACAGTTCATCAATTGCGCAGTTCTGTCTTTTGGTATCATCCAGATGACGGTGCCGTTCGGCTTCAAATTCTTATCAGTGGTTTTCACGTTCTTGGTCCAGTTGGTTCTGATGTCGCTCCCCGGCTTGAGCGAATTGTTGAGAAAGTAAAGCTAGTTGGGCGGCCACTCCGTCGAAGGACTTGCCAGCGTGGGTAGAACTGGAACGGAGGGTGGGTGCCATTGAGGATAATCTGTTGAAGCTGAGAGCAAAGGGAGGGGAATAAGAAAGGGAGAGCGGTAGGGTGGGAAGCACAGACGACACCAAATGTAAGGACCTAACTTCATAAGAAGGGGAAGTTGGCTCTTATAATACGGGATTAATCCTTTATCAAAGGAAATCAATTATATAATCTTATAGGTTGATTAATTTACTGACAATATACTTGCGTGGAGGCCTAGAATGTGACTCCCTACGACCTCTGATGAAGATTTTTAAGAATGTTTGTATTATTGTCGAGTAGTCGAAGGTTCAAGTACTGGTTTTTATAAGGTGATCGAAAGTAAACTGTAAGGGCTCAGGGGAGAGATTTTGTAAGCTCTCCTTGGTTCCCCATCTCTCTTATTTATAGAACATAGGAAGGGCTGAGTCACCAAGGTTAGGTCACATTACAAGGGTACCATCCGGATATCGGGCGGGTATCCCAGAGTTGGTGTTGATGCCGGAAATGTAGGAGCTATCACTGTAATAGTTGTTGGATTTGTTTCTATACTCTAACACAGTAGTAGTTGTTGGGTCTGTCACTGTAGCTGCAAGGACCAACCGCGCCGCCGTCTTGTCCAATGAGCTGGCTGTCTGTCTTGTCATACTTCGGCCATGTACGGATTTGGTCGAAGTGCTTCCGATGCGATGTAGAGTTCGTCATCGAGGCTCTATTCAGAATCAAAGCTTTGTCTTCGGATAATCTTTAGGAGGCTTGTTCATGGGTTGCGTGGGCCTCGAGATGTTCGAGTAGACTCTGAGGTAGCCTTCGAGTGTTTAACTGGGGTAGAAGGCTGCGAGTAGGCTACTGCACTCATTACCCAAACAATGGATATTACACCTAATTTGATAGCTATACGCGCTCATACCTTCAACCGAGGATTCCATATTATTCATCTCAAATCAGTTTCGCCGGTGGAAGTTCGAGTGTCATGCCGATGCAAGATACATGGGGTTTAAATGATTTAAATCTTAATACATCGTCGGTTGTATCTCCGGTCGTCTCTCCGATCATCTCAATGGAACTCAATCCGGTTCTCAGGAGAAGTAATACGCGTGGGAAGGCAAAGTCTAAAAGAATGATGGCATCATTCAAAATCTTGAGAGCCGACATCATACCGACATTAGAACGGTTGACTTCGTAAGTATTTCATTCATTTTTCTTACTTTATTAATGTTCAAAGGTGAATCATACTCTAAAGAATTTTCTAACTTTAATTTTAGGAATGTATGGCATACGATACATTCGCATAACTACACCGCAAACCATTTACACTTGGGGAGGCATACAAAGTTATGGAAACTTGCCCAAAATGGTCAGAAATTTATCACATCGGGTAACTCGGCCACAACGTCGCTAGGAAGTCAAATTTTAACGATTGCCTGGGTAACTCCACCAATACCGATCCTAAAATATCTACATTCGGCACTTTAAATATTATAATTTCGGATGATTCTATAGACGTGGATGTACTACTATATTCTTGTGGGAATGTACGAGACGACCAAAAAAAATACAAGGCAAAAGAAGCGGTAAAGTCAAGTATAGGTTATTGGGGGAAGAGGATGCTTGAGATAACGACCATCATGATGAAGTCATGGAATGAGAGAGACGAGCAGAAGAAAGAGGAAAAGAAAGCTAGAGCTAGAGCACGTGAGGAACTAAAGTTCGCTAGAGAGGCTGAGATTCAAAGGAGGCGTAAAGCGGAGCTAACTCGAAAACCGGGTACCCCAAAGAATGTGTGCCATATCCAAAGATCTAGCAATGCAACCGCTTCTAAAATCACCGTCAGGATTTTCTTATACCCGGTATATTGTCCTACCCACCCGGTAGAACAATTCTTCCATTTCCAATGCATACAATCTAAACTACCTAACATCCCCGGGAAGCCTCGCAGTTCATTCACTTCTAACAGGTGTAATGTATCTAAGGTATTGAGCTTTGAATTGTGTTATAATAGTTTAAAAAAATTCTTTCAAGTACAAAGCACCCGTAGACTCCCCAATCCGAATGAATTCTTCTTGGGCATCTGCGCTCGTACCATAACAAAACATGCAAAATGCGCACGTTATCTTTTGGTGCAAGGATAAGCCCATCGTCTTAGCGGCATTTTCTCTTTGAATAAAATAGGGGCTCGAAGAAAGTATTTGATCATAAATACGTTGATACACACCTTCGCTCATACGAAATCGACGACGAAATGGAATACCTTTGAATCTTGGGCTGTCACCAAAGTAATCCCAATTAAGGCTAAACTCCCCCAATTTATGATCACGGTCTTTCTGTTTGTCAATCTTTCCCCTTTTACTACCTCCCCGCCTCCGTGATGATGTCGCCTCTTACTCTTTTTCTTATGCTTCTCACATCTCAATCATAATCTTACTATACTCATGCATCAACTCAATTTGACATCGGAAGAGCTCTTCGCTTCCAGAAAATGATGAAGACGATGACTCCAAAGATGTGAGTGATGTGTCAGAGTTGAGTAGGTCAGCCAGGATTTCGTCAAACATGATTCGGCGAAATTGATAACAAATGAAGAAAGTTGAGTTTTGAGATATAAGATGAATGAGTTTATTGTAAAAGAGTAAGAGAGTAGAAGATGAATAGGTTTTATATAGAGAGAAAAAAAATTCCATTTATGGCCGTTGAGCATCTTGTTGAAGAAGTTTGATTAGGGAATAATCAAGAAATAAAGGGGAACCAACATATTTTTTATGCAGGCTTTTGCCGCGCACTTCTGAACTGTGCGGCAAAACTAGTTGTTTGAATTTGTAAGCATCTCAGCCAACCACGTGTTTTAATCTTGGTCGTTGTGTATATGCGAACTTCATAATTACGCGCAATAGGAGCCATTGGATTGTTAAAACGTGTTTAAATCTTTCTGGCTCGTTGACTACGGGCGGTTCAGTAGGGCGCGACATGAATTCACCAAAAATCTACCCTGAAGGTAAAGTATCCACCCTGAAGGTAAAGAATCCGCCCTTAGGGTACATTTTTCATCGCCACATCACCGATCCACCTAGCTGCTAGGAGACGTTTTGGGTGGAAATAAGGGTGGATTTGAAAATCTACCCGTCACGACAGGGTGTACCTAGCTGCTGTGGATGCTCTTAAAGGGTTAGGGCTTACGAGTTTACGCAATGTTGTTGTAGAGGTTTTGAAGTTGATGGGGATTATAATAGTCACTTTTATTATGGTCTAAGAATACACACATTGCTGCAATAGAAGTATGGAAGTTGATTTCATTTTAATAGTTGATTTTATTAGGGTTTAAATCCTTTTGAATCTCTGTTGTAGGTTTATTGAATTTGATTTGATTATAAAAGTGGATTTTATTAGTAGTTTAAGTCAGGATTACTTATAATGACTTAACCACCACCTGTAAATCTTTCGTTTTTCAATATATGTTTCATCACCGCAAATTCTAACCTCATCAGAGACTTTAGGGATTCAAATACAAGGGAGGATTTGTGGGGCTTTGTAAAATCTATAATAGATGCCTAGAATTTTAACAATCTATAGGTTACCTTGAGTGTTGAACATGGGAGCTTTAGAAAGTCAATCATTCTCCTGGACATCAAAAGAGATTTTTATTTAGATTTGATTCATATTAGCTTATTAATTTTTAAATATGATAGCATTTCTTGTATGCCAGAAATGATACCCAACTTTTTGGTTGGATCTTAACAATTGATTTTACTAATACGAATAACGATACAGACCTTGGATGGTCCTGATGCATTTGATGTGACTTTTGACACATATAAATGATTTGGGCCATCCAACCCTTAAATGCCGAATTAAATGGCAAATTTTGGTTTCTATTTTTACCTCCCTTTATAAACTTTCTTTCTTCCCTATCTATCTCCACAAATCAAACCTCCTTCCCTATCTACGAGGTAATATTTACTATGTATCTCTCTCGAATGGTTATGATTATCAATCTTTTGCAAAAAATTTATTTGATTTTTTTAGTGTTTAAGAGTTGTTTCATTCATATTGAGGATCGACTCAAGTAGAGGTGAGAAGAGGGTTTAACATTCATAGAGTTTGGGCATTACCATTAAGGGTTTGGTAATTGTTGTTATAGATTTGTTCCTAAGCATAACTATTTTATTGATTTAGGACTATAATAAGTTGTTAATACTTTGATTGGACTATTCATTAAGGGGTTAGGGTTTACGAGTTTACATACTGCTATTGTAGAGGTATTGAAGGTTATAGGGATTATAGTAGTCGATTTGATTAGGATTTAAGAGTTTGTACATTGTAGTTGCATAAGTATTGAAGTTGATTTCATTATAATAATCGATTTGATTAGGGTTTAAGTCCTTTGATACCTCTGTTGTAGGTCTATTTAATTTAATTTAATTATAATAGTCGATTTGATTAGGGGATTAAGTCGGGACTTATAATGACTAAACTACAACCTGCAGATCCTGGCTTTTCTATATATGCTTCATCACTATAAATTTAGACCTCATCATGGACTTTAGGGATCCAAATGCCAGAGAGGGTTTGTGGGGTTTTTTAAAATCTATAATAGATGCCCATAATTTAGCAATATGTAGGTCACCTTGAGTGTTGAACAAGGGAGCTTTAGAGAGTCAAACATTCTCTTGGACATCAAAACGGATCTTTGTTTAGAATTGATTGATATTAGCCTATAAATTTTTGAATATGATAACATTTCTTTTATACCCGAAATGATGCCCAACTTCTTGTTTGAGTACTAATTGTTGATTTCACCGATGTGAACAATGATACAGACATTGGATGGCCCTGATGCATTTGATGTGACTTTTGACACATAGAAATGATCTTGAGAAATCAAAAGTTCTTCCTTTATCTTTACAAATCAAACTTCCTTCCCTGTCTACGAGGTAATCTTCAATATATATATCTCTCTCTAGTGGTTGTGATTATTAATCTTTTAAAGTTTTTTTATTTGATTTGTGTAGGGTTTAAGTATTGTTTCATTGATGTTGCAGATCAACTCAAATAGAGGAGAGTTGAAGGTTTAACGTTCATAGGGCTCGGGCATTGCTGGTCTAGGTTTTGGCATTGAAGTTGTTGGTTTGGTTCCTAACCACTACTATCTAATTGATTTTGGACTGTAATAAGTTGTTTATACTTTGATTTGATTAGCCATTAAGGGGTTAGGGTTTACGAGTTTAGACATTGATGTTGTAGTGGTATTGAAGTTGATGGGGATTATAATAGTCGATTTTATTAGGGTTTAAGAGTACACACATTGTTGTGTATTAGTATTGAAGTTGATTTCATTATAATAGTCGATAGTATTAGGGCCTAAAGCCTCTAAAACCTTTGTTATAGGCTTATTGAATTTGATTTTATTATAATAGTCGATTTTATTGGTGGTTTAAGTCAAGATTAATTATAATGACTGATGCACAACCTACAGAACTTAGATTTTCTCGATATGCTTCATTACAGCAAATTCTGACTTCATCAGGGGCTTTAGGGATCCAAATGCAAGAATGAATTTTTGGGGCTTTGTAAAATCTTTAATTGATGCCCAGAATTTTAACAATCTATAGGTCACCTTGATTGTTGAACATGAGAGCTTTAGAGTGTCAAGCATTCTTCTACACATCAAAAAGGATCTTTTTTTAGATTTGATTCATATTAGCCTATAAATTTTTTAATATGATAGCATTTTTTGTATGCGATAAATGATACTAGAAGATAATTACAAAAAGCTTTACAGAAACCCTTGACCATGGGGCTAGAGTTATGCGCCAGATTACTAAGTGTTTAATGATCTCTACGTGATCCCAATTATGATTGAACAAGTGGCATATGTAGCCACTAATCTCAATGTCCCACTCACACCCCTAAAAGTGATGTTTTACCGAATCTTCATTTTTAAGATAAAAGTAACAAACTAAAGTGGTAATTATTGCTCTGATCTGAAGGGCGTTGTCGGCACTATTAGTTGTTAAGGGTTTATACATTAATCTCCACCCAAAGTACCAATGATAGCTTTAATTAATCATTGATTTTTCAAAATTATTGAAGAACAGTGGATTTACATAGGTCTTCTTTGTACTTGGGAAGTACTAGTTTGAAATTATAATATAAAACCTTATGATCTATATTGTAGGTTACTCATAGATTGTCACTAATACATAAAACATTATTGTGGAAAACATCTCGCTTTGTTTCTAAAATTGGTTTCTTGGTGAAAAAAAATCTAATACCGAATTGTTATGCAAGATTTATATTTAAAGTATCAGTTATGTAAATATTATTTTTGCAGTTACTATAAGTAATCTTCTTTATTTTAATATCTTACTCTTATATGAAAGGAGCTCTAATAAAATATTTTTTAAAATTTACATTTTAATTATGACATGGCAACTTCTCAACTACATGATGGGATACTTTAGATGGCAAAATCACCAATGTATTGTTCAAATGTTTGAGCAAGTACCTATGTCGTCTAATATTTATATAAGTTTCTTTACCAAGCAAAGCAAAATCGTCGTCTATTAGTCAATGTCAATGACGAAAAAGCTGAAGATAACTAGTGTATTATGCTATGCTTATCTACTGGTCACTTGAATTATGGCCTCTTAAAAATCAGAAATAAGGTTGGTTATCACCCATAAATTTGCATCGTTGTTTATACTGTAAAATACATTTATGGTTATATCTTTAAAAGCAAAGTGAGGCATCTTCTATTAGAAAATGTTGGTAACAAAGAAGATGATGACACCCATTCCACAATTCTAGGCATGACTGATTCTCAGGGTGTTGAAGTTATTACTGAATAATTACCATTGTTGAATATTTTATTGTAATGAACTATGGTTTAGTATTATTAACTCTATAATAATCAGCTATGAATACGAGGTCTGAAAATGGGCCCTCTTTGGGGATTTCTTTATCTATCCAAAGGCATTTTCAAAGAAAAATTTCTGGAAATTTTTTTTACATAAATAAGGTAATAATTAAACATCTAACCTTCAAATTAAGCTTAAGTACTATAACCAATGAGCTATCTTATATTAGTATCAAAATAGGGGCTTTTTATATACACTAATAAATTTTAGGGCCCTATGCGGCCTCTTGCGCCTATAGCCAAAGCTAGGCCTGAATAAGCTTAATCTATTTGTTAAACATCAAGTAATGTGATTATCATATCTTAAAATATTTTTTCCCACATTCTTAACATTTATACAATTTTCATTTATAATTCTTCTCTATCAAAACCTATTTTTATGTTACCCATCAATGTTGGCTTCAATTTGTTCACCATTGCTTACTGAACCTGCAAACTTAACAATCATCATGTTTTGCTTTATTTACTAATGAAAGCGATGCCTCTTTTATAAGTTCTGATTTTGGGCCAATATAAATATGTTCTTTCAGAGTAGTGAATGCAACTTTCCAATTAAACTATTGTGGGAGTTCTAAAGAAGGAAATATATGTAGTAATCTAGTTCTCATAGTGTCCATATATGCAGTGATTCAAGCCTCCTAGTGCCCAAAAGATTTAGAATAATTAGATATGCTAAGAATATCATATATCCTAGTTTAGCAAAACAAATATTTTAGCTAGGGAAAAAAAGATTCATCTAAAATCTGTAAATATTTATTCACGTCTTCTTCAAACCACATTTCTTTCAAATCAAATCTTTTTCACTTAGAACTTACTCTCTACGTTCTTCTTTCTCTTACTCTTCTTTGTAAGTACTAATTATCCTTCTTGATTTTTATTTAACTAGAAATCTAATAACATTGATTACCCCTAATATCTTATTAATTAATACCATCTTAATCTTTCTATTGGAGTTGCATAATTAAATCTAAAATTGTATGATCCATATTATAATCTTAGTGAACCTAATCGACCATGAAACTTTGATTATGAATGAGTTGATTTTTCCTACATTATTTATTTATGTAATAGGAAATCCTGATATGGTCACATTCCATCACTAAAATCATCTAGTACTAACTTAGAATGATAGTTCAAATTGGTAGTTGTGGCCTCTACTGTATTGACTGGTTCATTAGCAACATTGAGAATTTGTAATATGTTTAAATTGGTAAATTGGCAAATAGGCAAATACTGACAATAAATTAGTTATATTGACATTAGTCATAGTAAGAATCAACTTTTAGTTATATGTTTTAATCATCCCAATTTGGAACCAATCATTCATTCGCCCACTACTGTTAAACTCCATTCATTATTCTATCATATCTTTCAACCATTTTGCTATTTGCATTTGCTCTACTTTTTCCTTATTCTCACTCATTTATATAAACATTGTCATCTAACTAATAAATACCACATATGCTGATCAAGTCTTTAAAATGAAAAGTATTGTGACGAAAAGATCTAATGTGGCCATAAAAGATTTGACCGCTGAAAAATTGAATGTAAAAGACTCTAGATAAATATGAGGAAAAGATCAAGCCATGTTTGTATGAGAACCCCTCAGCCATCAAACCAAATTTTAAATGTACCACCAGCAGGTAATCAATTTAAAAGTTTTCTATGCCATTATCTTTTACATATCTTTCATCCATTTTTCTATTGGCATTTTCTCTACATTTTCCCTATTCTTACTAATTTCTATAAATATCCTCGTCTACCTGATAAACACCATAGATGCAGTTCGAGTCTTTAAAATAAAAAATATTGTGATGAAAAGATTTCGTGTGTCATAAAAGATTTGACCGCTGAAGAAATTTAACGTAGAAGACTCTTGAAAAATATGAGGAAAAGATCAGCCCATGTTTGTAAGAGAACCCCTCAACCATCAAACCAAATATTGAATGTACCAACAACAGGTAATCAATTTACAAGTTTACTATGCCATTATCTTTTACATATGCTTATGATAAAAAAATATTTCCCTTTATCGTTTCAACTTATTGCACTTCTTTATTTTTACAGGTATAACTGAAGCAAATAAGAAACAATGGTATAATGCATAGGATATTAATAGAAATAGTAATAATATTTGGAAAAGTCAAACAATCACTGTAAAATGCTCAATAAACAATATTATAAAAGATGCTACAGTGTAGGATATAGATGGAATTCATACCACGAATATTAAACAATTTAATTGCATATCAAACAATTTAATTGCATATCAATCTACTATTGTAGCTCCCCGATTTCATACGGAGACGTCATTTACTTCTTTAAATGATATTATTAATAACAATACTCTAGTTAGATCTCAAATAATATCTAATAAAACTTCTAAGGGTACTAATAAACATTTTAATACAGCTAATAACCCAAGTATCAAACGTGCAAACTTAAATAATAACTTAGCCCATAATTCCCTTCCCTCTAAAAGATTAAAAAACACAGATACAATTCCAAACCAAACCAAACTAGTTGTTAATCCATCATTATCTAATGGATGCATGCAGCAAAATTTGTACTTAAACATAAATCAATTGCATTCTATTAAAATTATGTTTCCAATGGTTTATATCAATACCACACAAAAGGTAACTAAAAAAATCCTTCATATAACATTGGTATAATTAAATTGATAAAAAAAAATTAAATGAGAAAAGCGCCCTCCAAAAAGGCAATGCCTACATTGTAATGTTTGGTTATTCACGAAAGAAATAAGAAATTTCTATTGCAAAAATGGTAGAGTCAAATTAAAATTCCACCAGAACCAAATGCTCTTCTAGAATTATTCAACGATCAAACATCTATTGGAAATGATTTTAGGCTAAACATACGTAGTTATAACCATGCATTACAATGCACCTTAATTGGTGTTACTCACGACAAGGAAATGGCTAATTCTAAAAAAGGAGTATACGCATTTGAGCCCATGGGTCTATATATCCCCGTATTGGTAGCTTTATGCTTAGAAAAAAGGTAAGTCACGGTTCTTACGACTATATTTCTATGACCTTGCAACAACACTTAAAAATAGGCTTTTAGATAAGGATACGTTACGGGTGAAAATTATCCTTAAATTAACAAAAAAAAACTAAAACGAACTAATGCATTCATAGAAAACTTTAAGACCCTTGCAAAAAAAAAAGAGTAATTACAAAATTAAAATTAAACAAAGAACAGATAATGAACCCCAATATGTTCTTCCAACCTCTGATGATGTTGCAACTATAGTTATGGGTGGAGATGATTTGATAGGTGGCAGAAATATCTTAACACATCCTAGGAAAAAGAAAAAAATATATATCAAAGAAACATCTGGATTCTACGATCCCCTATAATATCATATTTTACTCATTTAAATCTAAGAAATAATTTCTTAACCGGAAAAAGAATCTCATCATGTGCTTATTATTGTTATATGTTACAAGTTTGACCTACATATGAATCATTAATTCATAAAGGTGACCGACTGATTTTGAGAAGGTAACGTACTTATTATCAACTACTATAATAATTTATAATTAACAATTCTAATGATTGATTACTAATATTATTTATTATATACTTCATTTAATTTAATCTATTAATGGCAGGACTAAGGAGAATCAATGGTTATGCATTACCTTGAGAACAAACTCAAGTGATAAGCAAGATATTTGGATTAAAGATCATGGACTCAAACATTGGTAAACCAAACAGCACTTACAGGGTAAACACTATATCTATGTATTATGTCAAAGATAGAACTTGAAACTCTACAGCAAATTACTGAAACCCAAGGTAAACAATTAAAGAAAACTGAAATGGCAGCCTAGAAGATAGTGAAGAAAAAAGCTAAGAAAAACCAAAAAAGTTCAAAAAGATGTAACCTATAAACATTATATGATTTCAGCAATGATTACTATTATGAAAATTAAATTTACTCAATTATATTCCTTATATTGCTGCAGGCAATCGTTTATAGAACTCCATCAAAAGCAATTACAACTCCAACGAGTAATACACAAAAAGATGGAAACAATGCAGGCGTAACAGGTATGTGTTCAAAGAATTACTACCTATACTCCAATGCAAGTAGTTGAACTTAAGACGAACTCAACAAAAAGAGCAAGAAAAGTTAGAATACTAAAAAAGATGACGCCAAAAGGTTAAAAAATATATATATTAAATCAATCATCACAAAGATAGTGAGGTGAACTCAATTAACTACATCGTATTATATTTTACTTGATTTTTTTAATAAAAATTTTTTTGTTTACAGGTGGAAGAAATTAATAGTACTCCTCTAAAGTTAATCACACATTTAACTCCCAATAACGAACAACAAAAGGTAATTGTAGTGGCTTATTCCGCATCTCGACCTCATGCTTTATCTTCGAACTACATACGAACTTTTGACCTCAATAATAGAGTACGGGGCACAATCAGAAATAGGACAGCAACATAAAGAAACATATACAACATGAGTTTCTCAACCATCACAACTCATCCCTGACGACACTCATGCTATTGGTCCAGAGCCATCTTGTAAATAGTTTATTTCGTATCTCAGACTCAAGCTTCGTCCTTAATCTCATCAGCATACAGGAAATACTACTAAAGACACGAACAACTTTCCTCAGTTCGAGACATCACTTTCGACCTCTACACCAACAGTTCAATCTGTGCAAAGCATACAGTCAGCAATAAAGCTGTTGTACAATAGTAAAGATCGAAATGTTACATAATCTAGTCAAAGAATATCTCACACTCACTTTGTAATATCCATTATTAAGGGACTTTATGGTCGTCAAATGGTCATATTAAAGGACCTATAAAGATACATAGGGAACTACAGATGAGGACAGAACATTCGATACTGAAAATTTCTTACTTTGTTATCTTACCTTTTCAGAATACTCATTGTAATAGATTAGTAATCTCAATAAGATCACCATCACTTTCTCAAAATCCTCAAGAGAGGTCATGGTTTTTAACCTATTCAAAGATTTTCCATGCTAAACCATCTTGTTATTTGTTATCTATTGTGCTTGAACGTATTGAGTATATTTAGTGTAAAGGCTAAGTCTGAATCTCGGAATTAGGCTATTACATTTGGCGCCGTCTGTGGAAACCAAAGTTCTCAAACCCATTATCTCGAACACCGCTGATTATTTTATCTCATAATGTCGCCTCCAGGTCAGAGCGCGTCATTCGTTCATATAGAGTAAAACGTACCTTTAGCAGACCTGAGGGTCACGCTGAACTCAGAAATAGAATGATGTACAGCCCTGGAACAACAACTCGCGAGTGTACAATAAGTGTTGAAGGTTTTGCAGGATCAACAGGTCGCCGCCCTGAAAAACAAAGTCATACAACCTGAGGACTCACAGATCTTTATTTATGATAGAATAGGACCTCCTCTTAAAGGCATTCACACAGGAGGTGCGCTTCGATATAACCATCAACAACAGGACATTGAGCCCATCCCAATCTAGGGGATCTAACAAGAAGTATATGGCGACCTGGAGAGAGTCAGACAAACTGATAATCTACCTCATAGAATTTGAGTCCTAGTAAAGGAACGTCTAAGTGAAGGGAGTGGTGACCACAATCTTGGAGAAGGATGCGTCACACGACCAACCACTGCAGCCCGATAATATGTCACTCAGGAACATGTTGAAAAGGAAATTAAAGAATTTCTCAAAGCCCATACGCCTACTAAAGGGATCTACAGCAGATTATAGAAGAGCCCGATCGCCCAGGAGCTATTAGATGGTGAGGTCCCCACCGGGTTTCATACTCTGAAGATCCAAAAATACAAAGAAACGGATTCAGTGGAACACGTTCAAGAGTTCCCGGACGCTCTAGGCCTACATTCCACATCCAACCACATTCTATGCCGGCTCTTTCCTAACAGCCTATAAGGCAAACCCCTACGGTGGTTTCACACACTGCTTAAAGGATCCATCACAACTTTCGAACAATTACGCAAACTCTTCATCAAGAATTACTCGTACAACAGAGATAAAGAGGAGAACCTATATTCTCTTTTCAGCCTCAAACAAATGCCAGCGGAGAAGCTCGAGACATTTACTAAAAAGTTCTTGGAGTTAGCTCAAAAAGAAGATTGACTCGACCAGAAGACCACTATTTCTACTTTCACCAATGCTTTACTCGTCGATGGCCGGGCGAAGGAGTACCCCGTCCTCAAAAAACCAACAACATTGGAGGACATGATTGAAAAGGTTAACGGATACATTGACCAAGAACAAATGGTGTCTGATAGGCAGAAACCTCAGAAGTTAACACTGATAGCTTGAGATCAATCAACCCATTCCAATTTTAATCGAACAAATAGATTAAAGATGAGATAGGAAGCGAACCAATCCCAACGACGAGGGACCTCGAATGGGGAGTAACTTGCCAAAACCTTATCTTCCAAAGATAAATGTGACCATAGCCAGCATCTATCCTATATTACAGAAAAATAGATTCTTCCGCAATGCACAGTATCTTCAACTATTCGAGAACAAACTACACTGCATCCACCATAAAGTCAGACATCATGAGATAGAGTAATGTTTTGCCTTACAACGGTTGTTAGAATATATCTTCGCGGATGGGAGAATGCGCGAATACATAGTAGACATGGATAGTTATAAGAATGGGAGTTACAAAAATCCTACAAAAGTTGTAAAAGTCAAGAAACTTGCAGCCAAAAAATATTTTTACCATATCCCACTCTGCTATTTTTTGGAGACTCAGATCGTCAAAGAGTTGAACAGGAGCAAACAAAGACGTGTCGGCCAATGTCATGACTTATCCATGCAAGATAAAGAAGCTCGTTTAATTCTGGTATCCAGCTCTCAACGAACTGGGATTTCTTTTGGTGATTACGTGATTCGGCATGTCAACTATCCTCACCATGATGCTTTGGTGGTCATGCTAAAACTGTGAAATATGGTGCTTCATACAATAATGATAGACACCGGCAGCACTATCAAACTCCTTTTTCAAAGCATGGTCGACAAGATGGACCTGGCCGATAAGGTCTAACCCAGCGACATTGATATATGTAGTTTCAATTGATCTATGGAGGTACGTATCGAGAAGATTATACTTCCTATCACTGTAGGACCAATAATACTCGGCGTTGTTTTCTAGGTTATCAATACAAAATCCCGTTATCTGGGTATAATGGGACGTTGTTGGTTACACAATATGCACACTATTTTGTCAACCTATCACTTGGCATTATATTTTGAATAGGAAGGTGGCATTTACGAGATCAAAGGAAATCAGAAATTAGCACGAGCATATGAAAATTTTGTCGCCATTAGACCCAAACCTTCTGAACATCAACTCGCATAACAATTACGGAAGATGACAGGAAACATTTCTGAGAACTAAACAGTCAACTCTGCAGGGCACCATTTGCCCAATATAGAAACAACAAAGTACGTTAAAATTAGTGGACCTAAGCGTGGGACATATATTGGTACTCATATGCCCAAAGTAGAGCGTGGCACTCTCATCTAGTTCCTTAAGGAAAATAGTGATGTCTTCACTTGAACTTTTCACGAGATGCTAGGCATTGATCTGAATCTAGCCTATCACAAACTCAACTTGAAAGATAAAGTCGAAGCTGTCAAACAAAAACAAAGAACTTTAGCACCAAGACTTCAAGACGAAGTTAACAAAGAAATCGAAAAACTCATCGAAGGTTGATTTATCCGAAAGGCTAATTATCCATAATTGATATCAAATATTGTAGCAGTACCAAACAAGAACATAAAGATCAGGGTGTACGTGGATTTCACAGATTTGAACATACATACTCCAATGGATAGTTTTCCACTCCCTATCATTAATAACCTGCTCAATTCTACATCAGGACACAAACTCCTGTCTATGATGGATGTCGCGTCAGGATAAAACCAAATACCTATACTACCTGACAATCAAGAGAAGGCAACTTTCATTGTAGAACATGACCTATACTGCTACAAGGTCATGCCATTCGGTCTTAAGAATGCTGGAGCTACTTATCAGCGGTTGATGACCCATATGTTCAAAGATCACCTTGGAAAAACAATGAAGGTTTATATAGATGATATGTTATGTAAAAGTCCTAAGAAGGAAAACTATATTGTAAATTTATACACGCCTTTCGATATTCTTTGTCTCTATAAGATGAGACTTAACACTGACAAATGTCAGTTCAGAGTCCAGTCAGGGAAATTCTTGGGCGACTTAATCAGCAAGTACGGTATTGAAGCTGATCTAATTCGTATCCGCACATTACTATTTATGCCTTCCCCAAAAACGAAGAAAGACGTCCAGAAGCTAATAGGCAAGATTGCCGCAATAAACTGTTTCGTTTCAAAATTTTCTGATCACTATCGATGGCTGTTTAACTTATTGCGTGAGGGGACAACAAAATAGAAACCTAAGAAGGGCCCCGAGATCGAATGGGCAATAAAGTGCGAAGCAGCATTTCAGCAACTTAAATTTTACTTAGGTTTACCGCCAGTAATGAGTACACCTTGCGAAAGGGAAGAACTAACCATTTATCTTGTAGTTACCAAAGAATCTTTAGGAGCTCTATTCTCATTCGACTTGATGAGAAGACCGAAAAAGCCATCTATTTCATCAGTAAAACCCTCACTCCAGCAGAATCTCGATATAGCAAAGTCAAGAAATTTCTTTTAGCTCTCGTCTATACCTCGCCAAAATCAAGACAGTACTTTCAAGCCCACTCAGTAAGAGTAGAGATGAACTACCCTCTGCGTGAAATCTTATCCAACCGAGAAAAATCAAGACGAGTCTAGTAATGGTCAGTCACTCTCGGTGAGCAAAACATCCATTTTGAACACAGATATTCTGAAAAGGGTCAAGTCGTAGCAGATTTTCTTGCGGACTTCCCCGTTGAAGATCTTGATTGGGAAGAAGATAGCACAGAAATTAATGAAGAACAGCTCGAAGAAAGGGCCGACTGGATAACTCAAAAGGGATGGCGTCTCTTGACTGATGGATCCTCTGGACCATCAGGATCAGGCATCGAAATCGTCCTGATCACACCTTCTAATGATAGAATCGGAAAGACAATCCGATTAAATTTAAAAGCTACCAACAATGCAGCCGAATATGAGGTAATGATTCACGGTCTAGATAAGGCTCTAGAGATTGGTATATCCGAACTGTATGTATATACAGACTCTTTACTCATTATTAACCATTACACACAAAAATTCTAGAAGAATGCAAAAATGATATATTATGCAGCCGCAGTAGCCGACAGGATGAATATATTCAAGAAAATTTATATCGAATATTTGCCATGAAAAGGCAATGGACATTTTGATTCCCTCGCATATCTCGTAAGAGTCCTTGGCTCAGAAGCTCGATATCTCAAGATTGAAGTATTATCAACCCCCAACATTAACATAATAAGCTCAAATTATGTTAATACTGAGAGCGTTGAAGGGAATTAGGATGATTCGAGACGACCTTTCCTCAAGTATATTGGGACCAAAAACAAATTCAACGGCAAACTCCCTCAAGACCCCACTGAAAGAAGACACATACTTGATAATGTTAAATGCTATACCGTGGAAAATTGTCTCTTATACAAGATTTTGGTCACATGACCATATCTCGAATGCTTATCCCATAAATAAGCTCAAAAATTCCTACACAAACTACATGAAGGTACTTATGGTTCCCACGCCGCAGGAAGTTCTCTAGCAAATTTAGCTCTTACCCAAAGCACTTTTTGGCCTAAAATGAAAGCTCAAGCCAGCGAACTCGTAAGCAAATGTGATGCCTATCAACGGCATGGTCCCCAAATTTGAGCTTCTGTTTTAGAACTCCATTCAAGCAATGTTATATGGACATTTAAAAGATGGGCCCTCGACCTTGTTGGCGAGTTTCCTACCGCACCAGGAAAATAGAAGCATTTGTTAGTCGCAACGGACTACTTCACTAAGTGGGTAGAAGCAGTTCCTCTGTACCGCACACGAGAAGATGAATTCATCAAGTTCATCTGGGAAAACATCATCATCTGTTTCAGCTGCCCCCATCTCATCAGGATTGATAATGGACCTCAGTTCGTTGGCTCCAAAGTCATCGAATTCCTTAATCAACACAACATCATACATTATCTTTTAAATATGTATTACCCACAAGGGAATGGTCAAGCTAAAATCACTAATCGCACTATTATAGATGGGATCAAAAATTGTTTGACAAAAAAGAAGGGCAATTGGGACATAGAATTACCACATGTGTTATGGGCTTATCGAACAACACCTTGAGTTTCAACTGGATGCACGCCATTCCTCCTGGCTTTCGGTACAGAAGCAATCCTCCCTACTCAGTATTATCACCCAATTCGCGACCATAGCATGACCGATGAAGAAAACAAATTCTAGTTGGCATATAATATAAATTGGATCGAGGAGACTCGAGACCGAGCAATCATGAATTTGGGAAGGTATCGCCAAGCTTTAACCCAATCTTATAACAAACGCGCTCATCATAAAGATTTTGAAATCAAGTATCTAGTCCTCTGAGAAATTCCCAAACATCGTAAAGAACTCAATGCAGGGAAATTATCCAAAAACTGGGAAGGCCCTTTTGTCGTTATCAGAAAAAGCTAACTCGGTTCCTACGACCACGCCACTGGGAATGGTAAACACATACCTAATCCGTAGAATACAAGGAGACTAAAGTTGTATCGCAGATAACAAATCTGTCACAGTGTACTTTCCTTCAATCAATCTATCATTTTGTATGACGATCTCACATTAATGAAAGACTTATGTTTGATCCGCATACATCTGAGTATTTTCTGACGCATTCACAGTACATCAATCTTACACCAATGAGATACTTGCCTTCGATTTCCCTATATTACAGTACTTCTATATACATATTACATATCGTATGTTACTTCGTCCAAATCGATCATCTATATACATTACAGATCGCTTGTTGCTTCGGCCAAACCGATCATCTAAATACATTGCAGATTATTTGGTTCTTCAGCCAAATCGTTATATCTAACGTATTTGTTGTACATCAATCTTATACCAATGAAATACCTGTGTTCGATTGCCCTACATTACAGTACTTCTTCTAATATATCCAACAAGTACTTCTATACACAGATTATAGATTGTTTGTTGCTTCAGCAAAACCGATCATTTAAATACATTAAAGATCATTTATTGCTTCGGCCAAACCGATACATTACAGATCGTCTGTTGCTTTGGCCAAATCGATACATTACAGATTGTTTGTTGCTTCGGCCAAATCGATCATCTAAATACATTACAGATCGTTTGCTGCTTTGACCATATCGATCATCTAAATACATTGTAGATTATCTGTTGCTTCGGCCAAATTGATCATTTAAATACATTATAGATCAGTTGTTACTTCGGCCAAATCGATCATTAAAATACATTATAGATCGTTTGCTGCTTCGGCCAAACTGATCATCTTATGCATCGCAAATCATTTACCACTTTGGCTGAACCAATCACATATCACGCTACCTTGCATACATTATCACTGGCACCTCACTGTTAGTACAGTTAACTATTTCATCCTTAGCTATTGCTTTATATGTCTATATTGCTATTCTTGTTTCGCATACATACAACATAATCACATTGCTTACTCTTCACTAGAGCTATCACTTAAATCATTACACACATTAGAAGGACCTGCCCCATCCCGTATAACACCTCCTGCTAACCGCCGACTCCTAAATTCTGGCAGTCTCCCCACAGCAATTATCTTTCCCTCTCTAACCATGCTCTGTTTAAACAATCTGATTATGAAAATCATGGGCTGTAAATATTCAGATTGGATTACCTCAATCTCACATTCTACACCTTGGGCAATCATGCCATCATATACCCTCTTACTTTCAGCTTCCAATCTCTTCAATTCTACCGTAAAGAACAAGGTTACTACCACCATCTCTCTCTCGTGACTTTCACCCACCTCACTTTTAACCTATTTATTAAGAATTAGTTTGCTCAGCTTATGTTGCACTTCCCTCAGTGCGATTTCCAGTTGCTCACAACGATCGTCTACTCGTCGTTTTCCACGACACATATCCAAATTCTGAGCTTCTAGCACTGTCATAAATTCGTCCATATGGTAAATCAAAGACATTGATGCTTCATTACCTTCACATTCTACCCTCTTTGCGTCGCAGTATGCCTCCAGCTATAACAGATCCTTATCTAACTTCGTATTCATGATTCAAAGTATGACATTTTTGGACTGGTATTCTAAGATGTCCAGATGCCGCGTTTGCGCAATCTGCTCTAGTTCACATATTTTTTTCCAATCCTTTTTTATGACTTTGTTTTATTGGGTATAGACCTCTTTCATCTTCTTTACCATCATCTCAGTAACCAACCACAATACTTCCTATTTACGAACACGAGCTCGAATATCGCTTATCTCCGCCACGAGCATATTAGCTTGAAACTGCAACTCCTTCACAATATTTCCTTCCCCCTCTAATGCGACTTGTAGTTCTATAATTTGTGTTAACGCAGACATCAATTCAACATCTTGTATGATAGTTTTTTCCAAGTTACTTCCAACTTCAAGACCCTATTTTCTTATCTCTTCTTCTAGACTTTCTATTTTTCTCGAATTGATAGCCAGTACCACCTCCTTCTCTTGAAAAGTATCAGTCAGGAGGGTTACTACATTTTGTTCTTCCAACATCTCTGCACTTAATTTTTCTTCTACTTCAGTAGCACTTTTTTGGGCACCCTGACTCGATCTTAGCTCAGCATTCATTTGTTCGTTCTGGGCACGTAACGAGTCACACTGACTTTGTATAGCAGTCAGCTCCACATATCATAATAGATTGCATTTATAATAGTTCTTAGTAACAACATAACACAAATAACAATTGACAAGACTACATCAAGAACGTGGTATATGAGTAAGTTAGATACAACATTCGGTTCTCGCAAAAAGCATATTACATTTATCATCAAATAGTACGAAGGGATGGTCAAAGGAAAATAAGAGTACTTTATTTGCAACTCTTCTGGACATGAGATGACTGCAGCTTGTATCTTACTATCTTCCAATTCGATGCCTGTATACCTACCGGTATGGAAAAGGTCACAACCTCCTGTTGATGTTGTTTACGCCGCGTTCGGGGTGTCAAACTCTCGACCACCTCCTCTTCTGACGACTCCTCCCATGACCTAGGAAGGGGGTGGTCACCAAAAATTTCACCTTCACCTCGAGTAAGCCATAGGTTTTCTGATTTGGCATTTTCTACTTTAAAATCCTTCCCACATTCCTCTACAAACTTCCAAAATAAGTTCTCTACCCTAGACATTTTTCTCCCATAACACTCAATAACACTGTCTATGTGACGCTCATGCTTTATTCGAGCTGCGACTTTTGCTTGTGATGGATGTAGGTGCTCCTTCAATATTATTTGCGCTTTGTGCAACCACTGGCGTATGTTTTTCAATAATACACCTAAAGCCCTCACATCCGCTTCTACCTTCATTCGAATAGCCACTTCCTTCGATAGCCGCGTTGCTAAAGATATTTTTTGTTCTGCGTGCTACGATTGGTCGTCCTGTAACCCCTTTTCTTCACCCTCCAATTGTTGTTGGACCTCTATTTGCTCTTTTCTTATCCTAAAAAATACAACTCTCATAGCCCTCCGATCCTATATAAAGCCAAACACATCAGATAAAATATTTATATCACCCCAGACAACAGACACACCAGCTCAAGCATAGCATTTTTTTGCCTCTAAACTATGACGATTGCGTACTTCTTGAGCTATAAACATAACTCGAGCTGGGTCTGGAACTACACCTCTCTCCCTTAAAAGCTTCACTATCTACTTTAACCTCAAAATGCAAGGTCAGAGCTATTAGCATTCTCTGACATCTCACCTTATCACTTGGGCCATTAAAGCAAGTCAATTCCTTTGGCTTTTAAACTAATATCACCATGTCCTCTTCATTTCTTAGCACCATGTCTCTCTCTACTTTTATCTTAGTATATCTATATTACATATCATATAACACTTTAAAGGTTTTCTCTGAATTTAACTTAAATTTCCATTTCTCATATTTAGTTTTGTTAAGTACTTGTTGAATACGAGCCACGGAGTCCCTCGCTCTACTCAATGACTTATCCAGTTCAGAGTTTGTTTTTCTCCAATGCTTTATCTCCTATACATATTACAGATATCTTGTTTCAATACAAACATTTGCTGAAACATATTTCAAAATATCACTCAAAATGAAATCAGTGTACCATTATACAAAGTACTATCACACACAAATCAAGCGGGCTAAAAAATAGAAGACAGGATACCATAGAACGCTTAAAGATGCTTATTAATCTCTACCACAGAAGGAGATTTTAGCATCTTCCCCAGAGATGGAACTGTGTCAGCATGTTCCACCAGAGGATCCGCTGCTTGCTAAATAGTAGGGACTGGCTCTGTACTGCTTGGAAAAGGGTTTGACACTTTCTCAGGTGAACCAGCAGCATCACCAGCCATCTCATCCTCCTCTACCTCAGTAAAGAACAATATCTCTGCATATCTGCCATTTTGGGTCACCTCCACATCATCAGCACTCAATCCAAAATAATAGTACGATTTGACAAAGTGGTCTCTTTCCACTAAGGCTGCTGCAACAACATCAATCATGAGCTTGTCATGCCTTGACAGATTATTGAACTTTTCTACAGCTGCGGTAGCATCTGCTGCCCTCTTCTCTCTCTCTCCCTCCAACAAAAGGTCAACCTCGAGCTCTTTCATGCGACCTTACTGAGCCTCAAATATTGCCATCAGAGCGTCAAATTCTTGGCCTCTCTTATTCAGACATTGTCTGGCCCCCTTCAGCATCGTTGACAGCTACCAATACAACAAAAAAGAAGAGTCAGTTCAATAGTTTCATTCAGTTCGAAGACAATATCAAATAATAATTTTCGACCACTTACCGCGAACGTATGCTCGAGGTACTCATCCTCGAGCTGCTGTGAGTTCGCCCCGGCCATACGAAAGTATTTCTGCTCTAACTCTTTTATCTTGGCCGTAGCATGAGGGCTAGTTTGGTGAGTCTCCTCCTCTAAATGCCATTTTCTCTTCAATGAAATCTTCTCAGCTTCCCCAAGAGCAGACACGCTCACTTCAGGTTTTTCCTTCACACCACCAATAATAGGTTTTGCGATCTCTTATTCTGGGAGCACAGGCCCAGCAGCTGAGGTACTTAACTTTTAGACTCTATGATTAATTTGTTTGGTACTCTGAGGTACAGGAAGTGGAGGATTAAGCAAGTTAGCAACGGTCTCCACAGTTTTCCCTTCAGCCATAGCTCATTTTTTTTTTAGCTCGCTGAACTTTGAACAATACCGAATCTACCCTTTTGTGTATTTGGATACCCAATTCATTGAGTAAATCTGTTAGCTCATCCTGATCACGAGCAATTCAATCAAACAGGCTGGTTTTATCTGGGATAGTAGTAGATTCAAAGTCAAAGAATTTTGGCCTCCCTGAATCACTATACAGGGTAGCACTATAACTCATTCATAACCCCATTCTGAAAGTAGGTTAGCAAAATTTTAAGGCCGAATACGACCTGATTCAAGTAATACAAAAATTCTCCCTTTGGGCCTGACAACCCAAGCCCATTGTTATAAGAGAGGTTAACCCTCTCACTAATGCCTTTATCCCTCTTCAACTTTTCCAAACATGGAACTTGATATTATATTGTTTCCTCCCTTTTTCCGAAGACATAGGCTCTAAACCAGAGACCTTGGTCCTCCACGTAACCCCCCTATTCTCCCTGTAATTTCTTTTTATTTTTCAAGTACTCTTTCCCTACATCCGCCCCTTTAGGTATATGGCAAGGACTCTTTCTTTCTCATTTTTGTCCTCCTTCACTTTTATGCCCACAGATCTACTGGGCCCCACCACCTCTATCGTTGTCCCCACACTATTAACAGTTTCCTCCATTACACTACACTCATCCCCCCTCCCTGAAGACGACATTTCCTTGGAATTGGACGAGGTTACAAATTTACTAGCAGGAATACTAGGGCTAGAACGCATACTAAACTAACAGATACATAGAGATATTTTATCATTATCGCTATACTACAAACAGTGAAAACAGACCCACCTTCTACCCAGTCAACACGTCTATTTTCCTAATTCCCAAAACAAAATAATAAAAAACACATTATTTTAAAATTCCCTCTTCTTCTCAAGCACAAATATTTTCTCTCTACAGGCAACATACACATACAACACAACCTCACTACAGGCCTCTCTCAATGAACTATCAATTTTTCTAATAACAAACCCCGCATATTCAAAACACTTATATAGATTGCTAAATCATACCGATTACCAAATCATATATTACTCACAAATCACACAGACAAAGTTTATATTATCAACCTATACTTGCAGAATAGCAATCCTCTGCTTTGTCGGGACACTTTTTCGAAAAAAAATGATCCCGTCATCTCTCCGATAATTTCCTATCACTTTATGAACATCTCTTTCCCAAATCTCACTCAGTACTTAAACGTCTCCTCTCCTTGATAATAAGATTTGTACCACTTTTTTATCTCCCTGCAACTGTACATAATTTATGAGGGAGAAAGAGTCGAGTTTTTATACTCTCCCTCGGTTTATGAAACGACGGCTCTTTCTGACATGCGACAGCCATCCCTACTGTTGCCATAGGTACGTCTTTTTGTTTTAAAATATCATCATGAGTTCTGTGATAACGTCTACAGTCATCACGTCTATCCCTATTGTCTGCCATTTAAAGTTTTATACCTTTTTACATAACGACCAATCACCTTACTTTTATACTCTACCAAGATCGTGCAACATTCCTAAAATAACTCAATTTGTAAAATTCAAAGATATCAATACAGTTGGTAAAATCCTACAGCTGTCTTCCACAATATCCGTACACAAAGAGTACAACAAAATACTTAATTATTTCAATAAGATTGAGACATCACATACTTTATTCTCTCACAACCACTCGTGCTACAATTATTCAAACCCAACCACAGAATACTCCAATCACAGATTACTTCTAGCGAGCTTCATGCAGTCGAGCTTACAAATGGTTCAGTTCCCCACACAAAATTATCTTTCTATTTACGACCCTTACATCCTCTTCTGCGATCTTATCACATACAAGTCGTCGAACAGTCAGTTCTCATACCCTGGGATCCAATAGAAATGTACGAAAAATGTTGCACCAAATAAAGCGATCTTGTTCCACACGCCTACCTTCATTGTCTAGCCTGACAAGATTCAATGGCTATTCTGGAATTACGGCATCATACGGTAATTGAAGAAAATAATGCTCACGAAGTTTGGCAACCAAGATATGAAAACAACCGTCTACGGCATATTACCACGTCGGGCATGCTGAGAACGAGTCCTCTCAATGGTTAGTCACACTACCTCCAAGAAATGATTACCCCGCAGAAGATACAACTCATACCAGCCGCGATTCCTAATTTTATAGCCACTAGAAAGATTTGTGAAGATATTACTCCACTGATTCAGAAGAAGAGTATATTATTCGAACAATATTCGTGGAGTGACAGAATTTTTTCATCAATTAGAGAAATATTATAACAGCTCTCTTTGTTTCCATATCATAATGTCTCTCCTTAGATTTTATACGGACACATATCAAAATGATAACAAACAAGGTAATATCCAATCCATCAGTTCCACACACAGCTACACATCAACTCTATCTCACAGTTTGCATAAATCTGACATCCAGATCGCATAAACAACTCGACCTCCTTTATACCAATATTTACAACAAGTCTTTCCTCTCAATCACATTCTCGACCTCCACATAATTTTACCACAACTCTCACTACCATTTTCCCTTCACACCTAAACATCTATGTTACTAACGCCTATGTTACCAACAGAAAGTGAAACAAAAAAGCTCAAAACAAAGTATCATCATAACATAACACATATATTTCATTCAGTGTAAAAGTTTCTCTTACAAAATACTTTATAGAAGAATACAGAGATTTTACAGATTACTTCACTTAACATCAAGAATCAGCTCGACATTTTTATTAGCACGAAGAGTGAACAGAAGAGGCAAATTCCAAACTTAGATCCCATACTGCAAGACTCAGGGAAGTTAGAACCAGACATCACATATGAAAGACCTTTTTCATGGCCAAAGAAGTATGGTCCATGGAAGAAAATGATCCTCAGCATCCTCATGACCTCCTTGCATGCTAGAGACAAACAGAAGGCCTCATTTCTTCATCAAGACCCACTCGTTAGCAGGGTATCGACAAGACTCCCTCGGCTGAACGCCTGTCGCTTTATCTTCACTTATAACGGCTTCCCCCGCCAGCAACCAAAGACCGTTATGACATTCTGCCTCAGATGTCAACAGGTAATAGAAATATACCATTTGGAAGTGCTCATCCCCTGCCTCTATTACTTCTTCATATGACAAATGATGAAAAGTGGGAGAAATGGGAATTGGAGAAGACAGATGTAATAGTTGATAACCAAAGTACTTGATCTGCAATTCCTCCATCTTCCTCCGAATCCTAGACTCTCAGGCCTGAGTCCTAGTCGTCACCATTTTTACCATAGTAAACAAAGAAGGCAGAAATCAGATACGAAGGTTTCTCCTACCACTCAACTTAGAGTACCTTTTATACACGGATCAGCATTCAAAGCAAACCCTCTAAATTCCCAATGTCTAAAGATTCCCCATGCAATAACATTTGACTGCAGTCATTGGCTCAAGGGAACCCAACAGACGCCAATAAAATTCATGAATATCATGTATTAACTCCAGCATCTAATGATAATTCTTAACCAACATCACTTGCCTACAATGCTTCTCGTACTATTGGCTAAGAGGGGGTAGTTGTAGTAGCATTTTCTGCATCTCGAACTCATGCCTCATCTTTGAACTACATGTAAACTTTTAACCTCAATAATAGAGCACGGGGCACAATAAAAAATAAGACAACAACATCAGGAAATATATACAGCACGAGTTTCTCAACCAACACCACTCATCCCTAATGACACTCATGCTATTGGTCGAGAGCCGTCTTGTAAATAGCTTATTTTGTATCTCAGACTCAATCCTCGTCCTCGATCTCATCTGTATACAGGAAGCACTACTAAAGACGCGAACAACTTTTTTCAGTTCGAGATATCACTTTCGACTTCGACACCAACAGTTCGATCTGTCTAAAGCATACAGTCATCAATAGAGCCATTGTACAACAGCAAAGATTGAAACGTTACATAATCTAGTCAAAGAATATTTCACACTCACATTGTAACATCCATCATTAAGGGTCTTTATAGTCGTCAGACAGTCATATTGAAGGACCTATAAAGAGACTTAGAGAATAGCAGATGAGGACGAAACATTCAATACTGAAAAGTTCTTACTCTGCTATCTTACCTTATCATAATACTAATTGTAATAGATTAGCAATCTTAATAAGATCACCATTACTTTCTCAAAATCCTCAAGAGAGGTCGCGGTTTTCAACCTATTCAAAGATTTTCTACGCTAAACCATCTTGTTATTTGTTATCTATTGTGCTTGAATGTTCTGAGTATACTTGGTGTAAAGGCTAAGTCTGAATCCCAGAATTGGACTATTACAGTAATATGTAATTGCAATGGTTTATTCTAAATTATTTTAATTTTACTTACTAACTATTTGTATATTCAGGATAATGAAGATGAACAATTCCAACAAATAAGCAAACCAGAGGATGACAAACATTTGGCAAAATCAACAACAAAAGAAAGAAAAGTTAAAGCATAAAAAAAATTACTTAGAGGAAAAATAAAAATAAAGATCACTCATACATAAGATAATGAGGTAAACCCAATTAAGAACATAGTATTATATTATAATAGATTTCTCTTATCAAAAATAATATCTTTTTTTCTTAATTTCTGGGTATTGGAAATTAATAGTACTCCTCTTAAGTCAATCACAAATTTACCTCATAATTACAAACAACCAATGGTAATATATAGTTACGGATTTTTTTCCTAAATTATTAATATATTGCGTAATAACTATATATAAATTTAGGAAAATAAAGATGAATAATTCTAACAGATAAGCGATCCAGAGGACGACAGACTTTTGACATTTACAAGATAAGTTAGAAAGAAATTATTCCAAAAAGAAATTGAAGCGACTACAAACGAAAGAAACCAAAATGAAGAAACCAATGAATATGAACCAGAACATGAAGAAATAAATGAAAACCAAGAAGGATATAAAAAGGAAAGAGTGAAGAAAATGAAAAGATGGACGAAATACATAATGGGGAGGATCTAAATTTGCTGAGAATCGAGGAAGCTAATCTCTCTTCCACGACAAGAATGATACGTGGCCCTATCAAGAGAACAATCAAACAATAACACTAAAGAACACAAGAATTCCCAACGGAGGGAAGTGAAAAACCTTTACAGATGAAAAAACCACTCCCCGAATAATCTACTATGATGATCAAACAGGTTACAATGATCTCTCCAACCTTCTCAAACTTTAATGGAGTCTCACAAATTTTAGGTCTCCAGAATTATACTCACTCAGAGAAAGATAGCTTAATCAAATAAACTAAGTCCCCTATATATACTAGGGAAATCAAATACAAGTAGAATGGATCTCGAGGTAAACTCAACGTCCCAGAATAGCATCCAAGGCAAACCTATCCATAGCTCGTTAGAATGACTCCAAGCTCGTTCGAACGACTTTAACGATAATTGGTCTCCAACCCTAGAAACATGTAACTCGTTCGAACAGCATCCAAGCTCCTTCTAACGACTTTGACGAACCAAGTTCCTAAAATGCGAAAATAGAGATTTCGTTCAAACGCCCTCCAAGCTCGTTCGAACAACTTCGACAATTTCAATCTTCACGGTTTGAGTTCACACCCAACAATCTCCCACTTGAAATTGAATCCCATAACCCATCTCCAGATCTCCAAATAAATTGCTCGTACTACCCGGACCTTCAATCTTGAAGACCTACAGAAGTTGTACATGTCGTCAACTTCTAAAAAGTCACCACCTTTGTAAACATATTGGCCGGATTCACATCAATATGAATCTTCACAAGTTTCAACACACCATCATCGGGGAGCGATCGAATATAGTAAAACCGAATATCAATATGTTTGGTCCTAGAGTAAAAAGCTGAATTCTTTGTTAAGTGTATATCGCTTTGACTATCACTATACAACTTAGGATAATGTTGTTCTCTACCAAGATCTTTTATCAACCCTTTAAGCCAAACCATATTTTTGCACGCTTCTGTAGCTGTAACATATTCCACCTCCGTCGCAGAAAAAGCTACAATTTTCTGTAGCCTAGAGACCCATGTAACTGCACCGCTTCCCAATGTAAAAACGAAACCACTAGTGCCCTTCCGCCTATCAATGTCACCCACCATATCATAATCAACTAAACCCTATAAGCATATCCGAGAACCCCCATAACATAATGCCATATCTTTAGTCTCCTTCATATACCTCAATATCCATTTCACAGCTCTTCAATGCTCCTTGCCATAATAACTCATATACCAACTAACAACTCCTACTGCTTGGGAAATATCTAGTCTCGTGCAAATCATAGCGTACATTAGGCATCCAACCGCAGATTGATAAGGAACCTTCCGTATCTCATCGTGATCAAACTATGTCTTTAGACAATAATCCTTTGATAATTTGAAGTGGCCTCCCAATGGTGTACTAGCAACTTTATAACTGTAGGGGCATATCCCTCGATCTTGCTCAAAGTCGAGCTCACCTAGTTTGAATTACCTCCATCTATGACTTACACATTTTAACATATTTCCCCAGTCAACATTTTAACCTACCCCACAAACTAGTCAAGAACGTGGGCCAAACTTAAGCCAAAAAACCTTATCCAGTCAAAAAAAAAACCTGTCTCCCATGAACTCGTAGTTATTCAGTCAACCGCTACTAACTGCATTATTCGGAAAACATGTTCCAGCACGATGAAGAGCTGCAGAAAAAGATTAAATAAAGGAGAAGTTACAGAAGAGACAGGGACAAGAAAAATTATACGCCTTCTTAGTTATAAGATTAAAAGCATTTCTATATTTAGAGATCACTTGTAATAAAGATATCTGCCTCAAGCAATAAAGATACATTTACAAAAATCCTCCATACGAGGTCCTGGCTTTTTTACCTATTCAGAGGTTTTTCGTACTAAAATCACATATTTCATTTCTTATTCTCCATTAGAATATCTTTACAGAATCATTGGTGTGATAGCGAATTCCTAGCCATTTTGAGCTTACGGAATTTGGCCATTACATTTGGTGTTGTCTGTGGGAAAGATTATATTTCCACGATAACTTAAGGCAGTTTTTCACTATAACTTCCAATCATGGTTACTTCAAGACGACCGACAGCAGGAATGTAGCTCAAAGTTTCCATAGAGCCGGGGCAGCTCACAGAGTTACGAGCGAATCTCAGCGACAAAGCTGAGAAACGTGCCAAATTCGAACTTCAGTTAATAAAAGATTGGGAACCCTGGGAAAAAGAGCTCGATACAGAATAATAAGCTCGTTTGACAGCGCTCAAACGACATGAAGATCAGATAACAATAATGCAAACTGCCCACGAGGCTCTGTAAAATACTCAACATGCTCCTCCAGCAAGAGGTCGCGATCAGCTTCCAGAGACCTCCCGTATTTCTACAAGGGAAAGATTGGGACCTCGGGGAGTCACCAGCAAAGCTATTTCCAGGAATCTACAACACAAACTACAGCCCTCTATCCATTTGGGGGGGAAGTTCAATCCGAAGTCAGTCGAGGTCACCAAATTTCTATCCGACAGGGGGAAGACCAGCAGCCTCTTTATCAAGTTCCAGTACGAGATCGCCTGAGTGAAGGTACAGATACTCATCATCCACAGCCAGCTCATCCAGGGATCCAACCAACACGCAATTACGTCACAAAAGAGCATATCGACAAACGGATTAATGAGTTGATCGAAGCACAAGTTCTGGCCACTATCAACGATGTCACAAAGTTACAAGGAAGTTCGATTGCCAAGGAACTATTCGATATGGAGATACCGAAAGGCTTCCATACTCCCAAAATTCGTAAATACAAAGGTACTGACCCAAAGGAACACATTCAACAGTATCGTGATTCATTGGGATTGTACTCCAATCTCAACCATTTCCTCTGCCATCTATTTTCCATAAGTCTACAGAAGGAACTACTACGATAGTTCCATTCTCTCTGTGAAGACTCCATCTACACATTCGACCAGCTTTAGAAGCAGTTCATCAAAACATATGCTCACAACAGAGATAAAGAACAAAACTTGTATTCTCTTATCGGTCTTAAGCAGTCACATGGAGAGAAGCTCAAAGATTTCTTGAAGAAGTTCCTAGAGCTCGCGAGAAAAGTGGATAACCTCGATCAAAAAACAGCTGTTACCGCTTTCACTAATGCTCTCCGGCTCGACTGCAAGGCCAAAGAATACCTCGTCCTTATCAAACCTGTGACCTTAGAGGAGATGATCACCAAAGTTAACAGTTACATCAACCTGGAGATGATGATGTCGGAGAGACAAAAATCTACTAAATTCGTCCTCTCCGCCAAAGGGCCATCTACAGATCGAATCAGGGAACCCAAGGAGGAACAAGGAGATCAGAAGCACATCAAGGGAAATACAAGTTATCCACAGAAAGGCAATCCACCAAACAAACCCTTCCTCCCAAAATTGAATACCTGAATCTCTGCAGTTTGTCCACTACGTTGAAGGATCCACTCTACCGTGTCTCTCAAGTGCTGGAACCAATCGATATTCAACCATATTGCCAACATCATAAGGTAAATAATCATATGCAAGAAATTTCTATGCTCTATAGCGGATGCTCGAGTACATTTTTAAAGAGGGTCGGATGCTCGAGTATATTGTCGATCTGAAGTCATACAAAGATTGCAGCAATAAGAAATAACTTGAAGTTATTCAGATCAATAATCAAGTTGAGGAGAAGCATCTTTACCATATACACCACAGCAGAATGATCAAAATCAATCAAATCACCAACTCCAATAGGTCAAAATGCAGGAGGCTATCGGAATGTTGTTATCTCACACCTCAGGATAAAGAAGCCAAGCTTCTTTCCGAGTTGAGCAATCGCCGACTTGGGATCTCCTTCAAAGATTGCGATACTAGCCATGTTAATTTTCCACATTATGATGTACTAGTCGTAATGCTCAAGATGAAAAAATTTGTCATGCACAAAATGATGATCGATACTAGAAGCGGTATTGAGATTCTTTTTCAGAGTACTATCGATAGATTCAGAGCGACACCGATATCAGTAGATTCAATGGTTCCAAGGAAAAACGAGTAGGCAAAATCATCTTACCATTTACCACAGTACCAGCCACCATCGACGTAATTTTCTATGTTATTAATATCAAATCTCATTATCTCGGGATTATAGGCTGTTGCTGAATACACAATATGGAAGCAATCGCTCCCACCTATCATCAAGTACTCTGGTTCAAACACGACAACGATATTTTTGAGATCAGAGGTAGTCAGAAGTTCTCTTGAGCTTGTGAAAATACTATCTCTACCATCCCAGATACTTCAGACATGTTTGCCGTATAGTAATTACAGAAAGCTGATCACCTCAGTGATCAACCATCTATAGAGGAACCCACAAAATATATTAATATTGATGGGCCTAGCAGAGGTACTTTTATCGGTACTAGGATGGTTCAACATGAAAAAGATGCTTTCATTCAGTTCTTACAACTCCATCGAGACGTTTTTGCATGGTCTTTCAAAGAAATGCCCGGGGTCGATCCAGCCATAGCCTATCACAAATTAGCTATCAATATCAATGCCGCAGCGGTCAAACAGAAATAGTGACGACTTTTACCTCTTCTTCGAGATGAAGTTAACACCGAGATTGAGAAATTAATCAAAGTAGGATTCATTCGAGAAGCCAAGTATCCAGACTGGATATCCAACATTGTCGTTGCCCCAAAGAAGAACAGAAAAATTTGAGTTTATGCAGATTTTACAGATCTAAACAAACATACTTCAAAGGATAATTTCCTTCTTCTTAACATTCATCAGATCCACGATTCTACGGCAGGCCATAACCTCCTTTCTATGATGGACGCTACTTCAGGGTATAATCAAATTCTACTTCTAGAAAAAGATCAAGAGAAGACAACTTTCATCACTGAGAGAGGTCTTTATTGTTACAAAGTCATGCCCTTCAGACTCAAAAATACGGGTGCCACATATTAACGATTGATGACTACTATGTTCAAAGTGCACCTGGAGAAAGTCGCTGAAGTCTACATCGATGATTTCTTGTACAAAAACGTACAGTCAGCCAATGACATCTCAGATCTCAACACTATATTCAACATCCTTCGATCTTACAGGATGCGTCTAAACTCTAATTAATGTCAATTTAGGGTATATTCTGGCCGCTTTCTAGGCCACCTCATCAGCAAGAAAGGGATTGAGGCCGATCCAGATCTGATTCGGGCTCTCCTCGACATGCCTTCTCTAAAAACAACAAAAGACGTTCAGAAACTTGCCGGCAAGATTATCGCTATCAACCGTTTGTCTCTAAATCTTCAGACCGATGTCGCTGGCTATTCTTATTACTCTGACAAGATTATCGCTATCGATCTAATTCCAGTTGGATCAAGGATATCACTTGATTTGGCTAACTCTACTTAATCTCTGTGATTATAGCAAGTGTAGAAACTTGCTTCATATCAAAAACTCTACTAAATAACAGATAGGGCATAGATAATACTGGCCACTACTTTAATTTGTTTGGGTCGTTTATAATGGCTGGATAAAGGATATCACTTGATTTGGCTTACTCTACTAATTCTCTATGATTGTAACAAGTGTAGAAACTTGTTTCATATTAAAGACTCTACTAAACAATAGATAGGGCATAGATAATACTAGCCACTACTTTAATTTTTTTGGGTTATTTATAACGGCTGGATCAAGGATATTACTTGATTTGGCTGACTCTACTAAATCTCGGCGATTGTATCAAGTGTAGAAAGTTACTTCATATCAGCGACTCTCTCAGGCATAAGATAAAGCAAATGTAATACTAGCCTTCATATCTTTCAATATGTCTACAATATTTCTATAGTTCAATCAAGTTTTAATTTGGACTCAACCCATTTTTGTGAATGAAACAAATGTAAAAACTTGTTTTATATCAAAGACCTCACCAAACACAAGATAAGGCAAAAGTCATACTAGTTTTCATCTAATTCAATGTATCTGGGACAGATACTATTTATTTTGTAGGTTGAATTCACATTGCAAGGGATTCTTTTCTTCTGATGTAGTATCAGCCGTGCTTCGTCCTACATCAAGAGGTCGATAATTTAATTCACAAATTATAGCAATTATGCCTCTCTCCATAGGATCAGCAAGTCGAGGACCTAAATTTGTTTCCATGGAGGCCAGACAGTTCCCTCAATCTATGTTAACTCTGCAAATGCATCCCTTATCCGACAGACTTTTAAAAAAGGTATCTTGTTCTAAATCAAGTCTTTTTACTTCCTCTATAAAATATGCAACAATCGACTTTAACAGGTCTGAGTGTGATGCGTCAGGTATGACTATCGTTATAAATTTTTCCCACACCTTCTCTAGATATAACTCCAATCAAGCATACATATATTTATGATGAGCCATTTCCCAATCGACCCAGGCATCATGAACTACATTATCTTCTAAATTATTTAATATATTTAGTTGATTCAGCCAGGTTCAGGTCCCCTAGGTCCACTTCCTAGGCATGAAGTTTCTCGATTTCACTGCTCAACTCTTCCCTAGCCAGAATTTCCATTAATAATTATTCTTTCCTCTTCATCAATGTTTTCTTTGCTTGATTTCCCCTTCTAGGACCTTCTCCCTGATAAGAGTGGCATCCAACTTCTGTTGGCAATCCCTTAAGTTTGCATTTCCTCTCAGAACATGCCCCTGAGTACGAGACACATCACTCTCTAACTTTCTAATTCGACTTTAAAGACTAACTACATCCCCTCGGACTAAAGGAGCCTTAACCTCATTTTTACTTCCCCCTGAGCGCTCTCTAGCCTCGGCCTTCATGGCATGCGCAGTGGCTTGTGCCAGTTTGGTCTTTAGTCATGCCACCCTCTTATTTAAATCGTTACACCTTTGTTGCATTTCCCGAAACTCCATATCCTTGGCAGGTAGAGCTATATGCAAGTATTCAGCTGCAGCTTTCGAAGCTGATAGATTTTCTTAAACTACCCTCAGCTCGTTATCTTTCTCAATGATTTTTTGTTTTAGTCGCTCCAGCTCGTTTCTACATTTCTGAAGATCAGATCAAAATTGTCACTCCGATCTTTCTAACGCCTGTATACGACATTGAGCCATTTCCCCCGACATACACTAAGCCATCAATGCGTCAACCCGACTTTGAAGCTTCGTGGCATGCTCTGTCATCTCCGCTAGCTCTTTTATCCCCTTACCTATTTTAGCATCTTTCTCTTCGACCTTATGATTAAGGCCGGAAACAGCGTGGGTTACCTCTACAAGTTTAAAATGCACCTTTACGTGCCGATCTTCTCAATTCTCATTCGCCTCCCTCATCCTATCCAACTCCTCTGTAAATTCCCGATTACATTTGAGTACATCGTCCTCACGCGAGCGAGCTGAATCCAATTCGACCTTGATAATATAAAGATTTTAATACAGTTCAATTTAGGATACCATCAATATGCATATGTATATATGTTACATTTCTAGATTATAATTTCTAACATCTGCAATGTGAAAATACCTTTAGACACCTATTTCATCGGGATATACTATCAAATAAGCGCTCCATGAGGTATATTGCAAAATCTAAGGTACATACTTTTCGCTATGCTACTTTATATAAAGAGCGTTGGATTTATTTTTCTATGCACTACATTAGTGCCCTTATCCTACAACTGATAGCAGAATTTTCAATCTACATCTACATCGCCATCATATTTATTTGGTAGCTTAATTTTGATATAATATACAAGTCAAAAGACCTATTCCGATCTAACCTGCAGCTCCGCTTGCGCAGACAGCAAGACTGTAGAGATCTTTTTTTCCCTGGCAAGCCCGGTCTCTAGATCTTTTATTTTAAGACACATTTCACTAAGTGCCTACAAGAAGTTTAACAAAAAAAAAACACAGTCAATCTATAGAAGTCTCTTCCATACACACAACAATTTACAAACATTCATGCAAGAAAATAGTTCTACCCTACCTTCTCATAATCACCCTCTGGGACTTCGGTATCATCCCCTTGGTTATCAAGCACCGTCTGGTGGAGAAACCATCCAGACCATCCATGACCCCAACCACTTCCACTTCTTCATCGTCTCCCTCCTCAACATAGGTGCCCACTTTAATGGCATCCACCTCCACCTCAGAATAGCCCTTCAGTAACAAGTGGTGCCCAAGACAGTCATGCTCCTCCACCATCTCATCCAGATTGGCTCACGCCTCCTCCTACAGCTGACCAATGGCCACGGCACGGGAAGCCTTCAACGGATCCAGCTGCTTTGCTTCCTTCAGAACATCAGTCCTGGCTCGAGCTAGTTTCTTCTCCAACCCGATCTTCCCCTTCTTTAGCTCGGATTTATCCTCCTCAATGCCGAGCCAAATCCCCTTAGCTAAGCGAGTAACCTGTAAAAACATAAAATCAATCTCAGCAATTAGCTCGAACCGTATTAAACAACTTTTTCACATAATATAAGCTTACCATCATGCTCGTGTCTTCCTCTCAATGAAGAGCTGCTAACCTGGCCCTTTCCGCAATCTCTTTGAGATCATCCATCGTAGCAGGTCGCTCCTCAGTGACCTTATCCCTTGTCTCCACCAAGGGTTCGACCCTTCTCCTTTTCTCTTTTACGACCTCACACTTCCAGTGGTACCAGAGGCCGGCAAGGCCTTTAGCATCTATTTTTTTGGATTTTTTTGAGCTATTTTGCTCGACTTAAGGGGTTTCGGCTGGACCGAGCTGTCTATGCCAGGGGTTTTGGCCAAGTTGGTTCGACCTTCCCCACCAGTTGTTTGCTTCTTCCCATCGTCAGCACCCACCATCGGCCTGGTCGAATGAGCTTTTTGAACCTTCTTCAACCTACTATCAACCTTCTTCATTTTACTGAGGCCGAGTCCTTCCAACACAAATTCAAGCTCAGCCTCCTCCTCTACAACTTCGTCCAACAATGACTTTTTCCTCTCCACTGGGGACTTCACACTTGCCATGCACAACATTTTATTATCAATTAAAGGTATCAGTTCAACTATAGTAATAATTTTATCTATGCATGGCTATACTTACTTTGTTTAACAGTTCTAAACTGAAGGTCCAATGGTTCTTCATCATCTCTCTAAAAGCAATTACCCTTTGTCCATATGACGTTGTCATTCCAGGTTCGACCTGTGGAATTCAGATCAAAGAAGCGACGCCGAGTTGCAGTCGTACAGAAATTTGACCCACCATTGGCCTTATAATTCTTCACCCCATAAAATTGCAAAACGTCCTTAGGGGTTATCCTCCTCACTTTCCCCTCTTTTTCTCATTTTTCGTTCGGATGGTCGCACACGGTTATAACCACCCACATACTCCCGTTCAATTGAACAGGGCATGCCCCGATTGCATTCATAATCCCTTTCGCCAAATTCGTAAGGGGAAGACTTAACCCGTACTCTAATTGAGACAGGTAATACAAAAAACCCTCTGGGAGGTCACTCCGAACATCCCCATCAAAGTATTTTAATGACATCAATTCATCTATACCCCTATCTCGTTTTTCATCTTCCAAGTCATCCAACAAATTAAAATACTCTTCCACCGCCACTACCGTGCAACCCCTAAACTGCCTACAGGAAAATTCTATACAGTTACCCCACTTCCCTCCTGTGGCTGCCTTAGCCTTACAAAATTCGTGAAAGGTATCAGAACCAGGAGGATAAAATATCAATTGGCCAAGAAAAACCATAAATTGTTCTTATCCTACTTTTACCTCACTATCAGAATCAATCGTCCAACCAGAGGTTGACACCTCGTTAACAGGCGAACTACCCATCTCGACAATAATTTCTACAGGCAAGTTTTCAACCCTACACATATGCTTCTCACGCTTGACCTACATACAGGTTAAGGTAACTATCATTATTTCGTATATATCGACCATTTACGTATAATATATACCTTTAATATATTCTGTGAATATGCCAAAATTACATAGATTACATTAGATAGTTGTTTTTAAGATTTGCCTAAATAATACGATTATGATTTCAACAAACATACATACTGTGCACGTCCCTACTAACCTTCAGTGTCCAAATGAGAATCAGCAGTAGCGCTAAAACCTTCCCTCACGACGCTGCTGTATCTCCACCTACGTGATCCAGTATCTTTTGCCCTCTTCAACCGTTGATCACCTTCAGATAACTCTTTGTCAAAACCCCTGTAGAATTTTTGCCTCTCTCTCTGTGTGCTCTCAAAATTTTTAGAAATTGAAAAATGATTGATTGGTGATGAAGAAGCACTATTTATCCTTTCTCTCTCTAGCAGCTGGAAGTTATTGCGCCTCGCATGACCCATCCTTGGTTTTGGAACTGAGGCATCCATTCTACTATTCATGTCAGACGTCTTGTACCTTTTTAATAAAACTGACTTTCCATCATTACACCTCCCCTCATTTTTTAACATATTTTTCTCTTTGTTTCCATATCTTTTCTTGACCTTCCTACACTCATGATGACTCACTCTGTACAACGTCAGATTTCTGCAGCTTTACCTACAAAACAAAACTAGAAGGTTCTGCATTTCCTCATTTTTGTTTTTCTGTCCCTATTTATCATACTGATAGTGATTGATGTCATTTTCAAATCCAAGCAAATTTTCAAAGTTATTCAAAATTATTTGCCAAAACAGCCTTAAAATGGCATTTACAACTATAGAGGATCCGATTGACTTACATATTTTCTGTTACATTCAACAAACTTATATTTATTTATGATAACACTTTATGCAACATCTAGAATAACCTTAATGACTGGTGACATCATCCAATCACATTAGTCTTCAACCCTTAGATTTTCGAATTCGATTTCAGGCTTAGTAATTAAACCAACCATCATTTCTCGATCTATCAGATCCCTCACCAGTTCTCGAAAGCATACCTTATAGAAATAACGAGCGTACTCAAGTTCCCTACTCCTTACATCTAATCCTTCGAGCTGATACTCCCACACCGGAAGCTCAGTATCATAACCAAACACACCAAAAATCCACTCCTGTACTTAAGCAGTCTTTATAGCCAATCGTCCTTCTGTAGTATCTCAAATCCTCTGAGATTGAGTCTGTACCATCCTGATCTCTTTTCCATTTTTTCACAAATCATCCTTCCCTTATTTATACATTTTTCACATACTTTCAACGTAAAATGTGATTTTTACCTTGAATCTCGTAACAGAAAACCTCAGAATCTTGAAATATATTATTTGACTTATCCCTTCACTCCAGTACCTGCATTATATTATTCATTAGAACAAGTTTATTTTTCCAAGAGCTATAATTTTATCGACCTATGGCAGCTCGAATTTCCATGATTATATGTTTCCTGCAATTTCTTTTTCCCTCATATGTTTAAGCACACAACAAAATCGTACTTATATCACAGTGTCATTGTCAATAAATTATATTTATCTCAGTTCGAACATCACAACAACAGTGTTTCCAACATTCATAAACTCTTATTTATTTCAGACATCCATACACAGTTCAGTTCAATTCTAAGAGACATTTTATATCTGCATAACAATAGTAATTGAATGACAATTATATATTCATATCAAAAATGTTACGTACAATTTTACAAATAACAAGTTTTTCAATACATCAACCTCAGGTATACTACATAAACATTATCCATCCAGAACCGAACTCCAGGTACTTTATAGATAACAAATTTTTCCCGATTTTTGAAAGTCGCAGGTCATTCAGGCATTCCGCCGCATCAACTCCTCCACTTCTTCTAGCTTTTGTGATCTTTCACCCCAATGCAAAGTTGAAATTGGAACCAACAACAAACTTCCCTCACATGAGTTTGGTTAAAACCTAGGTGAACTTCAAACGGAAACTATGCAAGCAGTAAACTCAGTGTAATAGCCAAATTCTCAAACTAGAGGTCTCCTAAGTGCCAAAACGTGATGGAAATGCAAAAACAGACTACCACTGGTTGCCACTCTCCCCCACTATCACCACCTCCTCCTCTTAAACCACCACCACCAAAGAGTTTATAAATATGAAAAGGGCCCGACCTTAGAATCCATGATGATGCAAGAAATCATCATAACTGCCCCGTAGTTGCGCCTATCCCTGCATATGAAGCCCTAACCCTGTCTTCCGCAAGAGTACGGAGACATGCCCACCGGTCCTCACCTGTCAAGATGATAACATGAAACCTCCACTTGTAGTAGAATTCTTCCTCAGCTTCAATCGCTTCATTTTCTGACAAACCTTAATATGTCGGAGGAATAGGAGCAGGTATGAACATCTCCAAGGATTGGTCACCAAAGTATTTCAACTTCAACCTCTGTATTTTGGATGCAATCCTCTCTTTAAGGACCATGCTATGAGTTTTCATCATTGACAAAAAAATTTAAGGAATTTTACACAATAGCAAGCGTACTCTTCTCTCAAACCGATAAAGGTATCATTTAAATAACCCTATATTTAATATGTTGGTACGTTTTACCAAGCGTCATCATTCATTACGGATGCAACTTTTCATATCATAGCCGTCACATACATCAGCATCAACATCCTCATTAAATACACGTTATTTCCATAACCACCATTATTCTTGCCCACTTATCCAAAACTTTCAAACCACAATATAAGCTAGTCGTTCCTCAACCAAAGCCACCCGTGACTTCGGTTATGAGAGAGCGATTGTAGGGGCCTATCCCTCGATCTTGCCCAAAGTCAAGCTCACCTAGTTTGAATTACCTCCATCTCAGACTTACGCATTTTTAACACATTTTCCCAATCAACATTCCAACCTACCCCACGAACTGATCAAGAACGTGGGCTGAACTTAAACCAAAAAATCTTATCCAGTCAAAAAAAAAACTTGTCTCCCACGAACTAGTCAATTATTCAGTCAACTGCCACTAACCGTATTATTCGGAAAGCATGCTCCAGCGCAATGAAGAGCTGCGAAAAAAGCTTATATAAAGTAAAAGTTACAGAAGAGGCAGGGACAAGAAAAATTACACGACTTCTTAGTTACAAGATTAAAAGTGTTTTTATATTTAGAGATTACTTGTAATAAAAATATTCGCCTCAAGCAATAAAGATACATTCACAAAAATCCTCCATGCGAGGTCGTGGTTTTCTTACTTATTCAGAGGTTTCCCACGCTATAATTACCTATTTTATTTCTTATTCTCCATTAGAATATCTTTACAGGATCATTGGTGTGATAGCGAATTCTAAGCCATTTCGAGCTTATAGAATTTGGCCATTACAAGAACTATCCATATTAAATCGCTTAAGTACTTTGCCGATGTACTCAGCTTGAGATAACATCAATTCTCGCAGCTTTCTGTCCCTTGTAGCGCGTATACCAAGAACTTATTTTACAGCAACCAAGTCCTACATAGAAAACTCTTGGGATAACTGTTCCTTTAACTTGACAATTTCTTCCATGTCAGCACTTGTTGCCAACATAAAATCTATATATAGAAGTAGAATAATATACGAGTTCCCCATATTTTTGAAAAACCAACAGTGATCTGCATTGTTCTTTGAGAAACCATTTCTGGACATGAAATGTTCGAACTTCAAATACCACTGTCTCGGTACTTGTTTCAAACCATATAAGCTCTACGTGAGCCTACACACAAGATCTTTTTTTCCTTTAACCGAATACCCTTCTGGATGCTTTATATAAATTTCTTTATCAAGGTTACCGTGAATAAATACTGTCTTGACATCAAACTGCTCAAGATGCAAATCTTCAACAGTAACTATATTCATCACAACCCAAATAGTAGACATCTTCATAATATGAGCAAAGATCTCACCGAAATTAACGTCCTCTTTTTGCTGAAGCCCTTCAAAACAAGTTTAGCCTTGAATCTCCTTGAACCATTAGATTCCTGCTTTAGTCTGTATACCCACTTGTGCTACAATGCTCTCTTCATTTTCGATAACCAAACTAAATCCCAAGTTTAATTACCTGATAAAGACTGCATCTCATCATCCATAGCAAGCTCTCACTTGCCCTTGGCTTCCACATCTAAAGCCTCCTTATAACTATTTGGTTTACCACAATCTATAAGTAACAAGTGATTTAGGGAGTTAACGTACCCTGCCAAATTCTTGCAACTCTCGGCTCCTTTCGAAGTATTATTGGAATGTCTAGATCATTAGGTTTTTCGCCTTAATTCAGTGCATCGGACTCAACCATGACTTCTTCATCAACCTCTCGAGAGGGTCTATTATCAATGTTGATACTTTCCACTTCTTCACTTTGATACTTTTCCACAGGTACTTTGAAGTCTATATACAAGACTTTATCATTAAATGTAACATTACTGCTCCGGATAACTTCCCGATTCTTCGCATCCTAAAATTGGTACCCAAACTCATTACCACCGTATCCAAAGAATATGCACTTTGTCGACTTTGCATCTAACTTTGTCCTTGTATCTGAATAATATATCACATATGAGGTACAACCAAAAATTTGCAAGTGAGAAAGGTTTACCTCTTTACTGGTCCATGCTTCTTCAGGAAGTCCAAAGTTCAAAGCCGTTGAAGGCCCTCTGTTAATCAAGTATGCCATCATACAAACCGCATCTGCCCAAAAACATTTTGGCAATCCAGCATTGAGTCTGATACTTCTTGAGTCTGAGAAGGCCTATATAAAGGAAATGTGCCAGAAGTGACCAGGACAAGAAAAATTATACAAGAGATCATCAAGAAACTACTTATTCTAGATTCTCAGCAACATTCAAACTTCTTAGCTACAAGGTTCAAGAATTTTTATATCTAGAGATTACTTGTAATAAGATATCCGCCTCAAGCAATAAAGATACTTTTACAAAAATCTTCCACTCGAGATCGTGGTTTTATACCTATTCAGAGGTTTTCCATGCTAAAATCACCTGTGTCATTTCTTACTTTCCATTAGAATATTATCATAGGTTCATTGGCGTGATAGCAAATTTCAAGCCATTTTGAGTTTACGAAATTTGGCCATTACATTTGGCGCCATCTATGGAAAAGATTGTATTTCTACGATATCCTAAGGCATTCCTTCAGTACAACTTTCAATCATGGTTAATTCCAGACGACCAGCTACAGAAACACAGCTCAATGTTTCAATGGAGCTGGGGCAACTTACAGAGTTATAGGCGAATCTCAACGCCAAAACATATAAATGCGCCGTGCTCGAACATCAGCTAACTAAGGATCGGGAGCTCCGTGGACACAGAATGACAAGCTCGTTTGATAGCGCTCAAATGACATGAAGACCAGATGACAACAATACAGACTGCCCTAGAGACTCTGCAAAATACTCAGTAGGCTCCTACGGCCAGAGGTCACAATTAGTTGCCAGAGACCTCCCATGTTTCTGCAAGGGAAAAATTAGGACCTCGAGGAGTTGCCAGTAAATCTATTTCTAGGAATCTACAACACGAACTACAGCCCACCATATATTTAGGGGGTAAAGTTCAGTCTGAAGTCAGTTGAGGTCACCGAATTTCCGCCCGTCAGGAGGAAGAACAACAACCTTAACATTAAGTTCCAGCACGAGATTGCCTGAGTGAAGGTACAGACACTCATCATCCATAGCCTGCTCGTCAAGCAATTCATCCAACACGTCATTTCGTCACGAAAGAGCATATGGACCAACGAATTAAGGAGTTGATCGAAGTACAAGTTTTGGGTACTACCGGCGGCATCACAAAATTGCATGGACGTTTGATTGCCAAAGAGCTATTTGATATGGAGATGCCAAAAGGTTTCCATACTCCAAAAATTTGTAAATACAAAGGAACTGGCCTGAAGAAGCACATTCAATAGTACCATCATTCATTGGGGTTATACTCCAATCTCAACCACATCCTCTACCATCTGTTCCCCACAAGTCTACATAAGGAACTACTCCGATTGTTCCACTCTCTCCCTGAGGACTCCATATATGCATTTGACCAACTGCAGAAATAGTTTGTCAAGACATATACTCACAATAGGGACAAAGAGGAGAACAGTCACACGGAGAGAAACTCAAAGATTTTGCAAGGAAATTTTTAGAGCTTGTGCGTAAAGTGGATAACCTCGATCAGAAAACAGTTGTTACTGCTTTCACCAACGCGCTCCAGCTCGACTACAAGGCCAAAGAGCACCTCGTCCTCAATAAACAGGCAACCTTGGAGGATATGATCACCAAGGTCAACAGTTATGTCAACCTGGAGAGGATAATGTCCGAGCGACAAAAATCTGTTAAATTTGTCCTTTCTACCAAAGGCCTATCTACAGATTGAACCACTAAACCAAAGGAAGAACAGGGAGATTAGAAGAACACCAAGGGTAACACTGGCTACCCTTGGAAAGGCAGTCTGCCAAACAAACCCATCCTCCCAAATATAAACGTCTGAATCCCTATAATTTTTCCACTGCTTTTGAAGGATAAGATCTACCGCATCTCTCAACCACTGGAACCAATCGATAGTCGACAATATTGTCTGTATCATAAGGTAAACCATCATTCTACTAAGAATTGTTATACTTTACAAAGGCTACTCGAGTGTATTTTTAAAGACGAATGGATGCTTTAATATATTATTCACCTGCAATCATACAAAGATGATAGCTATAAGAAGCAGCTTGAAGTTATTCTGGTCAATGATCAAGTTGAGGAGAAGGATCTTTACCATATGCACCACAGCAACATGATTGAAATCAATCAGATCACCAATTCTAACAGATCAAAGCGAATGAGACTATCAGAATGCTGCAATCTCACACCATAAGACAAAGAAGCCAAGCTTCTTCCTGAGTCGAGCAATCGCCGGCTTGGGATTTCCTTCGAAGATTACGATACTAGCCATGTCAAATTTCCATATCATGATGCATTTGTAATAATGCTCAAAGTAAAGAAGTTTGTCAGGCACATGATGATGATCGATACCGGAAGCGGCATTGAGATTCTGTTTTAGAGTATTATCGATCAAATGGGCTTGGCCGACCAAGTTACTCAGAGCGACATCGATATCAGTGGGTTCAATGGTTTCAGCGAAGAACGAGTAGGCAAGATTATCTTACCTATTACTACAGGACCAGCCACAATCGACGTCGTTTTCTATATTATCAATGCCAAATCTTGTTATCTCGGGATTATGGGCCGCTACTGGATTCACAACATGGAAGCAATCGCTTCTACCTATCATCAGACACTCTGATTTAAACACGATAATGGTATCTATGAGATTAGGGGTAGTCAGAAGCTCTCTCGAGCTTGTAAAAATACCGTTTCTGCTATCTTAGATACTTCTGATAGATTCACTATATAGCAATTACAAGAAGCTGATCACCTCAACGATCAACCTTCTACGGAGGAACCCAAAGAATATATCAACATTTATGGACCTGGCAAAGGTACTTTTGTTGGTACTAAGCTGGTTCAGGATGAAAAGGAGGCTCTTATTTAGTTCTTGCAACTAAATTGTGACATTTTTTGTAATCTTTTGAAGAAATGCCTGGGGTCGATCCGGCCAAGGCATGTCACAAATTAGCCATCAACATCAACGCCACGACGGTCAAATAGAAATAGCAGCGACTGTTACCTCATCTTCAAGATGAAGTGAATACCACGATCGAGAAATTAATAAAAGTGGGATTCATTCGAGAAGCCAAATATCTAGACTGGATATCCAATATTGTCGTTGTCCCAAAGAAGAACAAAAAAATCTAAGTTTGCATAGATTTTACCGATCTGAACAAACATACTCTAAAGAATAGTTTCCATCTTCCTAACATTTATCAGATCTTTAATTCTATAGCAGGCCATGATCACCTATCTATGATGGATATTGCTTTGGGATACAATCAAATTCTACTTTTGGAAGAAGATGAAGAAATGATTACTTTTATCACTGAAAGAGATCTTTATTGCTACAAAGTAATACCCTTCGGACTCAAAAACGTGGGTGCCACATATCAGCGGCTGATGACTACTATGTTCAAAGAACATCTAGGGAAAGTTATTGAAATCTGCATCGACTATCTCGTGTGCAAGAGCATACAGTCAGCCAATCACATTTTAGATCTCAACACTATATTTAACATTCTTCGATCTTACAGGATGCGTCTCAACCCTGATAAGTATCAATTTGGGGTGCATTCTGCCTGATTTCAAGGCCACCTTATCAACAAGAAGGGGATTGAGGCTGATCCAAATCAGATTTGGGTTCTTAACATGTCATCTCCAAAAATAATAAAAGACGTTCAGAAACTTACCAGCAAGATTGCCGCTATCAACCGTTTTGTTTCTAAATATTCATACCGCCGTCATTGGCTATTCATAATACTCCGCAGTTGTAACAGACAAGGAAAAATTTAGCCAAATGCAGAGGTCACATGGACACCAGAATGCGACAGCTTTTCAGGATCTCAAAACCTATTTAAGGAGGTCTCCCATAATGAGCACCACAGTAGATGATGAGGAACTGATTATCTACCTAGCAGTCACAGATACTTCCCTCAACTCGGTTCACATTTGCTATGAAGTAAAAATTAAGAAACCAGTTTACTTTATCAGGAAAACCCTCACTCCGACGGAAACGAGGTACTCTAAAATTAAGAAACTTCTTCTCACTCTTGATTACACTTCACAGAAGCTCAAACACTACTTCCAAGCTCATTCATTCAGAGTCATAATGAGCTACTCACTTTGGGAAGTTCTATCCAAGAAAGAAAAATAAGGAGAGTACAACAGTGGTCAGTCAATTTGGGAGAATATGATATCAAGTTTGAACAATGTCATTCTAAAAAGTGTCAGGTCATTGCCAATTTTCTTACAGATTTTCTAATAGAGGATCCCGAGTGGGAGGAGCACGACCATGACCTTATAGGGAAACTCCCGAATATCCACCCCCCAAACCATTTGACGAGCGGGCTGAATGAATTACAACAAAGAGGTAGAGACTTCTCACGGATGGATCAGCAGGACCCGCAGAGTCAGGAATCGGAATCGTAATGATTACCCCTTCCAATGATAGAATTGAGAAATCAATTCACTTTGATTTAGAGGCCTCAAATAATGTCACCGAGTACAAAGCTCTCATTCACGGACTCAACCTCGTTCTTGAGCTCGATGTCCCCAAACTCTCAGCTTATACAAATTTACTACTCATCGTCCACCATTACTCTGAGCAATACAAGAAGAATTGGAAAGATGACAAAATGTACAGCCCTTGTTACAGATAGGATGAGCAAGTTTGCGAAAGCAACCTTCGATTATCTTCCTCGAGGTTAAAATAGACATGCCAATTCCATGGCATATCTAGCCGAGGTCTTGGGTAATGAAGCTCGATATCTCCAGATCAAAATTATTCCAACCCCAAGCATTGATCGCATTTTTGTATACACAATCAATACTGAGGGAAATAAAGGGGGTGACGATGATTGGCGAAAGCCTTTCTTAGCCTACCTTGGTATCAACAACAGTTTCAACAGACCACTCCTAGCAGATCCAAAAGAGCGCCGACAGCTGATCAACAACTCGAAGCGCTATACTAACCAAAATGGTGTGCTATACTGCCTTTCCATCATGGGGCCTTACCTCAAGTGCTTCTCCAAACCAAAAGCAGATGAAATGTTCCGCGAATTACATGAAGGGACACGTGGCTCCCATGCCGCAGGTCGATCACTAGCAAACAGAGCTCTAACACAAGAAGTATTCTGGCCCAACATGTACAGGCAAGCAGAGGAGTACTCACGCAGATGTGACACCTGCCAAAGACATGGACATATGATACGCGCCCCTACGCTCGAGCTATACGCAAGCAAGGTGTTCTGGCCAATCAAAAGATAGGCACTTGATCTCGTGAACGAATTCCCTAACTCTTCAGGTAACCGTCATCACCTACTCGTAGATACTAATTATTTTATGAAATGGGCAGAAGCAGTTCCACTATATCAAACCAGAGAAGAAGAGGTCATCTCTTTTATCTGGGAATACATCATCACTCGGTTTGGGTTCCCCTACCTAAATCGTATCGATAATGGGCCCTAATTTATGGAAGAAAAAATTATAACCTTCCACAACCAACATAATATCACCCACTCACCATCTAATCCGTACTATCCTCAAGGCAATGGCCAAGCAAAAATCACCAACAAAACCATCGTGGATGAACTCAAAAAATGACTTCACTCATAGAAAAAAAGGAATTGGGTTCAAGAACTTCCTCATGTCCTATGGGCATATCGTACAACTCCTCGACAGTCAACAGAATGCACCCTATTCATCCTTGCTTATGGTACTGAGGCAGTCATTCCTTCTGAATACCATTATCCAGTTCGAGATCATGAGATGACTAACATGGAAAATAAGTTTGAATTGCTTTATAACCTAAATATGATCAATGAAACCAGGGAATGTTCCATCGCTAACCTAGGTCGATATCATCATATGCTCACCAGATCGTACAACAGCTGAGTCAAAAACTGTACCTTCTAAATTGACGATCTCGTCCTCAGAGAGATTCCTCAACATCATAAATAGTCTTATACTAGAAAATTAGCCGACAATTGGGAGGGTCTATTCATTATCACAAATCTCTCAGGCCTGGGATCATATTATCTTATAGCAGAAGAGGAAATCCCTATTTTAAATCTATGAAATACTAGGCAACTAAAATGATACTATCGTTAAGCGTCTTACTACTCCATTTCCATTTCTCACTTTTTTTTTTCAATTCCAAAAGTGAGATTTTCATCTCCATCCAATATAAATTCTTAACTGATTAATGAAACTTCCAAGTTTTTCATAGCATCTCTCTAATTGCACAGATTCAACCACATTTTATAGATTAAAGCATAGGTAATACTAGCTTTCAATCAATCTTAACCAGTTAAATCAATGATAACACTTGGTTTGGCTGACTCTACTAAATCTCAGCGATTGAAACAAATGTAGAAACTTATTTTAAATCAAAGACTCTACCAAACATGAAATAGGGCAAAGGTAATACTAGCCTTCATCTACTTTAACTTGTTTAAGGCAATATACTAGTTAAATCATGGATAACACTTGGTTTGGCTGACTCTACTAAATCTCTGTTATTGAAATAAATGTAGAAACTTCTTTTATATTAAAGACCCTACCAAATATAAGATAGGGCAAAGGTAATACTAGCCTTCATCTATTTCAACTTTTTTGGGACATTATACCAGTTAAATCAAGGATAACACTTGGTTTGGCTGACTCTACTAAATCTTTACGATTAAAACAAATGTAAAAACTTGTTTTATATCAATGACTCTAACAAGCATAAGATAAGTCTTCATCTCTTTCAATATGTCTGCAACATTACTACAGTTAAATCAAGATACACTTGATTTGACTAACTCAACCCATCTCTGCAATTGAATCAAATGTAGAAACTTGTTTTATATAAAAGACCCCACCCGACATAAGATAAGGCAAAGGTCATACTAGCCTTCATCTATTTCAATATGTCTGCAACAGATACTATTTATTTTTAGGTCACATTACAATGGATTCTTTTCTGCTGCTGGGATGTCAGCCATGCTTTAACCTTCAGTAGGAGGTCGATCAAAATTTAGTTCGCGAGTTACAGCAACTCTTCCCCTCTCTATCAGATCAGCAAGTCGAGGGCCTAAATTCGCTTCCATAAAGGCCATACAATTTCCTTGATCTATATTGACTCTTCAAATGCATCCCTTGTCAGACAAACTCTTGAACAAGGCATCTCGTTCTAACTAAAGTCATTTTACTTCCTCTATAAAATACGTAACGGTCGACTTTAACAGGTCTACGCGTGACGCATGAGATACAACGATCCTTGAAAAGTAAGATCTCACATTCTCGAGGCGTGACTCCGAAGTCGTATACAGTTTCTTCTGATGTGCCATTTCTATTTATGTTCGAGCATCAAAAGCTATTGTTTCTTCTAATTTTTTGACAAATTTAGTTGATTTATCCTGATTAATGGCCTCCGGGTCTTCCACCTGAGCGCAAAGTCTCTCAATTTCAGCATCCAACTCTTCCCTGGCCGAAGTATCCCTTAGCAAGTCATCTTTCTTCTTCATCAAAATTTTTTTTGCCCTGATTTCCCTTTCCAAAACCTTCTCCATGACAAGAGCAACATCCAACTTGGGTTGGCATTCCCTTAAGTTTGCATTCCCTTTCTGTACATGCCCTTGAATTTGAGCTACGTCACTTTCTAGCTCTCTAATTTGACCTGACAGGCTAATTGCATCCCCTAGGAGTAAGGGAACTTTAACATCATTTTTCCTCCCCCTCGAGCACTCTCGAGCCTCGGCTTTCTTGATACGCGTGTTGGCTTGCGCCAATTCGGTCTTCAATCGTGTCACCCTCTCATTTATCTCGTCACACCTTAATTGTATCCCTCGAAACTCCATATCCTTGGCGGGTAGGGTTATATGCAAGTGTTCGGCTGTAGCTTTCAAGGCTGATTGATTTTCTCGAGCTACCTTCAGCTTGTTATCTTTTTTAATCATTTTCTATTTTAGCCGTTCTAGTTCGCTTCTACAATTCTAAAGATCAGCTCGAGATTGTCCCTCTAATCTTTCTAGTGCCTGAATATAGTATTGAAACATTTTAGTTTGCCCACCCTTAACCATCTGTGTGTCAATCCAACTTTGAAGCTTCGCGGCATGTTCTTTTATCTCCGCAAGCTCTTTTAGCCCTTTGTCAATTTCGGCATCCTTCTCCTCGATCTTGCGAGTGAGGTCGACAGCAATCTGGGATGCCTTAACAAATTTAAAATGTACCTTTACATGTTGGTCTTCTCTGTCCACATTTGCCCCCCTCATCCTATCCAACTCCCCTGCAAATTCTTAGTTACTTTAGAGCGCCTCAACTTCGCGCGAGCGAACTGAATCCAATTCGACTTGTACAATAACAGTTACATTATATACAGTTCAATTCAGAACACCCATCAACATGTATATATATCTCATTTCAAAAAAGATATCTGATTTCTAACATCTACTGTGTGCAACTACTTTTAGACATAAAGATCGAAGTAAAATCTCATATAGGTGTTCCATGACATATATTTCAAAGTCTAAGATACATGATTTATATATTCTACTTTATCTACATACTTTGAATTTTCCTATGAACTATTTTAGTGTTATTTTCCTAAAAATGATAGCAAGTTTTTGGTCTGCCTCAACGCTTTATGTTATCTTATTTACTTGGTAGCTTTATGTCAATATAGCATACAAGTTAGAAGACCTATTTCGATCTAACCTGCAGCTTCGCTTGCAAAGACAACAAAGCTGCGGAGATCTCTCTTTCCCTGGTAAGCTCGGTCTCTAGATCTTTTATTCTGAGACTCATTTCTCTAAGTGCCTACAAGAGGGTTACAAAAAAAAAGGGCTCAGCCTATAGAAGTTAATTCAATACACATAAATCCAACAATTTACAAGACACTTCTAAAGTACTCATACAAAGTCATTTCTCTACCCTACCTTCTCATTTTTACCCTCCGAGAGTTTGGTGTCATCCCCTTGATTGTCTAACACCGTCTGGCGGGGGACACCATCTAGCCCATCAATAACTTTAACCAGAGCTTCTTCTACTTCTTTATCATCACCCTCCTAAACATAGGTGTCTGCCTTAATGGCATCCACCTCATCCTCAGAATATCCCTTCAACATCAGGTGGTGCCCAAGCCTTTTGCACTCCGCCTCCACCTCTTTCAGATTCACCCTCGCCTCCGCTTGTAGATGGTCAATCGCCACTGCATGGGAAGCCTTCAGGGCCTCTAACTTCTTTGCTTCCTTGAGAGCATTAGCCTTCACTCGAGCTACCTTCTTTTCATGCTCAACCATCACCTTCATCAGCTCAGATTTTTCTCCTTCCACTCCAAGCCAAATCCCCTTCACCAAACGAGCAACCTGTACAAAATAAATCGACCTCAGCGTGATTTCGAAACGCAATAAATAAATATTTGACATGATCAAACATAAATATATACCATCCTACTCATGTCCCCCTCTCCATAAAGAGCCGCCATCCTAGCCCTTTCCTCCACTTCTTTGAGATCGTCCACAGCAACAGGTCGCTATTCAGCGACCTTTTCCCCCGACCTCCCCGAAGGTTCAATCCTTCTCCTTTTCTTTTTTACGTTGATCTCACCACTTCCAGTGGTTCCAGAGGCCGACGGACACTTCACCATCTATTTTTTTGGAAACGTTGGAGTTAATTTGCTCGATGTAATAGACTCTGGCTAAACCGAACTGTCTACTCTAGGGGTCTTGGCTTCGTTGGTCCGACCTTCCCTACCAGTTCTTCTCTTCTTCTCATCATCGATGTCCACCATCAGCCTGGTCGATTGAGATTTTTAAGCCCTTTTCGACTTACTCCCAACCCTCTTCTTTCTTCTAAGGCCATGTCCTTCTAGCATAAATTCGAGCTCAACCTCTTCATCTATAACTTCGTCCAACAATGAATTTTTCTTCTCCACTTGGGACTTCAGGCCTGCCATGTACAGTAGTTTTATTATCAATATAAGGTCATCAGTTCAAACATATCAATATTATACTCTATGCATTGTCATACTTACTTTGTTTTACAAATCTAAACAGAAGATCCAAAGGTTCTTCCTCATCTCTCTGAAGATAATTACCCTTCCCCCATATTACATTGTTATTCCAGGCTCGACCTGCTAAATTTAGATCGAAGAAGCAACGCCGAGTTGCACTAGCATAGAAATATGCCCCAACACTGGCATAATAATTCTTCACCCCATAAAGCTGTAATACATCCTCAGAGTATATCCTCCTCATTTTCCCCTCATTTTCCCATTTTTCATTCAAATGGTCGTAAACACTTATTACCTCCCACATGATCCAGTTCAATTGAACAAGACATACCCCAATCGTATTCATAATCCCTTTCGCCAAATTGGTAAGGAAAAGACTCAACCCATACTCTAATTGAGACAGGTAACATAGGAAACCCTCTGAAAGGTCACACCGAACACTCTAATCAAAATATTCTAACGAGACCGATTCATCTATACCCCTATCTTATTTTTCCTCCTCCAAGTCAGCCAACAAATAAAAATACTCTACCCCCGTCGCTACAGTACACCCCCTAAATAGCCTACCAGAGTATTCTATGAAGTTACCCCATTTCCCTCCTACAGCAACCTTGGCTTTACAAAATTCTTTAAATGAATCTGAACAAAAGGGATAGGCCACCAATTTGCCAGGGAAACCTCGAAATTTCTTCAATCCTACTTCAACCTCACTAACATACTCCACCATCCGACAGAGGTCAAAACCTCGTTAATAGGTGAACTATCCATCTCAACTATAATTCTACATGTAAATTTTTGATCCTACACAAATACCTCTCACGTTCAACCTACATATAGTTTCAGGTATCAATCATTATTTCATACAAATCGATCATTTATATACAACATATTTTTTATATATTCTGTCTATATGTCAAATTTTAAAGGTTACTATATATAGTGATTTTTTAGAGATTTGCTTAAAACAGATTACGATTTGTAAAAAATAAAGCACACGTCTCAACTAACCTTCAGTGTCAGAATGAGAATCCGCAGTAGCGCCAAGTCCTTCCCTCACAATACTGCTATATAGCCACCTACGTGATTCAGTGCTTGCAACTCACTTCGACTGTCGATCACCCTCAGATAAATCCTTACCAAATTCTCTACAATTTTTTTGCGCTTCTCTCTCTGTGCTCTCTAAATTTTCAAAATTAAAAAAATGCCTGAATGATGAAGACGAAGCACAATTTATATATTTTCTCTCCAATGGCTGGCAGTTCTGATGCCTTGCACGACCGTCCTCGGTTTTGGAACCGAGGCGTCCTTTTCACTATCCATGTCAGACGTCTTGTACCTTCTCAATAAAATCGTCTTTCCATCATTACCCCTACTGTCATATTTTAATCTATTTTTATCTCTTGTATCCATATCTTTATCTGACCTTCCCACACTCATGATGACTCATACTCCACGATATCAGATCTTAACAGTTTAACATAAAAAATAAAACAAGAAGCTCCTGCATTTTTTTTGTTCTTGTTCCTTATATTTATAGTACTAGTGAAGTTATTTTCAAAGCTAACAAAATTTTCAAAGTTATTTAAAAAAAATTAACTAAACAGTCTCAAACGGCATTTGCAACTATAGAGGATCAAATTGACTATCATATTTTCTGTTAAATTCAACCACACGTACATTTATTTAAGATAACACTTTACATATAATTACATCTAAAATAGCCCTGATGACCTGGGTGACCATATCCGATTAGATTTCCTCCATCGATCATCACATCTTCAAATTTGATCTCCACATCAGTAATCAATCTAACCATCTCTTCTCGATCTGCAGGATCAATCACCAATTTGCGAAAATATTCCTAAAAAATAATAGGCATACTCAAGTTCTCTACCCCTTACATCTAGTCCTTCGAGCTGACACTCCCTCACTGGTAACTCAGCATCATAACCAAACAATCAAAAAATCATCTCCCGCACTTCAGTGATCTTTATGACCAATCGTCTTTCAGCGGCATGAGACATTCTCTGAGATCAAGTCCGCACCATCCTAACCTCATCACCATATTCAAAAAATCATTTTACCCATATTTATACATTTTTACTACACATTCCCCTCAAATCGTGATATTGACCATATATCTCGTATTAAAAAACCCAAAATCTTGTGAAATACTATTTGGACTTATCCCTACCTTCGAACTCATGCGTTCCACTACTTCCAGATAAAGCTTATTCTTTCATATTTATTCTTCTATCGGCCTCTATTAGCTCGAATTTGTTCATTACAGATTTCATACAATTTTTATCTCCCACATTTCCAACTCCCAGACATATCATACTTACATCACAACATAAATTTTCACACATATTTATCTCAGTTCGAATGTTACAATAACAAAACTTTCAGTACTCATAAACTTCAATTCATTTTATACAGCCTTTAAGCATTTCAGTTCGATCCTACGAGCTATTTTATATCTACATAAACATAAATAATTGAATGACAAATTTTATTCATGTCAAAAAAAGTTACATGTGTTTTTACAGATAACAAGTCTTTCAGTAATCAATCTCAAGTACATTATAGATGCCTAATCTGTCTAGCACCCAACTACCGGTACTTTACAGATAACAAGTTTTTTACTGCTTTCACAAGTAAAAGGTCATTCAGGCACTCCGACAGATCAAATCCTTCAGTTCGTCTTACTTCAGTAATCTTTTACCCTGATCCAAAGCAGAAATTGAAGACAACACAAAGCTTCCCTTACATAAGTTTGGTCAAAGTCTAGAAGAACTTCAAATGGAAACTATGCGAGCAGTAGACTCAGTGCTGGCACCAACTCTTCAAACTAAAGGTCTTCTTAGTGCAAAGACGTAATGGAAATCCAGAAGTAGACTTTTACTTCTCGTCTTACTCCTCCACTACCATCACCGCCATACCTATAACCACCACCCCTAAAGAGTTGGTAGAGATAAAGGGTCTGACCTTAGAATCCATGGTGATATAAAAAATCTTCAAAACTGCCCCACAGTTATGCCTATCCCTGCATATGAAGCCCCAACCTTGTCCTCCACATGAGTATGGAGACAAGCCCAACGTTCCTTACCTGTTAAGATGACGACATGAAACCTTCACTTACAATAGAATTCTTCCTCAGCTTCAGCCACTTCATCTTCCGACATGCCTTGATAAGTCAGAGGAACAGGAGCGGGTATTGACATCTCCAAGAATTGGTCACCAAAGTATTTCAACTTCAAACTCTGTATTTTAGACGTAATCCTCTCTTCAAGGACCATCCTCCGAGTCTTCACTATTTTTAATATTTCAGAGTATTTTACAAATTACAAGCGTACTCTGCTTCAAGGATTCGATACAGGTACTATTTATATAACCCTACATTTATTATGCAAGTACGTTTTACCAAACGTCATCATTCATTATAGACGTAACTCTTCAAAATCATAACCGTCATATACATCAGCATCCACATCCTCATTAAATACACGTCATTTCCCCATAACCCACGCAACTTCTACACAGCCAAAACGATCATTACTCTATTTTAATTTTCAAAAACTTTAACCCAAGTACTAATTACAAATATATCATTTCTCAACCAAAGCCACTCGTGACTTCAGCTACAAGGGGGCGATTGTAGGGACCTATCCCTCGATCTCACCTAAAGTCTAGCTGTTACCAGATTAAATCACCTCTATCTCAGACTTAAGTATTTTTAACATAACTTCCCCAGTCAATATTCCAACCTACCCCACGAACTGGTTAAGAACGTGGGCCGAACTTAAACTGAAAAGCCTTATCCAGTCAAAGACACCTGTCTCTCATGAACTCGTCAGTTACTCAGCCAACTGCCACTAACCACATTGTATGGAAAACATGCTCTAGTACGATGAGCTGCAAATAAGGCCTATATAAAGGGAAAGTTCGAAAAGAAACTAGGACCAAAAAAATTATACAAGACATAATCAAGAAATTACATATTTTAAAGTCTTAGCGACATTCAAACTTCTTAGTTACAAAGTTCAAGCATTTATATATTTAGAGATCACTTGTAATAAGATATCCGCCTCAAGCAATAAAGATACTTTTACAAAAATCTTCTACTCGAGGTCATAGTTTTTTACCTATTCAGAGGTTTTCCATGCTAAAATCACCTGTGTCATTTCTTACTTTCCATTAGAATATTATCGCAGGTTCATTGGTGTGATAGCGAATTCCAAGCCATTTTGAGCTTATGGAATTTGGCCATTACAACTATAGTATTCGTCCCCGTCATCCAGCCTGACACTTAAGTTTCAAACCGGTTTCATTTTCAACTATAGCCCTCCACCTCTAAAATTTATTGAACACATCTGATTTGTTCTTCATGAAATAGACCCATAGTTTACTAGTAGTATCATCAATAAAAGTAACGTAATAGTGAGAACTACCAAGAGAAGATACCTTGGTTGGCCTCCAAATATCTGTGTGTGCAAAATCTAACTTTCTAGGTTTCCTTGATCTTCTAATTATTTTGAAACTGACATTTTTCTGCTTCGCAAGAACACACTCTTGACAATACATGAGATCAACTTCAGCAAGACCCTCTAGCTTTCCCCTTGTTACCATCATCTTTATCCCCTTTTCACTCATGTGACTGAGCCATTTGTGTCGTGTATCAATCCTCAGAGTGGCTGCATAAATAGTGGAAATTGTGTTTTGCGTTATATATAACGTTCCTTATCGTAAGCCTCAAGCTACTACCAGAGCTCCCTTTAAAACCTTCCAGAAGGTAATACCAAAGGTATTCGCATATCCGTCATCATCCACCAATTTGCTAACCAACATAAAGTTACACCCCAATTTGGGTACAAGTTGTACATTCTGTAAAACCAATGTTCCCCCTGAAGGCAACAACAACCTAGTGTTTCCCTTTCCAGTAATATTGTGTACACTCTTATCTGCAAGAAAGACCGTACCGAAGTCGCCTTAAATAATATTATTTAGGAAACCTACGTTTGCAGTAGCAGGGAAAGAGGTACCCAAGTCAACTATCCAAGATTCATTAATATCATTACACAAAAGTAAAAGAGCCTCGTCAGAACTAACCTCCTCAGTAAGGGGTTCATTGTATCTTTCACCTCATCATTATCTTTCTTAGAAGAAGAATTACAATCTCGCTTGAAGTGACACTTCTTTCTACAAGTCCAACATGCACCGGGTGGCTTAGACTTTCCTTTTGACTGTGATCGACCCCTTCTAAATTTCAGACCTTTTTTGTAAGACCTCCCTCGTTCCTCGTCGTTCAACATACTGCCGTTTGAACTCGAAGAGGGTTCAAATGTTTTATACCTTTTATCTTTACTCATAATCAAAGAAACTATAGTATCAAATTTGATGTCTTCCTTCCCCGATGAATTGCTCACAGCTGTAATGAACCCTTCCTAGCTCTCAGGCATCTACCCTAAAAGAGGCCACGCTCACACCACCTCGATAAAAATGATTTTAACGGATTCCAGTTGAGAATGAATGGTATTGAACTCACTGATATGAGCTTGCACACTACCATTATCCTTCATCTACTTCAAAGTAAACAAACGTCGTAAAAGGTATACCTTGTTTGCCCAAGACAGTTTTGAATACATAGTGGACAATGTCTCCATCAAACCCTTCGTTGTCGTAACTTTGGAGATCATGTGTAGAATCTGAGATGAAAGCGTTAACCTAATAATTCCAAGCGCCTTGCGATCCAATCGTGCCCACTTAGCAATATCATAATCTGTTGGGTTCATCTCAACTCTGCCCAGTGGTAAATCAAGGTTCTTCTTATAGAGGTAATCTTCTATCTACATCTTCCACACTCTAAAATTAGATCCATTATACTTTATAATCTTCAGCGTTCTTAATTGGCCATCGCTCTTCACCATACAAGCCCGGTAATACTTGCTCTAATACCAATTGTTAAGAATCAAGGTAGCTAATCTCCCTTCTACGATAAAAATGATTAGTAGAATAAGCCCTAACAGGAGAACAATCAAACAAAAAGACTAAAGAACACAAGAATTCCCAGAGGAGGGAAGTGGAAAACCCTTACTGATAAAAAACTACTCCTTGAAGAATCCACTATATGATCAAACAGGTTACAACGATCTCTCCAAGCTTCTCAAGCTTTAATGGAGTCTTTTTAATTATAGGTCTCTAGAGTTAAACTCACTCAGAGAAAGATAGCTTAATCAAATAAACTAAGTTACCTTTATATACTAAGGAACTAAAATACAAGTAAAACGGATCTCGAGGCAAACTTAACGTCCCTGAATAGCATCTAAGGAAAACTTACGCATAGCTTGTTCGAACGACTCCAAGCTCGTTCAAATGACTTTAACGATAATTGGTCTCTAGCCCTAGAAACATCTATCTCGTTTGAACGGTATCCAAGCTCGTTCAAATGACTTTGACGAACCAAATTCTAAAAATACAAAAATAGAGATCTCATTCGAATGCCAACCAAGCTCGTTTGAACGACTCGTTCGAACGAATTCCATTTTCATTCGAACGACTTCGATAATTTCCATCTTCGACAATTTCATTCTTCACTGTTCGAGCTCACACCCAATAGAACGAACCACAGATGTAGAATGATTCTGACATTGGGAGAATTTATAGTGAAATCAGAACAACGCATTAATTATTTAGGAAGCAAGTTCTAAGATTATCAATTTAGACTAAGACTTTTATTTTACAATTTCCTTACTTTTATAATATTATGTTTTATATTACAGTAAGATAAATTATTTAATTCATTTATTTGAATAATGAGCAATAAATTTTTAATATTTTCATAATTATCCATTAATCTATTATTTTTGTTATGAACTTTGAATGAGTTTGGAGATGAGTTGTAATATGATGTTTCGAAGGTTTACTTTTCTGAACTGATTCTTGAGATTATGTGACCTTAATTTAGATGATTTTATTGTTTTTCTTATACTTTTATATTCTAGTTTCTCTGATATGGTTCATCTGATGAGTTTTACTTCTGGTCAATCAATAATAGATTCATGAAACCTTTTTCAACTAGTAGTACTTGATAAGAAGAGAGATTTTTGTCTCATTATCACAGATCTTGTTCCCATTGACCAGCATATGATCATTGATTTCAAAACTTCCTTCTGAAAACCAATTTTTTTTTAAGTAAGTGTGTGAGCTTTTGAATGAAAGTGTCCCCTGGCGCAATGCATGTTTGGACCTTCCAGCGAAATACTTATACTCTGTAACTCTGGGTAGAATTGTATTATGCCAATTCATGTCCATTCTATGAAGGCAAGGATTGGGACATATCCAGAACTCCCAAGCAGGTTTGATGGAGAAATCACCATAAATTAATGGATCCCACATAAGAAAATCTCGGTTCTCACTTAAAAAGAGTCTTTTGGAAAAGCTGCCATCCCAATGGTCAGGTGTGCTATGTTATAATTTTTACCAATGCTAATTATTATTATCAGTGATAATTTCATTAACTTTAATAGATTGAGTACAATTGAGGTTGCGAACATTTAAACTTGATATGACTTTCAATTTAAAATATTTGATTTCTTCAGTGTATCAAATTTAATAATATGGATATGGTTATGTTTAATGATTTATGTAGTCAACCTACTACCGTAAATTTCTCTGATGCGGCCAAAAAATTAAAAGATGTTGTATCAAATGCCCACTAACTTTAGAAAAAAGACTTATTTTTGAGGTAGTGATTTTTACCAAATAGCTCTTTCTTGGCCTTTCACTTAGTAAAAAAAAGAGGTAATGATAGCAGTGCCCATTTAGTAAATAATAATCAAGTTCCTTCTATATATGTAAATAATAGTAGTATCTAAGTGATTACAAGATTATATTACAAAACACATACACATAATTCGAATACAATCCTTGAGCAAAGCCCACAAAGATAAATACTTTCAAAGTCCATCAAAACTTCTTCCCATTAATTTGTTCTTATACAAACTGAAACACCAAACTAAAAAAGGTTTATCTTCAATTTATTTAAAAGAAATGTTATAGATTCTTTTGAGTTCAGCATCAACAAATGAGTAAGCATTGTCAAAAATAACAGATACCATTCCCCCAAAATAATTCAAGAAGACCAAAATGAATCAACCATTAGGAGATAAACTGGTCAATTTTCCCTTTTTGTTTCTAATATTATATATCACAAGAATGGAGACAATCATTACAAAACTCGATAATATTCAAACACAAAACCAACAACATATCATTATATTCAAAATTAAGTAATATATCAAATAATTACACTCGGCCCCAACTTTAATCTCAAATATAATACTCTTGTACGCGTTAGCACGTGCATTATTACTCATCCCTAAGAAAACTTCTACCTTATTCCTATGTAAAAACTCACTTAACACAAGATCTACCATGGAGGTTAAATCTCCACTAGATCCAAGATTAGGTCACTCAAGACCTTATATGCCATTTTTTAACCAAATGGACTTAAAACAATTCCTTCATAAATCAGAAGTTTTCCAAACTTACCCTATTGAATTAAAAGTTTTTCAAAGCTAGGAAATGCCCCCTGGATTAAAAAAAAGTGCCCAACAGACAGCCCACTTTGGTGTTACCCGAACTCAAACTCGGGTGCTCAAAATTACCTGAGTCCCATACCAGTAGACTAATTTGTTCAAAATTAGAAGTTTTCCACACTAAATGTACTTGAAGTAGAAGCTTTTTAAAGATAGGAAATACCCCCTAAATTGAAAAAATGCTCAATAGACATCCCACTTCGTTGTTACTCAGACTCAAATTTGGGTGCTCAAAATTACCTTGAGTACTGCACTAGTAGACTAATTTGTCCACAGCTGATCCAATGATCTACTCATTAATCCGTCAAATTCCTTACCTTCAAATCAAAGAAAATTATGGCTTTTACTCTTTCACCATTTCCATTAGACCTACCAGTTGATCACCACAATCAGATTTTTTTATTTTTTCTTTAGGTTTGAGTCGAACAGTCTATGTTTTCCTTTTGTTAGTTAATTTTAGAACATTAAGATTTTGGAACTGGTTGGGATTTGTGTAAATATAACATGATACTTATGATAACCTATATTTACTGCACAATTTTTTTAACCCCTATGGGGTACTAAGCAAGTAATTAATTGGCTATTCAAATCTATCAATATTAATTGATAGTAGCAACCCAATATTAGGAGATGGGCAACACAAGGTTAAGATAAAAAATTGTATAACATTCAAGCCGTAATGGGCAGAGATGTTCATGTTTTCCCACATTTGATTTACTTATTCCCTCTTCATGTTTTATTTCCATATTTAATTTCCGTATCCTTGACATCCCCATCAACAAACACACCGTTCAGGATGTCTTTAGATGGAAAGAAGAGAAAAATGATATGCTTATGGTTAAATCCGTGTATAACATTATCTTGCCCTCTTCCAAAGTTTGTATTACAGGTCCCCGTGGGGAGTAAGATAAGATGATCTGGAATATACCATTTGGAAAACCATAACCCCATTTTAGATCCAATATTTTATGTGGCGTGTGATCAATAATGGGTTTCCTACCAAACTCAGCTTCACGTACGGAGAAGCGTATGAAGATCCTCTTTACCCCAGGTGTGGCATTGAAGAAGAATCTACTTCGCATGCACGGTTTTTTTGTAAGAATATTGCAATGGCCTAATTCAGTAAGCTTGAAGTGGCTTAGAATTAGCTTTTATACCAATGTACCTGTGATAAAAATCTAATAAAAAACAAGAAATAACACAGGTGTTTAGCATAAAAAACCTATGAATAGGTAAAAAAACCACGACCACGAGCTGAGAATTTTTGCAATAGTGATGTTTATTGCTTGAGGCTGATATTTTATTACAAGTGATCTCTTAACTTAGAAATACTTGATCTTGTGAATAAGAAGTTAGAAGTTTTGAGAATCTAAAAAATATAGTTTTCTTGGTAATTTCTCATGTAAATTTCTGGTATTTGTCTCTTTTGGAACTTCTTCTTTATATAGGCCTTCTCGACAACTTTTTATTATACTAAAGCATGTTCTCCGAACAATGTGGTTGATGGCGGTTAACTAAGTAACTGTTAAGTTCATGAGAGACAGGTAGCTTTGACATATTCTAGCTTTTTTGTTTGAGCTCGACCCACATTTTTCATCAGTTCCCAAATCGATCTCTTTGGAATATTTCGATGGGAATGTTCAAAGTGAACTTTCAGAGGCTTTATGGAATATTTCGATGGGTTGAGTCTTCTCCTTAGTAATCTGGCAAAAGGGATTATAGATCTCATCGGGGTATGTCCCGTACAGATGAACAGAAGCATGTGGGAGGTGATAAGTGTTTGTGAATCTCTGAATACACGGTGGGAAGGTGATGGGAGAAGGAAAATATTCACTTATGATGTTTTGCAGTTGTATGGGGTAAAAAACTAAAATGTAAGTGGCGGGGCATATTTATTTGTGAGGTCGACTCAACCTCACTTCTTCGATATGAACTCAGCAGATCGACCATGGAATGATAATGTGATATGGGTAAAGAGTGATTGCCTTCAAAGAGATGATGAAAAAACCATGAAACTTCTGTTTAGGACTGTAAAATAAAGTAAGTATAACAGCATATAATATATGAGATTGATAGTTGAAACTGTATGATGCTCTACTGATGATAATGTTTTATGAATGACAGCTCCCAAATCTCAGGTGGTAAGGAAAGAGTCATTGTTATATATAGTTGCTCAAGAAGAGACAGAGCCCGAGGATGCATTGGAAGAACTTGGCATTAGCAGGATAAAGCGTGTTAATAGTCAAGCCAAAAAAGTTCAAAAATCTCAGTCGACGAGGCTAATAACGAGAACCGACAGCAGTAAGAAGAAGGGAACTGATTGGGAAAGGTGATTTAACTTGTCCAAGTCCCCTGGAATGGACTGTATAGGCTTACCTGAGTCTACTACATCGAGTCAATTAGCTCGAACGTTTCCCAAGAAGCAAATGCTAAAATGTCCTTTGACCTCTAGAACCATGGGAAGTGGTGAGACCATGAAAAAGAAAAGGTTTGAACCATCTGACATGTCAGGGGTGAAGGCCGTAGAAGATCGACCTATTTTAGAGGAGGATTTGAAAGAATTAAGGAAAAAGCCAGGTTGGCAGCTTTCCATGGGGAGGAGGAGATGAGCAAAATGGTAAGTTTATGTGTTCAAATATGTATTGTGATGACTTTTATATTATGATTAAAGGTAATCAGTAAGGTGGATTTGTTTTTTTTTGCAGGCTGCTCGTCTGATGAAGGAAATATGCCTCAGGGTCGTAGAGGAGAGAGCTGAGCTGAAGAGGAAGAAGGTCGAGCTTGAAAGGAACGTAGCTTGATTGAAAACTAACCTACTCAAGGAGGGAAAACGGATGAAGGCTCTGAAGGATTCGTAAGTGGTAGAGATGAACAACTTACATGCGGAAGCGAGACCGAATTTGAAGAAGGTGGTAGCTGAGCATGATAGACTCGGGCGTCACCTTATGTCAAAAGGATATTCTGAGGATGAGGTGGATGCCATTAGGGCAGACACCTATGAGGAGGAGGAGGAGGAGGAAGATGAAGAGATTGAAGATGTTGTTGTTGGCGTTGTGGACGGCTTGGATGGTGTCTCTCCTCAAACGGTGAGAGACAACCAAGGGGATGACAACGAGCGTCCAGAAGGGAAAACTTATAAGGTAGAGAAGTGCGATGGTTTTGTGATTGTATGAATATTTGGGAATATTTGTAAACTGATTAGATATTTTTTGTTGGATAGAATTTTGTAGGCTAAGTTGCTTTTGTAAACCTTGCTGTAGGAACTTAAGGACATACGCCTCAGAATAAAAGATTTAGAGGTTGAGCTTACTAAGAAGAGATATGCCTCAGTGTCCCTATTATCTTTGCAAGTGGAGCTGCAGGTTAGAACAGAGTAAGAAATATTTTATTTGCATTTTTTATTAGTATAGAGCTACAAAGTAATAAATAGAGCGTAAAGATGCACCAAAAACCTGTTATCGCACAGGAAATATCAAAGTATTGACAAATTTAAAATATAGAGAATGTGTACCTTAGACTTGGAAGTATGTGTTATGGAGCATCCATCTGAGACTGTAGTTCGACCTTAAGTTTAGAAGTAGTCTTACACGGCAGATATCAAAAAAAAAATATCCTGTTAGAAATGAGTTATATATGGTGACTGAGTGTTCTGAATCAAACTTGATATGATGTATATGTCATGTGCAGGTTGAATTAGAGTCATCTCGCTTGCGTGAAGGTGATGTACGCCAATGTAACCAAGAATTTATAGAGAAGTTTGATAGGATGAGAGAGGCGAATGAAGACAGAGAAGATCAACATGTAAAGGTGTACTTCAAGTATGTTGAGGCAACACAGACTCTTGTCGACCTAGCTCGACAAATCAAGGAGAAGGATGCCGAAATTGAGAAAGGACAAAAAGAGCTCCCATCGTTAAAAGATCATGCAACGAAACTCAAAAGCCAGAATGATGCGTTGACGGTAAAGAGTAGGGAGGCTGACATGGCTCATTGCTGTATACAGGCGCTAGAAGGATTGGAGGAAGGTTTAAATCGGTCGGTGGCCGGTTTGAAGTATGATCTGATCAAGAAAACTAACAATCATGAGCAAACTCGAGCTGATCTAGCAAATAGTATGAGCGAGCTGGAGTGATTGAAGAAAAACTTGGTTGATAAAGATAACGAGCTGAAGATAGCTCGAGATGATCTATTTGCGTCTGAAGTTACAGTTGAACAATTGTCTGCAGCTTTACCTGCAAAAGATTTTGAGTTTCGGACAGTACAGCGTAAGTGTGATGAGTTGAACGAAAGAGTGGCACAATTAAAGACCAAATTGATGCAGACCAATTTACTTGTTAGACACACCGAGGTCAGAGAGTGCTCAAGGAGGAATAAAAATGATGCCAAGGTCTCCCTTGTACAAGAAGATATAGTCAGCCTATCAAATCAAATAAGAGAACTAGAGGGGGATGTCACTCAAATTCAAGGTCATGTGCAAAAGGAAGTCGAGCGGTTGAGGGAGAGTAAAAGGAAACTGGATGCTATTCTTTCCAGGGAACAAGGGTTAGAGCAGACTATCAGAGGGAAGGATATTTTGATATAGCAGAAAGATGAAATGTTATAGAAGATTCTGGATGTAGAAGAACTAAACAGGGAGATTGAGGTACTTCGTGCTCAGGTGGCCGATTTGGAAGCGATTAATCGAGCTGAATCAGCAAAAGATGAGAAAAAAATTAGAATATAGCATTTCTTTCAGAGATTGGGTAGATAGGGAAATATCATGTTTAAAAGAACGGTATGCGAGGTTGGAAGAATACCTTCATAAGGCTAGAACGAAATTCTCTAGGTCGGTTGTAACCGAGGCATCGCACTCAGAATTGTTTAGGGCAGTCATTACATATTTTGTAGAGGAGGTAAAAAGGATTGAGTCAAAAAGAGATACCTTGTTCAGCAGTTTGTCAGATAGGGGATGTATTTACAGAGTTGATGTAGATTAAGGAAATTGTATACAGTCTTTAGAAACGTATCTAGGCCCTCGACCTGTTAGATTAATAGGGCATGGCAGGATTGCTGTGACTGCTCGAGCTCGAGAATTTATGGCTGATCGACCTCCAGTTGTAAGGGGAGCTCAAGAATTTATGGCCGATAGAACTCCTGTTTTTGGGGAAAGCGTAGCTGATATCCCAAAAGCAAAAAAGGATATATTGTAGAGGCTGTATATGTAACCTAAAATAAAAAGTTGTTATTGCAGACAAGTTGAGAGATGAAAGCTAGTATTACCTTTGTTTTATCTTATGTCTGTTTGAGTCTTTGATGTGAAACAAGTGTTACCTTAGTTTTAATCGCAGAGATTTAGTAGAGTCAGCCAAACCAAGTATTATCCTTGATTCAGCTAGTATAGAGGTCGATTGAAAGCTAGTATTATCTATACTTTAATCTGTGTTACCTACGCAGTAGAGAAATGTATGGGAGAAAAACTTGTAAGTTTCATTGAAAAGAAAAGGATGTATATTGGATGGAGATAAAAATCTCACTTTTAAAATGGAAAAAGCAAGAATTTAAAAAGGAGTAGTGAGGGACTTAAAGATAATACCCTCCCAATTGTCTACTAGTTTCCCAGCATGAGGCTTTTTGCAGTGTTGAGGTATTTCTCTAAGAACGAGATCATCGATTTGAAAGGTACAGCTTCTGACTCGTTTGTTGTACGAACTGGCCAGCATATGGTGATATCGACCTAGGTTAGCGATGGCGCGTTCCCTGGTCTCATCAACCCAATTGAGATTGTAAGCAAATTCGAATTCATTTTCCTCGTCAGTTAGCTCGTGATCTTTGACAGGATGATGGTACTCAGAGGGAATAACGGCCTCGATGCCATAGGTAAGGAGGAATGGAGTGCAGCTTATCGTTTGGCATGGAGTGGTACGATATGCCCATAAGACATGAGCAAACTCGCAAACCCAATTCCCTTTTTTCTGTGTGCGTAGCCTTTTCTTGTGCCCATCTACGATGGTTTTGTTGGTAATTTTGGCTTGGCCATTTCCTTGAGGGTAGTAGCGATTGGATGTGAGTGGATGATATTGTATTGATTGAGGAAAGTTACGACTTTTTCTATAACGAATTGGGGCCCGTTATCGATACGAAGGTGGGGGCACCCATACCGAGTGATGATGTGCTCCCAGATAATAGAGTTGACCTCTTTTTCTTTGGTTCGACAAAGTGGAACTGCTTCTACCCATTTTGTAAAATAATCGGCAGCTACGAGTAGGTGGCGGCGATTACCTGGAGAATTAGGGAATTTGCCGACAAAATCGAGTGCCTATCTTTTAAATATCCAAAGCACCTTACTTGCATGGAGTTCGAGCGCAGGGGCACGGATCATCTTCCCATCTCGTTGACATGTATCACATTTGTGTAAATACTCTTCTGCCTGCTTGCGCATGCCAGGACAGAAGACTTCTTATGTAATAGCTATGTTTGCTAATAATCAACCTGCGGCATGAGAGCCATAAGTTCCTTCATGTAGATTGAGGAGCATCTTGTCCGCTTTATGCTTGGAGAGGCACTTGAGGTAAGGCCCCGTGACTGAACGGCAGTATAAGGTACCATTTTGATTAATGCAGTGCTTTGAGTTGTCTATCAGTTGTCGGCGCTCTTTTGGATCTGCTGGAAGTAGTCCTTCGCATTTGTTGTCAATTCCGAGATAAACTAAGAAAGGCTTTGGCCAATCGTCGTCTCCCCCTTTATGACCCCCAGTGTTGATCGTGCATACAAAAATATAATCAATATTAGGGGGTAAAATCACTTCGATCTGGAGATATCGAGCTTTTGTACCTAAGACCCCGGCTAGATATGCCAAGGAATTGGCATGTTTATTTTCACCTTACGGAAGATAATCGAGAGTTGTTTGCACAAACTTGTTCATCCTATCAGCAATGAGGGTTGCTTATTTGATCATCTTGCTATTCTTCTTGTATTGCTCAGAGTAATGGTGGACAATGAGTAGTGAATCTCTGTAAATTGAAAGCTCAGGGACGCCAAACTCAAGAGCGGGGTCGAGTCCATGAATGAGGGCTTTGTACTCGGTGACATTGTTTGAGGCCTCAAAATCCAAGAAGATTGATTTCTCAATTCGTTTGTTGGAAGGGGTAATCAATATAATTCCAATTCCTGACCCTGCGGGTTCTGCTGATCTATCTGTAAGAAGTTTCCACCCTTTCCTTGTAATCCATTCAGCCCGCTTAATGAATACTTTGGGGGTAGATCTTCAGGAACTTCCTCTGCAAGGTCAGGATCGTGCTCCCCCCATTTAGGATTTTCCACTGGAAAATTCTTGAGAAATCGGCAACGGCCTGACCCTTTTCAAAATGATATTGTTCGAACTTGATATCATGTTCACCCAAACTGACTGACCACTGTTACACTCTTCTTGATTTTTTTTCTTGGACAGAACCTCCCGAAATGGGTAGTTCGTCATGACTTTGACTGATTGAGCTTGGAAGTAGTGTTTGAGTTTCTATGTAGTATAAACAAGAGTGAGAAGAAGTTTCTTAATTTTAGAGTACCTCGTTTCCACTGGAGTAAGGGTTTTGCTGATAAAGTAGATTGGTTTCTCAATTTTACCTTTAAGTCGAATGAGAACCGAGCTGAGTGAAGTATCTATAACTACTAAGTAGATAATTAGTTCCACATTATCTATTGGAGTGCTCATGATGGGAGACTTCCTCAAATAGGTTTTGAGATCCTGAAAAACTGTTTCGCATTCTGATATCCATTGAACCTCTGCATTTGGCTTAACTTTTCCTCGTTTGGTACAATCGCGGAGTAATAGGAACAACCGACGACAACAATCTGAAGGTTTTGAAATGAAACGGTTTATAGCAGTAATCTTGCCGGTAAGCTTCTGAATGTTTTTCATCATTTTTGGAGATGGCATGTTGAGGAGAGTCTGAATCTGATCTGGATTAGCCTCAATCCCCTTCTTGCTGATGAGGTGGCCAAGAAATTAACCTGAATGTACTCCGAATTGACACTTACCAGGATTAAGACGCATCCTGAAAGATTGAAGAATGTTAAATATTGTATTGAGATCTGAAATGTGGTTGATGGACTGTATGCTTTTGCACAAGAGATCATCAATGTAGACTTCTACGACTTTCCCAAGATGTGTTTTTAACATAGTAGTCATCAACTGTTGATAAGTTGTACCTGCCTTCTTGAGCCCGAAGGGCATGACTTGTAGCAGTAAAGTCCACTTTCAGTAATGAAAGGTCTTTTCTTGATCTTCATCCAAGAGTGGAATCTAATTATATCCAGAAGCAACATCCATCATAGATAAGAGTTCGTGACCTGCTATGGAATCAAGGATCTGATGAATGTTGGGAAGAGGGAAACTATCCTTTAGAGTATATTTGTTCAGATCGGTAAAATCTACATAAACTCAGACTTTTCTATTCTTCTTTGGTACAACGACGATGTTGGATATCCAATCTGGATATTTGGCTTCTCAAATGAATCCCACTTTAATCAATTTCTTGATCTCCATGTTAACTTCATCTCAAAGTTGCGGTGATAGGCGTCGTTGTTTCTGTTTGACCGCCGTACCGTTGATGTTGATGGCCAATTTATGACATGCCTTAGCCGGATCGACCCCAGGCATCTCTTCGAAAGACCATGTAAAAATGTCTCTATTTAGTCGTAAGAACTGAATAAAAGTGTCTTTTTTGTATTGAACCAGCTTAGTACCGATAAAAGTACTTCAGCTAGGTCCATTAATATTGATGTATTCTGTGGGATCCTCTGTGGAAGGCTGATCATCGGGGTGATCAGTTTTCTGTAATTGCTACGCAGCATACATGTCAAAGGAATCTAGAATAGTAGAGATGGTATTTTTTCAAGCTCGAGAAAGCTTTTGACTACCCCTGATTTCACAGATACCATCATTGTACTTGAAACGGAGTACTTGATAATAGGTGGAAGCGATTGCCTCCATGTTATGAATCCAGCAACGGGCCATAATCTTGAGATAACGAGATTTGACGTTGATCACATAGAAAATGACGTCAATTGTGGCTAGCCATGCGGTAATAGGTAAGATGATCTTCCCTACTCGCTCTTATTTAGAACCATTGAATCTATTGATATCGGTGTTACTTTGAATGACTTGATCGGCCAATTCCATTTGGTCGATAGTGCTCTGAAAGAGAATCTCAATACCACTTTCCAGTATCGATCATCATTATGTGCATGACAAACTTCTTCATCTTGAGCATCATGACTAATACATCATGATGTAGAAACTTGACATAGCTAGTATCGCAATCTTCAAATGAGATCTCGAGCCGGCGATTGCTCGACTCAGGAAGAAGTTTGGCTTCTTTGCCTTGAGGTATGAGATCGTAGCATTTTGACACTCTCCTGTACTTGAATCTGTTAGAGTAGATGATCTGATTAATTTCGATCATGTTGTTGTAGTACATATGGTAGAGATACTTCTCCTCAGCTTGATCTTCAACCTGGACAACTTCAAGCTGCTTCTTATAGCTTCCATACTTGTATGATTCCAGGTCGACAATATATTCGAACATCCGTTCCTCATTGAAAATGTATTTGAGCAACCTCTGTAAAGCATAGCAATTATCAGTAGAATGATGGTTTACCTTATGATGCATGCAGTACGGCTAGTTCTCGATTGGTTCCAATGGTTGGGAGAGACGGTAGAGCTTATCCTTTAAAAGAATTGGAAAAATTATGGAGATCTGAACATTCATCTTTGGGAAGACCGGTTTGACTTGTGAATCGCCTTTTCGAGGGTTGCCAGTATTTCCCTTGGCAGGCTTTTGGTCACCCTAATTCTCCTTTGGTTCAGTGTTTTGATCTGTAGATGGACATTTTGTGGTAAGGACAGATTTAGTAGATTTATGCCTTTCGGACATCATCATTTCCAAGTTGACATGATTATTGACCTTGGTGATCAAATCCTCCAAAGTCGCAGGTTTATTGAGGAAGAGGTACCCTTTGGCTTTGCAATCGAGCTGGAGTACATTGGTGAAAGTAGTAACAACTATTTTCTGATCGAGATTGTCTACTTTACGCGCGAGCTCTAAAAATTTCTATGTAAAGGCCTCGAGCTTCTCTCCGTGTGACTGTTTAAAACTGATAAGAGAATATAAATTTTCTTCTTTATCTCTGTTGTGAGCATATGTTTTGATAAATTGTTTCTGCAGCTGGTCTAATGTGTATATAGAATCTTCAGCTATAAAGTGAAACCATCGGAGCAGTTCCTCCTACAGGCTTATGGCAAAAAGACAGCAGAGAATGTGGTTAAGATTGGAGTACAACCCCAATGAATCATGGTATTGTTGAATGTGCTCCTTCGGATCGGTACCCTTGTATTTACAAATTTTCGGAGTATGGAAACCTTTCGGTATTTCCATATCGAATAGTTCTTTGGCAATTCGACTTCCTTGCAACTTGGTAACGTCATCGGTAGTGCCCAGAACTTGTGCTTCGATCAACTCCTTAATACGCTAGTACATATGCTCTTGTGTGACATAATGACGGGCCAGTTCAGCGGTTTGACGAGGAGGTTGTAGATTGTGAGTACCGGTACCCTCACTCAAACGATCTCATGCTGGAACTCGAAGTTGAGGTCGTTGCTCTTCTGAAGCTGAGGTAGTTATTCTTCCTCTTGACGTATGGAACATCGCTGACCTCGGCTGATCTCAGATTGAACTTCACCGTCCAAATGAATGGAAGGTTGAGGTTCATTCCGAATATCTTTGTAAATAGCTTTGCTGGTGGCTCCTTGAGGTCCCAATCTTTCCCTCTCAGAAACCCGGGAGACTTCTAGCACCTGATCGCGATCTCATGTTGGAGGAGCCTACTGGGTGTTCTACAGAGTTTGTAAGGTAGTCTGCATTGTTGTCATTTGATCTTCATGTCGTTTGAGCGTTGTCAAATGATCTTGTCATTCGGCATCGAGCTCCTTCTCACAAAACTCTCGATCGAGAGTTAATTGACGTTCGAGCTCGTAACATATCTCTGTCTCGGTGTTAAGATTTTTCTGTAGCTCTGTAAGTTGTTATAGCTCAACTGAAAGATCGAACTAGATTCCGGTTGTTGGTCGTCTGGATGCGACCGTGATTGGAATTTGTAGTAGAGGGAATGAATGCCTTAGGATATCGTAGAAATGATTTCTTTCCCACAGACGGTGTAAAATGTAATGGCCTAATTCCGTAAGCTCGAAGTAGCTTGGAATTAGTTTTTACACCAATGTACCTGTGGCAAAAATCTAATAGAAAGTAAGAAATGATATAGGTGTTTAGCATGGAAAACCTGTGAATAGGTAAAAAAACTACGACCTCGAGCTGAAGATTTTTGTAATAGTGACGTTTATTGCTTAAGGCTGATATCTTATTACAAGTGATCTCTTGACTTAGAAATACTTGATCTTGGGAATAAGTTGGAAGTTTTGAGAATCTAGAAAATATAGTTTTCTTGGTGATTTCTCGTGTAAATTTATGGTCTTTGTCTATTCTGGAACTTCTTCTTTATATAGGCCTTCTCTGCAACTCATCATCGTGCTGAAGCACGTTCTCCGAACAATGTGGTTAGTGGCGGTTGACTGAGTAACTGTTGAGTTCGTGAGAGACAGGTGGCTTTGACTTGTTCAGGTTTTTTTATTTGATCTCGACCCACGTCTTTCATCGGTTCATAGAGTAGGTGGCAATGTTAACTAGAGGAGTCATGTGGAAAATGAGTAGATCTGTCATGGAGGTAGTTCGAGCTGAAGATAAATCGATTTAGGTAAGATCAAGGGGTAGGCCCCTACAAATATCAAAGACATCTGGCATTACTCAGAGCTATCTCTTAATCCCTCTTCCTGGACTTACTCTTATCACCTCGAGATGGTATTATATTTGTTAGCAAGTAGTATTTTCACCAGAAAAGCTATTATCGACCTCTTGGGGAAGATTAGTTATATTATGTGTTATGTCTGGAACTCTAGAAATGAAATAATTTTTGAAAAGAAAAAAACTAATCCCCTCTAAGTTCTTTTAAGAGCCAAAAGCTATTACAAAGACAATATTCCCCCTGTTAGCCATCGAGATCCCCTAAAAGGCATTTTTCCTTTTATGGAAAATGGGTGGTACATTATCACGGTAGATGCTTCATAGCTCTATAACAAACCTTCTAGTCGCATTGGATACGTAATATGGAATTCAAATTTAAATATTATTATTGCAGCATGACACCACCTACGCAGCCGACGCGGAAGTTGCGGAAGCTAAAGTAGTTCTCAGAGGATTGATAACGGCGAAGGACTTGGTATCGGGTATAAAGGAGGAATTCGGATGGAAGTCGGATGATGAAAAAATCTAGATTTTTTACCAAATTTAGTTTAAAAGAGGCCAGTAGGATCCGGATGGCCTTATGATATGTATTTACCTTGTGATACGGGTATCCAATTTTAGAAACCCTTCCTCTATATCAATTGTTAGGTTTTTCATAAGTTTTTAAGAAAGAGAGAAAACCTTAAGAGACCTTAGTTTGTTGGTGAGTGATTATAACCTCGAATCATCGAATAAAACTCTCTCACTCTTTCTCTCTCTCTCTCTATGAGTGTAGACGTAGGCAATTTGCCAAACCCTGATAAATCATGTGTTTTTGTTTGACTCTGTTTACTTGTTTAGGTTGTTCATCACTAATCGAATCAAATTGGTGTTTAGTTTCTGCTATGTGGCTCAACAATTGGTATCAGAGCGAGATTTTATCCTCGGTGGTTTTCTTAATTTGAAATAACATCTGATCTCAAATTAGCTTTATTTTTTAATTTGATTAGTGTATGAAATTTGGGGAAACAATGGTCGAAGATGAACCAAGTCCCTCAACGGCGCCTAAACAGAATAACACAACGATTATGTTTAACAATGCCAAAATTAAAGTTGAGAAATTCAATGGAACAAATAACTTTGGCATATGGCGATGCAAAGTTATTAATGCGCTTAGTCAACAAGATTTGGACGAGGTGTTGGAAGATAAACCCGAGGAGATTGAAGAGAGTATTCAGAAGAACATGAATAAACAACCATGTGGTCAAATTAAGTCATGCCTAGCACAAAACATAAAACACATTGTGATGAATGAAATATCGACAAAAGAGATTTGGAGGATTTTTGAGGATAAGTATTTGGTGAAGAGCATCAAAATCTACTCCATTTGAAGATGAAGTTTTACCACTTCATTATGAGATAAGGAATTTCTATGTCAGATCATTTGAACGATTTTACCAAGTTACTTGCCGACTTGGTAAATCTAGAAGAGGTTGTTGGTGATGAAGACAAGCTCTATTATTCTTGAAATCGCTTCCCGAAGAGTACGAACACTTCGTAACAAAGATTACCTATGGGAAGAGTTCTTTGAAATATTTGGATGTGACGACGGCGGTGGTGAATCATGAGTACGGAAGAAAGGATAAATATGAGTCCGACAAGTTAACGTTTGAGATGTTGATGGCAAGAGGGAGGTTTACAGATAAGAAAAAGCCTAGTGGTAGCAACTCTCAATCAAAGTTTAGTGGTCACCATGTTAATCGCAACAATTTGGGTAGAGATGAATGTGTGTTCTATCATGAGACGGGACATTGGAAGAATAAGTGTTTTGCACTTCTAAAGATGAAGAAAGGTGGAAAAGTTGGCTCTTCAGTTAATGCTGTTCAAGACCGTGGGGAAAATGATGGTAATGATTCTAATTTTTCTTTAACTACATCATCGAATGCATATATATTATTGATTCCAAAGAATGGATTATGGATTCGGGTGCTACCTATCATATTTGTCCTAAAAAAGAGTTGTTTTTCTAGTTTCAAAAGGCTAGAAGGTGGAGCTGTGTTGATGGGAAATGATTATTCCTATTACATAATGGGGATTGGTACTATTCGTCTTAAGTTGCATAATGGTTTGGTTCACAAATTAAAGAGGTTCGGTATATTCCGACTATGAAGAAGAATATTATATCAACTGGTTTACTTAAAGTGAAAGGCTACAAGGTTGTATTTGAAAATGGGGTTCAAAAGGTTCTTAAGGAAGTAATGGTGATTTTGAAGGGTCAAAGAAGAAGTAACAACTTGTATTATTTAGATGGTATGGCTATTTTTTGGGATGTTGCTACTGTTAGAAGTACAGAGACGACTTCCAGAGATACTACTAGGTTATGGCATATGCGTTTAGTGCATACGGGTGAGAAGTCCTTAAGAGATCTTACGAATCAAGGGCTATTGAAAGGTGTTAAGGCGTACAAGTTGGATTTTTGTGAGCATTGTGTTCTGGGCAAGCAGACAAGAGTGAAGTTTAGTATGTTATCCATCATAGTCATAAAATCCTTGACTATGTTCATTCATATATATGGGGATCCTCTAGGAATGCATCACTTGGAGGTAAAAATTATTTTTTGTCGTTTGTTGATGATTTTTCAAGGTGTGTGTAGGTATATACCATGAGAAGGAAGGATGAAGTCCTAGAAATATTTATGAGGTGGAAGAAGTTGATAAAAACTTAAACTGGTTGAAATATCAAATTGCTTCGATCATATAATGGTGGAGAGTATATAAGTGATCCATTCTTGCAAGTATGTCAGGATAAAGGAATTGTGAGATATTTCACCGTTAGGGAGACACCGCAACATAATGGGGTGGTGGAGCGCATGAATTGTACTTTGTTAGAAAAAGTACGATTTATATTGTTAAATTTTGGGTTGGGCAAAGTGTTTTGGGCCGAGGCTTTGATATATACATGTTACCTCGTTAATAGGTTATTTCAACTGCAATTGAAGGTAAAGCACCAATGGAAGCTTGGTCGGGAGAACCTGTTACAGATTATGATATTATTTATATTTTTGGATGTCCAGCATACTATCATGTCAAAGATGGTAAGTTGAATCCTCGAGCAAAGAAAGCCATTTTTATGGTTAAGAAGAAAGGGGTTAACAGTTACAAGTTATGGGATACGAAAGACCAAAAGATTATTCTTAGTAGGGATGTCATTTTTATGAGACTTATATGATGAAGTCATGTGTCTCTGAGCATGAAGAGAAGAGGACAAGCGAGATTTTGTAGTGGGTGGAGATTGATGCATCTTCACATGATCTAGATTGTTCTATACCAAAGGGGGTGTCATCTACCGGTGTGACAACGGCTGATAAGCCATTAGTTCATGTTCCAATTATGAAGACACAAACAAAAGTAGAGCATTTGGTAGTGCAGATGAGGAGACTTCGGTTGTGGAGTCAGTTGTAATTAGTAAACCACCAAAAAATACAAGTAAGCTAGGATGGCTTACAAAGGACATGGTACTTCCAAAGGCGAAGGCTATGGTAACCTATGCACTACCGATCGTTGAAGAAGATGTTCCTTCCATTTATAGAGGAGTTATTTACGGTTTCGAAGCTAACAAATAAGAGGGAACGATGAAGGAAGAGATGTATTATCTTCTTAAGAATAAAACTTGGGAACTTTCAAAGTTGCCTAAGGGAAAGAAGGTTATTGGTTGTAAGTGGGTCAATACAAATAAACGAGGATCTCATAATGATAATATACGCTTCAAGGAAAGACTCGTAGCCAAAGGTTATACTCAACAGGAGGAGATTGATTATAATAAAGTATTTTCTCCAGTGGTAAAATGTTCCTCCATTCGTATCCTTTTAGCCTTGGTAGCACAATGTGATTTGAAGTTACAAAGACTTGATATAAAGATGGCGTTCTTACATAGGAATTTGAAAGAAGAGATCTATATGACTCAGCCGAGTGGGTTAAAAGTTGTTGGAAAGGAAGATTATGTGTGTAAACTAAAGAAATTGTTGTACGGTTTGAAGCAGTCTCCAAGACAATGATACAAACAATTTGATCAGTTTATGATTGGGCAGAAGTACAAACGGAGTCATTACGACCATTGTGTCTACTTACGCAAGCTACGTAACGGGTCCTTTATTTACTTGCTTTTGTATGTGGATGATATGCTTATTGCGTTTAAGCATAAAAGCAAAATTGACAAGTTCAAGAAACAAATGGGTAAAAAATTTGAAATGAAGTATCTGGGTGACGCGAAGAAGATTCTTCGCATGGGGATGTATAGAGATAAAGAGAAGAGAACGGTACGTCTTTCTCAGACGATGTACATAAGAAAGGTACTTTAGAGATTTGGTATTGATGGGAACACAAACCTGTAAGTATGCTTCTTGCCCCTCATTTTAAGCTTAAAGCTACTATGTCTTCAAAAATCGATGAGGAACGTGATTATATGAGTCAAATTCCTTATGCTAGCGCAGTTGGTAGCTTAATGTATGCAGTGGTATATACACGACCAGATATTTTAGAGGCAATTGGTATGGTTAGCAGATATATGCATAATCCGGGAAGATATCATTAGCGAGCTGTGAAATGGATTTTACGGTATATCAAAGGTATTGTAGATATTGGTTTGGAATTTTCTAATCAGGATTCGATTAATCAGTTTTGTGTGGGTTATGGGGATTCTAACAATATGGGTAATTTAGATAAACGATAGTCTACTACAGGGTAAGTTTTTATATTAGGTGGAGGACCAGTTAGCTGGAGATCTACGCTACAGTCTACGGTGACCTTATCTATTATAGAAGTTGAGTATATGGCGGTTATTGAAGCGATTAAAGAGTCCATTTGGATAAAGGGTCTTTTGTATGATTTAGGCATCATCTTGATATGTTTTGTGATAGTCAGAGTGTTATTTTTTTAGCAAAAGATCAAGTTTATCATCAACGCACGAAATGCATTGATGTGTGTTACTATTTTGTCAAAGATGTACTTGAAGAAGATGAGATTTGGTTGAAGAAGATTCACACGAATAATAACCCGGCTGATATGTTTACAAAAGTTGTTTCTTAGATTAAGTTCAATCATTGTTTAAACTTGGTCCAATCCTTCATCAGATTGATTTGGCCCCTAATGGGGATATTGGGAACTACGGGCGACTTGATCCACAGTACATAAGCAACCATTGTTTTGGTATAGTTGATTTGGTCCTTTAAGACGTTTGTTTTTGGGCTTTTGGGAACATTTGTGATAGAGGGTTTGATTTATTTGGTTGGTGAAGTTCGGCTCAAATTTGAAGAAATCTTTAAAAATTCTAATCACTTGAGACTAACCGATTTCGATTAATTTAGATCAAAATCAATAGGTCTAAAAAACCTTGAATTAATGATCTAACTCTAACCTAATTGAAGTTGGTCCAATGTTCTAGTGATAACAGGCAAAAGTAAATCAAGTACAAGAACAAGCAATTTTAACCCTATGGAAAACCTTTCTCAGGAGAAAAAACCCACAGGTCGCTGCTGAATCGCCCAACAGCTAAACAATCTAATATTGAAACAAAATTACAAGAATTTAATTACTTACAAACTCGATAAGCACATTTTGTACTTACCTCTCTTCTAATTGAACTCACCGTAATCAATTCCACATTCTCGCAACGCCCTTCGTTCTCGCAACACCTCGCCTCGGATAATGCACCAAAGCTTCAAAGCTTAGATCGCTCAAACTCACAAAAATTGAAATTGGATTTATGTTTTCTTAATCTTCGATTGATTCAATTTGAGTTTTACTTCGCATTGAATCGCTTGATAAAATATCTCTCTTCTCTATAAAATCTCAAGCCCTAGAAAAAAATAGGTTTTGGAATAGTTAAAAAGAAAAATAAGAAAGGAAGTCTTTTATCAAAAAACTGAAAATCCGACCTCTGTTCAAACAGAGAAATATTATGTTCGAACAGACATGGTTTTATTCGAACAGAACAAAAATCATATTCGAAGAAATAAAGTTCTTAGTAAAATGTTCGAACAGAGAAAAAGTCTGTTCGGACAGGGTCTATTCGAATAAAACAAAAGCTTGTTCGAACATAAACCTATTTTCTCCAAAACACATTACTTTATTTCTGACCTTTTGTAAAATACCAAGGGCTTGATATTTTTTAACGAAGATGTACAAACCCACGTATCTGTATAGTGTCAGTCCAGTTGTAGTCGCTCCACGCGCACTCACTGACGACGAAGAACCACGAGGTAGTACTGACACCTATTCTAGACACGAAATGAAACAAACTCCAAATATGGATGTTTGAATCTTCACCGAGGTGAAGAATTGTCTGGTATAAAGGAGAAATCCGGATGGAAGTCGAGTGATAAGCAAATTCGAATTTTCGTCTTAATTTAGTTGAAAAAAGTCCAGTAAGATCCGAATGCAAATACTTGGAGATGCATGGTTGGTTTTGCCTCGTGATACGAGTATCCGATTTTAGGAACCCTTCATCTATATCTATTGTTAGATTTTTCGTGAGTTACTAAGAAAGAGAGAAAACCTTGAGAGATCTCAATTTGTTAGTGAGGATTGTAACCTCGAATCATCGAATAAAACTCTCTCTCTCTTTCTCTAATGGTGTGGACGTAGGCAACGATAAATTGTTTGTTTTCGTTTGATTGTGTTTATTTGTTTAGGTTGTTCATCGCTAATCAAATCGAATTGGTGTTTAGTTTATGCTGTATGGCTCAATAAATATCTCTAGATATTCTGAATCAATAACACCATCTTCATCAAGAAATAACATTTCTCTTCTCCCCATCTCGGGCGAGTGATTTTCGGCCACGGGCTAGTCCTAGCCTCCTAGCCCACAAACCCATTTGGGCTTAGCCCACATAAGTGAAATTAACCATCTCTTCTCCTCCAACTTGGCCAAAACAAAGAAGACTGTTAGGTGACTTTTTTTCTCTCTTTCCTCAGAATCGACGAAAACTGTTGTGGTTTTGAGCTCATAATCGAAAAATACGTCCACACTTTAATTCTAACTTGTTGCACTGACAGAGAGGCAAATGAAATCTTATACCCAATTCCCAATTTCGCTGATCCGATCGCCAAAATCTCAATTTTGAGCAATCGAATCAATGATGATGAATAAACAGATGAGTCCTCCGAAACATCGACACGATGGGAGTTCGCCTTTGCCATTAGGCATGGATTGGAGTTCTCCGCCCAAGAAATGGGTATATTTTTAACTTTGATTTTTTTTGCGAGATTTATGATATTAAGTTCATACAGAAGGTGTTTGTGTGTTTCCGATATTAAATCGGGATTGAATGGGTTTGTTTGAATTAAAATTTAATGTTTCTTAGAGAAGATTTGGTGCAATAAACACCAATATCTTTATAGAAAAACTTCAGGCGCTCGCCATACCGCGAGATTTCATGTCTACACATTTAAATTTCACATTCATTGAACAAAACTCTTAACACAATTGAAAACTGCTCTTATTTAACAAGGAATATATCTTTCTTTCCTATAGAGTACCCAGCTTGGTTGTGTGGGGTCAATACTTGAATCACCTAGAATATATCAAATTAAAGAAGTTTCGATCAAAAGATTTTATGATAATGCACTTGTATTTGAGTGAAAGACGAGGCAGAAAGTAGTTGCATATAACTAAGGTGTTGTAATTCAACTGCTGAATTATGACTAAGTGACTATATTACTGTTTGCAAGTGCAAATATACAAAAGTTTCGGTTCTTGGCCTCACGTTTTTTTTAATGTTACATGACACAAAATTTGTAGGCATCACAATATCAGGTGAGCTTATTCTTTTTCTTCCAAAATCAGTAACCTCTAGTCGTACCAACTGACTTCTGTATAGTCTGTTATTTAACCGTAGTGTCTTTACTTGTGATCATGATCTTAGTTGTTTAAGTAACACCAAACTAATTTTCTTACGGAATACTTCGATGTTCCTTCCCTGTGATTGTGATGATAATGGTCTCTCTCAAAATACATATGTAGTTAATAATGTATACACAATACTGGTTTTTGTCCATTTACATGTTAATGTTTTTTAGTGTAATGCACACGAAATTAACATTAATCTGGACATTAATGTTTTTTTATAATCAACTTCTTAGTTTATCTACTTTTTATTTAGGATGGAAGAGATACTATTTGGCCACATGATCCTCGCTCAGGATGGAGTTACTGTGTTACAATTCCTTCTTGGGTTATCCTACCCAAATCAAGGCAAACAGAAGGTGTTGTGGTAAGGATTTTGATACCTTAAATTGAATAGATTTGCAGCTTTCATTTTTATCTGTACCCTTAGCACCGCTTGACACTTTAATAAAAAAAAATACATTTGCAACTTCATATTATATTGTTGCTACACCTATGTTAATAACTTGCAATGAAAATCTATTTTCTTCTCTGTCAAGCACCCAGAGTGGGTGCTGTAAAACCCAATCTTAGAGGTATCTAATTGGAGGATAGTATCAAGTACTATTAACTTGAAGCCGGTATGGCAAGAATGGTGGAAAATTTTAAGTTGATATTTGAAAATAATGCAGAAAACAAACATTCGAGTGTACTTGAAGTCTTAAAAGTCTGTTCTGAAAAACTACTTGACTTTAAAAGAAAAAAGTGATAAGAGTTATTAGTATGCCACTGCTGCTTTGCTTTCTGAATCCAAGTTCAACCCGGTAAAGAGCAGCTTATTCAACTATCTTCTTTTAAGAGAGTACATTAATCAAAACGTTTAGGCGATTCTAGCACTAGCTAACTTCTTCTTACTAGGTTTAATTTTTCTGAAACCTAGAAAGACTGTCTAGTGGTTCATAAGTGTTGGTAAAACCTTCTGAAGCATGGTTATTACGTTACCATTTGTACTAAAACATCACCTTAGTTTCCTCATCAAACAAAAAAAGAAGAATAAAAACTAGGTAGAAATCACGGCGTAGTTGTAGTTTCATAAGATCACTGTGAGAGAAGTGAGGAAACCTTCTCAGCGAGAGGTAACTTCTGTGTCAAGGTGAAACTCGTATATCTGGCTTGTTCCATGCAATCTGCATCTTATTATATTGGATGTATGTACTGTTTTTGTGCTTTTATTACCTATTTTTTAGGATGTTTTCTGGTTAACAGCCTTGGGGGACAGTTCTACAGGGTTCAAGTTGGTATACAATCTCCAGAAGGAATCAGTACTACTCGTGGAGTACTACGCAGATTTAGCGATTTTATGAAGCTTTTTACAGAAGTAAGTGTTTGGATTTTCTTTGGATTTGGCTCCTAGGTGGGGTAAGATATATTATTTCATGTTTCTACCACCATTCTGAGTATTCAGCTCTTAGATCTCTTAATGTCAATAAAAAAATTCTTTTTGAAAGTCTTGTTACTTTCCCTTGTAGCTCAAGAAAGCATATTCTAAGAAAAGTCTTCCTCCAGCCCCATCGAAGCATGTGTTAAGAATAAATTCAACTAGATCACTGCCGGACGAGGTACGCAATATTGTTCGTCTTTTTCTAGCCGCTACTTACTCAATTTATGAATTAATGAAGCGAAACATAAGTTCGAATCTATTAAGTGGGAAGGTTAGTTTCGGTGTCAAAAAAGAGAGTACATGGTCGTTTGTGGCTGAACTGAACTGGTACTGTTAGCTCATTGTGACTCTTATATAGTATTGGGTTAGAAATTTGCTTAAGAATGGAAAAGATAAGGATCTCTTTAGATGGATGGATATAATTAAAGTTATGAACAGGGTTTTCTAAGGTATAGTTTGAATGATAAATATGATATGTATACGAAGTAGAAAATGTCTATCTGAAAGTTGTCTCAGTTGGAGATTTGGATCAGAAACTTTGTAGAATGTAAATAAACATAAAACATAACATTTTTGGATATATACTGAAAAGATGTTTTAGGTCAATCACTAGTGTGAACTGTATCACTTTTCTTCATTGATACATAACAATAAGTTAATAAGCACATGTGTACTGAGAAACTGTTAAAGTTAGATATCACTAATATGGTCATGCCATGTTTTGGGCCTGGCTGGTGTTGTTCGGCTTGGGCATGGCCTAAGTGGGGCATAGGCTTAGTGTGAACTGTATCACTTTTCTTCATTGATACATAACAATAAGTTAATAAGCACATGTGTACTGAGAAACCGTTAAAGTTAGATATCACTAATATGGCCATGCCATGTTTTGGGCCTGGCTGGTGTTGTTCGGCTTGGGCATGGCCTAAGTGGGGTATAGGCTTGCTAGCTCATGCTCTTCTTTCCTTTGGCTAGGATTGTCTATAATGTAGCTACTTTGTTTTTGAAAAGGCTAAAAGTAAGGAAGCGAAAATATGGTTTGAAATTTCAGATTTTCTTTCTAACTGTGTTGTTAAACATAAAAGTTCCTTGCTTGGCACTGAAATAGTGTGGTACTAGTCAGTCTTATTTCTACATACGGGTATACATTTATTTTGTGTATTGTTCATATGAATTTGTCTTTGCATTTACTGGATAGTGGGACTAATTACAATCCTTAGTAAAAGAACTTGCAAGAATTTTTCTTTGTGGATACAATTAGATGATGTGAGTATTCTAATAGTACTATACGTTATTGTTATGTGTTGCTTCTGTAGTCATTAAGAGAATTGGAACCTTGTTAAATATTATGGAGAACTTTGAGAGTCCAATAGTTTGTGACCTATGTAACATGAACACTCCATATTCCTAAAAAAAGTCCGTATCCGTACATATCGGAAACTCGGACACACCGACACTCGTGTAGACACTCCAACGGACACTTCTTGCTTAGATCATCAACTTTTTGACATAACATTTAGAAAGTTTCCAATTCTTATACATCTTATTCAACCCTACTAACTAATATCATTTTTTTATGTTTGTTAATAGTTGTAAATTAAACCATAAGTTATTATCATAGTTATATATTCGTAGTACATTCACATATAGTAAGACATAATACAGGAAACGTGAAGAATGATTCTATATTATTAGGTTTAAGGCATGTTCGCGTTTTCACTTATTTTGAAACCGCCGTGTCCAACACCCCGTACCCTTGTCCGACACCGGCACTCGTACCCGTGTCAATGTTACATAGTTTGTGACTATACTTAAAATAAATTTAGTTGCACAACATTCCTGGGAAAATGCCTTTTGGTGGTCATATATGATAAGGTCATTTGTCTGTGAATCTATATTTTTTTTCCTCTATAGATGAATTTGTTCTACCTCAAAGTGTGATTATGTTTGGACAAGTTTTTTCTTACCGTAGAAGGTTACAAACCGCTTGTTCTTAAAATTTTGTATTGGAATTTTGTTCGTATAGATTCTTATTAATTTGTCTCAATACGTGTAAATTGCGTCGGACACATCAATAGTTAAACAACATTCATCTAAAACTTGCAATTCACTGCTTTTCTGCATGGATAGTTAATGTTCTTAAAATCCGTTTGTTTCATTGCAGAGAAGGTGTTCCTTAGAGGAGTGGATGAGAAAGCTACTTTCTGATATTGACTTATCAAGAAGTGTTCCAGTGGCATCCTTCCTTGAGCTTGAAGCTGCTGCTAGGTCTTGTAGGTGTCTCTTTCTCCTTTTTTTTGCTGATTTTCTATTTGGAACATATGTAGGTTATATGTTTAAAGTTCCACTTAATTTGAACTATACCTCTTTGCTCTCCACAATATTGTCATTGTTTACCGTAACGCATATTGTATATGATATGTATCAGAATCACTTATCTTAAGCGACATGAAACCCTGATTGTAAATATTAGATGATTTGTCCAATAACCAAAGGATTTAACAATTCATAGAGACGTAATCATTCATATAATGACATAAATTATTCATTTCGTTTCCGAGCAACGAGAAAGAGAAATATCAATGAAAAAGAAGTTTAAAATGTTCACAGTAGGGGGAAAGCCCATATCATAAAACGTCTATTGCAAAATACAGATGAGGATTCCAATAACCAAAGGATTTAACAAATCATAGAGACGTAATCATTCATATAATGACATAAATTATTCATTTCATTTCCGAGCACCGAGAAAGAGAAATATCAATGAAAAAGAAGTTTAAAATGCTCACAGTAGGGGGAAAGCCCATATCACAAATCGTCTATCGCAAAATACATATGAAGATACATTTTCGACTATTCCTATTGTTTTTATAAAAACTGAGATGTACTTCACAATACTGGCAATCTAAAAAATTTGTTTGAGACATTTGGTTTCATGTTATTTTTTGGATAAGAGCGTAGGTATATGCGATGATGATCCAATTTTATTATTCTTTTCAGCATTTCATGATGTAAATCAGCAAAACTTAGAGGCAAAGCCGTCTTCCAGTGATAGTTCGGCGTATTTTCAACTAAGCTCAGGCATTTCTGTGGTTGGTGGTAGTTCGTCACTAGCATCTGACTATGGCAGCGACCACGCGTATGAGATATCTGAGATTGGAACACCAAGGCAAGAAAAGGATAATAGTTCTGAAGCTGGAACAGAAGACTTTTCCTTGGATCAAGACCTGACAACGACACTTGTGAAGCTTGGAATCTCTAATAACACTAATGGTCTATTTGTGAGAGATTCTATTCTTGAACAACTAGAAGGGTTTCCTACACATAAATTACACGCTCGAAAGCTTTCTGTTGATAGTGTTGGAAGTGATATAAGTTCCATAAGGGATAGTGAAGTGTCAAACACTGGGGTGATAGCTAATTCACTAGGTGACGAGACCTTTTACTTTGGTGGCGCTGATACTTCAACAAGCAGAGATTTTGAGTTTCCTGGAGATATTCAAATCGTTATTCCATTGGATCAACGCCATAAATTGAACAGGGTCCTTATGACTATGCAGCGGAGACTAGCTACTGCAAAAACAGACATGGAGGATCTTATTGCAAGATTGAACCAAGAAATAGCTGTGAAAGAATACCTTACAACAAAGGTACATTCTGAATTGAATATACTGTATATGAGTCTCCTATTTCTCATGATAATCAACCTGAGCTGATTGGATTCGGGAATCTTCACCAGGCTGCATACCTGTATATGACTCCGTCACAACAATTCCATGCTTATGACACTGAAATAGAACTATATACAAATATATGCTGATGGTATCTTAAAGTCGGTTGTCAATGGATAGTGTTGGACCCCATCATTGAAAATTCGCCTCGAATTGACTTTTAATGAAGCCTATATGATCCAATCGAAAAATATAATAACCTCTGAATCCTAATTGAACATTTTTGTAATAAACCCCTTAACTATATGACATCAAAATATAAATGTTATATAACTTGACTTCTTTTTCATGATTGGCATATCACAGGTTAAGGACTTGGAAATAGAACTCGAAATTACTCAACAGAAAAGTAAAGAAAATCTTCAGCAAACTATCTTAATTGAAAGAGAACGATTCACCCAATTGCAATGGGATATGGAGGAACTCAGGAGGGAGTCTTTGGAAATGGAGTCAAAGCTCAAAGCGCAACAGGTGAGAAGTACTTTCCCGCCAATGAGTTTCTCGTGAACTGCTTACTATATTGCTTTTATGAATGATCGTCATGATTATTTCAGGATGAGAAGTTACATACAGAGTCAACAAAGACATCTGCTGTCAGGGAGAAGGAATATCTGGCACAGGAGTTGGATTCTACAAAAGAAAAGCTTGCAAACTTGCAAAATTTTCATCAAGAGCTCTTGATGAAATCCAAAGCTGATACTAAAGTTCTTGTTAAAGAGGTTAAATCTCTTAGAAATTCTCAAACAGAATTGAAGCAGGAGCTTGGTCGGTCATTTAAGGAAAACTCGGAACTAGAGGTAGACACAAACTTGGTTGCAGTGCATACTCTTAAGTTACATGTCTAAAGAGATTAGTTTATTGATCTGAACTACTTTCGTTGTCTTTTATCAGAGAGTTCTTCAAAAGGAAAAACAAAGAACAGAACATGCGAAAAACGCTAGAGGAAAGTTACTGCATGAATGTGGTATTCTTAGACATCGGCTTCAAGAATGCAGTGTTAATTTTCTTGCAGGGGAGGAAGATAAATTTACCGTAGATTCTTCGCTGTCAGATGCTTTGGATCTCCTGACAACTTCTGACAACCGAATAGGCCTTCTCCTTGCAGAGGTATGTTTTATATATCAGTTGAATCCGTAAGTTTTAAAGAAAATTTGAAGTAGCAAGATATCGTTAGCCAAATCTCACTATATGCGTGTCCCCTATTTATTTGCTATCATATGTAATTTTTGCAATAAATAATATTTAGAGAAATATCCTCATATTACATTACTATAGCATATTTAATGATAAGACATGCAAATATATCACTTTTAAAAAATCACATGCAATTCTATATGTAGCAATATATTGTTTCCTTTAATACGTTTCCTCGTGTTTAAATGTTTTGTAATTAATATCTTGTTTTCTAAACCCCACTTCTGATGTCTCTCAAATAACCAGGCACAACTTCTAGCACAAGATGAAGAAACTAGTTTTGGTAATGATATAAATGGAGATGATCTAGGAACAACAGACAATGAAATTAGGAAGATGCTGACAGATTTATTCATTGACAATGCCAGATTGAGGAAACAGGTCAATTCCGTGATACGTTGTGCTCTGAAAGCTACAATTACATCTGAAAATTCTGAAGAGGAAACCCCATCTAGAAAAACTGTATTAAACAAGTTCTTAGAAAGATGAAATTTTGGGGTGATCATGTACACAAATCAAATAGTATTAGAACTTAGATAGCCATCACCACCACACCCGCAACTAAATCATCTGCACTTTTCAATATTTGACATTGAAAGAATTGCATAGCGGCCGGTCATGTAATTTTATGGTCTTATATAGTAAAGAATTTGAGTAACATTGCCTCTACAGGTTCACTGTATTATTCGTTATATTTTCTTCATTGATGAATAATGTCAAAAAGAAGGGGTTTACGTGGTTCCTTTTAGTGAAATGACCAATATGTATTTGTCAAAGATAATCTGTTACGTCGTATCTGCCATTCCGGGCAGGGTGCAGTCTGCCGAAAGCCAATGATATATGTCCAAAGAGAATAAACTAAAGTACAGTGTCGTAGATACGGCAAGCAGATTTTTTTTTTAATTTTATTCGACGAAGAAACATAAGGCATCTGATGCTGTATGTCATTATAATTAGTGAACATTAAGCAGTATAAACTATAAAGTCAATAGCAATGTAATTGGATGGATAATTTTCAAACTATTTTATACTTGATATATTTTTTTGGTTCCCATTTCCCTGAAGACAACTACACAAAATTAAAGAAAAATACCTTTAAATTTCAAAGAGCATCCCAATACTTATTTTTTATTCTGTTGATGCAAGTACAACCATCAATACCATATATCTCCCAGGAATTGATTCCATGTAATGTCACGAGTTTCATCAATTTTGTTACGGCCATCCCGAGCTTGCACGAAGATCTTCATAAAGAGAGAAAAAGCACGATAGAATCGCCACAAAACCATTGAGGATGAGATTATTTTGTAAATAATTATGAATAAGATTGGCACCCTATCAGGTGATTAATCAATTTGATTCACCATCTCGCTAGAATTTATTTTCACTACCCCGGGGACTGGAATACTCTGGCTGAGAGGGTATTGAAAAGGCGTCTAGCCCAATAGCGATGATTGTTGCACCAGTAGTTTAGTCCCACAGCAGTCCCACCTCACTTAGATCCTGCGAATGCCGATTTAAGCATGTATTATATTCCTCATCCTAAGGTTCTTGAGATGCCTCCTTAAAATTGCAGGACCGTTGGAACACTGTGTAAGATACCCTTTTTTAAAAAGAGCCTTGTGTCTTCTTAGGGTTAATCACAGCCACCGATAACAGTGAGACCTGGCAACAGAGTATCAACTTGTCTTTTTCTTTTTGTACAACGACTATATTTTTTTCTGATATTTAACAGTTATTATAGTTCACGCGCTTTGTGGGATCAAACTGTCACCCAACGCGCTTCAACTCTCACAAAAGATCTCAAAAAAGTTCCCCCACTCCTCTCCACCAAATGCTTCAAACAAACACAACTCTCTCTCCCTCTTCTTGTTGTTCTTACTTGCTCTCTTTTTCTTTGTGGAACATGATGATGGGTTTAGTGTTGTTAGCAATATTGTTTCTTGTTGGTTTCATCAAAACTCTTTCTCATCTTCCTCCAAACAAGTTCTTAGTGTATCTTCAAACTTCTCTTCCTAGTAGTAGATCTACTTCAATGGTCTCTACTAGCAAGAAAGTAAGTTTATCTTCCAAAGAGAAGGAGAGGGTGCATGAGACCGAAAGTGTAGAAATGGAGAAGAAGAGTGATACGGATGAGATCAAAAGCGTGTTCGCCACCTTTGATAAGAATGGGGATGGTTTTATAACAAGGCAAGAACTTGGGGAGTCACTGAAGAACATTGGGTTATTCTCTAGTGAGAAAGAAGTGGGGAATATGATTGACAAGTTGGATGTGAATGGGGATGGACTAATTGATATCGAAGAGTTTCGCGAGATGTATGGTGGTGGTGGAGGAGAAGATGGGGTGAAGGAAGTGGAAAAAGGGGATGATCTTAAGGAGGCTTTTGATGTTTTTGATGGAGATGGAGATGGTTTGATTAGTGTAGAGGAGTTGGGGTCAGTTTTATCATCAATGGGGTTAAAGCAAGGGAGTGGGATTGAAGAATGTAAGAAGATGATTAATAAGGTTGATTTAGATGGGGATGGTATGGTTAATTTTGAGGAATTTAAGCTTATGATGAAGGTGTTCTAACTCATGGTATAGGCTTCTCCTTATCACTGTTTAAGCCACCAGTCAAGGTCATTGGGTTATCTGATGAAGTTACTTTGATAAGGTGTATCAGTTGAGAAGATTTGAAGCATGGGTATATGATATGAAGATTTCTGTGGATGAAGTTGTGTGCTGTAATTCAAATCATTTACTTTGTTACTAACCCATTGTAAAATTGAATTTGATATTTTGTCTCGGTATAGGAGTATCTCAGATCTATTGGATTGGGAATTAGATTTCTAGCTCAACTTTGTAAATATTAAAACCCCTTGTATTTGCTTCTCTTATTTTGTCTTAGACAGGGCAATGTCAACAAACTTTAATTTTTGCTTTGCTCTAAAGACTCTTCACTGGGTGTTTCTCTAATGAAGTGGTTATGTTGGGGCTATCACCAGTTCACAAAAGCAAAAGTAGTCATCATTGCCAAACACCAAGCACAAGCAATAATCATTGCCAAAAACACCTGCAATGTTGTTGCAAGTGTCATTAACATGAAATTGCCCCAGAGATTGTTTAGTTGTAAAACACAAAAATGTTGTTCAAGTTATAAGAGTAAAATCTACTGTTCTTTCTCAACTGTAATTGCAATGTATATAAACACAAAAATTGTAATGAATTTTCTCAACTGTGGATTGTAATCTCCTCATAGCATACAAATCATGACACATTGGTCGAGATTAGTTCATCGAATTTTCAAATTTACAAAGGAAAAATAATGTTAACCTGGATTCTTTGCGGGACGTAAGGCTTGGTCAAAGTCTGCGGAGATTAAATGGCCCCATGGAATTTGAGACAAATTTTGGAGGACGGAAAATTACGGATTTTCAGAGATTGAATATCCACTTAAAAGTTGTCTTTTAACCACTTAAAAGCTCCACTTGCAACAGACCTGCAAGTACCAAGGATAGTTATCACCACAACTGCAGATTGTAGTCAATTTTACAGCATAGGGGAACATACATGATTATTAACGTGGATTTTATATTAAAAAAAGACCGATTTAGGTATTCCGTATCCGACTTATATATAAGTCATGCTTATAATGCATAAAGAGAAATTATGGAAATAACTCCTGAATAATTAGGGAAACTCCTCAGGAATTGAGTTTGGACTTCATAATTTCAAACTAGTAGGTCATTAAGAACTTCTCTAAAGCCCTGAGGATTATCGGATAGTCTTTTCTCAGTCTTCACGATTCATCATTCAATTGGACAAAGAGCCTAAGATGCTATACAAACATTCAATTGGAGTTCTATTTTTAGCAATTTAAGTAAGAAAGATAATTTACCCCGCAAAATCTTTTAGCTTCTGCCATACATCATTTTGGTCACTAGATTCTTCCGACTTCTCTATCTCCACACTTATCTGAGGTTCTGCCGCTTTTGCTTCTGTGGTTTTAACTGCAGAAATCAAAGTTCCATGTTCAAACCCTCAAGAGAATAGTGTAAAAAATTCTGATTACCATCTATATTTACAAACATTATTATTTCTTATTTCACCTAAAACTAACCACGAAATAAAAATGCAAAATGCAGATTATCTTTTAGTTCATCAATATCTATTAAGGCAGTCAAACCCTTGGCTAAAGTTTAAGCTTTTTACCGACTGGCTTCGGTTTGAGACGAGTTCGTGAATGGCTGCTAGTGTTGTCACTTAGAAGAGTAAGTTCTTCTAGCAATTCACGCTCCCTTGTGCTGCAAAAACAAGTAAAAATAGATGAAATATATTAAACGACCAGCAATTCAATATGTACAAAACAAAGCTAAGAACTAATAAGAGAACATACTGCTGGGAAGAAGTATGCGCCAGAACAAACACAATGTTTTGTTCTTAGTTTGTTAGCACGGAGTGCTCCTGGACATAATCTTGTTTTGGCACATTGATGAGTTGCTTAGGGAGATTTTATCATACTAGTCAATTGTTTCACACTGTATGTTTAGGGCTTTCTTTTACTATCCCGATTTCGCTATTTTTGGTTGTTTTCCCAATTGTAGAATGAAAGGAACAACTGAAAATAATAATGCACCTGATACGATTTGGTATATCAACTTTAACAGTGAATAAATGGTCGCCACGAATTGATGGTCTATCTAGCTTCGGCACACCCTTCTTTGCCAATACAATCACATCCCCAGGCTGAGTACCAGGAGGGATCTCCAGCTCAGTAATCCCATCAACTGTTGTCACCTGTTTAATTCCAACTACCATAAGAAGAATCAATTTACAAATAGCATGTACATTATTTAAAATTATATTTTAATATCTCCTAAGACGTGAATACTTGGAAGTCCTGTGGTTTAACTTTGTTTATCATCCTTGAAATATTCACCTTGGGTTTCTAATGTTGTATCCTAAAGACAGTCTATAACAATCGCCCATGAGACCATCCAGTTTTCACGAGAGTTAGCTTTCAGTAAATGTCTGGTGGTAGACTGTAAGGCCATGTAGTAAAAAATAAAAATAAAATGTAAAATGAAGCTATATTAGAAATGATAGAAAGTCTGTTCAAGCGGAAAAATACGTTTACATGAAAGATGACAAAAGCATTTGGGGCAAGTGAACAATTCGTTACAGGGTTATCTGATTGTCCCAAATAAATCTCAAGAATCAAAAGACATGAAACACTATGTAGAAACATCGACTGCATTTATTACACATAAGAATATTCATCGGAATGAAACCATTAACAAAAATGTGTGCTCACGACAAGTTTAGATTGTCAAGGGCTCATGTATGGTCTGGGGATTTATTTAGAAAGTGATTATCAGTAGTCATTTTTTAATTGTAGAAAAAGGTGTTACTTTATAGTGCTATAAAGTAGATAAAACAATCATTTCATGGATACGGGACTTCAACAGAAGCCCTGATGTAGCTTTCTAATACGTATATGTGCGTGTATGTATATTTTACCTTCACAACAATCCCCAAGATAGCATCTATATAACTGATAGAAACTGTCGAAGAGAGGTTTATGCCATCTCTTTGGATTTCTGGAATCTCTTCAACCTCAAGGTATACATAAAGATCTCCTGGAGATCCCCTGCTCAAAAGGAAAATAGAAATATATAAATATTTCTGACATCTACCTATTCAAGATATAAACCTATGATGACTAGCAAACATTCAATATACACAATAGCAAAAGATTTAGACAGACAATGTGATATATTAGAGGACATAAAAATATGAGAACAGGATACCACATACAAGTAGCATTAGCTTTTAAAGACACTGGTCAGGAGGACATTGGACTACTAATGAATCTATTGGACTAGCAATCATCATATGGAATGAAATAATGTGGCAAGCATGTTACAGGGTTAACCTATCAAATTAATTATTCTTTTCAGCATGCTTTGTTATTTTCAGCATGAGATGATGAACAGTTCACATAAAGGAAGAAAACCATTCTAAAATTGCTAATTGCCTCCAATAACAAGGTTAAAAAGTTTTCCGAGTTATTTCCATGAAAAAATTATCATGAAAAATTTGTAAAGCATCAAGATGAAGGACTACCAGACAATGCACATACCCTCTCGGTCCTGCATCACCCTCCCCCGTGACCCTAAGGATACTTCCTTTATTGACTCCAGGAGGAACTTTCACTTTGAGATCTTTTTTACGGCGCACACGTCCTTCCCCAGAACATTTTCGACAATATTCAGAAATAACTTCACCCTCCCCACTACAATTTGGACAGAGAGAAACCTAATAAACAATATATAACAAATATGAGAAACATAAAACACATCAGGCTCTAAAAGTACGATCAAGGTACAAAACATTTTTTCAGCAACGAAAAGTTGCAACAACAGATAAGATATTAGGACAACCACCACATTAACTTAGTGAAGTCGAAAGAAATGACACATTACACCAAATATCATCCCGATTTGTTTCTATGTATTGGGCCTGGGCATTAAAATCAGGGCGTGAATAATGAATAAAACGCATCAGTAACTCAAGCTTTTGATAATTTGTTCTAACAACATTGGCTTAAAACCATCAGTAAGTCTAATTTTTTAAGAGAATGCACATGAAGGGGTGGTGAAAAGTTCATGGGGTCAAAGAGCCGGACAAATGTGGCATTTGGTAAATTTTTGCAAGAACAATGGGGAGGTATATTTGTGGCAGTAGATGTGATTTTCCTCTTAATTATGAAGAAGATGATAACATTAACAAGACAAAAAAAGTTAAATACCTGAGAAAATAGACCAAAAGGTGTTTGCTCAGTTCTCATAACTTGACCCCTGCCACCACAAGTAGAGCATATTCTCTTTTTCGAACCTGACTTTGCTCCAGTACCAGCACACAACTCACAATTTTCTAAATGAGAAAGTTCGAACACTTTTTCTGCTCCAAAGACGGCCTCAGCAAATTCCAAGGTTATATCATAACTGAAACATTTTGGTGCAAGAAGTCAATTCCAATGTTCTTCAATATGCATAAACCCACAATAATTTTATGGTGGATTCAATATCAACAATAGAAATTACATTTGCTAAGAATCTAGGTGTTTTTTTTTATAGATGTAAATTTAGTGATAAGAAAACAAACAGAATGCCTAATATAGGAGAACAAGAGAAAAGGAAAAGATGCATGCCTCCCCAAGAGAATAAAATAACATAAAGAAACCAGTCCTTGACACCAAGACCCATCAAGTAGAGTCATTGATAGTCTCCTTCCACTCCACCATAAGAGACTCAAAGGATGTCCTTGTCATATCCGTCATGTCTTTACTCACAAACAAATAAAAGCTTTATAGAAACCATGTTTGAAGCTCTCGGCTTCTCCTTTCCTCCAAACATCCCTACATTAAGTTTAAGTCATACAGCTTACATCACCACGAAAGGAAGAAAGAGCCATAACACCTTATTCCATCCAACAAGGTTTCGTGTATTCTAATTTGTTAAGAGTTTCTTAACATTCCTAAAATGTGTCCAAAAAATCTCAACTGTTGCCAAATACTCTTAGTAAAAGGGCAAAAAAGAAACAGATGATTAATGGGTTCAAAAGTGAAGCTAGGAACTATGTTTAATGAAGGTCAAAAACACGATGGGGGTTTGGGGGTGGGAGCCCCCAAGGATTTTTTTTTCTGGGTGGCATTTTTTTTATTCAAATTACTATAAGAAAATCAAAAAAATGAGGAAGATTATTGTCACGCCCCAAAATTCATATTCCAAGACTTGTCGGAACATGCCTCTCGAGGCCATGAACAGGTCGGGCATCCCCAAATGGATGAACCCCAACGATGTAGTGAATAAAAGACATAATAATACTACATCCACACAGATATACGCAGCGGAAATATCAATCAACAAATGTCAACCCAAAGACTTAAACAAGTCTGCCATGAATTTGGCTACAACTAAAGAAATAAAATAGAATCTCACGTCAACGGAAATTAAACTAAGAAAACGTCTTAACAACGCGCTCTCGGATGTTACCCCTAGCAGTCCTAACACCCTGCTAAAGACCTGGTCCTGAAAAAGTATCGCACAAGGCATTAGCAAGCCACGGCTAAGCAAGTACGAAATCCTTAAAGTAATGATAAAGATAGTGTTGTAAAATTAGTGATCTCAGGGAATATATTAATATCATAAATACTTTGTAGCAGCATCGAAGTTAAGGTTTAGGCGTTATGCCGACTACATGTAAACTAATAAGGTTGCATTCAATCTTTCTTAGAACTTTGACAAAAACTTATAATATCTGAAGTGGGTTGGTGTCCTAAGCATCATGTACCCAATAGGTCATTAGCAATTCCCTTCCGTCCTCAGGGAATATATTAATATCATAAATACTTTGTAGCAGCATCTAAGTTAAGGTTTAGGCGTTATGCCGACTACATGTAAACTAATAAGGTTGCATTCAATCTTTCTTAGAACTTTGACAAAAACTTATAATATCTGAAGTGGGTTGGTGTCCTAAGCATCATGTACCCAATAGGTCATTAGCAATTCCCTTCCGTCCTCAGCTCGGAAGAATAATCCAGTCCTCTCTGGATGTTTCTCTTTTAGGGTTTAATACCCACGGAGATGCCTATGATATGACTCTTCGACCTGACCAACATCTTTTAGGAATTAGTACCCATGGAGATGTCATAGAATCAGCCAATTCTTATGACCTGACCAACATCCTTTAGGGATTATCACCCATGGAAATGCCGAAGGTTGACCACTAGACCTGACCGATAAACCCGAGGTACACAATTATTTTAGAGGTGTTCATTTACTCTAAAGTGTATAATCCATAACTTTACTTCATAAGTACGGCCTAGACCTTGCTCTAGGCTACTAGTTACACCAGTAACTCTTATGGCATAACACAGTAATATTAACCTAATTTATAGCTTTATACTAGTTTACACTAATAGATGGCAATCACTTATTAATCACTTAATCATGAAAAACAGGTTATCTAGCAAAGCTTAGTATTAGTTAATAGTAATATCCAAGTGGGTATGCATGCTTCTTGTTTTTGTTTAGCTCATAACAGTAGCATCCTTATACATTTAATATTATATACTAACCAAAGCTTCCTTATACATTTAATATTATATAATAACCAAAGCATCTACTAACCAAGGTACGTTCCAGTAAGTGTGCCCTTCTTATGATCATAAATACTAGGGATCATTACTTCACCAATGTAGGTTTGTTCATCCAGGGGTTTTGTTTGAATCATGTCGGGTCGTTCTCGATACAAGCCATGGGATCTAAATCAAGTTGGGGATGAGCAAGGGTTTGGTAATGAATTTTCAGGATGTAATCACTACAAGGTTTAAATCTCTTATAATTAGTATATATATAAGAATAATCAGCATCTCTACAAACTCAATCTAGCAATGATGGCGATCAAGGATAGTGCACTTGCCTCGTAAAATAAAGGCGGAGCACACCACGAATTTCACCGACAAAACTCCTTAACTCGCCGAAGATTCGCTCTCGTTTCTTTCTCGCCAATCGTCGTATCGTTGATTTCTCTCTTACGTAATTCGTCGGGTGGTAGAGAATAGCCAATAAAGTTTATCTCTTCTTCTCTCTACTTCCCTCTCTCCTTCTTGGGGACATGTTAGTAGCTCTCTTGCTATGGATAAAATCTCCTCTTTTTTAAAAGGTAGCCTTTAATCTAAAACCCTAGTTATCCTCCTCCAACTCACGTGGCCTTTATTTTGAAAAGAAAGGCATTAGGAATTATCTTGTGCACTTGGTAGTAGTTTTACTATAATAACCCAACCCCAACCCATATATATAATTAAGTCTATAAGTTTAAATAAAGTTATATATACTTGAAACAAATTAAATACCGGGGCATTACAATTATGAAGAGGATATAGAGAGAAAAGGTGGAGGGAGAGTTCAAAATGTTTTGAGTGGGGTCAAATACACACAAATACATCAAATACTCAAAATCATATAACATTTCCATAGTGGAGAGATATTAAGTCAGACTCAGTGAGATCATTTGACCCCACTCAACCCTTACTAGCTTCGCCCCTGAATGGGATTCCCATTTTTTTATACATAGAACAAAAACTAACAACTACAACTTTGCATTACAAATATTGTTAATGGTAAGAGCTTTATTGAAGAAGAACGTCTAAGCAAAAAACACCAACTTAGATGTAGCTTAGAAGCCCAAGTTCAAAGAGGGTCATAAGTTGGATTTTCCAAAGACTTGTAGAATATCTTCATAGAGAATACACCTTTGGCACACTCAATCCAGACCGTCATATCCTCTACTCTAAACGATAATGAATACTAGTCAGCTTATACAAAAGAGGTTACGAGATCCAATTCCCAATCATTCAAGTTTCGATGAAATACTAGATTTCAAGAAAATACCAATTCGATCCAAGTTCATCACCTCTTGCACAGAGCACTCATGATTACATTATAAGGAGAATAAGGATAAAGCAAAGAGCCAGCGATGCTCCTAAAATATCACCCTATTATTCCAACTTAAATCCTAACATCTTTACGAAAACTCTCACTAATCTTCATCGCCCCTTTCCACGCCCCACACCCAAAAGACTCGACAACTTCCATACTCTTCCAAACCGAGCTCCATCACAGCAAATCTAAAATTAATAACTCTTTTCTACACCCCGTTTTCTCTTGCCCAAACCTTCATAACCATTTACCAAACAAAGCTTTATTCATCCTAGTCTCTTGATCCCCAACCCTCCTTCGTCTCTAGTCCTACATACTTGCTTCCAGCCAACCTAATAGATCTTATGATCCTCCACAGTATCATTCAAAGAAAGAAAAAAATCTAAAAGACTAAGGGAGCAAACAAAGACATAAGATACTGGAAGGGTAGAAAAAGTATTTTTCAAAAGGGTTACCCTTCGACCTTTCGAAAGAAACATAGCCTTCCACCCACTATATCTCTCAATAACAAGGTCCCAGTCAAGGTAAAATGAGCACGAATGACAGAATATAGTATAATCCAATAGTCAAATCAAAGAGATAATGATGTTTATATCTGAACAATGGTTGGGTGTAGTTATATCAAATAGAAATTTTGTTTGTATTACATACCATGCTTGAACTCCTCAGAGCTTGTTAGCATACAAATACATTCTAAATGGAACATAACATAAGATTTTAAAAGAAAACCAATCTTCCTTTTGATATATCATGTCAAATATCTTGGCAATATTTTGGTATTGGAACCCAATTGACAATCTTGAGGGCAATGGTGGAGCCACATGAGAACCAGTGGGGGCAGCTGCCCCGCTCACTTTTCTCCAAAAATAGGGTTAGTTATATACATAAAATAAATAAATAAAAACCTTAATGTTTTCTTCCTCTGTATTTTTTTCCTCTGTGATTGATTCCTCTGCGAGACTACGATTGCAATTTGTTCTCTCCCTCTACTATTTGGGTTTGATTTGAGTTTCTTCCTCTTCAATTTGGGTTTCTCTCCTCTGCGACTACGATTTGGGTTTCTTCCTCTGCAATTTGGATTTCTTTTCTCCTCTGCGACTACGATTTGGGTTTCTTCCTCTGCGATTTGGCATACAAAGTCTACTCTAAGTTGGTAAGTAAATCTCCCTCTCTCACACATGTAATTTAACTCTTCCATGTCATCAATCATGCTTGAATTTGTGTTGATTTGGTTGCCCTAATTTCAGCTTTGCAATGATTTCGATGTTGTAGGCATTTGGATTTTGATTTTAGTAATTCAGTTAGTTTATGGCCACCATGATGATCATTGCCTTTGATTTTGATTTATTTTTGGGGGTTCAATGTAGGATTAGTCTTACAATATTAGAATGTGTAAGGATTAGTGTACTTTACAAACAATGTTTGAATGATCAACAATACTTGTGTTCATAAGTTCATGTAGGATCAAGGTTACAATGGAGAGATTTTTTAGCAAACTTCCTTCGAAAGAAAAAGAAGTCCGTAGAAAGTTACCTAGTCAAGAAAGTGTTCCTATAATTTATCAACCTCTTCCGGTCATGGAAGATAAATTTCTTGAACAATCGCCTCATCTTCCGATTCCGGTCATGGAAGATGAAGTTCTTGAACAAATACCTCTTCTTTCAGCCAAGGAAGATCATGAAGTTCCTGAACAAACGCCTCCAATTGAAGATATTCTTGAGGTTTATGAGGAAGTACGTCGTCAATTAAAATAAAAGTACGGAGAAGTAGCTATAAATGATCTTCCTACAGATCCGGGGTTACGAATTCCAATATCTTAATATCATCCTAATCAACAAGATATGATTCGAAAAGCATATTTGAAAATGGGACCATGTCAACCTAAAAACCACAAGTTTCCCCAAGACGACAAATCCAAAAGGCGCTTCGTTAAGACTTGGTTCAACGACTTTCCAACTTGGTTGGAATACAACATAAAGAAGAATAGAGTTTTTTGCTTATATTGCTATCTCTTCAATACGGAAAATGGAGACCAAAGTGGCGGTGATTGTTTTAGTAGTAAGGGTTACAAAAATTAGAAAAAGAAATAAAGATTTCAAGTACATGTTAGAGGGGTTGATAGTGATCATAATAACGCGTATTTGAGAGGCAAGCTTTATTGAACCAAAATCAAAGCATTCAAGCCGCTTATTTTAAGCAATCAGATCAAGAACGGATTGATAACCGAGTTCGTTTGTTAGCATCCATTGATTGTGTTCGATTTCTTCTCAAGCAAGGGTTGGCTTTTCGTGATCACGATGAGTCAGAAGGGTTGAGTAATCGGGGGAATTTTCTTGAACTTCTGAATTTTACGATTGATTACAATGAAGTTATTAAAAGTGTAGTTCTTCAAAATGCTCTGAATAATAATAATAAGACTTCCCCTGATATTCAAAAGGATCTTGCGAAGGCTTCCGCATTTGAGACGACCAAATCTATTCTCAAAGAACTCGGAGATAAAAAAATTACAATTTTGATTGACGAGTTTAGGGATGTTTCGGTTAAGGAGCATATGGTTGTTATTATACGCTTCGTGAATGAAGAGGAGTGTGTAATTGAGCGTCTTCTAGGCATTGTGCATGTTACCGATACTACATCTTTATCTCTTAAAGGGGAATCGATAAACTTTTTTCTAAGCACAGTTTGAGTATGTCGCGACTTCGGGGACAAGGATATGATGGTGCTAGCAACATGAAGGGTGAACTCAACGGTCTTAAAACGCTTATCTTGAAGGAGAATCCATATATATACTACATTCATTGCTTCGCACATCAACTCCAGCTAGCGCTTGTTGCAACGGTAAAAGATCACTATCAAATAGAGTTGTTTTTTACCATAGTTACGAATGCTTCCAATATTGTTGGAGAATCATGTAAATGTCAAGATCTTCTTCAAGATAAACAAGCGGCTGCAATTATTAAAGCATTAAAAAAAGGGGAACTTGATAGTGGAAGGAGTCTAAATCAAGAGACAAGCATTAAGCGGCCCGGTGATACATATTGGGGATCCCACTATAATACCCTATTGAGCTTGATTTTGATGTTTGGGCCTATTACTGATGTGATTTACAAGTTGATACATAAGTCAAATTCAGATAAAAGAGGCGTTGCAACAATTTTATTGGACACAATGTTCTCATTTGAATTTGTTTTGATCTTATTTCTGATGAGGAAAATTTTGGGATATACTAATGATTTATCCAAAGCATTACAAAGGAAAGATCAAGACATTGTAAATGCGACGGATTTAGTAAAACTGCTAAGAAGCAATTGCAGTTGTTGCGAGATAATGGATGGGATTCTATTCACGAGGATGTCTCTAAGCATTTCACAAAACATAATATCATAAGTCCAGTGATGGCAGATAGGTTCATAGCACCAGGTCGATCCCGAAGAAATACAAAAGAAAATACAAATGAGCATTATTATCGTTAAATACCAAATTACTTGTTTGTATGGCTTACTTGAATCCAAGTGATTCCTTTTCAGCATATAACAAGGAGAAGTTGATCCGCCTTGCTCAATTGTATGGGGATGATTTTTCTCCGTTCGACCTTATGAAACTCAATAATCAGCTTGATCTTTATATCTCTACAATGCGATTTGTTAGTGCATTTTCTGAAGTACATGGCATTCAAGGGGTTGCTAAGGAGATGGTTAAGACAAAGAAAGATAAATCATACCCCTTTGTTTACTCGCTCATAACATTGGCATTAATACTTCCAGTTGCGATAGCTACAGCAGAGAGGGCATTTTCAGCTATACATTTCATAAAGAACCGCTCGCGTAATAGAATGGCAGATGAGTTTGTAAATGATTGTTTGGTCACATATGTCGAGAAGACCACTTTTGATAGCGTCACTGATGAAGCAATCCTAAACCACTTCCAAAGTATGAAATTACGTTGAGGAAAAGTTTAATGATCTCACAATCGGGTATATTTTCATATTTGTATCTTTTTATCATAATATCTATAAATGACATTGTTTATCTTAAATTCCTCCACATGCTTCCCGTTAGGTTCCTTAGGAATTTTAATGTAAAATGTAACGTAGGTTAGATAAATTGCATCTTATAAGTGAAATCACAAAAATATCCTTCAAATCCCTCCAAAAAATTCATATAAACTATTCTGATTGGTCATTCATCATCTAGTGTACATTTGGGGTCATCTTGTATATCCCATTGTGGGTCCCGCAAGGTTTTACGTACTTTTAACTTTCAAATTAAAATGTCCGTGTAATAACACAGTTGTTGAACTGACTCGATTAAGAAGACGAGAAAATAGTAGACTACACCTATTCTTTCATGTTCCCCGTAACGTACCTAAGAAATGCTTCCCTGGATTTTATAAGCTATTCCTTTTTGCGGATTCTATTAGTCTCAATGGAATCTGTACGAAAATGTGATGTCAAACAGCGCTTTAGGGTTGGTTCGATATAACGAAACACAATCTAAGTGACTTATCCTACAAGTTATTTTGTAGCTTGGTATGCACCATATAATGAAAGGATTATCGAGTCCAATTTCCTCCATAAGAAAATTCTTATCTTACAAGTTACTGAGTAAATCAGTAACACTCCTCTTTATCTTTTTGGAGTACCATTACTAAGTCTATTGATTAGGTTTGTCATTTCATAGTTAACAAAACAGCATTCAATAGTTACTACACAGATAACTGACTCTATAGCAGAGAACATCGGTATAGACTATAGAGAACACAATGTAAGGATTTCTAACTCACCGTATATCTTCCCCTTTTATAACATTACCACGACGACTTGTTCTAAATCCTCCAGTCTGATTCATACCAGGAAAGTTGCTGTTCATACTCGCCCCAAAGAAAGTCTCGAATAGGTCAAAAGGATTAGTCTGCCAGCAAAAAAACTCAAGCATTAGCTCTTATGTAGTAGCAAATAAATAATAGAGGAATTGATTTACTAGCATACCAGGTTCATAATTTTACATAGTTGCAACTTACAACTATTAGTATCAAACTTCTTACACCATTGAAGAGAGATTGCAACATAAATGCAGATTACGGAGTCCACAGACTGTCTTTAAAGAGAATTTCATGTCATATGCTGACTAGAAACCTAATTTACATTGCCATCTCCTTAGCTCGGAAATGATTCTCCTGATAGGCTCCACCCAGCAGCATGAGGAGCTTTCAAAATTAAGTGCACTGACGTTCTTTGCAGATGACACCAAATGGTAAAAGGCTTGAAATCACAGAAAACTTCCCCAATCTATATCCTAAATGCCTTGCACTACCGAGCCTCTAAAGAACTAATAGAAACACTAGACTCGAGATACACCAAAAAACATCTACTCAGATATTCCCTCACTTTGGAAGAAAAAGAATAATGGACATTGCCAATGGATTCCTCAGCAGTACCACAAAGTAATCAATAAGGGTAAAAACTTATACTTGTCCTCCTTAACCTATCTTAAGTCAAACTTCAGCCTCAAGCAGCCCTAATACAATCAATTTTTCCATAAATAGGAGAAAGCGGCTCAAACAAGAGGCCAAGGAGGACTGGCAGGCGGCTATGACCCCTACGTTGCTAAGACACTACTAGGTCCTCGCTTATTCATACAACCCGGTCCAACCAGGCCTCATGTTTGAGCAACACCAACGAAGGAAAAAGTGTTGCCTGCGGCTCTTCTTTATTCCTGCTCGCTTACACTTCGTGTCTGGTTGCCAATCTTTCCTAACCGTGCCTAGATCAAAGGCTAGGGCAAGGAGCACGTGAAACTCATCACTACCTCGTAAGGGTGTTGAGACCATAGCATGTGACACGAAAGCACTGCTTGAATAGTCGTCTGATAGCAGCACGCCTAGAAGAGCGACTTTCTCTGTAGTGTTGTCACAGAAGATAAGCATGCCGCCCTCGGCCCTATGCTGGCCGTCCCTCCTCCACATGTATAATATAAAATCCAGTTGACAGGCCACCCTGCCCTGTTTAAAGATCACAATAAACATATATAGACGGGAAGTAATCGGCCAGCATTCTCGAGTGAAACCCCACATAATATCAAAATATTGAATCGATATATTAATTCCCTCCAACGATATTTTTCCACAGAAAGGTCATCAGCAAGAGGATGTTAGTTTTTGTATCTAATAAGACTAAGACCTCTTAAAGAGCCTATTCGAATGAATAAGCCCTACTAAGAGGCAAGTAAAACTCAGACCTCTTAACCCCCTCGTAAAGGTGTGTGTGTGCCAAAAATCTCCCTCCCTCCCTCTCTCTCTCTCTCTCTCAAATTTTCCCATTGTTGTGCTCATGCTTTGGAAAGTAGTATTTTTTGTGTGTAAGTGTGTGCGGTAATCACTATGTTGGTAATCACTCAATAGGGGCTTAATTAAGTAATTAGGGTTTAATCGTGAAATTGGTTGTAGCTACAGTAGTCACTATGTTGGGTACTCACTAGTTTTGAATTAAAAAATGTTTCAATTGAGGTATTGAGTTCATAGTTTCAAGGGTTTAGCAATGTAATCCGGGTTTGATGTTAATCATGTTACAATTTGGATTTGCTTCAGTAAAAGTATATGAAAGTACCCCATCCTTCAATTGGTTCACTAGTAATCTCTGATTATGGAGTGTGGAGTTCTCTTCATTGCAAATAATTTTGGAGTTATGAAGGTAATGACCACCGTTTATTCTTTACAGTTTGTTGGTTTTAACCTTCTGGTTTCTAACGTATGCTTTGGAAGTTTGTTTTTTCTTTTAGATTTGTGGCATTAGCATTATTACTTGATATACAGAGTTTTTTTTATGGTTTTGCCAGATAGAATGGTCACAAAATGAGAGAGAGGAGCAACTCTACTTTAGGGTTTGAAGATGTTGGCCACTTCAGACTACGTTAATTACAGGAGGGTCTCTCTGATGATGGCTCCAGAGTATCGTATTGGTTTCCTACTCACTATTATTGGGATGCAAGAAAAATATGCTTCTCGTTGAATTTTGTTGGTTTTGTGGTGAATTATGTTTGTGTTGGATTCTGACTTTATGTTTGGTTGTTTGTAGATTACTGATGCTTGTTTATTTGAGACTCTTTGTGTGAGACTATATGTTGAATGGTTTGCAGGTAAAATTCGTATATTATGTTTGTTTAAATGGTGTAGATGTAGGTATTGTGATGTATAAATTCAAATGGTAAAATATGATGCCGTCATTGTGATGGTGAATATATATGGTTTAAATGGTGTACATGAATGGTGGTGGCAAAGGCAGGCGCTAGGAGGTGGAGATGGTGGTGGCATGTGGCATGTGGCATGTGGCATGTGGCATGTGGCATGTGGCATGTGGCATGTGGCATGTGGCAAGTGGCAAGTGGCAAGTGGCAAGTGGCAAATGGCAAGTGGTGGAGGCAGGTGGGTGTAGAGTGGAGGAAGGTGGAGGAGGCAGGTGGTGGTTTTGGAAGTTTTTCCCTCTATATTTAATTATACAAGAGTACATTAAGTTTTTAGGTTTAGTCAGATCTAACTTCACTTAGAAAACAAAAACTCCAGCCTCTACTACAAGCTCTAGTAAGGCAACAAACACTTGCCTTTAACAGACCCCTCTAGTAAGATTCAACAGACAATAATATGATACACAGCCAAATGTCTTACAAAGAAACAAACACCCCAAAGTCTGTTATAAAAAGGTTTTTTTTAGTCTAATCCTAACAGACCTGGTCGGAAGAATCAGAAATTATTGATTGTGTTATTTCCACAAATAGTTGCACATATCCATATGAAGAGTTATGATCACTGATCCAGGAGGATCTGAGTTTTTTGACATTTTAAGAAGTCTATTCGAACAGACAACACCCTTTTGTATTCGAATAGAGTCTTTTCCTATTCGTATACATTTCAGCCTGATCATTTTTATTCGAATAGACTTATGTCTGTTCGAATACAAATCAACCTCAGTTTTATTCGAATACAAATTATGTGTATTCGAATACATTTTTGTTTATTCGAACAGAAACTTATTCTGTTCGAACAGAGGCACGATTCAGCCTTTTTCCTTTAGGCGGTGATTGTAATTTTGAAGGGTATTTTGCCTCGAGATGTGTTCTTTTAGTATTTTAAGTTCCCTAGTGTATAAAGGGGACTTAGGTTATTTTCTAGGGTAAGTTTTTTATGTTAGATCTAGAGAGAGTTCTGAGAGAAGCCTAGGGTTTTTGGGAGTGATTCATTGTAATCTACTTCGTTTCTTTTAAGCAATTAAGCTTTATTTTGCCCAATTTTGGTGTTCTTCGTGTTTCTCTACTAACTAAAAGCTTCTCAATCGTATTGTGGATTAAGTGGTATCAGTTTTCCAGCTTCGATTCTCGGGGGGTTGATTGTGGTTTATGGTCTCTACACGCGACCGTCTCAAGCAAACGAAGGAGAAGCTAGTGAGTCCGTTGAAGATCCATCGCAAACCTAATTCGAAGAAGAAAGACGATTTGGAGATGGGCGATCCCAACGAGAGACTCACGGTTTTGGAAACGACAGTTTCCGCTCTAACTTCTACGGTAGGGGAGCTAGTGGAGTAGTTATGTCTCACGAACCTTGCTAAGGCTGCCACTTCACTGCAACGGCGAGGTCGTTCGAAGAAGAAAGGGGTTATGGAGGTGGATGGTGACGAGAACGTTCCGGTTTTCGATGATTCTAGTGCTGCCGAATCCGACGAGGAGCGATCGGTTATTGGTAAGTCCACGAATCTTTTGCATAATCTTCGTATTGGTTTTAAAATTGAAATTCCGGTATTCAACGGTCTGATCGATGCCGAGATGTTGGATAACTGGTTGGATAGGTTAGAGACCTATTTTTCTGTTTACAAATACTCTAATGATCAGTAAATATGCTTTGTTACGTTGAAATTCACAAGTCATGCACTCACGTGGTGGAAATCTTATCGGAAACGCCACGATGTAAGAGATTTGGGTTGGAAAGAATTCAAGGTTTTAGTGCGAAAGCAGTTTTATCCGATTGGGTATGAGCAAGAGAGATGGTATAAATGGCACAATTTGCGCCAAAAGTTTAAGCAATCCGCATAAGAGTACACTACGGCGTTCCATAACCAAGCTTTGGTTTTGGACATTGATGTAGACGAGTATGAGGTGTTCATGAAGTACACGGGGGGGTTTTCGGAGTCCATTAGGAGAGAGTTGAAGCTCTTTACTGTGGCCAATATCGAAGATGCTACCGTAAAGGCAATTGCCATTGAAGGCAAGTACTTGAAGAGTGACAAAGAAGACGACAATATCAAGTCGGGGTACAAGTCAAGTTGGAAAAACGAGTATAAGAGAGAGGCCAAAGGAGAAGGGTCTTCGTCCAAGGAATTTCATTGCAATCATTATAAGGCGAGTGGGCATCTTTTCGATTATTGTTGGAAACTTCACCAGGAGCTTAGGCCAAAGGAGGAGAAGCGCAATAAAGAGAAATATGCATTAGTCACTGAGGTTGTTGACCTTCCAGATTTAACTAAACCGAATCCTAAGCTTACACTTATGTTTCAGCGGACTTCGGTTGCCGAGGAAGAGAGTCGGGAAGAGCTTTTTCATGTCAGTATTCAGGTAAAGCAGAGTTTAGTCAAGGCCATTATGGATCCGGGTAGTTAGAAAAGTTTAATTTCTGAGACATTGGTGACGAAGATGGGTTTGACGACTACAGCTCATCCTAAGCCGTATGGTTTGGGGTGGTTTTAGAAAGATGCAGATGTGATGGTCACGAAGCAGTGTACATTCAAGTTTGCGATTTCTGAGAAGTTTATTGACGAGGTAACATGTGAGGTGGTTCCTTTGGATATGTGTCAGGTCATCTTGGGTAGCCCTTATCTTTGGGACCGAGATGTGATTCATTACCGTAGAGCTCGCAAGTATCGTCTTGTAAAGGAGGGAAAGGAGTTCCAAATCAATGTTTGTAAGGAGCATGTCACTACGTCAAATTTAGTAACAGCGACTCAGGTGAAGCGGTTGGTTAATGCGAACGGCAAGTTTGTGTTATTGGTGCGACCGGTTCAGAAGGGTACGTCAGCTCGAGTGTTGTCTCCAATGACAACGTTTTTTAAGCAACAAACCGTCTTGAGGAAGTTGCAGGGGAAGGTTGTGGTACATACTGATCACAAACCGTTCCAGTTTTTAGCTACACAGTCCAAGCTACAGCAAGCTTGCCAGATGAAGGGGTTGTCGTATCTCCAACAATTTCCCTTGATTATACAGTTTAAGAAGGGAGTGGACAACAAATTGGTTGATAGGTTATCTCGACCCCCATTACCAACTACTTCTGCTATGTTGGTTTCTGTGTAGAGACTTGTTACGTCAGGATATGTTGTGGGATATGAAGATCCTAAGGGGCGTAATGTGTTTCGCTGTAAGTTGCTGCCAGGCAAGACATGTGTTCGTTTACATTAGACCATAGACGTTCACTACCGAGTAAGTTGAAGTGGTACAGCAGGGAAGTGGGCATCGCCGCATTCCCACATCTCCGGTTCTAGCTTGAGCAGGAGCTCAAGGCTCCTAAAGGGGGGAGCCATGATCCAGGAGGATCTGAGTTTTTTGACATTTTAAGAAGTCTATTCGAACAGACAACACCCTTTTGTATTCGAATAAAGTCTTTTCCAATTCGAATGCATTTCAGCTTTATCATTTTTATTCGAATAGACTTATGTTTGTTCGAATACAAATTAGCCTGATCAGTTTTATTCGAATACAAATTATGTATTCGAATACATTTTTGTTTATTCGAACAGAAACTTATTCTGTTCGAACAGAGGCGCGATTCAGCCTTTTTCCTTTAGGCGGTGATTGTAATTTTGAGGGGTGTTTTGCCTGGAGATGCATTCTTTTAGTATTTTAAGTTCCCTAGTATATAAAAGGGACTTAGGTTATTTTTTAGGGTAAGTTTTTTATGTTAGATCTAGAGAGAGTTCTGAGAGAAGCCTAGGGTTTTTGGGAGTGATTCATTGTAATCTACTTCGTTTCTTTTAAGCAATTAAGCTTTATTTGCCCAATTTTGGTGTTCTTTGTGTTTCTCTACTAACTAAAAGCTTCTCAATCGTATTGTGGATTAATCACGCTATCAACCAGGATATCAACACATGGTATATCTTTCCACAATCTCCATGTGTTTCCATAATTTTCAGAAAATAATACAGTCTTCACACTAACTAAAGTATTATATTTCCAAATTAAGCAAGGTATCAACCCAACACAAAATTAGAAACCACTAACAAAAGGATGACCGTAAGAGGCTCAATTAACTTTAAGCCCTTTTTGTGTCATGAGCTTCTCATATTTTAACAGTAACACAGCAATCCGCACAAAAATCTTCAAAACAAAGAAAATTATATGCAATACCGTATAAGCTCCGCCGGGACCCCCTACTGAACTCTTGACTCCTGCTTCACCATATTGATCATACAGGGCCCTCTTTTTTTCATCTGATAGGACCTGACAATGCAACCCTTTAGAATCGAAATAATGATAGCATTAAAATGCATTCACTCATAATATACACCTAGACATTAATTTATAGAAAATACTAACCGGAAGCACAAATGATTAACAGAAAAAACTAAACACCACTTTATTGATTAATTAACAACTGTAAATAAGATCTCTCTCTCTCTCTACCCATTAACTAGGGTTTTTTCTAAAACTCCAATTAGCCTTAACCTCCACCCTAGGGCTCCTTTATAGAAGAGGAGTCCCACTCTCCACATTTCGAAACACGATCCCAATTCTTAGGAAACATATCTAAAAACCAAAAATACAATATTTAGAAACTACTAGAAATAAAATTAACAAACGGTCCCACGAATGGCTGACTAGAGGTCCTACGAAGAGGCCGACTAAGCACGTGGCCACGATTCCTATCAACTCCCCTCCCCCCTAAGAAGAACTCGTCCACGAATTCAAGGGGACGGACATTTCACCGCAGTGATTGTCTCTTCATCAATATTATTGCCCCACATCTGGTGAAATGCCTCATCAATGCGATCGTGAAGATTCTGGGTTAGGAGAGCTATATGTTTCTTAGGATTCGGACATTCACGCCTCATATGACCTGTTTTCCCCCAATTATAACAAATTGCGGAACTTGGCATCCCTGGTGTCTTTGGAATCGTCACTGTTACTACTGTACTAACTGTTGTTGGAGGAGTAGAAGAAGAGTAAATTGTTGGCTTAATCTTTGTTTCTGCCCGCTTGGCAATTTCAACAAACTCTGAGATTTGAACAATACCAACTCATCCTGTATCCGCTTTGTTAACCTAAATTTGAACCTGCTAATTCTTTGGGCCTCATATTCAGATAAAACAACTCAGAGACAAAAGCAGATAAAAATTGCACGCATAATCATTAACAGTTTGGTTTCAATTTTTTTAAAGGTTCTATAGATTTGCAAAACTCTCCACTTCATGATTACCTGGTATAAATCGCGCCATCAACTCTCGTCGCATCATATCCCAATCTGTAATGTAGTCACCCCCAACAGTTACTCGTAACTGTTGTACCCCTTCCCACCAGTTGAGAGCACACCCAATCAGTTTAGTCTCCATCAAGGTGATTGCACGAGGGTCTCCACAGTGTTTAAACGTTAAAACCCGATCTACCTGAGCCAATCAATAAACCCATCTCCATCTGTTTTTCCATCAAATTCTGGAACATTTATCTTAACATCCTAATTCAAATTCTGGAAAGCAAAGATGATTGCATTCGCTACTTGACTATCCGGATTTCCATGATATCCGTACCCCTATTGTTGTGGTGCATACCTTGTGTTCCCAATACCCAACTCGCCTTGGTATCCATCGTTTCTTAAACAAGATCCAAAGTTTGTAGGAGAAGTTCCGCGGCCTCGTCCTCTCCTGTCGTGAAACCCATACCTGTCACCATATCCCCGACTGTTACCCGATTCACTATCACCCCAAAAAGTACCTTCATCTAGAAAAGGATTACCTGGTGCCCATTGTCTCTGTTGAAAACCCATACTCCTATTTTGTGTGCCCTGTGGTGGAGTAGGCGCCCAACCAATTGGCTATGAGAGGAGTAGCCCCAGGATCTTATATTTTGAGGCGCAAGTCTATGTGTTTTCGATGTGGGACTATATATCTCAACAAGCCCCTTTACATGTGGCGTAATTTATGAGCTCAACACGTAGACAAATATTTGGATGACGCGAAGTCGCACGTGGGGCCGTTGGGCTTGACAGGTGGAAGAAAATTTTGTTCTGATACCACTATTTCAGTTCAAGTTTGACGGTTTGCCCTTTTGGCATAATAACAAATACTCCTACTGTCTCTCACTGAAAAAACTGCATACAGGATAGACTCCGATTGAATGTCATAAACTGCCAACCTCTAGCTATCCACAAGTTGTTTTCCAAGGTAGAGGAATATTGGTGTAGAAATAAGAAGGGGAGGAAAATATTTATATTTATATTACTAACCAATGTGGGACTAAAGAAGTATATGTGTAGATACACTATATACTCCAACATGGTATCAGAGCGGCTGCATTCTTGAAGACAACGTAACGATTCATCGCTTCCGCAGGCAGCGGCCATTGTTGTCGCCGGATTGCTCAAAAAAGTAAAATCCGGTATTTGTTTTCAATTTTCTTATTTGGTGAAACACCAACTCTATTTTGCTTTAGTCCGTTAATTTTTTGTTTCAATTTGATTTCTGGTGTGCGTGGTGCAACCAATTCTTCTTTAATTAAGTAACCTAATTCTGTAGCAATTACCTTGCCCTCCTCACCTAAATTCGGGCGTTAACATACCCATCTATCTATTCGTTCTTCTCGGAATTCTCTTCCCATAATTGGGCATGTTAAGCTTTGAATCATTGTTGATTTCAATGATTATGGTAGTGCTAGGGATTGTTTGTGTTTATAGGGTTCATGAGGACATGTTTCTTGATGAGCAAGAACATGCTGAAAGTGCGTTGTTGTTGCTGATTAGCATGGTTACTAATTATGTTGTTGTTTGAGTGCTGATATGGGACTAATAGAGTATATGATGACATATACTCCAACAGCCCGATGTGTCCAATAAGGGACATAAGGTGCAACCCCGATGATTCTGATTGGTTGTGTTGGTCTCTTGATTTCGCCAATCTCTTGTACTATACCCTCGTTGTTGAAAGCTACCCCGCCTGTGTTCATGTTTTGTCCCCGCCCTTGTGCAAGAAAAGGACGAGCTATCAGAAAATGGATGTGACCGGTCGGTTGTTGCTGGACCAGAACTGTTTGTACTGTCTGCTGTTGTAACTGAACAGGAGCCATCAACTGCACTGGCTGCTAGACCGAGACCGTCGACCAGATCGGGTTTGGCGGCTATGTCGGGCGGGGTGGCGTGGTCTGGTCAGGACCGGCAGGTTGGGCCTGGACCTGGTTCGCGGGTTCACCTGCTCAGTCAGGACCGAGTTCGATTGTTGGGTGCGTGTTGTTATTCCGGAGTCGGGGCGGGTACTCAGACCTGGATCGGGTCCACAAGGACTCCCGAATCTAGTCGCGATTCAAAGGCCGGCACCCTTCGTGTTTCGTTGGGGTTGGTCGGCTGTCTTACCTGTCGATCTGCACCGACAGCGGGAAGTCGTACCATACCCATAAGAGAGGACTCCAGCCCCATCTCTCGTCGAGGCACATCGCCCCCCATCGCGCCAATCACGACTTCCCTCGGAGTCCGCAAATTTATCCTCACTACCCACATCTTGAACATCAAGTCCCTCAAAGTTGTTTGAGGTGAACAGAGCCCCTTCTTCGTCGAATTCCTTCTCTAAGTGAGATCACGTAGAGAGACCCATTCCTCACCCAACGCTCTCGACACGAATTGGTGAGAACTCCAACCTTCGCGCATTCCCCTTAAATGCACCTAATAACATCCCTCTTCCTCTTGACGATGCCACGCTATCCGTTAACCCCGCACCAATTTCTCATTGGCCATTGGTAGCGTTAGAGATGATCGCTTGCAAAATCGAGTTTAATGCTCGATTAGTTTCTTTTGATTGAGCCTTGAATTCCCCTAACGAGTTCTCCATCGTAATCCTAAATTCCTCCATCTTCTCCTCCAGATCACGTAACCGATCTCCTTGAGTTGGTTGACGTTATCCCGCTTTCTTCTTGTTTCCTACCATCTTCGAATTCGCAAAGTAACAAAAATCACCATGGAACGAATTTCGCTCTAGTACCAAGTTTATAGAAACTACTAAGCGGAAGCACAAACGATTAACAGAAAAGTAAACACTACTTTATTGATTAATTAACAACTAAAAATCAGATCTCTCTCTCTTTCTACCCTAATACTAGGGTTTTCTCTCAAACTCCAACTAGCCTTAACCTCTACCCTAGGGCTCACACACCCACACTAAAGCTTCAAGTGCATTTAACTTAGGAATATATGTGTATCAATCAAGCATATTGCTAATTACATATCAAAGTTCAATTTATGCTGAAAGGACTATTATCCTCTCCAGAGTGTAGCCTATATGTGTGCAAGATTATCAGGAAATGCATTCACCAGTAAGAAAATAATGAAATGGGTTAATAAATGTACCTCATATGCAGAGCTTATCTCCTTGAACTTTTCAGTGGCTCCAGGTTGCTTGTTGACATCGGGGTGATACTTTCAGAAAAGAAACCCGGAAAAAGAAGAAAAAAAGAAGACACGCATAATGTGATGTCAGTCTCCAGAAAAGAAAAAGGGTGCATAATTTGAAAATAATTAATAAGCTATGACCATAGAACTTTCTATAGATACCAAGGTTGGTTTCTGCTGCAACATATTATCGAACTAAATTTTTAACACTTTCAGGATTTACAAATTCATCAAATTACGTAGAAGAAAAACTCTTCCCTTACAAAACCTAAACAAAACTTGCCTAGTTTGGTAACTCTTCCCTTACAAAACCTAAACAAAACTTGCCTAGTTTGGTGACTTAGTAGATTTCTATATTCTGGAACAAGTAAACTTCAAGGAAAATTTTCAAAATATAATAATATAGATAAGTTAGTTGGTTACCCTAATGAAAAACGGATATATTGCATATACTTTTATCAGACTAATATTCCAGGAAGACCAACAAACTGTACTTTACAGTTCGATATTAGGCTGGGATCAGCAATATAAGAATCATGGAAATCTTTTGAAGGATTATGGTTGCTAGATTCTTCCCTAGAAGTTAAATATTTTTGGCTATCGAAGGCGATCCAGGTTCAGCCATCACCAGACCAAGACCCCCGGTATATGCAATCCCCGTCAACCACACATGCCATTTAGACAGGATTTGTATAAGAGGATCATACTCTTCCTTGTTTCCCATTTCATATAATTGTGAGTTTATTTTGCAGGATACTATGCGTCCTGACTCTTGATCATGCAGGTCTATCATGGAATATAGACTTTCATCGTGATGTCAAGGATAAGGAATTTATTCAAGTGTAATAAATGGGTAGGTTGGCTGACTATAAGCCTCATCCAGGCCAGGATCACAGGAAAATATTGGTGGATTGTAAAAAAATAGGTGTTTCCACATAGATAGTTCTGTTAGTCTCTTCTCTCTATACCCCTGCTCCTGACTTCATCCTTGATTTCCAGGAGGAAAATGATATCTCAATTATCAACGAAGATCTATTTATTTTTTCCTTTGACCGTGCCATTTACAGAAGCATAACTGTAGGTTACCGGCTCTTGTTCAATGTGTAAACGTGATAGGAAACCAATTGATCACCTTTAATCTATGTAACATTGACAAGAATACGTGTGTCGGGGTCCAATACGGTTTAAGAGGTGTCGGACACGCCGACTTTAAAATAGGTCCAACTACGGACACAGCCTTCTATTTAAAATTTCTCATGCTTTTATAATCTTATGGCATAATAACTACATATGCAATATGAATCAGTATATTTACGACGCTAGAAAAACCAATATAACAATACCATTGAGCAGCATGTATGTCAAGAAGGTGGTGATATGAGCATGGAGTACCCATTGGTGTGTTCAAGTGAGTGTCAATGTGTCAAGTTTGGCACGGATTACCTTTTTTTTTTAAATATGGAGTGCCCATGTTACATAACCTTTAATACATTATCATTGTACAAAAGGTATTTGGTTCTATTTTTAATTTATTTTTTATAGAAAGTGGTTTAAATTGGTGGCATCATAGTAGTGTTAGTGAATTCCTGTCAAACTGAAACTTGGCATACCTATCCCCATGGGTAAGATGATGTAGCAATTTCTTTCTTTTACGGTCATCTAGGGCCATTTGACTTAAAAGAAATACTAGAAATATAGAAGGAAAGGGACGAGCGAATGAGGAACTAAGTTATGCTTAGCAACAAAAAAAAATTAGGACCTAAGTTATGAAAAAAAAACCATATTTTGGTGGGAATAGCATGTTCTTTGATTCTTTAATGACTAGGTGGAAGCATCTTATTTTTGGTGGCCCATGATAGAGCGGCAATGACATATTCGGTGAAATTTAGGATTCAGGAACTTGAAAGGGTAGGAGAAAGAGAATAATGAGTTTCTTCATATTTATTCAATAAAAAAATTATGCCACAACCAAACTTACATGATCTTTGTATTGTTAGGTTAGTCTATTTTCCAACATGTATGTCCTGCTACACTTTTCCTCTCCAATTTATTTTCCCCACCATTCCTCTTCCTCTGTCTCTGAACCAGAGATGTTAAAGTTTTACCTGTTACACTTATTCTACTTTGCAGCACAGAGAGTGGAAATTACAGAAACCTAAGCTTCAATCTCCAAAGACAACCTTTAATTTGGTGTGATGCCTCTCTCTTTTCATTTCTTATACTGCAGTGAATTTAACAGTATTGATCCTAATTGTTTGCTTCTGCATTATAGAGTTCCATTCTTGTCTAACACAAGCTCCTTATTATCTGATTGAAGTAATTTATTTTCCATCTATCTTCATGATCTATTGTACTTTCACATATCTCCAGCCTGTGCACCAAGAAAAGACATTGTGCTTTTACATGTGAAAGATGTGATTCCTAACCTCTATCAGAATATAATCCACCTCTGCCTATACTTCCTCCACCCTCTTCGACCTTCTATCCGTCATCTAATTCCTCTACTGACGAGTAAGACATAGGCACACACACACGAAGAAGGCCCCCAGAAATTACTCCTTCCTAGTTTGAAGACCGTGGGTTCTGGCCATGTAACTTCCACGCCTTCATACTCATTCTCAGACAGCATGTTACATAAGAATGTCACCGTAATTCCATTAACTGAACTGACATTTTCTACCACCAACATCTCCCTACCATCTCAATGCACATTCCAATTCTTCCAAACATCAAACAAATGCAAATCACTGCAAAATAGAGAATATGTTTGGAATCCCTTCAACGCAAAGACCTTCGCATTTCCAAACCAATCCGCACCTAAGCTAAATGATGCCAAATTTCATTTCTAACATATAGGGTTCTTAATTTACAGTTTATCTACTAAATTATATCCCAAAAAACGAAATTTTAAATGAAAATTAAACAAATTAATGAATTTTAAGTACCTGACGCGCCAACTTTCGATAAGCAGCTTTAATGTCCTTGATAGTAGCAGATTTCGAAATCCCAAGAGTAGAGTAGTAATCCGCACTAGCTCTAACAACTACAGTCGAGAAACGTCGTTTAGCTGATGATGATGAGAGTGATTTAACCTTGTTTTTGTTGAGAGAAACAATGGAGAGATTAGTAGTTGAGAAGGGTTTAGAGAGAGTGAAGGATTGAAACAGTGGTGGTGATTGTTCTGAAGTGAAGACTAGAGATGATGATGATGGGATAAATGAAAGTGCCATTGTTAGGGTTTAGAGAGAAGGAGAGAAGAAGAAAGGTTTCTCTCTCTCTCTCTCTCTCTCTCACTTTAGAATCTCTGGTTGAGTTTTGGAGGAGAAGAGTTCATGGAGGAAAGAGGAAGGAGGAAGAAATGTTGATGGACCGGAAAGGATTTAGATTTTAGAACATCACCAGCAGAGCAGAGTGTCAAATGTTCTTAACCAAAACCGCTTCTACGTCCCACCATTCTAAAGTGGCTCGGAACTGCCGCACCAGATTGATTGTCGTGGCACCTTATGAGGCACCCAATGCCCATTTTTCTAGCGCTCTGATACCATGAATGCCTCTTTTTAGAAGTGATTTGACTAGGGTTGTCAATGGTCAAGCCGGGTAGTGTCGCCTCGGGTTCGTCTCAACAAATAGTCAACCCATTTAGTAAACGGGTCATAAAATCTAACCCAAACTCGACTAGCAAATTATCGGGTTGATCCGACCCGACCCATTTCACCCACGAAATTATTTGATTGAAAGATTGATCAAAATGTTAGGAGTTGGGTCCAAGCCCAATCTAGGAACCCATAGGGCCATTAGGGTGTCTTATACAGACTCTTAGCAAACCCATAGGGCCATTAGGGCTATGGGGAGAGTTAGAGTAGTATAGGGAATCTTTCTGGGTTGTCTATAAATAGAACTGTACTATGTACAGAGAACATGGTTATGATAATTAATAAATCTTTTTCTCTCTTGTTCATGCTTTACTATTATTCTGTTCTAGATTGATCATATCCCAACACGTTATCAGCACGCAAACTCTAAGAACGAGGATAGCAGATTTTTCCGTCTAATCAGAGATTTCACGGAAACCAAGCGATCAGAAAAAGATGTATTTTATGTTTTTTTTATATACCTATATTCAGATCTATAATATATTCAGATCAGTATGTTTCGAAAACCTATTTTTTTCGGATTAAAAACTAGGGTTTTTAGTGTTTTTTACCCTTGATAAAGGGCTGTTTTTTATCGTGTATATCTTTCACTGTGAAGATCGGATTGAGGCGAGACCACTTTGGTTAGATAGCCTACTCCGAGAGCTTTCCAAGGATATATGGCACTGGGAGATGCCCAATCGCCGGGAATCGCTCGTCGAAACTTGGCAGTTTCACGGCCAAAACAACGTTTTTTGGTTGCTGACATCATCAATTTTATTTTATTTTTTCATTTTTTTTATGACGTCATCCTTATCCATAGTGACGTCAGCCGTGACACGTGTCGAGGACGCGTGGTACGTGTCACGTGTGCGGTACGTATGGCATGCCTTGGCATATGCGTGGCACGTTGTAGTCGCCGGACTGGCACCGCCAAAACTTCGCCAGAATTTTGATCGGAAAAATCGCCGGACGATTGCCGAAATATTCTTCCCAGTGACCATCATTGCCGTCACCGGATCAGTGACGTGTGTAATACGTGTGACATGTGTAACACGTGCGGCGTGTGTAACGCGTGTGCGATTGTGACACGTGCGGGGCACGTGTGACCGAGTCAGACCGGTCCAGACCTTGACCCAGACCGAGTCAGACCGGTCCAGACACTAAAGCGGCTTTTAATCGCCCTATTTTTGGTCAAATTGAGCCCAATTTTTTTTGAATAATTCCTATTGACTGGACCTACCCCGTGGGGGACCCTTTTTGGTTTTTTTTATAAAAAATATTTTTTAAATTTTTTTGGGTATAGGTGTCTCGTATAGGATCATTGGCTCACTTATATGTGATATAAGTAAATGGTGTAATATCTATTTAAGTATCTTACGATAGCTAATAGGATATTACTGGTATGCCCCTAAGATACTAATTATCATAATCGGGGATTACATATAATATGAAACCAAGACTAATTTAGCATACGACTGTGAGTCATATCTAAATCATAGTTAATTGTCAATGGCAAATAACTCGAGCTCAATTGGGAATTGACTTAGTCTTATTTCTAAAAAATTGGTGTCTGAAGAACCAATTTTCGTATCTAGGTGCAATTAGATGTTACAAGATAACATTTAAAGGTATATAGGCATTAATAGCACCCTATAGTACCTTAAAATGTTAGTTCAAAGACAGGCTTAATCAACCTCTCTTGTGAACCCAGCTGACTTCGGGATGGAATCACTTATCAGCTAAATATCTAATACCCCTCATATTCATAGCAAATGGATCATTTGGCTAGAATATACCTACCTTTATAGAACTTGGGGGCTTAGAGCACCCTAGTTCTCAGAATAAGGAAATCACACATTTAGTAGTTTTTAATAGCTGTCTTGGCTAAGACTCTATTAAAATGCACTTTAAGGTTAAGATCACCATTCTATGGGGTAAATTTGTGGTTTAACGCTTCATAGGATATGAACAAGGTTCTCCTATAGGTAATGATTAAGAATCATTGATTTCAATTATATGAATTACCTTTAGTAATGATTGAAAATCATGTACTTCAAAAGGATTTCATAAGGAACGCACACATCTGGTGGTTTTGAATATCAATCTTGGCTAAGATTATATTAAAACGCACATTTAAGATTAAAATCATTATTTTACAGGGTAAATTTGGGATTTAATCATTAGAAAAGAATTTTATGAGTTTTAGAATATGAACATGGTTCAACTATAAAATGATTAGGAATCATTTATTTTTTGTTATTCTAAGTACTATGATTTGTCTTTCAATGCATTTGAAATGTTTATCAAGAATTGTTACTAATTACGATATACATTTTGCATTACAGATGTCTTGCGGCTTGATGGTTCCAACTACCTGTCTTGGTGTATAGACATTAAACTCCATCTACAGACAATGAATGTCTCAAAATCAATTGTTGCAGATAACACCATCTCTGAGCCACTCAGGGCACATGCCATACTGGCTATGCGCGCCCACCTTGAGCCGGAGCTAAAATTTTAGCATCTCTGTTATAAAACTCCATATGCGTTATGGACGAGCTTAGAAGAACGTTTTGGTCTTTCGGAGGCCCTAACGAACTATTAGAACCGTAACCGCTGGAACAACTTGAGGTTATGTTAAGACTGTAGCTGTCTATAATTCAGCACTACAAAAGATTATTACAGCTAGGAGGCTCAATAAAGATTATGTCTTCGATAAAGAAGTTTTGCAAAAGACTATTTCCACATTTTTGTATTCACAGGCTGCTCTCAGGGACCAGTATGCAAAAATGGAATTTTGTTGTCCTGGAGATCTGATCCAACTCTTGCTCGCTGCGAACCAAAATGGCACATTTGTTTTTGGGAAAAGCAAGAGGTTTTCTCCTAGGAGGATGAAACCAGCTGCACGAAAGATCTTATCTCATGACAGAGACAACCATAAATGGGTTTTTGGGAGTGGGAAGGTGACTGAAGGCAGGAATCGAGGATTCCTGGGCCCTCCGAAGCACAACAAGTTTAAAAAGGTTAGAACACCATAAACACCAAAGAAGATCAAAAAGCCAGATTTTGAATCTCCTTGCTTGAGATGTGGGGTAGCTGGACACTGGTATCGCGATTGTAAGACACCATGGGTGCCTAGAGTCAAAGTCCAGGCTCACCACATCACTACTGACATACCTTCTATCTCTACAAAGTTAGCAGGGTCAGACTTCTATGGCGACACTAATGCCAGCATGGATCAACAGACAGAGTAATCCGTAACGCTTCTCCAGTAGTCATGTGATGTCACATTAGAGAGAGCACTAGTAGTTTCTTTTCTAGTACAGATTTGATTTTCTTTTTGTTGTCAGTATTTTTGATTTTGTTGGGAACATATCATTTATATTTCAATAAAGTGTTCGTGACATACATGAGATTCTCCAATTGTTCTATATGATTATTCGAATTTATTGTTTGGAAAGTAGTTAAATTCTATGTATGCTAGTTGATCTACTACATACATCCTTCTTATGGCTCTCTCCGCTCATTGAGCATGATCGATAATCAGATGAGTGGTGGCATATGTCTCAGAGACATTTAATACCACGCACTCGATCCTTTTTAGCTATGTATATATTTATTTCTAACCTTGTGCATCAGGGATGTCACGAATATCATTGGCACGACCAACATGATAAAATACACCGAGTGCGTTACGCTATTACTCTCTCGCGGTACGGTACAGGGTATCTAGACCATTTTATAAACTAGTAAATCTAATCGGATTTTACTGAGTTTTGGGAAATACATGATAATACTTATCACGTAATGACTATCGAAGAAAATGACAGACAATGTTCTGTGCATTCACTCTATGTCTAACGGTTAGAACATGTTATTGGAATGGTTTCCAATATACTCCTCTGGCTGGGATAACGAGGTGGATTATCGGGATTACATCTCAACTTTCCTTGACATGAGAGAAGATTCAGAGAGTGTATGTGTAATGATTGCTTTCAAGGAAAGTCTATTATGACCAAGGTGGAGTGGGATCTCCAGCCTTTGCTCCAACTGCATCTATGGAGACCCATGTGAACCTTTCCATCCATATAGTAGCATACTTAAATATTTATGGTCATTACAAACACATCTAGGAGATGGTTCTAGGAATGTAATGTTAGCACGACTTCTCACTTAGATCATTCGATCACAGGCTCAGTTCCTGGATTCACTGATCAAAGTCGGTCGATGCGACTTGACGAGGGCTTGAGAGTGTGACTCACAGACTTTTGATGATTATTTTACCGCTAAATTGGATAGATGATTGAACATCGTGAGTACCCCAAACCATACCCAACTCGGGATTGGCGGAGAACCTAATCCAGTAATTTCAGATAATTGCTAGGCCACTGTTATTACGATCACAACTTTCAGCAAGTGTGTGGGATATGCATTTTTGCTCCCGTAGTACTGATTAGGGTTTGTTCTTTAGCAAAATCATCAAATTATTTTTCCTAAAAAGTGACTAGTAACTGGGTCAGAGCCCGGTGTCGCCCATCGATGAACATTTGGATATTCCGTACAGGTGTCAATCGTACCACAATGTATGAAGATGGGACTTTCAACGTCAGCCTGGTATTATGTGGGTTACGATTCGCATTTATCACTAGATATTTGGACCCACTGGTGACGTGTATTCTGCAGGGCAAATAATTATCATTTTAATGAGATGATATTCCCAACATTGGGGGGAGAAATGACAGTCAATGCTGAGGATATTTCCAAGAAGTCTTAGAAAACACCATCATTGTCTCATCTAGATCTCTATACATAAGTTAGGTGATAATAAGGTTCAACGGATTTCAGACCTCCAATAGATCGTAAATGATTTGCTAAACGTATTCATAGGCATTATTGAAGTTTCATAAGTGTATGTACCTGTAAGTAATACACCTACACAGTAGAACGTTCCAGAAGAACTAGTATCACAGCAGAATATTCTAGGGGAATTAGTACTGCAAACGAATCTGTGGCTCGCACTTAGTGTGAAGCACCGTTAGAAGAAAGTATTCTGAGCCGGGGAGCTGTAGAATAAGGGACAAATATGACTAATGGTGTAATCGGTTCATTGAGGATGGAACCACCCATTTACAATGTATTCATATTCGTTGTTGTGCTCACCATTAAGGATGAGGATTCAGAACCACTTATTGTAAACGACTGTGTGCTGTTGTACATTAACAAAAGTAGGTGTCTAGAATCCAAGCGGAGCTCAACTTATGCATAATGCGAAGTGATACCATTGAGCCTATCGGTTATAAATGGGAAAGGTACAGAAACACAATTAACTCAGAGAGATAATTTGGTCAAGGCAAGACTAGTTGCCTAGGAAATCTTTAAGAGATCTGGCATCGATTGTAGTATGACCTATTACCCGATTATAGACGCTATAATATTTTAGTACTTATCAGTTTGTCAAGTTGTCAAGTACAAGCTAGACATGCGTCTGATGTAAATACCGCGTATCTATATGGGAAACTAGATACAAATATATACATAAAGCTACTTGGGAAGGTATATGTTTCTGGAAGTAACTAAGCCCGACACGCGAGGTGTGTACGTAATAAAACTGGAAAAGTTATTGCTGACTTGAAGTAATGGGCCCTTGTGACATAGTTGACTGAGTATTTGAAGGTCAATGAATTTGCAAATATCTTTATGTGTCCATGCATTCTTATACATAAATTAGCTTTAGTATCATCATAGCAGTGCACTAAATGATTTGAATATCATTAGACCTCCGTAGGAGATCGCGAGAGCCGTCCAATACCTTGGGAAGGAATTCAAAATATAAAACCTTGGGAAATCAAGAGTGTCTCAATTTACAGATCGAACATCTTGATAGTGGCACTCGTACACCAAATAATATATATCGAAAGAGTTGTCTAACACTTCGATATGGATGTAGCACATGGTGCTAAGTCATTTATTGTGCGTCCAACACTTGGGTGTGGACAACGACATCTTTCACCATCTTAATAGGGGGAGAAACTCCTAGGGTCGTGGTGCCATAGCTCGGAGGTGCTTTGCTATAGTTAGCTAGGTATACTAGACCCAATAACTCACTCGCAGCGAACTATTTAGCTTGCCATAGTTTTGTTCCTACCCAAAAGTACTGGATTGAGATCAAACACATTCTGAGATATCTTATCAGCATGAAAGACTGGGGTCTACTCTATCCACAACTTGGTAAACGAGACATTATAGGATATGCCGATGCAGAATATTTATCAGATTCACATAAAGGCCGATCACAATCGGGTTATGTATTCTTGTATAGAGATACTGCAATTTCATGAAGATCCATGAAGTATACGATGGTTACTACATCCTCGAACCACGCGGAGATTCTTGCATTACATGAAGCCGACAGAGAATGTTTTTGGTTACAGTCTATGATCATCCATATCAACGGGAGTTGCGGTCTGAATTCTATCCAAGATAAATCGACGACACTTTATGAAGACAACGCAGCTTGTATCGTTTAAGTCAAAAGGCAAATTTATTCAAGATGACAAAACGAAGCATATTTTACCAAAGTTTTTCCACATACACGAGTTACAGAAGACGAATGAGATCGACATTGTTCAAGTCCATTTAGAAGATAACCTGGCTGATCTATTCACGAAGGCTCTTGCATATCCTATATTCAAGAGATTAGTTCATGAAATCAACATGCGCAGTTTACAAGATTTATTATCTCAGAGAGATCGACGTCAGGGGGAGTAGTCCCAGCCTGACGTGAACACATGCGTGTTGTACTCTTTTTCTTGATAGCGCAGTTTTTATCCTCGAAGGTTTTATTAGCTGAAGGCTTTAATGAGGTAACGTATACGCGTCTACAACCTATACATGGCATATGATTGTACTTTTTCCCTGCATAGCTTTTTGCCAAAGGGGTTTTGCTAGACATAGTTTTTAATGAGGCAAGTCATCCTAGTACGGAACACCCTAAGGGGGAGTGTTAGAAGTTGGGTCCAAGCCCAAGCTAAGAACTTAACAGGGTTGGGTGTCCTATATAGACTCCTAGCAAACCCATAGGCCCATTAGGGTTATGGGGAGAGTTAGAGTAGAATAGGGAATCCTTCTGGGTTGTCTATAAATAGAACTGTACTATGTACAGAGAACATGGTTATGATAATCAATAAATCTTTTTCTCTCTTGTTCATGCTTTACTATTATTCTGTTCTAGATTGATCATATCCCAACAAAAAATACTTTATGTCCTTTTTTCCTTCTCCATATGCCCCATAACTTCAGTACTAGGGATTAAGACCACCTATCCTTTGTAGCTTGTAAGTTGTAAAACAATTCTAAGATGAGGGCATATTGATTCAAGAACATTGTCTCTATGTTAAAAAAAGTAACAAAATTAAAAGGAGATGGAGATAAACATATCTTCAATCGAGAGAAGAAAACAAAAAATGGAATCCAATTAGCAATCGCACCCGCAGGAGACAGAGATATGGTAGAAAAAATGAGGTTTAGATTTTTATGATATACACATAATATGAAGAAAGACCTAAAAGCCCCTCAACCCAAATCAACTCCAACCACTAATTGGTTAACGGGTCAACCTGTGGGTCAATCTTAATAACACTAACCCGACATGCTAAGTTCTCGTGTCTAGCAGGTCAAGCTATTTATGACCCAAACTCCTTTAAACCAGGTCGGGTTTAAGTCGCGCTGTCGTGTTCGGGTCCGATTGACAACCATAGATTTGACCCTCTGTTGGGAGCTCAAACCAACTTTTTGTTAGGGCCAACCTTCTTTTGAAGTGGTTTTCGAAGTATCTTGATCCAGAGATGTTCTTTGACCAATCTCCAACAATGCCTAATGTCGTTACTTAAGATGAGAGCTCTACATCAATGTTTCAAGCTCCAACAATATGATTTTGTGTTTGTCAGACAAACTCTGAGCTCCCATCGTGAGAGATTGGAACTCGATGTAAGAGCTCTATATCAATATTTCGTGCACCAAAAAAGAAGCGCATGGCACTAATGCACCAAATTCCTTTTTAGTGGTTGTTCAGCATATATCAGAGTGATTGTTTACTAAGTGGCTTTAAGGTAATTGGATGATAAAAAATATACGAGATGCCGGATGATAGTTTTCTTCCAAAAGTATTTTCGGGACTGCTTTGGGAGTTTAAGAATTGGAAGGAAAAAATAAATAAATGCCAAAGAATGTTCTTCGGAAAAAAAACAAGCAAGTCCCTCAGAGCATCTATAGCAGCTGGGTTGGTTTGAAATAGGGCTGCAACTTTTTTCTTAAAGTCTAATTTTTCCAATTTTAATATTTGTTCTGAAAAATATTGGAAATTGGAAACGTAAAATTAGATAGGAATCGGAAACGTAAAATATTGGATAGGAATCGGATAGCCTTTTGCCATTTCGATTTTCCAAATTTTTTGATCTGATTCTTCCGAATAACATCCAACTACGATTCCATAGATTGGCAATATTCCATAGACCTAAATTCACTAGTGTACACCACATATTTAATGATCATAAGATTTGGGGTTTACCTTTAGGCATTTACTTGGGTTTTATGGCACTAAAAAACTAAAGTAGTAGTGGGTGGTTTTTTTTTTATCTCGCTTCACCTTTCACCTTTCTCTAAAGAGGCTGTCATAGATATTTGGTGATATTTAATTTGGTCTTAAAGCAGGTTACTTAAGCTTGTAAGATGATGTTTTATTTTGTGAACTTTATCATTTGGACTTAAGTAGGTTGTCTCTCCAAGAAGTTGTATCTAGATAGAGGCATAACACTCTTATTTATAGACCATAAGAATCCTAAAACCTACATCTAAATTGGAAAGTCCAAAAACTGTTAGTTATCACCGACTTTTCAATTTTATTCTCAAAAATATACATTCCAAAAAATTATGAAATAATTATGTAAAATAGATTAATGATTTTCCTAAATCTTTATGAAGTTTCAGCCCAATCGGATTTTTCTAAGTTACTCTGCTTCTCAATTTTTGTCAGCTGCCATTTTGGCTTGAAAATTATTTTTCTTGATTTGGAAATTTGTTCTCCTCTTTTGCACCAAGTTACTTCTAATTCCTTGGAGAATCTTCATCAATAACTTTTGTAAATAGTTTGAAGACTTGCATTTAGAATAAGATCTCCAATAGTACTTTAAAATTCGGCTCTTTCTTGCAAATTGCACATGTATTTTTGTATAACTTGAAAATCATGAAATAATCATATAAGTCTTATTTATTAATAAAAATGAGGCTTAAGAAGCTTTAAATAGAAGGTTCGAAATTGTCATTTTACATGCTCATCAAAAATCCCCAAACTTAAAGTTTGATAATCCTCGAACAAAGAAAAATAATAAAAACATAACACTTTCATGGTTAAAACGATTGCATTTAGCGTATGCAAACAAGCCGTTAAATCTATAAGTTTCCCCCAATAAAGCGAGCTTTGTCTCGTGAGAGTTTGCAGTAAGTGTGCCCACAAAAGTCGGTAAAAACATTCTAGGAATTTAAATAATCTTTAGGTAATTTTCAATGACTATCTTTATTTATCAATTGTAAAAACATTATGAAGAGAAACACCTAAAAGTTTACTTCCTTCACAAATATATATTTATAAAATCATTGAGTTTATCAAAAACTAGAGATAATATATAATAATTAAATAGAGTTTCATTTTTTTTTAATATTCTTGAGTGTTGTGAAAGTAGATATTGCGAATAAGACTTTATTTAGAGGCTTTTTAGTCAATATCCAGTAGTCCCGTATTTTGTGAAACAAATCCAACAGTTAGTTTGACAAGTGCCTTAGTCAATTTGAATCCTTTGTTTTTTTACTTTGAGAAATAACTATAAGCCTTTTATTTTGGTATTTGTGGTTTTCTTTAGTAAAACCTTCGTAATATAAATTTTTGGTCGACAATCTCGGCTAGTTGGCTCAGGTTGCCGAGGTTTGGTGCCCTTTCGTGACCTAGACTTTGAATTCTTACAAAGTAATCTTTTTTCATTGCTCCTTTCATATAGTTCATGGCTATACTAGAGATTCGTGATAATTCTTCCTCTTTCGATTTTAAGTCATGCGAGTATGATTTAAAGTTTTTTAGCTATTTGGCTCATAAATATCTTTATTTTACTTTTTATAGGACCAGACTTATTCTTAGGCAGCTGTTTCCTTTGTAGTGGATCATTCCTATCTTAAATACTTGATTTTCTTTTAATTGGTCAAAATTTTATCAAAGTAATAAATGCAAAGACTAACGTGAAGTGCATGTTATGAGAACTATCAATTAACTTAATGTAGTCTCCTTATTTTATTAGGGGACAACAATAATCACTCGTTGGGTCGGGTTTGATACTGAACCGGAGGAGGGCACCACTCAACTCTCTTCGGGTTCCTCTCTGTCTCTCTGGTTGCGTTCGAGATCGTTGAGGAAGAGTAGTCTGCTTGAAGAAGGAACAAGAAGAAGAAAATCATATTCTTTTTGGTTTATCCCTCCCCTGCTATTAATAGGGAGGGTTTGACCTAGGAGCATCCGTGCTCACGTGCCCTGGGAAATTCCTAGGCTATCCCTTCAGGTTCGTGGGATTGGGTGCTCGCTGTTACCATTCTTTAGTCGCTGGCATTTACTCGACTTTTGGGGATATTTGTTGAGTGGCTTCGTTGGAGTTTCTGCGCATCGAGTATTGGACGAGCGACGATCTTGCTCATCGGTTGACCTGTCATCTTGCTGCTCGAATGAAGTGAGGTTGTGGTCGTTGACAGAGCTTGCTCATTTAGACGACATGTCACTTCGTTACTAGCGGGAGCGTGCTCCTACAATTGCCCCCCCTCAGGTCTGATTTTTGAGGAAGATCTGAGGTAGTCTGGCCGTATGTGGAGCTCATTGTATTAGGAGGCGTGTGACAGTATGTCTGGCACTGTCTTGGGAGGGGGGCTCATTATTAAATTCGTGGGAAAGTGTGTGGTCTGACTGCTAGTGCAGTGTGCAACGTGTTGAATCATACGCATGGGCCCACTGAATTTGAAATAAAATTGGCTCTTCACATGTTTAAAGAGGCTTTCTCTTCCATTATAAAGATCGTCTCTTTCAATTCAACTGTTTTGGTTTTGATTTCTTGATTGCAAGAGCTGAACATTTGAGCATTTAGGTTGGAGCTGGAGGCATCTGGGTAGGAACTGCATTTGGGATTTCACGGGTAAGTTTTACAGAAACTCTATTTATTTATCGTGATATTCTGTGTTGTATATGGTTTTGAACTGCGTGAAACACCTGAGCTAATCGGGGAATGCACCGCCTACCGGTGGTAACCAGAGAGGTTGGGGTGACTTTGGTGCGGGGATGAATCGTGCTATTCATCAAGGAGTCACAAAAATTTGTGGTGACCGTGCCAGGAAATGAGAGTGGGGGGGGGGGGTAGCCCCTCCCTAGGGTGCCCTAGTAAGTTAGGTGGCCATTTTGCCCTTTGTTCCCTTAGGGTTGAGCCTGGCGTTTGCGTCTGGCTCATGTAGGGACATACGAGCGCTGAGTACGTGTCGGTATATAGTTACGAGGGAAGGACAGGCAAAAGCGAGCCGAGAAATGGTTGTCTCTGAGGGCGAATCATCGACGGAGGGCTCTACGGCCGTTCCATCGGGAGCCGTCCCAGTAGGGTGGGTGGGTGGCCATGACCACAAGGCAGGGACATCGGTGCCTCGTGACTTGAGGGCCGAGTCACGGGCAGACTTCATGGTGCGAGGGAGAGTTCCTGGAGATCTGGCCCATGAGTTCATTATAAGTTCCCGCGAGAGGGTGGTTTATGTGCCTTTTTGGCCTTATCCAAGCGAGTGGAGGTTGCCTGGCTCGTTGGCCGATTACGAGAGTCCAGGGATCACGATAGAGTTCCTGGACGAAGTGAACGAGCAAGAAAAGGCTCGAGGAAGAAGTGCGTGGATATGGCCGGATTGCCAGACATTAGCGTCCAACCAATACATCGTTTATTTCGGTCAATTTGATGCGGGGTTGAGGTTTCCTTTAGATGATTTGACCAAAAAATGTCTGAACTCGTTTGGCCGATCCCCGGGGCAAATGAACGGTAACTTTTATCGGGTAATGACGGGGTGCCGACTGATTAATCAGTCGGTGCCGCCTCGTTGGAATGTAGGTTGTGGGGACATAATGGTCGTTTATAAGACGGGACGTTATCCGCGTCAATGGAATATTATTCCTGAGGGAATGGGGGCAGAACATAATGGGGCTGAGGCGATAGTAGAACTGGCATTTCCTCGTGTTACACGTTCACGAGCACGTGCGGGTTGTGAGGGGCCATAAACTCGGACCTCAGCCAAGGCTAAAAAAGTAGTAGGTAAGGCTGTCCAGGGTAAAGAAGGTGATACAGGTCTAAGGTATTAGAGAATCATGCGTACCTGCGCGCCTGAGTGTAGGCATTGGTATTATATAGTTCGTAAATCCGGTGAGCCGAAGATTTTTAAGTTGCCGACTAGTGGAAATTATTGGTGTCGGCATCCGATCCTGGTGACGGGGGCTTTTGATTATGATAACGGGCCCAACCGTCATTTACACCATAACGTGTTTAATACGAAGTGTGCGTTCCTTGTTTTAATTTGTAAAAGTTGTGCGATCATTTGTTATTTGTTGACTAAATGATTGCTCGTTATTCTACAGGTGTGACGTTAGCGATGGTAACTTATAAGTCGTCTCATTTGCGTGTGCTCGATCATAAAAATAAAAAGTGCCAAGTGTTGACGAATATTCTAGACGGGAAGTTTGACTCTAACAAGTAATGGTCAGTGAGCAAGTATAGTGAGCCTCGTACACGTCCTGTGAGCAATACTTATTATGTGGAGAGCATGCACAGTTATAAATCGGTGGAGAGTGTTGGGATGAAGCCGAGATTCCTAAGTGCGAGGGGAAAGAATTTGTCCGGCTCGAATGCGGCCGCGCCTGTTGTCGCAGGGTAGAGCCCTGGGCTTTGGGGGGTCAATGGTCACACGGAGGATTCCCCGGTCGCAAAGCGGTAGAGGTCAGTGACCGTCGGGCTTTTGAACGAAGACACATGACAACTACGAGGTAAGGAAAAAGAGTCGTTGTCTCATTCCTTCGTGGTGGAAGGGACCCTTTCAGTAGGGAGTGACAAACTCTTCGGGGGCTGTTTGCCAGATGGGGAAGTGCAAAGTACCTCTTAGAAGGATAAGGAAAAGAAACGTCTTGCTGAGGCATTAGATGATCCTTGAGTTCGTCGTGCAGCGGTCGTTGCAGCTGTCCGAGTAAGTTATTGCTATATTGGTTGTATCTTCGTTATCATCAAACTTATGAGTAATAAATCTTTTTGTTTATTTAATGCAGGGTACCCTTACGCTTGAGGCCTCGTTACTCTGGGCCAATAACCTTGCCCATAGTAACGCCAAGCTGGAGTTGCGGCTTGAGGAAATGATGGCCTCGCAGAAAGAGCTCGTTACGGAGGCTGTTCATCGTGAGCTAGCAGAGCATGTTACGAATGTGACCGCTGGGCTCGAAGAGCAAGTAAAAATTGTGACTGATGAGAAGCTTGCGGTAGAGGGTAACCTGGAGGTGACCCATGGACGATTGAGGTCTCTGTCGTTGGAGAAGGAAGCAAGCGAGCAGACACTCCGTGAAGGGTTAGCAGGAGCGAAACATGTGGCAGATGGGCTGCAGGGTCGTGTTGCCGAGATAGTGGAAGGCAACGCTCGTTTAGAAGCAGAGTTTCGGTCGTCAACGAAGTGGTGGGTGGATATGTTGGCTCTGCCATTGCTGGTGCTGCGACAAACGCAAGACATACCTGAATTGCGCCATCTAGGATATTCCGGACGTCAAGGCCCTTTGCCTCTCAGGGGTAAGATAGATATTACCCCTAAGGAGGAGGCGCAACTTGAGGAGGATGACAGAGTGGCAGCTGTCCAACCCCCTGAGTGAATTGTAAGATCGTTCTGTAGTTCCCGTAGTGCGGAGGGTGTGAAAGACAACTTTTATGACTTGATGCTTTGGTATGTAAACTTAAGATGCTCGTTGGGCCTTTGTCTGTAAACTTATGTTGCTAAACTGGTTGTGTTTCTTGATATATTTATGTTTACGTATGTTTAGTATACGTTTATCGTATTATTGACAACGTGGGAGTGCCCTCGTTATGAGGGTCTCGTTGTAGCGATGTGGTGATAGATTAATGTAGACGAAACATCATATCCGTTATCAATGCGAATTGTAAGTTCCAAGGGGCAGTGGGTGGGGCCATATTGGGAGACGTGGGTAGCATTTTATAGGCGCAGTAATTAGGAGTATGATACTTTAAAGAGGGGGATGGCTCTTGGATTTCCCCAAGGTCATTAATGCGGCCTTTTATATATATAGGTTTGTGGGAGAGAGATGCTAACACACATTAGCAAAACCTGTGGGAGGGGCACTTCAAGTTTAGCATTTGGAGCTTGGAACCAGAAAGCAGACATCGAGGGGAGAAAGATGCAGATGCGGTCGAAGTAAGGTTCGAAGTACGGGTAACCAGTTGGATGGAGTTTTATAGTAAGTTCTACTATGGTGAGCGTGGGCTTGCTGGGAAGCCGTTAGTGCGAACTCATATCGAGCCATCTACCCTTCCCTTGCCTGAGAGGAAGATACAGGAAAAACGGTGGTTTTGGTACCTTATTTTGCGGGACCAAGTGCAGAATTGTGTAAGCCATGAAGTTGTGTTGCGTGCGATGGCCGAGGAGGACGTCAGAGCGGCTAGTTGTGAGAGACCGGGCTACGGACGATGAGAGAAGTCGTATCTCTGTTGTTCCTGATGTATTTGCTTTGAATCAAATCTTTTTGTGTTGTGTTTAGTCTTGTCTATCAGATATCTTGGTAGAAAGTTGTAGGGAATTGAATTGTCTTTTATTTTATTTTGAGATTAAGTCCGACGAACAGTAATATATATCGTGGTCGTTATGCATGTTAATTAGCAACAACTTTTCCGACGATCTTTTTAAATATTCTGTTGTTTAGACGATCAGTTTGTTGGAAAGAACAGGTCTACTTTGTGAGGCACGAAGTGTTCGACCAAACTTTTTACTTAGTCCTCGCTGAACTAAATCACCTTGGTCGTGAGGACGACTAGGTCTGTTGAGCTAGGCGTGAAGTGCCCGCAAAAACTTTTCGAGTAGTCCTCATTGGACTAAATCATTTTGGTTGTACATGCTGATTAGTATGTTGAACTAGGTGCGCAGTGCCTACTTCAAGGACACCTCAACGTTCGTGCTTTGCGAGGACGACCTATTTCAAAGATGCCCCCAGATACGTGATTTTGTTTTTATGTCAAAACACGACTTTCATATTTTACGAGGGCGGCCTACTTCAAGGATACCTCGACTTTCGTACTTTGCGAGGACGACCTGCGTCAAGGACACCTCCACTTTCGTGCTTTGCGAGGATGGCCTACGTCAAGGATTCCCCCAGTTAAGTGATTTCGTTTTTACGTCAAAAAATGACTTTCATATTTTGCGAGGGCGGCCTACATTAAGGACACCTCAACTTTCGTGCTTTGCGAGGACGACCTGCTTCAAGGATGCCTTGACTTTTGTGTTTTGTGAGGATGACCTATGTCAAGGGCGCCCCCAGTTACGTGATTTCATTTTTACGTCATAAAAATGACTTTCATACTTTGCGAGGCCGACCTACATCAATGACACCTCGACTTTCATGCTTTGCGAGGACGGCCTACGTCAAGGACGCCCCCAGTTACGTAATTTCATTTTCACGCCAAAAAATGACGTTCATATTTTGCGAGGGTGGCCTACATCAAGGACACCTCGACTTTCGTGCTTTGCATGAACGACTTACATCAAGGATGCCCCCAGTTACGTAATTTTGTTTTCACATCAAAAAATGACTTTCATATTTTGTGAGGGCGACCTACATCAAGGATACCTCGACTTTCGTGCTTTGCGAGGATAGCCTACGTCAATGACGCCCCTAGTTACGTAATTTTGTTTTCACGTTAAAAAGCGACTTTAATATTTTGCTAGGGTGGCCTACTTCAAGAACATCTCGACTTTCGTACTTTACGAGGATGGCCTACGTCAAAGGCACCTCGACTTTTGTGCTTTGCGAGGGCGACCTACGTCAAGGACGCCCCCAGTTAAGTAATTTTGTTTTACGTCTAAAAATGACTTTCGTATTTTGTGAGGGTGGCCTACTTCAAGGATACCTCGACTTTCGTGCTTTGCGAGGATGACCTACGTCAAGGATGCCCCCAGTTATGTAATTTCATTTTTGTGTCAAAAAACGGTTTTCATATTTTGTGAGGGCGACCTACTTCAAGGACACCTCGAATTTCATACTTTGCGAGGACGGCCTACTTCAAGGACTCCCCCAGTTAAATGATTTCGTTTTTACGTCAAAAATGACTTTTGTATTTTGCAAGGGCGACCTACTTCAAGGACACCTCGACTTTCGTGCTTTACGAGGATGGCCTGCGTCTAGGGCACCTCAGTTACGTAATTTCATTTTATAAAACAATTTTTATCTCGTTGAAGGCGAGTGATCATATAACTAGGATCTACGCTTGGGATTGTGATGTTGAAATTGAAATTATATTGAGCACGAGTGATCATCTACATGTGATGTATTTCTAATGAACCCATTTGCGAAGGTTCATGGCATTCCAGGGGGATTTGAGTTCCTCTTCGTCGTGGTTGAGTAGGTAGTATGTGCTCCCATTGGCGATGCGGGATATGAGATAAGGGCCTTCCCAGTTAGGCTGTAGTTTACCCTTGTTATGATTGTGAGCTGTTGGGAAGACTTTTTTTTATGACGTAGTTGCCTTCGCAAAACTGCCGAGGGATTACTCGCTTATGATATCTTCTTTTCAATGTCTCTTGATACCGTAGTATCCGGGAAGAAGCTTCCTCCCTGGTTTCATCTATAAAGTCAAGGTTCTTAGCGAGTAGTCAATCATTGATTGTACTGTCAACAATCTGGGATCTCGTCATATTAGCAACGACTTCAGTAGGGAGTACTGCTTCGGAGCCATAGGTGAGCATAAACGGTGTGAAGCCCATACTTTTCTGAGGGGTCGTTCGGTAGGACCACAGAACGTGGGGTAGCTCATCCACCCAGCGACCCTTTACCGTGCCCAGTCATTTACTGATTCCGTCGATGATGGTTTTGTTAGTGGCCTCGGCTTATCCATTTCCTTGGGAGTATCTGGGGATCGAAGGGAGGATTTTTATATGATAAGGTCGTACAAAATCTGCGACTTTTCTTCCCACGAATTGTGTTACATTGTCGGTTATCAGTACTGTAGGGACGCCAAACCGTGTGATAATGTGTTTCAATTGGAACGTGATGACCTCTTCCTCTCTAATCCGAGTGAGGGGTATTGCCTCGACCCATTTGGTAAAATAGTCCATTGCAACCAGTAGCCATTGACATCTCCCGCGCGCCATAAGGAGAGCCCCGACGATGTCAAGTCCCCATATTACAAACGGCCAGGGGTAGGAAACTGTATGGAGATCGACGGCTGGTGTGTGGATTATGTGCCCATAGAATTGATATTTATGGCATTTTTGGGCGTATGTTATGAAATCTTGCCTTATAGCTGGCCAGTATAGTCCGTGGGTACAAGAACGGTCAGCCATGGAATGACCCACTGTATGTGCGTCACAGACACTGTCATGGATTTCTGCGATAACGGTATTGATTTTCTCTCCGGTAATACAAGTGAGGTGCGAAGCATATAGGCTTGCTCGTAAGAGTTTTCCATTAACCATCGTATATTTGCGGGCTCTGTTGTAGATGCTCTCGGCCGCTGATCGGTCATTAGGAAGGATGTGGTGTTCCCTGAGGAATTCAAGGAGTGGTTGGCGCCAGTCGGGGGAAACGAGTAGGTCAGCTTGCATGGCTCGTATTGGGTTTAAGGTAATACTCGGTCTATCAAGGATATTAATCTGGATGATGCAGAGTTTGTCACCGATGATTCCTGCTAGATACGCAAGGGTGTCTGAGTGTCTATTCTCTCCACGGTGGATATGTTCGAGGTTGACCTTGTATAACTTGCTTAGTCATTGTTTCAGGGTTTCCATGTAGCTGGCCATTCTGCCGTTGGCCTGGAATGTCCTGCTATGCTGGTTAACAACTAGCTGCAAGTCGGTAAAGATATAAAGTTCTTCCACGCCCAGGGCTAACGTTGTTTCTACTCCACATAACAATGCCTCGTATTTAGCCTCATTGTTACTGAGGGGGAAATTGACCCATATGGCTTTCTCGATTTTCTCATTGGTGGGAGTAACTAACACTATGCCAAGACCAGAGCCGCCAGTGTTGATGAATCCGTCAGTGTATAGCTTCCATCCCTAGTATATGCTGGCTTGTCTACATCAATGTGGGTGTCGAGGTTATCCTCCTCGTCGTTATGCTAGTTGTTATCATCTATGGGGAGGTCTGCGAGGAGGTCGGCCGCTGCCTGTCCTTTGATTGAGACTCGTGGTGTGCCAGATGTTAAACTCTCCTAGTGTAATTGCCCATTTTGTGATCCAGTGTGTTTTATCTTTCTTCGCAAAAATCTCTCGCAGTGGTTGGGTGGTGATGACCTTGATTTTGTGTGCCTGGAAATATGGTCGTAGTTTCTGTGAGGCATATCTAGAGCGAGGGCCTGTTTCTCCATAGTGGAGTACCGCAGTTCTGCTCCCATAAAGGTTTTACTGACAAAATATTATGGCTTTTCCGCTTTGTTTGCCGTACATACGAGGACCGTGCTGATAGATTCATCTGTATTGCTAAGGTACGAACTAGTAACTCGTGCTCGGTTGGGGCACTGAGTATGGGTAGAGTAGCTAAGTAATGCAGCATATTTTGAAAGGCTATCTCACATTCATCGTTCCATTGGCATTTTCTGTTCTCCCGAATGCACTAAAATAATGGGCGACATTTGCAGGAAGCTTTATAAATGAAGCGTTCAAGGGCTGTAATTTTTCCAGCGAGGACTTGTACTTGCTTTAACGTCCGTAGTGATTGCATACAGGTGAGAGTACGGATTTGATCAGGGTCGGCCTCGATTCCACGTTGGGTGACGAGGTGTCCGAGGAACTTTCCCGAGGAAACCCCAAAACTGCACTTCTCCGGGTTAAGATGCATCTTATAAGACCGTACCTTCGTGATGACTGTCTCGAGGTCGTTAAGGTGGTTGCTACTCAGTCTGCTTTTGACTAGCATGTTGTCAATATTGACCTCTACTATTTTGCCCAGCTGTTCTTCAAACATGGTGGTTACGAGGCATTGGTAAGTAGATCCCGCATTCTTCAGGTCGAAGGGCACGACTGTATAGTAGTATTGGTTTTTTTCGGTGGTGAAGGACGTGCATTCTTGATCTTCTACTACTAATAGTATTTGGTTGTATCCTGAGTAGCCGTCCATGAATGACAACCGCTCGTGGCCGGCCATAGAATCGACTAGTCTGGTAATGAGGGGCATATGAAAACTATCTTTTGGGCAGTGTCGGTTGAGGTCGGTAAAATCGATGCACACTCGGGTTTTCCCATTCTTCTTCGGTACCGCAACCATATTTTCTACCCACCGTGGGCTGTCAACAAGTCATATAAACCTTGTGTGCAACAAATTTTGGATCTCATCGTTGATAGCCCCGCGTAGCCGTGGTGCTGTTCGGCGAGGTTTCTGCTTGACGGGATTGGCCTTTTCATGATCATGTAAATGATGACAGGCCAACGCAGGGTCTATGCCTGACATTTCGTCAAAGGACCACGCGAAGATATCTTTGAAATACCGGACGAGTATGATGAGGTCTGCTCGCTCGTCACCTCTCAAGAAGGAGCCAATATATGTTGTTCTCTTGGGGCCATCGATGTCAATCGGAATGACTAGCTTCACGAGGGGCGGGGTCCATGATTTACTGTAGGTACTTATAATGGCATCGTTTTGGTCATGTACTGTATTTGGGAGTATTAGGTTGTTCAGGTGGCGAGGAACGGGGGACGAGTCCACCGACATGGGCCCGTACCCTGTTCGTTGCTAATCCTCTCGCTCGATATGTTTTCCTTTCTTTTTTGTGTTCTCTTGATTGATTAAATTTTGTAGTGAGTTGGCGTAGCAGACACGGGCTATGACCTGACAGCCTCGTATCTGGTAGGGGCCGAACTTTGTTGAGAAGCGTATTACCTGGAGGTAGGAGGAGGGGACGGTCTTCATGGCATAAATCCAATCTCGTTCTAGAATTCCATTGTAGTGCACTGTGGGACTGTTGATGACGATGAAAATTGTAGGTACTACAATGGGCCTGCCTGTACCTGAGTGACGAGCTCTCCTATGGCTCATTCATTGGACCTGTTAAAACTAGAAATCTCTTTCTTGGAGGGTGCAAGGCAGTCCTGCATGTTCATGTTGCAAAGGGCATCATAGTAAAGGATGTTAACGCCACTACCGGAGTCGACCAACATTCTCTTAACGAGGACGCCACCTACGATGATCTAAATAACAAGGGCGTCGTCATGAGGGTGAGAAACTGTGCCAAGGTCGTGATCGGTGAAGTAGATGGCTTGTTCTAGCGGAGGGCGAGTGGTTGCTTCAATGCCGTGAGCGGTTCGCTGGTTCTCGGTTAGGCGGTAACATTGGCTCGTTGAATTGGAGACGGAATGCCTCGAAGGGGCTTGGTTGAGGTCGCCCAATATTATCTCAGATATTGCTAAATGTTCTGGTGCCCGTATGTTTTCTGCGTGCTGGTCAAAGGTGGGGTGAGGCGTTTTCTCAGCGGGTGGGATTGGTCTTTTGAGGTAACGTGTATAACAGCCGAAGCGGAACCAAGTTTCGGTCATATTGATGAAATCGTAATATTCCTTGGTTGTATGATCATGTATCTCGTAATGCGCACCATAAGGGCAACCAGGTCGGTCAGGTTTGTTGCGAGGTTTTCTGTACTCGGGGTCATTCTTGACAGCGAGGATTAGGTCCGCCCGTAAAATGGTCAGGTCGCTGGGAGGATAACGTTCCCATCGGGTGGTTCTCTATTATCCGTCCCTGGGTGCTTCTGTGTTATCTCATGGGTTGCGATCTGTACGTCGTTTGTTCCTGTTATCGTTTGGATCTTCGCGGTGATCCCGTGAGTGTTTGGGTACCTCAGAACGTACTACCGGCGTAGGTGTAAATATGGTGCTCAGGAGGGCGGTGGTTTGCGAGGCAGAGGCACGGTTTTCCGCTTCTACGTTTTGATATTTACCGACCTTCTCATACAGGTGCTTGAGGGTTTCAGGCCGATTTCTATGTAGGGCCTCGCGCAACTTAGAACCGGGGAGATATGCGCCCATGAAGGCGAGGCAGGCGGTTGGCGCATCAAATCATTCTATGACGGTGAGCTTGCTTTTGAACCTTGATAGGAAAGAGTTGGTGGTTTCTCCAATTTTTTGTTTCAGGGAGAATAACTCCGTTAACTATTTCTTTGACTACTGGTTGTGGAGGTACTTCTCTATAAATGCCAACGAGAGTTGTTCGAACGTTGATATAGAATTGTGTTCGAGACTCTGAAACCAGACGAGGGCCCTATCAGACAAGGTCGAGGGGAATAGACGACACATGTGTTCATCTGTTTGATGCTGTAGGTCGATGCTGTACTGAAACTTGGATAGGTGCTGCCCAAGATCCTGGCAACCGGTGAATGCCTCTATTTTAGGTCGATAGTAACTTTGGCATGGCGCGTAGCTCCGTATGGCCGCAGTGAATGGTGTATTGTGGATTCGACAGAGCGTCTCCGTGGTTAACCGCCTAGTTGGGTTCGTGCCTTGCATTGTCCGGATAAGTACTTCCACGGACGCTGCTGTTAGCGGTTGCTGGTCATGGGTTCCCGCGACCCCTCTATGAATGGCTTCGCCTCTGGTTGATGACTCGTCAACGTGGCTGTCGTAGTTGTGGGCATAGGTCGGTCCCGAAAAGGGCATTCCTGGGTATCGGTCGTAAAACCTCTCATTGTACGCGTGGTTCCGGTCGTATTGGGGTTGATAGTCGTGGCCGTGAGGGTAGGAGGGGTCATCAGGACTATAAGGTGGATGCCATGGTGACTATTTTGCATGGTCGTCGCCATAGCGGTCACCGTAATCCATGACAGGATTTGGTACGGGGTGGTCGTGAAGCTGGGGAGCATATCGACCGGGAGGGTGTGGGTCGTTATGGCTGAGCTGGTAAGCCGGTCAATGCTGCTGTGGGCCCGTACCATGGTGAATCGTGGTGTGCGGAGGCATAGCTGGTCCTCGAGGTGGTACGTAGGGCTGGTAAACTGGCGTTACCGAGGTTTCAGCTGCAGGGTTAAGATTTGCTTCATTCTCATGAGCTGGTTCGTGCGGGGTCGACTCGCTTAATGACGCGGAGGTCACCGGACCGCCTTGTAGCGGATGAGTATTAGCGACGAGGGTGTCACGTAGAGTATCGTTGGCGAGTTGGAGTTGTCGTATTTGGTCATCTTTTGTGGACATCTGCTCCTGCAGCTGTGCCAGCGCCGCTCTCATCTCGCCCATGACTTGTTCTTGGGACTGATTGCAGGTGAAAACCACCATCGTTGCTCGGAAGATGCTTTGGTGGGGAATGCAGACGGTTCTAGTTGTAGTCTCCTTATTTTATTATGGGACAACAATAATCATTCGATGGGTCGGGCTTGATACTGAACCGGGAGGGCACCGCTCAACTCTATCTGGGTTCCTCTCTATCTCTCTGGTTGCGTTCGAGATCGTTGAGGAAGAGTAGTCTGCTTGAAGAAGGAAGAAGAAGAAGATCAGATCTTTTTTGGTTATCCCTCCCCTACTCTTTATAGGGAGGGTTTGACCCAGGGGCATCCGTGCTCACGTGCCCTGAGAAATTCCAAGGCTATTCCTTCAGGGTCGTGGGATTGGGTGCTCATTGTTACCAATCTTTAGTCCCTGGCATTTGCTCAGCTTTTGGGGATTTTGTAGAGTGGCTTCGTTGGAGTCTCTATGCATCGAGTGTTGGACGACCGACGATCTTGCTCGTCGGTCGACCTCTCGTCTCGCTGCTCGAATGAGGTGAGGTTGTGGTCATTGACATAACTTGCTCATTTAGATGACTTGTCACTTCGTTACTAGTAGGAGCGTGCTCCTACACTTAAATCTCCTACTAATTAAAGGGTATTGCATCTAGCTTTAGATTAATATCCAAAATTTTCAAGGAAAATATTTGATAAACGTTGTAACTTATCGGTATTTATGATTAAAATATTTTGGGACATAACCAAACGATTTCATGTTATGAAAATTTTCCATAAAAATTTCATAAACTACTAAAAAAATATTGTCTTTACTTTTCTATAAAATACAACTCGATGGATTGACTCAATCACTGAACATCCATACTCAAAGCTCCACTTTCATCCTATAACATATACTCTGGAATCCCTGCACACTAAACAAGATACATTACTTAACCATTCAAATAAAATAAAGGAACATAACTTACCTGGCTTACTTGTCAGGAATATCTCTCCCCCTTTTTGGCACAGATGAACAAAGGGTAAAAGAAAATAGGAGAAAAGAAAAAATGACCAGGGAATCAAAATGACTAACAAGCATGAAATAAGCGAAACACTGAATAGATGAACATGATATATCAGCAGGTATTCTCAAAAGAGAAACTATTAGTACATAGCTGATCCAAAAAGTTAAATTAAACAACACAAACATGCAGGTAGGATATCATAGGATAAGAGAGAGAGAAAGAAGAAGAAAATAATAGTCACAAGAGAGCTAACAATCTGAACAAAGGCAAAAGAGACCCTAAGGCTGTAAATATGGTTCATAACCAGGATCACCTGAAGAAGAACCGTGAATTGTACTGCTCAGAGCATCCACAAAAAACTGAAGTTGATGAAACTGAGTATCCATATAAGCATAAAGAGAGGGGATATCATGAGGAATCGATTTAGTAGGAGTAACTGGTACATCAGGCACTGCCTCAGTCTCCGAGTCCTCCGAACTCTCCTCTGACTCAGAATCAGTCTCAGCGACCATATGTTTCCTACTCTTTTCCTAGTACTGAAAGTTGAGAATATCATCCCGACGGTCAGCTTCCTCCCCCTCAAGAATGACATACCCCAAATCTGTCAACAGCTGAGAAATAAAGCGGCCAAACGGCAAAGCCCGTGTGTGAAGATCAGGGTTCATCGTAAGAAGTATCTCGTGTAGAATGATACTGGGCAGGTGAAAAATGTGGCCCTGGCGGTAATGATAGACCAGGTAGAGCATGTTACCCGCCAAAACATTCTTATTCCTGTGTTGGGGAAGAATATTATGGTGGGCAATCATGTGATATAAACATAACCCCCGTGATAGGTTCTTCCACCACAGATATGGACCTCTCTTCTTCCCAGCATACAGAAGACTATCCTCAAGTTCCCTCTTGGGAAGAAACTGACCAGGAACTGGGGGCCTCACCATAGGTGGGACCGAAGAAGAAACATCGTCTAAATCAATAGCATTTAAAATATCAGCCCGATGAATCCGAAACTGCACACAATCAATGGACATATTAAAACTTTTATTATTGCCAGTTCCCCGTACGTTGGAGATACAGGCATAGAAGAGCTGAACCAGTCGAGGGTAGTAGGGCAGCTTGGGTTTCACAATCCTGATCCCACCACGGGCTAAGAAATCATCAAACACGACAGAGAACTCGGGATGATACTTTCGTAAACTCGCCTCATCAACAGAGACCTCCCTCTGGTAGCCACATAACTTGAAGCCGTGTTTTGGCATCGACCAATTAGCAGGATTTTGAAACATGCCATAATTTCCGCCATTATTTTCCCGGGGAGTCTGTAGCCCATGAGTCCCCCCAAGAAGATGAAAACCTCACACCCCTGAAGCCAAAGGAATGGTACCTCTCACACCTGCTCTAGCGCCAGCCACCGCCCGACCCCTCTTGGTTGTAGCTCTTGGAGCGAGTGTCTGTAATCTCTTACGTTTGTCTCCTGCCATTATAGACAGAAGACACCCAACCTGCAGAAAAGAAATCAACCACCACTGCAAATCACCGCCAAACTAGCACTTCCCACAAAAACCAATCACAAACACCACAATCCAACCATAAGCCATCCACAAACGAACCCAACACCTGCAAGAAACAAGTATATACTTCCACAAATCCAACAATTCCCCAATACTCCAATAATTAAGCCCAAAATATACTCCAACAAGAATATACACACCAAAGCACAGTCAAAAACGCCAATGCGAAAATCACTAACCATTGCACACATTAGTCACTTGCAAGAAGAAAAGAAAAGCCATGTCCGCAGAATCCAATTCCAACAATGAAAACAATCAAACACCCAAAAATTACAAACCAGATTCTTCAATCACAAACATGAAGCAACAGTCCCAAGTCCAAGCACAAACTAACACAGTCGCAATAGGAAGAGCAAATTGAGCACGAAACTTGAAGGGGAGAGAGCAGAACAAGCTTACCAAGCCAATGATGGAAGAGAGAGTGGTTCCAAAACAAAACTAGGGTAAAACTGCCGAGATCAAACTATAAAATTGGAACGCCAAACTTTGAATTTGAAGTGGAGGAGTAGAGGAAATACCAAACGCAGAGAAATCCCTTCCAATCGAGAGCAAAATTGGGCTAGAGAGAAAAAAAAATCACAGAAGAAGATAGAGAACTCGAGTCGATGAGAGAGAGAGATAGTGAGGGGAAATAAAATTTGAGGGAGAAGATGTATTTGTTTGGGTTTCCTTTATTTATTTTTTTAAACTAAAACCGTATGTGAACAAAACCTCAAAATTGTTCGAGAATAAACTAACGTCTAAGTAGATTATTCGAAAACAAAATTTTGTATTCTAATATGAACAGTCAGACAACACAAACAAAATAAAAAGCTAAAATAATTTTTATTTTATTTTAAATGAGACATAAGAGAAACAAAAAAATTTAGAATATGAACTACTCCCGCTGTATGCACCATAGAAATAACAAATCACAATGTATATGAATGTTAGAATATAAATTTTCTTAGTATTAAAGCAACTCAGTATAGGTACCTACTCAATGTGTGTGTGCACAGTCAACCTATAACAGTAACATGCAGTTAACAGAGTGAGCAATCAAAAATAAATAACTATGTTGGAAAATTGTTTCAACTTATGCCTCTCATGGTGGTCACTCAAAATTACTAAGAATTGACTAGCAAACACTTTGTGTAAAATATGAATATAATCAATATGCAACGAATGATTCATATTTTATCAAACAAGCAGCGGAATGTGAGCTGGAAGATCGTATAGACAGGAAATCAATTGTCATTAATGGTGTCAAGTTAATTAATATAGACTCCCTACCTCTCATCTCCACTAAACTGACTGTACTAAACTCAAGATCAAACAGGTCTTGAAAATGTTACAATATAGGTAAGGGAAGGGACACAACGAAGTAAGTGTTTTGCTGGCATTCTGATACTACAGTTTACACTTTTACCCCCTTATACTTCAAATTGAGTTCACCTCCATTCATTTTGAATACTTCTTCGCTTACTTCATTTTGAGATCACCTTTATTCATTATCTTCATATAACGAGTATAGATAGAATAGGATGTGCCAAAAAAATATTAGAAAAATTCTCCTCTCATATCCATCTCCTCCACTAAAACCCCATGGTTTCACTTCTTTCTTTTTTTAACTGAAAAGTCTCAAAACAAGCGGGTAAACTAATAAAGGATTTTAGTAGAAACATGAACAACATATTTTAAGGCACAACAGGGCCTCAAACGGATAAATTTTTTGGTAAACATAGACGAAGGCCAAAAAAGTGTAACAATAAAAAGCCTATTATCATATCTTCGGTCTCACAAAGTATCTTTTTCGTCTCGAATCAAGTATAGAGAGTGTTCTATTAGACTTGCTTGAACTTGAAGTTACCATTGACAATTGATTATAAAAAATGAGATCAAAAAAAAAAATGCTGAATATGGAAAGAATTTATAAAATAACACTCGAAGCTTGTAAAAAGGCGAGATCCTCACATATCATTAGGTACGAAGTCTTTACAGGTATCCTCAAGTATTTTGTCAATAATTGCCTGTCTATTTTAAACATGAAATTAGGTGACTGACGTTGAAAAATATCATAAGTAAGACCATACTGAATTTTTCTAACACTGAAGCACAAATCACATATGAAAAACATTTATCAAGGTGATTATCTTCCAATAATGTAGTGCTTAGAGGAAGTGAAAGACATATCTAATCAATGGATCAAACACCGATTGACCATCTCAGAAGTTCAAACCTCAGAGCATCTAATAGCTTGGTAAAATTTTTTGACTAATTGACTCTCTATGGGGACATACTCAACAATGATGATCTTTCGCTCAACGTGATCATGGATAAAATAGAAGCGAATGTCGATGCACTTAGTTCTAGAATGTTGTTTAGGATTTTTTGAGATGTTTATCGCACTCGTATTATCACAGAAGACTGACATCGTCCCCTGGACTGTTCCATAATCATGCAACATTTATTTCATCCAAATGAGTTGAGTACAACAACTCCCTGCAGCAATATACTCCTCCTATACTATGGATTGAGAGATACAGTTTTGCTTCTTGCTTTGCCATGCAACGAGATTATTCCCAATATAGTAGCACCCTCCTGAAGTGATCTTCCTATCATCTGCATTACATGCCCAATCTGTATTTGAATAACCAATAACCTCGGATGTTGTGTCATATGAGTACCATAAACCAAAGTTAGAAGTCCCACATACATAACGAATAATATGCTTAACAACCTGTAAATGGGACTCTTTAGGACTATCTTGATAACGAGCACAAATACAGATACTAAACATAATATCAGTTCGAGTAGCAGTAAGATAAAGTAAACTACCTATCATACTTCTATTCATTTTCTTATCGACATCCTTACATACCGTATCTTTATTTAACTTCGTCGTGGTACTCATGGGAGTTCGAGCATGCTTTGCAGAGGAAAGACCAAACTTCTTCATAAGATCCCTTGCATTCGTGGATTGAGAGATAAATATCCCTTTCTCCAATTGACGTATTTGGAGACCTAAGACGTACGTTAGTTCCCCAACCTTGCTCGTTTTAAATTCACTTTTCATTAAAGCTACAAAAAAAGTGGTTAGTAAATTTAAAGTAGACCCAAATACAATATCATCTACATATACCTGAGCAACGAGCACCGTGCCTCCCTTATGTTGCATAAACAACGTCTTATCAGCTCCCCCTTGAATAAATCCCTTACCTAATAGAAAATGTGAAAGCCGCTCATACCATGCTCGAGGAGCTTGCTTCAAACCATAAAGAGCCTTATTTAGGTAAAAAACGTGATCAGGATGATGAGGATCCTTTAACCCTTTTGGTTATGCCACATACACTTCTTCCTCAAGGAGCCCGTTCAGAAAAGTACTCTTCGCATCCATTTGATAGAGCTTGAGCATTTTATTATAAGCAAGGGCGAAAAGTATGCGAATAGACTCAAGCCTTGCAGTATGAGCCAAAGTTTCGGCAACATCGACCCCTTTGACTTGATTATACCCTTGGGCAACCAACCTAGCTTTGTTTCTAATGACATTCCCAAGTTCATCAAACTTGTTCTTATAGATCCATTTAGTTCCAATTACATTTGTACTAGAAGGACATGGAACCAAATCCCACACATCTTGACTTTGAAACTGGTGAAACTCATCCTGCATTGCATGAAGCCAATATTTATCTGAGAGAGTCTCTTTGACAATTGTGGGTAACAAACACAATTTACCATCTCATGGTTTTAGCCTCTAGTTTGAACATGAGAAGTAGCATCTCCGATTATATCGGCCTATGAGTGATCCTTACGAACTTGATGCCATCCGGGTCGTGGAACATTAGGAGCTGGAAGAGGTGGGAGAGTAGACAAATGAGCTCCACCATTGGATGTAGTGGTCTTGTTAAGAATCTTACTAGTTGACGTATCTAGATTTTCAGTTGTACCATCTTCTTCTCCAACATCTGTGGACCTAATATTGTAAGTATCATCCACAACCACATTACATAACTCTATCATCACTTTGGTCCTAGAATTGTAGACACGAAAAGCTTTACTATTTATTGAATAACCCAATAAAATGCCCTTATCACTTCGAGAGTCAAATTTCCCAATGTTTTTTCGATCTCAAAATATAAAGCATTTACTCTCAAAAAGTAATTTACATTCGACTTCTTTCCAAACCGAAGTTCATAGGGTGTGTTTAACGTAAGTGGGTGAAGATACACCCTATTAATAGTGTAACACGTGGTATGAATGACCTCCCCCCAAAAGTGTGTAGGAAGATCCTTGCTGTGAAGTAAGACCCGTCCCATTTCTTTAAGAACTCTGTTCTTTCGTTCTGCAACCCCATTTTGTTGTGGCGCAATTGGAGCAAAAAATTCATGCTTAATCCCATTAGAAGTACAGTACTCGATCACTCCGGTATCCTTAAAGTTGCCTCCATGATCACTTCAAATTTTGTTGATAGAGCAATCTTTTTCATTTTGAATTCGAAGTGATATAGTACTAAATTCTTCAAATGTATTAGACTTTCTCTTAGCAGGGCTATCCTGGTATAACAAGAAAAATCATCCACCATTATCAAGATATATCGTTTGCCACCCAAAGATGCAGTTCTTATTAGACCCATCAAATCCATGTGTATTAGCTCAAGAATCCGTGTAGTAGCAATATTATTGGCCTTCTTGTGAGAACTCTTGATTTGCTTGCCAATTTGACACGAACCGCACACAACATTAGTTAATCTTCCTAACTTTGGAACTCCCCTGATAAGCTCTTTGTTTGTAATCTTGGACAAATCAATGAAGTTAATGTATCCCAACCTTTGATGCCACAAATCCACATCACTCAGTTTAGCTTTGTTACATAGTAGAGCTTCTTGTTGAACAGTATAACAGTTATCAGCAGTTCGAGTAGCATACATCACACACTGCCCATGAGAATTTAATACATCACAACCTCCTTTGGAAAAAGTAATAGTATGGTCTGTATCACATATTTAACTGACACTAAGAAGATTTACTTTCAGCCTCTTAACCAAAAAAACATTGTCTATCATCGGAGTACCAAGGCCTTTAGCCTTACCCTTTCCCACCATAGGAAATATGCTCCCATCACCGTAAGTAACATCACCACCCAGAATATCTTCTATGTGACTAAGCTTAGACTCATCACCATTCACTATCCATATACCACTGAACAGACTTGAAGACATTCAAAGCAGTTAGTGTAACATTGCACCTTATCTGAGGTGCCAAATCAGTCTTTCGCACCTAAATGGTTCGAAGAATCCTTTAAGCTGAAGTTTCCTGTGCAAACCATCTAGACAAATTCTTACTTTTCACATTAGTAGAAATTACATTTGAGTTATATCTTTGTCCATTGAATAGTTGAGCATATGGTTGATAGGGTCTAACAAATCTAAAGTAAGATGCAATATTACCCTTTCTACCTCATAATCTTCAATAATAAATCTGAGAGTACGAGGACCTTTTGGCTTGATTACAAGTTGAGGATATGATATTATGTTTAGGCAAAGGTGTAGTAGCAATTGCTTTGATAAATTTTGTGACTTGAGGAGTCTTGGCATTAGAGAAATGTTTATCATATTCTAAACCCCTTTTGTCATTATCCGTCTTTCTCATACATAACATCTTATCAATATTTTTAGCTCAATGATTTTTTTTTTAAGTTTCTGCTGAGATAAAACTAAATCAAGTTTGGCCGCATGTAGTTCATCCAAAGTTGATTTCATTTTCTCCTTCGCATCATGAACTTCTTTTTCTAAAATCATAACCTTATCATGGAGACCTTGTTTCTCATCTTCATGTATTTCTATCTCGTGACTTGTATTCTCAGTTTTTTTTAAGATCACGCGTGAGTGTATTAACTTTGTCTTTCAAGAATTTGTTAAGTTTACCAAGTTTAATACACTTCATAAAAGTCTGAGCATACAAGTCTTCAAGATTCAGGTCCTCAAACTTATTTTTCATGATCGCTCTAATTTTTTATAGAATTTTCAAGTTTGAAAGTGTCTGAGTTCTCATTATTACAATTTGGAAAAGTAGGATATCCGTAATATTGACCATTCTCAACTACTTGGGGATGGTCCTTATTGTTATTATTTTTATTATAACTATCATCCCAAGTAACACTCATAGCTTTGTGATTAGTTTCATATTTCTTATTGGGATAATTATGAGCATAATGACCAAACTTGTGATACTTATAATATTCAACTTGACTAAAGTTAGTATCATTTTTGGTCTGCCCATTATAAGATTTGACCCGATCATGAGGTCTCGGTTTATAGTTCATCGATTGCCCTTGTTTTTGAAATTGACATTTTTTTAAGATTTTTTGAAATTGTTGGCTAATAAGAGTAATTGATGAATCTATATCCGAACCTTCATCATCATCTGAGATATATGAGTAATCAACCTCTTTGGTACCCTTAAAAGAAGAAGTAAAGTAAGATGAAGATTTAAAAGCAACACTCTTGTTCTTTTCAGGGTTTTCCATTTTTATCTCGAGTTCAAAAGTTTGCAACTTTCTAACTAATGTATCAGGTTTCATTTTCGTAAGATCTAGAGCTTCCTCGATAACATCACGTCTGGATCTAAAACTCTTAGGATGAGATCTTAAAACTTTACGAATAATTTGGTCATCGGAATACAAAGCTCCTAATGTGGCACTAGTGTTTGAAATTTCACTTAGTCTCACATAGAACTCATCAAAATGTTCATTTTCACTCGTTCAAATATTCTCAAATTGTGAAGTAAGCATTGGGAGCTTACTTTCTTTAGCTATATCATCACCTTTATGAGTTCGAACTAGAATGTCCCAAGCTTCTTTCGAAGTGGTACAGGCAGAAATATGTCGAAACTTACTTTGACTCATAGCCATAAAGATAGCATTGCGACCTTTAGAGTTATAACCGGCAACATCCTTTTCTTCATTTGACCATTGGTTTCTAGGTTTAAAGACTTCTATAACACTACCTGGTACACCTTGCATCACAGTAGGTTGCTTCCATCCATCCTCGAATGCAATCCATACATCTTCCCCGATTGATTGTAAGAAAGCAAGCATTCAGACTTTCCAATACGGATAATCTTTACCATCAAAGAGTGGAGGACGATTAATAGAACCTTCAAACTTCTCAGAATCCATTATTCTCAAGCAATCAAGTCAGGATTCACGCTCAGGTTATTAATCCTCAAGGCGTAACCACTCTAATACCAATTAAAATAAATAATTACTTGAGATTAACCAATTTTGATTAATTTAGGTCAAAATCATTAGGTTTGAAATCCTTGAATTAATGGTCTGAGCCTAACCTAATTCATGTTTATTCGATTATCTAGTGTCAACAAGCAAAACCACATTAAGCACAACAGCAAGCAATTTTAACCCTGTGTAAAACTTTTCTCAGGCGAAAAACTCACAGGTCGCTGCCGAATCGCCCGACAGCTAAACAATCCAATATTAAAATAAAATTACAAGAGTTCAATTATTTACAGACTTGATAAACATATCCTGTGGTTACCTCTCTTCTAATCAAGCTCCTTGAAATTAATTTCTCATTCTCACAACACCTTGTTTTAATTTCTCATCAAAGCATTCAAGCTTGAAACTCACAAGCTTTACAAATCAATGATTAGGCTTTTAAATTTCTTCGATTGATTCATTTTGAGTTTTACTTTGCATTGAATTACTCGTTGAAATCTCTCCTCTCTCTAAAAGCTCAAGCTCTGGAAAAATTAGGTTTTAGAAGAAGTGAAGTCAAAATAAGAAAGAAAGTCTTTTATAGAAAAACTAAAATCCCGACCTCTGTTCAAACAAAGAAATAGTATGCTCGAATAGATATGGTTTTTATTGGAACAGAGCCAAGATCATATTCGAACAAACAATGTTCTGAGTAACCTGTTCGAACAGAGAAGAAAGGTTATTCGAACAGAGTCTATTCGTGCAGAACAAAATCTATAATCGAATAAACAAAGTTTTGAGTCATCTGTTCAAATAAAGAAAAAGTTTGCTCGAATAGAGTCTATTCGAACAGACCAAAAACTTGTTCAAGCAGAAACCTTTTTTTTCAAAAGAGATCACTTCCTTTCTGACATTTTGCAAAATATTCAGGGCTTTATATTTTTGAGCGAAGAGGTACAAACCCACGTACCTGTTCAGTGTCAGTCCTGCTGTAGTCGCTCTATGTACAATCTCTAACGACGAGTAACCATGAAACAGTGCTGACACCTAATCTAGACACGGAATGAAACAAACTCCAAAAATAGATGTTTCAACTTTTTCCATCTTTTGGAGTATATTTTTATTTCCCGATTTGAAACCTCCACTTGCCCACTAGTCTGTGGATAGTACGGTGTAACAACCTTGTGTATTACTCCAAATTTTTTCATTAAGTTTGCAAACATCTTACTGCTAAAATATGACCTCCCATCGCTAATTATAACTCTTGGTGTCCCAAAATGGGAGAAAACATTTTCTTTAATAAACTCAATAAGCATCAAATTGTCATTTGTTTTGGTAGGAATGGCTTCTACCCATTTAGTAACATAATCAAGTGCTAATAAGATGTACGCTACCAGGAAGATTGTGTAAAGGTACCCATAAAATGAATGCCCCAAACATCAAATGGTTTAATAATAAGAATAGGGTTTAGGGGCATCATATTCCTATGAGACAAGACTCTCATTCTCTGGCATCTATCACAAGCTTTGCAAAATTCGTGAGCATCACAAAATATGGTAGGCCAATAAAACCTGCATTACAAATTTTTTGCTGAGGTTTTCTTAGAACTGAAGTGTCCACCATAAGCAAAGGAATGATAAAATGTGATGATTTTGGTATGTTCAGAATTCGGGACACATCTCCGAATGATTTGATCGGCATAATACTTGAACAAGTATGGATCATCCCAAAAAATATGTTAAACCTCGCTAAGGAATTTATTCTTATCAGGCTTAGTCCAAGAACAAGGAAGGTGGCTAGTGGCAAGATAATTTGCCTCCTGGTTAAGGTACGAATCTCTCTCAGTCTCTTTCTTTCTTTTCATTACCATTATGGAAACTGTATTTTAGGAACGTGATTTCGGAATTATACTACAGAGGTAATTTTGGTATTGATTTTGCTTGATTTAACAGGTTAGTGGACGACATCCCAACATCTACCAATATCTCTCATTCTTTTCTATAGATTTAACTGGTTAGGGGTTACATATAATTATCGTACATTACGGCAGTCGATATGTTATTGTCAAACTTTGGCTATGTGACAATTTAGGAGTGTCGTACACCACAACAGTCAACAAATTAACTAGACAATAACATAGTTTAATTGTTGAAATTTCAGAAGTTGACAATAATGTACGAAGAAATTTTTGGAAAACCGACGCATCGACAAATTTTTTGTCAAGGACATCTGAAATTGGCAATATATTGTCGACCGGTCTCTGTACGATAATAATATGATTGTCGATTTGTGAAGTTGTCGACAATATAATTTAGTGAAACATGTTTATGTTAGAGATCTATGGGGTTTATTCAATGGGTGTGTAATTTATTCAATGGGTATTTTTGCGTGGAACATGATGGCTACAATAATGAAGTAATTCCCCTAGTCCCCTCCTAATAAAGTGGTTAATGAAGTAGTTAGTATTACGTATGAAAGCATTGGAAACTGTAGAATGACAAAGTCAAGTACACATGGACTTTGAATTGTAATACGGGAATTTAGAAAGTGAATATTGGCATAACAGATTTTTAGAGGAGCTGGAAGAAAGTCGGGAGTAATTTTCCGAAGAATCTGATTGAAGGTAATATGTTTGGGATTGGGGACCTATTGACTGTACTTAGTAATTTTGGGGCTAACATGTTAGTGTACTGTATGTTTTGAATCATCTAATAACATACATGATGTTCAATTGTGACCTAATAATTTCTATGTAATCAAATTTTTTTATATGAAAAGTAGTATTTTTTTTCTTCTGCATTTGTGGTTGCTTGTCTATTAGTTTTCATTCCATATGTTCGTCTGACTGATGGATGTCTTTGATTAATTGTATCTAATAATTCCTCTTATATGACAGGATAATAAGATGGAAGATTTAGTTGAACCAGAGTAGTCAAAGGTTATCAGAGATTAATCACCACCAAGGGCTGCCAACGAACGTACATTAAGTGTGTGTTTTGGAACACCTGATCGTACCATTGATTTTTTGTTTATGGAGATTCCATATGTAGGTCAAACTTTTGATACAATGGATGACACAAGTTCCTTTTATGAACCATATGGAAGGAAGCAAGGGTTCTTTACAAAGAAGCACAACTCTAAAAAAGACCAAGATCCGAGGAGATAAGATGAGTAACATGTTCTTGTTTGAGCAACAATTTGTCAAAGAAAAACAAAACTTTTGATACAAGTGAACAAGATGGGAAAAAGCGTTCTTCTTACTAATGCAGGTGTAAAGCTACTTTGAACATTAATTGGAGAAAAACTTGGTAAATTTGTTATTACCAGTTTCTCAGATGTGCATAACCATAACCTTGTCTCACCTCAAAGCCACCATCGTATAAAAATTAATCGTTTCTTCCCTGAAGCTGTAAAAATCCTAACAGAAACTTTTGAGCTTCATAACATCTCAGTAAGCAAGTTGCCTGCTCTATTCCCAGACAAGACCTTCAACAAATGTAATTATTACAACCACAAAGCCAAAGTTAACAAGGAACGTCTATCTGAGTGGTGATGCATATACTGGATTGGATTGGTTTAAGAAAAAGCAACTCGAAGATCATATGTTATACTTTGACATTCAACTCGATGATGATGACAAAAAACTTTTTTTTTGATAGATGGGCGATCACGAATGGCATATGAGGCTTTTGGGGATGTGGTAACTTTTAACACCACGTATAGGACAAATGTTTATAAGATGCCATTTGTTCCATCAACGAGAATAAACATCTACTTTCAAACAATTGCAGACATTCGCAGACAAGGTGTAAGACAAAATGAACTAATCAGTGGAGATGAGAGAGCTGTTACCGGTGAGTAAGAGATGAGACACCAGTAATAACCATCCTGATGGCCGAACTAGAAGCAGGTATATCATAATACCAATTTAGTTTGATAAGTAGGCTAGACCTCCAGAAGATTAAATTTGCAGCAGTTCAAGCTCATACACACCGAAAAGAAAAGGATGTTGCAAGCTAATACCAATTGGTAAAGGTTTTTTTATCATCAAACTGGAGAATGAGGAGGTCAGGATTTTGATATGGAGTCAGGGACCTTGGATGGTCGACATAATGCCTATGAGAATATTGTCGTGGACTCCATTCTTCTCAGTAGATAGATACAACAACTCCAATGTGCTCATATGGTGCAAATTTCTGGGTCTCCCTATCAAGATGTGGAGCCCCAAAATTTTTCTTTCACTGGGTAAAACGCTGGGAACGCCTATCCAGATGGACCAATCGACTAGTAACCAAGATTATGGTTATCATGCAAATGTACTGGTAGGCATTGACATGTCTAAACCGATCTCCGATCATATTCTCCTAGACATAGAAGGGTGCATAGTGAAATAGGAGATACAACTTCAAAAAATTTCTTAATACTACAAACATTGCAACAATGTTGGCCATATTTTTGTAGAATGCAAGATAATATAAAGGGCCTGCAGACAGAACGACATGGAACTGAGTAAGAATACAACAAGGAACTATAGAGAAGGGGGCCATAATAATAAAACCAATAAGGCAATTCCAATTCCAAGTCAAGAAGGCAAAAAGAAAAACAAGAAAAACAATAAGGAAAAAATTTAAGTACAACTGCAACCACCCGACAAACACACGTATTTTCAGGAAACCCCTACTCCCTTTGCCAATAGCATATCACCAATCATTTACTTCCCTGGGATGCCAACACTGAGGAGGCAAATTGAGTAAATAGAGAGAATCGGAAATGAGGAAGTATGGTCACTAGTAAAGGGGAATACAAACTACAACATACCACAAAAAGAAGTAGAAATCGCCAAGAGTAACCCATTCGATGCATTAGTAGGAGACACTTCAGAACAACGAAAATACAATATAATTGAGGAGGATTGCTCAAATCATTGCGCAGACTTAGAAAATATGGCTGACATATTCCTAGACACGGAGAACTTTCCAGAAGAGCAAAACATAACAGAAACAAGGACGGAACATGGGGAATACTTAGCCAAAAAGAAGCAGAATTCGAAGAAATACGAGAGATGTTAAACCCGAAAAGATGGGAGGATGAAATGAAAGTCAAAGAACAAACTATTGCGAGGAAACTAGGGCCAAACCTGGTTTATAAAGGTGGGAAAGTATACATGCTGGACCCCAGGGTCACTAGATCCAATAATAGACAATGAGAGTAATTTTCTTGAATGCAGAAGGAGTAGGCAATTGCAAAAGTCGCGCCTACCTGAGGAAAAAGTGGAGGAACTACAATTGGATATTATGTGTATAGTGGAACCTAAGATTTATACTATAAAATTTCGACTATAGGGTTTCGCAAGGAAAATAATCATGAATGAAGAAGGGGAGAATAAAGGAAATATTTAGATTCTATGGAGAGATGGGTTGGACATTCCAGAACCTGAGACCTTAAACACCTCTAACTAGCAAATCAAGGTCCGATATATGAGCTACAGTTTTTCTTTCGTCCATGCCAACTCTATCTCTACAGAATAACACTATGGAATGATCTACTATCAGTTACCACCAGAACAAATGAGTTGTGGATTTGTGCAGGCGATTTCAACTACATTCTCAAGACTGAGGAATGAAAAGGCAGAAGACAACTATTATCAAGAGCCATGCAGGACTTTTGGAACCTCATCATCAGGGCTACTCTTATATAGAGCAACACAATGGGTATAAGCTTTACATGGAGTAACGCAAAGAAGGGGGCAAACAGAACACTACACTATCTGGACAGATGCTTTCACAACCCACTTTAGGTTGACAAATATCATGGATGGAAAATCAAGAATTACCCATGTACAGTGTCTGACCATTCCCTCATTTTTGGAGATTGCCAAGCCGTCCCTAAACCTTGTAACATCCCCTTCAGATACCTTCAAGCATGGAGCGCTTATGTAGACTTTGGGGAAGTGGTTCGAGGGGCCTAACTTCACGAGAAGGAAAGTTGACTCTTACACTATGAAGTTTATCCTCTACTGGGGGTTCAAACGAATAATCAATAATAATTAGAACTATCTTAATGACAATACACTTGCATAGAGGCCTTGAATTGGTTACTCCACGACCTCTGATGTGGATTTTTTGCAGAGTGATAATATAAATATCAAGTAGTCGAAGTATTAAGTACAGGGTAGTTTACAGGGTATTCAAAGGTAAACCTGCAAGGCTTGTTGGGGAGATTTTCTAACCTCCTCATAGTTCCTCCTTCCCCCTATTTATAGAATGTAGGATGGGGTGAGTCACCATGGGAGGTTCAGTTACATCAGTATCCTCCGGGGACAACTGACTTGTACCCAGAGTCGGTTCTGACACTGCAATTTGTCGAGTCTGACATTTTAGCTGTTGGTTCTGACACTGTAGTTGTTAGATCTCGCACCACAGTTATCATGTGGCGTGCTCTACTATTCTGTCTGGTAAGCTGGCTGTCTGACATATTCCCCTTTGACCATGGGCACATGGTCGAAGTATCTCTGGTTCGATGTTTCCTTCAAGTGTTTGAATAGTCTCGAAAGGTTTTGTGGGCTTGATTATTGACATACTAGGCTTCGAGTCATCAGGTAGGCTTCGATGTAGCCTTCGAGTGTTCGGCCAGTATTAGAAGGCTGCAAGTAGGCTACTACATTCGCCCCCGCTCAGCAGGAGCCTCAAAAATTGGTGTAGAGAGCGTGTGCTGAGAAAAATGGTTGAGCTTGGGAAGTAGGAAAGTTTGATTGGGTGATTATTACAATTCCAAGAAGGCTAATTAAAGAATGTGATTAATACAGGTTGTGATTAACGAGGGAGTAACTGTATTTGCCTTCATGTATAAGTAGGGTGTTTTAAGAGAACTTTAAACATCTGTACCTTATTCCCCGAGTAAAATGTCTTTGTCCTCTTCCCAAAGTAGCGAAAACACTCCTAATACCAGGTACTAGAGAAGAATGGCGGTAAGAGACCTTCGCATATAGGAGAAGACCCTTGAGCTGAAGTAGAGGCTCTTTGGTGATCGAGTCTTGGATTGGGTTATGCCAGACTTGGCTGAACTAGAGTCAAAGGAACCAATCGCTGAGATGTCGTATGCGAACTGGTGGATGGTGCCGCAATGGATGAGCCCACTCTCCAACAACCGGTTTGACTTTCTCCAATCTATAGCCAAGGATCTGGTAGACAAGGAAGGTCGTGTTAAGGATGGTGAGGTTGGGTTCTGAAAGAAATACCTCGTCTACAAATATGGGCTTCTTGAGTGTGGTAAAAGTATTGGCGTAGGATGGTAGGTAGGAATGTTTGTAGTTTTCTGCTGATGTTGATTGTTTTTCTTTGTGTTTTGGTGTAAGGGCATCTGCCCAAATGAAATTGAAAATTTATGAAATAACTGTCAAAGTGAGATATTGAATTGTTTGTGTGTAAGTGGAACAAGCATGGTTGAGGACGATAACTTAGGCGCGATAGCAGTTCCTCGAATGTCAAACTGTAATCTAGATTGAAGTATCAAAAAATATGGACTGGGGTATCGAATACTTTAGAGTGTAGACAATGGTTTATGAACAAGGTCACAAGAGGGTGACTGAAAGGTTGGACGTTAGAATCTAAAATGTTGACTCTGGAATGTTTACAGTTTTGCGGGAGGTTAAAAAGGAAGGTAATTAAGAGGTAGTGGTCGTTACGGTATAATAAATGAGTTTAATGAAGATATAAATATGGGTTATCAGGAGGTAATTCTATAAATTGTTCATCTTCAATTTCTTCCTCTGCATTATGTGAAATCATCATGAAGACCACACCCAACACTCGTTATCAGAGAAGAATGGGACATGCCAGAGATCGTCGAATAGGACGAAAAGTGGCAAAACTGAAGTTAATGTTTTTTGGCGCCAGGGAGTTCGGCTTGGACATGCCAGACCTAGTGGAGCTAGAGTTCGAGGAGCCGATCAATGGGCAGTCGTATTTAGAAAACATGAGAACTTAGTCAAAGTTACATGATCATACGAGAAGATGTAGCAGCATATTCCCCAGATTCGATAAAGAGAAGACATGAGAACTTAGTCGAAGGTACATGATCATTCGATAAAGATGCCAAGTCCACACCTATAGATCTTGACCTACTACAGTAGCCGTTATACTTGGTCAGATAGGGCCGTTACGAGGGATCCGTAATGTTTGCCTACTACCCACTAAATTAGGAGAACATTTATTTTGTAACTGCCCATATCCATTATAAATACAGGCAGAACTTTAGTAAAAATCCATCCATTACTCTACGATTCTTCCACAGTTTCACGTCCTTACTATTCATCAATTGTAATAACTTGTACCTATTGGAATTCTAAACCTAAATCCTCCTCGAGGTCGTGGTTTTTCTTAGGTTTTACTGAGCTTCCAAGTAAAATCTGGCGTGTTCAAGTTCATAATTATAATTCCCTTACTGAAGTATTGGCAAAGTTTACTTTCCGAAAAACATGCCATTACAGATGGATCTCGATAAACATGACCAATTTTTTTAGGGAACTTGTGTGTAATGTGCCATAGGCAAAGCCGATATTTGGCATGTGGGAAGACCTGGGATAAAATGCAGATATTAGGGACACAAATTGTCAAGTACACAATCAATAGATAATATGTACTCTTAACCTGTTTATATTGTCGATTCCACAATTCTTCGACATTATGTACTCATACATTTTGTCGATTCCTTTGGCCATCAACAAAATAAATTGTCGACTTCATGAATTTTGACAAAATAAATTGTCGACTTTATGGATTTTGACAATTATGTCACTTATAATTGTCGACTTAGTGACTTTTCGACAATTATAACAGCAAATTGTTGACAAACCGCATTTACCTGATAATTCTTGTAATCATAACACTAAGACTAACCTTGGGGATGGCGACACCCATTGCATTATCTTTGTCAGTGATAATAGCCATCAGGTATTTATTACTCATCGCTTTTAGCCATGTATGGAATAACCAAGTAAATGTGGTATCTTGCTCATTCCCCAGCAAAGCACATCCGAGTTAGATTGTTTGGTATTATTTTGCAAAAAATTTAGTTTAATATATCTAAAAAAAAAAATTACAAAAGGAGGGAGAGCCAACCATGTCACGCACTAGTATATGTCACTAGTGTATATGCAGAAGGGGCTCTCGGCGAAAGGTTAAAAAAATAAAGAAGAAAATAATCAAGGAGTCCAGGGTCGTTCAAACGATAGTTGAATCTCGCCTTTAGATTTCAGGAGCGATATCTCGTTCGAACGACCTCCACTGTTGTTCAAATGAAGTGTTGAAAAAAGTTGTTATAGAAAATACCGTGCGATTCGTTCTAATGATTTCCAAGTTCGTTCGAACGACATGTTGAAAGTAGCCTTCGAATTGTCATCTGAATCGACATGTTAGCCTTCAATTTGTCGTCTAATTCGACATGTTGAAAAATTCTCACAAATTCGTTCGAACGACTTCCAAGTTCGTTCGAACGTCATGTTGAAAAAAGCCTTTGAATTGTCATCTGAATCGGCATGTTAAAAAATCTTCCAATTTTGTTCGAACGACTGCCAATGTCATTCAAACGAATATCTGGTATTATGCCTTCAAATATTATTTGGGGAATCAGAAGTATTCTATATGTGGGTTCTCTGTAAGGGTAAGAAAATTTGGCCTTCCACGAAACCATTCATTAAAGGTTTTTGCATTTACGGACCCTCGTTTGGCCGTTGTATCCGCTAAAAAATTTGCTTCCCTTCATATTTGGGTAATTCGGAATGAGTCGAGTTTCTATTTGATTTGTTTCCATTCAGTGATGAATTTCATGGGAGCTTGTCATTCATGAATGCTTGAATCGTGGCATGGAAATCGGAGACCATCCACTGTTTATTCCAACCCAACCTTTCCCTACTGCTTGCTTAACTCCTTGCATAATGGCTTGAATCTATACGATAATGTTGTTTGTATTGCCTAGTGCTTTGTAGAAAGTACCCAGTACCTCCCCATCCGCATTCCTGTATGCTATCCTAATGCCTGCTAGTCCAGGGTTACCCAATGCAGAACCATCACAACACGCCTTGATCTCCCCTGTGATCGGTAGTTCCCAACAGTAACTCTTTATCGGTGCTATGTATCTTTGTCGGCACTGGACGTTCAAGGATTTGATAATTTGTATATTGGTTTTGTTGTTGTACATATTATTTTTGGAGAGTTGGGATGTGTCCATGATGTCTCGCATTATCTCTTGTTGCAGCTGTTGGTTGGTTGTTCTCCGTTCTTCGTATCTGGGGCTATTACGCATTTTCCAAAGTCCATTACAAGTAGCGAAAGATGCCGAGACCTATAGATCCTTAACATAAGAGCTTGCATGACTGTTTATAGCAAGGATTGTTTGCCAGTTGTCCTCTTCATTCACCAGCGGTATTTTAAACACGTTACATATCCAGTTCCAGATTTCCAGAGAGTATTCACATTCGAAGAAGAAAAGTTGCTTGGTTTCGGCATGGTGTTGGCAAAGGGAGCAGACGAAGGGGAGGCAGATGTCTTTGTTTGCTACTCTGTCCTTGAAAGATAGGGTATGGTTAAGGAGTTTCCATGTAAATGAACTCATCCAGAAGTATAAGCTGGTGCTCTAAACCATTCTCCACCACCGTGCGGTGTCTTGGATTTTGCGAATACTATTAAAAGTGCTCGTAACTATAAATTTCCCTTGAATGTTTGGCTTCCAAATTTAATGGTCCTGAGATTGAGGATCACAGTCAAGTCTCTCAAGGTTGATCTCCAGTACCATAAATAGCAGTAGAATGTCATGGTGTATCTCCTATCCTTCATTGCTGATAAAGCTGCTCAGCTTTGCAGTACAGTTCCTCCATAGGTGCGTTAGAAGTATTATGTACTCTCTAAGGGCGATATCCGTTGCCTAGCAATCTCTCCATAAGTCAATTCTTTCACCATTGCCGATCACCCAACCCATGTGCTGACCTGCCATATGTTCTGCTACTTGTATCCCCCTCCAAATGGATGACTGCTTGTAATATGTATTTACCTCTCCGTTTTAATTTTTGTATTTTGTGTTCATGAAGTATGCCCAGTCTTTACTTTATTGGGCAAATGTCCAATAAAGTTTGTCGAGAAGGGCATTATTAGCTTCCCCTAGTTTACGAATGCCTAGGTCGCCCTCATGTATGGGTTTACGCACCTTTTCCCATTAAAGGGTAATGTTCTTTCTTTTGGACGGATCCCCGGACCATATAAAATTCCTAATGATAGCTTCGCCCTCCTTGGTCAGAGTTTGAGGCCATTTGAAATCTGCCATGTTGTATATAGGTATGTTGTTTAGGATTCATCTGGCCAATACCACTCTTCCTTGGAACGATAGAAGTCGTCCTACCCAACCATTTGCCCGCTTTTTGATTTTTTCCACCAACGGTTGTAGGATATTCTTTGTAGCCCTACCCTGGAAGAGGGGTATTCCCAGGTAAGTTTTTGGTAGTCGCCCTTCCTGGAAGCCGAATACGTCGAGAATCACCCTTCTCCTGGTGAGCGAAGCTCCCCCCATAAAAGTCTTTCTCTTTTCCAGGTTAAAAACTTGACCAGACGCTTCTTGGCATTTAAGGAGTATTTTTAGGTGTTTGAGGTCTCTAGTTTCTCCAATGAGGAATATGAATATGTCATTTGCAAAGAAAAGGTGTGCTAGAGATTGTTTTTGCATGTTACTGACCATAGTATGGATTTTGCCTTTGTCCCTCAGTTTCTGTTGGTTAATACCTAATATATCTTTTGCGAGTGCAAATAGTAGCGGAGAGAGAGGTTTAAGACCTCTCCCCGGGTTGAAGAACCCTATGGGACTTCCATTAATTGCGATTGAAATCTTCCCACTATTGATAATGGTCATAATCAACTCACATAAGTTATGGGAGAAACCAAAGACCTGAAGAGCTGCTATAAGAAAATTCTAGCTTAGTATATCATAGGCTTGCGTTATATCTTGCTTAAGTCCCACATTGTCTCCTTTCCACATGTCATTCATCTCATTTACCAACTCGGATGCCATCCATATATTGTTATGCATACTCATATCCTTGATGAAGGCACTTTGCGCCTGGGATACCACTCTATCTGCTATTGGTTATAGACGGGTAGTCAGTATCTTCCTGATCGTTTTAACTATAAAGTTGCTTAGGAAAATCAGTCTGCTGTAGTTCACCTTATCTAGTTTCTTGATTTTGGGTATGGGCACTATGATATTGGAGTTAAAGTTTGTCGGAAGACGTCTGTCAATGAAAAAAGAGGAGATTCCTCTGCAGAAATTCTGTTTAACCACCTCCCAAAATGTTGTGAAGAAGGCCCCTGGGAATCTGTCCAGTCCTAGGGAGCTATCCTTGTTGAGACTAAACACTGTGAGTTTGATCTCTTCCTCATTTATGAGTGCTATCAACATAACATTTTTAGTTTGTTCCACTCTGGCCATTGATACATTCAAAATGTTGTTATTTATGTTTACTGGGTTCTTTGCGAATTTGTGTGTGTAAAAATGGAGAATGTGTGCCTTTATCTGGGATTGGTCTGTTATGATAATTCCTTCCTCTGTCGTGATCTCTGCGATGATGTTCTTTTTATTTCTAGCTCTCGTCATGCTGTGAAAGAATTGGGTGTTACGGTCGCCTTCTGTTAGCCATTTAATCTGAAATTTTTGACGCCATTAAATTTCCTCTCGCTCTTCAATATACAATATTTGTGTAGCCTTTGCAATAATATCTTGGTCGAGAGCATCACTTTGTCAGTTGGTTTCCTAATTATCTTGAAGTATATTAAACATTTCTTTCTGATAATATAAACTTACCATCTGGCTCGTATCTTCCTCTCCTTGGAGAATCGCTAACCTAACTCTTTCCTCGGCCACTTTGAGGTCATCCACTGAAGTAGATAGCCCCTCAATGACCTTCTTTTCTAACTCCCCCGAGAGTTTGACCCTCCTCCTCTTATCTTTCGAGACCTCACCACTTCTAGTGGTACCAGAGGCCAGGAGAGTCTTTAGCATCCATTTCTTCGGAAATAGCTGAGTTACTTTGCTCGGCTTGACAGGATTTAGCTGAGCTGAACTTCCTGTTCCAGGAGTCTTGGACAAATTAGTTCAAACCTCCTCACCGATGACTTGCCTTTTTTCCTTCATAGACCCCTGCCATCGACCTAATAGACTCAGCCTTTCGAACCTTGTTCGGCCTACTGTCAACTCTCTTCTTTCTACTCAGGCCGAGTTCCTCCAAAACAAGTTTGAGTTCTGTCTCATCCTTTGCAACTTCGTCCAAAATGGATTCTTTCCTTTCCACTGTAGACTTCACACCTACAATAACACATTTTACTATTAATTTCAGTTATTAATGCAATATAACTATAATTTTATCTATACATGTCTATATTTACTTTGTTTTATAGATCTAAATCGAATGTCCAAAGGTTCTTCATCATCCCTTTGAAGGCAATTACCCTTCACTCATATGATATTGTCATTCCAGGTTTGACCTACTGAATTCAGATTGAAAAAGCGATGCTGAGTTACACTCGCACAAAAATATGACCACCCACTGGCCTTAAAATTCTTTACCCCATAAAATTGGGGAATGTCGTCAGGGGTTATCCTTCTCACTTTTTCCTCCCTTTCCCACCTTTTATTCAGATGGTCATACACAGTTATTACCTCCCGCATATTCCCGTTCATTTGAACAGGACATGCCCCAATTGCATTCATAATCCTCTTCGCCAAATTGGTAAGGGGAAGGCTCAACCCATACTCTAATTGAGAAAGGTAACACAATAAACCCTTCGAGAGGTCACTCCGGACATCCCTATCAAAATACTCTAACGAGATCGATTAATCTATACCTCTGTCTTGTTTTCTACTTCCAAATCTGCCAACAGATAAAAATACTCTTCCCCCTCCGCTACCGTACAACCCCTAAGCTGCCTACCTACGAACTCTACATATTTACCCTATTTCTCTCCTACAACCACCTTGGCTTTACAAAACTCTCTAAAAGTATCAGAACCCGGAGGATAAGACACAAACTGACCAGGGAAATTCGGGAATTATTCAAATCCTTCTTCCCCTTCGTTATCAGACTTATTCGTTCGACCAAAGGTCGAAACCTCATTTACAGATGAACTACCCATCTTTAAAATAGATCCTATAGGCACGTTTTCCACCTACACGGATGCCTCTCACGCTCGACCTACATACAGGTTAAGGTATTTATCATTCTTCCATCTATGTATGCATATATATATATATATTCAACATATATCTCTGATCAATCATTCACATATAACTTATATCTTTAACATATAGAAATGCGTCAACATATACATTTCTACTAACCTTCAGTATCTGAATGAGAATCAGTAATAAAGCCAAGCTTTCCCCTCACAACGCTGCTGTATTGCCACCTACAAGATCCAAAATCTTTTTCCCTCTTTAACCGTTTATCGCCTTCAGATAACTCTTTATCGAATCCCCTAATTTTTCATCTTTCTCTCTGAGTGTTGTCCAAGTTTTTTGCGGTAAAACGTTTGTTTGGAGACGAAGAAGAGCTATTTATCCTTTTTCTCTCATGCGGCTCGCATTTATTGCTCCTCGCACGAACTGTCCTCGATTCTAGAACCGAGGCATCCTTTCCACTCTCCATGTCAGACGCCTCATACCTTTTCGATAAAACCACCTTTTCATCATTACAACTCCCTTATTTTTTAACATATTTTTTCTCCCTATTTCCATATCTTTTCCTGACCTTCCCTCACTCATAATGACTCACACTTCACGATGTCAGAGCTCTATTTCCTTTTGCATACAAAATAGAACAAAAGCTTTTGCATTTTCATATTTTTGATTCCCAGTCCTTGTTTATCATACTTATAGTAATTGACATCATTTTCAAAATTGTACAAATGTTCTAATTTATTCAAAATGTTTGCTAAAACAGTCTCAAAACAAATTTGCCCCTATAGAGGATCCAATTGACTTATATTATTTATGTTACATTCACAACATTTATATTATTCATAAAACACACTTAACACAACATCCATCACAACCTTGGTAACCTAAACAACATCATCCAATCACATTATTCGTCGGTCCTCAGATCATCGAATTCAATCACAACTTTAGCAATAAAACAAGCTAACTTCTATTGATTTACCTATTCTCTCACAAACATACCTTAGAAAATTAACAAGCATACTCCTTGATCCTTCCATCTGAGCCCTCGAGCTCACATTCCCTCCCCATAATTCAGCATCATAACAATACGAACCAAAGATCCTCTCATAAACTTTGGCAATCTTTATAGACAATCGTCCTTCCACGCAGCTCGAATCCTCTGAGATCGAGCAATACCATTATAAATCTTTCCTCCATTTTTCTTTTATCCTACCCATATTAATACGTTTCTCACTATCTTTCTACTCAAAATCTGTGATTTTTACCTTTTATCTCGTAACAAAAACCCTAAATCTTAAGATCAATTATTCAAACTTATCCCCTCACCAGTATGCAAAATAGCCACTCTATCCGACCTTACGCTACCGTAGGTATTCCTTCTTTTGACCTATAACAGCCCGAGTTTACATATTTCTTACAATTTCTATCCCTCACCTGTTAAACATAAATCATTTATATCAGTACATATTCATCTCAGTTAGAGCAGCATTGCATAATTATTTCATAACTTATCAATAGTTATTCAACTAACACCCAACACAATTCAGGTCGATTTAAGAAGTTTTTCTATACACAGTTTTATAAAATCAACTTTTATTCATATCAAAGATATTACATACGATATACAGATAACAAGTTTTCACACAGGAATACAACAAAATATTATTCGTTCAGCACCAAACTCCAGGTACTTTATAGATAACAAGTTTTCCCTATTTGTTAAAAGCTACAGGTCATTCAGGCACGACGAGGTATCATGTTTTCCAATTTTTCTTACTTCAATGATGTTTTACCCTGATGCAAAGAAGTCATTGGAACCAACAAAGATTTTCCCTCAGATGGCTCGGTTGAAGCCCAGTCGAACTCTAAGTGCGAACTATGCAAGCAGTAGACTCAGTGTTGGTACCCACAAAGTAAGATGAATGGTCTTATGAGCCAATAACACGATGGAAATGCGTCGCAAGAACCCCCTTCCCGATCTCATCCTCCACTACCATCACCGCCCCTTCTATAACCCCCACCACCACCGAAGAGTTGGTAGAAATGAAGAGGGCCCAACCATAAAATCCATGGCAGTACAAGAAATTAGCATATCTGCCCTGCAGATATGCCTTTCCCTGCATATAAACCCCTAACCCTGTCTTCCACAAGGGTACGGAGACAGGCCCAACGTTCCTCGCATGTCAAGATGAAGACATAAAATCTCTACTTATAGTAGAAATCTTCCTCAGCTTCAACCGCTTTCTCTCCCGACAAGCCTTGGTACATCGAGGGAACAGGGGTCGGGATCGCCATTTCCAAAGAATGGTCACCAAAGTATTTCAACTTCAACCTCTATGTTTCAGACGCAATCCCCTCTTCAAGAACCATACTTTGAGTTTTCACCATCTTAGAGAAAGTTACGCATGCAGGAATTGTTCTAAAGAATTGCCACAAGTACTCTTTATATAACCCTAAATTTATTGTGCAGGTACGTTTTCCCAAGCGTCATCATTCATTACGGACGTGACTATTCAAACGTAACCATCACATACATCCGCATTATCATTTAATACCCATCACATCCCAATATCACGTAACTTCTACCCAGTCAAATGCCATCATTGTTCTATTTCAAAATTTAAACTTTTAACACATTTTTTCTCAACCAAAGCCACACGTGACTTTGGTTGTGAGGGGACAATTGTAAGGACTTATCCCTTGACCACACTCATATTCGAGCTCACGTAGTTCGATTTACCTCCATCTCAAGCTCACATAATTTTAACACTTAACACTTTCGTCAAACATTCCAACCAGCCCCACGAACTACTCAAGAACGTGGGTTGAGCTAACCCTAGAAAAAGTTATTCAGCCAAAGACACTTATCTCCCATGAACTCGTCAGTTATTCAGTCAATCGCCACCAACCACATTATTCAAAAAACGTGCTCTAGCACGATGAAGAGCTGTGGAGAAACCTATATAATGAGAATATTCTAGAAGAGACAGGGATGAGAAAAATCACTCAAAACTTCTTATTTATGATATCAAAAGCATTTCTAGATTCTAAAAATCACTTGTAATAAAGATATCCACTCAAAGCAATAAATATACTTTTACAAAAATCTTCCATACGAGGCTGTAGTTTTTTTTACCTATTCAGAGGTTTTCTATGCTAAAACACCTATTTTTATTTTTTTACTTTTTAGTAGAGCATTGTTACAGGTTCATTGGTGTGATAGCTAATTCCTAATCAAATCGAGCTTACGGAATTTGGCCATTACAAGCAGTACTAGAGTTTTCTGCATTAAAGGCTTTTTTGCAGACTCTCATTGGGAATCAATTGAAGCTTTTACATTTTCCTGGGGGGGGGGGGGACTGCCACTTGTAGAAGGGCTTTCAAAATTCTCAACTTCTTGAGGTGTCACTGCCACCTGGGGGGCCACTACACCAATTTTACTAAATTATCACGGTCTTTATCTGTAGTAATAGTCATTTTGCCATGGATAAAGTCTGTAGTAGAGGTCTGTAGTAAAATGTGTGTGACAATATTTTTGCCACGGAGTTTATCTATGGTTAACTAATTTATATTGCTACGGAGTAAATCTGTGGCAATATTTTTGCCACAGAGTTTGTTTGTAGTTATCTAATTTATATTAATACAGAGTAAATCCGTGACAATTTTTTTGCCACAGAGTTTTTCTGTGGCTATCTAATTTATATTGATACGGTGTAAATCCGTGGCAATTATTTTTCCACGGAGTTTATCTGTGGTTATCTAATTTATATTGATACAGAGTAAATCCGGGGCAAATTTTTTACCATGGATAATATCAGTAGTATAAGTAGGATATTTACCACTGCATTAGTCCGTGGTAATTTAATTTTTATTTGTTTTTTAAAAAAATTAAAAAATAACCAAAACCTACACAATTCAGAAAAACAAATTACACCTGTCGTATACACATATATAAACAAAAGCACACAATTCAATAACTTGTTTTATTTATAAATATTGGCGTAAAAAATCCAAGTACACTGGTTACAAGCTATATACATGTTCCTTATAATAAATCCACAAAAGCCATGGATTTAGAAACAAAAAAGGAAGCGCAGTGGCTTCAAAAGAAAATGATTAATATAACGGTGTTCAAACCATAATCTCAAAAGTAGTAACAGATCCAAGAATAGGGAGTCCCATTAATCCATTATAAAAGCCTTCAAAAAGATGGGAAACACCTTGCAAGAAAATTAACATAACAAGTAAATTATAAAGGTCAAACCCCTATGAACTTTTAGTTATTAAATGGATAACAAGAGGAATTTTAAAAAATGTACAAGAGTTTATAAGAACATTTACCTAATAGGAAAAATGCAGAAGAATCCTCAGGTACTTGATCTTCGTGCCAATTAAACGTTCGTAAAAAAAAATCCCACGTTGACCAAAGACCGGAGAATTTTCCTCAAAAATTATACCTCATAATCAGCCACCTCGCTTTCCCAGAGACCAGGAAGTACTAACGCCATCCCAGTGGCAACAATATGCTCATGGAAGTTCAGGAAATGAGTAACTGTCTCTTCTCGTAAAAGAGGCATACAAATCTACAATATAAAGCATGTGGTACTAATATTAGTATTATATGTGCATAATGAGAAACAACAAATTAGAGACTTGTTTTGTTGAAAACATTAAGTGTTATGGGTTTGTGGAATTATCAGTAATTTTCGTAAAAAAATTACAGATTTTATCATTGTTGAATGGAGACCCAACAATGGATTAGTTTAATTCACCAAGTCCAATGTTGATGAGGTCTTTATTTTATTATTCCAGGATGTATAGGATACATATTCAAAATCTAATCAAATATGGGGCAGATGGCTACAACAGACGAGCTGCCTATAGGCAGAACCAACTGGCTCTAGGAATGGATGGAAGGAACACTGCTCTCCTCAGGTCAATCCAGCCTAACTCAATTTAGAAAGTGGAAGGAAGAGCCTTTAAAGCTTTAAAGCTAACAATAATAACAATAGCTCACAAATGGGTGTATAGAAAATAGATTTAGATACTCTTCTAACCTGTCTAGAAAATGGATACAAATGATATCCTCAAAAGATTCTTCAAAACCTGAGCCATCTTTTGAGGACAGACTCCTGTTTATATTTTAAACATTTTCTCTTTCTTTAGAAGTAGCAAGACACATCAAAACCTTATCAATTATGGGGCAGATGTCTATAACAGACGAACTGCCTACATGCAAATTTAGATGCCTCAGAAAATGGATGGAATAAATATTGTTTTCTTGTCAATACAACCTAACTCAGTTTAGAAAGTGGAAGGACAAGATTTTGAAACTACAGGCCATCTGATATATGCCTTGTATGGGGGACAGAACTGATGAAACTATAGCATGCAAGAGATGCTAGGTTCACAAAGGGCAGAAGCGGTAGGGTAGCCAGTTAGGTCTAACTAAGAATTACAAGAGACTTGTGTATGGCGAGACAGGTAGACAAATCCTCACTTAGGAAAGAGAGATATAGTGAAGAGCAACTAAGCCTAGACCTAAGCGTAGAGAAGAAGAGAGCAAGCAAGGGCATCATTATAAATAGTGAATTGTAATGTATATATAAGACTATACTTGCGTACGGCAAAAAATATACATTATTAAAGAAAATAGCCAAATAGAACATGAGGTATTTAAAATACAAAAGAAAATGGGTATTGAATTTTTGAAAAGAGTTATAGTAGCGGTTTAGAAGCACAAAAGAAAATAGGAACCATGCTGAGCCAGCAAGGTAGTTTCGTTCCGTAGTTTGGAAGCTTGTATTTTAAAAACAACTAGTAGAAGCTAGCGCCCTTATAATTAGTGGGTTAAAGGCGTGGTTGAGCGTACACAAGTTTCAAAAAATAATATACATTACGCTCAAATAGTCCTTGGTCTTTGGCATACCATTCATGTTTTGATCCCATCTCTTATCCTATCCTTAGTTTCGCTGGTCTCTAAGGAGAGATAGACTAACCCAATATAGTAGACCAGGAGCTTGGTCAGGTAGAAGAGAGGCTCAAAGGAAGAGAAGCTGCAGATCAGTCAGATTGATGATGGGCTGCACCGGTATAGAAGAGATGAGCCGGAGAGGCTAAGGAGCGAAGCAAGTAGTACTAGCAAGAACAGTTCTAGTAGAAAGATAGAGGAATGAAGAACAAAATGCCCTCAGAATGGCAAGATCTGGTTCACACTATTCTAGCCATAATCTGGTTCACTATTCTAGCCATAACCTATAGGCTCTTGTTGGAAGACAGGAAGTAAAGTCCAAGACTAAAGGCGTAGTTGGTCTTCTGGAGAGAACAACGAAACTAAGGATGGAATATAGAGTTGGTCTTCATCTGCAGAGACCAACGAAACTAAGTATGGAATTCAAAAAAGTCTAATCTATGCGAAGCCTTAAGAAGGTTAGGCTGGGAAGGAAGACCAATCTGCTCACTTAATCTAGATTCGCTTTTTGAGAGGTACATTATGGAATAAAAGGCTGATGGCTCCATCTTCAAAGAGAGGAAAGGTGAGTGATGCTTTGACATGTCTAAGGACTCACATCCAGGGCGTCGCTTTTCTTTCTAGTACGTAGGCGTCGCTTTTCTTTCTCTTGCAGTAGGGAATCTTGCCTCTGCCTTCGTGGATCCGAAAGAATGCAATCTCTAGACTAGACGAGGACTGGAAGCTTTGAAGCGATCATAGTTTAGAGGACCAATATGAGATCTTGGCTTAACTAGCGCTTGGGGATAACGAGAGAGATAAAGTAGTTTAGGAGACCTGTAGGCTAACAGTTAGGGTGCGCCTGTAAGCAAGCATCACATCAGATCAGGGTTTCAGCAGACACCTATCTCCATCTATATGGAACAGAGCTGAGCCTACAAGCAGTGAACATGGCCAAAGCTACATTTCAACTTCCAACTACAGTCAATAAGAACTGTCAAATCTAAAATTGAGTTTTACCCTGAAAATGGCCAAAGCTACGTGAAAGAGAACCATTGCTCCTTCATAAAACAAAACATCCCACACCCGCATAGTTGTCTGAAAAAATAGTCTAACAAACATAAGGCGTTCACAATAATTCCAGATAAGGATAGGAACATGGACATAGAGAAAAGGGGTAGGAAATGGATGTATTTCTTGGTTTTTTCAGTTTCAAAGTATTTGCTTCATTTTATATCATACAAATAGAATAAAACCTTCTACTACACTTTTCTTCGTATGCTATGTTACACGCATCTAACTGAAATAATTATCTTTCTGATGATATGAACTCATTTATTATCTAAGATTTAATGATATATACATAATATCACATGAATTATAACAATTTGAGTGGGTTCTTGTAATTTTACCAACATAATAGGTATTGGAGTTCATTTGAATGATTTTTATGAGGGCTTCCCACCCAGAAAAAAACTCATGGCCACTAGGTTAAGTTGTTAAGACTTGAAATTGAGTAGGAACTGCCATTTCAAAACACTAGCAAAACAAATCTACATCCACAGAGGACAAATATACCAACCAAAAAGTACAAAGCAATGGACACAAATTAGAGATAAATGTATGGATCATTTTCTTACAAGTCTCAAACGGATTGGATCGTGACTTTAAGGACATGCCTAATTATACTAGAACGGGTTTGCTTCCAAGCTATTATTTCACAAACAAATAAGTTGAGCAATGTACCATTGTAAAGTTAAAAGACTAAATAAAGAATCTATGGAATCTCGCATGTTGGTGACTTGTATCAGGTGGACAGGTATTTTCCTACTTTTGGAAATTAGAAGATTTTACTACATAAATAAATCTGATGTGTCATGTACGAGTGAAATGGTAGAAGAAAATGTTTAGAACATAAGATTTTCTAAGCTTTGATGGAAAGCTCTTAGAGAAAAGGCACAAAAACCACTCTATGGCAACAAGGGAGACATCAAACTCCATATCTTCTGAATGGGCCGCAATCCTGCATTTTTTCACAACAAAAGATAGCATACAAAGACTGTTTCAGAAACTATAATGGAATACCTATTTAAATATTTTCACACATTGTAAACAAAAAATGAATGTTAAGGCATTTCCACTAGTACTGAATCTAACTCCAAGCTAAACTTGAGGTAAAATTCATAATGTCTTCGTCGGTTCTCCAAACCTTCTTTAGATGTATGTTTCAGTAAATATCTCCTTAAATTTAGAGCAAGATATATTGTCTAACAAGATGATGCAGAGCAAAGAGAGAGCGAGGCCATGTACTCTCTACCGCACATAATTTTTGAAAATGTTATGCGATCATTTTTGGTGCTTGTACTTAACATAATACTCCTTGTTAAGAAAGAAATTTGGGGAAGCAAAGTACCCATGTTCTAGTTGAATACAACTAAAATTTGGGATTAGTTGCTCTAGGATATCTAAAAAAGGAATTACCTAGGGCACTTCTTAGCTAACATGTCTTGGAATACCCTTTGCTCAACATGGCATCCTGACAAGTTAGGACTGTAGCTGTCATTCACCAGTACATTTTCTAAAAGAGCGGCAAGCATCCAAAATGCATCTTCTTCTGTTTTTATCACGAGCAACAACATTGCTGTTACATAGTTTAAACCCTGCCACATTTATTTAAGATGACAATCAACTAAAGAAGGGATGCAAAGTTGATAAAGAGTAACTTATTGAATAAATGCAAATGTATGAATTAGCCATGGAGATAAACATTATAGTATATCCAATCTGACAATACCCAACATGGGAATCTCTGAAAAATTGTCCAACAAGAACACGATGAAAAGATGCATGACCTTCTGGAGTATCTAACCATGGGTGACTAGGAAAGGTGCGAGGCAGATCCTGCAAATGGGAGGGAAGTAAGAAAGCCTTGTTAGCAAAATGATACGACAATTATCATATTTTAAGAGGAAGAATACAACTATAATTATAATCCTCACAAGTATTAGGTTACTTCATTATTTATTTGGCGGATTGTTTCTACAGTCTCCTTAAAATTTAATCCAAGATGAGTATATTCTAAATTATACAAGTCTTTTTCCTTTAGCTGTTTGAATGGTTTTAGTTATACTATTTTTCATGCATCTTTATTTCTCTTAAATTATTGTTCGAAGAAGTTAAAATCATACTTTTTCGCCACTATGCTCAAACTTCTTCCCGACCAAATTTAGAAAATCAGATCAGTACACGATAAAAGAGAACAAAAGAATACTAACATATCTCGCTCATAAAGAAGAGTGTCTATGAGAGTAGGGAATGCCTTGCCCATCTCTTGAATAAGAAATTTAACATGTCAACATCACTCATTTCCTTCATCTGAAATAAATGACTCAAGTTCACAATCATCGCGAAAGACATACATAACTTACATAAAGGTACTGTATGTTCATTTCTCTATAATCAAATCTGAAATGATTGCAAGGATAAACTATATATAAGAACATCAGCTTACCATTTTGTTGATCTCCTCTAGGCTTGGCAAAAATAATCCTTCAAATAACATGCTTTTTAGAAATTTTACCTTGTGCCACAGCGACAGTTTTCCCCATGTTCTCCTTAGTATAATCTATTAAGAAAAAAGAGGGCTTGCAAGTATATAAAATGCCCTAGATAGTAAGTACTTCAACCGGGGAAAAAGAGGGTATTGTGCATCTATAGTTTCTTAAAAAGAATAAAAACCCAAAAAAATCATCTGACTTACTTGAACTGGAGATCACCTAATATCACTTTGCCGCCATACTTCACTGCTTCTTCATATGCAATACGAATCTCAAAACCAGAAAAAACCTCAAGCTTAGTTGTAACCTAACGACATGGTAACAAAGGATCAAGAGATTGATCACTGTATACTTAAATTTTATGAATTGATTCTAAGTAAACTACTACCTGAATGACCTTAAAATTGTAAATGCGTAAATAATTAAAAACATGCCTTGGCAAGGAACCAGCTGTACAAAATTCCAAAAATGTTCGTATTCTATTTCTTCCACATAGCTATCATTTATCTCACGGTTGGTACCTGCTGGGTTAAAAATGAGTACATTTCACATAAGATGGAAACAGGAATAAATCTAGAAGTAAACATTAAAAATACGAAGAATCTATGTTACAATAGAAATTAAGAAGATACTCTTGGCCAATTTACCTAGGTAGGTCTGCGAGCACGGCCACTCTGAATGCGAAGGAAAGGATAGCAACAAATCTGAGACGAATCAAAGCAAAGCAAAACACTATAGTCAGAATAAAAAGATGCTCACATCGTGCTCTGGGATGTTGAGTCAATTCATTGATACCTTGGCCCAATGAAAATGAAAGACAATCAGTCAATGCCGTCTGTATGGATTGGCTTTCATTTTCATTTGCGTCTCAAACTATTGCCAATGCTTGTGGGCCCTCTAAAACTATGCTATTAGAAGGCTTCGTTTCTCTGTACGCAAGTTGTGTGTGCGTTCTTCGTTTCTCTTCGTATGTGCATGCATTGCAGGCTTCATTTCTCCTCGTGTGTGCGCTGTTAACAAACTGACTCATAAATGCGTTGGGGAACCCGGCAATGAAAAACCCAAAGCACTATAACTATAGAAATGACAGGATCTATAACAATGATAGGTGTGATACTTCGCTCTAATTTGCACTATACTTCGTCTCAAAATTTATATTTCATCTCAAAATCTGTGTTTGCTTTCTAGTTTTTCTTTTTTCTTTCATGGCTTTGCCTAATCGCTTGAAATAATTGCCCAAATTACTACCCAAACTACCGACCGATATACCTCAACATAAAATTTAGAGAAAACTTGTAATGAGTTTACCCCCAAAAAACCAAAGCACTATAACATAGGCATTGTAAGCAAATTTAGGTTTTGAGTTGGCTGATCAGGTTATGATTTTTTTTCCTATGATTTTGGGAATTACTTATAAAAAGGAACAACTTATCGCTGCTTACATAATCTCTAGTAAAAGCTTTGATAACACTGTATGAGGTTATGGAGAAAAAAACTACATTGATAAGCACAATTTGAACTTGAAAGTTCTCATTGGAGAGAAGTGCCCAAGAGCTTCCTCTGCATACCGGTGAAACTAATGCCATTTGGACTAAACCCTTCCTTCTGCATTGTAGAGAAGTGAAAGACTTGAAGCTCCCCATGCATTTGCATATGAAAAATTTCTTCCCAAAAGTTACTACATGATGAGGCCAGTGAAGTGTTCAGGGAAAAAATGATTATAGGATAAAGGAAATTATCAGCTAAAGTGCACAATTTTTTGTTCCATCGACTGTAATAAGTATCACATGTTGAGGCCGTTCAGAGAAAAATAAAACTAGTCTAACGTACATAATGTGCCTAAGGAAGACGATCTGCATCCAATACTTAATAGCATGCCTCACATAAATCAATATTTGGGCAGACGATACAATGCCATCGATGTCAGAGTATAGGAACAGTGGAGCAATCACCATAATAATACTGCACTGATGAAGTAGCAAAATCATCTTCAATCAAGACTTGAGTAATTCCACCAGTTGCACTAGCAATATCAGAAGATGCAGCAGGTGGCGTGGTCAATGCAATATTTTCCACAACATCATCAGTACCTAACATAGTCAGCTGTGGGTATGGAACCTGGAGAAATCTAGAAGAGATTGCCAAATTGAACAAAAGATAAGTCAGCACAAGAAATGAAAGAGAAAATAAAATGAGCCAAGATATAAAACGGCAAAAATAAACATGGTGGAAGTCTAAACAGCCTCACAAGGAGCAAAAAGTAGTTTCTCGAGTAATGCAATGCAGGTGCAACTGAATGCTTACTGCCAGTATTATTCTGATGTAACACAAGGCATTCTGCATAGCTATAAATGAGCTCCACTGATGGTACGACAATTTTGTTTATAGTTTGAGTGTCTGGTTACTCTATATCCAATATTCCCAGAGTACATCCATCAACCCATCTATATCCAATATTCCCCAGAACAAGTTGTCTCGCATGAATTTAGAACCAGCATCAGATAGATCAGGATATAAAGATAATATAATTTTAATATTAATATAAGTAATGTGGAAAATGAGATATACCTGGATCAGATATTGGGAACCTCAAAAAAATTATAAGAGAATATAACCTTTTCCCTCCTCCTTTATCCGGACTTGGGACCGGCAATGTAAAGCTTAAGTTTGCCATTGGCAGAGTTAAAAAGACTTTACCTAGTTCAAATATTACACAGTGAAACATATGTTAGTTCTCAAAACAAATAAGCATACAAGTTCATAAGCATAAAACTTGGTCTTTTCCACACACAAAAAAGGAATCAAGAGGTAAATATAATAAAAGACTTGGGCCATGCAACAAAGCCTCCAACACCCGCATCTCCCATTGTCTTAGTGAAACTGTCTTGCCTAGATAATAAAGCATCTTCGTTGATGACATTGAATATTTCTATCTTATAGTACCCATCTCCGAGGTACTTATTACACAAAAGGCAGCTTGGAGAAAGAAGTACTTTAGGGAAGATTGTGCATAAAGAAGGAGAAGTAGTTTAAGGCACTCCAACTACTTCTTTGGATGTTGTACATAAAGAAGGGAAAGTAGTTAGAGGCACTCTAACTACTTTTTGAGGATGATGCAAAATAAGGTAGCCGTATGTAAGTTTCAAGTATTAAAGAAAAGAGGTTTTGGTAGTTAGAGAGCCAGAGTAAAAGAAGTTGAATGGAGGGATTTCTTCTTTGTTAGCTAAGAGAAGCATGCTGACGTAGGATCATTAACATCAGTTTCCCACGTTTATGAGCCAATCTTCTTCAGTTGTGGGTCCGTCACGTGTGATGATGATGTCGGTTCATTCAAGGTCTGCACCCATGATGAGTTCTACGACTTATAGCTCGCGTTCACAACTAAATAGTAGTTCTCAAATGGAAATAGAACAGTTAGATAAGAATAATGTGAATCCACGACCTATAAGTCAAGGAGATCCAGTTCAGTCAAGGAGTTTAGCTCACTTTTCATCTTATGATCAAGAGCTACCAGTCGACGATAGGGATCATGGGAAGATGCAGCAAGGATTAGAAGTAAAGGGAAGTGATAATTTGAGAGAGGGATTTGTTGATCATACAAAAGATAAGTCAAATAAAGCGCAGGATTTTGATATTACTAACGTACAAACTCAGGCTCCAGTCACAAAAGACTCAATTACAAGTGGAAAATTAAATCCTTCAAAGTTAAGTAAACCAGAAAAATCGACAAACAGTAAAGGGGCATCTGCTCCTCGTAAAAAGAACCATGATCCGAATTTGTTCTTTAAAGTTAATGGGAAGCTCTATCAGAAACTAGGCAAGATAGGGAGCGGTGGAAGTAGTGAGGTTTTCAAGGTTATAACAACACCATCTTTGCCCTTAAGAAGATCAAGCTCAAAGGTCGTGATTTCTCGACTGCTTTTGGATTTTGCCAGGAGATCGAATATTTGAACAAATTGAAGGGAAAAAACAACATCATACAATTCATTGACTATGAGGTTACAGATAAAATGTTCCTCGCGAAAGTAACGAAGGGTTCTATGACCATCAAGGATGGCAGAATCAGGGATGATGAATATATTTACATGGTACTTGAGTACGGAGAAATTGATTTGGCTCATATGCATTCACTGAAATGGAAAGAAATGCATACCTTCAAGTTGGATATGGATGAGAACTGGCTTCGGTTTTATTGGCAACAAATTCTTCAAGCTGTAAACACAATACATGAGGAGCGCATTGTTCACTCAGACATGAAGCCAACCAATTTTCTTCTTGTTAGGGGATCGCTAAAGCTAATTGATTTCGATATTGCAAAAGCTATAATGAGTGATACAACCAACATCCAACGAGACTCACAGGTGGGTACACTAAGCTACATGTCTCTAGAAGCATTCATGTGTAATGAGAACGATGCAGACGGAAACACTATTAAGTGTGGTCGGCCATGGGATATATGGTCCCCTGGATACATCCTCTACCAAATTGTCTACAGTAGAATACCATTTTCAGAGTACAAGACCTTCTGGGCTAAGTTCAAGGTCATAACGGATCGTAACCACGATATTACTTATGGACCAATTTTAAACCCATTGTTACTTGATCTTATGAAAATGTGTCTTGCATGGGATCGTAATGAAAGGTGGCGAATACCTCAGTTGCTTCAACATCCCTTCCTTGTTCCCCCAGTTCAATCATAATTATTCTTACCCCAGGATCAGGGCTGTAAATTGTTTCAGCAAATTGCTGAAGCTTATGGATATGATCATCAATCGTCAATATTATGTTTAGAGATTCAGCAATTACTTACGGATCCTCGTGACCGTGAGATTACAAATAAATTTTCTAAAGTATGAGACCAACATGTGGGTTGCTCTCCCATGTATCAAGGCTTTGTTCTCAACTCCAACAGCATCTAGCAAAACTTGAGAATAATGTAAAAGATACCAGCTTGTGAACCTTAACCATCAACCTGGTTATATTTTTTGTTGACATGGTTTAAACTATATCAGTTCTGACTAATGCCGCAGTCATTGCTGACATATTTAACCGTGTTATATGTGGTATTCTCAGCTAATCTGTTTCACCCATCTATTTTGTACGGTTTAAAAGTAAACAAACCACCACTATCCCCAAATTTTTTGCATGTTATTTCTTTTGTATATAAGTGTAATACATGTTTTTGAACTTTTGGTTGATCCGATTTATATTTTTGTTACTTGGTTGTAAAAAAAAGAAAAAGACCAAAGTAAAACAATAACTAAGAACGTAAGCTTTCAACCTCAAGGGGCTGCATCAAATCCAGCTCGGAGTACTTGGTGCCATATTTTCTATTATAACTATTTTTATCCTCTAAATTATTGCATGACAATGTAAGAGTATTACTATTTTTGTTGATATGCTTAGCTTGCATTAAAATAAGATTTGAGTATATTATCAAAATAGAGAGCAAATTAAGTCAGTGTCTGGAACATTATTTTAGTAGTAAACTCGATCTAATTTTAAATTATTTAAATTTGATTTGAAAAGTAAAATTTTTTGGATTATTTTTACAGGACTTTGAAAACTTGATTCCCCTTACATAATCCTCCTGTAGGAACTAAAAGAAGATAAGAAGGGACATGAAGCTTACAGTCCTTACTCAACTACAAGTACATAAAGAGCAGCTGCCACCTATTATACTATGCATTGACGCTGCTTAGATTGCACTTGGAATTAGGAGATAGAGAGCAAAAGGAATGAATCTAGTGTACTTAGTAAAGGCAATCATAAACAAGAAAGCGGTTAGTCCTTATGCAACTAAGAGCACAGGAAGGAAATTAAGCTACATCTACAAAGAAAGAAAGAGATGGTTGCATCTAAGGGCTTCTTATTGGGTCTAGGTTCTTAGAAAGCCATAGGGAGAGACCGGGCAATCTGATGATATACACTTGTGATGTCAGAGAATAGTCCGGAATAGGAGTGGCAGCTGATTCTTCTCCAATTTTCTATTGGATTCTAATGGGATTCAGGATTCAAATAGGAATTCGAAAGAGCATAGAGAGATGGTCGAGCAATCAGCCGGCAGGCATAGGTATCCGACAGTAGTAATCGACCATCTTGAGCCGCAAGAGAAAGAAGAACCAACGACGATCAAGGAAGAGAAAATGGGAGTAGCAAGCAGAAGGACAAACCTCATTTTGATTTCATCATAGGTAGAGATGAGATGGGGCACAGACAAATGAAGGAAGGCCATAGAAAGAAGGGGCACCACAATCAAGAAATTCATTTTTGTTACGCTAACTCATGCGGATAGAAGACCTACCGCAAGAAGGAGTTGGTGAGAGACCGGCTTAGGCAACTATTCGACTGTCGGGCCGTTCTAGTGGCAAAGGAACCACATAGTAAAGGTGGGTATCACCTTCATGAGGGGGTATTCAACAGGAATGCCTCCAAGCATACTGCCACTAAGAAGATAAGAAAGTGCTTGCTTTACCGAGTGGGAGGGCAGAGCACTCGATGTGAAATTTCACAAGGCCTGGGCTTCCATATGGTTGTATCTCATCAAAGAAGATAAGGAGCTGCTTGTCTGGGGGAATAGACATTAGAAGAAATAATGGAAATTGTAGACACTAGGAAAAAGCGCTAGAATTATTAGAAGAGTCAGCCAGAGCAAGTCATAGACAAGCTTCTCAAATGTAACGATTGGTACCAAATCTATAATGATCCTGTTTTAAGGGAGCTTGTTTTTAAAGCAGTCCTATGAGAGCATTCAGAATCTATACGAGGATCCGCAGGTAGTTCGAGATATGCAAACAACTTTGGGAGAGATATTTCTATATTATTTGAGAGATGAGAGACATGGACAGTCGGAGGAGTATGAGTTCGAAGAGCGAGAAGAGATATATCTGTTAATGGATTGCTTGTCAACTAACTTTTTACAAGCCGATAAAAACAAAGCAGCTATTCATTTATGGAGTGCCAAATATGCTGAGGACAGCCCTTTTCCATATACTATCCCGTGTTTTATTAATCGATTTTGCCTGTTCCCGAGGAGATGATCTCATTGGGGCACACAATTACTATGATCTATGGGTTTTCGATGAATCCCACGAACCAAAGGATTCGTGGGTATTTCACAAGAAAGCAAATGTTCCTATCGTAATGATAGCCAACAAACTACAAGCTAGTATGAGAGATCTGGGACCCTTTACTTCAGAGCAAGGTACATCAGGATGAGAATTTCATCAAATATACATGATCTAGATGAAGGCAGGATTATAGCAACACTTTGGGGATGCATTAGAAGAAGGGAGGGTGTGCAATTCAACCTTCGCCTTCTTTAGTACGGTACCAAATCATGTTCATCTTGACTATAATTATTGCGAGGGGTACTTTATCCCCTATCACCTCGATCCACAAGAACGAAGCTTTCGCAAAGATTATATGGACGGTAGCTTTAGAGGGAGAATCCTTAAAGAAAAGTAGTTAAGAAGCAAGGATCCTAAAAGCATTAAAGGAGCCATTACACTGTGTTTATGCGGTCGAACTTATATCCATGCAGTAGAAACTCTACAAGGATAGTCTTTGTAGATGTAGCTAGGCAAACAAATAAGGTAGCACAAAGTCCGAACATATTAAAACTAAGTTTAACAACGGAAGTGGGAAGAATCCCTCTTACAATGGGCACCAAAGAAGCCCAGATGCGCCAGTCAAAGTATTTTCTCCAAACTAGCCACTGAAGCACCAGGAGTGAATGATTTTATCGTCTGCATGAAGGAGACTGGAATATACTATAAGCTCACATTCCCCAACACTATGTTGATACAAAAAACAAAGGACATAGGAAATATCTTTCTCCAATGGTCTTCTGGGTTAACCGTTATCAGTGGCTTAACTTTAAGCACTTTGATTGCTATGTATGCTCCAATGACTGAGCGTATGAAGTGAATGCAAGACACTGTCAAAGAACTTAAAATTCAATTTCTGAAAGATTCACTTGTTCATGATAATCACAGTAACATTAAAACCCCACCATTGAAATATAGCTAAAAGCGACCGAATCACACTCCACTGACACAATCTACTCTCCTCCATTGATCCCCAACTCTTCAAACCCAAGATCACCAACACCTCAACAAATAAACAATCAATCACACATGAATCTTGCTCAACCGCTGTACCATTACAGAGGTAGAGAGAGTTTCGATTATAAAGTAATCAAAGTGAAGGCTCAAAATGCTTAGTGTATCTATTATATATAGTTCAATCACATCAATCTACAAGAGAATTAGAGTTTGAAATGAAACTTACTGGAAGATTAAAGAACAAGTAAATCAACCAATTTGAGAGTAACAAGTGAGCAAATACATTGAGGAATTTGAGAAGCAATTTACTAACCCATCGTTGAGATCGGGAAACTAGAGTTTCAGTTTCAGGTTTAGGGATTGAGATCAAGTATTTGGGGATTTTGAGTCGGTGTTACAAATCTAATTCTCTTCCCTCTGTTTCTACTCTGTAAGCATTAACAACTCCAACAGAGAGAAAACAAAATTATTAGAAGGAAAACCAAAAAATATAGCCAAATTAGAAGAAAAAAAACCACAGACTCCAATTCTATTTACCACAGATAAAATATGTCTATAATATACTACATATTTGTGGCAAAAAAAAAAAAAAAACTGTGGCAAATTGACTATTTTGGTGTAGTGTCAACTACCACTTGCAGAGTCTTCCCTTACTTGTTCTACCCTACTTGAATTTCTTTTGCTTCTTTTGGCAGGCACACGAGGAGGTTTGTTATAATTTAGATGTGAGGGATCTTCTCATTTTGAATTTAGCCTTTTTCTTAGGGAGGCTGTTGGGGGATTCCTTGCTTTTAGCTTTGGTACTATCCTGCTTAACAAACTCTCAACAAAGATTACCACATTGCAGAATAGGCATTGAATTAAGTACTAAAAATTTGTTAATTAAAAAAACATCGGCAATTAAGTACTAAAAATTTATCGAGGCTAGAGAACTTCGACAAATAATTTGTTGATCAACAAGACAAATAATTTTTAAAAATTGTCGAGTCCCTAAAACTTCGAAAAATATTTTGTCGATTACAAAAACTTTGATAAATTGACCACCTAACAATGTAGGATAATTGTCGACACATCATAACTCGACAATTAACTTACTAGAAAATTGTCGAAAAACAAATATATCGACAATATATTTGTCGAGTACAACAGAAATGACAATTTCCCAAGCAAAAACATAGTCTACAATGTCGATACATCACACATCGATAATTATGCAAATGTATATTCCACATTATGTGGTATATGTCGATATGTTGTGCTTGAATCTTATATTTGGGGGAAATTCCTCAAAAAAAATTTCAAAGAAAAAAAAAACGTAACAGCATTGTGCGGGAATTTTTTAAAAAAAGCAAGAAGGGAAGATAATAGATCCCAAATGTGGAGACTTTGAAATATATTTGATTACCTGGTGTATGATAGTTCTTAGACCGATTTAGAGCTTCACAATATGCGAGAATAATTGACCATCGAGAGAAAGAGAGATAGAGAGAGAGTGTTAGGGAGTTAGTGAGTGAGTGAGTTAGATATGATCATCGGAGATCGACAGAGAGAGAAAAAAAGAGTGAGTGAGTGAATGAGTAAGACCGACAAATAGATAGAGAGAGTGTATGAATGAGTGAGTAAGTGAGTGGAGGGAGTGATTTTGAGTGAGTTACCACGTAGGCAGTCAAGGTGGCAAACTGTGTGGTCAAGGGATACTGTAGGGAGAATGTAGTACTTGGGGATATTGAATATAGAATATATGTTGAATATAGAATATACATAATATAGGATATATACTAAATATAGAATTATCTAAATATTGGATATTCTTACTTAGCACCCAAGTAATTGTAACTATATAAGGAGAAGGTCTTCTTCCATTGTAATAATCGAATAATAATAAAGTTAGTTCTTCTCGAATCTCTTATTCTTTGTATTAGTTGCTACATAGTATCAGAGCGGGTTCGATAATTGAACTTGGTTCTTTCGAATGGAATTAAATTAAATTCCTCTGCGAATTGCTGTCACGAAGCTTAATTCTGTTGCGAAGTTCGAAGTTACTGTAGCTATAACAGTTCGAGGTCATTGTAGTAGTAGTCTTCGATGTTACTTTAACAGATACCAGAAAATCACTGTAGCAGTTCAAAGTTACTGTAGCAGATACCAGAGAATCACTATAGCAGTTCGACCAATGGGTTCCAATGATGATACAACAATGGTATCATGAAACTCAAACTATAAAAAGGGACAACCTCAAGGTTCCTGGAATTCTCATAGAGAGACTCTATCTCTCCGCCTTGATCTTGAGTGTACCTACTGTGGAGATAAGGGGCACACAAAACAGAAGTGTTATGAAGCCATTGGGTATCCGGAATGGTGAGATTTTACAAAGCGACCAAAGAAGAACATAGCTGCGAAGAAGGATGCTGCTAAAAGTCCTTCTTCAGTAAATATTGCCCATTCAGGATATAGTGACTCGGCAGATTCTTGATTATGGTGCTAGAAAAGGCAATCTTTACTATTTAGACTTGACTAATAGTGGTGAGCAGAGAATTCATCAGGTAAATAAAGTTAGAGGAATTGAAGAAGCAAAAGCTAATGTGTGGTTATGGCATCGGCGACTCGGTCATCTCTCCTTCGGGTATCTTCAGAAATTAAATTCGTTGCTATTTTTGAATTGTAGTATTTCAGAGTTTAAGTGTGATATTTGTGAACTTGCTAAGAGTCATCGCATTACATACTCTCCAAGTTTTAATAAAAGTTCAGAACCTTTTAGTATTATTCACTTTGATGTATGGGGTTCTGTACATATTCCTTCATTACCTGGAGCTCGTTATTTTGTGACTTTTATTGATGAGTATACTCGTATGATGTGGGTATCTCTAATTACCCATAAAAGTGAAGTCTTTGAAGTATTTAAAAAAATTTATCAGATGGTTTTCACCCAATTCCAAAGAAGGATATAAGTGTATCAATCTGATAATGGAGGAGAATTTACTAGTAATGACATGTCAAAGTTCTTGACAAATAACGGCATTCAACATCAAACCTCTAATGTTTATACCCCACAGAAAAATGGGTTAGCTGAACGAATGAATAGACAATTGTTAGAAGTTGTTCGTGCATCTCTTTTTGGAATGAATATACCATTGAATTATTGGGGAAAAGCATTAAAATCTGCTGCTTACTTGATAAGCCACACACCATCTAGGGTCATTGAATTTCAGACCCCCTTCCAAAAACTTCATGATCTTATCACCATTCCTGCAATGCCAAACCTTGAACCACGTGTTTTTGGATGTGTTGTATTTGCTCATATACCTAAATATCAGCGAGGAAAATTGAATCGTTGTGCTCGAAAGTATGTATTTCTTAGATATGTTAATTTTAAAAAGGGTTATCGTGGTTATGATCCTATGGAAGGGAAGGTGCATATCTCTTTAGATGTTTCGTTTCTAGAATTGGAAGCGTATTTTCTGGGATCTTCCCTTCAGGGGGAAAAACATAATGATGGTGAAGGAAAGTTCTCTATTATTGGGGATATGTTTCAGGAACTAGAGGATTTGACGAGTAATTTGAACAAGCGTAGTAACCTAACTGATGATGAAAAGGAAAGTAAAGCAGAGCAGATGACAGGGGAAGATCAGGGTATTGAAGATAAACTTCATATGAATGAAGGTGATCAGACGACAGGGGGAGATCAAGCTAAAGTAGAAGTTGCCCGTGACTCCAACATTTTAACATCATCTACCGAAGTACTGCCACAGAATGTCGAACCTCAGGTATTACCTAATCCTAACACTGTTAATAATATTCAACCTAAACGTTCAAAAAGGCCTACTAAAGGTATTCCAAAATCTACTTATGAACAAGATACCAATTCTAAAGCCAAATACCCAATTTCTGATTATGTGTCCACCCATAGGTTGGCTAAGTCGTTTACATGCACTATGAATCAATTATCCTATGTATTTATTCCTAGTAATTTGTAGGAAGCACTATGAGATCCACGATGGAAGAAAGACATGAATGAAGAGATGAATGCAATACAAAAGAATTCTACTTGGGAACTTGTTGATAATCCTCACGGATATCATATTGCTGGGTGTAGCTGGATCTTTACTGTAAAGATGAATTCAGATGGAAGTATTGATAGGTATAAAGCTAGACTAGTTACCAAAGGGTATATGCAGATTTATGGTGTGGATTACAATAAGACCTTCGCCCCAGTGGCAAAGAAAAATACTATTCATGTACTCATTTCTCTTGCTGCCAATCAAGGTTGGCCATTACAACAGTTTGACGTGAAAAATGCATTTCTCAATGGATACTTAGAAGAAGAAGTATACATGGAGTTACCACCTGGAGTCATGAATTCTGAAGGAGGAAAAGTATGTAAATTAAAGAAGGAATTGTACGGGTTAAAGCAGTCGCCACGAGCTTGGTTTGAACAGTTTTCAAAGAACATGAAGGCATTTGGATATAGACAAAGTAATTCTGATCATACTTTGTTTATAAAATGGAAGTCAGGAAAGCTTACCGCTATTATTATTTATGTTGATGATATGGTTGTTACTGGAAATGACTCAATAGAAATTGAGGCACTGAAGAATTATTTGTCACGGGAATTTAAGATGAAGGATTTGGGACAGTTAAAATACTTATTAGGCATTAAAGTTGCAAGATCAAGTCAAGGTATTTTTATGTCTCAACGAAAGTATATATTAGACCTTCTTGCAGAAACTGGGATGCTTGATTGCAAACCGGTAGATACACCGATTGAAGAAAATTATCACTTGGAAATGTTTTTTGACCAAGTTCTATGTAACAAAGGAAGGTACCAATGTTTAGTGGGAAGACTAATTTATCTTTCCCATACTCGACTGGATATTGCATATGCCATTAGCATCATAAGTAAATTCATGCATAATCCAAGTGAAGAACATATGAAGGCGGTCTTTCGAATACTAAGGTACTTAAAGAAATCTCTAGGAAAAGGTCTCTTATTCTGGAAAGGTGGTGATATGGAAGTAATAGGATACACCGATGCAGATTGGGCTAGAGATATGACGAACAGGAGGTCAACCTCAGGCTATTTTATGTTTGTATGTGAGAATTTGGTAACATTTAGAGCTAAGAAGCAAAAAGTTGTTGCTAGATCAAGTACAGAATCTGAGTTTTGGGGTATGGCTCATGGAGTATGTGAACTACTATGGATACGAAATATATTGAAGGATCTTGGATTTAAATTCATGAAAGTAATGGATCTACAATGTGACAATAAAGCAGCAATTATGATTGCACACAATCCAATTCAACATGACCATATGAAACATGTTGAAGTGGACCGGTTCTATATCAAAGAAAATATTGACAAATGGTGTATATCTTTTCCATTCGTGAAGTCAGAAGATCTACTTGCAGATATTCTTACGAAAGGAGTTTGTGGACGAATATTTAACGACATGATTGACAAGCTGGGCATGATTGACATCTATGCTCCATCTTAAGGGGGAGCGTTAAATATAGAATATATGTTGAATATAAAATATACCTAATATATAATATATACTAAATATAAAATTCTCTATATATAGGATATTCTTACTTAGCGCCCAAGTAATTGTAACTATATAAGGAGAAGGTCTTCTTCCATTGTAATAATCGAATAATAATAAAGTTAGTCATTCTCGAATCTCCTATTCTTTGTATTAGTTTTTACAGGGGAGTGTAGGGGAATCCTCTCCCATGATCTTATTCACATAGTATGTTAAGAATATTAATTGAAAATATGAACTATTAAAGCATTGTTAAATATAATTCATTAATCGATGTAATATTCATAAACAACTTAGCATTAATGATTTAAGTAAATAAAATAAGGGATTTTTTGAGTGTAGTCCCACCTACAAATTGAATATTTATCTTTAGTCCCCAAGTTGTTTAAATATGATATTTTGGTCCCCAAATGGCCTCTGACCACAGGTCAACCTCCGTTGAACTCCAATTTTGAAATGAAGTGATTAAACTACCCTCATGCAAGTTGTATGTAATTTCTTCTAATAGATAAACAAGTTATCTTAAGGTCATCTCTTCACCAAAATAATCCCCAACGACCATCTCCTTCCCCAAATACCCCAACAGTCATCTCCTTCCCAAATCCTTTTAATTTTTCTAAGGTTTGGTGTTGGTCATCTCCTTCTGCAAATACCTCCATTAAAGCTCTTTCTATCTCTCCCTCTATCTCTCTCTCTCTCTCTCTCTCTTTCTTTCCCTCATTTCAGAGTTTTGGTATTGGTTTGTCTCTGTGTTTATGGGAGGTGGAGGTTGTGGTGGTGGTGATGTGAAGGTAAAATCACTTTATATATCTCTGACTCTCCCATTAATAAGGTGTTTTATGTGAATTTTGAGAAATCACCATTAAAACTTAAATGTAAGAAATGGGAACTAAAGATAAATTACAGGGACAAAAATTATGACTAAATACTAACTTATTGATGATTTATGATTTTTGTTATAGGATGATTTTTGCCCTATCTGTGATCAAGCTTTTTATGGTTTTGGGAATTGTTCATGGTTATATAGTATGTGCAAGAAGCCAAATTGTAATAGAATAATATAATTTCATAATTCTAAATCAATAGAGAACCCTAGTAGAAAGTACTTAAAATGTCAATTCTCTACATGTGGTACTTTCCAATGGTTGAGTGAAGCTATTGGGCAATCTTCAAATTTACCAATTATTAGTAGCCCCTCTTTCAAAGGTGGTTGCTTTGGTTGTAAGGAAACTGGGCACTGGTGAAGAGAATGTCCTTAGAGGACTGTAGTTTTCCCTAAAGGTAGTTGTGGTGTCATGAAATTGTATAAATCTACTTCTCAGAGAAGCAAGGGTATGAAATTCTTAGTTTGTAAAAATATTGAATGTAAGCACTTTATGTAGACAAAAAACTATATGCACGAAGAAGGAAAGAAGAATGCAAAATTTGAGACTATGCCTGAATGTTAAGGTGAGTGTAACTATGGAATTGGATGAATTTTGCAAAGGGTTTAAAGATAAATCCTCAATTGGATAAGATTGGGAGTTTCTTATGATACAAGTTATGTGTAATTCTTTTTATACAAGTTTGTTATGTTTATAATCCATTAGTGATCCTGTGTGCACACTCTACATATACTTAGCATAACCCCAAACTTTTTCTTTAAAACCTTAAAAATGCCTATTTTCTCTGTAACTGAGAGTGGCTCTTCTTCTGAAGAAGAGTACATTGGATTTGCTGCATGCTATGATTTATCCTCCAACAGTGAGGCTAACTGGATGGAGGAGAGTGAGTATAGGGGGACAGAAGATGAAGAAGAAGACTAAGAAGAAACATACGAGGAAGAAGAAGAGATAGATGAGGAAGAAGAATAAGAAGAAACAGATGAGGAAGAAGATGAAATTAAAGAAAATGGAGCATAAGAGAGCAAAGAAGGTTTTATTTGTGTTCGTGGGTATTGCTTTTAGTTGTAGGTTCTCTTTTTAGAATGTGGTAATGTTTGTGTTCTTTGTTTGGGATTCCAGAAAGTGCTTTTTTTGTTTTATGGAGCCCTTGGTCTTTCTTCTTATTTCCTTTCAGTTTTTGCATTGTGGCAATTGTTTGGTGAATAAATGGAAATGCAATTTCCTTTCTATCTAACATCTTATTTCAGACCTGTAATGACCTAATTCTGTAAGCTCAACGTGGCCTAGAATTAGTCCTTATACTAATGTACCTGTGGCTACAATCTAGTAAACAAGAAATGATACAAGTATTTAGTGTGGAAAACCTATGAATAGGTTAAAAACTACGACCTCGTGTTGAAGGTTTTATAATAGTGACTTTTATTGCTTGAGGCTGATGGGATCTTATTACAAGTTATTTCTTGACTTAGAAACGTTTGATCTTGTGAATAAAAAGTTTAGAATGTTGAGAATCTTAGAAGAGATAGTCTTCCCAGTGATTTCTCGTATCTTTTTCTGGTCCCTGTCTCTTCTGGAACTTCTTCTTTATATAGGCCTCTTTTGCAGTTCATCATCGTGTTGGAGCATGTCCTCTGAACAATGTGGTTAGTGGTTGTTGACTGAGTAACTGTTGAGTTCGTAAGAAATAGGTTGTTTTGAGTTATTCAGGTTTTTGGTTTGAGCTTAACCCACGTTTTTCATCAGTTCGTGAAGTATGTTACAATGTTGACTGGAGAAGTCGTGTGGAGAATGCGTGAGCATGATATAGAGGTAATTCAAACTGGGGATAGTTCAATTTTAGGTTAGATCGAGGGATAGACCCCTACAATCGCCCCCTCACAACCGATGTCACGAGTGGCTTTGGTTGAGAAAGGATTCGGATATATGGGTACTCAAGTTTAAAATTTAAATTGCAAAAGATGTAATGATATGTGTTGACTGAATAGGAAATGTGCGTGTCAAAGGAGGATGTATGCGTATTGAATATTGATGGGAGTTGATAGACATGACGGTTATGGTTTGATGACTTACGTCTTACTAAATGATGAAGCTTGGGAAAACTTACCTGTACAATAAATGTAGGGTTATATAAAGGGTACCTGTACCATGGATTGTGACAAAGTACACTGTGGTTTGTTACAAAATTCTCTATAAGTTTTGAAGATGGTGAAGACTCGTAAGATGGTTCTTGAAGAGCGAATTGCTTCAGAAATACAGAGGTTGAAGTTAAGATTTTTTGGGGACCATTCTTTGGAGGATCCTATTCCTGCTCCTGTCCCTCCGATGTATAGAGGCATGGCGGTAGACAAAACGGCTAGGAATTTAACTATAAATGAAGATTTCACCACGTTGTCTTAACTGGCGAGCAACGTTAGGCTTGTCTCTGCATTCTTGTGGAGGACAAGGTTGGGGAGACATACGTAGGGATAGGCGTGATTGCTGGGCAGTTTCACTAATTTCTTGTGTTGCAATGGTTTCAAAGGTCAGGCCCTCTTCATCTCAACCAACTCTGTGGAGGTGGTGGTTTTAGAGGAGGAGGTGATGGTAGTGAATGAGGGAAACGAAAAGTGGAAGTCTGCTTCTATATTTCCATCACTTTTTGGCGCTAAGAAGACCATCAGTTTGAAGAGTTGGCTTCAGCACTGAGTCTTCAGCTTGCATAGTTTCCATTTGAAGTTCGACTAGACTTCGACCAAACTCATGTGAGGGAAGCTTTCTGTTATTTTCAATTTCTGCTTTATATCAGGGTCAAAAAAGACTGAAGCAGGATGAACTGACGGACTTGATGTGTCGGAGTGCCTGAATGACTTGGTACTTATAAAAGCATTGAAAAACTTGTTATCTGTAAAGTACCTATTATTCAGTACTTGAAAGACTTGTTATCTATTAAAGTACTTGTAATCTGTTAAGACATGAATAAAATTTGTTATCCAATTTTCGTACTGATATAGATATTGGATAGTTCTAGAAATCGAGATGTATGATCTGAAGAATGTATGAAATAAAATGTATGAGTCCAAAAGGTACAAATACTTGTAACATTCGAACTGAGATATATATATGTGAAAATGCATGTTTAAGATGTAAATATGATTCGACCTGTGTGCTGGAAATGTGGGAGAGAAAAAATTGTAGGTTTTTAAAAAAAATGAGGAGTCGACCTCAACGAGGAATTGAAATCTGAAAAGAATAAGTTTGACCTAAAAAGATGTGGAATGATTGAGTTCGAGGGGAACTGATAAGTAGAAATAATTTTTGCAAGATTTTGGTGTTATTGTTACGTGATAAAAGGATATCGACACTTATTGAGGGGAATCGGTAGAAAATATATATACATATATATATATAAATAAGGTAGAAAAATCTCTGAATATGGGGGAAGAGATAGGAATGGTGCGTACTCGATCCCAAATGATTCGTAGTACCGCTGAAGGACGATTGGCCATAAAGATTGCAGAAGTGCGGGAGAGAATTTTTTGATTATTGGGTTATGATGCTGAGTTGCCATTGAGGGATTGTCAGCTCGAAGGATTAAATTCAATGGGTAGGGAACTTGATTATGCCCGATTTTTCTTTGTGGGATTTTTTGAAGGTTAGTTGATATACGTGATATGTGTATGTGTTTTTGAAGATCAATTTTGTATTTCTTGGAAAAGTAATAAATTACTATTTATAGTAGTAATCTATGAAAATCTGTTGTTATAAGAAATATGAAAGTTATTTGAATATTTTTGAGGTATATAAAAAGAAAATAACAAAAGATACCTGGACCTGTGTGTAGGTCGATCGTGAGTAGTTTTGTCTAGGATAAAAATCCTTTTCTATAGTCGATATAAGGAATTCCCCTGCAAGTGAAGCGTCGACCTCTGGTAGGCCGACTGAGTCTGAGATTGAAGCATCCGGAGGTGAGAAAGAAGTAGGTGTTAATCAATTTCAAGGCTTCCCTGGAAGATTGGTATCCTATCCTCCTTGTTCGGATGTATTTAGAGAATTCTGTAAAGCCAAGGCTTCTACAGGAGGTTGATGGGGGAACTATATTGATTATGTCGGTAGGCAATTTAGGGGTTGCACTGTAGTAACGAAAGAGGAATACTATTACTTATTGGCTGATTTAGAGAAGGAAAAAATATATAAGGGTTTAGATGAATCGATCTCTTTTTTGTTCTTCGATGGGGATGTTGGGAGCGAACTCTCAGAGGGTTTTTTGTGTTACCTATCTCAGTTAGAGTATGAGTTGAGCCTTCCCCTTAGCAATCTGGGGATAGGGATTATAAATCTTATTAGTACATGTCCCGTTCAAGTGAATGGGAACATGTGGGAGGTGATAAGTGCTTGTGAAGCTTTGAACTTACAGTGGGAAATACATGCTTATTTTTGCACGAGTGCAACTCAATTTTTCTTTTTCAATATGAACTCAGCAGGTCGAACTTGGAACAATAATGTGATATGGCTGAAGGATAACTGCCTTTAGATAGATGATGAAGAACCCCTAGAACAACTACTTAGAACTGTAAAACAACGTAAGTATAACAATGCATAATGTATAAGATTGATAGTTGAAATTATACGATGTTTGTTGATGTTCATGTTGTGTGTATAACAGGTCCCAAATTACAGGTGGAGAGAAAAGAGTCATTATTGGATAAAGTCGCTCTAGAGGAGACTGAGCTCGAGGCTGTATTAGAAGATCTTGGCATTAGCAGGAAGAAGCGTGTTAACTGCAGTGTTGAAATTTTTTTGAAATCTCAGTCGACAAGGCTGATGAGGAGCGCTGACAGCAACAAAAAGAAAGGGACTGATGGGGAAAATCAAGCTAGCTTGCTGCAGACCCCTGGAATGGACAAAGGATTACTTGAGTCCATTATGTCGAGCAAATTATCACGAACGTTCCCCAAAAGGTAACCACTGAAGCGTGCTGCTGTTGATAGGACCTCACGAAGCGGTGCAGCTACGAAATAGGCAAAAAAGAGAAGGGTTGATCCTTCTAAAGTATCTAGTAAGAAGGTCGTTGAAAATTGACCTATCATGTAGAACAATTGGAAAGAGGTGGAGGAGAAGGCCAGGTTGGTAGCTCCCCGCGGAGACGAGAAGATGAGCAAAATGGTAGGCTCATATGCTCGAGTATTTGTTTATGGTGGATTTTCCACTATGATTCGGGCTAATCAATAAGGTTGATTTGTTTAATATTTTGTAGGCTGCTCGGTTGATGAAGGGAATATGCCTCAAGGTCGAGGATGAGAGAGCGGTGCTAAAGAGGAAGAAGAACGAGCTCGAAAGGAATGTAGCTCGATTGAAAAATGATTTGAGTAAGGAGAGGAAGTTGTTGGAGGCCCTGAAGGCTTCCCAAGTTATTGAGATTAACAGGATGCAAGCGAAGGTAAGCGTGGACTTGGAGGAGGTGGGAGCTGAGCGTTTCAGGCTTAAGCCTCACCTTATGTCCAAAGGATACTCCGAAGAGGAGGTGGATGCCATTAGGATTGGCTCCTATATAAAGGAAGAGGATGAAGAGTTTGAAGGTGATGTTGCTAGGGTGGTTGATAGGCTGGATGGTGTGTCTTCTCAGACGGTAAGGAATAAACATGGAGATGATATTGAACACCCGGAGGCTGAAACTGAGAAGGTAGGATAGTGTGATTGCATTATGATTGCATAAATATTTTGGGATGTTTGCAAATTGGTTGGAGTTATGTTGGATAGAATTATGTTGGCTAAGTTACTTTTTTGTAAACCTTATTGTAGGATCTTAAGGACATATGCCTCAGAATAAAAGATTTAGAGGTTGAGCTTGCTAAGGAAAGAGAGAGACCTCAGCGTCCCTGCTGTCTTTGCCAGCAGAGTTGCTGGTTAGAATAGAGCAATAAATTTTGATTCGTATGCTTCATTAGTATAGAACTACAAAGTGATGAATGGAATGTTGAGATAAACCAACAACCCATTACCGATTTGGGGGCAAACGACACTGGAATGGTACTAAACATAAAAGAATTTAGATTTTTGGCATACTCAAGTATAGAGAATGCGTACCTTAGATTTGTGAATATATGTTATGGAGCATCCATCCGAGATTATACTTCGACCTTAAGTCCATAAGTTGCTTTACATAATAAATGTCAAAAAATAGATACCTTGTTAGAAATGAGAAATGCAGTGATGGACATTCTAAATCCAATTGATACAATATATTTGTAATGTACAGATCGAATTGGAGTCAGCTCGCCTACGCGAAGATGAAGCTCTCCAATATAACCAGGAATTTGTAGGGGAGTTTGATAGGATGAGAGAGGTGAGTGAGAATAAGGAAGACCGACATGTGAAGGTGTACTTCAAGTTTGTTGAGGCCACGAAGAGAGTTATCGACCTAACTCGGTAGATCGATGAGAAGGATGACAAAATTCAGAAAGGACAAAAAGAGTTTGAGGTGTTAAAATAACATGCAGGGAAACTCAAAAACCAGAATGACATACTATTGGTAAAGAGCAAGGAGGTAGACATGACCAATTACTGTATATAGGTGTTGGAAGGATCAGAGGAAAATTTAAATCGATTGGTGGCTGGTTTGAAAAATGACCTGTTTAAAGAAAAGAATAATCAATAGCGCATTCAAACTGATTTGGCGAATAGCAGGAGTGAACTGGGGCGATTGAAGAGGAAACTAGTTGATAGTGATAACGACATAAAGGGAACTCGAGAGGATCTAACTGTGTCTGAATTGGCAGCTGAGAAACTGACTACAGCTTTTTCTGCAAAGGATATGGAATTTCGGACAGTTCAGCGAAGATACAATGAGTTGAATTAAAGGGTGGCACACCCGAATTGGGTCAGGTCTACTGGCGTGCCAGGAATGCTGAGGTTAGGGAGCGCTCAAAGGGGAAGAAAAATAATGGCAGAATCTCTCTTGTTCAAGGCGATGCTGTTAGCTTATCAGCTCGAATAAGAGAGTTGGGGGGGGGGGGATGTTGCTCGGATTCAAGGGTATGTGCGCAAAGGGGTAGAACAATTACGGGTGTGTAAAAAAAATTGGACATCACTCTTACCAGGGAGAGAGAGTTAGAGAGTGTTATCAGATAGAAGGAGATTGTGATAAGGGACAAAGTAGAATTATTAAAGGAAATGCGAGATGTGGACGAACTGAGGAAGGAGATCAAGACACTTCATGCTCAAGTTGTTGAATTGGAGGCGGCTGATGGACACATAAAATTACCACTATTCCCCTATGACTTAATGTTTATTATTCTTAATTTTATTATTAAACATGATTTATAAAACTAATTTTTATATTTCAGGTCACATGGAGCTCATTTACCAAATATGTGCAAATACTGGGATGTATAGCTCAAAGGATGAACTGTTGGAGAAGGATGTAGAGTTGTTAAGCACAAGGGTCGCACATGGGGAGGTTACAATTTTGGAGGATAACTCTTGGAGGTTACAAATTTATGCACATTGATGGCATAAGTTATAAATCTAATATTAAATGTAAGAACCCTATCCTTCATCTATAAAAGGAAAGGTGGTGAGCTCATAAGATCATCCAATTTTGAGAGAGTAGAGTGCAAGAGAGCATTATTGGAGTAAGTTGGTGCAAGTCTTGTAAGCATTTGGAGCATTTCATTTTGTAAGTCAATAAAATTCCTCTTTTGGTTGTTAGTTTATGTTCATTTCATTCTCATATCATTTAGGTTTTATAGTTGTTATAATGACCGGCTAAGTCCTCACTAGGGGTGAGGATGGATCCGCCATAAGCGTATGATATCATGTAGTAGAATGTATTTTTCTCCAACACAATATGAGCATATTATCACAAATCCCAAAACTATATTGTTGGAGACATCCATTATCATCCTATGATCTCTTTAAGTAGAGATATAGGAAGAGTTTTATGATTCTCAAATGATATAGTAAAATTGTATTAATATTGTATTTTTCTAAGGTATGATCCTAATTAACATTTCATAGTTAGCATAACTTTCATGGAATATGTTTTTAGTACATACTTAGTTCATACAATATATTCTACTTGAGTTATAATTAATCATGGGATTACATCGACAAAAGATCGAAGTTTGTTATTTCAATTAAGTAGAGAATTTAATATACAATACTATGTTGATATTGTATGTAAATGGTGGTAAAATCCGAAGCCCCTAGACCTTTATTCTTGATTAAAACCATATCATTAATTTTTACGGTTTTACAACCTTAGATTACTAAAACGTAAGACCAAAACTAATTTCTAGTTCTGTTCGAAAGTGAACGACACTCTAATTTTTACCCATACTAAACACCAGATTTTGACCGTTATCAGCGGCTAATTGGGCTGAGTCAACAAAAATAGACAAAATTTTTTGCAGAGAACATTGCCTTTATAGATTGGGTAGACAGAGAAATGGTAAGTCAAAAGGCTAAGTACAAAAGGTTAGAAGATTGCCTTCAGAGGGTGAGGATGGCTTGGTTTCACTCATTTGTAACTCAGGCCTTGCATTCAGGCCTGCTAAGGTCTGTGATTGCTTATTTTGTAAAAGATGTTAAAAGAATTGAGTTAGAGAGAGATACCTTGTTTGACTGTATGTCAAAAAGGGAATGTTTTTGCAAGGTTGATATAGATCGAGGTGATTGCACTAGCTCCATGGGGACGGATCTGGGACCTCGAACTACTGAATTGATAGAGGAGGGCTGGACTACTGTAACTGCTCGAGCTCGAGAATTTATGGCTAATCGACCTCTTGTGGTAGGGGTAAGCAAAGCTGACATCCCCACAACAACAAAAACTGTATTGTAGTGGTTGTAATTAAACCTGAAAACTAGTATTACCTTTGTTTTAATCTAGGAGTTGAGTAGAGTTAGTCGATCTAGCGTAACCTTGATTCAACCGATAGAATGCCGCAGACATATTGAAAGAGATAAAAGCTAGTTTTACCTTTGTTTTATCTTATGACTGGTAGAGTCCTTTGAGTGAAAACAAGTTCTACCTTGTTATAACCGCAGAAGATTTAGTAGAGTCAGCCAAACTAAGTATATTCTTGATTTAACTGGTATGATATCACAGACATATTAAAAGAGATGAAAGCTAGTATTACCTTTACTTTATCTTATGTCTGGTAGAGTCTGTTGAATGTAAATAAGTACTACCTTGCTCTAATCATAGGAGATTTAGTAGAGTCTGCCAAACCAAGTATATTCTTGATTTAACTGGTATGACGTCGCAGACATAATGAAAGAAATTAAAACTAGTATTACCTTTGCTTTATCTTATATCTGGTAGAGTTCGTTGCTTGAAAGCAAGTGCTACCTTGCCCTAATCATAGGAGATTTAGTAGAGTAAGCCAAACCAAGTGTATTCTTGATTTAACTGGAATGATATCGATTGAAAGCTAGTATTATCTATGCTTTAATCTATGTATTGTCTACAAAATAGAGAGATGTATGAAGAAAACTTGTAAGTTTCATTGATTTTAGAAAAAGGATGTACATTGGATGGAGATAGAAATCTTACTTTTGGAATGAAAAACGGGAATCTGAAATGTAGTGAGGGACCTAACGATAATAACATTTTAGTCTCCTAGTGTTCTAAGGACTCAAGATGTGGATGCCCTCTTCTATCATGAGGTAATTTAATCCTAGGCCTAAGAGACCTGTGATAAGGAATGGACCCTCCCAATTGTCTGCTAGTTTCCCAGCATGAGACACTTTGTGGATTTGAGGTATTTATCTGAGGGCGAGATCATTGATTTGGAAAGTACAGCTTTTGAATCGTTTGTTGTATGAATTGGCTAGCATATGGTGATATCGACCTAGGTTAGTGATGACACATTCTCTGGTTTCACCGATCCAATTGAGGTTGTAGGCCAATTCGAACTCATTATCCTTGTCAGTTAGCTTGTGATCTTTGACTGGGTGATGATATTCAGAAGGAAAGGTGGCCTCATTGCCATAAGCAAGGAGGAATAGAGTGTAGCCTGTCGACTATCGTGGAGTGGTACGATGTTCGCGAACCCTATTCCCTTGTATGTAAATCGCGGAGCATCTCGCCTACTTTATGTTTGGAGAGGCACTTAAGGTAAGGCCCCATGACTGAATGGCGGTACAAGGTACTGTTTTGATTGGTGTAGCGCTTTGTGTTGTCTATCAACTATTGGCGCTCCTTCGGATATGTTTAAAGTGGTCATTCACATTTCTTGTTGATACCGAGATAAACTAAGAATGGCTTTCGCCAATCGTCATCTCCCCCTTTATCACCCCCAGTGTTGATCGTGCATACAAAAATATAATTAATGTTGAGGGTTGAAATAACTTTGATATGGAGATATCGAGCTTCTGTGCCCAAAACCCCGGCTAGATATGCCAAGAAATCAGCGTGTCAGTTTTTGCCTCGAAAAAGATAATCGGGAGTTGCTTGCACAAACTTGCTCATCCTATCTGTAACGAGGGCTGCGTATTAGATCACCTTGCCATTCTTCTTGCATTGATGAGAGTAATAGTAGATAATAAGTAGTGAATCTGTATAAACGGAGAGTTTGGGAATGCTGAGCTCGAGGGCGAGGTCTAGTTCGTGAATGAGAGCTTCATACTCGGTGACATTATTTGAGGCCTTAAAATCCAGGCAGATTACTTTCTCAATTTTATCGTTAGAAGGAGTAATCAGTACGATTTCAATTTCTGACCCTGTGGGTCTTGCTGATCCATTTGTAAGAAGTCTCTACCCCTTCCTTGTAATCCATTCAGTTCGTTCGTTAAATGCTTTGGGGGTGGATCTTCTATAACTTCTTCAGAAAGGTCAGGATCATGCTCCTCCCACACGAGATCTTTGACTGGAAAATCTGTAAGGAAATCGGCCACGGCCTGCCTTTTTTTGGAATGACGTTGTTCAAATTTGATATCATGTTCTCCCAAGCTGACTGGCCATTATTGCACTCTTCTCAATTTTTCTTTCTTTGATAGAACATCCCGAAGTTGGAAGTTTATCATGACTTTGACTGAATAAGCTTGGAAGTAGTATTTGAGCTTTTGTGACATATAACCAAGAGTGAGAAGAAGCTTCTCGATTTTAGAGTTCCTCGTTTTTGCTGAAGTGAGGGTTTTGCCAATGAAGTAGACTAGCTTCTCAATTTTCCCTTCAAGTCGAATGAGAACCGAGCTGAGTGAAGTATCTATAACTGCGAGGTAGATAATCATTTTTTCATTATCTTTTAGGGTTCCCATGATGGGAAACTTCCCCAAATAGGTTTTAAGATCTTGAAAAGCTACCTCGCATTCTGATGTCCATTGAACCTCTACATTTGGCTAAACTTTTCCCCATATGGTACAACCGCAGAGTAATAGGAACATCCAACGATAACGGTCTGAAGATTTTGAAATAAAACAGTTGATAACGGCAATCTTGCCAGCAAGTTTTTGAGCGTCTTTTACTATTTTTGGTGATGGCATGTCGAGGAGAGCCTGAATCTAATCTGGATAGGCCACAATCCCCTTCTTGCTAATGAGGTGGCTTAAAAATTGACCTAAATATACTCTGAATTGACACTTATCAGGATTGAGACACATCCTGTAAGATTGAAGTATATTGAATATTGTGCTAAGATCTGAAATGTGATTGATGGACTGTACGCTCTTGCATAAGAGATTGTCAATGTAGACTTCCATGACTTTCCCGAGATGTGCTTTGAACATAGTAGTCATCAATCGTTGATAAGTTGTACCTGCATTCTTGAGTCCGAAGGGCATGACTTTGTAATAATAAAGTCCTCTTTCAGTGATGAAAGTGGTCATTTCTTGATCTTCATCCAAGAGTAGAATCTGATTATATCCCGAAGCAGCGTTCATCATAGATATGAGTTCATGACTTGCTGTGGAATCAAGGATCTGATGAATGTTGGGGCGAGGAAAACTGTCCTTTGAAGTATGTTTGTTAAGATCGGTAAAATCTGCACAAACGTAAACCTTTCAATTCTTCTTTGGGATAGCGACGATGTTAGATATCCAATATGGATACTTGGCTTCTCGAATAAATCCTACTTTAATCAATTTATCGATCTCCATGTTAAGTTCATCTCGCAGTCGTGGTGATAGGCGTCGCTGTTTTTGTTTGACTGCAGTGGCGTTGATGTTGATTGCCAATTTGTGACATGCCTTGTAGTGTCCCAGTTTTTTTTATTTATTATTCATTATGCATTCATATATTATTGCATCCACACATTTTGCATCCTCATATTATTGCATTTATCAAGGCTTTGAATTGTTCCTTCTTCTTTCCGGTATTTTGGTGGTTTCGGTGGTTATTGGGCGGAGGAGGTTGAGTTGAGGTTTGGGAACCTGTGGTTGGTTTGTTGTTGTTTGTTGTTGCTGTGGGTTGGTGTTTGATCTGGGGGGATCTTAGGATTTTTCTTTGGTTTTCCTTCCAGTTTTCGTTGAGGGAATTTTTGCCCAGTTTTCTATTGTTTCTGTTCGAAAAAGACTTAGCTTGATTGAATAGATTCTTGTCTGCTTCATTCTATCTGAACAACATCTTTCCTGTTCGAATATATGTCTATCTGCTTAATTCTATTCGAACAACATCTTTTCTGTTAGAATAGGTTTCTACCTGTTTCTCTTTGTTCGAACAACATCTTCTTTTGTTCGAATAAGGTGTTTGTTCAGTTAATTTCTTTCTGTTTGGTTCTGTTCGAACAAGTCCTTTCCTGTTCGAATAGACTTTTACCTACTTTTTTTTGTTCAAATTGAAACATATCCTATTCGAACAGAGGCGTGTTTGAACGGCCAGATTGGGTCTTTCCTCACATTTCTTGGCCGTTGCTTTGCCTCGAGATGTGTGTTGTGTTTCTAGTATTTTAGTTACCCATTTCCTTTTCATTTTCTCACTCACTCAACACTCTCTCACTCTCTCCCCAAAATTGAATCATCTCCACTCTCTCTCTCCTCGTCTGTGATTCATTGAGTGATTGATCTCGCTACTTCTCCGATGAGTAATTCCCTTTCCTCTTCCTTGTTATTGATTTGATTTAGGTTTTGGTGGTAACCCTTGTTGAGTTGATTCTAGAGTTTGGTGTTTGGGGGTTTTGTTGAGTTGTGGTCTTTGTGGTTGTTGTGCTTGTTACAGATGTTGGCTTTGTGCGATTGTTGTTGCTTGTGGTGTTGAGGGGGATTGCCGATTATTATTACAGATTCATCGAGAGTTTTTCTCGGATTGCAGCTCCATTGACTTGTTTGACACAGAAGAACATTAGATTCATTTGGAATGACAAGTTTGATTTGGCATTTGCAGAGTTGAAGAAGAGATTGACTACAGCTCCTATTCTTATTGTTCCTTCCAATGGGCAGAAGTATATGGTTTACAGTGATGCGTCACTCAGCGGACTTGGTTGTGTACTGATGCAAGAAGGAAAGGTGGTGGCTTATGCTTCTAGACAACTTAAGGTGCATGAGAGGAACTATCCTACTCATGACCTCAAGTTGGCAGCTGTGGTATTTTCTTTAAAGATTTGGTGACATTATCTTTACGGGGAGAGTTTCGAGCTCTTTTCAGATCACAAGAGTTTGAGATACATTTTCTCTCAGAAGGAGCTGAATATGAGGCAGCGCAGATGGATGGTGTTTCTAAAGGATTATGACATTGACTTGCAGTATCACCCAGGGAAGGCAAATGTGGTGGCTGAGGCTTTGAGCCGCTTGCCTAAGGGATTTCTTGCACGTCTGATGATTCGCGAGTGGTTATTGCTTTGCGATATAGCAGATTCCAGGCTGAGTTTGTATTCACGGAGAATGGTAGTTTTATTGCTAACTTGAGAATTTAGCCTTCTTTGATTTCTTGGATTATAGAAGCTCAGCAGTAGGATATTAAGTTACAGTCTTGGGCTTCAGATATTAGCAGGCCAGATTGTACTGTTAGTTCAGATGGTAGTATCAGATACAGGGGCAAATTATGTATGCCAGATTTAGAGATATTGAAGCCTAAGGTTTTGAGTGAGACTCACGGCTCTAGGTATTTTATTCATCCAGGCAGTACAAAGATGTACCAGGACTTGATGAGGCATTATTGGTGGGACAACTTGAGGCGAAAGGTAGCCGAATTTATTTCCAAATGTCTTACATGTCAGCAGGTGAAAGCCGAGCATCAGAAACTAGCGGGACAACTTAAACCTTTGTAGATTTTAGAGTGGAAATGGGAACACGTATCTATGGATTTCATTTCGGGATTGCCGCGGAAGAAGAAAAATCACGATTCGATTTGGGTGATTGTGGACCGATTGACCAAATCAGGGCAATTTAATTCCTGCTCGCAAGACTTTAGGCCTTGAGGAGTTGAGCAGATTGTACGTGAAGGAGATTGTACGATTACGTGGAGTTCTAGTGTCTATAGTGTCAGATCAAGATGCTAGGTTTACCCATAATTTTTGGAAGAGTTTTTAGCGAGCTATGGATACTAGATTGCATTTAAGTACAGCGTTTCACCCCCAGACCGATGGTCAGACGGAAAGAGTTAACCAGATTCTTGAGGACATGCTTCGGGCATGTGTATTGGACTTCAAGGGCAGTTGGAATGAGCATTTCCCGAGGGCAGAGTTTACATACAATAACAGTTTTCAGTCGAGCATTGGGATGGCACCATATGAGGCTTTGTATGGTAGACCCTGTAGATGACCACTGAGTTGGGTAGAGGTTGGTAAACAGAGTTTACTGGGGCCAGATCTGGTTTGTGAGACTGCGGAGGTTATTTGAGTTATCAGAGATCAATTACGTATAGTTCAGAGTTGACAGAAGGGTTATGCGGACATTCGCCAGAAACCATTAGAGTTTGAGATTGGTGATCATGTTTTACTGGAGGTTTTACCGATGAAGGGCATGATGCGTTTCAACAATAAAGGAAAGTTAGCTCCGAGATTTATAGAACCATTTGAGATTCTTGCCAGAGTTGGAGAGTTAGTTTACCGTTTGGCATTGCTGCTGCAGCTGGACCAAGTTCACAATGTGTTTCATGTTTCTATGCTGAGGAAGTATGAGCGGGATCCTACTCATGTGATTGATTGGGAACACCTAGAGGTTTAGGAAGATGCCTCGTATATAGAGCATCCGGTGTGTATTTTGGACTGAGAGGAGAAGATTCTTTGCAGTAAGGTTATTCCCTTTGTGAAGGTGCAGTGGACTCACCACGATCGTAGTGAGGCTTCTTGGGAGTTAGAGGCGGATATGAGAGGCCGTTATCCGCATTTGTTCTCGGGTTGAGGTATGTGTGGAATTTCGGGGCGAAAGTTCTTTTTAGGAGAGTAGAATGTAGTGTCCCATATTTTTATTTTATTTTATTATTATTATTTATTATGCATTCATACATTATTGTATCCACACATTTTACATCTTCATATTATTGCATTTATCAAGGCTTTGAATTCTTCTTTCTTCTTTTCAGTGTTTCGGTGGTTTCGGTGGTTATTGGGCGGAGGAGGTTGAGTTGAGGTTTGGGAGCCCGTGGTTGGTTTGTTGTTGCTGTTGTTGTTGTTTGTTGCCGCTGTCGGTTGGTTTTTGATCCTGGGGGATCTTAGGATTTTCCTTTGGTTTTCCTTCTAGTTATCGTTGAGGGAATCTTTGCCCAGTTTTTTGTTCCTTTATGTTCGAACAACACTTATCTTGCTTGAATAGATTCATGTCTGATTCATTCTATTTGAACAACATCTTTCCTGTTCGAATTGATTTCTATCTGCTTTATTCTATTTGAACAACATCTTTTCTGTTCGAATAGGTTTCTACCTGTTTCTCTTTGTTCGAACAACATCTTTTTCTGTTCGAATAAGGTGTCTATTAAGTTGATTTATTTATGTTTGGTTCTATTCGAACAAGCCCTTTCCTATTCGAATAAACTTCTACCTGCTTTGTTTTGTTCGAATAGAAACATATCCTATTCGAACAAAGGCGTGTTTGAACGACCAGATTGGGTCTTTCCTTATATTTCTTGGCCGTTGCTTTGCCTCGAGATGAGTATTGTGTTTCTTGGGTTTTAATTACCCATTTCCTTTTCATTCTCTCTCTCACTCATCACTCTCTCACTCTCTTCCCCAAATTGAATCATCTCTACTCTCTCACTCCTCATCCGTGATTCGTTGGGAAATTGATCTCGCTACTTCTCCGGTGAGTAATTCCCTTCCCTCTTCCTTATTATTGATTCGATTTAGGATTTGGTGGTAGCCCTTGTTGAGTTGATTCTAGGGTTTGGTGTTTGGGGGTTTTGTTGAGTTGTGGGTTTTGTGGTTATTGTGCTTGTTACAAGTGTTGGGTTGCAGGGTTGGTGCAATTGTTGCTGCTTGTGGTATTGAGGGGGATTGCCCTGTCAATTTTGGATTTGTGGATTGTCCTTTATCAGGCCAGTGTCCCTCCATTGCTAAATTACTTTACTAGTTTAACCTGTGTTAGTTAGACTTATGCATTTGGCATTGAGGTGTATGTGATTTGGTTTTAGACTATATTGTTCCTTCTGTTGTAGTTATTGTTTTAGTATTTGACGTTTCCTATTGTTAGGCATGCAGTGTGTAGTTCTCCTTGACATTTAGGGAGTTGTGCACTGTATGGTATTCTCGTGGCCTTATCCATGAATACTGTGTTTCAGTCTTGTAGAGATTGATGTTGTTGGATGTTGTGACTGGTTAATTAGTCACTGTTCATTTGTGGTTGGATGTTGTGATGGTTAAGTTACTATTTCATCTATGTTTTGATGGTGTGACTGAGTCACTGTTTACATTTGTGTCAGGATTATTTACCCTTCTCTTAGGCAAGGGGTTATCCTATGTGCGTAGGTTGTGTTGGCGGCTGTTGTGCTTTGATCCTTAGGATCTGTTTACAGCGTGGGTTTTGTATTTTTTTAATTTAACGGGGTCGGATACATAACAAAGCTCTACATCGGCTGACCCTCGGTAGGATTTCGGATTCTTACATCGGGTTGAAATAGTAGGTGAGTCGTTGCCGACAGGTACTATAATGCCTATTACCCATCCAGGATATGGGATGGTATTAGACAGTTCCTCAGGTACCGGTCTTATCCTCCGTGAGGTTGAAATCCCTTGGAATTGCAAATACAGGTCGGATGTTGGCTTCGTGGGTTGAAAAGCCCATAACACTCTGATCAAGTGATAAATTTCTAGCATGGTCGAGCTTGACAAAAATTGCACCCATTGTATCCAACTGAGATCTCGTTAGGTTACTATGCATTAGAGGCTGATCAACCCAATACATTGATTATAGGGTATAGTCTTTTGGGTTCATAACTTCATGAACATCCACATTAGGACAATTCTAGAATCATATTATCACCATATCATATCAGGTCATCACGTCATCGTATTGCATCATATCATATCACAGCACTTCATTATTCCTATTCCTATTCCTTTCCCGTTATTCTGCACTTATATTACCATACTTTTAATCATTCGCTTATCTCATTCACCTCTCCTTTTTCTCTGCACCTGTCATATTAGCATGTTATTTAGCTCTGTTGGGCATTAGTGAGCCGTGGTTTTGCTCACTCTCGTATTTTCTCCCCCTTTCAGAGGCAGAGTAGTTGCTGGCTTTTGGCTGAGAGCTTCAGTTGTTAGATCCTATTTGCCGGTGCAGTTTCTATTTCCAATTTTAGTATTTCTTGTTCGTTCTTAGCTTTTGACGCTGTATGTTATCAGATATTGTATATTCTTCAGTTTGACTTTATATATCTTTGCTTCCGTGTTTATTCTTTTCACTTTGATGATATTGCTATAGTGAATGATTGAGCCTGAACTTGTTAATGGCTCGGTTGTTCGTGGGGGTAAATCGGTTAGATTCCCCGACCTATATGCCTTCGAATCTCGGTAATTGTTCTAGCTACCGATTATTAGATTTTGGGGCGTGACATGCTTTGACCGGATCAACCCTAGGCATTTTCTTGAAAAACCATGCTAAAACGTCTCTATTTAGTCATAAGAACTGAATGAGAGCGTCATTTTTGTGTTGAACCAACTTTGTACTGATAAAAGTACATCTTCTTAGTCCATTAATGTTGATGTATTTGGTGGGCTCCTTCATGGAAGGCTGATCATCGGGGTGATCAGCTTGCTGTAATTGCTATGTAGCATATTTGTCAGAGTTATCTAGAATTGCTGAGATGGTATTTTTGCAAGCTCAAGAAAGATTTTAACTACCCCTGATTTCATAGATACCATCGTCGTGTTTGAAGTGGAGTGCTTGATAATAGGTGGAAATGATTGCTTCCATATTATGAATCCAACAGCGGCCCATAATCCTGAGATAACGAGATTTAGCGTTGATCACATAGAAGATGACGTCAATGGTGGTTGGTCCTGTGGTAATAGGTAAGATGATCTTCCCTACTCGCTCTTATTTAGAACTATTAAATCCACTAATATCGGTGCCACTTTGAATAACTTAATCGGCCAATCCAATTGGTCGATAGTGCTCTAAAAGAGGATCTTAATACGGTTGCCAGTATCGATCATCATTGTGTGCATGACAAACTTTTTCATCTTGAGCATTTTGACTAACGCATCATGATGAGGAAAATTGACATGGCTAGTATCGCAATCTTCGAATGATATTCCGAGCTAGGACTCAGGCAAAAGTTTGGCTTCTTTATCTTGAGGTATGAGATCGTACCATTCTAACACTCTCATGCAATTTAATCTGATAGAGTTGGTGATCTGATTGATCTCGATCATGTTGTTGTGGTGCATATGGTAAAGATGCTTCTCCTCAGCTTGATCTTCGACCTGAACAACTTCAAGCTGCTTCATATAGTTACCATCCTTGTATAATTCCAGGTTGATAATATATTCGGGCATCCGTCCCTCCTTGTATATATATTCGAGCAACCTCTGTAAAGCATAAAAATTATCAGTAGAATGATATTTTACCTTATGGTGGATGCAGTGTGGTCAGCTCCCAATTGTTTTCAATGGTTGGGAGAGACGGTAGAGCTTATCGTTTGTGAGGATTGGAAAAATTATGGAGATTCGTACATTCATCTTTGGGTGGACCAGTTTGACTTGTGATCAACCTTTCTGAGAGTTGCCACTGTTTCCCTTAGCACATTTTTGGTCACCCTTGTCCTCCTTAGGTTTTGCATTTCGATCTGCAGAAGAACCTTTAGTGGTAAGGATGGATTTAGTAGATTTATGCCTTTTGGACATCATCCTTTCCAAGTCGGCGTAACTATTGACCTTGGTCATCATATCCTCTAAGGTCGCAAGTTTGTTGTGGAAGAGGTACTCCTTGGCTTTACTGTACAACTGGAGTACTTGGTAAAAGTGGGTAACAACAGTTTTCTGATCAAGGTTGTCCACTTTACGTGTGGGCTCCATTAACTTCTTTGCGAATGCCTCGAACTTCTCTCTGTTGGATTGCTTAAGACTGATAAGAGAATACAAATTTTCTTCTTTGTCTTTGTTGTGAGCATATATCTTAATGAATAGTTTTTGCAGCTGGTTGAATTTGTATATGGAGTCCTCAGGCAGAGAATGGAACCATCGGAGGGGTTTCTCCTGCAGACTTGTGACAAACAGACGATAGAGAATGAGGCTGAGATTAGAGTGCAACCCCAACGAATCACGATATTGTTAAATGTGGTCCTTGGGATCGGTACCTTTGTATTTGCGAATTTTCAGAGTATAGAAACCTTTCAAAATATCCATATCGAACAGTTCTTTGGCAATTAGACTTCCCTGTAACTTGGTAAGGTCGTTAGTAGTGCCCAAAACGTGTGCTTCGATCAACTCCATAATACGCTGGTTCATATGCTCTTATGTGACATAATGACGGATCGGTTTAGCGGCTTGATAAGGAGGTTATGGATTAAGAGTACTGGTACCTTCACTCAAACGATCTCGTACTGGAACTCGACGCGGAGGTCTCTATTCTTCTTCTTAACGGATTGAATATTGGTGACCTCGGCTGATTTCAGATTGAATCTCCCCCCCGAAATGAATGGAAGGTTGAGGTTCATTCCGATTATGATTGGAAATAGCCTTGCTGGTGGCACCTTGAGGTCCCAATCTTTCCCATACCGAGATCATGAAGGCTTCTTGCACCTGATCATGATCTCGAGTTGGAGGAGCATGCTGAATATTCTGTAGAGCTTGCAAAGCAGTCTGTATTGTTGTCATTTGATCTTCGTGTCGTTTGAGCGCTGTCAACAAGCTTATCGTTCAGCGTCGAGCTCTTTCTCATGGAGCTCTCGGTCGCGAGTTAATTGTTGTTCGAGCTCATTGCACTTCTCTGCTTTAGTTTTGAGATTTGCTCGGAGCTCTGAAAGTTGTTCCAGCTTGATTGAGAGATCGAGCTGAACTCTGGTAGTTGGTCGCCTAGATGTGACCATGATTGAAATATTGCAGTAGAGCGATTGAATGTCTTTGGATACCGTGGAAAGAATTTATTTCCTACAGTCGGCGCCAAATATATTGGCCTAATTCCGTGAGCTCGACGTGGCCTAAAATTAGTCCTTACACCAATTTACCTATGGCTACAATCTAGTAAACAAGAAATGACATAGGTATATAGCATGGAAAACCTATGAATAGGTTAAAAACCACGACCTCGTGTCGAGGGTTTTGGAATAGTAACTTTTATTGCTTGAGGCTGATGGTATCTTATTACATGTTATTTCTAGACTTAGAAATGTTTGATCTTGTGAATAAGAAGTTTAGAATATTGAGAATCTTATAAGAGATAGTCTTCCTAGTGATTTCTCGTATCTTTTTCTGGTCCCTGTATCTTATAGATCTGTTTCTTTATATAGGCCTCTTCCATAGTTCTTCATCGTGCTGGGGCACATCCTCTGAATAATGTGGTATGTGGCTATTGACTGAGTAACTATTGAGTTCGTGAGAAACAGGTGGTTTTGACTTGTTCAGGTTTTTCAGTTTGAGCTCGACCCACGTTCTTCATCAGTTCGTGGAGTATGTGGAAATGCTGACTGGAGAAGTCGTGTAGAGAATACGTGAGCCTTATATGGAGGTAATTTGAACTGGGGACAGGTCAATTTTAGGTCAGATCGAGGATAGGCCCCTACAAGACCAGTGTGAACTGCAATTATTTTATATTGTGGAACTGTAATTTTTTTGGAATTGCCTCTTTTTTTTGTATTGTGGAACTGTAATTTATTTGGAACTGTAATTTTTTTTGTATTGTGGCAATTTTAGACTAGTGTGAGTACCTGCACATTTCAGACCAGTATGAGTACTTGCACATTTTAGACCAGTGCGAGTACATGCACACCTACATATTTTAAACCTGTATAAGTACTTGCACACCTGCACATTTCATACCAGTATGAGTACCTTGTGTACATGCCAGCGTGAGTACCTTATGCACATTTTAGACCAATGTGAGTACCTTATGTACATACTAGTGTGAATACCTTCTACACATTTTAGAATAGTATTAGTACCTTCAACACATTTCAGACCTGTGTGAGTACCTTCTGTTCATTTTAGCCAGTGTAAGTACCTTATGCGCATTTCAGACCAATGTGAGTACCTTCTGTACAACAACAAACATCAAATAAATAAACAACAACAAATAAACACATAGATGTAATAGATATGTAATAGAGTACCTGTAAATTTTTAGTCTAACAAATAGACAAACAACAACAAACAACAAACATTCATAAAAAAAACTACAAAAACCTTTGCCATTAAGTTACAAAATATACTTCTTAACATGCAGTCAAATCCCAATACGGATATCAAAATTATGATCACTAGATCACTACATAGCTAAACAAATGTACTTGTTAACATGCAATTAAATCACCAATTAAGTCACACTTTCTAATTCATGCCAGGAGATTGAAAGCCTTTCTTGTACGGGTAGAGCTGGGGGCTTGAACTTGCTGTGTTGATGCTCTTGTTTGCCCTGGGGCTTAAGCTTGCCATGTTGATGTCCTAGTTTTCCTTTGAGTTTGAGTAGCTTGAGACTGCCTTTGGGCTTGACTTGCTTGAATCTGCCTTGGGGCTTGAGTAGCCTGAGACTGCCTTTGGACATGACTTGTTTGACTTTGCATTGGGGCTTGAGTAGCTTGAGACTGTCCATGTGCTTGTTCTTTTTTGATTGCTTAAATGCCTTTGCTGCACTCCATATTAACCACTCTATTTGGGTCCCCTCTGAAACTTCTTCATATTCTTGTACATATGTCTAAAGTAGAATCTGTGATTTGTATGAGAAAAAAGGGTAGTCACAGCATCAATGAGTCCCTTCTGTCTATCTGATATGAATATTAGCTTTTGATTATATAGAATGAGATAGGGCTGAAGAACGTCAAGGAAGTTGGTCCAAGTTTTATTATATTTTTATCCGCATAAGTAAACTATAATAGGGAATAGGCCATTGTTGCCATCCAAGGTAATCGTAGATAGACACCGCCCCCATATTTACCCTTTAGAAAACACCATCCAAACCAAGTACAGGTCTACAGCAACTTAACCATCCATCAAAACTTGCCTTAAATATCACCAATGAACTATTCTATTGGTAACTTTGAAGCTCTTTACTAAATTTGGCAAAATTGCCAGGGTTAGCTAATAAGACTTTTAGGGACCTATCCCTCGATCTCACCCAAAGTCAAGCTCACTTAGTTCGAATTACCTCCATCTCAAACTCACGCATTATTAACACATTTCCCCAGTCAACATTCCAACCTACCCCACGAACTGATTAAGAACATGGGCCGAACTTAAACCAAAAAAACTTATCTAGTCAAGGACACCTGTCTCCCACGATCCTGTCAGTTATTCAGTCAACCGCCACCAACCACATTGTTTGGAAAATGTGCTCCAGCACGACGAAGAGCTACGGATATGGCCTATATAAAAAAAAAGTTCCCGAAGAGACAGGGACCAGAAAAATTATACAAGAGATCGTTAAGAAACTATCTATTCAAGATTCTCAAAAAATATTACAAACTTCTTAGTTACAAGGTTAAAAGCATTTATATATTTAGAGATCACTTGTAATAAAGATATCCACCTCAAACAATAAAGATTCCATCACAAAAATCCTCCACACGAGGTCGTAGTTTTTTACATATTCAGAGGTTTTCCATGCTAAAATCACATGTTTCATTTCTTACTTTCAATTAGAATATTCTTATTGGTTCATTGGTGTGATAGTGAATTCTAAGCCATTTTGAGCTTGCAGAATTTGGCCATTACATTTGGCGTCGTCTGTGGGAAAGATTATATTTCTGTGATATCCAAAGGTAATCTTTCACTACAACTTTCAATCATGGTTACTTCCTGATGACCAGCTGCAGGAACTCAGCTTAAAGTTTCCATAGAGCCGGGGCTGCTCACAGAGTTACGGGCGAATCTCAACTCTGAGGCAGAGAAATGCGTCGAACTCAAACATCAGTTAACAAAGGATCGGGAGCTTCGGGAAAAAGAGCTCGATACAGAATGACAAGCTCATTTGACAGCGCTCAAATGATATGAAGATCAAATGGCGACAATACAAACTGCCTTAGAGGCTCTGCAAAATACTCAGCAGGCTCCTCCAGCCAGAGGTCATGATCTGCTCCCAGAGTCCTCCCATATTTCTGCAAGGGAAGATTAGGTCCTTGGGGAATCACCAGTAAAGATATTTCCAGGAATCTACAACACGAACCACAACCCTCCATACATTTGGGGGGTGAAGTTCAGTCCGAAGTCAGTCGAGGTCACTGAATTTCCATTCGCCAGGTGGAAGAGCATTGACCTCAGCATCAAGTTCCAGCACGATATCGCCTGAGTGAAGGTATGGGCACTCATCATCCATAACCAGCTCATCCAGCGATTCAACCAACACGTTATTGCGTTGCAAAAGAGCATATGGGCCAACGGATTAAGGAGTTGATCGAAGCACAAGTCCTGGGTACTACCGGCGATGCCACAAGGTTTCAAGGAAGTCCGATTGCCAAGGAACTATTCGATATGGAGATACTGAAAGGTTTCCATACTCCCAAAATTCGCAAATGTAAAGGTACTGATCTGACGGAACACATTCAACATTACCGTGATTCATTGGGGTTATACTCCAATCTCAACCACATCCTCTGCTGTCAGTTTACTACAAGTCTATAGGTGGAACTATTCCGATGGTTCCATTATCTCCCTAAGGACTCCATCTACACATTCGATTAGTTGCAGAAGCAGTTCATTAAGACGTATGCTCGTAACAGAGACAAAGAGGAGAACTTATATTCTCTTATCGGTCTTAAATAGTCGCAAAGAGAGAAGCTTGAAGATTTCTTGAAGAAATTCTTAGAGCTCTCGTGTAAAGTGGATAACCTCCGACTGTTACTGCTTTTACCAATGCTCTCCGGCTCAACTGCAAGGCCAAAAAATACCTCTTCCTTAACAAGCCTGTGACCTTGGAGGAGATGATCACCAAAGTCAGCAGTTACGTCGACCTAGAGAGGATGATGTCCAAGCGACAAAAATCTACTAAATCCATCCTCTCCACCAAAGGACCATCTACAGATCGAGCCAATGAACCCAAGGATGAACAAGAAGATCAAAAGCACACCAACGGTAACACTGGTTACCCACGGAAAGGAGGCCCACCAAAAAAGCCCATCCTCCCAAAATTGAACGTCCGAATCTCTACAATTTTTCTACTATTATTGAAGGATCTACTCTACCGCGTCTCTCAACCGCTGGAACCAATTGATAGTCGACCATATTTCCTGTATCATAAGGTAAATCATCATACTACTTAAAAAATTTATGCTCTATAGCGGTTGCTCGAGTTCATTTTTAAAGTGGGACGAATGCTCGAATACATTGTCGATCTGACGTCGCACAAAGATGGCAGCTATAAGAAGTAGCTCGAAGTTATTAAGGTCAATGATCAAGCTGAGGGGAAGCATCTCTACTATATGTACCACAACAACATGATCAAAATAAATCACATCACTAATTATAATAGATCAAAACACTAGGGACTATTGGAATGCTGCGATCTTACACCTCAAGACAAAGGAGCCAAGCTTCTTCCCGAGTCGAGCAATCGCCGACTCGAGATCTCCTTCAAAGATTGCGATACTAGCCATGTCAAATTTTCACATCATGATGCATTAGTGATAATGCCCAAGATGAAGAAGTTTGTCATGCACACAATGATGATCGATACGGGAAGCGGTATTAAGATTTTTTTTCAGAGTATGATCGACCAGATGGGTTTGGCTGACCAAGTTATTCAGAGTGACACCGATATCAGTATGTTCAATGGTTTTAGGGAAGATTGAGTAGGCAAGATCATCTTACCTATTACAGCAGGGACAGCCACTATCGACGTCGTTTTTTATGTCATTAATGCCAAATCTCGTTATCTCGGGATTATGGGCAGCTGCTGGATATACAACATAGAAGTAATCACTTCCACCTATCATCAAGCACTCTGATTAATATACGATAATGGTATTTATGAGATCAGAGGTAGTCAGAAGCTCTCTCGAGCTTGTGAAAATACCGTCTCTGCTATCTTAGATACTTCAGACATATTTGTTGCATAACAATTACAGAAAGTTGATCACCTCAATGATCAATCATCCAGAGAGAAGCCCACAGAATTTATCAACATTGATGGACCTAGCAGAGATACTTTCATTGGTACTAAGCTGGTTCAGCATGAAAAAGTGCTCTCATTCAGTTCTTATAACTCAATCGAGATATTTTTGCATGGTCTTTCAAAGAAATGTCTGAGGTCGATCCAACCATGGCTTGTCACAAATTAGCTATCAATGTCAACGCCACAGCAATCAAACAAAAATATCGACAATTTTCACCTCATCTTTGAGATGAAGTTAATACTGAGATTGAGAAATTGATCAAAGTGGGATTCATTCGAGAAGCCAAGTATCCAGATTGGATATCCAACATTATCATTGTCCCAAAGAAGAACGGAAAAGTTCGAGTTTGCGTAGATTTCACAGATCTGAACAAACATACTCCAAAGGACAATTTTCCTCTTCCTAACATTTATCAGATCCTCGATTCCATAGTAGGCTATGACCTCCTATCTATGATGGATGCTGCTTCGAGATATAATCAAATTCTACTTTTAGAATATGATCAAGAGAAGACAACTTTCATCACTGATAGAGGTCTTTATTGTTACAAATTCATGCCTTCGGACTCAAGAATGCGGGTGCCATATATCAATGGTTGATGACTACTATGTTCAAAGTACACCTAGGGAAAGTTGTTGAAGTCTACATCGATGATCTCTTATGCAAAAGCGTACAGTCAGCCAATCACATCTCAGATCTCAACACTATATTCAACATCCTTCGATCTTACATGATGCGTCTTAACCCTGATAAATATCAATTCGGGGTGCATTCTAGCCACTTTCAAGGCCACCTCATCAGCAAAAAGAAATTGAGGCCGATCCGGATCAAATTTGGGCTCTCCTCGACATGCCCTCTCAAAAAACAACAAAAGACGTTCAAGAACTTGCAGGCAAGATTGCCGCTATCAACTGTTTCATTTCTAAATCTTTAGACCACAGCGGTTGGCTATTCCTTTTACTCTGCTGATGTACCAAACGAGGAAAAGTTCAGCCAAATGCAGAGATCACATGGACACCAGAATGCAAAGTAGCTTTTCAGGATCTCAAAGCTTATTTGGGGAGGTCTCCCATAATGAGCACCCCAGTAGATAATGAGGAACTGATTATCTACCTAGCAGTCACAGATACTTCCCTCAGCTCGGTTCTCATTCACCTAGAAGGGAAAATTAAGCAACCAGTCTTCTTCATCAGTAAGACCCTCACACCAGCGGAAACAAAGTACTCTAATATTGAGAAACTTCTTCTCACTCTTGTTTATACTTCACAGAAACTCAAGCACTACATTCAAGCTCATTCAGTCAAAGTCATGATAAACTACCCACTTCGGGAAGTTCTATCCAAGAAAGAAAAATTAAGGAGAGTGCAACAGTGGTCAGTCAGTTTGGGAGAACATGAAATCAAGTTTGAACAATATCATTCCAAAAAAGGTCAGGCCGTTGCCGATTTTCTTACGAATTTTCCAGTGGAGGATCCCGAGTGGGAGGAGCACGACCCTGACCTTACAGAAGAAAAACCCGAGGATCCACCCCGAGCCATTCGACAAACGAGCTGAATGGATCACTACATCAGGGTGGAAACTACTTATAGATGGATTAGCAGGACCTGCAGGGTCAGGAATTGGGATCTCTTTTATTACCCCTTCCAATGACAAAATTAAGAAATTAATCCGCTTGGATTTTGGGGCCTCAAATAATATCATTGAGTATGAAGCTCTCATTCATGGACTCGACCTCGCTCTTGAGCTCGATGTCCCCGAACTCTCAGTTTACACAAATTCACTACTCATCGTTCATCACTACTTAGGACAATACAAAAAGAATAGGAAGATGATCTAATGCGCAACCCTCATTGCAGATAGGATGAGCAAGTTTGCCAAAGCAACTCTCGATTATCTTCCGCGAGGTGAAAACAGATACGCCGATTCCTTGGCATATCTAGCCGGGGTCTTGGGTATAGAAGCTCGATATCTCTAGATCAAAATCATTTCAACCCCTAGCATTGATCGCATTTCTGTATGTACGATCAATACTGGGGGCGATAAAGGGGGAGACGACGATTAGTAAAAGCCTTTCTTAGCCTACCTCAGTGTCGACAACAATTGCAACGAACCACTCCGAGCAGATCCAAAGAACGTCGACAACAGATCAACAACTCAAAGCGCTACACTAATCAAAATGGTGTGCTATACCGCCTTTCCGTCATAGGGCCTTACCTCAAGTGCATCTCCAAATAAAAAGTAGCTGAAGTGCTCCAAGAATTATATGAAGGGACTTGTGGCTCCCATGCCACAGGTCGATCATTAGCAACAGAGCTCTCACTCGAGGAGTATTCTGGCCTGACATGCACAAGCAAGCAGAGGAGTACTCCTCCCACAGATGCGATACCGGCCAAAGACATGGGCATATGATATGCGCCCCTGCGCTCGAACTCCATGTAAGCAAGGTTTTATGGCCATTCAAAAGATGGGCACTAGATCTCGTCGGCGAATTCCCTAACTGTCTAGGTACCCGCCGTCACCTACTCGTAGCTACTGATTATTTTACAAAATGGGTAGAAGTAATTTAACTATGTTAAACCAGAGATGAAGAGGTTTTCTCTTATATCTGGAACCACATAATCACTCGCGTTGGGTGCCCCTACCTAATTCGTATCGATAACGGGCCCCAATTTGTGGGAGAGAAAGTTGTAACCTTCCTAAACTACCAAAATATCATCCACACACCATCCAATCCTTACTATCCTCAAGGCAATGACCAAGCCAAAATCACCAACAAAACCATCGTGGATGGACTCAAAAAATGGCTTCACTCACAGATAAAAAAGAATTGGGTTCGCAAGCTGTCTCATGTCCTATGGGCATATCGTACCACTCCTCGACAATCAACTGGATGCACCCCATTCCTACTTGCTTATGGCACTGAGGCCATCATTCCTTATGAATATCATCATCCAGTTCGTGACCACGAGCTAACTGACGAGGAAAATAAGTTCAAGTTGGGTTACAACCTCAACATAATAGATGAAACCAGGGAACATGTCATTGCTAACCTAGGTCGATATCATCATATGCTTGCCAGATCATACAACAACTGAGTCAGAAGCCATACCTTCCAAATGAAAGATCGCATCCTCAGAGAAATTCCTCAACATCGCAAAGAGCCTCATGCTAGAAAATTAGCCAAAAATTAGGAGGGTCTATTCATTATTACAGGTCTCTCATGCCCGGGATCATATTATCACATGACAGAAGAGGGAGTCCCCATCTTAAATCCTTGGAACACTAGGCGACTGAAATAGTACTATCGTTAAGTGTCTTACTACTCCATTTCATTTCCTTGCTTTCGTTTTTTTTGTTTTTCAATTCCAAAAGTAAGATTTTCATCTCCATCCAATGTAAATTCAGAACTTCTCAACAAAACTTCCATGTTTTTCACAACATCTCTCTACTTACGTAGATTCAGCCACATTATCTAGATTAAAGCATAGAGAATGCTAGCTTTTAATCGATCTTATTCCAGTTAAATCAAGGATAACACTTGGTTTGGCTTACTCTACTAAATCTCTGCGATTGTAGCAAGTGTAGAAATTTGTTTTATATCAAAGACTCTTCTAAACATCAAATAGGGCAAAGATAATACTAGCATTCATCTATTTCAACTTGTTTGGGTCATTTATACCGGTTAGATCAAGGATAACATTTGGTTGGGCTGACTCTACTAAATCTCTGTGATTGTAGTAAGTGTAGAAACTTGTTTCATATCAAAAACTCTACCAAACATCAGATAGGGCAAAGATAATACTAGCCTTCATCTACATCAACTTATTTGGGTCATTTATACCGGTTAGATCAAGGAAAATACTTGGTTGGGCTAACTATACTAAATCTCGGCGATTGCAGCAAGTGTAGAAACTTGTTTCATATCAACGACTCTATCAGGCATAAGATAAGGCAAAGGTAATACTAGCCTTCATCTCTTTCAATATGTCTGTAATATTTTTATAGTTCAATCAAGTTTCAACCTGGTTTAACTTAACCCATTTATACGATTGAAACAAATATAAAAACTTGTTTTATATCAAAGACCCTACCAGACATAAGATAAGGCAAAGGTCATACTAGCTTTCATTTATTTTACTATGTCTATGACAGATACTATTTATTTTTTGGTCTTATTACAATGGATATATTTTATGTTGTGGGAAGGTCAACCATGCTTTACCCTTAAGAAGGAGGTCGAACAGACTTCAGTTTGCAAGTTGCAACAACTATTCCCCTCTCTATCAAATCAGCAGGTCGAGGGCCTAAATTGCTTTCCATAAAGGCCATACAGTTGCCTCAATCTATATTTACTTTACAAATGCATTCCATGTTAGATAGGTTCTTCAACAAGGTATCTCATTCTAACTCAAGTCTTTTTATTTCCTCTACAAAATATGTAACGGTCAACTTTAAGAGATCTTTCTGTGATGCATGACCTACAAAGATCTTTGAAAATTCTGCTCTCACCTTCTCAAGGCGTGACTCCAATCTAGCATATAAATTCTTCTGATAAGTTTTTTCCATATCGACCCGAGCATCATAAGCTATATTCTCTTCTAATTTTTTAAACATATTTAGCTGATTCAGCCAGGTTTATGGCCTCTAGGTCCACTACTTGGGAACGAAGTCTCTTAATTTTTGCGTTCAACTCTTCCCTAGCCGGAATATCCTTTAATAATTTATCTTTCCTCTTCATCAACATTTCCTTTGCCCTAATTTCCCCTTCCAGGACCTTCTCCCTGATAAGAGCAACATCTAACTTTTCCTGGCGCCTGAATACGGTATTGAGCCATTTCAGCCTGCTTACACCTAACCATCAACGTGTCAAGCCGACTTTGAAGCTTCACGGCATGTTCTGTTATCTCTGCTAGCTCTTTTAGCCCCTTGCCTATTTCAGCATCTTTCTTTTCGACCTTATGAGTGAGGTCAGAAACAGCCTGGGTTGCCTCCACAAGTTTAAAATACACCTTTATGTGTTGATCTTTTTTGTTCACATTTACCTCTGTAAATTCTCAGTTACATTGGAGTACATCGTCCTCATGCGAGCGAGCCGAATCCAATTCGACCTGTACAATATAAAGATATTAATACAGTTCGATTCAGAACACCATCAATATGTACATATATATATATATATATTTCATTTCTAAAAATTATATATGATTTCTAACATCTGCGATGTGCAAATACTTTCAGACAAAAAAGTCGGGGTACATTATCAGATAAACGCTTCATGAGGTATATTGCAAAATCTAAGGTACATGCTTTCGATATGCTACTTTATATAAAGAGCGTTGAATTTTTTTATGCACTATATTAGTGTTATTTTGCTAAAGCTAATAACAAAATTTTCAATCTGCATCTACATCCTATTTACTTGGAAGCTTTATGTCGATATAAAATAAAAGTGGAAAGACATATTCTGATCTAACCTGCAGCTCTGCTTGCGAAGACAGCAAGGCTGTAGAGGTCTCTCTTTCCCTGGCAAGCCCGGTCTCTGGATTGTTTATTCTGAGACTCATTTCTCTAACTGCCTACAAGAAGTTAAAAAAAAAATTAACCTATAGAAGTCTCCTCCATACACACAATCCAGCAGTTAACAAATATTCATACAAAAACACATTTCTACCCTACCTTCTCATTATCACCCTCTGGGAGGTCGGCGTCATCCCCTTGATTGTTAAGTACCGTCTGACGGGAGACAGCATCCAGACCATCAACGACCCCCACCGCTACTTTTGCCACTTTTTCGTCATCTTCCTCCTCGACATAAGTGTTTGCCTTAATGGCATCCACCTTGTCTCGGAATACCCCTTCGACATCAGGTGGTACCCCAACCTTTTGTGCTCTACCACCACCTCCTCAAGGGTCACCCTGGCCTCCGATTGAAGATGGCCAATCGCTACAGCATAGAAGTCTTCAGGGCCTCTAGCTTCTTCGTTTCCTTTAGAAAATCTGCCTTCGATCAAGTTAATTTCTTTTTAATTTCAATTTTTTCCTTCTTCAGCTCAGATTTTTCTACTTCAATTCCGAGCCAAACCCCCCTCATTAAACGAACAACCTGCAAAATGCAATTTGACCTCAGCGTGAGCTCGGAATGCGAGACTTAAACATATTTCACATGATAAGGCATAACGACTTACCATCTTTCTCACGTCCTCTTTACCTTGAAGAGTGGCCAGCCTAGCCCTTTCCTCAAGTGTTTTAAGATCGTCCTCAGTAGAAGGTCGCTCTTCAGCGACCTTTTCCCACGACTTCCCTGAAGGTTCGATCCTTCTCCTTTTTTCTTTTTGGTCAATCTCAGCGTAATCTTTCTCCTCACCAGAAGGGCGCTCTTCAGCCGACGGACGTTTCAACATTTGTATCTTTAGAAACATTTGAGCTAATTTGGTCGATGTATTAGACTCTGGCTAAGCCAAACAATCTATTCTAGGGGTCTTGGCCACATTAGTTCGGTCTTCCCCACCAGTTCCAATCTTCTTCCCATCATCACACCCGCCATTAGCCTAATCGATTGAGGTTTTTGAACCTTTTTCGATTTACTCCCAATCCATTTCTTCCAGCTAAGGCTGAGTCCTTCCAACAGTGAATCTTTCTTCTCCACTCGGGACTTCGGACCTGCCATGCACAATATTTATTATTATCACAAAAGATCATTAATTCGCATGTATCAATATTATACTCTATGCATTGTTATTCTTACTTTGTTTTATAGTTATAAACAGGAGATCCAAAGGTTCTTCATCATCTCTCTGAAGACAATTAACCTTCACCCATATTGCGTTGTCATTCCAGACTCGACCTGCTGAATTAAGTTCGAAGAAGCGACGCCGAGTTGCACTCGTACAAAAATATGCCCCACCACTAGCCTTATAATTCTTCACCCCATAAAACTGCAATACGTCCTCAGGGGTTATCCTTCTCACTTTCCTCTCATTTTCCCATTTTTCATTCAGATGATTGCAAACAATTATTACCTCCCACATATTCCGCGCGTAATTGAACAAGACATGCCCTAATAATATTCATAATCCCTTTCGTCAAATTGGTAAGGGGAAGACTCAACCCGTACTCTAATTGAGATAGGTAACACAAAAAACCCTCTGACAGGTTACTCTGAACATCCCCATCAAAATATTATAATGAGATCAATTTATCTATACCCTTATCTCGTTTTTCCACCTCCAAATCGGCCAATAAATAAAAATACTTTTCCCCTGTTGCTACCAAACGCCCCCTAAACATCCTACCAGCGTATTCTTCGCAGTTACCCCATTTCCCTCCTTCGGCTGCTTTGACTTTATAAAATTCTCAAAATATATCTAAACCAGGAGGATAGGCCACCAATTTACCAGGAAAACCTAGAAATTGCTCCAAACTAACTTCTATCTCACCATCAGACTCTACTGTACGTAGGTCGAAGCCTCGCTAATAGGCGAACTATCCATCTCAACTATAATTTTACAGGTAAAGATTAATTCTGCCCAAATATCTCACACGATCGACCTACATATAGGTTCAGGTATCTATCATTATTTTATACACATCGATCATTCATATGCAACATATCTTTTAAAGATTCTGTCTATATGTCAAATATCATGGATTGCTATAGATCGCAATTTATTAGGATTTGCTTTAACAGATTACAATAAACACAACGCACGTCTCTACTAACCTTTAGTATCGGAATGAGAATCCGAAGTAGCGTCGAGTCCTTCCCTCACAACACTGTTGTACTGCCACCTACGAGATTATGTGCCCACAACTCTCTTCGATTGTTGGTCACCTTCAGAAAAATCTTTATCAAATCCTTTGCATTTTTTGCGTACATCTCTCTCAGTGCTCTCTAAATTTTTAGAAGTTGAGAAATTTTTGAATGATGAAGATGAACCACTATTTATTCTTTCTCTCTTTAATGACTGGCAGTTATTGCACCTCGCACGACCCGTCCTTAGTTTTGGAACCGAGGTGTCCTTTCCACTATCTATGTCAGACGTCTTATATCTTTTCAATAAGACTACCTTTCTATCATTACCCTTGCCCTCATATTTTAACCTATTTTTATCACTTGTTACCATATCTTTCTCTGACCTTCTCACACTCATGATGACTCTCATTCCATGAAATCAGATTTTTGCAGCTTTACATAAAAAACAAACCTAGAAACTCTTACATTTTTTCTGTTCTTGTTTCTTATACTTATAGGACTAGTGACGTCATTTTCAAAGCTAACAAAATTTTCAAACTTATTCAAAATTTGTTTATCAAAATAGTCGTAAACAACATTTGTAATTATAGAAGATCACTTTAACTTCTAACTTTTCTGTTAAACTCTGTAACCTTACCATTTATTTAGGATAACGTTTTACATGTAATTACATCTAAAAAAATAGCCTTGGTGACCTGAACAACCACATCTGCTTAAATCTCTTCACTGATCGTCCCATCCAATCCTTCAAGGTGACATTCCCTCACTAGTAACTCAGCATCATAACCAAACGATCCAAAAATCCTCTCCCGTACTTTAGCGATCCTAATGGCCAGTCGTCCTTCAGCAGCATGACGAATCCTCTGAGATTGAATCTGCACCATCACAATCACTTCTCCTTAGTCAGGACTAATTGTTACCCTTATTTATACATTTATACAACACTTTCTACTTAAAAAGTAATTTTGACCTTTTATCTCGTAACATAAAACCAAACTCTCGAGATAGACTATTGGAACTTATCCCTTCACTCCAGTACTACATTACATTATTTATCCTAGTCGAGCTTAATCTATCAAGAGATATTCTTTTAACGACCTGTAGTAGCTCGAATTTCTATGTTACATATTTCCTACAATTTTTTTCCCCCACATGTTTAAACATACAATAATATATCATACTTATATCACAACGTCAATTTCCGCACATATTTATCTTAGTTCGAGCATCACAACAACAGTATTTTCAATACTTATAAACTTCTATTCATTTCATACATCCTACACAATTCAGTTTGATTCTAAGAGACATTTTCTATCTACATGATACAAGTTATTGGATGATAAACTTTTATTCATGTCGGGAACATTACATATGATTTTATAGATAACAAGTTTCTCAGTACATCAATCTCAGGTATACGACAGAAACATTATCCGTCCAGCACCGAACTCTAGGTACTTTACAAATAACAAGTTTTTCACTATTTTTAAAAGTCAAAGGTCATTCAGGTGCGCTGACGCATCAACTTCTCCAGTTCTTCTTGCTTTAATGGTCTTTCACCCTGTTACAAGGCAGAAATTGGAACCAAGAAAGAGCTTCCCTCACATAAGTTTGGTTGAAGTCTAATCGAACTTCAAATAGAAACTATGCAAGCAGTAGACTCAGTACTAGAACCAAATTTTTAAACTAAAGGTCTTCTGGGTGCCAAAACGTGATGGAAATGTAGAAGCAGACTCCCACTGGCTGTCTCCCTCCTTCACTACCATCACCCATTCCTCTGAAACTGCCACCTCCAAAGAGTTGGTAGTGATGAAGAGGGCCTGACCTTAGAATCTATGATGATACAAGAAATTAACATAACTGCCCCGCAATTACGTCTATCCTACATATGAAGCCCTAACCCTGTCTTTCGCAAGAGTACAGAGATAGGCTCACAGGTCCTCGCCTGTCAAGATGATGACATGAAACCTCCACTTGCAGTAGAACTCTTCCTCAGTTTCAATCGCTTCGTCTTCTGTCTTCCGACATGCCTTAATACGTCAGAGGAATAGGAGCGGGTATCGACATCTCCAATGATTGATCACCAAAGTATTTCAACTTCAACCTATGCATTTTTTATGCAATCCTCTCTTCAAGGACCATACTGCGGGTCTTCACCATTGTTAAATTTTTTTAGGGAATTTCACAAAGGACAAGCGTATTCTGCTTTCAAAATCCAATGCAGGTATCATTATATAACCCTATATTTAATGTGCAGGTATGATTTACCAAGTGTCATCATTCATTATAGACGTAACTTTTTGAATCATAACTATCACATATATCAGTATCCACATCCTCATTAAATACACGTCATTTTCCATATCACCTGTAAGTTCCACACAGTAAATACCATTATTATTCCATTTCAATTATTGTGAATTTCAACCCAGATTGCAAGTTGATTATTTCTCAACCAAAGCCACTCGTGACTTCGGTTGCGAGGGGGTGATTGTAGGAACCTATCCCTCGATCTCACCCAAAGTCGAGCTCACCTAGTTCGAATTACCTCCATCTCAGACTCACGTATTTTTAAAACATTTCCCCAGTCAGCATTCCAACCTACCCCACGAACTGATTAAGAATATGGGCCAAACATAAACCGAAAAACCTTATCCAGTCAAAGACACCTGTCTCCTACAAACTCGTCAGTTATTCGCTCAACCGCCACTAACCATATTGTTTAGATAACGTGCTCCAGCATGACGAAGAGCTACGGAGAAGGCGTATTTAAAGAAAAAGTTCCAGAAGAGACAGGGACCAGAAAAATTACACAAGAGATCGTTAAGAAACTATCGATTCGAGATTCTCAGAAAAGATTACAAACTTCTTTGTTTCAAGGTTAAAAGTATTTATATATTTAGAGATCACTTGTAATAAAGATATCCGCCTCAAGCAATAAAGATACTTTCACAAAAATCCTCCACACGAGATCGTGGTTTTTTTTACATATTCAGAGGTTTTCTACGCTAAAATTACATGTTTCAATTCTTACTTTCCATTAGAATATTGTTACAAGTTCATTGGTGTGATAGCGAACTCCAAGCCATTTTGAGCTTACAAAATTTGGCCATTACAAGACTTGTCTCATAAATTCAGGTTACAGAATGTAACCCTCATCATATGATCCAACTATCCTCTTTATGCATATAGCCCAAGCATTCTATAAAGTATAATATGAAATATCAATTCCATACCTTCCTTAAATCAACTCTTTCACACCTGCTAGTGTAGTGGTTTTCATTGCCCTAATTGTTTCATCAATTTCATTTGCCACCCACTAGGCATTTGTATTTTTTTTAGATTGGTTACTCCTGCCAGGACATGTGTGAATGAGATTACTACTGGCCCTCATACTGAAAGTGGTACCATCTGGGTTAACCCTAGCATAGAACATCCATTGACAGTTGAATATTTCAGCCTCAGTATAAATGTATCTTACCCTCATATAGTCATTCATTTTTGGTTGGAATGTGTGCTTGTTTACAATGGCCCATTGCCTTAAAAAAGCTCTGCAAGCATCAACTGTGGGCCACTCCATGCCAATAACCATCTCTAACCGAGGATGAGGATTATGCACAGGTAATGTAGTATGATGCACTTCAGCTTCTTTTGGTACAAAAATGTTTTCACATTCTTTGGCCAAATCTCTAACTCATCATTACTTCTGTTTATATCAGCTTGGGTTAGACCATCATCACCATCAACTGATAAGTGATTTGAGTAATACCCTTCCTCTGCATCTAGGCTATCTAGGTAAGTTTATGCCCATCTATTCCAAGCATCAACTTCTTCTATATTATTTGAAGCCTTTCTACCTATCCAACTCCAGCCTCAGTTTTAACATTAAGTGGAGCATCTCCCCCTAATCTAACTCCACCCTCAAATTCAATATTAGGTTCATTATCAATGAAGTACATATGTGGCGATCCCAACCAAACGATCACCATTAATGGAAACTCTGTCCCTCTCTCCCTGAAAAACTCCATTAAAATTGAGGCGATCTCTATGGCGACAATCTTGAATTCAAGAAATAACGATCAATTACCATCAGCATTAACTAGAATGGAGAATGGAGAGTTACTACTTCAGACGATTGGAAATCACGTGAGTCAAATGAATAGAGGAATAAAATCAATCAAGCAAGGGCAGGAGCTGTTCGAACAAATGTCAATTACGCCTCAGTTGTGAAAAAGTCCTTGGTGAAAGAGAAAACTCCTGATAGAGATGACTCAACTATGCAAAGGAGCAACCCGACCACAACTGAAGCTGCAAACACAGTGAACTATGCATCAATTGTTAGGGGGGATTATGCATCCAAAGGAAGCACGAAACTAGAATATTATGAACCATCCTTTAGCATGGACAGAGGAAAATTTGTTGTCAAGTGCCCTTAAGAAGTTATTGAAGAGGGTATATCTCAGTAGAAAGAAATAATTACAGGATACTTTATGGGAACATGAATACCTTTTCATATGGTTAGAGATAGAATAAGATGGCTATGGGGAGTAAAGGGTTCTATCAAGATGTATGTGCAAAACTCAGTTTACAACTTTAATTTTGAAGATTTAAAGGAAAGATACAAGGTACTAGAAGGAGGACCATGGAATATTGCTGGAAAATACTTCATGGTGTAAAAATGGGATCCCTATAATGAAGTTGATGTTGGCAAGATCAAAAGTATCCCAATCTGGGCCAAATTTCTCAATCTCCCCAAACATTGCTGAACTGCAAAAAATCTTAGCTACATAGCCAGTGCAATAAGAAAGCCCGTCTGCCTTGATAAAGCAACAGAAAGCAAATCTAGAATAATTTTTTCTAAAGTTTGTGTTGAAATAACACCTCATCATACATTGCCTCCTTCCATACTTGTTGATAGAGGGGATGGGGTTCTGACAGAAGTAAATGTGGAGTACCCTTGGAAACCCCCAGCCTGTGAGGAATGTAGCTTGTTTGGGCATTATTCAAACCAATGTAACAAAAGGCAAGTTGATTCTATGAAAGCTATTCCATATTGGAGAAGAAAAGATAAAGAACAGAAGAGTAACGGCATAATGCAAAAGGAAAAAGAAATAGATAAGCAAGAGATAAACAAAACTACAAATGCACATGCTAAAAAAGAGGGAAATCCGAACATCCAAACGGAAAACCAATGTGTAAAAGAAGATGAAGGTTGGGGAACAGTGCAAACAAAGAGAAAGGTAAACCAAAGCATAGCTGCTGCTACTCTCCCACAACAACCATATGAAGATATTCCACAAACTCCAATTGAAGTAAGCAAGGAGAAAATAGGAAAAACAATCTCTCAAGTAAAAGCTACACCATCAACTCCAAAAGGTAAAGGTGGTGAAACATTTTTTGATGATTCAAGTAGTATCTCCACTAGCCAAGCTATGTCAAAACTTCAAAGAAAGCATGCAAAGAAGAAGGTAAAGAAAATTGAAAAGAAAGAAAGAGAGAATATTAGTAGCAGATTGTTTGAGAAGGAGAAGCCTAGTACAGAAGGTACAACTCAAAAATCAGCTGATATCCATGCATAAACTAATGATTTGGAATGCTAAACGGCTGAATAGACCTCAGATGCAGTCAGAACTTAGAAACACTATAAGAGCAAACAAACTTGGACTTGTTGGTCTTTTGGAAACAAAGATTAAAGAGGAAAACTTTGAGAGGATTAAAAAAAATATTGCGCCAAACTGGAGCTCTTTATGCAACTATTCTTATTCGACAGGAGGAAGAATTATAATGTTTTAGGATCCATATATATTCAACATTTCTTTACACTCATCAAGTGCTCAGGTACTTACAGTTCACATTACTACTACTGGTACAAACAAGAGTTCTATTTGTCTTGCATATATGCTTCTAATGCGGCAAATGAAAGAAACATGTTATGGGATTACTTCAACAATTTATCTACACATATACAGACCACATGGATCTTAGCAGAGGATTACAATTATGTAGCTTAATGCTAGTGAGTAAAAAGGAAGAGACCCCCCTACTGAATCTGAAATGTTACCACTGAGGAGTTTTATTGACTACATGGGCTTAACTGATCTGAAGTTGAAAGGTCTAAAACACACATGGACAATCTATCAAGCTGGAGACAATAAAATATTTTCTAAACTTGACAGAGCTTTGGTTAACAATCATTGGATGCTTGAATTTGTGGAATCTGAAGTGAACTATATGCCTTCTGGGATCTCTGATCATGCCTCTCTTCACATTACTATAAGTGCAAGTCATTCAAAAGCTGTTCCTTTTAGATTCTCAAATGTTTGGCTGTCTCACCCTACTTTCAAAGACCTCGTTAAGATGGCATGGAGCAATAAAGTTTATGGACCACCTATGTTTGTGCTAACCCAAAAGCTCAAGCTTTTGAAAGAAGATATCAAAATTTGGAAAAAGGAAGTATTTGGGGAGTTAAAGCAGAAAGTTCACGATGCAAGAAAAAAATTGCAGAAGATACAAGAGGATCTAACAGAAACTGTTGATTGTAAAAATTTGCAGGCAGAAGAAAAAAATTGTAGAAGAATTCTCGACTCTTTGCTTCATCAAGAGGAAATACAAGCTAAACAGCAATCTAGATGCAACTGGCTTACTTTGGGGGATTCAAACACAAGCTATTTCCACAACTGCATAAAAGAAAGGAAGGGAATAAGCTGGATCCATTCTATAAAGAACAGTGAGGGCATTCTTCTAACTGAGAGAGCTGATATCGAAAGTGAAGCTGTCAATTTCTACAAAAAGCTTCTAAGTGCCAATAATGAAAAATCTTTTCAACCTGATGAGCAACAAGGTCTTATAGAAAATCAGCAGAAAGAAATGTGTAGAGATTTCACAACTGAAGAGATAAAGGACATGATTTTTAATGAAAAAGATGGCAAAGCACCAGGAATGGATGGATACAATGTGGAGTTCTACAAGAAATGTTGGGACATTGTGGGGCTGGATGTCACGAAATCTATCAAATCCTTCTTTAGATCTTTCAAAATCCTAAAGGAGATAAACATAATAATAATTAAACTCATCCCCAAGACCAAAAGTCCAAACTCTTTTGCAGAATTCAGACCCATATCCCTATGCAACACCATATACAAGTTTATTTTGAAGCTAGTGACACTCAGAATGAAAGATGTTATGAAAGATCTTATAGACACAAGCCAATTAGCCTTTATTAGAGGAAGATACATCCAAGAAAATATCCTTCTAGCTCATGAAATCTCAAGAGGATTTGACAGGAAAACTGGAGTCTCTAAAATGCTTTTGACGATAGATTTGCACAAGGCCTTTGATTATGTAAATTGGGGATATCTTTTTCAAGTCCTGCATGGTATGAAGTTTCCTCCAAACTATATAAAGTGGATTGAATTGTGCATAACAACTCCAAGTTTCAAAGTAGATGTTAATGGTGCAATGACTGGATTCTTTTATATTTCTAAAGGGTTGAGACAGGGAGAGCCCCTCGCTCCCTATCTGCTTGTGATAGCCATGCAACACTTGTCTTCAATGCTCAATAAAGCCTCAACCTCTCAAGAAATCAGCCTCATTCCTAGCTGCAGAAGTGGAAATCTCACACACATTATGTTTGTTGATGATCTTATCCTTTGTTTAAAAGCTACTACAACCAATGCCATAAAGATTATAGACATTATTAGAATGTTCTCTCAAGCTTCAGGTCTGAGGATTAACAATACCAAGAGCTCTGTCTTCTACTCAGGTGCTACAAATGATGAAGAAATTGAAGAAATAAATGCTATTATGAATTTCAAAGTAGAAAGACTCCCTGTCAAGTATCTGAGGCATCCTCTTCTGGCAACAAAACTTTCTGAAAAGGACTGTGAACCGATAATAGAGAAGATACAGAAAAAGGTTTCCAACTGGAAGAACAAATGTTTATCATATGGAGGGAGACTAGAGTTAGTGAAAAGTGTGCTATTTTCTTACTTTGTACACTGGGCAGGATGTTTTGACTTCCCAAAAGAAATCTTAACAAAAATTGAACATTTATTCATATATGCTTTCTATGGAGTGGATCTGAGAATGTGAAGTGTCTGTCTTTAGTTGCTTGGGTAGATGTATGTGTTCCTAAAAGTGAAGGAGGTTTGGGATTAAAGAGGCTGAAAGATTTTAATGACTCTATTATGATGAGAACCTTGTGGAATCTCGCTTCTGGTACTGTTAATCCATGGACACAGTGGGTGAAAGCAAACTATCTTAAAGATAAATCATTTTGGACAGTGAAACCCCCCGATGACTGCTCGTGGGCATGGAGATCTATTTTGAAATAAAGAGTAGCAGCCCTCAAATACTGTAAGATCATAGTTGGAGATGGAAAATCAACTTTCATTTGGCAAGATCCATGGTTGATTGGAGATAATCTAAACCTAACAACAAGTAGACATTCTATAATGGTTTCAGGCCTTCCATACATCTCCAAAGTCGACAAGATGATTTCTGCAAATAGTGATTGGATAATTCCACACAGAAGTACAAGAGCTGAAGATCTAAAAGAAATATGGAGAATTATTCAAGTTGGTCCAAAACCAGATATACAAGATAAAGATAAAATGGTTCGGACTTTGACAACAAATGGCACTTTTAGTAGTAAATCTGCTTGGAATGCCATTAGAATCCATCAAACTCCTCCTAGTTGGATCTCAATTATATGGGACAAAAGGGGAGTTTCTAGACACTCTTTCATCTTCTGGCTAACTCTTAAAAACAGACTCAAAAGAAGAGACTTTTTGGTGAGAATAGGAAAACTGGAAATGTCTTATTGCTCCCTATGCACAGGAGCAGAAGAAAATAGAGATCATCTCTTCTTTTCTTGTCCATTCTCTCACAATATATGGGGTAACATTCTTAACTCTTTAAACATTACAAGAAGTATAGGAGATTGGGCAGAAGAAACAAATTGGATTGCAAACTACAATAGAGATAATAGCATCTCGAGAATCCTCAAAATAGTATTTCTTACCACTATCTATCATATAGGGGCAGAAAGGAATAAAAGACAGTTCCGGCAATAAAGCAGCGATGAAGAAACAGTTTTGGGCATCATTAAATTTGAAGTGGAGACAAGGTACAATATTTCTTTTTTTAATCTATTATCTACCCCAAATACTGTTGCTATCACAAGTACTTGGAGAATAAAATTCACCCCCAGAATTCTCAAACAGATTAACTGGATTGGATGGAATCCTTCTATGGATATAGTGGCAAGCACAAGTGGATGCCTCTCCCCAACTTGGAAAGCTTTTGGGGGCATTATAAGACTGAAAAATGGAATCCCAGTTCTTGCTTTTAATGGTTTGGCAAATCACCTTAGTAGCATTGGGGAAATTGCTCTATATGCTGTCTGTGAAGGAATTAAAATAGCTACAAGCCTAGGTATCAAGAGATATGAAGTAATGACAGACTCTTGTTATGCCCAAAACATCACAAATAAAATTTGGAAACCTCCCTGACATTGTATCCATAATTTCAGAATGACCCAGAAGATGAAAGATGAAGCTAAAAAATTTATTTGTTCATTCATTTATAAGGAGGGGAACAAAGTTGCTCATCACATAGCTACTGAAATGGATATTCTCTCCGACCAGCTTGCCTTTCCTCAGGATTTTAGTTGTAATCTAAAGAAAATTTGTATAGCTGATGTACAAGGTAAATACCCTAGGCTGCTTAAGGTTTTGATTGATAATGAAATCTGGTGAGGGTTTGCCTAACCCTAGCTTTCTCTTTTAAAAAAAAGTACATATTGTGGCAAATCATCAAGTTCTTCCTCAGGTAGTTCACTTTCCCTTGGATTCTTAACTATTTTAGTGTTTTCTTCACCACTTTGTAAACTATACCTTTTCTTTTTTCTATGTTGTTTCCCCCTTTCTCAGTTATTTTGTCTTTTGCCTTACTTGATTGTCTAGTTTGAGCTGGTTTTTTTTTGCTTTGATACAATTTTTTTTAGTCACAACTACCTTTTGTCTACCCCTGGAAATAGTCTCATGTTAAGTGGATCAAACTGTGTACTCTCATGTTGTAGTGGATCAAACTGTGTAGTCCCAACCTCAACTTGAGAAGTAGGCCTTATTGGTGGTCCTTCATCATCTTTCATCATAACTACATCGGTTGTTCAATTAAAGGTGAGGGCACAACTTTTATAGGCACTGCATATACATAGAAATGTATATCCCACATACTATCCACATCACTATAATACCATATATTATACAAAGTTGTATCATCACAAACATCTACTATCTCACATGTTTACAGTGTCTTCACCACTATCCCAGAACCAGGTGAGATAGGTTCATTTATCCCAACAATATTAGACGTAATATACTCCAACAGACCTTGATAGTAAAAATGATTCCCATATATATTTTCAAATATATGTATGACCCCATTAATGTATAGACGATGTGTGTACTCTGTTTCCCCAGGTTCAGACCATCTACCCCTTCAATGAATAATAATATTTTTTAGGTCATTCTTGTTATTATAGCATACCTCAAACACTATATAATTTTCTAATCCAAACCACTTGTAAAAAACTTTAATTTTCTAATCCAAACTCTAATTCTTAACACAAATCATCTAACTTTCAAAATGGGAAAACCAAATTAACATATATTAGAGAGAGATTTATAAATTTTGGTTATTTAGAAAGAGAGAGAGAGAGAGAGAGAGAGAGAGAAAGACTTACATTATGATTGGAGAAAGATAAGATATTCAAAGGCTTGGCAAAATAAGATAATAGATTGTTGCACTCCACACTAACCACTCTATTTCCCTCTAGAATTATAATAGCATGTTTTCCGGAAGGATAATCTTCGCCAATACTTTTTGTAAGGATGATGCAATAACAAGCTAAGACAAATAAGATTTTACGAGGAAACTTAGTAAAAGCAAAGAAAAACCACAACCTTTAGGAGGATTTTGATATCAAATCTAAAATGTTTCTAGTTATTATAAGTTATGGAATGATAGTTAAGTAAGTAAGTGGGAATAGTAAAGTTGCAGATTTGAATAACTCATTTTCTGTCTGTATTTATAGTAAATGCAGACAGTTTACAAAAGGAAATACAGTTTCCTATTCTTGAGGTAGTGGGCGAACTTCGCGGATCTCTAACGACTCTTTCTTGACCAGGCATAATGACTACTTTTAGTAGGTCAAGGACTTGTGGTATCTTCTCGAATGCTGTCTACCTTCGACTATATGGTGTTGACTTATCTTTGTCGAATCGGGGGAATATGCTACTACAATCTCCCCATTCTCAACAGAAGTACATGTGGTTGTGTCGAGAAGAAAGTAGAATCTGAAGGGGTTGTCGAATGTCTGTGAAAGTCTGTATGTTGTCATTTTCAAGATCAAAGTCAGGTGAACCTGGTTATATTTTTCCCGAGGAGTAATTAATATGGAACATGAGATTTGATAAAGGGAAGTGAAGTATAAATAGGTGGTGTATAGAAGGATTGAGTGGTGGTTTAGTTGGAAAGATGTCTCCCCAAGTATGGTGCAGCAAGTGGCCTGAGGAGGAAGACGGTTACCACGACGACCAAGCAGAGGTAAAGTATTTTTGCAAGTCTTGTCATCCTTTATTGGTAGCCATCATGGTGGAAGGATTTGGGGGTGGTGGAGTTAGAGAGTGTTTACACGCGAGCTATTTTTTGGGGTTGGGTTCATTATTCATTGCTGAAGGTAGTGGAGATATTCAAAATTTTGGAGAATGGGCTACTGCTCATAGTACAGATGTGAAGGCTCGCTGGGTGTCCTGGGATCTTGTCGATCTCAATGATCTTCTTACAATTTTTTGTTGCCGTTCTTCTACAGGAGTAGCTCTATTTAAAAGTTCCCCGACCTGAGTGTCATGAGTTTTTTAGGATATCGTTGCCCTTGTTGCCAGAGCAAATGTCAGATTCTGGTGAAAAAAAGCAATAATGTCAAATTCTGGTGAAAAGATGAACAAAGTAAATGACCTTTGACATCAAATTAAAGATAAAATTATATCTGGATGTAATGTAATTGAAGGAATGCATTATTAAATAAAAAGTGTAATAGATAGTCCATTTAATAAACTTTGTTTGCCGACTTCTTATGTTGTTTAGAGTATTCGTAAAATAAACAAGTGATCGAATTAGTAAATGTCGAAGTAAAATGTGTTGGATGTGTATAAACCTCTAGTATAATACATCTTAAAGTATAATTTATTGTGTGGGGCCAGGAATAGATTTTGAGGTTGATTGATTTGATTGCTTAAATTGTAAAGTTCCAAGGAGAAATAAATATTGATTTTGTTGACTTGGACTTTAGTGGGCTATAAGTATCTTGTTTAAGTAGTGATTATAAGGGACTACTACTAGGACTCAGGTACAGAATGAAGTGCTCAGTCGCGTTCAGGCGAAGTACAGGGAATTGTATAAACGGTACTTCAAAACTGGTGTATTAATTATCAGATGGAAGAACATGTTGAACCAAATTACGAAGGGATGAGTGAGGCAGAGGTAAAGGATGTTGTTGAGGATTTTTAGGTTTACTGTCAACTTGAATTTTGGAACCCTCTTGAACGTGTGAGTTATATGTATACTCGCGCTAAAATGCTGATTAGGAAATAAGATGCTGTTACGATTAGGAGTATTTGAATTATATTTACTGTAGATGTAGCCAAATGTAAAGATCGAATAATGTTATATGGTAAAATGAGAATAAACTTCTTCGTCAGAATGTAGTTGTCGATGTTTTAGGAATGCAAAATTGTTGTTGAATATATTTTGTACTTGGAAAATTGTTGGAATGTAGTATTACAATGTGCATGGTGGTATTTGTAATGTTGAATGAAAATTTGAAATTTTAAACTGAGTGTTGAAGATCTTCCCTAGATATGGGGAATTGTAAATAAAGTAAAAAAAATGTGTGGAGGTAATGAGGGTTTAGACATGGCGAGGTGTGTTCCTGTAGGTGAAATTATGAAGTACAAGGAAAAGGATGTACATCATCTTTGTGACAAGATAGGTTGCGCTTTGTTAAGTATGAACATGTCAGAGGAAGTTTTTTGAGATATGGAAGGATTGGAGTAATAATGTAGGGGTATGTTGGTTTCAAGAAGGTAAAGATTCAAAGATTTTGAGGAGAGACGTGTAAGGCGTTATGCTCGATTACTCGAACGGTTGCGAAGTGGTGTAATGAACAGTCGTGTAGGGTCTATAAATAGCTCTAAGGTGGGCAACCGTTCATATTTTATAAACTCTGAAAAATTTCTGTCTAGTGCGAACTCGTTGTACTCATCCTTTGAATCGTTGTCAAAAATTGGGAAGGAGAAGATAAGTGTTCTGATTGAGTGAGTAAAGCGGGCGAAACAGAGGGATACCAAAACAATACATATTCAAGGTTAGTAATTTTATTGTTTATGTGTGATTTTCTATTGCTATTCTGGAAACATGTGTAGATGTTGGAATGATAAGTGCATTGGTAGAAGGAATTTGTAGTAGATATGATGAGTTGCATGGAATTGAATATTTGACTGTGTTAGTGTTTTGATCATAGAAATTGTGATATTGATCATTGAAGGGTATTGTTTTGGTGGTAATGAAGTCGTTTTGAGTTATAAGGGTGTTAGAGAGAGAGAGTTGTGATTAATGGGTGGTGAGGAGTAGAGAAAGGGATTGGTGAGTATCGCGGCGTATATGGCACGACTGCAGGGAAGTTGATGTGATTTTTGCGAGATTGCCGGAAACGGAGTTTTGGATTAGGCGTGATGTGGCCGGATTTTACGCTGGAGAAGGCGTATCTTCAAATCTTTTGAATTGTATCATTTTTGGCAGGAACAGTCGAAGTGTAGTCGAGAACAATTATGTTCCTAAACTTCGACCAAAAGATATGTTAGTACAATAATCTATGTTTGGACTTAGAAAAAATTGAAATGACATATTATGTTGAGAAATGAATGTAGTAATTATCTTCGGGTAGTAATAGTATTTATCAGATCGTAATGATAATAATGAGAGAATTATGTGTTGGAGAGTAAACTCGACAACTATATGAATATGAACATATGAACATATATATGTATCAGACATCATAGATACTAATTGTTGTAAAAAATAGAATCTGATTTTCAGGTTCTTAAAAATGGCTGAACCAATTCAAATTGATCTTAAAGATATATACGGGAGCCTTCATGATGTAGAGCCCCTGATGATTGATATAACTACCTGTGTTCAACAATTGGGCAGTAGGTATAGGGTGAGGTCGAGTAGTGTAGACATAACTAGTGTGGACAAGTTTAGAGTGGCACCTAGGTGTGTCAAAGTTTCTAATGAGGAGGCGATCGAGATAGATGTGGATCACGAGCTATAGGCTAGTGATCGAAAAGGTAGTGGGGGTGGGGAGGAAGGCGTAGAGGAGGGTGAGAAGGCTTGTTACGAAGAGGGTCTAGAAACAAAAGAGATACTGAGTTTCAAGAAGAGGTATGGTATTCCTATATATATTAGGTTAGAGGAGTATCAATATGATATGATCGATCAGGAAGTACCCTTGGGTGGGATTCTCGTGCATCGAGAACAAATTAAAAGGGGGTAGAATTTTCCTTTTCGAGCAGACCAGAAGAAGTTGATAAATTTTTTTGATGTAGCACCAGGGCAGTTCAACCCAAATGTGTATGACCTATTTTGCGTATGTGGGGCGATAAATGGTCGAAAGTCAAAGAGGGAAGAGTTGATTATAGTTGATGATTTATGTGTACACTATACACTCAAGATGAGCCCAAAGAAGGTACACTATCGATACCTGGCGAGGTTTTTGAAGAGGCCGTTGTTCTATGACATGGTGTCAACAGGAGGGCGATATAGTGATGAACGTCTACTCGTGTTTGGGAACTACGAGTTCGACAAGAAAGACCCTGGGGAGCCCTTATAAAGAAAGACTTTTCATCTAGGTTTGTGGTTAGGTAGCGTAAATGTCGATGTTGTTGCTTGATTTATGTCTAAATCTACGCGTAATGTATATTTTCTTGTTGGTACAGTTTTGAAGGAGATCGATAGGAAGTCTGAGGTATAAGAGGAACTGTACAACATAAGGAAGGGTTACTTTGGTAGGATCGATAATCTTGTCATCGACCAAGAACGAGTGAGTACTCTTTTTCAAGAGTCAGGCTTAAAGTGGTCGAGGGCTAAAGGGGTAAAAGTTCCAGTTATCGACGGTAGGATGTCGGTGAAAAAAGATAGGGCTGCAGAGTCTAGTCTGCCATTGGAAAATCTATCTTTGGCTGGGAATACAACGAATTCCGTGAATACGGAGAGTGACTCAATGTTTACTGAAACATTAGGAAAGAGTAAGAAGAAATGGGCGGCTAGCCAAGTTATTCCTCCCTTACTTCCTCTAAAGATGTCTTCTCGAAGATCAACAAATGAGGAGGGGGTAAAAATTGATACACCAATCACTTTGCCTGATGGGTGACCTCCACGAGGTTCGGCAAGTATCCATCAAAAGAAGAGGGTGGAGTCAGAATTTTCGAAGAAGAAGTTTGTCAAGAAATTTGAGACTGAGGTTCAGAAGATGATGGAGGGGTATGTTACTGGTACGGATGTGTTGAAGGTGAAGGTCGAAGACTGCCTGGTTGGGGCTGAGAGTTTCATAACTTTTCTTAGTAAGGGTCATCGCAACATGCCGAAGGTGACAAATTTTTCTGCTTTGCTTCGATTAAAAAATCTGGTATGTCATTCGAACACTCAATTTATGAATGTAATGCAGATCATAAAGTTATTAACGAAGGCCAAAGGCCGCATTATTGGTAGTAGCGATCTTGCAAATCAGATTTTGGCATACATGAACATCCAGAAAGATTTGACGAGGGAAAAAGATCTGATCGAAGAAATGAAGGGGTTGAATGCCACATTGAATAAGTCCAAGCTGGAAGCGGGGAAAGTGAGGAATCTTGCCCTTCGAGACTTGAAAAAAGTTTTAGATAAAAAGATCGAGGAGGTTAGGGCAGAGTTGGCAAAAGATAAGGAAGAGGCGTTGGCATTATTGAGAAGCAACTTCGAGAAGGATGTGCGAGAACAGGTTGCTGATGCCCGGATGGCGATGGAGCAGGAGCATGGTAAGATTTTGGAGGAGGTTAGGGCTCAACTAATATTGGATAATTTAGATGCTTGTAAGAAGATGAGGTCCAACCATGTATAGAAGTACGAGGTGTTAGGGCTGAGGAAGGATTAATATAAGGGGTTGGCCAATGTTGGGGGTACCATCTTCAAGGATTCAGATTCGGACGACGATGTTCCGAAAATGTCTAAAGTTCCTTATGGGATGGAAGTTGTCAATAATTTGGTGATGATGGAAGCTGATGGTTTACATCCTAAGGGATCGTTGAATGTGTTTCCTTCTGAGTTGCCGAAGGTTTATGATGTGGTGTCTGCTCCTCTAGTTTAAATAAAGTATTACAAACAGTACTCGTTTGTGTAAAGTGATGTAAAAATGGTCGATGGGATCGAAACAATTTTTAACTTATGCAAATTTTGAATGCTGATGTGTTTATTTAAAGAAGTTTGATAAATTTTGATGCATAGATATATTTTTATCTTTGTAAAATTTATGCTAAGCGGTGATATTCGATAAAAATGATATTGTGATATGTGAATGTAGATAGTAGCAGAATGTTGCTCGAAGCAACTATTTTTTGTATGGAAAGATGGCCATGTAATGGAAAGTAGTTTGTACGGATTGCCAGATGTTAATCCTCAATAGGATATCTAGATTTGATGGAATCATGTCAACGAACATGACATGATTTGTTCGAGAAGTAAATAATGTAAACAATTATCCTGTAATAGGATATTGTTTGTTGAAGGATGGGATGTTTAGTATTAACGTATACTTATCATGTATGGTTCAAGACTAAGTAAAGATAGCAAAAATGATGGTAATTGATGCATACTTAGTAGTATGGATTAAGACCAAATAAGGATGAATGGAAAGATAGTAATGATGATTGCTTGTCTGAAGCATACTTATTAAGTATGGATCGAGATCAAGTTAAGATAGTAAGGATGCTTGATTGTCTGATGCATACGTATCAAGTATGGATCGAGATCAAGCTAAGATAGAAAAGATATAAGTGAAAGTAAAGATTGTTAATTTGAATCGATGATAATTGTTACAGCTGTTATCTGTAAAACATTTCTAGTTGGGTTGTGTTCCATGGATATTCAAGCAGGATTTCATCTTTCGTCATCAGCCAGTAAGTCCCACTATCAATTTTGTCACTGACGATGTATGGCCCTTCTCAGTTTTCTGATAATTTCTCCAAAATTCTTAGGCCGAGTACTATATTGGATTCGTCGAAGGACAAAGTCGCCAATACCAAATTTTCTTTTTTGAACATTTTTGTTGCAAGCTTTTTTTAGTGTGTTATTGTATTGTCCCAAGTTTGCGAGGGTTTTGTCTCAAGTTTCTTTGATCCAGTTTAGGTTGCAGAGGAGACCTAGCTCATTGTCTTTATCTATGATTTTTCTTCGACCACTTGGTAGATCGAGGTTAGAGGCTATGTCTGCTTCAGTACCAAAGGCCATCATAAAAGGAGTACAACCAGTGGATGTTTAAGGAGTAGTTCGGTATGCCCAGAGAACACTAAGTAGTTCATTGACCTATCATCCTTTCTTGTCGTTGAGGCATTTGCGAAGGCGTGACTTAATACTCCTGTTGATGGCTTCAGCCTATTCGTTGTCTTGAAGGTAGTATGGTGTTGAAGTGAAGAGTTGAATTTTGTACTTGTGGAGGAAATAAAGAACTTTGGTACTGCTGATGAATTGTTTGTCATTGTCAGATCGCATCATTTGCGGGTAGCCAAATCCAGTGATTATATGCTCCCAAAGGAACTTGATTACTTTATTTTCATCGGTGTGACATAGATGAACTGCTTTGACCCATTTTGTGAAATAGTCAGTGCCTATAAGGAAAAAAATTTGGTTTCCTGATACGGGGTTGAAAGGTTAAATAATGTCGATTCCCCATCGTTTGAATGGCCAAAGGACATTGCTAATATGTAAGTCGAATGCAGGGCTTTTGATGTCTTGAGCATGGATTTGGCATTTGTAGCATCGTCGAGCAAAGTCTTTACAGTCTTGCCTTAACTTTAGCCAGTATATTCCTCGTGTGAACGCCCGCTGAGCTAATGATCATCCTGATACATGGGCTCCATAGATACCCTCGTGAAGTTCTTTAATTTTAACTTAAGCTTGTTTTTGGGAGATGCATTCAATAAGGGGTCCTCCTCCGGTGATACGATATACGACTTTATCTTGAACTGTGAATCTTTGGCATTTAGCCAAAAGTGATCGGGCTTCTTCTTTGTTAGTCGGGAGGATATTGGAGTTGAGGTATGCATAAAAGGGTTTTCTCTAGTCCTTGACGTCTTCATCTTCTGTAACAATGATTTGTATTATTGACTGTATATCGAGACTCGAATGCTCGATAAGTTCGACATCTAAATCACTGTCTCCTAGCATGACAGCGATATAAGCTAACGCGTTGGCATGACAATTTTCTTGTCGAGGTAAATAAGAGATCGATGCTTGTTTAAATTTGTTCATTTTTTCTTCGACTAGGGCTGCATAATGAATAATTTTTCCTGATGTGTAGAACGTTTTGTTGTAATGATTGGCAACGAGTAAAGAATTGACGTAAACTGTTATTTCTTCCACTCCAAGTGTGAGTGAGAGATAGAGTATGTGGAAGATACCTTCATATTTAGTCTCATTGTTTGTGGCAAAAAAATTTAGTTTAATATCTTTCTCGATGAGATGATTGGAGGGTGTTACGAGGACGATGCCAATCCCTGATCCTCGTGGTCCAGCTGATCCGTCTATAAAAAGTCTCCATCCGGTACTTCTGGACCATGCATCTAGTTCTGTAATTTAGTTATCTGTGAATATTTCTTTTAGTTCATCCTAATTGGGGTCCTCGACTGGAAAAACTGCCAAACAATTAGTAACTACATGTCCCTTGATAGATATCTGGGGCACGAAGGAGATGTCATACTCGCCTAGGAAAACTGACCATTATTGAATCCTTTGAGAATTTTTTTTTAGAAAGAACCAGTTTGAGAGGATACTTAGTTATAATTTTGATGGGATGAGCTTGGAAGTATGGACAAAGTTTCTGAGAGTTGTATACCAAGGTGAGTAGTTATTTTTTTTTTTGTATATCTCTTTTCAGCAGGTATGAAAGTCTAGCTAATGAAGTAGATTGGTTTTTCTACTCATTCTTCTTCTCGAATAAGTACATAACTAATAGAGTCATCAGTTGTAGATAAGTTCATTGTTAGCATTTTGTCATCAATTGAAGTACTCATTATAGAAGGCCCCAAGGATTGTTTAAGATCCTGGAAAGCCAACTCACAGTCAGGAGTCCAAATGATCTCCTTGTATTATTTCTTAGAAAGTGTAGTGGAATTTCCACGAAGAAGGCGGTAAAGAAGTTTGCATCGATCAGATGACTTAGAGATGAATCTGTGAAGAGTTGTAATCTTGCCAGCAAATTTTTGGACATCATTATTTATTCTTAGAGATGGCATTGCGATGAGTACCTTGATTTGTGCTAGATCAATTTCGATTCCTCATTTGCTGATTAGGTGTCCCAAAAATTTACCAGATGTGACACCGAATTGGCATTTTTCTGGGTTGAGTTTCATTTGGTAGGTGCGAAGGATATCGAAGATGGTTTGGAGGTTGCTAGAATGATCTTCTTGTTTCAAGCTTTTGTATATCATATCATCGATGTAGACTTCCACAATTTTGCCTAGATGATCTCTGAACATTTTTGTGACAAGACGTTGGTAAGTAGCTCCTGCATTCTATAACCTGAAAGGTATCACTGTGTAACAGTAGAGACTTCTTTCAGTAATGAAGGTTGTTTTTTCTTGATCTTTTACGGCGAGTAGAACTTGATTGTAGCCGAAGGCTCCATCCATCATGGAATGAAGTTCGTGCCCTGTGACAGAATCGAGGAGTTGTGGAATCAGTAGGAGAGTAAAACTATCTTTCACCATGAATTTGCAGGGTTCTGTGAAGTCAACACAAACCTTGATCTTCCCATTCTTTTTTGGGACTGCCACAATATTAAAAATCAATTTTGGGTATTTGTTTCACGAATAGATCCAACACGAAGGAGTTTATCAATTTCTTTGTTCACGGCTTCGCGGAGGCAGGGAGCTGTATTCTGACATTTTTGTATGATTTCTTTGATATCCAGAAGGAGGTTCAGTTTGTGGCACACGATGGATGGATCAATGCCAGGCATATCTTAGAAAGTCCCGGCAAAGATGTTCACATTTTTCTTAAGTAGTTGGATCATGGTTTCTTTCTCGTCGGATCACAACTTAGAGCAGATGAAGGTGTGATGCCCGGGCCCATCGAGTTCAATGGATTCGACTATTTCAGTGTCATGCTTCTCGAATGTGGGGGGTGTTTCCGGCTGTAGATACTATGTTTTGAGGAGTTTTGTCGTGTGAGAGTTGGTGGTGGTATTCTCACACATACGTGCAACTGCTTGGCTACCTTTGATTTCGTAGACTCCATGATCTGTAGGAAATATTAATGTTAAATGATATGTAGAAGGTACTGCTTTGATCAAATGTAACCAACTTTTCCCCAAAATTCTTAAATATTTGGACTCAGCATCGATAACTAGAAATTTAACAAAAGTGGTTTCTAATCTCGCCTGAACTGGCAGGGTAATATCTCCTATGTTTAATTCTTTTGAACTGTTGAAGCTGGTGATTGTTGTTGTTAAAGCTTTCACGGAATCTTTGAGTCCCAGAACTGCAATCGTCCTTCTGAACAAAACATCTGTGGCGCTTCCTGTATCGACGAGAAGCATATATAGATAGTTTTGTCAAACTTTGAGCATAATGACTAGAGGGTCATCATGAGGGTAATTTGTATGGATGGTATCGCAGTCCTCGAATGTAATTTGGTATGGACATTTTGATTTGCTCGAGCTGGGGAGAAGTTTTGCTGACTTCTCTGTGGAGGTCATTTTGTAACAAGATGTAATCCGATCATCTTGCTTCCTTTTCTTTCCTTTTTTAATTTCGATCATGTAAAATCGACAAGCTTGCCCTTGGCCTTGATTTTGTACAACGCCTTTGTTCTTTGTCTCATCCTCGAGGAACTTTTGGATGTCAATAAAATAATTATGAAGCCTTCCAGCTAATAGGATGCGATGAAAGATTCGAATGAGTGAGTAGCAGTTCTTAGTTTCATGACTATGCACATGGTGATATTGACATAGAGGTTTGTTGGGGATATCAAGAATTGTTTGTGTTGTACGATAACACTCATCTCCCTTTATCGTTGGCAAGATAGTGGAGAGAGTCATTGTCATTGGGGGCAGAACTGGGATGGGTCTATTGGATCTTCCATCCTTTCTCCTATTGTTGTCGTTATTTTTGTCGTATTATTTGGCTGCTTCGGTAGTGGTCGACTTTCGGGGTGGAGAAGAAACTGTTTCCCAAGAATTGATGGCAGAGGATATTTTTATTATATCTTTCATGGATCGTTCTAATTCGATGCAGTTATTAGCTACATCAACCTTTTTATCACCGTTCTAGGTTTGTGCCAGGTAAGCTCTTCTCGGACCTTAGAGTCGATATGTAGGGCTAAGGTGAATGCTGAAATGACGATTTTAGGATCTGAGATCCTAATTTTTTATGTTTCCTGCAAGAAACGCTTGTAAAAGCTTTCCAAGGTTTTTTTGTGCCCTGCTCAAAGAAGAACAAGGAATCTATAGTGATCTCTCGCTCTTTAGTATGACCATAATTGGACTCAAATAGACCATGTAACTGGCTGAATGTGGTGATGGAGCCTTCTTGGATTGTATGGAACCATTTGTGAGGTTCTTCTTTTAGGCTCATGCTGAATAGCCTACATAAGATGTGGTCAAGTTTGTCGTATAATCCAATGGTGGCTTTGAAGTGTCGGACGTGGGTAAGTGGGTCAGTGAGGCCTACATATTGAATAAACTTTGGCATGTGGAAATTGTCTGGAATGGGCATAACTTCGAGATGTGGGGAGATGGGATTTGTTTCAATTCTGTCGAGTGTAGACCTTTGGCCTGGAATATCAGAGTTTATGGCTTGGATCCTATTATTTAGGTCGTCCAAGGTGACTAACTGTAGAGGAGGAATTGGTACGGTTGTAACTTCCAGATTAAAATCTCTCTATCCTTCTAGTCCCAATCGGTCCCTAACTGGTCCTCTTTTTGGTGGTGGGGGAGTTTGATGACGCGTGCGTCAACTTCTTTGAGTTGTCGATGTGGAGGATGTAAGTCTAAAGTGTTGAGGAGGCCTATCTAGATTTTTAGATCTGGATCGAGAAGTTTGTAATCTGTCTTCCCTTGGTTGATCATCTCTTTGGGTTGCTCTTGATCGATGATCTCTTTGGGCTTGTCGAGGTGACATTTGGCGGCCTGTAAGATGATCTTGAGTTCTTCTTAATCTCTCTATCTCCTTCTGATGTGTCCCACTCTATTGGTCCAAGGCTTTCCTTTTTTATCTCTTTCCACTTGAAGAACTTGAGCGTGAATGCGCTGATCTTCTAACCTTTGGGCTTTCTTGGAATCTATTTATCTCTGAAGCTCGATCACTGCACTGTGTAGGTTGACTATTTATGGTATCGGATTGATTTCGTGGTCTCTTACTGTGCTGGAATGGGGCTAAGATAAATAAGATTTTACGTGGAAACTCAGTAAAAGCTAAGAAAAGCTGCGACCTCGAGGAAAATTTTGATGTCAAATCTAATATGTTGCTAGCTATTACAAGTTATAGAATGATAGTCAAGTAAGTAAGAAGGAATAGTAAAGTTATGGATCTGAATAACTCATTCTCTGCCTATATTTATAGTTGATACAGGCAGTTTATAAAAAGAAAAATAGTTTTCTATTTTTGGGGTTGTGGGCAAACCTCGCGGATCTCTAACGGCTCTTTCTTGACCAGACACAATGGCTACTTTTAGTAGGTCAAGGACTTGTGGTATCTTCTTGAATGCTTTCTATCTTTGACTATGCGGTGCTGACTTATCCTTGTCGAATCTGGGGAATATGCTACTACAAGAATGACTTTTTTTTAGACAGAGCCAAAGCGTATGAGATGATCGGAAGACAGCTTATTTACTTGTTCGAAGAATCACGTGTAACTCATGTGAGGGTAGTTTAGTCAGCTAAAATTTGAGTTCAACAGAGGTTGGTGGTCAGAAGCAATTTGGGGACCAAAACTGCATATTTAAACAACTTGGGGACTAAAGGCAAATATTCAGTTTGTAGGTGGGACTACACTAAAAAAATCTCATAAAATAAACTATATTATTCATAGTTCTATAAAACTTAACCTATATTTCAAATTAAGGTGATCATAGAATAATAATACATCAACACTATAACTAATATAGAGATAAGATCATATAATAAAGCATAATATGGAGATATTCTACTACAACATCATTATATGCCAAACATGGATTAATGGCGATTTTATCCTCACCATAGCAAGAGATTTAGCTACTCATGTTCTTAATATTAAAGCAAGATAAAAAGAAAAATAATAAAGACATGAATAAAATAATTAACTTAAGACTTTTATACTATAATAAAGAACTTACAACCAAAGATCTTCTTCAATCCTTCAATTCTTCAAGCTCTTCTCTTACAAAATTAGTTGTCTCTCCATGAAGTTGTATGTAGAGAGAGGCATAAGACATATTTATAGACCATAAGAATCCTAAAACCTACATCTAAATTGGAAAGTCCAAAAACTGTTAGTTATCACCGACTTTCCAATTTTATTTATGAATTTATTTTGTAAAATAGATTAATGATTTTCCTAAATCATCATAAAGTTTCAGCCCCAACGGAAATTTTTATCTTCGTCTGCTTCTCGATTTTCGTCGGTTACTATATTGGCTTAAAAACTATTTTTCTTGATTTGGAAATTTGTTCTCATCTTTTGCACCAAATTACTTCTAATTTTATGGAGCATCTCCATCAATAACTCTTGTGAATAGCTTGATGACTTGCACTTAAAATAAGATCCCCCAATAGTACTTTAAAATTTGGCTATCTTTCTTGCAAATTTCACATTTATTCTTGTATAACCAGAAAATCAAGAAATAATCATATAAGTCTTATTTATTAATAAAAATGAAGCTTAAGAAACTTTAAATAGAAGGTTCGGAATGGCTATTTTACATGCCCATCAGTATTCTTTATTAACACTTGTCTAATAATATGTCAATAAGATATTAATACAATGACAATTTCCTCTCAAAATATAAATTTCTAATTTTTTGAATTCTTTTCCGATTTTATTCAGATATCCAAAATTTATGATATTTTTGGAATTATGAATTTTTGATAAATTTGATTTTTTCAGATTCAGATCAATTTTCATTTTTTTCAAAAAATAAATCGGATTGAATCGAAACGGATTTTACATTTCTGAAAAAATCGCAAAATTTTCCAACCACCCCTATTTCCAATTCGAAAATAGGCCTAGTTTGAAACCACCTGACCCAACTCTGCAGCCCTCAGCTTATTGGTTTCGGCCTACAGCAACTGGGTTGAAAGGCACCAAACATGGTTTCAAACGACCCCCATGGTTGGTTCAGAGACCATGGGGTCTCTTATTATTTTAATGATGTCGCGACAAATAGATTGTTGCAGTACTTTAAACCGCTAAGATTGTGACACGTGGCATTGAGATGGACGGTTGTGATATCTTTGATGTGCCGCGGCATAGTCTTTTGAGTCAAATCTGAAATTATGAGAATAAATACTATTTTTTGCCATCTTTACAAAATCAGACCCAGGAAACAATAAATTCCAAAATCGTGGCAAGAGGAAAAACCAGATTTGCCCCTACTAAAGTTACAATATAACAGCAGACGACCACTTATTTTTGGGCTCCACAAGTACAAATGTCACATCTGGCATAATAAAAAATTCTTTAACTCATTTAAAACTATTATATCAAGCCACGTGTACGTGGAAGGCTGACATTGCCACCATCTCATGAACTACTTGTCATTTTTTTAGTACATATTATCTTACCTTTGACCAGATTTCTTATTTATAAGAAGGCAGACTCTTTCACCAATTCTAATACTATTTCTCATCGTTTATGGTTAGGTATCACCTGCAGTTCACAGGAGTTTGTCTGGTTTTTGGCTCCAAAAGCGATCCCGAGTCATCGAACTGTTTTTTCATCCTACTCAACTGTAAAAAGCGTCCCAATTATTTGTCATAAACTGTCTGTGTGATTGCTGCCTACCAAGTATTTGATTAAAGACTGGTACTCTACGCATTGGGCATGGAGGAAATGATGGTACTCGTAACGCCTGTAGATGGTACTCTACTCTACTCAATGTATGAAACAAATGATGGCAAATCTTCTACACGGCTAGTGCCAACCAAACTATATCATTTATTTTGTTAAACTCTGGCATTGGTTTAGATAACTATGTCATTTGGTAACAGCTAGTTGTCATATTCAATAAAGAATTTCTCATTTGTTCACCCTACTTTGTAATTTGTTTTATATAATTTTGCTATTCTTTAAGAAAAATATCAACTGCTTGAATATTACAGTAGGATTCTAGGTCGTGGGCTCCGCATGTAAGGCCACAGGTAAGGCCGTGGACTTCACTAGTACGAATGTCACTTCCTAAATATTAAAAAAAAAAAAGTTTAAATCATTTAAAAATATATTATCACACCACGTGTCCAAATTTAATTTCTCGATGTATACGTGTCATTACTATTTTAAAACGTGTAAGGCAGACCCTGTCACCATTTCATGCATTTGTTATCATTTGTTGATGCCAATTTGTTACACTTTTAACCATAAGTTATATTGAATCATCCAGACTCTGTCACAATCAGTTATATTATTTAGAATTTGGTTACTATTGTTTAGGGTTAGGCAACAAGTGCGATTCACACGAGTTCGTCTGGCTTTTGACACCAAAAACCATCCCCATTCCTCAAACACTTTCTTCTTACACGACCACTGCAAAAGCCACAAAAAACTATTCCATTTTTACAAATTGTGTGTGTGATTGATAACCGTAAAAAACGTCCCGGTCGCACAAACCATTTTCTCAAAATCGTGTGTGTATGTGCGATTTCAGTTTTATATCAGTGGCAAATCATCTGTGTGACTACTGCCTACCAGGTGTTTGATTAAAATCTATTTTTTCTTCTTCTTTCATAATAAAGTCTGATAAAGAAGTTAATGAACAAGGTGATAAGGAGAACCAAATACAGGAGAGTGGAGCCAAGAAGGGCACCTTCAATGCTAAAAATTACACCTCTTAGTGTACAGGTGTGGGACTTAGCAAAATATTTGCAGCTCTGCCTGAAGAGGAGAATGGTATTATTCGTACCACCTGATTTGCACCCTTACAACTAATTGATCTAATAACGACGATGTTGACATTGGTTATGGAAATATTCAATCGTCATCTCGGTGATATGAAGTTCTAATTTTGGGGGACGATAATTCAGATGAAACCCATTCATGTTTGCCTTATTTTGGGGCTACGTGTCTCTCCTATTACAAATGTGTTCTTATTTGTTGATCCTGAGCATATGACAAATTTCAAAATAAGGCGATTCTCCAAGAAGAAGAGTACATATGGGTTGAAGGAAATTGACGGTGCTTTCAAACATTCAAAATTGGAAAGACATCATGGTAAGGTTATAATTTTTCATTTGTTTTATCTATTTTATCATCGTTCTTCATTGTATTTGATTTGTATTTACAATTTTTGGGTCATTATTTATTGAGGTTCTTATCATTACATTGTGTATTATGTGACATTTTTTACCCATTCTTATTTTTAGCCGTATGTGATTTTATTTTGCAGACGATGTTCTTCGATTAAATTTGTTAAAAATTATACTATCCTTTCTGCTCCCGAATAAGGGGATAAACGTTGAAGTAAAGTATGTTGATCTGGTAGATGATCTACATCAGTTCAACAAATTCCCCTGGGGTGAGCAAGTATATAATTTCTTGCAGAGTTAAATAGTGGAGTTTGTCGATTATCAATTGGCCGCTAATAAAAAATTGGATAAAGCTTTGTCACTGCACGGATGTACCTGGGTGTTGATGATATGGACTTTCCTTTCTATTCTTAGCCTAAAGTTTTCAAGAATTGAGGAATCCATACATTTGTTCCCTAAGCTACAAGGATGAAGGATGACATCCTTTAAGCGTCACCAAATTATGACGTTTAAAAAGATTTTTGCTAACCCCAAATTGGTGGTAATAACTATAAAGCAGTATGAGACTGACATGCAGCAAGAACTTACGCAAGAGGCCATGGTAATCTTCCATTAATTGTATGATTTTGATTCATTTTATTGCTTCCTTATCATTGAATTTAGGTTTCGTATCATTTAATTTGCTTAGATTTGTCATTTTGTATCCTCTTCTTATTATTTGTTTGATTTTTCTATGTCATTATTAAGTTGCTTATTATCATTGTTAGACTTTTTCTGTCATTTCTAAGTTTCCTTTTGTCATCGTCATCTGTTTGAATATTTCAGAGAAATCACATCGAAGCACCCACAATCTGCGCTACGCCTAGAATCAAACGACCTGCAGTCAGTGCACCTACAGTCGGTACACCTACAATAGGTAGTAGCTCTTTTACCACTAAGATCGGAGCTGAAGTGGTTAGGGTATGCTCCTAGTTGGAGGAGTAAGGTAAAATGTTGCTGAAGTTGGATGACCATGATAAAATGTTGAAGAGCCATGGTAAAATATTGGAACGAATTTCAATGTCTACAATTAGAGAAAGTAAGTACTCTACTACTTGGAGATACTCTACTCCTTGGGCAGTACCAGTTCTCTACTCCTAAGAAAACTGTAAAACGCAAGCGAGAAGAAGAAGGTTATGAGAAAAAAGATGGGAAAAGGAAGAAGGCGGAGCCGAGAACCAGGCAAAGAGACCTCCAACAAAAAAATCAAAAGATCGAAGAGAAGAAAAAAGATAAGGGAGAAAGGCAGAAGAAGACGAATGCCAACGTGAAGAACAAGAAGGCAGAAGAAGTTGATGTGCGCCTGAAGAAAAAAGTTAAAGGCACGAAGATGGAAGATCTCACTGATGAACAATTGGATCATATCCCACTGATCTAATTGTAAACCTTAATCCCTAAGATCTCCAAGAAGGGCTTGGCTAATAGATCGCCAAGGAAGAGACGGGCGGAATTCCCAAAACTTGAGAATATTTAATCAACTGCAGAAAATTTACTTCAGCAAGTTACGCCTGGAGAAGGATTGAAGGTAGTAAAAGATTTAATGGTAGATGATGATGTTGAAGTTGGGAGGGAAGTAAATTTAGAAGTGATGTCGCCTGAATATGGTGGTGATCTTCTAGAGGTATCATCTGTTTGCTACTTCTTATCATTTACATGATTTTAGTTGACATTTGTCTTTCAAAATATTGGCATTTACTTTATGACCTTTGTAATTTTTTTAGATGTCTGTCATTTGTTCAGTTTTTTTAGGCATTTGTTCGGTTGTCTTTGTCATTCTCTTTTTCAGAACTTTCATTTGTTCGGAAGTCTTTGTTCATTTCATTTGTTATATGTGAAGTGGTAGAAGGGTGACAAAAAAGATAAAGAATATGAGAAAGATGATGATGATGAGAAAGATGTCGAAGAGAAAGTTAAATTTATTGAAGAAGAGCAAAGAAGAGAAAGTTTAAGAGGTATTTATTTAACATTTGTTTTGAACTATATATCATATTTTGTAATACCCTATTGTTTGTTCATTTAATTTTACCATTTGTAGTATGTATATCCTATTTTACATATGGAAGAATAGAAGAATGGTGATGAGAAAGTTGATGATGTTGAGAAAGATGGCGAGGAGAAAGCTAAATCTGAAGAAGAGCAACCTCAAGTTGTTGAAGAAGAGGATTCAGAACAAGCAACTGTAGTGGTGTATTATAATGGAAAAATAGATGTACAACATACCAATGAGGTATTTGCTGAAGAAGGGGATTCATAACCTCAAGTTACTTGATTACAACTAATATTTGTTTGTATTGAGCTATCCATAACATCACCTATCCATACCATTTTTTATTATTTAAATTCGTTTCTTCTTTTACCTTTGTTGTACAGACTATGGTGGTTATAGAGGTAGCAAAAACTAATATAGTATTCTTTAACCAGGAGGAAGTTATTGGTGAAGCTTATCAAGTAACTTATCATTTGTTTGCAGGTGACTTCTCATTTCCTTCTTTAATTTAACCATATATTGTCTCACTCTAATCATTTGTAGTTTGTTTATTTACAGACTAAAAAAAGCAAAGAGGAGGTGGAACATAGTAAAGAGGAGGAGGATGTCGTTGAAGCTAGTCAGGAAACTTATCATTTCTTTGTTGGAAGCTTCTCATTTTCTTTTATTTATTTTCCCATATCATGTATCACTCTTATCATTTGTAGTCTGTTTATTTATAGACTAAAGAGAGTAAAGAGGAGGTGGTTGAAGGAAAGGATAATGATAATGGAAATTCACAGAAAAAAGTAGACCCTTACAAGTAATAAAAGAAATGGTTGTTAACCAGACCAATGTATGAAGTACTTTTAAACTAACAACTGGTTTATTACTCATTCTCATGTAATATGCACATTTATATTTCATTTTCTTATTTCAACATATCTGTTCCAGCTTATTTTAATGGAGTTAAAAGTGGATGTCACCTTAAAGAAGATGCATACACTAACTGACAAAGATAATAATGAAAGAGCTTTTAAAATGGTTTGTCAAATGAACTTATTGCATGCTCACCTTGACGAGCATCTTCCGGGAGTATTATTAGAATCTTTTATTCAAAGACCCATCTCCCAGGATGAGAAAAACTAGGTGGACCAAGTCTGGTCACTGAGGAAAGATAAATTATCTCCTAAAGCTAAGAAGGACAACAGGAGTACCTATAGGAGGATAGGTGAATAAACTGTTTGCCTTAATGCTCTCTACACCTTATATCTAAAAGAATAGTTGGATAATGAGGTATTTATATAATTTATTTCTTTTCCTCTGTCATTCATTAGGCTATCCCTGTCATATACTTTATTTTTTCAAAAAACCGTCATTTGTACAGGAGTCTCTACCATTTGTTTTCAAATTGTTTGTTCTTTTTTTTTATTGCACTTTGGCATTTCTTAAAATAAAAGTTGTTTTCCTTGAACTTTATCATTTGTTTTGACGTTATTGACATTTGTATTACTGAACTTAATCATTTTTTTTATATAATTTGTCATTTTCTTTTTCTGTTCAGGTCATTGATGTGTACATTAAAGCCCTGATTCAATATTTTGATACACAACATCGTGCCCGCGAAGCTAAAGAAAAGATTATGTTGGCAGATATCTTTTCCTGTCAATATATTGGTAGAGCTTTCAATGTCTGGACTATTATTATGTCCTCTCCCAGCAGGTGTAGAATTGAAAAAGAAATCAATTTGGGAACAAATTACATCTATGAAGTGGGATCGTACAGTTTTTAATATCTTCCATCGAGGAGATTTTAAAGTGGTCAATTCGAAATTAATACTCATTCCCTTGAATCACAATGATAACTATTGGGTCCTTTGTGTTGTGTCCATTAAGGGAAGAAAAATATGCGTCTACGATTTACTGGTGGATGCGAAAATTACAAATGTACGAAAGAAGAAAATGGTATCGCCTGAAGATCAGCTATCAAAGATCCTCCCCAAAATGTTGATTTGGACAAATTTTATCGATCGTAGTAGTCTACCTACTGGTTTAGAGGTAAATAATTATGGTCTAAACTTCAAATGGGCAACTCATTTTAGGAAATGTCCAATACAGCCAAATAGTTATGACTGTGGGGTCTATATGCTTGTCTTTATGGACAATTTCCTAAGGGGGATAAAATTTCTAGATCTGATAGACGGTGATGAATGCCGTTACACAATTGTTTATGACATATTGAGGCTGGGAGTTGAGTCGTAGAAGATTTTTAAAAACTTTGATCTGCATTTTGCTGTAATGTATAATTTCTGTAATTTTGTAAAGTTATAAACACTTATTAATATCATTCATTTATTGATCTTTCTTATTTGTTGTATCTTCTTTGTCATTGGTATATGAAATATTTGTTATTTGCTAAAATGGAGTCAAAATCTAGTATGTCTAGTTGAATGTATGTCATTTTATAAATTATGTCATCTACTTATAATTAATTTGTCATTTCTTATGTATGATTTGTCATTCGTTATCTAAGATTTGGCATTTGTTACCTGTGGTTATATATTATTTGTCATTCATCATCTGTGATTTGTCATTCGATATCTATTATTTGTCATTTGTAATAATGATTTGACATTTGTTATATATGATTTATAAAACATGAACAAACAATTGATCTAGTTATTTTCTAGATAGACAACATTTGATGAAAGTCAATGCTATATTTGGTTATTTGATATAATGAATTGTGTTTTTATGCTAGTAGACAACATTTGATCTTAAAAACACGATTATTCATTTGTTAGTTGTGACTTGTCATTTGTTATATGAGATTTGTTATTTGTTATCAATGATTTGTCATTTGTTAACTATTAATGGTCTATTTGGTCATTTGATATAATGAATTGTGTTTGTTTGTTAGTAAACAATATTTGTACTTAAAAAAACAATTATTCATTTGTTAACTATGATTTGTCATTTGTTATTTATGATTTGTCATTTGCTATCTATAATTTATCATTTGTTAACTATCAATGGTCTATATGGTTATTTGATATAATGAATTGTGTTTGTTTGTTATTAGATAATATTTGTACTTAAAAAAATCATTATTTATTTGTTGGATATGATTTGTCATTTGTTATCAATGATTTGTCATTTGTTAACTATCAATGGTCTATTTAGTTATTTGATATAATAAATTGTATTTGTTTGTTAGTAGACAACATTTGTAGGAATCCATATAGGTTCATAAATGGCCTTGTATGTATCATTTGTGAAGTACTCAGAGACACGTGTAGTTGGATCAACATTAGCAAGACTGAGAGCACGTACTCCGTGTTCACAAGGAATACCCATCGTTTTCCACCAACAGCAAGAACAAGTACCATCTTTAATATTTACAAAATCGGTTCTACCATAACTAGTTATCTGAAAATGGTAACGCGATGTACGAACCCTTCATGTTAGTGAATCCACCACAAACTTTTTGCTCTCACAATGATCCGTAGCCTATGGCGTTAAGCGAGCTTGACTCTTCTCAGCTTCTTCCCTATACGTGTAGGATATTTCCAAATAAATTCTACGCAATTCCTCAATAAACACATGGATAGGAAGATTTCTTACTTTCAAAATAACGTTATTCCAACTCTTAACATGATTTTTGTAAGCCACTCCGTATCTGAACAAATGACAAACGATAGAAATCAAATTCTAAATGAGCATAACCTGATGATAAATGGGATTATGCAATTGTAAAAGGAATAATAAAGAATTGATGAGAAATAATGGTAAAAAAATGACAAATAAGAATGCAAATGGAGTAATAATGACTATTCCTAATATAACAAATGAGAAAGTGACAACGTACCTACTCATTGGAATGTATAGATTAGACCTTGTTTCATTGGGAATATCTAGTATGTATTGGAGACCCATTGGATCTGTATTTCGAATAGTATTCATATGTTTATCGAAATCAATGCTGGTTAGGGCCTCTGCTACCATCCTAAATGCGATCCTCGTGCTTTCAAGGGTACTTTTAATATTGTTCAATATGTGGAAGGCACAAAACGTATGGATTGCAAATGGAAACACCTTGGGTACAACATTAATAATTCTGGCGTTCTTGTTAGAGATGACAATGAATCTAGTGTCATAACTGTAGAAATTAGACCCAAACATCTCCAGAAAGTATGTCCAACTTTTGGTGGTCTCCGAGTCTATTATCGAAAATGCAAGTAGAAAAATATAATTGTTTGGGTCAATGGCGATGGCTGTTAGTAGAGTCCCACGATATCTCCCTTTTAAAAAAGTTCTGTCAATCACAACAACTGGTCTCAATAGTTTATAAGTTTTTTTGGGAGGACCAAAACACCAAAAACACCTTGTGAATCTCTTATTCTTACAACTCGTAGTTTGTATGTCTAATACAAAATCTGGGTCAACCAACCCACTTCCGCAAAGTAGCTCATAAGTAGTTGGTATACGTGCTCAAAGCTGCCTCACATCTAAAATAATTATGTAGATCAAATGAAATTATGTAACAGACAAATGATAATCATCATAGTACAAATGACACAGTTAGTCAAAAAAATGACATGCGATAAAATGATTAAAATTGTTGTACAAATAACTTGTATGGGTGAACAAATGACATATAAAGTGATGATACCTCTGCGTGGGCTTTTTCTTTTATACGCCAGGCAAGATTGTATGTTACATCAATATTGTATTTAATTTGCATATCATCAATAATTATGGAAGGTTTGTAGTTTGGGTCTTTTCGTAGTTTTTGCTTGATTATAGAAGCAACCCATCTACTAGACGCTGCCTTATACGCGTTCCCACCTTCAGTTTTTACTCGGATGCATGTATGCATGGAGCAATAAGTACTTACTCTAAATAGGGCAGAACCGACCAATCTTGTCGCATAAATCTGCCAATAACTTTTATGACCTTTGTAACGTACCACAATTTTAGATTCGTTGCTCAAAACGTGTTCGAGATTGAACTTGTTTACAACTGCATAAGCTCTTATGTGATTCTTGAGTTCAATCCTATCTCGATATAGATCACCAATGTTAAACTCTTTACTGAAGTCATGGGGATCTTCTGTGTACGAAGCAGATTTGAACTGAAAATCCACGAGATCTTTTTACCTGTTCGAACTGTGACTCAAACCGTAATTCAATTGAATAAATGAGAAATATGCTTCTTAGGATGATGCTATTTTAAAAAGACATGTTAAAAAACACCTCACAAATGACAAATTATGCGAGCTTACCTGAAGGTTCAGTTTATCCAATGATAGGTTCAGGTTCAATTGAAAGAAAAACATTAGTTAACGCAGGTTCATTTAAGAGATGGATATTTGATTGAGAAATACAAGGTTCATTTGAGAGAGGAACGTCAGTAGGGATAGTTTGAAAATATTCATTTGATTGAGGAACATTAGTTAACACAAGTTTATTTGAGAGATGAATATTTGATTGAGGAATACTAGGTTCATTTGAGGGAGAAACATCAGTAGGGAGAGTTTTAAGGGATTCATTTGATTGAAGAACATCATCATCATCCACTAAAGGTCCAAACCTGCGTGGATCAAGCCCTCTGCCGTTTGTTTCAGGGTAACCCCTGTATTCAGGTTCAGGATCGGGAAATGAGTTAAGGCACAAAGGTCCCCCTGCTTTGGTGGTGGACAACCCTTACCTGAACCAATATTTTTGGTGGTGGACAACCCTTTACTCGAAGAACAAAAATCATAAATAAAGTTCTGGGAGTTCTGGGAAGGTACCCTAAGCTCATTAACAATCTATATGTGAAAGGGTGTGTTGGGATTGGTTTTATGCATATTGGTCATTACGGTAAAGTCCTGGACTGATGAAATTGCGCATGCACAACCATGGACGAAGTTGTACAGCTTATAGTCCTCACGACGGATTTCACTTATTTTTTCAAGGAGTGTAACGAAATCTTCGTATGACGAGTGCGCTCTTAGTGAGGTAAGTTTTGTGCTTCCCCCAACATAACTAACGATTGATCCGATCTTTGGATGTACGATATCCCCACCAAAATAAACAATGGTATAAAGTTGAACTCTATTCATCCCTAAAACAAATGATATAAATAAACAAATCTGGTGATAATGTAGCAAAAAACAAATGAGAAAAATAATATAAAACTCAACTTCAACAATCCCTAAAACAAATGATAGGAATCCCGAAATAAATGATATCAGTGAACAATTCTGGTGATATAGTTGCAGATAATAAAAGCTAAAAATGACGCAAGAAAAATGATAAATGATAAATGATAAAGTAGCAGAAGACAAATGATTAAAAAAGTAAAGAAAAATGATTATATACAAATTGTATCGTCTTGCATAACATTTTTCTTAAGAAAAAAGGCCTCAAATCATGATGCGGATACACAGCGAGAGATGATGGATACAAAGTTTGAGATGATATTTACTGCAACGGCTACTTCAACGGTCGAAGAGAAGTATAATAACGGTCTTTGGCAACGAGAATAACCTATGATAACAACGATTTTTCCCCCCCAATGACATCTGTGTAAGGACTTTAGCGAATGCAGAACGATAGTTAGAAAACTTGGCACATGAAAGAGACAAACTGTACATCAAGGAGAATCTGCTTTGATTTTTGTAGAAGCTTTATTGTTGAAGAAGAAGAATAATAATAAGAAGAAGAAACTTTGATTTTTAAGGTTGGTAGTGTATTTAGGGGGGAATCTTCTATCTTATTACTGTTCTTATTACTGTAGCAGATTAGACTACTCAACAACTCTAGTGGGATAGTTTCTTATTTTTACTCTATTATTTATCATTTTCTTTGCCCGAACTTTGTCATTCGTTTGGAAATCTTTGTAATTGTTTTGGTATAACTTTGCTATTTGTTGAGTAATCTTTGTGAGTTGGTAGTTTTATTATTGTAACAGATTAGACTACCCATCAACATTTAATGTCAGCTAGGGGTAGTAGGTGAGACCATTATCGATTTGTTAATTTTAGTATCGATTTTGGAAGCGGCTTGCCAAAATATCGATTTCGTAAAGATGGCAAAAAGTAGTATTTATTCTCATAATTTCCGGAGTCAAATTAGGCAAATCGATTGTTTCCCTCTCACAACAGAGTGTTCTACCCAAATTAAAACCTAAAATCCTAAAGTACATGTACTCAAAATAACACCAATCAAACCCAATTCTTGTGATAATGTCGGATGCGGAGTCTTCCCAACCAAAGAAGTCTGAAAAAATAATATAGATATCACCCGCAAAGATAATCGGAAACCACCGGCATTCTCGCCTCTCCCGGATGAAACCATAGAACGGGTAGATGTTCTCCCCTCAAAACGAGTAGACGTTTTCAATTACTTGATTAAATGCTTAGAATTGGTTTCAATTATGTTTTCAGAATCGCGATGACATTGTGTTATGTGGATCACTCGATCCAATGGTACCAATTGATTACCAAACTCCCGTCATCCTATTCGACATTATGGGATTTAAGGAGTTCTTATTTTCTAGAAACTCTGATACTCGATTAATTCAAGCACTTGTACAACGGTGGTGACCATCAACACATACATTTCACTTCCCAAAAGGTGAAATAGGGGTTACGCCCCCTTGATTTCACAATGTTGGCTGGGTTAAGGTTCGGTATCGGTTGACAGTTACCGTATAACGACAAATGGGCGAGGTTGGGTCAGACTATAAAATTGTTCCCCGATTTTACCCATGAAGATCTAAGTTCTGGAAACATTAAGAACTCGTATTTCATAACGTGGAAAAATAAGCTAGACCCAGAGATGAGGATACATATGATTACAATGAGAAAGAAATTTTAGTGCATGCTCGGGCATTTATTATATACATGATTGGAAGCTTGTTCTTTACTAACGAAAATAGCAGTGTTGTGTGGATATCTTGAGGGTTTGTTGGATGAGCATATTCTTGGTGTTTCGGGTTATGATTGGGGCACTCCAGTGTTGGCTGCGTTGTATCGGGGTTTGGATAAAGCTTCTGTGTAAAAGAGTGGTATCAAATTCCGCTCTTTGTTTGGATTTTATGGTTTGCTGAAGTACTTGGTTTTACGAGTATTGCAGGATTGGGATGTATTGTTTTCCTCGGATTGCTGGTTGGGATACTGGGAGAAGAAGATTGGGGAATGAGATCCATCACATATACGTTGCTAGAGCTATGATAGAGTCCAGGGATAGAGATAGCATTAATTGGCAACCATGGCTCATGTCGAACTTTCTTCGGCGTCCAGATGTTTGGTAGCGAGAGACCTTAGTTTGAGAAGGATACCTATGCAGTATGTGTGCCTGTACCACCACGGTGCCCAGTGGTTTATGGGAGAGAGATGCATGCGACAGACCACCGGATTGGATGTTGTTCCGGTTGATCCCCCCGCTGACAGTAGGAGCTCTCCACGGTACGATCCTGATGAGATGCAATTGCTGAAAGTGGAGATTACTATGTTGCTCGATTGTATGTTGTTGAGAATGCGGACTACAAAAGCTTTTGGGAATTTGTTCACCCGTCACCCCGGATTGGTGCTAATTTTCTTGTTAGGTCTGGGAACCACCGGATGATTGGGGCTAACCTTATTTGGCCGGGAGTCACTATTCCACCTACTGGGAGTTTTACCACGGCGACTCATAGGCAGATGATCTGAACTTGGATGGTTTGTGGATATGACGGAAGCAGACAGACAGATCAGACGTTTACCCATTCCACAGGTGGAGCTCTAGTGTCCTTGTCCACCGCATTATACCGTGGACTTGGTTTACGTCATGTGGCATCCGAAGAAACACGGTGTCTAGGAGAGCAAGTACATCGTTCACAGGGCATCATCAACGATACGACCGAAATGCTTGCTGCTATGTCAATTAGGTATCAGACAGACAGACCCCGAGGTCACATGTGTTCATGATGAGAGTATCCGCCACCGACCACGCAGGCCTTGTCGTGGTTAGGTTCTTATTTATTTTTCCTTCTAAGTTTTAGTTTTAAACTTGGTCGTACTATCCTCCCTTTTAATGTTTAGACTTGTGGCATATCGTGATGATTTGAATTAAGTTTTGGTAATTTGATTGTGTATGATGGTTTGAATTAAGCATATCGTGATTGTGAATGGTGTGGTTTGTTTGTGTTAATGCAGTGTTTTTTTGGCAGGTTTGTATGATTTTTTTGTTTGCAGGGAAGTAAAAGGCAGATGTCTCTGACTATGCCACGGAATACAGTTAGTTCCAACACTGTATGCCACAAGAAAGTGTTGTGGCATATATATATATTTTTTTAAGAAAATAATAAGAAAAAAAACCCAACCCACTACTGTGGGTCGTGGCCAGTTGAGGGGTCTGTCCCAGTTTGGGATGACCCAGCTGTTGTGGACGCTCTAAATGGATTGCAAGCATCTCCTTCCATAATGACAGCCAACATTTCTTGGATTAGTATTAGAGTTCACCATGTTTATAACATGAGAAATGTTAATGATTCTCACAATCAGACTTAACTGTGAAGAAAACAGCTGTAAAACAGTGAAAATAAGCCTAAGACATGAAACATGCTAAAAAAATCCATTAATTTGCAGCAATCACTATCATGGAACTGTAACATTACTCTTTTCTTCGCTCACACGATTATCATCAATTGAAATATATAGCAAACATTTCAACTGTCAAATAGTTCCACAACACCTATATTGTTCAAATAAAAACAAGGAAATGGCCAAAGTATATAACTTCAAGAGAGGGCACTACAGGAGAAATAAATAAAAGAGTTCCGTTCCTCAGATTATTCTTTCAATCTTTACTATTAGAAGATGTCTGGATGGAAGCGTCCTGGGATTGAGCTATTGCTCTGTTGAGCTTGCTTCAAATGCATATTCAGCGCATAGTTGTTAACCTGTTTCACACACATAATACAACCATCACATTGATGAACAACAAAAAAACTTACGAAATCCTTGCAAGGGTAAACAAGACTATCACTAGAAGAAAGTGTTCCAGTCAACTCACCCTCAAGGTCGAGGTTCACAAAAATGAATTAAATAGAAAATATACAAACAAAGTTATAACATAGATTTTATTAAGTTTATAACAAGGGATTATTGTTTAACTTCTACAGGTTCTCACGGATTCAATTTTATGGGCATCGTTCATGAAACATTCTACATTTTAAGTGTAAAGTTGAAAGTGATTGAATACAGAAGACAAAGTTATCTGCTAAGAATATAAAATGGGACGTCATAACATATTCTTTTCCTTAACCAATTCATTATTCTGCTATGGCCAAATCTAATGCCAAAAAGTCTGTCCCCTATTTAATCTTTCTTCTGGCAGCAGAAAAGAGTGCGTAGAGCAAGGATATCCAGCACATATAGTTTCAATTGAAGATTTCGCTTATTTTTTGTGCAAACAGCTTTCAGAGATCTCAAACATTCAGCTTTAGTTGCTTTATATGGAGAGCATCATGAGGTCACAGCTGGCCAATTTTCTTCATCCCCTCTTGAGTTTATATTTCTTAAACATTCTCGTGTATTTTTGAACTTTTCCTGCTAGTTCAGAGCCCTTAGGGTTATTTTATTACTGCAACCTCATCGTTTATCAAGTAAAATAATATGTTTGGACAAAATTTGACGAGTATCTCTGCTGTGTGTGTGTGTGTGTGAGAGAGAGAGAGAGGGAGAGAGAGAGAACCTCAAGAGTTCTAAGCTGTTCCTGGTACTGAGTTACCATCTGCTTCAAGTGCTGCAGCTCATGGTTTCTTTCTTCAAACTCTTTTTGACGTTCATGTTGGAGATTAACGGCTCTCTTGAGAATGCTATTATCTCTAATTAGTCCTTCCAATTGTTCCTTCAGTGCCATATATTCCTAGAAATAACATCACCACCATAAGAACTAACAGCCATCTAAAACTTAACAGAGACAAAGCATCATTCATGTCTATATATATTAAATAATAATCACAGTTACAAACAAAAGAAATACCAACCTTTTGAATGTTTTGTGCCGTCTCAACCACAATTTGAGTTTGGATGGACTTCTCTAGAACCTCCAACACTCTTGTAGCACGAGCCCTGGCATCATTCATGTTGGCAGCACTCGTCATTTCTCTCACAAACAGATCCACCCATTCGGCGCCATTTTTAGGTAGGTTGGCTGGTGCTGATGTACCTTCCGAAGATCCATTATTTTGTGTATTACTTTCTATACCTGCTGAACACCCATACATCAATTTTCAGTTGGAAGACACGCAATGTCACAGATTCACTATTCAATGTCCATTGGTCGTATGACTCGTATCTAAGCTTTAAGTGAAATATGCAGTAAAATGTAAATTTAATGTAGTGGTTAGAAGATGAGAATTCAATAATTTCACAGCAATTGCGCGTTTCAATTCAAATTCATTTGAATCCTTTCTTGGATTTTCACTAACATAAAATATAGGTAGGCCGCATATACTATTTTATGTTTGAAAACTTTTTGCTTCTCTAAGTCTACTTACCTACAATAGGTAATCCGACAAAAAGAAGTTATGGATGAAGTTATGTATGTAGAGAATAAAGAGATGAGGGTACAGTAGCTTGCTTTGTGAAAGCATACTCTAATCTAGCATTCCTCGACCAAGAAAGATAAACAGAAGCAGACATGCAGCTCGACCAATACCTGAACTACCTCTTAATGAAAAAGGTAGCTTACTAACTCTTAATACCATAGTATCGGTTTGTACTTTTTCACCACCAGAGCACCTTTCACTAATAGGTGATCAGCTTCTCCAGAGTGGCAATTAGGAATAAAAAGTCGCCGTGATGGGAACTGTCGATCCCCATATTATGTTAATAAGAACCTAAAAACTAGGAGCTAGTTATGATAGCGTTTAGAGCTCGATCAACAGGACCTTTAAACGCACATCATCCTTACAACAAACTAAATAATCTGCTGCGTTACAATCTGTTACTCTTACAGACCCCACCTCTAATTTGGAGAGACCTCTCTGAAGTCCATAGCCAACAGGAGAGGAGTGATGAACAGGGAAAGTGCTCATAATGCAGGGACCGGTCCATCACAATCCTTCTACAATGTGATATTTTCACCTAATAGAAGCCGCTTGGGTTTTTCATGAGAGCTGGTCATCTTCTCCATCTTTTACCATGAACTAAACCCCTTATATAACAACCAACTTCAGGTTCATGACTAAACTATATACACATGAAATGGAACATCAATTTTCGTTACTTATCATTTACTGATATATATATATATATAAAGAACATAACGAAAAATAAACAAAACAAAAACCTGAGCAAGAGACGGAAGCACAAATAGCAAAAAAAATTGAAACGACAACTACTAAAGAAAAAGGTATACCAGAGTTAGCATTAAACGAAGTATATATATTATGGTCGGTCTTAATAATCTTCTTCCAACTCTTCCCTACAAAAAAACCTTCTTCAATCTCTACCCTGAGAAAAAATCTTCTTCCACCTCTTCTCAAAAAAAAATCTTCTTCCATCTAAACTTCTTCAAAATAACTGCAAGAGTGAGGAGAACCATCAATCAAAATGTAATACTAGACCAAAGTAACACATTTTCTGATCTGACATATCCTGCAAACCTTGTTTCTCATTCTAGATTTTTCCGGCTATTTTCTCTTTATTTATTATAACAATATAAACAAAATCCATTACTCAAAGACTAAAGGCAAAGAACAGGAAGCCGAAGAACATACACAAAACTATAGATGTCTCCAATAACAGAAAAACAAGACCAAATGCGAAAAGAGAGGCGTCATCAACCATCATCTCCAGACCGAAGCCTACGTCTCGCCAAAGACAGAATCGTGCAGTTGTTTCTTTCATCAAACAAAAAGAAATGAGTATCAAAAGGATCTCCCCCTTTTGAAAGAAGTTATCCCCAAACTAGCAGCAAAAAAATATTTTTTCTTTTGTCTCATGCATAGCCAACTTTATAGTTGCAAATCCTAGATGACATTTCCACACTTCAGAAGTGCACCTGACATGAATCAAAAGTTGTTCCACTAATTCTCAACTAGCTATAGACATCTTTCATCAAACAAAAAGAAATGAGTATCAAAAGGATCTCCCCCTTTTGAAAGAAGTTATCCCCAAACTAGCAGCAAAAAAATATTTTTTCTTTTGTCTCATGCATAGCCAGCTTTATAGTTGCAAATCCTAGATGACATTTCCACACTTCAGAAGTGCACCTGACATGAATCAAAAGTTGTTCCACTGATTCTCAACTAGCTATAGACATGTAACTAGCTAAGATCCAATCCTTAGCAATAAGATGATCAGTAGTGAAATCTTCCCTAAATGCAATTCTTAGCAAAGAAGGGAACATTGGAAGGAACCAAGCCCCCCAAAATGCAATAGGCAAAAAAAGGTTAGATATTGGGCTTGAAAGGACTAAAATATGTCATAATTAGCGATAATCCAAACCCTTCTCTTTCTCTACAAGGAATTGGATGTCTCTCGCAAGTCATTCCATAAGATAGCCAAAGATGGGCATCTCCCTCTCTTCAAATCTCGTCTAATATTATTGGTCCACATAACAGTATTATCCATTGGATATAAGAAGCGGCCACCTGAACTTTTCTTCCTGCTATTGGAGAATGACTTGAAGGGACTCTTCAAGAAGACATCACGATTCCAAATAATTTCCTAAAACATAATTTTGGTACCTGTCCTTATGACATAACTAGTATGCCCTTGGACTCCTCACAAACCACTAGTATCCCTCTCACATGCTACATCCTCGAGGGGTCCTAACCTCCTTCCTCTCAAACTCCCTAGTACGCACACCATACTTCTCAAAAATCACTAGAGTGCCCGGTCACTAAACTGGCCCATTCACTGGCAATAAGAATGCCTTCTAGGTATGCCTACGCTTAAGAAAAGCCTCTAGTACTTGAAGACATTAAGAAACAGCACTGTAACTGTAGAAGTAAGAACCTTGGAAAAGAATTTGTTTATGCATGCTACCACGATTAAGGATATAAAAACCTTAATGTTACATCCCTCCATTTCAGAAATAAGACCAATAAAGGGGATTTTGTAAAGAGAGAACAAGAAAATAATTCTCTATAGAACTCAAGTAAACTTCATAAAATATAATCTATAGCAAGCATTGATGAAGAAATATCCAAAAATTAATTAAGCTCTGAAAGCTACTTAAACACGGCCCTTGGATCCCCTTAGTTAAACACACGTCATCTTTGGTAATTCCGTTAAAAAAAAAAAATCTTATGACCACCTACCTCCCCTTCTGCCTTTAACTTGCTTTCAATTGTAAAAAGGCCCAAGGCCCTGATGATTATAGGACATATTCTTACAACCAATATAACTATTAAACCTAAAAAAAGGCGATTTTCCCCTTCTTACGAAGCTTTCGAGTTTCTTTTGCTTTGGATTAGACTATTTATATTAATTCATCAGTGGGATGATAGATAACATCTATTAGGGGCTGGGGGTTGGAAATCCTATATAAAGGTACATTTCCAATATCTGAAGGTCCATAGCATTATATTTGTTTAGCTGAATACAGTAGCATAGTTCAATTAAAGAAAGTCATCCTGTTATCTTTAAACTGCAGTATCAAAGATGTATCAACAATATTTGCTTAAGACCAGTCCAGCAGTCGACAAAGAATGGACGATTATATACTATAACAGGTTATGAATTTAAATTCAACTTCTAGCTCAATTAACATATATAGACCAATACCTGTACTTTTCGGTATCGACTGGGTATTATCCTGAGCTGAATCTATGTTCCCTTCCACTGATTCCAATCGCAACTCGTTCAAGCTCCTGATTGCGGCTTCCAAGTCATCACCACATTCTCTGAATGTTCTCTCCAGAAGCTGAAAAGTATATTAATACTTTAGAAAACATATCACTTAAAAGCAGATGTAGCATGCCCAACTACTCATGAGATTATGCATTAATAAAAGTTAGTAAAGGAAATTCAATGGGTGATCAGTTGTTGCACAATCCCCACTAGTTTTAAGAGACTTGACCCCTCCGAGCAATTTATTTAATGAGTAGGAACCCTAGTATGAAGTTTTGACACCATAACTACTAAGTTCACCCATTTTGCTTAGAAATAGCACAACCAATTGAGGGGTGTAGGCATTTTATCATAGAATATTGGCAAGTCTGACACTACATCCCTTCCAGACTACGTGGAAATCATACAAATATAGGGTTATTGATCATACAAATACAGACAAAATGGTATCTATGGAAACGAAATGATATATATTTTTTCGGAATATATTTAATTTTCAATGAGCTCAACAAACACCACAAACCCTTCAGACAGCCAAGAAACTTTGTCTTAATTACAATCAAAGAACTATATTTCACATATGCACATAATTCATAGACCAATACATTTATCAAATCGTATCATTTGAAACACTATGATTGCGTTAATAATAAAAACACAACAAACACCAGTACCCCTAATTGACCAAAACCCAAATCACAATTACAGTAAAAATCAAAACTTGAAATCCCAAACACCCATATCAATTCATCACAAACAAAACCCAATCCCCAAAACCAATAACAATCAAAACCCCATCACCAAAACCGATAACTAGTAAACCCCAAACAATAAAAGAATGAATTAGAGATTATACCTCAGTGTCCATGCCAGGAAACACGAACCTAAGATGATCGAGAGCCGAATTCACAAGATCCGACCGTGGAGACGAAGAAGATGAAGGGGAGAATCGGATTGGAGACAACGAGGAACGACGGATTCGTTTGGGGATTGGAGGAGAAGTTGGATGATCTTCAAAGTTGTGAGGTCTTTTACCGCACACTAACGCAGACATGATCGATTCGATTCGATCTCTTCTCTTCTTCTTCGATTAACCTCTCAAGAGAAATCAATATCTAATTGTTTCTCTCTCAAACTAGGTTTTTAATCTCTAATTGTTCGCTCTGCCATGAAAGGTTTCTTTGCTTTCTCAGGTCCAATTTGAATTTTTTTGGTCTCCCACCTCTGTTTATTTATATGCGGTGAGTGAGTTTTTTGCGGAAGAAATCCAATTTGGATATGTCGTTTTTATTTTCCTTTAAAAACGACGTTGAAAGATGAATTTATTTTAGGGTAGGTGGGAGGGCAAACGTTGGGTTTGGCAACAAATACATCCCTATACCTATTGTGGTCTCCAATTTATCATCTCCTATATACAAACCCTTTCTTCCTTTTATCTTGAATACATTATTCTTCTCTCTTGAGGAGTTTATATAGATATTACAAGGCAGCTAGAACATCAGCTGTTACAGAGACAGTTAAGAATCTAAAGAGTTTTAAGTACTTATTACAAGGCAGTTGGAACATCAGCTCATCAGCTGTAACAAAGACAGTTAAGAATCTAAAGAGTTTTAAGTACTTATTACAAGGCAGTTGGAACATCAGCTCATCAGCTGTAACAAAGACAGTTAAGAATCTAAAGAGTTTTCAGTACTCTTAATACTCCCCCGCAAACTGGACGCCGGAGGAGAGACAAGTTTGGAAGCCAAAAATGAAAACCGAGGTTGTGATAAACCTTTGGTGAAAACGTCGGCTAACTGATCTTGAGAACAAACAAACTTAACACAGTGAGTACCACGGGTGACCCGTTCCCGAACAAAATGGTAATCTAGTTCAATATGTTTTGCGCGTGCATGAAACACTAGATTAGCGGCCATGTATGTTGTACTAAGATTATCACAAAATAAAGAGGTAGAGTAGGAGATCGGAACACGAAGATCATGAAGAAGATACCGAATCCAAACTGTCTCAGCACATGCATAGGAGAGAGCACGGTATTCTGATTCCGCACTGGACTTGGAAACTGTGGGTTGTTTCTTGGCACACCAAGAAATTAAATTAGAACCTAAGAACACACAGTAACCAGTGGTAGATCGTCGACTATCTGGGCAGCCCCCCCAATCAGCAACTGAGAAGGCAATAAGACAAATCGGACTTGATGGAGCGGCGAAAAAAAAGACCATGACCAATGGACCCTTTTAAGTAACGAAGAATGCGCTTTACGACAACCATATGTGGTTCACGAGGGTGACTCATAAACTGAGCAACATGATTGACAACAAAGGAAATGTTTGGCAGTGTAAAAGTAAGATATTGTAGGGCCCCTACCAAGTGACGATACTCTGAAGGATCAGATAAAGAGGCTCCATCAAAGGTAGACATATGTGTACGAGCAGCGATAGGCATAGTGCATGGCTTACAATTTATCATGTTGGTGTGGCGAAGTAAATCCAAGGTATATCTGGTTTGCGAAAGATGCAAACGACCAGGATGAGACACAACTTCAACGCCCAAAAAATAATGCAAAGGACCAAGATCCTTAATTTCAAACTCCCGGGCTAATCGCCGCATAAAGGAAGAAATTAAAAGGGTTGAGTTGCCCGTTAAAATGATATCGTCAACATATAACAAGAGAACCATCACTATAGAAGTGTTATGAAACACAAACATAGAGGAGTCTGCTCGGCTCTGAAGAAAACCATATGCAATGAGAAACGAACTGAACTTCTAGAACTATGCTCTAGGTGCTTGCTTGAGGCCATAAAGAGCTTTATGTAACTTGCATATATGGTGAGGATGACGTGGATCAACAAAACCAGGAGGTTGAACCATGTATACATCTTCTGAAAGTGAGCCATGGATAAAGGCATTTTTAACATCTAGTTGACGAAGAGACCAGCCATAATTAATAGCAATACTGAGAACGGTTCGGATCATTGTAGGTTTAACCACTGGACTAAAAGTCTCGTCATAATCGAGACCATATTGTTGATGAAACCCTTTAGCAGCTAATCGGGCTTTATAGCGCTCAATGTGACCATTAGAGTGGCGTTTAATCTTAAAAACCCACTTGCAACCAGCAGGATTATTAGAGAAGGAAGGCAGAGAACCAATGACCAAGTTCCATTCTTTAAAAGGGCATTAAATTCATCATTCATCGCCCGACGCCACTCAGGAGAGCGAGCCGCATTACTGTAACAAGTGGGTTCAATATCAGTAATATGAAGGAGAGACGTATAGGCCTGCGGTAAAGGATGTCTAGTGGAGATCATACTCTGAATAACCTTTGGTCTTTGGGTACCATCTTGAAGCCTTGTTACCATATGATGACAAGTACTAGTTGTTACCACAGAGGGTGAAGGAGCTGATGTGCTTGAAGGCATAAGAGCTGTTGGTAACAATGACTCATTTGGAGAAGGGGAATTAGGTCTAGGTGATGATTGGGTTAAAACCAAACAAGTTGTTGGAGTTAGTATGGGTAATGGAGGAGATGCATTAGTAGGAGTTGTAACTGATATCAAATGTGATGGTAATGATGATGATGTAATGGGTAGCAAGGGAGAGGTGTTCGGTGATTGCAAAGGCAATGAACTATTTGGTAGTATTGTAGAGAATGGTTGTGCAGAGTGAACTGGAATAAATGTTGTGTCATTTTCAGCAAGTTTAGATGGTGATAGTGCATTAGGCGGCGAGCTGACATATGGGAATCTGGATTCGTCAAAGCGAACATGTCTTGAAATATAAAGTCTCCCGGTCTTGGAATCAAGACATCGACTTGTAGCGAGTGTTGTACCCTACAAAGACACATTCAATAAAACGAGCTTGTAATTTGCGAGTGGTGTAATCCCCAAGAAAAGGATAACAAACACACCTAAAGGAGCGAAGTACATTGTAGTTTGGCTGCGAACCAATCAAAACCTCAAAAGGTGATGACCAACATAAATTCGACGTTGGTAAGCTATTAATGAGATAAACAGCCGTAGAAAGAGCTTTAGCCCACAAATTAAAAGACACATGTGCAATAATAAGTAATGTACGACTCATTTCTGAAATATGGCAGTGCTTCCGCTCAGAAATACCATTCTGTTGGGGCGTGTGAGGACATAAAAGTCGGTAGCGAATCCCTTTTTGCGCACACAAGGTATGAAAAGATTTATTATCAAATTTGCCACCCCCATCACTTTGAAAAATTTTAATAGATAAAGAAAACTGGTTTTCAACAAACGCAAGAAAGGAATTAAAATGACCAAAAACTTCTGACTTCTTACACATTGGAAATATCCATGTATAACGAGTATGATCATCTGTAAACAATACGTAATAACGGAAACCAAAAACTGAAACAATGGGTGACATCCATATATCGGAGTGAATTAAAGAAAATGGTGCAGTCGCACGAGATTCACCAATAGGAAAAGGAAGTCTCGTAGACTTTCCTAACGCACAATGCTTATAAAAACTAATAGTACGAGAAAGAGTAAAAGAAGATCCTAGACTTTTATTGAAGGCTAAAACTTGCATAATTTTAAATGATGGATGCCCCAACCGGTGATGCCAGAGTGGAGTAGGAGCACAAAAAGTAGATAGAGCATGACGACGAGACAAAGTGGGCTGAATAGGGTAAAGTCCACGCTCACATGGCCTCTAAAAAAGTATTGATCCAGTACGTAAATCACGAATAATAAATCCCCATGGAAGAAAAATAAAACTAACAGAATTATTACGGGTAAACTGAGCAACGGATAATAAATTTTTAGTCATAGAAGGAACATGAAGTACGTTAGAAAGACGAAAATAAGAAGGACCAGAGTGAAGGGAAAGATTACCAGAGTGCACAATAGGGAGAGATTCACCGTTGCCTAAAACAACTTGATCATTACCGCGACAATCAGATCTCTGAGTCATGTAGCGATCATCCCCCGTCATATGGTTGGTCGCACCCGTGTTTGGATACCAGTTTGGATCTACAGGTTGGAATAGTTGTAACCCGACAAAAGTAGTCGCGAGATCATTATCAAACTGATTGGAGCGGAAAGAAGGATGTTGTCCAAGGATGCTTTGTTGCGTACCACGATTGTTGTCAGAATTATAACTGTGTTGTCCATGGATTCCTTGAGAAGTATAACCACCATGATTATTGTCATAGTTATAACCACCACGACCATAATTAGTGCGACCTCGATTGTTTTGTCCTAAACCACCACGAGGGTAGCTACCACGGTAACTGTCATAACTATAAGTACTCTGATCTGAATAAAAATTAGAGCGTCCACCACGATTATTACGACCACCACGGCCTCCACGAGAATTAAAATTTTGACATCCACGTGTATTGAAAATAAATGCAGTTGGTGTAGTGGGTTCAGGAGTAGAATGGGGTGTAATTTGAGATTCAAAGGAAAGAAGGCGAGATCGAAGATCTGAAAATTTGGGCAAAGGCAGAAAGTTGAGAATAGCAGTGACGAGCATAGTATAGTCTGTCCACGGAGAATCGAAGTAACGAAATCATTGTTTGAAACATGTTCATTAATGGTTGATAAAGAATCGGATAAAGATTTGGTGGTTTGTAGATAATCGGATAGAGATTTGGAATCTTTAGAAAGAGATAATAGTTGAAAGCGGAGATGGGTGGCATTCGTAAGAGATTGCTAGGAAAAATTATCTTTAAGACACTCCCAAATCGTGCGGGAAGTACCCAGACCAACAACTTGAGATAAAACAGTGGGAGAAAGCGTAACATTAATCAAACTAATAAGCGTTTGATCAGTTCTATACCAAGCAGTGTATTCCGGATTGGTGATTTCAGATTTTCCATCAGGAGAGAGAATGGTTTCAGATGGGCATACTTCAGATCCATCGATAAACCTCCAAAATTTTTGACCAATAAGAAACGGCTTAATTTGCGATTGCCAAAGAAGATAATTTGTGTCGGTGAGTTTGATTGAAAAAAGGTGTGAGATGTTTGGGATGTTGAAAGAAGAGGGAGAAGAAATCACAGTTGCAGTGTTGGAAGATGAAGAGGCTAGTGCTGTAGATATGATGGAGACTAAGAAGAAAAAGAGAGAGAAGAATATTGGGATCGAACCCGTTGGAGTCTTTGTGGCTCTGCTACCATGAACAAACCCTTTCTTCCTTTTATCTTGAATGCATTATTCTTCTCTCTTGAGGAGTTTATATAGATATTACAAGGCAGATAGAACATCAGCTGTTACAAAGACAGTTAAAAATCAAATGAGTTTTAAGTACTTATTACAAGGCAGCTGGAACATCAGCTCATCAGCTGTAACAAAGACAGTTAAGAATCTAAAGAGTTTTTAGTACTCTTAATACTATAATGACTCAAATCTTGAGTTTAGTGGTTGTCGTGCGTCAGATTTTACAAATACAAAAGTGTCTCAAATTAGGTGGTTGATCATTTTGGGTTTCCACCTCCATTGAAATCGTGTGTGCGTTATTGCTTTGTGATCCTATGTTACGAGGAAACGTGTTTCCCACTCTCTCAAACGATTTGTAGGAAACGTTTGGGAAACGGGTAGGATTCGGTTCGACGAATTTTTGGGAAACACGACTTGAGACATTTGTGATTGGTGACAATTACAATGATTTTTTGGGAAACTTAATAACAATGATTATTTTTTGGAAACCTATGTAATCACTAGTCAAAATGAATTTTTTTTTGGGGTGAATACAACTTCGTTTCAAATTACAAATACAACTTCGTTGCATCATACTAGTACTCGTTCCCGTTTCCCGTTTCCCGTTTCCCGAATCACTTAAGAAATATAATGGGCGTTTCCCGTTTCCGTTTCACGTATCATTTCCGTACTAGCTTCACTTTTAAGTAACATAGTTGTGATCGAATCTTCTAAAAGTTAAAGTAATGCTCTTGTGCTTTCGCTTTTGAACTTCTCCCTAGTTTCCTAACATGTTCACGACGATTTTTCATAAAAAGAATATTTAGTATTTTAGGGAGGGCATTATTGGACGAAACTTGAGTTGGATTTTTTTTGAAAAACTTGAGTTTTAAGTTTTTGACAAGAGGCACCCACGGTAGAAGATACTCTAAAAAGAGGGCCTTATTACTAAAGAAAGGACAAGAATTCTTCCTGCAATGGTTTGGGGCTTTGCCCAGATGAGTAGAGAAGGAAAGCACTCTTCTCCTCTTATTTTGCTTAATAGTTGAGCCCAATGAGAAGATGCTAAACTTAGCCTTCTTTAATTTTTTTGTGCGGGTTGCGAACCCGCAAGGAGTGCTTTCCTAACCCTCTCCCGTTATACTTCTAACAAACAAAATTCGAAGCTCATCAAGGAAAAGAACCAAACCCATGAAAAAAACATCTTGAGTTCAAATCAAAAATTGGGACACACTACAATCTCTAAACAACATCTACATAAATTTTACTACCAGTTTGCCTATACTTTCGTTATACTAATTATTTAGAGCATGGGCAGCAGGCTCGCCATCGCTAATATAGTGATCCAAATTTATATTTTTCTAGGATCGCTATCGTTCAAATCACGTTAATATCAAAAAAATTAGTGGCTATATGTGGCGAGCCAGTTTAAGTCAGGTTGTCAGTGGGCTATCCTAATTGATTACGTATGAATTATTAAAAAATATTTTTTGCTTACGTGCGACTTATTAAAAAATAATTTATTTATTTATTTAATATTTAATTTAAATAGATGCACCAATTGAATTGCCTCAGTATTTATATATTTTATTATTATTTTTTATTATTTTAAAAATATTTTATAAATGTTGGCGTCAATTCAATTGACGTACAACATTTTATTATTATTATATTTTATTTAAGAAAAAAATTTGACATCCATCCCCACCCTGAAGAAGATGATTTTTCTACCCCTGGCTACATGTCATATTTTTTTTATGATTTTAAGCCTAAGTGGCTCGCTAACTTAGTCAGCCTGCTGTTGAAGCTCTTACCAAGTAGTGCTACTTAGTAAATAAGAACAAAAAACACAGGACAATGCTGACAATTTGTAGATACGCTACATGAACACATATGTCGTTATAGTGGCACAAGTTTGGTGTTCGTAGATCTATGATTATGTTGTGCAAGAGCGTACCGCATGAATCTCAACTTCTATTTTTTGTAGTTTGCTTAACATAAGTTCCACCTGCATACTTTTCTCAATTTGAACTTCTGTTTTGTGGAGTCCGCATAACATAAGTTCCACCTACATACTTTAAAGAACGATCGATTTAATGGTGGCTGCTTAAGGAGACTAAAAGTAAAGAGAATCAGAGAAATACATGGACATATTTCTTTTAGCTAGGGATATGAAGGTGATTTATAAAAAATTTAAGGTACTTGAGATTTATCGATTATGAATCAATTTTATAATGACAAAGTACTCTAATCCAAATTGATTCTACAATCTAGTGAATAAGCAATGATTAATATGCAACTATAATCAACACACAAAAATAAATAACTTTAACCATGTAGGAAAACTTTCTTAGGAGAAAAAACCCATAGGTCGTTGTCGAATCCTCGACAACTAAAATCTACTATGAAAAAGGATTACAAGAATCCAAATCACTTACAAACTCGATAAGCACACTCCGTATTACTTATCTTCAATCGCAATTCTTGCAATCAATCCTTCATTCTCGCAATCCCTCGCTTCGGATTACGCACCAAAGCTTTTCAAGCTCGAATCCCTCAAGCTCTCAAATCAAAAAGTTGAATTTGGTTTATGTAATTTTAGATTGATTCAATTTGAGGGTTAATTCTTGTTGAATTCCTTCTTCTTTCAAAATATCTCAGGCCCTAAAATTTATTTTTTAAAGAGCTGAAGTTCAAAATAGAAAATAAGTTATAAATAGAAAACTGAAAATCCCATACTTTTTTCGAGCAAAGTAAAAGTCTATTCAAACATAGAGGGTTCAGTCTATTCTGTTTGGGCAGAACAAAAGTCTATTCAAAAAAGACCAAGACTATTCAAATAGAACAAAAATCTATTTGAACAGAGATGGCTCTGCATGTCTATTCGAACAGAAACCTATTTTCATAAAATAAACACAATTATTTTTACACTTTTGTAAAATACTAACGGGCTAGGGTATTTAAGCGACGAGGTACAAAACCAACTTACTTGTTCAGTGTCAGTCCAGCTGTAGTCGTTCCATGTACACTCTTTGATGATGAATAACCACAAGATAGTATTGACACCTATTCAAGACACGAAGCAAAACTAATACCAAATTTGAATATTTTAATATCCCCCTTTGGTTCATTTTGTGACAAAATTACGGCTATAAGAAAGAAAGAAAAATTATAACTTGATGGGCTGGCTTAATCGTTGAACCTCCATGTTTATAGCCACTCTTTCATCCTATACTATCTATTCTGAAATCTCTATGCACTAAGCAAGATGCATCACGTAACTGTTCAAAAAATAAAGAATCCAAGAGAAGGCCAAAAACTTATCTGGCTTATCTGTTAGTAATCATCTTTCCCCCTTTTTGTTACAGATAAGCAAAATGGTAAATAAAAAGAAATATAACCAAAACAATGTCATATTAAAAAAGTACTAGTTATTTCTCCCTCAAAATAAGATGCATTTCTCCCTCAAAATAATGATAACCCCAGCTAGAACACAAACACACACAAAACTCCAAGAACTAATGGTATAAATAGACATTGGCAAACACTGCCCCTAACACAATGTATGATCAAAAGCAAACAAATCTTGAATATCTTAGAGATATTAGGACATTTCCCATGTGTTATAAAAAAATCACTAAAATGAATTACTTGGTGTGTGTATGTGTGCATAGTCAGATAGACACCTATTTTCAACGTATTACTCATCCGCAGTTAAAGCACTATATTATAAATTTGCTTTGTGTAAGGCCTCACTTGGGTGGTCACTCAAAATGACTGAGAATAGACTTGTAAACACTTTGTGGAAATATGAATATGAGTATGTGAAAAGAAAGAAAAAATCATATATAATCAAATAAACTGTGCACTGTAAACTAAAAGATCTCATGGACAAGAAATAAATTGTCATTAATGGTGTCAAGTTAACTAATATGAACTCACTATCTCTCATCTCCACTAAACTGACTGTACTTAACTCTTGATCAAATAGGTCTTGGAAATTTTGTAATGTAGGCAAGGGTAGGCACATGAAGGAGTAGGTGATTTGCTGGCATTTAGAGACTAACAGTTATACTTTGTCTCCCTCTTTCTTTATTTTAAGTCCACCTCCCGACATTCTTTCCTTTTATCGAGTACATAGATAATAAAATTTATCTTCTGCTATATTTTTTCTTAGCAGAATAATATCATTTTAAAATTTTCTTAAAATATTATAGCAAGAATCTTATAGATGTACTAACAAGGCCTTGGGAATTATCTTCTATAATATTCATCTTCACAACTAAAACCATATGGTTTCACTCCTTCCTTTATTTTTTACTGAAAAGTTTCTGAACAAATGAGTCAAAAAGGAGATGGGTAGAAAACAAATGACATATTTTAAGGCACAAGGGACTTCAAACGGATTAAACTTTGGGTAAGCATATTGAATGCCAAAAATGGGTAACAAGAAAAAATGCTTAGTATCATATCTTTGGTCTCACAGAGTGTCTTTTTCATCTCAAATTAAGTATAAAAAATGTTATACTAAAATAACTTGAATTTGGTGTCATCATCGACAATTGAGTAATGCAAACAAAATGAGATCATAAAATAAGATGAGATTTGCTGGAAAGAATTAGAGTCATAATACTTAAAGCTTATAATAAAGGCCAAATCTTTACATATTATTAGGTATGAAATTTCCACAGTTATCTCATGTGGTTCTAATCACGATGAGTTTTTAGTTTAAATAAGGGGGTCACTGACTATTATGATTTGTGATTTTACCAAATAATTGTTCCATGAATAAATATAACACAAAAGCACTACCCTAGTCTAGTAAGAATATTTCATATACAAAAGGCTCCTAATTAAATTTAAAGTGCAAATAAAATCAAAACAATACCCTACCGTCCTAAAAATACAGAAAAAACAAATCTTTATAGAGGGTTAGAAATGTACCTTATCAATGGAGTATACGCTAATAGCCCATTTCAGTTTTGATTCATTACCCCATCTGCGATGACAAATCATCTTTTCGTACCCAGATAGCCCGAATAACCTTTAGAGGTGATGTTTCTTGAGTAAACCACCTAGCCATATTTATATTTTTTGCATCAGTAGAAATCATGTTTGAGTCATATCTATGTGAATTGGGTGATCAAACATATGATTGATAGGGTTCAACAAGTCTGCAATAAGATACAACATGACCCTTTCAACCACATGCTCTACAATAAAAGATTCGATTGTTAGAAACTTTCTTGGCCTAACCATGAGTGGCTGATAATGTACTATATTTGGGCAATGAGGTTGCTTTTACAAATTTTGTGACTTGAGGGGTTTTTAAGTTGAAAATAGGTTTTTCACCAATTCCCCTTTTGTCACTTTCAGATTTGCCCAAACTTAGCATTTTATAAATATTTATCGCTCCATGACTAAACATTTGAAGTTTTTGCTAATTTGTAACTAAGCCAAGCTTAGACTTTTTCAAGTTTAGCAAGAGTTGACTTATTTTCTCCTCGGCATCATGAACTTTCTTTTTTAGCAGCTCAAGTTTGTCATGAAGATCTAGTTTCTCAATTTTAATCTTTACAATTTGAAGGTTTGTATCCTCAATTTTTTCTTTAAGTTCCAGTGTGAGTGTTTTAACTTATTCTTTTTAAGGTTTAATTTGTCTGAGTATACGACTTTTTAAGATTAGAGTCCCCAAACTCACAACTTTTACTATTACTCTGACTTTCAGTAAGGTTTTTTAACTCAAATGGGTCAGAACAATCATTACTAGAGTTTATTCTTGCAGAATACATACAATTGTTGCCATTTTTATTTTCTTGGGAATGATCATTATCATCATCAAATTCATTATTATGATCATCCCTAGTAATATTAATATTCATGGCCTTATTATTACTCCTAGATTTTTTATTGGGGGAACTATGTGCATAGTGACCAAACTTATGACCCTTATAACATTCAACTTGACTTAGGTCAGTGTCAGGGTTGGTCTGCCGGTTATTCAATTTAACTTGATCATGAGTTTATGACTTATAATTCACTAATCGCCTTTGTTTTTGAAATTGATGTCTTTTCACAAAGATTTTAAGCTGGTTACTGTATGGGCCTGTTCCAAATCTTGGGCTCAAGCCCTATCTTCGACCAACATACATTTACTTGACCTCGTCAACATACGATAACGTGGTACATTTATAGTACATTATGAGGTAGTTATAAAAATGAAAAGTCACTCATGCCATTATACAATCGTTACTATAAGAACCTAATTTCGTATAACGGACTCAGCCTCTCACACCAATGATAATCAAAACGTTAGTGAGCAATAAGCAACTGTTAACGCAATGTTTAGTGCAGAAAACCTTTGAATATGTTAAAAACCCCAACCTCTCTTGAGGATTTAGAAAGAAAGATATTATTGATGATTGCTAGCTATTACAAAGAATGCTTTAAGTAGTTTTGTGTAGAGTTTTTAAGTGGAATTTCATATATAGAGCTTTATGTCCCCTTATATGTAGTTCTCTGGTACTATTTATAGGTCTTATAATATGATCATTTAACGACCATTATTATTCTTAATGATGGGCACTACAAGATGAGTCTTTGAATTAATTACATAACGGTCTGATCCTTATATTTTGTAGCGACTTTATTAATGATGGAGTGCTTGTTGACTCGAGCTGTTAATGTAGAGGTCGAGAATGATAAGTAAAACTATGTAGTTCATAGTGTGTCATCTAATCGTATGTTGATGAGGTTGAGTAAACATATGATGGTCGAAGACGAGGCTTAAGTTTGAAATCCAGAATAAGTCACTAAAGTTATGAAGATGCCTTATAACTATTTTTGTAGCGTCATTCATTAAAAGGAAATAGTGGTCATTAAATGGTCATAATATGAGACTTATAAATAAAAATAAGAAGAACAGATAAATGACAACCTTTTGATATCTAGAAACTCTATACAAACCTATCCTGAATACTGACAGTAATCAGTAGTCACATAATTAATAATACCATATCTTTCAAATCCTTGTAAGAGGTCATGGTTTTTACCTAGTCAAAGGTTTCTACACTAGATCTTGCATTATTAGTAATTGCACATTATTGTTTAGTGTTCTGGTCATCTTTGGTGTGAGAAGCTAAGTTGAAGTTTTGAATTTAGGCTCTTACATTTGGCACCGTTTATGGGAACAACCAAATTAACCACAATTCTCAAATTTGATAGGTACTGATCAATTTCACGATGGAAAATCCTAGTCAATGAGCTTGACAATCGACCACATTATCATGCTCTTCACCAGCTTTCTACTCAAGCTTATCCTTAATCTCATTACCAGATTAAAGCTCAAGTTCAATACCATCTCATAGGCCAAAGTCGATGCTTGAGCACTTTACTAAGCTCTTCACCAATTTTTAACTATACTCCATATTTGATCTCAATGTCAAACTCAATGCTTGACCTCAGCTTCAAACTTAATGCTCGACCTTAACTTCAGACTCAATGCTCAACCTCATTATTAATCTTTTTGCAACAATCAACTAAGCTCAACGATCAATCACATTATTAAGCTTTTTGCCAACTCTCAATTCAAGCTCGTTAAATAATATCGTATCCAATAAGGTGCTTGGGGTTGAGGTACTCGAGGCTATTACAACTTATTACAAAGCTCATATATCCAATAGGGTACTCGAGGTCGGGGAATTTGAGCTAGTTACAAATTTATTTTCAAGAAGAATACTCAAGCACAGAACTCATGATCATCATCAGATAGAAGCTTATTGCCAACTCTTTGTCAAGATCAATGCTTGAGCACATAACTTAAAGCTCGTTGCCAGGTTAGTAATTGGCTCATCCAATTTGATTAAAAGAAGCCATTGTTTTCTTTATACAATTGGTTTATATTGTAAGTTAATACATTATAAGTCAACAATTGGTTCATCCAATTTGACCAATACATTACAGGTCAACAATTGGTTCATCTAATTCGATTAACATATTACATGTCAATAATTAGTTCATCTAATTCAACCAACATATTACATGTCCATAAAGGCCTAATTTTGAAGCTCGAATGGCTCTTACATCACATGTACCTGTGATACAATTAGTATAAAAATGGCACAAATGATTTGGCGTGGAAACCTTTGAATAGGTGAAAACCACGACCTCGGTTTAAAGATTTAGTAACAGTAACTTTATTACTTGAGACTAATATTTTGATTACAAATTTTGATGTCTTGAGGTTGAAAAACTTGGTCCCCTTCTTCTTCTTCTTCTTCTTCTTCTTCTTCTTCTTTTGTCTTTTGTCCCTTTTATAGACCTTAGTCTCAGTTTGTTTATATGTATCAACGTGTTCTCCTAAATTGGGGGAAGAGTGGAGGTTATCTCTGTAACTGCCAGTTTGTAGGAGACAAGTGTCCTTGACTTGTTCTATTTTACTTGGAGTGCTCGAGCCACGTTCTTCTACAGTTTATAATCCAGGTGTCATTATTGATAGCGTATGTCAAGTGTATGTTATGTGAGTCTGGTATGGTATTAGCTCGATAATATCTTAGCTCGAGGGATAAGTCCCTACAATCACCCCGTCTCAACTGAAGGCCCGTGTATCTTGAGTTGAGAAGGTTCAATCGAACTCTGTAGTGGAATACGAAGAGGTTGTTTGACATGGGAAATGGTGGATTTGGTACACAAAAGTTTACCTTAGAAGTGTAATAGAATGTTAGGAATTGGAATGTTGTTAAGATAGTAACTGTGTTGAATTGGTTCTTGGGTTTCCCATAATTATTCTTTAAATGATGACTGTCTTGAAAATCTTCCCTGCATTAAATGTATGTCTCTGTATAAATATTGTTGTTGATGTACTGCGTGTTATTCTTCTTCAAGTTTCTCTCTTCAAATCTTCTATAGTAATAATGGTGAGAACCAGACGTCAATCAAGCTCGGTAGTAGAATACAAAAAGGTTGTTTGACATGGGAAATGGTGGATTTGTTACGTGGAAGTTTACCTTGGAAGGGTAATGGAATGTTGGGAATTGGAATGTTATTAGGATAGTAACTGTGTTGAATTGGTTATTGGGTTTTCCATAAGTATTCTTTGAATGATGACTACTTTGGAAATCCTCCCTACATTGAATGTGTGTTTATGTATAAATACTTTTGTTGTTATACTGCCTGTTATTTTTCTTCAAGTTTATATCTCTTTAAATCTTCTGTAGTGATAATGTTGAGAACCAGACGTTAAGTATATGAATCTAGGATTTTTGCCAAAGTGCAGGAACTCCAGTTTTACTACTTTGTGACGCAGTCCTTAGATCTTCCTACTCCCATTCTAGTGCATCCTACCTATCATGGTATGACATTCGGAGGTAGTGGAGGCGAATAATAACTATAACCTGAAGGTCCAGTTTTATTATTTGGCGGTAGAGGGGGAGTAACGTAGGGTATGTCTTCGTCTGCTTATAGAGGATACCATAACTGAGGAGGATGAGGCTTCTGGCATCCATTCTAGGAAGTCTTGCAGCTATCCTGTGAGTGATTAGGTTTTATAGGAGGAGGCGGTGGTAGAAGTATGCTTTTGATACCAACATCTTTGTTTTCTTGCAGAAGTGGTGGTTTAAGAGGTGGAAGACTTTTGTTACAACCATCTTCATTTTCTTAAAGAAGTGGTGGTTTCAGAGGTTGATGAAGCTACTGGTGTTCTTACTTAAAAACCTTGCCGATACCTAACAATGTTTGTAATATGTAGAATAATCTGTAAGAAGTATCTATTACTTTTTTTTCCTGTAAAGTATTTTGTAGTCTGCAGCTTCGAGCTAATAAAAAAGGTTGTTGTGATATTAAATGTCTGAAACTCTAGATTAGTAGATGAAAATGATTATATCGAACTATAGAATATACAATGGTTAGATCAAAATATGAAATGTATGTCGAACTGGAAATGGCAGATCGTTTGAACTGTGTATGTGTGGAATGTTGCAAATCTGAGTATAAAACTTAGTAAGTATGAGGAAAATAAGTGTGTACTGCTCAATGTGATTTAATAAAAGTATAGTTTGAAAAATAAATGGATAAATTTTTACAAGTAGTATGTATTTTTTAATCTAAGACGGAGAGATAAGTATCTATTTGTTGGGGTGGGTGACTATGACTGCTATAATATTTATCAGGTAGTATCTGAGAGGCGTACAATATAAGATTGGATGATATCGTACTTCGTGCTTATAAATAAGGGGTAGATGAAGATGTAAAATTAGGAAACATGGTGAGGACTCTCTCTCAGAGAGATCGACATGCGGTTGAGGGGCGTTTGACTATAATGGTAGCTGAAGTTTGTAAAAGGTTATTTGGGCAGCTCGAATATGATACCGATTTACCGGTTTCTATATTTTAGGTGGATGGGTTGAATGTAAGGGCTAGGGAGAATGATGTTGATCGTCATTTTTGGTGTGAGGTATTCCGTAAAATGATCATCGAGCCCGAAAGGTCGAAGAACTGCTGTGAAAGAGATTGTACTAGATGAGATAGCTGCTGAAGATGTGAGGATTGTTGGTGGGGAACAAAGCAGGTGTGGTATTGCAGGGCTCCTTAGTTGTTTTAGATGTAACTATCTGTGAGAGGTCGATCATGTATGTAGGTCGAAATAATTTAACAATATATAGTTAATAATATTTTTGTTATGATTATGTTCCCTATTTTATGTGAAAGTTGTTTGGGATTTTTTTTTTAAATTTTGAATGTTGGAGCATTGGGAATGATGCTGAAGTTGTTATAAGTAAGAAAAGATGAAATTAAGAGTACGAGATTTATTTTGGAGGAATAGGTCAATTTTGTGTGAGGGGATATTTTTATCATGGATGTAGGGAGGTGTAAGAGAGGGATGGGTAGGAGAGAGAGAAAGAGAGATGCATTTAATAATAGGGTTTGGGGTAATGATGAAAAGGTGTTTATACCCAAAAGGTATGAGTCATTTGACAGGAATAGTGGAAGTGACGCTTTGGCTACAAAACTAAAGGCGGCTTGTGTGAATCCCAAAAATTGCCAGCGGTTTGGTTTTTTATATATAAATAGTCCCACTCTTTCTTCTTCCAAACGTTTACAAAAAATAGAGAGACAAAAATCTAGAGAGAGAAAAAAAAGAGTTTGATTGCAGAGATTTTGGAGAGAAAAATCTAGAGAGTAGGCATCATTTTTTTAGGGAAGAGAAAGTTGCCATATTTGGGGTTAAGAAAAAATTATTGTTACGGTGTTTTATTGTGAAGAAGGAAGTGTTCACAGTGCTTGATTCCTTTTTCTGACGTTGAAGGTTAATGATTTCCATGAATATTATATTTATGTTTGAAATGAATATCTGTGTATGGATGTGATGATTCCTCATTTATGTGTTTATGGATTATTTTCTCTAGTTTTTTGTATTTGAATTTTGAAAGGTTTACTATAAGGGGAAATTTTGCTTATGTACGGTTTTGTAGAAAAATTGGCCTTTTGAAATATGTTTTTCATTTTTGAGTGAGAAGTACTATAGAAGGATGAAAATAATATAATATATATATATATATATATATTATTTTATTTATTTATGAAAAACAATAATTAATGAGAAATATAGAAATTGATTGAAATACCTAGACCTTTATGTAGGTATAGATTCGTGTAAAAGATCTTAAGAGTAGACGTTCTTCTTTTGGGTGCTTATAGTTCGAGATGGAGCCTTCCACCTCGGGGTCGTTCGAATGAGGACGAAAATATTGGATGTGAGGCTGCCAAATATATGGGGGCGGGGGGGGGGGGGGGGGGGGGGGGGGGGCGAGCTTATTTAGTATAGATCTAATGAGGTCGATCGAGATGTTGAGGGGGATAGCAACTCAGAGGAGAGGGAAGGTGATGAACAACTCGAGTTTTCAGATTTCCCTGGTGATCTCTATCAGTATCCTCTAAACTCTGATGTGTTTAAGAGTATTGTAAATGTAAAAATTGTATAAGTGGTGTATGGGGGGATGTAATGGAGTATGACGGGAGATTATTAAGGAGGTCTTCTGATAGAAAGGTGGGTAAAAACATATTTTTCTTGTTACCTAACTTGGAGCACGAGAAAAATCATATGTAAATACCAGAGTATGTTGCTCTTGAGAATTTTGGTGGGAATATTAGAGGTGATTTGGATGAGGGTTTTCTGCATTATTTGGCCCAGTTTGAATATGGGTTGGTGGTGCCTTTAAGCAACCTTGCGAAAGGCATTATGAATAAGATCAAGGGGTGCCTGGTTCAGGTGAATAATAGCATATGGGAGGTGATCAATGTCTGTGAGAATTTAAATAGGAGGTGGACCCATGAGGAGAATGAGAGAAAAATATCTTCTTCTGATGTTGTCACTTCATCCGGAGGTGCGCACTTCTCTTTCAGCTCGACCTGACCCTAATTTTTTAACCTTAATTCTGCTGGAAGAGTATTGAATGATAATATGATTTGGGTTAAAGGTGATTGTTTCCAGCGAGCTAACAAGGACCTCCTGGCTCTCAAATATAAAACTGTTAAGAAATATAAGTAAATCTTACTAATTTTGAATTGTGCCTATTTGTACTCTGTATGTTTATGACAATGTTTGTACTATATGCATATCCTCGTTCTAAAGTAAAGAGAGGAGAATCTTTGATCGATTTAGTAGCTTGAGAGGGAGTCGAGTTAGAAACTATGCTGAGTGAACTTGAGATAGGTAGTCACAAGGGGGTAAACAGTAAGTTTGTTAAAGTTCAGAAATCACAAGCGAAGAGAAAAATGGCAGGTAGGATTTCATTTTCGGTGGCATCTCCAGTTGCGGTGGACAAAGCAGTAGACGGTGATTTGGCTTTTCCCTCGTTTGGAAAAGTTTTATTACCCGTTGGGAAGCTGCGAGCTGGAGGGGTTAGCTCGGGGACCACCAGCCGCAAGGTTTTCAAGAAGAGAAGCCTGAAGACATCTGTGTTAACCTCTGTAAATAAAGAAAGTACAGAGGTTTAGGGTGATCTAAAGAAGAGGAAGATGGATAATCCCCCTAGTTCAAATGAGGTGAAGGAAGATGCCGGGGTATCAAGTATGGGGATGATCTATTAGTTTTGGAGAATAAGTTCAAGACAGTAGTGTTAAAGGATGTTAAGAAGGTAAACTTTGTAGTGCATCAAGAGTTATGCAGGGTAAGTCTGTTTTGTCGAATTAATGTGATTGGATTTTTTCAAATTAATGTGTAACAGGTGTTTTGTGTTTTATGATTTTTTGTAGGTTTTCCGTGCTGTGAAATGTATTTGCCTTGGATTCATGGATGGGAAATCGGGGCTGGAGAACCTGGTTGCTCAGCTTGGGTAAGAGTTGGAGGAAGCAAAGATGCAATCGATCATAGAGATTGTGGAGTTAAAGAAGTCATACCAGACAGTGGTTGATAAGGTCACGTTTGAGGCCTGACAACAAAATAGCGAGGTGATTGTTGCTCAGAATAATCTCATTCAGTATTTACTGGACGATGGGTATGATTTTGAGGATGTGGAAGCTATAATGGAAGGGCGATCCGATGATGTCTCTGGGTTAAAGGGAGAGGAAGGGGTGGAGGTAAGGGATACTCTACATTACGAAGCTATGTCAGGGTTAAATCTTGTTTCCCCTAGTACACACCAAGAAAATTAGGGAGTTGAAGAATCTGAGAAGGTAGAGTAATATATATGCGGAATGTTTGTAGAAGAATCTATTATTGCTGTTGTCAAACTTTGTATGGCGATAGATGTGAGTAGCAAAATTTTTGAGTTTTAAGAAGTTTGATATGGAAATTGTTGTGTAGGAACTTAACGAACTGCGTGCCACAATTGAGGGCTTTAAGAAAGAGTTTGCTAGGGTAAAAATTCTATATATGCAGTAGCTCTACTGACTGCCAATACAGAAGTTTAGGTGAGAAAATATAGAGAGCGTAGTAGAAAGTATTGGAGTGATTTATGTATAGCTCGTTTAGGATGGGCTAAAGAAAAAATAGAGAAAGATGAAGTGGTTAGAAAATATAGGAGTAGGTATGTAAATTTTGACATTTCCTGCCTGGTGGTATTAGGTAAAATACACCCAGAGCAATCAAAGACATAATGTAATTGACCATCTTTTTAGAAGCTGAAATAGATAGTGAGATAGGGTTAAAAGAAGTATACCTTCAAATATTAGAGTATCGTGGAATTCATCCCAATCTTGAAATTGTAGAGCGTATGGCCACCAGAGCGAGAAATCTTCATAACTTGAAGGCTTCGGAAGTATCAGCTCATTTATGGTGTGTCGATGATATAGATAACTGACTGTAAGAGATGGGAGTAATGTATTGAAACTGTTGTATGTGCGAACTGTTTATATGAGAAACATATATTTGATAGTGTTCCATGTGTTGAACTTGAAATCAAACTATAGTGTACTGCCCGAGTTAGAAGTTACACGATCATGTGAGGAGGATTCCATCAAATTTAATCATGAGTTTAAGCTCGAATTAGATAGGGTTCAATAGGCATTGGAGGAGACTTCAGATTAATATGTAAAATTGGAGGTGAAGTTGACTAAGTCAGAAGTGACGGCTAGCTAGCTGCCTAAGAAGATCGAGGATAAGGAAGCTAAATTAGGTAGCGCTCAGGGTGAGTTAGTGAGCACTCAAATTGAGTTGGAGAAGTTAAATAGTATAGCAAAAAGGTTGGAAGGTGATGCAGAGAAATTGAAGGGGAAAAGTAGAGATTCAGATCGTGCTCAATATCATATTAGAGTCTTAGAGGCAAAAAGAAAGAAGTTGAAGTGGAATCTTAACAATGTTAAGGAGTAATTGAAGAAGAAGGAGGTTGAATTGGTTAACGTACAAGTTGAGGTGATTCGTGCTTAGGTCTAAATCATTTTATTGGAAACGAACTTGATTTGTGTTCGTGCTGCTGTAAGGAAAACGACTAAGCGAGCTAGAGAGAATGAAGATAAGTTGAATATTGCTCAAATTAAGGAAAACAATTTGGAGGAAGCTTTAAGGAAAAATGATGAAACGTTGAAGAATGCTTCCTTTAGTGAATGTAACGTAAATGAGGTTTTATAGAAAAAGGAGGCAGAGTTACTCGCGTTTCAAAGTGAAGTACAGGAGCTACATGAGCATAAAGAGAAAAACTAGGTCGAATGGGGTAAAATTTTGAAATCGCTGAAGGTATTGAACGGGCATGTAGTAAATTTGGAGAGACGCTTAGAGGGAGCCAAGGCTCATTATGTGAAGTTGAATAATTTTTTTCAGATTATACGTAGAAATTTTGTTGACCTGGCCGTACCGAATCTATACAGTATTTCCTTGGATGAGGTGCATTCGTGGGAGATAATACAGCAATTGCCTATTTTGTGGAGGAAGTGAAGAGGCTCGAGGTGAAAAGGGACATGTTGCTTGACTGTCTAGTTTTAAAGGGTTGTATATGTAAGGTTGACGTAGAACAAAGTAACTATTTTAATCTTATGGTAACCGGTATTGGTCCCATTACGGAGGATCAAGTAGAGTTAGGCAAAGAGGTGGTTATTACTAGAGCACAAGAGTTTATGTCTTCTAGAGCTTTGAAGTTGTAAACTGTTTTCATTTCTATATTGTAGATATTAGATAGATGAAACCTAGTTTTACCTTTTCTTTATTATTAGAGATAGTTGATGTCTGCAGATGAGAAGCTAGTATTACCTTTGTTTTAATCGTTTGAGATTTAATAGATAGTAGATGTGTATTAATTGAAAGTTAGTATTGCCTTTGCTTTACTCCTTTGAGATTTACTAGATAAATATATGTATGATTGCAGAGAGTAATGTAGGAGAAAGAACTTGAAAGTTTTCATTAATGAGAAAAGAATATACATACTATTGGAGATTGTAATCTTACTTTTGGAATATAAGGAAAACTAGTAGATGTATCATGTATTTGGAAAATTAGGGATTTAACGATAATATCGCTTCAATCTCCTAGTGTTCCAAGGGCTTGGTATTCTGATGCCGTCCTTTGCAATAAGGTAGTAGGATCCAAGACCCGTTCATCCCGTATCCAAAAATGGACCTTTCCAGTTCTCTGCGAGCTTCCTAGTATATAATTTATTTATTTATTTTGCTCTTGGGGATCACTCGGAGGACTAAGTCATCGATTTTGAACTCGCGACTCCGAACTCGTCTATTGTATGAACTTGCTAGCATATGATGATATAGACCCAAGTTGGAAACATCTCGAGCTCATGTTTCGTAGATCCAGTTCATATTGCAGGCTAACTCAAACTAATTTTCTTCATCTGTGAGCTCGTGATCTTTGATGGGATGATGATATTCTGTTGGGATTACTGCTTCTGTTCCATAAGCAATTAGGAATGGGGAATATCCTGTTGACTATCTTGGTGTTGTGTGGTAAGCCCATAAGACATGTGGCAGCTCCCTTATCCAATTGCTCTTCTTCTCTGAGTTAAGTATCTTCTTAATTCTATCTATTATAATCTTGTTTGTGATTTCGGCCTACCCATTGCCTTGGGGGTAGTATGTATTGGAGGGTGAATGAATGATGTTGGGATTATTTTGAAATGCTACGACTTTCTCTCCAATAAACTGTGAGCCGTTATCGATCCAAATCAGGTAGGGGCAACCAAATCGTGTGATGATATGTTCCCAGATAAATGAGATGACTTCTTCTTCTCGAGTTCAACAAAGGGGAACTGCTTCAACCTATTTCATAAAGTAATCTATTACTACGAGTAAGAATTTTCTATTACCCAGTATGCTTGGGAATTCGCCAACTAGATCGAGTACCTATCGCTTGAATGGACATAACACCTTACTCGCATAGAGCTCGAGAATAGGAGCTCTTATTTGATTACCATGTCATTGGAATGCGTCGCATTTTTGTGAATACTCCCTGGCCTGTTTTCTTATTCTTGGCTAGAATACTCCTTGTGTAATTGCTTTGTTTGCAAGTAAGCATCCTGCGGTATGTGAGCCATAAGTTCCTTTATGTATATCTTTCAACATTCTGTCAGCTTTTGTCTTCGAGAGGCACTTGAGGTATGGTCCAGTGATCGACCTTCTATATAATTTATTTGTGGTGACACCATGGAGATCAGAGCTCGAATCTAAACTGAGTCAGCTTTGATTCCTTTCTTGCTGATGAGATGTCCTAGGAACTTGCTAGAGTATACTCCAAATTAACATTTATCTGGTTTAAGCTTCATTCGGTATAACCGTAATATGTTAAAGACTGTATCGAGATATGCGATATGATCATCCTTCTTTAAGCTTTTCCAGAGTAGATCGTCAATATATACTTCAACGATCTTCCCGGAGTAATCTTTAAACAGGCCCGTCACTAACCTTTGATAGGTTGCTCCAACATTCTTCAGTCCGAAAGGTATGAATTTGTAATAGTAAAACACTCTTTCAGTGATGAAGGTTGTATTTTCTTGATCTTTATCAAAGAGGGGTATTTAGATATACCCTGAAGTAGCGTCCATCATAGATAGCTGCCCGTGACCTGCTGTAGAATCAAGGATTTAATAAATGATGGGAAGAGGAAAACTGTCTTTTAATGTGTATTTGTTTAGATCTGTGAAATCTATTCAAACTCAAATTTTCCCATTCTTCTTTGGAACTTCTGCAATGTTAGGGAGCAATTGAAGAAGAAGGAGGCTGAATTGGTTAGCTTACAAGCTGAGGTGGTTCGTGCTCAAGTCCAAATCAAATAATTGGAAACATACTTGATTTGGGTTTGAGCTGTTGCATGGAAGGTGAATGAGTGAGCTAGAGAGAATGGGGATAAGTTGAATATTGCTCAAATTAAGGAAAAATATTTAGAGGAAGCTTTAGGGGAAAAGGATAAAGCGTTGAAAATTGCTTCCTTTTGCGAAAATAATGTAAATGAGGTTTTGCAGAAAAAGGAGGCAGAGTTGCTTGCATTACAAAGTGAAGTACAATAGCTAAACAAGCATAAAGAGAAAAATCAGGTCGAATAGGGTAAATCTATGGAATCGTTGAAGGTACTAAACGGGATTGTATCAGATTTGGAAGGACACTGGAGGGAGTCAAGGCTCGTTATGCAAAGTTGAATAAAGAAATTTAGATTATACGTAAGAATGTTGTTGACCTTGCCGTACCAAATTGAAATAGACTTTCCATGGATAAGGTACATTCGGGGGAGATAATTGCACTAATTGCCTATTTTTTGGAGGAAGTGAAGAGGCCCGAGGTGGTAAGGGGCATATTGCATGACTGTCTGGTTTTGAAAGGTTATATCTGTAAGGTCGATATAGATTGAAATAACTGTTTGAATCTTATGGAAACCAGTATTGGTCCCATTAAGGAGGAATAAGTAGAGTTAGGTAGAGAGATGGTTGTTGTTAGAGTATAAGAGTTTATGTCTTCTAAAGCTCTGAAGTTGTAACCTATTTTTGCTTATGTATTGTTGAAATTAGAGAGTTGAAAGCTAATTTCACCTTTGTTTTATCATTAGAGATAGTATATGTGTATTGATTGAAAGTTGGTATTATCTTTGTTTTAATCGTTTAAGATTTAATATAGAAATACATGTATGATTTTATAAAGTAATGTAGGAAAAAAAACTTGAAAGTTATTATTGATGAGAAAAGAATATTCATACTATTGAAGATTATAATCACACTTTTTGAATGTAAGGAAAAATTCTAGATATATTATGTGTTTAGAAAATTATGGATTTAACAATTATATCGCTTCAATCTCCTAGTATTCCAAGGGCTTGGTATTCTGACGTCATCCTTTGTCATGAGGTAGTAGGATCGAAGACCCATTCATTCCACAACCTAAAATGAACCTTCCCACTTCTCTACGAGCTTCCCAGCATTTAACTCTTTTCTGTTTTTGGGAATCTCTCTGAGGACTAGGTCATTAATTTTAAACTCGTGACTCCAAACTCTTTTATTGTATGAATTGGATAGCATATAATAATATTGACCCAAGTTGGCACTAAGTCAAGCTCGTGTTTCGTCGATCCATTTCATATTGTAGGCTAATTTGAACCCATTTTCTTCATCAATGAGCTCATAATCTTTGATGCGATGTTTAAATTCTGTTGGGATTGCGGCTTCTGTACCATAAGCAAGTAGGAATGGAGAACATCCTATTGACTATCTTGGTATTGTGCGATATGTGGTAGCTCCCTTATCCAATTGCCCATCTTCTTTGAGTTAAGTCTCTTCTTGATTCCATCCACTATATTCTTGTTGTGATTTTGGCATGTCCATTGACTTGGGGGTACTAGTATGGATTAGAGAGTGAATGAATGATGTTATGCTTGTTTAGAAATGCTACTACCTTCTCTCTAACAAATTGTGGGCCGTTATCAATCTGAATCAGGTGGGGGCAACCAGATCGTGTGATGATATGTTCCTAGATAAATGTGATGACTTCTTCTTCTCGAGTTCGGTAGAGGATAACGGCTTCAATCCACTTCGTGAAATAATCTGTGGCTATGAGTAAGAATCTGTAGTTACCTGGCATGTTTAGGAATTCTCCCACGGGATCAAGTGCCCATCGCTTGAAATACCATAATACCTTACTTGCGTGGAGCTCGAGAGTAGGAGCTCATATTTGATTACCATGTCGCTGGCACACGTCATATTTTTGTGAATACTTATCGGCCTGCTTTCACATTCCAGGCCAAAATACTCCTTGTGTTATTGCTCTGTTTTTGAGTGATCAATATGCGGCATAGGAGCCACAAGTCTCTTTATATAGATCATTGAGTATTCCATCAACTTCTATCTTTGAAAGGCACTTGAGGTATGGTCCAGTGACTAACCTTTTATATAATTTGTCTTTCTGAACTATTAACGCTTCGTGCTTTCAATCAACTCTCAGTGCTCTTTTGGATCTTCTGGAAGTGGCCCATCACACTTTTTCTCTGGGCTGAGATTTTTGACGAAAGGTTTCCTCCAATCGTCTTCCTTTTCATTGCCCCCAGTGTTGATCGCGCATACTGTTAGGTGATTAATGTTAGGAGTTGAAATCACTTTGATTTGGAGGTACCTTGCTCTGCACCTAAGAACCCAGCTAAGTAAGCCAAGGAATCGGCGTATCAATTTTTCCCACGAGGTTGAAAATTGAGAGTAGCTTTATCAAATCTTCTCATCCTGTTAGCAACTACGGCTGCATAGTCAACCATTTTTTCATTCTTCTTGTATCGATTAGACTAGTGGTGAACAATCAATAATGAGTCAGCATAAACTGATAGTTTAAGAACTCTGATCTCCAAAGCCATGTCTAGACCATGAATTAATGTTTTGTACTCTATGACATTACTTGAAGCTTTAAAATTGAGGTGCATTAATTTCTCAAGTCTGTCATTGGAGGGTGCAATAAGAACGATTCCAATCCCTGACCCTGTGGGTTCTACTGATCTGTCTATATGAAGCCTCTAACCCTTCTGTATAATCCATTCACCACGTTCTTCAAAATACTTTGAAGGTAGATCATCTTTTATTTAATCTAGATCGTGTTCTTCCCAATCTAGATCTTCTACTAGGAAGTCTGCTAAAAAAATCAACTACTGTCTGACCTTTTTCTGAGGTTCTTTGTTCAAACTTGATGTCGCATTCCCCCAAAGTGACGGACCATTATTACACTCTGCGTTATTTCTCCTTTTTCGATAGTGCTTCCCGAAGGGGATAATTTTTCATGATCATGACTGAATGTGCTTAAAAATAGCGCTTGAGCTTCTGTGAAGTGTAGAGGAGTGTGAGGAGTAGTCGCTCGATCTTAAAATATTTTGTTTCCGTCGATGTGAGTGTCTTGCTTAAAAAATATACTTGCTTCTCAATATTTCCTTCGAACCAAATGAGAACCGAGCTGAGAGAATTATCTATAACTACGAGGTAGATGATCAACTCCTTATTATCTATAGGGGTGCTCATTTTGGGAGATTTCCCAAGATAGATTTGGAGCTTTTGAAAAGTTGTTTCACATTCTGCTGTCCAATCAATCTTTTAGTTTGTCATTCTTTGCCTCTTCTGGTAGATCCACGAAGTAGTATAAACCATCGACATCGATCTAAAGTCTTGGTGACAAATCTATTAATAACTACAATCTTGCTAGCGAGCTTCGGTACATCTTTATTTGTTTGTGGTGACAACATTGAGATTAGAGCTCGAATCTGACCTGATTCAGCTTTGATTCCTTTTTTGTTGATGAGATGTCCCAGGAACTTACCAGAGTGTACTCCAAATTGACATTTATCTGGATTGAGCTTCATTCGGTATGGCTGTAATATGTTGAAGACTGTATCGGGATGTGCGATATGATTTTTCTTTTGTAAATTTTTGTGGAGCAGATCGTCAATATATAATTCAACGATCTTCCCCAAATGTTCTTTGAAGATGCTCATCACTAATCTTTGATAGGTTGCTCAAGTATTCTTTAGTCCGGAAGGCATGACTTTGTAATAGTAGAACCCTCTTTTAGTGATGAAAGTTGTTTTTTCTTGATCTTTGTCTAAGAGGGGTATCTCTGGTTGTACCCTTAAGCAGCTTCTATCATAGTTTGTAGCTCATGGCCTGCTGTAGAATCATGGATTTGATAAATAATAGAAAGAAGAAAACTATCCTTTGGTATGTGTTTTTTTAGATCTATAAAATCTATACAAACTCAGATTTTTCTATTCTTTTCTAGAACTGCTACAATGTTTGAGATCCTGTCACGCCTTAAAATCCAATAATCAGTAGCCTGACCAATTACTATCATTCGGGATGTACAGGTCGGGGAATCTAGCCGATTTGCCCCCACAAATGAACGGGCCATAGAAAAGTTCAGACTCAGTCATTGACTATAGTAATATCATCAGAGTAAAAAGAAATAAACCGAAAGCAAAGATATATATACATACATACAAAAAACGTAAATACAATGTCTTAAATACTATACAGCATCATAAGCTGAGAACATACAAGAGAATACTAAAACCGGAGTAGGAACAGCAACTACAACCTCGAAACCAACAACTGAGACTCTCAGCCAAACACTACAACTACTCCACCTCTAAAAGGGGGGAATAAAGCGAGAGTGAGCAAAACTATGGCTCACTAATGCCTAACTTGGCTAAACAACATACTAATATAACAGGTGCAGAGAAAGAGGAGAGGTGAGTGAGATAAAAGATTATTAAAGTATAGTAACATGTGAGTGCAGAAAAGGAAGTGAGAGGAAATAGGAAATATGAGGAATCATGCTGCGCTGTGATATGATGTGTAGTAATGCAATAAAATGATATGATGAATTGATATGGCAGGGTGATGGCATGATTCTAGAATTATCCCAATCATGAATGTGTATGATGTTATGAAACCAAAAGACTAGACCTAATTAATAAATATATTGGGCTGATCAGCCGCTAATGCATAATAACCTTAACATGAATCTCAGTTGGATATAATGGTATGATTTCTCATCTAAGCTCGACAAGTCTAAACGATATTATCACTTGATTAGATTGTTCTGGGTTTTTCAACCTACAGAGCCAACGTCCGAACTTTATTTCACTTATTCCATGGAATTTCAGCCTCACCGAGGATGAAGCCCGATACCTAAGGACTGCCTCACACCATCCCACACTCCCGGATGGGTAATAGATGTGATAGTACCTGTCCCTAAAGAATCACCCTACTATTTCAACCCGATGTAGGAATCCAGGTAACCTATCGAGGGTTAGCCGATGTAGAGTTTGGTTTATGTATCCGATCTCGTAAGTTAAAATAATAAAAGAAACCCATACTAAAGCCAGATCCTAAGGATCAAAATACCACAACCGCCCCCACGACCCACACCCAGGATAACCCTTTCCTCAGAGAAATGCAAACAAATCCAAAATACAGATGCTAACAGTGCCTAATTGACCAGTCACAACATCAAACCACAAATGAACAATGACTAATTGACCAGTCACAGCATCCAACAACATCAGTCTCTACAAGACTGAAACACAGCAGTCAAGTGCAACCCATGAGAATGCCACACAATGCACAACCTCCTAAGGGCAAAAGAGAACACGCTCTATATGCTTAATAAGGAAACAACAATGCTGAAGCAATAGCAACAACCGAAGGAACAATATAGTTTAAAACTAGTCACAAACACCTCAATACCAGTATGCACAACTCTAACTAGCACGGGTCATCTAGTATAGAAATTTAGAATTAAGGGACACTCGCCTGATAAAGGATAACCCACAAATCCGCCAATCGACAGGTCAACCCAACCTCAACCCCCACAACCAGCAACGATCGCACCAACACCAACAATCCAACACCTGCAAGAGATACAATCGACCTAACACCACAAACCCTAAATCATAAGGGATCCACCAAAACCACAAACAAAATAACAACGAAGGAAAGGGATAGGGGAATTACTCACCGGGGAAGTCGCGAGATCAATCCCAATAATCGATCGTAAATGAGGAGCGAGGAGAAACAAAGGATCATCAAAAAGGAGAGTGAGAGAGAAAATGAAGAGGAAATGGGTAATTAAAATCCTAAGATCCCACACTCTACTCGAGGCAATCCAACGACCAAAAATCGTGAAGAAAGATCCAACCTGGTCATTCAAACACGCCTCTGTTCGAATAGAATACATTTCTATTCGAACAAAATAATGCAAATAGAAGTCTATTCGGACAGAAAGAGTCTTGTCCGAACAGAACCAACCTGAAAGAAAATATTCGAACAGGAAAGGTGTTGTTCAAATAGAATGAAGCAGTTAGGAACATATTTGAACATAGCATGGTTTGTTCGAGTAGAATGGTGCAGAATGAAGTGTATTCGAGCAGAGACAAGTTTGTTTGAATAGAATGAACCAGATAAGGATCTATTCATACAAAAGGAGGTCTGTTCGAACAGAAAGAGAAGAAACTGGACAAAAGATTCCTCAAAGGAAAACTTCACAAAAAACTCAGAAAACCACGTATTCCTCCCAGATCACACCACACCACAAACACATCAATAACAAAAACCATCACAACGCCTCCACCAACCCAATCTTGGGCACCCAAACATAACACACCTCCTTCACCAAAGCCACCGAAACCACCGAATCATCCAAAAGGAGATAGGCACATAACCTGATAGGAGGAAAAGAAATGTTGATGCAGAAAGTGATGATGCATGGTGTATGGTATGAATATGGATGTGTGATGAATAATGATAAATAAAATGGAATAAAATAAAATTAAAAAATCTGGGACACTACATTCTACTCTCCTAAAAAGAATTCCACCCCGGAATTCCACAACTCAAAATCCACATACGTCAACTCGAGAATAAATGCGGATAGCGACCCCTCACGTCTACCTCTAACTCCCAAAAGGCCTCACTAGGATTATGGTGAGTCCACTGAACCTTCACAAACGGAATAACCTTGGTACGAAGAATCTTCTCTTCTCGGTCCAAAATACACACCAGATGCTCTATATACGAGGCATCCTCCTGAACCTCTAGGTGCTCCCAATCAATCCCGTGAGTAGGATCCCGTTCATACTTCCTGAGCATTGAAACATGAAATATGCTGTTAACTCAACTCAGCTGCGGTGGCAATGCGAAACGGTAAGCCAACTCTCCAACTCTGGCTGGGTGAACTCCTTGCTAGGTAAACTCCTAGAATTTCTTTAAAAGTTCAAGCGAAGACGCCTCGGTTTATATGTAGAAAATGTATGAAAGCTTCTTTCTCTTGTTAAACCATCTTGGTGCCAATATTAGTACCCCTGCTAGGTCCATCGATCTCAATGTACTCTGTAGGTTCTTCTGTAGAAGACTGAACAATGGTGTGATTAGCTTTCTATAATTGCTATATAGTAAATTTGTCGGATGTGTAAGGTATGGCAGATACGGTAATTTTATAGGCTCATGAGAGCTTTTAACTTCCTTTGATCTCATAGATGCTGCCATTGTACTTGAAATGAAGTGCTTGATGGTATGTGGATAGGATCGTTCTTCCATGTTATGTAACCATCATTGGCTCTTTATCCCCAGGTAATGGGATTTTGCATTTATAATGTAGAAAACAACGTCGATAGTGGTTGGTCCAGCGGTGATTTGTAGGATAATCTTTCTTACTTGTTCTTCTTTAGAGCTGTTAAAACCACTGATATCGATGTCACTTGGTACAACCTGGTCTGCTACTCCCATTTGGTCGATTGTGCTCTGAAAAAGGATCTCAATACTTCTGCCTGTATCGATCATCATGGTATGCATGACAAATTTCTTCATCTTAATTAAGCATAATAACCAGTGCATTATGATGTTAAAACTTTACATGACCGATGTTGCAATCTTTAAATGAAATTCTAGTTCGTCGATTGCTCAATTCAGAAAGAAGTTTAGCTTCTTTATTTTGAACGGTTAGGTCGCAACATTCCTTTAACCTCCTCCTCTGGAATCTGGTTGAATTATTGATCTGATAGATCACAATTATGTGACTGTAGTAGATGTGGTACAAGTATTTTTCCTTGGATTATTCATCGATCTGAACTACTTTGACTTGCGTCTTATAGCTTCAATTCTTATATCCCTTCAGGTCGATAATGTACTCGTGCATTCCACTACACCAATTTTAGCAAAATATTACAGACTTGGTCTGTGATAAAATGGTATTTTCCACAGACTAAGGCTATGGTGGGGTCTATAGTAAAATGGGTGTGGCAATTTTTTTGCCACAGACTTTATCCGAGCATAACATACTGTTTTGCCATGGATTTAATCTGTGGTTAATTTATTGCCACTGATATAAACCGTGTTATGAAACAAGGTAAGACACAATCTCAATCCGCGGCTATTTATTTACCATAGAAAAAGTCCATGACAATTTTTTCTCATTTTTTCAAAAAAAAAATCGCAAATATATCAACAATTTTCTTGTAGTGATCTAAGTACAAGATTCCATATGAAATTTGGAAATGAAACTAAGAACATAAGAATTAAAAAGAAATGGGCGATGACTTGAAAGCGCAAGGTAGTCTGAGATCAAGTCATATTAAGATGAAATGTGGTTTTGAACCCAAGGATAATGCCTGCAACAAAAATAACATAGCAAATTAATCAACTATAAATCATAAACCCTTTGTAATATTATTTTGTTACTTAATGCATGTATTGCAAAATAAAATCTAAATATCTATTAAAATATGGAAGGACAATTTCCTTAATAGATGAAACGTGACATGATAACGGTATACTTGATCTTCACGATACCGCATGAATATATGTACACCTATAATAAAAGGGATAATGGGAATGATTGTAATTAAACCGACATCTGGGAGTTGAGATGGCCTCAAACATGAAAATGGTGACTTCATAGGGAAAGATAACTGCGTAAGACTATGAAAAGAATATCACTCAAAAAGGTAATTAAATAGTTGCTAATCTTTATAAGCCAAAGCATCCTTTATTGTTCTAGATAATCAACGCTCTATATGAAATAAAAAATGACACCAAAAACTAGAAAATAGTCTAACATTAACTACTATCATGTGTTACTGCATTTGATTATGCTGGCTAGTTTCTTACCACCCGAGATGAAAGTCTCTTGCTCTTTGAGTGGCAAGGTTGTCAGTCTTTGATCTTGTAAGAGGTTCGTACAAAAAAAAATCAAGAAGAATTTCGATCCTTCCTTTCTATGTTGTCTACAAGATTCTTACACTTTGCGGATTAATTCATTTACTTAGATAAAATGAAGTGATATGAAAAGGATTTGTTCTTAATTAGTTCCTACCTAATATTTGTGGCGATATCTTTGAGCCGCAGAAGCATGTATTATAATTAAATGATGGCCGATAATGTAAGGTTCTATTGTTGAATCACCAGCTGTACAATTTCTATTAGGTTGAGAACACCTTGTGGGAGCAAAGAGCCCATTGTCATAGCCTTGAACAGCAATTACTCTTGGTTCGTTAAATACCATCGAATTTTTTACTCTATCTCTGAAGGACTTAAAACAAAAATTTGCATAATCAACATATGCCTTCATGCATATTTATGGTCATTATCAGCCATAATTTCAAATTACTAAAAAAAATAGAATACAAAAGTTAATCAAATGATTTAGTATATATACGAAAAGTTTACTTACACAACTCTTCAGCTCAACAATCAATTGTACTGCTGTTCAAGTGCTTATGGAAGATCGTAATGATAGAGATTTGCATAAAGAGTAATGCCTATAGGTTTGACATCGTATTACATATTTTAGTAAATGGAACTACAAACTTCTAGTAGGATTATCATAGAAAAGAATTAAAAACTTATCATCAAGGTCCCAAGGATATCTAAGTATTACCTTTCTCAAGCAAGTAATTAATCATCCTATTGTAATAGGCAACTCCTTTCCAGTGTACCTTCCCCTCTCTATCTAAGAAAAGGAAGACGTAAATGATGTTAAGAAAAATCAAATGTCTAAAAAAATGAAAGAAGCAAAATATGTTTTCTTATTGAGTACACAATGTTAATTTGTACACACAAATAGAGTATAAATTAAAGTTTTTAGATAACGTTGGAAAATTTTGGACCAGGAGATTAAAAATCGATATGCATCAAAGTTTAACTTTACCATGAGATCCACATTCTCCTGTGATAGGCATAAAAAATGCTTATTTTTGTCATTCAATTCACATTATTTAGGACCTTATTTTATGTTTCACTGAGCCTAATTAAAGTATGTTTGACTATTGCAGGTAATAAGATAATTATAACCAAGCCCGGTCTTAAAGCCCAACTTTTACTAGCTAAAGAGTTGCTGGAGATTACCAGTTGTCAAGAGCTGCTGGAGATGGCCTAGTACTAGTCAACAACTGCTGGAAGACTTAGTCAAAGATTTTGGCTAAAAGATCTCTACAAAAGGAGGGTTGTTGAGGGAGATGAGGGCTGGAGTTAGGTAAAGAGAGAGAGTTGTAAAGGGAGAGGGAGTTATCTTTTTAGTTTTTTTATCCTTTTTCTGCCGTAGTTCTTATATTTTTGGATGAAAACCTTTTTTAATCAAGAAAATAATGGTTTTTCTTAAATCACGATTTTAATCTTTGCATCCCTGAGAACGAAACACTCTATGTTTCAACAACCCGGTTTGATACGGATTATCAAATGGCGCCGCTGCCGGGGATGCAATCGATTTTAAAATTGTGTAACTTTTATTAAATTATTGTTGTGTTAGACAAGTTTCTTTATTTGCTTTATTTATTTGTTATTTTATTCGTTTAATGATAATCTCTCTTTTCAATAAGGAAAGGAGACAACAACGAATTAAAAGATTGGTAAAATCAGACCTCTGGATCAACAATCAAATACTAACAATCAAATTTTTATGTTTTTTTTTAGTATTGTAAGGTTGAGAAGAATGTTTATGTAATAATTAATTGAGTGACGCTCTGGAAGGTGAGGAAATTATACTCTGCTGCAGGTATAGCTTCGGAGAAATCGTTTCAGCGCGTACTTCGCAAACGATCCTGAGTAGGCCTTCCCAACGGTTTCACCAAGGTAACCAAACGTGCCCCTAAAAAGGCCGCCCTGTAGGTAAATTTTTTTCCACCGCACCCTCCCTGTCGCGGTATATCATTGTTTAACTACTGTTTGATTGATTAAATGTTTAAAATTAGTAACAACATCTAGATAAGGGTGAACCAAAACGGGATTTCATCACCCGTGCGTGCCCACGCATTAGGACCCCGAGAATTCATTGCCATATTGTTAATCTTTTCGGTATCAACAGTCTCGACCTCTTTAAAAGATTTTCAGGTAAGAAGCCATAAAAAACATAGTTATTCAAAAGGCTTCGCTCGGACCTGGAGCAACACGCTCAATAGGAAAACCTGATAAGTGGCTACATTTGCTGGAGGACGTACGTTCCCTGGCATAGCTAGTGTGGATAGGTGACTCTAAGCGGTTCACCCCATCTTCCAGTACTGGTGCATCTAAGTGACTAGATAGCATGCGAGCTATCGCCAAAATGAGTAAAAACAACTCAAGTGCGAACCGATCTACTGTCAGGGGTAGGAGCATTGAACCTTGAGACCGGGTTCACAACTGAACTTAATAAAAAAGACCTGTAAAACATTCTTGAGTGCTTGCATCATTCTTAGGACTTTTAGTGTGTTCGCATATATTGATTGAAATGTATGTTAGATTGGGGTAATACTTAAGCTCGGACTAAGAACACTGTTAGAATCAATATGAGTCAGACTGATGGGACTAATGGTCCCGAACATGCTATTCCTAGGAATGGTCCCAAACCTGCTGCTGCGGAGAGAATCACTCTCCGCAATCGAATGCATCCTACAATATATTGTGATTCCCAGAAATGTAGGGAACTTTGAGTTAAAACCGGGATTCTTGTCTATGCTCCCCAAACTTCATGGTAGTCCTACTGAAAACCCGTATAACCATCTTAGGGACTTTAGGGATCATATGCTTCTATTAAACTTCAAACGTATTACAGAAGATTCTTTGAAATTTCGTGTATTTCCCTTCTCTGTTGGGAAACGCACACAATTGGTTGTACACTCTCGAGGAGAACTCTGTAAACACATTTGAACAACTCGTTAAGGAGTTTTTGAAGAAGTATTTTCCTAACCACAGAACTGCTAAGATACGACAGAGTATCTATAGCTTCACAGAAAACTGAGGAGAGTCATTATATGACTACCTACAACGGTTTAGGGATTTACAGCAAGGATACCCACATCACGGGATTCAGCTGATTGATATAGTTTAAACTCTCTATGAAGGTCTAGACTATGACACTAGAGCTCGTGTTCAGTCTATTTGCGTGCGGGTACATTTGATGAGAAAACTAACATTGAAGCTTGGACATTTTTAAATGATGTAGCGGATAAGACCTGCCAATGACAAACAATGAGAGGAAACACCTTGTCATCGTGCAAATGTGCATCAAGTAGACTCTAATTCAGAGTCTGCCACTCTTAAAACCATTCTTGAGAAAATCGAGAACTTAGAGACCGGCAAAAGGGAGAGACACCCTAACACTTCGTCTGTTAACCATGTGGCGATGCCAAATTGTATTGTTTGTGAGAGTTCGGACCATCTGTCCTAAGATTTCCCTGATGTGCTTAGTTTAAGGGAGGGTAGAAAAGACCAGGCCAATGCTATGTATCAACGTCCTAATAGCCAACCTTTCAATGGTGGATAGAATAATAATTTTAACAACTCCAATTCTCGGGGAAGTAGAAATTACCAAAGAGGCTCATCTGGAAGTGCCTCTTATCAACTGCATAACCAAATAAACCATCAGCAGTCTAGTTCCTCGTGGCAACCAAATCAATCATTCCAAGCTCCCCTTAATGTGCCTTATGTTCCTCCGCACAATAGGAATCTGCCTCCTCCAACCACGTCCTTAGAAGATACTCTTAAAGCTTTAATGCAAGTAACTCAGTCATCTATTGCCAAACTTGAGAGACAAATAGGTCAAAGAGCAACAGAGATAAGCACGAGAGACAAATGAACGTTCCCCAGTCAAACTCAAGCTAATCCTAAAGGGAATACTGAACATCCTAGATCTTCCAATCCTGATGGAGTCAGCGCCATCATTTCTCTTAGGAGCAGTACGAAAGTTGATAATTTGGTAAAAATGCCTAAGAAACTCGAACTAGAAATTCAAAGTAAACCTATAGAAGAACCTGCGAGTGCGAGTGAGGAAGAAATTACCATAACACATGTTTAGCCGCTGGCTCCTTTTCCTCAGTGGTTAACTCTTGCTAAGAAGGGCAACGTCTATGAGGAGATTTTAGGGATTTTTAAGCATTGTGTGATTAACATTCCTATCCTTACGGCCATAAGATATATTCCTAATTACGCAAAATTTCTTAAAAATCTTTGTGCTTTAAAGCGGCGCATACATGTCCCGAAAAAGGCTTTTCATGTTCACGAGAGTGATACGTCTATTCTTTTAGATGCACATGTTAGTGTTGTCCTTTTATGTAAATCCCTTCCAAAATACAAGGACCCTGGATGCCCTACTATTTCATGTACGATTGGGACTCGTAAGATAGGAAGAACTCTACTTGATTTAGGTGCCGCCGTGAACCTTATTCCTTACTCTGTCTATGAGAAATTAGATATCGGAGTACTTAAACCCACTAATAGGACCCTTCAGCTAGCTGGCCAATCTATTAGGATTCCTAGGGGTGTAGCTGAAGATGTGTTGATCCAAATTGAGCAATTTGTTTATCCAGTAGACTTTGTTGTGTTAGATACTGAGCCAGTGGCAAACCCTGAGGACGAGATCCTTACGATTCTAGGTCGACCCTTTTTGGCAACAGCTAATGCGGTAATCAATTGCCGCAATGGAATTATGAAGTTGACCTTCTTGAATATTTTTCATGCGTCGCATTCCCCTTCTAAATTCTGAACCACTTGAGTGTAATATGATCCATAGTCTTATGAGTACCACTTTTGAGAGGTCAAGTACCTCAGATCCCTTAGAGGCATTTTTGTCCTACTTTGATGGAGATTGTGAGGACGATTCGTACATCCATGAGGTGAAAACCTTATTAGATTCGGCTTTAGAAATTGTAGAGCTTGAAGGTGAACATGAAATCTTAGATGTTAAGAAACCCATTCCGGAGACTCAAGTAACCTCCCCTAAGATAGAGCTTAAACCTCTTCCCGCTCACCTTAAGTATATCTTTCTAGGTCTTGACGACACTATGCCCGTCATTATTACCGCTGACCTAGAACCCCTTCAGGATGAGAAGTTGATTCGTGTTCTTAAGGGAAATACGAAAGCTAATGGATGGAGTATTGAAGACATTAAAGAAATTAGTCCCTCAGTTTGTATGCATAAAATCAATTTGGAAGATAATGCCAAAAATTCTAGGGAAGGACAACGGAGATTGAACCCGACTATGGCCGAAGTAATTCAGAAAGAGATTTTAAAACTCCTTGATGCTGAGATCATCTATCCCATTTCTGATAGTCCGTGGGTTAGCCCGATCCATGTTGTCCCGAAAAAGTTGGGAATCACCGTTGTAAAGAATGAGAATAACGACCTCGTACCCACTAGAACGACCACTGGATGGAGAGTCTGCATAGACTATAGAAAGCTTAACTCGGTCACTAGGAAAGATCACTTCCTCTTACTTTTCATTGACCAGATGCTCGAGCGACTCGCTGGGCACAAATTTTATTGTTTCTTAGATGGCTACTCTGGGTACAACCAAATACCCATCGCACCCGAGGACCCAGAGAAAATGACTTTTACATGTCCTTTCGGTACATTTCCCTACCGTTGCATGCCTTTTGGCTTATGCAATGCTCCTGCAACGTTTCAGCGTTGCATGTTAAACATTTTTTCTGACATGGTAGAGCGATTCCTTGAAGTTTTCATGGATAACTTCTCATTATTTTGCAACTCATTTGACCAGTGCCTTGATCATCTTTCTCTAGTATTACTCAGATGCCAGGAAAAGAATCTTATTTTAAATTAGGAGAAATGTCATTTTATGGTAAAAAGGGGGATAGTTTTGGGGCATATCATATCTGAAAAAGGAATAGAAGTTGACCAGGCCAAAGTAGATGTCATTTCTAACCTCCCCCCACTACGAAATGTCAAGGACGTCCGTTCATTTCTAAGACATGCAGGCTTCTACAGTCGTTTTATCCAAGATTTTAGTAAGATTGCTCGTCCTTTAAGCAGCCTTTTGGATAAAGATGTGGCCTATGAGTTTGATGCACCTTCTCTTGTAGCTTTTGATAAGCTTAAGACCCAGCTCACAACATCACCCATTATTAGACCACCTGCTTGGAATGAACCATTCGAGTTAATGTGTGATGCCTCTGATTATTCTATAGGTGCTGTTTTGGGACAACGGATAAACAAACTCCCCCATGTCATCCACTGCGCTAGCAAAACATTAAATGACGCCCAATTGAATTACACGACCACCGAGAAAGAACTCCTGGCCATTGTTTATGCGCTAGAAAAATTTAGATCTTATCTTATAGGATCTAAAGTGATTGTTTATACGGATCATGCCGCTCTTCGACATCTTTTGTAAAAGAAAGATGTTAAGGCACGGCTAATCCGGTGGGTATTACTCTTACAAGAGTTTGACCTTGAGATTCGAGACAAAAATGGGTCAGACAATGTTGTAGCCGACCATCTTTCCCATATAGTGATTGAGTCTGTTGATGAGTCCTTGCCGATTAGGGAATCCTTCCCTGATGAACTGCTTATGGATGTAAATTTAGTTCCCGAGTTGTCGTGGTTTGCTGACATTGCTAATTATTTATCCACGGATACCATTCAAGATCATTGGACTAAGCCTGACAAAGATCATTTTTTTAGTCAAGTGAAGTACTTCTTTTGGGATGATCCGGATTTGTTTAAGTATTGTACTAACCAAATCCTTAGGAGATGTATTCCCCTGTCTGAGTTTACCAATATTCTATCATTTTGCCACACCCAAGCTTGCGGAGGCCACTTTAGCTCTAAGAAGACCACGGTAAAAATTTTGCAGTACGGTTATTATTGGCCTACCTTATTTCACGATGCGCATGCATTTTGCAAAGCGTATGAGAGATGCCAGAAAATAGGAGCTCTTTCTCGACAAAATATGATGCCCTTACACCCTATTTTAGTTATTGAACCTTTTGATGTTTAGGGCATTGATTTTATGGGCCCTTTTCCCAAGTCTTTTGGATATGAGTACATCCTTGTTGGAGTGGACTATGTATCAAAATGGGTTAAAGCCATCCCTTCAAAAATGAATAACAGTGCAATTGTTCTCAATTTTTTAAAAGAAAATATTTTTTCTCGATTTGGAACACCTAGGGCTATCATTAGCGATGGAGGGACACATTTTAATGACAAAAACTTTGCTGCCCTTGTCAAAAAGTATGGTGTAACCCATAAGGTGGCAACACCTTATCACCCGCAAACGAGTGGGCAAGTCAAAGTTTCAAATCGGGAGATCAAAAATATTCTCTAAAAGACGGTTAACCTAAATCGCAAAGATTGGTCTGTAAGATTAATTGATGCACTTTGGGCTTATTGTACTGCATATAAAACCCCGATTGGAATGTCTCCTTACCGACTCGTTTATGGCAAGGCATGCCACCTTCCTGTTGAACTTGAGCATAAAGCTTATTGGGCAATAAAAACGCTTAACTTTGACACTTCAACGGCTGGGTCCCATCGTAAGCTACAACTCAATGAGTTGGATGAGCTCCGAAACGATGCATATGAATCCACAAAGATATACAAAGAAAGAACTAAGGCTTTCCATGATAAAAATATCTTGCAAAAGACTTTTGAAGTGGATCAAAAAGTTCTATTGTATTTTTCGTGTCTTCATTTGTTTCCTGGAAAATTTCAATCCCGTTGGACCGGGCCGTTCATTGTCAAAACTGTTTTCCCACATGGGGCTATTGAAATTCTTGACCCTCGTACTGGTCACATTAATAAGGTAAATGGACAGAGACTTAAACCATTTCACGAGTATTTTGCAGGATCAACTGAGGATATGAATTTACGGGACCCATCATATGAAACATATGTATCTTTATTTCTACCCGTAGTCTTATCTAGTTTGGGGGTACCTATCATCATCTGGCTGAAGACGTTAAACTTAGCGCTTGTGGGAGGCAACCTTTATCATGCTCAGGTAATATTTTTAAATTTTTTTTTTTTTTTTTTTTTTTCATTTTTGGCAAATGTGGGGACACATGTTGATTCAGTTTGAGGGTAGGGGTAAATAAGATTTTCATAACTTTTTCCAAGAAAAGTTATTATTCTAGGGCATTTTGGTATTGTAGACAGATTTTTTGTATACTCTGATCTTTGGACATTCTTAGAATCCTAGAGTTGCACTTGGGATAAAATTATAAGGTTATGGTTTATTTTAAACCGTAAATTGTTAGTGCGTTAAGAATTTTTAAATTTTTGGTACTAGCATCCTATTAGATGTGTTTCAGAAGAAAATCACCCTTATAATTGTACTTCACGTAGTTATGTTATCAAGGTTTTGTTAAAACTAACTATCACCTTTTGATTAATCAGCAGTTTGGGTTATGATGAATTTGTAATGAGGGAGACATTTAACTTGGAAAATTTCGTTTCTCATAAATTCATACTAAGGATTTCTATGTATTTTCACAAGTTATTGGCTCCTTTCACGAAGCTGACATACTCGTAAAAAAGAAAATAAAAAAAATTTTATTCACAATTCAAGGCCCCTCGCAAGATTTAGAACTGAAAGAGGAAGAATTTTTATTAATCTCGAGGCAAGCCATGAATCAATGTGAAAGTAAAAGACCAAAAAAGTAAAAATTGAGTCTCTCTGAGTGTAGTTGAGAACTATGTGAAGGAGGACAAGTTGAACGTATAAAAGAGCAAATGAAAACTCAAATGCAAAAGTCTTACCATGAAAAACTTGTGTGGATAGATATTTTTTCCTGAAAGATCAATAAAAGAAAGCGAACAAACTAAGGTTGTTGTCGAACAAACTTCTAGATTTCTTTTACCATACTCAAGATAAGGCTAAGGTTATTTAAAATGATTATCAAACTTCTTGATTCCAGAAACTAAATTCACTACGCAAAGGATGAAATTCTGAAACTTGATCTAATCTGATTGTAGTATAATTGACTTGATAAATTCTAAACGTATCTGATGGTTAATCCTTGTTTAAGTGTTATATCTAGGAGATAAATTTAATCCATTTTCAGAGATACCAGGAGTAATGATTATTAGTTGTTTATAATACCAGAACGTCTGTGATAGAATTTTGTGGGTATATTCACTGAAAACCCTCACGGGACACAACTCGTTCTATTTGGATAACCTATAGGTTGAAAGGCTTGCTGCATACGCTAAATGCAATCGTAAGAAACCACAAAAGAGTTTAGTTTTCCTTTCTTTTGCTAAGGGACTAGCAATATGTCAGTTTGGGGGTATTTGATAAGCATGAAAAATGCCTATTTTTGTCATTCAATTCACATTATCTAAGACCTTATTTTATGTTTTACTGAGCCTAATTAAAGTATGTTTGACTATTGCAGGTAATAAGATAATTGCAACCAAGCCTAGTCTTAAAGCCTAATTTTTATAAGCTAAAGAGTTGTTGGAGATTACCAGTTGCCAAGAGATGCTAGAGATGGCCTAGTACTAGTCAATAACCACTGGAAGACTTAGTGAAAGATTTGGCTAAAAGATCTCCACAAAAGGAGGGTTAGTGAGGGAGATGAGGGCTGAAGTTAGGTTAAATGAGAGAGTTGTAAAGGGAGAGGGAGTTATCTTTTTAGTTTTTTTATCCTTTTTCTACCGTAGTTCTTCTATTTTTGGATGAAAACCTTTTTTAATCAAGAAAGGAATGGTTTTTCTTAAATCACGATTTTAATCTTTGCATCCCTGAGAACGAAACCCTTTATGTTTCAACAACCCAATTTGATACGGATTATCATCCTGCAGCCAAATATTATTTAATTTCAGTTGAAGCAAACGAGAGACGGAACATTGAAAATTATGTATATATTATGCGCATAGCAAATATACGATACTAAAAGAGAAGAAAAAAAAATCTTATCTGAAAAATGCATTCCACAATCATCTTTTCCAATCAAAACTATAAAGATATAACCTGAATCCAACACGAATATAACTAGAAATTTACTATTTCAACATCGTATATTAATACAAAACATACCACCCTATACTGCAACGATTCAAATATCAAGTCTATTTCTGCATAGCTATCGATGTTGAAACAGTAGCATAAAGAACAAAAATATTGTCTGCCTATGGTTCTGGTCACCCTTATTACTAGCTCAAGTTAGCCTACTTCCTAGAACTCCTTGTAGCTTGGCCAAGTGCTTCTTACCAGAAAGATGATTAATCATGTCTGGTCCACTTCAACAAACATTACAATTGTGGCACCATAATGAAGCTTGTTTCTTACTGCCATTATTTTTTGATGTACCTATGGGTTGGTCTATTTGTTTAGACTTAGAAACATGTCCACCTTTTCTTTTAGCTGCCATTGTATTTGCTTTGATTTCCGCTTCCTTCTCTAAGTGTTTCTTCCCTCTAAGGTTTCCCTTTAAGCTTACCTCACTAGAAGTACTCACTTGACAAAGAGCACAAGTCCACTCCCTTTGTGTTATCACTAAAGCTGGGGAATCGGAACATTGAGGGCATTCTGTTGCCAAGACTTTACTCTCCATCTTAGCAGGGAGTGATTTATCGACTCTCAGCCAAAGGAAGATTAGTTTGTATGTACTTGATGGCCTATACAAAGTGCAAAAGTATGAATATAATACTAGCTTTGTTGGAAGCCAATCTTAGGAAATTTTTAAAGGTTCTCTATGTAATACTGAAAATGTTGACAATGTTTTCAAAGACTTGGGATACACCTTGAGAAAGTTTTGTACCTTAACAAAGGACATGATTACGATATCGATAATGTGATCTGCAACTTAACAAAGGACATCATTACGATGTCGATAAGGAAAGAATAACATTCCATCTTTTATCCTAATTTGGGATCTTTATATCATTTTGTTTTGAGATACCTTAATTTTTGGTTGCCATCTTATTTGCTTTAATCTCCTCCTATTTCTCCTTATGTTTCTTCCCTCGAAGGTTATCTCTCAAATTTCCTTTGCCAGAAGTTTTTACTTGACAAATATCATAACTCCACTCGTTTAGGAATTTCTCTAAAACCGAGGAGCCAAGTGCTGCATTACGTTTTGCTATCGTGGCTTTGGTTTCACCTATTTTATTTGGAAAATAGCTAACTTTGATTATGTCTACCATTTTATCAACTTTGAGCTCTTCTTGTTTCTCTCTATGCTTCTTTCCCCTAAAGTGGTCTTTAAAATTGTTATTGTTGGAAGTTGTTATTGAACAAATAGCTCAAGTCCACTCCTTTTCTGTACTCTCTTAAACTTAAGAACCAGGAGATATTTTGGAATATGCAACCATAACTTTGTTTTCCTCTATATTATGCGCATAGGTGTAATAAAGATGGCTAGAAATCAATCATGTAAATACTACCAGTAAATTTTATAGTAACAATGCTTTCAGCTAAGAACTATAAGGCAATTAACAATGCTTTCAGCTAGCAGGTAATCTATGTACAAAAGCAGCACATTACAATGTTTGAGATCCACGGTTAAATTTTTTTACATACCACCGGCTAAGCTAGCAACAACAAGCCTATACAAGATCGTTCAAAAGGCCGATAGGATAAGACAAATCGTGTTCTAAACATTATTTTGTATAAAAACAAATCAAAATAGTCCTCAGTAACTAAAAGCCTAAATTACCTAATCATTAATTTTTTATTGATGTTGCTTACATCTTGATTTGTCACTTCAACATTGAAGAATTGACCTCCTCTTCTGGCACTCTAATAGCTACATAAGCTGCCTTCAGTTGAAAGTTGGACCTTTATGGTCTAGTTTCTTTGGTATAGATTCAAGATATTCAATACTTAACTAATGAGCATTAGGATTATATCTGAAACTAATCTTACTTATCTGTCTTAGCTGTAATGTCATTAAGGATGCAATAGGGAACACCAATAAGCAATCGGGAAACATTATCAATTGCAAATATAAAAAAGCTTGTTTTAGCAAAGTTATAGTTATAGAATGACTAAAAAAGAAACAGATGCAAAGTGGGTTGTAATAGAAGAACATATATAGAAAATAATCATTTTTAAAACTTGGCATATCATCTATGCTAGTTATAATCTTCTAGGCATATTTCGTTTTTCCATTGGCTTATGACATATAATACAATAAACCAACTTAATATGACCAAATACGAGAATCCTGGTTTGGCTATCTAGAAAATGATAACATCTTAGTGTTATTTTGGGTCTCAAATGATATGAATGCCTTGAAGAGGTTTTGGGTTAAACACAGTCGATATAGCAACTTTAATCAGACTCATAAATTTGTTTTTCATTGATAACCCAAGTTTATTAACAGATAGCCTCCCCCATCTTTCTCTTATACCCTAATTACGATTCAATTTGCTATTTTACATCAATTTTTCCCTCCTACACAAAACCAAAATCACCTTAATTTAATTACCAAAATATCTTTCATTATTCAATCACAAAATCTAAGTTACAGACACGAACAAATCCTCTTAATTTCCCCAAAAAATTCTTCAAAACCACGGGGAGATTTTTGTGCAAACCTAAGAATCCAAATAAAAATTAATTTGCCTTGAGAAGCCCTTGAATCCAAATTAGATCTTCAGTTCTTTAAATTTAGAAAATTTTCCCAAATTAATGTCCAAAGAGAGAGAAAAAGATTCAATCACCTTAATACTCAATTTCTACATAAATAGAACTAAGAATTTTTGTCACGTCCCAAAATCCAATAATCGGTAGCTAGACTAATTACTATCATTCGGGATGTCCAGGTCGGGGATGAAGCCGATTCGCCCCCACAAACGACCGAGCCATAGACAAGTTTAGGCTCAGTTTTTTACTATAGCAATATCATCAGAGTAAAAGAATAAAGTGGAAGCAAAAAATATATATACATCAACTGAAAACGTAAATACAATGTCTCGAATACTATACAGCGTCAAAAGCTAATATCATACAAGAGGTACTAAAACCAAAATAGAAACCCGCAGCTACAAGGACTGGGACCAACTGCTGAAGCTCACAGCAAAACCTGCGACTACCCCACCTCTGAAAGGGGGAAAAATACGAGAGTGAGGAAAATCACGGCTCACTAATGCCCAACAGGGATAAACAACATACTAATACAACGGGTGCAGAGAAAGAGAAGAGATGAATGAGATATAAGATGTTATTAAAGTACATTAATCTATATAAGTGCATAAATAAAGGAAAATGGAGGGGAGTATGCGGAAAAGGGATGTGAGGAATATGCTGCGATGATATGATGATGTAACATGATGTGATATGATATGGTATGAGATGATTATAGAATTATCCTAATCATGAATGTTTATGATGTTGTGAAATCAAGAACTAGACCCTATAAATCAATGTATTGGGCTGATCAGTTGCTTATGCATAATAACCTTAATGAGACCTCAATTGGATACAATGGGTACGATTGGGTTACCAGCTCGACCACGCTGATGGATTTATCACTTGATCAGAGTGTTCCAGACTTTGTAACCCGCGGAGCCAAGGTCTGAACTTTATTTCACTTATTCCAAGGAATTTCAACCTCACGGAGGATAAGACGGGGACCAAAAGAAACTGTCTCATACTATCCTACACTCCCGAAGGGTAATAGGTATGATAGTGTCTAGCCCGAACTTTACCTACTATTTTAACCCAATATAGGAATTCTAGGTTCTTTCGAGGGTCAGTCGATGTAGAGCTTTGTTATGTATCTGACCCCGTTAAGTTAAAAGAATATAAAACCTACTGAAGAAAATGGACCCCAAGGATCAAAACACAACTACCACCAAACCCGGCCAACACACATAGGGTAACCATCAGCTTCAGAGAATGGTAAACAATCCTAACACAACAACCACAACCTGGCCAGCACACACATAGGATAACCATCTGCCTCAGAGAATGGTTAAAAATCCTATCATAGATATAAACAATGACTAATTAACCAGTCACAACATCCAACCATATCAGTCTCTTCAAGACTGGAACACAGCAGTCAAGGACATCCCACAAGAATGCCCCACTAATTCATAACTCCCTAAAAGAAAAAGGGAACACACCCTACATGCCTAACCATAGGAAACAACAATGCTGAATCAACAATTACGACAGAAGGAATAATATAGTCTAAAACCAATCACAAACACCTCAATGCCAAATGCATGCTCTAACTAGCACAAGTTAAACTAGCATAGAAATTTAGCAATGAAGGGCCACTCGCCTGATAAAGGATAACGACGAACCCGCCAATCCAAAATCACTAGAACAACAATCCGCTTCGATACCATAGGCAATAACCCACCAACACAAATAACCCAATACCCGCAAGAAATCACAACTCCGAACCTCAACAAAACCCCCAATCACAAACCCTAAAATCACAAGGGTTCCACCAAGCCACAAACGAATCAACAACGAAGAAAAGGGATAAGGGAGTTACTCACCGGAGAAGTGGCGAAATCAATTCCTCGACTAATCGCAAACGTGGAGTGAGAGTGTGGAGATGAATTCCAATTGGAGAGTGAGGGTTGAGTGAGAGAGAGAGAATGGGAAAGGAATGGGTAATAAAACTCTAAAGATCCGACAATCCACTCGAGGCAATCCCACGGCCAAGAATCGTAAAGAAATTCCCAACCTGGCCGTTCAAACACGCCTCTATTCGAATAGAATATGTTTCTATTCTAATAAAATAAAACAGGAAGAAGTGTATTCGAACATAAAAGATTTTGTTCGAATAAAATGGAACAGAATGGAATCTATTCAAACATAAAAGATGTTGTTCGAATAGAACTGGAACTGGTGGAAATCTACAGAACAGACATCTATTCGAACAGAAGATATTTATATTCGAACAGAAGGAAACAGGGAGGAATGTATTCGAACAGAAAGATGTTGTTCGAATAAAATGAAACAGATTGAGATGCATTCTAACAGAGTCGAGTTTGTTCGAATAGAATGAACCAGATAAGGATCTATTCAAACATAAAGAGGTCTGCTCGAATAGAAAGAACGGAAACTGGACAAAAGATTCCTCAATGGAAAACTTGACAAAAAACTTGGAAAACCACGGATTCCCCGAAACCACAACACACCTTCTTCCGCCAAACAACCATTGAACCCACTGAAATACATAAAGGAAGAAAGGAATAAAGCCCTGTTAAGAGAATAAGGATGCAGATGCAGAAAATGGAAATGCATGATGTATAATGATATGAGTGGATGCATGATGAATAATAAAAAAAAAAAATAGAATAAAAAAAAATCCGTGACACTACAATTTTAATATGCAATTGAGTTCAACTGAAAATTGGGAATCTCGAGATTGATCATCTTAGGCAACTGAAAATTTGGAAACCTCGGGAGGGAACTTGTTTATGAAAGGGAAAACACTAGGAGAAGGGGAACAAAATGATGAAAATAATAATAAATTAAATATTGCCACAGACTAAACTATATTTTGCTATAAATTTCCATGCTAAAGATATCACGGAAGAAGTCTGTGGTAAACTGCAAAAGGGGCTGTGGAAAAATTACTATTTTGGTTTAGTGTTCTCCTGTCTTTGAAAATGTACTCTAGTAATCTCTGTAAATTGTAACAGTTGTCAGTTTCATGATGTGTTACCTTGAGATATAAGCAATATGGTCTACCTTCGATTGGCTTCAGAGGGTAAGCTATACGGTTGAACTTGTCTTCCTTCAATATAAGATAGATCGCTGAGATCATGACATTCATTTTTGGAAGAGCTGGTTTGGGTAATAAATTGACTTTTTGGGATTTGCCTATATTTTCTTTAGCTCATTTTTTTATCACTCTGGTCATCCTTTTGTTCACTTTCTCTATCTATGTTTTGACCTTTCGGGTTAGGAAGTTTTTAGTAGATTTATGCCTTTCGGTCATCATGCTTTTCCAGGTTGACATACCATTTTCCCTTGGTAATCATCTCTTCCAAAGCCGAAGGTTTATTCAAGAACAGATACACCTTCACTTTACAATTGATCTATAGGCCATTGGTAAATGTTGAAATTGCTGTATTCTGGTCGAGATCATCAACTTTCTGAGCTAGTTCTAGAAATTTCTTTGCAAAGACTTCGAGCTTCTCCCCCTAAGATTCATGTCATTGTTGTGAGTGTACATCTTGACGAAGATCTTCAGTAGTTGGTCGAATATAAGGATTGAATTTTCAGGTAAAGAATAAAACCATCAGAGCGGTTCCCCTTGTAGGCTTATAGTGAATAGTCGACACAAATTGTGGTTTAAATTTGAATACTACCCCCCCCAATGAGTCTAAAAATTATTGGATGTGTTCTTTTAGATCAGTACTTTTGTACTTACGTATCTTCAGAGTATGGAGACCTGTTGATACTTCCATATCAAACAACTCTTTGGCGATTGGACTACCTTACAGTTTGGTCAAATCGTCCTTTTTGATGATAGCTTGAGCTTCTAATAATTCTTGATTCGCTGATCCGTGTATTCCTGTGTAAAGTATTAATATTGTGCTTGAACGGCTTTGCTTGCAGGTTGGGGGTTATAAGTACCACTGCCCTTGCTAAAATATTCACGAGCTGGTACCTAATATAGACATCGTGGCTCCTCTTCTTGACGTTTGGAGGGCCTGCATGATATACTATTTTCTGACTGATCTTACCATCCCAAGTGAATTAAAGCTTTTAGGATGTTTAGATCATTACGTGGATGCCTGGAATCTCCTTTGCCAGTTGCTCCACGAGGTCCCATCTTATCTTGTACTAAAATTATGGAGTTTATCGATATCTGGTCATGTTCCCTGGGAGGTTAAACTTGTTAATTGTCTTGCAAAGCTTACAAGGCCTTCTCAATCATTGCCATCTATTCTTTATGTTGTTTGAATTCTGTTTGTCGAGCTCGATGCTCACCTTCTAGTTCTTGTTCGCAAAGCTCTTGGTCGTGCAACAACTGACCTTCGAGATCATTCTGCTTCTCTATTTCGGTGTGGAAGTTTTCCCTTAAAATTTGTGAGCGGATCAGGTTTGATTGAGATTTCATGTTGGATACCTGTGGGCGGTTGTTTTGAAGTCACCATGATTGAGTAACTGTATGCCTTAGGATTTCATGAAAATATCTTCTTTCCCATAGACAACCCTAAATATAAGGGCCTAATTTCATAGCTCGAGTGGCTCTTACACCAAATGTACCTATGACACAATTAGTATAAAAATGGTAAATAATTTAGCGTGGAAAGCTTTTAAAAGGTAAAAACCATGACCTCGATTTGAGGATTTAGTAACTATGACTTTATTGCTTCAAACTGATATTTTGAGTACAAGTTATGATCTTTTGAGCTAGAAAAACTTGGTTGGTCTCCTTCTTCTGTGTTCTATCCCTTTTATAGACCTTAGTTTTAGTTTGTTTATATGTATCAGTACCTTCTCCTAAATTGGGGGAAGATTAGAGGTTATCTCTATAACTACTAATTCGTGGGAGATAGGTATTCTTGACTTATTCTATTTTATTTGAAGTGCTTGAGCCACATTTTTCTATAGTTTGTAATCCCGGTGTCATTGTTGATAGCGTATGTCACGTGCATATTACGTGAGTCGTCTGGCATGGTATTAGCTTGATGATATCCCAACTCGAGGGATAAGTCCCTTCAATGTCAATAATTAGTTCATCCCATTCGACCAACATATTACAGTTCAACAATTGGTTCATCCCATTTGACCAACATATTACAGGTCAATAATTGGTTCATCCAATTCAACCTTCGACCAATATATTATAGGTTAATAATTGGTTTATCCAATTCGATTAACATATTGCAAATAAATCAATTGGTCCATCCCATTCGACCAATAAATTATAGGTCGACAACAGGTTTTTCCAAATTGTCCAACATCTTACAAGTAATCAATTGGTTCACCCAATTCAACCAAAGCTTGGGAGTGGCCTTGAAGCTCTTACATTGCTTCCAGTTGTTAATATATAACCCTCAGGCATTAGACTCAGTCAATAGACTTGAATCATACTCGAGGTCAACATTGAAATCTTTTATATCCTTTTACACTTATACAAACCTTAAGCAATAGATTCAGTGAATCGACTTAAATAGTTCTCAGGGGTGACCTCAAAGCCTCAAATTCCTAAAGTTAAACATTGACGGCATCAGTAATGAATGCACAAAAATTAAGACCGAAGTGTTAGGTAACATATATAAGATTAGCTTCGACCAACATACATTTACTCGACCTCATCAACATACGATAGCGAAGTAGATTTATGGTACATTTTGAGGTAGTTACAAAGAAAAAAAAGTTACTCATTCTATTATACAATCGCTATGAAGATGCCTTATAACTATTTTTATAACGTTATTCATTAAAAAGAAATATTGGTCATTTAACAGTCATAATATGAGACCTATAAATAAAAATAGAGAAGAACAAATAAGGGATAGACTTTTGCTATCAAGAAAGTTTGTACAAACCTTCCCAAAATACTGGCTGTAATCAGTAGTCACAAAGTTAATAATACCATATCTTTCAAATCCTCATAAGAGGTCATGGTTTTTACCTATTCAAAGGTTTCCATACTAGATCTTGCATTATTAGTAATTGCTCGTTATTGTTTAGTTTCGGGTCATCTTTAGTATGAGACGCTAAGTTTGAGTTTCAAATTTTAGCATTTACAGTTACCTATAGAGGCAATCTGTGAATCAATATCGAACCCCTCTACATAATCTGAAATAGATGAGTTGCCAACCTCTTTATTACCCTTATAAGAAGAAGAGGTTAATATTTGACTAGGGGTTATAACAATTATATTTAATAGAAATAGGAAAACCTTCTAATAGACACACTTGTATTGAGCCCTAGAATGGGATTCCCCTACGACCTCTAGTTAGGATTTTTAAGATGAGATTGTATAAATTGATGAGATTACAAATAAATGCTCAAGTAGACCGAATCTTCAAGCCTTAAAAGGTACTCGAAGGTTATTAGAGCTTCTAGGGCATGTGCAGGAAAAAAATTCAACCTCTCTATAGTAGCTCTTCTTCCCTATTTATAAAAGATAGGAAAGGTGATGTCACTATAGAGACATCAAATTACAAGTATATCCTTCTTTATAGCTATCTTCTACTGAAGTCGATTCTACCAAAGTTGCCTGTTGGGCTATCTGCCGAGTTGTCGACCTTCGACCAGAAGCTGAGCTGGACTGAAACGGTAGTTAAATCTTTAGTAGACTCGATGGTAGGCTTTATAGTAGCTCTGATAGATTTGTAAGCATGGTAGGCTTCGAGCTGCTCAGGAGCCTTTGTATTCCCATTCCATTCTCGAAGGCCACGAGTAGATTACTACAATTTAGTCTTGCATAAAACTCATTAAAGGGTTCATTCTCATTTATTCGAATATTCTCGAATTAGGAGATGAGCATTTACAACTTGTTTTCTTTTACTATATTATCACCTTCGTGAGTTCAAACTAATATGTTCCAAGCTCCTTTAGAAGTGGTATACGTAGAGATGTACAGAAACTTACTTGGACTCGCAATCATAAAACTAACATTGCGGCCCATATTGTTATAACTTGCAGCTTCCTTTTTATCCATAGACCATTGATTCCCAGGCTTAAGGACCTCTTAAAAAATTTTACCTATTCCTTTCATCTTGGTAGGGTGCGACCATCCATCCTCGATTGCAATCTAGACATATTCTTCGAGTGGTTGTAAGAATGTAAGCATTAAAACTTTCCAATAAGGATAATATTTGTCAACGAAGAGGGGCAGATGATTTATGAGAATTCAATATCTTTCAGAATCCATTAATCTCAAATGTACGAGTTAGGATCCATACTCAAGTTGTAAAACCTTCGAGCATAACTGCTCTGATACCAATTGAAATTTCTAAGGTACTTGAAATTTATCGATTATGAACAATTAGGAAAAATTAATTAGGTCCAAAATTCTTTGAATCAATTTTCCAATTATGAAGTACTAATCTAATCCAAATTGATTATACAATCTTGTAAGAATAAGCAATGATTAATATATAACTATAATCAACACACAAGAATAAATAATATTAGCCCTGCGGAAAGCCTTTATCTGGAGAAAAACCCACAGGTCGGTATTGAATCTTCGATAACTTAAATCCACTATGAAAAAGGATTACATGAATTTAAATCAATTAAAGACTCGATAAGCACACCCCGTGGTTACCTATCCACAATCATAATTCTTACAATCAATCCACCATTCCCACAAAGCCCTTCATTCTCGTAACATCTCGCTTTGGATTATACCCCAAATTTTTTCAAGCTCGAGCCCCTCATGCTCCAAAATCAAAAAGATAAAATTAGGTTTACGTAATTCTAGATCGATTTAAATTGAGGTTTAATTATCATTGAATTCCCTTTTCTCTCAAAATATCTCAAGTCCTAAAATTTGTTTTTGGAAGAGGTAAAGTTCAAAATAGAAAAAAAAATTTAAATAGAAAATTAAAAATCTTGTACTTTGTTCGAACATAGAAAGTTCGGCCTGTTCTGTTCGAACATAACAAAAGTCCATTTGAACAGGACCAGGACTATTTAAACAAAAAAAAAGTCTATTTAAACAGAAATGGTTCTGCCATATTTATTCGAACAAAATAAAAGTATGTTCAAATAGAAACATATTTTCATCAAAAAAGACAATTCTTTTTAAACTGTTAAACTTTTTGAATTGACATAGGAGAAGCCTCTCTGTTCAAATAAACTTTTGTTATGTTCAAACAGAGAACGAGATTTTTAGCTTTTTATTTAATTTTTTTTTTCTATTTTCTTTTTCAACTCTTCCATAATTTTTATAGGGCTTAAGATATTTTTAGAGAATTCATCGAGAATTAACCTTAAAGTTGAACGATCTAGTATTACAAAACCCTAATTTCAATTTGTGATTTGAAAGCTTGAGGAATTCGAGCTTGAAAAGCTCTGGTGCGCAATTAGAAGTGAGGCCTTGCGAGAATGGAGGAATATTGATTACGAGAATAGTGATTGAAAATATATAACCACGGGATGTGCTTATCAAGTATGTAAGTGATTTTGATTCTTATAATTCTTTCTTCATAGTGGATTTTAGTTGTCGAGGATTCGACAACGACTTGTGAGTTTTTTTCCTGAGAATGGATATCTAAAAGGCTAATATCGCGTGTTCTTGTGCATCATTGATTGATAATTGCTGATACTAGATTATCGCATCAACTTGAGTTAGGTTAGAGTTAGACTATTAGCTTCAAGGATTATCGGACCAAATTTTTTTAATCCTAAATTATTCAAAACCGATTAATCCCTAGTCAAAACTTTCAATCTCCTTCCCCAATACCTTAACAACCATCTCCTTCTCCAATACCTAGTTTTTTACTCTCTCCCTCTTTAGTCTCTTTCAAATCTTTAATTTAGGGTTGTTAAAGCTTTACTTACTCATCTCTTTCTCTATCTCATTATTGAGTCTTGGTGCTGGTTTTTCACAAAACCTAATCTATGGGAGATAAAGGTACTGTGAAGATAATATCACTTGGTTTCTCTCTGTCTTTCTCATTAATCACTTATTTTATGTAAAATTTGAAAAATCGCCATTAAAGCTTAAAAGTGAGAAATGGGGACTGTAATAGCCTAATTTTGAATCTTAAATTTAGTATTTCTTCATTGAATGTGATCAAAATGCTGACAATAACAAATAATCACCAACATGTAAGAATTAGCGTGGAAAGCTCTGAATAGGTAAACACCATGACCTCTATTGAGGGTTTAGAAATAGTGATCTTATTGATTAAGTGACTACCTTTTATAATATGTATTATGAGTAGATTTGTATAGACTCTTTAGATAGAAAATTCTATCCTGATTATGTTCTTACTTGGTCTTATTTTTAGGTCTCATATTATGACCGTTTTATAACCATTATCTCTTTTAATGATAAATGTCGTAACATTATTTTGATAAGTCTTCATAATGGATGTGTAGCGGTCTGATTCTTCTTTTCTGTAATAGTTTCTTTAATATCATCATATGATTATGGAGTCGAACAATTTGTACAGAGGTCGATATCAAAGCTTCTAGGATGCTAAGGGTGGGAATAAGTCCTTACAGTTGCCCCCTCTCAACCAAGAGTATAAGTGGTGTTGGCTGAGAAACTTATCTCTGATGTATTAAATGTTGGTAGAATCATTTTTAATTTTATCCTTTAATACTTGTCTTGAGTTGATTAGACTTTTAGAGTTCCAAGGTGTCTTGATGACATTTTTTTTACTATTAGGATTTTTGCAATATAAGTATTCAGGCTATAAAGTTCATCTTCTCTATTATCATACTACTTACTTACTACGACTGCACAATGGTGCAAACCAGATCTCAGACTCGTAGTGAAGGATTTACAGGGCGTGTGCAAATCAAGCTGGAAGAGTTGTGAACTCGCTACTTTAGGCAACAATCTCTGGCATACCCAACTCTAATATAGTAGATACAGTTTCTAAAATTTGCTTCCCTAAAGATTTGATGGTTTCAAAAATCTTCGTCTCTTTGGCTATATAAATGGCTTGGTCCTTGGGTATATTTCATATCGCTCTTCTTCATAAACCTTCTTGTTTATTGCTCGTAAGCTTTCATAGTAAGAATATGTTTCCAAAGTCGGCCACATGCAATGGAAGGTAGGTTAGCCATCAAGGTGGCCGAATTGCGTGAGCGATACTTTTGATTATTGCCTTATACATGGTTTTATCATAGTGGCCATTGTAATTGGAGGGTCTAAGTAATGAGGAAAGACGTGTAAAATTGGATCGTCATTTCTGGTGTGATGTTTTTTATAATCTTATCCCCGATTCGGCAGTTTTAGAAGTTACTGCCAGGTAAATCACGCTAGACAAACTTCCAAAGGAGGACGAAAGAGCTGGGGGTGGGGAAATAATTCTATATAGCCAACCAAATCACCCGGGTTGCTTTAAATGTAACTATATCTTAATATAGGTGTTTATGTTGTCAATTCGATTTGAATAAATAAAGAATTTTTTGCATAATTATGTAATTACCAACTGTATTCTTATTTTTGCATAATTTATTAAACTCATCTAATAAGAATGAGTGTATCTTCAAACTATTTGATATAAGTTTACTTATTTTGTGCCACTTATAGGGGCATATTTCAAGTATGACCGTTGTTTTCGTCAAAGACAGATGCTGAATATTTTGAATTTTAAACTTTTGCTTTGTGAAGTGAGAATTAAAAGGGTCTGGAGTAGTACAAAGGTTTTGGAGGAAATGAATCATGAGTAGTCATACATAGTGTATAGTACTCTGGCTTTATTAGGAAGGAGGAGTGAAATTAATTAATGGCTGACGTGAAAAGGGGTTGTGATGATAGAACTCATTACCCTAAAAGTGATAATGAGACTGGGCGATGAAAGGATGCCTCTATGCAGAAGATAGGGGTGGCTGACACGTGTTTTAGAGAGCCATCATTTTAAAAACCGTAAGAGAGTTTTAAAACTTGTCTCTCTTCCCCATAGACTTTATACAGTTTTAGAGAGAGAGAAAATTATGGAGAACAAAATATCTAGAGAGAAAGTATCTGAACTCTGAAGATCTTCTATCATCGTTAATAAAAAACTCTTGTGGTGGTACTATTTTCCCTAAAGAATAACGCAAAGGGAGAGTTGCTCCAAAACTTTCTGGAAAAGCGGAGGATTGTGGTTCTAGTACAGGTTAGTGTGGGTTTTTGATTTTGTAGTGTGTATATGCATTTATGTGTTTATGAATTTATGAGTTTTGTTGTTAGTTGGGATTTTGGGAAATTATTTTCCTAAATGGTTTATTGTATGGTTTTACGTTTGGGGTAATTGCAGAGTGAGTTATCATAGATTTGGGGGCTTGATTCCTAATTTTGTCTGAAATCTTGCTTATGTCTTGTGACCGTTTGTGTGGGAAATTTGGTGTATGTTGAATACTTCTTTTAAAATTTGAATGCCAAAATGGAAAAAGTTTATTGTAAGTAATTAAGAGAAAGTAAAATCTATAGGACTGTTCTACCTGCTTTGCAATTTTCGGCCTAATCTATTAAAATGGATCGTAGAGATAGATTTAACAAACGCCTATTTTTTTGAATTGTAGGTTGAGTATTCATACTTAGAATTTAAGTCCTAGGAGTAAGTTTGTAGCTTTAACAAGTTGAGAAGAAACATTTTCATATGGTAGGGAGGCCGATTGTGATAACATGGAAGAGGTCGTAGATAGTAGGGAGGTATTAATTGGTGGGGTTTAAAATGTACCTATTCAGGTCGATCAGAGAGTATTGGAGGCTACTAGAAGGGAGACAAGGGATAATAAGGTGGACTTTTTCGTATAGCCTGAAGAGGTAGATATTGGAAAAAAGTTTCTGAGATGCAAAAAGAAACTGGAAGGGAAATGGGGGAATATGTAATAAAAGACGGTTTGAGCCTTAGGGTGTTTTTCCCAGTTGATGGATTTTTTTTATGTTATACCAATCAGTTGGTGTATGGTCTTAGAGTACCGCTGACTTACTTCCAAAAGGTGGTCATGAATCTGTTACATTGCTGTCTAGCATAACTTAATGGCAATGTATAAGAGATAATGAGGGTCTGTGATGTAAGGGCCTAACTTCAGGCAGGGGGGAAGTCAGCTCCTATACCACAGGGTTTATCCTTAATCGGAGGATTCAAGCATATAATCTAGAATGCAGAAAGTTAATAGACAATATACTTGCGTAGAGGCCCGAATGTGGCGCTCTACGACCTCTGATGAAGATTTTTAAGTAAGTTTGTATTACTAATGAGTAATTTAAGATTTAAGTACTGGGTTCTACATGGTGGTCGAAGGTAAACTGCAAGAGCTCAGAGGGGAGATCTGCCAACCTCACCTTGGTTCCCCATCTCTCCTATTTATTGAATCATAAGAGGCTGAGTCACCAAGTATGGGCCAGGTTACATGAGTACTGTCAGGATATTTTGGAGCAACTATGGGCGCCAGACATGTCTGTACTGACAAGGGTTTGGGCACCGTACATGTCTGATGTGATGGCTGCCTGTCCCATCATACTTCGACCACATGCAGCAATGGTCAAAATGTTTCTGTTGCGATGTGTAGAGTCTGTTCTTGAGGCCTCGAGTAGAATATGCTTCGAGTAGGCTGCGAGTTGGCTTCGAGTTGAAGGCTGCGAGTAGGCTTCGAGAAGAATTCAGCGAGTAGAAGGCTGCAAGTAGGCTTCTAGTAGAAGGCTGTGACTAGGCTTTGAGTAGATTTTTGCGAGTAGGCATCGAGTAGAAGGCTGCTAGTAGGCTACTAGATGTAAGGCTTTAAATGAGTGGTGTGGAGCTAGCGGTGTTAATAAGTATTTTGTTGCTGCTGATACTATGAAATATTATAAGATAAAGTATCTGAAAACCAGTAAGAGTTGTTACCTATATAGTGATTCTTCGAGACCAAAGTTTTCTAATTTTAATTCTGCTGGTCAACTATAGAATGGCTATCTTGTGTTAGTTAGGGGCAATTATATGCAGGTCAACTATTGAATGACTATCCGAGTAAGTGTCCCTTGCTATCTTGCGTAAATGTCTTGACATATTTGGATTCCTAATCATTTCCTATATTTCTTTATGTAGGTCCTCAGGCTATCCCTACTCCAGATGATTTGAGTCTATTTGATCGTATATCTCAAGAATAAAATAAGCTTAAAAGAGTTCTTGGTGATTTGAATATCTGAAAGGACAAAATGGCAAACTCAGAGATTCCCAAAGTCTAGTGTACTAACCAGAGGCGAGCTATGGCTGGTCGAGGGGAGACTCTCAGCAAAAAGTATTTATTAGGGAATATCAGTGAGTTATGGCTGGTTAGGATAAAGATGGAGCTTGTATTTTTTCAAGGATCGATGTTGAATACACAATTCTAGGAAATTTGTCATCATTCTCAGCATCTGAGAAATCGTCTAAGAATTTGGAAAAATATTTACTTTCTATCATGATATCATTTTTGAATTGGTGGGGCTCTATTGGTGAAGGGATGGACAATGATATCGGTGTTTGAATGTTGAGGGCTGAATTAAGAGGTGATTGAGAAAGAATTTCATTGCACATGTTATCTGCTTAATTTAGAGATTCTTGTAACATAGGAACATCGACCTCAACATGGTTATCTTTTAAATTTGTATCGCAATATGGCATCCATTTACCCCACAAAGAAAAAATTCCATGACTTTTCTCGAGTTCAATATTTTCAAGACCAGAAGTTGAATTTACTTCGAGCTCCCTTTCAAGACTGTTAGTTGGATATTTGTTACTCATTCTAATTCATCATGGCTGTTAACTGACTTATATGAGTCTCTAACCTAGAGATAGATTAAGTCGTATAAGTTTGATTCAACGATATTTATTGCTGGAATTGCATCATTTTTTGTTGAAATTACAATGCCTGTTTTCAACTTTCCATTGATTATTGCATGAATAGAGAAAATGTATCTTCCAAAGATGGTTTGAGTAGAGTAGGTGGGAACTGTTTGAATGACTAGAAGGATTGATGGGTCTGCATATAGGAATGAGGCTAAAAAGGTTTTAAATATTTTGAGTTTTGGTGGTGCCCATATTGAAAATGACTTTGAGGATATTGTGGGATGCCAAAATGTGAGTCGTATGAATTCCAATGTTTTTGCATGTATTATATTTTATAATTAAATTAACACCCAATAAAAAAATCAATCTAGCCTAAAACTCTAACATTTCAACATTATTTTTAGAAGGAATAATTAGGTCTCCCTTATATTCTTCTATGTTCACAAAAGGGTAGGATGGTCAAAGGCTTTGGTTCCTACACTCCCCTGCGTCATTGTGCTAGTACTAGCTTAGAGTAGATGTTCAGTCCTCACGCTCGAGCGAGTCGTCTTATCGTACGTCAGCACTCAAAGTGGTGATGTCGTAAACCTACAACAAGTATTTCATGGCTCTTGGATGTGGCCGTATCCTACAAACCCGTGCTTGTACCCCGGTCTGGTACACCTATCTGTTGGGTGATGAGATCCCGTATGAATCTTTCTACTCATTTTTATTATTAGGTATTTTCAGGTCCGAGATGTTCAATTTTCGTGTGATACGAATTTCTTCGTATCCCTAATTGGTGGTCCCAATTGTTAGAAAGCTTTTTGAGTGATGAAATCCCGTAAATCTCTAACTGTTTTTACCTTTACTAATGTTGGAATGAAAAGAAATTTGAACACGTCAATAGGTCAATCCAACTACAATAAATATTTTATTAGAGTATCGTGTATTTATATAGTCTACACGACTTTATATTCATAGTGGCGGGGTGGAGCGGATATGAACTCCTTCTAGATGTCAAGTTTAGATAAATGCCAACCTACGGGATGGGTTTCCCGGTGAAGCTGTGGCCGCCCCTTTACTTAGGGAGCAAAAGAAGAAAATGTCTTTTCACTTAGGGGGTACAAGAAGGATTTGATAGAAGCCTACCAATGTACTTTGTAAATTCCTCAAGATCTTTGAGTACGAACTTTGTGATTATCAGCTCAAAACAAGTGATTAATGAACAATAATGTCTTTTACTGGGATTTTTTTTACTGTTGTTTCAAAAGGCTGTAACTCTTAAAAGACTAAACAGAAAAAAAAATATGATCTATAGCAATTCGGAAAGGTTTTTGAATTATCTAAAGGCTTTGTACCAAACATATTTCCCAATTGTGAAGTATATATGGTAATAAAGCGTGAAACATTCAGGAGTACACTTTTTATTGAAAACTTAGTATGTTTCTTCCAAAATTAATATCTCCAAAACCGCTTATCAGAAAATGTTGAGACTAATTTATTCAAAAAGAGATCACAGTAAAAATAAGCCACTATTCCTTGTACCCGAACATCCAGTTACGTTATAGTTTTGTGCAACTTTGTAATGTAAACTTAACTTCCTTAAAGGCGAATCAAATAAACAAAGCAAAGCAGATGGAGGTTTTATTTATTTATTTTTATTTTTTATAGTTGAACGATAAAATGGAAAATAAGAAATAAATAAACTCGGTATTAAAATGATATCGTTTTTACCGTTACCTCCCCAGCAACGACACCATTTGATGAGAGGATTTTTGGGGTTCTCTAGCAAAATACCCGCTCAAAGTATGGTTATCGAATTGTTGCATGGATGAGTGGGATCGAATCCACAGGGAGGTTTGGGAAAACAAGTACTTTCTAGGCTGAATAAGGTTTTATAAGAGATCGATTGAAAAGAAAGAAATAAATCAAACAATTAACAAGAGAATAGCTGCAACTAGAATTTGGCCAACCAAAGAAATATAGTTATCATGTAGTTTTTCTAGGCGGATTATTCATATCAAAAATCCTTGGTAAGGCATTTTCGATGTAAACGACAGCCCTAGATCCATGGTTAGGCATCTAGGATTTGGTCATAATATGTTTGCCTAAATTCGATATGTAAGAAAAATTCTTCTAACTATGGTTAAGCTTGGTCGAATCTCTTCTAACGAGTCCTCTTTGATTTAGCTCTAAAATCCAGTTTAATGGTTATAACACCGGATTTTCGCTAAATAGTCTAAATCTACTTAATAGATATGGTTAAGCCTAGAAGTCGATTATAACTATTTTAGAAGATTGTAAAAGAGAACTAATCCTAGATCTAAAATATAACTATTACTACTTAGGTAAGGACTTCCTTCTAGTCATAGCTAGAAGGGATTAACCTTCTATTATTCCAAAGATCATTACATGAACTAGCTAACTATTTACAAAAGAAAATAAAAGAGAGATGAGACAATTAAATAAAACTAAAACTTTATTTCTTCTGAACTTGCTCCAATATGAGAATTCTATAATTGTCAACTGTATTCTTGTTTTTGCATAATTTATTGATCTCATCTAATAAGAATGAGTATTTCTTCAAACTATTTGATAAAAGTTTACTTGATTTGTGCCTCCTATAGGGGAGTATTTCATGTATGATAGTTGTTTTTGTCGAAGACAGATGTTGAATATTTTGAATTTTAAACTGTTGCTTTGTGAAGTGAGAAATAAAAGGGTCTAGAGTAGTATAAATGTTTTGGAGGAGAGGAATCGTGAGTAGTCGTGTAGAGTGTATTGCACTCAGGCTTTACTGGGAAGGAGGAGTGAAATTAATTAATGGCTAACATGAAAAGGGGTCGTAATAACAAAACTCGTTACCCCCAAAATAATAATAAGGCTGGGCGACAAAAGGCCGTCTCTATGAAGAAGGTAGGGGTGGCTGACACGTGTATTAGTGAGCCGTCGTTTTGAAAACCAAGAGAGAGTATACAAACTTTTTTCTCTCTTCCCCATAGATTTTTTACAGTTTTAGAGAGAGAGAAAATTATGGAGAGCAGAATGCCTAGAGAGAGAGAAAAAAAAAATTATGGAGAACAGAATGCCTAGAGAGAGAGAGTAGGTGTCTGAACTCTAAAGATCTTCTATCATCATTAATAAAAAAACTCTTGTGGTGGTACTATTTTCTCTGAAGGATAACGTAAATGGAGAGTTACTCCTAAACTTTTTGAAAAAATAGAGAATTGTGGTTATTTTAGTACAGGTTAGCGTGGGTTTTTGGTTTTGTAGTGTGTATATGCATTTCTGTGTATATGAATTTTTGGGTTAATTATTAGTTAGGATTTTGGGAGTAATTTGGGAACTTTTGTTCTTAAATGTTGTGTTGTAGGGTTTTACGTTAGGGGTAACTACAGAGTGAGTTATCATAGATTTAGGGATTTTGATTCCTAACTTTGCCTGAAATCTTGCTTATGTCTTATGACTGTTTGTGTGAGAAATTTGGTGTATGTTGAACACTTATTTTAATATTTGAATACCAACAAGGAAAAAGTTTGTTGTAGGGGTAATTAAGTAATTAGGAGAAAGCAAAATTTGTTGGACTGTTCTACCTGCTTTGAAATTTTTGGCCCAATCTATTAGAACGGATCATAGAGATAGATTTAACAAGCACCTATATCTTTGAATTGTAGGCTGAGTATTCGTACTTAGAATTTAAGTCCTAGGAGAAAGTTTGTAGTTTAAACAAGCTCTGAAGAAACATCATTATCTAGTAGGGAGGCCGATTGTGATAGCATGGAGGAGGTCGTAGACAGTAGGGATGTATTAATAGGTGGGTTAAAAAATGTACTTGTTCAGGTCGATCAAAGAGTATTGGAGGCCACTATAAGGGGGACAAGGGGTAATGAGGTGGAGTTTTTCATATAGCCTAAGGGTGTAGATATTGAAAAGGAGGTTTCTGAGATGCAAAGAGAAGCTGAAAGGGAAATAGGGGGAATATGTAATGAAAGACGGTTTGTGCCTTAAGGTATTTTTTCCAGTAGAAGGGCGGGGGGTGGAATATTTTACCAAGTTCCTGGCCTCGAACTCTTTAAGTAGGTTAGGGTAATTCAGAACAATGTGACCATAATGTACTATAACAGGTCCATTGGATTAGGCCCAGATGGTGGGGTTTCTTTATTACTTTTTTATTTTTATGTTATACTAACCAGTTGGTGTATGGTCTTAGAGTACCGTTAACCTACTTCTAAAAAGGGGTCATGAATCTGTTATATTGTTGTCTTGCATAACTTAATGGCAATGTAAGCGAGATAATGAGGGTATGTGAAGCTTTAAATGAGAGGTGGAGAGCGAGCAGTGTTAACAAGCAGTTTGTAGCTACTGATGTTATTAAATATTATCAGATAAAGTATCTGATCCAAGCCAGTTAGAATTGTTACCTATATAGCGATTCTTCGAGACCAAAGTTTTTCAATTTTGATTCTATTGGTCGACTATGGAGCGGCCATCTTGTGTTGGTTAGGGGCAATGTTATGCAGGTTCTAGATGAACCAGCGCTCGAGCTAGAATTTAAGTATTTTAATCCAAGTAAGTGTTCCATACTATCTTGCGTAAATGTCTTAACATATTTGGGCTCCTATTATTTTTTGTATTTCTTTATGTAGGTCCTCAGGCTGTCCCTACTCCTGATGATTCGAGTCTATTTGATCCTATATCTCGAGAACAAAATGAGCTTAAATGAGTCTTGGTGATTTAAATATTTGAAGGAACAAAATGGTAAACTCAGAAAATCCCAAAGTCCAGTATACTAACCAGAGACGAGCTATGGCTGGTTGAGGTGAGAATCTCAACAAAAAGGGTTTTATAAGGAATACTAGTGAGTTTGACCTCCCTCATGTACCTGATTTGGCAGATATCCCACCTCTTGAGTCTTCAGGTGGTGTAGTCAAAAATTTTGTAAGTTGAAAAAGTCAAACTAAGAGTTTCTGCGGACCACGAAAGTGGCTTCAGATGTATATGAAGGTGTCACTTTGTCTGTTCCAGAAAGCTCTTCCGAAAAAATAAAAGGTCGGTGAGGCAAAAGCCCAGGATAAAGACAAGGTCACGCTGACCACGCGGAAAAACCTTGAGGTCAAAGGAAGTGACCGAACTCGATCTGACGTCGTGGCAAAGGTTAGGGCGGTGGAGAATCTTTGTTTTGTCTTGCTCAGAACGACCCAGAAAAGCTCAAAGAAAATTTTCAAGAGCAAGTTACGCAGGTAAATTTTCATTTCGACCTGCCTCTGTGTTTTGATATTATTCCATATTACTTTTACTGAGTTGAATAGTATTTTGTAGCTGTCTATGCTAGTGAAGGGTTCATCTCAATTTTTCCTAAAGAAGAATAAAGAACATCGGGAGCTCTCCCGCAAGGACGAGGCTCATATGGAAGAGAATGTCTAGTTAAAGATTCAATTAAGTAGGTTAACTGCTAAGATTGAGAGAGAAAAAGAGAGGGTTATGGAGGAGGCTAAGGGCAGTTAGGCTAGAGCTCCAAGCTCAGTTGTCAGAATTCCAAAAGATTATAGAGAAGGCGGTGGAAACTATTAAGGTTGGGCGTAATAACTTGATTCGATCCCAAAAGAGATATTACTCTTGGGCTCGCTGGTATGTATCAAGACATATTTTTCCCTCTGAGGTCGAGGATGAATATGTCGAAGAGGATCGGCCAGATGGTGATTCGTCCCCTGTAATTGTGGCAAACATCCCCTCTTCCAAAATGCAGCTAAAGTCTCAAAAATTGTTGTTGCGGCGAAGTTACCCCAAGAGGTAGAACCCATTAAAGGCTACTAGGCCTATTCTTGCAAACTTGATCTGTAGGGATTTCCTATTATAAATTTTGATCTGCCATGAGAATGTGAATGTTTATATGTAGAAACTATAGGTTTTTGATTGACATAATCAATTTTGCTTGTTGAATTGGAATTATGTGAGTAATATAGAATTTGTAACCTGTGTAGGACATAGAGCGGTTGAGGGAAATTGTAGATAATCTGCAAAGAACATTGACTAGGGCTAGGAACTCCATGAGTTGCACTCAGCAGGTAATAAATTAAACTAAATATGTGAAAATACATTATAAATCTGTGTCGAAGAAGAATTTTTTAGAATTATATGAGCTTCAAGGTAGATATGCCAAGATAAAAATAAAGAGAGATGAGTCTATTTGGAAAAAGGAAGAGAGGTTTAATTTACTAGGAAAAATCCTAAAAGAGGCCCCTTTTACAAATAAAGGTTAAGTATCAAAAAGCGTTGTTATCTTTGATACTATATTTGAGGCTGAAGTGGATAGTGAACGAGGTATGAAAGACATTTATATATACATTTTAAAAGAGAGGGGCGTGATACCAGATCTAGCTCGAGTTTAATTTTTGGCGTAAGAAGCAAGAAATTTTCATAGTGCGGAAGCGAAAAAATATTTAGCTCGAGCTGGTGTATCAATTATATATAGGACTATGTAGTTTTCTAAACTGGCATCTTCGGTCTTTCGTAGGGTCAGAGGGTGATAAGAAGCTTGTTTTACAAAATAAATAAAGAACATAAAAGTATACGAGCCAACTTAGAGAGTGAATTGACAAAGTCGCGAGAAACTTTAAATCATTGTACCGATTAAAATGTTTGGCTTGCCACTCGAGTGGTAGAGGAGATAGTATTAAGAAAGAAAGAGGAAGGGAAACTGAAGGCTTTTGAGATATCACAAAAATAAATTTATGACCGGTTATATGATTCAAATAAGAGGATGAGGGAGTATTTGTACCTGACATGAGAAAAGGTTATTGCTAAAACTGAGCATGAGCGACAAATAGAGAAGCGTTGAATGGCTTTTATTGTAGTGAATTGGACAACGTGGAGAATGAAATCTAAAAGTATATTACTGATTAGGGAAAAGATTTTGATGTGGAAAATGCAAAGGATGAGAATCTTTGGTTTGTAAAAGATGATCAAATGAAAGGAGCTAATTATTTTAGTATTCCAACTCCTGTCTCTGCGAAAGACTGGTCAGACGATGTAGAAGTCGAGAGCCTTATACTGCGCTCTTAACGAACATACCATGAGAAAGATATTTTATGTTTTTGCTCATCAAGGAGTGATCATGTGGGTAGTTCATCAAGAGGAAAGAAAGAGAAATAACATTCGCGAAGCTCTATGATGTGGAGAAAATAATAATTTATACAAATGTTTTGATATTCTAGAGATTTTTTGTTTACTGTGTATTGCAGTAGAGATGTCTAAGTTAACTTTTTGAATGTATAGTAGATGTGTGCTGTTTCTCATGTATAGTAAATGGTTTGTATTTAGATTAGATGCGTATGTTGATCAAACATAAGTATTTCATTAATGTTTGAGCAACATGCATAAAAATGGAGAATAATTCTCAGTTTTGGAATAAATAGATAAAAATCCAAACTGTAAAATGCGCTTATCTGTGATATATTTTCAGCCTCCTGGTATTCCATGTATTTGGAATGCGAACTCCTTCTTCTACGATCAGATCGTAAGAACAAAGGATGTTTTTTCTGACTACAATGAAAGGGCCTTCCTAATTTTCTGCAAGCTTCTTGGCATTCAATTCTTTTTTGTCTTTCGGTATTTACCGTTGAATGAGGTCTTAAATGTCAAATTCTTTGTTACGAACTCATTTGTTGTAAGATTTGGCCAACGCCTGATATTATCTTCCAAGATTCATAATTGCTAAGTCTCTTATTCTTTCGTACCAGTTTATACTGCATGCTAACTGAAATTCATTCTCTTCGTCTATCATTTCATGATCGCGTATAGGATAATGATTTTTGGTTGGGATAATAGCTTCAATTCCATAGGCTAAATAGAAAAGAGTACAACCCTTAGATACCCGTAGGGTTGTTCGACATTCCCTCAATACAAATGGTAATTCTTGAATCTAATTTCTATTATTTTCTTTTAAATGTTTTTTTATCCCATCAATTATAGTCTTGTTGGTAATTTATGCTTGACCGTTCCCTTGTGGGTAATAAGGATTTGAAGGAGAATGAATGATATTATGCTTAATGAGAAAGTTGACCATATTTTCACCAGCGAACTGTGGTCCATTATCAATTCTAACGAGATGTGGGCAACCAAACAGTGTGATAATATTTTCCCATATAAACTTTATTTCTTCTTATTCTCGTGTTCGACACAAAGGGATTGCTTCTACCCATTTGGTAAATTTGTTAATGGCTGCTAAAAAATATTTCCTTTTCCCGAGTGACTTAGGTAATTCTCCTACTTGGTAGAGGGCATATCTTTTTAAAGGCCAATATACTTTGCTGGAGTGAAGTTCTAGAGCCAAAGCTCAAATTTTGTACCTTTCTCTCTAACATGCATCACATTTCTTCACATATTCGATGGCTTGTACCCTTATTTTAAGCTAAAAAACTCCCTGAGTGATAGCATGATTAGCCAAGAATTGACCTATTGCATGTGATCCATAGGTGCCTTCGTGTAATTCTTGTAAAATGTTGTTAGCTTCTGTGTTGGACAAACATTTTAGATAAGGACTTGTGATAGATCTTTTGTAAGGGATATTGCCAATAACTGTGTACCATTTAACATTGTCTATAGGTCTTCTTCTTTCATTGGCATCTTTAGGGAGTTTACTAGTAAAATTGTTGTTTGGTCTAATATATTTATGGAAAGGTCGTCTCTTATCGTCTTCCAGCTTCATCGCACCCAGTGTTAATGGCATTCAATCTGATGATGTTAATTTTAGAGGTAGATACTACTTTGATTCTTAAATACCAAACTTCTATTCCAAGAATTTTTGCAAGATAAGAAAGGGAATCCGCATGTTTATTTTTTCCTCGAGGTAGGTATTCAATTGTGGCTCTCGAAAATCTTCTCATTCTGTCGGCTACTACCGTAGCGTAATCAATTATTGTCCCTTTCTTTTAATATCGTTATGTGTAATGGTTAACGATCAACAAAGAATCTGTGTATATAGATAGTTCGAGTACTTCGAGTTCAAGTGCCATATCCATTTCATGCATTAATGCCTCAAAATTGAGTCTGATTGATTTTTTAATCCTATTATTTAAGGGCGTGTGGAGAATGATTCCGACTCCTGAGCCTGCCGGTCTGGCTGATCCATCAGTTAAAAGGTGTAAACCCTTTTTTGATATCCAGTATACTTTTTTTTTGAATTGTTCTTCCACTAGGTCGGTGTCATATTCTTCCAAATCAAGATCTTTCATTGGAAAATCTGCCAATAAATCAGCTACTTCTTATCCTTTTTCTGAATGTTTTTGCTTGAAACAAATATCATGTACTCCCAAGCTGACTGACTACTGTTGCACTCGTCTTGATTTTTCTTTCCTTAACAAGACCTCTAACAGGGGGTAATTTTTCATTACGCGAATTGAATGAGCTTGAAAATATTTTTGTAACTTCTGTGATGTGTAAACATGGGTCAGGAGTATCCAATTAATTTTTTTGTATCTTGTCTCTACTAGAGTACGGTTTTTTTATATTCTCGTCAAGTCGGATGAGCACCAAACCGAGTGAGTTTTCTGTAACTGTAAGGTATACTTTAAGTTCTTCACCTTCGGTTGGGGTACTCATTATGGGAGGTTTTCCCAAGTAACTCTTGAAGTCTCGAAATGCTACTTCATATTCATTATTCTACTCGATCTCTAGATTTTTTTTAGTCTTGCCTCTTCGGGTCCTGTCACGTAGTAGGTTAAATAACCGTCTACATCGATCTGATAATTTTTGATACAAATCGGTTAATTGCTATAATTTTACCAACCCATTTTTGTACGCCTTTCTTTATTTTTGGTTAAGGCATCAATAACTGAGCTCGAATGCGGTCGGGGCCGGCTTCAATCCTCTTCTTGCCGATTAAATACCCCAAGAACTTTCCTGATTGGACTCCAAAATGGCATTTATCAGGGTTGAGTTTCATCTTATATGACAGAAGAATTTTAAAGTTGTGTGAAGGTCTGTGAGATGATCTTCTTTCTTGAGACTCTTACATAGCATATCATCGATGTAAACTTCTATTATTTTCTCAAGATAATCTTTAAAAATTTGGGTCATCAATCTTTGTTATGCTTCGTACTTCTCAGAGGGTTCTGTCATGATAGTCATGGTATTTTCATAAGCTTAAGCTAACTATTAACTATCTTTGATTTCATATATCCCTTTATTCCAATCGAACCGTAACGCCAAATAATAAGTCGAGGGACTGGCCTTCATATTGTATAACCAATATCGTCCCATGATTCCCAGATATCATAAGTTTGCCTACTCGTTCTTCTTTAGATCCATTAAAACCATTGATGTCTATATTAATAGCCTCGACCTGATCTATTAAGCCCATCTGATCGATTGTACTTTAAAAAAGTACTTCAATACCACTCCCATTATCCACCATCATCCTATGCATTAGAATATTGCTCATCTTTATCATAACAACGAGTGCGTCATGATGAAGGAACTTAACATGGCTGATAACATAATCTTTGAAAGAAATCCCCGTTCTCTTATTAATGGACTCTATAAGCAAATAAGCTTCCTTTTCTATCATAGACAGATCGCTGCATTGGATGAGACAGTATCTTTTGAATCTAACAATCCTGTTTATTTTATGTATCTCGATAAAGTGGCTGAGACGAAGATGGTATAGGTATTTTTCCACTGTCCCTTCTACAATCTGAATGACTTCCTTATCAAGTTTATAACTCCTATTTTTATAGCTCTCTAGATTGACAATATATTGATGCAATCTTCCATCTTTAAGTATGCACTCCATGAGTCTTTGTAGAGCATAACAACATGTGGTGTTTACAGTATGGCTTACCCTCGATGGGTTGGAGGGATTGTGCATTTCTAAAGAACTTGTCTTTCTGAAGTTAATCTTGAAAGACATGGATTTGAAAGGTCGCTTCCCTTTCGAGGCTGATCTCCATCAGATTTAGTTTGCTTCTTGTCTCCTCTGGTATATGTAGTACGCTCGAATTCTTGTTTTCTATTTTTCCCTTTTGCTGTCAGGATCCACTTTAGTAGTTTTCATATCTCGGATATTATCCTCCCGAGATCGATGTAACTATTCACCTTTACGATCATATCTTCCAGAGTTGTTGGTTTATTTAATATGGAATGCTCCTTAGCTCGGCATTCCATGAGTAAAGTATTTGTAAAGTCTAAAACTATAATTTTATGGTCGAGACTTTCCACCTTCTTTGCCTGATCTAAAAAAAATTTGGTGAACATTTCAAACTTTTCCTCCGGCATTTGTTTAAGACTGATAAAGGTGTAAAAATTCTCTTATTAGTCCCTATTGTGCGAATAGTTTTTTACAAAAAGTTCTCACAACTATTCAAAAGTATGAATCGATCCTTCCTCTAATAAATGAAACCATCGCAGAGGCTTACCCCGAAGACAAGTAGGGAACAGTCTACACAAAATATGGTTCGATGTAGAATACAAACCTAAAGAATCTTAGAATTCCTGAATGTGTTCGACGGGATCGGTTCCCTTAAATTTTTGAATTTTTGGCGTATAAAAATTGGTCGGTACTTTACTATCTAATAGATCTTACACAATCGGGATCTTCTATAGTCTACTGAAGATGTTCCTGCTTGCCTTTGTTTGGGCTTTAAATAGCTCTTTAATGCATTTTTCCATATGTTATTGAGTAAAAAACCGTCAAGCTGTGATTGTGTGACGTTGTAGATGCCCCTCCATGGAGTTATGATCTTCATTTCCCTCACTGAGCCTTTCGTGCATAGGGATTTGAGTCCTTTCCCTTTGTATGTCTTCCACTTATCTGAGGTCAATAAGGATTTTATCGACTTCTTGTTGTATAGCAGGTATCAGTATGATCTCGGATCCACACTGGTTATGATCAGGTTGTATATCAGTACTTTGACTGATACCTCTGGGGGGACCTAACCTGTCTCGAGCCAAAATTCTTGATGTAGCAGATTGAACCTCTTTGTTCTTTTGTGTTGTCATCTACTATCCCTGAAGAATTTATAATGCCTCTCATACTTCTATCAATTGCTATTCTAGAATCATTTGCTTTTCGGTCTCAAAGTTTATAGTAGCGCGCAATTTTGCCATTTGATTCGCTCTTGTGCTGATTCCTTCTATCTGTCCAATAAGGGGATGTTGACTTGGGCTCAACATTTTGTAAAGATGATAAGTACCCTGTTGTATACAAGAACTATGGCTAATTCTTTCGGTTCCTGGAGACGACGCTAAATATAAGAGCTAATTTCGGATCTCAAATTTAATATCTCCCCACCGAATGAGATCAAAATGCTGGCAATGAAAAATAATCATCAACACGTAATAATTATCATGGAAACCTCTGAATAGGTTAAAACCACGACCCCTCTTGATGGTTTAGAAATAGTGATCTTATTGATTGAGTAACTACCTATTACAACAAGTATTCTGAGTAGTTTCGTATAGACTCTTTATATAGAAAAATATATCATTAATATGTTCTTCCTAAGTCTTATTTATAGTTCTCATATTATGACCGTTTTATGTCCATTATCTTATTTAATGACAAACGTTACAACATTGTTTTGATGAATCTTCATAATGGCTGCGTAACGGTCTGACATTTTTTTTTTCTGTAATGGATTCTTTAATGTCGTCATGGGATTATGGAGTCAAACTGTTTGTACAGAGGTCGATATCCAAGCTTTTAGGAGGTCAAGGGTGGGAATAAGTCTTTACAGGGACTAAAGATAGATTGCAGGGAAATATACTAGGACTGAAAACTAACTTATTTATAATTTACGATTTTTGTTGTAGGATGATTTATGTCCAATCTATGATCAAGTTTTTTATGGTATTAGAGATTGTCTATGGTTATATAGTATGTGCAAAAATCCAAAATGTAGTAGAATAATGTAATTTCATGTTTCTAAATCAGTAGATAATTCTTGTAGAAAGTACTTGAAATACCAATTCCCCACCTGTGGTTCTTTCCAATAATTGACTGAGGACATTGAGAAATCTTCAAATTCACCAAATGTTAGCAGCCCCTCTTTCAAAAGTAGTTGCTTTGGATGTGAAGAAATTAGGCACTGGTGGAGAGAATATCCCTAGAAGAATGTAGTTTGCCCTAAAGGTGATTGTGGTATCATGAAAATGTGCAAATCTTCTACTGAGAGAAGCAAGGGTAAGGAATTCTTAATTTGAGAAAATGTATTACGCAAGCACTTTATGTGGCTAAAGGACAATACATGAACAAGGAAAGAAGAATGCAGAATTTGAGACTAGGAGTAATTTGAATGTGAAGGTGAGTGTGACTATGGGATTAAATGAATTTTCCAAAGAGTTTTAAAGGAAATCTCCAGTGGGATGTGATTGGGAGTGTAGTGGCTATTATTTGAAAGGATATAAATGTTATTATACTTGTTAACCATAATCATTAAAATGTTCTCTTTGTATTACTTTTGAAGTTTCTTCTGATACATGCTATGTGTAATTCTTTAAATATAAGTTTGATATGTTAAAAGTCTTACGTTTTAGTGATCTTGTATCATTGCCAATCCCGTGTGCACACACTACACATACTTTACATAACCCCAAACTTCTAACCATTATCTCTCCAACTACCAACATTGGGAAACTTGAACATTTAGTGTTCATTTTGAAAAAAAAAATCTTCTAAAAACTCCATAAATGTATTTTGCATATAAAAACAAAACCTTCATTATCAAACCACGAGTTTTTCATCTCTTCGTACTGCCTCAAAAATACCCCTTTTCTCTACAAATGAGAGTGGTTCTTCTTTTGAAAATTAGTACATTAAATTTGCTGGATGCTATGAATCAGAAAACAATGAGACTAGCTGGATAGAAGACTTATCCATTGAAGAGAGGGAGCTAATGTAGTGGCAGTATGGTTGGGTAGATGATGAAAAAGAGGCTAGGAAAGTAAAGAAGAAGAAGAAGAAGAAGAAGAAGAAGAAATTAAAGAAAAAATAGAGCAAAAGATAACCAAGAAGAGGTTATAGGTGGATATGAACATCTAGAATGTTTTGTTTGTGTCTGTGGGTATTACTTTTTGATGTAGGTGGAGTAGTTATTGTTGCTGTGGTGATTTTGATGTTGTTGTGGTGTTGTTGCTGTTGATAATGTGGTGCTGTTTGTGGAGTTTTTTTTTTGTATTGTGTCATTAGTGTGTCTGTGGGTGGTGTTGTGTAGTTTTTATGTCTTGTGAATCAATGGAACTTGTATTTTCTATCTACCTAGCATCTCTTTATCTGTTAGTGTCAATAAATTTAGAAAATAGTAAAAACAAGAGAGAAAAAGAAATGAAAAAAATGAAGGTAGTGTAATTACCTTAGAGTAGTGAAAATAGTGAAAACATTTGAATACAAATATAAAATAAAAGGTAGTATAATTACCATAGAATAGTTTAAGTAGCTTAAGCTACTGCCTTTTGCATACACCACTGTGAGTGCCTACACATGTCAGACCTATAAATTATCAATCTAACAAATATAAGGACAATAACAAATAACAAGCACAGATACGTAATAGAGTACTAACAGCAGTAACACTAACACATTAGTCGCACTAACATTTTAGTCACACTATGTCACACCCCAAAATCCAGCAATCGATAGCTTGACCAATTACTAGATTCTAAGTAGTGCAGGTCGGGGAATCCAAAAATTCTAGCCCACAAATAGCCAAGCCGTAGACAAATTCTGGCTCAGCTATTCACATATAACAATAATCATCAGAGTAAAGAATAAACAATAACAATATAACGCGGAAGAAAAATACATATATATTTATATACATATCAGATAAAAATGTAATACAACATCTCTAATAAAAGTTTAGCGACACATACTGAGAACACCTACAAAAATGTAAAACCAAAGTAAATCTGCAGCGGCAAAATCTATCTCTGAACTGGCTACCCATGCGGCAGTCCAAGCTAGTCAACCTCTGAAATGATTAAAATGCGAGAGTGAGCAAACAACGAGCTCACTAATCCAACAAAACTAAATAACTTACTAACAACTGGTACTGAAAAAATATAGTAGAGATAAAAGTAATATAAAGCAGGTAAAAATAATCTAGCATAATAATAAGTGACCATAACAGATACAGAGTTGATAAGGAAAGGAAATAGAGTTGATGAGAGGAGAGAATAGAGAAGGAATGTGAGAAGAGTATAGGGAAGAGAATGTGAGAAGAGTATAGGGAAGAGAATGTGATGGTATGTTAATATGCGATGCCATGATGTGAAGTGATGACTAGGATAATCCCATACTTATCCTAGATGCAGTGAAATGTTATAATGAGCAGGGATATTCCGATAAATATCCCCTAATACAGAATGATTTAGTGTTTTAAAAGTGTACGCGATCCTATTACAATGCTTGTTGATCAACCGCTAACGTCTAATTTCTTAAAGAGATCAGTAAAGGGATACACAGGTACGATTTGGTAAAGCTCGACCAAGCTAGGATGGTCGCACTTGATCAAAGTGGATATGGGTGTATCAACCCTCGGAACAATAGTCGGAACATTTTAAGAAATTTTAACCTCACCGTGGAATAAGTTGGGATCTCCATGACTCTGCCTCATACCATTCCACACTCCGGAGTGGCTGTACTAGGTATGATAGTGCCATTCCCAATATTACCGTGTCTTTTAACCCGATCATACGGACTCCTTGGATCCTATTGGAGGTCAACCAAAACGGAGTGTTCGTGTATCCAATCTTAATAAGTTTTGAAAGATGTGATAAAAGTTATTAAGGTGCAACCGATGCACAAGAGAGCAACATAGCTGCCGCTCACACGGCAACACAAATCAGGATGAATAGGGACTCGGTTACACCGACTATGCATAGCCAACACAGTAACCTAATCGTCATTACATTCAACCCAACAATCTCTTAAGGCTGGAAGGGGAATTCCTGGGCAAGCCACGAGAATGCTAACCCAACCACCACTAACTAAACTCAGGTCCTATGCAAACCATAACCCAACTCCAAAATTAATTACAACCCAACTACAGGCTAACAATATAAACCGAGTAATTCCTAGGTTAAAATATAGTTAATCACAAAACATCTCTAAGCTCAATATAACTCTCTAAAACAATACTCAGAAACTAGTATAAAAACTTTGAAACGAAGGAATAAAACTTGTCTAAAGACAATCCCGAGTCCTGCGGAAATCCAACTCGGAAAACCAACTAAATCCACAGAACGGCAATCGGAACGGCTGACAAGCTAACACAATCACCAAGAACAACAAACAACCAATCAATTCAAGAAAACAAAAGTAAACCCAAACCCTAGAATCACAAATCACAAATTGGAAAGGAAAGGGGCAATACTCACCCATGGAAAGGCGAGGAAGTCCGCCCAACAACAATGCCAAGCACTGAGGAATCGAGGGAATTAAAGTGAGGGAGAGGGAGAGTGGTGAGTGAGAGAGAAAATTGAGAGAAAGAGAGAAGAGGAATGAATATGAAAACCAAAAAGGATAAAACACCCGCCAAGTCGCTCGAACGACAAGGAAGTCGTTTAAATGGACAAGGAAGGACACTAAAAGGACACAAAAGTCGTTCGAATGGACCCAGAAGTCGTTCGAACGCCTAGGAAATCATGGGCCAAAATCAAGGGGGAATGCCACTTCATTTGATAGGTTGTTTGAACGACCTATCAAACGACTGAGAGATCTCAGGCAATTCCTAAGACGATCTCAATCCAAAGGATCACCCCGGACACCCTGGAAACACAACGGACCACCATCACTACCACACAAACACTACTTCAAGCCCAAGAAAAGTTTTCCAAAGTAGAAACACCACCTCCACCGCCTCACAGCCACAAAAACGCCTAAACCCCCAAAAATGAATCTTTTCCTCGGGAAAGTCCAGAAACTTAGCGGCCAACCCAACGGCTCACCGGAACTACACCAAACCACACACATATCAAACAAACATCACTACCAACCCATCTAGGGGTTCCTAAGGCCACAACGCCACCTCCTCCTCCGAATAACCTCTGAACTGCCAAAATTAGAAAAGAAATCTAATACTAAACCACCGAAAGGAATACATGAATGCATAATGGATGTAAGAGTACATGCGGAAAATAAATGCGGAACTTAACGTGAAGGAAAGGAATCTAATATGCCGATGATATAAATAATAGGAATATATAAGAGGAAATAGAATATGAGTGACTATTAGGAATAAATAAAATACGGGTCATTACAATCTACCCCCCTAAATAAAATTTTCCTTCAAAATTAAACGCATACCTCATCCTGAGAATAAAAGTTGATAGTGCCTCCTCACATCAGCCTCAAACTCCCAGGTAGCCTCCTTTGGACCATGGTGACTCCACTAGACTTTCACAAATGGAATAACCTTGTGGCAAAGAACCTTTTCCTCGTGATCCAAAATATACTCCGGATGCTCAAGATACGAGGCATCATCCCAAACCTTTATCGGTTCCCAGTCAATCATGTGTGTAGGGTCCCGCTCGTGCTTCCTCAACATAGAAACATGGAAGACGCTATGAACTCCGTTCAGCTACGGCGGTAATGCCAAACGGTATGCTAACTCTTCAACTCTGTACAGAATCTTAAATGGACCAATATATCTCGGAGAAAGAATCCCCTTCTTTCTGACACACATCACGCCCCTCATCGGTGAAACTTTCAGCAAAACATGATCCCCGATTCGAAACTCTAGGGGTCTCCTGTGGATGTCGGCATAACTCTTCTATCGGCTCTGTACTGTATGTAACCAATCCCTGATGGAAGTAACTACCTCAGTAGCCTCCCGAACCAAGTCTGGTCCCAGCAAGCTCTGCTTACCAACCTCTGCGCAACACAAAGGTGATCTGCATGGTATACCATATAAAGCCTCGCAAGGTGCCATCCCGATGCTCGACTGAAAGGTGTTGCTCTACGCGAACTCAGCCCAATGTAAATACTCGTCCCAGCTGCCCTTAAAGTCTAAAACACAAGCTCGAAGCATGTCCTCAAGAATCTGGTTGACTCGCTCTGTCAGACCGTCGGTCTGAGGGTGAAATGCTGTACTGAAATCCAGTTTAGTATCCATAGCTTACTGAAAACTCTTCTAAAATTTGCTGGTAAACCTGGCATCTCTATCTGACACAATAAACAATGGAACCCCATGTAAATGAACAATCTCCCTCACATATATCCTGCTCAACTAGTCTGTAGTGATAGTCGTTCGAACCGGAATGAAATTTGCCGATTTTGTAAATCGGTCCACAATCACCCAAATAGAATCGTGTTGTTTCTTCGTCCGCGGTAAACCCGATATGAAGTCCATCGTCACATGCTCCCATTTCCACTCTGGAATAGGTTTGGGTTTAAGCTGTCCCACCAGTTTCTGATTCTCGGCCTTCACCTGTTGCCAAGTTAGGCATTTGGAAACAAAATCAACTATCTCGTACTCCATATTGTCCCACCAAAAATGCCTCTTCAGGTCTTGGTATATCTTCGTACTACCTGGATGAATGGTGTATCTCGAACCATGAGCCTCACTCAAAACCTCACATTTCAGCACCTCAAAATCTGGCATGCATAATCTGCCCCTGTATCTGATGATGCCATCTGAACTAACTGTCCAATCAGGTCCGGTGTCGTCTGAAGCCCAAGACTGTAATCGTTCGTCCATCTACTGCACATCTATAATCTAAGAAATCAAAGTCGGCTGAACTCTCTGATTTGTAATGAGACCACCCGTAGTCTTAGAATCCAAAATCGACCCGAACTCTGCAATGTCGTTAAGCATCTTCCACTCACGAATCATCAGACGTGCAAGTAATCCTCTTGGCAAACGGCTCAAAGCGTCAGCCACCACATTCAAATTCCAGGGTGATACTGCCAATCCATATTGTAGTTCTTTAGAAATTCCATCCACCTGCGTCGTCTCATGTTCAGCTCCTTCCGAGAGAAAAGATACCGCAAACTCATGTGATTAGAAAAGAGCTCGAATCTCTCCCCGTATAAGTAGTGTCTCAACATCTTCAGCGCATAAACCACCATTGTCAACTCGAGATCATGAGTAGGATAATTCCTCGCGTGTACCTTAAGCTGTCTCAAAGCAAAAGCCACCATCTTGCCCTCTTGCATCAAAACACAGCCAAGTCTACTAAGCGATGCATCACTGTATACTCTATACCTCTACCCGTTAGATGGAACAATCAGAACTGGTGTTGTCGTCAAACTGTTCTTCAACACGGCAAAAGCTAAAGAACACCTGTCGTCCCAAAGAAACCGAATGTCTTTCTGTGTCAAACGAGTCAGAGGAGCTACAATCCGCGAAAACACCTCAATGAATCTGCGATAATAACCCGCCAAACCCAGGAAACTGTGAGTCTCTGTAACGCTCCTTGCCAGTGCCCAATTTGTGATAGCTGTAACCTTGGAAGGATCCACTCCAATTCCATACTTGGGCACTACGTGCCCTTAGAATTTCACCTCCTGGTGCCAAAACTCACGCTTTTTAAACTTTGCAAATAATGCGTTCTCCCGCAATGTCTGTAAAGCGGTTCTCAAATGCACCTCGGGCTCTACCTCAGTCCTCGAATATATCATAATGTAGTCGACGAAAACAATGACGAACCGGTCAAGGAAAGGGCCGTAAACACGGTTCATCAAATCCATAAAAGCTAAGGGCGCGTTCGTCAAACCAAACGGCATCTCTCGAAACTCATAGTGTCCGTAACGAGTCCGAAAGGCTATCATCGAAACATCAGCTGTCCTGACCCTCAGCTGGTGGTAACCCAATCTGAGATCAATCTTTAAAAAGAACTGTGCTCCCTGAAGCAGGTCAAACCAGTCCACGATCCTCGACAACAGATATCTATTCTTGATCGTGACTTTGTCGAACTCACGGTAGTCAATACACAAACGCATCAAACCGTCTATCTTCTCTGCGAACAAAACTGGAGCTCCCCATGGCGAAGTACTCGGTCGAATAAATCCCTGACCCATCAACTCAGAAATCTGATCCTTCTGCTCTTTCAGCTCAATGGGTGCCATACAGTACGGTGACTTCAAAATCGGTGTTGTGCCCAGAACAAGATCTATGCCAAAATCAATCACTCTCATTTGCGGTAAGCCAGGAATCTGCCAGAAAATGTCAGAATAATCGCAAACTTCTGGAATAGAGCTAACGTCCACGCCCGAGGACCCTAACTCTAAGAAATCAAATAAGACATCCCCTGACTGTACAGGTTTTGAACAAGAGAACATGAATCGCCTCTCACCGGGAATATGAAAGGTAGTCGTCTTCTCGAAGCAGTCTAAAGTGACCCGGTGCGTCGACAACCAATCCATGCATAGGGTGATGTCAAACTCATGCATCGGCAAAACTAATAGGTCTGTTGTGAGGATTCGACCACAAAGAACTATTGGGCAATCTTTACATATATGTGAGATAGACACCGAGGAATATAAAGGAATACCAACGAAAACCTCGACAATCAATAAAGAAGACTCAAAGCCAATAATGCAGTGAAATGCAGATGCGATGAATGAATGTTATGCACCAGAATCGAAATGGACATGAGCGGGCGAAAAAAAGAACTCGATCGTACCTTCCACCACAGGTGGAGCGGTACGAGCATTTTGCCTCCACACAGCAAACACTCTGCCCTGCCCTCGGCCCTGCTGCTGACCCGAATGCTGCGGTCTCTGTATACCCGGAGGACCCAGAACCATCTGTCTGCCCTGTAGACCCTGAAACTGTTTCTGTAGAAACTGCTAAACCTGAGGAACCTGTTGCGGTCGTGGCTGGAACCAATTGGACCCTGAAACTGTCGTAGTGGTTGCTGACCTCTGTTTGGTTGGGGATAGAGCTTCTAAACATGCCCAATTCCCTCGAAGTTTCAGCAAGTGCGAGGAGAAAGTTGTGCCCTCTCTAAATACTGTCCGCCCGTTGCCCGAACTGGAGTACCCTAAAATCTTTGCCTCTTCGAACTCAAGCTGTCATACTGTGTCTGAGCCGCCTTGCCCTTGTCGGGCCTTGTATCCTGTCTCACTGGTTTCCTTGTGTCTCTGGACCTGCGATCCTCTGCTTTGATTTATTCTAAAGCTAACGTTTTAGACAAAACCTCCCTGTAAGTACTGGCACCGGAGGAGAACAAGAACCTCCTTAAGAAAGGATGAAGACCTCTCAAAAAATTCAATTTCTTCTGTTCCTCATCCTGGAAAATAAATGGTACGTAACGAGCGAGATTGTTAAACCTCTGATCAAATCGAGCCACACTCATATCACCCTGCTCAAGTATGCACAACTTAGAAATGCAGAAGTCCTTGTAGCTCTGCGAAAACTACAGATCGAAGAAACACTCCTGGAATGACGACCAAAGAATAGGAGACTCCAAAACCGTCCTCTTGGCCATATCCTACCAATAATCTGCCTCGCCCTGAAGTAGGTAAGCTGCAAGTGTCACCTGCCGATCGTAGGGAGACTTCATCGCGTCCATGGTCTTCTCTATAGACCTGAACCATGCCTCGGCCTCTGAAGGAATTAATGTGCCAGAAAAAGTAGGGTGCTTGTATCTTTGAAGTTGCTCTAAGTAACTATTCCCCCTGTGTACTGGGCTCCTAGCCTGCTGAAAGAAAGCGACAGAATTCTCCATGAACTGCTTCACCACTGCTGAGACGCCTGAAGCTGCTGGAACAGGTAAAATATCTGGATGCCCTGGAAGCACTGGAGTAAGCGGGGAACTCTGATGAATCTGAACCCCTGGTACTACTCTCACACCAACCCTAGCCTCAGAAACTATCGGCTCTGCCTGAGGGATCGAAACAAACCTCGAACTCTCCTGACTAACCACTAGCTCGTTAGCCACTACTCCACTGCGCAAACCCTGACGAACACCTCCACGGATACCCCCACGGGTCCTAGCACGACCTCTGCCTCTGCCACCTCTAGCCATCTGTCACGAATAAGGAAACACAACTCAAGAACGGATAGGAAAGGATTAGGAATAGGAAAGGAATACACTAAAGCATGAAATCTGAAAGGAATCGATCCAAATTCTATCTAAAGAATAACTCGTCATATGATTTGCAATAATAGAGATAAGGAATAACCTTACGCTCAGATACTAAGCCTGTCACGCCCCAAAATTCAATAATCGATAGCTTGGCCAATTACTAGATTCTAAGTAGTGCAGGTCGGGGAATCCAAAGATTCCACCCCAGAAATAGCTAAGTCGCAGACAAATTTTAGCTCGGCTATTCTCATATAGTAATAATCCTCAGAGTAAAGAATAAACAATAACAATATAACTCTAAAGCAAAAGACATATATATACATATCAGATGAAAATGTGATACAACATCTCTAATAAAAGCTTAGCGACATAAGCTGAGAACACCTATAAAAATCTAGAACCAAACAAAATTTGCAACGGCAAAATCTGTCTCTGAACTGGCTACCCACACGGAAGTCCAAGCTAATCAACCTCTAAAATGGTTAAAATGCAAGAGTGAGCAAACAACGAGCTCAATAATCCAACAGAACTAAATAACTTACTAACAACTGGTATTGAAAAAATAGAGAAGAGGTGAAAGTAATATATAATTGGTAAATACAATCCAGCAAAATTATAAGTGACCATAACAATACAGAGTTGATAAGGAAAGGAAATAGAGTTGATGAGAGGAGAGAATAGAGAAGGAATGTGAGAAGAGTATAGGGAAGAGAATGTGAGAAGAGTATAAAGAAGAGAATGTGATGGTATGATAATATGCAATGCCATGATGTGAAGTGATGACTACAATAATCTCATACTAATCCTAGATGCACTGAAATGTTATGATGAGCAGGGATATTCCCATAAATATCCCCTAATGCAAAATGATTCAGTGCTTTAAAAGTGTACGCGATCCTATTACAATGCTTGTTGATCAAACCCTAACGTCAAATTTCTTAAAGAGATCCGTAAAGGGATACACAGGTAAGATTTGGTTAAGCACAACAAAGCTAGGATGGTCGCACTTGATCAAAGTAGATATGGGTATATCAACCCTCAGAACAATAGTCCGAACATTTCAAGGAATTTCAACCTTACCGTGGAATAAGTTGGGATCTCCATGACTCTGCCTCATACCAATTCCCACTCAGGAGTGGTTGTACAAGGTATGATAGTGCCATTCCCAATCTCACCGTGTCTTTTAACCTGATCTTACGGACTCCTTGGATCCAATCAGAGGTCAACCGAAATGGAGTGTTCGTGTATCCAATCTCAATAAGTTTTGAAAGATGTGATAAAAGTTATTAAGGTGCAACCGGTGCACAAGAGAACAACACAGCCGCCGCTCACATGATAATACAAATCAGGGTGAATAGGAACTCGGTTGCACCGACTATGCATAGCCGACACAGCAACCTAACCCTTACTACATTCAACCCAAGAATCTTTTAAGGCTGGAAGGAGCATTCCTAGGCAAGCCACGAGAACGCTAACCCAACCACCACTAACTAAAGTCAAGTCCTATGCGAGCCAAAACCCAACTACAGGCTAACAATATAAACCGAATAATTCCTATATTAAATTATAATTAATCACAAAACATCTCAAAGCTCAATATAACTCTCTAAAGCAATACTCAAAAACTAGTATAGAATCTTAGAAATGAAGGAATAAAACTTGCCTGAAGACAATCCCGAGTCTCGCGGAAATCCAACTCGGAAAGCCAACTAAATCCACTGAACGGCAAAAGGAATGCCTGACAACCTAGAACAATCACCAAGAACAACAAACAACCAATCAATTCAAGAAAACAAAAGTAAACCCAAACCCTAGAATCACAAATCACAAATTGGAAAGGAAAGGGGTAATACTCACCTATGGAAAGATAAGGAAGTCCGCCCAACAACGACGCCAAACACTGAGGAATCACGGGAATTAAGTGAGGGAGAGGGTGAATGGAGGGTAAGAGAGTGAATTGAAAGAGAGAGAGAGAAGAGGAATGAAAGTAAAAACTCAAAAGGATAAAACACCCGCCAAGTCGCTCGAACGACAAGGAAGTCGTTTGATTGGATAAGGAAGGACACTGAAAGGATACAAAAGTCATTCGAATAGACCCAGAAGTCGTTCGAATGACTAGGAAATTATGGGCCAAAATCCAGGGGGAATGCCACTTCGTTTGATAGGTCGTTCGAACGACCTATCAAACGACTGTGAGATCTCAGGCAATTCCAAAGTCCCTCTCAAACCAAAGGATCACCCCGGACACACCGAAAACACCACAGACCACCACCACTACCACACAAACACTACTACAAGCCCAATAAAGGTTTTCCAAAGTAGAAACACCACCTCCACCGCCTCATGAACACCAAAACGCATAAACCATAAAAGGAAATCTTATCCAAGAGAAAGTCCGAAAACTTACCGGCCAACCCAACGGTTCACCGGAACCACACCAAACAACAAACACATCAAAAAACATCACTACCAACCTATCAAGGGGTTCCCAAGGCCACAACGCCACCTCCTCCTCCGAATATCCACCGAACCGCCAAAACTACAAAAAGGAATCTAATAATAAACCACCAAAAGGAATAAATGGATGCATAATGGATGAATAGACTAGATAAAAGAGTATATGCGGAAAATGAATGCAAAACTTAACGTGAAGGAAAGGAATTTAATATGTCGATGATATAAAGAATAGAAATATATAAGCGGAAATGAAATATGAGTGAATATTAGGAATAAATAAAATACGGGTCATTACAATCTACCCCCCTAAAAAACTATTCGCCCACGAAATTAAACGCATACCTCATCCTGAGAATTAAAGTTGATAGTGCCTCCTCACATCAGCCTCAAACTCCCAGGTAGCCTCCTCTGGACCATGGTGACTTCACAGGACTTTCACAAATGGAATAACCTTATGGCGAAGAACCTTTTCCTCGCGATCCAAAAAATACTCCGGATGCTCCAGATACGAGGCATCGTCTCAAACCTTTATCGGTTCCCAGTTAATCACGTGAACTCTTCTCAGCTGCGGCGGCAACGCCAAACGCTATGCTAACTCTACAACTCTGTCTAGAATCTCAAACGGGCCAATATATATCAGAGCTAGCTTCCCCTTCATGCTGAAATGCATCACGCCCCTCATCGGTGAAACCTTCAGCAAAACATGATCCCCGATCCGGAACTCTAGCGATCTCCTGCGTATGTCGGCGTAACTCTTTTGTCGGCTCTGTGCAGTACGCAACCGATCCCTGATGGTACTAACTGCATCAGTAGTCTCCCGAACCAAGTCTGGTCCCAGTAAGCTCTGCTCACCAACCTCTGCCCAACTCAAAGGTGATCTGCATGGTCCACCATATAAAGCCTCGTAAGATGCCATCCCGATGCCCGACTGAAATGTGTTGTTGTACGCGAACTCAGCCCAATGCAAATACTTGTCCCAGTTGCCCTTGAAGTCCAAAACTCAAGCTTGAAGCATGTCGTCAAGAATCTTGCTGACTCGCTCTGTCTGACCGTCGGTCTGAGGGTGAAATGTTGTACTGAAATCCAGTCTAGTATCCATAACTCGCTGAAAACTCTGTCAAAATTTCCTGGTAAACCTGGCATCTCTATCTGACACAATAAACACACTAGAACCCCGTGTAAATCAACAATCTCCCTCACATATATCCTACTCAACTCGTCAGTTGTCAAAGTCATTCGAACCGGAATGAAATGTGCCGATTTGGTCAATCGCTCCACAATCACCCAAATAGAATCGTAATGTTTCTTCGTCCGCGGTAAACCCAATATGAAGTCCATCGTCATATGCTCTCATTTCCAATATGGAATAGGTAAGGGTTTAAGCTGTACCACCAATTTCAGATGCTCGGCCTTCACCTGTGTCCAAGTTAGACATTTGGAAACAAAATCAGCTATCTCACGCTTCATATTGTCCCACCAAAAATGTCTCTTCAGGTCTTGGTACATCTTCGTACTACCTGGATGAATGGTGTATCTCGAACCATGAGCCTCACTCAAAACCTCACATTTCAGTACCGCGGAATCTGGCATGCATAATTTCCCCTGTATCTGATGCTGCCATCTGAGCTAACTGTCCAATCAGGTCTGGTGTCGTCTAAAGCCCAAGACTGCAATCTGTCGTCCAGCTGCTGCACCTCTATAATCTGAGAAATCAAAGACGGCTGAACTCTCTGATTTGTAATGTGACCACCCGTAGTCTGTGAATCCAAAATCAACCTGAACTCTGCAATGTCGCAAAGCATCGTCCACTCACAAATCATCAGACGTGCATGTATTCCTCTAGGCAAACGGCTCAAAGCGTCGGCCACCACATTCAACTTTCCGGGGTGATGCTGCCAATCCACATCGTAGTCCTTCTGAAATTCCATCCACTTGCGTTGTCTCATGTAAACCTCCTTCTGAGAGTAAAGATTTCGCAAACTCTTATGATCAAAAAAGAGCTCTAATCTCTCCCCGTATAAGTAGTGTCTCCAGATCTTCGGCGCATAAACCACCACTGCCAACTCGAGATCATGAATAGGATAATTCCTCTCATGTACCTTAAGCTGTCTCATAGCGTAAACCACCACCTTGCCCTCCTGCATCAAAACACAACCAAGTCCACTGAGCAATGCATCACTGTATTCTCTATACCTCTGCCTACTGGATGGAACAATCAGCACTGGTGTTGTTGTCAATCAATTCTTCAACTCGGCAAAAGATAAAGAACACCTGTCATCCCAAACAAACCAAACGTCCTCCTGTGTCAAATGAGTCCGAGGAGCTATAATCTGTGAAAACCCCTCAATGAATCTGCGATAATAACCTGCCAAACCCCGTAAGCTGCGAATCTCGATAACGCTCGTCGGCTGTGCCCAATATGCGACTGCTGTAAACTTGGAAGAATCTACTGCAATTCCATACTTAGACACCACGTGCCCAAGAAATTTCCCCTCCTGCAACAAAAACTCACACTTTACAAACTTCGCAAATAATGCGTTCTCCCGCAAAGTCTGTAAAGCCATCCTCAAATGCTCCTCGTGCTCTGCCTCAGTCCTCGAATATATCAGAATGTCATCGACAAATACAATGAGGAACCGTACAAGGAAAGGGATGAAAACATGGTCCATCAAATCCATAAAAGCTTTTGGCGCATTCGTCAAGCTGAACGGCATCACTCGAAACTCATAGTGTCCGTAACGAGTCCGAAAGGCTATCTTCGAAACATCAGCTCTCCTGACCCTCAGCTGGTGGTAACCCGATCTGAGATCAACCTTTGAAAAGAACTGCACTCCACGAAGCTGGTCAAACAAGTCCTCGATCCTCGACAACAGATATCTGTAGTTGATCGTGACTTTGTTCAACTCACGGTAGTCAATAGACAAACGCATCGAACTGTCTTTCTTCTTTGCGAACAAAACTGGAGCTCCCCATGGTGAAGTACTCGGTCGAATAAATCCCTGACCCATCAACTCAGAAATCTGATCCTTCAGATCTTTCAGCTCAATGGGCACCATACGGTACGGTACCTTCAAAATTGTGATGTACCCAGAACAAGATCTATGCCAAAATCAATCGCTCTTATTGGCGGTAAGCCGGGAATCTGCCGAAAATGTTAGAATAATCGCAAACTTCTGGAATAGAGCTAACATCCACGCCCGAAGACCCTATCTTTAAGAAAGCTAATAAGCCATCCCCTGACGGCACAGGTTTCGAACTAGAGAACTCAAATCGCCTCTCACCGGGAATACGAAAGGTAGCCGTCTTCTCGAAGAAGCCTAAAGTGACCCGGTGCGTCGACAACCAATCCATGCCTAGGATGATGTCAAACTCATGCATCGGCAAAACTAATAGGTCTGCTGAGAGGATTTGACCACAAACAACTATCGGCCAATCTCTACATATACGTGAGATAGACACCGAGGAATCTAAAAGAGTACCCATGAAAACCTCGTCAATCAATAAAAATGACACAAAGCCAACAATGCAGAGAAATGCAGAAGCGATGAATGGATGCGATGAATGAATGTGATGCACAGAATCGAAAAGGACATGAGCGGGCGAATAAGAGATATGGATCGTGCCTTCCACCACAGGTGGAGCGGTGTGAGAATCTTGCCTCCACATAGCAAACACCCTGCCCTGCCCTCGGCCCTGCTGCTGACCCGAATGCTGCGGTCTTTGTATTCCTTGAGGACCCAGAACCATCTGTCTGCCCTGTGGACCCTAAAAGTGCCTCTGTGGAAACTGTAGGACCTGAGGAACCTACTGCGATCGTGGCTGGTAACTAACTGGACCCTAAAACTGCCGTAACGGCTGCTGACCTCTATCAGGTTTGCGACAAAGATTCCTAACATGCCCAATTCCCCCGCAGTTCCAACAAGTTTGAGAAGAAAGTTGTGCCCTCTCAAAATACTGTACGCCCGTAGCCTGAACTGGAGTACCATCAAATCTCTGCCTCTTCGAACCCAAGCTGTCATACTGTGTCTGAGCAGCCTTGCCCTTGTCGGGTCCAGTATCCTGTCTCACTGGGTTCCTCCCATCTCTGGACCTGCGATCTTTTGCCGTGTTTTATTTTAAAGCTAACGCTTTAGACAAAACCTCCCTGTAAGTACTGGCACCGGAGATGATCAAGAACTTCCGGAAGAAAGGATGAAGACCTCTCAAAAACTTCAACCTCTTCTATTCCTCATCCTAAACAATAACGGTATGTAACGAGCGAGCTCATTAAACCTATGATCATATCGAGCCACACTTATATCACCCTGCTCAAGTGTGTAGAACTCAAAAATGCAAGCGCCTTTGTAGCTCTGCAGAAAGTACTGATCAAAGAAACGCTCCTGGAATGATGACTAAATAATAGGAGACTCCAAAACCGTCATCTTGGCCATATCTCACCAATAATCTGCCTCGCCCTGAAGTAGGTAAGCTGCAAGTGTCACCCGCTGATCGTCGGGACATTTCATCGCGTCCAAGGTCTTCTCTATAGAACTGAACCATGCCTTGGCCTCTGAAGGAATTAATGTGTCAGAAAAAGTAGGGTGCTTGTATCTATAAAGTTGCTCTAAGTAACTGTGCCCCCTGTGTACTGGGCTCCTAGCCTACTGAAAGGAAGCGACACAACTCTCCATGAACTGCTTCATCTCTGCTGAGATGCCAGAAGCTGCTGGAACCGGTGAAACATCTGGATCCCCTGGAAGTACTATAGTAAGCGAAGAACTCTGATGAATCTGAACCCCTGGTGCTACTCCCACACCAACCCCAGCATCAAAAACTATTGGCTCTGCCTGGAGGATCGAAATAGACCCCGAACTCTCCTGACTAACCACTGGCTCATTAGCCACTACTCTACTGGGAAAACCTTGGCGAACACCTCCACGGATACCCCCACGGGTCCTAGCGCGACCTCTGCCTTTGCCACATGTAGCCATCAGTCACGAATAAGGAAACATAACTCAAGAACTGATAAAAAAGGATTAAGAATAGTAAAGGAATACGATAAAGCATGAAATCCGAAAGGAATCGATCCTAACTCTATCTAAAGAATAACTTGTCATATGATTTGCAATAATAGAGATAAGGAATAACCTTACGTTTTGATACCAAGTATGTCACGCCCCAAAATCCAGTAATCGATAGGTTGACAAATTACTAGATTCAAAGTCGTACAGGTCGGGGAATTCAAAGATTCTACCCCACAAATAGCCAAGTCGTAGACAAATTCTGGCTCGGCTATTCACATATAAAAATAATCATCAGAGTAAAAAATAAACAATAATAATATAACGCTGAAGCAAAAGACATATATATACATATCAGATGAAAATGTGATGCAACATCTCTAATAAAAGCTCAGCGACACATGTCGAGAATACCTACAAAAATCTAAAACCAAAGAAAATCTGCAGCGGAAAAATCTATCTCTAAACTGGCGACACACGCGACAGTCCAAGATAATCAACCTCTGAAATGGTTAAAATACAAAGTGAGCAAACAACGAGCTAAATAATCTACCAGAACTAAATAACTTACTAACAATTGGTACTGAAAAAATAGAATAAAGATGAAAGTAATATTGAACTGGTAAATACAATCTAGAAAAATAATAAGTGACCATAACAGATACAGAGTTGATATGGAAAGCAAATAGAGTTGATGAGAGGAGATAATAGAGAAGGAATGTGAGAAGAGTGTAGGGTAGAGAATGTGAGAAGAGTATAAGGAAAAGAATGTGATGGTATGATAATATGCAATGCCATGATGTGAAGTGATGACTAGGATAATCCCATACTTATCCTAGATGCAGTGAAATATTATAATGTGCAGGGATATTCCCATAAATATCCCCTAATACAGAATGATTCAGTGTTTTAAAAGTGTATGCGATCTTATTACAATGCTGGTTGATCAACCACTAACGTTTAATTTCTTAAAGAGATCAGCAAAGGGATACACAGGTACGATTTGGTTAAGTTCGACCAAGCTAGGATGGTTGCACTTGATCAAAGTGGATATGGGTGTATCAACCCTCGGAACAATAGTCCGAACATTTCAAGGAATTTCAACCTCACCGTGGAATAAGTTGGGATCTCTATGACTCTGCCTTAAACCATTCCATACTCAGGAGTTGTTGTACTTGGAATGATAGTGCCATTCCCAATCTCACTGTACCTTTTAACCTGATTTACAGACTCCTTGGATCCTATCGGAGGTTAACTGAAATGGAGTGTTCGTGTATCCAATCTCAATAAGTTTTGAAAGATATGATAAAAGTTATTAAGGTGCAACCGGTGCACAAGAGAATAACACAGCCGCCGCTCACACGGTAACACAAATCAGGATGAATAGGAACTCGGTTGCACCGACTATGCATAGCCGACACCACAACCTAACCGTCACTACATTCAACCCAACAATCTTTTAAGGCTGGAAGGGGCATTCCTGGGCAAGCCACGAGAACGCTAACCCTACCACCACTAAGTAAACTCAGGTCCTTTGCGAACCAAAACTCAACTCCGCAATCATTTACAACCCAACTACAGGCTAAAAATATAAACTGAATAATTCCTAGGTTAAATTATAGTTAATCACAAAACATCCCTAAGCTCAATATAGCTCTCTAAAGCAATACTCTGAAACTAGTATAGAAACTTAGAAATGAAGAAATAAAACTCGCCTGAAGACAATCCCGAGTTCTGCGGAAATCCAACTCGAAAAACAAACTAAATCTACTGAACGGCAAAAGGAATGCCTGACAAGCTAACACAATCACCTAGAACAACAAACAACCAATCAATTCAAGAAAATAAAAGTAAACCCAAACCCTAGAATCACAAATCACAAATCGGAAAGGAAAAGGGTAATACTCACCTATGGAAAGGTGAGGAAGTCCGCCCAACAACGACACCAAACACTGAAGAATTGAGAGAATTAAAGTAAGGGAGAGGGTGAGTGGAGGGTGAGAGAGAGAATTGAGAGAAAGAGAAAAGAAGAATGAAAATGAAAACTAAAAAGGATAAAATACCTGCCAAGTCGTTCGAACGACTAGGAAATCATGGGCCAAAATCCTGGGGAAATGCCATTTTGTTTGATAGGTCGTTCGAACGACCAATCAAACGACTGCGTATGATAGGTCGTTCGAACGATCTATCAAATGACTGAGAGATCTCAGGCAATTCCTAAGACCCTCTCAAACCAAAGGATCACCCCGGATACCCCAGAAACACCACAGACCACCACCACTACCACAAAAACCCTACTCCAAGCCCAATAAAGGTTTTCCAAAGTAGAAACACCACCTCCACAGCCTCACGGCCACAAAAATGCTTAAACCCCCCAAAAGGAATCTTTTCCTCGGTAAAGTCCGAAAACTTACCGACCAACCCAACGGCTCACCGGAACCATAGAAAACCACACACGCATCAAGAAAACATCACTACCAACCTATCTAGGGGTTCCCAAGGCCACAACGCCACCTCCTCTCAATATCTACCAAACCGCCAAAACTACAAGAAGGAATCTAATAATAAACCACCAAAAGAAATAAATGGATGCATAATGGATGAAATAGTACATGTGGAAAATGAATGTAGAACTTAACGCGAAGGAAAGGAATCTAATATGCCGATGAGATAAAGAATAGAAATATATAAGCGGAAATGGAATATGAGTGAATATTAGGAATAAATAAAATACGGGTCATTACAATCTACCCCCCTAAAAAAAATTCGACCTCGAAATTAAACGCATACCTCATTCTGTGAATAAAAGTTGATAGTGCCTCCTCACATCAGCCTCTAACTCTCAGGTAGCCTCCTCTGGACCATGGTGACTCTACTTGACTTTCACAAATAAAATAACCGTGTGGCGAAGAACCTTTTCCTCGCGATCCAAAATATTCTCCGGATGCTCAAGATATGAGGCATCGTCCCGAACCTCTATCGGTTCCCAATCAATCACGTGAGTAGGGTTCCGCTCGTACTTCCTCAACATAGAAACATGGAGGACGCTGTGAACTCAGCTCAGCTGCGGCGGCAGCGTCAAACGGTATGCTAACGCTCCAATTCTGTCCAGAATCTCAAATGGGCCAATATATATCGGAGCTAGCTTCCCCTTCATGTTGAAACGCATCACGCCCTTCATTGGTGAAACATTCAGCAAAACATGATCCCCGATCCAAAACTCTAGCGGTCTCCTGCGGATGTCGGCGTAACTCTTCTGTCGGCTTTGTGGTGTACGTAACCGATCCCTGATATTAGTAACTGTCTTAGTAGTCTCCCGAACCAAGTCTGGTCCCCGTAAGCTCTGCTCACCAACCTCCGCCCAACTCAAAGGTGATCTGCATGGTCTACCATATAAAGACTCGTAAGGTGCCATCCTGATGCTCGATTGAAAGGTGTTGTTGCACGCAAACTCAGCCCAATATAAATACTCATCCCAGCTGCCCTTGAAGTCCAAAACACAAGCTCGAAGCATGTCCTTAAGAATCTGGTTGACTCGTTCAATCTGACCGTGGGTCTGCGGGCGAAATGTTGTACTGAAATCTAGTCTAGTATCCATAGCTCGCTTAAAACTCTGCCAAAATTTGCTGGTAAACCTAGCATCTCTATCAGACTCAATAGACACTGGAACCCCGTGAAATTAACTATCTCCCATACATATATCCTGTTCAACTCGTCAGTAGTCATAGTCGTACGAACTGGAATAAAATGTGCCGATTTGGTCAATCGCTCCACAATCACCCAAATAGAATCGTGTTGTTTCTTCGTCCGCGGTAAACCCGATATGAAGTCCATCGTCACATGCTCCCATTTCCACTCTGGAATAGGTAAGGGTTTAGGCTGTCTCGCTAGTTTCTGATGCTCGGCCTTCACCTGTTGGCAAGTTAGACATTTGGAAACAAAATCAGCTATCTCGCGCTTCATATTTTCCCATCAAAAATGTCTCTTCAGGTCTTGGTACATCTTCGCACTGCCTGGACGAATGGTGTATCTCAAACCATGAGCCTCACTCAAAACCTCATATTTCAGTACTTCGGAATCCGAAATTCATAATCTGCCTCTGTATCTGATGCTGCCATCTGAACTAATGTCCAATCAGGTCTGGTGTCGTCTGAAGCCCAAGACTGTAATCTGTCATCCTGCTGCTACACCTCTATATTCCGAGAAATCAAAGACGACTGAACTCTCAGATTTGCAATAAGACCACCCGTAGTCTGTGAATCTAAAATCAACCAGAACTTTGCAATGTTATTAAGCATCATCCACTCAAGAATCATCAGACGCGCAAGTAATCCTCTAGGCAAATGGCTCAAGCGTCGGCCACCACGTTCGCCTTTCCGAAGTGATACTGCCAATCCACATTGTAGTCCTTCAGAAATTCCATCCACCTACCTTGTCTCATGTTCAGCTCCTTCTGAGAGAAAAGGTACCGTAAACTCTTGTGATCAGAAAAGAGCTCGAATCTCTCCCCTATAAGTAGTGTCTCCAGATCTTCAGCGCATAAACCACCGCTGCCAACTCGAGATCCTGAGTAGGATAATTCCTCTCGTGTACCTTAAGTTGTCTCAAAGCGTAAGCCACCACCTTGCCCTCCGGCATCAAAACACAACAAAGTCCACTAAGCGACGCATCACTGTATACTCTATACCTCTGCCCGCTGGATGGAACAATCAGAACTGGTGTTGTCGTCAATCTGTTCTTCAATTTGGCAAAAGCTAAAGAACACCCTTCGTCCCAAACAAACCGAACATCTTTTTGTGTCAAACGATTCAGAGGGGCTACAATCCGCGAAACCCCTCAATGAATCGGCGATAATAACCCGCCAAACCCAGGAAATTGCAAATCTCGATAATGCTCATCGGCTGTGCCCAATCTGCGACTACTGTAACCTTGGATGGATCTACTGCAATTCCATACTTAGACACCATGTGCCCTAGGAATTTCACCTCCAGCTGCCAAAACTCACTATTTTCAAACTTCGCAAATAATGAGTTCTCCCGCAAAGTCTGTAAAGCGGTCCTCAAATGCTCCTCGTGCTCTACCTCAGTCCTCGAATATATCAGAATGTCGTAGACGAATATAATGACGAACCGATCAAGGAAAGGGCTAAAAAAAGGGTTCATCAAATCCATAAAAGTTACGGGCGCGTTCGTCAAACCGAACGGCATCACCCGAAACTCATAGTGTCCATAATTAGTCTGAAAGGCTGTCCTCGAAACATCAGCTGTCCTGACCCTTAGCTGGTGGTAACCCGATCTGAGATTAATCTTTGAAAAGAACTACGCTCCCCGAAGCTGGTCAAACAAATCCTCGATCCACGGTAACGGATATCTGTTCCTGATCGTGACTTTGTTCAACTCACGGTAGTCAATACACAAACTCATCGAACCGTCTTTCTTCTTTGCGAACAAAACTGGAGATCCCCATAGCGAAGTACTCGGTCGAATAAATCGCTAACCCGTCAACTAAGAAATCTGATCCTTCAGCTCTTTCAGCTCAATGGGCGCCATACTGTACGATGCCTTCAAAATCGGTACTGTGCCCAGAACAAGATCTATGCCAAAATCAATTGCTCTCATTGGCAGTAAGCCAGGAATCTGTCAGAAAACGCTGGAATTATCGCAAACTTCTAGAATAGAGCTAACGTCCACGCCCGAGGACCCTAACTCTAAGAAAGCTAATAAGCCATCCCCTGACTGCACAGGTTTCGAACTAGAGAACACGAATCACTTCTCACCTGGAATACGAAAGGTAGTCGCCTTCTCGAAGTAGTCTAAAATGACCCGGTGCGTCGACAACCAATCCATGCCTAGGATGATGTCAAACTCATGCATCGGCAAAACTAATAGGTCTGCTGAGACGATTCGACCACAAACAACTATCGAGCAATCTCAACATATGCGTGAGATAGACACTGATAAATCTAAAGGAGTACCCACAGAAACCTCGTCAATCAATAAAGAAGACTCAAAGCCAATAATGCAGAGAAATGCAGATGCGATGAATGAAAACGATGCACCAGAATTGAAAAGGGCATGAGCGGGCGATTAAGAGATATGGATCGTACCTTCCACCACAGGTGGAGCGGTGCGAGTGTCTTGCCTCCCCACTACAAACACTCCGCCCTGCCCTCGGCCCTGGCCCTGCTGCTGACCCGAATACTGCGGTCTCTGTATACCCTGAGGGCCCAGAACCATTTTTCTGCCCTGCGGACCCTGAAACTGCCTCTCTGGAAACTGCTGAACGTGAGGAACCTGCTGCCGTCGCAGCTGGTAACCAACTGGACCTTGAAACTGTCGTAGCGGCTGCTGACCTCTGTCAGCTTTGGGACAGAGCTTCCTAACATGCCCAATTGACTGAGAGATCTTAAATGACTGAGAGATCTCAGGCAATTCCTAAGACTTTCTCAATCCAAATGATCACTCCGGATACCCTGGAAACACCACGGACCACCACCACTACCACATAAGCACTACTGCAAGCCCAACAAAGGCTTTCCAAAGTAGAAACACCACCCCCACCGCCTCACGGCTGCAAAAATGCCTAAACACCCAAAAATGAATCTTTTCCTCAGGAAAGTCCGAAAACTTAACGGCCAACCCAACGGCTCACCGGAACCACACCAAACCACACACACATCAATCAAACATCACTACCAACCCATCTAGGGGTTCCCATGGCCACAACGCCACCTCCTCCTTCGAATAACCTCCAAACTGCCAAAACTACAAAAAATAATCTAATACTAAACCACCGAAAGGAATAAATGGATGCATAATGGATGAATAGAATGGATGAAAGAGTACATGCGAAAAATGAATGCGGAACTTAACGTGAAGGAAAAGAATCTAATATGCCGATAAGATAAAGAATAGGAATATATAAGCGGAAATGGAATATAAGTGAATATTATGAATAAATAAAATACGGGTCATTACACACTAATATATCAAGCACACAATAAACATTCATTCAAAATACCGCAAAACCATTTGACATTAAGTTATAAAATGTACTTGTTAACATGCAGTCAAAATACTGAGGGCATCCAAAGGCCAAATGTGTTTGGTCAAATGCATACAGTCAAAATATTTATATCACCCAAATGTCAAATGCACCAAAATCATGATCACTAGCTCACTACATAGCCAAACAAGCTAAATCGCCAAATTAAGTCATAGTTTCCAAATCCTGGATTGGAGGCTGAAATGCTTTCTTGTAAGGGTTAGAACTTGAATTTTGTAACTGATGTGCTGATGCCCTAGGTTGCCTTTAAGATTGATGTTGTGTGGATGCTTGAGACTGTCTTGGAGTTTGACAAGCTTGATTTTAGCTTGGGGCTTGACTTGCTTGAGTTTTCCTTGGGGCTTGACTAGCTTGAGATTGCCTTGAAGCTTGACTAGTTTTAGTTTGCCTTGCCACTACAAGAAAAAACACATACGATAGCAATAAAATTATGGCACTTTCTATCGAATGCTATCACAAGTTTACAACTATAGCATTTCTTAAATAAATGCGATTGTGGCATATTTTTCGCATAAAACTCTAACTTATCGCGAGGATTAATTAGCAAAGTCCTTTCTATAGCGTTTGTGTGCGCCATAAATAGCTGTGATTCTTATAGATAATGAAATACTATCGGGTAAAAGTTTTTCTAAAGGCTCAGATTGGTTCGCTGCAAACATGAAACAAATGAAAGCACTTTGCATTTCTAACCGTTTCCATGTGTTTTGTTTGATTTACAATTACAATGTTGTGCCTTTAAAATACTTGCATGTGTTTGGCTTACTTTTTCAAAGTAAACAACTTGCATTTCAATGCAAAAGCTTTTTCTTTTTTTTTACATTTGGTTTCAGTGAAAAATCTCTGCATTAGAGTTTGCATTTAGGATTTTTTATTTGGGAGAGAAAATAGGAGAAAAACAAGAATTTTTAATGGATAAAAAAAATGTAGTTGTCATTTGCATTTGCATAGAAATGCACCTAACTAAACATAAACATCAATATGCAATTAGTTGTACTTGCAATGCATTGTATTCCTGCCTTTATTAAAAAAAATCCCATACTTTTATTGCATTGCATCGTACTTGCAGCGAACCAACTGAGCCTAACTGTTTAAAACCCCCTCATCTCAAGCCTAAAAAATTAAACTTCTTTTTTAAATTACTCCCTCTTCTTTACAAATCCTCTCATCTGCTTCTGGGAACAGTGTTAGACCAAGTTATTGAGAAGTCGAGGAGACGAAAGGTCGAGAAGTTGAGGAGTCGTTCAAGTCTCTTAAGTGTTGGACCTTTGTTATTCTCTCATAAATATGTAACTGTTTAAACATGCACCACCTTTTAATATTCTTGTAACTCAACCATTATAAATTGAACACTCACATCATCAATGGAATGTGAGCACAATTATCCAATTCTACACAGTAATTTAGTTTCCAATATCCTCAAAAAGGTTATCATCAATGGAATGTGAGCACCTACCATGCCTCCAGACACCAATGCATTTACCAATACACCTTCACCATTACCACCACCTATTACTAGCCCGAATCCAATTTCCACATCTGATTCTATCACACCTGACCTACCTCGACATGGAATGATAACTCGAGCACGTGATGGCAGAAGAAAGCCCATAAATAAACTATGCTTACATGTTACTAAGCATCCTTTGCAGGGTCAAGACATCGAAGAACCAACATGTTAGTCCAAAGTTGTCCTTCATCCTTGTTGGCGCAAAACAATGGATGACGAACTTAACGCTGTAATCAAAAATGGTACTTGGACGTTGGTTCCCTCTAAACAGAATCTCAATATTGTCGGTTGCAAGTGGGTATTTCGGGTCAAACGCAAGGCCGATGGCTCCCTCGATCACTATAAGGCACGCCTAGTAGTTAAAGGTTTCCATCAACAAGAAGGGATAGACTACACTGAAACGTTTAGTCCAGTTGTTAAGCCATGTACAATTCAGTTAGTCTTAACCATCGCGATCAATAATGGGTGGCCTCTTCGCCAACTCGATGTACAAAATGCATTTTTGCATGGTGAGCTTAATGAAGAAGTCTATATGAAACAACCTCCAGGGTATGTTGATTCCCGCTTTCCATCACATGTGTGTCGACTTCAAAAATTGTTGTACGGCTTGAAGCAAGCCCTAAGAGCATGGTATTCATGTCTCAGTGCTTTCCTCATCACACTTGGCTTTGCGGGATCCAAAGCTGATACTTCACTCTTCATCAAAACAACTCCAACTTATACAATCTACATTTTAATCTATGTAGATGACATTGTTGTCACTGGTTCTAACACGAAACACATAGACGAGTTAATCACTCAGTTAAACTCGGCGTTTGCAATTAAAGACCTGGGGTCACTGAATTATTTTCTTGGCATCGAAGTTATTAATCAACTTCAAGGTTTGTTTCTTTCTCAAAGAAAATATATTATCGATCTCTTAATCCGAACAAAGATGGATGGCGCAAAACCAGTTCATACTCTCCTGGATGCTCATACCCAATTATCTCAATTTGGTTCAACAAAGTTTTTGGATCCCACACTCTATCGCAGCGTCGTTGGTGCTCTACAATACTTAACCTTCACTCGTCCCGATATTTCTGTTGCTGTTAACAAAGTCTGCCAATATAGGCACGATCCTACAGATGCTCATTGGGTAGCTGTTAAGCGTATATTGCGTTACTTGAAGGAAACACCCACTCTTGGATTATATCTCAAACAATCCAATAACTTTCTTATAGAAGCATACTCTGACTCTGATTGGGCTGGTTGCCCAGATACTCGAAGATCCATAAGTGGTTATGGCATTTTTGTTGGAGGAAACTTAATCTCTTGGAGTGCTCAAAAACAAAAGACGATTTCCAGATCAAGCACCGAAGCTGAGTATAGAGGGCTGGCTACTGCGACCGCTGAAGTAATGTGGATTCAGTCAATCATGAAAGAACTTCGTATTTCCACTTCAACTCAACCTGTACTATGGTGTGACAATTTAGGGGCCACATATCTTACGGCCAATCCAATATTTCATGCTCGAACAAAACACATCGAAATCGACTACCATTTTGTGCGGGAACGGGTTGCTCAACGACTACTACAAGTCCGATTCATTTCCACCAAAGACCAAATTGCGGACATCTTTACGAAGGGACTAAGTACCTCAAGATTTCAGTTCTTAAGGGTCAAGTTAACCATCCAACATCGGACACTCAACTTGCGGGGAGGTGTTAGACCAAGTCATTGAGAAGTCGAAAAGACGAGAGGTCGAGAAGTTGAGGAGTCGTTCAAGTTTCTTAAGTGTTGGACCTTTGTTATTCTCTCATAAATATGTAACTGTTTTAACATGCACCACCTTTTGATATTCTTGTAACACAACCATTATAAATTGAACACTCACAACATCAATGGAATGTGAGCACAATTATCCAATTCTACACAGTAATTTAGTTTCCAATATCCTCAAAAAGGTTATCTCTCTCTCTCTCTCCAATTTTCCAAGTGAATTGAGTCTTGTTTCTGCAATAATTCTAGCAGAAATATTTTGATATACTTAAATATCAAAATATGTACTTCTAGCAAACATACCAAGTTAGACACAATGGCCCTCTTTAGTTCTGATATTACAAGTAGTTAAACATATTTTGATATACTTAAATATGTACTTCTAGTAAGCATTTTATGTTCGAGCTATTGTTTGTGTTTGTTTTTTAACTTTCCTAAATGCCAAATGAAGCTCAAATCTGATATCTACTGATATACATTAAATAATTTGTGCTTTGGTGCTTTTCTAATTCTTAAGATTAAGATCTAAATATTGGGTTCAGATTTCATGGTTAGGAAAATGGATGGATATCTTAGTTGTCAGTCATTGAGAGTGATCTAATTTATGATTTCAGATGTTTTATGTGGGAAAAACCTCCTAATTTTTGTTATAATATTAATTTATGAGAAGGGTTGCTTGGTGGAATTGATTTTCCATCAGCAAGTGGTAAAGTTATTATATAGGTTGATGGTCTTGTGAAAATGCCATTTGTGGAGAGTTCCCAATAAATGATTGGTTGTGTTTTCTGAAAAAAAAATTTGACAGAAAACTTATCCTAAGTTCTAAAAGTTATAAATACAAACAAAACTTTAAACAATTAGATGAAGATAATCTAGAGATTACCGATAAATTTTTTTATTGTTGTGGCTGGGTTGTTCTTGTCGCCGGAGAACTATTAGTTTTCCACAAACTGAGTATGTTTTTTTTTTTTCTCATTGACCCTTGTATTCAGGCAGTCAATATTTTTTCAGATTGTTGGGCTAGCACTAGGAATATTCACTCTTTCCCGATGCACGATCTCACTAACATAATGCCTTGGTCCATTGTCCCATAGTGTCAAGGATAATTGACCACTTCTATCTCAAGCAACCCCATTGTTTTATAATTCACAGTATCTACAGGAACTTCAACTAGGGCTGTAATTTAAAGAATGGCACGGAGATTAGCTGCCTTGAGTTGTAAGTATTTACTTTTTCATGTCTAAGATAATCTATGAGAACTATAAATGTCTTAGGTTTCCAGATATTTTCCCTTGGAGTATTGTAGATCCTTTCATGGTTAACAGGCCAATTAAGAGTTGCACGACATGATTTTAGTAATGAAAAAACCCCTAACGACGACCACTTAAACACTTTAAAAAGGGCAAAGACTCCCATAACCTAAGCAAACCCCTAAGATATGTAAGCCTTCCTGATTTCATACATGGGAGAAGTTTCAAGTTTATGTTATTGAAATAGCATAAAGTTATCTTAGCTCATTTTTCCTCCATTATTCATGTGCTTTTATACGTGATAGGCTGATACATCATGCATTTTCTTAATGATCGCACATTACTTTTGTACCTGATACATCATTCATGTACAAACGTGTCCATCTTTTTAACCATTGATATTCTCTACTACAGTGCATTAATTTCATGAATCGTTCAATCCACAGAGATTTAGACATTAATGAATTCGATGAATCTTCTTGGATTGGGTGGGAGGAGAAAAAGAGGTTGTTTTTTTGCTTTTTTTTTGAGGTTTGTTTTATTGAAAGACAAGAACAAGGCGAGGAAGTAGAGCTATTGGCGATTTCTGCACTGTAGCAATCTCTTTCCCGCATTAGGGGCATTTCTATCTCTTTGGTTTCAGATCTTGTATTCTCTTTTCTCGAGGATTTTTGAAGGTTCGATGGTGGGTTAGGTGGGTGTTAGGTTATAACATAAGCTACTGTAGTAGTACGGTAGTCAAGAAAATTACTTGAATCTAGCCCTCTTCTGGGCTGCTGGTTCTCTTCGTTTTGATCACTACCGAGTAAATTGGATTCCAAATCTCCATTTGGGGACGAGTAGAGCTATTGGAGACATGGTTGGCCGAGGAGGCATCTCCACGCCACCAGTGGAGAAGAATGGTGTTGGCCGTGAAGCTGATTTTGCGAATATGGGTTTGATTTCGAGTGATTGCAAGGAGCATGAGGAGTATTCTCTTATGGAGCTCTTCCACTTAACATTGGGAATACCTGTACCGATCAAGCACAATGCCGAAGTTTCAATTGAAGAGAGAAGGTGTGCGAAACTGATTCTGGAAGCTAGGTTGGATAAACTTGACCCGGTTTCAAGAGAGGAATTTCGAGTACAAATTCTGAAGGGAAAAGGCAAGGAGAAGATTCTTCCACAAAAGAAGACTCATCACTCAACCTTTAATGATCAAAGAGAAGCTAGCAGATTGAAGATGATCACAACCAAATTGAGCACTCGGGATATCAGGCTTCTCTCTGTTGGTATACCAGTTAATAACGGAGATCCTGATGTTACTGATACTGAGCAAAGCTATTATCAACAACTGCTGCTGATTAAAGAAGCTGAAGAGGATCTTATTAGGAGAGCAAGGAGGGACCAAATGACAGCAGAGGAAAAGATGAATGAAAAGCTTAAGGAAGCAAGTGAGCTAAAGACCATAACTGAGGAGGAATTTACACACTCCAAAGTTGCAATGGGAGAACAAAACCTGGGAGATGCTGCCAACACAGGTACACAAGCTTTTTGTGATAATTTTAATGATAGCTTTTCTGACTGTGACTCTGTTGAACCACAAGAGGATAGCCCTATTAACATACCTACTTTCACATGTCTCAAACTTTGTTGTGGAGGAAAAAACACTAGCCCAATCTGTGTTGTGACGAGTAAATTAGTGAAGGAACATTCCCTATGTCAATGCGATTGCAAAATTACAGATAAGACCTCTGAATTGTCAGGGAAAGGTCTACAAGATGAACCCAACCACAAGCCTACCTTTGCTGAAATGATTGGAGCACCATCCAAGGTTAGGAGTACTACAAAGTTGGTTTATACCCCACCTGCTGTTATTGATGGCAAAAGAATAGTACAAATCAACTCTTGTGACTTTGATGAGGAAACCAATGAATGTCAGGAAATGTTAGTGGGGAATTTTATTGGGAAGAGACTCCCTTATTTGTTTGTCAAAAATACCCTTTTGAGACTTTGGGAGCTGAAAAGAGATGTGGAAATGACCACAAAGGATAGACATTTGTTCTTCTTTAAGTTTTCGTGTGATGAAGACAAGCACGAAGTTCTGGATATGGGACATCAGCACATCGCCAGTCTAGTGTTTTTCATCAGAAACTGGAGATCTTTTATTGAATTTGAACCTATTGAGATGAAATCCATACCGACTTGGGTTATGCTCCAAGATCTTCCTGACCAGTTTTGGAATCCAGACGGTATTGGAAGGGTTGCGAGTGCCTTGGGACTGCCATTGTTTCTTGATAAAGCAACAGAGCAAAGGAGACGGGGAAGGAGCTTTGCTAGAGTTTGCATTGAGATGGAAGTTCCCTAATAGTATCACAGTTGAGATGGATGGGGTCTATAACATTGAGATTCCAGTGTCCTACAATTGGATTCCTCCTTCATGTGAGGGTTGTAAAATCTTTGGGCACAACTCTCAGAACTGCCCTCTTAGGAAGGTAGAAGAGTTTGAGAAAGCAGCCCCAGTTAAAACCCAGCAGAAGAAGTCTGATACTGCGGGAGGAGTGGACGTCCAGAATAAGAAACAAACTATTGACAAGGATGGGTGGTCCATCCCGAGGAATGCAGGTTTATTATCTAAGGCTACTCATAATGATTCAAGTCTCATTGCTTCCATCTCAGCTACAACTAGCCAGGAGGAAACAAAGGAAAGTACTGAAGCAAATAATTTGAAGTCTAAAAAAGCTCAAGAGAGTGGAAAACAGGGTGAGCAGCACAAACTGTCAAAGAGTGCTCTTAAAAGGGAAAAAAAGAAAAATGTTAAGCAAGCCAAAGCAGTTAAGAACCTCGCTGAAGAAGCTATTCCATCAAAGGCTAAGTATAAGGAGTATGAAAGTTCTGCAAAAATAGTTAGTGGGGCTTTGAAGGCCAAGGGTACTGCCCATAATAACCATAATCATGGTTTGTGAGCACTTGAGAGGCGAGGTTGTGTGTGAGGCAGCAAAAATTCCTCCAAAAAAGGAGCCATTGTTCCATGAGAATGAGGGAGGTTTTTCGAACATCTTTTTGTTCAAGACAGGTTCTGATAAGTTATGTTGCCTCAACATAAATTTGCTTTTTCTTTTTGTTAATTGGGAAGCCCATGTTCCTGGTTACCTTTTGAGAATTAGATTGCTTATTAATACTTATAATAAATTGGGATCTAGATGAGCCTGGCTCCTTATCCATACTCTATTATTTGTCATTTCTAACTATCGAATCCTCAACTCTTATAGTTGGCACTACTGGGGGAGTTTGATCTATAGTATACTTTTGACCTTTGATCTGGATCTTGGGCTTAGCTGGGCTAGGCTCCTTACCCTTGTTCCGGTTTTGAAAACCAAATTTTATACTATTAACAAGCCTATCCATAGCTTTCACTCTGAAGCCACCCATTTCTTTTGGGATCTCCTAGGTATCAAACAGACTATACCCTTCTTTAGGGGTGTGCATAGCTGGGCTAGGCTCCTTACGCCCCCTAAACAGTTTATTCACTTTTGTTGTGCTTATAAGACCCAAAAGGATGGTGATGTTGAGTATACATCATCTCGTGAGTGGTTTTTTCTTACCTTGAGAATGTGAACTTAAGAGAGTTCTGTTGGGCATCGCTCCTAACTCGCTTGAGGTTGGATTTTTTCAAGTTCTCTCTGTGCTCTTATTTTGCAGGGTTCCTTTTGGAGCTGAAGGCCCTTTTTATGAAGAGGGTTAATTTCCTCCAGAAACAGTTTTTCTGGAGAGTACATATGAGGGCTTTTGGGGCTTGTGAGGAAGTGAGATGTCAGTGCCCTTTCTATGTTGAGTGTTGGGGTGAATGGGGTGAGTGGAGTGTTTTCCACAGTTGCTTTTGGAGGATGAGCATTCTTGGCTCTCCTAAAATCCTGACCTCTGGTTGGGTTGTTAAACATGGTAGCCCTAATGACCACTGGAATTTGAGTGGGCTTAGCCTTTATTCCAGGATTTTCATAATGAGCCTAAATGTTTTCAACGCTCCCACAAGTCAGGGATGGTCTGTAAAAGATGGTAGCTGTACTGGCTGCTGGAATTTGAGTGGGTTTGGCCTTCATTCCAGGGGTTTCACTATGAGCTTAAATGCTTTCAACCTCACAAAACATGGATGGTTTGTTCAACAAGGTAGTAGTAATGGCCCCTGGAATTTAAGTGGGCTTGGCCTTCATTCTAGGAGTTTCATTATGAGCTCATTTGTTCTCAACACTCCCATAGGTTTGTGTGTAGGCAATGTGGACTTGAGGTTCACCATAATACAATTTTTTATCTTCTACCTTGCAGGTACAGACAAGGACAGGAGCAGAAGACTCTTGAGACTACTTCTCAAGAATGTCTATTTGAGGGGGATTGAGAGTGGAGTGTTTATAGGATGTTGGGGTTTTACTACCACAGTTTTGGTGCTATCCTATAGATTGGTTCTTACTAAATCTGAAGATAGCCCCGACATTGTTAAGGAAGGATCTCAACTCCTCACCATGGTTAGGGAGTGTTTCTCTAAAGTATGTTATGGTGCAGGTACTTCGGACAGTTACATCGATTGGTTCTCTACCGCCTGGCAGGGAATCCATTGCTGTAAAATAAAGGAGGAGAGAGGCCAACTGCAGACAGGCCCACTGACTTTACAAAAGGACCCCTTCCATTTGTTCTTTGAGAAAAAGGGAAGTCTTTATGGTTCTTTTGACTGGGCAGACAGGTATTTTTGGTAACCTACAACTCTATTGGGGTTATTTTTGCATGTACTCTCCTAAGTTTGACTTAGAGTCTAAGGTCCCCTTTAGCCATTCATGATTAATGCTTTATGCTGGAACCCTAGAGGTCTAAATGACTATGTGAAACAAAAAGAAGTCAGGGCGCTTATTAAAAAGTTCAATACACCTATTGTTAGCCTTGTTGAAACAAAAGTTATGGAGCAAAACAAGGATTCCATTTTTAACAATATTCGGCCTGGTTGGGGGTTATATACCAACTATGAGCACTCCCAACTTGGTAGAATATGGTTAATGTGGGATCCTACTGTGGTGTCCCTTACAGTTATTGACAAACTTGATCAGGCTATTTTCGCTGAAGCTACTCTTCCTGATGGCCAACAATTTTGTGTTACCATTGTGTATGGTAGTAACAGTTCCGCTGGGAGATTGCATCTATGGGATAGGATTTCTCATCATGCTAGGTTACAGAATAGGCCCTAGATCCTTCTTGGGGATTTCAACTGTATTATTAACTCCCAAGAGAGAGTTGGGGGTGGTGAGTTCAGACCTTCACAGTTTGTTGACATGCTTAATTGTTTAAATACGGCTGAGCTCTTTGATTGCAGGTTTAAGGGAGCCTACCTTACCTGGTCTAACTGTAGACTGGGAGAGGATAGAGTGGCTACCAAAATTGATCGAGTCCTCATTAACTCTGCTTGGTTCAACCAAATGCCAGACACAGAAGCTGAATTCTTGAACCAAGGGATATCGGATCACTCCCCAATGGTTGCAGTTATTCAAAAAGATCCAGGTAATGGGCCTAAACCGTTTCATTTTTTCAATCACTGACTGACAATGAGGAGTTTATGCCCCTTATCAAACAGACTTGGGAAAATGCTTTGGTTGAAGGTAATCCTATGTATCAACTTGTGACTAAGCTTAAACTGGTTAAAAGTACCCTAATTACATGGAACCATTGCAAGTTTAACAAGTTAGAAGTGAGAGTTCAGGTTGTAAAACAACACCTTGATTGATGCTCTACAAGGCAATCCTCTGGATAGCCAGTTATCCCACGATGAGAGACAATGAAGGTCTAGTTATGTCCATCTAGCTAAAGCTGAAGAATCTATTGTTAAACAGAAATCTAGGGTTCAATGGCTAAACCTAGGTGATAATAACACTAGATTTTTTCATCAGGCTATTAAATGTAGAAGAGCTAGAAATAAGATCAATCTCATTATTAAAGAAAATGGAGATAGGCTGGGAGAGCCTAAGGACATTGAAGAAGAGAGTGTTGAGTATTTCAAGAACATCCTTGGCGTCCAAGGATGCAATTCTAGTAATTTGGAATTTGTGAATGATTTGTTGTTTGAGCAAATTGATGACAATTTGAATGCTAGACTGATTGCTCCTGTGTCATCTGATGAGATCACTGAATCCCTTTCGCACATTGGGGATGACAAGTCCCCTAGCCTTGATGGGTTCACTTACCATTTCTTTAAGAAATGTTGGAGCATTGTTGGACATGACTACATTAAGGCTATTATTAAATTCTTCCGATCTGGCAAATTATTAGGTGAAATGAATGCGACTGCTATTACTTTGATCCCTAAAACTGACAATGCTTGTGCTTTTGGTGATTTCTGACCAATTTCTTGTTGTAATGTTGTGTATAAAACTATCACAAAGATACTAACCTCCAGGTTGAAACTGGTTATTCACAACCTTGTTAGCCAAAACCAGTCTGCTTTTTTACAAGGTAGACATATCCAGGATAATATAATGATTTCTCATGAGTTAGTTAGGAACTATCATAGGGACCATGGACCTAAGAGATGTACGATTAAGATTGATTTGAAAAAAGCTTATGACTTGATTAACTGGTCTGCTATTTTTGATCTACTGAAAAGGCATAACTTCTCTTGTGTATTCATCAGGCGGATTCAGGAGTGCATTACCACTCCCAAGTATACTATCAACCTTAATGGCTCATTTAGAGGATACTTCTAAGGCCAACGAGGAATCAGACAAGGTGATCGCATTTCTCCTTATTTATTTGTTCTTGTTATGGAGCTTTTGACTAAAATCTTTATTAATAAAGTTAATGATGGTGATTACATTTTACATCCCAACTGTCGTGACCCAGTTATTACTCATCTTTGCTTTGCTGATGATTTACTTGCGTTTATGGATGGGAGCATCTCCTCAGCCAAGGCCCTTGTAGATGCCCTTAGCCTATTTAAAAACTACACTGGTTTGGATGTTAATTTGCATAAAAGTGAGTTCTTTACCTCGGGTTTAAATGTTGTTGAGATATATAACCTTAAGAGTATCCTGGGGTTCAATGTTGGTTCTCTGCCTGTTAGATATCTAGGGCCGCCCCTTATTTCTAATAGACTTAACCACAATGACTTCTTGCCTCTTATGAATTCAATCCAACAAAAAGTTAAATCTTGGAAGGGGAGATTCCTCTCTTATGCAGGTAGACTCCTACTCATTAAGGCTGTTATGAGTTCTATGAGTGCTTACTGGTGTGCTTGTTTTATCCAGCCCCAAAGAACGATTTATGAAATCAACAAAAAATTTAGGAACTTTCATTGGGGGGGGGGGGGGGGGGGGGGGGGGGGTGGACCAACATCAGAATCGCCTAATGTTAACTAGTTTGACACTTGTCATCCTTGTAATGAGGGAGGGTTGAACAACAGGAATATTGAGACCACTAATAGAGCTGCTATTATGAGGCAGATTTGGGCTCTTATAGCCCGTAAGGACAACATCTGGGTGCACTGGATTACTAAGAATTACTTGAGAGGTAGGAGCTTATGGAGCATCAACCCCCCTGCTGATTGTAGCTGGTGTTGGAGAAAGTTGCTCCAAGAATTGGGAACTGCTAGTACTATGGCCTTTTACACCATTGGTGATGGGAGGGAGACTAGATTATGGTACTTCCATTGGCATCCAAAGGGCCCCCTTCTCCCCTTTTTCCAGTCTCACTTCACCTATGACTCAGACCTTAATCGTAATGCTTTTGTTAGCAATATTATTCAGAATGGTGAGTGGAATATTCCAACTGGCCTATCAACTCTTGTTGATGACTTCTCTAGTCTGTTGGGGAATGTAGAGATACATAATGGAAGTACTGACGAAGTTGTTTGGATTGCTAGCAATAAGGGTGAGTACTCTCTTAAGGAGACACACAACTTCCTTAGACATAAAAACCCAAGATTAAATTGGGTGAACCTGGTTTGGTTTCCCCAGGTTATTAATAGACATAGTTTTATTACGTGGCTTGCTTTAATAAAGGCTCTTAAAACTCAAGATAAGCTCCTCTCATGGGGGTCTATCAATAGTATTAACTGTCTTCTTTGTAGTGCTACGTGTGAATCTGAGGAGCATCTTTTCTTTTACTGTCCTTTATCAAAACACATTTGGGATGGGATTTTGAATGTCTTGGGGGTTGTGCATAGTTCTACAGACTGGAATGATGAAATTATTTGGTGTGTTACTCATTTTACTGGTAGTGATCCTGTTGCGCTTACAAAAAAACTTGTTTTTAATGCATTTTATTACCATGTCTGGGGGGAACGAAACAATAGAATTTTTAGAAACAAACAGAAGCATCCTAATCAAATCCTGCAGGACATTATCACTGAGATTAAATGAAAATTGACTTCTAACAACATGCTTGTGGAGGATAATGACAGAAACAGGAAATTCATGGATAAGCTGAATATTTCAGTTTCCTACATCCATAAAACTGTGATTTAATGCGCTTGGCTAAAGCCTGAAGTTGGAGAGCACATGATCAACACTGATGGATCTGTGACAGGTAATGTTGGTGGGTGTGGTACTATTATAAGAACTCATATGGGCTCTGCTGTGTTTGCTGCTACAGGTAGCTCACGGGGTATCTCAGTTCCATTTCATGAGCTCCAAGGTATCAGAATGAGGCTACAATTAGCTATCAACAAAGAAGTCAAAAGAGCTTGTCTTGGATCTGATTCTCTTCTTGCAATTATGTACATTAATAAAGTAGTTGAACCTCCTTGGGAAGCAAAATGGATTCTGAAAGACATTTGGAGACTTATTGGCCTGTTTGAACAGTTTAGAATCATCCATATTTTTAGAGAAACAAACAAAGCTGCAGACCTTCTAGCTGGTATTTACCCTGGTGTACCTTGGTTGGAGATTGCTGTTGAAGACTTTTGTGAAGCTCTGAAGAAATTTATTGCTCTTGATGCTTTGGGGTTTGTGTATGAGAGGGTTTAAGCTGTCTGTCTTTCTCTTCAGTAGGTGATGCTGGTTGCTGTTGAAGACTGTTTGCTTAAAGATCATCCTTTCTCTGGTCCTTGCTGTTAGTTGTGGGCTGCTTGAAGACTTTGGTTTTCTTTCCAAGGTTTTGATCGCTCAGAACAGGTTTTGACAGAACTATGTTCAGCTGTTGGCATCTGAAATTTCACTTTGTGCTGGTCCCACTTTTTTTGGGTTTTGCTGCTGCTGCTTGTGCTTCCTTTTTTTTTTTTTTTAGGCAAGGCTACTATGTGGCTGAACCTCTTTGGATTGGTGAATGCTTTCTGTTTGAAGACTTCCTTTCTCATCCATTTTCATCCATTTTTTCATCCTTTTCATCCATTGTCATCCTTGCTGTTTGCTGCTGCTGTTTTGAAGACTTTGGTTTCTGTACATGGGTATTAGAACTTTGTTCGGTTTGGTGGCGTCTTTATTTCTACTTGCTGGTCCCACCTTTGTTGGGTTTTGCTGCTGCTGGTTGGGCTGGCCCCTCTTTGTGGCAGATCTTTTATGGTGCAACTCTGATGAGTCGGTCTGGGTTGTTTGTTTGGGGAGTAGCTATGTGCTGGTCACTCCTGGTTTCTGTGTGTTGATGCTTCTTCTATTGATGTTTTGGAAGCTTGATAATATTTGTCGTGCTGCATGTTGTATATAGGCAGGTCCCACCTTGCCGCCTTGCTGCTTAAAGTTGTGTTTTCCTAGGGTTTTTGTTTCTTATTGCTTCTTCCCTTTTGGTGTGCCGACCTTAAGGGAGTAGCTCTTTGTACATTATTCTAGGTTGCTCCTTGCTCTCTTATTGCTTTACTCTGTATCTGTTTTCTTTTTTTATCCAAGCTCACTTTCCAAAAAAAAATAAAAAAATAAGGCGAGGTGTAGCTCTACCTGGAAGATCCACAAATAAAGATGGAGGCATTAATGAATTCAATAAATATGTCATTGTTTTGTTGCTCTTGTTATGTGTTATATATGAACTAGTGTGTTATATGTGAAACTAAAAAAATGGGACGCTCGAGTCTCACTCAATAGGAACCACTCATCTCTATTAGATGAATGACTATTATAATAAATGATTCCCTATACTAGAAATAAAGTTGAAATGAGGTGTATCTCTCTCTCTGATGATGCATGTGTACTTTTTTTTTTCTCTCTCCACATGTCCCACTTCTCTCTTTTCCAAAATATCTATCTAAATTCTCTCTCTCTCTTTCACTCTCAATCTTTACCATTGAAGAAAAAAGGAATAACAATGGAAAATTCTTAATTTAAGGAATAACAATAGAAAATTCTTAATTTTGAAGCCGTACCTCTCTCTCTAGTCAAAAACTCAGATTTTAGTCCCAACCTCAATAATCATCAACTGAATTAAGTCAGATCTAACCCTCTCTTTTTACGAATGACTCCACTATCTTTCTTCAAAACCCTAACCTCGATTTTAGTCTATGTTTGTGACTATGATAGATTGAAGTTCAGTTTGAAGTTTGGAGCTGATTGTTTGGGAGTTGCACTTTGTTGGTTCTTAGGGTCTATTTTTTGTATTTTCATCTCGATTGGCGACCTCGAAGAAAGCCTTCAGTAACAACTACAATGGGGTGCAGTGCAATTTTTGTAGTTGTGTTGTTAATTAATGTCGAATTCTTGCATTTGTGGACAATTTTGTTGGGTTGTTTTGTATGACATTCATCCATCATGGACTCATTTGTCGAGTCATCCAATATCGATAATACGGAGTGACATAGAAATGTCGATCACCATATTTTTAATAATATAATTGTCAAAAAATAGATGGAGTTAAATTGCTCGACAATAATAGAAATAACATGCGCTTGATATTTTTGTAATTTCTGGTGTAAGATCTACCTTTTGTGTTGATTCCCTCTCAAACCATTGCTTAAAGGTACCACCAAGATCCCAACTCATAATTTTGTTTGTTTTATTTGGCTGAAAACAGGGTAGTCGATAGTATAGGATGTGATTTTGATAGAAAGCATACATCCATTAGACAGTAGATTGTCGACCTCTAAGATAATCGATAATTTTGTGATCGACTTGACTATTGATCAGTAAGTTATCGATAAACTTGTTAGTCGACAATATGTTGGAGGAAATTGTCGATAAACTGGTTCGTCGATAATATGTTGGCTGGATTTTTTAGGTGTCTACGGACTACTCTTGTTATGACTTACTTATTTGAATATAGGGAATCTAGATGATAGTGAGAACCACCCACTACATCATCATCATGAGGGAGAGAGTAAGAGTAGAAGATCTGAATGAGTTGGGTGTAGTTAACATGGTTAAGATCCTAGAAAAGCTGTATAATTTTTTAGTTTGCATATGTTAAGAAATTTTTGGGAACAATTTGTATGAATGATGTATTTGCCATTATGTTTGTGTATTTGTGTTTAGATTTGGAGTAACCTAGTTATTGCTTGTTTTGTATCCAGTCCTTACCTAATATGATTGTATGCAGTCAATATGTGATCGTTCTAAATTGCCAAGCTTTTTATTCATCGACAAAATCTTTGTTAATTGCGAGCACTTAGGCACGCGCTAACGCGCATGCTAGATCGTTATGCTCAATAAATAACTAGATATTAATGGTGTGTAGAATTAGTAAATTAATGTATTTCTAAATGTATCATTGGGACTCATTTTGTATTTTGATGTACTGAGTTTCCTGTCCTAGAATATGAGTCCAGCCCATTTATTTTCCCCTTCCAAAACTAAACTCCTGGCTCCGCAGAGGTTTACGCGTGAGGAAGGATTGAAACTCCATCCATTGAGAATCCAAGTTATGTAAGCGGGGCTTAACTAAGTGAAATGCAATTTATTGAGTATGATCGGGTAGTAGGTCTGTGATGAATAAACTTTGAAGTAATTCATGTTACTTCTAGAGAATGGTATGTTGTAATGGCCCATTAGAAGACAATTTATTATCAATATATAGTTGTTGGTGAGACATATAAGAGTAAATAGTACTACAATTAAACATTGCATAAAATCTTTTAAAAATAAGTAGAAATTCTAAATAACAACATTCAAACATGTATTCATGTTTGCTAAATATAATATAAACTCATCTAATCAGTCTCGAGGCCGAATCTACATTTTGGGCAGCTATTTGCCCTCATGAACCACTTGTGCAAACAAGTGATGTGAAATTCATGAAGGCATGGCATGGTTGTAACAATAGGATCTGCTTTGTAATTGTGTAAACAACATGCGCACTCTTGAATATCTTCATGATCTTTTTTCATATATTTATGTTGATCCATCATTAGTATAGCTTCGAATTTCAGCTCTTTCATTACATGCTTATACCTTCGTAGGCTACATTCGTTGCAAGTTTGGTACATTCCGGGTACCATATTCACTATCATAGATGATTTCTCCTTCAGAAGTGTATCTAACAAATCTATTTTAATAAAAGAAAAAAACCAATCATAGTTGATATCCCAAAAGTGATCCCCAATAAAAATATTATAATATCTTTTATAAGCATCTTTTAAAAATTTTAAACATTATTGACGGTCAGTTGCAGAAAAGAACATCCAAGGATTAAGCTCAATAAGTTTGACATGAGTTGGTTCAACAGTTGTGGATAGGATAATATTATCTTTGGTACGAACAACATTGCGAGTTTCAACCATTAACAATTGAAAAATTAGCATCGTTTTAATTGCGTTACAAGTTGGATCATCAAAGGAAGTTGTGTAAACGTCATCGAGCTCAATGGAATCCATCTATATTTGTACATTAAAAGAATAGGTTATGTTTTTAGATATAAAAGTTAAATCTACGTGTGTCTTCTTTTTATTAACAACCATCTCTTCTCTAATAATTAGTGGCAAACGGGTCGGGTTTGGGTTACACAGGTCGGGTCAGAACGGGTTCGTGGGTCAAGTAGCCAAACCCAAACCCGACCTGCTTAAGTAAACGGGTCAAATATGCAAACCCAAACCCGACCCTAATTTAAACGGGTTAACCCGGCCCGACCTGTTTAACTAAACGGGTCAGGTTTGGGTCGGGTTTGGGTCGACCTGTATACAACATTCAATTCATATATCAAATTATCAATCTTCAGTATCAATATTCACTTCAGAATTTAGATAACAGTTCAGTTCAAAATTCATAATAATAGTTCAGTTTCAGACTATACAGATAACAATTTCAGACTTTCAGTTCAACAATACAATTATACAGAATACATATACAGCAATACAAAATTACAGATAATAGTTTCAGACTTTCAGCTTAAGTGTTCAACAATACATTAATTAGTTTCAGTTTCAAACTTTCAGATCAGTTCCAGTTCAACAATATTACATATAAAGTATATAATAGTTTCAGCAACAACAATACAGATAACAGTTAAACAAATAATACATTCCACGTCAAATAGCAGTTCAAACTTCAAAGTTCAAACAAATAACAGTTTCAATACAGGCATCACAGATTCATAGATTCACAGATAAAATAGTTAAAAGTGTTCACAGATAACATATCAATATATAACAGATCACAGATAACAGATAATAGATCACAGATCAAAGTGTTCACAGATAATAGATCACAGATTCACAGATTCCACTGAACCATAATATCAAACCAAAATCACTAAACCATAATATCAAACCAAAATCCTTCGAAATCCTTCGAGTATAAACCACAAAATATCAAACTTAGACTCAGAGAGACGAAGATAGTATATATTAAACTCAGAGAGAACATAATATGTAAGGGTTCCTTCAAAATCCTTCAAGAACAGTATATCAAACTCAGAGAGAGTATATATCAAACTCAAAGACAAAGAGAGTTTGAAATCCTTCAAAATCCTTTGAAATCGAGAGTGAGAACAGAAGAGAAAGAAAAAGCATTAAGACTATGAGTTAGGTTTTCGGTCGGCTGAGGTGAGGAGTGAAGAGAGGATGAGAGTTAGGTTTAGGTTATGTTTTTGGCTAGGTTTAGTAGGCTATATATCAAAGTAAAAAGGGTACCATAAATTACACACAAAAATCATTTATTTACAATTAGCCCAATTCAGTTTAAACGGGTCACGGGTCAACCCGAACTGTTTAAAGTAAACCCTAACCCAACCCTTTTATTAAATGGGTTAGGCGGGTTCGGGTCAAATGACCCACGACCCATTAAAGCTAAACCCAAACCCTCTTAAAATAGGGTTGGGTCGGGTCGGATTGGCGGGTTGCGGGTCACTTTGCCGACTCTACTAATAAGATAACCATCTATACTTTCTTACAAAAATTAATATAAAGAGTGTTGTGTAAAAAATCTATATAAATTACAAATTAGATAAACAATATATGATGAATTTAAAGAAAACAAATAATATACATGTACTTTCTTGTAGAAGCAACTAAAGACTAAAGAACTTCAATTCTCAATGTTGAAGAACTGTTATTGAGAGAGTTGATTTTACCAAGCTTTATAACCTTATACAAGCTTTTTCTTATAGAAGTATATATTATATCAATTTAGAAGTGATAGAATAGTATTAGAAGTTCTTATTATTTATCAAAGTAACCAGTACTTAAAATTTTAATTCAATTAGGTTTATTATTAGATAAGCACTCTTATGGATAGGAATCCTCGGCTGAAGTTTTATGGTGTAAGGGTATTGTTATATAGGACGTGTTTATTTTGTGCAAGATGCTTAGAATAAATGTCACAAAATATAACTGATACAATAGAGGGGTCTGAATTAAAACAGAGCAAACACAATTAAAACAAAGCAATTAAATCCCAAATTTATCCATGTTCCTTCATGTCCTATGTTCCGATTCACAACAAATTTATTCATGCAACCAAACATAATAAAAACATTTGGAATCATATTGGGATACCTCCTAAGAAGCTACCACAAACCCTAAATCGTAAATATTACTTGAGAATACGGATCAAAAAATAAGGATTACTGGCTCATCCCCATGATTGGGGTTTACCCATTAGTTGCCCTCTTTGAGTTCTCTCTTCCCGGTTTATGCTCTATTTTTAGTCTAATTTGAACTTAACAACACAGAGTTTTTGGGACTTATTATTGTAGAAGATAACAATACATGATTGGGGTTTACCCATTAGTTATCCTCTTTGGGTTCTCTCTCCGCTATTTATGCTATAAATTCCTCTTTTTTTTAGTCCAATTTGAGCTTGACAACATGGTTTTGGGGACTTATTATTGCAGAAGATAATAACAACAAGTATAAGAAAATGCAATAAAAGCAGATCAAACGCAATTACTATGTGTTAGAATCGTAGCTAGAACTTTAAGATCAAACGTAGGAAGAAGTAATCAAAATAGAAGAGAGTTCTTCTCATATCCTAGTATTGTTTCTTAGACTTGAAGAACTTTAAGATCAATGCAAATTTTTGTATCTGTGATATGTGTTAGAATCGTAGATATTTTTAATAGTTGTTTGTATATAGAGTTCTAATTGAATTAGGTATGTAATTAGATAAAAACTTGTATTAGGTTAAATATTAGAGAATCCTAGTATGTATGTAATTACTTTTTACTTTTTGTTGTTGTTGTGTTTTGTAGTGAACTAAACAAAACATTGTGTGACCAAAAAAACATAATTTGGAAGCTAGAGAGTTCTGAGCTTCAATCGTTTTATGCGACATAGTGATGTATCTGACAAAATGTACGCTCAATTTGTGTTTCATTATTTGGAATATTATGTCCTGGTTTAACACTCTAAATTTCAGCCTGGTTGATATCAATGAGTCGAAAGATTTAAACCACCACTCTTTACTTTTTTTGAAGGTGTTTGAAATGTAAAGGCGAGGGAAAGCTTCTTTGTGGAACGTGTGGATCTCGTGGTCTAGTGAAATACCAAACATGCCAAAGAGGAAGTGCCATTCTTACCCGCAATGTCGTCACTGCTAAATGGTTATTATTCTTGATAGTAATGTAGTATTTAACCCTTTAGGCACAAAATATACTGCCTTAAACAAATTATATGGATTATGAGATAAATATATTTTAAAAAATTATATGGATTATGAGATAAATATATACATGGTGAAGTCTATGAGGTTATAAGATTTTTTTTTTATAATATGATTTCTATAAGAGGAATAATCGTCATTAAATTTCAGCCCATTCTGGAGCTTCTAATCCTTGAAACATAGCAGTCAATTTAACAGAAAAAGCTGGTTATGCTTTCACGGTTAAGCTTGGATCACATGTGCATGATTATAGGTGTTAAAATGCCTTTTTTATGCAAAGATTTACTCGAGATAGGCACCGCCTTCATAAAAAATCAGCAAATTTATACCCGTCTCCATGCCACAGATCCTGGCCAACATAATGAGTATTGCATATACTATGTATATGATGTATTCAGTCTGGATACTAAGCAAGAAAAGAAAATGCCATTTTTAAGAAGGTCAATTTTAACATGAAAAGTAATTGCAACAAAAGGCGCAGCCTCTATTCCAGAAGAGGTATTCTACAAAGTTAAAGGAATTCAGCTTTGTAATACACAATCATATCAATGCACCCCCGCCTTCTTTGCAGACTCATTCTTCTTCAACAAGTATTCATCAGAAGTTATTGCTGATAGGCACTGTCACGCCCCAAAATCCAGTAATCAGTAGCTTAACCAATTACTAGACTCTAAGTGGTGCAGGTCGGGGAATCCAAAGATTCTACCCCACAAATAGCCAAGCCGTAGACAAATTCTGGCTCGGCTATTCACATATAGCAATAATCATCAGAGTAAATAAATAACACTCGCAAACTACCAGAATAGAGCTAACGTCCACGCCCGAGGACTCTAGCTCTAGGAAAGCTAATAAGCCGACCCCTGTCAGCACAGGTTTCGAACTAGAGAACACGAATCGCCTCTCACCGGGAATACGAAAAGTAGCCGTCTTCTCTAAGCAGTCCAAAGTGACCCGGTGTGTCGACAACCAATCCATGCCTAGGATGATGTCAAACTCATGCATCGGAAAAACTAATATGTCTGCTGATAGAACTCGACCACAAACAACTATCGGGCAATCTCTACATATGCGTGAGATAGACACCGAAGAATCTAATGGAGTACCCACGAAAACCTCATCTGTCAGTAAAGAAGACTCAAAACCAATAATGCAGAGGAATGCAGATGCGATGAATGAATGCGATGCACCGGAATCGAAAAGGACATGAGCAGGTGAATAAGAGATATGGATCGTACTTTCCAGCACAGATGGAGCGGTGCGAGTGTCTCACCCCCCCACTGTAAACACTCTGCCCTAACCGCGGCCCTGAACCTGACCCTGCTGGTGTACTGGATGTTGCGGTCTCTGCAGACCCTGAGGACCTAGAACCAACTGTCTGCCTTGTGGACCCTGAAACTGCATCTGAGAAAACTGCTGGACCTGAGGAACCTGCTTTAGTCGTGGCTGGTAACCAACTGGACCCTCAAATTAACGTAGCGGCTGTAGACCCTTTGCTCAACTAGGGACAGAGCATCTTAACATTCCCATCCCCCCCGCAGTTCTAACAAGTGTGCGATGGAAGCCGTGCTCTCTCCAAGTACTGTCCGCCCGTAGTCCTAGCTGGTGTACTCTCGAATCTCTATCTCTTCGGGCCTGAACTGCTGTACTGAGTCTGAACTGCCTTGCCCTTATCGGGCCTCGCATCCTGTCTCACTGTGTTCCTCGCATCCTTGGACCTGTGGTTCTCTGCCTCATTTTGTTCTAAGGCTAATGCCTTAGACAAAACCTCTCTATAAGTATTGGCACCGGAAGAGATCAAGAATCTCCTGAAGAATGGACTAAGGCCTCTCAAAATTTTTATCTTCCTCTGTTCCTCGTCCTGAACAATAAATGGAACATAACGAGCGAGCTCGTTAAACCTCTGATCATAACGGGCCACACTCATATCACCCTGCTCAAGTGCATAGAACTCGAAATGCAGGCATCTCTGTAGCTCTGGGGAAAGTACTAAGCGTAGAAAAGCTCCTGGAATGATGACCTAAGGATAGAAGTCTCCAGAACCGTCCTCTTGGCCATGTCCCACCAAAAATCTGCCTCACCCTGTAGTAGGTAAGCTGCAAGTATCACCCACTGATTGTCGGGACACTTAATCGCATCCAAGGTCTCCTCCATAGACCTGAACCATGCCCCGACCTCTGAAGGAATCAAGGTGCCAGAAAAAGTTGGGTGCTTGTACCTCTGTAGCTGCTCCAAGTAACTGTGCTCCCAGGGTACTGTGCTCCTGGCCTGCTGGAAGGAAGCGACGAAACTGTCCATAAACTGCCTCATCTCCGCTGAGATACCTGAAGCTGCAGGAACTGGTAAAACACCTGGATGTCCTAGGATCACTGAAGAAGGTGGGGCACTCTGATGAATCTGAACCCCCGGTGCTACTCCCACACCAACCCCAACCTCAGAAACTACTGGCTCGGCCTGCGGGATCGGAGCAAACCCCGAACTCTCCTGATTGACCACCTGCTTATCAGTCCCCACGCTACTGTGCATACCCTGGCGAACACCCTCTCGAATACCCCCACGGGTCCTAACACGACCTCTGCCTCTGCCACCTCTAGCCATCTGCCACAAATAAGGAAACATAACTCAGGAACGAATAAGAATGGGTTAGGAATAGGAAAGGAATACGATAAATATAAAAATTTAAAAAGAATAGATCCTAACTCTGTCTAAAAGATAACTCGTCATATGATCTGCCATGACAGAGATAAGGATTTACCTTAAGCTCTGATACCAAGTCTGTCATACCCCAAAATCCAGTACTCAGTAGCTTGACCAATTACTAGACTCTAAGTAGTACAGGTCGGGGAATCCAAAGATTCTACCCCACAAATAGCCATCCGTAAACAAATTCTGGCTCGGCTATTCACATATAGCAATAATCATTAGAGTAAAGAAATAATACTACAACAATGTAACAATATAACGTGGAAGCAAAGGACATATATATATACATATCATGTTGAATGAAATACGACATCATGAATAAAAGCTCAGCTACACAATGCTGAGAACACCTACAGAATCTAGAACTGAAAGAATCTCCAGCGGTAAAAGCTATCTCTGGACCGGTTAACCCCGCGGCAGTCCATGCTACTCAACCTCTGAAAATGTTAAATGTGAGAGTGAGCAAACAACGAGCTCACTAATCCAACAGAACTAAATAACTTACTAATAACAGGTACTGGAAATAGAGTAGAGACGAGTGCAATAAAGAAATAAGTAACTAGCAGTTCTAACAATATAATTAGTAACCATAATGAAACAAATAAATCATATAGAAAGGGGATCCGAGTTGATAAGAGAATGAAGAATAGTGCCAATGAGGAGAGAGTAGAGTGGATTTAGAAAGGGAATAAAGTTAAGAATGTGAGAGGAGGGAATGATGATGATGATGCAATGCTATGACGTGAAGTAATGTCTAGGATAATCCCATACTTATCCTAGATGCAATGATATTATATGATGAGCGGCAATATTCCCATAAATATCCCCTAATGAAAAATGCTTTAATGCTAACGTCTAATGCTATCTTAAGGAGATTTGGTAAAGAGGATACACTGGTATGATTTGTTTAAGCTCGACCAAGCTAGGATGGTTATACTCGATCAAAGTGGAAGGGTGGATCAAACCCCGGAACTAGTCCTGCACATTTCACGGAACTTCAACCTCAACGAGGATAAGTTTGGGATCACCAGGACTCTGTTTCATACCAATCCACACTCCGCGGTGGTTTTGCTAGGTATGATAGTGCCATTCCCAATCGCACCTATATATTTTAACCCGATCTCGCGGACTCCGTGGATCCCGTCGGAGGTCAACCGAAGTGGAGTGTTTGTGTATCCTATCTCAATAAGTTTGAAAAAAAGTAATAAGTTATTATCGTGTAGTCGGTGCCCAAGAACAACCCGGTTGCCGCTAACGTGGCAACCCAAACGGGATCAATAGAGTCTTGTTGCACCGAATCTGCATAGCCGAAACAACAACCTAACCGCCGCCTACGTCCAAACCAACAATCTCTTAAAGGCTGGAAGGGGCATTCCTGGGCAACCACAGAACACGAACCCTAACCACCACTACTAACCTCAGGTTCTATATAAACCAAAATCCAACTCCAGAATCATTCCCATCCAACCACAGGTTAATAACTATAACCCAAAATTCAACCTCAGAATCAAGCTATCACCCAACTACAGGTTAACAATTCTAACAGAATAATTTCTAAGTTAAACTATAGTTAATCACTACTCATCTCTAAGTTCAATACTACTCTCCAAAACGATACTCAGAACTAGTAAGGAAACTTAGTAAAGTTGGAATAAGAACTCGCCTGATAATATCCAGGTCCGGCGAAAAACCCAACTCAGAAACGTAACTCGGAAACCTAACCCAGAATCCACAGATATGCCACAGAACGCCTGAATAACCTAACCCCAAGGATGGAGAATAAAAAAAAACAATCAATAAGGAAACGGCAATAAAAACCCAACCCTAGAAATCGAACCTTACGCCAAATCGAGAGGAATAATGGAAAGTAAAAAGGGAATTACTTACCGAGGATAAGAGAAGAGATCGCGGCGAAGCTGGGGAAGAATCCGCGAGCGAAGAGGAATGTTGGATTAGGAGTATGGAGGAGTGAGGGATGGGTCAGGGAGAGGAGAGAGTGAGGGAGTGAAGAAAGGAGTGAAGAAATGAAGTATATAAACCTAGACGCAGCTGAAATCGCGCCTTTGTTCGAACAGGGATGATCCTGTTCGAATAGGGTGGATTCTGTTCAAACAAGATGGATCCTATTCAAACAGAAGGTTGCAGGGATGAAAGAAAACTGTCCCAGGGTGATACTGTTCGAACAAACAAAGTCCTGTTCGAACAGGACTGGTCTACCCAAAAACTGGACTTACCCGGGAAGCTACGGAATTGCCGGGAGACACCACAGAAACTTAAGGGACCACCACTACCACCACACAAACACTTCTACGAACCCAACCAAGGTTCCCCAAGGTGAGCACAGTACTTCCACCGCCTCTCGGCAACCAAAACGTCCAAGCCCCCAAAAAGGAAATCCACCGGCCACTCCAACGGCTCACCAGAACCACCCCAAATTACACACACAACACATGAATACCCCTACCAAACTTTCTATGGGCACCCATGGCCACCAAACTACCTCTAACTCCAAAACACCTCCGAACCGCCAAAACTACAAAACGGAATCTAATACTAAACCACCGAAAGGAATTAATGGATGCATAAAGGGTGAGTAGAATGGTTGAAAGAGTACATGAAGAAAATGAATGCGGGTCATTACAGGCACCCTGTTCCTCTTACATTCAGGGTCATATGTAAGAGGCACTCTATATCTGTTGTGCTTGTTACACGGGTAACCATGGCTCATCACAAACAATCCTTCAACTTCTATATCATTGAAGTAAGTAGAGAGGTTTACTTTAAGGATTACTATCCTTCTAGATTTTGTTGGGGACTCTACCCTTGCTTGGATTGGTTGTGACTTTAGTTAAATCGATCTGCTAATCTTGGTTTTCCATGGTGATGTACAATAGTTTTTATTATTATTATCTTTTGGGGTATAATTTGTATTTACGTATAAATCTCATGTATATGGAAATAATTGTTGATGAATAATGATTGTTTTTCAGAGTGTATTCATATTCTATGAACAAAATAAATGTTGATGACTATTTTTCAGAGTGTTTTCATACTCTAACTTGTGGCATAATTTCTTATAGTTTTTGGTTGTGAGCTTACATCTTGAGTATGAGAGTCACTGGCCATGGACAAGTAAGAAGAGTATGGGCATGGCACCCTTTTAATGGCCTTCAATCCATGGAGAAACATCGAGGTTTACATGTACCACCACCTCCTGGAAAGGGCAACCTCTATATTTTAATTATGAAATGAAACTGTTTCTCTGCCTTCACTGAAGATATTGATAAAAATTCATTTCGACTATTAGCCAACGGGAAATAGATATACATATAAGCAATGAGCAAAGCATAAATCCGGAAAAGATTATCATATTCATTGAAAGAACTTGTGCTAATTAACAGTTTATCATCTTAACAAGCTCACTCAAATTCTTAATTCAATCATAAAGAGCCTGCTTTACATTTCAAGACTGGAAAAAAATGGATTTCTTATTTTTATTACCACTCCGATCAGTGAAGTTTCTCTAAAAAGGGGATTAGGCACTGCCCAAAAAAAAATTAGCCAACCAAATGCTTCTTCAGTAGTTCACAGTATTTCATGGAGACTACTTTGAAATTTAGATCTTAGCTGTTCTTCCCAGATTGCTTTGCACCAACAGAGAAAAACTCGCAAATGACTTCATGTGGCATACCCTTCGTTTTTGGAACCTTTAGGAAAATAGTAACAAATGAGATACAACACACAACTGCATAGATTCCAAACAACCCTGCCAGGCTAATGGACGTCAATATCATGGGGAGTTCATTACGAGCAACACCATTACTTTGTGCATATTGATCCTTAATCGGAACATTAAATATTTCTTTTTCCAGTTGAGGTACAGCAGATGTTTGACTATCAGATTCTATGCCAGTTTTAGCATTGACTGCTCAATAAGCATCATTAGTATCCAGTTGTGCAACACCTCTATTTGAGATAAAATCATATGCTTGAGTATTAGTATCCCTGGAAAGATATAAGTATCAATAGGAATGATGTGAAACATAATTGTATTTATTTAAATGATGGAAGTAGAAAACAACTAATCTACATGGGATTCGTAAATTTACTAAGTGGGTTAGTATGAACTCCAGAGCTAGTTATCTCATCGATGGTTCTAAAAACATTATCAATAGCCAGATGCATAAGTATCATTAGGAACGTATAGACGACTACATAATTTTCCTATTCAATCAATACACGTAAAAAATAATTAAGGTACTTGGGAATCACTAATGCGATATGGGAGTTAGTATGAACTCTAGAGCCAGTTTGCCCATTGATGATTCCAGAAACATCACAAATACCTTGGTGCATGGAATTTCCATTTGAAACATGACAATTTGCTTTAGTACTTGTTTTCCTAGAAAAGCAAAAATCACACAAGTAACTGTTAAGTATGTATGCAGTACTAAATAATTATTCATGTACAGTAATGCAAGTAGAAAGCAATTGATGCTCAGTACCTGGGAATAAGAATAGTTATTGTGCTACGCTGGTTAGTATGCAAGGCAGAGCAAGTTTCTGCATTGATAGATCTAGAACCATCATCAGTACCCATATGCATGGAACCTCCTTCTGAAAGTTGATAATCTCCTTGGGTACTTGTTTTTCTAGAAAGATACAAGTATAATTAGACATTAGGATCGTATATGCTGTGACTTAATTATATAATTGCAACCAATACAAGTGGATAACAATTAAATCACCTGGGAATCGCTAATGTGCTATGCGGGTTGACACAAAATCCAGATCCAGTTTGCCTATTGATGGTTGTAAAAACAACATTAATTCCGAGATGTATGTCACCTCCATTTGAAACACAATACTTTTCTTGGGTACCCATTTCTATAGAAATACATAAGTATCATTAGGAATATATATTCATACACACACACATATATATATGCTTACATTATTATATCTATTTAGTCAATGCAAGTAGAAAGCAGTTAAAGAACCTGGGAATCGCTAATGTGTTACTCGAGTAAGTATGATATGTGGTTCCAGTTTGCCTATTAACGGTTCTAGAAACATCATCAACACCGAAATGCATGGGACCTCTATTTGAAACATGATAATCTTCTTGAGTACTGGTTTCCCTATAAAGATCCAAGAATTATTAGGAAAACATATACTAGATAATTTATATTTATCCAATCAATGAAAGTATAAAGCAAATGAATTACCTGGGACTCATTAATGTGCTAAGTTACGCGTTAGTATGAAATCTGGAGCAAGTTTGCCCATTCATGGTTCTAGAATTATTATAAGTATCCTGAATGACACCTCAATTTCAAACACACTGATCTGCTGGTGTACTCGTTTCCCTATAAACCATAATTGTCAATAGGGACTTATATAATACTACAAAACTTTATAGATCAATCAATGCAAGAAAAAAGTATTTAAGGCACCTGGGAATAGTAAATGTGCTACGCAAGTAAGTACAAAATCCGAAGCCACTTTGCACATTGATGGTTCTAGAAACATCATCGATTCCCATTTATATGGCACATCCATTTGAAACATGATAATCTGTTTATCTACTAATTTTTCTAAAAATACCCAAGTATCATTAGGAATGTGTATAATTACACGACACAATTATATATATGCAGCCAATGCAAGTAGAAACCAATTAAGGTACTTGGGAATAGTTAGTGTGCTAAGCAGGCTAGTACAAAACTGAGAGGTAGTTTTCCCGTCAATGGTTCTGGAAACATCATAAACACCTAGATGCATGTCACCTTCATTTGGAACTTGATCATCTGCATAAGGACTTGCTTCCCTATAAAGACACAAGGTTCATTAGGGATTTTTCATTTATAAACATCTATTCAATCAATGAAACTATAAAACAAGAGTGGCACCTTAAATTTTTTAATGCGTCACGCGGGTTAAAAATAAATCTGGAGTCAGTAAGTCTGTTAGTCATTCTAGAAACATCATCAATACCTAGATGTACAACACCAACATTTGTAGCAGAATCATATGCTTGAGAACTGGTTTCCCAAGAAAGAAACACGAGTCATTATGCAAAATATGATACAACAAAATTACATCTAAATGTATGAAAGTAGAAATCAAATAATGTACCTGGGAATTGTTACTGTGTTAAGCGGGTTGGTATGAAAAATGGAGCCAGTTTTCTCTTAGGCCATGTAGCTAAGATTGTTTATATAGAACTGGCAGATTATCTGGCAGTTTATAAGAGTTAACCAAGACTGAAATTTCTTATGGGATCCGATGGCTGGGACTTCATTTTAGAGCCCATACTTCCCATTCAAGTAATCTAGCAGTGGCTTCGTAAGCACCAACTCATTATAATTCAAAATGTCATACAAGTTCAATGCTCTCGGAGACTGCAAAATTAAGAACTGTTGGTAAGTACCCTCTTTATATAGAGAAAAATGATATAAAATAATAGATAGACAAAATGAGACAGACGATAATTGACATAACAAAATAAGAATAGTGCCTTCTGCTTAGTAATTATATGGATCCAATGTTTCATATATTGTTGAACGTACCAACCATATGAGAGCTCATAGAGGATATTCACATACACATGTATGATTAAATGGAATAATATTGAGAACCTTATAACAAACATAAAAAGGATAATTGAAGTATAAAACCAAATAACACAAGTTTGCTAGTTACTGTTATTAATGTGCCAAATAACCATAAATAAGGTAGCGAATAGTTGTAGATCAATTAATAGCATGAGTTATACTACAACTATTCCTTTGTAATATTTAAGGTACCTTTTATTGAGCAACCAAAATCCATACTAAAAATACAGGCAACATAATCCTTGGCAAATAGTGCATTCTATCTTAAACATACGATAAATAGTGTATATAGTTATATAAATAAGTTTATTTGCTGATTTATTACACCTAATTAACATGAAAGCTATTATAATTTTTATTTTTTTTGGACTTTATAAACTTCTTCATAAAAAACATTGAGAGTGTGTACTCCTGGTTCTCCATTTAATTTTTCATTTTGTATTAAAATTCTAGTCTTATTTCTTGATACACCTTTTGACAGAGCAACATATAATTGTCCATGGCTGAATACCCATTCTGGTAAGAAAATGGCAGTTCTAGGGATTGTTTGTCCTTGTGATTTGTTTATTGTAAGTGCAAAACATAAACGTATAGGAAATTGTTGACGAGCAAAGAATGAAAGGAAGGTTAACATTTTCTGAAGGTCTTAATGATATACGTGGTATGAAGATATCTTGATCTTTATTATGTCCAGTAATTATTGTTGCCACAATTACGTTTTTATCTAATCTTTTGCAAACCAGTCTAGTGCCATTACACAATCCATGTTTTGAGTTAATATTTTATAACAGCATAATTGGCGCACCTATTTTTATGGTCAATTTATGTAGAGGAAAACCACCAGGTGTAGTTGAGTTTAGAAATTCTGATGTATATAAGTTATGGGGATCATTCTCAATAGTATCAATTAAATAATAAGTAACTGGCATACCAGGAACAGATCTAATTATATAATTATTAACTAAGTCTACATGCCCATTTAAAGGTGTTAGAATGGCCCTGCTTGTCATATAATCTCTATCATTGGCCATATTAGTCATATTTGGGAAAGCAAAGTCTATTAAATTGTGTATTGAATTTCCTTTTTCAAAATTTAGAACCATCTCGTCAGGCATGCAAACCATTCCATCGTTGGGAGCAGCGTTACATTCACCATTACCAACATTTAATAAAAACTCAGAGTGACTTATATCATTAGCTGTTCTCGTATTTTCTTTTAACTTAATTACCTTAACAACATTCCATAAGTAAGAATTTACAATACATGTATTTAAGGTTTTTGCTCTAGTAAACCTTGGAATCACAGGTAGAACATGTCAAAAATCACCCCCTAAAATATCAATTTTACCCCCAAATTGTAAATCACATTCCAGAATGTTACGAAGTGTTCTATCCAATGCTTCAAAATGATATTTATGTGTCATGGGAGCCTTATCCCATATTAGAACTTTTGGTTGTTGAATAAGCTTTGCTAAATTTGTTCCCTTATTTTTGTTACATGTTGAATTTGATGATGGGATTAATGGAAGTTTGAACCTAGAATGTGTTGTGCGACCACCAGGAAAAATAGTTGAGGCGATTCCTGATGATGCTGTAGTTATAGAAATATTACCGTTTTGGCATAATTCGGCTAGAACTGCGTGATAATCAAGGGTTTTTCCCGTCCCTCCAGGACCATCAATAAAAAAACTCTACTTTCGTTATTTTGAATTACAGTTAATATCCTATCAAATGCATACCTTTATTCGATATTTAATTTAGCTTCGGAAATTTTATCTTCATTTGGTGCTTTTACATCTAGTTCATCTCTAAGAAAACTGAATAGCTCATCATCCACATCGAATATATTTAATCTAGGTAAATCATAATCGAGAACACTTTTTCTATGATGTTCAAGTAAATCATTAATTTTTTTTAAAAGTTTTATTTCAATCTTATCTTTACTAAAACTATACTTTTTACGATAATCATGTGACATTTCATTTTTAAAATCTCGCCCCAATTCAGAAGCTTTAGCTAGTTCACAAAAAATTAATAAAGTGACAAAATAATTTCCTCAAAGCAACTGGCATTTTGTCTAATAAGCCTTATGCTTTTGTCATCCTCTAACAAGCCAAACGCCTCAGCAGCTCTTTTAAAAGTTTGGTACCCTACTCCATTAATAGTAAGTAAATCATCAAATGATGTAGGCCCTCTAACATGATTCAATAAAAGCCTCAAGTAGAATCGCTTTCCATCCGATGGTGCAACTGCCTATACTCTTCCAATACATTATACCTTACTAACACATTTAATCTATATCCGATCTGTACATTCCCAACAATAGTGTTTAGGAATTTCGTGGTATAAATATTTTCTTGCATTTGTATCCTTTAGATTGAGTAGGAAAAATTATGTTAACATAGTCTTCAGGTTGTTTTTATCATTCATAATGTGCTATAGATGTTGAAAATCAAAGAATCTAACTTGTTGTTTATTGGGTTAGTGGATTGGCATTCGTTGTATGCTATTTAGCTCATTCCAAATGAGAATAACCTCGAAGCAGCTTTGGGTGGAGATATCCACCTTGCATCTATAAGTTGTTTTATTTCATCAACCTCAACCTCTGGATTTATTTCCATAGAAATGCGATTAATCCCTTTATATACATATTTGTATAAATACTTAACACACTTAATACTGCTGCATAATTCTACATTTATGTCGCAATCATATTTTTTTAAGTAAGTACGCATTATAAGGAACGACCCATGCATAATCCACCATCTTTTTCCCAAGAATGTCGACCTGTATAGATTTCTTCATCTTCCGTCGTCGATAAATAGGGTATGAATCATTTCCTTGGATCGTATGCTCAGTATATTCTTTAGGATAACCTTTTTTGCATGACCCATCTTTTACACATGCTAATTTGGAATTCATCTCACCACAAGGTCCATGGACCATATGCTTTCTAACTATCTCAAATTGATCAGGTTCTTCATTTTTATCTTGGAATTCAGCTCTAACATTTTTATTGTATTCATCGAGAGGTTCAAGGTGAGGATCATAGAAGAACACTTGTGTAAACCGACCCCTCTCTTCTCCTGGTGGGATGAAACTACTAATTTGATGATATATTTGACCATATTCCCTAAATGTGTATATGCCATTCGTAACATTAGCAAATGATTAATCCAATGTAACACCAAATAGATGTTGATTGGAAAGCATGATTGTATATATGTATATTTGTTCTAAAATCTCGTAGAGGTAAAAGTTTGTGGCGCTTAAATCTATGGGAATCTATAAAATTCCTAGCACAATTATGCCCAGATATACTCCTTTTGGGAATTTGGTTAGATTCTTCCATGACTTTTTTTAAGTTGTTATTTGCTTTGATTCTTTTAATTAGTACGGTAGCCAGTACAAGTTTAGTTATTTTTTTGTACAATAGTGAAGTGGGATTTTAATTTTTTTCTTTGTATTGCCTAGTATTGGAATAATTGTAAAACTATTATTTCCTTTCATTTGAGCCCTACAAATAGTGCTACTATCCTTTATTATAGAAGTATCTGGTATAGGTGATACTGTAGGTTTATTAATTATTTTAGTTCGAGTAATGCGAATAGAAGTTGATTTATTTGTTGGTAATATATTACCTATCTTAGTCAGCATGCGAGGTAGTTCAGGAATAATGTTGGCAGCAGATTTCAGTATAGATGAGGTTAACGTACTTGCTGAATGCATAGGAATAGAATCAGAATAATCTTTACTAGAAACAGACGGAGAACGATCGCCTATATTAACATGAATATTTGAAATTTTAATATTATGTAATCTAGTATCACCTCTTTGTTTGGTATTTGCTTTACAACCCCTTGCATTACATTTATATTTAATGAGGATCTCTTTAATTGCCTTCGAATCTTTTGCTGTTAAATTTTGGAGAAGCAAAAAATAAAAAATGTGATTTTGTTTAAATAATAATGCTACAGAATAGATAAATTAAATAAGAAGTTAAATACTGTAAACATAACATAAATTATATTACCAGGGAGAAAATTAGGTATTGTAGATGCAAATTTCTTAGTAGCATTTAGTCGATGATATCGAAATCTATTTCTCACCTTTTTTAGTAATTGTCTATCCCCGTTGCGATTATTAAGATTATTAGGTACCCCGACTTCTTCATTTAAGCACAAAAAAATTCTAAACTTTATTAATATAACAGAAATAAAGATGAAACGTGGTTTATTATTTAAAAAAGAGCAGACATGTATTATAAAAATTTGAAATACCTGATACAATGGCATTAAAAAAAATGAATTAATCTGATGGTTCATAGAGGTTGCGTTTAACAAAATATTAACCATGGGAGTGGAACTTGTATCCACAATAAAATATAACATATATAGAAAAGACGAAAAACAAGGATATATAACCCACTTAATAAGAAATGTCATAATAATAGGAACTGATAATATTACCTGGCAATATTACAGTTGTAATAGGTATCGGTTTTTTTTTAATTACAAGGGAACCAGATAGACTTGGAATTTTATGCCTTTCTCGTTTTAACCGGTTTTGTTCCTCAGCATCCAAAACTTTAGCAGTTTTTCTAATTTGTTTTCGGCCAACTAATTCCAATAAGGTATTAGAAACTTGTTAAAATGGCCAAAAAAATTAATACACCCCAATTGAAAATTGTTCTATTTAATTGGTTATTATGCATAACTATAACAATATTACTATTATTATTACTATACAAAGTAATAGGTCAAACTAAATAGGTAATGGATATATAAGCATAAGGACAAGGCACAAAACAAAAGTGTTTTCCCCAGGGGCAAAGGTATGAAGTTGTCCATCCTTAATTTCTAACCTACTTAACACTACACCAAATTTCTAACATACTATTGATAACTAAAACGTCAAATGATCTGCCAAAATAGGCAAAAAATTTAGTTAAAAATCATTGTTCAAGAATTTAAGTCTAATCATATGGAAAAATTCCGGTTTATCACTACTCCCTCCTTCTCTATATTATACTATTTCAAGTTTTATAGTTGCAAATTAAAATAAGTATTAAGTAAGCTATAAATTAAACAAACAAACAAAAAAAAAACATCGCATAAATGAAATTATTTATGGGCATTATATAAGGCCTTAAAGGGCTAATATTTTAACATACAACATGGTAATATAAATCTATTATCCATTTAGCAAAATATAATTACATTATATGTAAATATGAAATAGTTTAAAATATTAGTAATACCAAGTATTGATTGATCACCGATGTGTAGATCATGAACTTTACTTTCACGATGAGGGCTGGAAACCGATTTATCTAGTTGTAGAATACTACTAGATGTCATAGTAGCACTATTGGAAGGAACATTAATATTATTATTTTCATAAACAATATTTGTACCTACATTGGATTAAAATTTCAAATGGAAATGTTAGCACATAAAGCTTACATACCCCTAAAAGGAATTGTGATATAATATAACATACTATTGATTATTAGTAATATTACCTTGTATTGTTGAAACATTTGAAATAACCTTAGGAGAATTGTTTCTTGGAAGGATATGAGATTTGGTTTTTATGTTCTCCAATATACTAAGCTTTAGCCGTATTTCCTCTTTAGTAGCCAAAATTTTAGGTGTTTTATTTGTCTTCGAATAAATAAATGAATATTATATATAAAAAAAATAACGGATTAAAAAAGTATTGTTAACTAAAACATCCGATAGGTAATAAATAATATTGTTCATTCACATTTGTAGAACCGAAATACTATTATGAACTGTCTAAGGAAGAACACTAAATAGTATCATAAGATGGTTGCAACTATAATTCAAACCAAACATTATACAATTCAAATTAGTCACATCCTAATTTATTGCATCTAATTATTGATGGCTATTTGGGCAATGAGAAGATGGATATGGAAAATCATACAAAAACCTTCTAAGTACATGTGATATTGCATGTGCAACTCAATACATAAGAAAGAGTGTTTAATATCATGATATGTAAGTTATTTCAAAAAGGCAGCATATTAGTATTGTGAAAAGTAGAGGATAATTTTTAGATGAGAAATCAAGTAAAACATAGGTAGCTTATGTTTCAATTTTAAAAAATAGTTTCAAATACACAGTATATGAAGTTTATTTAAGAAATAAGTGACAATCATACATTATAATCATACATTAACAACTCATTATATTACTTGGTTGTGGCTCCCCAACACAATGTATAGTACTATTTTTGTTCCCACTCGGATGTTAGATACCGACTTTTGAACATTCTCATTAGTAGCTATCAATTTAATGACTTCTCGAGCACACGATGCTTTTACTGAAAGTAGCATATGTATTCACACTATAAATGAGTTGTTGCAGCATATATGTAAAAATGCAAAGGACATTAATATGAAGATGATACAATAGTAAACAAATTACATAGTATTGCTTACAATAATCCTTAACTGGGATGTGTTATCGACATGAGGATGATCAATTAAGAGTTTATTTTCTTTTGACCGGAGTTGAAAACTGGCCCTTTGTTGCTCATTTTTCTTGAGTCATTTTTCTTCCCATGTAATGGATGTTTTATCATGAACTTGATATTGAATCCTTAGAATTGCTTTTTTTTTTTGCATTTTTTTTCTTTAGCCTACTTAGATTGTATCCTTAAAAAGTCTTCTCTAGATTGTTATATTGTGGTAAAAAAACCAATTAAGGAGACTTAAACAGCTAATTCAAACGTATAAAAAATAAATAAATAAAATAGGCAAGATTAATATTTAAAGTATAAAGTTAAATATTACCCTGTAACATATTCAGAGTGCCTATAATTGTAGTCAAAGAATCTTGATTTTGATCTATGTGGTTTTCATTTATTTTACCCTTCTTTAGTGGTCTATCATTAGCTCCCATCACTTTAAGATATTCTCGGCCACGCTATTGCCTAACTAAAAATAACTGATCCAGCCTCAAGTATTACAATCAAATAAAAATAAATTTAACTTAACAATTAAATAGGCAAGTTTAATATAAAAATTATATCATTAAATATTACCTTGTATCCTATTGGAAGCTAGCATCATTGTAGAGAAAAAATCTTCACTTTGAGCCAGTTTACACATTTTTAACGGCTTCTCATTAGCTCCTACCACTTTATTAGCTTCTCGGACTCGTTTGTGCACAACTTTAAATGACATAGCCCTCATCAAGTATATGTAAAATTATAGAGAATAAAAATCTAATAATAAAATATGAGCAATAAGATATTAATACCTTCCATTGTATTCGAGCTTACTGCCTAATTGTTTTATCTGTTTTGTATTTCAAGATTTGCGTAAGTAGTATGAGTATGAGCACGAGCATGATCACGATCGACTGCAATTTCAAAATTCTTATATAAATGAGTCACAACAATAACACAGCAGAACATAATGATTTGAACTAATTAGCGAGTAAAAAAAGAACTAATTGAATATTAAGAATCCAGACCACCCAGGAAGTCTTAAGAAATTAAACATGTAAGACGGTCGAGATAAAGTAAATCTTCAGTTCAGGATTTACCTCCAAACACAATTGATCATCACCAATATTAAGAAATTAATAGCAAGAACAATTCTTCCAATTACTAACATAATGATAACAACCAACAAGGGTAATAACAACACAATAAACGAAGATGAGGACACAAGCTAATTTTATTATTTAATTCTACGTGGCAATATGACCCATCATATTGATATGGTACCAAGTAGGGGATGTGATAGACGTAGAAATATGTAGGATCAATATGCCTCAAAGTATTGTTTTGTTAATCATAATTTATTATTTTCTAATGTTAGTAGCATTTTCTTATTTTCAAGCACTTATCACTGTTGAAGCTAATAAGTAGAGAAAAACATTTAATAGAAAGTACAAAGAGCTAAAGCATCTCCAACAGTCTCTAGGGTACAAGGAAGATGTCTACATTTAATGTCCTTGTAGATTTACTCCATAGAATAAAGATGACGAAGGACTCTACAAGGATTAGCATGAGATATGATTTATATGAGATATGATTTATCTTTACTTAGGGATAGAGTTTTAAAATTGTAAACAAGCCTCTTCTATCTCTTATAAATTAGAGAACAATTCTATATATTTTAGATCTCAATCTAAGGAAGGAATAAAGCTTGTATTTTTTTAGTATATCTCTCTTTCTATTTTTATTTATTTTATGCGTTTAATTTAAGCTGTGATCAACACCTTTAATGGAGAGCAAGTCTCCTTAGCTTAGGCTAAAGATTGAATCTCCGGCAAAGTGAGCTAAATTGATAATAGTTCATTGTCTATATTCTTGACAACAGTAATCCATGATTTTCTAGGTACCAATTAGATTGGGCTTACCCAAGGTCATCCCCGTAGTGGCATATTTCGCATCTCGAGTTCAAACCTCATCTTCGAACTACAGACGAACTTTCGACCTCAACAATAGAGTACGTGGCACAATCACAAATATGTACAATACGAGTTTCTCAGCCAATACTGTAGCGCCCCATAATTATTTCTTTTTCCTTTGTGTTTCAGTTGCTATTTACTTAACTTGCCTTGGGTATACCTTAGCATGTTTGCTTTAGCTTTTGAATGGGGGGAAACTTGGTCTAGACCCACCACCGAATTCCCAAACTCTTCTCCAGCTCCTCCTCCTTCTTCTCCTCCTTCAACCTTTCCTTCCTCTTAAATTTTGAAATCAGGAGAGAGGGTAGCTAACCCCAACCTATTGTTTCCATTAACCGTTAATCTCTGAAGTATTCTTTCAAATCCTTCATCGATTGGTGTGGCTGGATATTCTTGTGTGAGTGTATTGAGAGTAGATTTTTACTATTCTGGAGAGGGGATAGTCTTTGCTATGCTCAGCATTAGCATTCTATCAAGGCAAACACCATTATTACTGAGCATTGATCATTGGTTATTGGTATTATTTTGGATTTGAAGTCAGTATAATCATATGATTATGTCATATTAGCTTTACTTGCTAATTTTGAATACTCTGTAGAGATTTAGGTTGTTAATGTTGATCCAAAATTCTGCCAATGTATGATAATCTGTTTATTTAAGGTATATCACAATGATGCATCATGTTATGAACCCCAGGTGACATGGGTTAAGAATGTAAGACATTAGTATACTTTTTAAGTGAGAAAATTTCTTTTAATTTAAGTATAAATCTCTTCAGGCATCAGAAGCATAACTTAGCTTATATTGGGGTTAGATTATACAACCCTCCTTTTTCATAACAGCCTATATTATAGGTAAATTAATAAATTGTTGCCATAGCATTTAGTGTATGGGTTGATGCACATCAGTTCCTGTAAGGATTGTAGTATACTAGTGTGAGTATTTGGGTTCGTCCATTGATATAATTTGGAACTCGTAACTTTGATTATCATTTAGCATCTTAACCTAGACTTCCTAGTTTAATTTTAAGACGTGTTATAGGTTGTATCATAGTTTAGCTTAAACATCAATTAAGACACATTCCTTGGCATATAATGGTGACGTAATATAGTTAAATATTATACCAGAATAAATATGTGTTACTGTTTGTTAAGAGGATATCACTCGTTGACAATCGAAATCTAATATAAGCTTGTTGAGTAGTTATTAATGACTAGGACATTGCAAGTAAAGATATTTGGTAAATGGCTTAACTCAACTGCGATTATAGGACTTAATTGATATAACCTTTATTAACTTAAGGTAGAAAGATCATTAATAAGCATAGTATAATATCATCAACTGAGACCCCACTCCTATATTTGTGAGGGTAGAAAGGTCATTGAGTATAAGATCGCCAATCATATGATATAGTCTCATTGCCTATAGAGTAAGGATAGATTGGTCATTTTGATTGAGTATCGGTATCTTAAATCATTCATGCATAGGATAACTTAGAGTCATGTACACAGTAGGGCAATGTTGTTAGGATCCTTGGGTTCGAGTCCCTAAACAAAATATGAGGTAACTGTTTATCAGTGTTCCCGGGTTACAAGTCCCTAAATTCTTTCCCTATTACTTCTCAGCTGCATGCTATGCGAGCATCCCATGGGCTTAGATCCCTGAAGGTGAAAATAAATTAGGCTTTAGACTTGTAGGTTGAAATTCCTTGACTAACTTGATCCGGTGATTTCCCCGCTAATTCCTAGCTCACTAAAAAGGAATCTGCTAATGCCTGGCTCGCCAATAAGAGATACGCTTCTGTTGTGGACAATTGGGTACAAGATTGTGGCCCCACTGAATTAAAAGTAACCCTGTGTACATCGTCTGTTAGTTATCTCCCACAGCTAATAATACTTTATAACTATTATACAATATCGGTTGGCGCCGACGCTTAAAATCATCATTAATAATTGAACCTCATTTTCTCAATGCATTGCATTATTTATACCTATTTATAAGGTATTCTATCACACTAGTACTTTTGTATAATAGATCGGTCTGTCATGTTCAATGACCGGTTATAATTGTGTTTATTTGACGCCCTGTACTCTATATTTTTTAAGGAGGTCGAGCACGGCAGGATCTTGCTTAGTGAGGCTTGGCTGATGATTTTTAGGATTCTTTGGATCGCTGAGCCGTCGTAGGGTATTTATGATATTTTCATTTCATATTTTAGTGTCGAAGTCTTATTCACTTTAATCCATTTATTCATTTAATCACTTTTAGATTTTATTCCGCTGTGTAGTTTCATAGTCTTGTAAATTTATTTACGATTTAATAAATTGTAGTACGTCTTTTGGGGTTCATCTTCGGGATGCCCAACGTTACACCTCAGAATTCGCTTTCTTAATAGATTGTTAAGAAGCCAATTTTGGGCGTGTGACAAGTTGCTATCAGTGCGCTAGGTTCAGTCATGCAGTTTACTGCACATCTCATACGATTTGGATTGGGAGTTGATCTCGCACTAGTTTGTTGCCTTTCCTTTCTTAGGTTTCTTTGGTGGTTTTGATGGTAGGTGAATGGATTTGAGTCATGCTCATTAGTAGTCTCCTTAATTGTAGATGGTTTCATCTTTTGTAGGATGTCTAGTATTGCTGTTGATTGGTTTGTAAGGCTCTTAGTATTCATGTGGTAGTTGGTTGATTTGATTAGACATTATGTTTTGGGTAGTCATAGTTGCTTTAGTTTCTATTCTTTGGTGGTTGCAAGTGGTGCTGTGCTTTCTGATTCGTATGGAGTTTGATCAGAGTATTCATTGGTCAATTTACCCATTAGAACGAGTACAAGTTTGGAGTACTAGATTGTTGTTGACGATAGAGGTTGGTTGTATCTCGTTCTTGATTGGTTATTTTTTTATGGGTAGCATCCAAGTGTAGGCTTAGTGATTAGTTCACCTTCTTATGCGTTTGTGTTAATAAACTTATTATCTTGGTGGATGAGGTGCATGAAATTTTGAGGGAAAAAATTCTTTTAGGAGGGAAGAATGTAGTGCCCCGTTATTTTTTTCTTTCTCCTTTGTGTTCCAGTTGCTATTTACTTAACTTGCCTTGGGAGTACCTTAACATGTTTGCTTTAGCTTTTGAATTGGGGGAAACTTAGTCTAGACCCACTACCGAATTCCCAAACTCTTTTCCAACTCCACCTCCTTCTTCTCCTCCTTCAACCTTTCTTCCCTCTTAAATTTTGAAATCAGGAGAAAGGGTAGCTAACCCCAACCTATTATTTCCATTAACCTTTAAACTCTGATGTATTCTTTCAAATTCTTCATCGATTGGGGTGGCTGGATATTCTTGTGCGAGTGTATTGAGAGTGGATTTTTACTATTCTAGAGAGGGGATAATCTTTGCTTTGCTCAGCATTAGCATTCTATCATGGCAAGTACCATTATTACTGAGCATTGATCATTGTTGATTAGTATAATTTCATATTTGAAGTCAATATAGTCATATGATTATGTCATATTAGTTTTACTTGCTAATTTTGAATACTCTGTAGAGATTTTGGTTGTTAATGTTGATCCAAAAATCTGCCAATGTATGATAATCTGTTTATTTAAGGTATATCAAAATGATGCATCATGTTATGAACCCCAGCTGACATGGGTGGAGAATGAAAGACATTAGCATACTTTTTAAGGGAGAAACTTTCGTTTAATTTAAGTGTAAATCTCTCCTTGCATCAGTAGCATAACTTAGCTTATATTGGGGTTACATTATACAACCCTCCCTTTTCATAACAACCACTATTAAAGGTAAATTAATAAATGGTTGCCATAGCTTTTAGCGCATGGGTTGATGCACATCTGTTCCTGTAAGGATTGTAGTACACTAGTGCGAGTAGTTGGGTCCGTACATTGATATAATTTGGATCTTGTAACTTTGATTATCATTTAGCATCTTAACCTAGACTTCCTAGTTTAATTTTAAGACGTGTTATAGGTTGTATCATAGTTTAGCTTAAGCATCTATTAAGACACATTCCTTGGCATATAATGGTGATGTAATATAGTTAAATATTATACCAGAATCACAATGTGTTAGTGTTTGTTAAGAGGATATCCTTCGTTGACAATCAAAATCTAATATAATCTTGTCTAGTAGTTATTAATGACTAGGACCTTGCAAGTAAAGATATTTGGTATATGGCTTAACTCAACTACGATTATAGGGCTTAATTGATATAACCTTTATTAACTTAGGGTAGAAATATCATTATTAAGCATAGTATAATATCATCGACTGAGACCCCACTCCTATATTTGTGAGGGTGGAAAGGTCATTGAGTTTAAGATCGCCAATCTTATGATATAGTCTCATTGCCTAAAGAGCAATGATAGATTGGTCATTTTGATTGAGTATCGGTATCTTAAATCATTCATGCATAGGATAACTTAGAGTCATGTACACAGTATAGCTATATTGTCAGGGTCCTTGGGTTCGAGTCCCTAAGCAAAATATGAGGTAACAGCTTATCAGTATTCCCGGGTTGCGAGTCCCTAAATTCTTTCCCTGTTACTTCTCGGCTTCAAGCTGCGCTAGCATCCTATGTGCTTAGATCCCTGAAAGTGAAAATAAATCAGGCTTTAGACTTGTAGGTTGAAATTACTTGACCAACATGATCCAGTGATTTCCCCGCTAATTCCTGGCTCACTAAAAAGGAATCTGCCAATCCCTGGCTCGCCAATAGGAGATACGCTTCTGTAGAGGACAGAAGGGTACGAGAGTGTGGTCCCACTGAATTAAGAGTGACCCTGTGTACATCGTCTGTTAGTAATCTCCCACAGCTAATAATACTTTATAACTATTTTATAATACCGGTTGGCGCCGACGCTTAAAATCATCATTAATAATTGAACCTCATTTTCTCAATGCATTGCATCATTTATACCTATTTATAGGATATTACATCACAATATAACTTTTGTATAATAGATCGGCCTGTCATGTTCAGTGACCGATTATAATTGTGCTTGCTTGACACCATGTATGCTATATTTTTACAGGGGGTCGAGCACGATAGAATTTTACTTAGTGAGGCTTGGCTGATCAGTTTCATGATTCTTTGAAGTTCTTTGGATCGCTGAGCTGTCGAAGGGTATTTATGATATTTTCATTTTATATTTTAGTGTCGAAGTCTTATTCACTTTAATCCATTTATTCATTTAATAACTCTTGGATTTTATTCCACTGCGTAGTTTCATAGTCATGTAGATGTATTTACAATTTGATTAAATTGCAGTATGTCTTTTGGGGTTCATCTTCGGGATGCCCGACATTACACCTTAGAATTCGCTTTCTTAATGGATTATTAAGAAGCCAATTTTGTGGGCGTGACAAGTTGGTATTAGAGCGCTATGTTCATTCCTGCAGTTTACTACACATCTCATACATTTACGATTTGGAGTTGATCTCGCACTAGTTTGTTGTCTTTCCTTTCTTAGGTTTCTTTGGAGGTGTTGATGCTAGGTGAATGGCTTTGGGTCATGTTCATTAGTAGTCTCCTTAATTGTGCATGGTTTCGTCTTTTGAAGGATATCCAGTATTGGTGTTGATTGGTTGGTTAGGCTCTTAGTATCCATGTGGTAGTTAGTTACTTTGAGTAGACGTTATCTTTTGGGTAGTCATAGTTTCTTTTGCTTCTATTCTTTGGTGGCTGCAAGTAATCTAGTCTCATTGCCTATAGAGCAAGGACAAATTGGTCATTTTGATTGAGTATCATTCTCTTAAATCATTCATGCATAGGATAACTTAGAGTCATGTACACAGTAGAGTTATGTTGTCAGGGTCCTTGGGTTCGCGTCCCTAAATAAATTATGTGGTAACTGCTTATCAGAGTTCCCGGGTTGCAAGTTCTTAAATTCTTTCCCTGTTACTTCTTGGCTGTATGCTATACGAGTATCCTATGGGCTTAGATCCCTAAAAGTAGAAATAAATAAGGCTTTAGACTTGTAGGTTGAAATTTTGTGACCACCTTGATCCGGTGATTTCCCCACTAATTCCTGGCTCACTAAAAAGGAATCCGCCAATCCCTGGCTTGCCAATAAGGGATACGCTTCTGTTGAGGACAAAAGGGTGCGAGAGTGTGGTCCCACTGTGTATATCATCTGTTAGTTATCTCCCACACCTAATAATACTTTATAACTATTTTATAATGCCGGTTGGCGCCGACGCTTAAAAACATCATTAATAAATGAACCTCATTTTCTCAATGCATTGCATCATTTATACCTATTTATAGGATATTATATCGCACTAGTACTTTTGTATAATAGATCGGTCAGTCATGTTCAGTGACCGGTAATAATTGTGCTTGATTGACGCCCTGTACTCTATATTTTTGCTGGAGGTCGCGCACGGTAGGATTTTGCTTAGTGAGGCTTGGCTGATTAGTTTCAGGATTCGTTGGAGTTCTTTGGACTGCTGAGTTATCGTAGGGTATTAATGATATTTTCATTTCATATTTTAATATCGTAGTCTTATTCACTTCAATCCATTAATTCAATTAATCACTTTTAGATTTTATTCCGCTGCGTAGTTTCATAGTGTTGTAAATATATTTACGATTTATTTAAATTGTAGTACATCTTTTTGGGTTCATCTTCGGGATGCCCAACGTTACACCTCAGAATTCTTGTTCTTAATAGATTATTAAGAAGTCAATTTTGGGGGAGTGACAAATTCCACTTATCCCTAACGACACTCATACTATTGGTTGGGAGCCATCTTGTAATAGCTTATTTTGTATCTCAAAATCAAGCTTCGTCCTCGATCTCATCAGCATATAGGAAGTACTACTAAAGACCTAACCAAACTTTACTCAACTCGAGATAATACTTTCAACCTCAACACCAACAGTTCGACCTGTGCGAAGCCTAGAGTCAGTAATAGAGCCATTATGCAGCATCAAAGGTCAGAACATTTCACAATCTGGTCAAAGGATATCTCACACTCACTTTGTAATGTCCATCATTAAGGGACTTTATGGTCTTCAAGCAGTCAAAATAGAGGACCTATTAAAATACCTGGAGAACTACATATGAGGGACGAAACGTTTACCATAAAAAACATCCTAATCTATCATCCTACATTCTCAGAACGGTTATTGTAATAAACTAGCAATCTCAATAAGATCATCAATTTTATAAAATCCTTAGGAGTGGTCATAGTTTTTAATCTATTCAGCGGTTTTCCATGCTAAATCATCTTGTTGTTTATTGTCTATTGTTCTTGAACGTTCTGAATACATTTGGTGTAAAGGCTAAGTACGAATCCTAAAATTAAGCTATTACATTTGGCGCCGTCTGTGGGAATTGAAATTTTCAAACACATTGTCTCAAATACCGCTGATTATTGTTTTTTTCAGAATGTCGCCTCCAGGTCAAAGTACACCGATCATCTAAGTAGAAGAAAATACAGCTTTAATAGACCTGAGGGCTACTATGAACTCAGAAGCAAAAAGGCGTGCAACCCTAAAATAACAACTCGCGAGTGTACAAGACACGCTGAAGGTTTTACAGGGTCAGCAGGTCACCACCGCCCAGAAGAACAGAGCCGTATAACCTGAGGGCTCGCAAATTTCCATTCATGATAGAATATGACCTCCTCCGAAGGGCTTTCACATAAAAGGTGCGCTTCGATCAAACCATCAATAACAGGGTATGGAGCCCATCCCGATCTAGAAGATCCAATAAGAAATAGATTGCGGACTGGCAGGAGTAAGACATACTAAAAATCTACCTCGAAGAGTTCAAGTCCTAGCAAAGGAACGTCGAAGTGAAGTAAGTGGTGACAATAACCCTGGAGAGGAGCGCGTCATACGACCAACCATCGTAACTTTATAATATGTCAGTCAGGAAAATTTTGAAAAGAGAATCAAAGAATTGCTCGAATCCCATATGCCGACTAAAGGGATCCATAACAAATTATAGAAGAGCCTGATCACCCAGGAGCTATTAGATGGTGAGGTACCCATTGGGTTTCATACTTCGAAGATCCGAAAGTGCAAAGGAACTGATCAAGTCGAACACGTTCAAGAGTTCTAGGACACTCTAGGGCTGCATTCCATGTCCAACCACATTCTATGCCAACTCTTTCCTACTAGCTTATCAGGCAAATCCCTACGATGGCTTCACACACTTCTTGAAGGATCCATCACAACTTTCAAACAGTTGCGCGAACTCTTCGTCAAGATTTACTTACATAACAGAGATAAAGAGGAGAACTTATATTTTCTTTTCAGCCTCAAACAGATGCCAAGAGAAAAACTTGAGACGTTTACCAAAAAGTTCTTGGAGTTAGCCCAAAAAGTAGATCAGTTTGATCAGAAGATTACTATATCTACTTTTACCAACGCTTTACTCATCGATGGCCGGGTGAAGGAGTATCCCGTCCTCAGCAAACCAACAATATTAGAAGACATGATTGAAAAGGTTAATGGATACATCGACTTGGAGCGAATGGTGTCTGACAGGCATAAACCTTAGAAGTCAATACTGACAGCTCGAGATCAGTCAAACCATTCTAATTTTAATTGGATACCAGACCAGGGAGAAGGCAGGAAATGAACCAAATCCAACAACAAGCGACCTTAAAAGGAGAGTAACTTGCCCAAAACTTATCTTCCAAAGATGAATGTAACTATAGCCAGCATCAACCCAATATTACAGAAAGACAGATTCTTTATCAATGCATAGTACCTTCAACAGATCCGGAACAAACCATACTGCATCCACCCTAAGGTCCGACATCATGAGACAGAGAAATGTATCGCCTTAGAACGGCTATTGGGATACATCTTCACAAATGGATGAATGCACGAATACATAGTGGACGTGTAGAGTAATAAGAACGTGAGTTATAAAAGCCCCACCGAAGCTGTACAAGTCGAGGATCCCACAGCCGAAAAGCATTTGTACTATATCTCACTCTGTCATCTCATGGAGACTTAGGTCGTCAAAGAATCAAACAAAAGCAAACGAAGGCGTGTCACCCAATGTCACGACTTATCCATAAAAGATAAAGAAGCTCATTTAATTTCAGTATCCAGCTTTTAGCGAACTGGGATTTCTTTTGATGATTGCGACGTTCGGCATGTCAACTATCCTCACCATGATGCCTTTATGATCATGCTAAAAATGTGGAATATGGTGTTTCATGCGATGATGGTAGACACCGGCAGCACTATCGAACTCCTTATTCAGAGCACGATCGATCAGATAGGTCTGGCCGATAAGGTCCAACCCAGCGATATTGATAATTATGGTTTCAATGGATCTAGGGAGGAGCGCGTAGGAAAGATTGTACTTCCTATCACTGTAGGACCGGTAACACTCGACGTTGTCTTTTACGCTATCAATACAAGATCATATTATCTAGGAATAATGGGACGTTGCTGGTTACACAATATGCACGGTATTCCATTGACCTATCACCTGACATTACATTTTAAATGGGAAGGTAACATTTACGAGATAAAAGAAAGTTAGAAGTTAACACGAGCGTGCGAAAATTCGGTCATCATTGGACCAGAACCTTCCGAACATTAACTCGTAGTGCAACACTATTATCCAGTTCCTTAAGGAAAATAGTGATATCTTCGTTTGGATGTTTCATGAGATGTCGGGTACCGATCCAAACCTGGCCTGTCACAAACTCAACGTGAAGGAAATAGCCGTAGCTATCAAATAATGACAGAAGACTTTAGTACCAAGACTTCGAGACGAAGTTAACAAGGAGATCAAAAAACTCATCGAAGTTGGTTTTATCTGGAAGGCCGGTTATCTAGAATGGATATCGAATATTGTAGCAATACCGAAAAAGAACGGGAAGGTCAGGGTGTACCTGAATTTCACCGACTTGAACAGACATACTCCAAAAGATAGCTTTCCACTTCTTGTCATAAATAACCTGTATGATTCTGCATCAGGACATGAGCTTCTGTCTATGATGGATGCCACGTCAGGATACAACCAAATACCTATGATACCTAACAATCAAGAGAAAACAACTTTTATTACAGAGCACGACCTATACTGCTACAGAGTCATGCCATTCGGTCTTAAGAATTCTGGAGCTACTTTTCAGCGATTGATGACCAAGATGTTCAAAGATCACCTTGGGAAAACAATGAAGGTCTATATAGATGATATGCTATGTAAAAGTCTTAAGAAGGAAACTATATAGCAGATTTGTACACGGCTTTCAATATTCTCTGTCTCTATAAGATGCGGCTCAACCCCGATAAATGTCAGTTCGGAGTCCAGTCAGGGAAATTTTTGGGCCACTTAATCAACAAGCGGGGTATTGAAGTTGGTCCAGATCGTATTCGCGCATTATTATCTATGCCTTCCCATAAAGTGATGGACATCCAGAAGTTAGCAGGAAAGATTACCGCAATAAACCATTTTGTTTTAAAATCTTCCGATCGTTGTCGATGGCTGTTCAACTTATTATGTGAGGGGACAGCAAAACAAAAACCTAAGAAGGACCCTAAGATCGAATAGACAACAGAGTACGAAGTAGCATTTCAGCAACTTAAACTTTACTTGGATTCACCGCCAGTAATGAGTAAACCGAAAATAGGGGAAGAACTCACCATTTACCTTGCAGTTACTGAAGAATCACTAAGTTCTGTTCTCATTCGACTTGATGAGAAGATCAAAAAACCTATCTACTTCATTAGTAAAACTCTAACTCCACCAGAATCTCGATACAGCAAGGTTAAGAAATTACTTTGAGCTCTCGTCTACGCCTCACAAAAATTGAGACTGTACTTTTAAGCCCACTAAGTACGAGTAGTGACTAACTGCCCTCTGTGTAAAATCTTATCCAAACGAGAAAAATCTAGACGATTCCAGCAATGGTCAGTCACTCTCGGCGAGCATAACATCCATTTTGAACCTAGGCATTCTAAAAAGGGTTAGGCCGTAGCAGATTTCCTTACGGACTTCCTTGTAGAAGATCCTGATTGGTAAGAAGACAATACAGAAGTTCATGAAGAACAAGTTAGAGAAGAAGCAGACTGGATAACTCAAAAGGGATGATACCTTTTAACTGACAGATCTTCAAGACCCACAGGATTAGGGATCTGAATGGTACTGATCATACCTTATAATAATAGAATCAAAAAAGCAATCCGATTAAATTTTGAAGCTATCAACAATACAGCCGAGTACAAGGCAATGATTCACGGTCTAGACATGGCTCTTGAGATTGGAGCATTTGAGCTGTTCGTATACACGGATTCTTTACTCATCGTAAACCTCTACACAAAAAAATTCCAGAAGAATGGGAAAATGATCGATTACACAACTGCAGTAGCCGGCAGAATGAATAGATTCATGAAAGTTTCTATCATACATTTATTGCACGGAGAAAAGAGACATTCTGATTCCCTCGTATATCTTGCAGGATTCCTTGGCTCAGAAGCTCGATATCTCAAGATCAAAGTATTATCAACCCCCAACATTAACATGATAAGCTCAAATTCTGTTAATACTGGGGGCATTGAAGAGGATGAGGACGATTAGAGACGACCTTTCCTCAAGTTTATTGAAACCAAAAATATATTTGATGGCAAACTCCCTTAAGACCCCACTGAAAGAAGATGCATTCTTGATAATGTTAAATGCTACATCGTGGAAAACGGTCTCTTATACAAGATTTTGGTCAAAGGGCCGTATCTCAAATACTTATCCAATTAAGAAGCTCAAAAATTCCTACATGAACTACATAAAAGTACTTGCGGTTCCCATGCGGATGGAAAATCTCTAGCAAATCGTGTTCTTACCCAAGGCGTCTTCTGGCCTAAAATAAAAGCTCAAGTAATCGAAATCGCAAGCAAATGCGATGCCTGTCAATGTCATGGTCCCCAAATTCGAGCCCTAGCTTTAGAACTCCATTCCAGCGATGTTGTATGGCCATTTAAAAGATGGGCCCTAGGCCTTGTCTGCAAATTTCTCACTACACCAGGAAAACGAAAACATCTTTTAATCGTAGCGGATTACTTTACTAAGTAGGTTGAAGCAGTTCCTCTGTGCCGCACACGAGAAGATGAAGTCATCAAGTTTATCTGGGAAAATAGCATCATTTGTTTTGGTTGCCCCCATCTCATCTGAATCTACAATTGACCTTAGTTCGTTAGCTCCAAAGTCGTCAAATTCCTGAATCAGCACAACATCATACACTCTCCTTCCAATCCGTATTACCCGTAAGGGAATGGTTAGGCTAAAATCACTAATTGCACTATTGTGGATAGGATCAAAAGGCTCTTTACATAAAATAAAGGCAATTGGGTCATAAAATTACCACATGTATTATGGGCTTATCGAACTACGCCTTAAGTTTCAGCTGAATGCATGTCATTCCTCATGGCTTACGGTACAGATGCAATCATTCCTACTCAATACCATCACCCTATCCTCAACCATACCATGACCGAAGAAGAAAATGAATTCCATTTGGCATGTAATATGAATTGGATCAAGGAGACAGAACAGTCATGATTTGGGACAGAGCAGTCATGATTTGGGAAGATGCCACCAAGCTTTAGCCCGATCTTATAACAAATGCGCTCGTCACAGAGGGCTCAATTTAAAGGATCTGGTCCTCGAGAGATTCCTAAACATCGCAAAGAGTTTAACACAGGGAAATTATCCAAAAACTGGGAAGGTCCTTTTGCCGTTATTGGAAAAAGTAGCCTCGGTTCCTACGACTGAGCATGGAAAGCATATACCTAATCTATGGAACACAAGGAGACTGAAGGTGTATCGCAAATAATAAATCTGTCACAGTGTACTTTCCTTCACTCAATCTCACATCAATAAAATGCTTGTGCTCGATTTCACCACATTACATTACTTCTTATAATATATCTATCGAGTACTTCTATACACAGATTATAGATCATCTATTACTTTAGCCAAATCTGTAGGGGCCTAACTTCGCAAGGAGGGGAAGTTGCCTCTTATGCCTCGAGATTTATCTTCTATCGAAGGGATTCAAGCATATGATCAATAATATGAATATACTACTAACAATATACTTGCGTGGAGGCCTGAAGTGGGATACTCCACGACCTCTGACGAGGATTTTTAAGGGAATTGATATAACTGTCTAGTAGTCGAAGTTTTGAGAACTTAGTAATTTACAGGGTGATCGAAGGTAAACTGCAAGGGTTCAGGGGAGAGATCTCGTAACCCTTCCTTGGTTCCCTTCTTTCCTATTTATAGAATATAGGAAGGACTGAGTCACCATGGGAGGTCAAATTACAAGTATATCCTCCGGGTATCCCGGAGTTAGCGTTGACGCCATAAATGTGGGGTCTGGCGCTGTGCTCTGACACTTTAGCAGTTGTTGGTTTTGTCACTGTAGTTGTCAAGACCAACAACACTGCCATTCTTGTTTGGTAAGTTGGGTGTCTGACATGTCTACCTTCGACTATGTTCGATAATGGTTGAAGTATTTTGAATGCTGATGTAGAGTTTGTGTACTGACAGATCTGCCTTCGTCTTCGAGGCTTGTTCATAGTTCGAAGTCCGTGTAGTCTTGGAAGGCTTGTTTACAGATTGATTGGGCTTTGAAGTATTAATGTAGGCTTCGATATAGCCTTCGAGTATTCGAATGAAGCGAGAAGGCTGGGAGGAGGCTACTACATTCGCCCCTTCTCAGCAAGGGTCTCAGAAATAGGCGTAGAGGCATTTGCTGAGAATAATTGTTAGTTGTAAGAAGTTGAACGGTAGACTGATGCATACTGGGTTTCCGAGGAAGGTAATAAAGGGAGGTAATTATGAAGTTATGGTGATTACAGAGTAATAAATGATGTTAATGAAGATATAAATATAACTTGTGAGGGGGTAACACTGTATAATCTTCATCTTCACTCTCTTACTCTGTATTTTGTGAACATAACATGGACACCACTCCCAACATGCATTATCATAGAAGGATGTGATTTGCTAAAAACTGTCGATTTGGACGGAAAATGGCTAAACTGAAGCTGAAGTTCATTGGTCACAAGGAACTCGACTGGAACATGACGGACCTGGTGGAGATGGAACCTGGGGAGCCGATCAACGGGCACTCCTATGTGTACTTGTGGGAGATGATGCAGTGGAGGTTTACAGCGGGCGAAGATCATTACCTCTTTCTATCGGGTTTGGCCGAGCATATTGTGCAGGAAGAGGATCAGTTATTTGAGGATGAGCAGGGCTCGGCGGGAAGAGCTAGTCCCTTTGAAAATAGGGCTAGTTCTTCTTAAGGTGGTGATGATTTTTGTTTTGTATGACTGTATTTGAAATTTTCTGCTTTGTTTTTGTTGAAGTCTGTGTATTTTTCTCTTCTGCCCTTCTCGCTTCTTTTGTATGAATGAAGTAATGATATGAAAAAGGTAATTTAATGGAATAATGTACTTTGCATATGATAAGAATGGTAGGTGAATAGATTATTAGCGGGGTATTGAACATCCACTTTTGAATGAATGGTAAATGGTAGAAATAGTAATCTGCGAGGGAAAAAGTACATCGAATTGCTATAGTTATTGAAGACTTTGGTTAATATTCGGCCTGGAGTGAATAATTGAATCTGAAATCTTGAAGCTCGATGTATTTATTGAAAGAGTTGCCATAGAAGGCATAGAGGTGTTGAGGGTTTGAGACTAGGGATGTGGCGACTGTAAAACCTTGGAAATAGGTATTGAGTGCGCATGCTGATAAAACGGTTGAGTCTGGGAAGTTGAAAAAGTTTGACTATTGAGATTTTGAGGGAAACTTTTAAGACTGTGATAAATGCAGGTTCTGATTAAGGAGGGTTTAAATGCACCTACTTTCAGGCATAAGTAGGGCGCTTTGAGGGAACTTCAGACGTCTACACTTTCTCTGAGCACTCATGTCTTCATCATCACTCCAAAGCAGCAAAGACACTCCTAACACTAGGTACTAGAAATAAGTGGCGGCAAGGGACCTTCGCATACGGGAGAAGACGCTCGAGCTGAAGCATAGGTTTTTTTGTGATCGAGGCCTGGATTGGGCTATGCCTGATTTGTCTGAACTGGGGACAGGGGAACCCATTAGTGGGATACCGTATGCCCACTGATGGAGGGTGCTACAAATGATAGGCCCGTTCTCCAACGACTGGTTCGTCCTTCTGGATTTACTAGTCGAGGAGGTGGTGGACAAAGAAGATGCAGAGGTTAGGTTCCTGAAGAAGTGTCCCATTTGTAAATAGGGGCTTCTTCAATATGGTAAAAGTGCTGGTGTAGGATGGTAGGTAGGAATGTTTGTAGTTTTTTCTGTTAATGTTGATTGTTTTCTTCTACGTTTTAGTGTAAGAGCGCATGCCCGAATGAAATTAAAAATCTAGGAGATAACTGTCGAACTAAATTATCTGTATGTAAGTAGGACAAACATAATACTCGATGGTAATTTAGGTATGAAAAATGCTTGTCAAATGTCAAATATGAAATAAATCGAATGACTGGCACATTTTGAAATCGAATATGAGGCTATATGTGGACGAATGTTCGAGACATGATGTAGACGATTATTCGCAGACAGGAAGAAGATGTTTCGAAGGTAGGTGGGCTTTGACTGTCAAAACTGATAGTCCAAATAGTTGGCATGTCAAAAACTGTACTAAGCCTAGGGCAGAGTGCCCTGCATGCATCATGATGTTTCCTTGGATTACGAAAATGGTTGATTTGATATAAGGATTTGATTTGACAGCATCGAGTGGGGACCATAAGGTTCAAATTGGTTTATATATAAAATTATGTAAATGTGAGACGTGCACGTGGGGATAATGGACGGTAAAGTCAACAAAACACATCTCAGCCATAAAGTAGGGGTAGTGGGGTAGTGGTAATGATAACGGTTTTGGAAATCGAGGCGATTTTTTGTTATTTTGAGGAGGTATATATAATGGTAAAAACAAGGTTACTATTCCCAGTTACCCGCTAATAGAAAAAGCCAGAGAGCTAGAGGAGGAAAACATACACCATTGTTCCATGGAGCTTGGTCGTTGTTATGGGATCATCTGATTTACTCCGGGGATAGAAGAATATTTTACTCAAATAGGTATGTCATCTTATTTTTGTTTTGCTGTTTCGCCTTTTGTTTTTGTATGTGGAGTACATACTAGGGTAGATGCTTCTGGGGTTTATAGTTGTGATGAGATGACTGAGGACGAGGGGAAACCATGTATCTCTGGGTCAAGCCTTTTGGGGTTCTGAAGGTATTGACGGTGTTACTGAGATTGGAGTCGAACATTCGACTATGATAGTGTGGGTTGGATAGGGCAGGTAAAAATAAGTTATTGACGCGTAATAGCCGAATATATATTGATCTGATTGCATGCCTCTTCTTCTGTAGGGTAAGATGTGTACCCGTTGATCTTTGAGGCTTAGGCTAATAGACGAGGAGATCAAAGAAAATATACTAGGTGTGTCTAGTCGCGCTCCCGTGGATAAAAGTAGTGACTTGGTGGAGTTAGAAATAGCGACAGATGTGTTATTAACCGTGGTGGTACCTAAAATTGGGGCTTCGAGTAGCAGCCATAGAAAGGCTCGAATGACTGTGGAGAGGGATGGGAAGATTGAGAGAGGAGAGAGAAGAGAATCTGAAGGTAGTGTCGAGCCTTCAGGGGATGAAAAGGAAGAAGGGGAGAAAAATGGTGAGAGTGAGAGTTCGACTGATTTAGGTGAAGCTGCAGGGTTGGTCTCAGCTAAAGAGAAGCTAAGATTGGATCGATTAGCGTCTAAAATAGAGTTATCGAAGGTAAGGGTGGTATTGTATGCATTGGGATATAGATATACTTTCAAGTCTTGACCTCGAGAGGGTTTCATGGCATTTAGGGCCCAAATTTGGCTAGGGATATGCAACTACCCCTTTGAAGGCTAGTGAAGGAGATGCTAAACTTCTGGGAGGTTTCCCCATGCCTGATGAATGAGAATTTTTATGAAATGATGAGGGTGGTCGAGGGTATGAATATAGAGCTGAGAAGTAAAGGGTGGGGCTTGATCTAGTGGTGCGATATTGCGTCATTCTATTCGAGAAAGGCAAACCAAAAGGTGGGCACGTACCATATCCAATTTTACCCAAATAAACCCTGGTTGTTTGATTTGCGCTCGACGGGTCTAGGGTGGGACAAAGATCTAATAATTGTGTGGGGTAAATGAGAATGCCGAAGGAGAGGACCCTTATCAATTACAATATAGGCTTTATAATCTAGGTAAATTGATGGTCGAAGATTTCTTTGACATATTGATGGAATAGACTGATAGCCATGTTTTGTTTGTTCTGCAGCACTAAGTAACCGAGCTTTGACAAACCCGAGGAATTATATTAGCGAGCTGATCAACGCAGATGAAGAGTGGATAAATCATGTTTTCAGGAAGCTAGGTATTAAGAGGAAGAGGCAGAAGAAGACATATTCCCTACTTCGAAACGTGCCCATTATACCGCAGCCATCAAAGAAAAGCTGGAGCAAAGGTTCATCGAGAGGGGTCAAAGGAATGGAGAAGGTGAAGTTAGCGAGGAAGGTAAGTTATGTTCCCAAGGGGCAGCAGGTGTAGACGCAGGCAGTGCCTGTAGCCAAAGCTGTTCATTACTCCTCGAAGTAGGCGTCGAAGTAGGCATCGGCACAGGTTGACAAAAGGAAGGACAAGGTCTTTTCTAAATCTCCGATGGTACAACAGCAGAAGGGAACTCAGCGTAAGAGGCGTAGAGCGCTGGGGGAGGATGATGCAGAGGATGTGGACGAAGAACTAATGGCGTTCAAATAGGAGGAGCATGCTCAAGCTAAGGCTGTTTCGATGGCGATACTCTGTGGCACTGACCCAGACGAAGCTGCAAGGCGGATGAAGAAGATTATGCATCATGTAACTATTTTTAGAAATTCAGAAATTTTTCTTAACTGTACCATGCTTCAAGAGATACTGATGGCTCGAACATTCTAGCAGACAGATGTTTGGGTGCAGGCTTTTACCAAGGAGCAAAAGGTATCAATAAAGTAGTTAAAGCAGGCGGTTGACAATCTAGAGCTTGTTCGAGGGACTGAAGCATAACTGGTTTTTGAAATTAAAGTTTTAAAGCGAGATCAAGGGACTATCAGAGATGAATTTGAGTGGAGATTCAAAGCACAACGTTATAATCATATGCAGGTGCTGGGGTTGAAACTGACTGAGAAGGATAGGGTTATTACAGAATAGAGGGATACAGTCCAAGGGCAGTTTGATGATGAATGTGAAGTTACTGTCAGGCTGAAGACGTTCATTGCGGATTTTGGGTATGATCCTAAAACTTTGCAATGCTTTTTCGCAACCAATGATCATGTTGTTGAAGATGTCGTTCGGACTGAGGGGGTAGAAGTAGGTGCTGCTGGAATGGGTATGGGTATGGGAGGTGGCGTAGATGCTCTTGTAGTTGAAGGGGCTGCTGCTGGGGCTGTGACTGTTGGGTTGAACCCTTCAGCTGAGGGTACTAAAAATGTTGGTGTTAAAGAACCGAATAGGGGAGATAGTGTGGCTACTCTGCCATGAGATATTACGTTGGGGTGCCAAACTATTTTTTTTATCTTTCTACTGTGTTGTAATATTTGAAGTGAGGTCATTTGAACAATGATTAACTTGTTGTGGACTTGAGATGTGAACTTGTGATTGCTTTGAATTACTGATGTAGGCTGTACTGAACTGATTTGTGTTGAATTGAATTATACTGAATTGCTGTACTGGATTCCTGATGTATGTTCTGAATTTGATTTGAATTAATTTGTGCTGAACTTGATTATCTGATATATGTTGTACTGAAACATCTTGCATGTAGTAAAGTTATAGATATTCTTGTATACTTGTATCTGCATATGTTATAAGTGTAGAATGTTTGTAGAATTACTGAACCTTGAAGAGCTTTGAAATCGTTCCCCGAGTATCAGTCGAGAGGTGAACGAGACACTTGAGTGAGACCATGGAATTTACAGGACTTGGAAGGCCTGGGCCTGGTCAAAGTAGAACGTGGTCGCTCCCAATACATTCTTGAGGGTCCGGTCTCTCGACCATTTGTGCCCCTCGAGTTTGCTCAAATTCTGGAGACTTGAAAAATTGCAAGGTCGCCCCCGAGTATAAGTCGGGTTGAAGGGTCCACATGATACTTAAGGTAAACCAAGAAATTTACTAGACTTCGAAGGCCTGAGCCTGATCGAAGTAGATCGTGGTTGCCCCCAATGCATTCTCGAGTGTCTGGTCTCTCGACCATTCGTGCCCCTCGAGTTTGCTTGAATTTTTGAGACTTAAAAAATTCTAAAGTCGCCCCTAAGTATCAGTCGGGTCGAAGGGTTGACATGATAGTTAGGGTAAACCAAGAAATTCACTAGATTTTGAAAGCCTGAGCTCGATCGACGTAGAACGCGGTCGTCCCAAATACATTCTTGAGGGTTCGACCTCTCGACCATTCATGCCCCACGAGTTTGCTCGAATTTTGGAGACTTGAAAAATTCCAAGGGCGCCCCCAAGTATCAGTCGGGTCGAAGGGTTGACATGATACTTAGGGTAAACCAACAAATTCATTGGACTTCGAAGGCCTGAGACTGATCTAGGTAGAACGTGGTCGCCCCTAACGCATTCTCGAGGGTCCGGTCTCTCGACCATTCGTGCCCCTTGAGTTTGCTAGAATTTTAGAGACTTGAAAAATTTCAAGGTCGTCCCCAAGTATCAGTCAGGTCGAAGGGTTAACATGATACTTAGGGTAAACCAAGAAATTTACTAGAGAATGGAAGACGAAGTTCAGAGGAAAAAGATGTTATTTGATTTTTACATCAGTAGAACAAGGTGAAGGCCGTGACCTATTGTATGATACTAATTCCATTGTAATCCATGGATTTTGTAGAGGCTCTTCATCTTCTGTCATCCAGTAATATGAACCCTTGTTGGTTTTATCGTAAACGACATAAGGTCCTTCCCAGGATTCGGCTAGCTTGCCAGGATTTCGAGGCTTCGAAGACTGTGTGACACGTCAAAGTACAAGATCTCCAATATTGAAACTTCATGGTCAAACTCTCTTGTTATATCATTTATGGAGTGATAGATGGTAATGGTTAAGGTTGGCGATGGCTCGGCCTCTTATTTCGTCGATCCATAGCATATTACCCCTGAGTTTGAACTCATTATCTTCATCAGGAATGCTGGGGTCGCGTATTGGTACTTTGAATTGGGCAGGTAGCACTTCTTCAGTAACATAAGCTAGAAGAGAAGAGGTACATCCCGTTGCATTTCTTGGTGTTGTTCGATAGGCCCAGATGACGTGCTATAATTCCTGAACCCATCATCCTTTCTTTGCATCGACATACTTTTTGAGACCGTCGAAAATGGTTTTATTGATTGCTTCGACTTGACCATTCCCTTGGGGGTAGTAAGGTGTTAAGGGGGAAATGATGATGTTGTACTTCTTGAGGAAATTTCTGACTTTGTTCCTGACGAATTGTGGGCCGTTGTCACATCGAATTATATGAGGGCAGACGAGGCGTGTAATAATGTTCTCCCATAGGAATTTGATGACTTCTTTTTTCTCTGGTTCGACAGAAAGGTACGGCTTCGACCCATTTGGTAAAATAATCTGTTACAACAAGGATGTTCTCTCGGCTACCCAAAGCTTTGGGAAAGGTTCCTACAAGATCAATGGCCTATCTTTTAAATGGCCAAAAGACTTGGCTAAAGTGGAGGTCTTGTGAGGGGCTATGGATGTTGTGGGAATGGCGCTGGCATTTTTCACAGTGTTTGGTATACTCTTCGGCTTGCTTCTTCATATTGGGCCAAAATAAACCTTGGGAAATGGCTCGGAGGGCCATAGATCGACCAGCGTTATGTGCACCACAGGTACCTTCGTGGAGTTCAGCAAGAATTGAAAAGGCTTCATTTTGAGAAATGCATCGGAGAAGGACGCCATTTGGAGATTTGTAATGTAACTCGCATTTGAGGATAGTATATTTGTGGCAGTTTTCTAATACTAACCGTTTAGCTTTGGGATCGTCTGGGAGAATAGCATTGTTAAAGTAATTGAGGAATGGTGTTCGCCAGTATTCTAGATCAAGACTCTCGCCCCCAGTATTGATGGTATTGACTTCCATCAGTTCGATACTTGGGCGTTCGAGTACTTTGATATGAACAGCTCGGGATTCCGGCTGGCCTGACATAACTGCTATGTAGGCGAGGGCATCGGCATGTTTATTTTTGCCTCTGGGGTAGTGAGTAATAGAAGATTTTTCTGGGAAACGGTTCATGCGCTGGCTGACGAGAGCAGCATATTCGGCCATGCGGCCGTTGGCTTGATTTTTACCGGTATATTGTCTCTAGACGAGTTGGGAATCTATGAAGACTGCAAGTTTAGGGATACCGATGTCGAGTGTGAGGTCAAGGCTATGGATCAAGGCTTCATACTCGGCCTCGTTGTTGGAGCATTCAAAGTTTAGCATAACTGCCATTTTTATTTTGATTATTGGTGGGTGTGACTAGGACGATGCCGATCCCTAAACCGTTAGGTACTGCGGATCCTTCTGTGAAGAGATGCCAGACTCTGTTGGGGTTCTATGGGTTTCTTGGTTCTGGCTAGTCTTCTGGTAAGTCGTCTTCGCATTCCTCCCAGTCGACATCTTCGACCAGGAAGTTAGCAAGGAAATAGGCGACTGCTTGGCTTTTCTGGGATACTTGCTTCTCTAATGTGATATCATGTTCTCCAAGATAAATGGACCACTGTTGTATTCGTATGAATTTTTCTTTCTTGCAGGGTACTTCTCAAAAGGGATAACTTGTTATAACACGGATATGGTGAGTTTGAAAATATGGTTTGAGTTTTCAGGAAGTGTAGACGAGGGTGAAGAGCAAACGCTCAAGTTTGATGTATCGAGTTTCTGTAGGTGTCAGAGTTTTACTGATAAAATATACAGCTTTCTCAATGTTTGATTCGGGTCGAATAAGGACTGAGCTGATAGAAGTGTCAGCGACCGCGAGGTATAAAGAAAATGTTTTTCCTTCGACAGGGGTGCTGATGACGGATGGTCGACCAAGGTATGTTTTAAGTTCGAGGAAGGCCTGTTCGTTGTCGGGTGTCCAATTGATCCCAGGGTTGTTTTTTTTTAGCCTTGTAGACGCCTTGGTCGCGTAAGAGAGAGAAGAGCCAAGCATAGCGGTTTGAGGATTTGGAGATGAAACGGTTCAGGGCCACTATCTTACCAGCCACCTTATGGACATCCTTTTTGGTTCGGTGGGAAGTCATATTGATGAGGGCTCAGATATGAGTAGGGTCAATTTTGATTCCTTGCTTGCTGATAAGGTGGCCTAAAAATTTGCCAGACGAAATACCAAATTGGTATTTTTTTGGGTTACGTTTCATGTTGTATGTTCGAAGTATCGAAAAGACTTCGGTTAGGTCTTGGATGTGAGTCTATTTTTAGAGGCTCTTGTATAACATTTCATTGATGTAAACTTTGACCGACTTGCCAAGCAAGGGTTTGAACATGGTTGTAACCAGGCATTGTTAGGTGGCATCCACATTTTTGAGGCTGAAGGGCATGATGTTAAAATAGTAAAGGCCTTGTTCAGTGATAAAAAAAGTTTTAAGTTGATCCTCGGGGAGGAGGGGTACCTGATTGTAGCCTGAAGCCGCGTCCATCATCGATAGGCGCTCATGTCCAGTAGTGGCATCGAGGAGTACTGAAATGATCAGGAGGGGAAAGCTTTCATTCAGTGTTTATTTTTTGAGGACTGTGAAGTTGACACAGATTTTGATCTTGCCATTCTTTATAGGAACAACAACAATATTGGATATCTAATTAACATACTTGACTTCTCTGATAAAACCCACGGCTATGAGTTTGTCGACCTCGAGGTTGACAGCTTCTCGAAGTCATGATGCCAGGGAACGCTTCTTCTATTTTGCTATTGCCGAATGGGGAATAAGGTCAAGGCAGTGACATGCTAAACTGGGGTCAACACCGGGCATCTCCAAAAATGTTCATGCGAAGACGTCTTTGTTTGCTTGAAGGAATACTGTGAGTTTGAGGTGCTCAACCACATCTCGAAAGGTATCAATGAACGTACCTCGACCAGGACCGTCGAGTTCAATATAGACAGTGGGTTCAATGGGTAAGATGGCAGGTGTCAAAGGTATAGGGATTGAGGGAGAGAGTGATTGCTATGGTAGTTTGACGAGTTTTTGGGTCTGATCGATCTCTGGATGCTTACATGAACGGGCAAGACGTTGAGAACTTTTTAAGCTCCACATTCCACAAGGGGTATTAAAATGAAGGGTCTGATGATAAGTTGAAGGTATGGCGCGCATGGCATAGAGCCAGTCGCGCCCATGGATTCCGAGATACTCAAATTTCTTATCGATGGAAAGAAAGCTGGTTTGAAGTGTTACTGGGCCAGTAGTAATAGGAAGGTTAATTTGACCAACGACAACTTTGATAGCCCTATTAAAACCTTTTAGTTCGATATTGATAGCAGTGATGAGGTCTTTTTTGTTCATGGCTTGGACAGCTTGAAGGAAAAGTACATTAGCTGCACTTCCTGTATCGATAAGCATGGTGTGGAGGACGAGGTGTTCGACCTTAATCATAATGACTAAAGGGTCAGAATGAGGAAAATGAATAAGCGATGTATCATAGTCAATAAATGAGATACTCTCAGGTCGAGGGCATTGACTTAACACTGGCAAGAGCGCGGGTTGCTTCTCCTCCTGGTAAGTGAGTTTGTAACATTCTTCGACACGCTTGCGCTTGCTCTTGGAACTGCTGCTGTCAAATTTATTTACCTCTATGAAATGAACTTGGTAGATGTGTACTTTGGCTGGGTCGGCAGCAGGGGTGGGCGGAGATACGACCCATCGAGGTAGCTAGGGAGGTTGGTAACGTATTGATGTAAATGACCCGCCTTGAGAATTATCTCGAGAGAACGCTGTAAGGCAAAGCATTTATTGGTATAGTGGCAGTTACACTTGTGGTTGGCGCAATAAGGTTTGCCTAGTTTGACCTCGATGGGGAAAGGGTTACACCATTTTGGGTCTACCTGGATCTGTGGTAGAAGGATGCTAATAGGGGCAGTAAGTTCGGGGAGGACCGGCATCGGCTATTTTTTGAGGGCTTTGGTAGTGTTGTCAGTGTGAGAACATTTGCGGCTCTCAGTCTCCTGTGAGACGGGATCGTTCAGGGTTGTAGGAGTAGAGGGTGGGCCTTATTGAGGTTTATTTAGATTGTTGGTCGAAGGCTACCCCTGTTTATTTAATTCGTGGAGGTGCTCAAGGTTGATATACCCATTGACTTTTGAGAACATCTCCTCGAGGGTTTGCGATTTATGGAGAACCAGGTACTCTTTGACACGGTTGTTATCCGACAAAGCGTTTGAATACGCGAGTATGGCATTCGGGCAGCCGAGGTTTTTGACTTTGCGCGACTCATCGAGGAACTTCTTGGTGAAGGCCTCAAGGGCTTTACTAGGGGATTTTTTGAAATTGAAAAGGGTATCGACTAGAACTTCACGGTCCTTGTTGAAGGCGAATTGGGCGATGAAGAGGCTGGATAATTGCTCGAAGCTTCAAATTGAGCCATTGGGAAGGTTATGATACCAACGAAGAGGGCTATCTGTGAGGCTGGTGCGAAAAAGTCGACACATTAGGAGGTCATCCATGGAGTAAAGGCTTAGTGCATTTTGGAATTCTAGAATGTAGGATTAAGGATCGGTGTTGCAATATTTACTAATTTTGGGGGCCCAGAAATTTGGATTAACCTCGATAACGAGGAGTTTGGAGTAGAGGGGGTTGTTTAACCGACTTCATAAGTTTGGTGTTGGGCTCGCACTGATGTGGATGGCAGAGTGGTTTATGTAGTCGAGGTCCTACAGTGCACAATAGGCAAGATAAGGGGGGATCAATGGGTTCGAGGGTGATGAGGCCAAGTATTCGGCGTGTGCTCGGCGCTGTACTCCCCTACTCCCCGAGGCATTCTCGAGCAGGGTAGCGTTTGGGGTATCTGCTAGAGTGAAGGGTAGAATTAGAAGAGTCCTCTGTGAGGTGGATAACAAGATGGATTGAGCCAGTAGGGGGATAGTGGGGGGAGCATCCTCAGTACCAAGATAGACGGGGGGGGGGGGGGGTACTTACAGATATGGTAGGGGACCCAGTCGAGCGCGAGCAGACACGCGCGATGGGGCGGGTGCCCGAGATAGAAGAGGGGCGTCAAGAGGCTATAGCTGGTGCAACTCCTGAACTGTGTTGCATAGGTCATCGATGGCACAGTATTGTTTGTCGGCATCATCCAAACGGCGTTGCTATTCGGCTTCAAACTCTTACAGTGTTCTTCGCGCTCCTTATGTAATTTTTCTTGATGTCGCTCCTCAGCCTGAGTAAATTGCTGAGTATGAATGGCTAACTGGGTAGCGACTCCATCAACAGAGTTACCGGCATGGGTGGAAGTAGAGCGTAGGGTAGGGGCCATTGGAAGTGGTTTATAAGAATTGGAAAATAAAAGTACAAGGCTGGGGGAGACTGGTAGGGTGGGAAAGTACGGACTGTGCCAAATGTAGAGGCCTAACTTTGCAAGGAGGGGAAGTTGGCTCTTACACCTCAAGATTTATCATCTATCAAAGAGTTTCAAGCATATAATCAATAATATGAATAAACTACTAAAAATATACTTGCGTGGAGGCCTAGAATGGGACACTCCACGACCTCTGATGAAGATTTTTATGAGAATTGATATAACTGTCGAGTAGTCGAAGTTTCTAGTACTGAGTAATTTACAGGGTGATCAAAGGTAAACTGCAAGGGTTCAGGGGAAAGATCTTGTAACCCCTCCTTGGTTTCCCCTCCCTCCTATTTATAGAACATAAGAAGGACTGAGTCACCCTGGGAGGTTAAATTACGAGTATGTCCTCCGGGTATCAGGCGGGTATCATGTCGGGTCGGGCACTGTGCTCTGACACTGTAGCCATTGTAGGTTCTGTCACTGTAGTTGTCAGGACCAACAATGCTGCCGTTCTTGTCTAGTGAGCTGGCTGTCTAACACGTCTGCCTTTGACCATATACGACTATGGTCAAAGTATTTCTGATGCAGATGTGGAGTTCGTGTGCTGACGGATCTGCCTTCGTCTTCGAGGCTTATTCATAGTTCAAAGTTTGTGTAGTCTCAGAAGGCTTGTTTACGGATTGATTGGGCATCGAGGTATTCATGTAGGCTTCGATGTAGCCTTCGAGTGTTCGACTTGGGCTAGAAGGCTGCGAGTAGGCTACTACAAAATTGACCATCTAAATACATTAGAGATCGTCTGTTACTTCAGCCTAACCGATCTATCTAGCACATTCGATGTACGTTAATCTTACACAATTGAAATACTTGTGTTCGATTGCCCTACATTATAGTACTTCTTCTAATATATCCAGTAAGTACTTATCTGCACAGATTACAGATCATTTTGTTGCTTCGGCCAAATTAATCATCTAAATGCATTACAGATCATTTGTTGCTTCGACCAAACCGATTCTCTAAATACATTACAGATCATTTTTTGCTTCGACCAAATCGATCATCTAAACTACATTACCGGTCGTTTGTTGCTTCGGCCAAACTTATTATTACATACATCACAGATCGTTACCACTTTGGCTGAACCGATCATATATCACGCTATCTCGCATACATTATCATTGGTACCTCACACGGTTAGTACAGTTACTTATTTATTCCCTAACTATTATTTCATACATCTATATCGTTATTCTCGTTTCGTATACATATAACATAATCACATTCTTCACCCCTCGCTAGAGCTTTCGCTTAACTCGTTACCCACATTAGAGGGACCTGCCGTGTCCTATAAAATACTTCCAGCTAAACGCCGACTCATGAATTCTGGCAGCCTCTCCACAACAATCTTCTTTCCCTCTCTAACCATTCTCTGTTTAAATGATCTAATTCTAGAAATCATGGGTTCTAAATATTCAGATTATATTACCTCCATCTCACATTCTATACCTTGGGCCATCAAGCCATTACATATCCTCTTACTATCAGCTTCCAACCTCTTAAATTCAACCGCAAAAAATGATGTTACTGTAACCATATCTCTCTTGTGACTATCACCTGCCTCATTTTTTACCTGCTTACTGAGAAGGATTTCGCTCAGCTATGTTGTACTTCCTTCAGTCTGCTTTCCAGTTGCGTACAACGATCGTCCACTCGTCACTTTGCCCGGCACACATCCGAATTCCGAGCTTCTAGTACTGTCATAAATTCATTCATATAATAAATCAGAAATATCGATAATTCATAACCTTCACATTCTACCCTCTTTGAGTCATAACTTATCTCCAACCGCACCAAATCCTTATCTAGCTTCGTATTCGCGCTTTGAAGTCGTTCATTTTTGGACTAGTATTCCAATATGTCCAGATGCTGCTACTGTATAGTCCGTTCTAGCTTAGATATTTTGTTCCAATCCTTTTTTATGACTTCATTTTGTTCTGATGACCTTACCTTATACTTACGAGCATGAACTCAAACATCGCTTATCTCCGCCTCGAGCATATTAACTTGGAACTACAACTCTTTTACATTATTTCCTTCCCCCTCCAACGTGACAAGTAGTTCTGTAATTTGTGTTCGCGCAGATGGCAATTTAGCATCTTGTTGACTAGCTCATCCCGAGTTACTTCTAACTTCAACACCCTTTTTTCTTATCTCTTCTTTTAAACTCTCTATCTTTCTCAAACTGACAGCCAATACTGCCTCTTTCTCTCGAAGAGTATCAGTCTGGAGGGTAATTGAATTTCATTCTTCCGACACCTCCGCCCTCAAATTTTCTTCTGCTTTAGTAACACTTTCTGGGGTACCTTGACTCGATCTCAGCTCAGCGCTCATTTGCTCATTCTTGAGATGTAACGCGTCGTACTGACTTTGTATAACAGCCAGATCAGCCTATCACAATAGATTATATTTTTATAATAGTTCTTCATAACAAGAAAGTAGATATAACAGTTCACACGATTACATCAAGAACGTGGTATCTGAGTAAGTCAAATACGTCATTCGGTTCTAACAACAAATAGATTACATTAATCATCAAATAGTATGAATGACTGGTTATAAGAAGACAAGAGTACTTTATTTACAAATCTTCTGGACATTAGACGACTGCAGCTTGTCTCTCACCATCTTCTTATTTGGCACCTGCACATCTACCAGTGTGGTAAAGGTCACAACCTCCAGTTGGCGTCATTTACGTTGCGTTCGGGGTATCATAACCTCGACCTCCTTCTCTTCTGATGACTCCTCCCATGACTTAGGAATGGGTTGTTCACTAACAATTCCTCCTTCACCTTGGGTAAGCCATAGGTTTTCTAACTTGGCATTTTTCATTTCAAAATCTTTCACACATCCCGTCATGAACATCCTAAATTCATTCTCTACTCTAGCTAGTTCTCCCCCATAAAACTAAACAACACTGTCTATGTGACATTCATGCTCTGTTCGAGCAACGACTTTTGCTCGCAAGAGATAAAGGTGCTCTTTTAGTATTATTTGTGCTTTGTACAACTACTGGCGCGTGTTTTTTAGTAACACACCTAAAGCCCACACATCCGCCTCTACCTTCATTCAAACAACCACTTCTTTTGACAGGGGCATTGTTAAAAATATTTTTTGCTCCCCATGCTGCGATAACACGTCCTGTAACCCCTTTATTCATCCTCAAATTGCTTTTGGACCTCTAATTACTTTTTTCTTACCCTGAAAAATCCAATTATCATGGCCCTCCAATCCTACATAAAGCCAAATGCATTAGATAAAGGTTTTACATCATCTCATACAACAGACATACCAGCTCGAGCAGAACATTTTTTCGTCTCTAAACTATCACATTTGCGTGCTTCATGAGCTAAAAACATAACTCGAGCTGGGTCTAGAACTACACCTTTCTCCCTCAAAAGTTCTATACAAACCTCTTTTAACCCTCGTTCACCATCCACTTCGACTTCAAAATACAATGTCAGAGTTAATAGCATACTCTGACACCTCGTCTTATCACTTGGATCATTAAAACAAGTCAGTTTCTTAGGCTTTCGAACTAATATCCCCCTTTCCTCTTCCTTTCTTAACACCTTATCTCTATCTACTTTTATCTTAGCATATTTACACTCCATATCATATAAATCATTAAATGCTTTCTCTGAATTCAACTTAAATTACCTTATCTCATATTCAATTTTGCTAAGTACCTGTTGAATACAGGCCACAGAGTCCCCCGCTCTACTCAACGACTTCTCCAATTCGGAGTTTATTTTTCTTAAATGCTCTATCTCCTGCACAGATTACAAATATCTTGTTTCAATACAACCATTCACGAAAGCAAATTTCAAAACATCACTCAAAATAAAAATAATGTACGATTATAGAGAGTATTATCTCTTCCAAATCAAATGAGCTGAAAAATAGAAGATAGGATACCACATAACGTTTAAAGGGGCTTGCTAATATCTACCTCATAAGGAGATTTTAGCGTCTTCCCCGGAGAAGGAACTACTTCAGTACATTCCAACAGAGGGTCTACTGTTTGCTCCAGAGTATGGACTCGCTCACCACTGCCTAGGGGAAGGTCTGATGCTTTCTCAGGTACACTAACAGTATCACCAGCTATCTCTTTCTCCTTAGCAGGGAACTCAACCTCTACATATCTACCATTCTGGGTCAGCTCCACATCATCAACACTCAATCCAAAACAATAGTACAATTTGATAAAGTGGTCTCTCCCCATTAAGGCTGCTGCAACCGCATCAGACATGAGCTTGTCATGCTTTGACAACTCATTGAACTTCTCTACAGCTGCAGTAGTATCTACCGCCCTCATCTTCATCTCCAAATGAAGGTCACCCTCGAGCTCTTTCACGTGAGCTGACTGAGCCTCAAACTTATCTGTCAGAGCATCAAATTCTTGGCCCCTCTTGTCTAGGCATTGTCTTACCCCCTTCATCAACATTGAGAGTTGCCAATACAAAAATGAAGGAAGAGTCAGTTTCACAGTTTTACTCAGTTTGAAGGTCACATCAAGTAACAATTTTGAACCATATACCGCGAACGTATGCTCGAGATACTCATCCTCGAGCTGCTGCAATTTTGTTCCGACCATATGAGAGTATCTCTGCTCCAACTCTTTTATCTTGGCCGCACCATGAGGTTTAGTTCGGTGACTGTCCTCCTCCAAAAGCCATTTTCTCTTCAACAAACTCTTTTCAGCATCCTCAAGAGTACACACGCTTACTTCAGGTTTTTTCAATATGCCACCAGGAAAAGGCCTTGCGATCTCTTGTTCTGTGAGCACAACCCCAGTAGCTGAGGCACTATGCTGCACAGGCTTTTGAACTTCACGAGAGACCCATTTGGTAGTCTGAGGTACAAAAGGTGGAGGACTAAGCAAGTCAACAACGGTCTCTACAGCTTTCCCCTAGCCCATATCTCATTTTTATTAAGCTCGCTGAACTTTTGGCACTACCGAATCTACTCTTTTGTGTCTTCAAATACTCAATTCACTGAGTACCTCTGTTAGCTCCTTCTGATCGCGAGCAACACAATTAACTAGGCTGGTCTTGTCCGGAGTAACCAACGGTTTGGGCTCTGCCAATAAAATGGTATTGAATAACGGTCTAGCAGAATCACTATACAGGTAACCACTACTCCGACTTTCCATATTCTTAAACTTGTAAAATTTTAAAACATCTTTAGCTGTGAACTGCTTCGCAGTCCCTTCCTTCCTCAATTTATCGTTCAGTGCCTCATATACCCTCATCATCTCATACACATTCCCATTTAATTGGACAGGGCAGCACTGTAGCGCATTCATATCCCCTTTCAGAAAATAGGTCAACGGAGTTCTAAGGCTGTATACGACCTGATTCAAGAAACATAAAGACCCCCCACTTGGGCCTGATAACCCAAGCCCATTATAATGCGAAAGGTTAACCCCCTCACTAATACCTCTATCCTTCTTTCACTTTTCCAAACATGGAACTTGATAGTACATTGTTTCCTCCCCATTTTCGGAGACATAGGCTCTGAACCAGAAACTTTGGTCCTCCAGGTAACCCCGAGTCTCCTTGACATTTCTTTTTATTTTTCAAGTACTTTTTCCCTATATCCACCCCCTCAGAGTATACTATAAGAACTCTATCTTTCTCCCTTTTGTCCTCCCTCTCATTTATCCCCTCAGATCTGCTAGGCCCCACCACCTCTATCGTCATCCCCACACTATTAGCAGTTTCCTCCATTACACTACACTCGTCCCCTCTTCCTGAAGACGATGTTTCCTCAGAACTGGACGACACTACAAATTTACTAACAGGAATACTAGGTTTAGAATGTATACTGAACCTACAGATGCAGAGACATATTTTATCATTATCGCTACATTGCAAACAGTACAAATAGACCCACCTTCTACCCAGTTAACATGTCTATTTTCCTAAGTCCTTAAATAACAAAGCCAAAATCAAATCATTTCAAATATCCCTCTTCTTCTCTAACACATGTATTTTCTTTCTCAAACAGGATCAAAGCATATACCACAATTCCTATATTACAAGCCTTCTCTCATATTTATTTTCAAAATCTCCTAAAACCCTAGATTCCAAAACCAACTATACAGATTACTAAAGTTTACAGATTGTTACATAAGACAGATTACTCACAAAATTAACCAGACAAAAGTTTTCCATCACCAACCTGTATTTGGCGAACAACAATCCTCTGCTTTACCCGGACGTCTCTTCAAATATGAGCGTTCCCGTCGTCTCACTGACAATCTCCTATCACTCGATGAAGATTTCTTTCTCAAATCACAATCAGCACTTAAACGCCACCTCCCCTTTATAATGATATTTATACCACTTTTTCTCTCTCCCTGAAACTGTAGACAATTTATGAGGGAAAGAAAGACGCATTTTTATACTCTCCCTCAATTTATGAAACAACGGCTCCATCTAACACGAATCAGCCATCTCCACTGTTGCTACAGGCACGTCCTTTCGCTTCACAATATCATCATGACTTCTGTGATAACGTTTGCCATCATCACGTTTATCCATGCTATCTACCATTACCAATCCTTCACCTCTTCTCAATCCAATACCAAAATGACCAATCATCTTACTTATACTCTACCAAGATAGTACAAACATTCCTAAAATATCTCAATTTTCAAAAATCCAAAGATATCCATATAGTTGTTAAAATTTTACAGCTGTCATACAAAGTATCAGTACAAAATCAATATAAAAGAATTCTTTATTCAACCAGATAGAAATATCACATACTTTATTCTCTCACGATCTCTCACATTACATTTATTCAAACTCAACCACAAAATACTCCCACAGGCAGATTACTTTTAACAAGTCTCAAGACTTCGAGCTCACCGAGATCCCCGGTTACATCTAAAGCAACCCCGATGGTTCGGTTTCCCGTACAAAATTAACTCCCCATTTGCTGTCCTTACATCCTCTTCCATGATCTTATCGCATGCGAGCTGTCAAACTGTCAGTTCTCACACCCAGGGATCCAACAGAGACTTACGAAAAATGTTGCACCAAACAAAGTGATTATTTTTAACACGCCTGCCTTCATCATCCAATCCGACCAGATTTAATGGCCATTCCGAAAGAACAACATCATAAGGCAAGTAACAAAATTAATGTTTACGAAGTTCAGCAACCTTGATAAGAAATCGGCCATCCGCCGCCTGCTACGTACGCTGAGAACGAGTCCTCACCATGCTCAAACACAACAACTCCAAAATAATGCAAATAACAATAGTAAGGAATCCCTATTTATAGCCAAAGGAGGATCTCCACAGAATTAGTCACCCCACAGATTTTCCTCCGAGAAATATTTTTGTAAACATTTGTAGAGCAGCAAAATATCTATACAGAATATTGTGACAGATCATTATTCCCATAGCATAAAATATCCCCTCAGATGTTGTACATAGTAACAAACAAGACGACAGGTAGTTCAGCAGTTACAGACACAGCTCTACATCAACCCTATCCCCCAGCCCGTACAAATCTCACATCAAGTCATTATCCTCACCACATTCTTGAACTTCTCTAAATTTCACCTCAACTCTAACAATCATTTTTCCCTTCATACTCATGATACCTACAAATTAATGTTACCAACGCCTAAGTTATAAGCAGAAAGTGAAACAAACAAGCTCGAGACAAAGTATCATCATAGTAGAACACAAATATTTTATTCAGTCCGAAAGTTTCTCTTACAAAATATTTTACAACAAAATATAGACATTTTACAGACTACTTCAATTTACATTAAGTATCAGTTCGAAATAATTTTTTTGGTACGAACAGTCAACAGAAGAAGCAAATTCCAAACTTTGATCCCATATTGCAAGAAGCAGGGAAGTCCGTAACAGGCATCACAGATGAAAGATCTTCTTCATGGCCAAAGAGCTATGGTCCATGGAAGAAAATGATCCTATGCACCCTCCTCTCTTCCCCACATTCTAGAGACAAACAGAATGCCATATTTCTTTAACAAAACCCACACATTAGCAAGATATAAACGAGACTCCCTCGGCCGAACTCTTGCCGCTTCATCTTTAGTTGTAACAGCTTCCTCCACCAATAGCAGAAGACCGCTACGACATTCCACCTTAGATATCAACAGGTAATGGAAATGTACCATTTGGTAGTAATCATCATATGCCTCCATCACTTCTTCATAAGGCATACGATAAAAAGTGGGAAAAAAAAGGAATTGGAGTAGGCAGATGCAAGGGTTGATAACCAAAATACTTGATACGCAAATCTTCCATCTTCCTCCAGATCCTAAACTCACGGGCCTGAGTCCTAGTCCTCATCTTTTTTACCACAGTAAACAAAGAAGGCAGAAATCAGAGACGAAGGGTTTGCTCCTACCACACAACTTAGAGTGCCTTTTATACGCGGATCGGCATTCAAAGCAAACTCCCCAAATTCCCAACGTCAAAGGGATTCCCCATGCAACAATATTTAACTACAGTCATTGGTTCTAGGAAACCCAACAGGCACCAACAGAGATTCATGAATATACATTAGAAATAAATCTCAGATGTAACTGCAGCATTTAATGAAACTTTTTAACCAACACCACTCACACATAATCATTCTCATACTGTTGACTGAGAGGGGCAGTTATAGTGGTTTATTCCGCATTTCGAGCTCATGCCTCATCTTCGAACTACAAACGAATTTTCAGCCTCAACAATAGAGCACGTGGCACAATCACAAGCATGTACAACACGATTTTCTCAACCAATACCACCCATCCTTAGTGACACTCATACTATTGGTTGAGAGCCGTCTTGTAATAACTTATTTCGTATCTCGGACTCAAGCTTTGTCCTTGATCTCATCAGCATACAGGAAGTACTACTAAAGACGTAACCAAACTTTCCTCAATTCAAGACATCACTTTCGACCTCTACACCAACAGTTCGACATGTGCAAAGCACACAGTCAGCAGTAGAGCCATTATGCAGTAGCAAAGGTTCGAATGTTATACAATCTGGTTAAATAATATCTCACGCTTACTTTGTAATGTCCATTATTAAAGGACTTTATGGTCGTCAAGCGATCATATTAGAGGACCTATTAAAAGATTTGGAAAACTGCAGATAAAAGACAAAACATTCACCATAGAAAAGTTCCCACTTTATCATTCTACATTCTTAGAAAAACCATTATAATAAACTATCAATCTCAATAAGATCATCACTTTCACAAAATCCTTAGGAGAGGTCATGGTTTTTAAACTATTCAAAGGTTTTCCACGCTAAATCATCTTGTTTATTGTTTATTGTTCTTGAACGTTCTGAATACATTTGGTGTAAAGGCTAAGTCCGGATCCACAAACTAGGCTATTACAGTCCCTGGAATGTTTAGAGATAATGGTACCTATCATATTGCACTCTTTAGCAGGATCCTGATATTGTCTCATGGCGTTAAAAATGTTCAGTTCCAAGGTCATGCTACCGAATGTTAGGTTTATAATTTTATTTCTATAATTGATTATAGCGTTAGAAGCAGCTAGGAAAGGTCGACCTAAAATAATGGGGATTTGGCCAGAAACATTCAAAATTAGTGGTGTATCAAGGACTACAAAATCTACTGGAAAGTAAAATTCGTTCACCTAAATTATCACATCCTCAGTAATACCCCTAGTAGTTTTGGTGAATCGATCAATGAATTGAAGTTGTATCCTGGTGGGCTTAAATTCTCCTAAATCAAGGTCCTCATAAACATAAAATGGAATAAGGTTTATACTAGCCCCAAGATCAAGGAGGGTCTGCTGGATGTAGTGTTTTCCTATTACTATGAGAATGGTGGGACATCCTGGGTCCTTTTGTTTGATCAGAATTTCAAATTGAAGGACAGAGCTAACCTGTTCAACACTAAAAGAATTCTTTCTAACTCCACTTCTTTGTTTCTTTGTAAACCGTTCCTTAAGGAATTTAGCATATGATGGAACCTGGTCGATAGTGTCTAGTAGCAGAATATTAATCGGTACTTGTTTAAATAACTCGAGAATATCTTTCAAACCTTTATCTTTTTGGCAGGAATAAGTCAGTTAGAGAATGGGGCCCTAGGAACATAAGGCTTGTCTACTAGGTGCAGTAGAGTTGGAACATGGTGTGGCCTAGATGTTACTATTTTGGGCTGGCTAGATACTAGATTTTCATAGGCTTTTTCTTGAGATTTGGGAACTAAATTGCTCTTAGTTGACGGCATAAGGTCTGGTCTGGTTATTATAGTTCTCTTATTCCTATGGTCATAACTACTTGAGCAGTTTCAATGTTCTCAGGTGAGCTCTGTTGGGTATGAACTTCAAAGGCGGCCCTCGGGTTAGCAATTGGTTGACTGAGGAATTTTCCCTTTTCTCGTTCACTTAATTGGCTTGCTATTTGTCCTATTTGGGTGTCTATCTTTTGTGTAAAGGTCTGTATTTCTAAAAGTTCCCTAGAATTTTACTGGGTTACCCCCCTAATCTTTGTTACAAACTGTTGGAGTGTAGATTCTAAACTAACTGGGTAGGCTTGTTTGAGTGTGCTTGTTTGGTCGGGTATGTTTGATTCTACTGATATGGTGGAGGATTATAACTGGATTGTCCTTGTGGCTGATTCCTCCAAGAAAATGCTGGGATATTTTATCTTGGAGATCTACCAAAATTATTTTGGTATTGTCTTCTTTCATTAACAAAGATAACATTAACGTGGTCCAGATTATAATTTATTAACTCAGGGAGTTGTGGACATGTGTGTGTATAATAGGTTGGATCTTTGCATAAATTGCATATGCGTATTTATCAAGAAATGCATATGCGACAGTTTCGTCCATATCTTGAAATTTTCCTGAGCTGCCGACTTCGATTGATTCATGGGTTGAAAGAATTAACCCGTGCATAAAGAATTGGATTAGACTTCATTTCTCAAAACCATAATGTGGGGCACCTTAACAATTTTACCTTAAAACGTTCCTATGCTTCGTAAAAAATTTCTCCGTCTTGTTGAAGAAAATTGGAGATATAACGTTTTAAAAGGTCGATTTTTTACATGGTGATAAACTTGATTATAAACTTTTTTTTAAGGGTATCCCACTTGACAATTGACTTGGATGGCAGAGATTTAAGCCAACATTTTTCCTTGTCTTTTAAAGAGAATGAGAAAAAGAGTAAATAGATGTACTTAATTGCTATGTCCTTACATTGAAACGTTTGGCAGATATACTTAAATTCATTGATATGTAAATATGGGTCTTGATTATCGAGTCAATAAAAATGTGGGATTAGGTTCAAAATTGAAGGCTTTAAATCGAACTGGGTCGTCGTAATTACTAGTAACTTAATGCATTTGGCGAGTTTTCCGAAACGGGAGCAAAAAGCTCCCTCTGTGACTTGTCACCCATTGGTTCGGGAAGAAATTCATTTTTAGTTTCAAGGTCATATATGGCCTGAAGGTCTTCCAGTTGGACTTGGTTAAACGTATTAGCTGTTTTAGGAATCAGTGGTATATCAATGTTCTTCCTAATCCGATCGTTCTTGGGCATGTACTAATGAAATAAAAAAGAATTGCAAAATTTATTAGGAATTTAAGCGCACAATTTAAAATAAGCACATCAATGGTTTTTAAAGCTAAATTAACTAAGTTAATCCTAATCCAGATGTTAATCAAATTGGGTAGGTCGAGCTGGTGTGTGATTCCTAACACGAAAACTTCCCTATGCTAGAAACGGTCTTAGTATTTGAGCATCAATCCTCACGCCCGTGTTCCTCGCCTTATCGTACATGACTCACACGAAATGGCAATGTCGCTTAACAACTGATGGTTCACAGCGCTTGGTTGAAGAGGTTCCTATGAATCCGTGTTAGTACCCCGGTCAGGTACCTCCTAATTCCTCAGGTAATGAAATCCCTTAGAAATTTTACTTATAGCATTTTAATTTTTAATTAAATTTAAAGGCCAAGACAATTAGGAACCTGTGATACAAATTTCTCCGTATCCCTAGGTGAGAGGTCCCACTCGCTGGAGATTTCTTTGGGTGATTAAATCATGTGTAAGAGCCCTAGCGGTTAAAGCCTTTACTATAATAAACATGGAGCAAAAATTGAAACATGATAACAGGTCAATCCAAACACAGTAAATTTTTTAATTTAAGAGCAACGTGTATTTGAATAGTCCACACGATTTACTTTCCTAATGTCGGGGCGGAGCGGTGATGAACCCCTTTTATATGTCAAATTTTAAGAGAGGACCAACCTACGGGAAGTATTTCCCGGTGTTGCTGTGGTCACCCCTTCACTTAGGGGGCGAAAGAAAGAAATGCCCCTTCACTTAGGATGCATAAGAAGAATTAGATAGAAGCATGCCAATGTACCTTGTAAATTCCTCACGATCTCAAAATACCAACTTTGTGACTATCCTGCAAAATAAGAGGAAAAAGAAAATGATTAGTGAACTTACGACTGCAAAATATATATATATATATATATATATATATATATATATATATATTAATCCATTTTCCAAGTTTATTGTAGTCTAGGACATTTTGATTTTCAAATGCGTATATCGTTCAGCTCGGTTGAGAAATAACATTAAATAATGCCAATTTGGAAAGATAATTCAGAAAGGAAAAACATTCAAGAAGAAAATTTTCTATAATTTATCTTCTCAGCCATTCAAAACAGGTGATTAATAAACAACGACCTCCTTTACAGAGACTGTTTTTACTGCTGTTTCAAAAGGCTGTATCTCTCAAACAACTAAACAGAAAAATATGATTTATATCAATTTGAAAAGGGTTTTAAATTATCTAAAACTTTTGTAGCAAACATACTTCCCATTTGCGGAGTATAGATGGTCAAAAACAGTGAAAAATTTGGGAATACACTTTTCGATGAAAACTGAGTATGTTTCTTCCAAAATTAATATCTCCGAAACCACTTATCAGAAAATGTTGAGACAAGTTTATTCGAAAAGAAATCTCAGAGATCTAATCATAAAATAAATAAATTGGCAAACTTAACAACTAAGATAATAAATAAATTAGCTAAAATTGAAAAACTATGATTTAATAGATCGTTGCCTCCATGGTAACGACGCCAATTTTGATGCTTTTGGGCTTATCGAACTGCTTATAAAACCCCAATTAGAATGTTACCTTATAGATGTTTTTTTGGCAAAGCTTATCATTTGCCTATGGAATTATAACATAAAGTTTACTAGGCAATTAAAAAAATTAATTTTCAAATAGACGCAGCAGAATTTCATCAAAAACTTCCACTAAGTGAGTTAGAAGAAATAAGACATGAGGCGTTTGAAAATGCCAAAATCTATTAGGATCAGACCAAAACATATCATGATAAACATATAGTCCAAAAAATCTTTACACCAGAATAAAAAGTATTATTATTTAACTCAAAACTGCATCTTTTTCCTAGAAAATTGCATACGCATTGGCATGGCCTGTTTGAAGTCGTAAACATTCATCAAAATAGTTGGGCTGAAGTAAAAAATTATCGTACTAGGAAAACTTTTAACGTCAATGGCCAAGGTCTTAAGCCTTATCTCAAGATAATCCCTTTAAATTTGTTTTCTGATATAGATCTTTGCGAGCCGAAATATAAGAAATTGCCTATCCCCGAATAATTCCTTGATTTCACATAAGTTTGGGGGTACGAGAGTTTTATCAGGATGAAGACGATAAACTTAGTGCTTTCTATTAGGCAACCCACGACACATTCGGGTGAGAAATTCTAATTTTCTTTTCCATTTTTATTTTTTGTTCACAAATATTAGGGATAATATTTCATTTAAGTTTGGGGGTAGGAAAATCATTTTTAAAATATATTTTGAAGAAAAATGAAGTAATGACACTCTTGGCCATTAATGATGTACTTTTGATAAATTTCCAACATTTAGACTGAATTTATTTTGACAAAAATATTGGTTGGGAAACCCGAATAAGTCTTAAAAAACCATGAACTTACAAGTTTACAAGTATACACTAAAATATTTTGTACACCATATTAAGTTAGATGTACAATCTTTTAATTAGCGACTAATTCAAGTTAACGTGGTATATTTTGAAAACTTGCACTTCACTATAGTTTTGAAGTTTATACATTCGATAGGTTATTGACCAGTTTTAAGGAAATCTAGTATTTATTTTAGGAGTAATTTACTCCAAGGGAGACAACTGCCTAAAACTAAGTTCATTCCCGAGAGTATAAGAAAAAACAAAAAAAAAACAAATTTGCTCTAAAACTCTCGCGTTGCAAGGCTACTCGCATGATTAAGAACTGAAAAGAGGAAAAATTTATACAAATCTTAAGTATGACCATGAACTATGTGAAAGGAGCACGAAAAATGTTACTTGTGAGAATCTTGAGTCTAGGTCTCGAAGGGGCACCAAACCCCAGTAACCTTAACTAACTGGCGGGGATTGTCGACCGAAAGCTCCTTGTTATGGAGTCTTCACTAAGAAATAATGTACTCAAAAGGTTATGAAAAATAAGATACCAGAAAGTAAAATTAACTAAGGCACTTGTCAAACTGACTGTTGAATTTATTCCAGTAAGTAGTCGACTACCATATATTGACTCAATGATTATAGACAGCGTATTAAGCAATAAAACTATATTCACAATACACTCAAATATATTTGGTAAAATACTTAAATTTCTTTCTAATAATTAGGTAGTATCTCTGGTTTCAGATAAATACAATATATTTTATGGCATACTTGGAGAATCATAGGTTTCAAGGAATTTCCTGCTTGTATATTTTCGTCATAACTAAATAAGAATAGATTGACAGGAAATGAGTCTCTTGTCATTTAGAATTGCCATAATGTCATTATTAACTTTTGTGGGTATAGTCACTGCAAACCCTCACGAGACAACACACGTCCACCAGGGACACCTGGGGGTTTAACGGCTTGTTGCATACGCTAAATGCAATCGGGAGTCCTGCAAAAGTGGGTTCCTTTCTTGGTTTAATTTTATTTTGTTATTTTACTCGGGACGAGAAAAATGGCAAGTTTGGGGTTTTCGTATAGACGTAGAAATACTTAGGATTAATACGCCTAAAAGTATTATTTTGTTAATCCTGGTTTATTATTTCCTAATGTTAGTAGCATTTTCATATTTTCAGGCACTTATCATTGTTAGAGCTAATAAGTAGAAAAATATATCTAATAGAAGGTACAAAAAGCTTAAGCATCTCCAACAGTCTCTCAGGTATAAGGAAGATGTCTGCATTCAATGTACTTATAGAATTACTCCATGGAATAAAGATGATGGACTCTGTAAGGATTAGCATGAGATAGGATTTATCTGAGATATGATTTATCTTTTCTTAGGGATAGAGTTTTAGAATTGTAAACAAGTCTCTAATATCTCCTATATATAGGATAACAATTCTACTTATTTCAGATATTAATCTGAGGAAGGAATAAAGCTTACATTTTTTTAGTATCTCTCTCTCTCTCTATCTTTTATTTTATGTATTTAATTTAAGTTGTGATCAACACCATTAATGGAGAGCTAGTCTCCTAAGCTTAGGCTAAGGATTGAACCTCCGACGAAGTGAGCTAAATTGATGTTAATAGTAGTTTAGATCTTAATTTAATCTTTAATTCTTCGATTTGTAGTTACGAAGAGTTGATTTAGCCATGACAACTCTATATTACTACGGATATGAGGAAGATGTCGAATTAGCCATATTCGGCTGTTTTCACGCTCAAAGAGAATTCTAGATCATTAGAGTTAATACTCTCTACCTAGCCATGGAAATGAGTTTATAAACCCTAGATCTGTTTGTCTATGAACAACAAAGTTTTTACCTACTGTTTTAGCCACAAACCCTAGATCTTAGACCCAGATAGGCCTAGCCATGGCTATTACGTACGGATAGTGGCTACCGTTTTTATATTATTTTAATAAACTATGTCAGAGGTGATCCAAAGCCTAGGTTCTTTTCCTTATAATCGTACTAAAAGTTAGTGGTTTAGATTTATATTTTAGTCCAAAACCTTTTTATCAAAATTAGTTTAAATTCGTTTTAGAATTGATATAGGATTAGCATGAGATAATATTTATTTGAGATAGGATTTATCTTTATGTAGGGATAGAGTTTTAGAATTGTAAACAAGTCTTTAATATTTCTTATAAATAGGAAAAAAAAATTCTTTATTTTAGATCTCTATCTGAGGAAGGAATAAAGCTTGCATAATTTTAGTATCTCTCCCTCTTTTTCTTTTTTTTTCTCTCTTTTACTTTATGTATTAATTTAAGCTATGATCAACACTATTAATGGAGAGCTAGTCTCCTTAGTAGGGTTGTACAGAGAAATCGTGAAACCGCAAAACTGAACCGAACCGGGCTGAACTGGCAATTTTTTCCAGTTTTAAATAGGGCCGGTTTGGTTTACGGTTTGAAAAGTAAAGAACCGGGCTGGCCCGATTTGGTTACTGGTTACCCACCCTGGTTAACCGACCAAACCGAACCGGGGTAAAGTTAACCTAATTGATAATAATATATAAGGTAAGTTATACGTCTCTCTTAGTCTCTCGAGTCTCTCTCTACTCTTCTCCCTCAGTTCTCATGCCACCACCATAATCATCTGATCACTCTCTACCACCACCACAATTATCTGATCTCTCGATTCATTCCAACAATTCTGAGAATAATGGCCGAACAATTCAATAATCTCTCGAATCTAGGGTTTATCTACCACAAGTCTGAATTTTGGGTTTCACCGACCACAATTCATTCCAAGTTTCCAATAATTCTCTCTACTCTTCTTCCTTCTACAAGTCTGAATCAAGGGTTTCACCGACCACTGCAGTTCTAGCCACTGACCACTGTAGTTGAGAGCCTTGAGAGAATGGATGTAATAGGATGAACGGTAATGGATGTAACAGGATGGAATCGAAGTTCATATTCAGACATCACAAGTATGAGACTCGAGAGAATCATTGTAGCTCTGCTCTTGTTAAGCACATCAAAGCTCCGGTATATCTGGTCAGATTTTTTATTATTTTAAGATTCGATTGTGATTTTTAGAGTTATCATATCTATACATTATCAGTTTTTTTTGTTGAATTTAGTGTAATTAATTAGAATTAATGGAGTTGTTTAGTGAGATATTGATCTGTTTAGTGTATGTGAGTTTCTGAAATGATGAAAATTGTAGGTTTGGTCTTTGGTGAGGAGGTTTGATAAGCCACAAAAGTAAAAGCCATTTATAAGTAGGTGTGTTGTGTAAGGGGATATCGAGATAGGGAGTGTTAGAGAAGTGAATGTTAAATCTGGGCTTCCCCCGACTACAAGTACTGAGAGGTTGGAGCTTCATGATGATGAAGCGCATATCCTGAGTAAGTGAGTATGAGAATTATTCGTGGAGATCATCGGCTTAAGGTATAAGATTTTTTTTTCTTCAGTTATTTGTATGTGAGTGGCTGATATTTGTTAGGATTTGAGAATATTATATGCTGCCTAATAGAGGAATGGAATTTAATTGCCAGCACATGATCTTATTATTATCCTTGAATTTAGTGAATCATCTAGAACATGATCAGGCTATTTCTTGTATGTTCATTTAAATGCACTTTGTATTAAATGGTCGTTATAGGACCATAGAAATTGACATGCATTTCTTTAATAATGGTGTTTTCCTTAATTCCATCCGCAAGTTGAAGTTATTTGAGGGCATTAGATCTTGATGACAGACTACTGCATAGATCATTTATATACCGTTTTAAGTAGTAGGGTTGCATTCTTCCCTGTTATTATGTTCGAAATGATCTCCATTTATATATTGTTTCATTTTTTTGGGTTTTCCCCAGTTGATTTCTTTTAGGGCACAAATGGCTCTGAACGGCAGTAGATGAATATGGATCTATGTTTACTGGATTGGGTTAGATTTAGTTATCCTTATCATTTGCATCATTTTTTTATGTTAAACTATCTTGTTAATGTTTTTTATTTTGATTTTATAGAACTACTCTTCAATCATCTCCCTCCACCCAGAAGTCATTGATAGGAGACCAGGGACGTTGGTGATCGAGTCCTTTGTAGTGGATGGAACCGTGGTGGTTGTTGTCCATTGGACTTTGGACCTATGACTATGTTTTTTTTTGTTATGTTGGACTTTGAAATTAGTATAGACTATTGTCCATTTTTCTCTTCCCTTTTATAAGTATTGTGAATTTCAGAATTTTGATATTATGGTTGTTAATTTTGCTATGGCTGTTATCCATTATGAATTTATGATGTCCATTTTGTTATGGCATATTGGCATGCATTGCTAATTTGCTATCTTAAAGGACCTAGACTAATTTTTGATATTATGGTGGCTGCTTTGGGTCCATTATGATGTCCTTTTGTGATGTCCATTATGATGTCCTTTTACGATTTGTGATATTATTATGATGTCCTTATGATGTCTGTTTATATTATCAGATCAGCCATAATTTCTAATATTATGGGTGCTTTACTGCTTTGTGTCCTTAGGTATGTGGGCTAGGCCTAAAATAAGTTAAGTTCTTTTAACAAAATGGACAACCCACATATAAGAGAAAAAGATCTTATTATGGGCCTAATATGCCTGGCCTATGGCTGCTGCATCTGCATGATAAAAGAAAAAAAATCAAAAATCAGATCTATAACACAAATATAAAAACCGGACAGAAACCGGACCGGCCGGTTTGGTTTTGGTTCAGTTCTTTATGAGGCCGGTTCGATTTCGGTTCGGTATTCTCAAAAACCGGTGGTGTCCGGTTCGGTTTGCGGTTTAGGGTCAAAACTGGACCGAACCGGACCATGTACAGTCCTACTCCTTAGCTTAGGCTAAGGATTGAACCTCCGACGAAGTGAGCTAAATTGATGTTAATAGTAGTTTAGATCTAAATTTAATCTTCAATTATCCAATTTGCAGTTATGAAGAGTTGATTTGGCCATGACAACTCTATGTTACTATGGATATGAGGAAGATGTTGAATTAGCCATATTCGGTAGTTTTCAGGCTCAAAGAGAATTCTAGATCACTAGAGTTAATACTCTCCACCTAGCTATGGAAATGAGTTCATAAACCCTAGATCCATTTGTTTATGAACAACGAAGTTCTTACCTAGGGTTTTAACCACAAACCCTAGATCTTAGACCCGGATAAACCTAGTCATGGCTATTACATGTGGATAGTGGCTAATCGTTTTATATCGTTTTAGTAAACTAAGTCGGGGGTGATCCAAAGCCTAGGTTATTTTCCTTATAATCGTACCAAAAGTTAGTGGTTTAGATTTATGTTTTAGTCCAAAACCTTTTTATCAAAATTAGTTTAGATTTGTTTATTATTTAATTAGGAAATTATATTTTTAATACTTTTACTCCCCGTGGATTCGATCCCCGCTTACCCTTATTATATTATGATACCCGTAGTTTTGTACGAGGTATTTAAAGACTGAGTTAATCTCGCATCAAGATGATGGCTGGTAAACTAAACATAGGTATGCAGAGAAAGTGAAGGCGTGCACCAAATCCTTCATTACTCCTCATCAGGATGTGCATGATCACATACAAGAATATTTAAAGTGAATGCAGTAATCAACAAAAACTTAGACAAGCTCTTCAAAACTCGACTATATGGCCATTTATTTCAAACTCATGTTCAGGCCCATGAGGCAGACTGTTAACACCGCTTTTTCATTTAATTAAACCATCATAACGCAAGCTCTATCATTTAACTTCTTCTTTTTTGTGACAATTTTTGTGAAGCCTAACAAATATTTAATACTAATAATCCACCTCCCCTCCTGTCATCACCCAAATATCTCCTTGGAGTATTTGTAAATCACCAAGAAAGTGAGCTTAGGAATTACCTACTTGAATCCTTGATGCCCTTGCATTTATCTGCATACCTCTGTTTGTGATTTAAGTGGTCACTTTTAAGGAATTAAAGAGTATGAATATAACGAATAAAAGGGGTGATATAGAGAGAGGGAGAGAGTAGTAAGGCATCAAAACCAATAAAAAAATCCAAAGTTAAATAAATCAAAAGGGGAATTCAAATTCGTTAGTTATGAATGATACATACCTCTAATCAATTAGGAAGACCATCGATTTTATAAAAATCCTCTAAGCTTCCCGTGGCATCATCGATTTGTTCATGGGTTGAAGAAGATGAGAACTAATTCGGCAGATTGATTTCAAAAGATTGAGAGGAGGGATTTGAACTGAGGGGAGGGAGTAGTGTTGATTGAGAGGAGGGATTCGAACTGAGGGGAGGGAGTATTATGAATAATAGTAAGAATGGTACGCCGGGTGCGACCGAATCTCTTCCTCAGATAAAATCCCATTTTAATTATTAATCGCGGGTACCTTAAAATTCAAATTCCCAAACAAATTTCCAACATCATTCATAGATCCCTCGACTGTAGGAGGCGCACTACCTCTCCGTAATCATTCCAAAACCCTAATCTCAGCAAAACATACAAAACCTATTAAATCTCTAATAAAAATCAAATCCTTAAAAAACCCAAACTTCCCATCTCCTAAGCTCCCCCTCATATCTAAATTTGACAACATCTGTAATCCACTTTCCGTAATCATTCGAAAACCCTAATCTCAATATAACACACAAAACCTATTAAAACTCTAATAAAAGTCAAATCTTTACAAAACCCAAACTTAAATCAAAATCATTAATCATACCTTTAATCTCCAATCATGCAAAAACCTTCCAAATCAATCTGCAACCACTAAATACTTCAAATTAGGCATCAAAACCAATAAAAAAATCCAAAATTAAATCAATCAAAAGGGGTATTCGAATTCGTTAGTTATGAATCATACATACCTCTAATCGATCACGAAGACCATCGAATTTATAGAAATCCTCTACGCTTCCTGTGGTATCAGCGATTTGTTCACGAGTTGAAGAAAAGGAGAACTAATTCAGCAAATTAATTTCAGAAGATTGAGAGGAGGGATTCGAACTGAGGAGAGGGAGTAGTGTTGATTGAGATGAGGGATTCAAACTGAGGGGAGAGAGTATTATGAATAATAGTAAGAATGGTACGCTATGAGTAAGGGGAGGCAGTTTGAAGTTTGAACTAATTCTGAAATTTCTTGTGGGATCCGACGGCTGGGACTTAATTTTAAAGCATAGGAGAGATCCGAGCGGCCTAAATAATCCTCAACTCACGAGAGATGGGTAACGAACGACTGAGATCGAGAAATGGCTGATGAGTTATTTCCTTAGATGTATAGATAATTAAGAAAAATTGGCAAAAACTAGAAAACTTACAAAGATATCAAATACAGACAAGATACAAATATGTGATGATCTTAGTTTCCCATTACTCTAATAATTTTATGGTTCGTTAACCTCGCCCTTCAGTCAAGAAACAAAGGGAGGCTCTTTCTACTAAAACACAACTTTTATTAATCAACAACTAGTTATGGCCATAGGTCTACATTCTTGAAGACTTGGAAAATAGGCAAATAACACTAAACTAGTCTGTATCCAATTATGAGTCTAAGTAAATCCAGTATTAAAAATGACTAACATGCTTTATAATCAAAATAGCACCTAAAATAGCTTATATATAACAAAAATGCAGATTAATATTCTTTTGTGAGCCAAGCGATCACTAATTTTGTGATGGAATCCCTCATTAATGTGCACCTACCTTGGATCCTCCTCGGGGAGCATCCGGGAATATTGTCAAAATTTGGGATTACTAGGGGAACAAGTTTAAGGGCCTAGTAGCGAGATAAAGAATGATGGCCCTTTCGAATCCAGGTTAACGATCCTTCCTTTATCTCCTTATGGGACTTTACTTCTTTTTGTCCTCATACAATAAAGGAGTTAGCCACAGCTTATTCTTCTATAAGCATCCTTCTCTAATGCAAACGTTTGCTGGATCCCCTAAATCAACGTTTAGTAATTATGGTGTGGCACTTGTCAGACTAAAATTATACTGGCATTGCTTGACTCAGCTAGTTGGTTGATCTCTAATCTCCAACACCAAACAGCTATGATATTTGTGTTGTACTTAAGCTACGAACAGGAAAGGTATAACGCAGGTCACATGTCATTAGGGAATAGAATATGCCCCCTACACTTTTAGATGATTCTTGCACCATGATCATATCTATATGGATCACAATGGCATGTGATATAACCATGATAAATAAGAAGAATCATGATATGATGCCACACTCTAAAAAGAGGCTTGAGAATAGGTAATGTTTATAGTTCACTATGTCTTACCCTCATTGTAACATTTGTTTATTCTTCCACAAGCCTTTACTTCATGAGTATCTATAACTAAATCAGTTTATTTTAGGATTTCATAGACGGCACAAGAGGAGGTTTTTCCTGTGCTTACTAATGAAAGCAAGGAACCAGACATAAGTATGCAGTAGGAGTGACTACTTAAGTACCCTAGCCCTATACAAGGAACTTTGGTAGCCATTCATATATCCTAGCGCAACATGTACAGTGTTACCTTTGTATAATAGAGTAAAAGTAAATTGAATATCTGTACAAAAATATAATAGCATCTCCAAATTTGAGCTTTGACAAACCTCATCGCTCATAAACTAGATTTGTACTGAGAATTAAGATATATCAACTCACCACTAACTAAATTAATCACCTCTGAAAACATAACTGTAGTAAGACCTCATTTCTACAATTATCTGGAGAGAGGGCAACTTCAGAGCTGACAAGTTATCAAAGAAAAGGTGTTTTTTGGATAAGGGTGTTAAGAATATAATTGTAGGAAGGTCTCATTTCTTGTATGAAATTGAGGATCCCCAGAGAGTATTTTTGTTTTGATTAAGTTGATGAATTGAGGTGAGGAGTCTGTCCTCACTTCTTTCTTTTTTTATTTGCCTTTTGTACTAGCTATTTACACCCATTTTGGGGCTTATAGTCTCCTTAATCAATCGAAAACCCTGATCTCAACAAAACACACAAAACCTATTAAATCTCTAATAAAAATCAAATCTTTCAATACCCAAACTTAAATCAAAATCATTAATCATACCTTTAATCTTCAATCATGCGAAATCCCTCCAAATCAATCTGCAACCACCAAATACTTCAAATTGGGCATCAAAACCAATAAAAAAATTCAAAATTAAATCAATCAAAAGGGGTATTCAAATTCGCTAGTTATGAATCATACATACCTCTGATCGATCACGAAAACCATCGAGTTCAATGGTTGAAGAAGAGAAGAACTAATTCGGCAGATTGATTTCAGAAGATTGAGAAGAGGGGCTCGAACCGAGGGGAGGGAGTATTGATTGAGAAAGACTGAAGTTCAATACACCTAAATAGGAAAATTGCCACAGTCTTTTTATTATTTTTCCACGGATAATTGTTGTAGTTTATATGAGACAGAGTTTATCTGTGGCAAATAGAGCTGGGTCCGTGGTAATTTTATTTTCCAGCTTTCCCTCAATTTTTTTTCTTCTCCCGCACGGTTTTAAGTTCTAATTTTGGTTTCTTTGTTAGAGTTGGTAAATAAAAGACCAAACTCTCAAACTTTTAAAAAATCAAAATTCCTTGATCAGAAACCCTAAAACCAAAAATTAAACTCAAGTATTCTTCAAATTTGTTGATCTCAATAATGGGTTAGTCAATTTTGTATATATCTCAGTTGATGCCGTTGGATTTGCTGATTTACCAATTAGATATGATGATGAAACTGAGGTTCATGGGAGGACCAGTGCCATGATCAAAAACATTCCTACCAAGCTTAGGTATCTCTCCCTCTCTCTTTTGTGATTTTTGTTTTGTTTTTGAGTTAACTGTGTGTGTTGTGGTTGGTTCTAGTAGGACTAAACTGATAGAGTTGCCAGACATCCATTATGGCAATGAAAACAAGAGGGTTGATGAGCAGTATTTAGGATTAGAATCATGTCAAGAAGAGATGTATAAGTTTGATTTTGTGTACTTGCCTATAAACTTTAGGAACTGTTAATCTATCTCTCTCTCCCTTTTTGTGGGATTTTTTGGTAAAATGATGGTTTGATAACATGGGGTTATGCTTTTGGCCTTTGGGTTTGCAGGACTGGGTTGAATCTGGGGTATGCCTTTGTGAACTTCACAAGGTCTGTTGGGGCACTGAGGTTCTTCAGATGCTTCCAAAGCTTTAGTTGGAAGAGCTTTGATTCGAGAAAAGTGTGTGAAATGAAGCTTGCTAGAGTTCAGGTCAGATTCCATCATCATCATCATCATGTGTTCTTATTAATATTTGAGTTATCTTCTTTGTTTTTAAGTACAAAATGTTTGAGTTAATAGTCTTATCTTGAGTTGGGATCAAAGTATCAAACTCTTGACTTTTGTTTTGCTTGTATTTTTGTACTTTTTCTAGGCAAACATGGACTAGTAAGGCACTATGAGAACTCTTATTTCAGGTGTGACACTGATGAGTTTTTGGCTCTGATGTTTTCACCGGCGGCACTGGATTGCTCACTTTGGTGTGCGTTTCCGACAAGTGTCACAAAGAACCAAAAAATGAAGGCCAAGGCTAGGCCATTCTCCTTTTCTCTTAAATATAACACCGAACTCTTCTTTTCTTCTCCTCTATACTTTCCTCTACCCTTAACACCACCTTCACCTTCACCAGTGGTTCATGCACCATTTGTGCATCATTTTGTACCATTACATTACCCCATCATGAAGCCATTCTTATATTTCTTACAACCACCGCCGCCACCACAACCAGACCTGCAATCTCGCATTACAACCAATATCACCACAACTACTACTACCAACAATGTGGTGACATAAAAGGGGTCTAAGCCCTTTGGGGTGTCTAGTGGGAGTGATAAGAGTAAGGTGGAGTTTGGGAGTTGTAGGGGGAGAAGAAGAGGGCTTTTTTATGGACAGAATCAGAAAAGGAATACTAATGGTCATGGTCAGGGGATTATCTGGAGGGCTAAAACAGTTGTGAAAGAGGGCTTGATGGAGGGGGAGGAAACTAAACACTCACAGACAGACACAGACACGGTCTTCTCCCTTTGACTTCATTGAGAATGATGAGAGTGAGCTTCATGGGAGGACTAGTGTCATGATAAAAAGTATCCCTAGCAAGCTTAGGTATCTCTCCCTCTGTGTGTGTGTTTGAATCTCTCTTTTGTAATTTTTTTTGGATTTTTTTCAATTTTATGTTTTGGTTGTAGCAGGACTAAGTTGATAAAGTTGCTAGACATGCATTGTGACAAAGAAAACAAGATGGTTGATGAGAAAAATTCAAAGTCATGTCAAGATATGCCTGACTTCAGGTATTGTTTATCTGTGTGTGTGTGTGATTTGTAGGTAAACTGATGTTTTTATAATATGGGGTTATGCTTTGTAGGACTGGGTTAAATCTGGAAAACTTTACAAGGTTTGCTGGGGTAGTGTTGTTCTTCAAATTATACCATAAGTTTGATTGGAAGAGCTTTGATTCAAACAAAGTGTGTGAAATCAAGCTTGCAAGAGTTCAGGTCAGAATTCATCATCATCGTAATATGTTTGAGTTATCTTTATTTGTTTATAAGGAGATCAAAGTATCAAACTATTAACTTTTGTTTTGTTTGTGCTTTTTATACTTTTTGTAGGGGAAACAAGGACTGGTAATGCACTTTAAGGACTCTTATTTCAGGTGTGAAACTGATGTGTACTTGCCTGTGAAGTTTTCTCCTGCGGCACGGGATGGCTCGCTTTCGTGTGCGTTTCCAGCAGGTGTAGCAAAGAACCAAAAAATGAGCCCCAATGCTAGGCCATTCTCCTCTTCTCTTCAATACAGCACCAAACTCCTCTTCTCTTCTCCTCCATACTTTCCTCTACCCTTACTGCCACCACCTTCACCAGTTTTTGAGTTTCATCCACCTTTTGCGCATCACTTTGTCGCACTACAGTGCCCCATGAAACCATTCTCTTATTTTTTACTACAACCAAACCTGTAATCTCACACAACAACCATTATCACAATAACTACTACTACTAACAAGATGGTGTTTGGGAGTTGCAGCACTGGGTTGAGCCTGCTGGGGTATGAGTTTGTATACTTTACAAGGTTGGTGGGGCAGTATGGTTCTTCAGATGCTACCAATATTTTTCTTGGTGCTTTGAGTCAAGTAAAATATGTGAAATCAAGAACATCCCTGGCAAGCTTAGGTACTTCTCCCCCTCTCTCTGTATCTCCATTTTTGTGAGTTTTTTTTAGGTTGTTTTTGAGTTTTTTGTGAGTTTTGGTTGCACTTTGTAAACTTTGATAACTCATATTTTAGGTGTGTCAATGACAACGGTGCCATCAAGAAAATGCTTTTGCCGTCAGAGAATAACCAGTAGCCATCTCCAATGTTACTTTTGTTGGCAAGAGGTGAGTCAAAGTAACTTTGATAACTCTTAAATTCATAATGATATAATGCATAAATGTGTAAGATTAATTTAAACTTTTGAGTCTGCCTCTTGATCAAACTATGTAGGGATCAACCATAACCTAGTAAAGAAGAAAAATATATATCAATCAATTGAAAATATGAACTCTTTGGTTTGCTTAAGCGACGAGTAGCATGTTTTTACACTACACCAAAATTGTAAAATTAACACAGTCTATTTTTGAGATTTACCACGAATAAAAGTCGTGGTACACTTGAATCGGACTTATCCCATGGTAAATTGGTAAAGTATCCGTGGTAATTCTAATTCTTTTGACTTCAACTCAAATGGACTCAAAACAAGACTCAACAAACTATTGTAATCACTCTTCAAAAGATAATCTTGGGGTTTCCAGGTTCCATACAAACTTTGCGATTTCAAGGGTTCCCAAATTAGGTTTTTCACAAAGTTCTCTCTCTTTCTTTCTTTCTGTGAATGAGATTTTGGGGATAACAAAATAAGGTTTGTAGGGTTTTACAGAGATGATGACCATGGAGAACTTGATCGGTCTCGTTAATAAAATTGGAATTGATTGTACGAAGCTCGGCGATTATGGTAGTGACGACAAATTTAGCCACTATGGGAAGGTCTTCCTTCTTTCAATGTTGTTAGTGGTTAGATCTCTCTCTCTCCCCACCTTCATCAAAAAATTTGTTTGAATGATATGTGATTACAAAGTTCTTGGAAATCGTCGGTTTTGGAGAATATAGTTGGAGGGGAGTTTCTTCTATGCAGATTTGGCTAGGCTTCTTAAAGTTTGATTTGGGGTTTTGTTGGTTTCAGGTTTTGAGTGTTTGTTTGATTTGGTTTTGTGATGTTTGTGGTGTTTATAAGAATTGTGACGAGGAGGGCATAGGTGTTGCAGATGCACAAGACGAATGAGGGGCAAGTAGAGTACACAGAGTATCATCATATGCCGATTTTGGTAAGTTTAGGGTTCTGTTAGTCCATGTTCCCTTAGACATGGTTGTTTCAGGGTTTCTTATAAGAGGATTGGACGGGCACTAGGAGGTCTTGGGAGTCGATGGATATTTGAATTTAATATGCTAGGGCAAGTGGGTCTAGGACCAAAAGGAGACTTGGCTACGGTCCAAGTCCTTTTTCTCACTTGCTGATGATGTGGGCATCATGCATCATGCATCATGCATCATGCATCATGTATCAAGGCAGAAGATCTTGGATGGGAGGCGGCGATGTTACTAGGTGTCCATAAACTTCATATCTTCACTTAATTGGCTTTGATCTAAAAAGCGGGGGTGAAGGTAGTCATTAGAGATATTGGATTGATATGCTAAGAAAGCGTACTTGAGATTTTTTGTAAAGGAGGGATTCAAACTTGGTTGCTTATTGTGCTAATTGCCCTTTTTATAGAAATATGAGGGGCATTTTCTTTATCCTCCCTGCATACACTATCAGTTGTAAAGAGCTTACCTGCTGCTAACAGAGGTTAGTCTGACAATTATTTGATTGGCTATAGCCTGTAGTGTCATATGATCACTCCTGTCCCAACATGAGGATGATATTTATTTTTCTTAGTTTAACAAGTCTTCATTTGCGTATACTTTCTTTGCTTGTTCTCTTGCCAGTTTTGACATATTTTTGTCGGTTTACAGGAAGCTTATGAAGAGTTTAAGCATGTTCTTCTTGCCTGCATATATGCCAAAGATGATCAAACATCTCCTGTTGCAAATGAAGTAAGCTGCAATTTATCCCATACCAATGTATCTTTTCTTTCTTTTCTTTTTATAATTTTAACTTCTATAAATGGATATAGTGGATGCCATGTACTAGCAGTTCATTTGCATGCTACTGTAGTAATACTCAGATATTAGTAGAGAGATTGGGACCTGCCTTACAGTTGAACACAAACGCTTATATCATATGTGAACTTGTAGGTTTCTACTTTCTATAGGAAAGCTCATTAGCATTAGGAGTTTATGTTTCTATTTTTCTTTGTTCTGTTATGGTTCTAACTACAATTCTTAGATCTTAAACAATTTATCGCTTTCATGTTCATAAACTTACATGCTATCTCTTCTCAGTGGGCTGTAATAAGAAGGTTTGAGATTGTTGGATTATTATCATTTGTTCTAAGAGCTTACCTGAGTGCTTATGATCCAATCTTCTCGAGGACATTGAGATACTTGATAAGGTTAAATATCAGCTTTAATAGTTTATACCCTTCAATATATAAAGTATCGTAATGTATACATTTGTTACCGACAACCTCCTAGTGACATGTTTTTTCACTAATGCGTAGTATACACAAAGGATTTTGTCTCCGCCAAGGCATTTCTTCACCAATTTCAGATCTCACTGAGAGGCTACTTCTTGTGGAACGTGATCCCCCTCCAGTTCCCTAAGAAAACTTGTACGAGGCACCTTCTTTTGATGAGGTCTATTTTATAATGATAAGCCTCACTTTTAGATATGTTTTGTAATATGTTCTTCCTCATATGTGTTTATTCTCAAATTAGGCTGATATACAAGCACTTGCTCATGTTGTGGAGCTTACAAGACAAGGTGTTGTCGATAGTTTGGAGTTTTCTAAAGGGAATTTATTTCAAGCATTTCAGGTACACTTTCAACTCTTTGTTGACGTCCTACTGTTGCATTCAGTCAAAAGTACATTTCTGTTATGTATGGGGCTACCACAAGGCTTCAAGCTATTTATACATAGGAGATTGGGTCCTATATTTTGATAATTTGTGCTGTTGAAAAAATGGTAGAAGGCAAGACATGCCGAGTTAGGGTAAAAAAAAATTAGAGCAATCCATTTTTCTTACATGTGTTGAACAATGGAGACATGTATTTTAAATTGACGTTAAGTTTGTTAAATTGACGTCAAGCTCATCAAGCAATTCAATACTCCTATAATGTTCTTTTGCTCGATGAGATCGAGCTGTGGAAGTATTTCTTAGAAATCGAATTGTCTAGTCTTATCCTTTTCTCTATTTGCTGTTTGTCTGTCACAGAATGAAATATGCAGAACAAAACTGAATGTTGAATTGCTTGATGAGCTTGTTCATGAGTATTGTGTCTATAGGGGACTCATAGAAGGTGGCATTACTTCATCATTTACTTCATCATTTAGTCTTATCCTTTTTCCCCCCTTTTATAACTTTGGTAGTACTTTTCTCATGATTATGGTTATAAATCTTGAGCTTCTTTAGGTCTCAATACTTTTACTTAAATTTTCTACTCGATTTGAACTTACTCAAATTTGTTCTAAAGAAGCATGCGAACTTTAGGGTAAACTTCAAGTTTAATTATTTGTGTGCAGGTTGCAATGGGTAGAAGGCTTGGTGTTGATGAACCGCTACTAATGAAGTTAATGAGAGCAACACTTCATACTCATAATGAGTGGTTCAGACTTCAAATGTGCAAAGACCTCTTTGAAGGACTTTTGAAGATCGACTCTTTGAAAGAAATTAAGACTCCCTTAATTATTGATGAAGTCTCTAAGAAAAACACAGATAACTCTACTTCTGGATCTTCTCAAATAACATCATCGACAAGCAACAGGATGGTCGAAGATGGTAATAGTCCAACTCAGGTGTCATCTGGAGATGTTATCTGTGATGAAACTGCAATACTTAAAGTAATGGTGAGTCATATTTACTTATTCTCTCAAAGACTTGGTGATTTGGTTTCTTCTATAACATCGAAATACATGATCTTGTGCTTAGGGAACATTTATCTTAATGATTTTACCATATGGCTTTTGTTATTGGAGTTGAAATCTTTGAGTTGTTACTTTCTCCAAGTTATGATCAGAAATCATAACAGTTGTTATTTTCATGCAGAATGGCGTCCAAGAGAAATCAATGGCAGTAGTTGATAAGATATCTGACATTGTAGAGAATTCACCTCATAAGGTATGCATATAGGCTAGGTTATGCTAATAATTTGCTTCATAAATGTCGGACTGATTTGCAAAGAAGGTGAGTCTGTGTGTGTGTATGAAATTATTAGACTACCTATTGTGCCCGTTAATATTTTTTATATACCTACAACACCAACTAAAATTCAAGACTAGTTGATCAGGTATAGGCTGATATTTTGATATTCCCGCAATTTTAGTCCATTGAACCAGCGATATATCAGGCAATGTTTCCATACATCGAGCAGTGAAATTTGGTATTGACTCGTTGAGTGCCAAAACAATCACTTTTTAGTGTCTAAATTCCATTTACTAATTGTTTCGCAAATCCTGATGTTGATCACCCATTCCGATACTGTTGGAAGAAAGGGGCATTCACTACCAGAACGTAGATTATAAAATCTTGATTGTATCACAATGAGTATTGAGTGCATGGCCTTTAGGAGGAGAGAGCCGATTCTGGGAGGTGGGTACAAGGTTGATATTGAGCAAACATACTATTACGTTAGATTGGTAGTTTTTAGATTACATGTTAGATAAAATGGGCTTTGTAGATATAAAATTGATGGATTCATGAATGTACATGTTCATTGTCATTTTTTCATTTTGCTAAGCATGTATTCTTTTTGAAGAAATCTAGAGCTTAAGACATGTACTTCCAATGTCCATGCACCTATTTATCTCGTATGATTTTTCACGAGTAAAAAAGTATTGGTTGTGATCAGATTGTCTCTAGGAAATTTTATGACTTTTTTTTCTCAAACCTTGTCCTAGATCTTCATTGGAGGGATTTCAGAAGCTTTGTCATCGAACATGGTAAGTTCGTCTTTGATACTGAAATATTGTTATTTGCGCCTTAACTTTCAGCTTTACTTTCTTTTCCCCTATACGTCAAGGACGTTTTCTTTAGTATCTGCTCATATTTGCAGCTTATGGAGATTGCTAGTGCCTTTGGAATTTTGAGGGCATACCGGTTTCAGTTTTATAAGAAGATCAATGGATCATGTATAAGTAAATAGTTTACATTGTCTACAACTGATTGTTTTTCTTCAAACAGGCACATTTAATCCATTTAGTGGGCGTAATATTTATTTATGGGATCGTTGCAATGACCAGCAAAAGGCAGTAAGATCCTTAAACTGCCATCAATATCAAAGGAATGACGAAGGAGAAGTCATTCACTGCCAGAAATGTAATACCAGACAATTCTGTCTGCAGTGCAATCGATGGTATTTTTTTTTTCTTCTCCATATTTTGGGTTCGCTATGTGCGTGTGCTGGGTTGGATTGAACTACATTTATATTTGTTGCTATTCTTCAAAGTAAAAATATATTTATCTTTGGCATATTTGTGTGAATGTGCTACAAAGATGCATCTATGAAATTCTAAATTTGTAATCTCAACACGTATTTGCTTCGAGGTAGAATACTATTTATAAGAGAGATTTTCAGCTACTTTTTCATACCCGCTTTAATAGATGCAGATGTTTGATGGTGTAAATAACATACAAATTCTGTTACATATGTTATATGTAGAAAAATTAAGCGGTTTTCATCGGATTTTGACAAAATGGATATAGATAAAATGAAAGGTTTGTAAATTTACCAAATGCTGTGAAATTTTATGTGCAATTAATTTCAAAACTATTTCTTACGGGGAGATAATGTGGTGAATAGCTGGCTGAAACTGCTATAAGCGTTGCATATTAGCCTTCCATATTAAAAGAAATAATAATAAAAATTGGACTATTATCTATTACCTTGGCACTCTGGTGCTTGATTTCTTTTTCTTGCACCATTATATACAGGTATCCTCAATTTTCACCAGATGATATTGCTGAATCCTATCTAGTGTGTCGTGGAATATGCAATTGTGAACCCTGCTTGCACAAATATGGAACATCAGCGGTTGGTTTTTGTAGTACATGCCATTTCATTTTGTGACATCAATATTTGGCCTATGTACGTTATTAGTGGGCATGTGACACCAATATTTGGCCTACTTACCTTATTAATGGCATCTGAAAAGTAATACATTTTTCATGTAGGAAAAACAAAGCTCGAAGGAGAGAATAACGAGTAGGGAAAAAGTAAATTACTATCAATATATGGTACATGCGCTTCTTCCAATTTTGAAGCAGTTTGATCAAGAACAAAAGCTTGAAATGGCGTTAGAGGCTAGAATTCAAGGTTAATCCAACAACCCATATCCCATTTGATCTCTTGAGATGAAAGTGTATGAGCAACCCGCAATATATATTTTTCTTTCGCCTATAATCAAAGGATTTTGCATACTTTTATTTTGTAAAAAGTCTTTCAACGATGAGAGATTTAGAGTCGAGGTACTTTTCATTGCCTAGTAAATAGAACACCCTTGATTTGCAGGAAATAGTTAAATTGCTTCTAAAATACATTTGGTAATTTTAAAATGGCCATATGTTCTGTACATAAGATGCAAGTATACCTATAGTTCTTATTGAATGAGCACTTGCTAACTTAATCCTCATTTGGACAGGTGTATCACCATCTGACATATGCTTACAAAAGTTAGATTGTTATAGTGATGAGCGTGTATGCTGGTAGAATCTTCCCCCAGTAATTCATTATTTGCGCAATTTGGAGATACACTATATGTGTAAGGCATTATGTTCATAAAAAAAATGTTCAGTAAGAGATGCTTACTTCTACCGTCAACAACTTACAAAATTCTTGTATACCCCTATGCATAAAGCTAGCACATAAGTGTCGTAAGACGTTCATTCTGAAATTGTCAACGAGAGAAGTGAGATATCTGTTAAAATAGAACATGCAGGAGGGTATCGCAAACGGCCCTTAATAAATAGAGGGTTATCTCAAATTAGTTGTTACTTCATTTATTTTTCCTAAGCCATATGACTTCCGATGAGCTAATTTTTTTACATTGATCTTGGACAGTAACTTCTGCAGAACTTCTATAGCCGATTATCACCGAAGCTGTCCGAGTTGTTCATATGATCTCTGCCTTGGTTCTTGCCAAGATGTCCGCAGTAGTTTCCTACAGAGAGGGGACGGGTGAAAAATGAAAGAAAATGGTATGATCTCTTGTCCTCCAAAGGAGTTGGGTGGTTGCGGTTGTAGGCTATTGGATATTAAGTGTATGTTTCCTAAAAGTTGGGGTTTGGAGCTTAACATGAAAGCAGAGGTGATAGCTGAAAGATATAAATTACACGATTTTTCTCGTGTTTCAACTCAGTCGGTAATAATGATTTTAGTAACAAGAACTTAAGAAAAGCTGTTCATCGGGAATGTTCTGGTGACAACTATTTATATTTTGTAAGAATTCAAGACATTCAAGATAGCGATCAAGAGCACTTCCAGAAGTATTGGATTACTGGATAGCCTGTGATTGTTGGTGATGCACTTGATATGGCATCTGGCTTGAGCTGGGATCCAATGATTTTAAGTCGTGCATTGCGCAAGAAGAAAACATCCAAGGTCTTCAAGAATCAACCACACTTAGAAGAAACAGCTATTGATTGTCTTCTTTGGTCTGAGGTTAGTTATATTGCCAAATTCTATTGGATCTATGTAGAATGCAAGTTTCTACATTAAATCGTTCATGATATTTGTCCTAGAGGAAAACATTAACTTAGCTTAAAGGAGTGGAGTCTATTTCAGACACATCCACTGCGCTTTAAGGAGTTCAGACACATCCACTGCACTCCTCTGGGTCAGGTAATGATAAACGCTATTGATATATGTATGTGTATCCACAAAGGTATTGTTTATTGTAGTTATCAAGCAAGTCAATCCGAGTATTGAAATGGTAGACTTTTAGTTAAAGGATAGATTAAGTTAGAGATAGCTTCTTGTTTATAAATTATTTTTTGAGTAGGCAATTTGGAATCTCTAGTATTTGATGCATCTATCCATCTAGAGTAGGTGTCTAGGTGAACATTCTTAAAAAATTATCGTTGTACTATTGTGATCATCTAAACAAGTTAATTTTGATATAGATGATCTTTGATGGTTGAAATATGTTCCAAGCTCTTCTCCGGAGAATGCATCTGCAACAAGTAGGGACATCAAAAGAAGAGAACCTGAACAGCGATACTCTAGGCAATCCGTAATATATGAAGAATTTTATAAATATTTTCAATTATACTGCTACTTTTCTTGATCCGTCCACTGGAAATAAAATTATCCAAGTCTTATCTAGACTTGAAATATGGTCAAGTCAAAGAGCAAAAACAGACCTAAAATTTTGATTAGCTAACATTATTATACTTTAGCTCTAGCATGTGTAGTATAGGAATACAAAAGACATTTATGAGCCTTTTACATCTTAACGTGGTGCCCAGTATGCCTCGTTCTTTGACATTAGGTTTTAGATAAAGAAACCAATGATAACCATCTATCAAATGAGTCATTTTCTCACTGACAGTTTAAACATCAAAGCATGAGAGGTGTCTTTCAGCTCTCAGATGTTAATGACAACTGTCTTGCATGTTCTTAAAACTCAGCAAAGAAAAATAAGAAGCCAAATTTGGGATTTGATGTCGTATAACCACGCAGAGAATGTAGAAAGCAGTAACTGCTTCTCTTATTTCAGATTATTTGTTTTACATTTTTATTGCAAGCTATGCATACTGACTATACTGTAATTTCATGGTCTCTAATCATACAGGTTGATCACCTTATTCATGACCAGACTTTCTACTTAACTTTAGAGCATAAAAAGAAGCTTCACTGCGAATTTGGTTAGTTTTCAATTTCACTGTAGCTTGGTTATGCTTGATATAAACGTTTGTAGTTTTCAATTTCACCCAATTGAAGTAGTCTCCAAAAAAAATAATTTCTAAGGTCCATAGAGCCATGAAATCTGGCTTAAAACTACGGTTATTACTAAATGTTTTGAACAATAGTACTTTTTTCTTTATAATTGAAATTACTTTAGAGCTCCCATTGTTTTTAATTCAAATTGCTTTATCTTGTTCAGTCATGTATAAAGGTGGCCGTTGAATTTGTTTCACCTGAAAGTGTTAATGAATGCATTCGCCTGACTGAGGAGTATCGCACTCTTCCCCAAAATCACCTTGCAAAAGAAAACATATTGGAGGTAGCATTTTTTTGTTTGTTTTCTTTCTTTGATATGTTGGAATAATTACTAGTAAAATAGACATATTCATATTAAATTAATTCCCAAGTCGATACTATATCTCCAAATAAAAACTGAACAGATAATCTGCACTACTGAGGAAGCTTAAAACAAAATTACTGGTAAAATAGACATTCATATTATATTAATACCCAAGTTGATACTATATCCCCAAATCAAAGCTGAACGGATAATCTGAACTCCTGAGGAACCTTAAAGAAAAATTAGAGCAGTATCATACAATTTTACTCTTGGGCAAAAACTCTTTTGTCTAAATGCATGTATATGTAAATGCTATGATTCTATACATTTATGACAACGAAGTTGTTGTTGTTTGCCCTTTACTGTTATTTGCAGCCATACCATGCATCTTGTTAATAATCATGGTGTGGCGCCTTTATTGTTGTTTTCCCTCTAACCAGTGTTCATATAAACAGAAACTGTGAGCACTACCCTTAGTAAACTTAAACTTAACAAATAATGGTGGGCTTACTCTTAAAATAAATATTCCTCCTTTAGTGCGGGTGTGTTATTTTTCTGCGTGAAATCTAAGGTTCTTCCGCTAGTTTTTGGAACTCCCAATGCAAATCAACAGTTTTCCCTTGGGTTCTGCGCGAAATCTAAGGCTTCAAAATCACCTCAAGTATGGCACAATTGCCCCTTACGAGCGGTCCAATTATCTCTATTATGCTAATGTAAGACTCCATATCTTTTTAGCTTATGTTTCCTAAACAAAGCAGATGTATCTTTAGCTTGTTACCATGGTTTTACTAACATTTAAAATAAATAATATCTATATATATCCCTGGCTAGTGATTTCAATGTGCAGCTATTTTTGTGTTGGAAAATTATTTACTTACGCATAAGTTTCTTTATTTTTTCTTGTAATTTTAAAACTTCTAAGTCATCTTATTTGGTAGGTTGTGCTAGGTTATTCAATGAAGCTGCTCAAATTTCACCATTCACATAGTACTTTGTATTCTTTACAACTTATCCAAAGTGTATGATAAAGCTATAGGGTCCTTTCAGACTGCGTTGAAACTCAGGCCACGGGATTACTCTCTCTGGAATAAGTTTGGTGCAACACAAGGCTAATAGCGTTCAAAGTATAAAGGCAATTTTGGCTTACCAAGAGGTAGTAAATTGGAACAATTTCGGCTTACCACGGGATTACTCTCTATTCTTTCTTCTTTTTCTCTTATACATATGTTCTTTTAGCATATGGAACAATTGTATTTGGATCTTTGAATGTTTAATGGAATGAGGGATTTATTTTGGATATCTATTTTTTGCCCATATATCATTAGTATGTATGAATTGTATTGTTAGAGGATTGGGAGTGCTTTGCAGGTTCAGGAGTGCAGTATTACAGTATTTTTAGTTTTTTTTTTTAAATAAAATAAAAATTACCACAGATTTTATCTGTGGAAAAATGGGTATCATCTGCAGTATTTACAATAATTAGCCACAAAAAAACTCTGTGGCAAAAAAATTACCACGGATTTACTCTGCATCAATATAAATTTGATAACTACAGATAAAATCCGTGGCTAAAAAATTTCCACGGATTTACTCCGTAGTAAAATAAATTAGATAACCACAGACAAACTTCGTGACAAAAAAATAGCCACGGATTTACTCCGTACCAATATAAATTAGATAACCACAAAGAAAGTCCGTAGCAGAAAAAATTGCCGCGGTTTTATTCCGTAGCAATAGAAATTAGATAACTACAGACAAAGTCCGTGGCTAAAGAAATATCCACGTACCATTTGCTATAGACCTCCACTACAGACTTTATCCGTGGCAAAACGACTATTACCACAGATTAGGTCCGTGGTAATTTTGTAAAATTGGTGTAGTGGTTTACCATATGATTTGGCTTTAGAGCTTAAAACTAATGTTGGTTGACTGAAAATATAGGCTAAATCAGCATATAATTTGGTAGTTTTGAGGTTTGAACTAATTTTGAAATTTCTTGTGGGATCTGATAGTTGGGACTTAATTTTAAAGCATAGGAGAGATCCGAACGGCCTAAATAATCCTCAACTCATGAAAGATGGGTAACAAATGGTTGAGATAGAGAAATGGCTGATGAGTTATTCCCTTGGGTATATAGATAGATAGATGTTGTCATATATTATCGAGTATCCACAGATGCGAAAAGACCAACAGATACCATCGATAATTCCATAGCCAGTCAGAAAGTAACTCATTTGCATGTAGGGCTTGTAGATAATGGTAACAACCGCCCACTGCAAGATCATCATGGCAGACATTGGTTTATTATATTTAAATGAGATGCCCTTTCTGTAGATGAGATGCCCTTTTTGTATTCTTCCTAAATTTAGTTGAGTTGGTTGAGTGAAATTAGGTTCCTTATTGCTCACCAAATGAGAGATGAACCTTGGAATTTTCCATGTATACTTATAGTTATAAATAGTATAGGAGTAAAAATTATCGACAATCATATTCATCGACAATAACATTAAATTTTTTATTATAGTTTAAGCAACAAATCTATTTTAGCTGAAGCACGTGTTGAACGCATCAAAGCATCGGTAGAAAGAATTAAAGAAACGATCCAAAAGATGGAAGTGACGGTCTATAAAATATTCTCTCCTTTTAATTACGAGATTAAAATTTTCTTTATGATATTTGATGTTATCTTTGACACTCACCAACCATATTTTGATGATGGAGGATTACCCCCAGTATATGATAATTACTTGGATGATTATGAGTCTCTAGGCTCTTCTATTGTTCAGGAAATGAAGTTTATTTTTGACAAATTTTTGGTAGACGAGTTCAAGTTTGAGGTTTTGTCGATGTTCATTGATCCACTTTCGGCAAATTTTTAGGCTCGGGATGACAAGAGCTTAACTCCAAACTTATGAATATTCCATATTTTTGGCGCTACAAAGAAAGTTGATGATGGAAACTTTGTCATAGCAACATTTACAAATACATGGTCGGTTCATTATAGCAAATATCGTGGAAGAATCCGAGGCCCGAAGCATGTGTTCGTGTTTGAAGAATTTGACAAAAAAAAGAGGAGGTATCAAGTTCGTTAAAGTTCATGGTCAAGAAAGGGAGAGTTGATGTGAAGCGGGCCATTTACCTACTTGTCTGTACATTTCTCTTTCTCGAAATTAGTACTAGGGTTATTAGTAGAATATAAATAAGAGGCTTTTGCCCTTTCTTTTTAGGCTATTTTGATGGAGTTTATTTTAGTATCCTATTCTCTAGTGTCAAGCAAGCTACATGCAAAATCTATGTTTGTTGCTTCAAATTCTCGTATAAATGCAGCATTTAATTTTTTGTGCCTTGTTGGGTTTAGAGAGAAGGAAGACGAATGAAGAAGGATTATAATTCCAAATAACATTAATCTTAGATTTCCAAAATAACCATCATCTCAGAGCCAAGCGGCGCCTCAACTTGGACGGTAACCCATATCACATCCAATGTTCTTCAGCCTTTAAATGGAGGCATCCAAACTTCAAACAATAATATTTCCACTTTGACTAAATCTTGGAAGCCTATTAAATGAAGGCATTTTTGTCATGTTGGTGCTGCATAGGTTGGTTTTCTACCTCGCAAAAGCAGTAGTCGACAATAAAAGTAGTTCTCATATCGTCGACCCCTTCGGTTATTGACAATTAGGTTACTGACTCCAGACATCGAATTGAACAATAGGATTGTATTTACTTCAGATAATCGTCAATGATGTTGTAATCGACAATGATAATGTCGATCACTGATATAATAGATAATGGACTACAAGCAATTCTCAATCACCCATGTAAACGACATCCCCCTAGAACTTCATATAGTAGATGAATGGACAATTGACAATTCCCCTACTCATTACTATTATTTATGCATAAAATTTTCTCCTTCAATCAAGGAGAGAGATACACATAAATCTTTCAACAAATCAAGACTGACTTTATCACTATAATTGTAGGGGCCAAGTTTCGTATGAGGGGAAACCGACTCTTATGCAAAGGGGTTACTTTTCGGCTAGGAGTTTGCAAGCATATAAATAACAATTATAAGAGATACTACTGAGACAATATACTTGCGTAGAGGCCTAGAATGGGTTACTCCATGACCTCTAGTGAGGATTTTAAGGAGAAATGATATATATCGAGTTTGTCGAGGAATCGAGGAGTAGATTTTTATAGGATATTCGATGATAATCTTATAAAGCTTAGCGGGAGAAATTTTCTAATCCCATCAAAGTGCCTTCTGCCTCTAATTTATAGGATATAGGAAAGGCTGAGTCACCATTGGAGGTCAAGTTACATGTATACCCTTTGGGGATAACTGACTTGTACTCAGAGTCAGTACTGATAATGTAGTTATTGGTTATGACACCATAGTTGTTGGTTTTGATACTGTAGTTCCTGGTTCTGTTACTGTAGCTGTCGAGCGGCTTGTTTTATTATTTTGTCTGGTGAGCTGGTTATCAAACATGTCTGCCTTCGACCATGTACATCTATGGTCGAAGTATTTCTGGTACTGATGCTGAGTTCTGGCGCTGCTCATCTATCTTCTACTACGACAGTTAGCTTCGATGATTCCTTCAAGTGTTCAATTAGCCTTAGAATGCTTCGTGGACGTAGTTACTATATTATTGGGCCTTGAGTCTCTGGGTAGGCTTTGATGTAGCCTTCGAGTATTCAACTAGTGCAGGAAGGCTGCAAGTAGGCTACTACATTTGTCTCCTCTCAGCAGCCTCGGAAATTGGTATAGATGGCACGTGCTAAGAAAGTTGGCTAGGCGTGGGAAGTTAAAAAGTTGTCTGTGGAATGTGGAAAGTTCTGAGGAAAGTAATTAAGGATGGTAATTAATGTGAGTGGTGATTTAAGGGGGGGATTAAATAAATATAAATAGGGGGTGAGAGAAGTTTTAGACTACCTTCATCTTTCTCTGCTAGTAACCAAAACCATGGAAACCACACCGAACACGCCGAACACAAGGTACCAGAAAAGGATGAAAGTACGAGAACGGCGGATAGAATAAAAGGCGGCCGTGTTGAAGGAAAAGTTCTTCGCCGAACACGGTCTGGACTGGGAGATGCTTGATTTGGTCGAGCTAGAGCCAAAGGAACCAATATGCAGGATGCCGTACGGGCATTGGTTGAGGGTGATGCAATGGATGAACCCGAGAGCCAGCTGCTGGTACTTCTTTCTGAAGAGCATATCCGAGGACCAGGTGGATGCAAAAGACTGAGTCAATGATGAGGGGGCAGGGCTCTGCAAGAACTGTCCCGTCTATAAATAGGGGAGTCTTGGTTTTGGTATCGGTGTTGGGAAGTGAGAGAAGAAGTTGTTATGCTTTACTGTTGTTGGGTTTTTGTCTCTGCTTTTTTTTTTTATGTTCTTCCTGTTGTTATGTCAATTAGTTTGAATGAAACAATATTGTCTTGATATATATTATTGCAATTATGACACGCACTGTAGACAAAGATAATGTAGACGCGATAGAACTTGCCAAACTTCGAACGTAAGTAACGAACACAATTAAGAATGGTAAGAAACTTGATATAAGTCATATAATCGGAAAATACTGACAGAAGGTTCGAGTACTGAATTTGTATGGACGATGGGACGAAGTAGAATATAGACGATAGTTTACAAACAAAATCATGGGAGGGATTGGAAATTGTTGCTGTCAAAGGCATATGTGCTTCGACTGCAAGACCTGAGAGCCATAACAGTTGTCATGTCAGAAGTAGTACTGTTCCTGGGGCAGAGTATCTTGCAGATCATCACGATTTTTCCTCGGGCTATGGGAAAAAATTGGAAGTGACACGTATGTTTGAGTTGACAACTTCAAGCAGGGTGCCAAAAGGTTCAAGAGGTATAAAAAATAATACTTTACGTGAACGTGTGGTATGCAGGGGAAAATAAGTAAGGGTAAAATTGTCAATACACGTCTCAGCCAAAAAATTATGGGGAGTGGAGGAGTGGTAATGATGGTGAGCGGAGAAATCGAGGTGGCATTTATTTTTGTGATGTGGTATTTAAAGATGTGAAGGAGAAATTTACTGTTCCCAATCACTCAAACATAGAGAAAACAGAGGAAGGAGAGCATAAACACATACTTCATTGTTGCGGTAGATCATGTTGGAGAAGAGAGAAAGACACTTCGTTATTGCTGAGAGATCTGAACCATTCGAACAAGTATGTCTTTAGATTTCCTTTACAAATAGGTGACTTTTAGTTTTACTCTGTCGTTTCTTCTTCTGTATATGTATATTGTTTGTATTGTGGGGTAGGTGTTGCTAGGGTTTTTGTTGGTAATGGCATGACCGAGGAAGGAGGGTAGCCCATGTGGCTGGAGGTCTGGCCCATTAGTTAATTGGGGATAGTGAGGGGGTGACCGGGGTTGTAGTTAAACATTCAACTATGGGTTGGAGGAGTTGGAGAGGGTAGAACAAAATATGATATCGAAATGTGATAGTCGAATATATCGATTTAATTGCGTTCCTCTTCTTTTTTATGGTATAATGTGTACCCGTCAAGCTTGGAGGATGAGATTGATAGACGAAGAGGATAAAGTAAATGAACCCAGTATATCTGGTCGAGGTCGAGGGGGTGAGAGCAGCGAGGTAGAAGTGTTAAAAATTACAACAGACGCCCCAATAATTGTGGTTATGCTGGAGGTTGGGCCTACGACTAGGAGCCATCGCAGGACTCAGGTAGTCAGGAAGAGTGACGAAGAGGAGGTTAAGGGGGTGGGTAGGGGGAACGAAGGTAATGTCGAGCCTTCGAGTGTTGAGGGGGAGGAAGGGGAAGAGGAGCAGAGTAACGATGGGGATGATTCGAACAATGCGGGGTCACCATCGGGACCAGTCTCGGCTCTGGAAAGGGTAAGATTGGATCGATTCATTGCAAAACATGAGTTGTCGAAGGTAGGTGTTATACTGGTTCCTACAGGGGCATGCTTCACATTCAAGGATGCCCCGCAGGTTGGTATAATAACTTTCTAAGGTCAGATTCGACTAGGTATGCAACTCCCTCTTTGACAGGTGGTGAAGTAGGCATTGAATTACTAGGATGTTGCTCCCTGCCAAGTGAATGGAAATTTATATGAGATGATGAGGGTGGTCGAGGGGATAAAAGTAGAGTTGAAACGTAAGAAGAGGGGTTTGATCGAGTGGTTTGATATTGTGTCCTTCTACTCAAGGAAATCCAATAAGAAGGTGGATACTTATCACATTCAATGTCATGAAGACAAACCATGGCTATTCGATCTGTGTTCGACGGGGCGTGGGTGGAATAAGGATTTTGTGGTGGTAAGGGGTAACTATGAGAATACAGAAGGGGAAGAGGTGTCCAAGCTGCAGCACAGGGTGTATAATCTAAGTAAGTTGACAATCGAAGACTATTTATTATGTTTACCGAATAGGTTGGTAAACTTGTTTTTTGTTATTTTGCAGAACCCAATAGCAGAACATTAACAAATTCGAAGAGTTATATTGATGAACTGATTGACCACGATGAGGAGTGGGTAAATTGGGTATTTGGGAAATTGGGTATTGTGAGGAAGAGGACAGATGCGTTGCTTCAAAATGTACCTGCTGCTGCTAGACCAACGAAAAGAAGAAGAGAAGAAGGTGCTTCGATAGGGGCCAAAGAGATGGAGAAGGGAAGGTTGACTCAAAAGTCAAACTATGTGCTGAGGGAACGGCCAGGAGGGCCAGGAACCGTACAACCGAGTATGCCTGACGCTATTCTCGAGGTATCGAGGCAGGCTAGAAAAGATAAGGGTAAGGCCGTTCTCAAATTTTTGACATTGTAGCAGACGAAGACGACTCTGCGTAAGAGTTCGCATGAGCAGGTGGCTAATGATGTTGATGATACGGACGAGGCGCAACGCGCAGTCAAACTGGAGGAGCAGGCTCGTGCAACGGCCGCGTCGATGGCGTCCCTCTGTGGAAATGACCCAGATGAGGTAGGGAAATAGATGAATAAGGTTCTGCATTAGATAACAGTTTTCTGAGATTGTGAAATTTTAAGAAAAATCATTATGCTTCGAGAACTATTGATAGTCGAATATTCTAGTAGGTGCATACTTAGGCCCAAGCTTTTGCCAAAGCCCATAGGGTAACAAGTTAATGTCTAAAATAGGCGAGGGACAGTCTGGAGCTCGCTCGGGGAACCATCAAGTCGTTTGAGACTGAGGTGAATGTGTTAAAGTGAAATAAGTTGCAGATTGTGCGAGGGAACTCGAGGCTACAGTTGCCAACAGTGATCAAATTTGAAAAATGTTAGAGTCAAAGCTGGCTGAAAAAGAGCTGGAGCTGAAAGATAACATAGCAAGTTTCCAGGCGCAGTATGATGAGGAATGCGAAACAACCTCATCTCTGAAGAATTTTATTGACGGTTTGGGGTAGAATCCTAAGACATTCGAGCGCTTTCCTTCGACCAAAGATTACTATTGAGGATTTGGCGCAGTCAGTGGGGATGGAAGTGGATCATACTAGTGGAGGTGTTAGAGATGGTGTGGCAGCCCCTGTGGTTGAAGTGGATGATATCGGTACTAGTACAACTGTAGGAGATGCTATGGTCAATGGTGATGCAGACGCTGCTGGACTGAACCCTGTTGTCGAGGGTACTGGAGCTATTGTTGTTAAAGAATCTATAGGAGGAGTTAATGCGGCCACTCCTACTTGAGTGGAGTACTGGCAGAAGGTATGTCTCTGGTGTTTGTTTCCTATAACAAACTCTCTTCTCTTATCTTGCTGTGATGTTTAAATTTGATTGATGTGGCATTCGAATTGAATGTACTGGATGGGCAGTACTAGAACAATGTGTAACGTATTTAAACTTGTGCTGCTTGTTCGTATATAATTGATTTGAATTGTTGGTATGTTTGTATGCTTATATCTGTGTGTGTGATTTGAAGTATAAAATGCTTGCAGTAGGGTTTGATCTGGAACTTTGAGGATCTTTGAGGTCATCCCCGAGTATCAGTCAATTCCAAGGGTTGATATGATACTTAGATTTAATCTGAGTCGAGAGGTGTACTGAACCTTGAAGGTCGCCCCCGGGATCTATCTGCGGGATTAAGCCCGAATGAAGCATTGTGTGGTCGCCCCCAATGCATTCCCGAGGTTCTAGTTTGTCGACCATTCATGCCCCTCGGGCTTACTCAAATTGGAAACTTAAAAAACTTTGAGGTCGCCCTCAAGTATTAGTCACGTCAAAGGGCTGACGTGATATTTAGATTAGACCAAGAAATTCATAAGACTTTGAAGGACAGAGCCTGATTAAAGTATTATGTGGTCGCCCCCAATACATTCCCGAGGGTCTGGTCTGTCAACCATTCATGCCCCTCGGGTTTGCTTGAATTGGAAACTTGAAAAACTTTGAGATCGCCCCCAAGTATCAGTCAGGCCAAAGGGTTAACGTAATACTTAGATTAGACCAAGAAATTTATTGGACTTCGAAGGCCTGAGCCTGATCAAAGCATTATGTGGTCGCCCCCAATGCATTCCCGAGGGTCCGGTCTGTAGGCCATTCGTGCCCCTCAGGTTTGCTCGAATTGGAAACTTGAAAAACTTTGAGGTCGCCCCCAAGTATCATTCGTGCCCCTCAGGTTTGCGTGATACTTAAATTAGACCAAGAAATTTACTTAAGGATAGGACACGAAGCTCAGAGGATAAAAAATGTGTTCACTGATTATACTGTATTTATATCAGTTAAACAAGGTGGTAGCCATGGCCTGTTGTATGAGACTAACTGTATTGTGTTTCATGGGTTAGGTAGAGGCTCCTCCACTTCTATCATCAGATGATAGGATCCTTTGTCGGTTTTTTCGTACATGATATAAGGCTCTTCCCGGGACTCGACTAGCTTACCGGCATTTTGAGGCTTCGAAGAGGGAGTGATTCATCAGTGTACCAAATCTCTAATACTGAAACTGCGTAGTCAAACTCTTTTATTGTATAATTTCTGGAGAGGAGGTGGTAACGGTTGAGGTTTTCTATGGCTCGGTCTCTGGTTTCGTTGATCAATAACATATTGCATCCAAGTTTAAAATCATTGTCTTTATCGGGGAGGTCAGGATTGCGTGTTGCTACTTCAAGCTGTGTAGCTAGTACGGCTTCAGTACTATAAGCAAGGAGGATGGGAGTACAACCCGTTACCTTTCTTGGTGTGGTGCGATAGACCCTGAGTACATGTTGTAATTCTTGAACCCATAGGCATTTTTTCTCATCAACGCACTTCTTGAGACCATCGACTATAGTTTTATTGATTGCTTCAACTTGGCCATTCCCCTGAGGGTAAATGGTATGGAAGGGGAGAGGATGATGTTGTACTTATTGAGGAAATTACAGACTTTGCTTCCAATAAACTGTGGACCGTTATCGCATCAAATCATGTGAGGGTAGCCAATACATGTGATGATATTTTCCCTTAAGAACTTGATAACTTCTTCTTCTCTGGTTTGACGCAAAGGCACGGCTTCGACCCATTTAGTAAAGTAATCGGTTGCCACAGGGAGATATTCATGTTTACCCGAAGCTTTTGAGAATGGTGTATCTGCGGCAGTTTTCTAGTAACGAACATTTTGCTTTGAGATCTTTTGGGATGGTAGAACTATTGAAGTAAGCAGGAAAGGGTGCTCGTCAGTCATCTGGATCCAGACACTCGCCTCGAGTATTGATGGTATTGACTTCCATCTGGTCGATACTTGGGCGTTTGTATACTTCGATATGAAGTGTTCAAGATTCGGACTGGCCTAACATAGTTGCTATGTAGGCGATGGTATCGACATGTCTATTATCGCCTCGAGGGTAATGTGTAATGGAAGATTTTTTGAGGAAACGATCCATGCGCTGGCAGACTAGGGCAGCATACTCAGCCATGCGACCGTTTGCCTGATTTTTACCAGTATACTGTTTTTGGATAAGTTGGGAATCGGTAAATACTAGAAGTTTGGGAATACCAAGTTCGAGGGTGAGATGAGGCCATGTATCAAGGCTTCATACTCAGCCTCGTTGTTAGAATATTCGAAGTTTAACTTGATGGCCTTCATAATTCGTTCATTAGAAGGGATGACTAGAACAACACCGATCTTCGAACTAGTAGGTCCTGCGAATCCATTTGTAAAGAGGCGCCAACCCGTGTTAGGGTTTTAAGGGCCATTCTATTTGGGTTGGTCTTCTGGTAGATCATCTTCGTGCTCCTCCCAGTCGATGTCTTCGACTGGGAAGTCAGCAAGGAAATCAACGACTGCTTGGCCTTTTTGAGATAGCTGTTTCTCGAAGGTGATGTCATGTTCACCAAGATAAACGGACCATTATTGTACCCTTCTAGATTTATCTTTCTTACTGAGGATCTCTCGAAAGGGGTAGCTGGTTATGACACTTATCGGGTGAGCTTGAAAATATGGTTTGAGTTGTCGAGTCGTGTAGACGAGTATAAGGAGTAATCGCTCCAGCTTGGTATATCGAATCTCGACAGGTGTCTGAGTTTTACTGATAAAGTATACAGGTTTCTCGATCTTAGATTCGAGTCGAATAAGGACTGAGCTAATAGAAGTGTCAGTAACTTTAAGGTATAAAGAAAGCATTTCACTTTCGATGGAGGCGCTGATGATGGGTTGTCGACAAGGTATGTTTTGAGTTCAAGGAAGGCCTGTTCATAATTGGGTGTCCAATTGATTTCGGGGTCGTTTTTCTTTTAGGCCTTATGGACGCCTTGGTCGCGTAAAAGGGAGAAAAGCCAAGCACAACGGTAAAAGGATTTCGATATAAAACGGTTGAGGGCGGCGATCTTGCCAGTAACCTTTTGGACATCTTTTTTGGTTCGAAGGGAAGGCATATCGATGAAGGCGTGGATATGAGTGGGATCGATCTCGATTCCTCATTTGCTGATGAGGTGGCCTAAGAATTTTCCAGATGAAACACCAAACTGATACTTATTTGGGTTAAGTTTCATGTTATAAGAACGAAGTGTGGTAAATACCTCGATAAGGTCCTGGATATGGGTCGATTTTTGGAGGCTTTTGCATAACATGTCGCCGATATAAACTTCGGCCGACTTGCCAAGCAAAGGTTTAAACATGGTGGTAACAAAACGTTGGTAAGTGGCACCAGTATTTTTAAGGCCGAAGGGCATGACGATAAAGAAGTAAAGACCTTGTTCACTAATAAATAAAGTTTTAAGTTGGTCCTCGGGGAGGAGGGGTACCTGATTGTGACCCAAAGCCGCGTCCATCATCGATAGTCGTTCTTGACCGGCTATGACATCCAGGAGTACCCAAATGATCGAAAGAAGAAAATTGTCCTTCGGTGTATGTTTGTTGAGGTCTCTGAAGTTGAGATAAATACTGATCTTACCATTCTTCTAGGGGACGTCAATAATGTTCGAGATCCAGTCGGCGTACTTGACTTCACTAATGAAACTAGTGGTAAGGAGTCTGTGAACCTTGAGGTTTATAGCTTCGCGAAGCCGCAGGGCCAAAGTATGCTTCTTCTGCTTCATAGCGGTTAAGTGAGGGATGAGGTCAAGTCGATAACAGACTAAAGAAGGGTGAACACTGGGCATCTCATGGAATGTCTAGGCGAAGGCATCTTTATTTGAGCAAAGGAAAGTGGTGAGTTTGAGAAGTTTGACCTCATCTAGCAAACTGCCAATGTACGTGCCTCGACCAGGCCTATCGTGTTCAATATAAGCGATTAGCTCGATAGGTGTAGTTGATGGGCTCAAAGGTGTTGGGAGAGAGGGAAGCATTGATTGTTATGGTTTCACAAGTCACCTCCGATGGCCCCCACCCTCTACTCTTCTTCAACCCATGCCGGCAACTCCACTGATAGAGTGGCCGCCCAGCTCCCCCTCCTTACCCAGCAATTCGCACAAGCCACGGAGAGTCATCGAAGCCAAGTACATCAGGAGCGCGAAGAGCGCAGATAAGAGGTCGAAGCCGAATGGCAATACCGCTTGGATGATGCAAACAGGCAATATCGTGCCCTCGACGATCTACGTAATACAGTTCGTGGGTTGTAACGGTGTCAGCCTCAAGATACCCCTCTACCATCTCGAGCACCCACCCCATCGTGAGCTTCTGCCCGCGCCCGGCTGGGGCCCCAACTACATCTTGAAGTACCCCCGGTCCATCTTGACGCCGAGGGTGCTCCCCGTACCATTCTCCCTACTGGCTCAATCCACCTTGGCATACATCCCATGGAGGATTCGTCCGATTCCACCCTTTGCACTACCAGAAAACCTTGACGCCGCCCTACTCGAGAACGACTCGGGGAGCCCAGCGCTGGGTACATACCAAATATTCGGCCTCATCACCTTCGACCTCAAAGATTCCCTCCTCATCCTGCTTATCTTATACAACAGGACCTCGACCAGAAAATTTATACTACCATACGCATCAGTTCGTGCCCCACATCAAACTCTTGGAGTCGGTTAAATAACCTCTTATGTCCCAAACTCCTCGCTGTCGAGGTGCCTCCAAATTTCCATGCCCCCAAAATTGGCAAATACCGCAACACCGACCCTCAATATCACATCCTTGAGTTCCCAAATACCTTAAGATTATACTCCACAGTCGACCACCTATTGTGCTGGCTATTTCCCACCAGCCTCACAGACAGCCATCTTTGATGGTATCATAACCTCCCTAACAGCTCGATCCGAAGCTTTGAGTAGTTATCTAACCTTTTCATTTCCCAATTGCATTAGCCTACTCACAGCCTCCTATCTCTAGTCAAATACTCAAAGGCTACATCGAAGCCTACATGAATACCTTGAAGCCCAATCAATCCATAAACAAGCCTTCCAAGACTTCACGAACTTCGACTATGAACAAGCCTAGAAGACGAAGGTAGATCTGTTAGCACACAAACCTCACATTAGCATCGTACATGGTCAAAGGCAGATGCGCCAGATAAGCCAGCTCACCAGATAAGAATGGCACCATTGTTGGTCCTGACAATTATAGTGATAGAACCAACAACGACTACAGTATCAGAGTACAGTGCCAGACCCGACATTTACGGTGTTAATACCAACTCTGAGATACCCACCTGATACCCGGATGATACACCTGTAATTTGACTTTCCTTGGTGACTCAGCCCTTCCTATGTTCAATAAATAGGAGAGAGGGGAAACCAAGGAGAGGTTACAAAATCTTTCCCCACAACCCTTACAGTTTACCTTTGATCACTCCGTAAATTACCCAATACTCGAACCTTCGACGACTCGACATTAATATTAAATCTCTTAAAAATCCTCATCAGAGGTTGTGGAGTGTCTCATTCAAGGCCTCCACGCAAGTATAATATCAGTAGGTTATTTGTATTATTGATTATATGTTTAACCCCTTTGATAGAAGATAAATTTCGCGGTGTAAGAGCCGAATTCCACTCCTTGCGATGTTAGGCCCTTATATTTGGCACTGTCTGTGCATTCTCACCCTACTAGTCTATCCCTGCCTTGCACTTTCCCTTTCCAATTCCTACAAACCACTTCTAAATAGCCTCAAACCTATGTTCTACTTCCACCTATGCCGGAAACTCCACCGACGGAGTCGCTGCCCAATTACCCCTTCTTACTCAGTAATTTGCTCAGGCTGTGGAATGACACCGAGCGCAATTGTGTAAAGAGCGCGAAGAACACCGACAAGAGTTTAAAGCTGAATAGCAGTACCGTTTGGATGACACCGACATACAATATCGCGCCATCGATGACCTACGCAGCACAATTCGGGAGTTGCAACGACTACAACCTCTAGATGCCCCTCTGCCAACTCGAACACCCATCCTGTCACGCGCATCATCCCGCGCTTGACTGGGGGCCCTACCATATCTGGAAGTACCCACAGTCCATCTCGGTGTTGAGGATGCTCCCCCTACTGTCCCCCCATTGGTTTTATCAATCTTGGCATCTATCCCACGGAGGACTCCTCTGATTCCACCTTTTGCTCCAAAAGACACCCCAAACGTCGCCCTGCTCGAAATGCCTTAGGGAATACAGCGCCGAACACATGACCTAATCACCCCTGAACCTATTGATCCCCCTCTCATCTTTCCTATCGCGCACAATAGGACCTCGACTACAAAATCCACCCCACTATTCATATCAGTGCGAGCCCAGCACCAAACTCGTGGAGTCGGTTAAACAACCCCCTCTACCCCAAACTCCTCGCTATCGAGGTGCCTCCAAATTTTTGATCCCCCAAAATTAGTAAATATTGCAACACCGATCCTCAATCCTGCATTCTCAAATTCTAAAATGCTATAAGCCTTTACTCCACGGCTGACCACCTGATGTGTCAACTTTTCCCCTTCAGCCTCACAGATAGCCCTCTTCGTTGGTATCATAACCTTCCCAATGGCTCGATTCAAAGCTTCGAGCAACTATCCAGCCTCTTCATCACCCAATTCGCCTTCAACAAGGATTGTGAAGTCCGAGTAGATACTCTATTTAATTTTAGAAAATCCCCCATTGAAACCCTTGAGGCCTTCACTAAGAGGTTCCTCGATGAGTCACGCAAAGTCAAAAACCTCAACTGTGTGAATGTTGTACTCGCGTATTCGAACGCTTTACCGGATAACAACCATGTCAAAGAGTACCTGGTCCTCCACAAACCACGAACCCTCGAGGAGATGCTCTCAAATGTTAATGGGTATATCAACTTGAGCGCCTCCGCAAATCAAATAAACAGGGGCGGCCTTCAACCACCAATCCAATTAAACCTTGACAAGGACTACCTTCTACTCTTACACCCGTGATCGCTCCTGTCTCACAAGAGATAGAGATCCGTGAACGTCCCTTCACTGATAACACTGCCGAAGCTCGAAAAAAATAACCGAAGTCGGTCCTCCCCAAACTTACTGCCCCTATCAGCACTCTTAACCACAGATCCATGCAGACCCCATAGGGCGTATCCCTTTCCCCATCGAGGTCAAACTAGGCAAACCCTATTGTGCCAACCACAAGTATAACTATCACCACACAAACAAATGCTTTGCCTTGCAGCGTTCTCTCAAGATAATTCTCAAGGCGGGTCATCTACATCAATACGTTACTAACCTACCTAGCTACCTCGACAGGTCTTACCTCAAACCTCAACCCGCTCCTGCTACCGACCCAGGCAAAGTATACATCTACCAAGTTTATTTCATCGAAGTGAATAATATCGACAGTGACCATTCCAAGAGAAAACCCAAGCGTGTCGAAGAATACTACAAACTTACTTACCAGGACAAGCTACCCGCCCTCTTGCCAAAGTCAAGCCAATGCCCTCAACCCAAGGGTATCTTATTTATTGACTGTAATACATTGCATGTTCGTTTTCCCCATTTCGACCCTTTAGTCATAATTATTAAATTCGAACACCTCGTCCTTCACACCATGATTATCGATACAGGAAGTACAGCCGATGTACTTTTCCTCCAAGCCGTCCAAGCCATGAAAAAGATAGACCTCATCACTGCCGTAAATGTCGAACTGAAAGGTTTTAATGGAGCTACCAAAGTTATCATTGGTCAAATCAGCCTTCCTGTTACTACTGGCCCAGTTACACTGCAAACCAATTTTCTTGTCAACGATAAGAAATCTGAGTACCTAGGAATCCTTGGGCATGACTTGATCCATATCAGGCATGCAATACCTTTAACTTATCATCAGACCCTTCATTTCAATACCCCATATGGAATGTTGAAGTTAAAAGGTTCACAACGTATCGCCTGTTCATATGGGCATCCAGAGATCGATCAGACCCAGAAACTCGTCAAACTACCATAGCAATCACTGCCTGTGTCTATCCCTGTACCTTCTACACTATCCATCTCACCCATCGAACCCGCTGTCTATATAGAACTCGATGGTCCTGGATGAGGTACATTCATCGGAACCTTTCTAGATGAGGTCGAGCGCCTTGAACTCACAAACATCCTTCGAACAGACAAAGGCGTCTTTGCATGGATGATTCAGGAGATGCCCGCCGTCAATCCCAGTTTAGCCTGTCATCGCCACGACCTCATTCCTCACTCCACAAGAGTTAAGCAGAAGAAGCATACCTTGGCACCAAGACTTTGAGAGGCTATAAACCTTGAGGTCGACAAACTTATGGCCGCGGGTTTCATCAGAGAAGTCAAGTATGTTAATTGGATATCCAACATTGTTGCTATTCCTAAAATGAATGGCAAGATCAGAATCTGTGTTGACTTTACAGACCTCAACCAATACACATCGAAGGACAGCTTTCTGTTCCCGATCATTTTAATACTTCTCGATGCCACTGCAAGATATGAGCGTCCATCGATGATAGACACGGTTTCGGGTTACAATCAGGTACACCTCCACCCTGAGGATCAACTTAAAACTTCTTTTATCACTGAACAAGGCCTTTACTATTTTAATGTCATGCTCTTCTCCCTCAAAAATGTGGGTACCACCTACCAACGCCTGGTTACAACCATGTTTAAACCCATGCTTGGCCAGTCGGTCGAAGTTTACATCGACGACATGTTATGCAAGAGCCTCCAAAAATAGACCTACATCCTAGACCTAACCTAAGTCTTTTCGATACTTCGAACATTCAACATGAAACTAAATCCAGACAAATGCCAGTTTGGTGTTTCGTTTAGAAAATTTCTAGGCCACCTCATCAGCAAACAAGCCCTTATCAGCATGCCTTCGCCCCGAACCAAAAAAGATTTCCAAAACGTGGTATGTAAAATAGCGGCCCTCACCTGTTTAATTTCCAAATCCTTGGACCGCTATGCTTGGCTCTTCTTTCTCTTATGCAACCAGGGCATCTACGGGGCTAAAAAGAAAAATAACCTTGAGATCAATTGGACACCCGACTGTGAACAGACCTTCCTCGAACTTAAAACATACCTTGGTCGACCACCCATCATCAACACCCCTGTCGAAGGTGAAACACTTTCTTTGTACCTCGCAGTCACTGATACTTCTATCAGTTCAGTCCTCATTTGAGTCGAATCCAGCATTGAAAAACCTGTCTATTTCATCATCAAAACTCTGACACCTGTTGAGGCTCAATGCACGAAACTTGAGCATTTGCTCCTCATCCTCGTCTACACTTCCCAAAAACTTAAACCATATTTCAAGCTTAGCCTATCCATGTTATAACAAGTTATCCCCTTCGAGATGTTCTTAGCAAGAAGAAAAATCATTACGAGTACAACAGTGGTCCGCTTATCTGGGGGAACGCAATATCACATTTGAGAAGCAAGTATCCCAGAAAGGCTAAGCAGTCGCCGATTTCCTTGCTGACTTCCCAGTCGAAGATGTCGACTGGGAGGAACACAAAGACGAACTACTAGAAAACCAGCCCGAACCCACAGACCCATAGAACCCCAACGCAGGCTGACGTCTCTTCACAGATGGATCCGCTGGACCTAATGGCTCGGGGGTCGGTATCTTCCTGGTCACACCCACCAATGATTGAATTGAAAAGGCAGTTAAGTTAAACTTCGAATGCTCCAACAACGAGGCTGAGTATGAAGCCTTGACCCAAGGCCTCGACCTCGCACTCAACCTCGGTGTCCCTAAACTTGTAGTTTTTACAGATTCCCAACTCGTCCAAAGATAATACTCTGGTGAAAATCAAGCCAATAGTCGCATGGCCCAATATGTTGTTCTTGTCCGCCAGCACATGGACCATTTCCCTAAAAAATCTTCTATTACTCACTATCCCAGAGGAAAAAATAGACACGCTGATGCCCTCGCCTACATAACGGCTATGTTAGGCCAGTCCGAATCCCGAACTCTTCATATCGAAGTACTCGAGCGCCTAATTATCGACCAGATGGAAGTAAATGCCATCAATACTTGGGGCGAGAGTCTCAATCCAGACGACTGGTGAGCACCATTCCTCGATTACTTCAACAATATTATCCTCCCAGATGATCCCAAAGTTAAATAATCATTATTAGAAAACTGTTGCGAATATACCATCCTCAAATGCGAGTTACATCGCAAAACCCCCAATGGCGTCCTCCTTCGATGTATTTCTCAAAATGAAGCCTCTTCAACTCTCGCTGAACTCCATGAAGGTTCCTGCGGTGCTCATACCGCTGGTCGATCTATGGCCCTTTGAGCCATCTCCCAAGGTTTATTCAGGCCCAATATGAAGAAGCAAGCCGAAGAGAATGCCAAACATTGTGACAAATACCAGCGCCATGCCCACGATATTTGTTGCCCTTCGCAAGACCTCCACTTTAGCCAAGTCTCTTGGCCATTCAAATAATAGGCCGTCGATCTTATGGGTTCTTTTCCCAAAGCTTCGGGTAGTCAAGAAAACATCCTTGCTGCAACAGATCATTTTACCAAATGGGTCGAAGCCGTACCTTTACGTCAAAACAGAGAAGAAGAAGTCATCAAATTCCTGTGGGAGAACATTATTACACGCTTCAGTTGCCCTCATATTATTTGATGTGATAACGGTCCGCAATTCGTTGGGAACAAAGTCAGAAATTTTCTCAAGAAGTAGAACATCATCCTCTCCTCCACAACACCTTGCTACCCCCAACGGAATGGCCTTGTCGATGCAATCAATAAAAAAATTGTCGACGGTCTCAAGAAGCGTGTCGATACAAAGAAAGGACAATGGGCTCAAGAATTACAGCATATCCTCTGGGCTTGCCGAACAACACCAAGAAAAGCGACTGGCTGCACCCTTTTTCTCCTTGCTTATGCTATTGAAGCAGTGCTCCCTACTCAATTTGAAGCACCCACATGAGATCCCAACCTCCCAGATGAAGATAATGAGTTCAAACTTGGGTGCAATATGATATGGATCGATGAAACCAGAGACCGAGCCATCGCCAACCTTTGCCATTACCATCTATCCCTCCAGAAGTCATATAACAAGCGAGTTTGACCACCAAGTTTCAACATTGAAGATCTTGTACTTCGACATGTTACACAGTATTCGAAGCCTCGAAATGCTGGCAAGCTAGCCGAATCCTGGGTAGGACCTTATGTCGTTAATGACAAAACCGACAAGGGTTCATATTACTTGATTGCAAAAGACAAAGAGCCTCTACAAAATCCATAGAATATAATGCAGTTAGTTTCATACAACAGGCCGCGACGTTCACCTTGTTCCACTTATGTAAATACAGTATAATCAATTAACATATTTTCCTCTGAACTTTGTCTCTTGTTCTCTAGGAAATTTCTTGGTCTAACCAAAGTGTCATGTCAACCCTTCAACCCGAGTGACACTTGGGGGTAACCTAGAAAATTTTCAAGTCTCCAATTTTGAGTAAACTCGAGGGGCACGAATGGTCGATAGACTAGACCCTCAAGAATGCATTGAGGGTGACCACATTCTACTTCGATCAGACTCAGGCCTTCAAAGTCTAGTAAATTCCTTGGTCTAACCTAAGTATTATATCAACCCTTCAACCCGACTGACACTTGGGGGTGACCTTGAAAATTTTTGCAAACTCGAGGGGCACGAATGGTCGATAGACCGGACCCTCAAGAATATATTGGAGGCGACCATATTCTACTTCGATCAGGCTTAGGCCTTTGAAGTTTAGCGAATTCCATGGTCTAACCTAAGTGCCATGTCAACCCTTTGACCCGACTGACACTTGGGGGTGACCTTAAAAATTTTCAAGTCTCCAATTTTGAGCAAACTCGAGGGGCACGAATGGTCGATAGACCGGACCCTCGAGAATGTATTGGGGGCAACCACGTTCTACTTTGATCAGGCTCAGGCCTTCAAAGTCTAGTAAATTTCTTGGTTTACCCTAAGTATCATGTCAACCCCTCGCCGTGACTGATTCTTGGGGGTGACCTTGAAAATTTTCAAGTCTCCAAAGTTTGAGCAAACTCGAGGGGCATAAATGGTCGAAGAGACTGGACCCTCAAGAATGCATTGGGGGTGACCACATTCTAGTTCGATCAGGCTCAGGCCTTCGAAGTCCAGTAAATTTCTTGGTTCGATAATTCAATACGCATACTACACTTACAACATATGCAGATACAAGTATGCAAGAACATCAACAATTCTAATATGCACAAGAAATCTCAGTACAACATATATTAGAATATCAAGTTTAATACAAATCAGCAAACAAATTCAAGTTCAGCATCCATCCGCAAGCCAAATCAATCACAAGTTCACAGCTCAAGTGCAAAACAAGCCCAATATTGTTCCAACATTACAACACAACAGAAAGATCAGAAAAAATAGTTTGGCGCGCCCAGTACAATATCTTATATCAGAGTAGCTACACCATCTCCTCCTACAGGTTCATCCTCGCCAACAACTCAAGCGCCCTCAGTCAAAGGATTTGACACAGCAAGATCCGTGACTTCCAAAAAACCTGTACCAGAAGTAGCTGCTCCCACACTTACACCATTAACATCTATTCCTACCCCCTCTGGCTGAACAATACTGTCAGCAAATGGATCAGCCAGATATTAATCTCAGCCAGATGTTGTTCAGCCAGACATTAATCTCAGCCAACTTTGCCTTCAGTACTTGCATATGATTGTAGTGTTGAGCTTCGAATCTCTTTTTGCATTCACCTACGACAGTCCCTTGCTTTCGCTTCAAAATGCTAATCTTAAAAACCAGCGATGCCTCAGTCCCTCGGGCGTGCTCTAGATTTTCAAGTGCCTATTTCAATTATCGGTTTGTTACTTTTTGGCCCTTAATAAAAGTCTGTGCCCAAGCGTCTGTCTACTAGAATATTCGAGCCATCAGTATCTCTCAAACCATGGTGCACTTGAGAAAAATTTCAGAATTTAATAAAAAACAAAAAAAAATAGTTACCTGATAGATACTCTTTTTCATCCGCCTCCTAGCCTCCTCTGGATCATTGGCGCAGAGTATCGCCATCGAAGCAGCAGTGGCCCAAGCTTGCTCCTCTAGTTTGTCCTCTGTTAGCTCTTCGTCGACATCCTCTGTACCATCCTCCCCCAGCGGCCAGACTAATACTCGGGGGCAACCTCGAAGTTTTTCAAGTCTCTACATTAGAGCAAACTCGAGAGGCACGAATGGTCGACAGACCGGACCCTCGGGAATGCATTGGGGGTGACCACGTTATACTTCATTTTGGCTCAGGCCTTTGAAGTCCAGTGAATTTCTTGGTCTAACCTAAGTATCATGTCAACCCTTCGGCCAGACTAATACTCGAGGGCGACCTCGAAGTTTTTCAAGTCTCCAAATTTGAGCAAACTCGAGGGGCATGAATGGTCGATAGATCGGACCCTCGGGAATGGATTGGGGGCGACCACGTTATGCTTCATTTTGGCTCAGGCCATTGAAATCCAGTGAATTTTTTGGTCTAACCTAAGTATCATGTCAACCCTTCGGCCAGATTAATACTCAGGGGCGACCTCGAAGTGTTTCAAGTCTCCAAATTCGATCAAACTCGAGGGGCATGAATGGTCGACAGATCGGACCCTCAGGAATGGATTGGGGGCGACCACGTTATACTTTATTTAGGCTCAGGCCTTTGAAGTCTAGTGAATTTCTTGGTCTAACCACATGATTATACCAATCCTACGATCAAATCGGTACTTAGGGGTAACTTCGAAGCTCCTCAAGGTTCGAGTTTAAAACTTGTTACAGGCACTACATACTTTGCAACATACACAAACATAAGTATATAAAAATATCAACAATTCAGTTACAGATACAATACCCCCGTTCAAATATCAGCAATTCAACTCTAATATACTAGAGCAAGTCAAGTCCATCATGCACAGCCAGTTCCAGATCAAAATAGTTACAAACTCCTTGAATGCAAATCACCATCCCAAATTTTCAACATGAATAGAGAAAAAAGTTTGGTACAACAGGAAAACAACAACAGTACCTCAAACAGGAGTAGCCCAATCACCTCCTCCTACAACCTCTCCAACACTAACACCTCAAATACCCTCATTAGAAGGGTTCGATCCCACAGCATGCGCGACCCCATCGGTCAACCTTTTCGACAACAGGAGTCTCCACACTTACGCAAGCAGGATCTACTTCCATCTCCTTTATCTGAGTAACATCTTTGACAGTAGGTTCATTGGTTGTGGGAAGGAGCTTAAAAGTTATGGAATCATACCCCAAATCCTCGATGAAGATCTTCAAGTTGGTACTGGCCTTGCACTCCTCATCGAATTGCCCCTAGAAGGTCTCCCTCTGTTCTTTCATTTCCTTATCCTTCTTAGCAAGCTTTGATTCCAACACCTTCAGCATTTGAGTATGGTTGTCATACTGAGCCTCGAGTTCCCTCTCGTATTCAGCTCTGATAGTCAACTTGTAGGGGCCTAACTTCTTTCGGAGGGGAGGTCAGCTCTTGCAACTCAGGGTTAATCCTCAACCAAAGGAATACAAGTAAATAATCTAAAGTATGAACAATCTATAGACAAAATACTTGCGCAGAGGCCCGAATGTGATGCTCTACGACCTCTAATAAGGATTTTTAAGAATATATTTAATATTGATGAGTAATCAAAGGTTTGAGTACTGGGTTTTTATAAGGTGATCGAAGGTAAAAGGAAAATGGGCTGGGGGGAATTTTTCTAGCCTCTCCTTGGTTCCCCATCCCTCCTATTTATAGAACATAGGAAGGGTTGAGTTACCAAGGTTAGGTCAGATTCCAAGGGTACCGTTCGGATATTCCGGCGGGGGTATGGGCACCGGAAATACCGAAACTGTCACTTCAACTATTGTTGGGTCTGTCTCTGTACTTTATACTGCAGCAGTGGTTGGGCATGTTACTGTAGCTGCAAAGACCAACCGCTGCATCATCTTGCCTAATGAGCTGGCTGCCTGTCCTATCATAGTTTAACCATGTGTAGATATGGTTGAAGTATTTCTGTTGCGATGTGTGGAGTCCATCCTCGAGGCTTATTTAGAGTCGAAGCTTCGTCTTTGGACGATATTTAGGAGGCTTGTTTGTGGATTTGTCTTGACGTCGATATGTTCGAGTAGGCTTCGAAGTAGCCTTCAAGTATCTGTCTAGGGTAAAAGGTTGCGAGTAGGCTACTACATTTGCCCCCTCTCAGCGAAGGCTAAAATTAGGAGGAGAGGCGTTTGTTGAGAAAACTGTTTGCTGAGAAAACTGTTTATAGTAAGATGTGGATCAGTTGATTGTTAGTCTTTCGAGGGAGGTTATGAAGGGATGCTGGTGGTTAGAAGGTAATAAATAAAATGAGGCTATAAGTATGGGTTATTGAGTAGGGATACTGTGTCATCTTCTTCTTTCTCATTCTTCTCTCTCTCTTCTGCATATTTTTGAAATCTCTATGGTTACCACGCCCAATTCGCGATATCAGAAGAGGATGGGGTTCGCCCAGGATTGTTACCTAGGATAGAAGACTGTTGAACTGTATATGAAGTTCTTCGGGCATCATGATATGGACTGGACATGCCCGAACTGGTGGAGCTAGAGGCTGGAGAGCTTATCAACAGGGAAGACCAACTGAAGTACAACTTTACTACTGCGGAGAAGCATTATCTCTTTCCGTCGATTTTGGCTGAATGCCTCATTTGTGGAGAAGAGGAGATGGAGGAACAAAGCTCGGTGAGTGCAACTGGGCCTTCTGGAAGTAGGGCTGTAGTTTGAGGTGGTAATGATGGGTATCTTTCTATTGTAAGGCTTTATGTAGAGGTTTTTGTTTGAGCTGCTTGTATGAATATATTTGGGTTTGAAATTTTGTTGTTTTGTAAATCGAATAATGGAATGGAAGCAATATTTGCTAAAACTTTGTGTAATTGTATTCGGTTGATATTATAGACGAGTATGTTTATAGGCGCGGTAGAAAATGCATGTCATTAAATGTTACCATGTAGTACTTATTACTGCTATGAAAGGTTTCTCAAAGTGGAGTGGTACGGTCGAAGATATTTAGCTCTGTGTTAATTGGGACTTGGCGAAAAAAGGTGGGAATCGAACTACGAAGATGGTCAATGGTTCGATGATTGAGGTTTGCGCGACTACAAGTCCTCGGGAATGAGGTTTGAATACAGATACAGATGAATCGGTTATGTCTAGGAAGTTGGAAAGTCATGACTGTTGGGTTTTCAAGGAGGGGACTTGAAGACCGTAATGAATGAATCTTGGGATGAATAAATGCTTTAAGTATACCTTTCTGTATAAATTGTTGTGTTATAAGGAGAATTCTTCACCTTTCTTCATTTTCTACTTTCGTGCTTATATCAGAATGGCTATAAATGTTGCAATACAAGAGAACCAGGCGGCAATAAGGGTCAGGCGAATAAAGGAGAAGACGTTGGAGATGCAACAGAGGTTTGGTATTGAGGAGGATATTGATGTTGAGATGCTTGATCTTTTTAAGGCGGAACCCGGGGAACCTATTGCTGGCATACCCATCGCGTACTGGTGGGGAATATTGCAGATGATGGGACCATTAACCGGCCACCAGTTATCCCTCCTCAATTTGTTTGCAGAAGAGATTGTGGGTGAGGAGGATGCTGGTACTGTACCTGCGGTCGAAGAAGAACAACCCACTGATAATTAGGGTCCTCTGTCTATTGGGTGTTTTGGTTGGCTTTTGTTATTGCTCTTTTCTTCCTCTTTCTCTTTATTTTTGATGGGGTCTGTAGTTTGTACTTGATGTCTTGTCATATTGAATGAAATTGAGATTTTGAATCAGTGTTGAAGTAGTATTCTATCTTTTAATAAGTAGCAATTTGAACTGTCGTACTAAAATTCTAAAATATCAAAGCAGAAATTTTGAACTATAAAAGTAACGGTAGCATCTGTCGAATGAGGAAACTGAATTATCAAAGTAGTATCCTGAACTGTCAAAGTAATGGTATAATCTTTCGTAGTAGGGTGTTTGAACTTTTGAAGGAAAATCTTGAATTGTCGAAGTTCAAAAATTATGGTCTGTCAAAGTAGAATTTTGATTGGTCGAGGTAGAAGTCTACTTGGTCGAGGTAAAATTGTAACCTATCGAGGTAGATGGATAATCTGTCAAAGTAGTAAGGACATAAAGTTTTGAACTGACGAATATGTTGTATGTCGAATGCTTGATATATTTATGAATCGAAATTGAGGTTATCTGTTGACGAATGTTCGAGACGCGGTATAATCGATTGCTCGTATGTGAGAAGTGTGTCTTAGGCTTTGCTTGATTTGACTGGTCATACTGACAGCCCAGACAGCTAGTTTGTCAAGACGGTATGTGCGCCTGGGGCAATGTGCCAAAAAGTAATCATGATTTTTGTACGTTTTACGGAAAAGTTGTGATTAGATGTTGAGATTTGACTGGGTGGCTTTAAGAGAGGATCAGAAGGTTCAAGAAGCGTTGATTTTGATGTAAAATCAAAGTGAGCGTGTGGTTCGCACGTAAGGGAAATTAGGGTAAATCGGTCAAAACACATTACAGCCAAAAAGCCTGGGTAGTGGGGGCGTGGTAATGATAGCCATTTGAAAATTGAGGCAGTTTTGGTTTTCCGAGGAGGTATATATATGAGAGGGATATAACAAAATGTATTGTTTACAGAAGAAAACTAGCCAGAGAGTTAGATGAAAAAGACTGGTACGCCATTGCGAAAAAAAGGAATTTGCTGAAGTTGTTGCATTGATCTTGCTATTTTGAGTATACTTTTCTTATACAGGTACGTCACTTGATATCTGTTTATTCTTATTTTGCTTTGGCTTCTGTGTTTGCAAGTAGAATCTTCTAGGTTTGGAGTTTGGGGGTTATCTTCAAGGATAAGTGAATTTATGAGTCTGAGTTCCAACTCATTTGGGGATTTTGGGGATTTTGAAGGAGGCGTCGGGTTTAGGATCGAGGTTTTGAATATGTGCATATCTGCTGGAGGGGGTAGATGAGATATGGGTTATTGACACGTAATTATCTAATTTATCGATCTGATTGCATGCCTCTTCTTCTGTAGGCTAAGATGCATACCCGTCAAGCTTTGAGACAGAGGCTGATAGACGAGGAGATCAAAGTATTCAAAGATAGTATTTCTGGCCGTGCTCCCATAGATGAGGGCAGTGACTTAGAAGAGTTAGATGTTATAACCGATACCCCTTTGGCCATGGTGTTGCCGGCTAGTGAGGCTCCTATTACGAAATGTCATAAGCGGCGGTGACTGAGGATAATGAAGAGGAGAAGATACTGTGGGGGGAGAGAGGCATGGATAATGTGAGGCCTTCTGGTGGTGGAAAGGGAGAAGGGGGGAAGAGTGATAAAAGTGTGGATCTACTGAGTCGGATAGGGTCGAAGGTGCCGTTTCGGCTAGAGATAAGGTTAGACTATATCGATTTGCTGCCAAGCTGGAGCTGTCGAAAGTGGGAGTGTTATTGAGTCTGGCGGGAGAAGAGTTAAATTTCAAATTGAACCGTGGAGAAGGGATAATGGCTTATAGAGGCCAGATTCAATTAGGAATGGAACTTCCTCTTTGACGATTACTGAAGGAGGTGTTGAATTTTTGGGAAGTTGCCCCGGTGCAAATGAATGGAAATTTTAATAAGATGATGAGGGTTATAGAGGGGATGAATGCAAATTGAGCAGTGAGGGGAGGGGTTAAATTAAGTAGTTTGATATGGTGACCTTCTACTCGAAAAAGGCAAGCCATAGAACATGTACCTACCACATCCAGTGTTACCCTGTGAAGCCCTGGCTTTTTTATCTGTGATCGACAGGTCAAGGGTGGAAAAAAGACTTAGTTATAGTACGGGGCAACTACGAGAATGTTGAGGGGAGGACTTTTATAAGTTGCACCATAGGGTCTATAATCAGAGTAAGTTTGTTGTCGAAGGATTATCTTTGATGTATATCTCGAATAAGTGGTGATTATATTTTGTTTGTTCTGCAGGTCCAAAGAATCAGACTTGGAACAATCTGAGGAACTATATTGATGCCTTGCTCGAGGCTAGTAAGGATTGGGTGAATTCTATTTTAGAAAGTCTTGGTATCAAGAGGCATAGAAGGAAGAAGATGAATTCCATGCATTAAAATGTACCCGTTACGCTGAAACCATCGAAGAGGAGGAGAGGCTCAGGTGGTTCGACGGGTCCAGAAGAAATAGGAGGGGATGAGTTGCCAAAAAATATTCAGTATGTTCCAAAATCGAGGAGGGGGTCGAAGCAAGCAGCGCCAGTGCCCAAAGTGGCTGGCGATGCATCGAGACTAAGGCTGAGGCAGGTACCAATACTGGATGAGAAGAGGAAGGGTCGGGTTGTTCCCGAAGTTCCAAAGGTACAACAGACGAAGGTTGCTCAGCACCAAAGGCGTAGGGCACTGGGGGAAGATGATGCAGCGGATGAGGATGAAGAGATGATGGAGGTTGAACGACGAGAGAAAGTAGTATCCAAACATGCTTCAATGGTTGAACTCTGCAAAGATGACCCAGACGAGGCCTCGAAAGAAATGAAGAGGAGTATGTTTCAGGTAATTGTCTATTAATTTTTTCTGTGAGATTATGAGATTTCTTTTAAGTTCTTCGAGTTGCGAGGGGTACTGACTGCTTAAATATTCAAGCAGACGAATGTTTGGTCGTAATCTTACAACAGGGCAATGAAGTCAGTAAAGGGGAAGCTGCAGCAGGCGGTTAAAACTCTGGATATTGCTCGAGCGACTGAGGCTTCGTTATTGCCTGAGGTCAAAGTTTTAAAGAGAGATTTTGTGGAAATCACAGACTGCATAGTTAAGAAGCTCGAGAGCTAGCGGTATAATCAGGAGCAGGTGTGGGCAGCGAAGCTTGCTGCGAAAGAGAAGGAAATGGCAGAACTGAAGGTGCTGTACCAGTCCCAGTTTGATGGTGAATGTAAAGTGACTGTCAAGCTGAAAGAGTTTATTAGGGATTAGGGTTTTGATCCTGATACTATTGAGCTCCTACCTGCTGAGAAAGATTTTGTTGTTGAGGACTCTTTGCAAAAAAATGAAGGAGGGATGGAAGTTGATGTTGAAGGTGCTAGAAGGGGCGTGGAAACTCCCTTGAGCGAAGGTATTGATGTTGGGGATTCGCCTGTTATGATTGCAGATGGCCTGGGGTCGAGGCCTTCGACTGTGGGTGCTGAAGGCGATGTTGAAGGGCCTGTTGGGGAAGAGTATGTGGCCTTGCCGATATGAAGTATTTGTATTGGAGTTCCATGCCTACCTTTTTTGATTTGCTATTGAGTTGTAATATTTTGAACCATGGTTGTTTTATTTTGGCGTTGGTCTTTGAACTTGGTATGTCTGTGAGTTGTTGTACTGTACTGATTGTGGTTATCTGTTAAACTTCTAAATTTGATTCTGAACTACATTTGAATTTGTGCCTAGTTTTCTTAACTGGATTTGTTGTCTTGTTCTAGCCTTGATTTGTTCTGGATTATTGAAATGTTGAGGCTTATTCTGTTATCTTTGCTTGTACCGAATGTTTGATGCATGGCTGAGCTTGAGTTATGTTAAAACTGCATCTCTGATTAATGATGGTTGAAATCTTCTTGCATCGTAGATATTTCTGTATAATAGTTTCTGCATGTATTTTTTCTGTCGAATGATTATAGAGTGATCGAATCTCTTAAGAGATTCGGGGATGTTGTGATACCTCTTTTGAATTTAAGGGATCTGTTGTACTTCGAAGGCCTAAGCCATAGCTATGTATGATGTGGTCACCCCCAACGCATTCCCGAGGGTCTAGTCTGTTGACCATTTGTGCCCCTCGAGTTTGCTCGAAAGTTGGAAGTTTGAAATTTTTTAAGGTCGCCCCAGAGTATCAGTCGGGCCGAGAGGACGTGATACCTAGAGGAAACCCATAAATTTACTGGACTTTGAAGGCCTAAGCCACAACGAACCAAGATGTGTTCACCTCCAACGCATTCCCGACGGTCCGGCCTTTCGACCATTCGTGCCCCCCGAGTTTGCTCAAATGCTGGAAACTTGAAATTTTCAAGGTTGCCCCATAGTATCAGTCGGGGCGAGGGTGGACATAATACCCGGGGTAAACCAATAATTTGACTGGACTTCGACAGTTTTAAACCTAATCGAAGCATATCTTTTCGCCCCCAATGCATCCCCGAGGGTCCGGTTTGTCGACCATCATTACCCTTCGAGTTTGCTCAAAATTGAAAGCTTGAAAATTTCAAAGTCGCCCCCAAGTATCAGTCGGGTCGAAGGCTTGACATGATACTTAGAAGAAACCAGAAAATTAACTGGACTTTGAAGGCCTTAGCCACAATGAAGCATAATTGTTCACCCCCAATGCATTCCTGAGGGTCCAGTCTTTCGACAATCTTTGCCCCTCGAGTTTGCTCGAAATTAGAAGCTTGAAAATCTCAAGGTTGCCCCCATGTATCAGTCGAGTCGATGGTTGACATGATACCTAAGTTAAACTAAGAAATTCAATAAAAACAGGACACGAAGTATAGGTGGAAAAGCTGTAGAGCTTTGACCCAAATGTAGAGCTTTGACCCATTTGGTGAAATAATCTGTTACAACAAGGATGTTATCTCTGCTACACAAGGCTTTAGGGAAGGGACCGATGAGATCAATATCTCATCTATTGAATGGCCAGGTGACTTGACTGAGATGGAGGTCTTAAGAAGGGAAATGGATTTCATGAGCGTGACGTTGGCATTTATCACAGTGTTTGGCATACTCTTCGGCTTGTTTTTTCATATTCGGACAGAATAATCCTTGAGAGATGGATTGAAGGGGCATAGAGCGACCAGCACTGTGAGTACCACAGGTTCCTTCATAGAGTTCGGCTAAAATTGTAGAGGCTTCGGCTTGGGATATGCATCGATGGAGGATGCCATTTGGGGATTTATGATGTAGTTCATTTTTATGTATAGTGTATATACGATAATTTTCTAACGCTGATCGTCTGGCTTTGGGATCATCTGGGAGGGTAGCATTGTTGAGGTAATGGAGGAATGGTGTTCGCCAGTCGTCTGGATTGAGACTCTCACCCCTAGTATTGATGGCATTAACTTCCATCTGGTCGATACTTGGGTGTTCGAGTACTTCGATATGGAGGGCCCGAGATTTTGATTGTCCGAGTACGGCTGCTATGTACGCGAGGGCATCTGCATGTCAGTTTTCTCCTCGAGAGTAATGAGTGATAATAGATTTTTGGGGAAAATGGTCCATGCACTGTCGAACGAAGAGAGCATACTCAGCCATGCGACCATTAGCTTGATTTTCTCCTGTGTAATGCCTCTAAACAAGTTGAGAATCTGTGAAAACTACAAGTTTGGGAATGTCGAGGTCAAATACAAGGTCGAGGCCGTGGATCAGGGCATCGTACTTAGCTTTGTTATTGGAACATTCGAAAGTAAGTTTGAAACCTTTTTCTATTCGATCGTTAGTGAGTATGACCAGGACAATACACATTCCTAAGCTATTGGGTCCAGCGGATCCATCTGTTAATAAACACCAGCCAGTGTTAGGGTTTTAGGGATCTGTTGCTTCGGGTTGGTCTTCTGTTAAGTCATCTTCGTGTTGTTCCCAATCGACATCTTCGACCAGGAAGTCGGTAAGAAAGTCTGCTACTGCTTGGCCTTTCTGGGATATTTGCTTCTCGAATGTAATGTCATGTTCGCCAAGGTACACAGACCACTGCTGTACTTATCTGGATTTTTCTTTTTTACTGAGTACTTCTCGAAGGGGGTAACTTGTTATAACACGGATGGGGTGAGCTTGAAAATATGGTTTGAGTTTGCGGGCTGAATAGACAAGGGTGAGGGGCAAACGCTTAGGCTTTGGATGTTGGGTTTCTGCAGATGCTAAAGTTGTACTGGAGAAATATATAGGTTTCTCAATGTTTGAGTCGAGTCGAATAAGCACTAAACTGATAGAGGTGTCTGTAACAGCGAGGTATAAAGAGAGTCTTTCACCTTTGATAGGGGTACTGATAATGGGTGGTCGGTCAAGATAAGTTTTGAGTTCGAGAATGACCTATTCACACTTGGGTGTCCAAAATATGTCGGGGTTGTTTTTCTTTTTTGCTTTGTGGACGCCTTGGTCACGTAAGAGGGAAAAGAGCCAAGCACATCTTTCTGAGGATTTGGAAATGAAACGGCTGAAGGTTGTTATCTTACCAGCCACTTTTTGGAAGTTTTTTTCGGTTCGGGGCGAAGGCATATCGATGAGGGCTCGAATATGTGTGGGGTCGATCTTGATACTTCATTTACTGATAAGGTGGCCTTAAAGTTTACCAAATGAGACACCAAATTGGCATTTGTCTGGGTTGAGTTTCATGTTGAATGCTTGAAGTATTGAAAAGACTTCGGTTAGGTCCTTAATGTAGGTCTATTTTTTAAGGTTCTTGCATAACATGTCGGCGATGTAAACTTCGACTGACTTGCCAAGCAAGGGTTTAAACAAGGTTGTGACAAGGCGTTGGTAAGTGGCTCCCACATTTTTAAGACCGAAGGGTGTGATGTTAAAATAATAAAGGCCTTGTTCAGTGATAAAGAAAGTTTTAAGTTGATCTTCGGGGAGGAGGGGTACCTGATTGTAACACGAGGCCGCGTCTATCATTGATAGTCGCTCGTGTCCAGCAGTGGCGTCGAGGAGTGCTGAGATGATCCGGAGGGGGAAGCTATCCTTTGGTGTGTACTTGTTGAGGTCTGTGAAGTCGACGTAGATTCTGATCTTTCCATTTTTCTTGGGAACTGCCACAATGTTTGATATCCAGTCAGCATGCTTCACTTCCCTGATAAAACCTGCCGCTATGAGCTTGTCGACTTCAAGGTTCACTGCTTCTCAAAATCGTGGTGCCAGGTTACGCTTCTTCTATTATACTATTGAGGAATAGGGAATGACGTCGAGGCGATGGCATGCCAGACTTGGGTCGACGCCGGGCATTTCTTGGAACGTCCATGCAATAACATCTTTATTTTTTTGAAGGAAATCCGTAAGCTCGAGGCATTCTGCCTCATCTAGAAAAGTTATAATGAATGTACCTCGACCTGGACCGTCGAGTTCGATATAAACAGTGGGTTCGATGGGTGATGTGGTATTTTTCTAAGGTGTAGGGATAGAAAGAGACGGTGATTGCTATGGGCAGCTGACGAGTTTCCAAGTCTAATCGATCTATGGGTGCTCACATGAACAGGTGAGGCGCTGAGAGGCTTTCATGTTCCAAGTACCTTCGGGGGTGGTGAAACGAAGGGTCTAATAGTAGATTGAAGGTATGGCACGCATGGCATGGAGCCAGTCATGCCCGAGGTTTCTGAGGTATTCTGGCATCTTATCAATGATAAGAAAGCTGGTTTGAAGTATAACAGGGCCTGTGGTGACTGGTAGGCTAATTCGACCGACAGCAACCTCTATTGATCTATTGAAGCCTTTTAATTCAACATTGGCAGTGGTTATGAGGTCAGTTTTCTTCATGGTTTTGGCAGTTTGTAGAAAAAGGACATCAGCTGCACTCCCTGTGTCTATAAGCATTGTGTAGAGGACGAGGTTTTCAATCTTAATCATAATGACTAGTAGATTGGAATTGGGAAAATGGACTTGAGATGTATCACAGTCGATGAAAGAAATGCCTCCAACTCGAGGGCGATGGCTTGATTCTAGCAGGAGGGTGGGAAGTTTCTCCAGATAGGCGAGTTTGTAACATTCTTCGACGCGCTTACGCTTTCTTTTGGAATGGTTATTGTCTATACTGTTGACTTCGATAAAGCATATTCTATAGATATGTACCTCGGCTGGGTCAGTAGTAGGGGTGGATTGAGGTTTGAGGTAAGACCCGTCAAGATAGTCGGGAAGGTCGACAATATACTGGTATAGACAACCTGCTTTGAGGATGAGTTCGAGAGAGCGCTGAAGGGCGAAGCATTTGCTGGTATGGTGACAGTTACATTTTTGATTGGTGCAGCAAGATTCGCCTGGTCTGACTTCGATAGGGAAAGGGATACGCCAGATAAGGTCTGCCTGTATATGTGGTAGAAGGGTACTGAGGGGGGCAGTAAGTATAGGCAAGATAGGCTTTGGCCACTTCTTGCAGGCTTCTGCATTGTTATCATTGTTAGGGCGTTTGCGGCTCTTTGTCTTCTATGAGATGGGAGCGATCAGGGGCGTTGGAGTAAAAGGTAGGTTTTGTCAATGTTTATTAATAGCTGAGGTCGAAGGTTGGCTCGGTTTATGTGACTCGCGGAGGCGCTCGAGGTCAATATAATCGTTGACTTTTGAGAGCATCTCTTCGAGGGTTGGAGGTTTGTGGAGAACCAGGTATTCTTTGACTCGACTGTGATCAGGTAGAGTATTCGAGTATGCGAATATAGCATTCGCACAGTCAAGGTTCTCGATTTTCTGTGATTCAATGAGGAACCTTTTGGTGAAGGCTTCGAGTGTCTCATTGCTGGATTTTCTGAAATTGAACAGGGCATCGACTCTGACTTCTCTGTCCTTATTGAAGGCAAACTAAGCGATGAAAAACCGTGATAGTTGCTCGAAGCTTTGTATTGAGCCATTTGGAAGATTGTGATACCATCAAAGGGGGTTACCAGCAAGGATGGTGGGAAAATGGTGACATAACAGTTAGTCAGCCGTGGAATAGAGGTACAAAGCATTTTGGAATTCGAGAATGTGTAATTGAGGCCTGTATTGCGGTATTTGCTGAGTTTGGGGGTACGGAAATTCAGAGGTATCTCGATAGCGAGAAGTTTGGGGCATATGAGGTTGTTCAGGTGACTCTAGGAACTAGGAGTTGGGCTTGTACTGACACGAACGATAGGTTATATTTTGAGGTCAAAGTTCTGCTGTGTAGCATAGGCAGGATGAGGGAAAGATTGATGGATTCGAGCGTGGTGAGGTAGAGTGGGCGGAACGTGTTTGACGTTGCGCTCCCCGAGATGTTCTCGAGAAGGGAGGTGTTTAGGGTGTCAGTATGATCGGAGAGTGGAATCAGAGGAGTTTTCTGTGGGGTGAATGCCGAGATGGATGGATCCGATAGGGGGAATAGGGTGAGGAGCAGCCTCAACTAGAAAATGGACTGGGGCACTATAAGAGCTGGTTGGGGCCCCAGACAGGCGCGGGAAGACACACGCAACGGATCTAGTGCTTGGGATGGTCGAGCAGGTTCCAGAGGCTGTAATCTCTACAATTCTTGGATGGTATTTCGCAATTCGTTGATTGATCTATTCTGTCTGTCGGCATCGTCCACGTGACGATTCCGTTCAGCTTCAAAATCCAGTCGGTGCTTTTCACGCTCTTGATAGAGTTATGCATTGTGGCGCTTCTCCGCTTGAGCGAAATGCTAAAAAAGCAGGGCTATTTGGGCGGCCACTCCGTCAACGGAGTTTCTGGTATGTGTAGAGCTGAAATGGAGGGTGGGTACCATAGGGGAGAGTTTGTAGAAGTTAAAAACAAAGGGGAGGGAAAGAGATAAAAATACTAGTAGGTTGAGATGCATAGACGACGTAAATTATAGGAGCCTAACTTCTTTCGGAGGGGAAGTCAGCTCTTATAACTAAGGGTTAATCCTCAACCAAAGGAATGCAAGTAAATAATCTAAAGCATGAACAATCTATAAACAAAATACTTGTGTAGAGGCCCAAATGTGACACTCTATGACCTCTGATGAGGATTTGAGTATATTTATTGCTGATGAGTAATTAAAGATTCGAGAACTGGGTTTTTATAGGGTGATCGAAGGTAAACTGCAAACGGGCAAGGGAGAATTTTTCTAACCTCTCCTTGGTTCCCCATCCCTCCTATTTATAGAGCATAGGAAGGGCTGAGTCACCAAGATTAGGCCAGATTACAAGGGTACCGTCTGGATATTCCGGCGGGGGTATGGGTACCGGAAATGCTAGAACTATCACTGTAACATTTGCTTGGTCTGTCTCTGTATTTTTATACTGTGGTTGTGGTTAGGCCTGTTACTAAAGCTGCATGGACCAAGTGATAACAGTCAAAATCCGGTGTATAGAATGGGTAAAAATTAGAGTGTCGCTCACTTTCGAACGGAACTATAAATTAGTTTTGACATTGTGTTTTAGCAATCTAAGGTTGTAAAACCGTAAAAATCAATGATATGGTTTTAATCAAGAATAAAGGTCTAGGGGCTTCGGATTTCACCACCATTTACGTACAATATCAACATAGTATCGTATATTAAATTCTCCACTTAATTGAAATAACAAACTTCGACCTTTTGTCGATGTATATTAAATTCGCATAAGATTAATTATAACTCAAGTATAATATATTGTATGAACTATGTATGTACTAAAAGCACATTCCATGAAAGCTATGCTAACTATGAAATGTTAATTAGGATCATACCTTAGAAAAATACAATATTAATACAATTTTACTATATCATTTGAGAATCACAAAACTCTTCCTATATCTCTACTTAAAGAGATCATAGGATGATAATGGATGTCTCCAACAATATAGTTTTGGGATTTGTAATAATATGCTCATATTGTGTTGGAGAAAAATGCATTCTTCTACATGATATCATACGCTTATAGCGGATTCATCCTCACCCCTAGTGAGGACTTAGCAGTCCATTATAAAAACTATAAAACCTAAATGATATGAGAATGAAATGAACATAAACTAACAACAAAAAGGGGAATTTTATTGACTTACAAAATGAAATGCTCCAAATGCTTACAAGACTTTCACCAACTTCTCCTTTTATAGATGAAGGAGAGGGTTCTTGCATTTGATATTAGATTTATAACCTATGCCATGAATGTACATAAATTTGTAACCTCCAAGAGTTATCCTTCAAAATTATAACCTCCCCATGTGGGACCCTTGTGTTTGATAACTCTACATCTTTCTCCGACAGTTCATCCTTTGAGCTATACATCCCGGTATTTGCATATATTTGGTAAATAAGCTCCATGTGACCTGAAATATAAAAATTGGTTTTATAAGTCATGATTAATAATAAAATTAAGAATAATAAACATTAAGTCATAGGGGAATAGTGGTCATTTTATGTGTCTGTCAAATACCCCCAAACTTAAAGTTTGCTAGTCCTTGAGCAAAGAAAAGAATAAAAGCATAACTCTTTCGTGGTTAAGACGATTGCATTTAGCGTATGCAACAAGCCGTTAAACCTATAAGTTACCCATATAGGACGAGTTTTGTCTCGTGAGGGTTTGCAGTGACTATACCCACAAAAGTCAATAAGGGCATTATAATAGTTTAGATACTCATTAGGTCATTTCAACTAACTTATTGATATCTGATAATGGTAAAAACATTAAGAAGGTAAACCCCTTAAAATTTAATTCTTTCACATATATATAATCAGAGAACTTAGAAAATTATCCAAAACTAGAGATACTACCCAATACTTAAATGAGATTTCACATATTTATCTAATATCCTCAAGTGTTGTGAAAATAGTTACTGCAAGTACAACTTTATTTAGAGGCTCTTGAGTCAATATCCAGTCATTTCGTATTTCGTGAAACAAATCCAACGATCAGTTTGACAAGTGCCATAGTCAATTCGAATCCTGTTATTAATTTTTGGGGAATAACTATAAGCCTTTTTATTTTGGTACTTGTTTCCTTAGTGAAGCCTCCAGGGTTTGGTGCCCCTTCGTGACCTAGGCTCTGGATTCTCACAAGTAAACTTTATTCCTTGCTACTTTCACATAGTTCATGACTATACTCGAGATTGGTGATAATTCTTCCTCTTTCAGTTCTAATCATGCGAGTATGCCTTGCATCGTGAAAGTTTTAAGAGCTATTTTGGCTTATAGAAATCCTTATTATATTACTTCAGGATCGAACTTATTCTTTAGGCAGTTATTTCCCTTGTAGTGGATCATTCCTACCTCAAATACTAGATTCCTTTTTATTGCTCAAAATTCTAACAAAAGTAATAAATGCAATACTATCGTGAAGTGCATTTGTTTTGGGAAATATCAGTCAACATGGAATTTTCTCTAATTAAAGGGTAGTACATCTAGGTTAAGATAATATTCCAAAATTTTCTAAGCATGTATTTGATGAAAATTTTAACTTCACGGTTTTTACGACCAAAATATTTAGATCATATGAAATACTTATAAGCTTGCAGAAACTTACTAAAGAGTCTCATAAATTACCATAATGACCTATCTTTTCTCTAAAAAAGTAAAAAATGTAAACGATTTTTCCCCACCCCCAAACTAGAAAGAAGCATTGTTCTCAATATTTGAAAACATACCTTAAAAGAAGGGGAAAAAATTAGAACATAGTACCTGATATAACATGGGTTGCCTCCCAGATAGCGCTAAGTTTATTGTCTTCAGCCAGACAAAATGAGGAACCCCCAAACTCAGTGAAAGTTGGGTGAAAAGGATATGAATGCCACTCCTCATAAACTGGGTCTAGAAGCTTCAAGTCTTCATTCGTGAAGCAAAAATGTTCATAATAAGGCTTAAGCCTTTGCCCGTTCACTTTTTGCATTTTGCCAGTACTCGGTTCTTCAACCTCAACTGCCCCATGTGGATATACCGTTTTAACAATGAGAGGCCCGGTCCATCGTGATCGTAGTTTGCCAAGAAATAAATACAACCTAGAAGAGTACAGCAAGACTTTTTGGTTTGGTTCAAATAATTTTTGCAAAATGTTTTTGTCGTGAAACACTTTCATGCGCTCCTTGTATGTCTTTGCTGAATGGTATGCATCATTCCGTAGTTCTTCTAACTCATTGAGTTGAAGCTTGCGATGCAAACTGGCCTTCCCAATATCAAAGTTCAAGGCCTTTATTGCCCAATATGCTCGGTGTTCTAATTCAACTGGAAGTTGACAAGCCTTTCCACAGACTAGCCGGTAAGGGGATATTCCAATAGGTGTCTTAAAAGAAGTACGATAAGCCCAAAGAGCATCGTTTAGTCGAGTTGACCAATCTTTACGGTTTGGTCTTATCGTTTTTTGAAGAAAATTCTTGATTTCATGATTGGAAACCTCTACTTGCCCACTAGTCTGCGGATGGTACGGTGTAGCAACCTTGTGTGTTACTCCAAATTTTTTCATTAAGTTCGCAAACATACGACTGTTAAAATGTGACCCCCCATCACTAATTATTGTCTTTGGCATATCAAAACGAGAAAAAAATATTCTCTTTAATAAATTTAATAACAACCGAACTATCATTGGTCCTGGTAGGAATAGCTTCAACCCACTTAGTCGCATAGCCAACGGCTAAAAGGATGTACATGAACCCAAAAGATGGGGTGAAGGTACCCATTAAGTCTATGCCTCAAACATCAAATGGTTTAGCGATCAAGATTGGGTTTAGTGGCATTATATTCCTACGGGACAAAGCTCCCATTCTCTGACATCTAACACAAGCCATGCAAAATTCGTGAACATCACGAAATAAGGTAGGCCAATAAAATCCACACTGTAAAAATTTTCCAGAGGTCTTTTAGGAGCTGAAGTGACCACCACAAGCTTGGGAGTGACAAAATTCTTTAACTTTGGTATGCTCAGAATCTAGGACACATCTCCTAATGATTTGATCATAACAATATTTGAACAGGTACGGGTCATCCCAGAAGAAGTGTCGGGCCTCACTAAGAAATTTATTCTTATCTGGCTTGGTCCAAAAACTAGGAAGGTGCCCTGTGGCAAGATAATTCGCTATGTCTGCAAACCATGGTACAGAAGACATAGAGCGAATGGACATGAGTTGCTCGTCAGGAAAGGACTCACGAATAGGTAATGACCTATCTAAAGAATCATTGTCTATTCGAGAAAGGTGGTCAGCTACCACATTCTCGGTACCTTTTTTATCCCGAATCTTAATATCAAACTCCTGAAGTAATAATATCCATCGGATTAAGCGTGTCCTTCTTGGTAAGAAGGTGTTTAATAGCAGCATGATCCGCATAGACTATTACTTTAGAACCTAAGAGATAAGAACAGAATTTTTCTAGAGTAAAGACTATCGTTGTGGCTGTGTAATTGAGTTGCGCATCATTAAGAGTTTTACTGGCATAATAGATGGCACGCGGAAGGTTATCAATGTGTTGTGCCAAAACTGCACCAATGGCATAATCAGATGCATCACACATCAACTTGAAAGGTTCGTTCCAATTTGGAGGTTGGATGATGGGTGATGATGTTAGACGTGTTCGGAGATTCTCAAAAGCTTTAAGACACGAATCATCAAATAAAAATGTGGTGTTCTTGGCGAGGAGATTGCTGAGGGGTCGAGCAATTTTGCTAAACTCAGGAACAAAACGTTGATAAAATCCTGCATGCCCCAAGAATGAACGAACATCCTTGACTATTCGTGGGGGTGGGAGACTAGATATGACATCGATCTTGGCTTTATCTACTTCGATACCCTTTTGCTGATATTACATGTCCTAATACTATGCCTTTTATCACCATGAAGTGACATTTTTCCCAATTTAGAACAAGATTTTTCTGTTGACACCTAGCAAGAACAATAGATAAGTTGTGGAGACATTGGTCAAACGAATCTCTAAAGAGGGAGAAGTCATCCATGAAAACCTCAAGGAAACGCTCAGCCATGTCAGAGAAAATGCTCAACATACATCGCTGAAATATTGCTGGAGCATTGCATAAGCCAAATGGCATGCGGCGATAGGCAAAGGTTCCAAAAGGACAAGTAAACGTGGTTTTCTCTTTGTCCTCTAGAGCGATGGGTATTTGATTGTACCCAGAATACCTATCAAGAAAACAATAGTATTCATGACCGGTATGACGTTTAAGCATTTGATCCATAAATGGTAAGGGAAAATGATCTTTTCGAGTGATCGAATTGAGTTTTCTATAATCTATACACACTCGCCGCCCTCTAGTCATGCGAGTGGGGAAAAGATCATTGTGATCATTCTTCACAGCAGTGATTCCAGAATTTTTAGGAACAACATGAATTGGGCTTACCCATGGGCTGTCAGAAATAGGATAAATGATCCCAGCGTCAAGCAGTTTCAAAATTTCTTTTCTCACAACCTCAGCCATTGTTGGGTTAAGCCTTCATTGTCCTTCTCTGGACTTCTTGGCATTATCCTTGAGTTTTATCTTGTGCATGCATACAGAAGGACTAATACCCTTAATATCTGAAATGTTCCATCCAAGAGCTTTTGTGTTTCCCTTTAATACACGCATTAATTTCTCTTCATTCTCAGGTTCAAGGTCGGATGCTATGATAGCAGGAAGAGTCTCATTAGGACCTAGGTAGACATATTTGAGATTTTTAGGGAGAGATTTAAGTTCTAACCTAACGGGCACTTCTTCCGCTTCAGGAACAGGATCCTTGACTTTCAGCATTTTAACATTATCATTGTTATCCACAATAGGAACAGAATCCAACAAGTCATTGACCTCATTGATAAGGTCATCAACATCTAAATTATCTCCAAAATGTGCAAGACAAGCTTCTAACGGGTCCCTAGGATTGGAACTATGAAATGTACTGTTTGCAATAGTACCAAGCATGTTACACTCATCGGGTTCATTTTCAAACGGAGTATGAGTTGCATTGAAGATATTCAGATCGATGGTCTTATTCCCATAAGTCAACTTCATAGCTCCGCTACGGCAATTGACTAATGCATTAGCAGTGGCCAAGAAAGGTTGGTCAAGGATCATAGGTATCTCACTATTTGGGTCTTCTACCAGGTTTGTGTCAAGGACCACAAAGTCAACAGGATAGAAAAAATCGTCAACCTGGATAAGTACATCCATCACAACTCCCCTAGGAATTCTAATGGATTGATCAGCTAGTTGCAAGGTTTTATGTGTCAGTTTTAGTCCTTCTAGACCTAGCTGCCCATATACCGAATAAGGGATCAAGTTGACACTGGCACCTAAATCAAGTAAGGCTTTTTCGATGCAATTTGTCCCTATGTGACAAGAAATTGTCAGCATTCCTGGATCTTTGTATTTCATGGGTACTTTGTTCAAGATTATAGAGCTAACCTGAGCATCCAATTGAATAATATTTTCACTGTCATGGACATTGAAAGCTTTCTTGGAAACATTCATACGTTTCTTGAACGTGCAGAGGTCCTTGAGATGTTTTGCAAAGGAAGGAATCTGTCGTAACGCATCGAGGAAAGGAATAGTGATCTTAAGATTCTTGAACATCTCCTTAACCTCTTCATCGGGAATGTTCTTCCTATTGACTTAAATTTTTTGGGGAAAAGGTGCTCTAGAAATTCTAGGCGGACTATTTTCGATAATCTTCTTACTTAGCGAGACCTACCCAGTCTCTTCCTCGACAAAAGGAGTTTCTTCACATATAGGTTTGCCTCCTTCTACAACTTTCTCAGTACTAGGATTAGGACTTTCACGCGATTTGTCCTCATGTATCCTAACTTTGTAGTCGACAGTCTTTCCACTTCTAAGTGTAATCAGCGCATTCACCTGATCGCGGTGTAAACTCTCGGTTTGATCATTCGGATTGGGTTGGGTTTGACTTGGAAGCGTACCTCTGTCTCTAGTAGTTAACCCAGATGCCAATTGAGCAATTAATGTTTCTATTCGACTCATGGATTGCTGATTCATTTGCATGAATTATTGCATCAACTGGTTATTAGATTGCAATAGGGCTTGGATGCCATCATCCGAAGATGGTTTCCTATTCTGAGGAGGAGCGTAAGGAGTATTTTGCTGAAAAGGTTAGTGATTGGGAGTAAAGGACACACCACCTTGATTTTGATTTGAATTACTCCCTTGGTAATACGGTCTGCCAGAATAGTTATTCGAATTATACCTCCCTAAAGAATTCCCTTGATGATGTGACTGGTTATAAGGAAAAGATGAAGGTTTTTGATGAAACATATTTACCTGATCCTTCCTGGTTCCCTAATTTTATGAATCAAAGGGCAATCCTAAGAATAATTTCCAACATCGTCACACGCAGCACAAGCTTGCATCTCAGGATAAAAAATTGGTGCTTTAACGGATATTTTGTTTTTTCCTATTTCTAAGGACTCTATCTTACGCAGGATGGTCGTCAGCGTAGCTTCCGAATTGGAGTTAGATCCAACTCCAAAGGCATTACCCCCTTTTCTTGAATATGTGTTTCTCTCATGGTACCCCAGGTTTGCAATTTTTCAGCTATCTCTTCAAGGAAGTCCAAACCCTTTACATCATCCTTATCAGTGAATTTCCCTAAACAAAATGATTCTACAGTTCTCTTGGTTTTAGGATCTAATCCATCATAAAGATTTTTAGTTAGGACCCAGGAGTCGATATCGCGATGAGGGCACTGTAGGATCAGTCCCTTATATTTCTTAAGATAATCCATCATAAAGAACCCTGTCTTAGGATTCGGTTACTCCTATTCCTGACAATGGATCAGTTCTCACGTTGAGTTGTGTATACTCGCTTTAGCAATAACTCGCGTGCAGTTCTAGTCACCTAGAAGCACCTGTGCTGGAAGGTGGGGCAAACCGCTTAGAATTACCTTTCCACACTAGTTATATCAGGGAATATACTTCCCCAAGACAAACGTAGCCACTATCAGGGGTCTTAATGAGCGCGTTCCTAATACTCCCAGTCCGAGCTGTATAAGCCTTTTTGTCTATCTATGTATTTTATGGCTTAATCTTGGTTTCTTTTAAAGTCAATGTCCTGTTCTGTAAAATGTTAAACCGGGTCGTGACCTCCCGGGGTCCTAGTATGCGGTGCCACACACGGGTGATGAAATCCCACTTTTTTTTGCCCTTTATCTAAAGTTTAGAATTTAAAAGTGCACAAACATCAGGCACATGAACAAAAATTGACCGCTTCGCAGGAGGGTGCGGTGGAAGAAAGTACCTGCGGGGTGGCCTTTTTAGGGGCTCGTTGTTTACCCCGGTAAAACCGTTGAGATGGCACACCCGGGCTCTCTGGCTCAAGTAGGCGTTGTAGAGAGGTCCTCCCCGGATGTGGGTTCCAATATTGCCCCTGCAGAAAAAAAAAATACAATTTTATCCGCGCTTTAATTACACACTCTTCGCTTAAGAGTACAATATTTTGCCTCACTACAAGTCACTTAAGGAGAGGAAGAAAAGATAACCCTATCTAGTTTTTGGTCGGTCCTTAGCTTCCTTTGGTAGTCACTGTAAAACACGGAAAGTAGTCACCGCAAAACAAAGAAAAATTCCTCAAACTATAAAAGTAAAATAAAAATGTAATAAACGAAATTTATGTTCTTCTAAAAAGTGAAATCAAAAAATAAATTAAACACAATAAAAACTTTTTCAAATTACCGCTTAAAACCGGCAACGGCGCCATTTTGATAACGGTTTAAATCCGGTGTTTAGTATGGGTAAAAATTAAAGTGTCGTTCACTTTCGAACGGAACTACAATTAGTTTTGGTCTTGTGTTTTAGTAATCTAAAGTTGTAAAACCCTAAAAATCAATGATATGGTTTTAATCAAGAATAAATGTCTAGGGGCTTCGGATTTCACCACCATTTGCATACAATATCAACATAGTATCGTATATTAAATTCTCCACTTAATTGAAATAACAAACTTCGACCTTTTGTCGATGTAATCTCATGATTAATTAAACTCAAGTAGAATATATTCTATGAACTAACTAAGTACTAAAAACACATTCCATAAAAGCTATGCTAACTATGAAATGTTAATTAGGATTATACCTTAGAAAAATACAATATTAATACAATTTTACTATATCATTTGAGAATCACAAAACTCTTCCTATATCTCTACTTAAAGAGATCATAGGATGATAATGGATGTCTCCAACAATATAGTTTTGGGATTTGTGATAATATGCTCATATTGTGTTGGAGAAAAATACATTCTACTACATAATATCATACACTTATGGCGAATTCATCCTCACCCCTAGTAAGGACTTAGCCGGCCATTATAACAACTATAAAACCTAAATTATATGAGAATGAAATGAACATAAACTAACAACAAAAAGAGGAATTTTATTGACTTACAAAATGAAATGCTCCAAATGCTTGCAAGACTTGCACCAACTTACTCCAATAATGCTCTCTTGCACTCTACAAGAATGATTCTCTCAAAATTGGATGATCTTATGAGCTCACCACCTCTCCTTTTATAGATGAAGAAGAGGGTTCTTACATTTAATATTAGATTTATAACCTATGCCATGAATGTACATAAATTTGTAACCTCCCCATGTGGGACCCTTGTGTGTGACAACTCTACATCCTTCTCCAACAGTTCATCCTTTGAGCTATACATCCCAGTATTTGCACAAATTTGGTAAATGAGCTCCATGTGACCTGAAATATAAAAATTGGTTTTCTAAGTCATGTTTAATAATAAAATTAGAAATAATAAACATTAAGTCATAGGGGAATAGTGGTCATTTTATATGTCCATCACTAACCACTACGCCATCTTGTCTAGTGAGTTGGCTGCCTATCCCGTCATACTTCGACCATGTGTAGATATGGTCGAAGTGTTTCTACTGCGATGTGTGGAGTCCTTCCTCGAGGCTTATTTAGAGTCGAAGCTTCGCCTTCAGATGATCTTTGGGAGGCTTGTTTGTAGATTTTTCTTGACTTCGATATGTTTAAGTAGGCTTCGAAGTAGCCTTTAAGTATCTCTCTGGGATAGGAGGTTGCGAGTAGGCTACTACACAACTGCTCCAATTTTAAAACTTTAACCTCGGACACATGGGACAAATTGGCCCCTCGAGCAAGATCCAAATTCTCAGCCGCTTGACTCAGCTGCCTTGTTATTACCTTTTGGGCCTTGATAAAAGCCTGAGACCAAGCATGTGACTGCTAGAATATTCAAACCATAAGTACTTCTTGAAGCATAGTAAACTTTTGCAAAATATTGGAATTTTAGAATCTTAAAAAAATAGTTACCTGATGAAGAGTCTTATTCATCCACCTCCCAGCCTCCTCTGGGTTACTCGGGCAGAGAGTCGTCATCGAAGCAGACGTGGCTCAAGAATGTTCCTCTAGTTTGGCCTCTGCCTGTGCTTCGTCCATATCCACCGCATCATCATCCTCCAGCTCCCTATGTCTCTTACACAGAATTACCTTTGGCTGCTTCGACGCTGGCTTCGACACATCAGGAATTACTTTGGGTACTGGCACTGTTTGTTGCCCTCTTGGAACATAATTGACTTTCTGCGTCAACCTCACTTTCTCCATTTCCTTGACGCCTCTCGAAGAACCTTCTTCTCCCCTTTTCTTTGATGGCTTAGGAGCGACAGGAACCTTTCAAAGAAATGAATCTGTCCTCTTTCGCCTCTTCCTTTTTATACCTAGCTTCCTGAATACCTGGTTTATCCACTTATTGTCAGAGTCAATAAGGTCATCAATGCACCTTCGCGGGTTCTACAACGTTCTCGTTCTTGGTTCTGCAAAATAAAAAATAAACATGGTTAACAGTATATTCAATAATCATTTTTAAACAATCTTCGACTATGAACTTACTTGGATTATAGATCCTATGCTGCAACTTATATGGGTCATCCCCTTTGCCATTCTCATATTTACCTCGCACTATAACCAAGTCTTTATCCCACCCCCGACCCGTCCAGCACAAATCAAAAAGCTACGGCTTATCTACATGACATTGTATGCGGTATGTGTCCACCTTCTTGTTGGCCTTCTTCGAGTAGAACGATACAATATTGTACCACTCGATCAGACCCCTCTTCTCATGCCTCAGTTCTACATTTATACCTTCGAACATCCTCATCATCTCATAGAAGTTCTCATTCATCTGGCACAGGGCAACTTCTCAGAAGTTCAACACCTCCTTTACCAGCCTTCGAAGGGGTAGTTGCATACCTAGCCAAATCTGGCCTCTAAATGCCATAAAACCCTCTCGAGGGATGGACTTGAAGGAATATGCAGACCCTACAACATATATTACCACCCCTACCTTCGATAACTCCAGCTTAGCCATAAATCGATCCAGTCTTTGCTTCTCTCGAGCCGAGACTGACCCCGCAGCTCCCCCCGAACCTGTCGAGCTTTCACTGCTATTGCCCTCTTCTCTTTAATCTCCCGAAGGCTCGACACCTTCATTCCCCCCTATCTCTCCTCTCTCCATCTCCTCCCCACCCCTTTCCTCATTCACTCAAACCTTTTGGCGTTTACTACTCAAAGCCCTAACTTCGGATACTACCATAATAAGAGAGACGTCTACTACAAAGTCTAATACCTCTACGTCACCGCTCTCATCCATTGAGCCTCGACCATACAGACTCATCTCATTTACCTTAGACCCCTCATCTATTAGCCTCAGCCTCGAAGATTGACGGGTATGCATTATACCCTACAGGAGAAGAGGCACACAATTAGTTCGATATATTCGACTATTACATTTCGATAACTTATTTTCCCTACCCCTTCCAAACATCATCAGCCCACAGTCAAATGTTCGATACCCATCCCAGTTACACCCTCAATAACCTTATATTCCAAATGGGCTAGACCTGCAGCCACATGGGTTACCCCTTTTATCTTGGTCATATCATCACAAATATAAACCCTAGCGGTCTCCACCCTACTGTGTAAACCACATACAGAAATAGAAGACAAAACAGCAAGGCGGAAGTTAGATGACATACCTGTTTGAATGACTCTGATCTCTTAGCAAGAATCTTGTGTTCTCCTCTCTCAGTAACAACCAAGATCTACCGGAATAATGGCATATACTCTCATTCTCTATCTCTCTAGTTTTTTCTATGATTGGGTAACTGGGAACGGTAACGTTGTTCTTACCCCTATATATACCTCCTCAAAATTATAAAAAACCGCATCAATTTCAAAAACTGCCATCATTACCACTCCGCTACTCCCTCTACTTTTTGGCTGAGGTGTGTTTTGATGTTTTTACCCTCAACTACTCCCACGTGCGCCTCCCACGACCACATTTAAACAATTTTATATTATCCGAGTCAAACCCTCTAGTACCTTGCCCGAAGTTGTTACGTTAAGTTTATACGTCATATCCACCATTTTCCATATCCCAAGGAAATGTTATGATAACCTGCAGGGTACTCTGCCCTAGGAACAGTACCGCCTTTAATATGCCAGCTGTTTGGGCTATCAGGTTTTGCAGTTGAAGCCATCTATCTTCGACACAAGGAAATTTCCAAACTGCTCCTGGTTCCGCCTACGAACTATCGTCTATACTTTATGTCGAACATTCATCCATACAGACCTGATATTCAATACATCGGTCTAAATATTTTGATTATTTGATTTTATCTCAGTTGGTTACAGTTTTCAAATCATCATTCCTACAAGCTCGACAATCGGCAAGTTATCATCGCGCTTAATTACCACCGTTTATTATGTGGGTCACAGTTATACACAAATAGTACAATATCACACCTCGACAATTATTTTAATACATTTCATTTCATTCGCGCAACTTCCCTTACACCAATTAAAAAAAATAGCAAACAACATCAGCAAAAAACTAAAAGCCTTCTACACCATAACCAAGAAGCCCTTATTTGTAGACAGGGGAATTCTTGCAGACCCCAGCCTCCTCATCAACTCGATCTTCTTCAGTTATCAAATCTTCAGCCAGACACTGTAGGAAGTAGAATCGGTTACTCACCAATAGATTCATCCATTGCCGCGCCTTCCACTAATGAGCATACGGCTTCCCAGAGATCGGCTCTTCTAACTCTAGTTCTACCAAATCAGGCATCACCCAGTCTAACTTATGGTCCCCGAAGAATTTCTCAATATGTTCATGCGTCTTCCCCTCTACTCGGCGCTCCCTGGCTTCCATGCTCTTCTGATATCGTGTGTTAGGAGTTGTGTCCATAGTTCGAATAGTAGGAGAAGAAGATGCAGATACTTTACTCAGAGAAGACAGTGCAGATGTTTCAAGCTCTCCTAGCACCCTCTACGTATACTTGAAGGCAGCATCATTAAACACCCTCCTTAATCACAGCCCGTATTAATCACAGTCTTCAATTACCTTTCCTCAGAATTGCAATAGTCAAACCTTTTAACTTCCCAGACCCAACCATTTTCTCAGCATGCATACTCAACACCAATTTCCAAGGTCTTGTAGTTGACACATTCCGAACCATCGACACCCCTCTACACTCGATCACAACATTTTCTACTTCAAGAATTCGGGGTCACTTATTCACTCCAAGGTCAATATGTTAACCTATATCTTTGATCAATACATTATCGTACATCGTGTAACTTTCCCCAAGTAAATTACCCCTCCATTTTTTACCCTTTGTTCGAAGACCAAATTTCGATCCCGCACCCACAATAAATTTGTTTATCATACTTGTCAAAAAAATACACTTTCATTAAACTATTCTTCCATTACGAAGCTTTGACAGTACAAAAAAAAAAGAGGAAGTAACAGACATACAACACCATCATAACAAAAAGAAAACACACACCACCACCACCCTGCCACCACCTAGTGAAGAATCCCCCCTATTTGTAGATAGGGCAGTTCTTCTTGTACAGCCCTGGCTCATCCTCCAGCAACTGGTACTCCTTCTTCACTATACGTTCGGTTAAGCTCTGTAGAAAATAATACCGGCTGTCGGTAGCTTGGAACGACCATTGCAAGACATCCCCCCCCCATATACAAGTATGCATACGGTTGCCCATTGATCAGCTCCCCTGGCACCAACTCGAGCAGGTCTGGCATGACCCAGCTAAGCCCCCTATCACAAAAAAACCTTATCTTCAGTTCTGTCGCCTTGCATCCTATCCGACAGTCCCTTTTTTCCTTCCTCCTTTGGTGTCGGGTATTGGGTGTGGTTTCCATGTTGAGTTCTACAGAAGAAGAAGAAGAAGAAGAAGAAGAAGAAGAAGAAGAAGAAAGTATGCAGAGTTACCCCTTCATAACCCATATTTATACCTCCATTAACCTCATTTATTACATCGTAATCACCACTACCTCTTAATTACCCCCCTCGGAATTGCCACATTCAACAGTCAACCCTCAACCCTTCAACTTCTAATGCTTAACTAAATTTCTCAGCACGTGCCCTCTACATCAGTTTCCAAGGCCCCTACTAAGAGGGGGCAAATCTAGCAGCCTACATGATAACTCAAAGCCTACATGATAACTCGAAGCCTAGTATGTCAATAATCAAGCCCACGAAACCTTCTGAGACTATTCAAATACTCGAAGGAAACATCAAACCATAAATACTTCAACCATAGGCACACATGGTCGAAGGGGAATATGTCAAGCAGCCAGCTCACCAGACATAATAGTAGAACATGCAGCACGACAACTACGGTACCAGATCCAATAACTACAGTGTCAGAGCCAATAGCTATAGTATTGGACTCGACAAATTGTAGCGTCAGAAATGACTTCGGTTACAAGTTAGTTATCCCTGGAGGATACACATATATCTGGACCTCCCATGGTGACTCAGCCCATCCTATGTTCTATAAATAGGAGAGGAGGAACTGTGAAGAGGGTAGAAATCTCCCCAACAAGGCTTTCAAGTTTACCTTCGAATACCCTATAAACCACCCTATACTCGATACTTTGACTACTCGATATTTATAACATTACTCTTAAAAATCCTCATCAGAGGTCGTGGAGTGACCCATTCAAGGCCTCCATGCAAGTGTGTTTTCAGTAAGTTAGTTCTTATTATTATTGATTATACGCTTGAACCCCCTGGTTGAGGATAAACTTCATGGTGTAAGAGTCAACTTCACCTCTCATGAAGTTAGGCCTCTACAGTAGTAGAGATATCCTAATATAGCTGAGCCAAAGTTTATCATAGGTCCTTTGTTCTCTTTGAGGAGAATTGAACCCAACAACTCTAGTCGAGCCCAACTCTGAGAGTTCTCAGATAAGACACCTTTAAGTACAATAATAGAAATACTCGAAAGATTGCATCAGCATTAGCGGGATCTTTGATGTTTACTTTAGTATGGTCAAGGTACATCCGGAGGTGAGAAAAACATGTACAACCCTTTCCATAATCTTAGAGGCCATATTGGGAAAAAATCTAATAGTGTTACCGTATTCCGTATATGAATCATCCAATACCATCAGCTTTCCTCTCCTGATATTTATCCTGGTATGCACCGTAAAATCTCTAGGAGTAATTCATAGCTCTCTACAAGATAGGTAAAATGTATGAGTGGTTGCCCACCAACGCTCAACCATCCATACTATTACTTGGTTATCTCCATTCTTAACTTTACAATCAAATAAACTTATCAAATTGGTGGCCTTTAATCTTTTCTTTAAGTGAGGTATCTCAATAAGTATAAAGTATATTTAACAGAGTTTGACTAAAACCGATTGACATTTAAATCGCATTGGAGCCTACAACGACATTAATAAACACAAATAAGAATATCTAAATTAAATTCCACCAGAAGTAAATACTTTGTAAAACTAATAATTTTAAAACCAATAATTACTAAATTATATTGTTTGAACTTGCCGGTGTAGTACCAACTGATGTGAAAAAATGGCACTTCCCATCCGATTGTGCGAGTCATCGAAAGCCACGTGGTTCATAATTTTATGGAAGAAATGGAGGTAATTTAATGGAGATATTGAGTTCTTCATAAATGATTTTTGCTTCTTGCCCGATAAAAATCGCATTTAGGTTGGTTAACCTTCAATTTCATCAGACTTGAATTTCGGCTCCTCATCGCCAGTTCCATTGTATTTTTCCTCCTCTAACGACATCGTCAAATCTTGTATGAAAGTTAAAAGAAATAATTAAAAGCGTTTCACAAATATAATTCTTCATAATCATAAGATAGTTCAATGGTTATAAACAACTCATCATAATTTTACAATTCTATCGCAAAATAGTTTCACTTAAACAAGCCCCATAATTCCCAATAAACAACAATAACACAAGAAATTTTCATTATATCAACAGCACATTTTCAATCATGCATATAACCACATATTTATACCTTCTTAACAGTGACAATAATTTAAGCAAGGTTAAAGCATTTTTAATTTAGCATATATACCTCATATTTATTTGTAATCATGCATATATACTAAGATTCTCACAAATAACAACAACATTTATTTTCATCTAATAACTTGGAATAATATTAAATACAAACCCATTTCATCCAAGGTATTGAATAACTTGAAATTGGTTAAATGACATGATGATCAAACTAAAACCCAATTTCATCTAAACCATTAATTAAACTTAATAAAGATGGCTTTCAGTTCATACAAATACGAAAAATGGAGGATCATATTGATCTCTGGGAGATGGTTTTGGATTTGTAAATCGAATTGTGTGATACAATGGATCTCTGGGAGATGGAAGCTACATCAGGGGTGAGAACATTGAATAAGGAAACTCCTCCCTCTTTTGCTGGTCTTTTCAAACCAAAATCGATGGATATTTGTTCACTCCTAATGCCTGGGATGCGAAGAGAATTTCCCACGATTAAGATTCCTAAAAATGGAGTTAAGAGGGTGGCTAATAGGTTTAAGTTTAGTCTCATTGGTAGACTTGATCTACTGAAAAAAAATTAGCAATTGCAAGAGATGTAGCATTGACTCTGTGGAAAATCAAAGGTACATGTCAATTTATCCCCTTGGGGAAAGTTTTCTTTACAATTTTACTCGATAATGAAGATGAAAAATTTCATATATGGAGAGGTGGACCTTGGCATATTGACAATCAATTATTGAGGGTAATTCCTTGGGTACCAAATTTTGATGTTTTGAAGCAAAAGAATTCAAATGCTATGGTATGGGTTAAATTTCCTGGACTGCCAAATTTGTATTGGGTGAAAGATATACTCATGTCTATGGTTAAAACCATAGGCAACCCTGTACAAGTAAATGAAAGTACATTAAGAAGGAACACTGGGCTTTATGTAAGTGTCCTTGTGGATGTAGATTTATCTCTGTCGATTCCCACAAAGATCTTTGTTGAAAAATAAAACTATGAGTTTGTTCAAGAAGTTATTTTGGGGAGAACCCCTAAAGTTTGCTCCCACTGCAAGGTGGTTGGACACATTATATCTGAGTGTAGGGATGTTAGAAAGGAAATCTAAGTTGAAGCGGTAACCATAAAAGAAGGGGAGGGAGATCCTAAGAAGAAGAGAAGGAATAGGAAATGCAAGAAGGATGGCCATACAAAAGAGCAAACTAAGGAGCAAGATAAGGCTGGTGACAAACAAAAAGGAGTGTTGGTGGATAATACACCTAACAGTAAGGAGGTTGAAGCCCCAACCATGATCAAGCAAAAAACTAGCAAAGGAGCTGTGAAGACTTGGATAACACCATTGTCAGAATGAGGCGTAATAGCAGTGATGCCAATCTCACAAGAACCAATCTTTTTAACTCAAAAAATAATATTGTGCCCTTTTCTTGGGAAGGGGAACTGGGAAGTGAAATTGCTAGAGAGGCAAGTATCGTTAAGAAAACTTGGGCAGATATGGTGGAAGAAGCAGACAGTAATAATAACAATATAGGAGTGGAGGTTGGAAAGTGCAACTTTAAAGGTATGAATGAAGAATTTGAAGAATGGCCTGATGAGAGTATTAATGGAGAAGATGCTCTTTGTAACTTACAAGACATGGATCTGGAGAATGAATGGACAACAGTAAGGAACAGGAGAATATATGAGACATTTCAAATCTAAGGTCTCAAATGTTCCAATGATAAAGAAGAATACAAGGAGGCAACAATAATGGTTGAGATGATTAGGGCTCTTAGCTGAAATTGTAGAGGAGTTGGAAACAAAGATACTTACAACACTCTTAGAGGTATGATCAAGAAATACAAACCTACCATTTTATGTATTATTGAACCTAAAATTTTGCCATCAAGCAAAAGATAAGGAATTTAGGGATCTCATTCATGGCTGCTGTCGCAATTTATTGTGAAAATGGTGGTAAAATCCCTAATATATGGATCTTCTAGGGGGAAAATCTAGACAAGCCTACTGCATTAGCTAAATCCCCCTAGCAGATCACCATTTTAATTAAGATTGTTTCTATCTCTTTTATTCATTCCCACTGTTCTGACATAACTCGTAGGAAATTGTGGGATGATCTTCTAATTATTGGGACTACTAATCTTCCTTAGCTTGTACCTAGAGATCTCAATGCAATCCTTTGAGGTGAAAAGAAAAGTACTGGAAGAGGGGTAAGATGGAATGCTTCCGCTAAATTTTAGGATTTTATTACTAATACAAACCTGATTGAAGTTCCTTATCTGGGGCTAGTTTCACTTGAAGTAATTGCCAAAGGGGTAAGAATAGAATCTTATGCAAGCTGGACATAATGCTTATGAACAAAGCTTGGATGGATATGCATTGTGATTGGAAGTACAAGGTGTTGGCAAAGACTAGTTCTAACCATGCTCCTTTAATGGGATGGGATACGAGCTGCCCAAGAATAGTAAATGTCCCTTTCCGATTCTATAAAATGTGGATCAACCATGAAGAATTTCTTGAAACTGTGAAGATGAGCTGGGAGCAAGAATTACAAGGGAATCCTCTTATTGTTCTCAGTAAAAATTTAAAAAAACTGAAGGTAGATCTAAAAAATTGGAGCATAAATGTTTTTGGAAATAGTAAAAATGTCATTTCTAATCTCAACTACAAGAATGAAAAATTGGAAATACAACAAGAAGATAATGTGGAGAATGATGGGATTGTTGTTGCCCTAAACCAGGCTAAAAGGCAGGTTATTAAAGCTCAGAAGAATGAAGAGGATCTTTGGAAGCAAAAATCTAGGGTGAAGTGGCTAGAGTCTAGAGATAGAAACAATGTTTATTTTCATACCATGGCCAAGCTAAAAAGAACCAAGAGTATGATTCAAAGCATTAAAAATAAGGATGCAGCAATTCTGGAAAACCAGGTAGACATAAAGACCTACATAGTAAAGTACTATACTAAAAAGTATGCTTTCCGGCCTACCAATAGAGATGAAGAACTGTTAAATCTGGTTGCACAAGTCAGCTCAGATGAAGAAAACCAAAGTCTTACAGCCATAACAGATATGCAGGAGATCAAGGAAGTGGTGTTTAGCTTAAACCCTGATAGTTCACCAGGTCCAGATGGCTTTTTAGGGGGGTTTTTTAGCACTGCTGGGACATAATTGGAGCTTAGGTTTTTGGGGCAATCAGATCATTCTTCTTGGATTCTACAGTGCCTATGGGCCTCAATTCTAACTTGACTATTCTCATTCCCAAGATTAAAAATGCCACTGAGTTAAAGCAGTACAGGCCCATTTGTATGGGAAACTTTGTGATAAGGATTTTATCCAAATTACTCACCGTGAGACTAAAAAATATTGTTAAGAGAATTGTCTCAAAAGAACAATGTGCTTTCATACAAGGGAGGGATATTCAAAGCAATGTGGGCCTTGCTTTTGAACTTATAAATGAGTTGGGGAAAAAAAGACATGGAGGGAATGTTGGTATTAAACTAGATATTACTCAAGCTTGTGATACCCTTAGCTGGAAGTTCCTATTGGCAGTTGCCAGAAGAATGAGATTTGTTCCCAAGTTCTGCAGATGGATTCAATTTCTCCTAACAAGTGGCTTTATTTCTATTTTACTAAATGGGGGACCAACAGGTTTCCTTAAAATTGGGAGGGGGCTTAGGCAGGAGGATCCTATATCACCCATTCTTTTTGCACTAGCAGAAGATACTTTGAGTAAAAGGCTAAATAATTTGGATACAAGAGGCTGTGTTAGGCATATGGTTGCTACTAAGGGAGTGACAATACCTTCTCACTTACTTTTTGCAAATGACATTTTCATCCTTGTGAATGGTCATTTAAGAGGTTTGAAACTCCTCTAGAAATGGCTAGAGATATATCAAAATGCTACATAGCAGATATTCAGTAACTCCAAAAGCAAACTTTTTCTGGATGCCATGAAGACTGAAAAGAAAGAGAAAATAAAAGGAGTGTTTGGGTTTAGTGAGGGGCTTTATCCAAAAAAATATCTGGGGATTCCAATCATTCAAGAAAGAGTGACTAAGGCAACAATCAGACCTCTGATTGAGAAGAAAAATAAAAGAGCCAATGGGTAGGCAGGTAGCTTGCTTTCTATTTAAGGTAGAGTTGTGCTTGTTAAATCAGTGTTTAGCAGCCTCTCAATCTACAATATGGGGGTGTACAAGTGGTCAATGTCCATAATTAACGAAGGGGAAAGAATACTCATAACTTTCCTATGGTCAGGTAATTCAAATGGTAGAAAAGCTTGTATGGTTGGATGGAATAAAACCTATAAACCTAGGAGAGAAGGAAGCATTGATATTAGAAGTATGAAGGAAGTAAATTTCTCTTTCCTTATGAAACTAGCATAGAATTTCCTTAATGAGCATAATGATTGGTCAAAATTTATGAGAGCTATGTTTACTACCAAAGCCGGCAACAAAGTATTCTCTACTCAAGGCTCCTCAGTCTGGGCAGGGGTTAGATAGGCTATCACAAAAGTTTAACAAAGATGTGGGTGGATTATTGGGGATGAGAATGACATTGATCTTTGGAGGGACAATTGGTGTCATCAACTCTCTCTCAAAGGCCTTATCAACTCTAATTCTCTCCCATGGAGAAGTATAAAATCAAAGTTGAGTAGCATTATTTTTTATGGCCAGTGGAGGGTACCTAGTAACCTGGCAGAGATTCTGCAAAGACTAAACATTGACATCTCTTGTATAACCATTTGCTGTGGCAAACCGGATACGAAAATTTGGAAACCCGACATCCAAGGCAAATTTTTTTGTCAAAAGTGATTTCCAAGAGATAAGAAACAAAGGGCAGGCTTGCTGGTGGAGTAAATGTTTATACAAGAAAATTATTCCTTGGAGATTGCGTATGTAGAGCTGGAGGCTCTTACATAACTACCTTCCTATAGATGACAACATTAAGAAGAAGAGTATTGTGGTTGTTTCTATGTACTGTTTGTGCAAGGATGTTGAAGACTCTACAGATCATCTTATTTGGAAATGTAACTCTACTAAGCCACTTTGTAGTTGGATTTCTCAGCTCTTCAAAATCCATCTTACAGAATGGAATCTTTACAGTATTCTAAAGGCAATGGATAAGTTGAGTTCATACTTGAAGGATCTCTGGCTAGGGGATATCTGGGGAGGGTCAAATCTTATCTGGAAAACAAGGAATGAGTATTTACATGATGAAGCAATTATAAAGATTGTAAAAGAAAAAAATTAAATGGCTGTTTAGAATTCAGGAAACTGCCTTTATGTCTAAAGCTGTTATGGACAACAATCAGAGGGACCTGAGTGAGAATTATCCATAGTCTCAGAGTTCCTTGCCATCCTAGAAAAGGCTTGATTATTAGATCATGTTTTTGGGTTCTGTCTGAGGAGGGTAAGGTTAAGATTAACACAGATGGGGCATCCAAGGGCAACCCTGGTAAGGAAGGTGTTGGATTCATCATTAGAAATAGTATTGGGATTGTTCTCATGACAATGGCTATTGGGCTTGGTACTATGACAAGCTTCATGGAAAAAATGTACTACTCTAGCTCAGGAATTGGCTAGTACTGCTTCTAATGGATAGGAAATAGCATGGCTGAAATCAGACTCTTCAACTGCCATTGCTGCTCTCAGCAATGATATTATTCCTTAGACTCTTGAAAACATATGGAAGGATGCAAAGAAAAAGATGACTAAAATCAAAATCACCAGAACATGGAGGGAAGCAAACTTTAGCTCAGACAAACTTGCAAAAAGAGGTACAATGCTACCTGATGGCATAATAGAATCAAATGTTGGGAAGCCCCAATATCTGTATAAGATAGAGGTTCCTATGTGTGAATATTATAGGTTTTGTTAATGTGGGAGTGTGAATTTGATTATTCACCCACCCCATTTGTTTGGCCTTACCTTATAAAATTTTCTTCTTATTGAGCAAATAAATAAAAATCAAAGATGGCTTTCTTGCTAATTGCCACAATTTTGAGGTAGATGAAGATAGTGGGAGTACCTATGATGAATCTCAGTGAGTATATCTCAAATCATGTTTATTACAAATATTGTGATAAAAAAATCTATGATTTAGGGTTATAATAGTACATAATTAATAATTCTACAATTAGAGCTTCTAACCTATTTGAGAGAGAGAGAGAGAGAGATTAGCTCGTAATTTACAACTTTTCTTTGGGGTCTCAATGAGTATAATAGATTTTAGATAGAGAATGAAAGATAGGGAGAAAGAGGAATGAGGTTTTGGGTTTTTCATTTTGGTTAAGTGTTGAGAAGAGAGGAAGACAGATTCGAGTCAGAAGCTCAGCCTATTGGGTACCTAATTTATATATATATATATATATATATAGGCGCCCAAATGTTATGCACCTATTTGAAAATTTTAAAAATCCAACTGAGGTACTATTGGAAGAAATTGAACCTCACTCACTTAGATTTTGTTTTTTTTCAACCAAATGAGTGAGGTACTTTAGGAGATGCTCTCACAAGTAGCATTACTACAAGGATTCTAATCCTAATTTTTATTTATTAATTAGATCCCTTAGGGTTCGCGTAATAGTCCACAAATAACACGAAACCATGCAAGCTGACACAAGGACGACTGGCTCATGCCAACCTCGAAGCCCATGTGTAGGTGAAATTTGAACCCTTACCTTCCGGTAGTTTTTTACACCATCACAGTAACGGCCTCTTACACCAAATATACCTGTGACACAATTAATAATAAATAATATAAATTGACACATGTGTTTAGCGTGGAAACCTCTTAGTAGAAAAAAAAAACCATGACCTCAGCTTGAGGATTTAGTGAAAATTGACTTTATTGTTTGAGATCGAATTATCTTGATTACAATTTATGATCTTTTAGCCATAAAAATATGGTCCCTTTCACCTTTGTATCTTATTCCTTTTATAGACCTCATCCTCAGTTCGTTTTTATGTGTTAGCACGTTCACTTAGAATGGGGGGGAGTGGGAGTTATTCCTATAACTACTAGTTCATGGGAGACAAGTATCCTAGATTCATTCTTTGTATTTAGAGTCTTGAACTACGATCTTCTTCAGTTCGTGGTCCAGGTATTATTGCTGATAGGTTGTATGTCATGTATATATTGCGTGAGTCTGGCATGGTACTAGTTCATTGTTTCTCAGCTCGAGGGACAGGTCCTTTCAATTGCCTCCTCTCAACTAAAGGTACTAGTATCTTACGTTAAGAAGTTCTCACTCAAACTTGGTATATGAAATTTGAATAGTTTATCTCATAAATGAAATGATGGATTTGCTTATGTAGATTTTTCTATCTTGGAATTGCAATGCACTGTTAGGGACTGAACTATTGTAATAATGTGACTACTGTATTTGGCTTTTGAGTTTCCGAGAAACTATTTCTTTTAACGATGTGTGCAATGGAATTCCTCAACAGCATTGAATATGATCCATGCTATAAGTACTACTGCTGCTGTACTGACAGTTATTTTTCTCCAAGTACTCTTATCATCTTAATTGTTCTGCAAGTAATCCTTTTCTTAGATTCTTCTGTAAGTAACAAGGGTAACCACAAGATGGCAATCATATGAAGCTAGAGTTCTTTCGAAAGTGTAAGAACTTCAGTTTTGGTATTTTGGGACCAAGTCCCTTGACATTTCAACTTCCATTCCCGTCCGTCCAACCTGCCAAGGTATGAGGTACGAGGAGGTAGACGAAGCTGATAAGGACTAGTACCAAATGGTTCGTTCCACTACATGGTGATAAGTAGACAGTGGCGCAGGGAAAGTCTTCGTCTCCTTGCATAGCAAGCCATTATGGATGATGATGAGGCTGCCGACGTCCATGCAAGGAAGTCATGCTATTGTTATGCCTGTGATTGGTTTTCTTATAAACCAATATTTTTGTATTCTGTATTTTTTATTTTTTTAAGCATTGTACCCTATTTTTGTTATTTTGGAGAAAATAAAAAAAAATTTCTATAATTTTAAGTGTAAAAACCCACTGAACTTTATCATATGCCATTATAATGTGCAAAAAATTGTGTATCAAACTGTAAAAAATTGCAAAATCGTATGATAAAAATAATAATATATTAACCGAGCTGAAGTCGAGAGATAAATATCTTTGTTGTTAGGGTGGATAACTATGATAGCTGGGAGGGTTATCAAGTAGTATCTTCATGGCGTACAAAATGGGATTTCTTTGAATCATACTCTGTATCTATAAATGCAGGGAGTAGATCAAAGTATTAAATCAGTGAACATAGTGAGGACTCGTTCTAAGAGAGTTTGCCATACGGTTGAGGGCCATTTGGCAATAAAGAAAGTAGAAGTTTGTGAATAGCTGTTTGGACAGCACGGGTATGATGTTGAGCTACCTGTATTTGTGTTGCAACTCGAAGGATTGAGTACAAAGAAAAGAGATATCGAGCTGGATTGACATTTCTGGAGTGATGTTCTTCATGACAAGATTAACAATCCTGAAGCTTGAAAAATTTGTGTAAGAGAGATTGCTTTGGATGAGATAGCTGATGAGGATAAGATGATTGTTTGTAGTGAGGTGATCAGATGTGGTACTGTAGGTCATTTGGGATGATTTAGATGTAATTATTTTTGAGAGCTCGTTTTTATTTTAGGTCGAAATTTTGTAATGGGATTTATATAAAAATAAAATATGTTGTTTGACTTTGCGTATTTATCTCCATCTATTGTGGATTATGTTTGGATATTTTAAATTTGAATTTGCGCGAGCATTAGTATTGTCATTGATTTAAGTATAAATAAATTTGGTTTGTTATTGAGATCTTAGTATCAGTAGTTCGAGAAAAAGGATTAGAATTTGTAGTTCCAATATATTGTACAGTGAGTATTATTTTAATGGATGTAGAAAGATCTTAGAGGTGGAGGATTAGGAGAGAGAGAGAGATAGTTGTATTTAATGATAGGCATGGTGGTAATGATGAAAGAGTGTATCTCCCCAAAAGGCATAAGTGGACTTATAAGAGAAGTGGAAAAGATGTCTCGATCGAAAAGCTTAGGGCGGCTTACCTGAGTTTCCATAACTATTAGCGGTTAAAATTTTTTTATAAATACTTGCTCCCTCTCTTCTTCAAAATTTTTAGAGAATACAGAGAGAGGAATATCTAGAGAAAGAGAAAATTGTTTATAGAGATCTAGATGAGAAAAACTTAGTATTCAGAGGGAAGAAAAAATTATTCTTAAGGAGGAGGATAATCTACTGTTATTGGGGCCTGTTGTGAAAGAGGAAGCGTTTGCTGGGCCAAATTTGACCTCAGCCATTGAAGGTTAGTGGTGTTTGTATGATTTCTGTACTTCTGGGAGGATTTGATTGTTGTTATGCTATTTTGATGATTTTCTTCTTTTTTCTTTTGAATTTTGAATGTTAACTATATTAAGAAATTATTTATACTATATTGTAAAAAATGAGTACTGTGGAAACAAAAGAAAATTTTCTCCTTGATTTTTTTTATTTTTTTTATTTGACCAAACGAATCAGGGAAAATATAGAATTTAATTGAAATACTTGGCCCTCTATGTAGGTATTGATGCATGCGAAAGATTTAGTAAATAGACTTCCTTCTGTTTCGAGCTCTTCATTCGAGATCAATCCTTCCACCTCAGGTCGCTCTATTACTGGGAAGAATGTAGGGCCTGATTGTGCAAACTCTATGGGGGGTGAGCTTAGAAATAGTAGATAGAATGATGTAGTTTTGTCTGTCGAGGAGGAGGAAGTCAATTCGGAGCGGAATGGAGATGAGCAGGTTAAATTTCTTGATTTATCTGGTATACTGCATAGGTGTCTTGAAGGTGTAGATATTTGGAGAGAGTTTTGTAACTTGAAAAGTTTTGTAAAGGGAGTATGGGGAGGTCTGATGGAGTATGGGGTAGGTCATTTAGGGAGTATTTTGAAGAAAATGGAGATAGCTCTTTTTTCATGTTGCCTGATTTGGAGTTCAAAAAAAATCATAGGGGTAACCCTGACTCTGTTTCCCTTGAGTATTTCAATGGGGATGGGTCAAAGGACCTTGAGGATGGTTTTTTGTGCAATCTTGCCCAGTTCTAATATAGGTTAACCTTTCCTTTGAGCAATGTTCCAAAGGGTATTAGGAATGGGGTTAATGCTTATCCTGCTAAGATGAATGGTAAAATGTATTATAATAGCCTAATTTTGGAGCTCAAAATAGCTCAAAATTAGATCTTACACCAAATCTACCTATGACAAGAATTAGTATAATTCAATAAATAACACAGGTGATTTAGTGTAGAAAACCTTTGAATAGGTAAAAATCCACGACCTCAACTTGAGGATTTAGTAACTGCAACAACTTTCATTGCTTGAGGCTCATATCTTATTACAAGTGATCTCTTGAGTTAGAAATACTTGATTTTGAAGGATAAAATTTTTTGGTTCTTTCTCCTCTAGAACTCATCATTTATATAGACTTTAGTCTCAGTTTGTTATCGTTTAGAAGCACATTCACCTAAAAATGGGCCAAGTGGTAGTTGAATGTATAACTGCTAGTTCGTGGGAGATAGGTGTATTTGACTTCTTCATATTTTCTGTAGTATTCGATCCACATTCCTTATCAGTTCGTGGTCTAGGTGTCAGTGCTGATTGTATATATCACTTGTATAATGCGTGAGTCTGGTATTGAGGTAGTTCGAGTTTTGACTAGGTCGAGGGATAGGTCCCTACATGTATGAGGTTATATCTATTTGTGAAGCGTTGAATGAAAAGTGGTTTATTGAGGGGATAGAGAAAAGGTTAACTGCCTTTGATGTGCTAAAATTTTATAATGTGAAGTTTTTCGGTGCCACCAGGGCTATTTATTTCTCATCTATCTCTTCTCAACCTCTTTTCTTTGACTCAGACTCTGCGGGGAAAGTTTGGAATGATAATCTATTATAGGTGAGAGGGGAGTGCTTATAGCGAGCTGATGAGGTTACATTAGCTCTTTCGTATAAATCCTTTTAAGGAATGTAAGTAGATCTACTAACTTTGACCTGAATATATAATTTGTGTCATGTGTATTGATAATGTACTGTTTGGTATACAGATCCTCAGTATATTGTGAGGAAAGAAGAATCATTGATTGATATAGTAGCTCAAGAAGAAACCGAGCTTGAAGTGGTGTTGGGTGAGCTTAAGATAAGAAGGACTAAGAGAGTCAATAACAAATTTTACAAGGTTCATAAAGATCAAGCCAAGAGAAAAATGGTTGGCACAAGCTCAACTTCAGGGGCCCTTCCCATTGATGTGCCTGAGCTCCCAAAAGTGGAACCAATGGCGTTTAAGCCACGGCCCTATAGTGAGCGGTTCGATTGGCACTAATTATATGGTACCTAAGAGGAGAAGCAGGAAAACCATCGTTTCATTCGCTAGAGTTGGCGCAGATTTAAAGTTGGCAACTGGCTCTATGAGGAAGATATTAATAGGAAACTCTCCACCTACTATTGGGAATGAGCCGAGAAAGGCCGTGGTGGAAACAAGGAAAGGTGATGAGATTCTCACCCAGGAAGGGAGGTTTAGGGTTGTTGCACTGGCCGGTCCTGTTGAAGTGCAATCCGCATTAGAACTCGAGATTTTGAGGGTAACTCTTATTTTTGTTTTTAACTTAACATTATATATGATGTATACAGGTTTCCCAAGCTTTGAAAGGCCTCTGCCTTGGTTTGAGGGAAGGGACTGCAAAGTAGGAAAGGACTTGAAAAAAGAGCCAAGTCAAAAGAGGAGAAGATCTGCTCGATTGCGGAGGTTAAGGTTTTAAGGGCATCCTTTTAGGAAATAGTGGACAAGCTCAGAAGATAATCCACACAAGAGATCATGCAACTGACTTCTATTTAGGACAGCTTTGCCCAACGACTGCAGGATGATGGTTATGTTGAGGTCGAAGTGATAGCTATCATGGAAGGACAATTTGCGGATGTCCCAGGGATATATGGAGAGGTGCAGACTGAAGCAGGGAGGACTCAACCTCAAGAGGTTGTTTCATGGCTGGGAAATGTCACCACAACTACGTAGGCCAACAACCAGGAAGGGGGAGACCGAGAGCAGGTAGCTTAAGATATTTGTTATAAAGTTGGTAGATCCACTTTGTCATTGTGGGAGGCAAACATTTGTAGTGTAATTTTTTTTTAGTAATGTATTTGGAACTTGTTAATGTTGCTTTGATATGAAAATTGCTATGTATGAATCTAATGAACTTCACCTCAAAATTGAGGATTTTAAAGAAAGAGCTTGCTAAGGAGAAAATGCTTCATACGCAACAACTCACATAATCAGAGGCACTGAGGCTCAGGTTATAAAATATAAAGAAATTAGTTAAGATCACTGGAGAGATTTATGTTCACCTTGTTTAGGATGAGCTAAAGATAAAATCGAGAAGGACGAGGTAGTTAGGAAAGATAGGAATAGGTACTTGAAAATTTGACCTTTCCTTCCTAGTGGCATTAGAGAAAATACCCCAGACGTAACCAAAGGCCTCATGATGTTAACCATCAATTTAGAAGTAGAAATAGACAGTGAGAGAGGGTTAAAGGAAACATACATTAAAGTTTTAAAAGATCGAGGTATTTTTCCAGATCCTGAGTACATAGGGCGCCTGGCCACAAGAGCGAGAAACCTACATAGCTTAAAAGCTAAAGAAGTATCAGCTAGTGCTGGTATGTTAATGATATATTTATAATATAATATTATGGAACATATGTGAGTGAGATGATGTATGATTGTTTAAATGAGAAATATATTTATCATTTAACTTTGGAAAAAATATTTAGAAATGGTGATTTGTTGTGCAGGTCGAGCTAAAAAATGTGCATCGTCGTCAAAAGACGCTTTCCAAACTAAATGAAAAATTGAATGTCGATTTAAACCAGATTCATGATTCATTGGAAAATACTGTTAAACTAAATATAAAAATGAAAGTAAAAATGGTTGAGTTATAGGGTTCGATGAAGCACCTTACTGAGCTAGCATAGAAAAAGGAAATTAAGTTGTTGAGTGTGCAAGATAATGTGGAAAAGTTGAGTAGCCTTTTAAAGAAAAAGGAGGATAATATTGTGAATGCTCAAAGTTATATAAATAAGCTCGTTGGACGAGTACAGAAATTGGAGGCCGAACTATTAACTGCTCGGGGTAATTAGAATGAGTTGGTAGAAAGATTGAATAAGAAACATAGTGATGTTATATGTGCTCAAGATCGTATCAAAAGTTTAGAGTTGGATTTGGTATTTGTTCGAGTTGCCGAAAGGAAGTTAAATAAGCAACTTAGAGATAGTGAAGAACTTTTGAATAATGCTCGAATTAGTGAAAGGAATTTGAATGAAGTTATAAAGAAAAAGGAGATGGAGTTGTTGTTGTCACAAAGTGAAGTACAAAAGTTAACCGACGATAAAGAATAGAGCCAGCTTAAAAGGGGTAAATCTCTGGATTCATTAAAGGAATTGAATGGACTTGTAGCAGATTTAGAGGGGAGCTTCAAGCGAGAAAAATTCATTGCACGAAGATTGGCAAACATTATCAGCTTATACATAGGAATTTTACAAAACTAGCTACATCAAATAGAGACAGACTTGTTATGGCTACGGTACATACGATGGAGATAACGACAGTTATGGAATATTTTATGAGGGAAATGAAGAGGCTCGAGGAGAAAAGGGATGTGCTGCATGATTGTTTGATACTAAAGGGTTGTATCTGTAAGATTGGCATATATCGTAGTAACTGTTTAAATCGTATGGAAACCGATATTGGCCCCATTTCGAAGGAACGGGTAGAACTAGGTAGAAAGATAGTTGTTACGAGAGTAGAAGAATATTTGTCAACTCAAGCTCTGGAAGTTAGGGAAAGTTCGTCTAGTATTTGTATTTCTGTATTTGTATTGCCCAAAGATCCCGATATAAAGAAACTTTGAAGTATCTGTATTTCTGTAATGGTAGAGTTTGAATATGTTAAAGCTAGTTTGACATTTTGTTTAAACTATTCAAAATTGAGTATACTTGTATGTGTATATATGTATGTAGATAAAAGTATGCAGTTATGTGGGGAAATTCTTAGAAAGTTTTTATTGGAGAGAAAAGAATGTACATAGTGTTTGAGTCTCACTTTTTGAATGTAAAGAACAATACTAAATATATCTTGTGCTTAGAAAAATAGGGAGTTAACGATAGTATTTCTTCAACCTTCTAATGTTCTAAGGGTTTGGTATCCTAATGTCATCCTTTGTCATGAGATAATAGGATCTGAGACTAGTTCGACCTACGACCATAAATGGACTTTCCCAATTCTCTACGAGCTTTCCAGCGTGTAACTCCTTTCAATTTTTAGGAATTTCTCAGAGCACTAAGTCATTGATTTTGAATTGTAGATTATGAACCCTTCCATTGTATGAATTAGGTATCATATGATGATATCAACCCAAGTTGGTAATAGCTCGAGCTCGTGTTTCATCAATCCAGTTCATATTGCATACTAACTCAAACTCATTTTCTTCATTAGTGAGTTCATGACCTTTAATGGGATGGTGATATTCTGTTAGGATTACGGCCTCTGTCCCATAAGCGAGTAGGAATGGGGAACATCTTGTTAATTGTCTAGGTGTCATGTGGTAGGCCCACAAGACATGTGGTAGTTTTGGCCTGACTACAGTTGGAGTCTCTTCTTGAGTCCATCTACTATGGTTTTATTGTTAGTTTCGGACTGACCATTTCCTTGGGGCTAGTATAGATTTGAGGGTGAATGAATGATATTATCTTTGTTTAGGAATGCCACACTTTCTCTCTAATGAACTGTGGCCCATTATCGATTCAAATTAAGTGGGGGAAGCCAAATCTTGTGATAATATGCTCCCAGATAAATGAGATGACTTCTTCTACTCAAGTTCGACAAAGGGGTACTGCTTCCACTCACTTCGTAAAATAATTCGTAGCTACGAGTAAAAATTTGCGTTTACCCGGTGTGTTTGAGAATTCTCCTACGAGATCAAGTGGGCATCGCTTGAAAGGCCAGAATACTTTACTAGCATAAAGTTCAAGTATAAGAGCTCATATTTGATTACCATGTCGTTGACATGCATCACATTTTCTTGAGTATTTCTCTGCCTATTTTCTCATTCCTGGCTAGAACACTCCTTGTGCAATTACTCTATTTATGAGGGACCGTCCGGCGACATGGGAGCCACAAGTCCCATTATGTAAATCCTTTAGCATTTCAACAGAATCTTATTTTGAGATACACTTGAGATAAGGGTCGGTCACCGATCTTCGATATAGAGCGCCTTTCTATATTGTGTACCGTTTGGAGTTTTCAATTAATTGTTAACATTCTTTTGGATCTTTTGGAAGTGGCCCATCACATTGATTCTTCGGGCCAAGATAAGTGAGGAAAGGCTTCATCCAATCGTCTTCCTCTTCCCCCCAGTTTTGATTACGCATATCGAAGTACGATCAATGTTGGGGGTTGATATTACTTCAATTTGTAAGTATCTGGCCTGTACCTAACACCCCATCTAAGTAAGCTAAAGCATCGACATGATGATTTTCCCCTAGAGGTAAGTAATCGAGCGTAGCATTATCAAATCTACTCATTTTGTCAGCAACGAGTGTTGCATACTTGTCGTTTTTCTTATATTATTTGGAGTAGTGATATACTATCGGCAATGAGTCAGTATATATTGATAATTAAGGAACGCCGATTTCTAATGCCATATCCAGGCCATAAATTAATATTTTGTACTCCGTTACATTGTTCGAGGCTTCAAAATTTAACCTTATGGACTTCTCAAAATTGTTTGTAGAAGTGTTATTAACACAATTCTTATCCCTAACCCAGCAAGTCCTGCGGATGCATCTGTATGAAATATCCATCCTTTTTGTATAATCCTTCCGCTCGTTCCTCAAAAGGTTTGGAAGGTTCGTCGACGTTGTTTTCTTCTATTAGATCAGGATCGTGTTCATCCCATTCTGGATCTTCTACTGGGAAGTCGGCTAAAAAAGTCAGCCACTACTTGCCCTTTTTATAAGGTTATATGTTTAAATTTGATCTTATTTTCCCCCAAACTTACTGACCATTGTTGCACTCTTCGTGGTTTCTCCTTTTAGATAAAACTTCTCGAAGGGGATAGTTGATCATGACTTTGATTGAATGAGTTTAAAAATAGTGTTTGAGCTTCTGTGAAGTATAGACGAGTGTTAGGAGAAGTCGTTCTATTCTAAAATATCCTGTTTCTGCCAACGTAAGGGCTTTGCTGATGAAGTATACTAGCTTCTCAATTTTTCCTTCGAGCCGTATGAGGACTGAGCTTAGAGAGTTCTCTGTAACTGCGAGATAGATTAGCGATTCCACATTTTTGATCGGAGTGATCATTACTAGGGATTTCTCCAAATACTGCTTAAGTTCTTGGGAAGCTGCTTCACATTCTTCTGTCCAATCAATCTCCTCGTTCTGTCATCCTTTACCTTTTCAAGTTGACCCACGAAGTAGCATAAACAACCATCGACACCGATCTAATGACTTGGAGATGAATACGTTGATAGATGCAATCTTTCCAAAGAGCTTCTGTACATCTTCTTTATTTTTGGAGATGGTATAAAGATCAGAGCTCGAATCTGATTGGGATCAGCTTTGATTCCCTTCTGACTGATGAGCCAGAAATCGACCAGAGTACACTTCAAATTGACATTTATCATGATTGAGTTTCATTATGTATGACCGTAATATGTTGAAAACTATATTGAGATGTGCAATATGATACTCTTTTTTTAAGTTTTTGCATAACATATCATCAATGTATACTTTGACAATTTTTCCTAAGTATTCCTTGAGCATGCTTGTTACTAGCCTTTGATAGGTCGCTCCAGTATTTTTGAGGCCGAATGGCATGACATTGTAGAAATAGAGGCCTCTTTCGGTGATGAAGGTGGTCTTTGTCTAAGTGAGGTATCTAGTTGTACCCTGAGGTTGGGTCTATCATATATAGAAGTTCGTGTCCTATTGTAGAATCTAGATCTTGGTTAATTATGCGATGAGGGAAACTGTCATTTAATGTGTGTTTGTTTAGATCCGTGAAATCTACGCAAACTCTGACTTTCTCATTCTTCTTTGGAAATGCTACTATGTTTAAAATTCAGTCCAGGTATTTGGCTTCTTGAATAAAACTGACGTTGTTCCCTTGCTATGCCCATCGATCTCAATGTATTCTGTAGGCTCGACTATTGAATGTTGATCTTTGGTGTGACCAACGTCGTTCTGGAAAGAGCTTGAGCTTCTAACAATTCTTTGATTCGCTGATCCATGTATTCTTATGTGACATATTAGCGGTGTGTTAGAACTGTTTGACGTGCAGGTCATAGATTATGATTCCTGCTTCCCTGATTCAAACGTTCACAAACTTGCACCTTGGATATAGGTCTTGGCTCGTCCTCTTGTTGCTTTGAGTATCCACGTCACATGCTAATTTTGAATTGACCTTCTCGTCCAAGATGAATTGAGGCTTCCGGTATCTGATGATCATTACGGTTGTTCCTAGAAGCTTCTTGGCTAACGGTGCCTTGAGGTCCCAACCTGTTTCGTACCAAAATCCAAGAATTCGTGGGTATGGCCTCACATTCCCTGGGAGTTGATCCTGTTGATTGCCTTACATAGCTTTCAAGGTAGTCTACAGTGCTGTCATATGTTTTTCATGTCGTTTAAACTCTATCTGTCAAATCTATACTCCTCTTTGAGTTCTTGTTCGTGAAGCTTTCGGTCGTGCACCAACTGACATTCGAGCACTTTTCGGTTTCGGCGTTGAGGTTTGCCCGTAATTTTGCTAATTGATCGGGTTCTATTGAAATTTTATGCTGAGCCACCGAAGATGGGGTTTTGGGTTCACCATGGTAGAATGTTGATCTTGGAGTAACTGTCTGTCTTAAGATTCCGTGGAAATGTATTCTTTCCCACAGACGGCGCCAAATGAAAGGGCCAAATTTTGTAGCTCGAATGGCCTCTTACATCAAATGTACATGTGATACAATTAATAATAAATAATATAAATTGACACAGGGGTTTAGCGTGGAAATCTCTTAATAGGTAAAAACCACGACCTCAGCTTGAGGATTCAGTGAAAATTGACATTAATGCTTAAGATTGAATTATCTTGATTACAATTTATAATCTTTTAACCATAAAAACTTGGTCCCTTTCTCCTCTGTATCTTATTCATTTTATAGACTTCAAGTTTCAGTATGTTAACACGTTCTCCTGGAATTGGAAGGGGGGAGGGGAGTTATTCCTATAACTGTTAGGTTGTGGGAGACAGGTGTCCTTGACTCATTCTATTTTATTTGGAGTGCTCGAGCCACGTTCTTCTTCATTTCGTAGTCGATGTTAGTGTTGAAAGGTTGTATGTCACCTGCATGTTGCATGACTCTAACTCGTTGTTTACCCAGCCATCACTAGTAGCCACACACTCAAAAAACTCTCTCTCTCTCTCTCTCTCTCAATCTCAACCCTGAAACCCTTTTGAAATTTCGATCAGTGAAAATTTTCCAATGAGGTAAAACCACTTTGACAATGCACTAGGTTGAATTCTACAGATTCAACAATAGCATGGCCGAGAAAGAGTGGAAATCGCCGTGGAAGAAACCCCTTTCGGATGGGCAAGTTGCGGAGGCGATATTAATGGGAGCAGAATCATGGCCATCTCTTACTGGTGCAATAAACCCACGCAGGTAACTCTTCGAACTTTGTAATAGTTTGATGTTCTTGTTCCATATTCTAAGTTTTTCTCCCTTACCATCCCAATCATCACAACAACAAAAACCGACTTTTGGGTTTCTATCAATATAAGTTTGCTTCAATTATATATAGAATTTGGAAATTTAGGTTTTGACAATTAAGGATGTTAGATGAAGTTGGAAATTTTGCGGTATACTAGTAATTTCTGAATCCGTTTTTCTCTTGCTTTTATTTTTACTTAGAGCATCCATACAAGCAGAGAGAAGGATAGAGTTCTACAAGACAGAGATAGAAGGGATGGGTGAGAAGAGGGATTGGTCAGAACTTCTGAAAGATCTCTTACAACTTATTTGTAAAAGACTTGTTTTCGTTCATGATCATCTTGGGTTTAGCTCTGTTTGTTCGTGGTGGAGGTCTGTTGTCGTTGAGATTCGATCACGCAATATACCACCTGCACTTATTACTCCAAGAAGGCAAAACTTACCTTCGGGTTTGTTTAGTATAGTTCAAAGAGAGTTAGAAGGAGAGACACAAGGAAGACAATTAGTACAACATCTGCCTCTGTATCACTATATTTGTGGATCCTCCCATGGTTGGCTTGTAGTAACTGATGCTTGCTTAAACGCTTATCTCATGAACCCATTCTCTGGAGCTGAGATTCTGCTCCCGCCTCTACCAAACCGTCGTTATATAATTCAGAAGGCTGTCTTATCTTCCCCTGTAAGTCTTCCTGATGTTTCCACTTCAATTGTTTTTGTTATAGCTATAGTGAAAGAACATGGTTACAACTTGGCCTTCTGTAGACTTGGAGGTAATGCATGGTCTTCGATTGAATCCTATTGTTCCAAATACAGCAACATCATAAGCTTCAGAGATCAGCTTTACGCTCATTTCTCGAAAGATGAAGAGCATATTGATATTTATGATATTGGCGATGGTCGCTTTAGTCATTGTAAAATAGTATAGTATGTTTCACCTCTAGCACATGAATCTTATATTACCCAGACGTTGTTTCTGGCTGAAGTGGCGGGCGAGCTTACTCTGGTGTATAAAACACATGGAAGTTACGACTCAAATCCACCTTGTAAATTCAAAATACTAAAGGTAGCTGAATTACTTCAAAACAAGTTTGTGGAGGGACGTAAAAGTATTGGTGACAATGCCATATTTCTTGCTCTTTCTTACTCGGGCTTCTGTTCCTCTGTTTCTTCCGAGTTCGTAGGCTGCAAACGGAACTGCGTATACTTCACCGGCACTTCCTTGGATAGTCACGCTCATGGAAATAAGTACTGTATTGTAGCCATTTATAACATTGAGGAAGGAAGTTTTGAATTACTTCACAAGAGCAAAATCCCAATGAACCGTGAGCCGTTAATGGTCACTCCGATTACATGGTAGGATATGGGGGTTAGTTAGAGGTGTTGATTACTTATTTTGATGTGGTGGATCCATCTAGTGTATGTTTTTTCTCTTCCTTTTATGTTCTATTGTTTTAGTGGAACTCTTTGTGAATTAAACACCCTGTTAGGTCTCTGCAAATCTAACGAAAGGCTCCATTGTTATGAGACTATTGTTGTGAGATGTAATAATTTCAGTTGTGTTGAGTAAATTTTAATTTTCATAGTGGTATTACTTTAATTCGTTATTACTTCCTCCAAATTATATACTGTGTTAATTATATATCGATCCATACGATAGAGGTGAACATTTGTTACCTCAGGTGCCATTATTTCTATCCCAAGGCAAGTATTTGGAATGGCGCACATAGGGCAGAAAATGGTTCTGAACACAACCATCATTTTCGCACCATATGCCATTCTTTGCATCAAATTCAGTCTTGGGCCTATTGTAAAGTCGTTAATCAACTGATGATTATCAGAGATCACAACTGTCACAGTTTCTCCATTCATAGATATGCACTTTTAAGAAAAAGAGATCAAATGGGCTTTTGAAGATGAAGATCAACAAACATGTAATAAGGAACTGGTTCTCAGGTAGTCCCGATGAATTTCTACATATCAAGGCGACAGAGGTGTAGCCTCTTGTTCATAGATATGTTAATTTGGATAGTTATCAAATTGATCCATTTAGATAGCTAATTGAAGAAATCGGCTTTCTCCTTTTTTGTGAATGAGAATTGGTACTGAAATTCAAAGTTGCTTCAATTTGCAGTTTCAGATTATATGTATTTGCCCCCTTGCCAATTTTTCAGGTGTAACGACCAGATCACACATCCCTTTACAAAGAGCCCCATTTGTATTTGCCAAGGGTGGATGAGCAGGATAGTTAAATTTGAGTTATCTTCCTTGCATAAAGCTGCAGGACTACCCTTTGATATGCTGTCACACATACTAGGGGTTAACTAAAACTTGTCCCGGGCTCAAGTTATGGATGTAGTCTTGGGAGCATCTCCTAAAGTGCCTCAGTGACTTGTTTGAAAAAAAGACAAATCTAAGTCAGCAAGGCTCTATTTCCTCCAACAGTACCTGACTTGGATTTTAAGTAATTTCTAATAGGCGCATAACACTTGGGCGCCCGTTTGTATAATAAACAGGCGCCTAACTCTTAGGCGCCCAACTTATGTTTTTTTTTAAAATTAGGCGCCCGATAGACTGAAATTTAAGGCAAATTTGTCTTCCTCCTCTTCTCAAATTAAGCTTCAATTCATTTGAGTTTATCTATCAAAGCTCCGTCTCCATTAAGCAATAGTTTAGGTATGTGCATTCATAATTATAATTACCATCTTTATTTGAGTTTATGAGAATTGTAGTTCCCTCTATCCCTTTAGTGATGCTCTGAAATTATCAATATGCTCCAAATGCTTTGTTTTTAACTCTTCCAAGTATGAAATTATCTCTCTCTCTCTCTCTCTCTCTCTTTACGCACATTCATATTGAATTTGGAGGTGGAAATTAGGTAAGTATTTCATGATTTAATAGGTTATATTTGTAGTATTGTGATTTCATTGTGAAATTTAGGGTATTTTGTTATTTTGCAGATTTCAACCTAAATATTATTGTGAATTTAGAGTATTGTGATCATCATCTTGTAAATCAGCATTGTTACTGCAATTTGGGTAAAATGAAATATAAATCATTGCTTTCGATATGTTCAAAAAGAAGAAATCACAGTTTGGGCATATGAAAATGATTATATCTGTGTAATTGTCATCTATAGTATGTTGGTGAGATTGTCTCTATCTATCTATATGTCTCCCTCATAAATATTTCTCCTTCACAGGCAAACCATTTGAATGAAACAAAGTGTTTTGAACTAGAATCTTTGGGGTTGTGCATTTAGGTACATTGGTGAATTGTGCATATTGTGAATTTTAGGTATTGTGGTTGTGAATTTAGGGTGTTGTGATTGTGCATATTGTATATATTGTAAATTTGGGGTATTATAGTTGTGAATTTAGGGTATTGTGATTGTGCATATCGTGCATATTATACAGATTCATGTTAGGATTATAGTTGCTGGGGTAATGTTGTTGATTTCATGGTACAAGTTGTGCAATAGGGATTTATACTCTGATTTCATGGTACAAGTTGTTCTCCCTTATATATTAAACATCCTTACAAGATTCTTTAATATATATTGGAAAATCTGTCAAGTTTTTGTTGGGTTCATATAAATTGGTATTGAGGTGGTCAATCAAATAAATTGATATTTAACTTTTATGCAGGATTTGACGATGTCGTCAGAGAAGGAAGAATATGATGGAACCGATGATAAGGAGGAATTCGAGTCCGATGAAGGCAAAGGTCATGTTTCCCAAATATGATTTTTATAGGGCAAGAAGCGGAAAATCATTTATGAAGAACTCAATGTCTCCACCGAACCTCCTCCACCTCTCCCGTAAAATTATAAGTCGCGTGAGTTTCAGCAACTCACATAATCGGATGGGAATGGTCATTTGTCCACATCAGTTGTTACTACATCGATAAGTTGAAACAATACAAATTAGTAATTATTGGTTTTATAATTATTTCAAAGCATTTACTTCCGGTAGAATTTAGTTTAGATATTCTTATTTGTGTTTATTAATTTTGTTACAGGCTCGGGTAGGATTTAAATCTCAATTCATTATAGTCAAGCTCCGTGAAGTATACTTAATACTTATTGAGATACCTCACTTGAAGCAGAGATTAAAGACTACCAATTTGATGAGTTTATTTGATTGTAAAGTTGGGAATGAAGATAACCAAGTTATAGTGTCGATGGTTGAGCATTTGTGGGCAACAACTCGCACATTTCACCTACCTTGTGGAGAGCTAGGGATCACTCTTAGAGATTTTACAGTGTATACTAAGATAAGTATCGGGACAGGAGAGCCGATGGTATTGGATAAGTTATACACGGAAGAAGGGAATACCTTAATAATTTTTTCCAATATGGAGTCTAAAGATTATGAAAAGGGATATATTCGTTTTGCTCACCTCTAGACTTACTTTGACCATACCAGAGTAAACATCAAGAATCCCGCTAATGCTAATATAATCTTTATAACATTTATGCTATTGTACTTTGGAGGTGTCTAATTTGGGAACTCGTAGAGCTGGGCTCGACTATAGTTGTTGGGTCCAATTGTCCTCATAGAGAAAAAGGGACCTACGATCGACTTTGGCTCTGCCATATTAGGACATCTCAACTACTGCCTAGACCAAGTAAAGAAATAGGTGATAAAATACATCGACAGCCTTTTCCAATTGATCGAAGTATAATATTTTTAATTAATAGTTTTAAGTATTTATTTTTAGTTTATTCTAGGTTATTTGGAAAATTAATATATTTTTTTAGCTTCTGCAGTATCAGTGCTACGAGTATTGTCAGATAGGCCATCATATCTTGATAGATAATAGGTTGGATGATTTTGGGCCAAGGATGTCAGCCTGGCACACTAAAAGACCAAAAGTTACAGGAAATGAGGCAAAGCATCATCTAGCATTGATGAGGCAACAACTGGATTTGCGTACAGTTAATAACATGTAATGGGACACCTTTAGAAATATGAAGGATGCACTAAAGCGGGAGGTAATCATCGCTGGTAATATCAGTCGTAAAGGAGTACTCCTGCAAAGCCCATTTGGTGGATATGAGTTATATCTTGGGGACCGTTGTTGGGCTCAGCTAGAGCATCGTGCAGTGCCTTACGACCCTCCAGAAAAGCTCTATTGCTTCCCGAGTCCCGATGTGGTTCGTTCCCTCTGAGCAGCGGGCTGGATCGAAGTACAACATTATATTATGGTTTACCATGTCGATTATGATGCCTACTGGAGTCATGTTTTACATGATGCACTTATGTCAGACATTATAAGGTATGGAAACATTGACATCCCAGGCCTTGGTGCTTTGACAAGCAGAGTTTCGTTTCCACATGTTGGGTTTCCCACTGTAGATTTTTCTACTCAGGAGACACAAATCCCTCCCCTACGGCTTGGTGACTTCTCTGGATAGATTATGGAGTTAGGGTCGCCACATTGGACCACATGGCATACCATTTCCTTTATTATTATGAGCTCTACTATAGACGTGCCAACAGGATATAATTTTGTTGCTATGATTGAGGGTATGTGGAAGGTTACACTTGATAAGACCTTAGATTTAGAGGCTCGACACCTTCATGATGAGAGTTATATTACACATTTGGCCACAGACTTGAGACGTGCAGAGTACCGTCTTTCTTAATTGGATGACTATTTATATGGAGAAGTAAGTTGTTTGAACATGTTATGATTTCCTTATATATTTAATTAAGATTTGTAGTTTTAATTAATAGTGACATAATTTTGAATGTTTCAAGGGGTTGAAGTCGATTGGGAAGATAACAAAGGTGAAGCGGGAACTTCTAGGGGGGTTCATGGGGAAGGACATCTCAAGATGGGGCTGCTCCTTCCCGACGATCAAGAAGTATGCGGGGATCTTTTTAGTTGTTTGTTTAGCTTGATTACGATAAATTATGGTGTATGGGATATTGGTCGGAGATGTTTAGATATTTCAAGTTCTAATCCAATTTATTTTCCATTGGTGCATGGATATTGGTTTATGCCTTACCAATTTATTTTCCATTGGTGAATGGTTTTGGCTTATGGTTTTTCAAGTTATGCAGTTTTGTTCTAAAAAATAATAATTGCTCAGCGCAACAGGTACTTAAGACAGAGGCGCCTGATTGAAAAAAATCAATCAAGCGCCTCTCTCTTAGGCGCCTGTTGCTCTGAGTAATTTTTTTTTGTTCAAACGGCTATATTTTATTCCTAATGGCTATATTTAGTTTCTAATGGCTCTATTAGGTGAAGGGAATATATAAACCAAATATTAAGGCTCATAATATCCTATAACCAATTCCAATACTCTCTTAGCTTAATTTTAGTGTTGTGTACCATATCCGATGACTTTCAAGGCTATTTTTTATGTTTTCATCGATTCTTCATCCAAGGAGGAAGAGGAAGAGGATATCATGAATCTTCTACCGATTATAGTTATGACGATGGTATTGATGTGATTAAGATAGAGATATTAAGCAATCAAGCCGAAATTGATGAATTAGAGAAGCAGAATCTTCAGGAACTCGTGTCGATTCGGTTGTCGAGCATAAAACCATAAATCGCTCACGTATATTCTATCATAAGCTACTCATGCACGATTACTTCCATGATAAGAATATTTATGGAAGTGAACATTTCCGTCGGAGATTCCGTATGAGCCGAGGACTTTTCAATCATATTTTGAATGAAGTGGTTGCTTATGGCAAGATTTTTTCTCTAAAGAAAAATTGTGCAAATGTTTTGGGATTATCGCCTCAACAAAAACTTACGGTGGTATTCCGTATGTTTGCATTAGGAGTATCGGTGGATAGCTCTGATGAATATGCTCGAGTTGCAGAGAGCACAATAATTGAAGCCCTTACGAGATTTTGCAATGCGATGATCGCGCAATTTCGTGCGGAGTATTTGAGATCGCCAACTCCGGACGATATACAATAGTTGCTGTACGTTGCTGAGAAGCGTAGATTTCTTGGCAAACTAGGTAGTTTGAATTGCATGCATTAGGAGTAGAAAAATTACCCCACGGCTTGTACGATTTAATACGTAGGGCATAAGAAAATACCAATAATCATTTTGGAAGCGGTGGCATCTCATGATTTATGGATATGGCACGCTTTTTTTTGAAAGGCCTGGTTCCAATAACGACGTAAATATTCTTGATCAATCACATCTCCTTTGAGAACTTTGTCTTGGTCGTTTTCCACCTTGTAACTTTGAAGTCGATGAACAACTATACAATATGGGATACTACTTGGCGGATGATATATATCCAAAATGGGCAACACTTGTTCAAATCTTTCAATTTTCTCGAGGTAATGTAGAGAAATATTTTCCAAGCAACAATAGTCATATCGAAAAGACATAGAACGAGCTTTCGGTATGCTTCAATCTCAATTTGCAATTGTGAAAGGTCCGACAAGAAGTTGGTCACCCAAAAAACTCAATAAAATAATAAAAATGTGTATAATTATGAATAACATGATCATCGAGGAAGAACCCAATAGGTACATAGTAAGCTTATTCACCGAGCATCCTAGACCCTCAACCAATTGACTTGAATAGGGAAGAAGTTACTTTACAATGATACATTGCGAAGTACGATAAGATGACAAGTTCGGAAAAGTATATGACATTTCGAAATGATCTCATTAAGTATTTGTGGAAGCATCAAGGAAACAACTAGCATTTTCAGTTAATGTAATTTTAATGTTTAAGCAACTTTATTTCAATTCTATGCAATTTCAACTAAGCAATTTTATAAAATTTATTTAATAAATTTATCTAGCCCATTTCGGTATAAATTCAAATAGAAAATAATTAAAAAAGCTAAATTTTCTCAAAAAGATTCTATTATTTAAAATATAGCAAACTTCTTAAACAAGGTACAACCAAACCTTTTAAACAAGAATCAGCAAAATACAACCAATCTTCCAGAATAAGATTCTTTAGCTAGACTATCTTAGGCATTATTATTAGCCTTAAACATTCTCGCCATAACCGCATTACGTTTTGCCTCCCAATAAACCTTTTGTCGTCCATGTTAGAGATGTCCATCGCCATTACCTTTTGATCAATTTGGGTTTAAAATTAAGCTTATAAAATCACCACGATCTTTATCTTCCTTTCTCTTAACTCCATTATACGGGCATCTCTCTCATCCTTCTTCTTATCTCTCTCAGATATATACTCTTCTTTCTTCATATCTCTCTTAGTAACATACTCTTCTTTCTTCTTCTCCATTCGGTCAAGGCGACTAATAAGTATATTTTGGCGTTCAATGAGAAAATTTTGTTTTTTTATTTTTTTCCCATTAGATTAGCACTTTTGATACCACATAGACATTCTATCTCCACATCCGTGACAAGTATTGGAGAGTCGGTGTTGGAGCTAACGGGTTTGTCGGGTGTTGTCAGAGTAAACATTCTTGGGCTAGAATTTGATGTTTGCTTCATTTGCACAGTGCGAACTAAAGTGTCCAGGTGTTGGTCTTACAAGATTTTCCAATATTAATGACACCTTAAAACTTTATAAGCTTCTTTATACACCCATTTGTCTTTACTACGTGCTTCATAAATTATTTTGGCGGTATCGTCCTATAAAATAAATTAAGATAATAAAAAGATACATAATGGTAAAAAGAGTTTATAATTTATTAGTAATGACGAATGTTAAATTATTTACAAAATTTCCTTATTGTATACCGTTTATGAGACCTTGTATCACAGTTTTCAAACAAGTACCATAAACCTTGCAAACACGATTCATGTTCGACAAATGATTTTTCAAAGATGACACTGTACGCTTAACCCGTTTACTATCATGTTCACAAAAATCATGAAATGCATCCAAAACCGAGTCCCAAACCACATCAAGTTGTTGGTTATTGTTTTCGATTCTATCCTCTGAGACATAAATGTAAATTTTAGCCTGATTGTTATTTTGAATCACCTTCCATTTCAACAACTGAGACCCCGCATCTCCATTGGTATTTTTCCTGGTCGAGCAACATTTGCCTTTGTCTTTTTGCTCATCAACAGCCTCAGCATCTTTAGATTAAGATAAGTCAACCGATTAAGATGCTTATGACTTAGATGATTGAGATTGTGAGGGATTGGCAAATGGGGAAGGATGTTGGAATTGAGCGGGATTACTGAATTGAGAGGGTTGTCCCCAATTATTGGGTGTTATGAACAGTTGAGAGGGTTGTACCTAATTGTTAGGCGAGTTAAATGATTGAAAGGGTTGTGATTAGGATGATTGAGGTTAATGGGAATGAGTGAATTACAACCAATTAGGTGGAATTTATTGTTGTTGTTGTCCCCAATTGTTGGGTTGATTCAAAGTACTCTCGGTATTGGAATATTTTTCTTGCGTTGTATTCTTAAAACTCATCTAATAATTTTAATATAGATAGTATTAATAATAAAGAAAAACTTAAAACCCTAAAATATTATAATCTATAAATTTAAGGGGATATAGCAAAATTAAACATGAGCTTACCTTGAGAGATCAAGTTTCAACAATTTCAAACCTAATTTTATGGAGATTAAGTAAAAAAGAGGTGTTATGGTACAATTGGAGGTGGCTTTTGTTTAACTAGTAAAAGAGGGAAATAACTTGGTTAAGAAAGCTCCAATGAATTTAGTCAGTTCAACAGGCACCTAAGAGTTGGATACCTAATTAAAAAAAATAACATAGGCGCCTAAGTCTTAGGCGCCTGTTTATAAAGCAGATAGGCGCCTGTTTATAAAGCAGATAGGCGCATAACACTTGGGTGCCCAATTGCAAAGTTAAAATCCAAGGTTCAGTCTTAGATTCCAAGACTCAACCTTGCTTTTGGAGACTTAAATCCAAGCCAGTGAGATACTGTTGGAGGATAAAAATCCTAGGTAGGATCTTGGATTCTAAGGTAGTGAGGCACTTTAGGAGATGCTCTGATCTATACAAGGAATTATCCTGCAATATTAATGTTAACGCGTACCTCAATCTTATTTGTTGGGAAACGACCTACCATAAGTTGCACTAGCATAGTATTTGGTTTGATGAGGCCAATATCTCACATATGATTTCATATACAAAGTATTTTGTGCATATAAGTTGTATAACTAGTATAAACTTGTATTACTCATGGCTTGCCACGCTGAATATGTTCACGCACCTTTGGCACTATAAAATATGCCCATTATCGCGCCTTTGGCGCTAAAACTCAATAAAAAAATATTTTTGTTCACATTCGATGACATAATTTTGTAGGGAATCAAATATTTTGAAAAGAGATCTCATAAAGCATATTGTTTGGAATATATCCCCATAAAATCTTTAAAAAAATTCTGACTTAGTCCATTTTTTAATCATTTCCATCTTAGTGACAACCAACATAAACTTGAGATGAACGACACTACGGGCACTTACAAACTCAAAGCATTATGGATAAACCGCATCAAGTGCACACAACTCTTCATACACCATCCATCATACATTAAACACCAATATACAGCAAACATGTAATGTATCAAGTGAAAAAGAAAACGTATGAAAAACACATTAGAACATTCATCTTCCAACCTCAGCTAATTGGGATGACTTCTTATAAACTCCAGATTAATTAAAAGTAGCTTAAAACGTAACCTTTTCGCATTGGTTGGTTAAGAGCAATAATCTAGTAAGATTTTTGCATTTTGACTTGGCTATAAAATCTATAGGAGCAATAATCTTAACTGGTATCCTTTGCCTATTCTGATTCATGTTCTCATTTTGTGTGATACCAACTCGAAGTAGATAGGGGACACGTAGCTTCCTTCAACTTCAAATGGAATGAATCTAAATCCTGAGGAATAAGTAGGTACAATTTTAGTTTATGTATTTTTGATTATGAAAATAAAAGCATTCTGAAACATATATTCTGGCTATTGATTATTGTTTGGTAACCTATGATTTTATCTTCTCTAGTTATTGATGAAAAGTATTAATTAAAGTAAGTAAAATAACTGAAAATAGCACTCGCAATGGATTATGCTATTTGAAAACCAAATTTCATTCATTCTTTTATCCATCATACTACACTATACTTCAACTCATGAATTGGGCTGATTGCATTTAGATTTAAAATAAGAACAATGAGTTACAATATCTAAGAGATACAAATGCATATTCCAAGGTAAAAATGACCTTTCAAAGTTTGCGTTCGTATTTGTTTCAATCTTTCCATTGGCTTTACACCTTGGTGTGTTAGGTGACGGTGACTTATTATTATGGGAATAATCTGCAAAAACAATAAACATTATTGTAAGTACGAATACGCCTCATAAAAAAAATAATTATACGAACAAACCATTCTGAAGGAATGGTTTTGGTAAACCTTCAACTCTTTGCAATCCATGTAATGATCGAATAACCACAGATTAAATTAATACCTTCATAAATGAAGGATCAAAGAATCTAGAGAAGGAACTCTGGAACGCCACCATCCATTAAATTGTAAACAAAGGAAAATGAGTCGATAACGACCATATCAGACAGACAAATACAATAAATAATTCTATAAAATCGTAATCAACCAACATTTCTTTTAAGATAAATTAAAATGTAAAAAATCGGGTTGAAAGGTTTCCCTTATTTTGTCTTTTTAAGACTAAATTACCCTTAGTCTATGTTATGTCTAAACTGCTCTTAAGTATGTTTACTCTTACCAAGATTTAAACATATCTCAGGCATCCATCTTGCTCTTTCCAACCAATCTCCACCAAAGAATATTAAATCCCAGGCCCTCTTTGTCTTTGGGACAATGGCAAACTTGTCTATTTGAAAAACACAGTTCTCTAATCTATATTATATTCTAGAGTACTTATACCAAGACAAACTCTTTTGATGAGTCTCTCGAGACGGGAAAAGACAGATCAAGGGTGTAAAATAATTATTCAGTTTACTAGGGGCAGTATTGTTCGATGTAAAATTGTTTTCAGTTTACTACAACACCTGTCATCATCTAACTTGAAGTTGGCAATTTTATTCCACAAACAACGTGCAAACACTACCAGTTCTCCACAAACAACTGCCTACAACTCCTCTCACACTTAACACCATCCAACTTCTTCTATTGTTTTCACACCCTTCCATTTTTTCTTTCGTTTACAAAACTTTTAAAACCAACCATGGCCTGCTTTCTTCCATTGATCTGTGTATTTAAGGTTCTCTCTCTCTCTCTCTCTCTTATTCAATGTGATGACAATATAATGTTTCCATACTCAACTATTTTATCCATCGCTTCTTTTTGGGTTGGGGAATGATGGGAGGGGAAGTTTTCGTGAGAATTTTTGCCCCTACATGACTTCATTGAGGCTTTATTGGGTAACTTTAGGTTCTGTTTGGTTTACTTTGCTTTGGTTTGGATTTAAACTTCTTCTACATGTGTTCCTCTTTGGTTTAGTTTTGCTTCTCCAATATGACATGTCTCTCTCTCACTGATAAATTTTAAATTTTTGATTTAAATTTCAAGACTTCCAAGAGAACCATTTTCAACCGGTGAAATAAGGTACATTGCCCTTCTCTCTTTTGTTATCTCTCTTTCAAGGTCTGTAACACTCCAACTTCATTTCCATGGACCCTTTTCTTTCTTTCAAGTGTTTAATTTTCAATAATGTGCAATTACAGGTTCAACAATTGGTTAAAAGCAAAGGTGATTATTAAATTTGCGTGGATTGTGTGAAGAGTAACGAGACAACCGAGACATAACAATAACAAGTATGTATACCAATGCTTGAAAATTATGCTAAAAGGGTTCATGTTTGTAAAATAGATATGGCATAATGCATCATGTTGTACTTAAGTTTTGTGGAAATCCACAAGTTTTATGATGCCACGTTTACATATAAATTGGTTTGAACTCATCACCTTTATTATTTAGGGTGGCAGGACATGAGTTGAAGTTGCAGTGAGCAATTCATAAGCCTTGTTTGGTTTTCATGGGTTTAACATAAGCCCTGTTGGTTTGCTCAAGATGTCCTCTTTTCAAAAATCCTTAAACTCCCACCTAAATTTAGGTTCTTCACTTATCAAACTTGACCATAAATATAATTTAAAACATTGCAATGATCAAGAGGAAATACCTTATATATATGAGGGACAGGGTTCATAGGTATGCTTATGCTTATGCTTAATTTAGCTTTAGTTCTTATTGTTGTTGGATTTTTTGTTTAAATTTTAATGACATAAATTAGAGAAAATGATATTAGTATTTTTGTTAATGTTTCAACGTTTGATAAGTGCCAAGGTTCTGTTTGCGTACTTTAATTAGTTTTTTAGAGCATATTTTTTATGGTACTCAAGGCTCAGCTTGCCCACGAACATTAATTAACTTTTTGAGAAAATATTTTGGTTGATAGCTACTAGGGGAAATATTTTCTTAAGACATTAATTAGTTATTTCAAAATTATTTAGTGGTTCATGGATACTCAGGGACATGTTTGCCTAAGACATTAATTAATTTTTGACAATTATTTTGTGTTGTTGATGTACTCAGGACCCTGTTTGCCTTGGAACAAAATAGTTTTAGGACCAGATCTTTTGCTTTTGCAAGTACTAAAGGCCATTTTTTGACAGTGATGACTTAAGCATTAAGTTATCCTTTTGACACACCAAATTCCCCGCACATCCTAAAATGGAAAATGGAAAACACACCAAAAGTTAACCTAGGGCATACATGGAGACTACAACGATAAACACTGAAGCGTATTTTGTGTATCACTGCCTCAAGACAAACGTGCAAGTGTTTAGTAGAAAAATGATTAACCACGAAGTACGTTCAAGTGATCAGTGCATAAAATATATACACAAATATATATACAAAGGTCATGATGCACCACGACTATTTCAAGTAGATGATGAGTTTCAGCAATATTACTTAAGACATGTATTTTTGTACATTGTTGTGAAGTTAGTATGTGAAATAAAGCAAGATCTATTGATGAGTGTAAAGCAATCATTATTTTATTATTTTTAGGTTCAAAGTTCTAATATTAATAGTTTACCAAAAACAACATTTGATGTGAAGATTTTATTCATTTGATCAATTGATTCAATCTGAAATATACACATTAATGCCACTAAAAGAAAAACAAATTAAGAAATAAACCAAAGACCTCCTGCAATACACAGATACCTATGTTATGGACGTGTTTTGGCTAAGTTGAAAATCTTTTGAAGACTTTACGGAGGTGGAGGTGCATTTGAAAAATGATCAAAAACTTTAAGTAATGTTGTAGCATATCGGATATATCGATAGTGCTGAAGGAGCATCAAGGTACTTGCCCTACAACTAATATGTATTTTAGAAATTAATAGGTACTTGAATCCTAGCTTTGTATCGCTGTAATGCCGAAGGTACGTGTTCGATCACATGAATAGCACCGGAGGCGCATCGACATTATTGCCGTGACTTGGTCACGCACGGGTTAATATGTTTGACTAATAGGAAATATTTATATTCCACGTTTAACATTCTACAGGATGTACCTTACAAAAATTGCACGCAACATGAAGTACGAGAATCACTGGGGAGGCATATAAATGTCGAAGTATGTACAGGAGTTTAGCATGCAAAATATATAGACATGCATATATACAAGGATATGACCGAACCACGATGGTATTTCAAGCAAATGACAACATTCAGCAATATGAGAAATGAAAGAATCTGATATTACTTAAGATTTATGAATTTTTGTATAACCTTGAATAGTTCATTTTCGAGGTACTCTTCTATTGATGTAAATATAACAATCATGTGGTTTGCCATAATTTTTATTCTCTTTTGTAATTCTAGCATAAACCATATCAAATATTAGAAAGTATTTTTTAGGTATGATAATCATCTAAATACAGGATTCTTCTAATCAACTCCATACCATACATATAATCCCGTATAGAAGCAAAGAACATGTATCATTTATATTCATAGTGTTGAGGCGTATCGTGATGTATCAGTTATATTCATAGTGCCAAAGGCACGTCGCCGTATGCATAATGACTTGGTCACGGGTAGTACTAGTGTATAATAGACTAGGTTATGAGCCCGTGCTACGTACGGATGTTTATGTTTATATAGTAGTAAGAAAAAAATTAATAAAAGAAGAAGATGATATAAGTTTTTGAGTGTCTCTTGATACAACTTGGGGGGAGAATCAGTTACAATCTATAATAAAAATTATTATCAATAAACCTTGTATCAGTACAACTTTGGAACTGTTCTTAAAAATGCAATCCAGGGCACTGAATTTCTAGGAATAATTCAAGGCTGATTAAGTTCATAATGAAAGCTATCGTAATATAGTTCCTTAAACCTCATTAAGACCCTTTCACTTATAAACAAATAAAACAAAACAAAACGTTCGGAACTCGTATTCATATAAAGTACATAACGTGAACTCATTCGAATAATTATCATGGAAGTACAAGTTTTTTATGCATAGATATATAACTCACTTTTCCTTCTTCGAGAACTAAAATCAGAGGACACAAAATGCTTCTAAGACTAATGATGCAGGCAAAACCTTGCGAATAAAAATTAAACGTCAACTATAACATCCTCTTTCTCGGCCTCTTTTTGATTGTCAAATATTGAAGGACGCCCATCGTGATTATCTTCTCCATAAAGGCAACAATTGGTTTAGCACTACCTTATTAAGGAAGCATAACATTCTTTAGTATATTCAACTTCTTCCATTCAAGCACTGCCATGTATCTCTGCCATCTCCATCTAAGGATTTTTTTCTGGTCTTAAACCTCATGCCATAATAAGAAGCTTTTACACATGGAATAGGAAAACTCTTCCCAGAGCTTAAACATTTGAAATCAATTCCATTGTTCACTTATAAGACATCTAAAAAAAATAGAAACAAATGCAAATGATTGTGGGTTCAATTATAAATTAAATCAAGAAAAATCTATGGATGTAAAAAAAATCATCGTATGAAACTATTACTTCACTAAGAATAGTGGCTATAACTTGTAGTAAAGAAAATTAAATAGTGGAATGCAATCATAATTGTGTCGTGGTCGACCAACAGACACCATACACAAAATAAGTTATAGTATATGGTTATTGGCACAAATAAAGGTAACCTTGTCTTAATTGGTAGTAGGAGGCCTGAGTTACCTTATGATGACATTAACCAAAATTCTTCGGCAAAAACATGGAAACTTCCATATTAAATAGTTCTCAATCTGGCACCAATTTCATGTCGAAGCATTCACCTTTAATATTTGAATAGCCCCTTGAGGTCGGCACCAAATCGATCTCTATAATATCATCACTCGATCATATAAATAAATATTTTTACAACTCTGTTGGCACTACTTTTCTTAGCTTAAGTGTGCCTCTTTGGTTTCACATTAAACGTAAATAACAATTCCAGCGAGGACCTAATAAATAAAAGTGAAAGAGGAGTAGCTCAAAGTTGAAGCTAATATTTTCATTTATGGCACTTGGATGAGTTTGAGGGGGCAACAATTTTGAACTAACACCCAGAGTTCTCCTTCTGGTACATAGAACATTGGAATTTGCCACGACTTGCTAACTCTAGTCTACATTGTCATTCTAAGAGGATCCAAATTTTCTACTTTAACATTCTTGGACTTTCCTCCTCATTTTTCACTCTAAAATAGTTAGCCAATATTTGCATTATTGAAAAAAAGAGAGGAGAAATAACCATTGTAGTTTTCTGTGACTTGAGACTACATGTGAGACTCGGAATATACTTTTTTTAAGTTGGGATTCATGGCTAATAGAGATTTGAGTTGCTGCATAATTAGTTACTCTTGTCACTTTCTCCCCACTATTATGTGATATTTTGTCTGTAAAGGCAACTTTTCAGCTGTAATAGCCCTCTTATTTACCTAAATGACTTTGAATATACAGTCATGGTTTATAATTCTTATGATTACCCTCTTTCTTTTAATAAACCATAAAACCCGTATATAAGACCTTATTATGCAAATCTCAATAATAAAAAAATTCATGGTTTATGGGCAAATCAAGTTTTCAAGAAATGAAACATTGGAGAAAAAAAGTTTTGGGGGGTTGGTATTGGTTCTATAGGTATCTTGAATCCAGTCAGAGAATTGGACCGGTCTATTGAACTTATGGCGAAGCCACCTACAACATAAAAGATTGTGTAAATTTCACTCAATTGGACATTTGTATTTGAGGATCTTATATGGCAGCTTGTGATGAAAAGTATGAGTTGTTCATTGAAATCTGGATTACATCATTCACCTATAATGGTAAATCGAGCAAAGTTGGGATACAAAAAAAGGAACTGAAAGCACACAATGAGGCTAGAAAGATTGCTTGGGCATGAAGAATTCCCTTTAATATTTTGCTTCAGTGAATACTCATAGTGGAATTCGGGTACGTTGTTTATTGTGATTTATTTTATGATAAATACATCAAGAAGGCACCTCCGTGATGTTTGTCCCCATTATATTATGTTTGAAAGAATTTTCTTGCTCACTGGGACAATTAGCTTATTGAGTTTAAGCCCTTTTTTAATAGAGTTTTGTATGATTAGGCAATTATATAAGGAGAGGCCACAATGGTACTTTCATTATGGTACATAAGTTGTATTTTGAGAAGATGGGACGGTGAGCAATAACTATTAACGAACCTGAAGGTTGTAATTTCTATAGTTGAAGTATAGAAAAGGAGATGATCAAAATCCTTAACGATCTTTCCTATATGCAATTGCACATTATTTTTCTTTATAGGCTTTTGTTATGAAAATCGAAGGATAAATTATTATATGTGTTATATCTTAAGTAAAATATTATCCTCAAGTAAAACAATATAAGGAAATTAAAATTAGTAAGGACGAGTTCATACATGAAATGCAAAGCAAGCGAAATGATTGATGAGATGCAAATCTTTATGCAACAATTTCGACAAACATTGAGCTACACAACCAAATAAAATTCCACCTGATTAGGACAGCAATAATAAAATCTCAGCAAAACATTAGATGTCAAAATATTAGCACACTTAGCAAAATGGAAAAAAAAAACATCATAACAACATAAAATAAGATAGGGGAAGACGTAGATAGAAATTAGGAAATGTAAATCTCAATACATAAATTATTTTGGCAGGAGCAGAATACCCATAGGATATTAAGTAAAAAAACTCCAAATTAGATAAAATGTGTATCCAAGGAAGAAAATTTGACTAAAACATTAATTTTGAGAATATACAAATCAAATTATATGAAGAACGCAAACCACACATACTCAAAAAGACTAAGCCCCATGGAAAGTCAGGAAACTGAAATGTTTTAACCATAATGAAAAAATAATTGATTTTACCTTAATCGCTAGGTGATCCTTTGACATGCTAGACCGAGGGAACACAAATCCATTCACACAATCAAAACCATGCGTATCACAACTCCCTGTTTACCTGAATCTGCGTGAATTTCTCACTGTATGAAGAATATTATTGTAAGAAGCAATGTCAGTCACTTGGTATCCTCCTCTTTATCAGGACCTACAACTCCCTCTTTCAATATAACAAAGCAACATAAGTAATATGAAAATTGATAGTGATAAATATTACAAATTTTTGGTTGTGTTTTGTGTATTTAAATTTTCTTAATCCTTAAGAAAAATTATATATAAAACCCATCAAGTATGTTATTAAACTCTTTTTAGTGCCTAAACCAATAATTGATGCGTTCATAAGGAAAAAAAAACATTCTCAACACAATTCAGATAATGGAGGTAAAGTTGAGAACATTAATGAGTCGATCGAGTAACCAAAGGTGGGAGTAATTGAAAATGACCGTCTCATGGGTCCTGGGTTGCTACAATGGTTTAATATGTATCATGAATCATGGTGGATTTAAACCACCATCTCTTAAGATACTTTGTAGATACCTTAAGTTCTCTCATATTTGAGCTAAAGATCTGACAAATATTTTCAATATAAAAATAATCAAGACATTTGCACTAACCATCAGACATCCTCATCGCGTTATGATCAGATTTATTTACAAAATTGAAGATAAATTTACTTTTAGTTCTTGTTAAGCTAAATAGAGAGCTGAACATTCATGTAAATTATTATCTTCGAAGAACATATCAGTTATAGAAAATGTGGATATACTCTTATTGACGTAAAATCAAGTCGCGGAAGCGAAAACTTGAAAATTACGAAAACCTAATTAAAATTAGGGTTTTTTCTAAACTCAAAATAAACATAAACTTAACTATTATTTATTCTCTCCGTAATGGCCTAATTTTGTAAGCCTGAACTGACTTGGAATTAGCTCTCACATCAATGTACCTGTGATTAAAATCTGATAGAAAGCAAGAAATTATACAGGTAATTTAGCGTGGAAAACCTCTGAATAAGTAAAAAACCATGACCTCGAGTTGATGGTTTTTGTAATAGTTACTTTTATTGCTTGAGGCTGATTCCTTATTACAAGTAATCTTTCAACTCAAAAATGTTTGATCTTGTGAATAAGAAGTTTGAAGTTTTGAGAATCAAGAAGATGTAGTTTTCTTGGTGATTTCTCATATATTTTTCTGGTCCTTGTTTCTTCTGGAACCTTTTCTTTATATATAGGCCTTCTCCGCAATTCTTCATCATGCTGAAAGACATTCTCCGAACAATGTGGTTAGTGGCGGTTGACTGAGTAACTGCTGATTTTGTGAGAGACAGGTGTCTTTGACTTGTTCAAGATTTTTTGTTTGAGCTCGACCCACATTCTTCATCAATTCGTGGAGTAGGTGGCAATATTGACTGCTGAAGTCATGCGTAGAATGTGTGAGTCTGATATGGAAGCAATTTGAACAAGAGACAGCTCGATTTGGGTAAGATCAAGGGGTAGGCCCCTACAATTTCTCCCTCGCAACTGAAGTCATGAGTGGCTTTAGTTAAGAAAGAATATGTAGATATATGGGTATTCGGGTTTGAAGTTTGAAAATGAAGGAAGAAATGATGGGGATTTGACTGCATGGAAAATACGCATGTTATGGGGAGACATTTTTGTAATAAATGATGATGTAAATACTGATGTATGTGTGGTTAGGGTTTGAAGAGTTTTATCTATATTGAATGATGATGCTTGGGAAAACGTTCCTGCATAATAAATGTAAGGTTATATAAATAGTACATATACCGAGGTTTGTGGCAAAGTATGCTTATTTATTGTCAAATTCTCTGAAGGTTTTGAAGATGGTAAAGACCTGGAGAATGGTTCTTAATGAGAAAATTTCAATTGAGATGCAAAAGTTGAGGTTAAAATATTTTGGTGATCAGTCCTTGGGGATACCTACTCCCATTCATGTTCCTCCGACATATCAAGGTATGTCGGAAGATAACGCGGCTGAAGCTGAGGTGGATTTTTACTATATGTAAATATTTTATCACGTTGTCTAGACTGGCGAGAAACATTGGGTTTGTCTTTGTATCCTTGTGGAAGACAAGGTTGGGGAGATAGATGCGGGGTCTGGTGTAACTGCGGGGCAGTTGCGCTGATATTTTTTATAGGACTAGATTTTAAGGCCGGGTCCTCTTCATCTCTACCAACTCTACGAGGGTGGTGGTTATAGGAGAGGCGGCGATGGTAGTAGAGGAGGAAAATGGAGAATGGAAATCTTTTTCTGTACTTCCATCGTCTCTTTGGCGCTGAGAATACCTTCTGATTGAAGAGTGGGTTCAAGCACGAAGTCCTTTTCTTTCATGCCCAGACTTCCTCTAAACCGAGTTTCTAGTTAGAGTAAAATGGTGCGAAGGAAGAAGGACCTATTGTGACTTCCAATGCCTACTTTACATCAGAAGATTCTTGGAGTGAAACATCACTGAAGTCAGATGAACTAAAGGATTTGATGTTTCATAGTGCCTGAAAGACCTATTATTTGTAATGCACTTGAAAAACTTGTTATCTATAAAGTACTGATTTTTGAGTACTGGAAAGACTTGTTATCTGTAAAGTACCTATAATTTGTATTTGAGATGAATAAAATTTGTTATCCAAACTCTGTGCTGCTATATATAATAGAATAACTCTAGAAATTGGGCTATGAATAATTTGAAGACTTTCGAATATAGGATAAAATGAAATGTATAAGATTAGAATGTACAACTTTTTGAATAATCGAGCTGTCAAAAATATGTTTGTAAAATATGATGTTCGATCTGGGGGTTAAAATTTTGGGGGAGAGAGAAAATTATAAAAAATTTAGAATGGGAAGTTCGAGCTCAGGGAGGGCATTGTGGAATACTAGATTTGGAAAGAATAAGCTCGATATGGAATAGGATGAAATGACGGAGGTCGATAGGGAGAGATATGTTTAAATAACTTTCCTCAAGATACTAGATTTTTGTTACGAGATAATAGGATAATATAACGAGTTATGGGGAATTTGTAGCAAAAATGTATAAATATGGGGGGTGAGTTTTAAATAGGTAGAAGAGAATAAGAATGGTGTGGACTCGAACTGAGAGAATTTGTTATGCCCCTGAGGGACGGTTGGCGGTAAAGATAGCTAAAGTGTAGGAGCGGATTTTTGAGCTATTGGATTATGATACTGAACTGCCAGTGAGGGAGGTTCAACTTGAAAGTTTAGATGGGATTGGGAGAGAACACGAGTATGAACATCATTTTTATGAAGAACTATTCTGAGAAATCATAGTGGATCCTGTAGCTCGAAAAGATGTTATGAGATTGATTATTGTAGAAGAGATCGAATTGGAAGATGTGAGGATTGCTGGAGGATACCTAATCGGATGTGGTTCCCCAGGACATCAGGGATATTTTATGTGTAATTATATGTGAGGTTAATAAAATGAATGTAAATATGGGTGGCATGAGTGTATGTAATTATATGAGTTTGAATAATTTCAAAGAAATGGAATGCGCATAATTGTTGAATTAATCCTCTATTTTTGTGAATGTTGTTTGTGACTTTTGTGAAAAAACAAATTTAAAAGGTTTTAAAATTTTGATTACTTTGGAAATGACGTTAGTACTTCTATAAGAAGAAGAAAAAAAAGTAGGTAACTTGTGATTTTGTCTCTTGTGTAAAAGCTGTTAAAACCCGATTCCATATAAGGGTGAGTCATCATGAATGTGGTGAGGTCACAGAGAGATTTGGAAAAGAGAGATGAAAAGAAATTAAAATATAAGGCAATGGGTAATGATGCGAAAGCATTTTTGCCGAAAATGTGTAAGACATCTGGCATTGATAGTAGAAGGGATGCCTCAGTTCCAAAACTGAGGACAGTTCATACGAGGCTCAATAACTGACAGCAATTAGAGAGAAAAAATATAAATAATGCTTCATCTTCCACATTCAAACATTTTTTAACTTCTAAAAATAAGAAGAGCGGTGAGAGAGAAAGGAAGAAGAAAAACAAAAGTGGCAGAGAATTTTGTGAGGATTTAATTAAGAGTAATCAACAGTCAAAGTGAGATAGAGTTGTAGAGACTAACTCACGAAGGTGGTTATACAACAGCGTTATGAGGGAAGGATTTGGTGTTGTGTCAGATTCTCATTCCGATATAGAAGGTTAGTAGAGGATTGCTAATATATGAATGTGTTTTTTAAGATCATATTCTGTGTTTAGGCAAATCAAAAATTTATTATTTATAATAATCTATAAAAATCTGCTTGATTTATGATATATCATAGATATATCAATGTGGTTAACATATATGTAGAAGATAATAATAGATACCTAGACCTGTATGTAGGTCGATCGTGAGAAGTGTTTGTGTAGGATCAAACCCTCGTCTGTAGACTTGTAGGTGATATAAAGAGTTCACCTACCAATGAGGCACCGACCTCTGGTCGATCGGCAGAGTCCAAAATTGTAATGTCTGATAATGGGAAAGAAGTAAGGTGATGCTGAAGCGTAGTTCGACCTCTGGAACCATGGGAAGTGGTGAGGCCGCAGGAAAGGTGAAAAAAAGAAGGGTTGAATCTTCTAAAAAGCTGGGGGTGAAGGTCATAGAGGATCAACCTATTGTAGAGGATGAGTTGAAAGAGGTGGAGGAAAGGGCTAGGTTGGTAACTCTCTACGGTAAAGAGGAGATGAGCAAAATGGTAGGTTAATTTGCTCGAATATGTGATGAATTTTTTGTATAACGATTCGAGCTAACAATGAGGCCATTTTTGTTTGTTTTGTAGGCTACTCATCGGATGAAGGGGATATGCCTCATGGTCGAGGGGGTGAAAGCTGGGCTGAGGAAGGGGAAAGTCAAGCTTGAGAAGAACGTAACTCGATTAAAGGCTGACTTAATCAAGGAAGGGAAGCGGCTGGAGGCCCTGAAGGCTTCTCAAGATATGGAGATCAACAATCTGAGCGCTGAAGCGAGAGTAAATTTGGAAGAGGTGGTAAATGAGAGTGATAGACTCGGGCGCCACCTCATATTAAAGGGGTATTCCAAAGATGAGTTGAATGCCATTATGGCAGACACCTATCTTGAGGAGGAGGAAGATGTTGCGGTTGAAGTAGTTGATGGTCTGGACGGCATCTCTCCTCAGGCGGTGTGAGAAAACCAAGGGGATGGCAATAATCATCCAGAGGGGGAAAATGAGAAGGTAGAGTAGAATGATGATTCTGCGATTGTATGAGTATTGGAATGTTTGTAAACTGATTGGATAATGTTTGTCAGATAGAATTGTGTAGGCTAAGCTACTTTTGTAAACCTGGTTATAGAAACTTAAAGACATGCACCTCATAATAAAAAATTTAGAAACTGAGCTCGCTAGGGAGAGAGACGTCTCAGCATCCCTGTTATCTTCACAAGCAGAGCTGCAGGTTAGGACAGAGCAAGAAATATTTGACTTGTATACTTCATTAGTATAGAGCTTCAAAGTAATAAGTAGAGTGCAGAGACAGACCAAAAACCTGTTATCAGTTTTAGGGGAAATGTTTGAAATGGAGCATAGCAAATTCAAAGTATTGACAAATTAAAATATAGAGAATGTATACCTTAGACTCGGAAGCATATGTTATGGAGTTTCCATCTGAAGTTGTACTTCGACATTAAGTCTAGAAGTAGTTTTACACAGTTGATGTCAAAAAAAAAAAATTGCTAGAAATGAGATATTTGTGTTGAATGAGTATTCAGAATCGAACTTGATATATTGTACCTGTAATGTGCAGGCCGAATCAGAATTAGTTCGCTCGAGCGAAGATGAGGTACGCCAATTCAACCAAGAATTTGTGAAGAAATTTGATAGGATAAGAGAAGCAAATGAAGACAGGGAAGATCAGCATGTAAAGGTACACTTCAAATTGGTTGAGGCAACCCAAACTGCTGTCGAGCTCGCTCAAAAGATCGAAAAGAAGGATACTGAAACTAATAAAGGACAACAAGAGCTCGCGGAAATGAAAGAATATGTAGTAAAACTCAAAATTCAGAATGATGCGCTGATGGTTAGGATTAGGGATGCTGACATAGTTCGATATTGTATACAGGCGTTAGAAAGATCAGAGGAAGGCTTAAATCATTATGTGGCCAGTTTGAAGGACGAATCGATCAAGAAAATGAACAGCCAGAAGGAAATTAAAACTAATCTAGTGAATACCAGAAATAAGCTAGAGCGATTGAAGAGGAAAATGGTCAAGAAGGATGGCGAGCTAAAAAAAGCTCGAGATGATCTATCTACCTCAGAAGTTATAGTTGAGCAGCTGACTACAGCCCTACCTGCCAAAGATATGAAGTTTCGGACGGTGTAATGGAAGTGTGATTAGTTGAATGAAAGGGTGGCGCAATTGAAGACTGAATTAACGCAGGCCAATTCACGTGCCAGAAATACCAAGGCTAGGGAGTGCTTGAGGAAGGATGAAAGTGATGCCAAGGTCTCCCTTGTTCAAGGTGATGTAGTCAGCCTGTCAGCTCGAATAAGAGAACTGGAGGGGGATGTAGTCCAAACTCAAGGTTATGTGCAAAAAGGAGTTAAACGGTTAAGGGAGTGCAAAAGGAAACTGGATACTACTCTTTCCAGGGAACAAGGTTTAGAGCGGGTTATCAAAGGGAAGGAGATTATGATACAGAAGAAAGACGAATTGTTACAGAAAATTCTGGTTGGGGAAGATTTAAACAAGGAGATTGAGGAACTTCGAGCTCAGGTGGTAGATTTGAGGGTGATAAATCAGTTTGAATTAGATAAATCTGACAAGTGTTATTCTTGATTTAACTGGTATGATGTCACAACCATATTGAGGTAGATGAAAGCTAGTTTTACCTTTACTTTATATTATGTCTAGTAGAGTCTTTGATTGAAGCTAGTATTAGCCTTGTTTTAGTCTTAGAGATTTAGTAGAGTCAGCCAAACCAAGTATTATCCTTGATTTAACTGGTGTAGAGGTTGATTGAAAGCTAGTATTATCTATGCTTTAATCTATGTATTGTCAACAAAGTAGAGAGATATGTGGGAGAAAAACTTGTAAGTTTCATTGAATAGGCAAGGGTGTACATTGGATGGAGATGAAAATCACACTTTTGGAATAGAAAAAAGCGTGAAATGGAAATGGAGCAGTGAGGAACTTAACGATAGTACTGTTTCAGTCGCCTAATGTTGTAAGGATTTGAGATGTGAACTTCCTCTTCTATCATGAAGCAATATGATCCCAGACCTAAGAGACCTATGATAAGAAATATACCCACCCAACTTTCTGTTAGTTTCCCAGTATGATGTTCTTTTTTGTGTTGAGGGATTTCTTTGAGGATGAGATCATCGATTTGGAAGGTACAGCTTCTGACTCGTTTATTGTACGAACTGGCCAGCATATGATGATATCGACCAAGGTTCGCAATGGTACGTTCCCTGGTCTCATCGATCAAATTGAGGTTACAGGCCAATTCAAACTTGTTTTCCTCATCAGTTAGCTCGTGATCTTAGACTATATGATATTCAGAGGGAATGATGGCTTCAGTGCCATAGGCAAGGAGGAATGGAGTACAGCCGGTTGATTGACGTGGAGTGGTACGATATGCCAAAAAGATATGAGGAAGTTCTCGAACCCAATTCCTTTTTAACCATGTGGTCGTGAGTTCGATTTCCACAGACGGTGTAAGGGGGCGAATGTAGTGACTGCACGAGCTCGAGAATTTATGGCTGATCGACCTCCTGTTACAAGGGAAAGCGTAACTTACATCCTAACAGCAGAAAAGAATCCATTGTAGTTGTATATGTAACCTGAAAAAAGCAGTTGTTGCAAACATATTAAGAGATAAATGCTAGTTTTACCTTTGCTTTATCTTATGTCTGGTAGAGTCTTTGATTAAAAACTAGTATTACCTTCGTTTTAATCGCAGAGATTTAGTAGAGTCAGCCAAACCAAGTGTTATCCTTGATTTAACTGGTATAACGTAGCAGCCATATTGAGATAATGAAAGCTAGTTTTACCTTTGCTTTATCTTATGCCTGGTAGAGTCTTTAATTGAAAACTAGTATTACCTTTATTTTAATCGTAGAGATTTAGTAGAGTTAGCCAAACCAAGTGTTATCCTTGATTTAACTGGTATGATGTCACAGCCATATTGAGGTAGATAAAAGCTAGTTTTACTTTTGCCTTATTTTATGTCTGGTAGAGTCTTTGATTGAAAACTAGTATTACCTTTGTTTTAATCGCAGAGATTTAGTAGAGTAAGCAAAACCAAGTGTTATTCTTGATTTAACTGGTATGATGTCGCAGCCATATTGAGATAGATGAAAGCTAGTTTTACCTTTGTTTTATCTTATGTCTGGTAGAGTCTTTGATTAAAAACTAGTATTACCTATGTTTTAATCGCAGAGATTTAATAGAGTCAGTCAAACCAAGTATTATCCTTGATTTAACTGGTATAGAGGTTTATTAAAATCTAGTATTATTTATGCTTTAATCTATGTATTGTCTATGAAGTAGAGAGATGTGTGGGAGACAAACTTGCAAGTTTCATTGAATAGACAAGGATGTACATTGGATGGAGATGAAAATCTCACTTTTAGAATGGAAAAAATAAGAAATGGAAATAGAGTAGTGAAGGACTTAACGATAGTACCGTTTTAATCGCCTAGTGTTCCAAGGATTTGAGATGTAAACTCCCTCTTCTATCATGAGGTAATATGATCCCAGGCCAGAGAGACCTGTGATAAGGAATTGACCCTCCCAATTTTCTGCTAGTTTCCCATCATGAGGTTCTTTTCTGTGTTTAGAGATTTCTCTGAGGATGAGATCATCGATTTGGAAGGTACGGCATCTGACTCGTTTGTTGTACGAACTGCCCAACATATGGTGATATCAATCGAGGTTAGCAATGATGCGTTCCCTGGTCTCATTGATCTAATTGAGGCTACAAACCAATTCGAACTTGTTTTTCTCTTCAATTAGCTCGTGATCATTGACTGGATGATGGTATTTTGAGGCAATGACAGCTTCAGTGCCATAGGCAAGGACGAATGGAGTGTAGCCGGTTGATTGACGTGAAGTGGTACGATATGCCCATAAGACATGAGGAAGTTCTCGAACCCAATTTCCTTTATTCTGCGAATGATGGCTTTTCTTGAGCTTATCAATTATGGTTTTGTTGATAATTTTGGCTTGGTCATTGCCTTGAGGGTAGTAGGGATTGGATAGTGAGTGGATTATATTGTGTTGACTGAGGAAAACTATGACATTTTCTCTAACGTTTTGTGGCTCTTTATCGATACGAATCAGGTGGGGGTACCCAAACTGAGTAATAATATGTTCCCAGATAAAATAGATAACCTCTTCTTCTCTGGTTCGACAGAGTGGAACTGCCTCTACCCATTTTGTAAAATAATGTGTACCTACGAGTAGGTGTTGGCGATTACCTGGAGAATTAGAAAATTTACCGACAAGATCAAGCACCTATCTTTTGAATGACCAAAATACCTTGCTTGCATGTAGTTCGAGCGCAGGGGCGCGTATCATTTGGCTATGTCACTGACATATGTCGCATTTGTGTGAGTACACTTCTACTTGCTTGCGCACTCCTGTCCAGAATACTCCTTGTGCAATTTCTCCATTTGCAAGTGATCGACCTGTGGAATGGAAGCCACAAGTTCCTTCATGTAAATCACAGAGCATCTTGTCCGCTTTCCTTCTGGAGAGGCACTTGAGGTAAAGCTCTATTACTGAATGACGATATAAGGCACCGTTTTGATTTGTGTAGCACTTTGAGTTGTCGATCAGCTATCGGTGCTCCTTTGGATCTGCTAAAAGTGGTATATTGTATTTGTTGTCGATACCGAGATAGGTTAAGAAGGGTTTTCACCAATCGTTATCTTCCCCTTTATCGCCCCTAGTGTTGATCGTGCATGCAGATATACGATCAATGTAAGGGGTTGAAATTACTTTGATCTAGAGATATCGAGCTTCTATTCCCAAGACCCGGCTAGATAGGGCAAGGAGTCAGCATGTCTATTTTTACCTCGAGGAAGATAATCGAGAGTTGCTTGCGCGAACTTACTCATTCTATCTTTAACGAGGGCTGCATATTCAATCATCTTGTCATTCTTTTTGTATTGCTTAGAGTAATCAAAGATGATGACTAGTAAATCTGTATAAATTGAGAGTTCTGGGACGCTAAGCTCAAGTACGAGGTCGAGTCCATGGATGAGAGCTTCTTATTTTGTGACATTGTTTGAGGCCACAAAATCTAAGAGGATTGATTTCTTAATTTTGTCATTGGAAGTGGTAATCAATACGATTCTAATTCCTGACCCTGCGGGTCCTGCTGATCCATCTGTAAGAAGTTGCTACCATTTCCTTGTAACCCATTTAGCTCACTCATCAAATGTTTTGGGGGTGGATCTTCTGTAATTTCCTCTGCTAGGTCAGGGTCGTACTCCTCCCACTCGGGATTATCCACTGGAAATTCCGCGAGAAAATTGGTAACGGCCTAACCTTTTTCGGAATGGTGTTGTTCGAACTTGATATCATATTCTCCCAAACTGACTGACTATTGTTACACTCTCCTTGCTTTTTCTTTTTTGGACATAACCTCCCGAAGTAGTAGTTCATCATGACTTTGACTGAATGAGCTTGGAAGTAATGCTTAAGTTTATGTGAAGTCTAAACAAGAATGAGAAGAAGTTTCTTGATTTTATAATACCTCGTTTCTGCTGGAGTGAGGGTTTTACTGATGAAGTAAACTGGTTTCTCGATTTTCCCTTCAAGTCAAATGAGAACCGAGCTGATTGAAGTATCTGTAACTGCTAGGTAGATAATCAGTTCTTCATTATCTATTGGGGTACTCATTATGAGAGACCTCCTCAAATAGGTTTTGAGATCCTGAAAAGCTGCTTCGCATTCTGATGACCATTGAACCTCTGTATTTGGCTGAACATTTCCTCATTTGGTACAACCACGGAGTAGTAGGAACAGCCAACGACAGCGGTATGAAGACGAATCAGTTGCTAGCGGCAATCTTGCTGGCAATTTTCTGTACGTCTTTCATCATTTTTAGAGATGGCATGTTGAGTAGAACTCAAATCTGATCTGGATCGGCCTCAATCCCTTTCTTGCTGATAAGATAGCCGAGAAATCGACCTGAATGTACTCTGAATTGATACTTATCAGGATTGAGATGCATCCTATAAGATCGAAGAATGTTGAATATTGTATTGAGATCTAAAATATGGTTGGCTAACTATATGCTCTTTCCCAAGAGATCGTCAATGCAGACTTCCACGACTCTCCCAAGATGTGCTTTGAACATAGTAATCATCAACCGTTGATAAGTTGCGCCTGTATTTTTGAGTCTGAAGGGCATGACTTTATAGCAGTAAAATCCTCTTTAGTGATGAAAGTGGTCTTTTCTTGATCTTCTTCCAAGAGTGGAATCTGATTGTATCCAGAAGCAGCGTCCATGATAGATAGAACTTCGTGACCTACTGTAGAATCAAGGATTTGATAAATGTTAGGAAGTGGGAAATTTTCATTTGGAGTATGTTTGCTGAGATCAGTGAAATCTACACAAACTTGAACTTTTCCTTTGTTCTTTAGATTAGCGACGATGTTGGATATCCAATCGGAATATTTGGCTTTTTGAATGAATCCCACTTTGATTAATTTTTTGATCTCCATGTTAACTTCATCTCGAAGTTGAGGTAATAGTCATCGTTGTTTCTATTTGACCATCGTGGAATTGATGTTGATGGCCAATTTGTGACATACCTTGGCTGGATCGACCCCAGGCATTTCTTCGAAAGTCCACACAAAAATGTATTGATTCTGTCGTAAGAACTGAATGAGGGCATATTTATCATGTTAAACTAGCTTGGTACCGATGAAAGTACCTTTGCTAGATCCATCAATACTAATATATTATGTGGGCTCCTCCGTGGAAGGCTGGTCATCAAGGTGATCAGTTTTTTGTAATTGCAATACGGCGTATCTGTCTGAGGTATCTTGAATTGCTGAGACGGTATTTTCGCAAGCTTGTGAAAGCTTTTGATTACTCTTGATTTCATAGATATCATCGTTATGTTTGAAGCAGAGTGTTTAGTGATAGGTAGAAGCGATTGCCTCCATGTTATGAATCTAGCAGCGGCTCATAATCCCGAGATAACGAGATTTGGCGTTGATTACATAGAATATGACGTCGATAGTGCTTGGTCTTGCGGTAATATGTAAGATGATCTTGCCTACTCGTTCTTCTTTAGAACCATTAAATCTACTGATATCGGTGTTGCTCGGAATAACTTGATCAGCCAATCCCATTTGGTCAATAGTGCTCTGAAATAGAATTTCAATACCGCTTACAGTATCAATCATCATTGTGTGCATGAAAAACTTCTTCATCTTGAGCATTATGACTAATGCATCATGATGTGGAAATTTGACATAACTTATGTCACAATCTTCGAATGAGATCCCAAGCCAACAATTGCTCAACTCAGGTAGAAGTTTAGCTTCTTTTATCTTGAGATGTAAGATCGCAGCATTCTGATAGTCTCCTGGCTTGAATCTATTAGAGTTGGTGATCTGATGGATTTCGATCATGTTATTGTGGTGCATATGGTAGAAATGCTTATCCTCAGCTTGATCTTTGACCTGGACAACTTCAAGCTGCTTTTTATAGCTGCCATCCTTGTATGATTTCAGGTTGACAATATATTCAAACATCCATCCCTCCTTAAAAATGTATTCCAGCAACCTCTGTAAAGCATAACAATTTTTAGTAGAATGATCATTTACCTTATGATGCATACAGTACGGGTGGTTCCCGATTGGTTCCAATGGTCGAGAGAGACGGTAGAGCTTATCCTTTGAGAAGATTGGAAAAATTATAGAGATTCGAACATTTATCTTTGGGAGGACCGGTTTGATTTAGGAACCGCCTTTTCGAGGGTTGCCAGTATTTTCCTTAGAGCATTTTTTGTCACCCAGATCCTCCTTTGGTTTACTATTTTGATTTGTAGATGGACCTTTCGTGGTAAGGACAAATTTAGTAGATTTATACCTTTCGGGCATCATCCTTTCCAGGTCGACGTCACTATTGACCTTGGTGATCATATCTTCCAAGGTTGCAGGTTTGTTGTGGAAGAGGTGTTTTTAGGCTTTGCAGTAGAGCTAGTACGCGTTGGTAAAAGTAGTAACAGCTACTTTCTGATCGAGATTGCATATTTTATGCGCGTGCTCCAAGAACTTCTTGGCAAAAGCCTCGAGCTTCTCCCCGTGTGACTGTTTGAGACTGATAAGAGAATATAAATTCTCTTCTTTATCTTTATTGTGGGAATACGTCTTGATGAATTGTTTTTGTAGTTGGTCGAATGTGTATATGGAGTCTTTAGGTAGAGAGTAGAACCATCCGAGCAGTTACTCCTGCAGACTCGTTGCAAACAAACGGCAGAGAATGTGGTTGAGATTGGAATACAAACCCAATGAATCACAGCATTGATTTTTGAATGTGCTCCTTTGGATTGATGCCCTTGTATTTTTGAATTTTTAGAGTACGGAAACCTTTCAGTATTTCCATATCAAATAGTTATTTGGCAATTGGACTTCCTTGTAGCTTGGTAAGGTCATCTGTAGTGCCTAGAACTTGTGCTTTGATCAACTTCTAAATATATGGATCTATATGCTCTTGTGTGACATAATGACGTGTCGGTGGAGTGGCTTAACGAGGAGGTTACGGTTTGTGAGTACCTTCACTCAAATGATCTCATGTTGGAACTCGAGGTTGAGGTCATTATTCTTCCTCCTGACATACAAAAAATCAGTGACCTAGGCTGATCTCAAACTGAACTTCACCACCCAAATGAATGGAAGGCTGAGGTTCGTGCTAAATATTTATGGAAATAACTTTACTGGTGGCTCCTCGAGGTCCCAATCTTTCCCGCGTAAAAAACCCAGGAGACTTCTTGCAATTGATCGCGATCTCTTATTGGAGGAGCCTGCTGAGTATTTTGTAGGGCTTGCAAGGCAGTCTGTATTACTGTCATCTGGTCTTCATGTCGTTTGAACACTGTCAAATGAGCTTGTCGTTCGGCGTCGAGCTCATTCTCACAGAGTTCTTAGTCAAGAGTTAATTGACGTTCGAGCTCATTGCGCTTCTCAGTTTCTGTGTTGAGATTCGCGCATAACTCTGTAAGTTGTTCCGGTTCAACTGAAAAATTGAGCTAGATTTCGGTTGCTGATCGTCGAGAAGTGACCATGATTGAATTTTACAGTAGAGTAAAAGTATTCCTTAGAATATTATAGAAATGAAATCTTTCCCACAGACGGTGCCAAATATAATGGCATAATTCTGTAAGCTTGAAGTGACTTGGAATTAGCTCTTACACCAATGTACCTGTGATTAAATTCTGATAGAAAGCAAGAAATAATACAGATGATTTAGCGTGAAAAACCTCTAAATAGGTAAAAAAAAAAAAAACACAGCCTCAAATTGAGAGCTTTTGTAATATTGGCTTTTATTGCTTGAGGCTGATTCCTTATTACAAGTGATCTCTCAACTTAGAAATGCTTGATCTTGTGAATAAAAATTTGAAGTTTTGAGAATTTAGAAGATGTAGTTTTCATGTTGATTTCTCGTGTATTTTTTTGGTCCTTGTCTCTTCTGAAACTTTTTATTTATATAGGCCTTCTCCACAGTTTTTCATCGTACTGAAGCACGTTCTCCGAACAATGTTGTTAGTAGCGGTTGACTGAGTAACTGTTGAGTTTGTGAGAAACAAGTGTCTCTGATTTGTTCAGGTTTTTTTGTTTGAGCTCGACCCACGTTCTTTATTAGTTCGTGGAGTAGGTGGCAATGTTGACTGTTGAAGTCATGTGTAGAATGCGTAAGTCTGATATAGAAGTAATTCGAACTGAAGACAGCTCGATTTGGGTAAGATCGAGAGGTAGGCCCTTACACTCTCAGTAACAACCAAGTAAAAGATTACACCACCCTCTCCTATATATCCTAGAACCCTAGGATATCTCTACTAGAATATCTCTCAATATCTCTCCAAATATAAATAAACCTAAATACTGGAAACTCATAAAACCAGCTCCAGCATAGCATAAAGAAAAACAGGAATAGTACAAGGACATGTGGGAAACTATCACGGAAGATGTTCACATCAAACCCTCCGTCTTCGGAAGATTTCAGCCACAAAATCAGTAAGTTGGAACTCTTCTGAAAATTTTGAAATTTTTCATAGAATTTTTTGTACCCATAAATTGTAACCAAGGTCTTCAAGTCCTTATGCTGAAGAATGTCCAAAAATAAAGAGAACAATATAACTTGCTTCTTGAAACTTGAAAAAAAAAAAATTCCTCCCAAAATGGATTGGCAAATGTGGGTTGGGGTTGAACCTAACCTATTGAGCCTTCAGGTTATGGGTAGGGTTCCCTTGACTTGGGTTAGGTCCCATTACATGCCGAAGTGAGGCTGGCCCGATGTTTGTCTGCACTACTAGAGTGGTTTGTAGAATTTGGGGAAGTATGTGCTCAACATGTGATGAAGTGTGAATAAGGTACGGTGTACTTGGTTGCATGGGATCGCCCCCTTTCATTTCCCCCTCAAAATCATACTTCTGCCTCTTAACTTCATTCGGGTTTTGAGTGGGAAACCCCAATCCCAATTCTTGAAACTCTAAAGAATTGATTCGGCACAAATGGTTCACAGCTTGGACCCACGTGAACCATTCATCCGTTGTAATTGTGATTTTTCTCTTCTTTACGAATGAAGTAGTTTCTCCCTCCTCCTTCAAGATGCAGATCTTTGGTAAGAATGGGAAGATCATTTGTTGCAGCCCTTTCCCCATGGTTTCGGACACAATTCCCACACCATCCGTTGCTCTTGTTGAACTGGGATCTGCTCCTGGTTGGTCGTTGGGTGATGATGAGTGGGAGGATATCTGTAATGGGTTGGAACCCAGGTTTGGGTCCGCAGGTTGAACCCTTGGGTTTCCTTGTTGGAATGGTCTTGGGCTTGTTTGCTTCAGACCCAGTCCACTGTTGACCTGGGTTTGGATATGGACTTGTTGATTCGGTTTTAACATGTGTTGTATTCGGATTTGGGCAGATGTAACAGCATATGACGTCATCATCACATGCGCTGATGATGACGTACCAAAAGGAAGTGTTCTTGACGTGGACCTGACCTCTACATTTGCCGATGTTAATTTTATTTTGAGTTGTAAAGCCTGCCTCGAGATACGAAGTCGTACCTTTGTTGGTGTTTGAAGATCTAGGGCGGGTTGGGTGGCTCACGTGCTTGTCTTTCCATGTGTGATGCACTTGTGACCCCATCTCCTTCCTCACGAACTATCTGTAAACTGCCGCAGTTTGTGCCGATAATCCCCGACGATCTGACTACAATATCGCCCCCAAAATACTTTAGCAAGCCCCCTTTGGCTCTGTCGATCACTTCGTTAGAGGCTACAACATTGGTCGCTTCTATGCCTTTGGCAAAAACCTCGGTATCAACCTTTTGTGAATCTGTATCTGTGACGATGACGGTCGTAACGACTATTGGAACCCTGGGATCGTTGGTTGCCATGTTAACGATAACCATGCCTTCGTCGGTGCCACTCACGGCTCCGATTGCGGGGGTGTTTGTCACTTCTCCCATTCGGCACGTGGGTTTTCCTTGTCTGTGTTTTTCGTCATTGTTTTGGTACTCCCAACTCCAATACACCTAGAGAAGAGGGTTTGAGGTAGGGGTAGTTGTAACGTGCAGGAACTCACGATGACGTTGATGAACTCGCCAAGTTTATTCTTAAGTATCACGATTACTTGCGCGGTATTCTTGGCATCCTTTTCCGCCGCAGCTTTTATACGAGACATCGTAGATATTGATAACTTGATTTTCCCAAAACACTAAACATCACTATTTCCATGGAACGAAGATGGCTCTGACACCAATTTGACGTAAAATCAAGTCGTGGAAGTAGAAACTTGAAGATTACGAAAACCTAATTAAAATTAGAGTTTTCTCTAAACTCAAAATAAACATAAACTTAACTATTCTTTATTCTCTCAGCAAAGATTACACCACCCTCTCCTATCCGAGGATATCTCTCCTAGAATATCTCCCAATATCTCTCCAAATAGAAACAAACCTAAATACTAAAAACTCCTAAAACCAGCTTAAACAAAGCATAAAGAAAAATAGGAATAGTACAAGGACATGTGGGAAGCGATCACAGAAGATGTTCACATCACCTAACATATGCCACAAAAGATTCTTAGAAAAGTATAAACTTGGCAATTTTCATAACCCAATAAATTATTGTTACCTAAACCAAAAGGAAAAACATGGGGTAATAATCCATAGAGGCATGGAAACTCTTTCTTTTAACACTACGCTACACGACTAAATATAAGCCTTGATATCCATAATTGAGGTGGGGAAAATTGTTGACTATCAAAGACTCAACCTTTTCTTTGTAACATAATTAGAACATGATATTTTAATGAAGCAAATAACAGTCTTTGTTCAGGGCACCTATTGTGTGAACATCACTAAGAATGCCTATTGTGCTGGACCGAAAAAAATTATACATTCAATATAATTTCATCGTTATGGAGAACAGGAGAAACCTTAAATATATTAAACATGTTATAAAACTACAAATAAGAAATTTTGAATAGACCGAAGAAGATCAGTTACATAACGAATAGGAAGTAACAACCTAAATTAAAAGAATAAAAAGAAAAGTAAATTGCAAGATGAAAGTGGCTATTGAAATTAAAAGTTAAGGTAATGAAACCTAAAGATAAGTATGTTAGATTCGCATACCTTTAGTTATTATCTTCCCGCTTTCATCCATGGCTTAAGCTCCAATAAAACTTAAGCAAATAGTAAACGCTATAAGAAGAAAGAAATAATTCTTGATTATTGGATGAATATTTCATATCACAAACTTAATTTTATGCCTGACATCCCCCCCGGGGAGAAGAAGAAACCAACCCAAAATTATTTTAATGATAGAGATGGAAAGCAGAGACGGATGAAGGCGATAATGAGAGACCAGCGTATCATAATCCAAGAGAATAAAGGCATACCATTAAACTATTTCCAGAATTACTATAATTTATTCATTTTGGCCTTGACAACAACATGAATTTGCTACTATTTAATCAAATATAGTAGGGAATGCAAAAGGGCATAAGAAAAGTCTAAATTTTTTTGAGGTTGATGTATACCTTTGTCCATAATCACTATGATTCAACATTTCTTATACTGTAAAATTGAGATTTTGTACAACCCCTAAGATCAATTAAATAATAAATGTGTTAGATACACAAAGATAAATAATTTTAACTTGAAAAAATATGGAGTTGGGAACATTAAAGTTACCATAGCTAGCAAGTACAGAGAAAAAAAGGATAATCACAAATAATAGTTCAAAGCTCTTATTCCTCGAATTTGATATAGGCATACAAAGATAGAAATTGCCGAACCACTCAAGTGAAGAGCGATTTGATATGCGATGAATCTCATAGAATACTCCATTCGTTATAGAAAAACCCAAATTCGAAAAATATGGAGTTTTCGTTTATGTAGAGAGAGAGGGAGATCACTAACCTATGAAAAAGTTGCAAAGAATCAAAGCAAACAATTGGAACATCTGTAGATTGCAATAAATTTAGGAAAAATAATCAAAATCAAAAATAAAAGATATGTGAATACCTGAAAGAGATCTTGCGGAAATCAAAGAGGTATACTCTCGATTCAAAGCATTTTGCTAAAATCTACTAAATGCTTCTAAACCTTTTCATTGTAGAGGAAAGAAAGATAGATTTTTGTAGAAGATGATCATCAAGGCCATATTTAGCGTTATAGGGAATTAAGGCATTTGGGAATTTTTTTTATGGAGGTGGAGAGAAAGAGATGGGGTTCAGTTCGTTGAGATAGTAAATAGTGGATTAATGGGAGCAAAATTTATGATAATTGTTGATTAGTTAAGAATAAATTCTCTTTTTTCCTTTGGTAACTGATTCTCTATTTTCCTTATGGGGAAGAAACATTTGAGGGGAAGAAACATTTGGCTCGAATTATTAAGTATTAAATAAGACTTAACTCCACATCATTTTTGTCCCAGTCAGCTTTTTGCATGCCACGAAGGACAAAACTGAGATTTATAATAGATTGCATCCTAACCGGGAAAAAAATTGGCCTCTCCTGAGCCATCAATCATTTCTTCTCTCACCCTTATTTAAACGCAACGTGGCGAGTGAGAGGAGAGAGTACTAACGGTGACTTTAGGTGATTGTTGTGTTGTTAATTGATGAAAGATAAAATCTTAATTTCCTTGTTTTAAGCTTTTACAATAATTATATTTATTTCCATTATCCACCTACTCTTATCTCACTAAACTTCCACCCAATGCCATTCCCTTCAAAGGAAAAATTATGTAGCTCTGAAGACATTCTTCTCCTGTGATCGACAACATGATAATCTACATGTATTATCCTATATGATTATTATTTGTAAGTAGAACCATCTAGAGAAACCAATCGGACCTCTTATGCATTGACGATGTTAAAAACTTAAAATTTTGATTAATCATTTGGACTTATAGAAAGAGCAACATCATTAAAATACCGATCTAATTTATCATCTTGCAATCAACAAAGAAATAAATAAATACATATGAGAAACCACATCAAGATTCACATTCATGTCCACATAACCAAGACCCACAAATCTCAGTTTCTCATTTTGAGCAAACAACTCAGATACACATATTCACGAACATTATACCATATTAAACATATACAGAAAAATAGAACCTCAACAAGATTGGCAAAGCACAAAGCTAAACTATGTATTAATAATATGAATCAACTCAAAATCTTTAGAAATTATAGTGAAACATACATTATCATGTCATTATCATCATAGCTAAATAGGTGACGAAAAAAAAAAAACATAACTAAAAATAACTTTTACTGTTTGAGAAATCTACCATAAACTATATTACCTAGCTTCAGCCTATCTGCATGTCTAACCTATAGTGGTGATGCCTAGAGTGCCCGAATTCAGGCGATCAATGGAACATCACAGATAATCACACCATCATAGTAGCAAAGCTTGACTATCCCCAGTAAATACACACCATCACAGTAGCGAAACTTGACTTTATTGCAATTGAAAAAATCTGTAACCATTACAAATATAGCAAACTTCTAGAAAATACAAACTTTGTACAAATAAATACTAATTTATTACCTTATCATGGGTTGAAAGATGTAATCAACACAACTACAGTTCATAAGTAGATTGTTGAGTAAGAAGTTCAAGTTATCCCTATAGCACATTCAAATAAGATATTAATTAATGTATATAATGCTCCAAAAAGATTACTAATGAAAAACGCCTTACTTTGGTTGGAAGGTGTTGATATAAAATTGTGAATTAATGTTCCAATGGTGAGCATCTCCTAAAGTGCCTCACTACCTTGGAATCCAAGGTGCCATATAGAATTTTCGACCTCCAACAGTGTCTCACTGACTTGGATTTCCAACTCAAAAAGCAAGGTTGAATCTTGGATTTCAAGACTCAACATTGGTTTTTTACTTTGCAATTGGGTGCCTAAGTGTTGGGTTTGTTTGTTTTATAATCGGGCGCCCAATTTTATTTTTATTTTTCACAAAAAATTCAAATCGGGCGCCCAAGTCTTAGGCGCCCATATTTTTTAAAAAAAATTGGACGCCCGAGTCTTAGGCATCTGATGAAAAAAATTAAAAATGAAACAGGCGCTGTTAAAAAAAACAAGTCAGGTACTAGTGATGGAGGAAATAGAGTCTCACTGACTTGGATTTGGCTTTTTTCTAACCAAGTAGTCAGTGAGGCACTTTAGGAAAATGCTCTAAACATGTAAAAAATTTCCATCTTAACCTGGACTCCATCTTTGGAAAGCCTTTTTTCTAGGTTTGAAGTTCCATCAGAAATAGGACAACCGGCAGAATCTTAGCATAAACATCTCTGAGCCTCTCTCTCTCTTTTTTTCTCTGTCTACTTTCTCCTCGTCTCTTTTAAGTACTTTCTCCACGGCCCCAATCAGTCATCAACCACAGCAGCAGCAACAGCAGCAACCTCTATCAGGTTCTTCTACCATTGCTATTGTACCTTTCCAGAAGAGCTATTTTGGAATAGAAATTTTTTGTTTTGGTTTCTACAGTATACTCTATCATTGGATTTTAGGTGTTTGTGGATTCATATTAGGGTTTAAGAATTCGTTAATTAGTCACGCTCAGATTGCACTTCTTTCTTTCTCAAAATTTGCTGATTTCATTAAAAATAGATCCGCATATTTTTCGTGATTTTACTGAAACTATGATAGAGCACATTGGAATTTGATAACTTGAGAAGTAGACATTTATTTTTTATGTTTGACAGTGAAGTTCCCTGGCAGAGAGAAAGATTAAGGAGATGAAGGATTGGTCAGGACTTCAAAAGGATCTCCTGCAACTTGTTTGTAACAGACTTGTTTCGTTCAGGATCATCTAGGGTTTAGTTCCATTTGTTCGTCTTGGAAATCTAGGGTTTAGTTCCGCTTATTCGTCTTGGAGATCTGTTGCTGTTGAGAATCGATCATGGAATCTACCACCGGCACTTATTATTCTAAGAAGGAAAATCTCAGTTCAAAGAAAATTGGGAGATACACAAGGAAGACAATTAATACTAAAACTGCCAAGTCATGCTCACCGTATATGTGCATCCTCCCAGGGTTGGCTTGTACTAACTGGCTCGCGCTTAGACACTCATCCTTGAATCCCCTCTCTGGAGCTAAGATTCAACTCCCTTCTCTACCAAAAAGTCATTATTATATTTTGAAGGCCGTTTTATCGTCCCCCATAAGCCTTCATGTTGTTTCCACTTCACTTATCTTCGTTGTCCTAATATTAATGATAGAATATCGGTACAAGTTGGCCTTCTGTAGACTTGGAGACGATGCATGGTCTTTCATTGAATCATTTTGTTCCAAATACAACAACCTTATTTGCTACAGAGATCAGCTTTACACTCATTCCTCGAGAGATGAAGAACGTATTGGCATTTATGATATTGACGATGGTCGCTTTACTCATTGTAAAACATTGCAATATAACTCATCTCTAGGCTCTAGCACGTGAACCTTATATTACCCGGATGTCGTTTCTGGTTGAAGTGGCGGGCGAGCTTTCTCTGGTGTATAAAACACTTGGAAGTTACGAATCAAATCCACCTTGTAAATTCAAAATACTACAGGTAGCTGAACTACTTCAAAACAAATTTGTGGAGGGACGTAAAAGTATGGGTGACAATGCCATATTCCTTGGTCCTTACTTAGGCTTTTGTTCCTCTGCTTCCTCTGAGTTTGAAGCCTGCAAAAGGAACTGTACTTCACTGCCACTTCTTTGGATAGTAAATTCTGTACTGTAGCCGTTTTTAACATTGAGGACGGGAGTTTTGAATTACTCGACAAAAGGAAAATCTCAAAGAACTGTGTCCCCATATTGGTCACTCCGAATTCGTCGTTGGATATGGGGATTGATTACGGGTGTCGATTAATTATTTTAATGCAACACATCCCTCTGGATCCTTTTCTCTAATTATCGTCTGTTTTTTCGCTTCTTTTATTTTCCTATTGTTTTGTTTGGTACTCCTTGAGAATCAAGGTGTTAGGTCTCAATAAAACAAGGTGAAAGGCTCCATTGTTATGAGAATATTGTTGAAAGACCTAATAATTCTAGTTTTGTTGAGTAACTTTTAATTTTCATAGTGTCGTTACTTCCTTTGACTCATCAACATTGGGCCCCTCACCAGAGTTATAGTGGTTTATTTCCGATACTCCACCTAAACCCAAATATCGACCTTCAGCTCTCGATTGGATGTAAGGGCCAGTTTCGAATCTCAAATTCAGGTCTCAGCATACGACGATCACACATTTACTCGACCACGTCAAGGTACACGTGGCGCATTTATGATACATTATGTAGCGGTTACAAGGAAGAAGAGTTACCCAAGCCGTTACTCGACCATTATGAAGACCATCATAAAGACTTATCAAATAAGGACGACCAAAACGTACGTCATCAATGTAACCAACGGTCATATTATAAGACTTATAAAAGGAGATCTCGAGATTAGAATCAAACGGCTAGAATCATCTACAAAAACTCTTAGAGAAAGTCATCCCTACCAAACTGAGGTATTCTATCTCTTTCTCTTTGTAATAGCTAGCATCTATATAAGCACCATTCTTTCCAAAAATCCTCAGGAGAGGTCGTGGTTTTTAACCCATTCAAAGGTTTTCCACGCTAAAACTTGTATTAGTTACTTTCAGTTCCTAGCTAACATTCCATATTTCAAGGCTGTAAGGCATTATCTTCGTCCAATACGAAAATAGGCTATTACAATAGTGTCCTAGATTTTAGTCACTACGTGATACTCGTGAACTTTTGTTCTTTGCTTGTCTAGATCACTTGATGTGGCAATTGGTTACTCCGCTGTATTTTCGACTCCCTGTTCTTTCAATTGATAATAACATTATGAATTTTCATTTGATAATATATTTAACTCCAATTATTATCTTTTACTTTTTATTTATTGGGAAATTTGGACTGATAAAATACGATTATTTTCCATGATACCACACTACCTTTTTGATCCGTTATTTCTCAATTCTTTAGTTTGTCAAGCGCAAACTTTTATGATTAAGTTCAGAACTGCACAAGTATTACCAATTACTTCTTTGCCTAAGTATTGTTCTAAAGTGGCTTATCAGATTCAACGGTGCTTCTGTTCTTCCTGATGGTGTTGCCTCTTATAATCTTATTGTGGAGTGCTTAGAGACCATATCATGAAGATTTTTTTTTTGCTTATGCGGGTCCAGTAGGTTATGCCTCTATTAGAGCATCCCCAACAGGGTGAGAGTTTGGGTTGGGTTTGTCAACTCAAATCCAAACCCAAATATTTGCCTCCCAATAGCAAAAAAATGGGTGCGGGTTGGCTGAGCTGGACGTGTCAGAACCCAACCGAGTTTGAGGAGCTCAAACTCAAAAAAATGAGTTTGGCGGTGTTTTGATTACTGCTGCGTTTAAACATTTTTTTATTGATGTTTGAGATAGATGAATAGTTGCGCGGACTTAAGATTACTGCGCGGACAAAAAAAAAAAAACCATTGCTGGAAAGGGTTGGGTTTTTTGCGGGCCAACATGTCAAAGCCCACACCCAAACCCGCACTCGCTGCTGCTGGATATGCTCTTAATTTTGCAGCATGTATGGCACTCTCCATGGGATCAGACTTTGTGTTGAATATAAGGTGTCTCTGTTGCAAATTTAAGGGGATTCAAAAGTTGTTCTTAATGACCTTAATGGTGCTGCAGCCACACCTTTGGAAGATTGTTCCCTCTATTCGTTTATACTGTCCAATGTTAACATCTCAGGTATGGGTTGGATGTTAAAAGATCACAAAATAATACTCTTCATATTCTTAAATTTAAAAAAAAAACAAAAAAAAACGCACCACTCACACATTAATTAAAGGCTCTTCATCTACTTAACTTATAACGGAAATGCATTAATTTAACAAGCTCCAAGCCCGCAAGATATAAACTTCTGATTTTCCTCCTGCTACCCAAAATGTTTTGCTAGCTGACTGTATTTGCACTTTTGCGGATCTTCTATTCGACTTGTTCCTTTGGTTGTTTGTAAGTCTTTAATTACCAAATTTAAACCATGTATTCATCAAGGGTGTTTCTGAATTTTAAGAGCAACTTAACAGGAAGTCTCAAACTCGTTCAAAAAATGCATGGAGAAAAAGTACTTAATTTTCACAAATCTTGGGAGTTATATTGTATTCCCGGTACTTACAACCAAGCGCAAGTCAAGCGAATTTGAAGCTTAGGTAAGCTTCACGGGGATTTAGGTTGTTTTCTAACTCTTGTAGACTCCCCACGTTCCATGATTCTAGGGAGACCGAGCTCTTACATCATGGGATTAGGCTCGACTAAGGGCTTTCACGAGTATATGAGATAGAAATATGAGAGTATACTATGTAAACATACTTGCGTGGAGTCCTTGAATAGCTATTCTTCACGACCTCTAGCGAGGATTTGGAAAAGATGATGTATATAAAGATGAGATTACAGATTTCGAGTTATGGAATACTTAAATATCGAGCTTCTCTGAGTGCTCGAAGGTTTTCTCCAACTCTTATATGGGGTTTATGGACTAAATTTTTCAAAACTTTCATGGTGGCTCTCCTCCCCTATTTATAGGAAATAGGAAAAGATGAGTCACCTCAAAAAGACCAAGTTACATGCATATCCCTTTTGGCAGCTATCCCATACGGAAGTCGGTTCTGCCATAGTTGTCTGTCGGCTTGTCTGCTGAGTTCTCTGCCTTCGACCATATACTTGATATGGGTGAAGCTTTATTGGATTCGAATGCAGGTTCGCCGCGTGTTTTGGTTGATGTATGAGTTCCCCGGGCTTCAAGTCTCGCAGTAGTCTTCGAGTGTTCGACTGTTCGGCTTGACTGATTTGTGAGTATATTAGGCTTTGAGTCTTTCGATAGGCTCCGATGTATCCTTTGACTGTTCGGCTAGTCTTGAAAGGCTGCGATTAGGCTACCACATTCTCCCCCTCTCAGCCGGGGCCTCAAAAATTATTGTAGACGGCTCGTGCTCAGAAAAAGCTATTATACATGGGAAGTTGTATGGTTGACCGGTAGGAATGTGCCCGGTGTTGAGGGCATTAATGGTGATTATGCTGATTAAGGGATTATTAGTTGTAGTATTGGGAGAAATGTCCGGTCTGCAAATGATGTGGTGGTGTGCTTTCTTCTTTTTTGTGGTTGTGGTATTGGTTGTTCGTATTGTTCCTGTCTTCTCTTTTTTGAATGAGACATGTACATCTTGTGTTCCCCCCATTTTGTAAAGACAAATTTATGTTCGAAGGTAATGTAGTAGCATAATCCCTAGATTCGACAAGAGTAAGCCAACAAAGTGTAGTCGAAGACAACCATACATGATCAAAGGCCAACATTCGAGAAGTTACCACAAGTCCTCGACCTACCAAAAGTAACCGTTGTGTCCGGTCAAGAAAAGAGCTGCTAGAGATCCGCGAAGTTTGCCCACTCCCCCCGGAATAGGAGATTATTTCTTTCTTTTTGTAAACTGCCTGTGTCAACTATAAATACAGGCAGAGAATAGATGATTAAATGACCGGCAATCCGCAAACTTTACCATCGTTACTTCTTAATCCTACTATCACTCCAAAGTTTGTAATAACTAGCAATATACTAAATTTTACATCAAAATCCTCCTCGAGGTCGTGGTTTTTCTCAGCTTTTACTGAGTTTTCCTCGTAAAATCTTGTTTATCTAGTCTTTATTCCACATAAAATCTTGTTTATCTAGTCTTTTACGAATAAGTATTGTCGAAGATTCTCCTTCCAAAAAACATGCCACTACAATTGGCGCCATATGTGGGAATTACCACACTTTTTTTACCACCACTGATCTAAGAATCGTCTAATGACAAACATGAAACTGAGAAGCCATTCTAGTATCATAAGAGACCATGAAATTAATCCCATAACATGAACGTTAGACCTGCACGGTGCGGTACTCGAGCTTCAGAAACAAATGCCTGTAGAAAAAGCCTAAAGACCAGAAGATCAGCGTGTCCACGCTCAAGCTCTTCAAATGGAGAGGGAGGAACGATGGAAAGCCTTAGATCAACAGAGTCAAACACATTAGAAAGAAATGGAAGACTAAAGAGAACTCAAGTTCGATTCACTGGCCGCCAGACGTCCCCTCCACTCGCCCGAAGAAAATATAGATCAAGAACAATTCTATGAATTTCTCGATCCAGATCAAGGAATCCAAACAGGGCTTCTCGACATTTTGGTTTAACATCCTCAACATCGATAACTCAAGGAAGTCAACGCGCGTGTCATCAGACTCCCCCACCCAAAAAAGGACCAATCAGGGATCGATTGGGACCAGAAGGATAGGGAGATTTTGTTCCTTAGGTCGCAGCCTTACCATTTCCCCCGCAACAATTCGTCACCTAGGACAACCTCAACAATATGATCCAGGCCATAAAATATGAGATCCCAAGCCAAAAGTCCACGATTGACAGAATCGAGACAAATCCCATCTCCCCTCATCTAGAAGTTATGGCAATCCTATAAAATTTCTATATGCCGAAGTTTATACAATATGCAGGCCTCACTGACCCACTTACCCATGTCCGACACTTCAAAACCGTAGTTGGGTTATATTCCAAACTCGAACACATGTTGTGTAGGTTATTCAACATGAGCCTAAAGAAAGAACCGCTCTGGTAGTTTTATACCATCCAAGAAGCCTCCATCACCACGTTCTGCCAGTTGCAGCGCCTTTTTGAAGCTAATTATGCTCATGCTAAAGAGCGGTAGATCACTGTAGATTCCTTATTCTTCTTTGAGCAGGGTGCAAAGAGATATTTGCAAGCTTTTACAAACGTTTCTTACAGGAAACAAGGAAAATTAGGAACTCAGATCCCAAAATCGTCGTTCCAGCATTCACCTCCGCCTTGCACATCGGCTTTAAAGTTCGAGAAGAGGTTACTCTGCACAAGCCGAGAACAGTCACAAAAATGATTGATGTAGTTAACAATTACATCGAATTAGAATGGTCAAAGAAAGATAAGATGAAGAGCTCATCTGCCATCCATTCTCGAGAAACATCTTCTACCCCATCCTAACGAGCGGTTACTACTGAAGCACCCAAGCAACACAACAGAAACGCGGGCAACAATAGAAGAAGGGACGACAAACCCGATAGACCAGTCCCGGTTCAACCGCCAATAACAACAACTTTCTCCTCTATCTTACCTACGATAAAGGGAGATGAGTGTTATCGCGCACCACAAACCATTCTGGATCTCCCCAACAGACCTCTATGTCTGTATCACAATGTTCATTGTCATAAAACTGACAACTACTACTCCCTCATACGAATCTTTTATTGTATCCTATTAGCTGGAAGACTTCATAATTAAGTCATCGACATTCAAAAGTTTCTCGAAAATGAAGCAAAAAACAAAGAAGTTGAACAAAATCAGGTCCAGGGGCAAGCTCACCACCTGTATATGATAGAGATTGAGAAAGGGAAGAAGAGAAAATAAAATGATAAGATTACATCCTGTTGTAAAATGACCTCCTTGGATAAATCAACAAAATTTCTCCCAAGCTCAAGCAAATCGAAGAGTCCTTACCATTTTACTTTCAAGGATTGTGACACCAGCCCCGTGAGATACCCTCACGATGGCCCTCTCATCATTATACTCAAAGTCGGACAGGACTACCTACATACGCTTCTCGTCGATACCGGAAGCACAACAGATGTATTATTCAGGAGAGCAATTGAATTCCTAGGCCTCACAGATTCTGTAAAAGTTTCGACAATAACAATCACCAGCTTTAATGGTTTGAAAGAATCAGCCACAGGAGAAATTACTCTGCCAGTTTAGGCGGGATCATAAACTTTATTCATAAAATTCCTTTTCATCGATACTGAGTCCAAATATTTGGGAATTTTGGGATGCAGTTGGTTACATTCAATCAAAGTAGTACCTTCTACTTATCATCTTGTATTGTATTTTCCAATAGATCACGGAATCTATAAAATCAAAGGTAGCCAAGCAGCTGCACGTATTTGCAAAAATACCACAGCCAACCCTCATACAATAAAACTTCTCAAGGCATAACAACTACAGTAAGAGGAATCACCCATATTCGAGCAGTATGACACCGAAATGGTCGAATCTATTAAACTCGATGGTCCAGGACGTACAACCATCATCGACTCTAAGCTATCAACCAATGAAAAAGAAGCCATGATCTAGTTACTTAAGAAAAAAATTGACATCTTTGCCTGGACTTTCCAATAAATGCCTGGAATCAACCCATCAATCGCATGCCACTGACTTAACCTCCTTCTAGACATTAAAGCTATCATTCAGAAACGGCAGAATTTAGTTCCACGCCTCCGCGATGCAGTGAACGTAGAGTTTGATAAACTCCTTCAGGTAGGATTTATTCGGGAAGCTAAGTATCCAAAGTGGGTTTTTAATATCGTAGCGGAACCAAATAAAAATGGAAAGATCAGAGTTTGTGTTGACTTCAAGGAACCCAACAAGTTCACACCCAAGGACAGTTTTCTGCTACCACTCATTCCATAACTTCTCGACTCTGTCGCTGGACACGAACTTCTTTCTATGATAGATGTAGCCTCTGGCTACAACTAGGTTCCACTCGCCGAAGAAGATCAGGAAAAACAACCTTCATTACTGAAATTGACCTCTACTGTTACACAGTATGCAGGAGCTACTTACCAGAGACTTGTGACTAAAATGTTCAAAGATCATCTCAGCACAATTATGGAAGTCTACATCGATCATATGATCTACAAATCTCCAAACCATCTACGATCATATGATCATATGAGCTTGAAGCGAGAAGATCACTCCAGCAACCTCCAAACCATCTACGATATCCTTCGCAAATACCAGATGAAACTCAACCCAGAGAAATGCCAATTTGGAGTCGCATCTGGTAAATTTATGGGACATCTGGTCAGCAAGAGAGGGATTGAAATCGATCCAGCGCAAATCAAAGTACTCATCGCGATGCCATCTCCACGAACAAAGAAATATGTCCAAAAATTCGTAGGCAAGATCGCCACTCTTCACAAATTCATCACAAAGTCATTTGATCGATGTAAACTTCTTTACCTCCTTCTTTGTGGCAATCTCACTCCTCTTTCAAACAAACAACACAAGGAAATCATTTGGACTCCTGACTGTGAGTTAGCCTTCCAAGATCTTAAGCGATACTTGAGGCGTCCTCCTATCATGAGTACTCCAGTTGATGGCGAATTACTTACAATGTACTTATCTACAACTGAAGACTCAATTAGTTCCGTTCTTATTCAAAAAGATGAAGGAGTAGAGAAACCAATCTACATCATCAATAAAAACTCATGCCTACTGAAAAAGGATATGCAACAACAGAAAAACAACTACTTGCCTTGGTCTATAGTTCTCAGAAACTTCGTCCCTACTTTCAAGCTCATCCCATCAAAATCATCACCAAGTACCCCCTCAAACTGGTACATTTCAAAAAAGATAAATCTTGAAGAATCCAGTAATGGTCTATTTTACTTGGCGAATGCAACATTTCCTTCGAACCATAAATATCAGTCAATGGACAAGCAGTGGCTAACTTTTTGGCAGACTTTCCAGTCGAAGACCCTGATTGGGAAGAACTTGAAAAAATCTTCACAGATGATTCCATAGCGGAGCCAGACGCATGGTCCAGAAGTTCAGGTTGGCAACCTTTTAAAGACGAATCAGTTGGACCACATGGATCAGGAATTGGCATCGTCCTCGTTACACCTTTCAATCATCGAATCAAGAAAGCTATAAAACTAAACTTCTATGCTACCAATAATGAGACCGAATATGGAGGAATCTTACATGATCTCGATCTTTCCCTCGCACTCGGAGTAGAAGAATTTGTAGTCAACGTCGATTCTTTACATGTGGCAAATCATTACAACAAGATATTTAAAACAATAGGAAAAATGGTAAATTACACAGCCCTAGTCGAGGAAAAGATGTAAAAATTTAAACACGTAATAATCTCTTACTTACCTCAACAAGGAAATCGACATGCCGACTCGTTAGCTTACATCGCTGCCATACTAGGGGACAGTGAAAAAGATCTTTAGATATTGAAATCATCTAGCATTCTAGTCTCGATATGCAGTCAGCATTACAGATCACCATTGCTGAAGACGACGACCCTGAAGACTGGCGAAAGACATTCTATGCATACCTCAACTCCAACATCCTCCTCAGTAACAAAGAAGAAGCCCAATCACTTTTGGCCAAGTACCCCAGATTCATCGTCCAAGATTACATCTTATATCAAATCATAGGAGGGGGACCACTTATCGAATGCATCTCGCAGAAACAAACTCATATTAAAATTAGAGAACTTCACGAAGGTATATCTGGCGCACATGTTTTAGGAAGATCATTAGCCCAATGCACATTCACACAAGGATTATACTGGCCCAAGATGAGATAGGACTGCAAAGTCTTTATGCGTAAATGCTATAAATGCCAAATCCACGCTCAAGACTTCAAAAGCCTAACCCTCGACTTGCATATTAGCATTCTCCTCTGGCCATTCAAACGATGGGGGATCGACATTATTGGACTTTTCCATCCAGCGTCGGGAAATAGAAGATTTGTCTAAGTTGCCACTGATTACATTACAACATGGGTTGAAGCAGTTCCTCTATGCCATACTGATGAAAATGAGGTCATCAAGTTCCTTTGGGAGCACATCATCACCAGGTTTAGCTGCTCACATATGATACGCTCCGATAATGGCAAACAATTCATCAACGTAAAAGTACTTGTTTTCCTCTATAAATACAAAATCCAGCTATCCACATCCACACCATACTATCCTCTAGGCAACGGACAAGCCGAAGCCATCAACAAAAGCATCAAATCAGGTTTACGCAAGCGTCTCGACGACAAGAAGGGAAGATGGGTGGATGAACTACTCAGTGTTCTTTGGGCCTACCGAACTACTCTTTGAGTTTCAGTTGGCTGCACTCCATTCATGATGGCTTTCGGTACCGAAGCAGTCATACCTTCAAACTTCGATCAACCAAGTACCCGAAGGAAAATTTCAGGCGAAGACAATGAACTGGGTCTCCTTTGCAACCTTAATTGGATAGAAGAAACCCGCGACAAGGCCATTACGAATTTAGGACGATACCATGATACATTGAAAAAGGCATAAAACAAAAAAGTTCAAAAATAGAAGTTTGGTATTGAAGACCTTGTCCTACGCCGGATCCAAGATAGTATTCGACCTAAAGATTCCAAAAAGTTATCAGAAAGATGGGAAGGGCCATACATTATCAGCGACAAAACAAATAATGGAACTTATTGACTAATGATTAAAGATGAAATACAACTCGAATATGCATAAAAACTACCCAACTGAAACTGTTTTATAAATGACACAATATAACCATTTTCATCGATTCAAATAAACAAATTTTACTATTAGTTTAATCCTTACTATTTTGATTTGATCTCGATCCATACTTGACAAGTATGCATCAGACAAACAATATTCTTACTATTTTGATTTAATCTTGATCCATACTTGACAAAACTACATCAGACAAACAATATCCTTACTATTTTGATTTGATCTTGATCCATACTTGACAAGTATGCCTCAGACAAACAATATCCTTAATATTTTGTTTTGATCTCGATCCATACTTAACAAGTATGCATCAGACAAACAACATCCTTACTATTTTGATTTGATCTCGATCCATACTTGACAAATATGCATCAGACAAACAATATCCTTACTATTTTGATTTGATCCCGATCCATGCATGACAAGTATTCCTCAGACAAACAATATCCTTACTATTTTGATTTGATATCGATCCATAGTTGACAAGTATGTATCAGACAAACAATATCCTTACTATTTTGATTTGATCTCGATCCATACTTGACAAGTATGCTTCAGACAAACAATATCCTTACTATTTTGATTTGATCTTGATCCATACTTGACAAGTATGCATCAGACAAACATTATCCTTACTATTTTGATTTCATCTCGATCCATACTTGACAAGTATGCATCAGACAAACAATATCCTTGCTATTTTGATTTGATCTCGATCCATACTTGATAAGTATGCATCAGACAAACAAAATCCTTACTATTTTGATTTTCTCTCGATCAGTACTTGAAAAGTACGCATCCAGACTATCATTCAATTTTCCGTGAACACTATCCAACTACAGGATATTCTACTTCGCGTTCCTTACTTATCGAACAACCTCTAGCAGAACTCTTGTTTTTCTCAAATCTAAATCTAGATGCCCATCTAAGGATACACATCTGGCACTCATTCTCATTACTTGCCATTTCATGGCCATCTTTCACATATCACGCAAACAAGCATTCCTTACTTATCTGCTGCAATCTACAGTCACATTCAAAAATATTACTTTGTCGAATCTACTACTTAGCATTATTTACAAACACAAGCAGCAAATTTTCACAAATAAATTTTTTTCCAAAAAATAAATATTCATCGCATACTACAAGATTAAATTGTATTGGTCCCACCGACCATTTTTACACACTTCCACCAAAACAGTACTGCCTACACAAATATTTTACAGTACAGAGGGAGATTTTACTTCATTCGCATTCAGCGGACCTTGGGTACCTGCACATCTGCTAACTCTACAGGGTGCGCAGTCTCATATACCATCATCACATCATCGTTAACTTTGATCCCATCATAAATTCCAGGAGTCTCGGACACTTCCTCTTCTAAACTTGAATTATCAAAGACAACCCTACCAGATTTTACCAACCCCTTGAAGAATTTTTTCCTCACCTCCAGCTCCTTATACTGTCTAACAAAATGGGCCCTCACTTCTCAACATTTTTCCAACTTCTCTGCATTCATCTGAGCCCTAACTTCATCGAGAAGTCTGCTCTTCTCTAGCTCCATCGCCCTCCGTGCTTCGACAACCTGTTCCCTTACATCTTTCTCAAAGTTTGCTTTCTACAGTGCCAAAGCCTCAATTTTTTCTTTCTCTGACACTTTCTTTGCTTCACAAAGCAAAACATCCCTCGCCTTTTTTTACTCCAGCTTGTAAGTAATTAACGTTGCATTCAACCCTTCCTTCTCCTCGATCAAATCCTTCTCTAAATTTTTATATGCTACAAGCTGATTTGGCAGATCACCATTGCCAACAATGCGGTCTATGACGACAGTCACCAACTTCTTGATCTGCAACAAAGTTATATATCAAGTGTTCGAGTGACCTACCAATTTTTTCAAGCGAAGAAAAGTAGTAAAATTTCTCGCCTTCGACATGTTTCACTGACCCTCGCTGAGAAACGTATTCAAACTCTCAATGCCGACCAAACAATCCTCCAGCCCCTTCTTCAGCTCATTTATCCCAGAAGTGTATGAGTCCATGGTCTTCTGAACTTTGGCATCTAACTCTTCGAAGTATTTTGTCTTCGACGCCTCACCACTATCTCTCTTCTTTGGGAGCACACTTCCCGCGCCCCGTGGAGGACGCCCATCCACCACAGCAACTGGTTTGACGATACCAGCCACCTCCTCCATTGTCGATTATCGAGTAGTCCTCTTGTGAGGAAGCAGGGGGGGGGGAACAGCAGAGCTCGCCACCCTTTTCTTCTTGTTCTTTCCCAAAGATTCTCCAAACATGGCTTTTATCTCTATATCAGTATTATACCCGGCCAAGGAAGGATTGTCCAGTAGAAAACTAGCCTCTACAGCCCTCTTGTTCTTCGTCAATATTTTTCTGTCGATAACAGATACTTCAGTACCTTTAGCCCTTGACCTCTTTAAACCAGCCTCTTAAAATAAGGTGCTCACAAGATCTTGGTCGATGATCAGATTATCAATCCTGCCAAAGAAATTTTTCCTGATCATATACAACTCTTCCTTCATTTCCGACTTCATGTCGACCTCTTTCAAAGCTACAAACACACAAAAATAATTAAAAACAATTAATATCAAATTCAATACTTCGAACATCGACAATTACAGTTACCTAACCAAAACCTAAGTGAAAGATCTTTCACTTTAGGGGGTCCCCGGGGTCTTTTTTGTCAAACTCATAATTTTTGGAGACAAGTAAGTGTTCATCAGTGTATCACCCCCCAGCTGACACCATATCATAAAACAACGATCTTTTGATAAACCTCGCCAAGTACCGGTAACCTAAGTTTTACAAGTTTGTCTTGAGCGTGTAGTACACACATAAATCATCGACTGTTACCAACTCCTCCCCCCTGGCCATAAGTCGACCATTTATTGTCCCACATACCCTAAACAAATCATATACATTCGGATTGAACTGACCAGGTGCTACATCAAAAAAGTTCATTAACTTTTTTTGGTCAGCTCTAAGGGGAAGTTTCAACCCCTTCTTAATTTGTTCCCGATATACCGGAATACCATTCAAAGGTATTTCCTGGTCAATCATTTCATACTGATACTCCTCTAATCTTATATCCCCAGGAATACCATACTTATTCTTAAAACAAAATATTTCTTTGGTCTCTGGACCCTCCCCATAACATGCCTCCTCACCTTCCTCCACATGTTCTTCCCCAACCCCACAACCTTCTCGATCACTAGCTTGGGGATCGTGATCCATATCCGTCTCAGTAGCCTCTTCATCAGATAGTTCGACAATATTAGGTGCCTCCCTAAACTGCTCCACGCTACCTATATCTGTATTACTTCACCCTACCCCATATTTCCCTCCCAACTGTTGTACACATGTCCTTACGTCAATCATTAGGGGCACTACATCTTCAATATTCGTGTACATATCTTTCTCATCATTTAAAATTGGTTCAGCCATTTTAAAGAACCTATAAATCAGATTCTATATTTTTTACAAAGTTAGTATCTATCATATCTGATACATATATATGTTCATAAGTTCATATATTCATCTTCATATAGTTGTCGAGATTACTCTCCAACATATCATTCTCAATTACTATCTGCTGCAACCATTATTACAGCTCAATTTCATAATACAGTTCTCGATACACTTATATGACTTCTTTCCTATATCATATACATTGTTTGCTGCAATACATTCAGTTTTCGATGATTTTTTATTATTAAAATTATAAACATCGATAATTCATTAAATCTGTGGTTGTCCCACTTTCAGGTTAGCGGAATTTTTAGAAGAAACTTGAACGGTTTCCCCCCAAAACCACTAATTTTCCAAAACCGAATATCGCCGTTACCGGCAAAAATTCCGGCCATATCTAACATACTTTGGCAAAAAATTCCTACATCCTCGCCGTGAACCCAACTGATCCCCTACACTTACGCAGTCTTCACCGCAAAACAAACCGTTCTCTCTCTACTACTAACCACCAATTACGCCCCATCCCCTATAATCCCATTTATTAAACCACTACAATTCTATTATGCTCCAAAACACACCATTCATAGTCGTTAACAATACCTCTATCACAAACCCTAACCCCGTTTTCTCTAAAACAAATCCTCCTCACAATACACAACTTCCTTCTACAATTACCTTATATATATATCTCCATCTACCATAATACAACAACAACTAAGAAAAGAGAAAATTAAATCATAACAATAACTAACCTTGGAACCTCGCTGCCCCTATATTCCTCTCCTTAGCCCGCTTTGCTCTTGCAATTAATACACTGATCTCCTCCTTCCTAATTGTAGCCAACAAATCCAACAACGAATACGAGTAATTCGTACTAGAGAAAATTTTATCTGAGTTTGCAAAGTACGAACAGTCGCCTACCTCTGAACTATTTATAGTCCCCACGTGACTGTTCCTCGCACCGTTTCCCGACCGTTCTACTACTCGAACGTAATGCCTCGCACGTCTTTTCTCGACATCCTTGACCATTCACCTTCTCAACATTAACAAACCCTTACATTCTTATTCCAGCCCCTCCATATCTTGAAGAATTTCTTCTAAAACGTTCGTACTCAACAATGCACACCCAATTTTATCGCAAAGATATTACACATTATTTTCTTTATACTCCCAAATTTTACCCAAAGAAGCACACCTTGCCATAACTGATTAACCTTATCTCTTCCCCCCACCCCCGATTGCTATTAAATCTACACACCCCTATATTTCAGGCACACATTCCTTAAAATCCCCAATTCAAATTTCAGTCGACATACAATTGCATTACTAAGTCATTCTTACCTTTTAAACATTTTCCAGCTCAAAATTCATTCGACAAGATACAGAAAAACAAACTCACAACAAAACTTCGATAATTTATTATCACATCAAATTTAATTTCCTTTATCATATTACTAGCAATTCAACCATTACATGAATTTTTCTAGAATTATCGCATTACAAACCCCTAGCTGCAGCATTATCTTCTCTCTTCACAAACTTCTATGCGCGAGTCCACATAAAACTAACACGCTTAGGAGGAGTCCAATATTGTAATTGGCGGCGAAACATAAAATCCTCCTCAACGTCCTTGGCCTCTGCCTTTCTCATACCATCATAATCAGGTTCCACAGGATCCTCCAAGTGAATATTAACATTCTGCAGGATTCCGATATACTTACCATATATTTCCTAATACTTCACCTGCACATGATTATATACCTCATTACGTGCCTGGGACCTCGTCTTCACCATTTCTTCAAACCACAATGGCTTTCATTCAAGCAACTGGAGCTATTTATAACACTTCACAGTAAAAGTCAGCCAACCAACTTTTAATTTACCTCGAAACTATACATTTTCAGCAGTTACCTCAATCAACCTCAAAATTCATTCTTGGACCTACTCGACCAACTGAACTTTGAGTTGTTTAGACATTCCTGCAGTCACTTTACTCACAGCTAACTTCGACAATTCAAACATATATACATATATAGTCGGCAACAACATATACAAGAATGAGCAAAAGTTGAAGAAAATAACGTTTATTTATTAAACCAACTGTTACAGATTGCATTCAATACAACTTATCCTTCGATTACATTACATCAAACTACACTACTATCTTTACATTCGACTTGCAGGACTAATTACTCTATGTTTTCTTTTTACCAAAATCTGAGATTAAAGCCTCTTTCACCAGAATCTGGCATTATTTCTAGCACTAGAAGCAACAGTCCTAAGAACCTCAATAAATCTCAAGTCACTGAACTTCTAAGAGATGCTTCCACAGATAAAGGTAGCAAAAAATTGTAAGAAGCCTCCTACGTTCGGCAAGATCCCTGGACACCCATCCAAGCTTCAAATCTTCATCTTCAACACGAACAGTTATCCCTTCTCCCCCAAAATGATACAATCTAGTACCTTCAATACCGTATCGTAATCAAAATGGTTCTAACAGATACAAACATCCTCTGTTAATACCTTCCCCCACCCTCCACAGCGTGACATGATCAAAGGAAATATTACCAAGTCCTAGTATGGGAAGCACTTTACCTCAAAATCTTCGCCATCTTCATCCTCCAGTGACATATTCCGCCACACTTGGGGTGGCATCCTTAGAAACCACAACTGTAACACCCTCCTTATACCGCCTATTTATACCCAATTATAGTCTACCAGGTTTATTATACCGCATTAATTGCTCCCCGAGAATGATCTGACCAGATACAGTTTACTTTGACCTTAGAAATGACAATGACGACTCATAATAACATTAGGCAACCTCTTCAGCTTCCAACTTCTTCTCAACAGAACCACAAGTACTTATGTTGAGAATGGGACGATTGTAGTAGCATATTCCCCAAATTTGACAAGGGTAAGCCAGAAAAGTATAGTCGAAGACAGCCATATATGATCGAAGGCCAACATTCAAGAAGTTACCATAAGTCTTTGACCTACCAAAAGTAACTGTTGTGCCTAGTCAAGAAAATAGTTGTTAGAGATCCGCAAAGTTTGCCCACTCTCCTCAAAAAAGGATATTATTTTTTTCTTTTTGTAAACTGCACGTGTCTACTATAAATACAGGCAGAGAATAAATGATTAAACGACCGGCAATCCGCAAACTTTACCATTATTACTACTTAACCCTACTATCACTCCAAAGTTTATAATAATTAGCAATATACTGGATTTTACATTAAAATCCTCCTCGAGGACGTGGTTTTTCTCAGCTTTTACTGAGTTTTCCACGTAAAATCTTATTTATCTAATCTTTATTGCAGTCTCTTTACGAATAAGTATTGGCGAAGATTCTCCTTCCATAAAATACTATACTATAGGTAAGTAGGTAAGCGGAGGTTCAATTTTGAAGTTTTGAAATTATCTCAATTGGGTGGTTCGAGGATGGAAAACAGGTTCGGTTGTTCAGACTCAAAAAATAAAATATGCTCGATGGTTTGAAAAATAAATAAGCTTGATTATTCGGAGTCGAAGGTGAAATATGCTTGATGGCTTGAGAAATAAAAATAAGCTCGATTGATATTTCTTTTGCCTTTGAAGTGTGTCATTATAGGCATTATTGTGCTTCAAGTGAAGGAACCTGACACCATTAAATGTAGAACTAACATGTGGGACCGTACGCGCCTTGGGCAGTGCGCTGGGTAGACGGCAGTCTGTTCATGTTAGAATAGGTAGAGTATGATTGTTTACCACGTGGCATGCCTAAATGAGTCCACATGCGGGGTTTGGACACGATGTGTGTTGTACGCCCTAGATATGATCTTCAAGTTAATAGAAACGGAGTGATGTCGATGAGATAGACGGTGATTAAATGTACGATGTGTGGTTATTCCCCTCCTCTTTTTGGAGGGGTGAGAGGTAAAAATAAGGACAAATGGTTGGGAATGTGTGGCTACCGAACTCTCGTTTTGACAGTGAGAATTTTGTAAAAAATGGTTACCTAAAATAGTGGAGGGAAGTGGAGGAGGTGAGAGAGTGGGGTTAGCGGGGTAATGATGGCAATTTTTGGGAAACGGATACGGTTTATTTAGGAGATGGAGAGAGAGAAAAGGAACAAGAAAGAAACAAAGAAAAGAAAATACTACCGTAACCATTGGTGCTGTTATGTAGAGGGGAGATGTTGTGGATTGTAAAACTCGAGACGTCATTATTGTTGTGGGTTGCAAGCTTGATATTCCTTTGTTGCTATGGATTTGAACCTTGAGACTATTGTTACAGGTAGGTCTTTGGTTTTTTTTTTTTTTTGATAACTCGCTGTTGTGATATGAGTAAAACTCAGTGTCTGCCATTAATGGTATGATGGTATGTGGGGGTGAGGGAAGGGATTGATACAGGTAAGTTGGAGATCCTTCGATGTTTGACTTTGAAGTGGTACCGGGTTTAGGAGAAGAATAGTAGGTGATTAACTGTATATAATAGCCTTCGAATCTGGATTGTGGCATGGCCGATGAGTGATAGTTGTAGTAGCTTACTCACAGCCAGTTGAATACTCGTAGACTGCATCGAAGCCTGCCTAAAGACTCGAAGCCCAACAAGACAGTAACTAAGCCCACAAAACCTTATGAGATTAATCAAACACTCGAAGGCATCATCAAAGTTAACTATCATAGTAGAAGCCAAAGATAGATGGTCAACACCAAAACATTGCATTAGCACCTGGGAAAATCCGACTATGGTAATATATGGTCGAAGGCAGACACATCTGACAGCCAGCTCACCAGACAAAATAGTAAAATGAGCCGCCTGACAACTACAGTATTATAACCGACTCCACGTACATAACAGTTGTCCCCAAAGGATATACATGTAATCTGACCTCCCATGGTGACTCATCCATTTTCCTATCTCCTATAAATAGGAGGGAGGAGTTACTATGAAGGGGTTAAAAATACTTTCTCTAAAAACCCTTCAAGACTACCTATAAATACCCGGTAGCCCACTTCTTACGCGATCTGTAATCTAACTCGATATATATCATCAATCATTCCAAAATACTCGCCAGAGGTCGTGGAGACACCAATTCCAGGACTCAACGCAAATGTGTTAGTTCAGTAATATAGCCAATTATTGCCTTATATACTTGCTTAGGCCCCTAGTCGAAGTTAAACCCCATGGTGTAAGAGAAAGTTTCCCCTCCTACGAAACTTGGCCCCTACATTTGGCACCATCTGTACTGCACCCACCCTGTCCAATCCCTATCCTTTCTTTCTTTCCCCTTATAGCCATACTCAATGGCCCCCACTCTTCGCTCAACCTCTGCCATCGTCTGAAACTTTGCTGACGGAGTAGCCACTCAACTTGCCCTTATTAGCCAATAATTTTCTCAAGCCGAGGAGCGTCATAACAACCAGTTATGCATTGAGCATGAAGACAGACAATAAGAACTTGAGGCTGAATGGCAACGCCGTTTAGACGATAGCAATCGACAATATCGTGTTCTGGACAAACTGTGTCATACTGCTCACGAGCTTCAACGAGTTTAGACCCAAGACGCTCCTCTGCGATTTCGAGTACCCACCCCCTCACACGTTTCTGCCCACGCCCAACTTGGGCCCCATCCTCAAATTGAAGTCCCCCCCGGTCCATCTTGGCGCCGAGGGTGCCCCCACCGCCGTTCCCACTGGCTCGATCCATCTTGGTATCCCCGTTACGGAGGATTCCTTTGATTCTACACTTCACATTTCTCACCACCCCACACGGTGCCCTGCTTGGGAACACCTTGGCAAACAGAGCGTTTATCATGCCCCTACCGTCGATCTCTCACTCATCTTGCCTATCGTACACAGTAGGAACTCGAGCAAAAAATTTGCACCGCCATTCGTATCAGCGCTAGCCCCACACCGAACTCCTGGAGTTGGTTAAACAACCCCATCTGCCCTAAAATCCTCGTTGTCGAGGTACCTCTAAATTTTCATACCCCAAAAGTCAATAAATACTGCAATACTGGCCCTCAATCTCACGTCTTCAAATTCTAGAATGTCTTAAGCCTATATTCCACAACCAACCACATCTTGTGTTGCATGTTTCCTACCAATTTCATTGACAACCCTCTTAAATGGTAACAAAGCCTCCCTAATGGCCCTATCTGAAGTTTCAAACAACTATCGAGCATTTTCATCTCCCTATTCGCCTTTAACAAAGACCGAGAAGTCCGAGTCGATACTCTCTTCAACTTCTGCAAGTTCCCCAATAAAATGCTTAAAGCTTTTACCAAGAACTTTCTCGATGAGTCATGCAAAGTTGGAAACCTCGACTGTGCGAATGCCGTTTTCGCGGATTCCAATGCTCTCCCAGACCACAGTCGCATGAAGGAGTACATCGTGTACCAAAAACCACGAACACTCAAAGAGATGCTATCCAAGGTTAACGGGTACATCGATCTCGAATGCCTTCGCGAATCTAATCACCAGGGGTAAACCTCGACCACCAACCACAGTAAACCTCGACCATCAAATACACCCATGGTCGCTCTAGTTTTTCAGGAGACCAACAACCGCAAACGCTCTAACTTCGATGCTCAGTCTTCCAAAACTTGCAAAAAATGACCAATGCCCGTCTTATCAAAACTCACTTCCCCCATCAACACCCTTCTCACATACATCCAGGCCGATCTTATCTGGCGTACTCCCTTTCCTATCGAGGTCCGCAAGGACGAGCCTTACTGCCAGAATCATAAATGCAATTGCCACCCTATAAACAAATATTATGCCCTACAATGCTCGCTGGAAGTGATTCTTTAAGCTAGTCATCTTCATCAATATGTTGCCGATCTCCCCAGCTATATCGACTGGTCGTACATCAAGCCCCAACCTATTCCAAATATCGACCCAGCCGAGGTACATATTTTTGAACTCCACCTCATTGAAGTTAATAACATCGGCAGTGGTCATACTCGAAGCAAGCACAAACGAGTCGAAGAATGTTATAAGCTTACTTATTAACAGAAGTTACCCATCCTTCTACCAGAATCTAGCTAACGCCCTCGACCCGAAGGTATATCCTTTATCGATTGTGATAGTTATCATGTTCGCTTCCCCCATTCTAACCCATTGGTTAACATGATTAGGGTTGAACATCTCGTCTTACACACAATGCTCATTGATACGGGCAGTGCCGCAGACGTGCTATTCCTCCAAGCCATCTGCACCATGCAAAAAAATTTACCTTATCACACCAGCCAACGTCAAACTCAAGGGCTTTAACGGCGCTACTAAAGTCGTCATTGGTCGCCTTAGCCTCCCTGTCACTACCGGTCCAGTTACCCTCTAAACCGATTTTCTCGTCATCGACAAGAAATCTGAATACCTGGGCATTCTATGGCGCGATTGGCTCCATTCCATGAAAGCCATACCTTTTACTTACCACCAAACACTTCTTTTCACTGCCCCTTATGGCATGTGGAACATGAAAGGCTCCCAACGCCTTGCCCGCTCATGCGAGCACCCTGAGATCGATCTTACCGAAAAACTTGTTAAGCCATAGTAATCAATGCATCTCCCTCTCCCCATCTGTAACTCGACCCCTTCTACTGCATCTATCGAACCTACTGTTTATATAGAATTCGACAGACCTAGTCAAAGCACATTCATTGGCAGTTTTTATACGTGGCCTAATGCCATGAGCTCACAATGTCCCTTTCAGCTAACAAAGACATCTTCGCCTAGACTTTCCATGAGATGCCTGGCGTTGACACCAACCTGGCCTGCCATCGACTTGACCTCATCCCTCACTCTATAGCCATAAAGCAGAAGAAGTGCATTTTGGCATCGAGGATTTGAGAAGCAGTGAACCTCGAGGTCGAAAAACTCTTGGCTGTTGGTTTCATCAGAGAAGTCAAATATGCCAACTGGATCTGGTACATTGTTGTTGACCCCAAGTTGAATGGCAAGATCTGAATCTACGTCGACTTCGTAGACCTTAATAAACACACACCAAAAAATAGTTTTCCTCTCCCAATCATTTCAGTGCTCCTGGATGCAATAGCCGGTCATGCATGCCTATCTATGATGGATGCGGCTTCGGGTTACAACCAGGTACCCCTTCTCCCCGAGGATCAACTTAAAACTTTGTTTATAACCGAACAAGTACTTTACTATTGTAATGTCATGCCTTTCGGCCTAAAAAATGCGGGTACCACTTAACAACGCCTTGTTTCCACCATGTTCAAACCTCTATTTGGTAAGTCGATCAAAGTTTATATCGACGACATGTTATATAAGAACCTCCAAAAACATACCCATATACAAGATTTGACTGACGTCTTTTTGATACTTTGAACATATAACATGAAACTAAACCCCTATAAGTGCCTATTCGGCGTGTTCTCAGGAAAATTCTTGGGTTACCTCATCAGCAAACAAGGTATCGAGATCAACCCAACTCATATTCGCGCCCACATCGATATTCCTTCCCATCGAACTAAGAAAGATGTCCAAAAGGTTGCTGGCAAAATAGCCCCCCTAAACTATTTTAATTAAAATTCCTCTGACCGTTGTGCTTGGCTTTTCTCCCTCTTACGCGACCAAGACGTCCATAAGGCTGAAAAGAACAACCCCGAAGTTAATTGGACACCCAATTGCGAATAGGCCTTCCTCGAACTCAAAACTTACCTTGGTCGATCACCTATCATAAACACCCCCATCGAAGGCAAAATTCTCTTTTTATATCTCGCAGTAACCGATACTTCTATTAGCTCAATCCTTATTTGACTCGAAACCAGTATCGAGAAACCCGTATACTTTATCAGCAAAACTCTGACACCTGCCGAAGCTCAATATACCAAGCTTGAGAGCCTGTTACTTACACTTGTCTACACAGCTCGAAAGCTCAAACCATACTTCTAACATCACCCCATACGTGTTATCACTGGCTATCCTCTTCAAGAGATCCTCAGCAAGAAAGATAAATCCAGACGGGTACAATAATGGTCAGTCTATCTCGGTGAACACAACATCACTTTCAAAAAACAGATATCTTAAAAGGGCCAGGAAATCGCTGATTTCCTTGCCGATTTCCCAGTCAAAGACTTCGACTGGGAAGAACGTAAAAATGACTTACCTGAAGATCAGCCCGAGCAAAGCGACCCTTGGAACCCTAATACGGGCTGGCATCTCTTTACCGAGGGATCTGCTGGATCCAACAGCTCTAGGATAGATATTGTCCTGGTTACTCTTTTCAATGACCGAATCGAGAAGACCGTCAAATTAAATTTCAAATACTACAATAATAAGGCCAAATACAAAGCTTTGATGCATGGTCTCGATCATGCTCTCGAACTTGGTGATTCTAAACTAGGAGTATTCACTGACTCCCAGCTTGTTTTGCGACAATACACAAGTGAAAACCAGGTAAACGGTCGCATGGCTAAGTATACCGCACTTTTCTGCCAACACATGAATTGTTTCCCTAAAAAATCTTCCATTACACACTACCCTTGAGGTGAAAACCGACATGCCAATGCCCTCACCTGCATAGCAGCCATGTTAGGCCAGTTCGAATCTCAAACACTCCATATCGATGTACTCAAACACCTAAGTATCGACCAGATGGAAGTCAACGCCATCAATACTGGGGGCGAGAGTCTCGATCTTGACGACTGGCATACGCCCTTCCTTGCATATTTCAATAGTTCTACCCTCCCGGAGGATCCTAAAACCAAGCGTTCATTACTGGAAAACTGCCGACGATACAACATTCTCAAAAGTGGTCAACACCGTATATCCCCAAATGGCGTACACCATCGTTGTATCTCCCAACACGAAGCCACTACCATACTTATCGAACTCCGCAAAGGCAATTATGGTACTCATACTGTTGGTCGATCTATGGCTCTTTGAGCCGTAACCTTAGGTTTATTCGGGCCCAATATGAATAAACAAGCTATAGAGTATGCAAATCACTGTGAAAAATGCCAGGGTCATACCCATGACATTCAAAGACCGTCTCAGGACCTCCATTGCAGCCAAGTTGCTTGGCCATTCAAGCGGTGGGCTATTAATCTAGTGGGTCCTTTCCCAAAAGCTTCGGGAAGCAAAAAACACATTTTAGTAGCTACATATTATTTTACTAAATGGGGTCGAAGTCGTGCCTCTATGTCAAACCAGGGAAGAAGAAGTCATCAAGTTCTTATCAGAAAATATCATCACACATTTTGGCTGCCCTTAAATGATTCGATGCAACAACGGTTCAAAGTTTGTTAGGAACAAAGTCTGCAATTTCCTCGAAAAGTGTAACATTATCCTTTCCCCCTCTACCATTTATTACCAACAAGGAAATGGTCAGGTTAAAGCAATCAATAAAACTATAGTCGACGGTCTTAAGAAATGCGTCGACCAGAAGAAAGGCCGATGGGTTCAAGAATTACAATATGTCCTCTAGGCCTATCGCACCACACTAAGAAAGGCAATGAGCTTTACCCCTTTCCTCCTGGCTTACGGTACCGAAGTTGTGCTGCCTACTCTGTTCAAAGTGCCAATGCGCGATACTGAACTCCCCGATAAAGGTAACAAGTTCAAACTTGGATGCAATATGTTATGGATCGATGAAACTAGAGACCGAGCCATTGCTAACCTCAGCTGTTATCATCTCTCCCTCCAGAAGTCATGCAACAAAAGGGTTTGACCATGCAGCTTTGATATTGGAGATCTGGTACTCCGATGAGTCACTCCCTCTTCGAATCTTCGCAATGCAGGCAAGTTAGCTGAATCCTGGGAAGGACCTAATGTTGTGTATGACAAGACCAATAAAGGATCGTATTATTTGATGACATAAGCTGAGGAACCCCTTCCCAACCCTTGGATTACGATGAAAATAGTCTCATACAACAGGCCGCGACCACCACCTTGTTCAACCGATGTAAATATAGTATAATCAATGAACATATTTTCCTCCTCTAAGCTTTATTTCATGCCTCCAGTAAACTTCTTGAGTTGGTCCAACCTAAGTATCATGTCAACCCTTCGACCCGACTGATACTTGGGGGTGACCTCGATGTTTTTCGAGGTTCCAATTCGAGCAAACCCGAGTGACATAAATGGTCAACAGACCGGACACTCGGGGATATATTGGGGCCGACCACATAATGCTTCGCTTAGGCTCAAGCCCATGGATATAAATACCCAGGGGCGACCATCAAAGTCCAGTGAACTTCTTGAGTTGGTCAAACCTAAGTATCATGTCAACCCTTCCACCTGACTGATACTTGGGGGTGACCTCAAAGTTTTTCAAGGTTTCAATTTGAGAAAACCTGAGTGGCATGAATGGCCGGCAGACCAGACACTCGGGGATACATTTGGGCCGACCACATAATGTTTTGTTTAGGCTCAAACCCGTGGATAGAAATATCCGGGGCGACCTTCGAAGTCTAGTGAACTTCTTGAGTTGGTCAAACGTAAGTATTATGGTAACCCTTCGACTCGACAGATATTTGGTGGCGACCTCAAAGTTTTTCAAGGTTCCAATTTAAGTAAACCCGAGTGGCATGAATGGTCGATAGACCAGACACTCAAGGATGCATTGGGGTGGACCACATAATGCTTCATTTAGGCTCAAACCCGCAGATAGACCCGGAGGTGAGCTTCAAAGTCTAGGGAACTTCTTGAGCCGATCAAACCTAAGTATCATGTCAACCATTCGACCCGACTGATACTTTGGAGCGATTTCAAAGTTCTACGAGTTTCTAGTTTGAGTAAACTCGAGTGGCATAGATGGTCGACAGACATGACATTCAGGGATACATTGCAGCCGACCATATCATGCTTCGTCTAAGTTTAAACCTGTGGATAAACATACCGCGGGGCGACCATAAAAGTATGGTGCATTCTCTATTTCAATTTTCACACAGATACCAGTAATTTAAGTTAAATACATACCAGTAATTCAGGTCCAATACATACTAGCAGGTTAAATTCAGCTACATTACTCATTGTTTAAATTCTATCTATCCAACACACTAAAGTAAAAAGAAGGAGAGAGAGTTCATTACAGACGACGAAAGCCAAAGAAAGTACCTTCTCCAAATACCCCACTCACATAGGATTGGCCGCACTTACTCCTTCTACATGATCTACTACAGCAACACAACTACTGCCTTCGACAGTGGGGTTCCTTCTTGAATCATCAGCAGCACCTTCGACTACAGAATCACCTACAGTACCAACACAATCCCCTTCGACCGTAGGATCAACTACCACATCTCAAGCACCTCCCCAAACAGGGTCCACTTCTATTCCTTTTGTCTGTACAACATCTTCGACAGGAGGATCTTCCGCTAGAGGATAGAGCTCGAAGGTCTCTGGATTGTACCCCAACCGATCAATAAATATCTTCAGGGTTGTAGTCATGTCATACTCATCATCATACTATGTCTGGAAGCATGCCTTTTAATTCTTCATCTGCTCATCCTTACTAACTAGCTTCTTCTCCAACACTGCTACCTACTAATTACTGTTGGCGATTGCGGCTTCGATTTTCCTCGCGGCATCAGCTTGAATCTACAATTTATCTTATTCTAGCACACCGACCTAGATCTCCAACTAATAGTCCCCTGCGAGAGCTCAAGCATGTCCCTCGCCTGCTTCAGTTTTTCCATCGATACCTTTTGTGCTTTGTTAAAAGAAATCACCCAAGCATTTAGCTGCATAAATACTAGACTAATTAGCAGTTCTTGAAGCATAATTTCAACTTCAAAGTTCTAAAAACACTTACCTGGTGTAGAGCTTCGCTCTCTTGCTTTCCCGCTTCATCTAGGTTTGTACCACAGAGAGTAGTCATCGACTCAGCTGTTACTTGAGCACTCTTCTCCAGTTTGACCTCACGTCGCCTCACTTCGACTGGATCTTCCTCATCATCGGCCATTTGTACACGATCCCTCTTTCACAAAGTTATCTTTGTTTGCTGCACTGTCGAAGCTTCGTCCGTGGCTTTGCCTTTACCCTTGCTGGCCTATCGAGGTACATTGGGAACAGTCTCGGGTACATCCGACCCTATCGTCCCCGACCCTCCTCGTTGAGACCTCGGTACAAAGTACGACTTTCGGCTTAATTTTTCGTAATCCATCTCACCTACCCTTGTAGAAGTACTTCTTTCTTTTCTTTTCTTTTCTTTAAATGCTCAGCAGCAGCTGGAACGTCTATCAGCAACGTATTTGCCTTCCTTCGTCTCTTTCTCACAATACCCAACTTCTAAAATACAATATTTTCCTACTCTTCGTCCAGGTTGATCTGTTCATCAATATAAGTTCTCGGGTTCTTCAATGCATTATTTAAGGGATCTGTAATATATAAATAAAATATTAATAATTTATTCGAGCCACATAGTGAACATACTTCGACTATTAACTTACTTGCGTTGTACAGCCTATGCTTCAGCCTAAATTCTTCCTCCCCCTGTGCATTCTCATATTTCCCCTTCACCACCGCCAAATCCTTTTCCTACCCACGCCTAGTCGAACACAGGTCAAATAACCATGGTTTGTTCGAATGACACTGAATGTGATATGTCCCTACCTTCTTATTTGCTTTCCTCAAATATAATGACGCTATGTCGAACCATTGGATCAAAAACTTCCCCTCACATTTCAACTCCATATTTATCCCCTCGACAACCCTCATCATTTCATAAAAGTTGCCATTCACTTGGCCTGGGGCCACATCCTAAAAATTCAATACCTACTTCATAAGCCTTTGAAGAGGAAGCAGCATCCCTAAGCAAATTTGGCCTTTGAACACCATAATCCCATCCTGGGGGGAATCCTTAAACATATACTCGGCCCTTAATAGCACCAGAATAACACCCACCTTTGCCAACCCATGTTTGGCCATAAATCGATATAGCATCTCCTACTCTTGAGGTAAGACCGGCCACAAAGTTATAGAATCATCATCCGCACCTTCACTACTATCACCCTCTTCCTCTTCCCCCTCGTCCCTCTCATCACCTAAAGGTTCGACAGTATCTTCATTCCCCATTCCCTTTCTTTCTTCTCCTTCCTCAGTTTCCTTTTTATCACTCTCTCTGACTATTCAAGTCCTACGACGATTCCTAGTCGATGCTTCAACACCTGGTACTACTACGGCCAGCGGGGAATCCGTTACAATGTCTAATACTTACACATCACTGCTCCACCTCCTTGACCACGACCCGATAAACTTGGTTGGTTTACTTCATCATCATTCTCATCTACCAGCCTCATCCTCGAAGCTTGACAGGTACGCATTATAGCCTACTGAAGAAGAGGATCGACATTAGCTCGATATATTCGAGTATCAAGGTTTGATTTCATAATTTTATCTACCCTCATTAAATCGGCTAACCTACAACCGAATGTTCAATTGTTACCATCACCCCTAGCCCCTCCAAATTTATCATTTTGCTGGACTTCCAGCAACATCTATTACCCTCTTTCTCAGTTGCATTGTTACAGACAAAAGGCCAAGCAAAACTTACCCCCACCGTATAGATGAAGAGCAAAAGGAGGAGCAATAGAAAAAATAAATTGCCTATCTTTACCAAGAGGGCATATCTGTTTGAGTAGATAAGATTTATCAGCGGCAATGGCATTTTCTTTCCTCCTCTCCAGCAACTTCAAACACAATAATGGTGTATGTCTTCTTCTCTTCCTCTTTTCTCTCTCTTTAGTTGTTTGGGAACAGTAACTCTATCTCTCTCTCACCTCTTTAAATACCTCCAAGAAAATAAAACCACCTCAATTTCTCCCACTCACCATCATTACTACTCTTCCAGTCCCCCTTCATTTTTGGGTATGATGTGTTTTCCCAATATTACCCTTTCTTGTTCCTACATGCGTGTCATACATTTGCATCAGATAATACTTTTTTAGCCCTCTCAAACATTCAGACACACTACCCAAAATTGTCAACTCAAGCCTACATTCAACTCTTCAACTTCCTATGCCTAACAGTTTTTCTCAGTACGCGCCATCTACAGTAATTTCCGAGGCCCCTACTGAGAGGGGGTAAATATAGTAGCCTACTCGTAGCCTTTTAGTACCAGTCAAATACTCGGAAGCTGCATCGAAGCCTACCTAGAGACTCAAAACCCAACAAGATAGTAACTAAGCCCACGGAGCCTTCCGAGATAAATCGTATACTCGAGGGCATCATCGAAGCTAACTACCATAGCCGAAGCCGAAGATAGATGGTCAGTACTAGAACTCAACATTAGTACTAGGGAGATTTTGACCATGGTAATACATGGTCGAAGGAAGGAAAATTTGACAACCAGTTCACCAAACAGAACAGTAAAATGAGCCGCTTAACAACTGTAATATCAGAACTGACTCCACATACAAAACAGTTGTTCCCAAAGGATATACATGTAATCTGACCTCCCATAATGACTCACCCCTTTTCCTATCTCCTATAAATAGGAGGGAGGAGGCACTATGAAGGGGTTAGATAAACTCTTTCTAAAAACCCTTCAAGACTACATTTGAATACCCGGTAACCCACTTCTTACTCGATCTGTAATCTAACTTGATATATATCATTAAATATTCGAAAATCGTCTCTAAAGGTCATGAAGAAACCAATTCCAGGACTCCACGCAAGTGTGTTAGTTATGTAATATAACCTATTATTGCCTTATAAACTTGCTTAGGCCCCTAGTTGAAGATAAACCTATGGTGTAAGAGATAGTTTCCCCTCCTACAATAGTGACATAGTCGTCAATAGTATGTGGAATCAAAGGTTTTAACTTGATCATCTTAAGCTAACTATTTCCCTTTTCTTTTGTAGGGTATATTGCGCACCCGTGAAGCTTCGAAGATAAGGCTAATAGACGAGGTCAATGATTTCATAAATGAGGCAAGCAATTCTGGTCAAGAGGAGAAGAGTAGCAACAAGGTTGAGGAGTTGCATATCACAATCGATGTTCTTCTTGCAGTAATGGTACCTGATGTTAATTTCGTTAGACAAAGCCGGTGAAGGGCTCGGGTAGTCAAAGAGAATAACCACTATGTAAACATGTGTAAATACCAGTACTTTTGGGTAGTAATTTATGACTTGGCGCATGTGGCATACTTTGAATGAAAAATACGATTTTCATTAGAAGTCACAATTTTGGAACCCCCGTCGTTTTAATTTTTTTTCTTCTTATTTATGTCTTAAAATTTACGACTATTTAAGGAGGTGGAAAACTATTCTAACTTAGATATTTGATCAAGTCACTTTATTTTAATGGCAATATACAACTTTAATCTTTCTCCCCAAAAGCAAACTCTATTAATTTCCCACTCAAATTAAAAGAAGAGAAAACTAATATACTCGCGCAAATCCAAAAGTAGGATCCAATCAAGTTGGGATTCCTTAAATCTTTGAGGTAAAGTTGAAATCTAACTTCCCAATCCATGTATCTCTTTACAAATTTTTCTCTCATAGGAAATTCTATAATTCCCTCTCAAATTAAATGCCCAAAAAACCTTAACCTTGTGCAAATCGATCAATCTCCAACAATTCTGCTATAATCTATATTGGGTATTTTCCTAAGATTTTATTAAAGTAACTACTAAGAAATAAACCCATCCCTAACAATCCATCTTACTGGAACATGGAAATGCAATAAATAAACATATGAAATATAGGAGCTATCTGGAAACAACACTTAAGGGGCATTGTCTCGTAGAAGGGGATACCATGGGAAAACTATACAATTACACTGACATCAAGCACTGACCTATAGGATATGCTTGTTAATCTTTTGGCCTTTGATCTTGTGATCTGATTAGGTTTCCTCAGATATTTCAAATGGTAAAAACTTCTTTGAATCTCGAGTGATGAATGTTTCTAGTTAACTCTTCTTGATTATGTTCCCTATATTTTGTGATTGTTTGATCCTTCCTTCTTGAGGTACTCATAAAATACATTGTTTGTCAATTGAGGAAAGTAGTAAGCCATATGATCTTACATTCTTCTATGGACAAAAGATAAGACTTTTATTTAAGAGCATAAAATGATCTTATAAACAAAAAGCCCATTCAACAAGGAAGAAGAAATGAATATAATAAAACAATCAAGGGACTCAGATGTCTGACATAATTAATATACCAGGTTTCAACGTAATAAGAACTACTATAAATATTGTTTTTGCCACAAACATAATTGGGTAGAAAGGTGCTTGACCTGGTGTGCGTATTGAGAAAGGTGATAATTAGCTGGTTAACCTTGTTTAGAAACTTCTCTAGAACAAAGTGAGATCCTTCGCTACACCAAATACAGGAAAAATCGACTATGACAAACGACTTAAATTACCGTCATTAGTACACGACTACATTCTTAGGCGTTTAATTTAGCTTTTGTCGTTGTTACTTAAACAGGTCTCTAATTAAACTTTCCCTCCTTCACAATTCCCTTTCCCTCCATCCTGTAACTCTCCCCTTCCACAATTCCCTCACGATTTAAAGCTATCATGATTCTCCCGCTAAAATTTCAATTGTAAAATTAGTTTTCCTCCTCCCCATGATTCTCTTCCCCAGTCCCCACGATTCTCTCCCAATATTTCAAAATTTTAATCAATTATTCAGTTAGGTTTCAAATTGGGATTCTAATTACTTCTCCATAAATCTGAGGATTCTAATCCCTTTCGCAGATAGTTAATGGTACGACCTCTCTCCAGCCTTTTGTTGATCTAAGTAATTTTTTGGCTTTAACTTTACTTTATTATTATTTATTTTTTTTGCTTCACAAGTTCTGTACATATACTTCTCTATATTTTTACATGAAACCTCGTTCTTAAAATCTTGTTTAGAGTTAGGTGTTTGTTCCTAGTTTGATCATGCTTTGGCATCTTTGCTATGTATTTCTTGTCGTCTTTCTTATTAGCAAGGATAATAGATTCTGTATACACTTTGTTATATTTTAAGGAACAATATTGGAATTGCTTGATATATCTATCTGTTCGGTAAACTATAACATGACTGTGAATTGATATCTATCAGGCATGATATTTGAGTTGTAGGTTCAATATTTTGAATCATATTAAATTTAATTATAAGTTTTAGCAAGAAAAGTTTCCATTTGGTAAGAAATATTATGGGTGTTTACTCTAGGGTTTCTTCTGTGATAAAAGTGATTTATTTTTCCAATTATTTACTTTAGAAAATAGCTTTCGAGTATTCTCATGGTTACCTAGTCTTCCTTTTCAATAATGATGCACAATTTTAATGATATTTATATATATAAAAAAGTTAAAGTATAAGATTGTAGTAAAACCATAACCAAATTGATATTTTTCAAATAAGATACTCAATCTGGGTCAAACAAAAATAAACCTTGATTCACTCGTAATATTTATTCCATACATATCCATTTTCTCTTTCTATTTTACTTAATTGCTAATTTGGGTAAAGATCATTTATTGGGTAGACTCAATTATTAATTTAATTGATTGCTACTAGGATTTCTTACAACTTCTATTTGTTTTGTTGTTGTTTTTGTTTTACAAAGGTATATGCTTGTTCTCTCGTAATTGCTGGAAGATTTGGGTCATTGAAATTGAATTGGGGATGTAGACTGAGGTATGTTATCTCTAATTTGTTAGTGTATTTTTTTTACTTTTAGCATACATAATTTATTCTATGTGTATTACTTAATAGTTTTGTTCTTTTTAGTTTGATAGTATACATAATTTAGGGAGATTTTTATAATATGTTGATTCTCTCAATATAATATCCCGATCAGGCAAATATTTGTTCGCCTTCGTTTGCCTCTATTGCCCCAATGTACGCTTAATTGGCAGCTATTTTCAGTCATGTAAAGTCATAGTTTCACTTAGCCTTCAAAATTGATGTGAAGTTATAACCTCAGTTTAAAAAATTTAAAAAAGATGTTAGGCAAGCCTTAGTTCTGTGTTTCGATGTTTTTTAAACACATAGGCATAATAAACTCAAGAAAAAAATGCCCTCAACAAGACTTGGCACATTTTTTATATTTTATTAGGATCAAACACGGAGATTGTTCGCCTATTAATTCAATTTACCTCTAAAGTTAAATAGTCGAACTACATCCAAAAAAGGCAAGCTGTCATAATTGCCTAGCAAAAAAGAATAAAGAAATTTCTAGACTAGTATGGTCGAGCCCACATTATAGAAATCAGATGCAAGCAAACCAGAAGCGACATGCTTTTGGAAGTTTAATCAGGTAGACGATTCCCTTGCTGAGAGATTCACAAAATCTCATTTCTAATTGATAGTCGGCAATGTACCTGATTCTTGAACCAGCTCCTGTCAGCCATTTCAATGATAATTGATGCCCAGATTGATAAGAAATTGTAGCTTTCTTAGAGTCGATCCTCTGTAATATTGCTTTTTTATGGTACCCTTGTTCTTAGACTCTAGAAGGGGCCACTTGATAAGTTTCTTCAATAAGTAGCTTTACATTCAAACAGTTCTGAAGCAATACCTTTTGCCATTTCCTCCAGTACAAAAGGTTCAGGATTTGTTATTGATACACTATTCACACTTCCTTTGTCATAGTTTTTATAGTCATCAGTTGGTTAGCGTATATGAGGTAACAAAACATGAGCCAAGATTAAAAAGTTGAAAATCACCATCAAGTGTGACTGAAAAAATTGTTTTAAATCCAATATATGTAGCAGTACATAATGACCGAGTTGGCACTGCCAAAACGTTAAGTATGACGTATTCAATGTTTATCCACTAGACTAAGCGTTCAAAGAAGCTACTATAGATGCTTAGCATAGTTTGTATTCGAGTTCTTACTAGAATTTAATATAGTGAGTATTTTGGTTAAGATCATGCCTGAGCATCAATAAGGTTGACTCCATTATGCTTGAAGAATTTTGTTAAGGTGTAAAGGTTTTCATCAGCTGGTCGGTAATGACCACTGTATGCTGAGATAGTCTATAAAACATGAATTTAATAATTATCAGGTACTATAATATAAGCATTATGACAAGCTTCAGTTGTGTTTTGTAATAAAGCAAGGATAAAATTCCTACTTTTACAAGCAAAAACACTCAGCTCATCACTTATTTTTAAGGGAACCTAACCCCAATCATAATATGGCATCTAACACATAAAAGGGCTCACACTGTAGAGCCGTATTACAGGGGGACTTCAATTACTGTTAGTGATCAATGAGCACTAGATCACCAAGTATATGTGTCTTCTTTAGGGGGCTCACATGCATAAAGTGGCCACACCAAAGAATCCAGAAAGTTGGGTTTGGATTATTTTTTTCTTGTGAAAGTTATAGGTACAGGGACAAATTTAGATGTACAGCTTTAACATACTCAAAAATAGCTATGACCAACCACCCGTTTTTGCTCATATATGACAGGTTGGTTTACAGTGCACTTATTCAATGCATAACCATGTCTGGAAAAATTAAATATTGGTGGATCACCCGTTTTTAATATCTTCATTTTTACAAACCACTCCATACCAAAACTTCCCCCTTTTACTTGTTTAAATGTTAAGTGGAAAGGTGGTATTTTTGGTGGCACCTCAAAACATTTCCACACCTCATGCGAAAGATTCCCCACCAAAAGTGTTAAGATTGGTGAGCAATCTCACTGTGGGTAGTGAAATACATGTGTTATCTTAACACTATGGTGGGAAGTCCTTTTCCCGAGGTGCATCCCATAGTACCACCCTAGAAAATAAATAGTTTGAGAACTTGTATAGAACTTTAACATATCTTCAAAAAATCGGAACACAAAGACTGCATATATTTGCCTATGAAGATATGGGACATGTACTTATACTATGTACCTTAAGAACTCCATCGACTACAATAAGCCTTTCAGCTGCTAAATTAGCTCCACCAGCAAGGAAGCTTGAATGATGGAATATACATTCTATCTTTGATGAGAAAAATAAACCTAAACTTTATCTAATATCCCAGAGAAAATATAAGAAACCAATTAAAAAATCTCATGTAGTAACCATCGAAGTTGCTATGCACTGAGCTCCTTCACAGGCTATCTACTAAGAAATCTTGGATTTCATATGGAACTTATGAAAAAAATAAAAGAAATGATTTTTTCATCAGTAAATATCATTCAATAAAAGTAATTCCGTATGGATAGATCTGGGGTTAGAGTTTCGAGGTTTACCATTTCAGGACTTAGGGTGTTAGTAACATATGTTAGTTACATTACCAATAAATGACAAGAAGTGGGTATGTTATGCTAGTTTTGTACCAGTTTTCTTAAACTAAATATAATATTTCTTATTGCTTGGGATAAATAGTTAAAAAGAACTGTACCAGTCTCCAACATACATATCCCAAAGGCATATTTTGAGTATTATTAAGTCTTACAACATTTGTATATGCAATATTAACTTTTAATAGTGGACTTTTAGTGATGCATATAGTAAAAAGAAATTGAAGTTTAAAAATAAGAAAATAAAAATAAATGTTTATGGGGAGTATCTAGGATTATTAGTTTAAACTTGAGTTGATCTTCTGTAATAATGTTGTTAGTTTAGAAGTAACATGGCTTCTGGTTTGTCTTGCATTTAGTGTTGAAACCGATGGGATGTTTGGAAGAACAACACTCTTTATTAAAACCAGATTGGTACTAATTAGATTATTATTCTGAATTTTTAACTAATTGGTCGATATTGATAACTAACAATTCAACTTACGCAAATATTGAAATTTGAATCCTTTCTTGTATTAACTTAAAAAACTTCTCAGTATATGAAATTTTATTGTGTAGCAACTAGATTTACTAGGTTTTTTTATTCATCTCTACACAATGATATCATCTATGCCAGCAATTCCAAACAAGAAATGGATGAAAGAACCATGAGGGTCACGGGAATATATGAGTAGTCTTGAGTTTTTTTGTTTTTTTTAATAAAAAATAGACCAAATTTAAGAGGTGGAGATTGGTACAGTTTTTTATTTTTCAAATAACGTAATAGGAAAAGGAAGAATGACTTGGAACATATAAATGAGCATTTAATAATTAATGGTTTGGATACGACATACACAACTTGGATCCACCATGGAGAGCAATTCTCCAGATCCTATGTTAACTCCCAAAGTAGCACGCTTCCAGCCAATAATGTTGAAGACCCTTCTCCATCGTTGGTCTCTATGGATAATGATATACTTGAACATCTTCCTAATAAGGTTAATGCTGAAGATGAGGTTAATGTTGAAGCTCATGCCGAGGCTACTACATTTACATGCAACAATGGCGGTGTTAATCAAGCACAAACTGATCATGAAGAGAATATAAAGTACAATGAGTTAATGGAAGATGTATTACTACCTTTATATCCCTCTTGTTAAGAGGGACATACTAGATTAGCAGTTGTTGTTAAGTTCTTGAGCATGAAGTCCATATACAATATATCTAATAAATGTTCTACATAACTTTTAGGGTATGTGAAAGAGATTCTACCAGATGACAATGCTTTACCAAATAAAACATATACTGCTAAGAAATTAGTTAAGTCATCGCGTATGGAGTGCCAGATAATACATGCATGTCGTAACGATTGTATATTATATTGGAGGGAGAATACAGACAAAGATAGTTATCCAACATGCGGTACAAGCAGATAGAAATCGGCAAACCCATTGAAGCCCAAACTTAATAAACCATGGAAAAAGTTAAGATACTTTTCTTTAACACCAAGATTGTGACGAATGTACAGTGTTCAATGGATTGCAAATGAAATTACATGGCATACAAAGGCAAACTTAACTGCAAGCAAAAATACCATGAGATACCCCGTAGATGCTTCTTGTTGAAAACATGTTCATCATAAATTTCCCATGTTTTGATATGAGGCGCGTAATGTTCATTTAGGGCTTGCAACTGATGGGTTTAATCTATTTGGGAACATGAATAACTCTTACAGTTGGTGGCCTGTAATAGTTGTTCCTTATAATCTCCCCCCATCTTTGTGCATGCGAAAAGAGTTTATGATGTTGACACTGTTAATCCCTGGGAAAGAGAGTTCCAGAAAAGATATTGACATGTATTTACAGCCATTGATTGAAGAACTAAAGGAGTTGTGGTTAGATGGGAAAAAAATGTATGACTCTTATATTAAGAGTAGGTGCAATATGAAAGCAATATTGGTTTGGACTAGATATGATTTCCCAGCGTATGGGCATCTATCAGGTTGCAGGACCACTGGAAGGTATGGCTGTCATGTATGCGCCGAAGGGACAAACTCAGTGTGGCTTAAATACGGAGGGAGGTTTACTTATATGAAGCACCGAATATATTTAAAAGATGCAAACCACCCATTCAGAAGCCAAAAGTTACAATTTGATGGGAATGAAGAATATGGCAGGCCTCAACGTTGTATGACTGGTGCAGAAGTGTTATGTAAAATGGAAGCTATTGACACCAAATACGGTAAGATAGAAGAAAATAAGAAGATGAAGGATTTGAAAAGGAAGAGAGGTACAAAATAGGTTAATGAATCTCCTCAAGAAAAAAATAAAGGTAATAAATTTACCGCTTGGTCAAAGAGATCAATACTATTTGATTTGCCATACTGGAAGGTGCATTAATCTATTTTCCTTAATATATATATACCGTAATTATATGTATGATAACAAATGCATGTTATTCACACAAGATTTACCGCTTCGCCATAATTTTGATGGATCTTGCTTGAAATAATTATGAACACAAAGGGTAAGAAGAATGATGGAGTTAGAGCCCGCAAAAACCGTAAAAGAATGAAGATAAGGAGAAAGTTGTGGCTAGTAGAAAATAATGGAAAATTAGTTTTGCGTGAAGCTCCATTTTGTTTGTCCTGATCCGAAAGAGAGTTAATTTGTAAAACCTTATTCAACTTGAAAGTTTCTATCGGCTACATTGGAAATTGGCAACATAATATGAACATGGACAATTTTCAACTAAAAAATTTAAAATCTCATGATTGTGATATCCTCATGCAATAATTATTGCTAGTATTATTAATACATGCATTTAAAAAGCATAAGCCGTTGCGTGTTGCTATCCGAGAGTTGTTGATATTTTTTAATGTATTATGTTTGAAGGTTATAAACTACGGCAAGCTTATAAAGATGAAGGAACAGATTGTGGAAATATTGTGTGTATTTGAGAATTATTTCCTGCCTTTATTTTTTATTTCAATGATATACATTGTTGTACATTTGGTGGATGAGGCGTTAATTGGCGAACCCGTTCATTATCGATGGATGAACCCATTTGAGCGGTAAATAATAACTATATTTTTATTTATTTACATGTACTAGGTATACCGCCAATTTCTAAATTATAGATTATACAACAGGATGATGAAATGGTACAAAAAAATATAGTAAATAAGACATATCTAGAAGGGTGTATTGCGCCAAAATACCTCAATGAAGAAGCAATGATGTATTGAAAGGAGTATATGAATGGCGGAGCAAAAGAAAACTATACGCGAGGTCTAAGGGCGTTTGGTATTATGACGACGAATATGCCAAACCACTCGATAAGAAAGGAAAGGAATACTTTCTTAGCACAGTGATGTATGAGTAAGCATGCAAATGGGTTTTTCGGCAAGCATCTGAAAATTCTGAGTGGGAGGACTAAGTAAATTAAATAAAAAAAATTATATTCTTTGGTTAGTACTTCTCCTGATCTATGTTAATATTGTATTTGTAGGAAGTACAACACTTACAAAGAAAACCTTAATTCTCGCAGTCAAAGTCGAAGAGGAAATCGTTGAACGGAGAAACTGATAGTTTATATTTCTTGGCTAAGATAACAGTTAAAAAATGATGATGATTCTAGTTTCAAGATGTTTGTGGATGGACAAGTGTAAAAGCTATTTCATATAAGTTATACAAAGTTAATGGATATGTTTTTTGTACATCGGAGTTAGAGAAACATAAGACGGCCCAAAATAGTGGTTATCCATGAGGGTTATAACTTTATTCATTTCAAGAGTCGGTGATAGAAACCCCATCAACGAGGAAGTCACATATTATGGGATAGTCAAATCAATACTAGAGTTAGATTACATTGAATTCACAAAGCTAGTTTTTTGTTGTGATTAAGTTCGCATAGAAGAAAGTTGATGTTCTGTAGATGCTATGACGAACTTAAGATATGTCAATCTTGCTAAGTTGCAAAGAAACTTAAAGAATGACGATGAGCCATTTATTCTTGCATCTCAAGCTACTCAAGTCTTTTATTGCAAGGATCATAGTCGACCTGATGTGCAATGGCATGTTGTCTTAGATTCCCAAAGAGGTTAAGTAAAGATGTAGATGCTTATGAGGGCCCCTTTGTTTTTGCCGCGAGAATAAATGTTGACGATTCAATTTTATCATTGGTAGATGATATTGCAAAAGATAATATCATTGAAGATGCTGAAGATGCGCAACATTGAATGTTTAATCTTTTTTATTTAATTCTTAGAATTGGTTTTGTAATTCAAAATTCAAAAATAATGGTTCTCTTATTCATGGATATTTTCTTCACCCAGTTGTAATTATCTATCTTGTTAAGAATTATAGTGGCTATCTTTATATTGTTTTATATTTATTTAGCTTTTCATTACTTTGTTCTAATAATCTTGTCATCTACTGCTTCTTTTTGTGCAATTTATTTTTTTTGTTAAATATTTAGCTTTATCTACCCTTATTCTAGAAACTATGTCATTTATTGCTTCATTTTTAGTATTTATGTCGGGTGAGGATAAATCATCTATGGGAGCGAGTTCGGAGCCACCTACTACTCAGCGAAAAGAGTACCGTCCACGTGGTCTCCAAGTTCCACGAGGTATATAAAGTTTTTAGATCATTAATATGATTTAATGTTCTCATTTATTTGTTATTTTTTTAATAATGAATAAATTTATGTAATACTTATTTTAGTTTATTTGTATTTCTGTTCAGGTAGACTAATACCTATACAATTTGATGATGTTGGGCAACCAATCGGTCAAAATCATAAATTTTTGTGCATTTTCATCGGAGAGACTACAAGGGAAAATCTTTCTCCTTTTTTCAATGATTGGCGTGATCTAAAAGAAGAATATAAAGAATATATATAGAAGGTTGTTGTGGTAAGTTAAGTCCATATGTACAATTATTGCCTATTTGTTCTTCCTGGTAGGTTTGTCTAAATTTTGTTGAAGCAGGAAACATTTGATCTTGACCCTGATGAACACCAAGTCATGTTAGATTACAAGCCTGACATGGCATTGAAAAACTGGAAATCAAAGCTTAGAACAAATAACTATGATACATATGAAATGGACGAGGAGAGGAAAAGTAAGAGACCAAAAGGTATCAAGAAAGAAGACTGGATCGAATTTGTAGATCGTTTATCAACCCCCGAAGAACATGCAAAACATGAAAAGGGAAAGGCACCTAGGAGTAAAATGCATAGCCCACACACGACAGGTCGATTGGGCGTGTCTGGAAATAAAGAAATACTGGTATATCTCTTACATCCATGTTATTTTTTTCCTAAAGGGCATGACTTAATGCCTATATTTCATTACTTTGCGTAGAATCATGTAAAAATCTAAGGTTAGGAAAACACGTATTACTAATCCTAACTTAAAACCCTCGTGTTTTGCTCTAGTAATTTTCTATTTTAGTATCTTTATTTTCAAAACAGTAGCTTTATTTTACTCTGTATTGTTGAAGAGTCATTTTTTTTAAAACAGTATTTTTGGAACTTATTGTAATGGAAGGTAAGATAGAAAGTACTAATTTTTGGAACTAGTCATCGCCTTCTTCTAGAAAAAGTATTTATATATTAAACACTATAAGTATTTATATATTTTCTGTTAATAAATTATATTTCTTATTTAAAGTATTCTTCATAAGTTTTGTTAAATCAACCTAACAATAAATTTAATTAATGATTGTTTTGCAAGAAAAAGGTAGACCTAAAGGTTATGCGAAGAGGTATGAGATTTTTATGGCTTGTCAGACTAAAGAGGATGGCACATATTCTAAGGAGATGAAAGAACGAATAGTATAAGAACTTGAGAATCTTACTATTAGAGTATTTGATGGTATAGTTAAGTGATAAGGGAAACTTACTATTTCTGTAATACAGGAATATATGTACAGGGCAATTCAAAATGACCCTATGCTCAATGATAAGGATTTAGATAACGATGCAGTATCGGTTGTAAGTAACATATGTACTCCTAAATTTGCATAGTTAATTGAGTGATAACTTCTATAGTCGTGCATTGAGTACTTTATTACTTTTGCATATATAGTTCTAAATTTTAATAGTTTAAAATGCAAGTTTTATTTTATATACATTGAACTCTACTTAGTTCTCATCAAAATGTATTTATTTATAAAAGGAATATGGGGCAGATGAAAATGGCCATGTTAGAGGATACAATGGCCACCTTAACAAAACTAACATCAGAGTTTCAACACCTTTAAGGAGGGTTATTGAGTGGAAAAGGGTAAAACAAGCTATGCTTAACGAGGTGCAAGAAAGTTTGGAGGTTGAGGCTAATGAACGTAGGCAACTTGAAAAAAGGGTTGCGGTTTTTGAATCTCGTGAGAGTCCATATGGAGTATATATATATATCGTCCTTTTGAAAATAATGTTTCCACATCTCAGATATTTCTTACATCTAGAATAAGACTCCAACTATCATCCAAGGATTATGCAAGATATATGTGTTTATTGTTTACCCTATTATGTCTTGTTCAAGCACATAAAGTTTTAGCACATCTATAATGTTTCTCTATACATCTATAAACTCTTCAGATCTTATCCTCCCTTATGGTACTATTGATTCACTATTTTAGAGATCAAATATTTAACTTGGAGTTGTTCAAATGGCTAGAAAGCCTACAACATTGCTACTTAAGATCAAGTATAAGACTCTTCCTGTCATCCAAGGATTATGCCAAATATATGTGTTTACTCTATTACACAATGACTCTGCAGTAGTTTAGAGTTATTTTTCTTTTCTTAAGTAGGTATCTCTGTGTTTAAAAGTAGTTTGTAGGTATTTTAACTGTCCAAAATGTTCTTTCTTTCAAGTAATTTTTTTGATCCATCTAGTCCATGAGATATATCAAGCTTTCAAATAGCTGCTATGTATGCTCGATTAGAAGCATCTTTGAAGATGTCTTTTCGATCCATTTTCTGAACAATCTGGACAAGTTTCTAAGCCTGTTTTCTAGTCACCCTTTATTGAGCTATTAATGTGGCTGTTTGCTTGTATAACCCATAGGAGGCATATATAAGATGTATTAGATCTTTAATGTCTCCTTTATCTACTTTTTGAACAGAGATAGCCTGGTTTGCCCTGATCTAGGAATTAATATCTTTTCAATCAATTTTCTGAACCATCTGGATCTGCTATAGCTAGAGAGGATTCCTAGAATGGGCTACTACTCCACAAGATTAAGGAAAGCAGTAAAAGAACAGTGAAGGATCCTTGTAATGTAGGGTGTCTTGCTAAAGCTACTAATAGGCGAAGGACTGACAGTTAAAGTACTAAGGAAAAGATAGACGGCCATACTCAACCCCCACTGAGAAATAAGGATGTAAGCACGAGGAATATTTACTTCATAGCCATCTGTATAAGCGTCGAACCGTGGTTGTGAGTAGACAGAAAAGTAGGAGTACAAAGGCAAGCATCGGTAGCAATAGTTGTTAGGTGCTTTTGTTATAGATGCCAGAGTGTGTTACATAGAGAAAAATGATTGGTGTATAGGCCGACAACCGGATGAGCAGTAATAGGCCTCTCGACCAAACCTTGGAGATGGAAGGAGCTTCTCGAAAAAAGAAATGAATCCACGAAGAAAAGTTCGTAGAAGTAGAACTGGACCAGTAGCCACAAAAGATAAAACTAGACAAATCCACTATTAATATAGGTCGGGGAGAAAAAAAAATGAACATCACGAGGTCCAAACTGCGGGCAACATTGACTGAAAGCATAGGTCCCATAAAAAAATTATGAGAGATTACCGCCAACGCCTTTATTTTAGCCACCTCCACCTTTGGCTCCTATCTGACCTGCATTCATTCGCAGCTTAGGACTGACTTCTCTACTTAGCACCTCTGCGCCTATTCTACTCGCTCTACAGCACACCAAAAGCAACTAGCCACGTGGGTGTGGCTATCTCTGATGCCTTTCTTCATTAAAAAAGCTCCTGATCTTTGCTTGAACCTGGCAATAGCATACTCCTAATCTTTGCTTGAACCTTACTGTGCTATAGACTAATTCTTCCATTCTTGAACCTAAAAAAAAAACTCCTAATCTTTGCTTACACCTGACTACAAACCAGTTCTTCTATCCCGTCTCAGCTCTGGTCTTGCATCTCTTCTGCCAACATAGAGACCTAGAATCCTTGTTGTTGGTACTTGGCTGAACGTTGGGGTGGTTATTGGCTTTTTTAGATCTTGATCTGGCGCATTGGGCTCGTCATTCACTCTCATCTTTCATCCTCATGAAAAAAATACCTGTGATGTCTAAATACTCACCTTATCTTTAAAAAAAGGCTTACTTGATGCAACGCAGGGAATAGTACTACTAGGTAGGCTACTCACTTCCAACAGAAGAGTCCAATTCATGAACAAAAGTAAGAGAATCAGACCCCTCTATAAAAAGATGTACTATAACACAAAGATCCTAACGCAGGTATAACTGGTGACTTGCCTTTTCTTTCAAGGCAACGCGGGGAATAGTACTACTAGGTAGGCTACTCACTTCCAACAGAAGAGTCCAATTCATGAACAAAAGAAAGAGAATCAGACCCCTCTATAGAAAGATGTACTATAACACAAAGATCCTAACGCAGGTATAACTGGTGACTTGCCTTTTCTTTCAAGGCATTTTGGCCTACTATCACCACTCGTTTTGGCCTACTTATTTGCGCATGATTTGCAAAAGGCCTTGTAATTTTGCCACAAAATTCAATTTTTCTTCCTTCATCTGCCTTTTATTTACGTTTAACTTATAGTTTTTATCATTTAATATTAACTTTGTACTATTTCAATTTACTTGTAGGGAAGACGTTGTTCACCGCCACCTCCCGAGTCATCAAGCGACAATTCATGCATATTGAAAGATATGTTTGGTACTCATGTTGCTTACAGAACTGTAAAATTTAATATAACTGCACCTGAAGGGTTTTACAATGTTATAATAGATGAAGTTATTCGCGGCGTATTTGTATATTGAAAGTCGTACCCTTGGTGATGTCTTTGCACGTGAAGTCGTAGCTTGGCTCAAGATTTTTACCATTATCCAATGAAGAATTATTTAGTATTTTTTTTAGAATTTAAAGCCAACCCTGGTAAGTTGTTTAACATTTTAATTTTCATTTTGGATATTGGTAAGTTGTTTGACATGATCTTTCAATTGGTATTTCACTATCTTCTTTTTATTAAAAATTGCTTGTCATTATTGCTTTATATGTTAGTTGATTGTGTTGTCTGATTATTTTAAATTCGTGAGGACCTTCCTGAGATGCAAAAAATAGTGAAAAAATTAGTTGCAAAATGCAAAAAATAAGGCAGTACCTACAACGTATAACTAAGTCATTTTTTTCATGTGACACATAATACGATGTACTTATGTGTTACAAAATTTAATAAAAAATGATGATTTTAGCAACCCTTATTTATGTCGTGTTTTATATGATACTTATTACGACCCTCATGTTAGCCGCAAAAATAAAAATATATTACGTATTTGGCGACTTATAGCATAGTCGTTATAATTTGACCAATAAAACAACAACTATATCAGTTGCAAATTGTGGCAAATGTGATGAATATTACGAGTCTTATTTATGTTATTTAATTGTGACGCATAAAACAACGTTCTAATATGTCATAAAAATTGTAAAAAAATGACTATTTTTCAATCGTAATATTACGATTCAAGTAAAAGTTGAGAACAATAAATTACTGTAAAAATGTGACTATTATTTCAACAAAAAAACAAGTCTCTTTAGGCAAAGTGAGGAGGGTAATGATGAAGCAATAAAATGATAACCCCATTTTTGGAGATGTCTCGCCGTATGAGCAAGCAAGACTGGGTCGATGCATGGTGAAACATAATCTTGTTGGAAAAGGGATTTACCTGATTCTGTGTGGGTCAAAGTATACCTTTGAGGATATAACCCGTGAAGGTATGATAGCGTTTAGGGGGAAGATTCGATTGGGTATGTGGCTGTCCCTTTGACGTCTGCTGAAGGAGGTATTGAACTCCTAGGATGTGGGGTCATGCCCGATGAATGAAAATTTATATGAGATAATGAGCAAGCAAGATTGGGTCGATGCATGGTAAAGCATAATGTTATTGGAAAAGGGATTTACCTGATTCTGTCTGGGTCGAAGTATACCTTCGAGGATATAAGCCATGAAGGGATGATAACATTTAGGGGGCAGATTCGATTGGGTATGTGGCTGCCCCATCGACGTCTGGTAAAGGAGGTATTGAACTTTTAGGATGTGGGGTCATGCCAGATGAATGAAAATTTCTATGAGATAATGAGGGTCATCGAGGGTTTGAACAGTGAGTTGCTAGGCAAAGGTAGGCCTATTGCAAAATATCAGGATGCCGTGGCTTTCTACACGAGGAAAGCAAATCCGAAGGTGGGGACATACCGCATACAGTGTCATCCCAAGAAACCCTGGCTGTTCGACCTTTGTTCGACTGGTCGCGGGTGGGATAATGATTTGGTTATGCTGAATAGTTGTTTTGAGTACGCCGATGGTGAAGAAGAGCTTATTTTGACCCATAAGACGTTTAATGCTAGTAAATGTTTGTTTGAGTATTTTTTAAATTATTTATGCTTCGACAGTATTCTGATTCTGATTATGTGTATATTACAGGTCCTGTACATAAAGCACCGAACAACACTCGACATTATCTAAATGACCTAATCAGCGAGAGCGACAAGCAAATAAACAAAGTCTTTCAATGGTTAAAGGTATCGCAGAAGAGGAGGAAGAAGACTGATACATTGCTCAAAGTGCCTTCGACTTCTGCTGGACCCTCGAAGAAGAAAAAAAAAGTACTCCTCCCGAAGCTGCTGGTAAGGTAGATTGCAACACTTTGACGGGACCGAAGATAAATTTTGTGCCCAGCCCCGGCGTGGGAATGCAAGTTCAGGGGCTTCGCCCAGCAAAGGTAGGCTGAGTTTGACCCCCCAAGGGGTAACTCGAGTAACACAAATGAGGAAGGTTAAGACTCTGGGAGAAAGCTCGGGTTCGCAGGCGACCGGGCTGCGCAAGAGGACGTATGAACAGATAGAGGAAGTGCCCACTGCGTCGAAAACTATACGGGTAGTGGTAGAGCAGGAGGATGTTACTCGAGCTATGGCTAAGTTAATGCTAACTTTGTATGCTACAAATCCTGATGAGGTGGGGCGTCGGGCAGAGATGGTGTTGCGGAAGGTAACTCTTGATGCTTACCCAAAAGAAAATTTTGGTTTGATATTGTTACTAATTACTCGAAGTGTCGTGTCTGCTTTGTTACGTAAAAGCAGGCTTGGTTGTTTTCCTTTAGGAAGACCCAAAAAGGGTCTAGTGAAAGATTGAAGGCATCAAGAGATAGTGAGGAGCTCTCGAAGGGGACGATCATGTTGTTGAATGCCTGAGTGGCCGAAGTAGTACGCCAGATGTTTCAGGCCTGAGCTGATGCGATAAAGAAGAATCTGGTCGTGGTTGAACGGTGTGATTCAAAGATGGCAGAGCTGGAATAGAAGCAAACAGATAACTATGCTCAGTTTCAGGAGGACTTAAACCATGAATGTCGCCTGACTTTGTACTTGAAGCAATTCATAGATGACCTAGGCTACGATCCAGACACGTTTGAGCGTTACCCTTCGGACGAATTCCTTAGCCCTAGTGACGAAGTCCTAGTGCAAGCAAAAAGGGTAGAGCCAAGTACTATAGTCAGTGATGTGCCGAATGGAAAGAACGAGGTTACTGCACCTGATACTGGTAAGAACCCTCTGGCTGCTACTTCTACCCAGGAGGAGGATCAATGTAATCAATCTGTTTAAGGAGTTGCTATGAGGATGAAAATGTAATTTTTATGGTTGTTTGTTGTAGTAGGTAACTTTTGTGTGAACTTGTTGTTTCTATTGCTGTATTTTGTTATAAGGTTCAGTAAAACTTGGCTTCTTCTGTATTCGGAGAAACTGCTACTTGAAGTTGTATGTTTTCGGTTGTTGTAATTTGAGATTCTTCAATTATTGTTGTTGGCTTCCTTTGTTTGAAATATTATGACTGAAGTCTGAAATTTTGTGAGGAACTTCGAGATCACCCATAAGTATAAGTCGGTTCGAAGAGTTGACTTAATACTTAGGCTTGACTAACTCAAGAAGGCCAGAGAGCTTTGAGGCCATCGCCGGGTATTTCTATCAGCGGGTTTGAGCCTATAGGAAACTGGACGTGGTTAGCCCCGAGGTCGCCTCTAAAATTTTAATCATAAAATGATAACTTAGAGTTTACTACTTACCAACATCTAGAAGTGACAACTCCTCATCAAGCTCCTTATAGCTGATTCCACAACATCATTAACTTTTGAATCCCCTACAAAATTTATTTATAAAGTGAGTAATGAGATCACTCTCAAATACACAATGATTATTAAAATATAATAAAAGAATGTATAAGATCAATATAAAATGAGATCACCTCTCTAATACAACCAATCACGGGTACAAACTAGTGCCTCGGTACACATAGGTTTTAAATCACTACGGAATGGGTTAATAACACTTCCAACAATGCTAAAAGCATACTCAAAAGCTACAGGGGATATCAGGATGGCTAATACATCACGAGTCATCAAAGCAAGCTCGGGATATCTAAATTGGTATGACTTCCAAAAAGAAAGTATTTTAAAATCTCCGCTTAACCTAAACTTAGGCTCCTCTAGATATTGATGTAGCTGAGACTTCATCGGGGCATGCTCACACTCATCACACATCTCAAATGCCTAAAATGATATAAACAATTAATATCTACTGATTCATGGCAAATATGGTAAGATATATGGGAAGTTGAAACTACATAGGCAAAAATGGCAAGAGAATCATAAGCTTAAACATCTACACAAATATGATAAACATCAAGTATTTATCAACTTAGCAAACATATCATTACTTAGAATTGACTGAATTTGTATGTGATGCTTCTAAAGAATCTAAAGACTTGACTTGACACAGAGGCAGATACAGTCATACAGATTACAGACTGCAGAGGCATGCTATTACAGTCATACAGACTACATAGGCATGTTATACATATTACAGACTATACTTATGCTATTACAGTCATACAGATTATAGAGGCATACTATTACAGACTACATAGGCATGCTATACAATCATAAAGATTATAGACTACAGAGGCATGTTATTACAGACTACAAAGGCATGCTATACAGTCATGCTTATTGCAGACTACAGAGGCAGATATAGCTTACATACACAGATACAGAGGTATGTTATATTAAGTTATTTATATATACAAATCTACAGATACAGAGGCATTCTATATTTAAAGCAAATGGTATATTAATACCTGCATAACTTCCATGTCCATATTTAACTTCATGGAACTAGAACTTGAATTAGGAGTTGGCTTGGAACTAGGAGTTTCCTTGGAATACTAAGCCACATAGATGTCCAAAAGTTTATTCAACTTCTCCTTAAAGTCTTTAAACTCCTGATTTTCTAGCCCATAGATCTCACTTTAAACAAACTCTACCAAAGCAAGTTTCAACATAGGATCTAAGATGCAAGCCACAACAAATATAAGGTTATGCTTTGACCAATATTTCTCAAACTTAGTCTTCTTTTGCGATGCCATAGATTTCATAAAATCATCCCTACCCTTCATAGCCTTTGAAATATGATGTTTAACATAATAGACTTGAGGAAAATATAAATTTAAAGTGGGGTACTTTGTCCCAGAGAAAAGACATGTCACATTGTAAAATAACTTTAAAAACTCGCATATCTTCCCAACTTTATCCCATTCATCCTTGGAAGGGCAACACTTGTAGTTAGAATCACTCAACTCCAAATGGGTAAAAGCTTTTTGGTATAAAAGAGAACTATCAAGCATCATGTAAGTGGAATTCCAACGAGTTGGAACATCTTGCATCAAACCCTTGTTAAACAGTAATGGTGCTTGCTTAACACAATTACAAAAAATTACTTCCTATGTTGAGAACCCCTAAAATACCTCACACTCTCTCGAGCTTTACCAACCGACACATCAATCTCCTTCAAACCCACTTATACAATTAGATTTATCACATGAGTACAACACCTTACATAAAAAACTCTTCATTGAACAACAAAGAATTACTCAACTTCAACTTACTCTTAAGCATCCCAACAAAGACATTATTAAACAAAGCATTATCTAACGTAATAGAAAAGAGTTTCTTCTCAATTCCCCAATTACAAAGTAATGTGTGGATTTTCTCACATATGATCAATCCGGTGTGAGGAGATGGCATGTAAGAAAAACTAATAATCTTCTACTTTAAAGTCAAATCGGAATTCACAAAATGTGTTGTAATTGAAATAAAGTCATCCATTGTAATAGAACTCCATAAATTTGATGTTAGACTAATTCATTTCACTACCCTACGCAACACACTCATAACCCTTTTTTTCTCCCTTTCATAAATTTTGATGACATCTACCCTAGATGTATTTCTAAATACTAACTTCAATTCCCTATTAGCAAATGCCGCAAAAGTAAAGTAATTATGAATCCCCTCATACTCCACATACTTGAAAGGGAGTTGATGCCAAATTGCTAAATTTAACATCTCACAAAAAACAACGGGGTCAAACTTTGCCGCTCTCAAAGACATGGAAGACTCGGATTGAGACAAAAGCATTTATCTCAAATCACGTGTTGTAGTCTTCTCAAATGTCTTGAGATGGCAAGAAAGATTACTGGTCCCATGTGAACTAATAGACAAATAAATAGCACCACATTTCTTACACTTAACCCTTTCTTTAGTATCCTTACCAACGAAGATTTCAAAAAAAACCAAACATGAGAAGTTAATTTTTGCTTACGATTACTGGGCTTCCTAGCAAGTGTGCCAACAATTTCATCTTCAGTCTCTGACAATGGTCCATTAATACCCTCAATCTCCATGTTATCTTTGTTAAGATCAATGTTGATCATAGTTTGAAATTAGTAAGATTTACTTACGTTTAACATTTTAATACTTGAGAGCCAGGGGGTCCTCGTCAGCTCGCTAGAGGCACTCGCTTTTCACCCAAATCATATTATCATTCCATACTCTTCTAGCATAATTAAGGTCAAAAAATGGGGTCGTGTCGAGCTGAAAGAGAAGTACGCACCCCCGGATAAAGTGTCATATTTTAAAGAACAATACTTCAAAACATCATAAGGGGATTTTCTTCTCTCATTCCTCTCATGGGTCCCACCTCCTATTTAAATTCTCACAGACATTGATCACCTCCCACATATTACCATTCAGCTGGGTTGGGCATGCCTTGATCTTGTTCATAATGCCTTTCGCAAGGTTGCTTAAAGGCATTACCAGCCCATATTCAAACTAGGCCAAATAACACAAAAATCCCTCATCCAAATTACTCAAATTTAACGGACTCTGGTATTTTCCTATAGGTTTCCTCGTACTATAAGTCAGGCAGTAAGAAAAAATGTTTTCACCCCCATTTGCATCAGAACACCCCATAAATACTCTCCCATCATACTCCATTACATTCCCCTATACACCAACTGTAATGACCTGTATTTAATTATTCATAATATTCACTCTTAATCATATTCTTAATCTCATTGGCATATTAGATTCCTTTCCTTCACGTTAAGTTCCACATTCATTTTTCGCATGTACTCTTTCATCCATTCTACTCATCCTTTATGCATCCACTTATTCCTTTCAGTGGTTTAGTATTAGATTCCTTTAGTAGTTTTGGGTGGTTCGAAGGTATTTTGGAGTTAGAGATGGTTTTGTGGCCTTGGGAGCCTGTAGAAAGTTTGGTAGTGGTATTTATGTGTTGTGTGTGTAATTTGGGGTGGTTCCGGTGAACCATTGGAGTGGCCGATAGATTTTCGGGGTCGCCCGAGGAAAAGATTCCTTTTTGAGGACTTAGGCATTTTGGTTGCCGAGGGGCGCTAGAGGTGGTGTGTTCACCTTGGGGGACCTTGGTTGGGTTCGTAAAAGTGTTTGTGTGGTGGTGGAGGTGGTCCGTGGAGTTCCGGGGTCCCCGGGGTGGTCTGTGGTGTCTCCCGGCAATTCCTTAGCTTTTCTGGTAAGTCCAGTTTTTAAACAGACCAGTTCTGTTCGAACAGGACTTTGTTCAAATAGGATCTTCCAGGGATAGTCTTCTATCATCCCTGCAACATTCTGTTCGAACAGGCCTTGTCCTGTTCGAACAGGATCTTCCCTGTTCGAACAGAGGTGCGATTTCAGCTGCGTCTGGGTTTATATACTTCATTTCTTCATTCCTCTCTTCACTCCTTCACTTTATCCTCTCCCTAACCTTTTCCTCTCTCCTCCTCACTCCTAATCCAACCTTCCTCTTCGCTCGCGGATTCTTCCTCAGCTTCGCCGCGATCTCTTCTCTTATCCTCGGTAAGTAATTTCTTTATTCCTTTCTGCCAATTCCGCTTGATTTGGCTTAGGGTTTGATTTCTAGGGTTTGGATTTTATTCTCGTTTCCTTAAATTGTTGGTTGTTTGTTATTCTGGGTGTGTGCTAGATTACCAGGCGTTCCATTTGCTTTTCCGCGGATCGTAGTTGGGTTTCCGGGTTGGTTTTCTGCAGGACTCGGGATTTCCTTCAGGCGAGTTTTCCCTTCATTTCTAAATTCCTCTACTAGTTAATAGATGTTGATTTGAGTAGTACTATGAGCATAGAAGTGTTGTGAGCATAGAAGGCTTATATACTTCATTTCTAAATTTCGGGTTATCATATTACTTCTCCGTATAATTGTTAACTCTATAGTTACTATAGTTACATTGGCTTTGGGTTTTGCTAGAAGAAGTTAGTGTAGTTACTAGTAGTTACATTCTTGTTGTTGGGCTCAGTCTTCTAGAGACTAAGGTTGTTTATTTGTGATGACGGTTAGGTTGTTGTTTCATCGGTTTAGATGGTGCAACTGAGTCATTGGGCATTTTGTTTAGGATTGTTGCCACGCTCTTCTGTAGGTGGTTATCCTATGTTTGCTTAACGGGTTCGCAGCTATTACATTATGATCCTCGGGATCTGTTGCATCTTTTCAAATCATGCCAACTCTTTTAACTTATCGAGATCTGATACATAATAAAGCTCTACATCGCTTGACCTCCGATAGGATCGCAGGAGTCCTACATCGGGTTGAAATAGTAGGTGGGTCCAGGATGGATACTATCATACCTTATAAACCCATCCGAGAGTGTGGGAAGGTATGAGAAAGTATTTACAATCCGGTACAGGGCTTATCCTTGAGGTTGAAACTCCTCGGAATGAAATACAGCTCGGACGCTGGCTCCGTGGGTTGAAAAACCCGGAACACTTTGATCAAGTGAGTATCCACTAGCTTGGTCAAACTTGACAAAAATGGTGCCCATTGTATTCCTTTAACAGATCTCTTTAAGTCAAACATGCTAGCGGTTGATCAACCATTAATTATTATAATAGGATTGCATCACGTTTTCAACATCAACTCATTTAGCATTTAGAACTTAGTACATATCACATCATTGGCATATCAATGCATCTTTCCCTCATTTTCACATTCCCTCATTTTCTTATATTCCTTATTCTTACTCTCGTTACTCTTATATTTCCTTTCTGTTCTTACTACTCAGTTACTTGGATCATGAATCTATTAGTTACTATTATTCTACTTTAACTTACTCTATCTATTTCACTTCACTCTATTTATCTTTATCTGTTTACTAGTATGTTATTTAGACTTGTTGGGTATTCAGTGAGCCGTGGTTTTGCTCACTCTCGCATTGTTTCCCCCCTTTTAGAGGTTGAGTAGTCTGAGTTGCAGAGAGCCTCAGCAGTATTTGGAGCAGTTGACGCTGCCGACCAGTTTTAGTTTAGACTTTTGTTATTATCTCAGCGTATGTTGTTGTACCTTATTTTGGACATTGTATATATTTCTGTCAGATATGCATATATGTTTTTCGCTTCCGCTATGTTGTTATTTCATTTCTTTACTCTGATGATTATTGCGATAGTACCCCGCTAAACCCATAAAACTGCAAATCTTGGTAACACTCATCGGCTGTGCCCAATCTGCGACTACTGCAACCTTAGAAGGATCTACTGCAATTCCATACTTAGATACCACGTGCCCTAGGAATTTCACCTCCTGCTGCCAAAACTCATACTTTTCAGACTTAGCAAATAGTGCGTTCACCCGTAAAGTCTGTAAAGCGATCCTCAACTGTCCCTCGTCCTCTGCCTCGGCCTTTGAATATATCAAAATGTCATCGACGAACACAATGACGAACCGGTCAAGAAAGGGGCTGAAAACACGGTTCATCAAATCCATAAAGGTTGCGGGCACATTCGTCAAACCGAACGGCATCACCCGAAACTCATAGTGTCCGTAACGAGTCCGAAGTGTTGTCTTCGAAACATCAGCTGCCCTGATCCTCAGCTGGTGGTAACCAGATCTAAGATCAATCTTCAAAAAGAACTGTGCTCCTCGAAGCTGGTCAAACATGTCCTCGATCCTCGGTAACGAATTTCTGTTCTTGATCGTGACTTTGTTCAACTCGTGGTAGTCAATACACAAACGCATCGAACCATCCTTCTTCATTGCGAACAACATTGGAGCTCCCCATGGAGAAGTACTCGGTCAAATAAATCCCTGACCCATGAACTCAAAAATCTGATCTTTCAGCTCAACAGGCTCCATACGGTACGGTACCGTCAAAATCGGTGTTGTGCCCAGAACAAGATCTATGCCAAAATCAATCGCTCTCATTGGCGGTAAACCGGGAATCTGCTGGAAAATGTTAGAATAATTGCAAACTACCAGAATAGAGTTAACGTCTAAACCCGAGGACTCTAACTCTAAGAAAGCTAATAAGCCGTCCCCTGACTGCACAGGTTTTAAACTAGAGAATGCGAATTGCCTCTCACCGGGAATACAAAAGGTAACCGTCTTCTCAAAGCAGTCTAAAGTGACCTGGTGTGTCGACAACCAATCCATGTCTAGGATGATGTCAAACTCATACATCGGCAAAACTAATAGGTCTGCTGAGAGGATTTGACCACAAACAACTATCGGGCAATCTCTACATATACGTAAGATAGACACCGAGGAATCTAAAGGAGTACCCACGGAAACCTCATCAATCAATAAAAAAGACTAAAAGCCAATAATGCAGAGAAATGCAGATGCGATGAATAAATACGATGTACCAGAATCAAAAAGGACATGGGCGGGCGAATGAGAGATATGGATCGTACCTTCCACCATCGGTGGAGCGGTGCGAGAGTTGCGCCTCCCTACTGCAAACACTCTACTTTGTCCATAGCCCTGAGCCTGACCCTGTTGCTGGCTCGGATGTTGTGGTCTTTGTACACCCTGAGGTCCTGGAACTATCTGTCTGCCCTGTGGACCCTGAAACTGTCTCTTTGGAAACTGTTGAACCTGAGGAACCTGCTGCAGTCATGGTTGGTAACCAACTGGACCCTTAAACTACCGTAGTAGCTGCTGACCTCTGTCTGGTTTGGGACAGAGCATCCTAACATGCCAAATTCCCCCGCAGTTCAAACAAGTGTGCGAAGAAAGTTGTGCCCTCTCTAAATATTGTCCGCCCGTAGCTCTCGCTGGTGTACCCTCAAATCTCTGCCTCTTTAAACCCAAACTATCATACTGTATCTGAATTGCCTTTCCCTTATCGGGTCTTGTATCCTATCTCGCTGGGTTCCTCGTGTCTCTGGACCTGCGATCCTCTGCCTCGTTTTGTTCTAGAGCTAACGCTTTAGACAAAACCTCCCTGTAAGTACTGGCACCGGAAGAGATCAAGAACCTCCTGAAGAATGGACGAAGACCTCTCAAAATTTTCTTCTTCTTTTGTTCCTCATCTTGAACAATAAACGGTACATAGCAAGCCATACTCATATCACCCTGCTCAAGTGTGTAGAACTTAGAAATGTAGGCGTCTTTGTAGCTCTGCGGAAAATGTTGTTCAAAGAAACACTCCTGGAAAGACGACCAAAGAATAGGAGACTCCAAAGCTGTCCTCTTGGCCATATCCTGCCAATAATCTACCTCGCCCTGAAGCAGGTAAGCTGCAAGTGTCACCCGCTGATTGTCGGGACACTTCATCGCGTTTAAGGTCTTCTCTATAGACCTGAACCATGCATCGACCTCTGAAGGAATCAATGTGCCAGAAAAAGCAGGGTGCTTGTATCTCTGAAGCTGCTCTAAGTAACTGTGCTCCCTGAGTACTAGGCTCCTAGCCTGCTGAAAGGAAGTGACAAAACTCTCCATAAACTGCTTCATCTCTACTGAAACGCCTGAAGCTGCAGGAACTGGTAAAACACCTGGATGCCCTGGAACCACTGGAGTAAGCGGGGCACTCTAATGAACCTGAGCCCCTGGTGCTACTCCCATGCCAACCCCAGCCTCAGAAACTATCGGCTCTGTCTGCGGGATCGGAACAGACCCTAAACTCTCTTGACTAACCAATGGCTTATCAGGCACTACTCCACTGCGCAAACCCTAGCGAATATCACCTCGAAAACCCCCACGGGTTTTAGCACGACCTCTACCTCTGCCACCTCTATCCATCTGTTACGAATAAGGAAACACAATTCAGGAACGAATAGGAAGGGATTAGGAATAGGAAAGGAATACGATAAATATGAAAATCCGAAAAGAATCGATCCTAACTTTGTCTAAAGAATAACTCGTCATATGATTTGCAATAACAGAGATAAGGATTAGCCTTTCACTGTGATACCAAGTATGTCATGCCCTAAAATCCAGTAATCGATACTTTGACCAATTACTAGATTCTAAGTAGTACAGGTCGTAGAATCCAAAGATTCTACCCCACAAATAGCCAAGCCGCAGACAAATTCTGGCCCGGTCATTCACATTTAGCAATAATCATCAAAGTAAAGAAATAACAATACAACAATATAACGCGGAAGCAAAAGACATATATATACATATCATATAAAAATATAATACAACATCTCGAATAAAACTCAGCGACACATGATGAGAACGCCTACAGAAGTCTAGAACCAAAGGAAATCTGCAGCGGCAAAAACTGTCTCTGAACTGGTTACCCACGCGGCAGTTCAAGCTAATCAACCTCTTAAATGGTTAAAATGCGAGAGTGAGCAAACAACGAGCTCACTAATCCAGCAGAACTAAATAACTTACTAACAACTGGTACTTAAAATTAGAGTAGAGATGAATGTAATATAAAATAGGTAAATACAATCTAGTAATATAATAAGTGACCATAACAGATGCAGAGTTAATAAGGAAAGGAAATAGAGTTGATAAGAGGAGAGAAGAGAGAACGAATGTGAGAAGAGAGTAGAGTAAGGAATATGAGAAAAGAATGTGATGATATGATAATATGCAATGCCATGACGTGAAGTGATGACTAGGATAATCCCATACTTATCCTGGATACAATGATATGCTATGATGAGAAGGGATATTCCCATAAATATCCCCTAATGCAGAATGATTTAGTGCTTTAAAAGTGTACGCGATCTTATTATAATGTTGGTTGATCAACCGCTAACGTCTAATTTCTTAAAGAGATCAGTAAAGGGATACACAGGTTCAATTTGGTTATGCTCGACCAAGCTAGGATGGTCGCACTTGATCGAAGTGGATTTGGGTGTATCAACCCGCGGAATAATAGTTTGCAACATTTCAAGGAATTTTAACCTCAACGTGGATAAGTTGGGATCTCCATGACTCTGCCTCATACCATTACACACTCCGGAGTGGTTGAACTAGGTTTGATAGTGCCATTCCCAATCTCACAGTGTCTTTTAACCCGATCTCACGGACTCCTTGGATCCTGTGGGAGGTCAACCGAAGCGGAGTATTCGTGTATCCAATCTCAATAAGTTTTAAAAGATGTGTTATAAGTTATAAAGTGCAGAAGGTGCACAAGAAAGCAACACAGCTGCCATTCACATGGCAACACAACCAGGATGAATAGGGACTCGATTGCACCGACTATGCATAGCCGACACAGCAACCTAACCGTCACTACATCCAACCCAACAATCTCTTAAGGATGGAAGGGGCATTCCTGGGCAAGCCACGAGAACGCTAACCTATCCACCACTAACTAACACAGGTCCTATGCGAACCAAAAACTAACTCCAAAAATAATTACAAACCCAAACTACAGGTTAACACTTCTAACAGAATATTTCCTAGGTTAAACTATAGTTAATCACAAAACATCCCTAAGCTCAATATAACTCTCTAAAATAATACTAAGAAACTAGTATAGAACTTAGTAATAAAGGAATAAAACTCGCCTGATAATAATCTAAGTCCGGCAGAAACCAACTTGGAAAACCAAACCTAGGATTGACGACGAGGCAATCGGAACAACGAACAAGCTACCACAACTAATAACAATAACAAGTAAACAATCAATTCTAGAAAATGATATCAAACCCAAGCCTTAGAAATCAGACCTACGCCGAAATCGAGCGAAAGGAACGAAAAAGGAATCGGGAAAACTTACCGAGGATAGGAGCGAAACTTGCGACAAAGCGGGCGAAGAATCCTCGAGCGATGGGGATGAGTGGATCAAGAATATGGAGGAGAGGGGAATAGGTTAGGGAGAGGAGAGTGAGAGAGAGAGTAAAAGGAAGTGAAGAGAAGAGAGGAAAAGACCCAAAAAAAGGCTGAAAACGGGCCTCTGTTCAAACAGAAATGATCATGTTCGTACTGAGTGAGTTGTATTCGAACAGAGACTAGAAAGGGGCCTATTTAAACAAAAAGGGCCCTGTTCGAATAGAACTGCTCCTGCATCAATAAAATAACCCCGGAGGCACCACGGACCACCCCGGATACCCCGAAAACACCACGAACCACCGCCACTACCACACAAACACTACTACAAGCCCAATAAAGGTTTTCCAAAATAGGAACACCATCTCCACCACCTCACTGCTACCAAAACTCCTAAGCCCCAAAAAGGAATCTTTTCCCTCGGGAAACTCCAGAAACCTACCGGCCAATCCAATGGCTCACCGGGACCACCCCAAACCACACACACATCAAAAAAGCATCACTACCAACTCAACAAAGGGTTTCCAAAATATAAACACCACCTCCACGCCTCACTGCTACCAAACGCCTACCTAAAAAGGATTCTTTTCCTCGGGAGACTCCGAAAACCTACCGGCCACTCCAGCGGCTCACCGGAACCACCCCAAATCACACACACAACATAAAAACATCACTACCAACCCATCTTGGGGTTCCCAAGGCCACAACGCCACCTCCTCCTCTGAATGACCACCGAACCGCCAAAACTACAAAAGGAATCTAATACTAAACCACCGAAAGAAATAAATGGATGCATAATGGATGAATAAAATGGATGAAAGAGTACATGCATAAAATGAATGCGGAACTTAACGCGAAGGAAATGAATCTAATATGCTGATGAGATAAAGAATAGGAATATATGAGCGGAAAAGGAATATGAGTGAATATTAGGAATAAATGAAATACGGGTCATTATACCATGGCCAAACCATAAAATTCGTGACTAAAGACATGTATTTATTTGTTTTTGGTGCCACTAATTCTGGTCCGTGGCCAAAACGTGGCAAATATGATTTAAAACTCAGGATCCCAAATTAGAAGTTTTATTTCCCTCCCTCTCTTCCCAGTTCCCAGTTCCCAGTTCCCTTTACTAATTCTAGACTTTTGTCAACAAAATCTTTGACCATATCTCTCTTTCTCCGAATCTCAAATCTCACAGAGGTAATTAAGTTCCAATTTCTGATTGATCGATGAGAGCCATAAGCTCTCATGGCATATATAAATTTGTTTCTCTAAATCAATTTTCTCAGGTAAACTCAGAGTTTATTGAAGCCTGCAATTTGCCAACCAGAATTGGATCCTTCAAGTTCTAGGTATTTATTATTTCGGTATTCATTAGTGATTCGGGTTTTTGTCTAATTTACCATGGTTATATGATTTTTCTTTGGACGTTCCTTAATTCTTTATCATGTTTCCCTAAAATTATTCCTGATCATGTACTTGATATGAGTTTTCAATAGGTGGCTATAGTTAGGGATTTTATAATTTTGCTTTGGATGTTCTTTGCTTTTTCATTTTCAATTGGTGGCTGTAGTTAAAGATTTCCCATTATAGGTGTGTTATTAAGATTGGGTTTTTGCCCACTCTTGTTGTGTAGACTTCCTTGTTGGATATGTATGGGAAATATGGGGTTGTTGATCAGTGGTCGAGGATTTTTCTTGATGAAATGCTTGAGAGAAGTGGGGTTTCGTAGAATGCGATGATTGTGCTTATGTGAGTAATGGGGTAGAGTGGGGTGCGGTGGAGTTGTTTAATCGGATGAAGTGTGGTGAGTTTTGAGTGTATATAGCTCGTACAGCTCCTTAATCTACCTTAAGTTTCTATAGTCCTGTAAAAATAATCCAAAAAAAATCACTTTTCAAATCGAATTTAAATGATTTAAAATTAGATCAAGTTTACAACTAAAATAATGTTCCAAACACATTGACTTAATTTGCTCTCTATTTTGATAATATACACAAATCTCATTTTAATGCAAGCTAAGCATATCAACAAAAATAGTAATACTCTTACATTGTCATGCAATAATTCAGAGGACAAAAATGGTTATAATAGAAAATATGGCATCAAGTACTCCCAGTTGGATTTGATGTAGCCCCTTGTTTTGTTTAATAAAAGGCAATAGTGGTTTAAGAGGTATTCCAGAAGCCGAGATTAGAGGGGATTAGAGAAGAAGCTGTAAGGAGTAAGCATTCGAATAAAAGCTAAAATTTAGTAATTGATCATTATTGGTTAGCCCAAGGTGAAAAAGATTAATAGAAAAATGATTTTTATTAAGGCTAAATGAAGATTGTAGAAATATGAGGGGATTTTTTGTAAAGGAATGATTCAAACCTGGTTGCTTATTGTGCTCATTGCCCTTTTTTATAGAAATATGAGGGGCATTTTCTCTATCCTTCCTGCATACAATGCCAGCTGTAAAGAGCTTACCTGTTACTGAGAGAGGTTAGTCTGACAATTATTTGATTGGTTGTAGCCTGTAGCGTCATATGATCACTCCTGTCCCAACATGGGGATAATATTTATTTTTCTTAGTTTAGCAAGTCTTCATTTGCGTATACTTTCTTTGCTTGTTCTCTTGCCAATTTTGACATATTTTTGTCGGTTTACAGGAAGCTTATGAAGAGTTTAAGCATGTTCTTCTTGCCCTTATATATGGCAAAGATGATCAAACCTCTCCTGTTGCAAATGAAGTAAGCTGTAATTTATCCCATACCAATGCATCTTTTCTTTTTTTCTTTTTATAATTTTAACTTCTACAGATGGATATAGTGGATGTCATGTACTAACAGTTCATTTGCATGCTACTGTAGTAATACTTAGATATTAGTAGAGAGATTGGGACCTGCCTTACAGTTGAACACAAACGCTTATATCATATGTGAACCTGTAGGTTTCTACTTTCTATAAGAAAGCTCATTAGCATTAGGAGTTTATGCTTCTATTTTTCTTAGTTATGTTATGGTTCTAACTACAATTCTTAGATCTTAAACAATTTATCGCTTTCATGTTCATAAACTTAGATGCTATCTCTTCTCAGTGGGCTGTAATAAGAAGGTTTGAGATTGCTGGATTATTATCATTTGTTCTAAGAGCTTACCTGAGTGCTTATGATCCAATCTTCTCGATGACATTGAGATACTTGATAAGGCTAAATATCAGCTTTAATAGTTTCTACCCTTCAATACATAAAGTATCGTAATGTATGCATTTGTTACCGACGACCTCCTAGTGACATGTTTTCTCACTAATGTGCAGTATACACAAAGGTTTTTGTCTCTACCAAGGAATTTTTTCCCCAATTTCAAATCTCACTGAGAGGCTACTTCTTGAGGACTATGATCCCCCTCCAGATCCCCAAGAAAGCTTGTACGAGGTACCTCCTTTTGATGAGGTCTATTTTATGATGATAAGCCTCACTTTTAGATATTTTTTGTAATATGTTCTTCCATATATGTGTTTATTCTTAAATCAGGTTGATATACAAGCACTTGCTCATGTTGTGGAGCTTACAAGACAAGGTGTTGTCAATAGTTTGCAGTTTTCTAAAGAAATCTTTTTTCAAGCATTTCAGGTTTACTTTTAACTCTTTGTTGACGTCCTGCTGTTGTCTTTAGTCAAAAGTACATTTTTGCTATGTATGGGGCTACCACAAGGCTTGAAGCTATTTATACATAGAAGATTGGGTCCTATATTTTGAAAATTCGAGCTGTTTAAAAAATAGGCAGAAGACAAGACATGCCGAGTTAGGGTCAAAAGAAATTGGAGCAATCCATTGTTCTTACAAATGTTGAACAATGGAGACATGTATTTTAAATTGACGTTAAGTTTGCTGATTCCACCGCAAAGCCGCCCACCAAATTCTTTTGGCCCTAACTCGATGAGCCTCACTCCTATAATGTTTTTTTGCTCGATGAGATCGAACTGTGGAAGTATTTCTTAGAGATTGAATTGTCTAGTCTTATCCTTTTCTCCATTTGCTGTTTGTCTGTCACAGAATGAAATATGCAGAACAAAACTGAATGTTGAATTGCTTGATGAGCTTGTTCATGAGTATTGTGTCTACCGGGGACTCGTAGAAGGTGGCATTACTTCATAATTTTATGGCATTTTGTCAGGTATACATATTTGGTTAGCTTTTAGTTTAATGCTCTCAGTTGCTTATGATATTATTGTTTGCCTTGCTTGCGGCAGGTCAACAAATACATGTTGGCTCTTCTGCAAATCACGAACAAGGCCTTGGATATGTTTCTTCAAAAGTCTCCAATAGTGATTTTATTTATGATTCTTCTAAAGAAACAAATGTTGAAGCCATGGTCATAGATAGTACAGATTTGCGATTCATCAATGAGGTGACAAGCAACTAAGAGGATTGCATTACAAGTGAGACAAGCCATCCCGAAGATAGCAGGGGTTCCAAAGGAGTAGAAGCCATGGAATTGGATAAAGGAGAAGACGGAAGAGATGGAGAGGCAGGGTTGAAAAAGTAGAAGATATTCCCGATGTTTCATTTACTGAAACTGAAACTAAAACTAATACGCACGACTTTCCAGCTTCATCTCTGGTTGCAGACTCAAACATAGTGGAGGAACAACAGGTATCCAGCTTGTAAAAATATGGGTTGAACCTTATTCCTAGTTGGTTTATTTACAGTTTCCCATGCGGTTCTAGGTGCAACAATACCCATTCCCCACCCATGCCACATTTACATACCCACCAGGCTACCACACACCCAAACACAAACATAAATATTAGAAATGTTTGATTACGACTCCCATTAAATGACTTAATATAGACTGACACTCCCACAGTTTTCAACTTTGACTTACACATCGTTCTGCACTGGTTTAATCTTTTTGGTGGCCCAAATCAAAATATCCCAAGAAATTTACCAAACAATGGGGTTGAAAGTGAATGTAGAAACCTTTAGGCATTTATGCCTAATTAGAATCATATGGTCAAAGTAAAATTGTCACCCCTGCCCCTTCCAATAAATGAAAAAGAATCATAGGGCTAAACCATTTTTGGATGATCATTGGATAATATTTGTTCTCGTTGTCTAGATTGCAGTAAAGCATTCAGGCGTAGAGATCATCACCAGCAAGGAGGATGATAAGTATGAGTTTGTCCTAGAAATGAAGGAATTAGCCAGTAAGGGAATGGCATCCGAGGTTGTGTAGGAAGTAGATGCAACTAATCCAAGTTTTTTTGTGCTAAATACGCATCTTCTATTCCAACTTAAGCAAGTAATTGCATTAGGGATACTGTTCCTTAGAATAGTACAGTTCCTGTATATGTTTTCACGAGTGCTAAAGCACAAGTTATCGATCACCTGCATTCTAACCTTTATAGTTTTATCAGGTAGAACTTCTTAATTTGGTCAAGTGTGGCAATCATTCTGGGTCTCTAAGGATTGCGTGCTCATATTTGGGTCCCTTGGCTGCAAGTAATCCAACTTTACTAAAGCCTTTAAAGGAGACTTTCTTGGTTTTGCTAGAACCTAATGAAGACGCTCTAGATAAAGGCATACCCATTTCTGTTCTCGCATCATCCCTTCAAGTTAGTTGTTCTTCTCAACTTCTTCAACATGCTAGTGCATGCTTAAATGGCGCGAGGTATTACTGAATAAACATCCTTATTTTGTATAAAAATTTAAAATATATATGCATCATTGGAACTATTTTCGTAGTTGGGCTTAATATTTAATTAGCCCTGATTATATAATTTTCTCCTATGAAATATGTAGCTTTTACGTTTTTGTTTCTCTCATGAACCAAGTATTTTCTTATTTTGGTAGTTGTTTGGTGTTTTTCCTTAATCTTAATGTTTTTACTAATAGGTCTCTTGTTTGGAATCATTTTTTGCCTATGTAACATTGAAATGGGGTACGCAGTGTCAGTATCTGGTATGGGTATAGTGTGTCAGAGACGGCGAAAAAAAGAAGAAAAGTACCTTGTAAATAGTGTTGGATGCGCACGTGTCCGTGTTTCGGTGTCGGATACGTGTAGACATATATTGTTGATCTATGTATCCAGAATGCATCTACATTTTATGATTGGTAATACTAGTTAATTCAGGGTAAGAAAATAGTAAAATTGACATAATTATCGGGTTTTTTCCCTCTTTTATAACTTTGGTAGTTCTTTTCTCATGATTATGGTTTTAACTCTTGAGCTTCTTTAGGTCTCAATACTTTTACTTAAATTTTCTACTCGATTTGAACTTACTCAAATTTGTTCAGAAGAAGCATGCGAACTTTAGGTTAAACTTCAAGCTTAATTATTTGTGTGCAGGTTGCAATGGGTAGAAGGCTTGGTGTCGATGAACTGCTACTAATGAAGCTAATAAGAGCAACACTTCACACTCATAATGAGTGGCTCAAACTTCAAATGTGCAAAGACCGCTTTAAAGGACTTATGAAGATCGACTCTTTGAAAGAAATTAAGACACACTTAATTATTGATGACGTCTCTAAGAAAAAAACACAGACAACTCCACACCTGGATCTTCTCAAATGACAACATCGTCAAGCAACAGGATGGTAGAAGATGGTAACAGTCCAACTCAGGTGTCATCTGGAGATGTTATCTATGATTAGACTGCAATACTTAAAGTAATGATGAGTCATATTTACTTATTCTCTCGAAGACTTGGTGATTTGGTTTCTCCTATGACATCGAAATACGTGATCTTCTGTTTTCTTATAACACGTACACCTAATCCATCCCACAGTTGAATAATTATTATATCTACTTTGTTCTCAACTTAAAAGGTTACGGGCATATTTTTACTATTTCTTAATTTTTTTATTTCTTTTTATTTTTTGTTACAAATTTGGTCCCCGTCTTGCTAGCTGTTAAACTCCCATTTTTAGGGGCTACATAAATTTGCAGTTCAATCTAGGGAATTGAGTTTTATGTGAGGAATATACAAAATTTTCATACTTATTAAGATTTCTATAATATACCACAGTATCGCCAGTTTGTGCAATATATTTTTCGAAAGATCAAGATTTAAATTGTACCAGCAACAAAGCGATTTATTCTAACCCTTGACGATAAATATACATTAGTTTGCTTCATGCTTACTATTATATCCCATCGTAATGAACATTTACTGGATGATGAGTGCATCGTATTTTTCTTTTTCCTTTTTTTTCCCTTCTGAATTCAGAATGATTTGGGATGGTTGCATTCTAGTTAAGTTTTCGAATGAGGCAAAATTATTAAGAAGATAAGATACTGTTGTACTAGTAAACACTTCCCTAGTAAGATATTCCTTCCACGAAGACATTGGCAAGTACATGTCTACTGTGTTCTACTATTGATATTTGTACTGGCATATTTGTATTCTTTTCATATTTCTTTGATGTTTTATCTCTGATAAATACTAAATGTATCCTTCTCTTGTGCGTGGTTGGTGCAGGAATTCCTTGTTCTCCCAAGAGCTGATACTATCCATCTTTTGGCACAACACAATAGGAATACAGAGACTGTGATACAGGAAATATTTGCATAGGTATCAGCTTCCTCTTGTGCACCTATAATTGGATCTCCTCAGTAGTTGATTATTTTACTTAGAGCATTATTTGACTCAATTGGGGTTTTACAACATTATTTGATTCAATTGGATCTCCTCAGTAGTCTTAAACATTGGTTGTTTTTAATTGCAGTTCTTGCTACCCATGATCTGGTGAAAGTTCAACAAAGAGTGGCTTATCATTAGTTAATTTATCTTTCTTAGGAAATTATGTAATCGTGACTTCGGCCATTTACAACGGTGAAATGAATATATATTTTTGTAAAATGACTAGCCACGGCTAGTTTTGTATATATATGTATATATATATATATATTTTGTAAAATAATTTTAGCCACGGCTAGTTTTGTAGTAAATAACGAGTATTAGCCACAGGACATTTCATGGGAAAATTCGCAGCCAATGGAGCCATTTGCCACGGTTTATAATGTATCCAATGTGCATTAATTGCCATGAAATAGCCATGGTACTACCCGTGACTATATATGATTCATTAGCCATGGTCAAGTTTGTGGTTGAGCATTAGCCACGCCACCAGTTGACATGACCCTGGGCACGGGTATACCCATGGCAAATGGTATTAGCCACGACCAAGGCAGTGGCCATTGACGTTGATTCTAGTAATGATTTAAAATCATATTAATTCACGAACATGGTAAATTAACAATTAACATTAAATCAATTATCAAATATCAAATATGACAAACAAAATAAACAACTGATCACGTAAAAAAGAACTTCTAATTAACTAGTAGATGTTAATGTAGTAGCCTACTCGCAGCCTTCCAAGACTAATCAAATACTAAAATGCTACATCGAAGCCTACCAAATATTAGAAGCCCGAGAAACCCTCAAAATAGCCAAAAGCATATGATTACCCAAAGCCTTCCGAGATTAATCGAATACTAGAAGGCTGCATCAAAACTAACCGAAGACTCGAAGCCTATTGCAAGATTCGAAGCTGAAGGTAGTCGCACAGCATACATAACCAAATACAAGTTCCAAGAGGAATACAACTATATCGGTGTATGGTCGAATGCAAACAAACCTGAAAACCAGCTCATCAGACAATACAGTAAAACAAGTCGCTAAACAGAGCTACAGTAATAGAACTGACCTTCTGTACAGGACAGCTACCCCCAAAAGGGTAAATATGTAATATGACCTCATTATGGTGACTCGTCCTTTCCTATCTCCTATAAATAGGGGAGGAGAACCATCATAGAGGGTTTAGAGATTCACATACCAAAACCTCCCATAAGATTAAAAACCTTCAAGCACATTCAAGCTTTACTCGATTCGAATTATAACCTCATTCATATATCCATCAACCTATTCAAATCCTCGCTAGAGGTTGTGGAGATTACCAATTTATAGACTCCACGTAAGTATGTTAGCATAGTATGTTATGTTATTTATGTCTTATATATTTATGAAAACCTCTAGTCGAACCTAAATCCCATGGTGTAAAAGCGCAAACTCCCCTCTACGAGATTACTCCCCTACAGGTAAGGCTAACGCCATTATAAATAACTTACAAGTCTAATGAAAAAAAATAAAAAATAAAAATCTAACATTTACTCTCTTATCTAAGAGTAATGCAATTACAATTAGAAGTGTTGCCCAAATAAACAAAGCACTTACGAGATTACATTCAATAAAAGCATAATAAAATAGTTACCCTAATCTTAGTTTTCATAATCTCAACTTGTTTATATTTATCAACTTGTTCTCCTCCTTGTCCTAGGTCTCCTGCCTTAAGGCCCCCAATAAGAACATCCTCCCATATAAATAACTTGCATTGGTTTTTAAATTGGGGACAACAATAAAAATAACGACTATTGTTCTACTTAGTGTTAACCCTACAACGCTTCATGTATCCAGCCCCACAAGTGTAAGGAGGTCCAACTTGTGCCATTTTTGCAAGAAGCCTAAAAATAAGACAAGTTAAAAAAACAAAACCCAACCAAAGTTACCAAACCAAGGCAGTATAAATTAGAAATGATCATGCATGCGTTATCAATTTATAATGAACTTTTAGATCAATTGTTGTACTAGTAGAAATCTATAATAGAATTGTTAATAACATGTCATGTACTATATTATATAGATAATTATCTATACAAATTAAAATATATAAATTAAATATAAACACTTGTAAGAATACAAGTTACAAAATGCAAATAACTAAACAGTATAAATATTTGTAATGAATACATTACAAATAAGAACCCCAATTGATTTTACAGTTTATACTTTACACATTACAAATGCAGCTATAAATTAGCATTATAAATAATAACCAAATTAGAGATCACCAAATCACGAAATAATAACCAAATTAGAGATCATCAAATGCAATTGAGTTTACAGTATATATATGAGTTTACAGTAGGGTTGTCAATCGAATAAGAACCCCAATTAAGTTTATAGTTTGTAGTTTACAAATAATAACCAAATTAATATTTAGCATTGATTACCAAATTACTAACCAAATTAGATTTTACCTGAAAGTTGACACTTGAAACACAATCAGGGATTACCAAATTAACAGTGAATCCTTTTACAAATCAACTTAGAGATAACCTAAAAAGAAAGAAAAAGAGTAAAATCAGAGATACGGTGAAATGAGAGAGAAAGAGTAAAATTAGGCTTGAGAATGATAGAGAGATTACTTGAAAACTTGTTGACTGTTAAGACTTGAGACCCCTGTAAGTTGTAATTGTAAGTCTGTAACCTATTTACTGCTGAGACTTGAGCTGAGAGTGATCTCCAAAGTCCAAAGAGAGAGTTCCTCAAACGATGACGATGATAAACAAGTTCCCCAAACGATGATGAATTGATGGATTGACTACTGAGACTCGAGTGAGTGATCTCCAAAGTCCAAATCGAGAGAGTGAAGTTGAGGATCAATGATGAATTGATGAATTGCCACAGTCACATACTCACCACAGTGACACAGTCACAGATTCGCAGCCTCACGTCACTATGGCGGTGAGACCTAAGAGAGAGAGTGAAGTTGAGGAAATGAGGTTTGGGTTACTTCCTAAACTATAAATACCCTATGGAAAAAGACCAAAAGGGTCTTGAAACCTAAACTAAATTACATAAGAGTAAACGGGTTAGCGAGTCACCCATATGTTAAATTTCAAAACACTAACCCAACCGACTTCGTAATCATGTCTAGCTTGTCAACCCATTTATGACCCAAACCCGCCAAGGGTGAACCCAAACCTATTTATAGTAGATCGTGTTCGAGTTCGATTGACAACCCTAATAACGAATGATTACGTTGCAGGGATTATTAAGGGAACCTTCAGCATTGTTGCCTATTCCGAATGCAAATTAGATGACCCCTCTCGAGTATCCAGGATGATCCGGATGTTGCTTTGGCATCTGAGAGTATATTCTACAATTGTCGCCGCACCTAGTGAAGAAGGCTTGTACATGCTCTGCCGCACGTACATGTATGCCGTACAACCTCATATTCCATTGTGCTCCAGGCATTGTAGAGGTAGCATCTAGCCAGACCATGATATTGAGGGACCTACAAAAGTATTGGTAACAATGCCATATTCATTGGTCCTATGGGCTTCTGTTCCTCTAGTTCTTCTAATTTTGTTGGCTACAAAAGGAACTGCATATACTTTGATACTTCTTAGATAGTCACGATGAGCATGATTATAGTATTATAGTCAATTTTAACATTGAGTACGATACTTGTAAATTACTCCACAAGAGCAAAATCTCAAAGAACCGTGGCCCAATAATTGTTACTCCGATTTCATGGAAGGATATGACGGATTGATTAGAAGTGTTTATTAACCATTTTTTACGGACGTATCCTTCTCTCCAATTAAAGTCTATTTCTCTAGCTTTACTTAATATACATATTGTTAGGTCTCTATAAATCAAAGGTGAAAGGCTCCATTATTAGGAGATCACTAGCAATCGGGCACACGCTATCGCATGTGCCTACAATAATTGGAAAATTTGTTATATATGTTGGCGATTTTTAAATTATTACAAGTGTTGATCAAAATGTTAAGAGTTGAAGTGTTATATTCACCCCACTGGTAGGCTTTGTATGTCAGTAGCATGTAAGCAGGCTTGATGTGCGTAGCATGAAGATATGCCAATCACTATTATTTGCAGACTTTGTATGCCAGTAGCATGGGTTAAACAGAGAAATAATCTATTTTTTGCATGGGTGAAAACAATCTTGTACAGTGGTCTAAATTATTGAACATTAGATATTTCTTAATTTTTTCCCAATAAGTCTTCTTCTTCAAAAGCTGCAAGTACCATATGCTTATAATTTCATGTTTCTTATCTAAATATTTTTATGGTATTTGCGTTGCTATCATAGTGCACATAGTATTCTGAAGATATTTCATTCTGTCTTTAGTAAACGAATATACCAGGCTACACCATTCCTTGCGATAACTGTGGACTCCATTTCTATTGCTAAAGAACCTTCTATATTGCAAGAAAAATATAAACTTGGCTTTCTTGGTAAAATAATTTTGCAAGAAAAGATTTTTGTTTTGGACTTCTAGCTTTTGGTGAAATTATGTTATCTTTTTATTTACTTGTGTGCAAGGGAAACTTAAAAGTAACTAAAAAGATTTGTCTAACAACTTTTTTTTCCTCTTTATCTTTAATTTGGAAATATAAATGAAAGTCTAATATTTTGTGTATGTGTTTAGTTTGAGAGAAAATGTAGGATCTTCAACAAAATGGAATACGGGAGAGGATCTAGAGATACTCTCAAACCAGACACTAAAGTCTCACTCAGTAGGAACCACTCATACTCATCTCTATTAGATGAGTGGCTCTTAAAATTGGTGATTTTCTATATAGGGAAATGAGGTGGAAAAACTATTATGAGGTGAAAATGAGTTGGCAATCCTCTCTCTCTTATCTCTCTTATTTTGCATCTCTCACCCACACCACTCACTCTCTATCTATCTCTAATCTGCCATATATTTCTCACTCTCTCTTTCACTATCTTATTTTTCTCTCTTTGGGGATTCCTCAATCACCAATTACAGGAGAAATCCTCATCACCGGAGAATTCTTATCACAGTGCGAGTCACTTCATCATTACCAACTCTTCTCTCATAATTGCAGTACCTCACTCCCACCCCCTCTCTCTCCTCTTTCTATCTCTCTTTCTCTCTCTCTAACTTTAATTTGTGGGTTTCTGTGGTATTTAACCATTGTTTGGTCGCTGCCAACGACAACTTGTGGTGTGAGTCTCCGGAGAAGATGTAGGACTTACCCGATCATCCCAAGAAGTTATAGATGAAATCAAATTCTCTATCTCTTCCTCTCTCTCTCTCCAGAGGCCAAAAATGGAAGCTCTCTACATTTGAAACAAATTTAAGGTTGATGTGAACAATTAAAATACTAATGACGCGCTGTCTCCTAATCATGATCGGTGTACATATAAATCTGGCACTAGGGGTTTGATGTTGCATCACAAATTTGCTAATTTATGGCTTTTTTAGTGGTTCGCTATTGTCTGAGTTTTGATTCCCTTTCTCTTTGGCTATTTATGGAATGTCTCAGTGCCTGGAGTATCAAGTTGATTGAAATCAGGGTTTGGTGGATCAACATTGTTCTTTGGGGTTTATATTCCCACTCTGTATCGTGAATGGGATGAATTGTGGTATTTATCATGTTTTTATCCAAGTCTAATATTGTCGAGTAAGACGTTAAAAGAAAATCTTGTAAAATATACCACTTTATTGTTAAAAACTATATTTGTTGACAATAAGATATAAGTGTATTGTCGATGACACCACAAATTGATTATTTAGTGAGTGCCAATATTGACGATGATCGACAAAAAAAAAATGGTTCGAACATGGCAATATGAACATGATATAGCCTGGGGAAAGAGGACATAAATAAGCACACATTCAGAGAAAATAATGGTGGTCCACACCAAATAAGTTTATTTGTATTCAACAAAATATAATTAAATACAAGTTTACAAATTGACATGTCCTTGGATGTTCTCGCATTACTTGTTCTTCTCTATTTTTATCTCTCTCTTACTAAGGGAGGCAGTTTGTGGGTCTTCCTTCTCTAAATTGTCGACAAGTTTTATAAGTCGATAATTTATGTAATACAATAAGCAAATAAATTGTTGATGACTGGTACACATCGACAATTAGCTATACTGTTAAGTTCTAAGACACAACGTGTTATTGTCGACTACTCGTATACATCGACAATTTAACTGCCAAAATTTGTTGTCAAGCTCATCAAAGCCCCAATACACTGTTGTCAGCCGTATCCAAGATACCCAAGTACTAGAGATTCCAAGATCACAAATCACCCCTGAGGGAGATAAACATTGTTAAGCCAAGCAATTGTAGATCTACCGTTGATTGATAATTATTTTTCAGTAAACTATAGACTCGAAAATAGTATATCCAGAATTATCGATTATCTAAACAATCGATACACACCCTGTACAACATATTGTCGATTTGTACAACATATTGGTGATTTATTTGTATATCGACAATTCGTCATACAAAAACATTTCCGACTGTGTGTTGGTTCTATAATACACCATCACTAACGCAGATAACGACTCACCGTTTAGGCATTTGTGACTTTCTTGCTTTCTGAATCGTCATAAACCTCAAAACCAACTTAAAACACTATCTTCGGGACTGGTTTCAAATATGAGGTTTTCTTCTTTAGTGAGTAAGATAGAGATAGACAGAGTGCAACCATTCCTTAAATTTTCTTTAAAGATCTTCATTGATAGAGAGAGGGGGAGACTTGACATTAATTTGTAGTTTATCTCTGTGTTTCAAAGAGAAATAGAGAGATCAAGAGATAGACATATATGCACCAAAATGAGTGAGAAAGTTGTTTGAGCAAAGTTTTTCTTCACTATGTATATATAGATTGAGAAATCATAACAATTATTTATGATTTTCACCATTGTTATAGAGAGAAGGATAGAGACAGATCTCGACCTTGAGAAAGAAGGTTTGGTTTGAAATTAAAATTGAAGAGAGGAGAGAGACAAATTTGGACAAGATCACGTAAAAGAGAAAAGTTATCTCTAATGACATTTCATAAAGAGATACATCATGAGAAAGATCCACCTCATTTCCACTTCATTTCATATATATAATCTCACAATTAGAAGAGCCACTCATCTAATAGAGATAAGTGGTTACTATTGAGTGAGACTTCACTGCTCATTTTTTTAATGTCTCTAAATCCTTCCCCATAGAATACAGCTACAAAAATGTTCTCTTTAGGATTATGAATGGAATTAGATTCAAAGTAGCATATAAGGAGATTGAGCTCATTGATATTCCACGGGCTAGACAATTTCTCTCAAACTGGAACCTTCATGATCTTTTAACTCTCAAACAACCACCTATAAAATGTAAGTGGATTCCTTTCCTCCCTACTTTTATTATTCTGAGGATAGACAATTTTGTTGTACAACAAAGGGGGTTGGGGAGCCATCCTAAGATATTACAGGAGCGTCCCAATTAGAACAGTTGAAATGCGGCTGCAATATGTTATCAAACTTGGAATTAAGAAGGTGCCCATCATCATAGATGCACTATAATTCTTGATTATTTGAGAGGTAGGCTTACACCTACTTGGGATTCAAAAGCCTTGGTCAGAAGGAAAGCACATAATAAATTTATTTTAGGGAACATGTTATTAATAAAGAATTGTATTTAAATCATTATAAGAATCGCATTGCATTATTATAAAAATTTTAATAAAGCTATAAATCCAAAGTTGAAAAAAAAATTGGCATAAAACAATAAAAATAAATGGATGTTAAACTTATTTATGGTTGTACTTCTGCATCGTTCTCTGATGCAGCTTCACCATCTCCATCTTCAATATCATTGTTATCATCTTTTTCTTCGGTACTTTCATATTCTATGTTGTTGCGATCTTCTTTGTCTTCATCGGTTTTGCTATTTGCCATCTTCAAATTTAGCTCAACATTTAAGTCTCGTTGTTCATCTTCTTCGTCAGGAATGTTTTTATTGTCTTTGGTTGTCACCCGTGTTGACAATTTCTAATTTGTAACGTGCTGATTTGCATATAGTCTCTAGTATTTCATTTTATTTCTGAGTTTCACGTATTGCCTGCTGATAACAATTATGTGTATACTATATTTAATTTATACATATATTTTATAAGCTAGTTTATTACCTTCAATAAATGAGTTATAGTAAAAATTGGGGTTGTAGTTGTTGACGGAGAACCATAGAATGGTTGATTTTTCTTCTTCTTATTTGTGACAAGTTATTGTTCGATAGGAGTTAATCATTTTCCTGTGTTCCTTTTTGCCTCAATGGTCTTAATGGGTGTACCTAGTACTTCTTCTGTCGCAGTGGATACGACATAAACCCTATAAATAGTATTTGGGTTACCAATATTAAAATCTAATAATTTAAGACCAAATACACGTTCTTGCCAAATTAACTTCTCTTCCAGATAGTAAGACACCATTGTATCGCCATTGTTCTGCAATTTATTATTTACAAATTAAATGTTAGTGTCACACGGTAAGTAGAGAACTAAATGATTCGATATGTAGTCTCTTTAAGGTTTAATTTCATATGTACATTTTGTTAGGGGTAAGCACGGGTCGGTTTTGGGTCTGAATTGAGCCCGAACCGACCTTAATCGGTTTTTCAAATCTGAACCGAGCCGAACTGATTTGGGTCTGAAAGCCGAACCGAACCGAAAATCAAATGCCAAAATCGAAACAGAACCGATTTTGGATCGGGTCGGGTCATATTTTTAATGACCTATCAAAGTAATTAAAAAAGATGCTCTGCACTTCTCTGTTTCTCTTTCACTAATATAATGGTCCATCAAAATACAACAAAAGATGGCCAAAAAAAAAATTAAAAATCAATGGTTTTAATTAGAATCACTGTGATTTGCATGACCCCTTTCAATGTCACTCTATTTTCACCAAAATTTAACATGAAATAAGAAAGAAATCCTCAAGAAATTACTACCATTTAAGGAGAAAATATTATTAGGCCATGAAGACTTTAATGCAGACTTTTTTTACAGTTTTACAAACATGGCAATAATAAAAAAAAACTTCCCAGTTCTTGCAAGAACATAAATGTCTGTAATGGAGGAATAGTATGAAGCCATGCATGATTGTTGAGCATTACAACCCTTCCAACTCATCTTCATCTCCAGTTTTCACCAGCATATACTATTTCATCTCCCAACTCTTCTTCAATTTGAACCAACTGAAAAACAAAATATTAAATATTTTAGTACTGCACCTCAATTTGATTAATTAAAGGTAAAAAGATGATATGTTGATTGTAATCTTTAGAATACTCCAGTGCTAATGACTTGGAACAACATACACAATGTTGATCCCAAGTCACAAAACAGTATTTAACATCAACTTTATTATTATTATTCAAACCAATGATTTCACTTTATGTATGCACATTTAGTTTTTAAGTAAATTAAGAGGCCTTGTTGATTATAAGTCAAAAGCCAGAGGCTAATAGCAAGTAAATTGATATGTTAATTAACTTGAGTGCGACTTTGTTTGTAGATGGAGAAAACCTAGAACCAAAAGGATAATTTCCAAGTACGAAACTAATGTATAGATAAGTGAGAATGTGAACCTCATTGTATTTTGCAAGCCGTTCTCCCCGGTAAGGCGTACCTGCTTTGATCTGACAAGTGGCTAAACTAACGGCTAAATTAGCAATGAAAGAATTTACCGTCTTCCCACATCTATGGGACACAACTATTCCCCAATTAGCATATTTTGCTAGCTTCACATCTTCAATGGCCTCAGTAATAGTCCCAATCTGATTTACCTATAATAACACTAGTGATCTTTCTGAAGGTTAGGAAGAAGGAAAAAAAACTTTATGAAGTTTAATAATAGTAAGTAGTAGTTTTATCTACACCCAAAACGTAGTCAATTTCCATGCTTAACTATTGGTTAAATGTAGGGAATATAATGGTGCCACTGTCAACACCTGAAAATCTATTAATTATTACTAATGGTGTCATTATCAACATCTGAAACTCGCCAATTCATCAATCTAAAAAACGCAAATAAATAATATCATATTCAAATAAAGTATGAGGAAATTATTGTGTACTTGGTTACGAGAAAAGAGATATAATTTTCACAGAAAACTAAACAAATTTGAGACTAAGAACTTAAGAAGTCAAGAAAAAGAACATGTAGTATGGCTTGATTACCTTGAGAAGAAGTGCATTGCAAGTGAGCTCGTCTATTGCCTTTTTAATACGTTTTGGATTTTCTATTAGCAAGTCATCTCCAACAACCTGCAAGACTGAAATTTTCAAGTGTACTTCCTGTACTCGGAAAAATGAAAAGAGCGTACAAAAAGGTATGGAAAATTATTGAGGTCCCTTTGTAGAACCACCAATTGATGCTCTAGTTGGTCAAAGTCATTAGTACAATAGGGTATCCATAAATATGAAGTAGTAAAGACTTTATCTGGTGAATTTTTGGCAAATTTTAGCACCCAATTCAGCACTCAAATCATTCTATATATCTGATCCATAGAAGTCTGCACAGACATACAATAACGGACCTGACATATTCCAAGACTGGCAAATAACTTGGTATGTTCCCAATCATCCTTGTCAAATGGCTTCTCAATCGATGCAATAGGATAATCTGTATGAAAGCCGAAACGAAAAGTAAAAAAAATGCCCAGGTTAAAGTTGTTTACCATATTATAAACTACCCCTAGTCAAAAGCAGTGTAAAGATGGATATTTGCACCTTTGCCTAGTTGTGTATACATCTCAATCATATCTTCTCCCGTCTTAAAATTCTGACCAAATTTATTTGGAACATTGAAGTCTAAATCATACTTTGTACCTATGGCGGAAAGGCAAAGCAAGACTCAACCACTAACCTCAAAAAATGGTCATTATACTTGTCAAAAATTATTTTACGATAAAAAATTCTTAGGTACTTCAGTTATAGACATTGTCCGGAGAAGAGTTCCATGTCACCTATGCAGAAATTAGTAGCAGCGGCATCCATTGCTATCTTAATTCTTTCACTATATTATGTTCTGTTGATTGCCTCCTTCACGAGATCCAAACCTTCCATGAATCTACAAATAAAATGTTAGTAAACAACTAACCGAGACATACCAATTTAAGATGCCTCAAGCACTACAGATTTTTCAGATGTAACTGCTTAAGTAAATCAATTGAAATGTGCATTATATATGACCTTATAGCTCATAACCCATCATTTTCCAGATCAATTTTATTAAAACAATTAAGGATAACTCACTTGGGGGGTAAAAAATTGAATCATCTGAAGAAAAAATAACTTACCTAGAGATATTTGGAGCAAACCCACCATCTTCTTCTACGTTCCACCCACTTGCACCATATTTTTCAAAAATAACAGCTTGTGCATATTGTGATCACAAAAATACAATTACTATATTACCACGTGGCTCCGCCCCTACTCCTATATTACCATGCATTACTAACTTAGGTGGTAAGATTATTAGTGGACAGTAGTTTATCCTTAAGACTTGGGTTGGAGCCAGTACGTTGAGTTATCGATTTCTTGGAAAACTAGATAATAATGTTCTCCAAAACTGGTGGACGATATGTCCAAGTTGACATGAGAATCCGCTAATTTCGGTAATAAAGAATGATTGAAATCTTAGACCCAAGAAAAGTTCCAAATCCAACCAAAGTGTAATGTAAATGCAAGTTAAATAGAGGACTCGTTTTTAAACCGGATTCAAGGATACCAAAACCCATGACTAATTAAGTTTATGATACAAATATCACCATGTAAGAAAATTGAACTTTTATCACTATTTAAAAAGATAGTACAAATTTCAATCTACATCTGAGAGATTTTCCAACATCAATGTAGTCGGCGTCCAGTCGTCTAGATTTTGAAATCCAAATATCTAGTTTTAAAACCACTTTCCTACTTTTATGGGAAGTAATATATTTGTTTCTGGCATTGTTGTTGGACCTTAAATTGTACTTTTCTAGTCTAAAATCTTAATAAATACTTATTATTTATTGGGATACTTATTATTTCTTCAACTCAATAGTGAATTCTCTTCACTAATCAGACATGGTGTCCATCCTATCTAGACCACACATATAACCTTGCTAATTTTAATAAAAATTGGCAATTTGCCTTAATGTCTTTTATTTTTGTGATTTGCTTATGTATCAAAGATCTTAGGGTCCTTCTCTAATGCTTCAATAAATTTACCTGGATTCTCATAAATGAAGCTCTTAATTACGATTTATGTAATAACTGGCGCCATTCTACTTCTTTCTTTTTATCTTTCTTTCCCTTTCTTGCCTATATTTTTTAGACACACAAGTAATTCTTAGGTATGATACTCTTTTGAAACCTTTATTTTTTAGGTAAGAATATTTTCAGTTCAATTCAGCTATCAAGCTCTACTGGGAAAATGCACGTTTTTGTACCAAAAATAAAAGTTCGCTAAGATGTGGCTCGAGCCTCTGCCTTTCAGATGCCTCAAAGTTAAGATACAGATACCTTTCAAGTGCTGAAACTCGTATTAATCTTAATGACGAATCATATAATATACATTATAACAAAATGTAATCAAGCAATTAAAATAGAAAAAAGCTTACTCCACCATAGGTATAAGGTAAATTTCAAAACTTGCAGTCCCTGCAATAATAACTGAATCCTGCAATGGTGAATAACAACTTGACTTTGCTTGTGGAAGATGTTGGGTCCATAGGTAAAAAGGACCAGTTCAACATGAAGAGGAAATTGCAGTAACCCAAATAGGCTCATAAGGACACAAGACAACAGAGCGACTGGAATGAGAATCCAAGTAATTTTTGCACCAAGGACGATAAAGAGAGTCGCGCTAAAGACTATCATCATGGATATAATTGAGATGAATTGGGTGGTAAGTCCAGCAATAAGCCTCTCGGGCAAGGAATAGAGGAAGTTTTCCTCTGCATAGCGTGAAGTGAGAATGGAAAGAAACCTCAAGACTGAAGTGATAGAAAAAAATAGACCTATGGCATCTGATACAGCAAAAACCATGAAAAAACTTACTTTCAAGAAGATGGGAATGCCTTGATCACTATTGTTACCATCTGGTACAGTAAAAGTTGCGGTAAACATTATAGTAGCAATGAGCATGGCTGCGACCATACATGAAGTTGATGTATCCTTCTGTTGGAAAATACAATATGATATGTTTTTCCTTTAAAGTTTGAATAGTGGAACTAAGTGGTTTTAGTCCCACATTAGATATGAGGGAAACACAACTATCCTATATAAGTAAATCAAACACTTACCTTGTTGTAATGTGTGTGAGAGTCGGTGGGTCACACGCACATGTGCGACATGTGCGGCCCATATGTGCAAGCTAGCTTGGGTGCATGGGCTACCCATGGGCTTGCTCGACCTAGGAAACCCACTTATTATTATAAGTCTATGATTGAGCCTTGGGGCCTTGGGGATTCCTTTAAACACTTAGTCATTTTTTGGGTTTGAGGTGTGAGTTGGGGTGTCTCCAACAGACTCACCTTAAGGTGTGACTCTTGGTGAAGAGGCACTAACTTGAGGTGTGACTCTTGGCAAAGAGTCACCTATGTTCTATATAACCCAATTTCGTTTTCATTTATTATGATCAGTTTTTTAGAGTTTTCTTGAGCCTTTTTACAAAGAGAAAACAGACGCAATCAAAGTTTGTTTGGCAGAAAGATAGAAGTGTTTTCTTCTTTCTGTGACTGATCGTTGTATCCTGGGAGACAGAGGCCTATATTCCTACAAAGCACTATGGCAGGGGCGAATCTATCTTAAGGAGATAGTGTGTATACACTAGACTCGATCATCTCCTTTAGAGGTGTTGGTTTTTCATGCAGATTGGACTACAATCTTAAGATAAATTTTATTTTTTTCTGTGTGATCAAAAACTGCAGCAATGGTGAATCTCACTGAGAAGGAGGGTGAAAAGGGCAACCTACCCATTTTGAAGGTGAAGCCAGAGAAGTTCAATGGCACTGAATTCAAACGTTGGCACCAGAAGATGCTATTCTTTCTCACAACTCTGAACTTAGCAAAATTCATCAAGGAGGACAAACCAGAGTTGAGGGAGGAAGAAACTGACCAAACAACTGTAGCAGCAGTGGAGGCGTGGATTCATTCCAACTTTCTATGTCGGAATTATATTCTGAATGGGTTGGACAACACATTGTATAATGTATACAGTCCAACAAAGTCTGCAAAGGAACTGAAGGAATCCTTAAACCATAAGTATAAGACGGAAGATGCCGAACTGAAAAAATTTGTAGTTGGCAGATTCCTAGATTACAAAATGGTGGATTCCAAGACTGTAATTAGTCAAGTACAGGAACTGTAGATTATCCTACATGATATTCATGCATAAGGTATGAGGTTAAGTGAATCTTTTCAGGTTACTGCGATAATTGAGAAGTTGCCTTCATCCTGGAAGGACTTCAAAAGTTATCTGAAGCATTAGAGGAAAGAATTGAAGTTGGTGGAGCTGATCGTAAGGCTAAGGATCAAAGAAGATAACAAATCCAACGAAAAGAAGGATGTTGTTCATTCTTACGATGCCAAGGCTAACATGGTCGAGGGAAACCCCAAACCCCATAAGAAAAATAGGAAGAAAGGGAAAAATGGGAAGAGTTTCTTGGGCCCTAAGGGCAAGGACTTTAAGAAGTTCACAGGGAGTTGTTATGTTTATAGCAAACCAGGGCACAAGTCAATGGAATGCCACAAGCGTAAAAGCAGACCAGAAAGTGGCAAAGGCACTCAAGAAAACATTGCTGAGATGGAGAACTTGTGTGCAGTGATATCCGAAATCAACCTGGCAAGCGATTCCAGAGGATGGTTTGTGGACACAGGGGTCACACGCCATATATGCTATGACAGGAGCTTATTTACTACCTACAATAAGACTGAACATGAAGAGAAAGTGTTCATGAGCAACGTTTCGACGTCAAGGGTCGAAGGAAAAGGGAAAGTAGTTCTGAAATTTACATCTGAAAAAGAAGTTACTTTGAATGAAGTGCTGCATGTGCCTGATATCCGTAAAAACCTTATTTCCAGAGCATTGCTGATCAAGAATGGATTCAAGTTAGTGCTTGAGTCAAACAGATGTATCATGACTAAGAATGGTGTATTCATAGGAAAAGGTTATGAGTGTGATGGACTATTCAAACTAGCAGTCTTGTGTAAACCAGTTTCAATTATCAATAAGAATAAGAATTTAATTTACTTGCTTGAGTCATTTAATGTTTGGCATCAACGATTAGGACATGTAAATTATGGTTCGCTGCTTAAATTAGTCCATTTAGGATTACTGCCTAAATTCAATCTTGATTGCAAACAAAAATGTGAAGTGTGTGCTGAAGTAAAATTTGCTAAACAACCATTCCATTCTATTGAACAGCGCAAAACTGAACTGCTAGATTTGATTCATAGTGATCTCTGCGATTTGAAGTTTATTCAAACACGAGGCAGAAAGAAGTACTTTATTACTTTCATAGATGACTGTACAAGATATAGTCATGTCTACTTGCTCAGAGGCAAAGATGAAGCACTGGAAGTGTTTATTATGTTCAAAAATGGGGTTGAGACTCAACTCAACAAAAAGATAAAAGTTCTTCGAACTGATAGAGGTGGGGAATACGACTCTATTACATTTGGAGAACTTTATGCTAAGTTTGGTATTATACACCAAACTACTGCACCTTACACTCCTCAGCAAAATGGAGTTGCTGAGAGAAAAAATAGAACTTTAAAGAATATGCTTAATGTTATGCTTATTAGTTCTGGTTTGGCCCAGAACCTGTGGGGGGAGGCGTTACTTTTTGCAAATTATATTCTCAATAAGTTACCTCACAAGAAGATTGAAAAGACTCCTTATGAACTCTGGAAAGGCAGATAGCCTTCTTATAAGTTCTTAAAAATGTGGGGCCTTGGGCCATGGGATTATGGGGATTCATTTAAACACTTAGTCATTTTTTGGGTTTGAGGTGTGAGTTGGGGTGTCTCCATCAGACGTACCTTAAGGTGTGACTCCTGGTGAAGAGGCACTAACTTGAGGTATGACTCTTGGCGAAGAGTCACCTATGCTCTATATAACCCAATTTCGTTTTCATTTATTATGATCAATTTTTTAGAGTTTTCTTGAGTCTTTTTACAAAGAGAAAGCAGACGCAATCAAAGTTCGTTTGGCAGAAAGATAGAAGTATTTTCTTCTTTCTGCGACTGATCGCTATATCCTGGGAGACAGGGGCCTATATTCCTGCAAAGCACTGTGGCAGGGGCGAATTTGTCTTAAAGAGATAGTATGTATACACTAGACTCGATTATCTCCTTAAGAGGTGTTGGTTTTTCATGCAGATTGGACTACACCTTCATCCACGTCTCACTTTTTTTGACCAACGCTTTATGTTCCTCTGTGAATAGCAATTTGGTGGTTTCTTTTCTAAGTTTTTATGTTCTCAGACCTGAGGATGCATATGACTTTGTACCACCTGCATGAAGGAGTTACTTACAACTTGAAAATGTGAAGGATTACTTATGATCGCTCTATTGAAAGTTCAAAGCTTAATAGGACCATATATGAAGAGTATCATGCACACTTAGCTCTTAATTATAAGGTTAACTTAGATATGCTTAGTGCTTAAGTTAAACCTAAAGCAAAGATATGGTAAGAATAGGTTGTGTAGTTAAACATAGTCAAGCAAGCTACCTTGAATCACTGGAGTTCACGTCGCATTTGTAAAGGTGAGCCAGAGACAGAGTTGAGTTGACAAGGATGTGCCAACTTCCTTGCATAATGCAAGAGGCAGTTCTGTGACTTGCCCACTACAAGTCCTAGAATAAAATTCCTAATGGAACTTAACTGGTATATGAGATTGAAAACTTTTACTTGTCGATGTAGGACTGCATGGTAAGGTACGTTAAAACACACCCAGTCATGGAAGCAAAAAAACTCAGGCTTTGACAGAAGACATTCGCTTATGAATTCATGTATGTCATGTCAAGATGTTGCTTCAACAATCTCTGGTTGATCAAGCCTTTAGAGTGCTCGAAAACTTTAAGCTTCGCACTGATGAATTTTACAAGTTCAAGTGTTTGAATATGCATTAACTTTGTATCATGAATCATTTTGATACATGGGGCTGAAATTTAAACCAAGTGTGAAAAACTGGAGTGAAGTCGATCGGCTTCTACAAAAGGCTCGAAGGGTCATGGAGGAGAAGGTATTAGTTAAGAGAAACTAATCATGAGAATGAACGAGTTAGGGAAATATATGTAGATATATGCCTTGGGTTATTATGTAAATATAGATACTTCATTGCAAATAAAGAGTGAGTAAAGAGCTTGGTCAGTTTGTATTAGACCTTGGATGTAGCCTATAGAGTGACTCAAATTAAACATATATTGTGCCTCACGCTTGTAATTGCTTTGGGGTACACCCACCCACCCCCTCCCTGCGGTAAGATGGTTTCCCCTCCAAGAACCACAAACACCTGACATCTTGGAAACTAACTGTATTTCCTCACACCTGACATCTCTTATTCACTTGCCTAACTGTAAGTACTGAACATCTTCCAGATATCAATCTTTACCCTTGCTTATTGACGAGAAGTTTACCATCAATGTAATTGCTGAATACAATTGGGTACCAGTTAAGTGTATTGATTGTAATGTCTTTGGTCATAGCCTATGACATACACCATTAAGGCAGCTGAGTTACAAGCTAAAAAGGCAAAGGATGAGGAAAAAAATGGGAATTGAGGCTGAGAAAGCTTATAAAAAAGAAGGCTTTCAAGTTTGTACCAAGAAGAGTGTGATCTCCAATCAAAAAGGGAAAGGAGTTGAGAAGAAAGATGTTGAGAATATCACAAATACAGTACAAAGATGAGTGTTAGTACTAACAATGTTGGTATTATTGTTTTTATTCCGGTTGACCTCACTGAGAGATTGAAGAGATGAATGAAAACCCTCATGTGTCGTTGGACCTTAAACTACACATTTCTAGTCTAAAATCTCAATAAATACTTAGTGTATATTGGGATACTTATGATTTCTTCAACTCAATAGTGGATTCTCTTTACTAATCAAACATGCTTTCCATCCTGTGTGGACCACACATATAACCTTGCAAATTTTAATAAAAGTTGGCAAGGTGCCTTAATGTCCTTTATTTCTGTGATTTGCTTATGTATTAAAGATCTTAGGGTCCTTCTCTAATACTTCAATAAATTTACCTGGATTCTCATAAATGAAGTTCTTGATTGCGATTTATATAATAATTCTTATTAAACAACTCCAAGTAAGACGTAGACCACTTAACAATGCAACATGCAAATAAATGCAATAGGAAATTAAATGAAATTATTTATGAAGTTCATACACAAAATAGGAGATGATAGGAAGCTAAGATGATACTCCAACATGTATATAAGTCAAATATAGAAGGTGTGTTTGAGAGAGAGCACACCTACATAATTCTTAGTAGACTCATTGAAGAAACACCTTTTAAGCTTCATAAAAGTAGACGAAGTGAGCAAATTATCAGACCCAAATCCTCTTGACCTCCAAAAGCTCTGGAAGCTTGTTCCATCCCCTCATCAATTATTTCATTAAACAGAAACCTTAAATAAACTAAAATTTCACCAGATCTGCAGAAACACCCAAATTTACTCGATTAGGTCAATATAAAAAACCTAGAAAACACAAAATCAAACGAAACAAACATTAATCTAACTTATATGAAATAGAGATTCGATTACTTACATGATATTTGTGAATCGTTGGATTTGATTTACTGATTTTGAATTGAGGATTGTTTTAAAGTTTATTTGATTTCAGAGAGAATGATTGAATAAACCAATAACACCACAACTTCAATTGATTCAGTACCAGAACCCTGACTCCTCCCCATTCACTTTTTAGAAGTTCCTCAATTTTACAAAATAGAGGTATTCGGAGCCGGAGAGGTTAATGCGAGTAAACCGTAGTTTGAGGCTTAGGAGGTGAGTGGTATAAATATCAAAGTTTTGGATTCTAAAGAAATAGAATTGGTTGCTTTGGTCCAATTACACTTCAAACCCCTAATTTTAACCCAATCTCTCTTTAGCAAGTTGGTCACAAGTTGGTCAAGTACAGTTGAAATCTGTGTTTGTACAAGTGGTCTATGTTTGAATGAGGATTGGTGCCCACTAAAAAAAATGTATTTGGGTCCCCTGATTTAGGAATGTGTCTAGGGCCCCGAAAACCTTAAGACTGTTCATGTATATAAGGTACACTTTGATCCCTTCCGTAATTGATGATGGTATGTTTGTTTATTGGTGTTTCACAGAGAGGAAAGGAGAGCGTTGATACACAAAGCAAAGAAAAAATGCCGACTCTGGAGTTGACTGCTAAGGCTTTAGAATTTCAGAGTCTAGAAGATGGACATGACCTTTTGAAAGCAACTGTCAAAATGAGAATGGATGATCAAAAACCTACAAACTCTATATCAATGAGCTAAATAAGTGAGTAGAAGCATGAAAAATTAATCTTGTGGAACTCGAGAAGCAACTGTTATATATTTCATTTATTTTTGGAGCTTTTGTGCATCTTTCTTAATTTGATCAAGGAAACAAGTATATAGTTTTTCTTGACAATGCCGCAAAGTTATATTTATGAAAGCACTCCTTTGAGTTTTTTTTTTTTTTCATACTCAAAGTATAAGTACTATGCAAAAGTTTGTATTTGATAGTTTTTTAGTCAAATCATGTTCTACAGGAATGTATCTGTAAAACCAGTGAAAGAGGATAAAATGAGGGCTGAAGTGTTGGTTCATACACAAAATGGGAAGGAGAAGCTTCCAAACATAAAAGAAGTTGAGCTGACCACAGAAGCCATTATTTTAGAAATCCGGAAGAGGTATTTTCCCATTAAAATAAAATTAGCATTTGGTTTTAGGGATTTTAGTTTATGTAGATGCACATCTCAACTAAGTTTTCCCCGACAAATCAACCACAATCACTCCTAAAGTCTAACCTATAATCAAATCATAAACCAAAACCTAATTTCTCCCAAATTAACCGCACAAATCGATCATAACCACTATCATTACCATAAATTGAGCTAAAGTAATCACAAATTTAACCAAAACAATCGGAAAAAACTTACACTGAATGTCTCCTTCATCGTAATCGAAGCATTAGCGGCAGCCATGGTGCCCTAGATTGATAATTCGAACCAGATTCAGCTAATTTGTACGTAGGAGATTGTCTAATCTCCCTGATCACAACAGGGTTTCAAAGCTTCGATCGCCACAAATCGAGAGAGAGTCTCAAACCTTGGGTATGTCAAAAATACTGTAATACCCTTGAGGAGTTAGTTATAGGGATTTTTTTGTAGGGGCAAAATGAGGAATACAATACTACCCTCTAACAAATCAAATATGACAATTTCGTATACCTATTTTAGACAAAAAGTTAAATTTTGATAAGGGTAAGTTAGGCAGGCAAAAAATATAGGTTTTCAATTATTTTGGTCGAATGCATCCAATGGCTCTTCATTTTAAGGTTATAAAGATAGGCTTTGACATTCCTAAGTTTGTGTTAGGGATTCGGATCGACGGTCGAGATGTGCTCCCATTCTAAGGCTTTTCCTTTAGCAGTATAGATTATTAGGAGATTTAATAATTTCAATTTTGTTAAATGAATCTTAGATTCCCTATGTTGTTCACTAAAGACATGAATTTTTATTAAAACCCATGTTAGTCACTATTGGCATTTCATGTCGAAAGCGATACCTTGATTATCAAAAGTTTTTTTTTGGTTTTTTATAATTGAAAGACGAGGTGAAGTACCTTTTTTTTTTTACTGTAAATGAAAAATCAAATACTAGATTATGTAAGTTCACCAAAAGATGTCATTGAGGATAAAGCTCTCTGAAAGATCTCATTAAAATTCTCCAATGTTTACTAAAAAATTGTTAGGAATTAGGGTAGCTAATCCTAATCTCTTGCTCAAGAACAATAGAAAGAAACGCCAATTGAGAAATTAAACGAAATCAAACATAACTATTTACTCAGAGGAAGGAAGTGAAAAATACTTACGGATAAAGAACTACTCCCCGCACGAACAATCTACTAATCAAAGGTCAAAGGTTGTAATCACTCAAGCTCTTTTAAATCTTTAATGGAGTCTCTCGTACCCTAACTTTTACACTAAGATTTAATGTTGAGAATTGAGGTAGCTAATCTCCCTTCTATGACAACAGCGAAAAGCAAAAATCGCCAAACGAGAAATAAACCAATACGAAGAACGAATAACAAAGACAAGATTTACCCGGAGAAGGGAAGTGGAAAATCTTTACGGATAAAAAACTACTCCCCGTGAACAATCCACTATAATCAATCAGGTTACAATCCGATCTCTCAAGCTTCCTCGAATCTTCAATGAATCTCATAAACCTTAGTTCTCTCTAGGATTAAACTCACTAAAAGATAACCTAAGAATCACACTAAGTATCTCTAATATACTTGGGAGGCTATTACATAAGTTAGGACTCAAAGTACGGATCACGAGAAGCTAGCCAGGCCAACGTCTTCTCTTCAAATTTCTAAACATGAGTTTACGAGGTCTATTCGAATAGAGACCTAAGTCTATTCGAATAAACCAAGTTCTGAGCCATCTATTCGAATAGACTTTGGGTCTATTCTAACAGATATGACTTCTATTCAAACAGACTCAAAAGTCTATCCGAACAAAGCATATTATGACTCTTTTATTCGAACAGAACATTAAAAATCATCTTTTCCTTTTTGCCTTTAATTTTCATTTGTTATACGAACTCCAATGAACATCTATGAACATAATTCAAGTTCATTCTACAACAATCTCCCACTTGAAATCGAATCTACTGTAACCCATATCCAGATCTTCAATAATGAATTGTTCGCGCTACCTAGACCTTCAATCATGAAGACCCACAGAAGTTGTACATGTCATCAACTTCTGGAATGTCACCACCTTCATAAACATATCGGCCGTATTCACATCATTATGAATCTTTATGAGATCCAACACACTATCCTCGAGGAGTAATCGAATATAATGATATCGAATATCAATATGTTTTTCCCTGAAGTAAAAAAGCCACATTCTTCGTTAAGTGTATCACGCTATAACTATCATTATACAACTTAGGAAGATGTTGTTTTTTACTGCACTCTTTCATCAACCCTTTAAGCCAAACCATATCCTTGCAAACTTCCGCAGCTGCAACATATTCAGCCTCTATCATAGACAAAGCTACAATCTTTTGTATAGCCTCAAAACCCATGTAACAACAGCACTTCCCAATGTAAATACGAAACCACTAGTGTTCTTCCGCCTATCAATGTCACCTGTCATATCATAATTAACGAAACCCAGTAAACATATCTGAGAACCCCCATAACATAGTGTCATCTCTTAAGTTCCCTTTAGATACCTAAGTATCCATTTCACAGCTCTCAAATGCTCTTTGCCTGTATTACTCATATACATATTAACAACTCCTACTGCTTGGGAAATATCCGGTCTCATACAAATTACAGCGTACGTAAGGCCACCAACCGCAGATGAATAAAACAACCTTCCGCATATTATTGCAATCCTTCCCAATGTAAATACAAAACCACTAGTGTTCTTCTACCTATCAATGTCACCTGTCATATTAGAATTAATGAAACCCTATAAGCATATCTGAGAACCCCCATAACATAGTATCATATCTTGAGTTCCCTTTAGATACCTAAGTATCCATTTCACAATTCTCCAATGCTCCTTGCCTGTATTACTCATATACCTATTAACAACTCCCACTGCTTGGGCAATATTCGGTCTCATACAAATTACAGCGTACGTAAGGCTACCAACTGCGGATGAATAAAGAAGCCTTCCGCATATCATCGTAATCCTTCTACGTATTCAGACAATACTGCTTTGACAATTTAAAGTGACCTCCCAATGATGTACTAACAACCATAGAACCATCTATATTAAGCCACTTAAGTAGTTTACCGATGTACTCAGCTTGAGATAACTTCAATTCTCACCACTTTTTTGGTCTCGTGTAACCAAAGCTGACTGTGAGGTTTAAGGGGCCCTAGGCGAGGTCCAAAAATAAGGCCCCCAGCCGGGGAAACAAATTTGGTAGCACATAACAAAAATGATGAACAAGGTGAGGACTTGAACCTTTGATCTTGAGATAAGGTAAAACACTTTAAACCAACAAGATAACTTCATTTTGTGCTGTTTTAGGGAACCTTTATTATATTACTAAAACATTTGGAGGCCCTGAATTTACTTTAAAAATCAGGGGCCCTAGGCGGTCGCCTCTTACGCCTATAGCCAGGGCCGACTCTGCGTGTAATACACATTCCAAGAACCTATTTTACAGTACCCAAGTCCTTCATAAAAAACTTTTGGGACAACTGTTTTTTAACTTGATAATTTCTCCCATGTCGGCACTTGCCACTAACATATCATCTACATAAAGAAGTAGAATGATTTATGAGTTTCCCGTATTCTTAATAAAACAACAGTGATTCGCATTGTATTTCAAATAACTATTTCTGGACATGAACTTATCGACATGAACTTATCAAACTTCAAATACCAGTGCTTCGGCACTTGTTTTAAACCATATAAGCTCTTCGTAACCCTACATACTAGATCTTCTTTCCCTTTAACTGTATACCCTTCTGGCTATTTCATATAGATTTCTTCATCAAGGTTACCGCAAAGAAATGTTGTCTTGACACCAAGCTACTCAAGATATAAATCTTCAACTGCAACTATATTCATCACAACCCGAATTGTAGATATCTTCACAACAGGAGCAAAAATCTTACCAAATCAATGCCTTATTTCTGCTAAAATCCCTTCACCACAAGTCTAGCCTTAATTTTTTTTTGAACCATAAGATTCTTGTTTTAGTTTGTATACCCACTTGTTGTGCAATACTCTCTTCCCTTTCAGTAACCAAACTATATCCTAAGTTCAATTTACTGACAATAATTGCATCTCACTATCCATAGTAAGCTCCCACTTGCTCTTGGCTTCCAAATCTAAAATCTCCTTATAACTTTCTAGTTCACTGCCATCCGTAAGTAATAAGTGATGTAGGGAGTTAACGTACCTCGCTGGAGTTTTTCTATTTCTCAGCTCATTTCATAGTATTATTAGAATGTCTAGATCATTAGTTTTTTCGCATGTTTCCAATGTATCGCACTCAATCGTCACTTCTTTATCAACCTCTTGAGAGGGTTCAAATTTAATGCAGACACTTTCTGCTACTTCACTTTGATTTCTTTTCCCTGGTATTTTGAAGTCGTTATACAAAACTTTCTCATTGAATACAACATTTCAGCTCCGGATGACTTTTTGATTCTTCACATCCTAAAATTGGTACCCAAACTCATCACCACCATATCCAATGAATATGCACTTCGTTGACTTTACATCTAACTTTGTCCTTATATCTGAATTATCAAGCATATATAAGGTACAACCGAAAATATACAAGTGAGGAAGGTTTATCTCTTTACCGATCCATGCTTCTTCAGGCAATCCAAAGTCCAAAGCCGTTAAAGGCCCTCTGTTTATCAAGTACACCGCCATACTAGCCGTATCCACCCAAAAACATTTTAGCAATCCTACGTTGAGTCTCATACTCCTCGTTCTTTCGTTTATGGTTCGATTCATACATTCTACAATACCATTTTGTTATGGTGTTTCAGGAATAGTCTTTTGTCGCCTAATCCCATTTGATGCGCAATAGTCTTTAAACTTGTCACTGCAGTACTCGCCCTCGTAATCCGACTTTAGACACTTTAGTTTCAAGTCGGTTCCTGTTTCAACTAGAGCCTTCCGCTTCTTGAACTTAGGGAACTCATCTAATTTGTTCTTCACAAAGTAGACCCATAGTTTACGAGTAGTATCATCGATGAAAGTAACATAATAATGAAAACCACCAAGAAAATGTACATTGGTTGGCCCCAAACATCAATATAAATAAGATCCAGCTTTTTAGGTTTTTTTGACCATCCAGTTATTTTGAAATTAACATTTTTCTACTTAACAAGAATACATTCTTCACAAAACTTAAGATTAACCTCGTCAAGACCCTCTAGCTTTCCCTTGGTAACCATCATCTTCATCCATTTCTTACTTCTGTGACTGAACCGCTTGTGTCAAGTACTTGTATCAATCCCTGAATGGTTGCACAAATAGTAAAATTTGTACCTTGCATTGTATACAACGTTCCTTGCCTTAATCCCCGAGCTACTACCATAACTCCCTTTGTGACCTTCCAAAAATTATCACCAAAGGTGGTTACATATCTACCATCATCCAACAATTTGGGTACAAGTCATACATTCTTCAAAAGCAATGTCGCCCCCAAAGACAACTTTAACCTAGTGTTTCCCTTTCTAGTAATATTGCGTACACTCTTGTTTGTAAGGAAAACCGTACCGAAGTCACCTTTAACAATATTGGTTAGGAAACCTACGTTTCCAGTAGCATTGAATGAGACACCCAAATCAACTATCCATGATTCGTTAACATCGTCGCACAAAAGAAGTAAAGCCTCATTTGAACTAACCTCCTCAATAAGGTTCATTGTATATTTCTCCTCATCATGATCTTTCTTTGAAGAATTACAATCACGCCCGAAGTGGCCATTCTTTCTACAGGTCCAACACACACCGAGCGGATTGGAATTTCATCTTGACTGTGAATGGCCTCTTCCATTCTTTGGTCCCTTTCTATAAGACCTCCCTCTTTTCACGACGTTCAATACACTACCGTTTGAACTCGAAGAGGGTACATATGATTTACGCCTATTCTCTTCACTCATAATTAACAAAATTATAGTGCCAAATTTAATTTCTTCCTTCCCTAATGAATTGCTCACTGCAGTAATAAACCATTTCCATCTCTCAGGTATATGCCCCAATAAAGCCCACGCTTTTACCTCCTCGGAAAAAGTGATCTTCACAGATTTAACTTGAACATGAATTGTATTGAACTCGCTAATGCGAGCTTGCATGCTACAATTATCCTTCATCTTTGAAGTAAACAAATGGTGTAATAAATGTACCTTATATGCCCCAGACGGTTCTGAGTACATAGAGGATAAAGTCTTTATCAACTCCTTCGTTATCCCAACTTTTGAGATCATATATAAAATTTGAGATGAGAGTGCTAACCTAATGGTTTCAAGCACCTTACGATCTAAGCATACCCACTTTGCAGTATCATGATATGTCGGCTTCATCTTAATTTCACTCAGTGGTAAGTCAAAATCTTTCTGATAGAGATAATCTTCTATCTGCATCTTCTACACTCCAAAATTTAAACCATTGAACTTTGTGATCTTCAATTTCTCTTCTTCGGCCATCGTTTTTCACCACACAAGTCCTAAACCAAGCGCTCTAATACTAGTTATTAAGAATTGAGGTAGCTAATCTTTCTTTTACGACAAGAACAAAATGCGGAAATTGTTAAACGGAAAATAAACTAATACGAAGATTAAATAACAAAGACGAGATTTACCTGAAGAAGGGAAGTAGAAAATCCTTATGGATAAAAAACCACTCCCCCCGAACAATCTACTATAATCAAATAGATTACAATCCGATTTCTCAAGCTTCCTCAAACCTTTAATAAATCTCACAAACCCTTATTCTCTCTAGAATTAAACTCACCAAAAGATAATGTAAGAAACACACTAAGTATCCCTTATATACTTGGAAGATTATTACATAAGTTAGGACTCAAAGTACGGATTACGTAGCAAGCCAACATCTTCTCTTCAAACTTCTAAAACTAAATTTACGCGGTCTATTCGAACAGAGACTAAAGTCTATTTAAATAAACCAAGTTCTGAGATATCTATTCGAATAGACTTTGGGTCTATTCGAACAGACAATATCCTTCTATTTGAAGAGACTCAAAAGTTTATCCGAACAAAGCATGTTTTACCTCTTCTATTCAAACAAACACAAAGTTTATTCGAACAGAACACCAAAAATTATATTTTCTTTTAGTCTTCGATCCTCGTTCGTTACACGAACTCCAATGAGCATTCATGAACATAATTCGAGTTCATTCTACAATATTAAACAAATATTAGGTTATAATCAATACCTAAGAAACACTCTAAGTATCCCTTATATATAGGCCTATTTTCGGATCAGATTGGATCGAAAATGGGGACGGTCGAAAAAAAAATTAATTTTTTCAAAAACGAAAAATCTGCTCCGATCCGATTTAAATTTTTTCGGAAAAACAAAAATGGATCCGAATCCAAAAAATTCGGAATTCCAAAATTTTTCTGGAAAATTTCTTATAATAAAATTCGGAAATCTAGATAAAATCGGAAAAGAATTCGGAAAATCAAAAAAATTGTATTTGGCTGAAAATTGTTACTGTATTAATATCTCATAAATATATTATTAGACAAGTGGTAATAAATGATACCATCATAAAAACTTTGGTACAAAAAAAATGATAACAACTTAAAAATAAATATTGTCCAAATTATAAAGTTTACAAAATAAAATATCATTTCACAAGCTTAAGTAACTTGCTTTAAGACAAAAATATCACTAAATATCTATGACATCCTCTTTAAAGATAGGTGAAGAGAGATCAAAAACAACCACGCACTATTACATAAATACAAAAGTCTAACCCCATAAAACCAACTGACCACCACCTGACCATGTCTCACCCTCACCATGGCTTTAAGAATTCTAGAGAAAGAGAAGAAAGAGACTCTTACCTAAAAAAAAAAAAAAAATAGGAGTGAGGTTTTAACGGTGAAGAAGAGAGAGAGAGAGAGAACCCTTGCGTAGAGAGGGAGAAGAAATGGAGGCAGACCTAGATGAAGTATGTTCTGTTTGAGATTTTAGTCTCAACTCCCTCAAGTTAAAAGTAAGTAAGTTCAGATTAAATCGGATCGGATGTTATTCATAAGAATCGGATCGAATCTTATTCGCAATTTTTGGAAAATTGGAATGGCAAAAGGCTATCCGATTCCGATCCGATATTTTTCGGAAAAAATCGGAAATCAAAAACGTAAAATAGGGTTCCAAAATTAGAAAAATTGAATCGAATTTCAAAAAAAATTAGAAGTTCGAAAAAAAGTTGCAGCCCTACTTATATACTTGGGATGACATTACATGAGTTAGGGCTCAAAGTACGATCAAGAGGCAAGCATACGATTACAAAACAATATTGAAAAAACTGTAATATAAGGTCTATTCGAACAGAGACAAAAGTCTATTCGAACAGAGAGGTCTCTGCCTCTTCTGTTCAAACAGACTAACGTCCTGTTCGAACAGAAACACTGAAAAAATCACCGGAATGACTTTTTCACCTTCGTCTTTGCCCTTGTTCGTCCCACGAACATAATCAACTTCCACGAACACCAATTTCAAATTCATTACTCAATAGAAACAACTTATATAAATCTTTAATAAGCTTCCCAGTTCCCACTATCTCAACTGTCCCTGTAAAACTGATACCGTAGTCTAGTTTAGTGTTACATCACTATATAAAAGTTGAGGAATATTGAGCCTGAAATGAAGAGGGAAGGGCTTTGTGCCTTTGTATCATCACACCTAGGCAGGGATTTATTTGCTGGAAGATGCTCAAAACTTGCCTTAACAGTTAACACTCACGATAAGCAAAAGCAGAAGAGTTTCTAACTAGTGTAGCATCTTAAATAGTAAATACAGATTGGCGTAATACTAATGGTTTCAGCGTAAAATCAAAAGAAAAGTATTGAGTAAACTTGAAGGCCCTCATTATAAAACTTCAGTTCCTCTTATCCACAACAAATCTACCGCCACAACTAAATCCTTATATCTATAACACATTCTAGTCTGCCTGGCAAAAAATGATAATCACTGGAGAAGGCATGCTTGAATTGCGTAGGGTCCACTTTTCTAAACGTTACCTGTTTCAGTTGGGTGACATGCATCGAAAAACAAATCTCGTGTTCGGTTTAGGAAAACTCGTGTTTTATAGGGTGAAAAGGATCACGGAGTATATGTTCATATATTTCAGTGACACAAGCAGACTAGATTGGTAAAGATGAGTGATAGGCAAGTATTGAGTAAACTTGAGGGAAAACTTAGGTCAACAAACCTCTTTAATGTAAACTCAAATCCTCTTCTTCAAATACAAATCTGCCAGTACCACTACTAAATCCTTAGATCTATAATCACATCTAGCTGCTAATGGAATCTCTCTATTGGAACAATTTTCCTTGAGACATGTTTTGCTGTATTGTCGCTATTCTCACGTTTGAGTCAGAATTTTTTCAATGCGGGTAATTTTCATTTATTTTTTAATCGTTGTTTAGGGTTTTCTTATGTTATGGTTTGGTTCACGTATTTGACCAGCTTCGATTTGATAGTTACATCAAGGTGTCAAACGTGAATTAAACGGATACTGATTTTGATATTTTTGTACTAGAAGAGAGATTACAAATTCCATACGACTTGGAAGATATAGCAAAACATGAACCAACGAAAGTCTTTTGATTTTCTACACTAATCATACATGTTGAACCTCTTAATACTATATTTTTGAATTTATATGATGAGCTAATAATTTAAATTCAAAAGGTTAAAAAGTAGAGTTTCTAAGTCTAACTTCCAACGCAAATATCAAGTTTTTCAACACAAATATTGTGCCTCCCTAACCCTACTTTCAGAAGATCTCAAGCCATAATGTTATCCTTATTACAAGCAAGTACTATGAGTTACATGTGCATTGCTTTAGACCAACCACTAGTAGACTGCTGCTACAGCCTACAGAAATCAGTGAAGGATTAAGGACCAAGCACTAAGAGTTGTTAAAGTCATAGATATGGTTCCCCAAAATATTGGGTGTTAGACCAACACCCTTTAATGATTTTATTTTTATGGATAACGCTCAATATAAATGCAAAACAAGATCAGTCTTACCAATTTGTGTGGTTAGTATTTTTTATTTTATTTTTTCGGGGACAAAACATACGAGACTAATGTTATCAATTACTATAGCTATTGTTTAATTTTTGCCGGGGATGCGAAACCAACAAGACCTAATGTTACTCATATTTTAGCAATAAATACTTTTGGAGATGCAAAACAAGGGAACCTAATGTTGGGGGAGGATTCCCCTACACTCTACATAATGCTACACACCTGCTACACTCTCTCCTCTCCACTCATTTCAACAACTCAGCTGCCCACTCAGCTCTCCCTCTCTCCCACTCAGCTGACCAAAAAAGAAAAAAAACTCACTCTCTCTCTCTCCACTCAACTCATTCTCTCTCTCTCACTCGCCAAAACTCACTCAGTCTCTCTCTCTCTCTCACTCGATCATCCCCGACAACTCTCTCTCTCTCTCTCTCTCTCTCACACACACACACACACACAGTCTCGAGCTCACTCACGTGTGTCTTTCTCCACTGAGTGAATATTGGTATAATAGATTCTTAGAGGAGTTGGGAGAAAGTCGAGAGTCATCTTCCGAAGAATCTGATTAAAAGGAATATGTTTGGGATTGGGGACCTATATATAGAGGAATTTATATCATGGATTTTGTCGATTTTCCTAATACATGGACAATAAATTATAAAATTTCTATAAATTTATATGAATTCGACAATTAATTATCGAATGTATAGAAATTCGACAAATAATTGTCGAATTCATACAAATTCGACAATTTATTGTCGAACTTTAACACATTCGACAATTTATTGTCGAGACAAGAGAAGTTCTCAAACCCAAAAAATGACTAAGTGTTGAAAATATAAATGGTATTTAGTTTTCATTTTGTTTGAATGATGAAATTATGTGTTTTTAGTCCCACATTGGATATGAGGGAAACTCAACTCTACTATAAAAGTAAGTCTACAATTTAACTTGTTGTGATGTGTGTGAAAGTTGGTGGGTCACACGCGCATGTGCGACCCATGTGTGCAAACTAGCTTGGGTGCATGGGCTTACCCATGGGCTCATAGGAAACCCGTCTATGATTCGGCCTTGGGGACTTGGGCTCATGGGGATTCTTTTCAACACTTAGTTATATTTTTGAGGTGTGAGTTATGTACTCAACAAATTAATTGTCGAAAACTTCTCTTGTCTCGACGATATATTGTCGAATGTGTTAAACTTCGACAATAAATTATCGAAATTAATATGACAATTATTTGTGGAATTTCTATACATTCGATAATTAATTGTCGAATTTGTATGAATTCGATAATTAATTGTCAATGTATTGGGAAAATTGACAATATCCATGATACAAATTCCTCTATATATAGGTCCTCAATCCCAAACATATTCCCTTGTCGAATTCATTGTCGAAAACTTCTCTTGTCTCGACGATAAATTGTCGAATGTGTTAAACTTCGACAATAAATTGTCGAATTTAATACGACAATTATTTGTGGAATTTATATACATTCGATAATTAATTGTCAAATTTGTATGAATTCGATAATTAATTGTCGATGTATTGGGAAAATTGACAATCTCCATGATACAAATTCCTCTATATATAGGTCCCCAATCCCAAACATATTCCCTTCAATCAGATTCTTCGAAAGATGACTCCCGGCTTTCTCTCAACTTCTCTAAGAATCTAATATGCCATATTTACTTTTCAAATGCCCGTAGAACAAAGGGAATGCCGACTGTGAGACAAAACAATTGGTCACCACCGTAAGAGAGAGAGAGAGAGAGAGAGAGAGAGAGAGAGAGAGAGAGAGAGAGAGAGAGTGAGTGAGAGAGTGAGTGAGAGCGAGGAGTTGTCGGAGGACTACACGGAGTGAGTAACAGCAACTGAGCGATAGAGAGAGTACGTTGTTGAGCTCAGTAGAGAGAGAGACACGGTGAGTGAGCTCGAGACTTAGTGAGTGAGAGAGAGAGAGAGAAAAAAAAAACGACGAGTTGTCAGAGATGATCGAGTGAGAAAGAGAGAGTGAGTGAGTGAGTTTCGGCGAGTGAGAGAGAGAGTGAGTTTTTTTTTTTTTTGGTCAGCTGAGTGAGAGAGAGGGAGAGTTGAGTGGGCAGCTGAGTTGGCAAAATGAGAGGTGGGAAGAGAGTGTAGCAAAGGGAGAGTGTAGGCGAATCCTTTCCCCCTAATGTTATACCTTCAACTGCTTAAAACGCAAGTATTTGACTTCAATGTTTCCTACCCACTTGTATTTATATTATAAAAAAAATTATATTAAAAGGCAAGCCAGGTTATTTTTTAATTTTTGCAAAACAAGCCGGCTTTATATATAGGCATCCGTAACCCGGAGTTTCTAACCCCTTGAGGTTTCGAACCCATAACCTCTCTCTAGGTGGAGAGGTACAACCACCATTAGCCCAATCGTAGGCAAGACGGTTTTATATATGCATTCGTAACCCTGAGTTTTCAACCCCATCGGTTCGAACCCACGACTTCTCTCTTGGTGGAGGGTCACAACCACCACTGAGCCAAGAGCCTAATGGTATTTTGTTTTTAATGCTAATAGTAATAGGTAAGGAAGAGGATTGCAGAAAGAAGGGAGTGTAGAGATCTTAAACGAGAGGTTATTTTCTCTAGGGGTAGTCTTGGCAATAAATAATTATTAAATTGGAAGAAGTGTTTGATTTGAAAAGTATGCACCTGCAACTAGTTTTACAAAGGAGTAGGATCTGTGGTGCCTACTCCCGGGACTGGGAAAACTAGACTCGTCTCTGGAGCTAGTGTTCTTAATATATAGTACTCTCATTACTATAGAGCACATGCTAAACTTTGGGGCACATACACACCTATCATCGAGATATGTAAGACAAATTTAACTTAAAAAATTAATTGAGGCACACCCCCTAATTACTTCATTTTTTCCTTCTCTCTCTCCAAAACTCAACGGTTTCCTTCTCTCTCTTCTCAAAATCTCGAACACTAATCTCTTCATCTCGTCTTCTTCATCTATCAACATAAATTTCTTTCTTTTTTTCTCTCCCACTTCGACCCCATAATCAAACATTTCTCTAGGGTTTGTCTTACCAACATCTTTTTATTCAAAGATTTGAGTTAGGTCTTCAATTCGTAATTATTTGTGTTTTCTTGCAAATGGTATGGATTTAGAGTTTTTCCCCAATAGAAGTCAAAGGGGTTGTTGAGGTTTCCAGTGGAAAGAAGAAAAGAAAAACCAAGAAGAAATTCGTCGAAGAAGATAAAATGAGTCATGAAAATTAATGAGATGTGTTGGGGAGCGGGAAATTAAATGAGAATGAGAGAGAGGTGTGTCACCTTTAAAAACAATGATTAGGAGGAGAGCACATGTTTAAGGGTAAGAAATAATTTTATATTCTCGGGATACAAATAGGAAAAGGTATAATGCTTAAAAACTTTTAGTATGTGCTCCACTTAGAGCATCTCCTAAAGTGTCTCACTGACTTGGTTGAAAAAAAATGCAAATCCAAGTCAGTGAGGTTATATTTCTTCCAACAGTACCTCACTTGTTTTTTTTACAGGCGCCTAACTATTGGACGCCCGTATCATTTTTTTTATTTTTTATTTTCTTTTATCAGGCGCCCAAGTCTTAGGCGCCAGATTTGAATTTTTTGTGAAAAAAAAAAAAACAATTGAGCACCCAAACCTTAGGCGCACGATTAAAAAACAAACAGACGCCCAACACTTGAGCGCCCAATCGCGATGTAAGAAAGCAAGGTTGAGTCTTGCTTTTTGAGTTGAAAATCCAAGTCAGCGAGGTATTATTGGAGATCAAAAATCCTATGTGGCACCTTGGAATCCAAGTTAGTGAGGCACTTTAGGAGATGCTCTTAAGAAAATGTGTCCATAACACTTTCCATTCACGTTAAAAACATTATCTTATCATAAGAGTAGGCAGCTAGAAAAAACTCATCACCTTTTTCCTGAGCATAAGTAAGAAGCAGGAGGGGATATTACGATCCGTAAGGCCTAAACATCTAAACACCCAGTATTATTAGTTAGTTCCTCATGAACACTATTGCTGGTTACTTAAAATACTCAATGAGAACAAATCTTTGCCGTGGCATCCTTGTGTATTATTAGGGAATTTGTAACCGAATCATCATCCAAACATTTAAGTTAATAGGATTGAGCAAAAATGATAATAATAAAAAACTGGAAAAAAGTTCCACCACCAATTGACATTGTTCTTCATGAATCATAATACTGTAATGGCATTCCCAAGATTTAGGAACAACATTGCCTTAACATAGATTCGTTTGAAATTGTTAAGGGCGAAACTCACTCAATAAGGCTACAAAAGATATGTATTCTCAAAAACTTATTCATGACATGGCGAAAATTGTACAAAGGAGCTGCAAAAGCATACCTCGATTGAAAGAAGAAAAAAGGAATATTGGGAGTAAAAGTTTCGTTTACACAACTCCATCACCCACAACTCGAAAGCTGGTAGCCGCTGCAATTGGCGCATCATCGTCTAACGACTGATCGACTGAATAAGATACATATCTACAAACAAAAGAACGGCATAAAGGTGGTAAATACTTGAATACAAATAACTGTATTATAGAGAGGAAACGCTATGCATGACTTAAAAAACTGTTTTATTTAGTTGGCAGTGACTGGCAAAAACCGTGAAATGAGTCTACTTGAGAATTGGCAAGTTCCTACCAGGTCCTTATTGGCAGTGCGCAGAAACAGTACACTGAGAATAATGTAAAATTTTGAATACTATGACTTTAATCACATTATACTACAATTATCTCACTTGCCATTGAAATATTTGGGGGTCATTCTGATGACTGATATACTGATATTACATAAAATATTCCCAAATTTACAATTCGAATAATCATAACGGGATGAGACTATAATTCAAGACATTTGTGGTTTAATACTATTTTTGATCATTTATGGGAATCAAAGAGCAAAATAAATAAAAAACAATCTATTTTTTCATTCTTTTTTGGTCAATCTAAATCAAAGTTTGATACTTACTTTTTCAACTTGACGAAGCAAAATGATAGGTATGAAAAAATAAAATTCGATTGTTCATTTAACTTTAAAGTTTAATTGCACATTCAAGAAATAATAGTGCTGTACCTTGAAAACAACTAGTTATGGGTTGGGTTCCACAAGGATGTATAGTGGCTTTCCATTCAGCATGCATGTTCCCTGCAGGATATAGGGTCATTAAAGAAGTATTCATTTCAGTAAAATAGTAGCATACTAGCATTACCAATAAGATTCAATAATGCCCAAAAATATTAATTATAAAGACATAATATTAAAAATAACTATACGGCCATAAATTACAACATATAAGCTAGACAAAGTGCAAGTTAAGATTATCTTTAATCTTCGAACTATAAAAACATGCTCCACAGTGGGCCAAAACGTAAACTATTCTTTGTTGAGCACGGAGATAATGATCGATTATGTACTATTTAATAACCAATTAACACAAAGTTTACAAAACATGTTATTGGCTTTTGGGGAAGCATATAAAAATCATTTCAACAGATGCATCAAGGATATAGGCTAACACGAGGTTGCTGTGACAGTTCACATTTAAGATGGAGGCACTTGACGCTCATAGAACAGAGTATGTCACCAATTTTGAGATATCTGGGCACCATATGATAGGACATGGCCTAGGCCGTGTGCCACCCTTTGCAGGTAGGTGGACCTCCTAGCCCTTTCCTATTATTTAGGCTTAGGCATTTTCCTTCTCTCTCTAGAAATGTATCTAGGTTTCTATTTTATTAATTGTTAGTATTTAATTAGAAATTTATTTGTTTTAGTAGGCATTTTCCTAGGATTAATGGAGAACACCCAAGATTTTTGATGTAGTGTTGAGATATTTAGTCCCACATTGGATACATCGTACTCCTCTCATTGCCAATTGGATTTGAGATGGAACCTCTAGTTCTAGTATGGTATCAGAGCGGGCCAATCATTCATGTGTCATGCCCAACATCCCACGTGTTGCTCTGCGTTACCCAAATATTAGTTCGCATGTGAGGAGACATGTTAAGATAATTAGTCCCACATTGGACACAGAGCCTTGCACCTCAAAATATAAAATCATGGGGCTACTCCTCTCTTTGCCAATTGGTTTTGGGATGGAACATCCAGTTCTAATGTTATACCCTATGGGAGAACTTTGAAGATCTTTTTACTTAGCGAGTAACCCCGCATATGTGGAATCCCAATTTTCTTACGCACAAGAATATTTGCAATACAATAGTCACCATATTACCATGAGCAATCAATGGGCACGGCAAGTACCGTGGGAGGATTCAATGCTTGAAGAATTTGGCCACTATTGAGAAAGTTTCTCCATATGATCTATGTTTGTCAACGCTTACTCCTCTAAAATTCGTAGAGGAGGAAAGTTGTGTGAGGATAAACCACTCTTTGAGAAATCACTCGATAATATTCATTAGTGAGTTCTTCTCTATTTATAGATATTCTTACAGAGTCTTCATAATCATAAATACAGAGGATAATGAAGAGTCTATCTCTTTGATAAACCTTAGCTTAGATGAGGATAACTAAACCCACTCTTATCAGGTTTGGGTTGTAACTAGAGTTTATCTAAACTTGGTTTAACACCCTCCCTCAAGTTAAGCAAGAGTACAAGAGTGGACGAATGGTTAACTTGTCCCTTAATTGCTGAAAATGTGGGGATCCCAAGCCTTTGGTGAAAATGTCGGCGAGCTGATCTTTTGTGGAAATAAATCGAACATCAAGATTTTTTTGAGCAACCCGTTCTCGCACGAAATGGTAGTCAATTTCAATATGTTTCATTCGAGCGTGAAAAACAGGATTGGCAGCAAGATAGGTGGCACCTAAGTTATCACATCACAATATCGGTGAGACGGAAGAAATGCTAAGTTCGCGTAAGAGCGATTGAATCCAGATTACCTCAGCTGTAGCAATGGCTACGCCACGATATTCGGCCTCTGTACTTGAACGAGAGACGGTCTTTTGCTTACGAGCACTCCAAGAAATTAAGTTCCCACCAAGGAACATACAATAGCCGCTAGTGGAACGTCTATCATCAGGGCAACCAGCCCAATCCGCATCAGAATAAGCATGGAGATGATATGTAGAAGGGCGACGAAGAACAAAACCATAATCGACCGTGCCTTTAAGGTACCGCAAAATGCGCTTAACCGCAACCCAATGATCTTCTGTTGGGTCATGCATAAATTGACAAACTTTATTAACAGCAACTGATATATCCGGTTTAGTGAATGTAAGATACTGAAGAGCCCCAACGACACTGCGATAGCGCGTGGGATCTGAGAACTTATGGCTTCCTTCCTTTGTTAATTGGGTGTTCGCGGCTAAAGGAGTATGAATGGGCTTAATGCCATCAAGCTTTGTACAACACAAAAGATCGGTAATATATTGGCGTTGTGAGAGAAAAAGACCATCGCCTCGTGGAAGGACCTCAACACCCAAGAAATAATTTAACTTACCCAAGTCTTTAATTGCAAATTCTGAGTTAAGTTGAAGAAGTAACTTATCAATAAGCTGAGAATCTGAGCCAGTAACTATAAGATCGTCGGCATAAATAAGAATATACATTGTAGAAGTCGAGATCCGTCGAATAAGAAGTGACGTATCTGCTTTAGAAATTTGAAAACCAAGGCCAATAAGGTATGAGCTTAGTCGAGAATACCACGCACGAGGGGCCTGGCCATAAAGTGATTTGTGAAGACGGCAAACATGAGTTGGACATCGTTGATCAGTAAAGCCAGGAGGTTGTTTCATATAGACTTCCTCGTTTAACACGCCATGTAAGAATGCATTTTGGACGTCAAGCTGTCGAATTGGCCATTGATGCATAAGTGCAATAGAGAGAACAATACGAATAGTACACGGCTTCACAACTGGGCTAAATGTTTCACCATAGTCAAGTCCTTCTTGCTGATTAAACCCTTTAGCAACGAGACGTGCTTTATATCGTTCAAGAGATCCATCGGCCTTGTGCTTTAACCCGAAAACCCACTTGCATCCCACAACATTCATGTATGGTTGTAATGGTACGAGTGTCCACGTTCCGTTTTTGATGAGCGCATTGAGTTCATCATCCATAGCACGTCGCCAGTTGGGATTTGAGGAAGCTTGGGTAAAGCATGTAGGTTCTTTGATATCATCAACCTGCAAAGGATACTTGGTAGAGCCATTAAGCTCATTTTTCTAAGTGGTTTAAATATTCCATCGCGAGCCCGAGTAATCATATGATGTTGGTCCACCGAATCGGGAATAATAGGAGGCTGAGGCGGGTCTAGTATTGGTGTAGAAGCTGAAGAAGTTGGCTCTGGGATATGTGATGATGCAACTAGTGAGGTGGTCTCAGGCAAATCAGGTAAGGATGGAGATAAGGGAAGAGAGGCGAGATCATGTAAAGATGGAGATAAGGGAGGAGATTGTGGAATACCAGGTGGGTCATGATGGTGTACCGGAGCTGAAGTGGACCTGAGTAGTTGAGGTGGGGGGGGGGGATATTACAAAGGTTGGCGATGAAGAAATTCTAGGCCTTGTGGAAGGGCTGCTATTCACGTCTGAAAAGGGGAAGGTCGACTCTTCAAAGCGAACATGCCGTGATATGTAAACCCGGTGTGTAGGACGATGATAACACAAGTAACCTTTATGAACACTACAATAACCGATGAATACACAAGGAAGAGACCTATATGCCAATTTGGGAGGGCTATATGGTCTGAGATAAGGGTAACATAGGCACCCAAACACACGAAATGAGTGATAATCAGGCTTTGTCCCCAAAAGAAGCTCCAATGGAGATTGTTTTGTAGAGACAGAGGATGGCAGCCGATTAATTAAAAAACAAGCGGTTGTAAAGCTTTCAAACCAAAAACTCAAAGGAACTGAAGCATGATTTAAGAGTGATAAACCTCGACAGTGTGCCTATGACGGCGTTCGGCTAATCCGTTTTGCTCTGGAGTATGAGGACATGAAAACCGATGAAAAATACCGTGACTATCCAAATATGGAGTGAATTTCTTGAATTCACCGCCATTATCAGATTGAAAATTTTTGATTTTGTGTCCGGTGAGTTTTTCAATTTTATTTTTGAACGTAATGAAAAAGGATAAAGCATCGAATTTTTGAGCATGTGGGTAAATCCAAGTATAATGAGTATGAACATCCATAAGTAGCAAGTAGTAACGAAAACCATCTTTAGATAATATCGGGGAAGGACCCCATAAATCGGAGACAATCAAATCTAAAGGCCCATTACATAAAGTTGAACTTAAAGGAAACGGGAGTTTTCGACTCTTACTAACATGACATGAATGACAGAACGAAAAGGACTTGCTAGAAACTGGTAAAGAATTCGAGCTAATAACTTTATTAATTGTTCGAATCATCGGATGACCTAATCTTTGATGCCAAACTGGAAGAGACGCTGAGAGAAAGGCTGAAGAAGAAACTGGGTTTTGAAAATCACAAGCATGATCAAAAGTGTAAAGACCACCCCTATTCCGACCGTTTAGAAGCACCTTCTGTGTGCGGCAATCCTTCACAACAAAAAAGTGAGGGTAAAATTCAAAGAAGACATTATTATCTATTGAAAACTGGGAAACCGAAAGGAGGTTTGCAGATAATTTTGGAACATGATAAACTCTTTGCATATAAATTTTTTTAGAGTTATGGGAAAAAAAAGCAGTACCAATATTTTCAATGGGAAGATTTGTACCATTACCAGCTCGAATTTGATCTGGACCGTCATACTCGGCTCGAAGATGGAAGTTGTTGAAGTTTGGCGTTAAATGATGTGTAGCACCGTTGTCCGGAATCCAATTGTGATCTGCAAAGGAGCCTGGTGCAACAACATATGCTGTTGGTGGAGAAGGAGCGGCTTGTGACATTTGTTCAGAGCGGTGCCAACAAGTTTGGGCAGTGTGATTTTTTCGGCCACAAATTAGACAAGGTCCAACAACACTTTGCACCGATTGAGAACGATTTGTAAATCGATTCATACCTTTGACCACGGTTGCGATATTGATTATCGTTGTAGGAACGATTCCTGTTCTGATTGAAACCAGGCTTGAAAGACATGTTGCGTTGCTAAGTAGCAACATTAGCAACTGGATGTTGTTGTAGCATAACTGTTTGCGCTTCAAGACGCATATCGAACGCAGTAAGATGAGCATAAAAATCATCCATGCTAATGTCGGTTAGCGTAGTAACAATAGCATCATAAGCGTTATCAAGACCGCTAAGAATGATTTGTTGGAGATCGGGGTCACTCATTAGGTGACCGGAAGCGGCAAGACTATCAGTCAATTCTTTGGCATGAAGAAAGTAGTCTTTCATGGGTTTGGAGCCTTTGCGCATTGTTTGTAACTCACGTCGAAGCTGCATAATCCGTGCTCGTGATTTGGAGGCGTAGTGCTTTTGAAGAGCATCCCAAACAGCACGAGACGTACTCAAACCAACAACCTGTGTAAGGGCTATTCGGGAGAGTGAAGATAACAACCATCCAAGAAGGATCTGATCCTGCTTTTGCCATTATAAATACGCCGGATCGATAGTGGAGTCGGAGGTGGAGAGTGTACGAGGAGGACAAGGTAAGGTCCCATCAACGTACCTTTCAAGGTCATAGCCTTTGAGTAACGGTGTGAACTGTGTAAGCCATAACAGATAGTTGTCGGTATCGAGTTTCTCTCAGATAAGATGATGGATAGTAGTGGTTTGAAGAGGCGGAAAAGCATTTAGAGAGGAAGAAGAAGCGGAGGAGGTTGAACTGGAAGATAGCATTATGGCGAAAACGTTGGATCTTAGGATCGTAATAGTCTGATACCATGTGAAGATAAACCACTCTTTGAGAAATCACTCGATAATATTCATTAGTGAGTTCTTCTCTATTTATAGATATTCTTACAGAGTCTTCATAAACATAAATACAGAGGATAATGAAGAGTCTATCTCTTTGATAAACCTTAGCTTAGATGAGGATAACTAAACCCACTCTTATCAGGTTTGGGTTGTAACTAGAGTTTATCTAAACTTGGTTTAACAGGTAGCTCATGACCGTACACCACCATTCATGGCTAGTAGGTCCCCTAGGACGCATGTGAAAGGCACAACCTCTCTCCTTTTCTAGAAGATTCTTCTTATTCTATTTATGTTTTTTTTAAGTAGTATTTCTTTTACCTACAAGTATTAGGTTTCCTACTTAGTTTCTAATTGTGCTAAGCCTTCTTCTCCTACAAGCTTAAGCTAGATTATATTTTGGGTTGGTTTTAGAAGAAAGGTTTCTAGGAGTTATGTAAGTTTGAGGGAAAGCTAAAACCCTTGGATCTTTAAATCTTAGTTTAAGTGTTATAGATTTAATAATAAAATGTGTATTTTTAGTTTCAATTGAGCGTGTTCATAAAATCCCTTGATTACAAAGAGATCCTTTGCTTCTGCGGATCGTTCGTATCAAAAGATGGTTTCCTAGTCAAAGAATGTTAATAAACGCACTCAATTGTAACTAGAAAAACACTCTTTATAATTGAAAATTAGAACACTAAAACTAAGATATAAAGATCTATGGTTTATAGTTTTCCCCCAAACTCACAATGAGAAACTAAATAAGAAACCTAATGCTTATAGAAAAAGAATAACTAGTTGGATATAAGCATAAATTAAAAGAAATCATTTACAAGTAGGAAGAGAGTGTGCCTCTCACATACATCCTAAGCGGGACTCACTAGCCATGAACTGTGGTTCATAGTCGTGATATATCAATTACCCCCCTCTAGAAAAATTCAACCACGAACTTTGAAGAGTGATGTCAATAAACATATAATAACTTGAGAAACCTCCTAAATTGTGGCCATATTCGTTAATCTTTGAATCCTTCCACGATAATTGTCGTACGCATTTACCATTCCTGGTAATAGGATAACCATTATGTATGTAAGAATGTCAGGATTCCACAAAAACGGGATTACCCGCTAACAAGAAAGATTTTTGAACTTTTCTCATATGGAATCGAAGATTGTGGGCTTTCCCCACTGTTCGGTTAAAAACCCAATGCAATTTGTTTCCACGCATCCATCAGAGCCGGCTTTGAGCGTACTTGTCTTAATGGGCCTACATAGGAGTATGCATGGGAGAGATTTAACTTTGGGGGGTTTGGGTGTGGTAATGGATCAATGGATAGTGTAGGTAATGTTAAGTTAGGTGCTGGTAGGATTGGTTTATTTGGGGTAGCGAAAAAGTTTGATTTTTGTAGGATATCAGGGTCGGGTAATTTTGAAAAGATGTTGGGTGCTTGTCGGTGGTTGGATTTTTTTTCGAGCAGTCCAGTTGGTGTTGGTAAAGTGTGTGGAGGATGGTGTTCTGTTGGTGGTCAAAAGGGCCAATTTTTTGTCGTATCGGGTTTAGGTACTATGGGATCAAATTCGAGTATAATGGTTGTTGTCGCCTCATGGGTCAAGACTTGAGAAAGCTCGGGTGGGGTTCATTGGTTTTGGGCCAGGTCTGGGAGATTGGTGTTTTGTGGTAGTGACGGGTTGGGCTTATATAATGATGGGTACTGTAAGCTAAATCTGGCTAGGGTGGCGGCTCATGGGATGTATCATGCTCTGGATTGGCTTGAGTTTCAACTTGCTCGGCTCGGTTAGTGCCTCAGTCGACGGATCGATTGACTTGGTCATAAGCTCAGTCGGCACAAATCGGCTCGCCTTAGCGTGCTGATGTGGCACAAGCTGCTGATGTGGAATGTTGCAGTGTTGACGTCATCGTGTCAAGGCTGTTTTCAACATATATTATCTATGTTCATTCTATCTGTATGCTTGCAATTTGGTCCTTATCTCTAATTCAAAGAACAATGAGTATAAAGTAATTTACTGATCTTTCTTTTCGCAAAGGTAAAATCGTCTTAAGCGGCTCAAAAGAAATCTTTCAAGATGTAAAGCAAGTAGTAGGACAGAAAAAAGTAACAACATAAAATGTGATATTTAGAAACTACCTTGATCTCTGGCACTCCAATTACGCAAGCACATTCAACCACTTCAGCCCTAGCACGTTCTAGTAAAACAGTAATGCCCAACTAGAAAATGAGTAAGATAAAATGAAATAATGGAGAGCAAATTGTTGAAGATGAAAAGAGGATCTCCAAAAGATCACCTAGAAGTTTTATAGCTGCAGAAAGAGTTCCGCCAGTAGCTACCAAATCATCAATGACCAATGCACGCTCCCCTGGCTGAACAGCTCCAACATGCATCTCTAGACAATCAGTCCCATATTCAAGCACATAATTTTCAGAGATTACTTGACCTACATCATACAATATTCAACAAAGTGTAAGAGTCAGCTATATATTCAATCTATAAATGGAAGGAAACTCTTGTGATAATTGATTAACTTCAAATAGCAAGGATGAAGCAGAATATAAAAAAATCGCATGAAACAAGTACAGGTTCCAAGTTCAGCTAGAAAATGATAAAATGACACTATATAATTCAAATAAATGAAACTTCCAAGTTGACTTGCACACTGAGATCCTACAGAGTGAATTCCGTGACAATTTGTGCAGAGCTGTAAAGTTTCAAGGACTTCGAATGATAAAGTTGCATGATGATTTTACTCGAGGGACCAAGTTTGGACACCAAAAATGCGGTTTCATTGAGAAAGTAGAATAGTATCTTGAGTTGGATCGATTGTCAACTGTCTAGATAAATTTCCGGGCACCTCATATGGCACAGAACTTGCAAAAATGATTCAAAGGTGTTTAGGATAAATTCTATTATAACTTAAGTTTGAGAAAGCTAAGATCGAAAGAGTTCATAGAAGGAGCTTGCTCGTGCGAGAAAAGCGATTTTTATTAGAAATCCAAATGTGATTCAACTGCTCTTTAGTGGTGAGATATATCCCGTCGCGGTGGGAATTAACAGAAAAACTGGTCTAGCATCAACATTCAGAGCTACAGCCGACTTGATTCTCCAAATCTCAGTCGACCGGATTATCCCAATTATATATTGGATTCTATCTCTCAATACTTGGGGTATGCTTTACCATCAAAAAGATTTCTAGATCCTAACCGGGAGTTTGTGTGGTTATAGCTTGATTCATGTGCGAGGTTGAGTGACTAGGTTTACACTTTAGAGAGCCATGACTAAGATCTTCATTGTAATAATTAATATATGTTTATACAATTGCCCGTGATTCTTTCTACATCTTGGATTTTTTGATGTTGTGCAGTGTTATGTTTTGCTTCCCTATTAGTCGTATCTCATACTTTGTAGTTCATTGTCAACCTCGAATCCTTAGGGGGATACTCAGCAAGTTACGCAAGAAGGAACACTCTTACATGATTTGCAAGTTCAGCTTCCAAGATCAACTTATTTTTCAACCATCCAACTACTCTCCACATTGCAGCAAACCTGGAATTCCACCAAAGGGCTGAGCACATTGAACTCTCTTCCCAGCAAGATCTAGGCAAAATACCTTTTGGTTCAATTTTTTACTAGTATCTTAGCAAACCTAAAACTTGTATAAATACTATCAAAGAGACAATAAACTTTTTATTCACGCCAAAAATAATTTTGACTTTATTTTCTTAAGATGTAACACTTTCTTATCATCACTACATATTTGGGCAGGGGGCTGACGAAATCCTGTTTTGCCTTACAAAATAATTTGAGAAGTTCTTGGTTCCATTTTTATTCGATACCAACCACAAAAAATATATTTTACGTAAGAAAAAGCAGTGAGGAAATGACAAATAACAATTATACCTATCAATTTATTATTCAATTCAAGACTTGATTTATCAATTAGAGAAAACGATAAAGAAATTACAGCATGAACATCATAGAGCAATAGAGCACGAAATCTTTAATTTGGAAAATTATGTTCAAAGTAGCCAACAAACTGAATACTGCAAATTAGTGGCATGTATACCTGGCAGCTTTCTAGGTTTCCGTAAAGGAACAAACTTTGCACCAATGGCCAAAGCAATAGGAGGACCAAATATGAACCCTCTAGCTTCGACTCCTAACATTGAAAGTGCATATAGTGAGAATGTGATAAAAGATAGTACTACACAGGATGACTGAGAGAAGCAAGTCTAAGACTGAGTCACATAAGCATGTATATCAGGGAACCCAACAACTCAAACCAGTCATTTTCATTTAAGAAAAAATGCAATGCATGATAGTGATACAATTATACATTTCACATACACATACAATATAGACATACAAACTTGAGTCACAACATCATTACAAGAATACAAGGACTCCATTTTTTGTATTGTCGTAAAACCACCTAGAGATCAATAAAGGCCTCAACAGCATTGGGTTAAATTAAGAAATGAACATAATTTTCAACAATCGACATCCCGTTGGTGATAAATGTTGCACAATCCGAATCTGATTACGCCCAATCAAATCCTAATTGGAAAACATAACCAATCTTAAAGCTTCTGACTCTTAATGCCATTGATAAGCTACAGTTTTCTGTATTCCTAGCTACAAATAAACATAGCAAAACAATGCCATTTTCATTAGTATAAGCTATGACACTTAATAGAGCAGTTGTCCCAAATTTATTATAAACAATGGCTCTGTTTAGTATGCACAACCTCTGCAACATAGAAGGGGTAGTATTTCCTGGGTGTCTGAAAATTAGTAGCTGTTATACACATGAGGGGTAAGAGCATGACAAACATAATGGCCAACATTTGTCACACACCTGGAAACATTGACTACTTGAAGTGGCGATGTACCAAGTGAAAGCCTAAGTAACTACAGATTCACAGTTGCCATCATCACAGGCAGCTTTCATCTCAAATAAAAAAACTACAGATTCCATTCCTCTTTAAGTAAAGAAACTATATTGATACGAAGTACCAAAATCGATTGCTCTGGACATGAAGCAGAAGCAATACTTGAAATCATAGACCAATTATTTTTCAAAATTGAGACACTCCTAAGTGCAAATAGGAAATCATAAATGGGAGACAAAATTAAATGGAATCCCCAATATGCTCATCAAACTCCAGATACCACATAGATTAATAGCTCTAACACATACATAAAAAATTACCCCATCTATATGTGGAAAAACAGCAAAAATAAGCAAATTCAAACATACCCATAAAAACCCAGATACTACATTTCAATCAAACATCAAGAACATAATATCCTAAAACCCAGAATCCTAAAAGATTTGCACAACCACTCCATTTGCCTAAAAGCCACACTCATCTGTCCAAACACAATAAAGTAATAAAATTAAGAAAGAAATAAAAATATCCATTACCAGCAACAACAGAGATATTCATGTGCTTGTACCGATCAACAAAGATATCAATAGTATCCTTAAAAGCCTTGTGATCCAAAAGCAGAGTTGTGATATCTTGAAACATAATCCCTTAAAAAAAAACACCAAAACAACATTAGCAAATGTGAGTGACAAAGAAGCTTAAAAAACAAAATAAACAAACCCCAGAATCCAAACCTTGTTTGGGAAAATGGGGAATAACTCTAATGGCTTCAGAGATTGCTTTAAGTCTTGGGTCTCCCTGTAATCCATTTTCACAGGCAAACATCTCTCTCTGCATCTCTCTCTAATGGGGTTTGTTTCAAGGGTTTCTCTCTATCTTGTGTGTGTGAGCACAGTGAGAGAGCTGTGACCTGTGAGTGTACTTGAAAAAATATATTTTGATGGCAAAACAGCAAAAGCACTACTCAAGAAGATCTAGTTGCTCAGTGCTAATGAATCTTTTATTTTCCAAGGGAGAAACTATTCCCTGTTTCTCAAACTCATAATATTATGTTGCTGTAGACAAATATATATTTGATATTTGATATTTGATATCTGATATGTGACATAAGACAACCCAAAAGGAGAAAGTGTTGGAGAGTGGACATATGGCGCTTTTAGGAAATATTGAAGGGTTGTCTGAATTGCAACTTTTTTGAGCCATATGACTTTTGGAACTAGACTCAATGATGTTGCTTTTTGTACAAACTTCGCATGTGAAATTTACGTGCCCAACTGTTCTTATAGTTTCATGTGTAGTTGCCCAAGTTACGTAGCCATGTGTAAATGTCCTTGTAGTTTTAAGAAACACTTTATGGGGATTTTATCCCTGCTACTTCACACATTTTGTATCAAATTCCTAGATCAGACATCAATGGCCTTCCAGTACGTACAACATGGGGACTCTGATAAATGAAATATCAATTAATTGTGGTCTTTAGTTTCAAAAGTTGATATCTACATGCAAAGGTGTTTAGTTGTTAACCAGGTATGCACTAGATAATAGCTTAGTGTAAAGCATATTGGCTGATGTCATTTTGAAACATTGGTGTATATACTATACATAAAACTTATTATTATAACCATATGTTTACTCAATAATAATAATAATGTTAAAGCATATTGTAATTAAATACGAATGTTCTTACATCATTCGAGTCACTCTCATTATTCTTAGTTGTAATTGTTGTCTTCGTTATGATTTCTGATAGCAAAATTGTTAAACAAGTTTTTTCCCAACATTTCAACTGATCTTTGAGGCAAAATTATTGAACTATTAGAATTGGAAGTTCCAACTATGAGGATTTTATATTTGACGTTGCACTACTTAACATTGCCCAATATGGGACCAAATATCTCAACACATACTAATACTTACAAGGAGTACCAAAATATCCGATTCATGTTTGTTTACATCTATACGTGGGCACATTTTTCACGAGGTGCGCGACACTCCCTCGCGCATGATAAGCACGTGATAATACAAAAAATACCAGCCGAAACCATGTCAAATCAACCTAAATTGAAAACACGACAAAATATCTAATAATCAGTGGGTCCCAAAAAGGAACGTGCTAAGAGCACTGTTCATGTGCATGCGCGTGTACTGTAAAACATGATAACCTTATTATTAGACGTTGATTGGTCCTTATTAGATCTCTCTAAGATCTCAATCTTCGTACAAAGTTAATATCAACGGTTAAGATCAACTGATTAAATTTGAAATTTTTGATCTAAACCGTTGTAGTCCTACCAGCTGACGTAAGCTTATATCATGTTCTGATCTCTGTATGTTTTGATACGATCCACTTTGACCTTTTAAACAGTTGGGCCCACATCGATTTTGATTGTAAGAATCAAATCGTTTGAGATTGGATTTTGTTTGGACCACTTTTAATGGTCCTAGTCGGATCCGATCCAAACAAGGCTATTTGGGTACTTAATTTTTTCTATGGTGCAGTCGAGCTGAGTTTAGTAAACAGAAATCTGGTAATTTGAGTGTGGTATTTTACTAATGTTATTGATGCCACTTGCTATGTTATTAAAAAAAGTCCCGTAAACTATGGTGATCCAGGTTCATAATTAATCACCATTTGCCTGACTAATTTATGTGGTACCTGAGTCTGTCAACATCACATGTTGAATAAATCAGGATAAATCCTGGCGAGTGGAGGTGAAACTAATACATAACTTCTGCTTCTTGAGGCATGGTCCTAAATTGCTACAACAACCACGACTGGTCCAAATTATTTCCATTGAGGGTCCTAAATTTCTTTGAAAATCCGAGTTTAACATTTGGTTTTAGGATGAGGTTCACAAATGAGAGTATTGTGAACAAGTTACAAGAATGATGATATGCACACAAGAATTAATTTGTGGGGGGAATCCAACGCAAGTGAGAGCAGACTGACATGATCAAATGACAGTTGATGAGATGACAGAGAATTCAAAGCTCGACTGACATACATTGCTTTATACGTTTGGGATGTGCTTGGAATCAAATTTGGAGAAATGCAAATATTTTGCCCATGCTTGTTATTAAAGCCCAACTCAATAGCTGACTCAGTTCCCCGATAACACTTGCAACTCATATGCCCCATATTTCGGCCTAGCCCACATCCAAACGCTAGCTAGGTTTGCTTCCCTTATACGTTTAGCGAGCTTGTTTCTTAGTCCAAGTCCAAACACAAACACTAATGATAGGAAAGGCCTTTTCTCTTTACCTTGGAAAATTTGTGCCATTTTGTGTGAAAAAGGGTAAGGTTTATTTTAATTTTTTCGTCGTTTGCTCGTAATTTTACACCACAAACTTATAACTCCTTTATAAACTTGCCTCTTAAATATTGTATAACTTAAGATTTAAGTTAAGATCATCCTACCATACAGTTTGCATCAACCATGTATTTCACATCTGACATTTCAAATTACCATCATTTCTTATAAAACCATTGATCTGTTACTTAACTATGCTATTAATCCAAAACTATGTTTTCTCAAGTAGTGATTGCAAGGTTCTTGCTGGAGTTTAATCCGTTTAGAAGGATCATGACTGAATTAGCGGTCTTTTGTCATGGGCATTACATTTACATATGATATTCTCCATGCTTTGTTACTATTGAAGCTCTACATGATTTACAATTATTTAGAGGATGATGATGTCACCTTAGTCTTATCTATGATAAATTTTCATATTGCATGAGAAAATACAACCTTCAAATTCATGTGACCATTTGTATATATTTTCCATTTATGAATTCAGATCAAATGTGAAACCAATAGAGGAATACATCTATTTCTTCCTCCTCTCTCCGTCTCCCTATCTTCAATGGGTTTCAAAGAATTGGCTCAAAGATTGACACATTTCTATATTTGAGCATATCTTTTGCTGGGTAAGAAAGTAAAGTCTAATGATCATGTCTATTGGTAAAATAAGCCCATGAGAAAGAAAAGCATATGCTCATTATCTCTAGCATAATAGCACAAACCCATAAAAATACTAACTTTAGATCCACGTCCAATTGTTTGTGATGCCCGATTCTGTAATCACCATGGCAACTTGTTTACTTTTCCAACCACGAACACAAACCTTAGTGATCGGAGTAGGGAAAGATGAACGTTTTTTTTTTCTACTCTAAATACAAAACATATATAACTATGTTATTAAAACAATATCAGGTTTAGAGATCGTAAGGAAAAGTTTCTCCTGCTCTCCTGCTCTCCCCTCCCTCTCCTCTCTCCTTTTTTGCTTTTCTCTCTTTTTTCTCCTTTGTTTTCTCCTCCCTCCATCACGGGTCCCTCCCTCTCTCTCCAAATCCTTAACCCACACCATACTCTTCTCTCCTTGCTGCCCTTCTTCCTCACTATTTTCATACCTGTCTTCCAACAATCCAGCAGGTCGTGAAATGCCCTCTCAGCATGGAGACAACGACATTGTCGATCTAATGCAACTATGCGCCACCCACGACCCTAACCCTGTTGTCTCGCTTGATCCTTCCCGATGGGCGAATCTTCAAAAAAAGTGGCAGTTTGCCGTGGCTTTCCGATCGATATCGAACAACTTCAAAGAACATGTAGTTTGTGAAGGAGTTAAGAGGGAGTGGGCGAAACTTATCCAGTCTATTCCACCCATCTCTTATGAGAAAGACTCGCAAGTTTTCACGGTGAACTTTAGCAACCGGCATGACTTTCAAAGAACATGTAGTTTGTGAAGGAGTTAAGAGGGAGTGGGCGCAACTTATCCAGTCTATTCCACCCATCTCTTATGAGAAAGACTCGCAAGTTTTCACGGGGAACTTTAGCAACCGGCATGACTTTCAACCAATCCTCTCAGAGCCCCCGGCGAACGTATTTGGATTTTCCACGCTACAACAGCCTTATGACCCCCTCCTCCACCCGTCGGAGATGAACTTTGGCCGATATCTTTGTTGGGTGCAAGTTTCCGGCCTCCCGTGCTGCATGCACGATGCCGAAACGTTTAAGTTAATCGGCAATAAAATTGGAGAGCACATGAGAGACGACTTTTGGAAGCGAGAATCGGAACCGCTGCGCAACAGCTTCGTAAGAATTTTGGTAAACCTCTTCACATCCAAAACCCTTGTCAACTCTATTCCGGTTGAAAGACCGGGGAGTTATGGTACGGCTACCCTTTCCGTTAGATACGAGCGGCTCGAGGGTTTTTGCCCCTTTGTGGTCTAATATCTCATACGCTCGCAAGCTGTGATTCTTTTATCCGTCTTTGGCATGACCGTGCCCGGCTTTGCATTGAGGAACCGATTGAATTCCCGTTCGGTCATAGAATCCAAGTGAACTCGGCGAAGGCGAAGTATACGGCTGAACCACCATCTCTCCAGGCCCACCCGAACTCATCTAACGGGCCGAGGCAGTCGTCTACTAACAGCTCTTACTCCACTCATCCGGAAGGAGCACCAACTCAGAGAGAAGACCTCGGTAAAGGTAATGTTGGGCCCTTGCTGAAATCAACCTTACATCATCTCTCCCATTGGTCTAGGCAACAACACTTTCATCAAACCCATCATCCGATTTTTTCCCCTCCGGCCGGTCCTCCGTTCATCCCAAATTTTGGTAAGCGGCAGATGGCTTCGGATTCCTCTCCGGTGCAGCAATCCAACGCTCTCATCATCGCAGCTACTCTTTCCGGCGTGATGTCCCATCTCCAAACTAGGGTGTGCATGCAACGTACACAGTACACAAATAACGAGACCGTCAGAACGGGAAATTTCGGGAGAAACAATCTTGAATTTAATGCTTTTAGCATTTATGACCAACCTAAATTGAGCCCACCTTTCCTCTCAGTCGAAACTGCCACAAAAACTGGGAGAGAGCCGTTTGTACCATCAACACACATCAACCCTCATCGGGCCCCACCAATCAAATCATTTTGGATTGTTCCCCCAAATCAGGCAAGCCCACTCCTTAAAAACCTCAACAATAATCCTCTCACCATTCGTGGGCCTCAGCAGACATCACCACTTCAAGCCCGTCATTTAAACTTTGAGCCCACAAACCAGCAGAGCCAAAGCCCGCTCAACTCAGTCCAGCCCTCTCTCGCTCTAGAGGCCGAACCACCGAAACACAATTGTTCAACTTTGGACCTCATGCCAGCCCATCACCAAAGCCCAAGGACCGAGCCCACAGACAGTCTCTACAAACCCACACCATCAAAGCTGTACACCAACTCCTTCACTCTGACTCAACTTCTGTCTGACAGCTCTCAGACCGACTCAACTCCATTCCGCCCACCTGAACAACATCTCATCTCCCCGCTCATTGAGCTCTCCTCTGACGGTAGCTCCGGCTGGCTCATCCCAAACAGTTGTGATTTTTTCGATACTGACAATAGTCCCGAGAAACACTACAACAGGCGTAATCCGAGTATGAACACTACCAACTTCTCTCTTTCGCGCTTTGAGGTTGCAGCTGACTCAGCAGAACCGGAAGCATCTACTCGCAAGAGAAGCCGACCCACTCCCTCGAAGGACGCAGACTCGGAAGGACTAGCCCGACCGTCTAAGGTATGTATTTACTCGCATGTTTCACACACTCATATCTCTTTTGTTTCCATTATGCATGCAGTATGTTCTCTCTCCATTTTTCATATTGGTTGGTTCATCAAACGATGGCGCTCAAAACTTTTCACGGAGCACACGCATGCACGTAATAACACTGGGCACTCCAATCCCCGTTACCATAATAGTAGATACAGACCTTATGGACACACGACCTGCACACATCCACTTTGTCCGAACCCATCCACCTTGCTTTTTCACTTCAAACCCATAGGCTTCACCTCGACCACCTTTAATAGGGAGGTCATTAGCCGACTTACGAGAGCTGCCTTATGCGGTTTCCGTCGAACTGAACATCTGGTGATAAACGATCAGGTCACCTTTCCTAAAAGGAGATAACTCTTCTTGGAGGCTCTCGGTCTGCTTACCGCACCTCCTAACCCTGGAAGATCTCCGACAAAACTGGATAAGAGTCCTAGAACTCGATTTCTTGTTAAGCGAATCGCCGCTCTGAGGCACACTTGCTCACCTCTTAAGGGCCACCCTAGTGTCCCTCACAAGCTTACCCCCACTCACAGACTTCCATCAAAAGTGGGCCCGACACCGGCTCTCGGTTCTTAACTATTATCATGTCCTGGAACTGTTGGGGTATAAGCAAGGCGTCCAACCCTAGAGAACTTCGGACGCACAATACGAAATACCAGCCTGACATCATTTTCCTCTCCGAGACCAAAGCGGCGAACCAGGACTCCCTCCGGCACCTCTATAGTCTTGGTTTTCCTCTCTGTTTCTCCGTCTGCGCGACGTATAACCACGGAGGAGGGCTTTGGCTAGCCTGGCATGCCAACATCAGCCTCACTATTCTCTCATTCTCGTCGAGGGGGATAGACGCCCTCATCTCTTCCCCCATTCCCAACCAAACCCCTGGCAGTGATCCTACTCCCTGGCTTTGCTCTTTTACCTACGGCCCCCCCGAACACCAGAACAAGCTGAATTACTGAAGTGCTATTCAAGCCATGGCCCCAAATGTCAAGATTCCTTGGATCATTATTGACGACCTAAATAGCATTACAAACCAAGACGAAAAGTTTGGCAAAACCCCTTTTGACCTGACGGCTCCTAACCCTTTTGGCGACTTCTTTTTCAATTCCGGCATGATCGATCTCGGTTGCTCAGACGTTCCCTTTACCTGGTTGAACAAGAGGAAAGGACGGGAGCTCATTAAATAGCGCCTTGATAGAGCTATTGGTTCCACCAAGTGGAGTTCTTGCTTCCCTAATGCCACCCTGCACAACCTCCCCATTATCGGCTCAGATCACAGTCCTATCATCTTCAATACTGAGCCGAAGAGGCTTAACCTGCCCAAACAATTTCACTTTCTCTCAGCCTGGACTAAGCATCCTCGTTACCAGGAGATCATCACTCAAGCCTGGGCAAAAGATTAGCCTGGATCCAGACCGTTCCATTTTTGTAACAAGCTTCGCCACACAAAACGGGAGCTTTCTGCCTGGAACAAGGAAGAGTTTAATGCCAAACCTATCGCTATCCTCAACCTCCGGAACCAGATCGCCAATATCCAGAAAGAGCAACCTAATGATGTCAACACCGCGACTGAACAAAACCTCCAAAACCAACTTACCAACCTCCTGGACATTGAAGAGTCCATCTGGCGGGATAAATCGCGCGAAATGTGGCTTCGGGACGGCGATCGGAACACCAAATTTTTCCACCTCTCCACCCTCGGGCACAGACGGCTTAATACTATTAGAAAAATTAGGCGTCCTGATAGTACCTGGGGGCAGGGGAGGAAAGAGATAGGAGACACGCTTATCCAACACTTCAGCGACCTCTTCACCCCGTCTCACCCCCCCCCCCTCCCCATCAATATCGGCGACCTTAACATCATCGAACCTTCCATCACCGCCGATGACAATTTTATGCTCACCAGGGACCCCAACATGGAAGAGGTCAAGGAGACTCTCTTCTCCATGAACCCGAACAAATCCCCCGGCCCGGACAGATTTACCCCCTTTTATTTTATTAGAAGTCCTGGGACACGGTAAAACAGGACCTTCACCAAGCCACGATTTCTTTCTTCCAGACCGGGAACCTCCTCAGTGAATTCAACCATACCAACATCACCCTCATTCCTAAACAGAATCACCCTGAAAAATTGGAGCATTTTAGACCTATTAGCCTCTGCAACGTTAAGCTTAAAATCATCACCAAAATTATGGCATCTCGGCTCCATCCGCTCCTCAACAAGATTATTTCCCCCTCCCAGAATGCCTTTATCCCTGGCCGTCAAATCTTTGACAATATCATCATGCCCCAGGAAATCCTCAATAACATGAAGAAGAAGAAAGGCAAGCACAGCTGCATGGCTATCAAACTCAACCTTAGTAAAGCTTTCGACTGCGAGGAATGGGGTTTCCTCGATGACACGATGCGCGCCATGGGCTTCTGTGATACTTGGTGCAACTGGGTCTGCCAATGCGTTTCCATTACCGCGCTTTCTTTCAATTTGGACGGCACGCCTTACAGCTTCCTCAAGCCGGGAAGGGGCATTCGCCAGGGCGACCCCCTCCCCTCCCCTCTCTCTTTCTCATCTGCTCGAAAGTCCTTTCCAGAATTCTGCTCCAAAAGGAAAAGGATGGCTCTATCCACGGCATTAAGACTGTCAGAGGCAGCACCCCTATCTCCCATCTCTTTTTTGCGGATGACAGCTTCATTTTCTGTAACGCTACCCTGTCCAAGTAGACACCCTGAAGCAAGCCCTGGACACCTTCACGAAGGTTTCGGGCCAGGAAATTAATCTGGAAAAATCCTGCATCCTCTTCAGCAAGAATGGCCATCACCGCCACTATAAACTCATCCAACAGATTTTACACATCAAGCAGGATTCTTTCGGGGAAAATTACTTGGGGGCTCCCGTCTCTTTCGACCGAGCAAAAAGCCTCAATTTCCAGGAGATTATCACTCGGGTTTCCAGACGTGTTGAGGGCTGGAAAGCAAAATTTCTTTCCCAAGCCGGCCGTCTCACCCTTATTAAAGTTGTTAACTCAGCAATCCCGACCTTCCTCATGTCCGTTTTCCCCTTCCCTCGCAAAACTTGTAACCAGCTGGACTCCATGAACGCGAGATTCCTTTAGGGATCAAATCAAGATGGTAGACCTAAAGCCCACCTTGTGAAATGGAAGACTATCTGCCAGCCCATTAAGGCCGGGGGCCTTGGCATCCGCACAACGTTTAACCATAACCAAGCCCTGATGGCCAAGCTCTTCTGGCGAGTCATAAAGGAATCGGAAAAAGCATGGGCTCATAACTTGAAAGAAAAATATAGTCCCATAACCTCTGTTATGCTGGCCCTCCCCCAGTCGTCAGACTCCTGGATATGGAAAGGTATTCTGAAAGCTCGTAACAACATTTGGTCCAAGCTCTGCTGGCACATCGAGAACCGTGAGAGCGTGGACTTCTGGTCCGAGCCTTGGATCCCGGGTATCAGATTTGGCAGACCGGTTGGTTCTGTTTCTGCCGTCAAAGGCATCTCAATAGTTGCGAACCTCATCTGGCCCAATAGCAGAACCTGTAAGATTCACCTTATCCAGTCAATTTTTTACCTTGATATTCCTAACTTTATCACCCATATCCCTCTCAGCAAGCACTCTGCCAAAGACGTTCTTAGATGGACCAAAGAAAAGAATGGCATTCTTACGGTTTGGTCTGTTCATAACTTCGCTTCCCTATCCTCTACTGTTGAGCCCCACACTCTTCCTCAAACCCTCCCTCTCTCCACCGCCTGGGACAAAATTTGGAAACTCAATGCCCCTTTCCGTATTCAATTATTCTTATGGAAAATCTTGCATAATGGCATTCCTACAAAATTCAACTTATGGCATGGTAACGAAGACTGGGATACAAACTTCCCTCGTTGCGGCTTGGAAGAGGAAACTACCACACACGCTCTCTTTTACTGCCCCAAGAACCGTGACATCTGGTCTGACTCTGACCTCCTGATTGACTTTAGTAGCTGGAGCTACTCGGATTCTGTGCTCCTCACCCTCCAAAGATGCATTCAAAATCATGGTCAGCCCTCTAATCTTTCTTCTTTTTGCAGTATTTTTAGCACTATTTCATTCGCCATATGGACCAGCAGGAATTCTCTCGTCTTCGAGCAAAAAACAAAGATAGTGAGGGAAACTCTGCGGCACGCACATTATCTCTGTACCTTCCCCCAACCCACCCCAAAACCTCTTCGCACCATTAGGCAGACTCAGACTCAATACTAGGTCTAGGAGGGATGGCATACCATCAATGTCAATGTCTCCTGGATCACCCAGGATAAGCCAGGGGGGTCGGGTTTTACTATTAAAAATCACTTAAACTCTTTTTTATGTGCAGGTTTTGATCGGATCAGAGCCGCCGACCCAGAGGAGGCTGAGGCACTCGCAGCGCTTAAAGGGATGGAGGCGGTTAGACACCTAGGTTTGCAGAGGATCCTCCTTTTGTCTAACTGCCAGAGGATTGTTCGTGCCTTCAGAGAACAACCTGAGGATCTTTTATGGGGAGCTCTTACTATTGCCCCAGATCTGAAAGCCATGGCAGAGTGTTTTTTGGATTTTAGATTTGATCATATTAATCGTAGATGGAACTTTATTGCGCACCATTTAGCAGCTAGGGGAGTTGGTTCCCCTATTTCTTGTATATTTGAGGCCTATGAGTCCAATGCTTTTGTAAATGCTATCCCCCCTCCATCGTTTTCAGACGAGTAATATATCCTTCTCCTCTTTTGCTTAAAAAAAAACAATATCAAGTTATGCTTTTGTGTATCCCCAAAGGGAAGGAGTGCCCATGTGTATTTTGAAATGTGAGTCAATAATAGTTTGATGGCTTGATTTTGTTAGAATTGCGTCCAAGTCAAGCTGTTTAGCCATTGAAAAGAGTTAGTAGTAGTCATTTGATTTCTTTCTTACTCAGACAAACTTTGTACATGGATAACACTGTGATATCAAATGTGAGATATATTTTCTTGGGTACTAATCAAATGATCCAGGAGGATCTAGACATTCAACATCTTAAAAAGATGTCATGTCATTCGAACGAGCATTGGAGCCATTCGAACGAGTTTAAAGAAAGTCAATTAATTTTGTTTGTCTCATTTTCTAGGCTTAAATTGGCAAGTCATTCAAACAACATTTGGAGTCGTTCAAATGACTTGGGTTCCCAAAAGACCAATTTGATCTGCCTTATTTTCTAGACTTAAATTGTCATGTCGTTCGAACGATATTTGGAGTCGTTCGAACGTCTTGGGTTCTCAAAAAACCAATTATGTCTGCCTCGATTTTTAGGCTTAATTGAGCCAATCGTTCGAACGACCTATGGGTTCGTTCGAACGACTATCGCGATTCCTTCATAGTTTAATACGTTTAAGGGCATAATTATCCTATTTTGTAACTAAAAACTTGTAACCTTCAAAAATTGGCAAGGCTAGGCAAGATAAAGGGATTCAAGTTTTGTAATCTAGACTTAGGGTTTGAAAGAATAATTCAATTGGAATCAATCTATTGAGCAATTGAAGCTCTTATTGGGAAATTCTCTAGCCAAATTATTGTTCATCGTTTAATTTTTCGATTAGAAAGTTCTCTAATTCGATTGTGAATTTAAGTAGTATCAGATTTTTAAGTTATGATTCTCGGGGGTTGTGGTTTATGGTCTCTATACGTGACTGACTCAAGCAAACGAAGAAGATTCTTGTGAGTCCGCTGAAGATTTGCCGAAAACCTGACTCGAAGAAGAAGGCAAATTTAAATATGAGTAATTTTAAAGATCGACTCACGAAGCTCGAAACAAAAATTTATGACCTAGCTACAACTCTAGGGGAGTTGGTAGAGCAATTACGTCTCGCGAACCTCGCCAAAATATCCACTTCAGCGATGCGATAAGAGTGCAAGAAGAGGAAAAGAGTTGCAGAGGAGGGAAATGACGAGGGTAACGAGGAAAAAGAAAAGATTCTAGTGATGTCGAATTCGTCGATAAGGGGTCGATTATTGGGAAGTCCATGAATCATATGTATAATCTTTGTATCAATTTTAAAATTGAAATTCTAGAATATTCAACGGGTTAATCGATGCTAAGAAATTAAATAACTGGTTAAATAGGTCAGAGACCTACTTTTGAGTTTACGAATATTCAAATGTTCAGAAAATATGTTTTTCAACATTAAAATTCACAACTTATGCACTCACGTGGTAGAAGTCCTATAAAAAATGTCACGAGTAGAAAAATTGAGTTGGAAAGAGTTCAAGGTGTTGGTGAGGAAGCAGTTTTATCCTATTGGGTATGAGCAAGAAATATAATTCAAATGACATTATTTGTGCCAAAAGTATGGGCAATCCGTACAAGAGTTTACTACGGAGTTTCATAACCAAGCTTTGTTTTTGGAAATTGATGTGGACGAGTATGAAATGTTCATGAAGTATACGGAGGGTTTGTCAAAGTCTATTAGAAGGGAATGAAAGCTTTTTACGGTAGAGAATATCGAAGATGATATCGTGAAAGCAATTACTATTGAAGGCATGTACTTAAAAAGTGGCAAGAAAGACGACAAGAACAAGTCGGAGTACAAGTCTAGTTGGAAGAATGAACACAAGGGGGAGTCCAAAGGAGATGGGTCTTCATCTAATATGAATTATTGCAGTCATTGTAAGGTAAATGGGCATATTTCGAATAAATGTTAGAAACTTCACCCGGAGCTTAGGCCGAAGGTGGAGAGGAGCAAGAGAGCGAAACATGCACTAGCTGTAACGATTGTTGATCTTTCGAATTTAGATAAACCAAATCTTAAGCTTACTCTTATGTTTAAGCAAATAATGGATACCTAGGAGGCGATCCAGGAAAAACTTTTTCATGTCAGTATTCATGTGAAATAGAGCTTAGTAGAGGTCATCATTAATCCAGGTAGTCAGAAGAATTTGATCTCTGAGGCGGTGGTAAAGAAGATAGGTTTGGCTACTACAGCTCATCCTGAGCCGTATGGTTTGAGGTGGATTAAGAAAGACATGGAGTTAAAGATCACAAAGCAGTGTATATTTAAGCTTACGATCATTGAGTTGTTTATTGATGAGGTGATCACGTGTGAGGTGGTTTCTTTAGATATGTGTCAAGTCATCTTGGGTAGCCCTTATATATCTTTGGGACCGAGATGCGATTCATTTCCGTAGAGCTCGCACGTATTATCTTGTGAATGAGGAAAATGAGTTTCATATCAATGCTTGTAAGGAACATATCACCATAAATAATTTAGTAACGGTGACTCGGGTAAAGAGGTTGGTTAATGCGAACGGCAAATTTGTGTTGTTGTTGGTACGACCGGTTCAAGAGGGTCTGTCGGCTAAAGTGTTGTTTACCTTGACAATGTCTCCTAAGTAACAAACTGAAATGGTAAAGTTATAAGAGGAGTATAAAGACTTATTTCTTAGCATAGAAGGGATGCTGCACATGAGGGATGTAGAGCATGATAACACATTTGTGAATGGTGAGCCACTACCCAATATTGGGTTGTATCAGACTTCTATAACCGAGTCTGATGAGATCAAAAAACATGTACAAGAGCTCATCGAGCAAGGGGCTATTAATCCGAGTTGCTCACCTTGTGGTTCACCGGTGATATTAGTGCCAAAGAATGAGTCTTGGAGAATGTGTGTGGATTATCGAGCGAACAACAAGATTATTGTGAAGAATCGTCATCCGCTTCTACAGATTGATAAGTTTTTAGATGAGTTATCGATAAAAGGCTCAATTTTTACCAAACTAGATCTTAAGTCAGGTTTCCATCAAGTTAGAATATAAGAAGAGGATACATGGAAGACGGCTTTCAAGACCAAACAAGGTCTTTTCGAGTGGTTGGTGATGCCTTTTGGGTTATGTAATGCTCCAACAACATTTATGCAGTTGATGAATAAGGTACTTCATGCATTTATTGATAATTTTGTGATTGCTTATTTAGATGATATCTTGATTTAAATGCAAACATGGAAGGAATACCTCATGCATATACGCAAAGTGTTGGAAGCCTTGAGATCACAACAATTTTTTCTCAATGGGAAGAAGTATGAGTTTGGGAAGAAAAAGCTAGTGTAGTTGGGGTTCATTGTTGGTGGAGGTAAACTTAAGGTAGATCCAAAAAAGGTCTCGGTCATTACTAATTTGTCTGGACCCCGTAAAATGGCCGAAGTGCGAAGTTTTATAGGTTCTTGTTAATATTTACGAAACTTTATTCGTCATTTTTCAAAGATTGCAGCACCTTTACATTCCTTGACAAGGGCGCTGTGAAGTTTGTGTGGGAACATGGGCGAAGTCAAAGTTTTATACTAGGGGGTGTTGGGGGCAGAGTCCCCAAAAAATATTTTTAGGAGTTAAAGGGGTATTTTAATATTTTTGCTTTACATGGTAGAGAGAGAAAAAGAACTACAGGGAGAGAGGGAAAAGTTTGGATAAAATTTAGAGTTAAAAAACATTAGCTTGGGCTTGGAGGTATGCCAAACCCTTGGGCTTTTGTAACATTTTTTTCTTCTTCTTCCAATTACTAAATGAACTATTTTTTTCCATAAAATGTGGGGGTGTCGGGCACCCCCTAGACCCCCCCCCCCCAAATTTTCCCCTATGTGGGAAGATCACAATGAGAAGACCTTTCAGTTACTGAAGCGAAAGATTACAGATGCGCCAATGTTAGAGGTGCCAAATTTACAACGTCCTTTTGAGGTCGAAACATATACGTCAGACTATGCATTAGGGGCAATTTTATTGTTAGATGGGAAGTTGGTTACCTACCATTCTGAGATGTTTACGGGAGTTGTAAGAGCCTAATTTCGTATATCGAACTTAGTATCTCACACCAAAGATAATCAGAATGTTTAGCAAAAAATAATCAATCAGTGACACAAGAATTAGTGTGGAAACCACTGAATAGGTGAAAACCACGGCCTCTCTTGAGGATTTAGAAAGAAAGATATTATTGATTATTAGATATTATAAAGATCGCTCAGAGTAGTTCTGTGCAGAGTTTTTATCCGTCTGTATCTGTAGTTCTCTGGCCTTATTTATAGGTCTTATAATATGATCGTTTGATGACCATTATTATTCTTAATGATGGACGTTACAATATAGATTTGATGAGTCATTGAAATGATTGTTTAATGGTCTGATCCTTCTATTTTGTAACAGCTTCATTAATGACAAAGTGTTTGTTGACTCGAGCTGTTGATGTGGAGGTTGAGAATAATAAGTAAAACTCTGTAATTGTTCCATACTGTGCCATGTAATTGTATGTTGATGAGGTCGAGTAAACGTATGATGGTCGAAGATAATGCTTGAGTTCAAGATCCGGAATAGTCTACTACAATCGCTCCCTCTCAGCCAAGAGCACGAGAAGCATCATGGGCGAGTGGTGTTGGTTGAAAAGCATCATTAATATTATATTTAATACCCGGGGAGCATTTCTAATGTTTCTTTATGAATATTTGTTGTGGCTGTGGGGTTCCCTAGAACCAATGGCTCTGGTCAAGATTGTTGAATGAGAATTCCTTCTGACCTTAGAAATTTAGAACGTCGTCTTTAATGGTAATTGCAGTATAAATATTACTATGGCTGGCTGTTGTAGTTGTTATTCGCAAAGTACTTCTTTGACTCCATAGCTTCTGTAACTTTTCTTCTCTGTATCTGTATTGTTAAGATGATGGTGACCATTAGACGGCAGTCTCGCGAGGCTAGGGTTTTTGCTAAACTGCAATAGCTGTAGTTCCGGTACTTTGGGACCTTGTCTCTGGATCTTTCCACCCCTATTCCAGTGTATCCTACCTACCATGGTATGACGTATGAAGAGGTGAAGGAGGCTTATGATGATAACTACCAAATGGTGTGCTTTCACTATATGGTGACATCGGAGGAGGGGTAAAGGAATGGTCTGCGTCTTATGGCGGATGAGACTGTAACAACTGTGGATGAAGCGGCTGGTGTACGTTTGAGGAAATCTCGTCGATACCCTGTTGGTGAGTAGATTCTATAAGAAAAAGAATCCTTTTTCTTTCTCTGCCACGCGGGGGTGGTGGGTTATAGAGGAAGAAGGAAGACAGAGAGTGGAAGCATGCTTCTATTTTTCATCTTTAGGCTCTGTTATAGCCACCTTTTTTTTTTTCGGAGAAGAGTTTCAGTCTGTAATGTAATCTATAAATCAGTTTGTAAGAAAGTCTTGAGAGTCTGTAAGAAATATTCGAGCTATTTTTTTTATTGTTATCAATTTTGTTTTGAAATTTAAACTCAAAATCAAATGTTTAGCATGCTTGTGAAATGCCATATTTGATAAAGCAAACTGTGAAATGAGAATGGCAACTCAAACTGTTTATAGGATTTGTGATCTGTCAAACTATAATTACGTACGATAGTATTATGCGAACTCATTGTAGAATTTTTGATCTACCATTTTGGACTTGTGTAATAGTATTTGGCACACATTCACAATATGTGTACTTCTGTGGACTAGGTGGTTGTTAGAGTTTCAACAAACTGTACCCTTTTGTAAGAGTCAGAGTATGTTGCTGGCATGTTATAAGTGTCTTTTGCTGGTGATAGTGGATATTGATTTCGTACTTTGAGATCTTGGTGAATTGACAATCCTTTGGGGAAATTATTTTGAACTGCTTGGAAAATTCCTTGATGTAGTTGGGTAAAGGATATTTGTCTGTAGGTGCTTGGTTGTAACTGCTTAATGATGGATTTGGCTAGTCGGTGCAAGCTCTATCCGTTCGGATGCGTCATCTGTGCACAATATGAAATAAGATCCTCCTAGGATTTGTACTTGTTAGAATGGAAAGTAATAGTAGTCAAAATATTCCCAAAATTCTGCTGATATACTTATTTCTGAAGAAAAAAAATCTGTTGAATATATCTTCCCTCAAAATTTGATTAATATGCGATTCTGATGTTGTACAAAAAGATCTCCATGTTGGTTATATAAGATCTTAATCCTTTGGTACTGTGCATTGTATTCTTCTGTAGTAAAAGCTTATTTTTGGTTGATTGGAAGTTATCATGGTGAGGACACGTTCTCAGCGTGACCGTCATACAGCGGAATGGAGGTTATATATCAAGGTAGCCAAACTTTGTAAACGGTACTTTTGTCTGTTACCGTATAAAGCTGTGTTACCAGAGTGGCCATTGCAGTTGGACGGTTTGGATGACGAAGGTATTCGTGCAGAATACGATCGTTATTTATGGTGTGATGTGTTTCATGAGTTACTTCTAGATGTAACCCTGCGAGAATAAGCTTTCGAAAGATTACATTGGATAAGCTGGCTAAAGAGGATGAGAGGGCAGCAGGAGGGGAGATAATTTCATATGGTGAATTGAATCATCCGAGCTGCTTTAAATATAACTATATGTGATTGTGAGCTCGAACTTTGATAACTTGAAATGAATAAGTAATATGTTTGCAGTGTTCTATTTTTTGTTATTTGTTGAATGTAGAATAATGCAAATTGAATTTGTGAACTGAAAAGTAGGATCAATGTGTTAGTTGAATTGCTTATGTGGCAGATACTATAGATTACAACTAGCTTATTCTAACAGTTGTACAGATAATTTAAAATTTTGAATATTTGCTATTTATAGGAATGACGTATGGTATGGTACGATCTTGATTGAGTATAAAAGCAAGGTGATGGATCGTGTAGATTGTTTGGGGAAAGGGGGATAAAATTGTTTAATGGCTGAAGGCAGAGATAGACGTACTAACAATAAACATTATCACAAAAGTCATAATGATGTTGTGAGGCAAAAAGACGTGCCTGCAAAGGCAGTAAGGGTGACCGACATATGCCTGCGAAGGCAGTATAAAAATTTGTCTCTCTCTCTCTCTCCCTTTTAAATTATCTACAGTTATAGAGAAATTTTTTTTGTGTAACCGACGTTTTTAGAGAGAGAAAATGCTTGAGTTCTGAGTGTAATCCCCTTGTGAAGGCTTCATTTGGTGAAAGAAATTTATTGGAGAAACAACAGAATCAGTCAATCTCTGTGAAAGGTATAGGCAAAGTAGAAGATTGTGGGTCTTCTAGTACATGTTAGTAAACTTTGTTCCTCTATTTTGATTGTATTGAATGGTACTCTGTGTATGTGTTGGTTTGTTAATCGCCTTTATATATGATTGATTGAGGATGTTGAATTTGGGAATATAGGGGCTAAAAAACGATTGTTTGCCTGTATTAGTGGATATTTTCAAAAGTTTTGGGTATGGTAACAAACGCCTAGAGAGAGAAAACTATTTTGGAAGATGAAGCGGGAAAGTTAAAATTGATTTTCTATCCTTTTAAAAAGTTTTAAAAATAAATGTATTGGCTGGGTAAAAAGTATAAGTGGGGTTTGTCTCTATCTCTATAATTTTCTCTACTATGTGTGTAGTATACGTGGGGGTAAAAAGTATAAGTGCTAAATTATAGAGATAGAGAAAATAATTTAAGATTATTTGTACCTGTAGGTACAGTATGCGTTCAAAAAACCTAAAGTCCAGTAGTAAATTTGTAGTGTCATCCAGTTCAGAGGAAACATCATCGTCGGGTAGAGATGACGATTGTGGAGGCATGGAGGAGACTGTAGATAGGAGGGAAGTCACAGTGGTTATAGGGACTAAAAGGCCCAGTGAAGAGAGTAATCAAGTAGAGGAAGATGATACAGGGGCGAAGAATGAGACATTTTTCGTATATCCAGAGGGAGTAGATATAGGGAAAGAATATATGAAATTTAAAAAGAAATTAGCAGGAAAGTGGGGAAATTATGTAATGGAGCAAGGTTTATAGTTTAGGACCTTTATACCAGGGAAAAGGGAAAATGTACATTACCAAGTTCTTAGACTAGATTTGTAAAAGTCGGAGAAAGGACTTGAGGAAGATGTAGGCGTACTATAATGGGTCGGGTATTGTAGACCCGAATAATAGGTTTCTGTGTTATCTCAACCAGGTCGTATACGGTCTTAGGATTTCGTTGACCTATTTTTAGAAAAGGGTTATGAATGCATTGCAGTGCTGCCCTGTATAATTAAATGGGAATGTTTTTGAGATGATGAGGGTATATGTGGCGTTGAATGAGATGGGGAGAGATAATGGGACAGCAAAGCAGTTCGTAGCAGCTAACGTACTAAAATTTTATAGAATAAAGTATGTCAATAGTCATAATAGCGGTTACCTATTTAGTAACTCATCTAGGCCAATTTTTTTTTACTTCGAATCTGATGGTAGGCCATGGAACGGCCACCTTGTATGGGTAAGGGGAAATTATATGCAGGTCCCAGATGAACCAACGCTTGACCTGGACCATAAATATTTTAATCCGAGTTAGTAACGCCTGCTAACTTGACCAAATATCAGTTTATCTTCAAGCTGCTAATCATTTCCTTGATTTGGCTTGTCAAGTCCTGATCCCAAATTTTTCCATGATAATACGAGCTTGTTTGATTGCGTATCACTTGAACAGGTCGAGTTAAAGCAAGTGCTCGGAGAGTTGAGTATCTGTAGGGATAAGATAGTGAACTCCAGAAACGAGCTCACGAAAATTGAGCTATGGCTAAGAAGGGTGTAAAAAAGACCCTTCTCCCTCTAGGGGATTTGATTGGTATCCCTCCGCTTCCGCCTCTGCCAGGGAGTTTGAGTGGGGCGTGAAAGATTCAGAGGCCGAAAAAGACACTGAAAGAATCTTCTTATTCTACTGTGGGGTAGGCCTAAAGGGAAAGAGGGTGACAAGCTGGTTGTTTCGGGTGTAGTGGAGCAGCAGCTGGTGAATAAGGTCGCTCCTTTAGATGCAAAAAAGAGGTCTCTCAAAAGGAAATAACATGAGATCAAAGGTAGTGATCAAACTCAGGCTAAGGCTGTAGCTAAGCTGAGGGACATAGAACAAATGTGTTTTAAGATGGCAGGGACTGAGCCAAAGCAGCTCGAAGGAATGTTTCAAGAGAAAATAGTGAATGTACGTACTAAATGTCACGACCCTACTCTACAAGCACCGATATTGTTCTCACTTAACCACTGTGGATCTCCTGCAGTGTGAGATTTTTCTTCCTGAGAAAAGGCCTCGGTGACATGTAGAGTAAAATCTTAACTTAAAGACCATATACCTGGCAAGATCTTAAACAATGTGGGACTAAACCATTGGTACTACCATCACCGCTAATGGGCTAGGTGTCTTTCCAATACCCACTCAGCCAGGGTGTTACAGTCCCCCACCTTTTAGATCGAGCCGTCCTCGGCTCTGAATACCATTTTGTCACGACCCCACTCTATGAGCACCGATATTATTTTCAGTTAACCACTGCAGATCTCCTGCAGTGTGAGATTTTTCTTCCTATGAAAAAGCCTCGGTGGCATGTAGAGTAAAATCTTAACTTAAGAACCATACATCTGGTAGGATCTTAAGCAATGTGGGACTAAACCATTGTTATTACCATCATCGCTAATGGGCAAGGCGCCTTTCCAATACCCGCTCAGCCAGGGTGTTGTACTAATATTCTCTATTTGCTGTATTGTGGTTGATGTATGTATTAATTGTTGATCTCGTGTATTGTATTGGCAGCTCTTGATATTGGTAAAAGGGGCTACAAATTTTACTGAAATGAGAAACCAGGAGTATTTGGAGCTTACTCAGAGGTTCAATACTTAAACAATTCAGATGAAGGAGCTCGAGGAGGAGCTCAAGAAAGAGAAAGTGAACAAGGTAGAAGAGGTGAAGGCTACTGAAGAGTGATATGCAGAATTGTCTGAGCACGAGGAGACCCTGGTAAAAGCTTTTGTAGAGGTGAGGGTTAGCATAAATAATATGATCCAATCCTACCATCATTTTGGGTTAAGCGAGACCGGTATCAATCTGGGCCTAGCAAGTAGGTTCCAGGAGATAGCTTTTGCTTCAGATGCAGAAGACGAACTGGTTGAAAATGTTGCTGCTCCAGTCAATGTAACCCTCCCTCCAACTGAGCAAGTTCCAGCTGCTGGCACTGAAGTTGAGCCTCCGTCTAAGGTAGAGATTGGCAATAATACTTAATACCATTCTGTGGTATTCTATTTCAAACTATTTCGTTATGTTCTGACTTTGATGAGACTATTTTCTGTGTGATTTGAAACTGTGAAGTTTGATAGTCATAAGTTTATTGTGCCTTGCTTGAATGTTTGTTTGATAATAAAAAATTTGTAACCTGTGTAGGAGATAGAGCGGTTGAGAAAAACTGTTACCACCCTAGAGAGGTCGTTAAGTAGAACGAGGGATTCTATAACTCGTACTCAACATGTTTTAAATAAAACCGAGTATGAGATAAGGCAGTTTAAATATAATTCAGAAAAAATTTCTAACAAATTATATGATCTACAGTGCAGATACACAGAAATAAAAATAGAAAGGGATGAGGTTTGAAGAAAAGAGGAGGAGAGAGGGGTTTAAGTACAAAAATCTAAAGACTTGATTTGTTTTACTGACTCGAGTGATAAAGCCAAGTGTCAAAAGCTTTTGGTAACTCTGACATTGTATTTTGAGGCCGAAGTAGATAGTGAGCAGGGTTTAAAAGAGGCTTATGTAGAGCTCTTAAAAGAAAGGGGCTTAGTACCCGACCCAACTCGAGTTATGTTTTTAGCTTAAGAGGTAGGTAATCATTATAGCGTAAAAGGCCAAAAAATGCCTAACTTAAGCTGGTGTGCCTGCCATATGGGGTGACGTAGGTCCCTTACCTGATGTTCTTGGCTATATGTAGGATCGAAGAACAATGAGGATTTTTTTTTCAAAATAAGGAAAGAGCAGATAGCGGTACAAGGAAAGTTAAAGGGTAAGTTAAATGAGTTACAAAACGTACTGAAGCAAAGTATGAAGTAAAATACCTCGCTGGCAAATCAACTGACAAAAGAAATAACTGTTAGAAAGAAGGTAGAAGGAGAATTGAAAGAGTTGGGTATATTGTAGAAGGATACGTGTAGGCATCTTCATAGTTCGAATATGATGTTGAAGGAGCATTTGTATCCATCGCAATCAAAGGTCGTAGCTCAAATGGATTATGAATATCATAAAGAGAGCGTGATTGAGTTTTATAGAGGGGAGTTGGAAATGGTAGAGAACAAATTTAGGAAGTATATATAGATTGTGGGAAAGACTTTGATGTAGATAATAAAAAGGCTAAAAATATGTGGTTTACGAAGGATGAAGAAAAAGGTGTTAAAAAACCAGCTCCTAGACCAGCACAAAATTTGTCAGAAGAGGACGAGGAGGAGGTTAAGAGTCTGATACCTTGATCACAGTGAAAACAATGCCAGCAGGAAGTGGTAATCTTTGTAATACCTTTGGATATGCAGGTAGATAGGTTAAGGAGATCAGGAAATAGGGGTCAGTCCTCTCGGAGCTCGAGGGAGCGAAAGTAGACTAGCTAGCTGGTCAAAAACTTTGCATATGCATTGGATATCTGCATACTATTTTGATGATAAATAAAATATGTTCTATTTGTGAGAGATATGAATAGTAATGTATATCGACTGTACACAAGTATTTTACTGTCGTAAGATCGATCATATGTAACTGTTGTGAATGAAATTATGAGCTATGATATGTAAACTATTTTGATGTATGACCTGTTATCTATGTGAAAGTAAACTGGTTATGGAGGTTAAAATAGATGAGGTTCAAAGTTAGTGCAAAATGCTGCGTGTTTTGAACAAAAAATTGGACGCTGATTTGAGCTATCATCGTGAAGCACTAAAAAATGTTGCTGAGTTAAATGTAAAAATGGAGGTGAGGGTGATTAAAGAATAAGGTACAGTAGGTCGTTTGATCGAACAATTGGAAAGAAAGGAGGATGAACTAGCCAGTGTGCAAGAAAAATAAGGGGAATTAAATGAAGTTATGAAGAAAAAGAATTTGGACATTGAAAAAGCTCAATGTCGTATAAGTGATATCTCGGAATGACTAACCACATAAGAGGTAGAATTAGTATCTGCGCGAACTGCTGTGAATAATGCAGATGAGCGAGCCAGTAAGTTTGAAGGAATGTGGAATGTTACAAAAAATAAAGAAAAGGAGTTAGAGGAAGTTAACAACAAACAGACTGAGTTAGCAAAAAAGTATTGGGTTAAAAATAGGGTACTTAGAGGACACAAATCAAGTGTTGGAGTTAAATGTAATAGAGTATCAAACAACATTTAGGGAGCTGACTAGCTAGAATAACAAATTGGTGGCGAATCTTGTGACAGCTTAACGAAATCTTAACATAGAGGTTGACCAGAGGGACCATAATCAGTTCATTATGGAGGAATCATTGGCTATGTTGGGAAAAATGGATAAATTTATGACGGTGATGGAAGCACAAAATAAAACTTATGTAGAGGAAAAGTTGGCGATGGGGAATCGCTGTAAAAATTTGGAAGTTATGCTAAATAAGGTGAAGGGAAAAATTGCGGAGCTCGTCGTACCTGACAAGGTTAAGCTCAAGGAAAGTTACGTGCATAACAGAGAAATGGCGGCAGTGCTTACCTTTTTTATGTCCGAGCTCAAGAGACTGGAAAAAGAAAGAGACACGATTCATGACAGCATGATCGCAAATGGTGTGAAGTGTGACATACAGCTAGTGCAGACTGAATATCTAGACCATGTTATGTTAAAAATCGATACTCTTACTAAGATTAGGCTTGATGAAGGAAGACAAATTGTTGCTGCGAGGGTATCAGAACTGATGCGTATCTACGACTTTTGAAATATGGGGAAAGTTTGCGTGGCGATGCGCTGACTGAACTTAGTGATTGAGGAGGCGTTGGTATTAATATTAAAAGGAATTACTTGTACTACATCACCTGAAATATAGTAGATAGAGTGTAAAGGTAATGTGGTTTTGTAGTCTGATAGTAGAATTAGTGATCTGTATCTATTTGTATTGACCTTTGATGACCAATTGTGTTTTTGACGTGTGTAATCTGTTAACCGAATTGGGTTACCAATAACCGACCTGCAATATAATAGAAAATTGACCGGTAATGTATTAAAAATTGAATTGGATGAACCAATAACTGATCTGTAGTATTGTAGAAGATCGAATTGCGTTAAACAGTAACCGACCTGTTATGTATTAGAAGATCGAATTGGACGAACCAATAACCGATCTGTAATATAGTAGAAGATTGAATTGCGTTAAGCAGTAACCGATCTGTTATGTATTAGAAGATCGAATTGGACGAACCAATAACTGATTTGTAATATGATAGTAGAATTGGGGTTATCCTATTGGTTATCTATGATATAGTAGATGTGCTATGTATATATGAGATAGTTGAATAGTACTTGTATGAGATAGTAGAAATGTACTATAATGTAGGTCGGTCAAACATAAGTATTTATTGATATAAGAACGACGTACACAAATGTAAGAAATACTAGAAGAGTACAATGATGTAGGCCGGTCGAACACAAGTATTTCATTAATGTAAGAACGACGTACAAAATGTAAGAGATAGTATAATGTAAACTGCAATGGGTTATTATCTGCGATATAATTTTAACCTCTTCATGTTTCAAGGATTGGGTACTCGATCTCCATCTGATATAATGAGGTCGTAAGAGCCAAGGCCATTTTTGCCAATTATAATAAAAGGTCCTTCCCAATTTTTTGCGAGTTTCCCAGCATTTAGCTCTTTTCTATGTTTGGAGACTTCTCATAGGATGAGATCTTTAATATCAAATTCTCTATGACAAACGCGCATGTTGCATGACTTTGCCAAAACCTGATGGTACCTTCCCAAGTTCATGATTGCTTTGTCTCTAATTTTATTGATCCAATTCATGTTATACGCCAACTGGAACTCGTTATCTTCATCGGTCATGGTATGATAACGTAATGGGTGATGATACTGAGTGGGGATGATTACTTCGGTACCGTAAGCTAACATGAACGGTGTGCATCTAATCAACACTCGAGGTATTATTCGGTATGCGAATAACATGTGTGGTAACTTTTGTACCCAATTACCTTTCTTCTATGTCAATTGCTTTTTTATTCTGTCGACTATAGTACGATTGGTGATTACGGCCTGGCCATTTCCTTGTGGTTAATATAGATTTAAAGTAGAGTAGATAATGTTATGCTGGTTGAGGAAGTCGACAACCTTGGAACCAATGAACTGTGGTCCATTATATATTTTGATGAGGTGGGGTCCATTATAAATTCTGTGTGTACTATCGGATGGTGTTGTTGTGGACTTTAGGCTTTAGGTTTTCTGGACAACTGAGTATAAGTTTTAATTTCTTGATGTCATATCTATTTTTCTTTAGATATATGCATCCTATGGAAGATCATGTATTTGATATTTTTTTCTTCTGTGTGTGTATTGGTCATCATCAGAAGATCATGTCTCACATGAAGATTTAGCAAGACCAATATGGACGGTGTTGAGAGTAGTGAAAATGATCAAATGGCTTATTGGGAGACCTTCTTTCCTCACATAAATTAAAGAAGCTAGTGTACATTGACACATAACTAAGGATGACATGGTATGTTTACTTATTATGATTGCAAATAGGGAACTCGATGTCAAGGACCGGACATTCCTTATAGTACCGCACTAGTAAGCCAAGTTTCACCAAATCAGTTCCATTGCCTCTAAAGTTCCTTGCAACTAATAAATGTGAACCTTTTTGAGCTGAGAAAAACTTTAAGCTCTTCGCTTGCTTTTGAAGTAGAAGAAACACCTTCAGTGTTTGTCAAAGATATAACTAAGGCAAGTGGTTTGTCTTTCTTGTTAGTAAATTTATTTTCATCCTGATATAACTTAAGGAGTCCTATCTTTTGATTCTTACAGTTTTGTTGTATGCAGTGATGGATAACTTCAAAGCTCCATTTAAAGGGATCACAAAAGATGTGAACGGAAGAAAAACATTAGGGATGACAATTTTCCCCGCCCCACCCCGAACGGGGAAAATTTGGCATGAGCTAATAGGATATGGGGGTGGGGATGGTATAAGCTGCCTAAAATCCGTCAGGGATCGGGGTGGATTTGGGACTATTTACATAAAATCTGTTATCTGCCCCGCATCCGCCCCATTAAATATCAACCTTATACTTTTACCATTATACCCCTTAATCTAAGTTAGATTATTAGATAATAGAAACCCTATCGATAATAACAAGCTCATAAGCTCTTAAATCCTCTTCTCTCTCTATATCTCTTCCCCTGTGGAATCAATTGAGGAATCAATTGTTTAAGTTTGCAGTAGTAAGCTCTTCTTCTTTGTATCTCTATATCTCATAATTGTTTGAATTTAATAACATCAATTTGTTTGACAATGAGGAATCAAATAAAATCGAGGACTCAAGGAATCGAGGAATCAAGGAAAATCAGAATCGAGGAATTGGGGGAAAATCATAATCGATCAACACTCTAATTGGATTTTTACTTTGCATTCTCTGATCAAGGAATTCTCAATTCAAGGTCTGTTGGATTTTTACTTGCATCTCCGATCTCTCTTTCTCTTTGATTATACTTTGATCTCTTATCTGTTAGATTTTTACTTTGATTATACTTTGATCTCTTAAACTTTGATTATACTTTGCATTTGTTGCATCTGTGGGATTTATACTTTGCAGTCTCTGTTGGATTTCTTGGATTATAGTTTGCAGTCCTGGTTAGATTTTTTAGATTTCTTGGATTATAGTTTGCCTCTATTTGCATCTGTTGGATTTATACTTTGCAGTCTCTGTTGGATTTATACTATGGTTTATATTGCTTATTGAAGCTATTGGATTTTAGTTTTTAGTCTTATTGTGGTTTATACTTTGCAGTTACTCACAATTGTTCTTGCTTGTATTTTTTCTAGGTAAATATGTCAAGCAAAATTCCTCCAAGTAAAAGTAACCCTCTAGATCCCGTAAATAATGTTCAAACGCAGTCGAGAAATACTCTAATTGTTATTGCTGATGAGGAGCAACAACCGACAAAAAAGAGGAAGTTGAGATCAAGAGCTTGGGAACACTTCATAAAGAAGATTGTTTAGGGACAAGTGAAAGCTGTGTGTCATCATTGTAAGAAATTACTTGGAGGGGAAGCTAGGGGTAGTACAAGATATTTTCTTGGTCATATTGATTATTCATGTCTAGTTATTCGTCGAGGAAACACTTTGCAAACAGCGTTGAATATATCTCAGATGAGTAATGGAAGAGTTCAAGTTAATACTTGCATATTCGACCAAGAAAATACACGGGCGGCTCTCAGAAAAATGATAATTTTGCACGAGTACCCACTTTCAATGGTTGAGCACCATGGGTTTAAAGAGTATAGCAAGGCTCTCCAACCAATGTTTAAGGATGTTTCACAGAAAAATATTAAAAGTGACATCTTAAAAATATATGATCACGAAAGGGTTAAGACAATGACACTTTTGGAGAGGAATTGGAGTAAAATTGTAATTACTACCGATATGTGGTCTGCTAACTACCAAAAGAGGGGATTTATGGCCGTTACAACTCATTTTATTGACGACACTTGAAGTTTACAAAGTCGAATTATGAGGTACATTTTAAATAAAATCTTTCTTTTAGTTGTAGCTGATTTGAGATTATAGTATTTATTTTTAGTAATATATATTGCATTTTCTTTTTATGTTAGATTTATATATGTGTCGTGCCCTCATACATCGAAGATGATTGCTAATGCTCTTATGGACTGCTTATTGGGGTGGAACATTGTGAAAGATCCATTTCTGGAGTTTGTTTCATTTAGTGTCTAGAGTAGGCGTTAGCATTATCTCGTCGTTATCCGGCGTCAATGAATGCACGTGGAGCGACTACAGCTGGACTGACTATCTCTGAATAGGTAAGTGGATTTCTAAACTCTTTGTTCTAAAAAGTCAAGCCGCTATATTTTACAGAGTGAAAAAAAGGGATAAGAATGTTTATTTACAAAAAATAAAAGTTTTATTCGAATAACCTTTAATGTTGTTTGAATATGTTGCAATAGATATAATTGTATTCGAATAGAATTACTTCTGTTCGAATAACTTTCAACAGTTGCATTTATATTCGAATAGACTGCTTGTTGTTCGAATAACTTTTAACAGTTACTTCTCTGTTCGAATAGAATAACTATTGTTCGAATAATTTTCTACAGTTACTTCTCTGTTAACTGTTGTTTGAATAATCTTTACCAGATAGACTTATGTTCGAATAGATTGATTTCTATTCGAACAGAGACCGTATTTTCTATTTTACTATTTAAAGACATACTTGCCTTTTTTAAAGATTCACTTCTTGGAAAAAACCTATTTTGTTTTGGAGGCTTAATTTTTAAGAGTGAAGATATATTGATCTTTGAGAGATTCAAGAGAGAATCAAATCACTCAATCTTGAATCAATCAATCGATCAAGAAATCTTTGTCATGCATTGAAGAACTTGAGCGATTCAAGAATAGGGGCTTCAACGTGAGATTGGAGCGAGGCATTGTGAGAACGCAAAATTAATTGCAAGAAGATTCATTGGGAGAGAGATGACCATGGGAAGTGCTTATCGAGTTTGTAAGTGATTAAATTATTGTAATTCTTTTTTAATAGTGGATTGTTTAGCTGCCGAGTGGCTCGATAGCGACTTGTGGGTTTTTCTCCTGAAAAAAGTTTCCCACAGGGCTAAAAATCTTTGCTTTGCCTTTAATTTCCATTGCTTGCTTGGCAATAGATAATAATATAGACTTGAATTTGGTTAAGTTTTGATCATTAATTTAGAGGCTTTAGGATATTTTGATTTAGACCTAAAACGATCGAAATTGGTTAGTCTCAGGCATCTAGTAATTTTCAATTGGTATCAGAGCGGTCACGTTTCAAGGTTTAACAACCTAAACGTGGATCCCGGATAGTTCGCTTGAGAATAATGAGTTCCGAGAAGTTTTGAGGTCCTATAAATCGTCCTCCAGCCTTTGATGGCAAAGAATACCCATACTGGAAAGTCTGAATGATTGCATACTTATAATCGATCGGAGGTGGATTGTTGTTGAGGATGGATGGATACCCCCTACTATGATGCAAGGTCAACCAGGGAGTGCTATTGAGGTCCTTAAACCTAAGAATCAATGGTCAAAATAAGAAAATGATACTGTTGGGTATAATTCTAAAGGCCTCAATACGATCTTTACTGCTGTGAGTCAAAGTAAGTTTCGACATATCTCTGCATGTACCACTTCTAAAGATGCTTGGGAAAATCCTAGTTCGAACTCATGAAGGCGATAATACAGTAAAAGAAAGTAAGCTTCAAATGCTTACTTCGCAATTTGAGAATATCAAAATGAGTGAAAATGAACCTTTTGATGAGTTCTATGCGAGACTAAGTGATATTGTAAACAATAGTGCCACACTAGGAGCTCCTTATTATGATGTCCAAATTGTTCACAAAGTTCTAAGGTCTCTTCCTAAGAGCTTTAGATCCAGACGTGATGCTATCGAGGAATCCCAAGATCTTAAAAAAATGAAACCCGATACATTAGCTAGAAAATTGCGACCGTTTGAACTTGAGATGAGAATGGAAAACCCTGAGATGAATAAGAGTGTTTCTTTCAAGTCTTCATCTTACTCCTCTTCTTTCAAGGATTCCAAAGAGGTTGATTACTCATATATCTTAGATGATGATGAAGGTTCAAATATAGATTCATCAATTGCTCTTATAAGTCAACAATTTTAAAAAATCTTGAAGAAACGTCAGTTTCAAAAACAAGAACAAAAACAAGGGCAATCAATGAACTATATTTCACGACCTCATGATCGGGCCAAAACTTATAACCGACAGGCCAACATTGATACTGACCTCAGTCAAGTTGAATGTTATAAATGTCACAAGCTTGGTCATTATGCCCATAGCTGTCCCATGAAAAAAACTGGAACGAATCATAAAGCTATGAATATCAGGGTTACTTGGGATGACAGTGATGATGAACATGATAACAATGAGAGTCATCCCCAATTAGTTGATTTTGTAAATTATTGTGCATATTCTGCATTTCTTAATTGTGGCAATAATAACTTTAACATTTTTGAAATTGAAAATCCTGATGAAAATCAGTGTAATCAAAAACAAAATGAGTCTGAGGAGTTTGAGGACCCGCATCTTGAGGAATTGTATTCTCAGCCTTTCGCCAAGTGTATAAAACTTGGTAAACTTAACAAAGTCTTGAAAGACCAAGTTAATATACTTACTAGCGAACATCAAGAAAAAACTGAGAGTACTAGTCACGAGATAGAGGTTCTTGAGAATGAGAAACAAGGCCTTTATGACAAAGTTGTATTTTTAGAAAAAGAAGTTAATGATGCAAAAGAGAAAATGAAATCAACTTTGGATGAACTTCATTCGGCCAAGCTTGATCCAGTTCTATCTCAGTAGAAACTTCAGAAGTTTTGTCATGGGGCCATGAACATTGATAAAATGTTATGCATGGGAAAAGTGGACAGTGACAAAAGGGGTCTAGGATATGAGGAATCTCTTTGTAAGGCCAAGACTCCTCAAATCACAAAGTTTGTGAAAGCAACTGCGTCTACTTCTATGCCCAAACATAACCTCTTATCCACTACTCATGATCACTCCAAATGGGCCTCTTACTCAAAAATTTATTATTGTAATCTATGTGGTGGAAGGGGACATATTGCTTTCTTCTGTAGATTTGTTGGATCTTATCAATCACATACTTTCTGGAACAGTGGATATAAATATAATTCTAATGTAATTTCTACTAATGAGAAAAGTGAGAATGTGTCTAGATTTTTTGTACAGAAAACTACAGGCCGAAGAACTCTTCGAAGCATCTGGGTACAAAAGTTGGATGTGGCACCTCAGCTAAAGTGTAATGTTGCACTAACTGCTCTGAATGTTTTCAAGTCAATTCAATGGTATATGGATAGTGGATGTTCTCGTCATATGACTGGTGATGAGTCCAAGCTGAGTCACCTAGAGGATATTCAGGGAGGTGATGTTACTTTTGGTAATAGGAGTATATCTTTTGTGGTAGGAAAGAGAAAGATCAAAGGACTTGGTACTCCAACAATTGATAATGTCCATCTGGTTAAGGGGCTGAAGGCCAATCTTCTTAGTGTGAGTAAACTATGTGATTCAGATCACACTGTTACTTTTTCCAGAAGTGGATGTGACATTCTGAACTCTCAGGGACAATGGGTGATGTATACCACTAGAACTGCTGATAACTGTTATGCTATTCAATAAGGAGCTATAATTTGTAACAAAGCGAAACTGAGTGATGTGAACTTATGGCATAAAAGATTGGGACATATAAACTTTAATTATTTGTCCAAGATTATAAGTAAAGAGCTGATTCGGGGAGTACCGAAGTTGGGAAGATTGAGCAACGTAGTGTACGGCCCTTGTCAAATTGGGAAGCAAATAAAAAGCTCTCACACGAAGTCCAACAATATTTTTACAACTCAAACTCTTGAGCTAATACACATAGATTTGATGGGTGTTATGAGAACGACATCATTGGGAGGAAAAAGGCATATTTTGGTGATGGTGGATGATTTTTCTCGTTATACATGGATAACAGTTTTGAGAGAGAAGTCTAATACTTTTGAAGAATTCCGTAATATATCACTTCGGATCCAAAATGAGAAGATTATTCTATTGATAAAATTCGAAGTGATCGTGGAGGAGAATTTAAGGATACTGGGGTGGTTGAATATTGTACTTCTAATGGGATTAAGCATGAATTCTATGTTCCAATCACTCCGCAACAAAATGGAATTACAGAGAGGAAGAATAGAGTTCCTCAAGAAATGGGACGAGTCTTACTTCATAGCAAGAATCTTCTGGCACACTTTTGGGGGGAGGCCATTCATACTGCGTGCTATGCTATTAATAGAGTGTATCTTCGCCCACTTACTTTAAACACGCCTTATGAACTGTGGTTTGGAAAGAAGCCGAATGCCAACTACTTCTGGGTTTGTAAGAGTAAATGTTTCATCTTTAGAGATCGAGAGAACATTGGGAAATTTAACTCTCGGAGTGATGAAGGTATTTTATTAAGCTACTCAACAAATAGTAGAGCTTTTCGAGTCTATAATTTGAGAACCAATGCGATGATGAAGTCTTGTAATATGGTTGCTGATGATATTTGTACCCTTGGTTCTACAGAAGTGAGAGAAGATGATAGTCCAACAGAAAATCTCGAAACCTCTTCTAGTGACGTTCATACATCGAGGTCTATATCAAAGGTTGGTTCTCCTATTTCCACTTCATCATTTCCAGCTATTCCACCCCCTCCCGCCCCAACTGTACCACAACCCGGATGGCAACAAGTTTGTAAGGATCACTCCAATACCGATATCATCGGTGATCCTACTACTCGGGTTCAAACTCGAAGTCAATACCATGAGACAGTGAACTTTGCTTGTTATGTTTCCATGATCGAACCAACAATGGTAAAGGAAGCTCTGCCAGATAAATATTGGCTACATACAATGTAAGATGAGCTTCACCAGTTTCGCCGTCAAGATGTTTGGGATTTGGTTCCACGTCCTTCAAGTACAAATACTATTAGAACTAAATGGGTTTATAAGATCAAATATGACGAACTGGGGAATGTAATTCGAAACAAAGCTAGATTGGTCGCTCAAGGGTACAATCAAGTAAAAGGGGTTGATGTTGCTGAAACGTTTGCTCCTACTACAGGGCTTGAGTCTATTCGTCTACTACTTGCTCTTGCTTGCCATCAAAAGTTCAAGTTACATCAGATGGATGTTAAGAGTGCTTTTCTGAATGGGTTCTTAGAGGAATTGGTGTACGTGGCCCAACCAAAAGGGTTTAAGGATCCTCATCATCCAGATCACGTGTTCTACTTGAAGATGGCTCTTTATGGCTTGAAGCAAGCTCCACGGGCATGGTATGAGCGGCTCTTAAATTTTTTCTTAGCTAAGGGATTTGTTCGAGGGGGAGTTGATAAAACGCTTTTTATCCAAATGAAGGGAGGTGCGATGCTTGTTGCACAGGTATATGTAGACGATATTGCATTTGGTTCTACTTCGAGTTCACTAGACACTTTTTTTACAGCCTTAATGAAAAGTGAATTTGAGATGAACATGGTTGGGGAACTCACTTATTTCTTAGGTCTCCAAATTTGTCAAGTGGAGAAAGGAATGTTTGTCTCTCAATCCTCGTTTGCCAGGGATCTTGTGAAGAAGTTTGGTCTTTCTTCTGCAAAACATTATAGGACACACATGAGTACCACTATAAAGTTAAGTAAGGACTCGGAAGGTACGGATGTTGATCAAAAGACGCATAGAAGTATGATAGGTAGTTTACTTTATCTTACTGCTACTCGTCCTGATATTATGTGTAGTCTATGTATTTGTGCTCGTTATTAAGGTAGTCCGAAAGAGTCCCATTTACAGGTTGTTAAGCGTATTATTCGTTATGTACCTGGGACGTCTGATTTTGGCTCGTGGTATTCACATAACACAACCTCCGAAGTTATTGGGTATTCTGATGCGGATTGGGCAGGTAATGCAGATGATAGGAAGAGTACTTCGGGTGGATGTTATTATATTAAAAATAATGTTGTGGCTTGGCAGAGTAAGAAGCAGAATTATATTTCTCAATCCACAACAGAAGCGGAGTATATTGTTGTGGGTAGTTATTGCACTTAATTGATTTGGATGAAACAGATGGTGCATGACTATGGAATAGTCCAGGGAACGATGTCATATTTTTGTGATAATACGAGTGCGATAAATATTTCCAAGAATCCTGAACAACATTTCAGAACCAAGAATATTGACCTTCAATTCCACTTCATTCGTGATCTTGTTGAGCACAAGATAGTTAGTGTTGAGTATGTTCCTATAGAGAATCAGTTAGCAGATTTCTTCACCAAGCCGTTAGATGCCATGAGAATTGAGCTTCTGCGACGCTCTATTGGTGTCTGCTCTATTGATTAGGTATGTCTTTTACTCTCTCTTTACACTATTTAATAGACTATCATAGTGATATATTCTTGGTCAGATACGTTTTCTAATTTAATGATTATGACAGTTTAGTATAGTGTTTACTTAGTTTAGCTTTCTCTCACGGCAGTTAACTATTGCATGCTTAGATAGATCGACACTCATTGATATTATACTTGAGGTTACCTATAGAGACTTCGTACCTAATTCTATGTGAGGATCTGACTTATTTCTCTAAGCTTCGAGTGTTGTGATATTTACTTCTCTCTTTAATTCTGTTGTTTGTGATCTCATTTCGTTTTTTTTTACTCAATTGTCAAAATGGTAACTTCAAGATCAAGTTAGTCTAATATAACCTTTTTTATACTTGATTCGAGATGAAAAATACTATGTGAGACCGAAGATATGATAATAGGCTTTTTATTGTTACACATTTTTTGGCTTTCGTTCTTCTTACCCAATTCTTTTATCCGCTTGCAGCCCCTTGTGCCTTCAAAAATGCCATTCATTTTTCTACCTCAATCATTTATTATTTTACCCATTTGTTCTAAGACTTTTCAGTAATAAAAAAATAAAAAATAAAAAAGAAGAAGAGAAGAATACAATGTCCGTTTGTTATTATCTCAAATGAGGTTCATGAAAAAAAAAGGAAGGAGTGTGGTATTTTAGTTTATGTGTACTCCATATGAAAAAGTATGACAGAAAGTTGAATTTGGTTTCGGGTGAGAAGGAGCGTTAGTGTAACTGTAGTCTCAGAATGCCAATAAATCATCTACTCCGTCATATGCCTACCTGTGCCTTCATTATAACCTTTACAAGGCCTGTTTGATCTTGAGTTTAACACAGTTAGTTTAGTGGAGATGAGAGCTATGGAATCTATATTTATTAACTTGACACCATTACTGACAATTGATTTCCTGTCCATGAGATCTTCCAGATCACAGTGCGCTGCTTATTTGATGAAATATGAGTCTTTCTTTGCTTATTATTCATATTCATATTTCATATAGAGTGTTCGTGAGTCAATTCTCAGTGCTTTCGAGTGACCACCAATAAGAGGCCTAAGTTGAAACAACTTTCCTTATAGTATTTATTTTGGAATATTTGGTCTATTGAATGTCTGGTACTGGTTTCCGTTGACTGCGCACACATACACTTTGAGTAAATACTTATTCTGCCTGGATTTTCTATTGAATGATTTCCTATCTGATATTCATATAGCTTGTGATTAGTCTCTAATCTGGCATATACAGGGGGAGTATTGTTCACTTAGTGTTTATTTCTTTGATTTTTTCTCTCTCTGTTATTTGCGTTTCGTTTCGTTTTGTTTCGTTTTCATCAGTGCAAATGTTTATTCGAATACAACTCTTACTATTCAAACATTTTCACGCAGATTCTTCATTATTCGAATACAATTTTATTTTTTTTCGAATATTTTACAGCAGGTACAAGTATATTCGAATACAACTCTTGTTGTTCAAACATTTTGCAGCAGATACTTGCCTATTCGAATACACTTTTTGTTGTTTGAATACATTTAGCCAATTTATATATATATAAATAGATCTCTTTTCTTTTCTCCTTGCTCTCCCACTTCTATTTGAGTGACCTTGGAACTGTCTATCTCTCTCTCTCTTTCGAATCCTTCCCTTCTTGTGATTGTTTGCTCGAAGTTTATCGTTTGTATTATCGAACATTCATTCTCACAAGTTTGGGGTTTTCTCACTTCGAGCGATTGTACTCGGACTCATCACCTAGGGCTTGCTTTACTTTCAAATCCAAGGTTGGTATTTAGTTGTACTGTCATCACTCTACACTCTCACATTTCAGTTTGGTGCTCAATTATTGTTAAATTAGTGATTTGGATTTGGTTTGCTATTTGCAAATTGTAACAATTAAATTAGGTGTGTTCATATGCAATTGGAACGGTCACCTGGCTATTGGAGGGTGTTGTGGTTACTTGCATAGTTGGTTGATCGTTTCTCGATTATTTGATTGCGGTGGTGAGGAATTAGTTGTGTGTTGGTTCATTGGGGTTCCCCTGCTTAATCGTGTGGGTTGAGTTTGGGGAAAGTGGTGATTTTTTTTATAGGTGATTTCCGGAGATTGTTGGGGTTTGTGTTGGTTAAATCGGATTGCCCTTTGTTGTTTTTGTCTGCTATGGTACTGATGAAACATCCTTAGGAGGGACCTATTGTTCCCGACTCATGTACAACGGAAAAATAGGGACGGACGACTCGCGGTGCTTGAACGGGTCCACCACGCACTAACTCTCTAAGCTTTGGACGAGAAGGAGCTCGTGAAGTTGGGGAGTCTAGTTCAGGAAATGACCCTCCTCATTGGTCTACCCCGAAATCAGGGTTGAAGTTTAGAGGATATCAGAAAGAGGTGACTCTAGATAGAGAGGAGTTGAGTGTGAACTATCCAGATGTCTCCTCGGTTTTTTATTTTTTTGACGCACGTGGTTGGACTGGGATTTTAGAACTGCAGTTGTCCTGCTACCCTCGGTTGGTGCGACTCTTTTATACTTCTTTACGGGTTATGCACGGTATGGGTATTAATAAGCCGTTTAGCTTGTCCATCGATGGGTATGCTTTTGATATAGATTCCGATGATGTTCGAAAAGCTTTTGGTCTCGGGGATTCTGACAATCCCGATGTCAATTATCTGATGTGGCCTTCAGTTCTTACTGATTTTTCTCCCATGACAGAGATGGAGGAGGAACTTCTGTGCGCTAGAAAGAAGAGTGGTCCATATCTTCGGCGCAAGAATCTATATCCAACAATCTGCCTTTTCCATATGGTGGCTCATAGGAACATCATTCCCCAAAAAGGGAATAAGAATGTTCTGGTGGGAAATATGTTTTCTCTCGTCTACCTTTATACTATGGGACTCAGTGTTGACTTGGTTCTTATTATCATGAATGAGATGTTTACCACGGCGAACCTGGATCATCAGACACGAACTTTGCCCTACGACAGATTCATCTCTCAGCTTCTGACTGATAAGGGGTATGTTATTCGTCCTGATGAAAAGGTGGATGCGAAGAACGATATTATTAATGTTCGGTATTAGAAGAAGAGCAGAAAACACATGATTGTAGAGACAGAGTCTGAGTCTGACGGGGATGCAGAGGACTTGAGGGCTGAGACCGTATCCGCTAGACGAGATACGAGACCTTCTACTTCCAGGACCGCGACTACACCTGTGCTTGGTACTTAAACATCTATTCCTATTGGGTTGGTTCCACATGATTTTGCCTCTATGTATACATTTCTGGAGACTCGTTTTGCTAGCATGGGCACTCAGATACAGACTCAGTTTCAGCTATTCAGGGAGGACATTGGCCGACTTCAGTCTTCTGTGGAAGGATTGAGCAGTACAGTACGTGGCTCATCGAGTGGTCCGCCTGCCGCAGATACAGATACAGATGGGGGGTCTTAGGTCGAGAGTGATTTTGGCTCACACTTTTGGATTTTAGCATGCTCGTTCGATTTTTTTTGTCTTCTCATAATTATTTTTGCATCTACTCTGTTTATTGCCTATCTATTAGATGTAGTTACGCTATTTTATTTTTCTTTGTATTAACAATTTATTTTGCATGGATCATCTATCAGACTCTTGCAATTCTATGATATTTCTTTGTTCTAAACTGTTATATACTTGCTTCTTGTTTGTTTACCCTTTGTTCTTCTGTGTCAAAAAGGGGAAGAGATGTTTCTGACAGGTAAGTCAGGTTAGTTCTTTTTGTTCTCTGAATTCCTTATTTTAAATTTGAACGGATACATGATATAGCTTGTTTAGTGTGCAGGGATTTCAGAGGATAAACTCTTGAGTATGGATGCTCCGAGAATGAGTCAGTCCATCAAGTCTATTTTCCTTAAGTTATTATATATAATTCTTGTTTTGACACAAAATGAAACAAGGGGGGAGATTGAAAGATCCATTTCTGGAGTTTGTTTCATTTAGTGTCTAGAGTAGGCGTCAACATTATCTCGTGGTTATCCGGCATCAGTGAATGCACGTGGAGCGACTACAGCTGGACTGACTGTCTCTGAACAGGTAAGTGGATTTCTAAACTCTTTGTTCTAAAAAGTCAAGCCGCTATATTTTATAGTGTAAAAAAAGGGATACGAATGTCTATTTATAGAAAACAGAAGTTGTATTCGAATAACCTTTAATGTTGTTCGAATATATTGCAACAAATAGAATTGTATTCGAATAGAATTACTTTTGTTCGAAAAACTTTCAACAATTGCATTTATATTCGAATAGACTGCTTGTTATTCGAATAACTTTTAACAGTTATTTCTCTGTTCGATTAGAATAACTGTTGTTCGAATAATTTTTTACAGTTACTTCTCTATTAACTGTTGTTCGAATAATCTTCACCAGATAGACTTCTGTTCGAATAGATTGATTTCTATTCGAATAGACCCCGTGATTTTTATTTTACTATTTAAAGACATACTTAACTTTTTTAAAGATTCACTTCTTGGAAAAAACCTATTTTGTTTTGGAGGCTTGATTTTTAAGAGTGAAGAGAGATTGATCTTTGAGAGATTAAAGAGAGAATCAAATTACTCAATCTTGAATCAATCAACCGATCAAGAAATCTTTGTCATGCATTGAAGAGCTAAATTGAAGAACTTAAGCGATTCAAGAATAGGAGCTTCGACTTGAGATTGGAGCGAGGCATTGTGAGATTGCAGAATTGATTGCAAGAAGATTCATTAGGAGAGAGATGACCATGGGAAGTGCTTATCGAGTTTGTAAGTGATTAAATTCTTGTAATTCTTTTTCGATAGTGGATTGTTTAGCTGTCGAGTGACTCGATAGCGACCTGTAGGTTTTTCCCCTGAGAATGGTTTCCCACAGGGTTAAAAATCTTTGCTTCACCTTTAATTTCCATTGCTTGCTTGACATTAGATAATAGTATAGACTTGAATTTGGTTAAGTTTTGATCATAAATTCAGAGGCTTTAGGATCTTTCAATTTATATCTAAAATGATCGAAATTGGTTAGTCTCAGGCGGCTAGTAATTTTTACATTGACCATAAGTTGTATACTTTGACTGTAGATAATGGTTATACTAGCAATTCTATGATTAAGATTCTTTTAGAAAGGCTTCCTTTAGACACAATGCTGCAATGAGGGGATGCTTTTTATATGCGATGTTTTGCCTATATTCTAAATTTCATTGTGAAAGATGGGTTATAGGCTATAGGTGATGGTATCGAGAGAGTTTATGATAGTATTGCTTATTAAAGTGCAACACCAAAGAGAGATGAATTTTTTTTTGAAGCAGTACGTCAATTGAACATTTCAAGTATAAAGAAGTTAACATTGGATTGCAAAACTAGGTAGAACTCTACGTTTTTGATACTTCAAATTGCCATGATTTACAAAGAAGTTTTTCCTCGTTTAAAGCAGCGAGAATCCCAATACAAATGTTTGCCACTTTCAGCAGATTGGTTGTTGGCGACCGAGATTTGCGAGAGATTGAAGTTGTTCTTTGAGGTAACATAATTGTTTTCTGGGTCTAAATATCCTACAGCTAATTGTTACTTCCCTAAAATTTATAAAGTCAAGATATCAATATATGATTGGCTCAAGTCTAGTTATGGCAAAGTTAGATCGATGGGAGAAAAAATGATTACAAAATTTGAGAAGTATTAGAGTATAATTCATACGATTATGGTTGTGGCAACAATTATGGATCCAAGGTACAAGATGAAGTTAATTGAGTTCTACTATCCCCTCATTTATAAAGACGATTCTGCGATAGAAATTAAAAAAAATTGTAAATTATGTTTTGATATATTGGGGGCGTATCAAATGTGTTCAAGTAATCTTAGAGGTCAATCCCAAATTGCCTCTCCCCAACCGTAGAAGAGTCGAATTACAAAGAATAGTTTTTTGAAGAGGTTTGATTTGTTTGTCTCTAATACGAACACTATTGAGATTGTTAAGTCATAATTGAATTTGTATTTTGAGGAGGGTGTCTTACCTAGGACTGAAAACTTTGAGATATTAAGTTGGTGGAAAGCAAATGAGAGTAAATTTTTTATTTTTTATTGTATTACTAGAGATGTTTTGGCTATTCCCGTGTCTTCGGTTGCTTCAGAGTCCACTTTTAGTACTAGTGGTAGATTTGCGAGCCCTCATCGTAGTTGACTACATCAAAAGACGTTGGAAGACTTAATGTGTGGGCAAGACTGATTATGGGTTTAAATCAAAGGTAATAGTTGGATGTTTCTATTCATTTTTTAAATATTGTCTAAATATTAATGATTTTTTTTAATATTTTAAGGTTGACTAATTAGTTTTTATTATATGATTAGATCCTTCTTTGGTAACACAATTTATAAGAAGCTCAATAAATAAAGATGTAGATGCAGATCAGGTAAATGATTGTTATTGATAATTTTTGACTATGAATTATTTAAATATGGTTACCATTTTTATTTATGAAGATTTATAACTAGGCATGTGTTTAATTGTTTAATAGGAACCATGTCTCACAAGTGCGAGCACTTAAGATGATCATGTCAAAGATGTTTTGAGAAGATATCAGGTATTTACTTTATGGATTTACGTGGGAATATTTAGAACATGAATTGGGCGGTACTAGCATCAATCTGTGAGTCCTATATTTCCTACAAACTTTGAAAATCTTATTTTTAGTTGCCGAGCCCTAAAGCTCGATTATTACCTACATTATCGTGAGACTAAAATTGTTTGTGAAGAACACCCAAAGTTATATCTTGTTGATATATGTAAGGTATTTGGTCTTCATATTTGCGTGCAATATCTTGTTGATATATGTAAGGTATCGATTAAAGGTGGTAAGTTCATATGTAGGAATGGACATTTGCATTTGGGCATGCCTGAATCTCAAAAAGTTATAACTTTTTAATTTACATCAAGAGTGGATACATGTTGATAACAAATTTTTAACTTAAAATTGCGAAAAAATGCATGTTTCCAATCATCTATAATGGGGCTTATAACATAACCACACTATCTTATAAAGATCATTTGTAATGTGTTTGGCAATCTATCTATCACCAGCTTCTTCCCATAATGGTTACATGTAATGTATATTCAGTTGTTTGGGATTATATTATGACAAGTGCAGAAAACTATATCTCTTCATCTGTATACTAGTAGTAATCTCCTTTAATGAAGCCTTTTAAGTTTGCTACTTCCTCATTTTGTTGCTCTATAACTGCTCGAACAACATCTATAATCGAAATCATTCCAACTATTTTCCCATCTATCACCGGCATGTGTCTTATCTTATTTTCTACAACCACATAAAATCCTCGTCACATTATTAGTTTGTCTCTTAAATTTGGAATTCAACTTTCTGTAATCTATGGAATCAGATTTGTTCCTTCTACACCTTATTTACGTACCTATCATCAGTTTTATTACTTGTAGAATGTTTGACAGGGGCAGATGCAGAAACCATTTGAAGAAGCCACATTTTCTTTAAAGGTTGGAGAGATGAGTGACATTGTGGAGACTGACAATGGTGTTCCTATCATCATAAGAACTGGCTGACTGATGCAAAGTGTGGAATAAGACAGATCCCTCACTGCTTGGTCCTATAATATAATGCTATAAACTGCTGTAAACTATAATGTTGTAAGCAGCTTATAAACTGCTTGTAATGCTATAAATTACTTGCTGAGAATATCAGAATATGTAATGCTGTAAACTTTTTTCATAATGTCCTTGCTTGGTCCTATTTTTTTGTTTTTCAGAATATGCTGTAAATTGCTTTTTTTTTCATAAGCTAAATGGGGTGGGACTAGTATTGAACGTATTTATGTGGGGTAGATTTGGGGATCCCCGCCTAATTTAAATGGGGATCGGGGCGGGGATGGGAGGTGGGAACCTAAGCGAGGATGGGGATGGTATTGGCTCCCCCGCCCCAAATCTGCCCCATTGCCATCCCTAAAAAACATGTTATAAGCAAGATTGGACTACTGGAATTTATTCAGGCTACAGGTAGCGTATATTTGTTTTTGTTGAACAGAGTGGTAGTCACCTAATATTATTCTGAGGTTTATGAGTAAATCATTCATATTTTTGTGTTTAGATATTGGCTCTGACCACATACATCTTATTTGTTTCTGTCCTTCTTGTTATTGCATTCGGGGAACAACTAAGTAAAGAAACAGGTATTTTCATCTTACCCAGCCTCAATTAAATTGGATTTTCAAATGACTGGTTTGGATTTACAATTGGAGTAGAAAAATTTCACATAGGACACTATATATCAGTCGTTAAAGAGGAAGGATTACATTTTCACAACCAGTACTAGATGCTACTCTGGAATTGACCTACTATATTTGTATACTAACTCATTATATGTTAATGCAACAGATGGACGTATAAGTTAACCGGAGGAAAGAAGTATGATAGCAACAGTACAGGCCCTCCATGCGCAAGGTAAAGATTTGTAAGCCTGCTTGCCCTATGTAATATACTTATAATTTTTGCTTCTTTCATTGGTATTCATCTTTTCATAGACCCATACTAGGATTCAGCTCGTATAGATTGGTGGTGAATTTTTTGAAAAAAAAAAAAAAAAAGCCCAAATTTTTTATTCTTCGATTCGCCTTCGCGGACCTTTGATTATTGGGAAGAACTTTGAGTTGGGGGTGGATTATCAAATATTGGGTCACGTAAGGTTAATTTCTGGTTTTGTTTTGTTAATTTTCGTAAATAGTATTTACTGTTCATCATGAATAGTGAAAACCAAAACTATGCAAATTCGATTCCTTGAAACCCTTGAATACCTAATTGATTATCAAACTTGAGCAAGATGGATCTCCCCATACTAAATCTCCTTCAAGAGCTCCTAAATAAAGAAATCTATTCTTTTGGCAATGAGGGTTTGGATGAATTGGTGTCATCACTGAGGAAACTTATGTAAAACCTTCCTGTAAATACAACTCCCACCATCTCTCCGTCCGCTCCAGCTATCCGTAGTGAAGATAACCTCGCTCTGGACGGGATTCAAGTTTCAATTGGTCAATCCACTGAAGCAATCAATGAACAATCAGGTCAAAACAAGGGGTTGTATGTCCCTGGGGCTTTATGAAAAAGGCAGAAGGGAATGAGATGAACAAAACCACAACTACAGGAGAAGAACATCCATGCTTGGCAGGATTGCAACAATCCAAGGAAGATCAGGTTATGGAGAACTCCTCTCTCCATGGTAAAATCCCTGAATCTACCTTGAATGTAAATAAAATCCCACCCATTCTTTTGCAAATATGGTACGAGGAAGAACGGATACCCCAGCTGAAGCTACATCACTTCTGGATGTGGGGATGTAGGGTGATACTCCGTCTATCTCTATCCCTGTAGGAGAGGTTGTTATGAGGGTATCCCGATTCTAGTTCAGCTTGATCGGGCACCAGGATCTCCAAAAGGTGAAATTTGAGGCTGTTCAGGAATAAGCTAGAACACAGTGGAAACTCTCTGGGCAGTGCAAGCTAATCCCATAGGAAAAGGATTCTTCATCATCAAACTCGATAATGAAAGTGATAAGATTCACATATGATGTCATAGACCTTGGATGGTAGAGATGATGCCTATGCGCTTGATGCCATGGAGGTTACTATTCTCCGCGGATAATCATCAAAACACGAATGCTCAACATTGGTGTAAATTTCTAGGATTACCAAGTAAACTATGGTGTTAGAAGATAGTTATGCCCTTGGGGAAGACATTGGGTACACCAATCCATTTGGATAGGTTAAGAATTAATCATGATTATGGTTATCATGCTAGTGTTTTGGTGGATATTGATCTTTCAACCCCTATTCCTAATCATGTTTTTATCGACGTTGATGGTAAACTGATTAATCAAGAGATTCTCCTATATAGGGTTTCAAAATTTTGTAATCATTGTAAGAACATTGGACATAGAATTGTGGAGTGTAAGGTGATACAACGAGCTGTTCGTGGTGAGCAGAAACAAGCGCTAAAGACAATAAAAAAAATTGGGACTACAAAGAGCACTGGGAGCAATAATGTGGCTCCAAGAGAGGAAGGCGTAGAGAATAAGCCAGAGATGGGAAACAACCTCCAGGGACCACCAAATGCACATGCTTATTTTCAGAATATTTCAGCTGCATATAGTGAAAGCACCCATACTGGTCAGGTTGAAAAAGCTACAGAACAGGGAGACTAGTCTGCCCCCAAAGCAAGAAGAGGACAAAGTGTCTCACCTAAGACTAACTCCAAGATCTAGTTTGGGGACATCGGCTCGATGAACAAATATCATGCTCTAAGCGATGGCAAAAACATTGAGCAAGATACCAGTGCGCAAAGGGTTTCTAGAAATGAAGTGGACAAGGGAGACCAAGGGGATACAAATGTCGGCAACAGTGAGGGTACCCCACAAAATTGAATTAAAGATGTTGACAGCTCGGGAGGTCAGATTAGTCCAATTAAGGAGGTGAGAAATCTTCTGAATCTAGACAACTGGGCCGATATCATAAAAGAAGAAGATCAGGGGATATTACCTTATCAAATTAAAAGAGGGGTCCGAGTCTACATTATGGACCCTTGAGTTACACGTTCTAATATAGGTTTGCAATGAAAGTACTTTTTTGGAATGCAAGAGGTCTGAGTAATTAAAATATCATGACCTATATCAGGAAATAAATCATGGGGCTGAATCCCAATATTATTGGGTTTGCGGAACCAAAATTTTTTGCTAAAGGAATTCGTATCTCAAGATACAATAATATGATTATCACTAATGAGGTTGGGGTACATAAAGGAAACATCTGGATACTATGGAAGGAAGATCTCCAAAATCTGAGTGGGGTTCTGAGTAACAGTCAACACATAACAATCCTCTTTATGGACTGCCTTCTTACTTTTGTTCATGCAGATTGTCTGCGCCTCTATAGAGCTGATCTTTGGAGCCAGCTGGTTCATATTTTAAGTAATAACTGACTGCCATGGCTTTGTATTAGGGACATCAATACGGTACTTAGAATATCATAAAAAAAGGGCAGAAAATCTCCTTGTAGAGCAGTGGTAGACTTCTCTAATTTTTTGGATGCAGCTTGCCTTATAGAAAGTGTGACGACGGGTGTCACTTTTACCTTGTGCAATGGTCAAAAAGGGGTGATGAGAATATTGAGTGTCTTGGATAGAAGTCTCATTAATGTTAGCTGGAATGACAAATTCCACAACTGGAAGGAAAAGGTGTTTCCGCGAACTAAGTCTGATCACTCTATTCTTTTTTGTGAATGCAATGATATAGCTAAACCGAGTAGCATACCTTTCTGTTATTTACATTCTTGGAGTAAGGTGAATGGGTTTAGAGAAATGGTTGAGAATTACTGGAACCAACCTCTCTCTGTCGCTCCTTTATTCAACATCATGATGAAATTATAGAGACTGAAAGTGGAGATTAAAAACTGGAAAAAGCAAGCCCCTAATAATACCGTTCACAACAAGAAGGAACTAGAGCGATAGATATTACAACTTCATATCCAGAAAGAGAATGATAAAGCAAATGATATCCTTAATATACATATACTTACCAAAACAAAAGAGCTAGAACAGATTGAGGAGAAGGAGGAGAAGGATTAGCGCCAGTGATCGCGGGTTAAATGGTTGTTTGCTGGGATTGTAACACTGCATATATTCACCAGGCCACTCAAAGGAAAATTGCCAAAGACATGCATTATGGAGATTACAAATCAGTATGGGGCAGTGATCTCTAATTAGGACTGTATTAAAGATTATATTGTAAACTACTACGCAGCAATGTTTGCACGACATGAGGTGATGGATTCCCTGAACTGTTTACCCATAATGAAGTTTTGGTTAGGCAGGAAGAAAATACTAGTCTCTCTAGCATTCCTATTGAGGAGGAAGTTCGAGATGTTGTATTCTCTCTGGATGGAGAGAGCTCTCCAGGGCCGGATGGGTTTTCATGAGCATTTTTTAGGACCTATTGGGATATTATTGGGGCAGATGTTTTGATGGGTACTTTATTTTTCTTCAGGGAGAGAGTTCTTCCCGTAAACTTCAACTCTAACCTCATTGTTCTGATCCCTAAAATATAGAAACCGTCTCGGGTGAAGGACTATAGGCCTATATACCTGAGTAACTTTATTTTTAAACTCATTACCAAGATTTTGGCTACAAGACTCTCTTCGATTGCATCGAGAATTGTGTCTAAGGAGCAAAGTGCGTTCATACCTAAGAGAAGCATCTAGAGTAATATTTGCATGGCTTCTGAGATGGTGAATGAGATGGGGATTAAAAGACATGGTGGTAATGTTAGGTTAAAGCTGGATATTACCCAAGCTTATAATACTATAAGTTAAGATTTCCTGTCAAAGCTCTCCGGTCTTTGGGGTTCTGCAATACCTTCTACAACTGGATCCACACTATTATTAATACGGGGATGATATCGGTTTCAATCAACGGTAGCCCTTCTGGATACTTCAAGGCTTCTCAGGAACTTAAACAAGGTGATCCACTGTCTACGCTGCTATTTACTATTGCTAAAGATATTATGAGCACTAATCTTAAGTTCCTTGCGGGGCAAGGAAAAATTACTCCCATGGTCAAGATTAAAGGTATTAAAGGCCCTACTCACTTGTTTTTTGCTGACGACATTTTTCTATTTGTTAACAGTAACGCCAAGTGCTTAAAGAATTTGCAAAAAATCCTTAAAGCCTACCAACAAACCTCTGGAGAGGTGGTTAGCATTGGTAAAAGCAAGATTTCTCTTGGGCATATTCCTAATCATAGACGAAGAGTGGTGATCGACTTGTTTGGGTACAGGGAAGGAGCATTCCTAGAGACCTATCTCGGCATTCCACTGGTACACGGAAGGATATCCAAATGCACTATTATCCCCCTGGTGGAAATTTTTTGGAAGAGAGCAATTAGGTGGAATGGGAGAATGCTATCATTTCTAGGGAGAGTTGTCATTGCCAAATCTATTCTTAATAGCATCCCTATTTACAATATGGCCATCAACAAATGGCTTCAATCCTTAATTAAAGAAGGAGATTCCATCATTCGAAACTTTATCTGGACTGGGGATCCTACTAAGAGAAAGGGAATTACTCTGAGATGGGAAAAGCTGGGTAAACCGTTTAATGAAGATGGTTTGGGCATACGAAGCTTGAGAGTGATGAATAATGTTATGCTATGCGAGTTGAATTGGATTTTCACTCAAAGAGAAGAGACTTGGGCTCAAATCTTACATGTTAAATTTCATACTACTAGTGGTGAATGCATTCAGTACCATAAACGATGTTCTGTCTGTTCGGGTATTAAACATGCAAAAGGCATTACCAAACCTTTTATAGGATGGATAATCGGAAAGGGTACAAAGATCGAATTCTGGAGAGATTCTTGGGCATCAGACAACCCTTTTCAAGAACATATTGATCTCCCTCACCACCTATGGAAGAAGTATACAGCTAGGGTCAGTGATTTCATAAACGTTGATGGATGGAACTTCCCTCCTGATATCTCTCTAGCCTTCTTGGCTATAGGAATAGACATTTCTAATATTCCTTGCAACCCGAGTATGGAGGCTATTCTGATCTGGAAACCAGATGTTCATGGTGATTTCTCAGTTAAAAATGCATTCGAATGTACCAGGAAATGATTAGACACAACTTGGTGGTAGAGATATACATGGAGGAAGTGTTTACATTCGAGTCTAAGCGGGTTTGCGTGAAGATTAATGAACCAAATCCTCCCCACTGATGAGAAGGTGCTGAGCAAAAGGAATACAGATAGCCTTGGTGTGCGCTCAATGCGGTAGCAATGCCGAAATGGAAGACCATCTTTTCTTTGAATGCCCCATAGCCAAAGTGCGGTGGTGCTGGGCTACAAATGCTTTCCAACTTGCTGTTATTTATGGTACGGATGGCTGGAAAAATATTCTGGAGAAATGCAAGAAGAATAGCTCGTACCTAAATGACTTATGGATTACTATCGTGTTCGTAATCTGTCGAATTCTTTGAAACTCGAGAAATAAAATCAAATTTAACGAAAGGAAGATGCCCATTAGAGAGATACAAAATAAGGTTCTAGGAGACATATCCAATAAAGCTAAATTATTTTCAAATAACAAGTACAACACAGCCTTCGAACTATAGGTGGTAAAAGAGTTATCGTTCAATTGTAAAATGGGGAATGCTCCATCCATTCGTAGCTGCAGATGGAATCTGCCAAACATCGGAGAGGTTAAGCTGTACTGTGACGGCTCAGCATTGGGAAACCCTGGACCATCCAGGATTGGAGTAGTATATAGAGATTGGGAGGGCAGAGTTTTGGGCACGCTCAGTAAAGCAGTAGGTTCAACCACTAACTACCTGGCAAAAGTTCAAGCTACCATAGACGGGGTAAAAATAACACTACATAGAGGCTGGAATGCACTGCGGATAGTGCTCCTCGGCAGCCATGAAAGCTTTTACTACAGGTAAGATACCCTGGAAGTTCTAAAGCAAGTGGAGGCCCCTACTCAAATCCATACAATCAATCCTTTACAACTCAACCTAGAGAGAGGCAAATTTCTCGGCAGACACCATGGCTAAGAGAGGCTCCAGAGCTGACCAACCTTTTAAGGAATGGGTTGAGGGTAGACCAGTGACAATAATTGAAGACCCCCATACTGAGTGCTTCCAATTTAGCTGATCAAGACATTTCTTGGAATTCTTTTTTTTTTTCGAATAGAACTATTCCTGTTCAACTATACTCTTGACTGAGTGATTTTATTCAAAAAGAACTTTTCCTATTCGAATACACTCTTGACTGAGTGATTTTATTTGAATAGATATTTCTCTATTTGAATACATTTACACCTGAGCAGTTTTATTCGAATGGACTAAAAATCTATTCGAATATACTTTATTCGCGATTCAGCTCCTCTTTTGAGTGTTTTAGGGAAAATTTGTCCATGGCTTGTAAGTATCTTGTAATCTATGATTCAACATATATAAAATCTAAACTTTTTGCTAAAAAAATATTCATCTTCTCATTTATCATCACATGTTACAAATTCATCTATAACCAGGATTATATTTCATAGAAATGTTATCTTGTGTAGGTGGGTAAAAATGATGGTACCTATTTTCTCAAAAGAAGCTTGGCGTTGTATGTGGTATATGATCCACGTATAACCCGTCTACAAACCAGTAATCTACTATATTTTGGAATTTATATACGAGGCTATATATACGAGTATTTTGCCTTGTTAATTTAGTACATGGGAGTTGTTATTCCTAAAGTTTATGGATCCTGTATGCCATTTACAGTATCTTTTTCATAACTTTTCAAGTTAGAGGTGCATTTATGGTCTGTTTTTGCATTAACTGGTTACTTATTTTTCTCTTAGAATGATTTGATTCATGCATGGGGTGTTGATATGCAACTCGACTACTATGCACAAGTAAGGCGTCCATCATTAAATCTTATTTTCTTTTAATGTATCTTTGTTATGTCCCTTGGCGCCTAATCATTTTTTTTGACAGGGTAAGCGGACACAAAATGTTGGGGTTGTGGACTCTGAGTACATAGTTCATCAGGGCTTCCCTACACTTGGGGTTTGTAATGGCGTATTTTCCAGGAGGAAAACCTTCACCAATACTATTCATAAGGATTGTGTAATAAAGAGCTAAGCAACCAGGATTTTGCGTAAAAAACTCAGTAAAAGCTGAGAAAAACTACGACCTCAAGGAGAGTTTGATGTAAAATCTAGTAGATACTAGTTATTACAAGCTTTTGGAGTATTGCTATGGTTAAGGAGTGAAGATTGTAAGAATTGTGGTCCTTTAGACTCTATTCTCTGCCTGTATTTATAGTAGATACATGCAGTTTACTAAAAGAAAGAAATAGTCTTCTATTTTGGGGGAAGTGGGCGAACTTCATGGATCTCTAACAGTTCCTTCTTGACCAGGCTTCAACAGCTACTTTTGGTAAGTCGAGGACTTATGGTATCTTCTAGAATGCTGGGTTGTCTTCGACTATACAATGATGAGCTACCTTCGACTATATCAGGCTAGCTTAATCTTGTTGAATCTGGGGAATATGCTTCTACAATCGCCCCATTCTTGACAGAAGTACTTGTAGTTGTGTTGAGAAGAATTTAGAAGTTGTAAAGTTACTTGAAAGTTCTTAAAAGTCTGCAAAGTGGTATTTCCGAGGTCAAAGTGAATTGTATCTAGTCTAGCTGTTACCGAGGAGCAATTAATGGGGTTTATTGAAATTGTCAAAAAAAATGGGTTATAAATAGGATGTAATAGATTGAATCTATGGTTGTGGATTGTGAGGATGCTGCCCCAAGTATTTCTGAGGGATTGTGTGGAGGATGGATATGGGTTTGTTGTTTACCGGGCAGAGGTAAGTTGTATGTTTGATCAGTCTCCGGTTGTCACCAAGGGGTGGTTTTGCGAGAGGTATAGAGCGATGGGATGTTCATGTGTGGTGTGTCATCTGGGGATTCAGGCAGGGGGTTCTGAAGATGGTAAAGGATATCAGATTTATAGAGAAGTGGCTACTGCTCATATTGAAGATGATGACGTGGAGGTTGGATGGGCGTTCTCAGATCTTGGCAAAAGGAGGGGGTTTCTTATAATTTTTTGCTGCCTCTGTGGTAGTGGTGGTACTTTTCTTAGAAGTTCCTGGATTTAAGTTTGTCGGTTGTCGTTGGCTATGCTTCTGCTGAGACAATGTTCGATTCTGGTAAAAGGAGGCTTTAATGTCTGATTCTGGTAAAAAAAGAGCAGTTAGAAAAAGTGTCATCTCAAAGAAAAAATACAAAATAGATGGTAAATGTAAAGGAGTGAATATAATCGAATGAGATATGTATCAAATATAAGAATGCAATGTAAGCGAATTAAGTAAATGTCGAATGTAATAAGGAAATTGATAAATGAAATACTAATTTTGTTAATCTTTTGTTGTGCCTGATTTAATTTTGTGCAATATTGTATTATGCTAGTATTCGAAAGCATTTGTATTGAATAGTTTGCAATTTGAAACATAAATTTGAAGTTTATTCGACTGTAGGGTCTGTGTAGAATTTTGAGGTTGATTGATTTTGACTCAAAATTTTTACAGTTCCAACGCAGAGTAAATGCGGGGTAGTTGGACCTGTATTGGAGGGGTTATAAATAGTTCAAGTTGTGGCAGATGTGATTTAGTTTTGAAGATGTTGAAGGCAAGATTTCAGTCCTAGAATGGTGTGTATGGACGTGTTTAGGCGATGTACTGGGTATTGTACTTCCAATACTTTGGTTCGCGGAGCATGGAATGAGATTTTGATGATCTCGAAGAACTAGATTATGAAGCGATGAGCGAAGCAGAGGCGAAGGAAGCTGAGGAGGAATTTGAGTTTCATGTAAAACTTCAGTTTTGACGTCCTCTTGAATATTGTGGTGGCATGTGGGCTAAAGCCAAATTGTTGGTGAAGAGGGAAAATAATGCTGCAGCTAGGGGTTTATAAAGTGTAAATGTTTGAGATGTAGACTTTATTTAATGGTTAAATGTTTGGACAAAATTGAATGTAGTGAATCTTGTCAGGAAGTTTTGGTGGTTATATGAATTTGTGGTTGTGTTGTCGAATGTAACATGTACTTGTTGTAAGTATGTGATAAAATGCATTTAACATGTATGCTAAAATGTTGAATTATACGTTTATGTGCAGGTTGTCGAAGTTTTTATTCAGATATATAGGAATGTGTAGGTAGAGGGCTTTAAGTATGAGACTCAACGTGAATTATTAAATGGAAAGATGTGGTCCAATAGGGGAGATTTGGAGGTATAAGAAACAAGATGTAATTTTGTTGTTCAACAAGATAGGAAGTACTTTGTTGAGTGAAAATGTAGCAGGAGATACTCTTCGAGATATGGTGGGATTATAGCAATAGTGCAAGGGATTGTTATTGACGAGGAGGCTAAGTATTATGGATATCGAGAAGAGGAGTATAAGGCATTTCGTTCGAGGATTTGAACGGTCGCGAAGTGGTGAGAGGAACAGTCACGTGGGGCCTATAAATAGGTCTGATGTGGGCGACTGTTCATACTTTTCAAACTCATTTTTTCTTCTTCTGGTAACTGCTGTTGTGTGTCTCTTGAGTGGCTGTCTACAATTGCGAAGGAGGAGATCCGTGTATTGATTGAGAGAGCAAAATGAGCGAAAGAAAGGGACATTAAAGCATCGCGGAAACAAGGTTGGTAATTCTGGTTTTATATTTTTTTCTTCTTCTTGGTTTCATGATTAATAACCAGGATTAAGTATGTTTACAAGAATTGTAGAAGGAATTAGATTGAATACCAATATAGCGTTATGTTTAACAAGTAGCAGTATTAGGGTGTTGATGTGAATGGAGTTTGTGGCGACTGTTAATGGAGTTTGGTAGAAGAATCAGGTCGTATGAGGCTATAGATGGGTTGGGGGGATATAGAGGAGGGGAGAGAGCAATTTTATTAGTGGCACTATGGTTAGAGCGCATTTTGAGTGATCGGTTAGGGATACTGCGAGATTTTTGGGAATGTGTGTTTTGACCGAATTTTGTGCCGGAGAAGGAGAAAGCAATATTTAACGATGGTGTTTTGGCAGGAAAATAGGTAAAGGATCTTTGAGAAACTGTAGAGTCTCCTGATATTCAACGTGAATAAAAAAAAGGTTTTAATAAGTTATCGATGTTGATAAGTAAATAAAAAAACATGAATAAAAATACTGGGCATATTTGTTAGTAATCGAAGATATTTATATGACTAGGACCATATTGATTGTATTGAAAACTATATAAAGAACATTAATGATGAGTGATAGTATCAGATATAAAAAAGAATAATGTGTTGGAGAGTTAATCTCGATAACTTACGATTATGAATATATGAACCTATGAATATATATATGTATCACATATGATTGATACAAATTGTGATAAAAATTTGGAATCTGCTTGACAGGTTCGTTAAAATGGTTGAACCAACTCATATCGATGATAAGGAGATATATGAGAATCTAGAGCTGTTGTAGGTTGATGTAACTATATGTTCCCAGCAATTGGGAGGTAGGTATAGAGTGGGATCTGGTAGTGCGGATGCCGTTGGTCCGAACCAGTTTTGGGTGGAACCCAGGGTTGTCAAACTGTATGAGGAGGACACCGATACAGATGTAGATCATGAGCCACAGACAAGTGATCGAGAAGGTAGCGGTGGTGGGGATGATGTTGTTGAGGAGGGTGAGGATGTAGGTTATGGTAAGGGTTTAGAAACAAAGGAAATTGTGAGGTTTAAGATGAAATATGGTATTCCTATAGATATTAGGCTAAAAGAGTATAAATATGACTTGGCCGATCAGAATGTTCCATTGGGGGGTATTCTCGTACATCGAGATAATATTAAGAAAGGGTTGAAGCTTCCCCTTCGAGCTGACCAAAAAAAGTTGATGAACTTTTTTAATGTTACCCCTGGTCAGTTCAATTCGAATGTGTATGATTTATTTAGAGTATGTGGGGCAATTAATGATCGACTGGAGTCCGGGGGGGAGGAGTTGATCAGTGTCGATGATTTGTATGTGTACTACACACTAAAGATGAACCCGACGAAGCTAGGTTACCAATATTTTGTGAGGTTCTTGAAAAGACCATATTTTCTGATATGGTTTCAACAAGGGGATGATATAGAGAGGAAAGGCTAATGGTTTCAGGTAATTATGAGTTCGATAAGAAGGATCCTGGGGAGCCTTTAAAAAGAAAGACATTTCATCTAGGTGTCTGGTGAGATAACTTGTAATTGTCGATGATGAAGATATTTATATTGTGTATTTGTGTATAATTTTGCTTGTATTTGTGTGTAACTTTGAAGGAGGTCAATAGTAATTCGGAAGTGAGAGAAGAACTTTACAGGGTAAGGAAGGGGTTTTTCGGCCGGATTGACAATTTGGTTTTCGACCAGAAGTTTGTGGGTAAGCTGTTCGAGAAGGCAAGGTTGAAAAGATCGAGGTCCCAAGGTGCTAAAATCTTAGTAATCGACGGGAAAATGTCTGCCAAGAAAAAGAGAGATGCAGAGGGCAACCTTCCGTTGGAAAATCCTTCGCTGAAAGGTTATAGTACTAACACGAAAATAGATGCCATTCTCGGGGTATCTCTGGGTAAGAGGAAAAAATAGAGGGGAGCAAGTGAGGATGTGCCATCCCTGCTTCCACACAAGAAGGCCACTCGATAATCGATAACAGAAGAGGTCGTTAAAACTATTAAGGAAGCTGATGTGGTAGACGGGCGTCCTCCACGAAGTTCGGATACTGTGACTCATAAGAAAAAGGTAGGTGGAGAGATGTCGAAGAACAAATTTGTGGTAGAAAATGAGGCTCAAGTCCAGCAGTCATTGGATGTTTTCAAATCATGGACGAACATTCTAGAGGCCGAGGTTGATGATTGCATGGTGGGGGCTCAAAGCTTTGTATTCTTTCTTAATGAGGGTAGCCGTAACATGTCGAAGGGGAGGAATTTTTCTACTTTGTTATGATTAAAGAAATTGGTATGTCATTCGAATAATCAATATATGAATGTTCTACAGATTTTGAACTTATTGACGAATGCCAGAGGGCATATTGTTGGCAGTAGTGATCTGGCTAATCAGGTGTTGGCGCAAAAAATATCGAGAAAAAGTTGATGAGGCAGAAGGAATTGCTGATTGAAGATAAGAAAGATCTGAATACAAGGCTTAATACCTACAAGCTGGATGCAGAAAAGGTGAAGGACGCTTCTATTCGAGACTTGAGGAAGACATTGGAGATGGTGAATGTGGAGGCTTTAGCACTGCAAAGAGCAAACTTCGAGAAGGATGTAAGGGATTAAGTTGGTCAAGCACGAGAAGCAATGCAGCTAGAACATGCGAAGATTCTTGATGAGGTGAATGCTGATAAGCTCGATAAATGTAAGAAGGTCTACAAACATTTTTTTACCCAGTATAAGGAGTTGGAAGGGAGAAAAATGTTGTACTAGAGTTTGGCGAAGTCTTGTGGTGGAGTATGTGAATATTCAAGCTCAGATAATGAAGAGTCAGGTTCTGGTGATGTTTTAGATGAGGTAGGAATGGTTCAGGACGCTGTGATGACAGAGGCCGATGCATCTCACCAAGGGAAATTAGGGGATGTGCCCGTGGTGGAAGGATCTTTGGATATGGGTGAAGTCATATCTTCCACTGTAGAGTAGAAAATTATTGTAGTTATCGAGGGTTGTAAAAATGGTCAGTGGGACCGAAACAATTTGGATTTCTTGGTTAGAATCAGTACTCTTTATCAAATTCTAAATATTTTTCGCAAGTATGTTGGCGTATAAGTATTTATACTTGATAACATAAATATTAATCGAGAGGTAAATAGATTGTTAATCTGGATGCATACTCAAAAGGTATGGATTGAGACCAATTTATTAATAGTAAAGATGTGAGTTTGTCTTGAGGCATACTTATAAAGTATGAAACAAGATCAAATCGATATTAGAAAGATTAATGCTTGTCTGGATGTAACTAAGTTGGATCGAGATCAAGTCATGAATAGTAAATATGTGAGCTTGTCTTGAGGCATACATATAAAGTATAAAACAATATCAAGTCGATAGTAGAAAGATTAATGCTTGTCTAGATGCAATTGTAAAGTTGGATCGAGATCAAGTCATGAATAGTAAAGATGTGAGCTTGTCTTGAGGCATACTTATAAAGTATGAAACAAGATCAAGTCAATATTAGAAAGATTAATGCTTGTCAGGATGTAACTGTAAAGTTAGATTGAGATCAAGTTACAAATAGTAAAGATTCGAGCTTGTCTTGAGGCATACTTATAAAGTATGGAACAAGATCAGGTCGATATTTAGAAAGATTAATGCTTGTCTGGATGTAACTGTAAAACTTTGAGATCAAGTGATGAATAGTAAATATGTGAGCTTATCTTGAGGCATATTGGAGCAAGATCAAATCGATATTTGAAAGATTAATGCTTGTCTGGATGTAACTGTAAAGTTAAATCGAGATCAAGTAATGAATAGTAAAGATGGTAGTAAATAGTGTTTATTTGAAGTAGTGAAAGCTGTTACAAATAGTTATCTGCAAACTCTTTTTAACTGAGCTCTATTCCATGGGAATTCGAGGTGGACATCATCTTCTGTCATCAGCCAATATGTGTCATTCTCTGTCTTATTGCTGACGATGTACGGCCCTTCCCAATTTTTAGATAACTTGTCAAAATTTTTAGGTCGAGTGTTGTCTAAAATTCGTCGAAGGACCAAGTCCCCTATACCAAATGTTCGTGGTCAAACTTTTTTGTTATAGGCCTTTTTTCAGGGTATCATGATATCGTCCCAAGTTTGTAATAATGTGGTCACGGGTTTCCTCAATCCAGTTTAGGTTGCAGAGGAGACCGAACTCGTTGTCTACATCTAATAAGGTTCTTCGTGCACTGGGGAAATCGAGGTTTGAGGGGATGACTGCTTCATTACTGAAGGCCATCATGAATGGTGTACAACATGTTGAAGTTCGAGAAGTCATTCTGTATGCCCAGATAACACTAATTAGTTCATCGACCCATCTTCCCTTTATGTCATCGAGACGTTTGCGCAGTCCTGATTTGATGCTTTTGTTGATGGCTTCAGCTTGTCTATTTTCTTGAGGGTAGTAGGGTGTGGAGGTGGAGAGCTGGATTTCATATTAGAGGAAGAATGTGAGGACTTTTTTATTGATGAATTGCTTTCCGTTGTCAGATCGTATCATTTATGGGCAGCCAAACCTAGTAATAATGTGCTCCCCGAGGAATTTGATAACTTTATTCTCGTCTGTATGACAGAGAGAAACTGCTTTGACCCATTTTGTGAAGTAATTTGTGGCAACAAGAACAAATTTACAGTTTCCTGATGCTGGGAAGAAAGGTCTGATGATGTCGATCCCCCATTGTTTAAATGGCCAGAGGATATTATTGATGTATAAGTTGATTGCAGGGCTTTTGATGTCTTGAGCATGAATCTGGCACTTAAAATATTTCCGTACGAAAGTTTCACAATCTTGGCACATTTTTTGCCAGTATAAACCTTGGGTGAAAGATATTTGTGCCAAAGATCGTCTTGATATGTGAGTGTCGCAGATACCTTTGCGAAGTTCCTAAATCTTTGTGCGGGCTTGGTTTTGAAAAATGCATTCGATCAGTGGTCCTCCCCCTGTGATACAATATAAGATTTTATTATGAACTGTGAATCTGGGGCATCGGGCCAAGAGTGAACGGGCTTCTTCTTAGTTACTGGGCAGGATGTTGGAGTTGAGTTATAAATAAAATTATTTCCTCCAGTCATCAGTATCTTTTTCATCTGTAACGGTGATCTGCATTATGGATTGTACGCCGAGGTTAGAATGTCTGATGATTTCGATGTCCAAAGATCATCTTTCACTTTCCCCGAGCTTGGCAGCGATGTATGCTAAAGCGTTAGCGTGGCGATTTTCTTATCGCGGTAGATAAGATATCGAAGCTTGTTTGAACTTGCTCATCTTTGATTCGACTAGAGTTGCGTACTCGACCATTTTTCTAATTGTGCAGAATATCTTGTTGTAGTGGTTGGCCACGAGTAAAGAATCGACTTAAACTGCTAATTCTTCTGCTCTGAGTGTGAGTACAAGATCGAGTCCATGGAGTTTAGCTTCAAACTCCATTTCGTTGTTGGAAGTAAAGAAATTAAGCTTGATGGCTTTCTCTATGCGATGGTTTGAAGGTATTACGAGGACAATTCTGATACCTGATTCCTTTGGTCCCGTGGAACCATCAGCAAAGAGTCATCATCCCGTACTTTTTGGCCATGCGTCAGGATCTGCGATGGAGTCATCTATGAAAATTTCTTCGAGTTCTTCCCAGTCAAGGTCTTCGACAGGGAAATTATCTAGGAAATCAGCAACTACTTTTCCATTGATTGATATATGTGCTTCGAAGGAAATGTCATATTCCCCAAGGAAAATAGACCATTGTTGAACTCGTCGAAAATCTTCCTTTTTTGAGAGTACGAGTTTGAGGGGGTATTTTGTAATGACTTATATGAGGTGAGCTTAGAAGTATGGATTGAGCTTTTGAGAGATGTAAACCAAGGTGAACAATTGCTTCTTTAAAGTTGTATATCGTTTCTCAGCAGGCATAAGAGTTTTGCTGATAAAGTAAATAGGTTTCTCGATGCCTTCGTCTTCTTAAATAAGGACAGAGCTTATGGAATCTTCAGTTGTGGATAAGTACATTATGAGTGTTTCGCCATAAACTGGTGTACTCATGATAGGAGGACGCCCCAAGTATTATTTAAGATCTTGGAAAGCTAGTTCGCAGACAGGAGTCCAAGCGATCTCCTTGTGTTGTTTCTTTGAAACTATAGTGGGATCACCACGAAGAAGGAGGTAAAGAAGTTTGCATTGATAAAAAGATTTGGAGATGAAGCGATGAAGAACAACAATTTTGCCTACAAATTGCTGGACATCTTTTTTTGTTCGGGAAGATGGCATTGTAGTGAGTACTTTGATTTGTGCTGGATCGATTTCGATTCCTCTTTTGCTGACTAGGTGTCCAAATTTTTTTCCAGATGCAACACCGAATTGGTATTTTTCTGGGTTAAGCTTCATTTTATATTTGCGAAGGATATTGAAGATGGTTTGGAGGTATGCGGCATGATCCTCGCACTTTAGGCTTTTACAGATCATATCGTCGATATAGACTTCCATGATCTTGCCGAGGTGATTTTTGAACATTTGGGACACCAGCCGTTAGTAAGTGGCACCAACATTTTTTAACCCAAAAGGTATTACTGTATAACAGTAAAGAGCTAGCTCAGTAACAAAGCTAGCTCAGTTTAACCCAAAAGTTGTTATACTTTGAGAAGTTTTGTCGTGTGAGGATTTGTGGTCGTATTCTCGTACATACGTGCGGCTGCTTAACTATAATTGATTTCATAGACTCCGTGGTCTCTTGGAAAATGCAAAGCCAGATGGTACATGGAGGGTACAACTTTGATGGAGTATAACCAACTTCGTCCCTAAATTCTCAGATATTTGGATTCAATATCAATGACACAGAATTTGACGAATGTAGTTTCTAATCCAGCTTGAACTGGTAAAGTGATCTCTCCTGTGGCCAATTTTTTTGACCCAAAGAATCCAGTAATAGTTATTGTCAAAGCTTAAACAGAGTCACTGAGTCCTAGGACTTCGATTGCTCTGCGAAATAGTACATTTATGGCTCTTCCTGTATCGATAAGCAGTATATGTAGGTAGTCCTGTCCGATTTTGAGCATAATGACAAGAGGATCATCATGGGGATACTTCACGTGGGTAGTATCACAGTCTTCGAAAGTGATATGGTATAGACATTTGGATTTGCTCGATGTGGGAAGAAGTTTTACAGATTTGTCTGAGGAAGTCATTTTACAGCAGGATGTGATCCGATCGTCTTGTTTTCTTTTCTTGCCTTTCTCAATCTCAATCATGTACAGGTGGCGAGCTTGCCTCTGATTTTGATTTTGCTCAACGTCATTATTTTTGGCTTCATCTTTGAGAAACTTCTGGATGTCGATGACATAATTGTGAAGTCTTCCAGGGAACAGGATACGATGAAAGATTCGAATGAGAGAGTAGCAGTTGTCAGTTTCATGGTTATACACATTGTGATATTGGCAGATAGGTTTTGTGGAGATGTCTACGATGGTTTGTGGTGCTCGATAACATTCATCTTCCTTTATCGTTTGTAAAATAGCTGATAGAGTGGTTATCATTGGCGGCAGAACTGAGACTGGCCTATCTGGCCTACCTCCCGTCATCGATTGTTATTAGTGTTCCTGCCGCCTTGTTTGGGTGCTTTAGTAATTGCTGATTTTTGAGGTAGAGTTGAAGTTGAATCTCGAGAATGGATGGCAGAAGAGCTATCATCTTGTCCTTCTTCGACCATTCTAATTCGATGTAATTATTAACTATATCAATCAATTCGGTATCTGTCTGTGGTTTGCGTAGCGTAAGCTCTTCGCGAACTTTAGAGTCGATATGCAAGTCTGAGGTAAATGCAGGGACAATGATTTTGGGATCAGAGTTCCCAATAATCCTTGTTTCTTGTATGAATCATTTATAAAAACTTGCTGAGGTTTCCTTTACGCCTTGATCGAAGAAAAATAATAAATCCACAGTTATCTCTAGCTCCTTAACGTGAGCATAATTAGACTCTAACTGGCGCTGCAATTGGCTGAAGGTGGTAATGGATCCCTCTTGGATTGTGTGGAACCATCAAAGAGGTTCTTCTTTTAGTCTCATATTAAATAGCCTGCAGAGCATGTGATCGATTTTAGAGTACAATCTTATCGCAGCTTTAAAATGTTGAACATGGGTAAGTGGGTCAGTGAGGCTTGCATACTGGATAAATTTGGGCATATGGAAATTATCTGGAATGGGCACAAGTTTGAGATGAGGGGAGATGGGGTTTGTCTCAATCCTATCCAGAGTAGATTGCCTGCCTGGTATATTAGAGTTTATGGCATCGATTCTACTATTTAGGTCATCTAATGTGATAAACTGTTGAGGAGGAATTGGTACAGCTACGATTTGGGGATCGAAATATCCTTGACCTTTTGGTCCCAACTAGTCCCTGATTGGTCTTCTTTTAGGTGGTGGGGGAGATTGATGACGAGTGCGTCAGCTACCTTGAGTTATCGATACTGAAGATATGAGTCCAAAATGTCGAGAAACCCTATCTGGATTTCTAGATCAAGATCGAGAAGGTCGCAATCGGTCTTCTCTTGGTTGATTATCTCTTTGGGTTTCTATGGACCGGTGATCACTTCGGGCTCGTGGAGGTGACGCTTGTCTGACGGTGAGTCTATCCTGAGTCCTTCTTAGTTTGTCTATCTCTTTTTGATGTGTCTGACTTTGATGGTCCAACACTCTTTTTCGTTCGTCTCTCTCCACTTGAAGAGGTTCAGTGTGGATCCGCTGATCTTCTACTCTTTAGGCTTTTTCTGTAACCATTTGTTTTTGGAGTTCGACTACTGCACTATGAAGGTCGACTGTTCCCAGTATCGGATTGTTTTCATGATCTCTTACCATCTTGGATTGGCTTCTGAGATTCATGTTGGTCATTGTAAGGATGGATGATTAGAATCGGTAAAGAAGTGTTTGGTAATTCCCACAGATGGTGCCAATTGTAATGGCGTGCTTTCTGGGAAGAAAACCTTCACCAATACTATTCGTAAAGATTGCGCAATAAAGAGCTAAGCAACCAGAATTTTACGTGGAAAAATCAGTAAAAACTGAGAAAAACTACGACCTCGAGGGGGGTTTGATGTAAAATCTAGTAGATGCTAGTTATTACAAGCTTTCGGAGTGTTGCTAGGGTTAAGGAGTGAAGATAGTAAGAATTGTGGTCCTTTAGACTCTATTATCTTCCTATATTTATAGTAGATATAGGCAGTTTACAAAAAAATGAAATAGCCTCCTATTCTAGGGGAAGTGTGCGAACTTCGCGGATCTCTAGCAGTTCTTTCTCGACCAGGCTTTAATGGCTACTTTTGGTAAGTCGAGGACTTATGGTATCTTCTAGAATGCCGAGTTGTCTTTGACTATACAATGATAAACTAGCTTCGACTATATCAGGTTGGCTTAATCTTGCCAAATCAGGGGAATATGCTACTATAGGGTTGTAGATGAAAAAATGGTAAGAATGTTTATTTCGGAATGACACTTAAGAAATTTTATATCTAAAAGTGTAATTGATTCAGTTAGAATCTCTTACCTAGAGGTATTGAAAATTTATCTGCATCTTAGTTTAAAAATAATGTTCATGTTGGGTTAAAATTAAGTAGTAAAAAAACATGGTTATATGTGGATATCTCGGGGTTACTTTCTTTAGGATGAGTTAGGTGGTGTATGGTCATGAGACCATGTACCACTAGCCATGCGTGGTGATGCACGGCCGTGACATATCACTCTATATTCATCTGGCGTGATTTTTATTTTATTTTCTCATCCTTTAATGTAAATTAGAAATATCCGTCTGAATTGGTATTGTTAATAGGATGTGGTATGAAGGCCTCAGCCTCGAGAGTCAAATAAGTTATCAAGTTGAAAATGTGTTAGTCTATCATTCTGAACTGGGTTTGTTGAACATATGTTTTGGAATAAAATCCTTGTTAGATATGTGTTAAAAGAGATTTGTATAAGGGAGAGTAAAAATGAAAAATATAAGAAGAAAAAACATAATTAATCATTGTACAGATCCATTGTACAAATGTTTTGGGATTTTCTCATAGGTTGTAATTCTTCAGTTTGTTATAAATCTGGTAGGGGTCCTTGCCCCCAGTTTCCTCTTTAAAAAAAATAAAATAAAATAATGCTTTTGTTGATTCAAGCTGATAATAGATAAATCAGAATCCATGATGGTTTGACTGTTAAATATATATTTAATGAATTTATTGTCTGTTTTCACTAATTGCTAAATGATCATCCTTTCAGTCAAAGGCTGATGTAACTAAAAACTCATCAGGCAGGGGAACTCCGGTATGCAACACTATCTTCTTCTCTTGCATTATATTTTCATGGAAACTGACATTACATACAAATCTTGATCATGCAGCCACAATCTATGTCCTATCATCTCAATGATAGATATTCAGTGAGTCTCACAATTCTCCTTATGTTACGCAAGTTTTCTTTCTGAAATGCCATAGACTATATACATAAGGTTAGGGCCTAGTTTTTGTATCTGCTCTTATTTTATGGCTTGGTTGGCATGTCAAAACATGTTCACACATTCCCGTAGTATTGCAAAAGAATTACTTGTCCCTTTGCGAGGTGCAGAGCTCCACCCCTTGCTATCTGATTCTTATTTCTATTTTTCATGTAATCCAAGAACATGAATAAATTATGTTCAGGAGTAATGTTATTTTTTTTACAGGTGAGGAAACACTTATTAATTAAATTGGAGATATTCAAGAATCGATGGAAAAAGGCTGTCAGGGAAGACCAGTGTTGGATCGATCCGTTTCAACAACGAGCTGACCAGAGTATTACGTTAGTTGGTAACAAAGTATATAAACACAAATAACAAAGTCCTTACATCCATTAAATGTCATGAAAAGTCGTTGCCCTGCTACTGCCGGCTTTGATGAAAATGAAAAATAACAGATAATGGTCAGTCAAGTGGGGATGCCAACCATGTTTTGTATACTATTTTCACCCTTTTGTTTCAATATATAGTAACTTAAGGTTTATATTCTTTGTAATGATGTAATTGCATTTTACAAAGGCATAAGTTTTTCTGAAAATTTAATGTAGTATTTACCCAAATAAATAAATAAATATATATATATATATATATAGTACAACTTCATTCCCTTAATAATATAACCCCACAATTGCTACTATTATACACATTGTCTTTTTATACATCTTTATTGAAAGAACTATAAGCTCTAAATGGCAAGAGCTCTCATGAACTTGAGACAATGATGGTTCAAATCCATCTAGCTCTAGTTGTAAAAGTATAGAAAAAACTCTTTTTAAGTAAACTAATATTATTTAATTTTAAAATTTATAATTGCGAGAAGCGACTAAAATCATTGTCAATAATTGTGTCTAGTAAGTCGATGATTTTGCGTGATAAATAACACGACTAGTTTGTATGTAATTTTTTTTTTAGAATTACGACAAATTAGGCAATTTTGGCATCGTAAAATTATGATACATAAAAAAATAGATAAATAAATCAGAAAATGGAACAAATACGACGAAAATTACGACTCATACTTGAGTCTATTTTTTGCGACGCATAAATTGACTCACAAATGTGTTGCAATGTTAACTCAAAATGACATATATTACGACGTGGTTTACAGTCATAATATTACGACACATTTCAAGTCAAAAACATAAAACTATTGCAAAAAGAATGATACTTTTTTTGACTAAAATAGAAGTTACTTTAGCAAAATAACAACTGACCTGCCCCGTCATTTTTTACCCATTTTGGCCTAGTTAGCAAGAAATAATCAATCAGTAACATAAGAATTAGAGTGAAAACCTCTGAATAGGTAAAAACTACGATATCTCTTGAGGATTTAGAAAGAAAGATATTTATTGATTGCTAGATATTATAAAGATTGCTCTAAGTAGTTCTGTGTAGAGTTTTCATCCGTCTGTATCTATAGTTCTCTGGTCTTATTTATAAGTCCTATAATATGACTGTTTGACGACCATTATTATTCTTAGTGATGGACGTTACAATATGGATTTGATGAGTCATTGAACTGATTATGTAATGGTCTGATCCTTCTATTTTGTACCTGCTTTATTAATGACGGAGTATTTGTTGACTCGAGCTATTGATATAGAGGTTGAGAATAATAAGTAAAACTCTATAGTTTTTCCATAGTGCGCCATGTAATTGTAATTTGATGAGGTCGAGTAAGCGTATGATGGTCGAAGATGAGGTTTGAGTTCAAGATCTGGAATAGGCCACTACAGTAGCAGTACACAATTATCCTACTTATGATAAGGAGTTCTACGGATTATATCAAAAAGTGAAGTATTGGTGGAGTTACTTATTGGGAAAGGAGGGTGTGGAACATTTCAATCAAAAATCGCTGCAGTTCTAATTTACACAGTCCAAGCTACAACAATCTCGCCATATGAAGTGGATGTCGTATTTACAACAATTCACCTTGATTATCAAGTATAAGAAGGGAGTGGACAACAAAATGGCTGACATGTTATCTCGACCCCCATTACCAACTATTTCCGCTTTGTTGGTAACTATGCATATATAACCTATTATTCTGTCTGAGTATGTTGCAGTATATGACGACGATAAGGAGCTCAGTGTGATTTACTGGAAGTTGCTACAAGGCAAGACATGTGAGTATGAATTGAAGAATGGTTTAATTTATAGGGGCAGTCTACTATGTATTCCTAAGGGTAGAGACCGTTTACATTAGATTAGAGAGGTACATTGTTCCTGGGTGGAAGGTCATTTCGGGGTAGAGAAGACTCTTTTCAATTAATGACGTTATGTCTATTGGCAGAAGATGCAGGTGGATGTTGCTCGTATGGTTCGTGGTTGCATTTTATGCAATACATCCAAGCCTTCCAATCGTAAGTTGGGATTGTATTTACCATTACCAGTACCTAGCCTATCATGGGAGAATATTTCGATAGACTTTATGGATGGTTTGGCCATGACCAAGTGTAAGAATGATTATCTGTTTGTGGTGGCAGATCGTTTTAGCAAGATGATAGTTTTTATTCAATGCCAGAAGATGGTCACTGGGGAAGGAGCAGCGTAATTATTTTTTAGAGATGTTTAAAGGTATTTCGGGCTCCCTTCTTTTATTAGTTCTAATAGGGATAACCACTTTTGGGGGCATTTCTGGAGATCGTTATAGGGGATGATGGATACTAAGTTGAAGATAAGTACCGCATTTCGTCTGTAGACAAACGGGCAAATAAAAGTAGTTAATAACACTTTGGTTTACTTATTACGGGGATTCTATTCTAAGCATCCTGAGACTTGGGATGAGGGTTAACCGTATCTTCAGTTTACTTTTAACCAGGCGATTCATGGTTCCACTTTGAAGTTTCCATTTGAAGTTTATCTTGGGTACATGTCCCAAATCCCCTTTGATATGGCTTTTCTCTAGGTGACAAGATGGTGCCCCAGAAGGAGGAAGATGAATAAGTTAATACTCAACATTTTATTAAGAGAATAAACAAGGTTCATGAGGTGGTTGAAGTACAATTGAAGAAGACTCAAGCGAAGTATAAAGCTTGACCCAAAAAATATTGGGTTGAGTATTGTGATGGCGTGCTTTTCGGGAGGAAAACCTCCGCCAATACTTGTTCGTAAGGATTATGTAATAAAGAACTATCAACCAAGATTTTACGTGGAAAACTCAGTAGAAACTGAGAAAAACCACGGCCTCGAGGAGGATTTGATGTAAAATCTAGTAGATGCTAATTATTACAAGTTTTCTGGGTGTTGCTGATATTTAGGATATAGAAATCTCATATGTGCGGTCCTTTTGAACCTATTCTCTACCTGTATTTATAGTATATACAAGCAGTTTACAAAAAGAAAGAAAAAGTCCCCTATTCCGAGGGTAGTGGGCAAACTTTGCAGATCTCTAACAGTTCCTTCTTGACCAGATTACAACAACTACTTTTGGTAAATCGAGGACTCACGAAATCTTCTAGAATGTTAAGATGTTTTCGACTAAAGGGTGTTGAGCTATCTTTGACTACAGAGTGCTGGCTTTATTCTTGTCGAATCTGAAGAATATGATACTACAATCGCCCCATTCTCGACAGAAGTACTTCTAGTTGTGTCGAGAAGATAATCTAGAATTTGAAGAGGTTGCTGAATACTTTCAGAGGTCAACATATGTCATTACCGAGGTAAAGGTAATCTATATTTGGTCAAGTTTGTTTCGAGGCGCAATTAATGTAGTTCATTGATTGTATTGGATGTGGGTTATAAATAGGATGCTTATTGAAGTTGGATGGTAGTATTTGGTAGAATGAGGTTGCCCCAAGTGTGGTTTATTATTGGGTCTGGGTTGAAGACGATGACCGTTTTGACAAAATCTAGCGTAGACCGAGAGACGAGAATTTGTTATGTAATTGGAGCATTGAGGTAAGAAGAAAGATTAAACAGAGACGAGATGTGTCTGGCTGAAGCGGTGGTATCATCATGCAGTTGTGAAGGTAATGTATGGAGTCAGTTAGGGGGTGAAATGGGAACTGTCATTACTGGTGATGAAGATATGAAGTTTGGATGGGCGTCTAGAGATCTTGTCGAACGTGTTGGTGGTCTTGCAATTTTTTGTTGCCGTTTTCCTGCTGAAGCGTCTCTTTTAGAAGTTCAGTGACTTGAGAGTCATTGAGCTTCGAGGACTAGAAAGAGGCTTTAATGTCCGATTCTGGTGAAAAGCAAACAATGCAAATATTGTCATGTCGAAGGATGTTAGTAACAATAGATAAATTGTAATGGAAGAAAATTTAAGTATGTAGAAATGAATGTACTCGAAAGAGATAGATGTTGAATGTGATAATGTAATCGAATGAAAAGAGATCAAATGTAAGAAAGAAGTTTATGAAATAAACAAATATGTGTTATCGAATTGTTTTTTGTTTTTGTGTTTGTATGCTATCGAATATTAAATATGATGAAAAAATTATGATACAATCTTGTCGCTAATTTGTGTGTGCTTAAAGTCGAAGGTATTGTAAATGTAGGGCCAATGATGGATTTTGTGGTTGATTGATTTGAATCTGACTGTGTAGAGTTTTAAAGCATATTAAATGTAGGGGAGTTTGGTATTGGCTGGAAGTTGTATAAATAGATGTTGTTTACAGATGGATGCATTCATCTAAAATGGTGAAGACAAGAGCTCAGGCCCGTGAGGAGGTGTGTCATCGTGTGCAGACAATGTACTGGGTGTTGTTTAACCGATATTTTGGTTTGTGGAGCATGGAATGACATTTTGATGATCCTGAAAAGCCGGATTACTAAGGGATGAGTGAGGCTGAGGCGAAAGAGGCTGAGCACGAATTGTTGAACTCGTCAAGATTTTTTTTTTCTAGAGAGTACGAGTTTGAGAGGGTATTTTGTAATGACTTTGATGGGGTGAGCTTGGAAGTATGGACGGAGTTTTTGAGAGCTATAAACTAAGGCGAGCAATTGTTTCGCCGTGGTAGTATATCGCTTTTTAGTAGGTATAAGAGCTTTACTGATAAAGTAAATAGGTTTCTCGATGCCTGTATCTTCTCAAATAAGGACAGAGCTGATGGAGTCTTCAGTGGTGGATAAATTCATGGTGAGTAATTCGCCATCAATGGGAGTACTCATTATAGGAGGACTCTCCAAGTACCGTTTAAGATCTTGGAATGCCATTTCACAGTCAGGAGTCCATATAAATTCTTTTTACTGTTTGTTCAAAAGAGGAGTGGGGTTGCCACGAAGAAGAAGGTATGTGTAGAGCGGCTATTTTGCCGGTGAATTTTTGAACATCTTTTTTCGTACGAGGAGAGGGCATTGCCATGAGTGCTTTGATTTAAACAGGATTGATTTTGATTCCTCTTTTGCTGACGAGATGGCCCAGGAATTTTCCAGATGCGACACCAAATTGACATTTCTCTGGGTTGAGTTTTATCTGGTATTGGCGAAGGATATCGAAGATAGTTTAGAGGTTTTTGAGATGATCTTCTCTTTGCAAGATTTTGCATATTATATCATCGATATGTACTTCCATGATGTTGTCTAGCTGATCTTTAAACATTTGAGTGACCAATCGCTGGTAAGTAGCTCAAGTAATTTTTAACCCAAAAGGCATTACTGTGAAAACAGTAGAGTCCTCTTTCAGTTATAAAAGTGGCTTTTTCCTGATCTTCTTCGACGAGTGGAACTTGGTTGTATTCCGAGGCGGCATCCATCATAGAAAGAAGTTCGTGTCCTACGACTGAGTAGAGAAGATGCGGAATTAAGGGTAGCGGAAAACTATCTTTGGGTGTGAATTTGTTGGGTTTAGTGAAATCAACACAAACCTGTTTTTTACCATTTTTCTTGGGCATGACGACGATATTGGAAACCTACTTCGGATATTTAGCCTCCCGAACAAAGCCGACACGAAGGAGTTTATCAATTTCTTTGTTGACTACGTCTCGAAGTCAGGGAGCCAAATTTTACCGTTTTTGGAAGACTGCTTTGCTGTCTATAAGGAGGTTGAGGTGGTTGCAAGCAATAGAAGGATCAATTCCAGGCATTTCTTAAAAAAGTCCAGGCAAAAACGTCGATGTTTATCTTAAGTAGATGTATCATGGCTTCTTTTTTGTCGAATGACAGCTTGGATCCAATGAAGGTTGTTCGCCCGAGGCCATCGAGTTCAGTAGTTTCAGCCACTTCAGCGTCATATTGCTCAAATGTGGGTAGTGTGTCATGCTTGGCTGCCCTTGAATTCATAGACTCCGTGATCTGTAGGGAAATGTAGTGCTAAATGATAAGTTGAGGGTATTGCCTTGATGGAATGTAACCAACTGCGTCCCAAAATGCCTAAATATTTTGACTTTGCATCAATGACAAGAAATTTGGCGAGTGTGGTTTCTGAACCTGCTTGAACTGGCAAAGTGATTTCTCTTGTGGCTGATTTTTTCAAACCATTGAAGCCTGTGATTGTTGTTGTCGAAGCTTTTACTGAATCTGTAAGGCCTAAAACTTTGATTACTCTTTGGAATAAGACATCTGGGGCACTGTCTGTGTCGATGAGAAGTGTATGTAGGTAATCCTGCCCCACTTTAAGCATAATAACAAGTGGGTCATCATGAGGGTATTGTACATGACTGGTTTTACAGTTTTTGAACGTGATCTGGTAAGGACGTTTGGATTTGCTGGAGCTTGGAAGAAGTTTTACCGATTTGCCTGAGGAAGTCATTTTGCAGCAGGACGTAATACGATCATTTTGTTTTTTTTTATTCCTTTTTCGATCTCGATCATATATAAATGGCGAACTGAGCCTTGGATATGATTCTGCTCAACTTCAGTAGATTTTGCTTGTTCGTCGAGAAATTTCTGAATGTCGAGAACATAGTTATGGAGTCTTCCAGCTACGAGGATATGGTGAAAGATACGAATGAGGGAGTAGCAGCTATCAGTTTCATGACTGCGCACATTATGATACTGACATAAGGGTCTGTTCGGAAGATCTACAATAACCTGAGGTGCGCGATAACATTCGTCTCCCTTTATCATTGGCAAGATAGCGGAGAGGGTTGTCATTGGTGGCAGAATTGGGATAGGTCTGTCCGGTTTGCCCTCTTTCCTTCGATTGTTATCAGTGTTTTTGGCAGGCGGCTTCGACGCTACTGTAGCGACTGCTCTTTGAGACGGGGTCAAAGATGTTTCTCGAGCATGTATGACAGAGGAGTTTTTCATTTTATCTTTCTTCTAGCGTTCCAGCTCAATATAATTAATAACTACGCCAATCATTTCAGTGACCGTACGTGGTTTGTGCAGAGTAAGTTCTTCACGAACTTTGGAGTCGATGTACAAGGCGGAAGTAAATGCTGGAACCACGATTTTGGGGTCTGAATTTCCAATCTTCCGTGTTTCCTGTAGAAATCGTTTATAAAAACTTGCCAAGGTTTTTTTCGTGCCTTGCTCGAAGTAAAACAAAGAATCCATTGTGATTTTACGCTCCCTAGTATGAGCATAGTTGGACTAGAAAATATTTTGTAATTGGATGAAAGAGGTAATGGAGGTTTCCTGTATAGTGTGAAACCATCAAAGTGGTTCTTCTTTTAGGCTCATATTATATAGTCGACAAAGCATATGTCGAGTTTGGACTATAACCCAACAGCGACTTTGAAATGTCGAACATGTGTAAGCGGATCAGTGAGGCTTGCATACTGGATGAACTTGGGCATATGAAAAATTTCTGGAATAGGCATATTTTCGAGATATGGGGAGATGGGGCTTGTTTCCTGTCGAGCGCGGATCGTCAGCCTGGGATATCACAGTTGATGGATTGAATTATGTTGTTAAGGTCATTCAGAGTAACGAATTGTTGTGGGGGAAGAGGTAAGGCTGCAATTTGAGGAACAAAGTCGCCTTGTCCCTCTAGTTCCAATCGATCTCTGATTGGTCTTCTTTCTGGCAGAGGGGTTTGATGACGTGTACATCGGCTTCCTTGGGTTGTCGAGGCTGAAAAAGTTAAACCAAAATGTCGAGAGGCTCTATTAAGATTATTAGATCTGGATCGAGACATTCGTTGGTCGTCCTCTCTCGGCTGATCATCGCGTTGAACTGCTCTTGATCGATGTTCACTTCGAGCCAGTGGTGGCGATGCTTGGCGAGCTGTTATTCGATCTTGTATTCTTCGTAATATTTCCATATCTTTTTGATGTGTTTGACTCTGCTGATCCAATGCACTTCTGCGTTCGTCCCTTTCCTGTTTGTAGAGCATGAGCATGGACACGCTGATCCTCCATTCTTTAATTTTTTTCTGAGGCCATTTGTTTTTGAAGTTCAAGAACCACACCGTGCAGATCAAGAGCTCCTAGAATTTTCTGATCTCTTAGGGTACTAGAATGACTTCTCAAGCTCATGTTTGTCATTGGATGGTGTTCAGATTGGAAATGGTAGAAAATGGTAGGATTTTCCACAGACGACGCCAATTGTAATATCGTGTTTTTCGAGAGGAAAACCTTCACCAATACTTGTTCGTAAGGATTATATAATAAAGAACTATCAACCAAGATTTTACGTGGAAAACTCAGCAGAAACTGAGAAAAACCACGACCTCGAGGAGGATTTGATGTAAAATCTAGTAAATGCTAATTATTCCAAGTTTTTTGGGTGTTGCTGATATTTAGGATATAAAAATCTCAGATCTGCAGTCCTTTTGAACCTATCCTCTGCTTGTATTTATAGTATATACAGGCAGTTTACAAAAAGAAAGAAAAAGTCTCATATTCCGAGGGTAGTGGGCAAACTTTGCGGATCTCTAACAGTTCCTTCTTGGCCGAGTTGCAACGACTACTTTTGGTAAGTCGAGGACTCACGAAATCTTCTAAAATGTTGAGCTGTCTTCAACTAAAGGGTGTTGAGCTATCTTCGACTACAGAGTGCTGGCTTTATTATTGTCGAATCTAGAGAATATGATACTACAAGTGTACTTTTCAAGAGAGTGACATAGTTTGGTTGCATTTGGGTAAGGAATGACTAAAGAGAGAGGGTAAGAAACTCAAGCCTATCCGTTATGGTATGTTTATGACACTAAATTTTTTTGGTGATGACATATTCTAATTGGATTTGTCACCATTTATGAAGATGTATTCGGCGATTAATGACGAACATTTGAAACTATTTGAGCCATCTCTTCCAGATGAAGATTCTATAATCGACACTCGCTTACCGTCAGTTGATGACTTATGGATGGAAAGAGAAGATCCGTTGCAAGAAGATAAAATTTTAGAGAGAAAAGTTCATGCTACAAGACGGGGTAGTATCAAGTCGTTCTAAGTTGGGAAGAAAGGTCAACTACCTCGCAAGTCGAAGTGGTAAAACAGGAAAATGGGCACGACCGCTTTTCCTCATCTATAGTTCTAGTTCGAGCAGGAGCCCAAGGCTCCTAAAGGGGGGAGCCATGATCCAGGAGTATCTAGACATTCAACCTCTTAAAAAGATGTTATGTCGTTCGAACAAGCCTTGGAGCCGTTTGATCGAGTTTGAAGGAAAGTCAGCCAATTCTGTCTGCCTCATTTTTTAAGTTTAAATTGGCAAGTCGTTCGAACGACATTTGGAGTCGTTCAAACCAGAAGACCAATTCTGTCTGCCTCGATTTTTAGGTTTAATTGAGCTAATCATTAGAACGACTATCGCGATTCCTTTATAGTTTAGTTCATTGAAGGGCATAATTATAATATTTTGTAATTAAAAACTTGTAACCTTCAAAAGGCTAGGCAAGATAAAGAGATCCAAGTTTTGTAATATAGACTTAGGGTTTGAAAGAGGAATTCAATTGGAATTCAATTGGAATCAATCCATTAACCAATTGAATCTCTTATTGGAAAATTCTCCCGCCAAATTGTTGTTATTCGTTTAATTCTTCGATTAATTTTTTAATTTGACTGTGGATTATTAAACGAGCATAAGGTGTTTTAGATTGATGATTCTTCTCTTGTTGAGATGCCGGATGGTATAACTTCTCTAGGTGATGTTTTTTTGTTTTTTGTTTTTTGTTTTCCAATCCCAACCAAGCAAGTAGGCGTGCGGTGAGTGTGAGAAAGAGAGGGAAAAAAGTGTGAGAGAGAAAGAGCTAGTGCAGGTGAGGCAGCATATACCCTCTCCATGAAAAAGGTGATGAAGAAAGCTTTCTTTAGTACATGCTTCTATCATTATGCCTCTTCTATTCTCCAACACCAACATTCTCTCTCCCTCCTTTTCTTGCTTCTTTTGCTTTGCCTTTTCAAACTCATGGTCTCATGGAGGGGAAGACCTCTTGTTCTTTTCTGAATGAGAGTGAGAGTGAGTGAGGAGGAGAGACTAGTAGAGAGATGGAGAACAAGTGTGGTTGTTGGGCTGTACTAAAGCGTGGTGTTGTTAAGGGAACCTGTAACAGCAACAACAACAACAACAACAACAACTCTTCTTCTACCAAAGGCTCTCTTCCGAAAATTAGCCTTGTTTATGACAAAGGTACCATTTTTATTTGTTTTTGCGAAATGGGGTTTGTAAACAATTTGATTATTACATGTTCCTGTAATTGGTTCGAATTTTCATTTAAATTCAACTAATGGTATCTCTGTTTTTCTTTGTTATTTTGGTAATAATTGAAGTTATAAGTTCTTGAATCTCAGCACTTGAAGGTTATTGAATATCTTTATGAAATCATTTAGGAGGGAGTGAACAACATTCGTGTGATTTAACTGAAATCTTATTTACAGTTTTTGTAAAACTGAAGATTTATTTGCAAGGACCCAAAGCTTTGTTCTGTACTTGATAAAGAGAGTTATAAGAGTTATCTGCCTTTCAAGTCACCAAGACTGGATGCTTCAAGTTGTAGCCTCCTTTGATGAGCAACTTGTGCCAATTGATTGAGATAACAAAAACTGAATATGAAGGATTCGTAAGTTTCAACCTTTTTTTCTTTTGCTAGGCAGGCTGGAATTGGGTACCCCATGGACATCTAGTATCCTCTTCAATCACAGTGTTGAGGTCTTGAGGTCTTGAGGCAAGGAGCTACGAGCTAAGATAATTTCAGAAATCACACAAAGGGAGGCTAAGTAATCTGCACATTTTTTGATTTCTCTAGACACATGCCTAACATTGAGGACTTCAAAATAGGTGATGTAGCTTCTGATATCTTGTAGCAGCAAAAAACAAGTTCATGGAGGTACCACTGCATCTTGAATTTAGTTGATCATCAATTGGGAGTCAGTTGCAATCTCTAGGCTGTCAATGTTCCTCTCAGTGCACAGCTCCATACCAATTGATTACCTATCATCTCTTGATAAACTACACTGATAGGGTTTGTCACTATACCACCATATCTACGGTCTACCTCTATCAGGTTCATAAGCACCATCAGTAATACGCAGTAAATGTTGGGAGGGGGAGGTATCCATTTTCCGAATATAGATTTAGTGGGAGAGAATGTAGTATGGAAGCCTCCATTTGTCACTTAGAGCCCTGTTTTGTAGTTGTTCTGAAGGTTAGAGACTTTGAGCCGCAGTATATCTCTGACCTGATGGATGATTGATGCAGTTATACTTTTAACAGGCTTGCACTGGTTCACTGGTTCTGGAAGATCCTTAGGTTCCTTTCCTGCCAGACATGGTAGACATAGAAGCAGAAAATAGTGGGAATGATTGAGTTTTTCAGGTTCCCATACTTTAGTATTGCACATCCAATCTATTTCATCATGAGAGATCATGTTTGCTTGGCAATGGAGCATTATCCAAGACAGTGCTTCTATATGTGGTTTGCAAAGATGCATTCTATGAATAAGTGGTTACAATCTTCAGGAGCAACTTTACAAAATACACAAAGTGACTGATTGAGAATCTCCCAGCTGACCAGCTTGTCTTGAATTGTATGGATCCCCTTTGTGAGTTGCCAAGTGGCGAAAGAAGTTCTAGTAACACCAAGCCTATTGCAGCGAATAGTAGTCCATGGGGATGGAGGATTGGCATTAGTCATTATCTTAAATAGTGTCAGTTATATTGTAAAGCCCATTATGAGAGGTATCTATGGGGATGTAAGTTGTAACCTTTGAAGTTTGAAGTCCATATATTGTCCATTTTTTTATTTGTTTTGTACGATGGAACACACTGTAGTTAGTGGAGTATTCTTGCTTATTATCGAATCTAACTATACGCGTTGAATCCTTTTCTTTTTATTTCTTGAGAGGGATATTCTATTTTTCATCAAGGACTTAGATTATAAGAATCTCTAACTTTCTGTTGGTTGCCCAAAGTGGCGAAGGGTGCGAGAGGAGGTTCTTGAGTCATTGATGGTTCAATGAAAGGATTTGATTATGGCCATGTTGCCTTGGTTTTTGTGGGACTGTTTTTCATTCTTTTCCCTTTTCTGTTGTTTTGTCCCCCTAGCCCTTTTCTCATTGGTACGAAACGGGTTTTATGAGTTATCTGTGATTTTGATATCATAGAAGTGTAAAACCAACAAATTATTTGTATGATTTCTGACACTATACATGTATACACTTCATCTTTTGTAAGTGAAAAATATAAGATACTAGTAAAATGAACAATACCCTAATAAGAAATTAGAGGTTGCACAGAAACGTGTCCAGGAAGTTTCCTGGATGCCAGTAATGGGTAGATATCGCATCGACAAGTATACGGAGAGCATTTTGAAGAATTCGGTATCCTGTTCTAATGCTAGGTCTTATGGTCTCTTTGAGGATCTTAATTTTTGTATGGAATCTATAAGCCCTATTATGTTGTTTATGGCACATATCGAGTAGACGAGTATTGGGAGAGCATTTTGAAGAATCCGGTATCATTGTTCTTATGCTTTGAAGCTGGGGCTTATGATCTCTTTGAATTTCTTCTTCTTTAATATTAAAATGGAGGCTAGGAGCACTTTATGTTGTTTATGCCGGTATGCCATTTTCTTCCTCATGTTTTTTTCTTTTCTTTTCTTTCTATCTTAGTTATATCTTATTTTGTATGTGAATGAAATATAAGATACTAGCAAAATGAAAAATATACTATTAAAAAATTACAGGTTGCATAGAAATATGTCTTGGAAGTATTCTGCTAGTATTGGGTAGATATCACCTGGACAAGTATAGGGAGAACATTTTGAAGAATCCGGTATCATTGTTCTTATGCCTGGAAGCTGGGTTTATGGTCTTTTGAATTTCATCTTTCTTTAATATTACAATTTGAGTCTATAAGCCCCGTTGTGTTGTTTATGATGCTATGTCGTTCTCTTCATGTTTTTTTTCTCTATCTTAGTATTTTCTAGGAGGTCCCTTCATTTAAGAAAATTTCTTCTCTTATAGAAACAAACCAATTGTACCTGACACTAATTCTATGAATGCAGCCACAGAGACCCGATACCTGAATGCTAGTAACCGCGAGCTTGCTGCACACCATGAAGCTGAACCTGGAGATCCTGATCCATTTCCTCTCAAAAAGAAAGATTTCCGTCAGCTGCTTCAGTTCAGTTTTCAAGAACTCAAGTCTGCAACTGGGAATTTCAGACCTGATAGTATTCTTGGTGAAGGTGGGTTTGGATTTGTTTTTAAAGGATGGATTGAGGAGAATGGCACTGCCCCTGCAAAACCTGGAACAGGTATCACGGTAGCGGTTAAAAGTTTGAAGCCAGATGCTCTTCAGGGCCACCGAGAATGGGTGGTTAGTAAATCATCTTTTCTAATTGGTCGATAACTGTTCTTTATGTATGGATAGTGATTCAATACATAGAGATGATATGATAATGCCATGAATGCAGGCCGAGGTTGACTTCCTTGGACAGCTTCACCACCCTAACCTTGTTAAACTTCATGGTTACTGCATCGAAGATGATCAGAGGCTGCTTGTTTACGAATTCCTGACTCGGGGTAGTCTTGAAAACCATCTTTTTAGAAGTAAGTTCTAAACTCTTTTTTTTTGTTCCTTTTGTTCATTATCCTGCGCAATACTGTCATCTCAAATGAGAATGTGGCCTATTGTGTTCTTTTATCTATTCCCTTTAGAACCCATGACTTGTTGAACGCATTTGCTTATATTTTCTTGGAACACATCTGGAGATATCCTTTTCCAATAATGCACCCATGATCGACCTTTTTATTTATGCTAAAAACATGAACAAGACAGGGAGAGGTCTTGAAGCCTTGCTCCCTGAACTAAAAACAAGAGCTCATGCAATCTCAACTGACCTTGGCCAGTTCTATCTATAAACAATAAGTGTCGAAGAGTACCGTTGAGATGTGTGTGCTTCAAATACCCCCGATAGCTCTGCAGCTCCCAAGTTTGTAAAGAAATCAGCCGCTCCATTACCTTTGCGAAGTGTATGAACTAGAATGAATTGCATGATTCCTTTTAAAGATATCACCTCCTTCCACATGTTGATAAGAGACCATGGAACTTTAGAGTTGTTTTCTAACCTGTCTACTGCCACTTTACAATCCAATTCAACAACAAGGGGGAAGAAATTCCTGTCCTTACAACGTCGGAGGCCAATAAGCAATGCCATTACCTCTGCAAATATGTTAGTTCCCAAGCCTAATTTCTCGGAAAACCCGTAAATAAACGTAACTACATGGTCTCTCACTAATCCCCCAGCACCACCATCTGGAGATATCATATAACTTAAAATATTAACTCTGACACGGTTGCATTTTTTGTAGGATCCCTACCTCTTCCATGGTCAAGCAGGATAAAGATTGCACTTGGTGCAGCTAAAGGACTGGCCTTTCTCCATGAAGGTCATGAGCCTGTCATTTATCGAGACTTCAAAACATCCAACATTTTACTCGATGTTGTGAGTTTTAAAAAAACTATCAATTGAACTTTTATTTCTTTAATACTGCAGCACTATTTTGTCCTGTAAAATTGCGTTTTTGAAGTTTGTTTTTCTTTTCTTTTCTTTTCTAGGATTATAATGCGAAGCTCTCGGATTTTGGTTTAGCAAAAGCTGGGCCACGGGGGGACAACACACATGTTTCTACTAGGGTCGTTGGAACATATGGCTATGCCGCACCAGAGTATGTAATGACAGGTACAATGTTCTAGTCCCATTGGCCATTATGATTTAAATCATTTGAAATGCTAGAGAAACAGAGATAAATTGTATCGTTTAGGGTGTAACGCACTTTACCAAAATCTTGTTGTGATCTTTTTTGGTCAGGCCACTTGACATCTAAGAGTGATGTCTTCAGTTTCGGTGTTGTACTACTTGAAATTCTAACTGGCCGGAGATCAATGGACAAGAAACGGCCTAGTGGGGAGCAAAACCTTGTTGCTTGGGCACGGCCCTATTTAGCAGACAAACGCAAGCTCTACCAGCTTGTAGATCCTCGCTTGGAGCTCAATTACTCTATCAATGGCGTTCAGAAAGTTGCTCAGATAGCTTATTACTGTCTCAGTAGGGACCCCAAATCCCGTCCTACTATGGATGAAACCGTGAAGGGTCTTACTCCGTTGCAGTATCTTAACGACCTCGCAATCCTATCTTATCACTCTCATTCTTTCCAACCGGCTTGGCGCAAGAAGATATCTGATGGTACAACCCGACAGCTTACTGTTACTCGGACAAAACTTATCCGAAGTTTGCCGATTAACACGGGTAAGCAGCATTGTAAATAATACACTTGCATGACTATATGATTATGTATGAAATATTACGCTTTCTTTCAATTTCAGTAATCTACTTTTAGCAACAATTTCTTCCCTCAGTCTCGGGTGAAGTCTGTTTTAATATCTACACTACAACATCCATTTTAAACGAAATGTGCCAGATATGGGCACAAAAATAAGGCAAAAAGTATGATCTGACGACACCCTACATCCCAGAGGCTTTGATGGTCAGAGTGATTGGACCTTTCTGTCTACTCCGGTACGCTGCAAACTCATGAACCATATCTTGAATTCCAGCGAACGCCACCAAGAACTTGGCTGCTAGGGTACGGTTCAGTAGCTTCTTCACCACCAACTCTAATGTCGTGTACCTGTTTTTGTACAAATTTCATTAGTGCCTGAATAATATTTTGAGATTCTCGCCTAAAAGATAAATAAGGGTTATGTTTATACCTGAGTTTCTGAGTGCGAGTGATGACGTGGTGGATCTTCTTGAATTCGGAATGTACAGAAGCCATCTTGGAACCAATCTTTTCATTTGCAGGGGAGAAAGGGAGGTGTAGAATGCAAGTAGTCTGGATTTCAGACATCTCCTCGTCAAGCACGGCCTCTTCAATTCGCGTCTCTCGGATCAACTGGGATAGAACACGTTCATGTTCAGACGGTGGAGACCGTGAAGTAGTCGATTGTGACGTGAACGAGTGGAGCAGAGAAAGAATCGCAGAGGGACGCCAGTTTCCTAGCCATGCCAATGCAGCCATCTCCAAGGGAAGTCTGCACTTTGGCATAAGGAGTTGAGCGACATCCTTTGGCCTGCACGGACCCATTGCTCGACTATAATGTGCGTCGAACTTGCTCAGTTGTTCTTCAATCAGATGGTCGAGAGACCATCTTTGGTTCAAGTGAAGCTCCATTCGTGACGCTCGTAACCTCTGTTCTTGCTTCCATTGTCCGTACAGACTCCCCCCTGCACACCCACACATTTACAGACATCAAGAATCAACTTGGGGCGATTTAAATCACGAAAGAACGAGTTTTTATGTAATGTGGATCTAAACAATCAACGGGGTTTCTCTCTGGGATAAAAAAAAGAGATATGTTTACCTCTTCTTGCAAAATCGTGCTTGTAGAGGCTCAAGCACTTGAACCGCTCCGCGACTATCTCGTCGTCATCTTCGCTCTCTTCATCTTCCTCCTCGTCTTCGTGTTTCATCGCTAAGTCTTGTCGTGCTTGTTGTTGTTGAAGTAGTTCTTTCTTGTATTCCTGTTTTCTTACATCAAGGGTCCTGCAAATGATCCATCACCATTGTTGTACTTTGGACCCAAAGAAGAAGAAGGGGTTGAAGAGAAACTTACAGTAAGATATTGGACAATGTTCTTGCCATTGTTGTCTTCTTTATTGCTCTCTGTTTTCTTGCTCTGTTTGTCTTGAGAGAGAGAGAGGGAGAGGGAGAGATGGTATATATAGGCTTATAAAAGATATGGGCCTCTGTTTTGATTGGGGCTAGGCCTATTCATGCTTAGTTATTAAGGACCAGCTTTAAAAAGTAAATGGGTATTGCTGATGGCCCACAAGTATATAGTTTTGTATGTGTGTTTATTTGGTTTTAGAAGGGTCTATAGGCCCCATGTAGAAACTTGGAAACTTTTGGCGCAAGTTTAGATATATATATACACTTTTGGGGCAACCCTAAAATCTACTACTCTTTCTAGGGTTTTGTGAATCCTTCTTTTTCCAAGTACAAAATTTGAGAGGATGAAAACCATTGCAAGGGCTTCGAAGAGGAGAAAGAAGAATCAAGTGAGAAATGAAGAAGGTCAAGGTCACGCCAACGCAGACATCCCTCATGAAATCAGCATCGGTATACTCTTAGGACTTCCCGTGAAGTTGTTCTTATGATTCAGGTCAGTTTCCAAACACTGGGGTTCCTTAATCAGGGATCCTTAATTTGTCGATCTGCATCTTAAGCGATTAAATTCTACCGCTGCACGTCTCACTTATACTTGCAATGATCGCAAAATTATTTTGTATTCTTCTTTGGAGGGTGAAACACCTGTTCCTACAATGTCCATCAACACGAAGGGAATATCAGAGGGCGGAACACCTGTTTCTACGATGTCTTTCAATACGAGGGGAAGATCAGACTTACAGATAAACTTTGTATCTGCTTGTAATGGTTTGGTATGTTTCTCGGTAGTTGACCTCGGTACTGTTGAAAAATACGATTTCACTCCTCGAACTACATATATATGCAATCCTAGCACCGGGGAGTTTATAAAAATTCCCAATTAAAGATCAAAATTTTCTTCTGAAAAGGTTATCTATATAGTTCATGGATTCGGGTTAGATTCGTCTAGGAACAAGTACAAATTTCTCCGTAGATGTCGGCAGGTCTACTATCAGAATCTATCACGAGGTATGAAATGTTTATCTTGGGTTCTAGAACGAAAAAATGGAGAAGTATAAAGGAACCCCCTTACCCAAAATTTCTTCCGTATCCTTGTTATTAAAACTGGAGGTTTCATCTCAAAACCAATTGGCAATGAGAGGAGTAGCCCCATGATCTTATATTATTGAGGTGCAAGACTTGAATACCCAATGTGAGACTATATATCTCAACACGCCCCCCGCACGTGTGGCATAATTTTTGAGCCCAACACGTGGATGAATATCTGGGTAACGCGGAGTAGAATGTGGGACGTTGGGTTCGACACATAGAAGAAAAACCCGCTCTGATACCATATTAGAACTGGAGGTTCCATCTAAAAACCAATTGACAATGAGAGGAGTAGCCCCAGGATCTTATTATATTATTGAGGTGCAAAACTTGAATACCCAACGTGGGACTATATATCTCAAACACTCGTACTTTAAACGGAGTACTTTATTGGATAACTACGACGTCTATTTTAGAATGTTCTATTATTACTTTCAGTTTTGCAGATGAAAGATTCGTGATAATTCCGTTCCCTACAGGTATTAAGGGAAGTAGGATTATCACATGTTCTAGAAGTATATTTTATTATGAATTGGATTTACGTGTGCTCGATGGTTGTTTATGCATAGTTGATGCCATGAAAAGAAATGTAGTTGATATATGGATGCTAAAGGACTACAAAAATATTGTTTTGGGTTAAAGAAGATAGTCTTAGGGACCGTTTGTTTTTTTGTTTCTGTGTTGATTTGAGTCTAATTAGATCTGATTAGACATTTTCACTGACGAGATCTGAGTCCCCACTTAGAGGTGTTCATTGTCTAATTAGATGCCTTGGAGTGTTTGTTTTTTTGGCTAGTTAGATCTGACTAAAAACTACAAATACTAAAATACACCTCTCTCCTTATAAAGAACATAAGCAAACACACAAACACTACCACCCTTTCATCACCAATAGCACCACCACCACCACCACCACCACCCCTTTATCACCACCATCAACACCACGTATACATAGAAAATAACCTGTATATATAAAGAGCACAAATACATTGGTTCCAAAAAACAAATAAAGATTCAACATTAGTTTCAAGTTATTACAAATAGGCAAATATATAACTCTTAAGAGTTATTTCAAATAAGCAAACAAAGATAACAACATCGGTGCCAATACTTAACACGTCAAACAATGAGATGTTTTTTGCCTCAATAAACTCAACTTAAGAGGGCTTGAAGGAAACCAAGATGAAGTTCTGGCTCAAGCCTCAAAAAGATCACTCTGTAGTTGTGCTCATCTTTTCCTCCCAACAACTTTAAAACCTTTAAAAATAGTGTCTCATCTATCTCTTTTGATTTGATCATATCCTACAAAACCTTCATAGCTTCAGAACAAGATGTTATTGGAAATAGCCTTTCTTTGACATGACTTACATAATAAGAACAAAGTCACATATTAGTTAAACAAATACATGAAAGTAACAGCCCTATAAACAGTTAATGACAGCCCGTATAGCAGTCCATTATAATACTTTATAACAGTTTATAACAACCCCTAGAAACAGTCCATTATAGTACTTTTTAGCAGTTTATAACAGCCCAAAAAAATCCCTATAAACAGTCCATTATAACACTTTATAACAGTTTATAAATAGTCTACTATAACATCTATAAACGACCCCTATAAATAGTTCATTATAGTAGTAAAGACATCTATAAACAGTCCATTACAGCAGTAAATACATCTATAAACAACCTCTATAAACAGTTCATTATAGCAGTTAATCCATCTATAAACACTCCATTATAGTAGTAAATACATCTATAAACAACCCATATAAACAATCCATTATAGCATCCATAAACAACCGCTTTAAGCAGTTCATTATAGCATCCATAAACAAACACTACAAACAATCTATTATAGTAGTAAATGCATCTACTATAACAATTTATGATAGTCCAAAAGATGTTCCAATATGTACTCAAGTTAAAAGAATTTATACATAGCATATGAGATTATGTTCTACAAATAAAAGAACTCATACAACTTTTAAAACACACTACTTCTTTAGATTATCTTTGCTAGATATTCAATGATGGATTGATGCATTTCCATTTTAGCTTGGGCCATATCCAACTCTATTTTGTACTTGATCTCCAAATCGAAATTCAATACATATACATATGATCTCTTCCCCACAATAAACAACAAAGTGATTGTCACTAAATTATAATAAGCAACTATGATCTCCTCCCCACAATAAAGAACAAAGTGATTGAAATCAAGCCAAATAAACTCTACTTCATAATGAAACAATAATTTATGAAGAAACCCAATTCTTATTGCACAAATCAAGCCAAATAAGCTTGAAATTATTGGTTATTGATTAGACCCAATTCTTATTACACAAAATTAAGCTAAATAAACTCTAAATTCATTAAATACCTAATGCTTATTACACAAGAATGCTTTAACTCAAAACCCCATAACAACCTCTAGAAAAAGCCATATAGCAGGTATAAACAACCCTATAACAGGTATAAAAAACTTCTATAAACATGTATTAGCAACCCCTATAAGCAGGTATAAACAACCCTGTAAGCACGTATAAACAACCCCTAAAAATAGTTCGTATAACAGGTATAAACAACCCATATAAACATGTATAACCAACTCCTATAATAGGTATAAAACCCCCTAAAACAAGTATAAACAACCCCTACAAAGAAAAATTATCACAAAAAACTCAAAACATCATAGCATCATCATCAACAAAGAAACAAATTTCACCATTACACATTAATAAATAAAAATCAAGATTTTGATTTAGTGCTAAAATAGCAATGTTCATGCTTTAGTAATCATACTTTAGTGTAATAACATACAACAATTTGTAATAATGTCATAAATAGGAGAAATTATTAGGTTACCTTGCTCAATTAGGAACATAATTCCAAGATATCAAAACCTGCAAACATAAAGCAAGCCACAATAATAAAAGATCAAATTACAACTCTAATAGGGTTTTAATTACCAAAAAAATAGACACCCAATTTCAACAACAAGGGTTTTCCAAATACTACAACCCCTAATTGCACAATAATAATTAATCTAAAGAGATGTATTAAGAGAGAGAGAGAGAGAGAGAGAGAGAGAGAGAGAGAGAGAGAGAGAGAGAGAGAGAGAGAGTACATATGGTAGAGGATGGATTATCCATAATACGATAGAAAAACCCTAGAACGAAGAATTGCACGAAAAACACATAAATTGATTGGGAGAAATCCCTTTAAAGAGCTTCAATTGCTCAAATTAATTGATTACAATGGAATTACTCTCAAGCCCTAAGCTTTTCTTTCAGAACTTTTATTGAACCAACATAAGCTAAAAAAATAACCTAAGTTCCCTTTATATACTAGGGAACAAAAAAATACCAGTTGAACGGATCTCGAGGCAAGCCCACGTCTCAGAATAACAACCTACGCCAAGCTCGTTCGAACGACATCCAAGCCCGTTTAAACGACATTACGCTAATTGGTCTCAAACCCTAGAAACATGAAAACTCATTCGAACACCATCCAAGCTCGTTCGAACAAAATTTTTCTATGGGCCAAAATTCCAGGGGATTGATCATTGGTCGTTCGAATGAAAATAGGAAGTCGTTCGAACGACTTAGGTTCCTGGGCCAAATTCTAGAGAGTTGGAAAAAGGTCGTTCGAACGACTCTAAACCTCATTTAAACGACTTTACGATAATTCCATTCTTCACATACAGTTCACCTCAAAACGTCTCTAGATCCTCCTGGATTAATGGAGCTGCTCAAGGGGGAGAATAGAGAGTTGTACCTGCAGTGGAGGATGGAGGTGAAGGAGAAGCAACAATGAAGAGGGTTTAGAGTGTTGTTTATGGAGTTGGAGGAGAGGACTAGGGGTAGTAATTTGGTGGAGTGGGGAGGGCAGTTTTGGGAGAAAAATAACACTTAAATATGAGTATCCTACTTAGATGGCTTATTGGGTCTAAGTGAAGTAAGAGAACAAATCTGAGTTAAGCTTGAGTTAGTGCCAAAAATGAACACCTCTTAGTGCAATGAGTTAGTCTAAATCACTGAACTAACACCTACTTAGAGCTCCAAGTCTGACTTGGCAAAAAAATAAATGCCCACTTAGTCTCGCTCCCTCAATGAGGCACCACTGTGTTCCCTTTGATGAGACTTTGGATGAGAACCTTATGTTTTACCATGGAGGCAAAAGATACAACTATGATTTGCAAAAAAAAAAAACTTGGTAAAGTTAAGAACGTCTCTGATAAACATTCAGACTTCTGTGAACATTCAAAGCTATGCTCCTACTTTGTAAGTTGGGTTGCAGTTTCAGGCATACATCAATCCATAATATTTTTAGAGTAAATTTAACTTTAAACCCCATATAACAATAGTTGTTAGTGAGTAACCCCCACATTTTTCAAAAAATGACTTTACTTCCTAGTCCCAATTTTTTTGATGGTCAATAACAGTTGACCTACTATTGACTGACACATGTATTTCAAAACCTAAATTTTTTGAAGGTTAATAGGATCTAAAGGCTAAGATTGAAGAAAATTTCTCTTAGATCGATAATCTTCTTTATTTGATTAATCGACAATCTTTTTCTCTTCGCTAATTAGCAATTCGTAAATAGATAATCTACATTAATGTCATATGCAACACCATCCAAAACCCATAGTAATCAAGTTTCTATCTCCTCTTCTTATCCACTACTTCGTAATTTATTTACTCATGTTTTTCAAGTTTTGAATTTCGGATTACGATGAAGCAATAATAGATTAATCTAACACTTGAATTGATCTCATATCTTCGAATCAATTACAAAGCGGAAATCCTAGAGAGAGGCATAATTTTGATACATAATTTTGAAGGGTACCACTAGCATTAGTAGTTAACACACAATTGAGATATAAATGGTTTTCTATATATATAATCCATGTCGGTCAAAGGTCGGTCAAAGACGTTAAACCGTCAGAAATTTTTTAACTAGGGGGTAAAGCCAATTATGTACAAAAGTGGGTGATAATCACTAGAAGTACCACTTATTTAGGTGGTAAAGTCAAATTTTATTTTATTTTCATTATCTTATTTTATTTCCGTCATTGAGATTGGTACTCGCTGAGCATTCATTATTTTGTCAAATAGTAAAACCTCCCTTGAAGAATGATGCAGGAAATGCCACGGATAGTTGCACAGGGATCACGAAACTTGGGTATTGTCTACAAGAGTTATAAAATAGCCTAAAAGCCCGTGAAGCTTCATATTCACTTGACTTCGCGCTCGGGGCATATAATCTAACTCCCAAGATGTGTGAATATTAAGTATATTTTCTCTATGTATGTTTTGAGTGAATTTGACGGTTTTGAATTCATTAAGGTTTTGGTTTGACTTTGAATGCCTATTTTTACATATCATATATTTTGTTAAGAATCGATGTAGATAGTCTTTCTTCTATGATATGAACAAAACATGGAAATTGCCAAACGAGAAATAAATTAACGAAGAAAAAATAATAAGGACAAGGATTTACCTGAAGGAGGGAAGTGAAAAACCCTTTCGAATGAAAAACCATTCCCCGTGAACAATCCATTATAAATCAATTGGTTAAAATCCGATCTCTCAAGCTTCTTCAAAGTTTCGAAGAATCTCTCAAACTCTAGTTCGCTCTAGAATTAAACTCACCAAATGATTAACCTATGAAATACACCAAGTATCCCTTATATACTTGGGATGTTATTACATAAGTCAAGACTCAAAGTACGAATCACGAGGCAAGCCAACGTCTTCTCTTCAAACTTCTAAAAATGAATTTACGATGTCTATTCGAGCAGAATCTAAAGTCTATTTGAATAAACCCAGTTCTGAGACATCTATTCGAATAGACTTTGAGTCTATTCGAACATACTCAAAAGTTTATTCGAACAAAGCCTGTTTTGCCTCTTCTATTTGAATAGACACAAAGTTTACTCGAACAGAACACCAAAAATTCATATTTCCCTTCCGTCTTCGATCCTCGTTCGTCACACGAACTCCAATGTTCATCCACCAACATAATTCGAGTTTATTCCACAACACATTTTCCTTTATAAATGTAGTGTCAAATTTTCCCAAATACCGTAGTTACTCCATAGCTCTCCTTCTGTTTCCTAATATATTAGACATCATTGGAAAGCTGAGAATAACATTAGTTGTCTTACACTCTTTAGCATTTTATTATATTTTTGAGGTAACTAAGAGTCTAACATTAGTTTGATTTTTTCCTGTCTTCGACCCACTCAAGCAAAATTTATTTTGGAGAGTACAACTCTCGTAACCTCCAAAGGAGAATGTAGTGAAAGGGTTTACAAACTTTCTAAGTTTGCCTTGGCTCGCATTTTATTTTAGATTTAGCCTCACTGCCATTTTACGAGAATAGGCGACAGTGTTCCCAAAATGTTCCATTTCAGTGTCCTCCATGAGCTGAAAGGTCTTGCACTTTCCATTGCCTAAGTCCCGATGTGATCCAAGAAGAAATGAAGATCGAACCCCTTAAAAAGGTACAAACTCGTTCGAACGGGCCTTGGATCCGTTCGAATGAGATATGAAGAAAATAAGCCAATTCTGTCTGCCTCATTTTGCAGGGTTAAATTGGCAAGTCATTCGAGTGACATGGCTCCCAGAAGACCAATTTTGTCTGTCTCGTTTTGTAGGCTAAAATAACAAGTTGTTCGAACGATATTTGAAGTTGTTCGAATGACTGGGTTCCTTCAAGACCAATTACGTCTGCTTCGATTTTAGGCTTAATTGAGCCAGTTGTTTGAATGACCCATAGGCTTGTTCGAACGACTATCGTGTTTCTTTCATAGTTTAGTACGTTTAAATGACATAATAGTCCTATTTTGTAACTAGAAACTTGTAACCATCATAAAGGGCAAGGCTAGGAAAGATGAAATCAATCCAAGTTTTGTAATCTAGACTATGGGTTTGAAGAAGAATTCAATTAAAATCAAATCATTGAGCGATTAAACCTCTTAAAGGGAAATTCTCCCACAAAAATTGTTGTTCTTGGCATTAACTCTTCGATTATGTTAATCTCAATTCGACTGTGGATTATGATGAATGTAGGAGACCAAATAAAATATTAAACTCGGCTAAACGGGCCTATCTTAACACCTTTGGGCCATGTGTATAAAAAACCAAAATTAGGGGGTGTTTGCTTTTTTGCTTACTGCTAACTAAAGTTCTTAATAGTGATGGGGTGTTTGTTTTTTTGGTTTATTAGCCAATAAGCAGTTGCAAGTAAGCTAAAATTAGTAAGTATTGAGTAATAGTCTACTCTAGAAGGATTAACAGTGAAAAATATCTGAAGAGTAATTGAGAGAGAGAAGATTCTTTATTGATTATTGAGAACTACAGAATTGTAGAACTGTACATAGTACAAAGGAGATAACCCTATTAAATAGGTTACCTAACCATCTCAAACTTTCCCTATAACCCTAAAGGCCTATGAACTTGTTAGGAGTCCAATAGGACACCCCAACCCAGTTGGGTTCCTAGCTTGGGCTTGGACCCAACTCTTAACACTCCCCCCTGGGGTGTTCCGTACCAGGATGACTTGCCTCATTAAAACCTCTGCTTAGAAAAACCCCTTATCGCAAAAAGCTGTACAGGGAAAGAATACAATCCTATGCCCTGTATTGGTTGTGGACGCATATACGTTGCCTCATCAAAACCTCTAGTCAGTAAAATCTCCTGGGATAAAAACTGCACTATCAGGAAAAAGAGTACAAAATGCATGTATCCACGTCAGGTTGGGACTACTCCACCTAACGTTAATCTCCCTGAGATATTAATAAATAGGTCTTCTGCATACCAATTTTGTGTACTAGCTGCTTAAACGTAAGCGGTGCAAGAGTCTTCATAAATAGGTTTGCAAAGATGTCTTCTGAAGTATCTTTAACAATGCCAATCTCATTCGCCTTTTATAAATCATAAGGATGGAATGGCTTTTGTGAAATGTGCTTTGTTCTGTCATCATTGATAAATCACCATTGTCCTGAATGATGAAAACTGAATTGTCTTTATACATAGTCGATGCTTTATCTTGGATAGAACACGCCATAACTTTGGTTGATGAGATGTAACTTGGAACACAACTATCATTCTCTGCCAGCTTCATGAAGTATAAGAATCTTCATGGTTCGAGGTGTAGCTACCGCCGTCAGCTTTATCGATCTCCAAGAATCTATATGTATCCCCGTACATAAATATATAATCTATTTGACAATGGCCTCTATGTGGGTCTGAGAAGTATTCTGTATCGGTGAACTCTATACTTTTATGTTTACCATTTTGAGTAGAATAGACCCCAGTCTTTCATACTGATTAGATACCTTAGAATGTGTCTGATCTCAATCTAGTACTTTTGGGTAGGAATACAATTATGGCATGCCAAACAGTTTACTGTAAATGAGTCATTGGGTCTAGTATACCCAGCTAACTATAGGAAAATACTTCTTAGCTATGGCACCATGGCCTAGGAGTTTCTCCCCCTATTAGGATGGTAAAAGATGTTGTCTACACAGAAGTGATGGACGCGCAATAAATGACTTAGTACCGTGAGCTACATCCATATCGAAGTGTTAGATAACTCTTTCAATATATATTGCTTGGTGTATGAGTATGCTACTATCAAGATGTCCGATCTACAAATCGAGATACAACTTGATTTCCTAAGGTCTCGTATTTCGAATTCCTTCCCAAGGTATTTGGCGGATTTCGCAATTTCCCTAGGAGGTCTAATGATATCCAAATCATTTAGTACACTGTTATGATGAGTGAAGCTAATATCTGTGTTTTAAAGAAGATCGCATGAACAAATAATGATATTTGCAAAGTCCCCATCCTTCAAATACTCAGTCAACTTACTATGTCTCATGGGCCCTGATTGCTTTAAGACAATAATAACTTTTCCAATTTTATTACGTACACACCTTGTGTATTGGGGCTTAATTGCATCTAAAAGCTTGTATCTCCCCAGGTAGCTTTATGCAGATATCCGTATCTAGTTTCCCATACAGATACGCAGTATTTACATCAGATACATGTCTAGTTTATCCATGACAACTTGATAGACTAATCAGTACCGAAACATTATAGCATCCATAACTGGGTAATAGGTCACACTGTAATCGATGCTAGATCTTTTAAAGATTTCCTGGGTAACTATTCTTGCCTTGACCAAATTATCTCTCCGAGTTAATCATGTTTCCATACCTTTCCCATTTATAGTCGACATGCTCAATTATATTACTTTACATTATGCTAGCAAGATGAGCTCCGCTTGGATTCTAGATGCCCACTTTGGCCAATGTACAACAACACACAGTTATTTACAATAAGTGGTTATAAATCTTCATCCTTGATGGCGAGCACAACAACGAATATGAATACCTTGTCGACAAATCTCTAATGAACGATCCTATATTATGCTTATTACAGACTTTTAATAGATCTAGATCTTAGTATTATCATACGCATGTGACACCCTGGGATACTCTCGTAATATATCAACTGGTCGCGTAGCTTCTATTACCTCGTCGATGGGTTGTTTCATCCTCGATGAACCGACTACACCATTAGTCATATTTATCATATATTTTGCAGCTCCCCAACTTAAAATACTTTCTTCCAGCAGTTCTTTATACTAAGCGTGAGCCACAGATTTGTTTACGGTACTAGTTCCCCTGGAACGTTTTGCTGTGTAGGTATATTACTTGTAGGTACATACACTTACGGTACTTCAATAGTATCTATGAATGTGTCAGGCAATTCATTTACGACCTATTAGAGGTTTGTATTCCATTGAACCTTATTGTCACCTAACTTATGTATAGGGATCTAGATGAGACAACGATGGTGTTTTCCAAGACCTCGTGGAAACATCCTCAACATTGAGTGCTATATCTCCCCCCCAATACTGGGAATATCATCTCATCAAAGTGATAATTATCTGCCCTGCTGTCTATACATCACCAGTGGGTTTTAAATATTCAGTGATAAATGCGAATTATAACCCACATAAAACCAGGCCGACGTTAAGGGTTCCATCCTCATACATTGTGGCAGTGCGAATGACACTTGTACGGAACATCCAAATAATCGTCGATGGGCGACACTGGGTTCCTAATTAGTGTTGTGGGAAAAAAATAATTTGATGACTTTCTACGGGACGAACCCTAATCAGTATTGTGGGTGCAAGAATGCATATCCAATTAGGTATTGTTTTTCAAACTGTAAATTGTTAAGCATGTTTACCATGAAAATAAAGTAACTAAGTTTTTTTCCTTTAATGTTAATTACTAGAGTTTTACTGCTATGTTAACTTAACAATCTTCGTCGCACGTATAACCATCACAATACATACCCGAATGTACTATGTGTAGGTTGGACTTCTTAAGACAATCACCTCCATAACAATAATTGTTTGTATGTTCCAAGAATCTTAGACTTTTGTGATATTTTGTTGAACAAATATGGTATAGTTTTGTATCTTATAACTTGAAAATTATGTTGCAGCAATTATGGAGATGTACATGCATGCTATGGAACTTTATTGATGCTTAATCCTACTTACTAAGCCATCTTGTGGGTGTTTAGACTTCATTAGGACATCAAGAATTTAATTATTAGAGTACTTTACCATGGAATTTTTATATGGCATTTGGCATGGAATAATAAATTTACGGCTGAATTTTTGTTGGGAACTCATATATTATTGTCATTTTCACAAGGAATAGCTTTTAGAAGATCACGGCATTTACCAATGTTTTGAAGAATTTTGATTCATGAGCTCTTATGTGTTGACATATGATTTTACTTTTAGATTTGGGAATAATATGTAGGAAGCTGCGGAAATATGACGTTTATAGGTATCACTGAAGAGGTGTTAAAGCATGCATGGGTCGTAGAAGAATATGACATAGCTAAGTTGTGGAATAAATTATTTAGCACTGTGGATGCTACAATTAAACGCCATTCTGATTTGATGAAGCTTGAGCACACAACATAGGATAGGTAAATTCTACTACATATAGATAATAACCATTTTTATAAGGTTGACATAATACACAAAACAACTAAGAAACGTAGAACATTCAGTTCTTCGACATTACTTTTAGAATATTAAAAGTTAGCAAGTATTAAACTATTATTTTGGTTTTAATTTACAATATTTAAAAAGGAGGAGATTGAAATAGTTTAAATATTTCGTTTCCTTAAGGAGGGGATTGAAATAGTCTAAATATTTAGTTTCCTTTTTTTGTGCATGATGAGTTGTTAAAGAGAGGTAAAAATAGTGATGATGTGGCATATTTTAATTGGTCCCCCATCATCCCATCACCCCATTATGAGTTACCCCCATCAAAAATTTGCTCATCGTACCATGAGCCTTGAGTATCCACTTCTTATTCCCAGTAATACTCTTCACCGGTAGGTATTTACACCATCATCAACTGCTCTCTCGAGATCGTCCAATATACTGTTAGTGTTTCCATGTGAAGTCAAAGTGGATATAGGGTTTCCACCCTCTTCATTTTTCACAATAGTAACATAAGGGGGAAAATAACATTTAATTAGGCTCTGTTTGTTTTTTGGTCAAGGGTGAGAAGAGGTGAGATGTTTTTAAAACTTCTCACCCTTGACATATTTTATTATTATTATTATAAAAGTTATCAAAATCTCCAGAAGAAATGACAAATAGAAGTTAGGTTAGAAGTTTGGCCTCTTTTTTTTTTTGTAAAAAGTTTAGATTTTATAGAGAACGAAACAGTATTTACATACTAGGGGACCACGTCTAATTAGACGAGGAAAACCCAAAAGAACCACAAAAGAAACTATGACAATAATGCTTTCAACAAAATCGAAAGTATTATGTGTGGGGGTCTTCAATCCTTGTAAGGAATACCGGTCTTCCCTCAGTCCATTCCTCAAAAGGTATGCTTTCGTTGGATCCTCTTTTAGCCATGGTATCTACCAAAAAGTTTGCTTCTCTCCAAGTTGCGCTAAACCAGATTGACTGCATAAAATTGAGTATTTGTGTCCACTTAGTTTTGAATTTCCATGGTATTTTATTCGTGACGTAAACATTGATTGCTGCCGAGGAGTCCGAAACAACCCACAGGTTATTCCATCCTCGATATATAGCTTTTTCCACCCCGTCTATGATTACATTAACTTCTGCCAGATAATTAGCTGTTGTTCCAACTGATTTGCAGAACGTTCCTAGGACTCTGCCTTCCCAGTCTCTGTAAACTATTCCAATGCCAGAAGGACCCAGATTTCCCAACGCTGAACCATTACAACACAACTTAATTTCATTCACGTTCGGTAGTATCCACATGCAGCTTTTAACCATAGGAGCTTTACTCATTTTGCAATCTATAGAGAGAGTTTTGATAATTTGTAACTCGGAGGCAGTGTTATACATGCTGTGTTTAGACAGTTTTGCGCTGTTTTCAATTTCTCTTAACACCCTGTTTTGTATCTCTGTAATTGATAGTTTTGTTTCATCAAATCTGATTTTGTTTCTTGCATTCCAAAGCCAACGACTTACAGAGATGACCATTGTTATCCATAGATCATTCAGGTATAAGCTCAGCGCTTTGTTTTTATCTAGAATCTGTTTCTAGCTTTCGTTATCAGAAACAACAGCAATGTTAAAAGTGCTTGTTGCCCAACTCCAAAGAACAGACGTTCTGCCGATTCAGCTGTGCATCCACATAGATTGCATATGGATACTAGCTGTATTCCCTTCCTCTGTATCAAGTCATCCGTAGGCAGAATTTGGTTAATAAGTTTCCATGCAAATCCACTAAGTCTTGGGTGTAAGCATTGTAACCATGTATATTTCCACCACCAAGCTGAGTCTAGACGGTTACGGGTACTTTCGAAAGCATTTTTGACTGAAAATTCACCATGTATATCCAGTTTCCAGATTTAAAAATCTTCTGCATTAGAATCGCATGGAATACTATAAATGTCTATTCCCATAGCCAAGAATACAAGAGAGATATCCATAGGAAAGTTCCAACCATCAGGATTAATGAAGTCACTAACCTTGGCTGTACACAGTTTCCAAAGATGAATTGGAAGGTCTATATGTTCTCGTAATGGAGTGCATGTAGCCCAAGTATCTCTCCAAAAGTTGATCTTTTTACCATTTCCAATTATCCATCGGATAAAAGGTTTATTAATCGGCTCAACAAATTTTATTCCCGGCCAGACAGAGGAGCTTTTATGGTATTTAATCCTTTCCTCACTTTTTGTATGCAATTTAGCATATATCATTTGTGCCCAAGGTTATTCTCTTAGAGTAAAAATCCAGTTTAACTTGCATAACATAGCATTTTTCACCTCCTTCAGACTTCTTATTCCCAGATAACCTTCTTTACCCGGTTTGCACAACTTTTCCCATCTAAGAGTAATCCCCTTTATCTTTGTAGGGTCCCCAGTCCAAATAAAGTTTCAAATAATTGCATCTCCTTCTTTAATTGATGATTGAGGCCATTTGTATATGGCCATATTATAAATTGGAATACTGTTCAATATAGATTTGGCAAGTACTACTCTCCCTTGAAATGATAGCATTCTCCCATTCCAACTATTCGCTCTCTTCCTAATTTTTTCTCCAAGAGGCGTGATAGTGCTTTTCCTTACCCTTCCTTGTACCAGAGGTATTCTAAGGTAAGTTTCTGGGAATCCTCCTTCCCGAAACCCAAACATATCAAGAACCTCAGATCTTCTATAATTTGGAATGTGACCAATAAATATTTTTCTTTTTTCAATACTAACCATCTGCCCTGAAGCAAGTTGGTAGTTTAGAAGTACTTTGTGCAGATTCTTTAAACATTTGGCCGCTCCATTAACAAACAGAAAAATGTCGTCAGCAAAAAATAGGTGGGTAGGACTTGTAAAACCTTTAATCCTGACCATGGGAGTAATCTTCTTTTCTCCCACTAGAAACTTTATTAAAACTCAGGATATCTTCAGCAATAGCGAAAAGCAGCGGAGAGAGTGGATTACCTTATTAAAGACTCCTGGACGCTTTGAAGTAGCCAGAAGGACTGCCATTAATGGAAATGGATAGTATTCCTGTGTTAATTATAGTAAGGATCCAATTGCAAAAAGTATTGCAAAACCTAAATGATTGGAGAGCTTTGATTAGGAAATCCCAACTCATAGTGTTATATGCTTGGGTAATATCCAGCTTTAACCTAACATTTCCCCCTTGTCTTTTCGTCCCCATCTCATTTACCAACTAAGATGCCATGCAAATATTATTTTGGATGCTTCTATTCGGTATAAAAGCACTTTGTTCTTTGGAGACAATTCTTAACACAATCAGAGAGAGCCTTGTGGCAAGAATCTTCGTGATGATTTTGAATGTAAAATTGCTTAGGCGGCCTATAGTCTCGCACATAGGTCCGTTTCTTTACCTTAGAGATCAGTACTATAAGGTTCGAGGTAAAGTTTACTGGAAGGACTCCATCCCTGAAGAAAGATGAGATGCCTTTCACAATATCCTCCCCAATAATATCCCAATATGTTCTAAAGAATGCTCTAGAAAATCCATCCGCCCCAGGGGAACTTTGACCATCTAGAGAAAAGACTACATCTCGAACCTCCTCCTCCATAGCAATGCCGGAGAGACAAGTATTTTCTTCTTGCATAACAAATGCTTTATTATGGATAAATAATTCAGAGCATTCTATCACCTCATGACTTGCAAAAATTTCCTTATAGTAAGTGAGGATATATTCTTTAATGTTCTGATTAGAGATCACATCCCCATTTTGGTCTTGTATTTCCATAATAGTAGTCTTGAACCTTTTCATTAGAGTAGATTGATGAAAAAATGAAGTGTTTCGATCCCCAGTAAACAGTCATTTGACTCTCGATCTTTGTCTCCAATCATCCTCCTCTTTCTCCTCAAGTCTTTCCAATTCTTTGGATTTGTTAAGCATCTGTAAATTCAGAATATCATCTGTCTCATCTTCTTCTTGCCAAATTTGCAGATGTAGTATCTCTCTCTCAAGTTCCTTCTTGTTACGAATGGTGTTATCAAGAACTTGTAATTTCCAGTTTTTAATTGCAGTCTTCAATCTCCTTAGTTTCAGCATGATTACAAAAAATGGGGCAACATATAGAGTTTGGTTCTAGCTATTCTCATCCACTTCTCTAAAGCTTTGATCCTTGCTCCAAGACTGCATAAATCAGAAATAAATGTTGCTCGACTTAGTTATTCTATTGCACCCCCCAAACAGAAGAGAATGGTCAGACGAGGAAACACCTTTACCTTCTATACAGCATACTCAAGATTCTCATCACCCCTTTTTGACCATTACACCAGGTATACGTGACCCCTGTTGTAATGCTTTATGTGAGGTAAGCTGCATTTATCACATCAAAAAATTCTGCAACTGCCCTATGACAAGGGGGTTTCCTTCTATTTTTTCCTGACATTCTAAGTACTGTATTAAAATCCCCAATACAGAGCCATGGTAATTGGTTATTGCTAGATATTTGTATCATCTGGCTCCAAAGTTCCGCTCTGTAAAACTGCAGACAGTCTGCATGATCAAATGTGAATAGACATTCCATAAAGATGATAAAGATATGTTGATTTATACTCATAACCACACTCGGATTCTGGAGACCCTCCTTCCAGAGAAGTTTGGCCTCACTTTTAATCTCTTAACTTTACCCCCCGAGTGAAGTTTTTAGGGTTGACTTCTAACCTTAAAGCTTCTCATTTGCCTTTGACTGCACGTTTCCCCCCTATACCGTGGTGTTGGTCGTTTCCCACCCCGAGACCTTGGTGTTGGTCGTTTCCCCTATACCATGGTTTTTAACCCAACATTACTCAGAAAAACCAAATGAAAACCCATCCTAACCCCAAATAAACCAAATCAAAACCCACCCCAATATTTCCTCCCTCTCTCTCCCTTATCTCTCTACCTCTCTCCCTATCCCATCTCTCTTTACCTCTCTTTATATCCCCTCTCTTTCTCATTCTCATACCTCTCTTTCTATTTTTCTCCCTTATCTCTCTACCTCTCCCTCTCCCTCTCACCTCTCTCTCTCTCTATCCCCCCTCTCTAAGCCAAATCAAAGACCTAAGTTCGATAGTTAGCTACTTGAACTAACATTTTACTGGCCACGCTAGACACATATTGTACTATGCCTGAATTTAACCATCTTTCAGTTGTTTATTCAATCCAAACATCTCCATCATCTTCTATGTGATAATATTTAACATAGCTAAAAAATTTGTATTTACCTGACATAATTTCTAACTTAACATCCAAGCCTAAACTCAGCTTTACACAAGCATCATAAAGTAACCAATATGACTCATCCTGAGTACCATGAATCACATTACATGGTTTATCACAAATTTTGCAAGTCATATTACACAAATTATTAGAAATAAAATTAAAAGCGTTATCGGAATTTTTACCTTCTCCGGAGAAAGCCACCGAATGTTTCTTTACAGATCTTATCTTCTTCGTCAATCTATAATCCTCCTTTCTATGACTAACTTTACTACATTTCCAATAACGACGTTGTTGATTGCAATTCCATGCCTTTATACATCTTTTGCTTCAATTCTCAATATATGATACTCTCATTCCTCTAACTTTAACATTCGAGTAATCACCTATTGATTTTAATGAAACTCCAAGAGGTACTACACGGGAATCTTCACCAAAGATTTTAGCTGAGTCGCTGAAAGTAACCCGTTTACGAGAATTTGAAACACTCGTAACACATTTTTGAGAATTTAAATTACTCGAAGATGATTCAACATCTTTGAATGCTTATCCATTATCTATACCACCATACTCACTTTTGGCAATTGAGAAGAAATAGAATTTGTGAGTGGTAAACAAACTTTACCTAGAACATCTCGATCCAGAAGCTCCCACTCCAAATGATCTATATCGACCGGCCTCATTAAAATCCATCTAAGAAGATAATCAAAATCCTCCGCATACAGAAAATCCTCTACTTGCATCTTCTAAATCCAAAAGTTTAATCCATTGAATTCCTCAATTTCCAATTTTTCTTCATCAACTATTGTTCTTCTTCACACAAGCCCTAACCAAGCGCTCTGGTACCTATTGTTAAAAATTAAAGTAACTAATCCCAATTCTACACCAAGAATGAACTCGCAGAATCGCTTAACAAGAAATTGAATTATAGTAAAAAAATAAAATCGCAAAAAATTTTACCCAAAGGAAGCAAAAATCCTTTCGGATAAAAACCCATTCCCATATGAATAATCCACTAATGAAAGATTAAAATGTTACAATCACTCAAGTTTTCTCAAAGCTTTAATTGAGTCTTCCAAACCCTACCTTTTTCTATCTAAGATTAAACTCACATTAACATTAATACATTGTTATCATAAGAAACACCCCAAGTATCCTTTATATATTGGGATAAGAGTGTAGGAGTCGAATTACACCTCATGAGGCAAGTCAACAGTGAACATACAACTTTACTTTAGTTAAAATACATGTTCAGTTTGAACTGGGAAGGTCCCCGCTATAACTAAAAACCTAAATAATGACCAGCCAACTTTTTGCCTCAAATTTTTTGTTTCAGTTCAAACTGAAACTGTTTGAGTTTGAACTGAAAATCCAAAAAATAACAAAAATTATTTTTTCTTCGTTTCTTCGACTCTCTTTATTCTACAAACACAACCAAACTCTAATTCGATTTCTTACTCAACATCATTGTGTGAGAGTATAGGAGGTGACTAACTTTTATTTGAAAAGTACACCGTATTGTAGTTGTAGGGACCTATCCCTCAACCTAACCCAAATTTGAACTACCTTCATATTAGACTCACATATTTTACATATGGCATAAACAGTCAGCATTGCAACCTAGACCACGAACTGATAAGAACGTAGATCGAGCACATCTGAAGAACATGAACAAGTAAAAAACACCTGTCTTCCACAAATTAAACATTTACACAGTCAACCACCACTTACCTCATTATTCGGAGAATGTGCTTCAGCACGATAACGAGTTACAGCTAAGGTCTATATAAAGAAAAGTTCTAGAAGAGACAATGGACCAAGAATCACCAGATTATCTAGACTCTAACACAGGAATTTCTAGATTCTGAACACCAAGAAATTTCTTATTTACAAGATCAAGTATTTATAGTTCGAGAGATCATTTGTAATAATATATCAGCCTCAAGCAATAAAAGTTACTGTTACTAAAACCTTCATCTCGAGGTCGTGGTTTCTTACATATTCAAAGGTTTTCTACGCTAAATTACCTATATTATTTCTTACTTTACATTAGTTTTTGTTACAGGAACATTTGGTATAAGAGATAATTTCAAGCCATTTTAAGCTAGGGTATTAGGCCATTACATTTAGCACCATCTGTGGCAAAGAAGACATTTTCATGATATCTTAATGCTTACATTCACTCTACTATTAATATCCAATCATGGTTACTTTCAGATGACCAACATCCAGAATCCAGTTTGATCTTTCAGCTGAGCTAGAACAACTTTCAGAACAATGGGCAAATCTCCATGCCAAAACAAAGAAACGCAATGAGCTCGAGCGTCAGTTAACTCCTGATCGAGGGCTTTGCGATAAAGTGCTCAAAGCTGAGCGACAAGCTTGTTTGACAGCATTCAAACGACATGAAGAATAGATGACAACCATGCAGACTACATTACAAGCTTTGTAAGACACTCAATAGGCTTCCCAAACCAAAGATCATGATCAAGTTCTAGAGTACTCCCAAATTTCTGTACGAGAAAGGGTAGGACCTCGAGGAGCCACCAGCAAGGCCATTTCCCAAAATATTCAGCACGGGCTTCAGCCTTCCATTTGTTTGGGCGGCGAAGTTCAGTCCAATATAAGCAGAGGTCTCCGACCTTCCAAATGTTGAGAGGATGAGCAGCAACCTCAGCCTCGGATTCCTACACGTAATCGCTTGAGTGAGAGCATCGACACTCATAATCCTCAACCACCTCGCCAAACCACTCAGGCCGCACGTGAATATGTCACACAAGAGCATATAGATCGACGTATCAAGGAGTTGATTGAAGCACAAGTTCCCGACAATAAATATTATCTTACCAAGTTATAAGGTAGTCCGATTGCCTAAGAGCTATTCGATATGGAAGTACCAAAAGGTTTCCATACTCGGAAAATATGTAAATATAAGGGCACCAAGCTAAAAGAGCACAAATAGTACTGTGATTCTCTGGGGTTGTACTCCAATCCCAGCCACATTCTATGCTGCCTGTTCACAACAAGTCTACAAGGAGAACCACTCCGGTGGTTCCACTCTCTACTTGAAGATTCCATCTTCACATTCGATCAGCTACAAAAACAATTCATCAAGACATATGCTCACAATAAAGATAAAGAAGAGAATTTAAATTCTCTTATTTATCTTAAACAATCGCAAGGGGAGAAGCTTGAGGCTTTGCAAAGAAGTTTTTGGAGCTCGCATGAAAAGTAGATAGTCTTTATCAGAAAACAGTTGTTACTTCTTTTACCAACGTACTCCAGCTCGACTACAAGGCCAAATTACATCTCTTCTTAAATAAACTAGTAAACTTGGAGGATATGATTACCAAGGTCAATGGATATGTAGACCTGGAAAGGATGATGTCCAAAAGGTATAAATCTACTAAATCTATTCCTAACCACTAAAGGTTTGCCTATAAAACGAAACAATGAAATAAAGGAGGATCATGGGGATCAAAATCATTCCAAGGCCAGCACCGACAAACCTCAAAAAGGTAATTTATTTCCCAAACTGGTCCGCCCCAAGATGAATGTTTGCAAGGTAAATCATCGTGCTACTGGCAACTGCTATGCTTTATAGAGGTTGCTGGAATTTATTTTCAAAGATGAAAAAATGTTAGAATACATTGTCGATCTAGAATCATACAAGATTGGAAGCTACAAGACGCAGATTGACATAATCTAGGTCGACGATCAAGCTGAGGAGAAACATCTCTACCATATGTACCATAACAACATGATCAAGATTTATCAAATTAACAACTCTTGCAGATTTAAGCGTAAGAGATTATCAGAATGTTGCGATCTCATACCTCAAGATAAAGAAGTACCTGAGTCGAGTAATCACTGGCTTGGGATTTCATTCGAAGATTGCGACATTAGTCACATCAAATTTCCATATAATGATGCATTACTCATAATGCTCAAGATGAAGAAGTTTGTCATGTATACAATAATGATTAATACTGGAAGCAGTATTGAGATTTTCTTTCAAAGGATAATCGATCAGATGGGATTGGCCGATCAAGTTATTCTAAGCGACATCGTTATCAGTGGATTTAATGGTTTTAAAGAAGAACATGTAAGCAAGATCATCTTACATATCACTGCCAGACCCGCCATAATTGATGTCGTATTCTACATTATCAACACCAAATATCGTTATCTCAGGATTATGGGCCACTCCTGGATTCACAACATGGAAGCAATCGCTTTCACCTATCATCAAGCACTTCACTTCAAACAAAATGATGGCATCTATGAAATCAAGGGCATTCAAAAGGTTTCCAAAACTTGTGAGAATACCGTCTCTGCCATTCTAGATACATCAGACAAATACGCTGCATAACAATTACAGAAAACTGGTCACATTAATGATTAGTTTTCCATAGAAGATTTATATAAGGCTACATTATTTCAACATAGCATTGAGTACTCTGCAGTTTTGAAAGGCTATCAAGATCATCACAGCTCATAGCTTCTACGTCTGCCATGTTATATCATCGATAACAACTTTGTTGTTGCTTGCATCTCTCAAATACTCCGCCTGACACAAACACAAGGAATTAACAAAAAACCTTGAAATAAAGAGAATAAGAAAACGGAGAATATGAAGATAAAGATAAAGATTAAAGACAAAGATAAAATGAAACAAAGAAATAAAAAGATAATTAAAATAGAAAGCACACTAGGAGAATTCCTTCGTTGTCCGAAAGATTATCGAGGTCAGCTAAATATGATTCAGCAAGAGCTGTCTATGTAAGAGAAACAAACATAACACTACAACAAAAGCAGTAAAATACTACAAAAGGAAATGAGGGATTTTTCTGTCGCTAGAAAGCGACTACTATTGCTAATGTTTTTGTACGTTGCCATCGCTTATTTATTTTAGGGAATTAAAACTCTCGCACTTCCCATTCCCATTCCAATTTTCAACTTTGTATTGTGGCGAACATAAGGTTTCTCTTTTTTTACCAACCGCAATTTCAAAGGGGACACTGCCGATCATCTATAAGTATTTTCTCCTCCTTGTTGTATTTTTGATTTCTCCAATCTCTACATATGAGGTATTTGAATGGGGGCATTGAAATTCATTACTCTCTTGTTCAATCTTCAGGTGTAGGATCTGATTTATCTAATCTATGTAGAGGTTTTAGGGTTCCTGCAAGTTGGGTAATTTCTGCCTCGTTTCTCCTCTTCAAATCAGTAATCATTGCTATGTATTTATGTATTCTCTTTTAATTTTGGGGTTAATGTTTGTTTGTTTTTGTATTGGTGCTGCTACGAGGCAGTTTGAAATCGATTTAAAGGTATGATTTTCCTGCTAAATTTGTATTTCTTAGATTTAAACCCTAATTGTGTTTTTCCTCTTTTCTCACTGAATTTTATTATTGCAATAATAGGTTTGTGAATCCGTTATTATTGCTTATTAATTAATATAGAAGTTATTCTTTCTGGAATCTGATAATGGGAATATTATCTCATCCATGGGCGAGAAGTTCTTTCATATGCCCCCTAGCTTCACCTCTGCTTGTGCTTTAACTTGCATCTGTGGGACTTTTATACTTTTAGTTTCTTCCATATTGATCCTAAACACAGCTTTGAAGATTTAAAGGGGAGTCAAAGCTTAGCCAGTTCATAGAAATGAACTCGTAAACCCTATATTAGCTTTGAGTGTAACTTATTGCTATAGTATACTAGACAGCTTATAAGTGGAAGAGCTATGTAATTATCCTTTTACGTTCTTTCATCCATAAGCCTTATAGTAATTTCAGTTCCAGCATAATAATATTCTCACTATACGAAACTCACTAATTTACTACTTGTGATTCCTATTGGAAAATCAGCATTAAAATAGAAGTTATGTTATGTTCTTTGGTTCCAAATCAAAGTTAAGCCTAATAGCCTTGTTTTTCTCATCTTGGGCTTGGAGGGTTTATTGAGCATTTTGGCAGGACATAATTGTCTATCTATATAGTGATGATCCCATTACGATTGGTCGTGCTTATGGACGAGTTAGTCGACATTTCCTACCCCTCTCTTCCCTTACTCCTTGATGCCTAAAATATACTTTCTTTGTTAGACATTTATTTTGCTCACCATTATAAAGCCGTTCTTACATTTCATTTGATCTCTCTTTTGTGTGTAAAAAATCTAGAGGCATTAATATGGAGAATTCTATCCACTTAACTTGGATACTAGAGTTCTTACTTATTTCATTATATTATGTTTATAAATGCTTTCACTTGACTTGGATATCTAGGCAAACCTACATCTTCTACATAGACTCACTCATACTGAAATAGAACAAATTAGGAGCTGGGAGGTGGACACTAGAAGTATTGGTTTCCTTTATTTTTGTGTTAATAATGCATGGCTCTTCCATGATAGGCTTCTTCAAGGGAAGCTCCTCTTTAAGTTTGAGAATAATCCCATGTCTTTGGCATATAAGGAATCAAGCCCCAAATAAGGTATTTTTGATCCTTAAGTAACTCTTTCACTTTCGATACCATAACTATATCGCCATTCATTCTCAAATCCCTCAAGATCTTATTGAGTTCTCTGCCTTACTGTACGTCGTTTATACTCGCATGATATGCTTAGACATCTTTCCTTTTTACATTTCTTACTACTCTTTCATAGATTTTGGGTTGCCAATAGCGATTCTGCATATTTAGTACTGGTACTAAAGTTAATTTGTACGGAACCACAATTTTATTGGGTTTCTGACATCTCTGCTTCCCAAGCCCACAAAGTTCCTTAAATATTCCTATTTTTAGGTGATAACCACAAATTGATCTGCATACCTCCATAAACACAACATCATCCTGGAAAGCAAAAGGATACATAGTTGCACTGGGAGTGGTGTACCAATCAGGCACGTTAAGCGGCTTTCTACCCCAACTCTTAAAAAAATAATTGGATTGTAATCCATTTCCCATATAGGGATGAAGTATTTTCTTACCCAGTTGAGATCAGAGTCAAGTATCCAAACCTAAAGGCTGATCATGCTTAAGAAAAGATAGTTGAGAATTCCTTCTGATTCCCTTAAGCACACTTTTGCTTTCTGTATATTACCAGGAATCCCCATCACTGGAACTGGTATCTTAATAACTTGAGACTTGTCATTTTCCAAGTCAAAGGAGAGAATACCATCGCAAGTTTTCCACCAATAATATACTCCATTTGCAAGAGCACTCGAGTTCATGTTTATTTTAAAATTGCAAGGGAAAGTTTCCTTTGATGTTCCTGACATGTTGTATGCTGAATTAAAGAAGACAGAGGGATTCAGCAGTAAGTATTTGGATTATGCCTTCAGTATCCTTAGGAGAGACTCTTTAGAAGCTGAAAATTTTCTTGTGAGAAGTGTCAAGTTCAGGAAGGAGATGCTGGAATGACTAAGAGCGAAGATAGGCAATATATAGAATCATCCAAGTAATAACATTACTTCACACTGATTTTGCTTAAGATCCTTCCTGTAGTGTGAATGACTTTAATAGATATTTGTCACTGAGGGCATGTTTGTTGAACTTGTTAGGGCAACCAAGTTCCTAGGAACTTGGAAAAAGTATGAAGTAAAATATATATGTAAACTGATGCTTGTATAACATAAAATTACTTATTATATTTGGAGGGCCCAAAAAAATCAAGGACTGATAATTTTTGGTAATTAGTATAACATATAATGTTTTTAGGCTCATAATATATTAAACAATAATACAAGAAATAAAATAGTGAGATGCTTGTAGTTACTAGTAGGTGTATATGAAACTCTAGTCAGATGTTTTTTTTGTATATGCATGTGTTATTAGAGCATGTGTAGATATATGTTGAAGGAGCAGTATGAATATATTGTGCTCTTTTTGGTCTCTATACTCTCTGTAAGATTCAAATGGGCCTAATTGGAGCTTCAAGCATAAGGTAATCTTTAAAATTTACTTTTTCCTAACACAGACCACTAATATGACTCATGATTTGTTTTGAGGCTACTATAGTAGAAAGGATATGAAGTTGCAATTATTTATCTCAATGACTAATGGATTTCTTTCAGGTACATTTTTTTTAACTCCGCCAATGGAGCCCTATGGTTTCATTGCTGGTCCCAAGCCCGGATAAAGGAGGAGGGTAAAGGAGAACAATTTATGATGTTGGGGATAATAGAGACAAAAAGAAGAAGAAATTTATAATTGCTTCAACTATTATATATTGGTTAGTCAATCAATTTAATGATATTGATTAATTAAACTATATACTTTGTTACTCAGGTAATTTTTTTTCTATGAAGTTTTTAATTTTTACACTTTGTTTCATGAATCTTTTTATGGCGTAACAATTAAATAGCTGAAGCTATAGTTGGCTCCTTGAAAAGGATTGCTTCTAGAAGGGTTTTGTTATCCATGCATGTTCCTTCAGACTAATGAAAGCCTTCCGTAAACTTATGTGAGGCTTGCGACAAAATTTGGAGAAGAAATTCATTGGAAAGGTAAGCTATTCAAATCTTGCATTACTGTGTACTTTACTGATCCAATTTAGTTTTTCTATATCAATAAATAAATTATCTCATAAATGTTGTTATCTATGTTTCAAACAGATAGGACAACAGGGCATTTGCGTAATACATCATTTTTTTGTGTGCCTAATTTCCCGTATGTACTTCAAGAAGTTAATCAGTTTGATTAATTTGGTAGGTATTAAAGAGTGGGGCATTGTGCATTATTGCATTTATATGAATGGCTAAATTCAGAGTTGTAACTAACTCTCCTTCAGTTAACGTGGGCTTTTTTTTTCTGCGCTGCATTCGAAAATTCTAGCTAGCTAGAGCATTAGCAGCACCATTACACTCCTTGTAGACATGTTTGATTTCGTAGTGTTTTAATTTCAATGGCCCCAAAAGGATTCATTCACCAGTGCTTCAACATAGTATTGGTAATGACCCAATCAAGTATAACTACTTTGGGTTGATAATCAGGATGTTTAATTAATTTTGGTAGGTTGAGGCTGTTATTTATTTAAAAATTATGTTAGTCAAATGCAAGCTGAGTATATCGTAGGTGATTGCCATTTTTTTTTTCACTAATAAATTCTCTAGTTTTATACTTTTCTTTGAAAGGTATAATCTCATTTTATTCTTGCTATTTTCTTTGTCATTTTAGAAGTTCATTGATTGCTTAGCATTGCTTCCGAAGACAAAAGGAGATGAGGGTAGCTAGTCCTTAATGATACAAAAAACTCTAATAACAATAAACAATCATCTTACTATTACCTTTCAAGGTTTAAAGAAAGGTATTGAATAATTCATCATAGCCATGATTCTTGATTACGCATCTCATGTTATGGCCGTCGACTTGTAGAGTATTATCCAAATACGTCTATGGGTATCTCAAAATGTTGTGTGTTAGCGAAACACATGATATTTGTATTTTTTGTGCCTCCAATAACTTTACCTCTTTCATTTGTCCGCATAATTTGCAGAAGGTAAAGATTGTGAAGCTCTTAAACTCTTAGTTCCACCTGGAAAAGACGCTCCTTCCCCCTTGAATGGTGAAGATGCCTCCCATAAGGCGGAGAATAGGTTTGAGCAAGTGATAATCTCTAAGGCGTCAGTGTTGATGTCGTGCTGCTGTAAGATGCTTACTAGTCTATATCCTGTTTTGGTCGAGTCTATACTTCAATTCTCTTGGAAATAATTTAGATTTTTTCCCTTCATATTATTGGTTTCTACACATCTTCAAATACATGATATTACTGGTTTCCCCTTTCTTTTATATTAAAAAATATTATCTTTTGCCAAAAGAGGTTACTGTTCTTATTCAGCCTTTACTAGAACTTGTTAGCAGAGTATTATTGGTAAATGGTTCATTATCGTCAAACACAATTCTCTTTATAACAGTCATGCAACAAGAGTTTATCTGTTCAAATCTTTAAATTTTGTACTTGCACGGTTTAGATCTTTTAATAGCTGCCATTAAAGGCATTCGCAAGTAAATTGTGCAGAAATCGTCTTATTTTATTTTTTACTATATATGCAGAGGTAACAATCTTCATGATATAACCATGGTTGTGGTTTTCTGGCAGCAAAATCTTACCACATGTGGTGGGTGTTGTCTAACTTCTCAAGGAGTATTTCAAGAAGTGTGAATCATCAGCATTATGAGATGGAATGCTAGCTACGATGAGATCTAGCATCATTGATTTTCCTTCCTATTTTTATTGCAAAATTATTGTATACTATGTTCTAATTTTCATGTGTCTATTGCATTTGAAGGATGAGCTCTTTAGGCTGGCTGAGGAACCTGGTGAGGATCTAATCTACAAGAACCAGTCTTTGGACATGGATATCTTATATCGTGCTAGTGAAACACAACAGGTGATAACCTATTTACTCTTCCAAGTAAGAATAAATACTTACATTTTAGCTTGAGATGTTGTGGGAAACCGCATCTCCATGGACTTTCTGTTGTTGATTATGTACGTCAGTTAAGGTGGAAGTATTAATTATACATCCGTTGTACATTTGTAAATAGATGTCGACAACATATATTTGATATCGTTATTGCATAGGTACTATAGACTCCTGTACTTGTAATATCGATGGAATATGCAATGCTGTTATTTGACATGCCATACTTTCTTCCTTTACATTCAGATTTTCCATAATCCAAAGAAATGGAACATCATAGGATAAAGGCTGCAGACCTTCGCTGAAGTTCACAGGATGCTTTCAGGGAAATATGTGGTCTTTACATTTGTTAGGTACAAATTTTAGTGTTGTAAAATATCAGTAATTACATTCTGCATAGTTCTGAATTACTCTGGTTACTTTCTAGTTTATCTATCTTTTTCTTAACAGTATGAAATTTGTACTCTATTTTATCTAGGTTGCTGGTCATTTCACATTTTGTACTCATGAATAATTCAGCTGCATCTTTTATGTTTTGGAACATTTGTGGTACATTATTCTACTAGTTGCTATTCACTAAGGATATCCAATCTCATTGGCATTACAACTCTCTCGCATTTAGTATTTTATTTAGTGTTTGCATACATTTAATAAACTTTTAAAGTGTAGGAACTTTGAGTTAATGCACATTAGCCCATTGATCTGATTCTTGAAACATATCACGTATCTGATTCCTTGTTACCATTAATTTACTTGTTGATTTGAATCTAATTAGTAGTTTGACCTAGGATTATGGGCTTTGGAATCACAATATGTCTGAAGCATTCACTTTTCTTGGTTTGGCTTACATATTTCAGCATACATATGTTAATCTCTTGAATTCTAAAGTTAGTCTTTATTCTTTCGCTCCAAATTGTAAGTTCCACTTATGATAGTATTTGCTTCTTTTTGTTTTCATGTCTATTTTAGGATGAAAAAAAAAATACTAATTCTTAATTCATTGATTTTTCTTTTATGGAATAACACCAGTCTCCAATGCTTTCCATGAACATGATTAGTTGACCAGGTACCAAACTTAAACTTTACGCCCCCTCCTTGCTAAATTTCATTGAAATCACTTGTCTTTCATATTATTCACATTTTATGTTTGTGGTTCCTCATATTTTGTTTGTACTTATCCCAGATTCTTTATTGATGGCGAGGGTGATTGATATGTTAATATTCCAAGAGTATATGAAATACCAAGATTTCTAAGGCATTTCAAAGTTTGGGCATGCAAATGCAAAATTTATCTATTATCTATGAGAAACAAGCTCTTCAAAGAAGACTTCCGAGATTGTGGTTATGGATGGAGAAAGTTGTTTTATTACTAATTCTAATCTTATGTACTGTTAACAATTTGTAGAATCCTGATGGCTAATATTTTTTGAATAATGATATTTAATAATTTTTTATGAATGAAATATTTTATTTTAGTATAATATTGCATTTTTGTAATGAATCAAATCAGGGATTTTTTTTGAAATTATTTATGATATTTACGGCGGCTTCAGACGTCGTTTCTCTATCTTAATGTTAGCTACAAAATTACGAGTTCACTTAGTCATATTTTGGCAGCCGTTGTGGCTGACGTTGTTAGGTAAGGGTCTACTCCGTCGCTAATTGTTCAAGTAACATGGTTTTGGAGGGGGGAAAATGACAATATACTTTAGCTGCATTTATGCGACGGACTGGTTTAGCTGTTAATGCTTTGTTTGACTAGGGAAAAAATGATGGTTCGTGTTGCCGCAATTTAGTGACGAGTGTGAGTAGTCGTATTGCCTTTAAAAAATGATGGCAAATAGCGATGCAAAAAAATATGTCTAACAAACGGCGACGGGTAAAGCGACGGTAATTCCCCTTGTTTTTTAACCTTTTTGCTTTGCTGTAGTATAAGATATATTATTGGTACATTGTTCTTATAATTCTCACAAAAGCTGAGAAAATTTGATGTAAAACCAAGTGTATTGTATATAACTAACCATTTTTAAATGGATACCGAGAAGTAATGCAGCAAGTTCCCTGAGTCCAAGCAAAAGAAAGTTACTAGCTAGCCCCATAAAAAATACTTATAACAATAACGATCAATATCAACTCATCAAGAATTAAACTGAACCATATATAAATTATTTTATGCCAAAATTCTAATAACATAAAACTACAAGGAAAATCTTTATTTTGTGCACCTAAGAAATTTACCCCTTTTCGATAAACCAAATATTGGAAAAAACCAACATTATATTTGTTGGACAATAATAGAATCTATCTACGCAAGATCTATTGAGAGAAATTGAGAGAGAAGAGAGGATTCTTTATTGATGATTCAAAACTCTATTCTTAAACAGGTATAAAACATATATATAGACATATGTTCCTAATCTTACTTAAAATCTCCCCATAAACCTTAAAGGCCTATGGGCAAATCGGATTCCATATAGGGCACCCTATAACCTTGCTGGGTTCCTAAACTGGGCTTGAACCCAACTCCTAACACTCCCCCATGGGGTGTTCCATACTAGGACGATTTGCCTCATTAAAACCTCTGCCTAACACCTTGGGCAAAAAACTATGCTGGGAAAGAGTTCAATCATATGCCCAGTATGGCTTGTGGACGTGTATACGTCACCTTATCAAAACCTCTAGCCAGTAAAACCTCCTAGAATAAAAACTACGCTATCAGGAAAAAGAGTACAACACGCATGTATCCACGACAGGATGGGACTACTCCCCCTGACATTGATCTCCCTGAGATAATAAATCTTGTAAACTTCCCATGTCGATTCCATGAACTAATCTCTTGAATGTAGCATATGCAAGAGCCTTCGTGAATAGATCAGCCAGGTTGTCTTCTGAATGGACTTGAACAATGTTGATCTCATTCGTCTTCTGTAACTCGTGTATTAGTAAGAACTTTGGTGAAATATGCCTTTGTTTGTCAGCTTTAATAAATCCTCCCTTGACTTGAACGATACAAGCTGCGTTGTCTTTATAAAGTATTGTCAGTTTATCTTGGATAGGACTCAGACTACAACTCCTGTTGATGTGGTTGATCATAGATCACAACAAGAAGCATTCTTTTCCAACTTTATGTAGTGCAAGAATCTCTGCGTGGTTCGAGAATATAACTACCATTATTTGCTTTACTGATCTTCATAAATTGTAGTATCTCCATACAAGAATACATAATCCATTTGATAATGGCATCTATGTGGGTCGGAGAAGTATTTTGTATCGGTATACTCTATACTTTAACGTTTACCATTTAGAGTAGAACAGACCCCAGTCCTTCATACCGATTAGATACCTCAGAATGTGCTTGATCTCAATCCAGTACCTTTGGGTAGGAACAGAGCTATGGCAAGCCAAACAGTTCACTGTGAATGAGTCATTAGGTCTAGTATACCCAGCTAAATATAGCAAAACACCTCCTAGCTAATACCATGGCCCTAAGAGTTTCTCCCTCCATTAAGATGGCAGAAGATGTCGCTGTCCACACCAAAGTACTGGACATGCAATAAATGACTTAACACCGTGTGTTACATCCATATTGAAGTGTTAGATATCTCTTCTGATAGATATTGCTTGGTGTATGAGTGCCACTATCAAGATGTTTGATCTGCAAATCGAGATACTCCTGATTTCCCAAGGTCCTATATTTTGAATTTCTTCCCAAGGTATTCGACGGCCCCCATGATCTCCTCCAGAGGTCTAATAATCATTTAGTACACTGTTATGATGAGTGAAGCTAATATCTGTATTCTAAATGAGAACGCATAGACAGATAAGTACATTTGTAAAGTCCCCGACCTTCAAATACTCAGTCAACTTACTATGTCTCATGGGCCTATTACTTCAAGTCAACACTAACTTTTCTAATTTTATTACGTACACACCTCGTGTGTCAGGCCTAATTGCTTCCAAAAGCTTATACCTTCCCAGGTGGCTTCATGTAGATATCCGTATCTAGTTTCCCATGTAGATACTCGGTATTTACATCAGATGTATGCCTAGCTTATCCTTAAAAAAATGATAGACTGATCAGAATCGAGATATTATAGCATCCATAACTAGGTAATAAGTCACACTGCAATCGATGCCAGATCTCTTAAAGATGTTTTGGGAAACTAGTCTTGCCTTGACTAAATTATTTCTCAGAGTTAATTATGTCTCTGTACCTTTCCTATTTATAATCAACAGGCTCAATTGTATTATTTCGCATTATGCCAGCAACCTAAGCTCCGCTTAGATTCCAGATGCCCACTTTGGCTCTGAATCCTCATCCTTGTTGGCGAGTACAATAGCTAATATGAATACCTTATTGATAAATCTGTATTGAATGATCCAACATTATACTTATTACAGACTTTTAATAGATCGAGATCTCATTATTATCATACATGTATGTGTCACGCCGGGTTAGTCTCGTAATGCATCAATTGGCCGCATAGCTACTATTGCCTCATCAATGGGTAGTTCCATCCTCGATGAACCGACAACACCATTAGTCATATTTGTCCCTTATTATGCAGCTTCCCGGCTCAGAATACTTTCTTCCAACGGTGCTCCGCACTAAGCGTGAGCCTCAGATTCGTTTAAGGTGCTAATTCTCCTGGAACATTCTACGGCGGTACTAGTTCCCCCAGAATGTTCTGTTGTTTAGGTGTATTGCTTGTTGGTATACACACTTGCGATACTTCAATAGTGCCAATGAATCTGTCTTACAAATTATTTGTGACTTATTGGAGCATTGTGATCCGTTGAGCCTTATTATTACCTAACTTATGTATAGGGATCTTGATGAGCTAACGATGGTGTTTTTCAAGACCTCTTTGAAATATTCTCAGCATTGACTGCCATATCTCCCCCCAATACTGGGAATATTGTCTCTTCAAAGTGACAATTATCTACCCTGCAGTATATACGTCACCAATAGGTCTAAATATCTATTAATAAATGTGAATCTTAACCAACATAATACTAGCCTGACGTTGAGGGTCCCATCTTCATACAATGTGGCGCAATTGGCACCTCTACGGAACATCCAAATGTTTTTCAATGGGTGACACCGGGCACCAACCCAGTTACTAGTCACTTTTGTGAAAAAATAATTTAATGATTTGCTAAGGGGCAAACCCTAATCAGTGCTGTGGGAGTAAGAATACATATCCCCCACACTAGCTGAAAGCTATGATTGCAATAATAATGGCCTAACAATTATCCTAAATCGCTTGATTAGGTTCTCCGCCTATCCCGAGTTGGGTATGGTATGGGGTACTCACGATGCTTAATCATCTATCCCATTTAACGGTAAAATAATCATCAAAAGCCTGTGAGTCCAACTTCTAAGCCCCCGTCAAGTCACATCGATCGAGTTTGATCGGTTAATCCAGGAACTGAGCTTGAGATCGAATGATCTAAGTGAGAAGTCGTGCTAATGTTGCATTCCTAGATTTTATGAGTAGGCAAACGTAAGACCATCTCCTAGATACGTCTTTTATGACCTTAAATATTCAATTGGGCCACTATGTGGATGGAAATGTACACATGTGCCTCCATGGATGTATTTAGGGCAAAGGCTAGAGATCCTACTCCACCTTGGTCATACTAGGATGAGAGGATAGACTTTCCTTGAAAGCAATCATTACACGTATACCCCCTGGATCTTCTCTCCTATGAAAAAAAATTGAGATGTAATCCCGATAATCCTCCTTACTATCCGAGCCCTGAGGAGTATATTGGAAACCGTTCCAATAACGTGCTCTAACCGTTAGATATGGAGTGAATGAACAAAACCTTGTCTATCATTTTCTTTGATAGTCAATACGTGATAAACATTATCATGTATCTCCCTAAACTTAGCAAAATCTGGCTGAATTTACAATTTTATAAAGTAGACTAGATACCCTGTATCGTGCCGTTAGAGAGTAATAACATGAGACACTTAGTACGTTCTATCATGTTGGTCATGCCAATGATATTCGTACCATCCCCGATGCATAAGGTTAGACAAGAAATATATTTATATTTCAAAAGGATCGAGTGCATGGTACTAATGTCTCTTAGACATGTGTCGCCACTCATTTGATTATTGGTCATGCTCAATGAGAAAATAGATCCATAGGCAAGTTGTATGTAGTAGATCAACTATCATACGTAGAATTTAACTATTTCCCAAACAATAAATTCGAATAATCATAAATTATTAGAACAAAAGAAATCTCATGTATGTCACGAGTACTTTATTATAATACTGACAACACAAAATAAATAATACTGACAACAAAAACTAAATCAAGTCTATTTAGAAAAGAAACTACTAGTGATATTTCTAATCTGACATTGCATGCCTACTGAGATATTATTACGGATTACTCCGTATGTTGATCCATGACGGTATTCGTGTCGTCGAAGAAGTCTGACACTGCAAACTCCAGAGGGGTGGAGTTAGTATCAACAACTGCCTAGTAGGTTGGACTCTGTCACCTATAGCCACCTGTGGTACTTGACATTCTCGTGCCCAGTTCCTTGTGTTACTGTAGTTAAAGCAAGTAGATCCCTGATCAGTCTTCTTTTTCTTCTTCACATTGCCCAGTGTCCAGGATTTCTTAAATCCTTTACCTCTCCTAGGGCTAAAGGGTTTCCAGTTCCCACCCTTCTTGTATCCCTGGTATCCTCTCCTGCCCCTTCCATATCTTCGTCCCTGACGTACAGAGTTGTTTCCCTGAAGATGAACATTATTTGACACAGGCAACGACGTACTCCCAAAAGGCCGTATATCATGATTCTTCATCACAAGTTTATTGTTCTGCTCAGAGAGGAGCAATGCCTGAATCAAGACTGTATGAGTCTTCAAGTTCTCTCACCGATATTACCTCTGAATCACAATATTGCTAGCATAGAAGGTTGATAGAGTCTTCTCTATCATTTTAGTATCAGTGACTTTCTTCTCACACAACTCAAGTGAAGAAGTGATTTTATGGACTGCCGAGTTGTAATTAGCGACCGTCTTAAAATATTGGAACCTAAGGGTGTTCCATTTGTGCATTACTTTTGGGAGAATAATGGTCTTTTGAAGACCATAACGCCCCTGTAAGCTTGCCCATAAGTTAGCTGGTTTAACCTTGTTGAGGTATTCAGTCTTCGGGTCATCCTGAATATGATGATGGAGGATAAACAAAGCCCTTGCTTTGTCCATGGGATCTTCCTTGTTACCAATGACAATGGTCTTCTGCGGACCAAGTAACTTCAAGAATAAGTCAGCGTCAATGTACTAAGTGAGGTAATTGGCTCTAGTGAGCAACAATGGTAGAAATTTAACATTTTCAAGTTTCGCAGACATCTGTAATACAAGATATAGATTGCAATTAGAGACAATTCTTAATAAACATATCAATTAACAGATCATAGTACTTAGAATAAGGCTAAAAATTGATTCCCAATCACATTATAGGTGAACCCTATTCATATTCTAAAACTCATGAAATTCTTTTATAATAATTAAATCTCAAATTTTACTCTGTAAAAATGACGATCTTAATCTTATGTGTGCGTTTAATAGAATCTTATCCAAGATTGCTATTCAAAACCACTAAATGTGTGTAATCTTTATTATGAGAACTAGGGTGTTCTAAGCCCTTAAGTTCTATAAAGGTTTATAAATTCTAGCCAAATGATCCATTTGCTATGAATATGGGGGTATTAGATGTTTAGCTAACAAGTAGTTCCATTCTAAAGTCAGCTGGGTTCACAAGATAGGTTAATTATGTCTGTCTTTGAACTAATATTCTAGGTACTATAGGTTGTTATTAATGCCTATATACCTATAAATGTTAATATGTAACATCTAATTACGCCTAGATATGAAAAATTGATTCCTCAGACACCAAGTTTTTTAGAAATAAGACTAAGTCAATTTCTAATTGAGCTCTAGTTAATGGTCCTTGACAATTAGCTGTGATTTAGATATGACTCACAGTCGTATGCTAAATTAGTCTTGGTTTCGTATTATTTCTGATCCTTGATCATTATAATTAGTATCCTAGGGGAATACCAATAATATCCTATTAGCTATCGCAAGATACTTAAATTGGTATTATACCATTTACTTATATCACATATAAGTAAGCCAATGTTCCTATACGAGGCACCTCTTCCAATTTATTTTTTTTAAAAATTTATAATATTTTTTTTTCAAAAAAGGGTCCCACAAGGGGTAGGTCCAATCAATAGGATTTTTTTTAAAAAAATTGGTCCCAATTTGACCAATAATTGGGCTTAATTTGACCAAAAATTAGGCTATTTATAACTGTTTTAGTGTCTAGACCAGTTTTGGACCGGTCTGACTCAGTCTGGGTCAAGGCCTGTACCGGGTTGACTGGTCTAAACTGGCCTGACCCAATCTGCCACATGCCACGCACGCACGGTCACGCGTACCATACGCACGGGACGCACACGTGTCACATACACAAACTGGACATGTGCCATGTCACTGCTCCGACGATATTCTGGCAAAATTTTTAGCGAACTTCCGACGTCTGGCCGGTGGCCGGTCTTCGATAATCGGTCGGTGACTGCCATGCGCCACACTAGCCAGGTATGCCATCATACGTGCCACGTCAGCGTGCCACGTGTCCTCGACACGTGTCACTACTGACATCACAGTAGATAATGATGATGTCATATAGGATAATTATAAAAGAGTAAATTTTATTTGCTGACGTCATCGACCAAAAAATGCCATTTTTGGCTGTAAAACTGCCTAGTTTCAACGTGCTATTTCTGCAGATTGGGACATCTCCCAGAGATGTGTCATGTATCGTTGGGAAGCTCTCGGAGTAGTCTAACTACAACAAAAGGCTAAAAAACGAGGGCAGTAGTCCGTCACTTTTACTTAAAACGAGGGGAATTGCTGTCGCTTTATCTGTCACCGTTTGTTAGCTGTATTTTTTTGCGTTGCTATTTGCCGTCATTTTTTAAAAGTAATACGACTACTCACACCCGCCGCTAAATTACGACAATACGAACCGTCATTTTTTCCCTAGTCGAACAAAACATTAACGACCAAACTAGTCAGTCGCATAAATGCGACTATAGTATGCTGTCGTTTTTTCCCCTCCAAAATCATGTTACTTGAACAATTAGCGACGGACTACCACCCTCGATTATCTAACAACGTTAGCCACAATATTCGCCAAAATATGGCTAAACGAACTTGTCACTTTTGTGGCTAATATAAGATAAATAAATGACGTCTAAAGCTGTCGTAAATATCAAAAATAATTTTTAAAAAAATCCCTATTTTGATTCATTACAAAAATATAATATTATATTTAAATAAAGAATTTCATTCATAAAAAATTATTAAATATTATTATTAAAAAAATATTCGCTATCAGTATTCTACAAATTGTTAACAATACATAAGATTGGATTCAGTAATAGAGCAACTTTCTACATCCAAGCCATGGTTGTACAACGGATTGTGCCATATGAATCCCTTGTCCCACTTCAAAAGGTGATACTTTTTCCATGTTAGTCACATAACAACTTTGGTGGCTTTGATTGCAGGCAAAAACTGACGGTTTTCTTCCAGGAGGTGCAAGTCTTCATAGCTGCATGACTCCTCATGGTCCTGATACCAATACATTTGAGGTACATAAGCAATGGTTAACTAACTCCGTGATGGTTAACTAACTCCGTGTGTGCGTCTCCGTCAATGCCTTTTATTTCTTTTATGGACAGACAACAGTGGCAAAAGGGGAGGACCCTGGACCATTTCGAATCAATGACATGATGGCTTTTATATTTGAATCAAGTCTGATCCCCCGAGTCTTCCCGTGGGCTCTTGAGTCTCCCTATGTGGATCACAATTACTACCAGTGCTGGATTGGCCTGAAGTCCCATTTCTCATCTGAAAAGAAAAGTTACAAGAGTGAAATCCGAATCAAAGAAGATGAGACCTCTAATTGATTAGCCCTTGTTCGAATAAAACTCTTGAAATAAGATACTTGGTAATACAATCTGTACATATGATCAAGAAAATAAGGACTGTAAATAGGAAGTCTAGGTTAATAATAAGCTCCCGGCTTATCACAATCAGATGATGTGTATATATAGTCATCCCTTTGTATATACAGTTTAATTTCTGTATAATTGCAGTAGGTATTTATGTATTACAGCTTAATGATACTTGTAACTTGTAAGTCAGTCTTAGCTCAAAACTTTTATTTAAATTCTATTTAGTGGTCTCTGACTCTTTGGAAAATGATTAGCTGTTGCCTGTTGGCAGTGATGTGCATACTTGCCACTCTAAAAACTTTTGCTATATGGAAACTTGGGTTATTATGGTCAGATAATGGATGCCTTTGATTACTGATGTTGGACAGGTATCCATTTAATTTATCATGTTTCATGGACATGTATCAATGTTTTCAGTTCAGGAGCTTATCAAATTGGGGCAAATGGGCAACAGAATTACTGCCTTCCAGCAGTTCCAGTTTTGATCAGAAAATGGATAAATAAACACTCTATAGCTGTCTTTTCTAAGTTTAGAAAATGGATGAATTAAATCAATAATTTGTTTATTGATATAGCAAAACTAAATTAGATCTATAAAGTACACACGAATGCAGGATTTGAATAGCTTACCTTTCCACTGAACTTCTTCTCCAATTCCATCGTAAGCCTCACATGAATTTTACGGAAGGCTTTCTTTAGTCTGAAGGAACATGGATAATAATAGCCTTCTAGAAGCAATCCTTTGTTATAACTCTACTGAATTAACAAAAATCAATTAAATCATTAGTACATACTACAGTTCTGAAACAAGACAAGTATAACTTCATCAATATCACTCAAAATTTTACTTACCACTGGTGTAGGTAGAATGCGTGCTTCAATTGTAGTAAGTTTGTTGCTGATTTTAAGTCCAAACTCCTTAGCGTAAGGATCCTCATCATAATCATTGTGATGAACTGCCTGCAAGAATGTAAGATAGAAAAATGTTTGTACAATATGTTCTTGTAAATGGTACATGAATAAGAGATTGGAAAATTGTGAAACAACAAAGGCATGCAAAGAAAATGAACCTTTACGATGTCATGCTCTCTATCATAAGGACGTTGGCAGGTCACTTTTAACAATGAAGTTACTTGCTTTTCACTCAAACTCTTGGAATACCTTTGCCCTTCAACAATTCTGCATACCTGGATTTTAACTTATATTAGACGATCAACACATAAATTCATTTAAACACAAGAGGGAAGGTGATCTTTTCAGGAATGTCTTCACCTCCATGGGTAAATAATTTAGCCGTTGCTGATTTCCCACTTGCAGACAAGGCCGATGAGGGTGTTGAAGCACAATATCGTAGGCCTCTTGGAAGTATTGTACAACCGACTTGATGGTACCACTTTCGTCGGCTGAGAAACTATCAAACCTCATATATTAACAAGATAACTAGAAATTTAACAGCTAATGCAAATTAGTTAAGATATGAAATGGGGGATCCTACGTGAGGTCTCGCGTTGCCTGAACTGTTAACCCGATTACACGGTACTTCCTACGCATATTTTTTAGATTTCCATGGTGTGTAACTTCGACTTTCATACCTCTGAGGGTCTTCTTAATCTGCATAAAGTTAATATGAAGAACATATCAGATAAAAGGTTAAGGTGATTAATAAAGAAAATCCTTGCAACTATATTTTGATACCCAAGATGAGCCAAACAAAGAACTAGAACAGACCTTGACACGGTCCACGTCAGATAAAGGTCTAAAGGCATCCTTGTTTAGGAGCTACCATACAAACTCTATAACTGGCAGTGGCTCGATAAATGATGTAGATGACATGTCTGCAAAATATTACGAAAAGCACTTAGTATTTTGCCACAGATAATTAAAGTTGGGTTTGAGTTGACTTAATAAAATGACAGTTAGGGAGGAATAGAGAGTCTGGTAGCAACTAGAAATATGAAGAAATGAAATTAGAATTGAGATATTGAATTCTTTGCCAAAATGATTTATACGGCTATTGAATGATAAATACATTAGTCCATATTATATATTGTCTGTTAAGAGTGAATAGTAAAAATAGTGAAAAAAAAAACCATTTATTGCTCCATATAACATTTCTTGCTCCATATAAGAATCATAAAAATTCTTGAATTCTTATGTGACCTGATTAGCACTACTGAAAATAGTATATGTTTATTTGCCAAAGAGCGAAAGTTACACTGCCTGGTAAATATTTGGATTGTTTAAACACCCCTCTTAAGACAAAAATATATACATTAGTCCATGTTAAGCCGACTTAAGTTCAATCATAAAAATAAACTAACTTCAGTTCTAACACTAGTACTCCTTGAGAAGTAAAGTGAGAACTGAACACATCTCAATTTCTCACATCAATATCTACTAGGCGAAACATTGCCTTTGCATGGCAATGTTCTTCATAATACTGATGCTAAAACAGCTATAAATGATCATTAAGAAAAATAAAAATAAAAAAATCTTACCTTGTCATCAACCTCTAGCAGTTTAAAAACGGCTCTACCTACACAACACCACAAAACAAAGTTATAAACACATACACAACTATAAAGCTTATGAAGACTTTCTCATTGAAACTAACTTGACTCCATTTACCTTCAGCCATGAATCTCCAATGGGTAAAGCTCAAAACAAAGAAAGAAACCAAAGAAAAGAAGATTTAACCATGTTTGTAATGAGTACTACTACTACTACTGCATATGCCTCCCATTTTTTTGCTCAAATTAAACAGAGAAAAACTGAGAGATATTTCTGAAAGAGAAATTAAATAGAGCCCAAAAACTACAGTATGAAGGAGAGAAATATGGGGATTTTGATTGAGTGATTGATTGAGTGAATTCCTACCATATCCCATCACAGTTTTAGACATACAAACATACACATATCTGTCTCTTTGTTCTATAAGCAGAATAAAAAAAGTACATCAGACACAAACAGGAATAACAACAAGGGAAAGAAAGATAGCAAAACTGGAAACAAAATTAGGACCGCAAAAGGGTACAACTACAAATAAAGGATAGGTTCATCAGACATGAAACACAGCTGTGGTGTGTTTTCTTGCACTAGTGATTAACTCATCTTTTACAAGAGACTAGAGTGAGCAGTGCCACTTTCACACGCCAAACCCAAACTCTCTCTCACTTAGTATTTCCAAAGATAAGAAAGAAAGTTACATTACATTACATGCAATTCAAGAGATATCTAATCCTTGGATTTCATCACTCTGCAAATATATATTTAATGGTAGGCCCAAAATAAATAGAAGGTGTAAATATTGGCAGTGGTGCTAATCATTCCCTACACCTTTTGGTATGAATTTTAACTGGATATTTGCTGTAAAATAGTAAAACAGTAAAATCAGAACATAGTATATAATAATTTTACACTGAAAATAGGAAGAGGCTTACCTTTCCACTCAACTTCTTTTCCAATTCCCTCGTAAAGATTTGTTCTTCTTTTTGTCTCCATTATCCCCAACATCATGAATTGTTCTCCTTTTCCCTACTCCTTTATCCGGGCTTAGGACCGGCAATGAAACCATAGGGCTCCATTGGCGGACTTAAAAAAAGATTACCTGCATGAAATCCATTAGTCAGTGAGATAAATAATTACAACTTCATATCATTTCTACTATAGTAACCTCAAAACAAATCATGAGTCATATATATTCATACTGCTCCTTCAACATATATCTACACATGCTCTAATAACACATGCATATACCAAAAAACAGTAGCATAATTAAATCTAAACATTAGAAACCCAAACCAAGATAAAATCTAGAATGTACTTAACATAAAGATTTCTTATAAAATATTCAAAATTGACTGTAACCTACCTTTCTAATTAAGAAGCGTGTCAACATCTTTTCCCAAACAATAGTTGTTCCCAATTCTACGTCGTTGAGTGACGATAGTGAAGGGTCGCTATCTACTAAATCAATGTCTGGATTGTACGTCACATCGTCAATAATAATATTGTACACAGCAGAATGTCAATCTCCTATAGCTCTCCCACTTGCAACGATTTACTAGTGAAGGATAGTAGCTCGCAAGGGCGTTCTTTGCCTAATAAAGCAATCGGTGATGATGGGCGCATGCTTGAAGGAGACTTTGTAGCCTTACATTTTTAGAAAGAAAAAAGCTAGAGTAAGATACAGATATCATTTAATATATATATAAAAATTAATGAATGAAAGCAACTAATTACAACTGACTTGAGGATCTATTAAGGGGGATATATTCTTACATTGAATGTTGAAGAGCCAGAAGTACCTTGCCTTCCCGTCGCCAAACTTAAAAGCTTTTCGTCCATTATTGTAAGTTTGTCTTTGACATGAACCAAATCTTCCTCAAGAGTGAACCGCACAGTTTTCTCCTGAAGTAGTTGATCTCAGAGGTGATATAATGATAATACTTCCTCTCGAGAAACATTGAGTCCATATGCTAGTGTACGACCCTTAGTATCCTTACCACAAACTTGTACAACGGGATCATTGTCTATGTCCAAGTTGATTGTCTCTGGTTCAGCAATACAAATGTTTCTTATTTTCTCCTGTAAATGAAATTAAAATCAAAAGACTTAAGTTAATTTTATATTGATGATTAATTTGAAATTTATTAAATAATTGTATTAATGATTACCAGCTCAACATCAAGCTCTGGTGTAAGAGAAGATCCGTCAGCTCTCGTATGTGCAGCTAAGTACACATCTGTCCTAAGAATTGGTACTTTAGGATTTTTCTTCCTCTGGAAAAGTCAAGTAAAAGTGTAAACACAAATAAAAACATATATATTACTTAAAAATATATCAGCACAATTACCAATCTTTCAGCTGTTCTACCACTTCCACGTCTACCAGATGTATGTGGCCTCTTCATAGCCTTCCTCGCAGCCTTGCCCGTTTCTCGACGAGTTATTACTCTGGGTTCTCTTTGTAAGTCAAACAATCTTTCCCAATCTTCAGGTCTAAATCTTTTTGGACATTTTGTTTTTCTTACCTCGTCATTGGGATATGGGTCATAGTTAAACTTCTGATATTTAGAGTTGCGATCACACCACAATCGTTGAGCCCTTGCGAGAACTTTCCCTTTCATGTATGTGGGGACATCATACTCATCCTGTTATAAGATTATTTTAAATTCTTAAAACATAAAATAGTGAGAAATTCTTATTATAAAGCCAACACTTTACCGTCACATTTTTCCAAATTGTTTCTATGTGATGGTCAGGCACAAATCTCCAGAACTCATACAAAATAGGACAGTGTGTCTTCATCAAGCTCCCAATATTAAAGATAAACTTGGCGCCATTTTCTCCAATTGGTTGTGCATTTTCATCAAAACTAATCACTTTTTTTCCCTCAATTTGAGCCATGTCACTACAAAATAATAGTTATAAAAATAGATAATAACAGTTTCACTTAAAAAAATCATTTCCTTACCACAGTACGAAATAATATTCTACTGAAATTCAAAATCGCTATACGACAAGCTCATGAATAAGAATAATTGGGAATGCATGTCTTAAAATTATCTCATAATTTATTAGAAAACAATATTATTTTATCTTAAAATAGTTAAAACTAATATATTCAGTTTCTTGCATCCAAGACCCTTCAGAACTCTCTTCTTCTTCATCCATAACCTCTCCAGCTAATGCCAAATCGAAGGAACCTTCGTACGTTGTACCCTTAAACACTAGTGGATCTTCGTAAGCATCTACATCTCGAGTCAATTTTTTTGGGGCATCTAAGACAGCATGCCAATAATCATTCCTCGTCAAATCTTTGCAATAAAATACTTGAGATGCTTGACATACGAGTATAAACGGCTCATCCTCTTCTTTTGAAATTCTTTTGAGTTTTTCCAAGTACACATATATTAGGTTAGTTTCGGGATCAATAACACAACCGATAACCTTGTCCTCTATCTGTACCCAATCGCAATAGAATACCGTTTGCTGAAAGTCAAAATAGTTGAGCTCTAGAATTTCTTTAACCACACCATAGTACGTAGTTGCATCTTCCACTCCATTGGGATCACTTTTACGTGATATAAATGTCATGATCGCCTTCATTGTAACCCCGCTATTCTGTGTTGTTGTGCTACTTTCTAATCCTTTTGTATGAAATACAAAACCATTAGCTCGATAAGCTTTATAAGATATCGCATTATGGTCTGGACCGTCTGCTAACGTCTTTAAGACTGACACCTTCTCGTTTTCTAGCGTCTCGTTTTCTAGCTAGTATGTTGACAAAGGTATATGTATATATTAAAATAGAATCAATACAAAATATACACATATCTTGTACTAAATACAAGTCAAAGTCATACTTGTTGCCTTAACCATGGAATGAACTGCAATGGTTTTTCAGATGTTATGTTCTCCCTCCTCATTTGACCCCCTGAAGTGCAGCCCTCAGTATAAATCTTATGCTTCCTATAAATATGCAAAGATGCCATGAAATAAAAAAGAAAAATCCAGAAGTTGACATATTTACGATGATTGTTATGAAAATTGTACCAAATTATACGTACTCTTTCCATTCATCAATGTCATCATAAGATTCCAAAACCCATTTATGTACTTGCTTGTACTTCACTGGATCAAGGAAATGATTTGTGCCCTTTATATCAAGAGGATATTCACTAGAACATTCATCGTCATTATCCATGAATAGGTCTCGCCCTCGTTTATGGCTTCCCTTTCTACCATCAGGCATGTACTCCATGCAATACATAATCGCCTCCTCTATAATGTAGCACATTGCAATGCATGCCTCAGGGAGTGTACGATTCTTTACGTAAAGTTTATACGTTCTCATCATCCTAATAAATCAAAATCGTTATTAATGATATCTAAGACTATGAAAAAAAATATAAATTAAAAGCTTTCCATATATTTTCTTGCCTTTCAAAAGGATACATCTAGCGGTATCTAACAGGTCCACAAATTTGTACCTCTTCCGCCAAATGTACAATAAGGTGTATCATAGGAACAAAAAAGGAAGGTGGAAAGTACTTTTAAAAGACACATAGTGCTTCAATAACACGTCGTTTGGCAACAGCAAGATCATCACGGCGAACCGACTTGGAGCATATTACTTTATAGAATATTGATAGCTGTCGGATTGTAGCAACCAATGGCTTTTGTTTCTTAAATCCGTACATCAACAACATAGGTAGCAAATGTTGCATTAGGATATGATAGCCGTGTGATTTTAAGCCTTTGATTTGCAGATCTTCCATGCTTACATGATGTTTCCAATTGGAGCTATATCCAATAAGAACCTTTAGCTCACTCAACGTTTCACAAATTAGTTATTTCTCGGTTCGAGAAAGAGTAAAAGGAGCTTTTGGCAAGAAAAATTTACTTTCTTTTTGAGCTGGCCATAACTTTTTTCTAATTTTCATTAACTTCAGATCTTGACGAGCTTGCAATCCATCTTTGGTCTTACCCTTCGTGTCCATGAGTGTTGCCAAAAGAATTTGCGCTATATTTCTTTCGACGTACATCACATCTTGATTGTGATGCACCGAAAGATCCTAAATAAATGTACATATAAAATTAGAAAATTTAAATGGTCCAAAATAAACAAATGAAAATGTCAAATATACTTTTACTTTACCTTCCAATACGGTAAGTCAAACATGATCATTCTCCTTGACCAAGCTGTAGGTTTCATGGTTGGTTCATCTCCATTAACCTGGGTTGATTCTTCTTCGTCGTCCCCAATAGATTCTCCTTTATCAGTCATAGGTTTTATCCTCTTCTTCCCTATTTGTATCCCAGGTTTGTTCCTCTTCTTTATTTCTTTTCCATATGTTATCAGAATATTTTCCACCTTACTTAGTACTTTAGATCCAGTCAACGCCGAGGAACCTTTATTTTATCTTCGATCTCATTAAATTGTGACTTCTGCTTTCTAAAAGGATGATTTAGGGGTTAAAATCTTCTAGTGCCCATATAACAATGATTCTTCCCATGCTTAAGCCTTTCTGAATCTACATTTTTACCACAAACAGGAGAAGCATACTTTCCTCCAGTTCGGCAACCCGAAAGATATCCGTACGCCGGAAAGTCATGTATGGGCCATAATAAAATTGCTTTCATCGTAAAGCTAGACTTGCTATAAGAGTCATATGTTCTCTTGCCGGTGGACCATAATTCATTCAATTTTGAGATTAATGGTTGAAGATATACATCAATGTTTTTACCTGGGCCATACTTTCCAGGTATCAATAACGACAACATCGTAAACTCCTTTCGCATGCATAGAGATGGTGGAAGGTTGTAAGGGACAATCATAACTGGCCAGTAGCTGTAAGAGATATTCTTATTACCATATGGATTAATGCCGTCTGTTGCGAGTCTGAGTCGAAAATTGTGTGATTCACCAGAAAAATCGGGCCACATAACATCCACTCGTTTCGAACACGTTGAATCCACCGGATGACTCATGAATCCGTCTGGAGAAGTCGATCTCGAGTGCCATATCATATTCTCCGCAATCCATGGGATGCTGAGAAGTAGACATAAGTTAATAAGACTTGACAGCAAGATGTTTTTAAAAAAATATCAAACAGAAGAAATGATCAACCTATAAAGTCTTTGTAGTCTTGGCGTCAAGGGGAAATATCTTAACACCTTCTCTGGCACTTTTCAACTTATCTTCTTTTCTAAAATTTTTTTTCCATCTACTCGCACCACAAGTAGGACACTTATCCTTATGCTCGTGCTCTTTCCAGAAAAGTATACAATCATTCGGGCAATGCATGAATCAACTCGAAACTCATACCCAAGGAATTAACCAATTTTTTAGAAGTGTATACATTTTCGGGCAATGTGTTATCCCTTGGAAGATACTTCTTAAATACTTGCAACATTGCAGTAAAGCTATTATCAGACCACCCATATGTTGTTTTCATACTCATGAGGTCAACGGTTGCAGACGAAGTAGTGTGCTCTGCTTCACATCCAGGGTATAAAGGCCGAATCGCATCTTCCCTCAAATATTTTTGTTCATTGTCAGGTGGATCACTAAAATCTTGAACGCCTTGCTGATCAACATCAACATTTTCATGGAAATCATCTCCATCCATGTATGCTGGAAGATCTTCAGGTTGGCATACCCAAATGTGTCATCCACCAAATCAAGCATTCTAGGGACATCATGAGGATGATCACGGGTTGCCCCATGAATCTCTAAGCTGGCATCCATGTTTTTAAATGGTTATCCATGGAAGTACCAATTAGTATACGATTGGTCAGTGCCTTTTGAAACTAAATGATGACTAATTTGAGCTGACGTAATTTGCCCACGCTAATTTTGACACTAAGCACAAGGACAAGAAAACTCGTTAGACTTTAGATTAGCTTTTGCGAATGCGATAAACGAATGAACACCACCCAGATATTCAACAGAAAGACTATCAGCTTTCATCCAACCCTTATCTGGGGGAATTAAAGACATCTTGTGTCAAGGACACGGTAAGTATCCTGAAGTAGAAGAAATTAATATCATAAAGAAACATAATGAAGAAATAACATAAATAAATATCATAAAAAGTATTATAGTAGTTTGTCCTTCTGTCAGGGGGAAATAAACAAAAGTTTTTCTTTAAAATGTCAAAAACAGAAATCATCTAGTTAAGTAATTCTAACCAGTCATTTACACCAATCCAAAGTTGAATAGAGTTTCATATACACCTACTAATAACTACAAGCATCTGACTATTTTACTGCCTATATTATTGTTTAATATACTATGACTCTAAAAACATTATAAGCACCCTAGTTTTGTAAAATCCATGAAAGCATCGCACGTCGGCGGTTGATATATGATGAGTCTTCCTACACCATAGCTTTGAGAAACACAGGTTTAGTCCAGCCTATGTTAACAGTCAAAGGGATACATGCTCCTAATTCTCATTTAACATTTTCTAATTTTATTTTCATTTTTGCAAATGAAAATATAATAGGGCTTAAAGTTATTGTCGATCTTCTTGATAAGTATCAGCATGCTACAAAGCAGTTCATTAGCAAGGACTGAAGTAAGTTATTTCTTGGTGGATGAATTGGGATTAAAGACAAAGAGTTAAGAACTTGTTTGGATTCATGGAAGGTCATCTACCTAAGAGGTCTCTTGGCATTCCTTTTTTGCAGGGTATAGTTACTAGGAATATAATTATGCCTCTGATTGACAAGATCAAAAAAGAACTTCTAGCTGGGCTGGTAGCATTTAGTTCTCATTAGCCTTTCTATCTACAATATGGGCATATACAAATGGCCTTCTAGTTTGATTAAAGAAGGAGAAAGGATCCTAAGACTTATTCCTTGGTCTGGGAATCTAGACATAAGAAAAGCATGCGCATTTTCTTGGGAAAAGACTTGTAAGCCTGTGAGTAAAGGGGGTATGTGCATTAAAAAGCTTAGGAAGATTAACATGTCTCTTCTTATGAAGCTTTCTTGGAACTTTTTAATTGGTAAGGATAATTGAGCACTCTTTATGAAAGCCAAATTTATCACAAAAGATGGATGTAGATACAATACTACTTTGGGGTCTTCTATTTGGTCTGACATCAAATGGGCTCTTCCTGAAATTGATGATAATAGTGGATGGATTATTGGGGATGCCTCTTAGATTTATTTATGGAGAGAAAATTAGTGTTCAAGTTTATCTCTGAAGAGTCTAGGCAATGAGACTATGCTCTGGGGGAAAATGAAAGCAAAGCTGAGTAGTATCATTGTAAATGGGGAATGGTACATCCCAAATCATTTACAAGAAATTTTTAATGTTTTGCATATCAATGTAAATAATATCAAAATTTGCAGGGACAAAATGTATACTAGGATTTGGAAGCCAGACTTGTAAGGTAAATTTTTTGCTCAAAATACTTTTAATCAGATCAGAAAAAAAAATCAAGCTATTTGGTGGAAGAAGTACATCAGAAGAGATGCTATTTATCAATGATTTTCTCTTTGGGGTTGGAAGTTATTCCATGCTTGTGTTCCTATTGATGACCTTATAAAGAAGAGAGGTATTGCCACTGTCTCTATTTGTTGTTTATGTAGCAATCATGAAGAGACTCTCAATCATATTATGAGGGAATGTGAGTCTATCAAAGCATCATTACGCAAATGGAACTTTCTACTTTAGCGAAAGAAAAGAAAAGCTACAAATCTTATTTTTTACATTGCATCTTCATTTTACTTAATCCAACTTGCATCGTTCACAATATAAATTAGCATACTTAGTTTTTCTCCCACACCTACACAATTCCATTAATTCTACTACATTCACATTTAAAAAATGAACTAATGCTTTTGTATGTTGAGAAACCACTCACCCTAAACGTATTCACATTTTGAGAATGCTCCGGTATAAATCTAAAAGCCACTCCTTCGAGCTGAAGTTGGAAAACCTGATAAATAATCATTCTCTGGTTCAAATTACAATAGATAACAAACCAGCTATAATAAAATATACAAACCACAATGTGTAATAAGAAATAAGAATATCCCTATCACTAGTAAATATTTCAATTGGACGCAAAGCCCTCTTCATCCCACTAAACACGTACATAAACAACCATCTACGGTACACTGATTTCTTTTTCGAAACCCCCCCAAGCATAGATACAAGTCAGTTTTCCATTCTCTCGACGCAGAATTCTTACCCAAAGCTCAAAGTTCAAACTTTTTTTATTATTATCTCAATCTAGAAATGTACTAGCTCTAAAATAATACCAATTCTATGAAACCTAACACCAATACAAACCAAAATCAGAATCAAAAGTGAAATACTAGAAGATGAAACTCATTGATCTTAATTAGGTTTTTATGCAAATTAAAAACTATAAAACATGAAGATTAGGAGAAAACAAACCAATTCAAATCAGAATCATGAGAAAAACGCTAGAAGATGAAGCCCATTGATCTTAATTAGGTTTTTATGCAAATCAAAATATAGAAAACATGAAGATTGGGAGAAAACAATTACCTGATTTCGGCTCAAAATAGCAACTACGAGAGAGAATAACTGTGAAACTGATTTCCACAAAAACCCTAAGAATATAGCGACTACTCTTGGCGATTTGAAGCCAAATAAGTTGGAGAGAATCGTGGGAGAGAGGGAAACCCAAAAATTTTGGGTGCACATCGCGGGAAACTTAAAGGGAGAAAAGTCTGAGATGAAAAAGTGAAACCGTGTTTGAGTTTGGGCTGATTAGGAAAAACGACGGCTATCATATAAATCGTGTGCTCCAATTGTCGTCTTTTAACGTCCAAAAGTTCCCCTGCTTTCTTATGTCGTATTTGCTATTTTTGTTGTAGACCAAAGTGGCCTCGCCTCTATCTGATCTCCACAGAGAAAAATATACAAGTTTGAAAACAACCCTTATCAAGGGTAAACATCACCAAAAACCCTAATTTTTAATCTAAAACAAAAGGGAAAATAGGTTTTAAATCATGATAATCTAAAATATAGTTTAGATCTAAGAGTTTATCAAATATATATTCACAAAAATTATAAAATACCTCTTCTCCTAATTACTTAGTTTCCATGAAAATTATAATTAGAAGGTAATTGTTGCTCTCCTCGTTCCTAGAGCGTACATGCTGATAACGTGTTGGACAATAATAAAATCTATCTACACAAGATCCATTAAGAGAAATTAAGAGAGAAGAAAGGATTCTTTATTGATAATTCAAAACTCTGTTCTTAAACAAGTATAAAACATATATATAGACATATGTTCCTAATGCTACTTAAACTCTCCCCATAAACCCTAAAGGCCTATGAACAAATAGGAGTCCGTATAGGACACCCCAACCCTGTTAGGTTCCTAGACTGGGCTTGGACCCAACTCCTAACAATATTTAGATAAAATTCTAAGATTAAACAACTAATCTCGCCCATAAAAGGACCCCGAACATTCTCGTCTACAAACCCATAATCGCTTTTAAGAAAAAAAGATGCTTCTCATCTGAGAAATAGACCATTACATCTTTGATATATTAAGTTTCCATGCAGTCGGGTAGGAGGACTCCATGGCTATACCGCACATGTTTTGTAAGGCTTTAACGTCTATTTGCATTTTAATATATCTGATCTCTCCAATCAGTTCCCCACGAGTTCTTTACCAACCATTCCTTAGTCCCATCCTACCAGGAGAGGGTGGTAACAAGAATTATTTTTTTTGGCGAGGGTGATAATCTTTGTCAAAATATCTTGTACTTCGGTATTAATTAGATATATTACAATGACACATTTCAATTAAGAGATAACCCAAACCCAATAGTTCACATTGCAAAACTAAAATAAACACTTCACTTTCAATCATAACCAACAATCTAATTAAATTAAAATTGTAACCCAGAGCTTGCAATTTGATCAAATGCCTCTAAAACATGAAATCAAACACAAGATTCACCATTTGATGATATTTTGAATAATAAGGGTTTATTTATTATCATCAAAAACACACAAATTATAGGCACTCTCATACAAACATAATCTTTTAAAATCAAAAGAACTTTAAGAACAACATTAACAATGGTGATTCAGAGTAATACTTACCTAGATAGGTGTGAAAGATTCTTTAGGTTGAGCGAGGAGATTTCTTTACCCATAAATTAGGTGTCGCGATACTGAAATGCGTGGCAAATTTCAATCTGATGACACGTTGCACATTTTGTAAACTTATCTCTACTAAGAACATCTCCAATAATTGTAAACTTAGGTGTGGGTTGGGTTTTGTTCTCAGAGTAAACCCAAAACTCATACTATTCATTAGAGCATCATTCAAGTATATCTTAAAGTTTAGAAAAGGTCAACCCTAGCTCTACATCCATCTTCCCTAGTATCATAACCTTAATTCAAACGCTCCCAAGTTAATAAACAAGCCACATCACCAGCCCTTATCCTAAAATTTATTTTAGAAGACATATCTTAATGTGTTTATTACTAATATCATCCTAAATTCTAACTCTTAACCCATTCTCCTTGGAACCAATCAGAACCATACATCTATCATTTTTGATTAAACTGAGGGAAAGGAATTACAACAAGCCTTTATGTGTAGCTGAGAACATTTTGTGGCTCATGACTTTCTATTGTGTTTTATGTGTAAAATGTCAATTAGAATTCAAAATCACCAATCCTTATCTTAAACTAATCCTAGGAAGCAAATCTACTTTTGATTTATGTTAATATTAGTATTAAGCTTGACCAGAGACTTGCAATAATTACAAACTTGGTTTACTTAGCATGAGAGGTTTAAATATATTATTTGCTTAAATATATCATACATATTCTTTTAAGAGGTCAAAATGTGTACTAGATTGTCATATATTACACAGAAATTTCTAGCTGTATAGAAAGCTAACAACTGTAGCGGACCCTTTCATGATACTAAAACTCCAGTAGAGTCCAACTCAAAAGACAAGTATTGTCTGAATACAATTAGCTACAAACAAACTACAACATTCTTCAATAGAAAAAAGGTTATAATTGGTCGATCTTTTAACTCTCCAGTCCTTGGGATGATTTCAAACTCAAAATTCCAATTCAAGAGTGAGTCTTCAGCTCAATGACTTCAACTCATAACTATTTATTTTTTAAGAAAAAAAAATCTAATTTCTAGCAAAATCTAATAATAAAAAAAATCAGATGCTAGTTTAACTAATTTCACCCAAAGAATTTTGACTCCAAAGTAATATATCTAATCAATCTACAAATTAAATGTTAATTTCTCACAATAAAAGCTAAAATACAACTGAGAGTAAAGATAAATCTGAAGTTAGGGTTTAGGATCATACATGTTTTCATGATCTGTAATGACCCAGATTTTTTATTATTATTTTTATTTTATTAACTCTTATTCATTATTATCATGCATCCATCACCATTCATCATGCATCTGCATCTTATTACATTTATCAGGGCTTTAAGTTCTTCTTCCTTCATTTTCTGTGTCTCGGTGGTTTCGGTGGTTGTTCGGCGGTGGAGGTTGTGTTGAGGTTTTGGGGGCCTGTGGTTGGTTTAGTGGAGGGGGCGCATTGTTGTTGTTGTTGTTTGTTATTGTTGTGGCGTGGTGTGTGATCCGGGGCAGATCAATGTTAGGCTTTCTCCTTTGGGTTCTCCAATTTTTTGTTGAAGGGAATATTTTGTTTTTGGAGTTCTGGGTTGTTTCTCTTAAGTTCTATTCGAACAGACCTGTTTCTGTTCGAATAAGTTTCTTGCTGCATCATTTTATTCGAACAAACCTTGCTCTGTTTGAACATGTTTCATTCTGCTTTATTTTATTCGAACAGACTTGTTCCTGTTCGAATTGATCTCTATCTGCTTCATTTTATTTGAACAAGCCTTTTTTTGTTTGAATAGACTTCTACCTGCTTTGTTTTGTTTGAATAAAAACATATTCTATTCGAACTAAGGCGTGTTTTGACGACCAGTTTAGGTCTTCTCTCGCGATTCTTGGTCGTTGATCTTCCTCGAGATGAGTGTTGGTCATTTTAGGGTTTTATTACCCATTTCATTTCATTTCTCTCTCTCACTTACACTTACTCACTCTCTTTCCAAATTGGAATCCATTGCTCATCTTTCGCTCCTTTGCGAGTTGTGATTCAATTGCGGGATTGATCTTCGCCACTCCTTCGGTGAGTAATTTCCCCTATTCTTCTTCCTCTGTGGTTGATTCGATTTCGGTTTTGGTGGAATCCTTTGTGTTTAGGGTTTGTGATTGTGGGTTAATTTTAGAGTTTTGTGCTTGTGGAGTTGTGTTTGTTGTAGGTGTTGGGTTGTGTTTGTTGCAATTGCTAGGCCGTGGTGCTGGATTGGTTGTGCTGGCCATGGTGTTGAGGCTGGGTTATTCTGTTGATTATTGGATTTTTGGTTTGTCTTATCAGGCGAGTGCCTCTCCATTGCTAAATTACTTTACTAGTTTAACCTGTGTTAGTTAGAGTTATGCATTTAGCATTGAGGCATTTGTGAATTGGTTTTAGACTATTGTTCCTTCTGTTCTAGTCGTTATTTCAGTATTGTTGTTTCCTATGGTTAGGCATGTAGAGTATATTTCTCTTTTGTCTTTTGGGAAGTTATTCTTTGGGTGGTATTCTCGGGGTTTGCCCTTGACTGCTGTGTTCCAGCCTTATCGAGACTGATGTTGCTTGGATGTTGTGACTGGTGGTCACTGTTTGCACCAGTGTTAGGATTGTTTACCATCCTCTGAGATAGGTGGCTATCCTAAGTGTGTGTTGGCCATGATGTGGCTGTTGTGTTAGGATTGTTTACCATCCTCTGAGGCAGGTGGTTATCCTAGGTGTATATTGGCCATGATGTGGTTGTTGTGTTAGGATTGTTTATCATCCTCTAAGGTAGGTGGTTATCCTAGGTGTGTGTTGGCCATGATGTGTCTATTGTATTAGGATTGTTTACCATTCTCTAAGGCTGGGTGGGTATCCTATGTATGTGCTGGCTGGGTTGGCGGCCGTAGTGTTTTGATCCTTGGGATCCATTTTCTTCAGTGGGTTTGGTATTCTTTTAACTTAACGGGGTCGGATACATAGCAAAGCTCTACATCAACTAGCCCTCAATAGGTCCTAGGATTCCTATATCGGGTTGAAATAATTAGGTGAAGTTCAGGCCGGACACTACCATATCTATTACCCTTCAGGAGTGTGGGATGGTATGAAATAGTTTCCTCAGGTACCTGTCTTATCCTCTGTGAGGTTGAAAGTCCTCGGAATAAGTGAAATAATGTTTAGACGTTGGCTCCATGGGTTGCAAATCCCAGAATACTCTGATCAAGTGATAAATCCTTGAACATGGTTGAGCTTGACAAAAATCGCACCCATTATTTCCATCTGAGGCCTCTTTAAGGGTATTATGCATTAACAGCTGATCAACCCAATACATTGATTTATAGGGTCTAGTTCTTTGACTTCATAACATCATAAAATATCCACATTAGGACAATTCTAGAACCATATCATCACCATATCATATCAGGTCATCACGTCATTGCATTGCATCATATCATATCACATCACTTTATTATTGATATTCAAATCCCTTTCCCTTTATTCTGTACTTATATTACCATGCTTTTAATCATTCGCTTATCTCATTTACCTCTCCTCTTTATCTGTACCAGTTTTATTAGTATGTTGTCTAGCTTTGTTGGGTATTTAGTGAGCCATGGTTTTGCTCACTCTTACATCTCCCTTTCAGTGGCAGGGTTGTTGTAGGTTGTGCTGAGGACTTCAGCTGGGTTGGAGCCTGGTTGGCTGTTGCAGATTCTATTCTTGTTGTAGTATATCTTGTTCGATCTTAGCTTTTGACGTTGTATATTAATTGAGATCTTGTATTAATATTTTCAGTTTGATATTTATATATCTTTTGCTTCTGCTTTGATCTTCTTTTGCTCTATGATGCTTTTTTGAATGACTGAGCCAGAACTTGTCTATGGCTCGATCGTTTGTGGGGGGAATCGGCTGGATTCCTCGACCTGCACGCCCTGGTTGTCCATGTTTTAATCATTATTCTGATTATTGGATTTTGGGGCATGACATGATAACTTCTAGAGAGAGAAAAATAAGAAGAAAGAGACCAAATTAGGGGAATTTTTTTTATGAGATTGTAGCTTGATATTGGTATTTAATACTTTCCCCTTCTCCTCACCTTTAAAGTTTTATCTCCAACATATCGAGAATGAAAGCCAAAATCTAATTGGAAAATCTAAGCAGAATCCTAAATAAAACTGAGGGAAAGGAAAATTGAAAATTACCATGGACATAAAACAATTTGCCATAGGCTATAGCCGAAACAAATTTGTCATGGCAACTACCCATGGAAAATCCATTAAAAATATTGGTAATTTCACAATTTTGGTATAGTGAAACCTAGCAAGTAAAAGCACAAGAGTTTATTGGGCGGTTCGGGCAATCCAATGGAAGCTGTGTAAGCTTTTGTGTGTAAGGGTTATACACATATATCGGCGGCGTAAGTATTGAAGATTGGGAACTTCAGAGAAACATATTAAACCATTACACGAAGGTAATAGAAAGGTTATTGCATATCTTGCTATCTGGAGTAATAGCGATAAGTGAAGTGCTGGATTTCTTTAGTGTAAAGTGCAACTTGTTGAGGAATAATATAATAAAAGCTATCAGTTCTATATTGAGAGCAATAGAAAGAGAATAGGATTTCTAATTCATTGAGAATTGTTTTTTTGTACGTAATACAAAGTAGATAACCCTACAATATAGGTTACCAAACCTACTCAAACTCTCCTCATAAACCCTAAAGGCCTATGGGCTTGTTAGGAGTTCAATAGAACACCCTAACCTAGTTGGGCTCCTAGCATGGGCTGGACCAAACTCCTAGCACTCCCCTTTGCGGTGTTTCATACATGGACGACTTACCTCATTAAAACCTCTGCCAAGCAAAACCCCATTGGGCAAAATGTTGTACAAGGAAATAGTACAATCCAATGCCCTGAATGGGTTGTGGACGTGTATATGTTAACCCATCAAAACCTCAAGTCAGTAAAATCTCCTAGGATATAAATTGTACTATTAGGAAAATGAGTATAATACACATGTATCCACGTCAGGCTGGGACTATTCCTCCTGACATCGATCTCCATGAGATCTATCTCTCTAAGATGTATTTCCCTAAAATATTGATAAATAAATCTTCTGGATGCCAATTCTGTGTGCTAGCTGCTTGAACGTAAGCATTACAAGAGTCTTTGTGAATAGGTTTGCAAGGATATCTTCTGAAATATCTTCAACAATGCCAATCTCATTCTCCTTTTGTAATTCATAAGGATGGATTGGCTTCTGTGAAATGTGCTTCATTCTGTCGCAAGTGATAAATCACCATTAACTTAAATGATACAAGCTGAATTATCTTTATACATAGTCGATGTTTTATCTTGGATAGAACACGCCACAACTTTAGTTGATGTATCTTGGAACGTAACCATCATTCTCAGCCAGCTTCATGAAGTACAAGAATCTTCGTGGCTCGAGGTGTAGCTACCGTCGTCTGCTTCATCGATCTCCAAAAATCTTTATTTATCCCCGTCCATAAACACATAATCCATTTGATAATGGCCTCTATGTGGGCCTGAGAAGTATTATGTATTGGTGTACTCTCTACTTTTACATCTACCATTTCGAGTAGAACAGACCCCAGTCTTTCATACCGATCAGATACCTCAGATTGTGCCTGATCTCACTCCAGTGCCTTTGGGTTGGAATAAAACTAGGGAAAGCTAAATAGTCATTGCGAATGAGTCATCGGCTCTAGTATACCCAGCTACCTATAGCAAAGCACCTCCTAGCTATGGCATCGCAGCCCTAGGAGTTTCTCTCCCTATTAGAATGGTAAAAGATATCGTTGTCCACACCCAAGTGATGGATGCACAATAAACAACTTAGCACCGTGTGTTACGTCCATATCGAAGTGTTAGATAACTCTTTCGATATATATTGTTTGGTGTATGAGTATGCCACTATCAAGATGTTCGATCTACAAATCGAGACACTACTTAATTTCCCAGGGTCTTGTATTTTGAATTCCTTCCCAAGGTGTTCGGTGGCTCTCGCGATCTCCCCAAGAGTTCTAATGATATCTAAATCATTTAGTACACTGTTATGGTAAGTGAAGCTAATATCTATGTTCTAAATATTTTCACATGAACAAGTAAGGATATTTGTAAAGTCCTCGTCCTTTAAATACTCAGTAAACTTACTATATATCTCATGGGACCTGATTGCTTCATGTCTATAATAACTTTTCCAATTTTATTACCTGCAAACCTTGTGTGTCGGGCTTAATTGCTTCCAGAAGCTTATACCTTCTCAGGTGGCTTCATGTAGATATCCATATCCAGTTTCCCATATGGATACACAGTATTTATCAGACGCATGTCTACCTTATTCTCGATAACTTGGCAGACTGTTCTGTACCGTAATGTTATAGCGTCTATAACCAGGTAATAGGTCACCTTGCAATCGATGCCACATCTCTTATAGATTTCCTGAGAAACTAGTCTTGCCTTGACCAAATTATCTTTTTGAGTTAATCATGTTTCCGTACCTTTCCCATTTATAACTGACAAGCTCAATTGTATCACTTCGCATTATGCTAGCAAGCTGAGCTCCACTTAGATTCCAGATGCCCACTTTGGCCAATGTACAATAATACATAGTCATTTAACAATAAGTGGCTCTGAATCCTCATCCCTGATAACAAGCAATACATCGAATATGAATACCTTGTTGGAAAATGTCTACCGAACGATCCTACGTTATACAATTACAGACTTTTAATAGATCGATATCTTATTATTATCATACGTATGTGCCACCCTAGGCTAGTCTCGTAATGCATCAACTAGTCGAGTAGCAATTATTGCCTCGTCGATGGGTGATTCTATCCTTAATGAACCGACTACACCATTAGTCATATTTGTCCCATATTTTGCAGCTCCCCCGCTTATAATACTTTCTTTCAATGGTGCTCCGCACTATGCGCAAGCCTCAGATTCGTTTGCGGTACTAATTCCCCTTGAACGTTCAACAGTGGTACTTGATCCCTTGGAACGTTCTGTTGCATAGGTGTATTACTTATAGTTACATATACTTATGGTACTTTAATAGTATATATGAATGCGTCTTGCAATTTATTTACGACCGATTGGAGGATTACAATCCATTGAACCTTATTGTCACCTAATATATGTATAGGGATCTAGATGAGATAACGATGGTATCTTCCAAAACCTCTTTAAAACATTCTCAGCATTGAGTGTCATATCTCCCCCCCAATGCTGGAACTATCATCTCTTCAAACTGATAATTATTTGCTCTGCAGTATATATGTCGCCAGGGGTCCAAATATCCATTGATAAATGTGAATCATAACCCACATAATACCAGGCCGACGTTGAGGGTCCCATCTTCATACAATGTGGTACGATTGGTACCAGTATAGAACATCCAAATGCTTGTCGATGGGCGACATCGGGCTCTGATCCAGTTACTAGCCGCTTTTAGCAAAAAATAATTTAATAATTTGCTAAGGGATAAACCCTAATCAGTAGTGTGGGAGCAAGGATACATATCCCACACACTAGCCAGAAGCTGTGATTGCAATAACAGTGGCCTAGTAATTATCCTAAATCGCCTAATTAGGTTCTCCGCTAATCCTGAGTTGGGTATGATATGGGGCACTCACGATACTCAATCATCTATCCCATTTAGCGGTATAATAATCATCAAAAGCCTGTGAGTCCAACTTCTAGGCCCCCGTCAAGTCGTATTGATCGACTTTGATCAGTTAATCCTGGAACTGATCTGAGTGAGAAGTCGTGCTAATGTTGCATTCCTAAATTTTAATAATAGGCAAACGTAAGACTATCTTCTAGATGTGTCTATTATGACCATAAATATTCAAGTGGGCAACTATGTTGATGGAAAGGTCCCCATGTGTCTTCATGGATGCGTTTGGAGCAAAGGCTAGAGATCCCACTCTACCTTGGTTATATTGGGATGAAATAATAGGCTTTCCTTAAAAGTAATCGTTACACATACACTCTCTAGATCTACTCTCCTTTTTAGAAAAGTTGAGAAGCAATCCCAATAATTCTCCTCACTATTCAAACCCTGAGGAGTGCATTGGAAACTATTCCAATAGTATGCTCTAACCTTTAGACATGGAGTGAATGTACAGAACCTTGTCTGTCATTTTCTCTTATAGTCATTACGTGATAAGTATTATCATGTATCTCCCTAAAGTCAATAAAATCCAGCTGGATTTACTAGTTTATAAAGTAGACTAAATACCCTGTATCGTACCGTCAAAGAGTAATAACATGACGCACATAATGCATTCTATCATGTTGGCCATGCCAATGATATTCATGCCATCCCCGATGCATAAGGTTAGACAAGAAATATAGTCATATCTCAAAAGGATTGAGTACATGGTACTAATGTCTCTTGGACATGTCGCCACTCATCCGATTATCTGTCATGCTCAATGTGCATAAAGATCCATAGGTGGGTTATATAAAGTAGATCAACTATTATACATAGAATTTAACTTCTTCCCAAGCAATAATTTTGAATAATCACAATTCAGAACCAATTGGAAATCTCATGTATGTCGCAAACACTTTATTAAAATATAAATGATATATTCCCAACAAAATTAAAAATACTGACAACAAAAAGAATAGTAAATCAAGTCTATACAAGAAAAGAAACTACTAGTGCTCTTTCTAATGTGACATCACATGTCTACTGAGATATTATTATGGATTACTCCGTATGTTAATCCATGTCAGCATCAGTGTCGCCGAAGAACTCTGACGCTGCTAAGTTCATAGTTATAGAAGTTATGTCAGTTGTGATGTGGTTAGCCTGGACTTTAACTCTAGGCACCTACGGTGTCTTGCAGTGGCGAACCCAGTGTCCAACTGCCCCACATCTCAAGCAAAGAGATTTGAAATCTGGCTTCTTGATCTTTTTTGGTGCTATGGTTAACCAACCCTTTTGAACCTGTTATACTTTAGAGGGCCCATGAACCCCTAATTCTTGCCATCAGTCGCCGTCCCACTACCAGAAACCCATTCATGGTTGCCTTTGTCATGAGATAAGATCTTCCGTGTAGCTAGTTTCATCCTCCAAGGGTAAAACCTCTTATTTTTCCCAAAAACCAATGTGTCATCTTGTTCTACTGCGAGCAAGAGTTAAATCAGATCTCCAGGACTACTGAATTCCATTTTCACATACTGGTTCCTAAGAGTAGCCTGTGAATGCAAAAATATGGAAAAAGTCTTTTATAAAATTTATTCCACGAAGATGTAGTCGTTATTGAGCGCCATGGCTGAAATAATCTTCTGTAGTACTGAATTATAGGCAGCTACAATCTTGAAGTCACATAGCCTCAAGGTGCTCCAACGGTAATGGTTTTTATAGTTTGTTAGGGCCTGTTGTAGACCAAAACTTTCTTCTAAGCTCATCCATAACCCATAAGGATCTTTGTAATAGGTATGCTCAAACCTCAGCTCTCGCTAAAGGTGGGCTCGCATAGCCAAAATGGCATATACCTTGAGTGGTTCAGAGACGGTGTTACAATCAACTTTGAGATTTTCATTATCTACAGATAAAGTTTTATGTCCGTACACTAAGACAGGTAGTTAGAACCATCAAGCAGCAATGGTTCGTAACCATAACGTGGACTAGAAGACATCTATAATGCAGAATATAGAACGTAATTAGTGACAATTCTTGATAAATATTTCAAATGCATTAAAAATTGATTATAGTACTTAGAATAACAAAAAATAAATGATTCCTAATCATATTACAGTTGAACCCTATTCATATTCTAAAACTCATGAAATTCTTTAATAATAATTAAATCCCAAATTTACCCGTAAAAATGACGATCTTAATATTAGAATTGTGTTTTAATTGAATCTTAGCTAAGATTTATATTCAAAACTACCAGATGTGTGCGTTCCTTATGAAATCCTATTTAAGTATATAATTACCAATCATTACTAAAGGCAATTCATAGTATTCAAGTCAGTAATTCCCAATTAATACTTGTAGGTGAACCTTGTTCATATCCTATTAAGCGTTAAATCTTAATTTTATCCTGTAAAATGGTGATCTTAACATTAAAGTGTGTTTTAATAGAGTCTTAGCCAAGACAGCTATTCAAAACACTAGATGTTGCGTTCCTTATTATGAGAACTAGGGTGTTCTAAACCCTTAAGTTCTATAAGGTCTGCATATTCTAGCAAAATGGCCCATTTGCTATGAATATGAGGGGTATTAGATGTTTAGCTAACAAGTGGTCCCACCCTAAAGTCTGTTGGGTTCACAAGATAGGTTGATTATCTATGTCTTTGAACTAACATTCTAGGGTACTATAGGTTGTTATCAGTGCCTATATACCTCTAAATATTATTATGTAACATCTAATTGTACCTAGATATGAAAAATTGGTTCCTCAAACACCAAGTGTTTAGAAATAAGACTAAGTTAATTCCCAATTGAGCTCTAATTATTTGTCCTTGACAATTAACTGTGATTTACATATGACTTCTAGTCGTATCCTAAATTAGTCTTTGTTTCGTATTATCTTTGATCCTCAGATTATGATAATTAGTATCCTAGGGGCATACCATTAATATCCTATTAGCTATCGTAAGATACTTAAATAGGTATTAATTTAATTGCTTATATCCGATATAAGTGAGTCAACTTTTCTATACAAAACACCTCTTTCCAAAAAAAAATTAAATTTTTTTTCATAAAAATAATTAAAAATGGGTCCCCCATGTGTCACTGTTATGGTGATCGGTCCGGTGGTTGACAGGTGACTGCCACATGCCATAGCACGTGCCACGCAAGTGTCACACGTACCTGTCACGTGCCATGCCACGTATCCTTGACACGTGTCACTGCTGACGTCAGCATTGGATAATGATGATGCCATCAATAGATAATAATAATAATTATTATTATTATTTTCTCCTGACGCCATCACGTCGTTTTTGGCTGTGAAACTGCCTAGTTTCATCGTTAGTTTACTGGCGATTGGGATATCTCCCAAAGACCTGCCATATGCCGTTGAAAAGCTTTCGGGACGGGCTTTCTGACCAAAGTAGTCTCGCCTCAATTCAATGCTTACAGAAAAATTAATTTTGGTTTGAAAACAACCCTATTTCTAGGGTAAAAATCACAAAAAAAACCTATTTTAATAAAAAAAAGAAAGTAAAAATGGCTACCCATCTATATTCATATATCATACAACATAGATTAGCAAGGAACTAAAGCAAAATTCAAAATTTTTAAAATACCTCTTGATTGTAAAGTTTCCCTGAAAATTGCTTATAGGAGAGTGATTTTCATTTCTCTTCTTACGTGCTGATAACGTGTTGAGTAATAATCTACTCTTGAAGGATTAACAGTTCTAATATCTCAAGAGCAATTAAGAGACACAGGATTCTTTATTGATTATTGAGAACTGTAGAACTGTATGTAATACAAATGAGATAACCCTATTGAATAGGTTACCTAACCATCTCAAACTCTCCCCATAACCCTATAGGCCTATGGGTTTTGTTAAGAGTTCAATCGGACACCTCAACCCAGTTGGGTTCCTAGCTTGGGCTTGGACCCAACTTCTAACAGTAAGCTATTTTGACTAGCTTACAAGCCATTAAGTACTCCTCTATTATTTTCCTCCCTATATTGCCCCTCATCACCCTCAAAGACCCGCAAAAAATCTCAACAATGAACGGGATTAGGGTTCAATTCCTTCTTGGCCTCTCTGCCCTCCCATTGGAAACATGGTTTCTCGTGAAAAGCCTTCTGGAGAAAAAAAGAATTTGGGCTTACCACTTATACTCTTAAGTCTACGGCTTTAAGGTTAGATTTTAGATTAGTCCATAGGCCCATGTAGGGATATAAATAGAGGGGTGCAGTCCTAAAAGTTTTAGGGTTTCTGAGCTATTTTAAGCTTTGAGATGATGAAAAAAACTGCAAGGGCAACCAAGAGGAGAAAGATGACAGTACCTCACACCTCCCTCAAGAAATCATTATCGATATACTCTTGAGACTTCCCGTTAAGACGCTCTTAAAATTCAGGTCTGTTTCCAAACCCTGGGATTCTTTAATTTCAAATCCTTACTTTGTTGATCTTCACCTTAAGCGACCGAATCCTATCACTCCATGTCTAACTTATACTTGCTGTGACAACTTTATTTTGTATTCTTCCTTTGAGAGCAGAAAGCCTGTTCCTATGTTTTTCATTAACACGATCGAACCAACTAATATGTATTTTTAATTTTAATGTAATGGCTTAGTATACTTCACTGTGCATTTCCGAAAAACAGGTATTCCAATGACGACATATGTTTGCAACCCTAGTACCCGTGAGCTTATGATGCTTCCTGTGAATAGTCCAACGTTCCCTCCATCGTACCATTATGAGATTCTCGGATTTAGGTTTGACTCATCTAGTAATAAGTACAAGCTAATCAGTAGGTGTCTGTTACATATCCCAAAATATATACACCTCACGCTGACTGGGAGTACGAGGTCTTCACATTGGATTCTATAACTGAAGAATGGAGGAGCGTAATGAAGCTTCCTTACCCAAAGAACCATTCACGTCCTTGTACTCTCAATGGAGTGCTTCATTGGATGATTTTATACGAATATTCAGAAAGTTATATTCTCACTTTCAGTTTTGTCGATGAGAAATTCGGAATTATTCCATTTCCCGAATGTAGTAGTTAGATGTGCAGGGAGAAGATTTATTTGCGTGTCTTTGGTCATTGTTTATGCATCGTCGATAGCACAGACACATTGATATTTTGATATATGGATGCTGAAGGACTACATAAATCTCGTCTGGGCAAAAGAATACAACATTATTCTCGACCCTCGGATTTAAATTATAGAAGTTTAAATGCCAAACAGATTTTGGATGAGAGTGTTATATTTAAAGATGGTATGCTAAGATTCAAGTATGATTTGCAGAGCAAGAAATTCAGTGAAGTTAAGAACGTGTTTGATAAGCGTACGAAGTTCAATAAGTATATAAGGCTTGGCTCCTACTCCGAAAGTTTGGTCTCAATTTTAGATATGCATCATTCATACTTCATAGTATCAGTATGAAGTGTCAAGCTTCTACATGATTAGCAATTTGTAGTTCCCATTGTCTATAAAGGATCTTTTGGCTGTTTAATACAATGTACGATGTAGAGATTTTAGGGAGTTCGTTGATGCATTTCAAGGGTCTAGAGCTTGAGAATTTTATGTAAAACTTTAGAAACATCTGAGTTTTAATCCCTATTTGTTAAATCTAATTTCATTTGTATTTTTTTCTTCGTCATTGAGATTGGTAGTCATTGATCATTGTTATTGTTTTGTAAAACAGTGAAACCTCCCATAAAGAATGATGCAGTAAATGTCAAGGATATTTGTAACAGAGATCAAGGAACTTTGGAAGTCTACAAGAGTCAAAAAGCCAAGTTTAAAAGCCCGTGAAGCTTGACAATGCTTCAAAATCCCTTAACTTCAATGTTGTTCACAGTACGGACGCAAATATGATATAAAACTTATGGAAAATTAAATACCTTCTTCCATGTGTTTTTTTTACTGATGGATCTTAATAGTCCAGAAATCAGTAAAGTTTTTTTGTGCGGCTTTGAATGTGTACTTTGCATATACATTTTCTCTAATTTATAGAACTTATTTGAATTTGTGCTGGTTACCTATTTATCCGCCACAATCCTTAATTTATTTGAATAGATTTAGTTTATGGTCTGCTTGTTCTAACTAGTTCGAGATCCATGTTGAGTTTATATTTGTTGATTTAGGCTCTGCTTGCTCTCAACTTATTTGTAGTTTGTTGTTGTATTTGTTGTTGTTGTTGTTACATATTTTTACATTGATACAAGTTTGCATTGATACCTCACGCGCTGCTGCTTTGACACGTTATCAATGTGCCCAAAACTGTTGCATTTATACATTTTCGCAGTTTCCTTGAGTACTCAGTCGAGATTTTTAGACTTATGTCATGATATTTATATGGACATTTATCTTAAGTCCTGCCATTTAGCAAAAAAACAACTATAGTTTTTTATTTGTAGTTTGACATTGGTCAACTGCAATTGACCGCAGTTGACCAGTTAAAATCTGATTGTGTGCAAAGAAAAAAATACCCTTTGTTGGCACGTGATTAACACGGCGACCAACTTCTTCTTTCTTTCTTTCTTTCTCAGCTCTTCTCTCTGTCTTTCTCACTCGTTATTCAGTTTGTTCTTGTGCTTAAATTTTTCTATAATGGTGAAGAAGGAGAACTCGAAGAAGAATGCAAAGGGCAAGATGAAACTGAAAGATAAAGATGACCCCATCACCATTTTTGATAATGGTGAAGATGAGTACCTTCCACCTTATAAAGGGGAAATATTGAGACATATTCCCTTCCCAAGGTATGTACCCTTCATCTCTTTCTCAATGTGTATGATTTGGATACCTAATTTAGAGTTTATTAGAAATTGGGATTTTTTTAGGGTTTGTAATTAAATTGGGGGTTTCATAATTTAGGTTATTTGTTACTCAATTGGGGTTTTTTTTAGGATATTAGTACTGATTTGAGACATTGTTATGTTGTATTGGGTTGAGTTTTCTTTATGCAGGCATTCATACGATTTGAGACATGTTTTCATTAACTATGGCGGGAAGTATGGTAAAATGAGTCTTACAGGTTGGGTTGACAGTGATTATACAGGGGGGAAGTGTTTTAAGTATGGGATATTATGTGGGGAGGGGATTAATTATGAGGAATTTGTGAGAGAGATTGCAGTCAAGGTTAATGACTACCATGGGATGGGAAATTACATTCCAGAGGGAAATGTGATAGAGCTTATGTGTTTGTACAATGGGTTAGCTTTTGTTGTCAGGAGAACAAATGATTTGGGGGACATGTGGGCACAGGGTGATGAAAGTTATCCAATGGGGGCACATTTTTACACCAAGCCAACAGATGTAGTAAGAGAGATGGTTGATGAAGTTGGGGAGTATGTTCTTCTAAATGAAGATGATATAGATTATATCATATCCCCAAGAGAGACAAAAAAGAAAAATACCAAGGGCACCCTAGTTAAGATAAATACAAAAAGAAAGGGAAAAGCAGTGGTAATGAGTCCTTCCAAACCTAACAAAGCTACTAATAAACCAGCCAAGAGACAAAAGAAGAAGGAGAAGACTGTTGTGCTCTCAAAAGAAGAAGGAGAAGACTTGGATGATTTACCTAAAATTTTATCATAGTGACAAAGAGATTGACATAGATGATTTTGAGATAGAAACTCTAGTGAACATTGTGACAGAAAGTAAAAGTGAATGTGATGATATAGATAAAGAACAAGAGAGATGGGTTAGGTATGCCTAAGTTGAGATTGATTGTTTGGGAGCTGAGAATGGTTATTACAGCACCTACTCATCTGATAATAAGGATTATGTTCCTACTGCTGAAGATCTTGAAAGAGGTTATGAATTTGAAAGTGTTGATGTTGATTTGGATGATATTTACAGTAAAGAGGAGGATTACAAAGTCAAACCACCATTGACAGTTGGTTTCAAAAAACTTGAGGTAGGGATGCAATGGGCAACTGTATATGAAGCTAGAGAAGATATGAAAAGGTTTGGAATTTTAAACAACTTCACATATACATGCATAAAGAGTGACAGTACTAGACTAAGGCTAAAATGTTCACAAGAAAAGTATGAGTGACTGGCATTAATATCAAGAAACAATGATAGGCACACTATGCTTTTAAGACATGGTAACTTTCAACATTCTTGTGAAGGAATGCTAGGGGTACTAAATACCTTGTGTAATGCAGCATGGGTTGCTAGAGAAGTTGAAACACTGGTTAGAGATGTTAGGGCAATGACTCCTAAGGTAATTCAGGCCAGAATGAAGACAATTTTTGGTGCTGAGATTAGTTACTGGACTACTTGGAATGCAAGGCAAATCTGCATGAAGAGTATAGTAGGGTCTTATGATCAGGGTCACCATGACTTACCTTCATTGTGTGTGGAGATTTTGAAATCCAATCCTGGGAGCATAGCTAGAACTTAGAGACAAGATGACACACTGTAATGGACTGGTACTCTTGTGGCTTTCAAGGCATCTTTGAATGGCTTTGTCAAGGGGTGTAGACCTATATTGGGGTTAGATGGTTGTTTTTTAAAAGGGAAGTATGGAGGGGTTTGCCTATCTGTACTTAGTCTTGATGCCAACAATGGCCTGTTCCCAATTGGAGTGTACATGTGTAGAAATGAATGCAAAGATAGTTGGTTTGATTTTTTTACTAAGATAGAACCTTACTTATCTGCACACCCAGGAAAATTGACCTTTATCTTTGATAGGCAGAAGGGGATTATTGATTCAGTGGCAGAGATTTTTCTACATGTAAATAATAGGTTTTGCTTTAGACACATGTTTAAAAACATGAAAAAATACAACAAGGGAGAATACTTAGAAGGACTGTCATGGAGAACTGCAAGTACTTTTAGGTAGAATGAAAACTAAGAGTTTCTAAATCAACTTGGTATTGACATCCCTGGGGTAAAAGACTACTTGGAGAAAGAACCATATGAGCATTGGTGTAGCTCTCATTTTGATTGTACTACAAAATGTGAACACATAACCAATAATTTTAGTAAGTCCTTCAATTGATAGATTATAAAGATCAGAGATAAACCACTAACCAAAGCATTTGAGAGACTAAGTTTGATGCTTATGAAACTAATGTTTGAGAGAAGGACCAAAGTAGAGTCATGGGATCAAGGTAGTTTGATACCAAGAGCAGTTAAACATCTTGAGTATTTAATGGCACATTATGGAAGGAGGTGACAAGAATGAATGGGTTTCAATTCTAGTACTGGGGCAAGGTGGGTACTAAATGTGGAAGATAAAACTTGTCAATGCATTGAGTGGAAATTGACAGGAATGCCTTGTATTCATGCTGCAAGTGTATTAATCCCAAGGAGGAAATCATTGAAAAGGTAAGAAATATATTTTCTCAATTTATTAAATTTCTTTATTTATTACTTTTTTTCATTTGATTTTACTCACTGTCTCATGCATTTTCATTTGATTTCCTTGCAATTTTTTTTCACTATTTCACTTTGTTGCTTCATATGTGGCCACATATAGTGGTATTATATATCCAGTATATGATGATACATACTGGGTCTCTTTAAGTATCTGGTATTATGTTCTTTTTTGTATTATGTTCTTTTTGTTATCTGGTATTATTTGGTATTATACACTGGAAGTTATAATGTATACACACTATTCTTTTTGTTGCTTCTTATGCCTCACTTCTAATTGTGTTTTGCTAATTTGTTGTTTCTTATGTAGCCACCTTATGTAGTTGATCCACCATCATTGCAGAGAGGGAGGATAAGACCTAGAAAGGAGAGAATCAAGGGTGATGATGAGGTGATTAAAGAACAAAAAAGATGTGGGAAATGTGGTACTTTTGGCCACAATAAAAAAACTTGCAAAGGTGAACCTATTCAAATTCATCTACCACCTGTACCTAAGGCAAAGGGAAAACCATCAAAAAAGTCAGCCAGAGTATACTTCAGTTAGTCACAATAATCAGATGTTACTCAGGCACAAACAATACCCATAGCTGGAGGAAGGGGTAGTAGTGGGAGGGCATCTAATGCTGTCAGAGGTAGGGGAAGGACAGAAGATGTTTCAACTCTATCAAATTCATCAAATTCTGGCAGAGGGAGGGGAAGAACTATGCAAATAAATGACCAAAGGTTTGTAGATGAGTAGTTGAGTAACTCAGTCCTTGCAGAAGCTCCACAATCACAAGAGAGGGCACCACTGATGATACCACCCATGCCGCCAAGAACATATGCTCCAGCAAATCTATATAAGAGAACCTTCAAGCCACCTAGGCAAAACTGGAGGCTTTGAACTTTCAGTTAACAATGTGTTTTGGGGTATGCTGATACAATGTGTTGTTGTTGCAGTTTTTTGAGGTATATTGATACAATGTGTTTTGGGGTATGTTGATACAATGTGTTATATTGTTTTTGTTGCAGTTTATGAATGTGAAACAATGTCACTGTGTTGCAGTTTGTCAATGTTAGTCTTGTGTTGTAGTTTGACTGTTTATGAATATAATGGAGTATGTTGTGTTGTGTTGCAGCTTGACTGCCTATATGAATATATTGTGCTGCAGTTTGACTGTTAATGTTATGTTATAGTTTGAATGTTGATCCAATGTGACTGTTTATGAATGAGAATATAAGTTTGAATGTGAAGCAGTTTATATGAATATATTGTTACTGTCTATGTAAATATATTGTATCACTATCTATATGAATATATTGTGTCACTGTCTATATGAATATTGATCCAATGTCACTGTCTATATGAATATATTACATTGCAGATTGTCAATGTGTTGCAGTTTGCCAATGTGTTGTTGTATGCGAATTTCTATATACTACATACAACATTCTAATGTTGTTGTAGATTGTAATATTGTAGTTTTATTGTTAATGTTGTAGTTTGTAATGCTGTTGTAGATTGTAATGTTGAATTTCTATATACTACATACAACATTCTAATGTTGCAATTTAACTATTAAGGTTGTCAATGTGTTGTTGCAGATTTTGGAATGATGAAATGCTTATGAGGGCATAAAAAGAAGGCAAGGGAATGAGGTATACTACACAATCTAATTTATTCAATTAAAACCATACATTCTTGTTTTCAAATCTCCATTACATTCATGATTTCAATCACATCTCTTTCATATAGTTATTTTTACTTTAAACTCCTTAATGAATTCATCTAGCCCCATCTCCACAATGACCTTCACATTAACCTTTCCATTCTTGCCTTCTTTGAAATCTTTTAAAGCAGCCTTCAACCACTAAAAATTGCCACAAGTAAAACATTTCAAATACTTATGCCCATAACTATGATCTTGCCTAGAACTAAGAAGCATCATTGTCCCAACACAACCTTGTATTTCACATTTGGATTCTTTCCAAGGAAAATCTCTAATCCAATGAGATAAACCACCACACCCAAAGCACCCACTTCCTGAGGAGGTCCTAATAGAACTTCCAGATTGAACATTTGTATCAGATAACCATTGAAATTCAGTGCATTTCGAGTGTTGACACTTGCGATATTTTTTTTTTTTGTTCTTTGTTGTGCATGAAGTCACAAGCTTCCTAATGCCATCGCAATGAGGAAACCTACATTTGGTGTATAACCAGGGGTAACAGTCAGGGGAGTGGCCTTGAAGGTAGCATATTACATACTGTAATTTGGAATAACAACAGCAGTCCCACATAGCAGACATACATTAGACAGTACAAAGTACAAAGAACGTAAGCTTTAGTCTTAACCTCATCTGTTTGGAATTTGGAATTTGGAATAACAACATCTATTTGGAATTTGGAATAACAATATCTATATTATAAATCTTAGTTTTGTCCTACATGGCGGCGATTGTCCCGCATGGCGATGTTTGTCCTACGTGGCGGTGAAAAGCTAACTAGGACAAAATATAACTCTGAGATTAATTCTCTTCATTTACGGATAGCTGAAACTCCTACGTTTTCCTTCTTCTATTTCGTGGGGGCTAATTGTTTCATCTTCTTCCATGAAACTCCAGAGAGAGGGACTTCACCTGGGAGGATTTGATGAGATAATTGGGAGTTCTACCTCTGTAAATGTAACTCTTATTCTCTATGGATCTATCTCTCTAAAATCTCTCTCTACAATCGTTGCTATTCGCAGACTCTCTCTAACACCATTCTCTCTCTCTACAACCCTAAATTTGTACCATAAATCTTGAAACTCTCTACAACCCTAAATTTATACCCTAAACCTTGATTGAAATCAGATTTGAATTGAAGTCTTTGATCGTGTGGTTCCCGATCTGAATTTGGGAATTTTTGGATAACTGAGTCTCACTCTAAAGTTGTGATCGATTTGAGTTTCAAGGTTTTCAAAGGGGTAGATTCAAGCAATCGTTAAGTTTCTTCACAGTTTCTCTCTCTAAACCACCTCTGATTTCGGTGAGAATCTAAACTTCTGATCTAAAGTTTGATTACATTGGTCTGATATAAATTTCGATTACTTTGGTTTTATCTAAACTTTGGTTTCTTTCCCAATTGAATTATTGATTTTATTGTATAATTGAGACTCAAACTCAATTACAGCTTTAGCTTTTATTTGATTATGTTTATTCTGTTCAACCTGCAGTTTCTCTCTCTTGAACCAACCTGCAGATCAATTTCACCATGGATTCTTAGTCGACCAAATATGTCTTTGATTTGACATTTGATAATGTACGTTTTATTCTATCTATTACGTGCGGTTGGCATTTTTGTGATATTTACGTATTTACTTTTCTCCATCAGATATGTAAGATTTGCTTAGAGGAACTGAGCATGTGATGTTTGTAGACTATTGGAAAAACAACGTATTTGTATATTATGCGGGTTTGTTGGATGTGGAAGGTGAGATTCCTTCCAATCTCTCTTGCATTTGTTATTTGTAGAAAGCTATTGCTTCATTCAATTTCTCATATACTTTGCAATATTTGTAGTGATATAAGCCATGTCTTTGCACATTGGGAGGAAACTGCTCATTGTTATTGCATCGACATACAAACTTAACGAGTTTGGGACTTTCTGGGAGCCAAATATACGTACAAAATCAAGAACTTTGTACATGACAACAGCTCCGCTTTGGATGAGGTATGAACTTTGCATATTTGATTTTGCTTAATGTTCATAGTTGTTTGGTCAGGAATAGGGTTTCCCCAATTTGGATTAATTAATCTAGGTAAATGAGCTTACTCCTTATTTAGGAGATTTTGGGTCTTAATTTTGTTTATTCTCTGATGAATCTTATGGGTTCAGAATGGGGGTAAATGGGTATGATATTTAGTGATTTGGATATTGTTGGTCAATGTGATTTCCCCTATAATGCAATTGAATAAGCAATTTGTACATTATTTGGATATTGGGTGTTTCCATATACATTATTTTTCCACCGGGATAAGAGGTTGAGGCTTAAGAAATCAACTTTGGGTCTGGTTGTGTGTGGGGCTTACCTTATAGTGTAGCTTAAGAAGTATGCAGCTTTGGGTCTGGTTGATACTTTAGAATTTTGTATTTGGTGATATGGATTGAAGTTTGATGTTAGTTTTGTTTTGTATTTAGTGAGTGCATAGATTAGTATTTGTAACATTTTACCTAATGCATCGCAGTTGATCGCAATATGTTGTATTGTTGTCACAAGATCAATGTTGCATATTGCTAGCCATTATCGCATTCGCATCGCAACACGCATTGATTACCTTAAGCCTACTCTATTGTACATACTTCCTTTTCTTGAAGACAAAGCCAAATGGGCTATATTGTTTGTTATCATCACTCTCTACCTTCATTTCTTCTTGATTCAATAATTAAGAATTAAAAGTAGAAAAATATTTCCATTGAGGTCTAATAATATCCATATAGTTGATAGGTTTGCACTTATTATAATGCATACATATGATTCATTAGTATCTTTCGATAGGCTAACTTGCTAGAGTATCTTCAACAAATCATTTTAAGCTATTGTTGATAGGTTTGCTCTTATTATAATGCATATGTATGATTCATTTGTAGCTTTAGATAGGCTAACTTGCGAGAGTATCTTCAGAAAATCATTTTAAGCTCTAATAATTTTTTTGTAATTAATAGGTTTGCTACTATGGACAACACTATCACTGTTTTGCATATAGTCACCAGCATGAACGATGGATTATGTATGACGATAAAACTGTCAAGGTAAAATTTATTTTGGTTTTGATTTTCACCTGTGTTTAATTCATTTGCCTTAGAGTTCATTTTTTCCTTTTTTCTTTTATTCAAATTATCGGTGGTTGGGATGACGTTCTTACTATGTGTGAAAGAGGACATTTACAACCCCAGGTTCTTTTTTTTTTGAAGTTGTAAATTGAATATCAAGTGAAGAAGCCTAAATATTCACCCCGAAGAGATCTTGCAAGTCTATGCTTGAAATGAGGTTCGTTTATGAGTCTTATCCAATCTTGCAATATTTGTAGCGAGACCCACAAATGTTCTGGTTAAGAGCATCTAAAAGTTTTGAAGATAAGCATAAAAGATTTTTGTAGGAGAAAGTGGCATCCCCCGCGGTGGAGTACAATATATTAAAGGAGGCCTTTTATTTAAAATATGCAAATTATATGATGGAAGAACATGAAGTGTTGGTGTTGACAAAGTCTGTAGAAAAAACTTGGGATTCCTACCATCATTTAAGTTTTAATTTGTATCTATCCCCCCCTAATGAGGTATATCAATTAGAGGCGGAGCGGGAAGGACAGGTTTCGCTTGGCATGAATGCCCTGAAGGAGCTTATTGTTGGCAGATTAGGTTAGGGGGATATAGAAAAGCATAGTTTCCTGCAAAGGAGAATATCATATTTACTGGGACCAAATATTGTTTATGAAATCTGAAATCATTTTCATTTGTAAGTAGAAAGAGATTTTGTGCATAAATAACTTTCTATGGCCCTTCTGGTCTCATTACTACTCAATGTTAGGGAACTCCAAACTGGAGACGAATGGAGGCCTCTCAATATGCCACTCTCCAGACCCTTGATCAATTCTGCTAAGCTTGATAGGGTTTTAGTAAATGAAGAGTGGACTGATTTATTACCTGATGCTCAAGTTGAATTCTTACTTGCAGGCATTTCTTATCATAGTGTTGTTGTTGTAAGGACTAAACCTGCTCGACTCTTCTAAGAAAACTTTCAGGTTCTACAATTACTAGATAGAGGGAAGAAGGGTATAAGGAGGTGGATCAAACTGCTTGGAATGAAAAGGTGTTTGGCAATCTTATGACAAAATTGTACAAGACGATGCAAAACACCAAAAGATGCCTAAAATAGTGGAGTAAGGAGAGAAATGCCAGTCTGAGTAGTAATACTACTAATGTTTGGGATGAGTTATTACAAGAATAGGAGATGATACAAGAATGCCCTCTTGATGGTGACCTTGCCAGTAAAAAGAGAGATCTCCTTCGTTCTTATTCAGTTACACTGAGCTAGCTTTGAAAGAGAAGAAAATGCTGAAACAAAGAGCCAAGGAAAACTGGTTAGAGCTTGGGGACTCTAATAATAAATTCTATCACAAGGCTATCAAGACCAGGAAAGCTAGAAAATCTTTGTGTTACTTAAGATGAGAGGATGGGAGCTTGATCGATGAAGAGAAAGAGATTGTAGATCATGATGTGTGCTACTTCAAAGGTATAGTGGGAGAGGGCTTAGGGATATTGAAAAAATTGAGCTTAATGAATTAAGGGTCAAGAACAGACTTAAAGATTGTGATCATGTTGATCTGGTAAGAGAAATTGAAGAGGAGGAATTCATTGTGTTTTGCTTAGTATTGGAGACACTAAAACTCCTAGACCTGATGGTTTTAGTGCAGCCTTCTGTAAGAACCCTTGTGAGATCATTAAAAAGACTTCACTAAAGTAATTAGGAATTACTTTGTTAGTAGTAAAATGCTCACTCGATTAAATGCTTCTGCGATGTTGTTGATGAGGATGAAATATATATTCTTGCAACAACTCTGTTGATGACTCTATTAAATTTGGCAATTAAATTAGCAGATTTAGTATTTCCTATTTTATCAAGAGGAAAAGACAGTAAGGAATATTTGACGACCACTAGCTGGTTCAAGCAACTAAAAGCCGCTGGCTGAGGCCTGTAAAAGTTAACTTTATTCTACAAAATCACAAAAGTTACGAGCTCACTGATTCAGTTCCTCAAAAACCACCTAGTAACCTTCACATTCCTCATGTCTTAAATTGCATGCACTTTAGATAAGTTATAATGCATATTTGGCTTGCGGAGCTCATTATGTAATCATGTAGTGGTGTATATTTTAATGGTGGCTCTTTGTTCCTTTACAACAAAAGGGTCCTTCAATACTTCTATAAAGATGGTCATGATTGGTGAAAAAAGAAGACGGGAAAAACTGTTGGGGAAGGACACGAAAAACTTCGGGTATGTCATGATCATTGTCTCTTTAATTGTATTGAAACGGAGTTGATAATACTATAAACATGAATAAAATTATTTGGTAAATGATTAGAATAAGATTCATTTCAAACATGTGATAAATGTGCTTATATAGCAAAACATAACTTTTCCCTTATGAATGCTACATAGATCTGTATTTTAGGTAAAAAAAAAGGTCTTTCAGGTATTGTTAGCACAAACTTGGTATTACGCTCTTTTTTTGACTTTGTAACTAAAATATGGTGTATGTCCTCTGAGTTTAAATTAGTTTCTTCTCTATTAAATCGGGCTGGTGTTTTTTCTGATTTGGACAAGTTTGTTTTATGTCCAAAGATAAAGAAGGGCCCAGATGGTGTATAAACACCTAGAGATTGGCACATGGAGGGGTAGTTTTGGTACTTAACGTTTTAACACCAAAATCTAAACAAACTAATCGTGACAAAAAAAAATTAAACTTCTCTTCCCCAACTTAAAACTTCACTTTCAACAAAAACGAAAAAAAAACCAAACTGTATTCTCCTCCAAAAGAAAGAAATTAAAAGCCCATACAATTATCTTTCTTTATCTCCCACCGCTTAGGTAGATTACTGCGTTGTCCCCCCTCCCTCTCAATTCTTAAAGCTTCAAAGTTCGAAGTTCAAAGTATGAGTTTGTTCTCTCCCCCTCTCGAAGCAAATAGGTACTCTTTCTCTATCTCTCCGTGAGGTTTATCCAATCTGGGTTTATGAAGGAATTTGTGTTCATTCCCAATTTTTCGTATTTCTATTGAAACTTGATATTTTGCTCTGATTTTGCATACCCATTATGTATTTTGCTCTCTCTCTCTCTCTCTCTCTCTCGATGCAGTAAATTATGGCAAGGTAGTCGTTTTAAAGGTTGAGTCTGTTTGGATTGGTTTGATTTTGAAATTATTGAGGGAATTGTGAGGTTTGTAAATTATTGATTTTAGTTTAGATTTCGTATTTGTTCCGCTAACATTAGCGATTTGATTCAGATTTCCCCAATTTTGAAATTAAATCATCTCAATGAAGTATTTGATTTGTATGGAGCTACTCAAATTATGTGGAGCTACTCAAATTATGTGGAGCTACTCAAATTTAGCAATAAAACAAATGAATAACTTCTCAAAGCATTATCGCATCACTAAGATGCTATTATGTGTCGCTCCTTGAAATAAAAGAAAGGTATGCGGCTTATAAAAATAAAATTTTTTGTTTGATTATGTTTATACAATTATGGAGTAAAAGAAAATAATTTAATTAACTAGGGGCACGATGGCATTCATATTTTTTCATTTTAGAAAGCACAATCGCAAGTTCCTTCTCTATAAGTGTTCTTAATCACTATGTGAAGAAAGGTGATAGGCTTTGATATTTTGAATAAGAGGCTCAACTCTATCAATTGATGATGACACTAATACACGGATGGAGTAAAAGAAAATAATTTAAGTAACTAGGGGCACGATGGCATTCATATTTTTTTTATCCTAGAAAGCATAACCGCAAGTTCCTTCTCTATAAGTGTTCTTTATCACGATGTGAAGAAAGGTGACAGGCTTTGATATTTTAAACAAGAGGCTCAGCTCTATCAATTGATGATGACACTAATACACGGATGGAGAGGACCCAAGCTCCTCATAATTAAGGTCTAAGATAACCTAGAGTAAGCCTCTTAATGAAACAAATGCCTTTCAATGAAACAAACTATCTGAGCATTGTAAGGAGGATCAAATATAGTATTAAACAATTGAGACACTTCAACAAGGTAATCTATCTATTTTTGTAGATGTCCTTCGTTATAATGGGAAAAGAGGTGCCATGCTTTATTATTTATGACCGAGAATCCATATTGCAATACCATCCCAATACTACTTGAGAGTCAACTTTAACTTCAATATAAGGCCCATCTCGCTATCATTGGTTGTAAATGGTGATATCACATGTCAAAAGGAGACTGATACTATAGTTTCGGCTTACATTAGCATGAATCCAAAGTAGATTTTAACTTTAAATAGATTGGAAGAGAAGAGTTTCAGTAACTATGTAAAATTGTTGTTAAGTCAAGGTGAACTACATGTGGATTCCTTATTCTTAGAAGATAGTCACCACAACAGTAAATGATAAGTCCAGGGCGACTAAATTACTGGATTGTGCAACATAAAATATCAGTTTAATAAAATTCAAGGTAAAAGGTAAAATTTGTGTACTTGGAATACAATGCAAATATTGTACCAATAGGATTGAAACCAAGAATGCAATTACCGGTAAAATTTAAAGAGACAAATGTAAAAGTGAAGATAGAAAAATTAAGCCAAAACTTTGCGTAAAACAAAATAAGTACAAAATTAGGTGCATTTCATAATAAATTAAATTTATTTATTTAGTCTTGAGCACAACATTAAAGGTCACCCGGTTCTATACTCCTTGAGCATAATTTACTGTTTCAATCAAACTCGGATTTTCGTTGTATTTCTATAGTGGTTGACATTTACTTTTGACAATACAAGGGTTGGGTGAAGGAGTTGACTGGTGGAAAAAATGAATTTGTGTACGTGTTAATGAAGAGAGTAGTTAAAGATATATTAGTTAAAACAACCCAAGTATGGAAATATTTATGAGTGCATTCACGAGGCATAGGTAGTGCCAAAGGCATGCTTTTGTAGCGTTGTAGTGCTGAAAGGCACGCATCATATGATTCAGAAGAACGTTAATCTTTGGTGTGCCACGCACATACACAACATGTCATCATACACTGGGTGCATTTGTGGCAAGCCACAAGTTTTGAATAAGGATTTTTCATTTCTTGGAGGAGAGAGAAGCACTCAGAGCAACAATTTTCTCGATCGTCCTAGCATAATATGCATTGTATAACTCTTTTGAATACGTTCAAGATAAGCTTTTACTTCATAGTCTGTATAAATCAAAGCATCAAGGTAATCTAAACCCTAATTTTATACGATTGATCTACCCTTGAGAAAGCTTATGCATAATTTCTTCCATGCCTCCCTATTCGGTTCATTTGTCTTCATGCTTACTCTGGCCAAGTCAGCATCACATTCCTGCCAAAAAAAAAACCCGAAGGCAGTGAGTCACCCCTGTTGAACTAATTATCATCATTTTTTAACTCAGTCCAGGGATTAAGTAAAGAAGTATTACACTATACTATGAAATTTCTAACAAGTTAATAGTTGAATTTTGTCTAAACTTTACTCCAAACCGTTAACGAACCTAAATTTTTCTTCCCTACTCAAAGAGATGAATTAAAGGGTAGTAGTACCAAGTACTAACTAATAAATCAAAATGAAGTTTAATTGCATTTAATGTTCCTTATTTTTGGATTCCTATTATATTGAACTTAAGGATCCGTGCGTAGTACGGGATCATAACCTAGTATATATATATATATTAGACTTAACCCCCTCTATTTGTAAAGAAGATTATCTTTAGTCCTTTCTCTCTGAAATTTGATTCATGGATTGAAAGCTTTATTTTTTTCAATTAAGACAATAACTAAGCTTGTAGTAATGTTAAATTACCTTTGTTTGTATTTCAGAACCACCTCCCATGGCTAAATTAGTTTTGCTTATTTTTTGTATTTTTAGTTTCAAAATAGGAAACTTGATTGAAACTTGGAGAGGAAGCAAGAAGCTCAGACTGGAGAGAGGGAAGCTCAGATTGGAGAGAGGGATAAATGGTTTTGGCTACAACGACGAGCAACGGTCGACAGTTGTGCATCGTCGTATACTACAGGTAAAATGTGGCTCAAATGGGTCAACTGCGGTCAATTGCAGTTGACCAAGGTCAAACTGCAAATAAAGGACTATAATTGATTTTTTGCTAAATGGCAAGACTTAAGTCAAATATACATAGAAATATCAGGACATAAGTCAATTTAACTCGTACTCTGTCTGAATGGTCTTGCACTTGCCATTGTCAAGGTCCAGCTGAAATATGGAACGATCAATCATTTTTTGTCTACTAAAGTTCTAGTCCACAATATTATAGCTGAGTTTCACTACATCCCATATGGATATTTTAGCAATCCACTCTTTCCCGAATTCAGAAAAATATTTTAAATTTGCAACACACACCATCTTTTTATAGTTGGAAACCATGGAGAAATTTATAGCAACTTATAGCAAGGTTCTTATTATTGAAGCAGCCTAATACTCCGATTCAATTATTTTTTCCCATACGTAAACAATAACCTGAATTACAAAATTCTTTTGTCTTTTCAAGCCTCCATCACCTGTAGATTCTGTACCTGATATCGAAAATGAACATTGTTAAAAGTACTTAAAACATATGACATAAGAAGATAGGCGCACTAACATTTTACTAACATGAAAAGGCATAGCCAAAATTTTACAGGAACTTTAGTAGATTATACTTCAAATCTTTGGACATTTCAAAACCTGTAATCAATTGGAGATCTCAATCAAGGGAGAGGATTCAACTATACCCTCTTTATGCTACACTTTCTCTTAACCACACACATTGTGGGGTGGCATATTTTAAGAGGGAAAAAGCTTATGTGGCAAACAAATTTGAAAACATTCAAAACAGTGTCACATCAACTCATACCACCCTCTCACTCACTCACTCACTCATAACTTACTTTCACTCACTCTCTCTCTCTCTCCCTCTCTCTCTCTCGCACTCTTTCTCTCTGCTGGTCAACTTTGATAACTTACTCTAACAACTCACTCACTCACTCACTCCCATATACTCATTCTCTCTCTCAGTCACTATCTCTCTTTCTCTAACTCACTCTCTCTCTCCCGGTGATCAATTGTTATCACATTTTGTTGAGAGGAGCTGTACACCGGTCTACTGTGATCATACACATCCCTCATACACCAGGTAATTGAATGCATTCCCTTCAAAGGTTCTTATATCATCTTCTTTTACGCCTTTTTATTTAAATTTTCCAACTCAATGCCATTACGCATTTTTTTTTCTTTGACAAAATTTTTGAGAAATTTCTCCCAATTTTAGGAGTTAAGCACAACATCGACAAATTGCCCACTCTATCTTGGGTCAAACATTTGCCAAATTATCGATGTGTGATTTATCGACATTATGTTATATGTTATTGCCTTAAAAATTGTCGATTCTGTCGAACTTGACAAATATATTATCGATATATTTGATTTTTGACAATTTTATAGTTGTCGAGTTGTGATGTATTGACAATTAAGGTAATACTCTACACCAAATAGTGTCAAAGTTTTCGTGATTGTTAATTTTAATTGTCGATTTTCTTATAATCGATAATTTATTTAAAATAATTGTCAAAGTTGTATGAGCTCGATAATTTATTGTTACTATTTGTTGAAGTTCCCTTTCATCGACAATATCCCTTGTGCTTAATTGTTAATTTTTTTGCCATTCGATAATTTCTTTTTGCGATAATTTTAGTGCTTAATTTCTTTCAATGCATATGTTAGTGCTTAATTTAAGATTCTTAAGCAGGATGACACTAAAGCAAAAAGTCCCAGCGAAGATACCCCCAACGGCCTCGCATCGAAAGAGGCTAAATTCAGAGTGAGAAGATTCATCGCATCCAAATTTTAACAAACCTCCTTGTGTGCTTGCCAAAAGGAGTAAAACTAATTCTAGTAGGGCAGAACAAGACTTTGCAACTGGGAGTATCCCTAAGGTGGCAGTGACACTTCAAGAAGTTCAAGATTTTGAAAGCCCTTCTACATGTGGCAGTCCACCTCAGGGGAATGTACAGGGAGAGTCAAGAGATGCCTCTAGTACTACTGATTCCCAATCTTCTATTTCAAGTACATATTTTTTTTATTACAATGAAGCAACTCATGTGAGCGATAGTCCACAATTTAAAGCTTTCCTTGACCCTATTGTTGAAGAACAGGTTACAAAAGCCACAGAGGAAGAAGGTATTTGGGAGGACAATAACAATAAATCAAATGAGTCAGAAGCGAACGAATATGGCCCCAGGGACACCTCTTTGTTGATGAGCTTTAAGATACACAAAGCGAAAGCTTTGCTCCTGGACAGGTACTGAAATCAACCAATTATTTTAGTTTTAATCTCAATTTCAACAATATTCCCTTCTTTATTTAGACAATGATAAATGTCATTATATTGTATTTACAGGACCCCGGCTGTTTACGGGTGTTTCACCATAGTCCTACTTGGGATATTGGTAGGGAGGCTGAGAAGGTCCAAAGTCTGGTTAATCTGCAAGGGCTTGGTAGAATTAGAGACATTTCATACAAACATTACAATACAACATTAATTATAGCTTTCGTCGAGCGTTGGAATCCAGAGACCAATAATTTTTATTTTAAATGGGGAAAATTACTATAACCTTGGTGGATGTGTGGAGATTAGTTGGCTTGAGAGTTGGCAGTGATATGACAGTTGTTCAGGGGAAGTGGGGAGAAAGTAATGTTAGGCAAGTCTTTAGAGATTGTTTGTTCCATATCAATCAAGTTTACCTTGATCTGAAGGCTGGAGGGGCGGGGATATCTCTTTCACTGGTGAAGATGGTGAATTTCTTTGCCTACAAGCTTGGAAGAAGTGCGTAAGACGCAGCAGAGGCATCTTCTTCCCCTGAACGTGTGAGATTGTCTTCTCGGGCAGTTGCCAAAGCATACATGTTTTATGTTTTAGGATCTTTTTTTTTCTCTACCAAGAAAGGGACGGATGTGTCGGCAAAGTATCTTAATTTCTTTGAGAACAAGAACTCAAAGATTACTTGGTCATGGGGAGTTGCGACCTTGGCACACCTGTATTACAGCTTATACGCTTCTTGGAGAGTGAAAGCTAAAGCTCTTGCATGCTGTACTATATTGCTAGAGGTGAGTTTATGCATCCATTTTTTGGTTTTGTCGCTGGTCTGGTACTTTCTTTACCTTGTCATTAAAGTTTTTTTTTAATTTTGACAGTCCAAGATATTTGAGCACTTCCTGAAGCTACCTGGAATTCCAAAACCTAATCATTCCCTTGCTCCTGAGTATTGTACGAGGTTGTCTTGGACTAGGACGACAACCGAAAGAACCAGTGAAAAGAACTTTAGAGAAGCTCTCAACAATTACGAGCTTCAGGATGTAAGTTCCCTTTAGGGTATTAATTTATTGATTATATAGAATGTCGACAATTGCGTAGTCATTTATTATCGAACATATGGAATGTCAATAATTTTATAATCATTTATTGTCGACTATATGGAATGTCGTCAATTTCATATACATTTATTATCGATTCTAAAGATAATTGACAATTTATAGTAATTTATTGTCGATTATATGGAGAATCGACAATAAACATGGTAACTTATTGTCGATAATATGAAGAATCGATACTTTTTCTTACTCGGTGAAAATTTGTTTTAATTTATTTGCCTTACTAATATATATTTCTTTCGTGTTCTAGGTCATTTAGGACCCGTACATGGAGAAGAGAGAAGATAGACATATTCAAAAAAGTTGCTAGTTTTACCAATTTCCTTTATAGTTCTGAACACATCAAGCCATACTATCCTGACAGAGTACGTCGATAGTTCAACCGAAGGCAACCTTTGCCTAGGGCTCCCATTTGCCTCGAGAACAATGGTTTGCATTTTGCTACTGAACCATGCGCATACAAACCAAAGTATTATTGGGAGAATCTATTCTCTGGAGGGAAATTGAGGGACTCTTTAATCGAGATGAGGGAGAGGAGAGTATACGATGGAATCCCTATATGTTGCGGAAGATACTTTAAATGGTTTAATTTAGTTTCATTCACCTAACTTTGCCCAGCTGTTGTTAATCTTGATGAAAATGTTGATGGGAAAATATTGGGTGATGGGGGTGGTGTTGGTGGTGGTGTTGGTGGTGGTGTTAGGAGTGTTGTTGGTTGTGGTATTTCGCACCGTGAAGATGTGAGTATTGTTGTTATAGTGTTTATCCCTTGGAGTAGTACATTTATTCCTTCTTCTAATATTGGCTTCTACTCTTTTATCGGTTGAGGGCTAAACTGAAGATCTCTATCATTTGGAAAAGAAGATCTCCAACTTGAAGTCTGAAGTCCATTCATTGAAGTCAGCAAAGGAGGTGGAAGACCGGATAAGATCTGAATTACTTGCGACTATTGAGTTGAAGGTGGGTACACATACACTCTCCTCACCTTTTAAGTAATATTTACATACTCGATAATTAGTAGTAGCAGACAATGTCAATTATCGATTCTGAAGTTCAAATGGCATCATAGTCATTTATTATCGATTATATGGAATGTCGACAATTTCATATCGATTATAAAGAAAATCAACAATTTATAGTAATTTATTATCGATTATATGGAGAATCAACAGTAAACATGGTAACTAATTATCGATTATATGGAGAATCGACAATAAACATGGTAACTAATTATCCATTATATAGAGAATCAACAATTTTTGTTTATTCAGTGAAAATCTGTTTCAATTTATTTGCCTTACTAATTTATTTGTTAGTGACTTTAATTAATAACTTTGTTAATATTGCAGACCATTGAATGTAAAAGTTTAAAAGAGACATATGGCAGATTGCAAGCCGACATTCAGGCGAAGCAAGTGGTTGACTCGATCTGTGAGAAAGACTTTATCAAAACAGTAAAGAATCTGAAAGACAAGGTATTCATAGTTTTGCTTCCACTATTTTAGTTCATCATGTTTTAGCATTCCCTTCTTTCTGTGTTGTTCATAGATGCCATAGATATTCATAGTCACCTCAACCATACATGTTTATTATTAGACATTGGAGTGTAATTTACTAAGGGAATCAAATAAAAAGCTATCAGAAGATGTTTTGGAAAATGTTAAATTGAAGAAGTCGCTTGTAGATTTGCAACTACAATTACAAAGAAAGTAAGTACTATGAATGCCAAGAAGAAATAAGTTCATTGAAGTTATTCATTTTTTAGGATTATGATTGATAACAGGTGCTGGAGTATGAGACCTTGGATGCTATCAATGGGAATTTGATTGAACAAGTTGTAAATCAAGAACAACAACCCTTAGCTGTAAGTATGAAATATTATATAAAGGAATATAGTACATTTAAACCTATATGTCATTTATTACTTGTTTCATGATTATCCTTCTTTATATGTGCAGCCAAACTTGGTTGCACACTCAGATACAAACGTAGTAGGAGTCGAAGACTGGAAGCAAAAGTGCAACAAGTTAAGTATAAAATATGAAGAAGCGCAGAGGAAGTTAAGTGAGAGAGATAAGAATATTAGTTGATTTAGATATGTGTCATTGGACGCGACCTTCTGTAGTAATGTACATTGAATTAACAGTTTAATTTTTTTAGAGGAGACTTTCTATGTCAGTAGATTTTTGATATTGTCTATCATGCCATTTAAATATTGACAATTTTTTTTTATAAAACATATTACCAATATTGTCTGTCATGCGTTTTTAATATTGCCGAGTTGTTTAATTTCGACATATTATTGTCGACAATTATGGAAATTGACAATATTGGCTATCATGCCCTCTAAAGATTGTAGACTTTTTTCGATTTTGACAATTTATTGTTGACAATTGTGATAATCAATAATATTGTGTCGATTCAATCGACCAAATTACAAAATTATCGAAAGATACGAATGCAGATAATTTTATTATCGTATCAGATGGTCGTCGACAAATTTATTGTCGACTCTGGTGGGTCGTCAAATAATTTATTATCGACTCTGGTGGGCCGCCGACAATTTATTGTTGACTTATATTGTACTCGTCAATTTATTGTCTAGTCTTTGAGTAGGTCTTCTGTACTTTGATTTTGTGTGTTTATGTATAAACCCATGCTTGATAAGTGAAGGCTACTCATGACAGGTGGTATGCCAAATATATTTACGAAACCAACAGGCTTGTAAGTTATCCTGTGACTTATAATTTTCTTTTTCCAAATATTAATGATGTCTCCCAAAATGAGCTCTATACTATATTCGAAACCAAACTGACGATATGCGAAGAGATGAAATTCAATATTCAAATTGACAATGATGAGTGGGTGTGTGCACCTTTGTCATCCTATGCTTGTTGGTTGGTTTTTAATTACTTTATTTTAATTTCTAACTATGTTATCGTAGTTATGTTTGTGATACAGGGAGTGTGGCGCCTGACACTAAAATGTGCCATTAAAGGAAGGGAAGGGGATTTTCAATATACTGATGACCCGACATGGGAGGAACTAGGTTGGTAGTTTATTAAACTTTTAACTATTGCTCAAGATGGTCAAAAAGGGGAATATCAGAATGACTTGATCTTACAAGGGGGGAGTATAAGGAGATGATTGATTCGAGGTTGAAGAAGATTGATGATAAAACAAAGCTAAGACAGACTTTGTTTTAGCCATTTAATTGGTTCCAACTGGATATACACGATGTTGAAAGGGATGGGAACACAGTATTTAGGGTTGCTGCGTCATATGCATATCAAAGCCAATTGAAGTTCTTGAATGTAAAGCAGTCCTTGTGTACCTTGATGACCAAGAAACCCTCTTATTGGTAGATCGTGTTTAATCAGATGTTGGATGCAACTTACAATGATTTGGGAGAGAGAAGGTATGATAGTTTGCTACGGGCCTATAACTTTTAATAGTGTATTCGTGAAATATTTGTATATGGGCTATTTATTGGCAGCATATTACGAGAAGGTGGTAATCTTCATAAGAAATAAGGAGGCCTTAACATTTTTGCCAATGATCTGGCCGAAAGCAAACAACAAGATTACCAAATTGAAGAGGTTTGAAAATAATCTTGCTCATAGTACAAAGTATTGGTGGGTTGGGATGACCTATGATGAAAACTTTATGAAATTGAAGAACAAGTACCTTGTAATGGCATATTTTCTGGGAGGATAATCTTCGCCAATACTTTAGTATGGATTATGCAACTATAACTTTATGCACACAAGATTTTGGGTGGAAACTTAGTAAATTCTAAGAAAAACCACGACCTTAAGGAGGGTTTTTGAAAAGCTTTTAATAGTTTGCTAGTTATTATAATTACTGATTGGTATGGACGTGAGAATGTCTGATAGGAAAGTTTCGAATCAGAATAATTCATTCTCTATCTGTATTTATAGTAGATGCAGGCAGTTACAACAAGAAAAATAGTTTCCTATTCTGGCGTATAGTAGGCGAACTTTGCAGATCTCCCTACAATAACTCTATTAGACCAAGTATAATGGCTACTTAAGTGGGTCGAGAACTATGATCGCAGATGTGACATCATCTCGAATGATGGGATGTCTTCGACTAAGTTTTGTTAGCTTCTCTTTACCGAATCTGAGAAATATGCTACAATAATTTCCTTATTCTCGACACAATTACTTGTTGTTACGCCGAGAAAAATATCATAATGTAAAAAGGTTGTCAAATATTGTAAAAGTCTGTGTTATGTCTTTTTCGAGGTGAAAGTCAAATGAATCTGGTCATTTTGTTATCCCGAGGAATATTTATGGCAAGACGTTTTAACTGTGGTATCTGTGCAGGTGAGGGTACAGTATAAATACATGGAGAAGGATGGTAAGTGTTGTTCGGGAGTTCTGTAAAGTTTTAGCGACGATGATGATGCGATTCCAGGCATTGCACAAGGAGCTTTTAGAGCGCGTGGATGTCAAGTACGGGGAGTTGAAGGAGTTTGATTTCAGTTGTTTATCACTGCTCCCTTATTATCTGAAGCCGCCGGTTGTGAGATTTAACGAACTGATGGAGGAGGAGGCGGAGATTGCCGAAACGGAGTATTTTTTCCGTTGTCAGTTTCACTTTGCGTCATTAATGACCTCAGAACGCATCAAGTGCCTTCGTGAACTAGCCACTGCTCACGTAGAGAACGATGATGCTTTGGCAGGCAGGGCTACCTGTGGTGGCTTCTCCAGGCGCTGTCGTCTCTGTAATCCCCTGGGATTATGAGATTGTGGTGGTTTCAGAGGAAGAGGGTGTGGCTATTTTCCTTTACTGGAGGATATGCCACACTCAAGATGTACAATAACTAGTAGTATTAAATTTAATGTAATCAAAGTACAGATCCTGATATGAAAAATGTAACAATTACCTTATAGAATAAATTATTGTTGTGGATTGTATTGATAAAATATCTTATTTATCTCGAATGTTATGAAAAATTAGTAGCTCAAAGATAATTGTCGAGTCATTTAGATGTCGAGATAGCTATTTCCAAATTATATGAAAATATTGGGTTTACTGTGTCGAGGTAATAGGATCTCAAAGTAAAGTCTATTGACTGGGTGGGGTCCCTAAACTGTTCGTTAGGAGGTTGAATTGATTGGTGGTAGAGTTCCAATGTAAAATGAATGGTGTCTTTGACTTTTGTAGTTATGATAGTCTGAGTTTGTCATATAAATACCCTTGTATTCTTGAAGATGTTATTTGGGTTTTGAGAAGATGGTGAAGACATGGGCACAGCTGCGTAATGAGGAAATGTCCAACCGTGTGTATGCCAAGTATTGGGAATTGCTGGAGCGGTATTTTGGTAAGTTACGTGTAAATGGACGGCCGTTGGTGCCAATGGAAGTGAACTATGAGGGAATGGGTGAAGAGGAGGCGAAGGTGGCAGAAGAGAAGTACCCATTTCACTGCCAATTGCAATCGTTAAGATTTTGGAGTGCGTCGGCAAGATAAGGAATCGAGCCAAGGCGCTAGTAAAGAAGGAAGATGCTGTTGCCGGTTGAAGAGCTTGAAAAGTGGACCCATGATCTTTTGGGTTGTAATAAAGAACAAAATTGTACTCTGATGGTTTGACATGAAATAAAGGAGTTTATTTTTGTCAGATTTTGTTGTCGATTTTGACAATTCCTAAATGATCTCAAAGTATAATTGTGTAGATTTCAAGTATTTGCAAGAATATGATGTGATATGGGAAATAGGTAAATTGTGATTTGTCATAAAATTACGATGTGGGCTACGTATAGTGTATGATATCTCGATATTGGGGCAGTTGTGTTGTCGAATAAGATTTAAATTTGAATTATTGTTACAACTGGCCCGAGAATATAGAAGTGGATTAAATAAGGAAAGATGTGAGTATGGTTAGGGAGAAAAAAGGCTAGTTGTTCTCTTGTAGGGGATGTTGTGAGGTACAAAGAATTGGATTGTCATGCCCCAAAATCCGGTAATCGGTAGCTTGACCAATTACTAGATTCTAAGTACTGCAGGTCGGGGAATCCAAAGATTCTACCCCACAAATAGCCAAGTCGTAGACAAATTCTGGCTCGGTTATTCACATATAACAATAATCATCAAAGTAAAGAAATAACATATAATAATAAAATGTGGAAGCAAAAGATATATATACACATAAGACGAAAATGTAATACAACATCTCGAAATAAAACTCAGCGACATATGCTGAGAACACTTTCATAAATCTAGAACTGAAAGAAATCTGCAGCGGCAAGATCTTTCTCTGAACTGGCCAACCACGCGATAGTCCAAGCTAATCATCCTCTGAAATGGTTAAGACATGAGAGTGAGCAAACCACGGCTCACTAAACCCAACAGGACTAAATATCCAACTAATAAACATGTACTGACAACAGAGGTAAAGATGAATATAATACAAAAATAGGTAAATACAGTCAAGCAATATACTAAATAATCACAAAGGATAAGGAATTGATAAGGAAAAGAGTTAGAGTCGAGAATATAAGAGGAGAGAAAATTTATGATAAGAGAAGATACAATGCCATGGCATGACGTGATGACTAGGATAATTCTATACATATCCTAGGTGTAACGATGTGATGTGATGCAATGAGCAGGGATATTCCCATAAATATCCCCTAATGCGGAATGATTCAATGTTTAAAAGTGCTCGTGATCCTATTATATTATTGGTTGATCAACTGCTAACGCCTAATGTTCTTAAAGAGATTAGTAAGGGGATACACTAGTACGATTTGGTTAAGCTCGACCAAGCTAAGGATGGTCGCACTCGATCAAAGTGGTAATGGGTGCATCAGCCAGACGGAGCAATAGTCCATATCATTTTAAGGAATTTCATCCTCACCGTGGAATAAGTTAGGATCTCCATGACTCTGCCTCATACCATTCCACAATCCTGAGTGGTTGAACTAGGTATGATAGTGACATTCCCAATCTCACCAAATCTTTTAACCCATTCTTAGGACTCCTTGGATTCTATCGGAGGTTAACCGAAACGGAGTGTTCACGTATCCAATCTCAATAAGTTTTAAAAGACGTTATTAAAGTTATTAAGATGCAACAAGTGTATAAGAAAAAACAACACAGCTGCCGCTCACACGGCAACACAATTCAGGATGAACAGAGACTCGGTTGCACTAACTAAACATAGCCGACACAGCAACCTAACCGTCACTACATCCAATACATCAATCTCTTAAGGTTGGAAGGGGCATTCAGGGGAAAAGCCACTAGGACGCCAACCCAACCACTACTAACTAAGCTCAGGTCCTATACGAACCATAAACTAAGCTACCGAATCAAACAAACCTAAACTACAGGTTAAACATATAAACTGAATAATTCCTAGGTTAAATTATAGTTAGTTACATAGCATCTCTAAGTTCAATTTAACACTCTAAAACAATACTCAGAAACTAGCATAAAGACTTAGTAATGATGGGATAATACTCGCCTGAAGACAATCCCGAGTCCTACGGAAATCTAACTCGGAAAACTAACTAAATCTGCGGAACGACAAACGGAACGCCTGACAAGCTAAAATAACCAAGAATAACAAACAACCAATCAATACAAGAAAACTACATCGAACCAAAACCCTAGAAATCAGACTCGGCCGAAATCGAGCGAAAAGAACATAAAAGGAATCGAGAAACTTACCGAGGATAGGAGCGAAGCTTGCGACGACGCGGATGAAGAATCCTCGATGCGATGGGGAAGATAGGATCTAGAGCATGGAGGAGAGGGGAATAGGTTAGGGAGAGAAGAGAGAGAAAAAAAAGGGGAAGTGAGGATAAGAGGAAATAAAACCCAAAAAAAATTGAAAATGTGCCTTTGTTCAAATTGGAAATGATCCTATTTGAATAGAGACATGTCCTGTTTGAATAGAAAGGGGTCTATTCGAGCAGAAAAGGTCTTGTTCGAACAAAACTGCTCCTGCAACAAAAAAATAACCCCGGAAACACCACGGACTACCCCGGACACCACGGAAATGCCACCGACCACCACCACTACTACACAAACACAACTACAAGCCCAACAAAGGTTTCTCAAGGAAAAAACACCACCTCCACCGCCTCACATCCACCAAAACACCAAAGCCCCCCAAAAGGAATCTTTTCCTTGGGAGACTACGGAAACCTACCGGCCACTCTAACGGCTCACCGGAACCACCCCAAATCTCACACACAATAAACAAACATCACTACCAACCCATCTAGCGGTTCTCAAGGCCAATATTCCGCCTCCTCCTCTGAATAACCTTCGAACCGCCAAAACTACAAAAAGAAATCTAATAAACTAAAACACCGAAAGGAATAAATGGATGCATAATGGATGAATAATGGATGAAAGAGTATATACGGAATATGAATGCGGAACTTAACATGAAGGAATGATATGCCGATGAGATAAAGAATAGGAATATTACGAAAAAGGAATATAAGCGAATAAAATGAATAACTAAAATGCGGGTCATTACAATCTACCCCCTAAAAAATAATTTCGCCCTCGAAATTAAATGCCTACCTCATCCTGAGATTAAAAGTGGATAGTGCCTTCTCACATCTGTCTCCAACTCCTAGGTAGCCTTCTCTAGACCATGGTGACTCCACTGGAGTTTCACAAAAAGAATAACCGTCCGACGAAGAACCTTTTCCTCGCGATCCAAATTACACTCCGGATGCTCAAGATACGAGGCATCGCCCCGAACCTCTATCGGCTCCCAGTCAATCACGTGAGTAGGTTCCCGCTCGTACATCCTCAACATAGAAACATGGAAGACGCTGTGAACTTTGCTCAGCTGTGGCGGCAACGCCAAACGGTATGCTAACTCTCTAAGTCTGTCCAGAATCTCAAACAGGCCAATATATCTCAGAGCTAGTTTCCCCTTCTTGCTGAAACGCATCACGCCCCTCATCGGTGAAACCTTCAGCAAAACATGATCCCCGATCCAAAACTCTAGCGGTCTCCTGTGGATGTCAGCGTAACTTTTATGTCGGCTCTGTGCTGTACGTAACCGATCCCTGATGGTAGTAACTGCCTCAGTAGTCTCCCGAGCCAAATCTGGTCCCAGTAAGCTCTGTTCACCAACCTCTGCCCAACTCAAAGGTGATCTGCATGGTCTACCATATATAGCCTCGTAAGGTGCCATCCCGATGCTCGAATGAAAGCTGTTGCTGCAAGCAAAGTCAACCCAATGTAAATACTCGTCCCAACTACCCTTGAAGTCCAAAATACAAGCTCGAAGCATATCCTCAAGGATTTGGTTAACTCGCTCTGTCTGGCCGTCGGTCTGAAGGTGAAATACTGCACTAAAATCTAGTCTAGTATCTATAGCTCGTTGAAAACTCCGCCAAAATTTGCTGGTAAATCTGGCATCTTTATCTGACACTATCGACACTGGAACCCCAAGTAACCGAACGATCTCCCTCACGTAGATTCTGCTCAACTCATCGACTGTAAACGTCATGCAAACCAGAATAAAATGCGCCGATTTGGTTAGTCGGTCCACAATCACCCAAATAGAATCATGCTGCTTCTTCGTCCGCGGTAATTCCAAAATGAAATCCATCGTGACGTACTCCCACTTCTACTCTGGAATAGGTAAAGGTTTAAGTTGTCCTGCCGGTTTCTGATGCTTAGCCTTCACCTGCTGGCAAGTTAGACATTTGAAAACAAATGCAGCTATCTCGCGCTTTATATTGTCCCAGCAAAAATGTCTCTTCAGGTCTTGGTATATCTTCGTACTGCCTGGATGAATAGTATATCTCGAACCATGAGCCTTACCCAAAACCTCACATTTTAGTTCCTCGGAATCTGGCAAGCATAATTTTCCCCTGTATTTGATGTTGCCATCTAAACTAACTGTCCACTCAGGTCTGGTGTCGTCTGAAGCCCAAGACTGTAATCTGTTGTCCTGCTACTGCACCTTTATAATCCGAGAAATCAAAGACGGCTGAACTCTCAGATTTGCAATAAGACCACCCGTAGTTTACGAAATCAAAATCAACCCGAACTCCACAATGTGACTCAGCATCGTCCACTCACGAATCATCAGACGTGCAAGTAATCCTCTGGGAAAACGGCTCAAAGCGTCGGCCACCACGTTCGCCTTCCCGGGGTGATACTGCCAATCCACATCGTAGTCCTTTAGAAATTCCATCCACCTGCCTTGTCTCATGTTCAGCTCCTTCTGAAAGAAAAGATACCGCAAACTCTTGTGATCAGAAAAGACTCGAATCTCTCCCCGTAAAGGTAGTGTCTCCAAATCTTCAGCGCATAAACCACTGCTCCCAACTCGAGGTCATGAGTAGGGTAATTCCTCTCGTGTACCTTAAGTTGTCTCGAAACATAAGCCACCACCTTGCCCTCCTGCATCAAAATGCAACCAAGTCCACCGAGCGATGCATCACTGTATACTTTATACTTCTGCCCACTGGAAGGAACAATCAGAACTGGTGTTGTCGTCAATCTCTTCTTCAACTCTACGAAAGCTGAAGAACACCTGTCGTCCTAAACAAACCGAACATCCTTCTGTGTCAAACGAGTCAGAGGTGCTGCAATCCGTGAAAACCCCTCAATGAATCTGCGATAATAACCCGCAAAACCCAAAAAACTGCGAATCTCTGTAATGCCCGTCGGCTGTGCCCAATCTACAACTACGGCAACCTTGGAAGAATCTACTACAATTCCATACTTAGACACCACGTGTCCTAGGAATTTCACCTCCTGCTGCCAAAACTCACACTTTTCGAACTTCACAAATAATGCGTTCTCCCGTAAAGTCTGTAAAGCGGTCCTTAAATGTCCCTCATACTCTGCTTCGGTCCTCGAATATGTCAAAATGTCATCGACGAACACATTGACGAACCGGTCAAGAAAAGGGATGAAAACACGGTTCATCAAATTAATTAAAGCTGAGGGCGCGTTCGTCTGACCGAACGGCATCACCTAAAACTCATAGTGTCTATAACGAGTCTGAAAGGCTGTCTTCGAAACATCAGATACCCTGACCCTCAGCTGGAGGTAACCCGATCTGAGATTAATCTTCGAAAATAACTGCGCTTCTCGAAGCAAGTCAAACAAGTCCTCGATCTTCCGCAACGGGTATCTGTTCTTGATCGTGACTTTGTTCAACTCGCGGTAGTCAATACACAAACGCATCGAACCATCTTTCTTCTTTGCGAACAAAACTGGAGTTCCCCACGGCAAAGTACTCGGTCGAATAAATCTCTAATCCATCAACTCAGAAATCAGATCCTTCAGCTCTTTTAGCTCAACAGGCGCCATACGGTATGGTACCTTCGAAATCGGTGTTGTACCAGGAACAAGATCTATGCCAAAATCAATTGCTCTCATCGGCAGTAGACCGGGAATCTGTTAGAAAGCTTCGTAATAATCGCAATCTATCAGAATCGAGCTAACGTCCACGCCCGAGGACTCTACCTCTATGAAAGCTAATAAGCCGTCCGCTGACTGCACAGGGTTCGAACTAGAGAACACGAATCGCCTCTTACTGGTAATACTAAAGGTAGCTATCTTCTCAAAATAGCCTATGGTAACCCGATGCGTCGACAGCCAATCCATGCCTAGGATGACGTCAAACTCTTGCATCTGTAATACCAATAGGACTGCTAATAAGACTCGACCACAAAAAACTATTGGGCAATCTCTACATATATGTGAGGTAGATACCGAAGAATTTAAAGGAGTGCCCACGGAAATCTCATCTATCAATAAAGAAGAACCAAGGCCAATAATGCAGAGAAATGTAGATGCGATAAATGAATGCGATGCACCAGAATCGAAAAGGACATGAGCGGTCGAATAAGAGATATGGATCATACCTTTCACCACAGGTGGAGCGGTGCGAGCATCGCGCCTCCCTACTATAAACACTCTGCCCTGTCCACGGCTCTGAACCTGACCCTGCTGCTGTACTGGATAATACGGTCTCTGAACAACCTGAGGTCCTGGAACTATCTGTCTGCCCTGTGGACCTTGAAACTGCCTCTGTGGAAACTACTGAACCTGAGGAACCTGCTGCGGTCATGGCTGGTAAACAACTAGACCCTAAAACTGTCTTAGCGGTTGATGACCTCTGTTTGGTTTAGGACAGAGCTTCCTAACATGCCAAATTCCCCCGCAGTTCCAACAAGTGCGAGAAGAAAGCTGTGCCCTCTCTAAATAATGTCCGCCCATAACTCTCCCTGGTGTGCTCTCGAATCTCTGTCTCTTCGAGCCTAAACTGTCATACTGAGTCTGAATCGCCTTGCCCTTATCGGGTCTTGTATCCTGTCTCACTGGGTTCCTCGCGTCCCAGGACTTGCGACCCTCTGCCTCATTTTCTTCCAAAGCTAACGCTTTAGACAAAACCTCCCTGTAAGTACTGGCACTAGAAGAGATCAAGAACCACCTAAAGAATGGACGAAGACCTTTCAAAATCTTCATCTTTTTCTATTCCTCGTCCTGAACAATAAACGAAACATAACGAGTGAGCTCGTTAAACCTCTGATCATATCGGGCAATACTCATATTACCTTGCTCAAGTGCATAAAACTCGAAAATGCAGGCATCTCTGTAGCTCTATGGGAAGTACTGAGCGAAGAAAAGCTCCTGGAATGATGACCAAAGAATAGGAGACTCCAAAACCGTCCTCTTGGCCATATCCCACCAAAAATCTGCCTCACCCTGAAGTAGGCAAGCTGTAAGTGTCACGCTCTGGTCGTTGGGACACTTCATCGCGTCCAAGGTCTTCACTATAGACTTGAACCATATCTCAGCCTCTGAAGGAATCAACGTACCAGAAAATGTAGGGTGTTAGTATCTCTGAAGCTGCTCTAAGTAACTGTGCTCTCTGTGTACTGGGCTCCTAGCCTGCTGAATGGATGCGGCAAAACTTTCCATAAACTGCCTCATCTCTGCTGAAACGCCTGAAGCTGCTAGAACTGGTAAAATACCTGGCTGCCCTGGAATCACTGGAGTAAGTGGGGTACCCATATGAAGCTGAACCCCTGGTACTACCCCCACACCAAGCCTAGCCTTAGAAACTATAGGCTTTGTCTAAGGGATCAAAATAGATCCCGTACTCTCCTGACTAATCACTGGCTCATCAGCTACTGTTCCACTGCGCAAACCCCTACGAACACCTCCTCGGATAACCCCACGGGTTCTAGCATGACCTCTGCCTCTGCCATCTCTAGCCATCTGTTACGAACAAAGAAACACAACTCTGGAACAGATAGGAAAGGATTAGGAATGGAAAGGAATACGATAAAATATGAAATCCGAAAATAATCGATCATAACTCTGTCTAAAGAGAAACTCGTCATATGATCTACAATAACAGAGATAAGGATTGAGCTTAGGCTCTGATATCAAGTCTGTCACGACCCAAAATCCAGTAATCAGTAGCTTGACCAATTACTAGATTCTAAGTAGTGCAGGTCGGGGAATCTAAAGATTCTACCCCACAAATAGCCAAGCCGTAGGTAAATTCTGGCTCGGCTATTCACATATAGAAATAATCATCAGAGTAAAGAAATAACATATAATAATAAAATGCGGAAGCAAAAGATATATATATACATAAGACAAAAATGTAATACAACATCTCAAAATAAAACTCAGCGACATATGCTGAGAACACCTACAAAAATCTAAAACTGAAAGAAATCTGCAGCGGCAAGATCTATCTCTGAACTGGCCAATCACGCGACAGTCCAAGCTAATCAACTTCTGAAATGGTTAAAACACGAGAGTGAGCAAACCACGGCTCACTAAACCCAACAGAACTAAATATCCTACTAATAAACCTATACTGACAATAGAGGTAAAGATGAATTCAATACAAAAATAGGTAAATATAGTTTAGCAATAAACTAAATAATCACAAAAGACAAGGAATAGATAAGGAAAAGAGTTAGAGTCGAGAATATAAGAGGAGAGAGAATTTATGATAAGAGATGATGCAATGCCATGACATGACATGATGACTAGGATAATCCTATACTTATCCTAGGCGGAACGATGTGATGTGATGCAATGAGCAGGGATATTCCCATAAATATCCTCTAATATGGAATGATTCAATGTTAAAAAGTGCTCACGATCCTATTAAAATATTGGTTGATCAACCTCTAACGCCTAATGTTCTTAAAGAGATCAGTAAGGGGACACACTAGTACGATTTGGTTAAGCTCGACCAAGCTAAGGATGGTCGCACTCGATCAAAGTGGTAATGGGTGTATCAACCCAACGGAGCAATAGTCCGTATCATTTCAAGGAATTTCGACCTCACCGTAGAATAAGTTGGGATCTCCATGACTCTACCTCATACCATTCCACACTCCTGAGTGGTTGAACTAGGTATGATAGTGCCATTCCCAATCTCACCAAATCTTTTAACCCGTTCTTAGGACTCCTTAGATCCTATCGGAGGTTAACCGAAATGGAGTGTTCGTGTATCCAATCCCAATAAGTTTTGAAAGATGTTATTAAAGTTATTAAGATGTAATAAGTGTATAAGAAATAACAATACAGCTGCCGCTCATACGGCAACACAATTCCGGATGGTGTAACGAGGACGATATTTATCCCTGATCCTTGTAGTCCAGTAGATCTGTCTATAAAGAGTTGCCATCCTGTGCTTTGTGACCATGCATCTAGTTCTGCTATGGAATCATCGGCCAGTACTTCTTTAAGTTCATCCCATTCGGGGTCTTTAACTGGAAAATTAGGTAAAAAGTCAACTATTGCTTGTCCCTTGATCGATATCTAAGGTTCAAAGGAGATATCATATTCTCTGAGGAATACGAAACATTGCTAAACCCTCTGAGATTTTTCCTTTTTAGAGAGTACCTATTTGAGGGAAAATTTGGTAATGACTTTGATGAGATAAGTTTAGAAATAGGGTCGAAGTTTATGTGAGCTATACACTAAGGCGAGTAGCTATTTTTCAGTTGCTGTATACCTTTTCTCAGCAAGCATGAGAGTTTTACTGATGAAGTAGATGGGTTTTTCTACACCATCATCTTCGCGAATAAGGACAGAACTAATAGAGTCATCTGCGGTCGATAAGTACATTGTTCGCGTTTTGCCATCAACAGGAGTACTCATTATGGGATGACTCCTCAAGTATTTTTTAAGATCTTGGAAAGCTAATTCACAATAGGGGGTCCAAATTATTTCTTTAAACTATTTTTTGGACATTGGAACTAGATTTCCATGGAGAAGGCGGTAAAAAAGTTTACATTGATCAGATGACATGGAAATAAACCTATGAAGGGCTACAATCTTGCCAGCAAGCTTTTGTGCATCTTTTTTGGTTTGAGAGGATGGCATTGCCATGAATGCTTTGATTTGTGCCAGATTCATTTATATTCCCCTCTTACTAACCAAATGACCTAGAAATTTACCCGATACAACACCAAATTGGCATTTTTTTGGGTTAAGTTTCATTTAGAAAGTATGGAGGATGTCGAAGATGGTTTGTAGATTATTGCAATAATCTTCTCGCCGTAGGCTTTTGCAAATCATATCGTTGAGGTATACTTTCATGATTTTGCTTAAATGCTCTTTGAATATTTTAGTGACAAGTTATTGATAAGTGGTACCTGTATTCTTTAATCCAAAAGGTATTACTGTGTAACAGTAGAGACCTCTTTCTGCAACAAGTGTTGTCTTTTCTTGGTCTATTTCGGCAAGAGAAACCTGATTTTAACCAGAAGCTGTATCCATCATTGAGAGAAGTTTGTGCCCTGCTATAAAGTTGAGGAGTTGAGGGATTAGAAGAAGAGGAAAATTATTCTTAGATGTAAACTTGTTGGGCTCTATAAGGTCTACACAGACTCGGATCTTCCCATTATTCCCTGTTACAACCACTATATTAGAGACCCATTTGGGATATTTTTCTTCTCAAATGTATACGGCGCGAAGGAGTTTATCTATTTTTTTGTTAACTGCCTCTCGAAGGCGAGGGGCCAGATTGCGATGTTTCTACACAACTGTTTTACTGTCTGGAAGGAGGTTGAGCTTGTGGCATGCAATCGAGGGATCAATGTTGGTCATTTCTTGAAAAGACTATGCAAAGATGTCGACGTTTTTTTTTAGAAGTTGTATCATGGTTTCCTTTTCATCGGATATCAGCTTCAAGCCAATAAAGGTATTTCATCCAGGCCCATCGAGTTCAATGGAGTCAACCGCGTCAGTATCATGTTACTCAAATGTTAAAGGCATTTCATGCAATAATTGCTATGCTTTCAGAAGTTTGGCCGTATGAGAGTTGGTGGTAGTACTTTCACACATACGTGCTACAGCTTTACTCCCTTTGATCTCCTAGACTCCGTGATCTGCTGGAAATTGCAAGGCCATATGATATGTTAAAGGGTACTACCTTAATAGAATGTAACCTACTTCGACCTAAGATTCTCAGATACTTCGATTCAGCATCAATGACAATAAATTTGACAAAAGTAGTTTTTGGTCCCGCTTAAACTAGCACTATGATTTTTCCCGTGGCAGATTCTTTGGAACTGTTAAACCCTTTGATAGTTGTGGTCGAGGCTTTAAATGAATCCTTAAGGCCTAGAACATCAATAGCCCTTTTGAATAAAATGTCTGTTGCACTTCCTGTATCAACCAGAAGTATGTGTAGGTAGTCCTAACCCACTTTGAGCATTATGGCCAAGGGGTCATCATGAGGGTACTTGACATGACTGGTATTGTAGTAGCTTACTCACAGCTTTCTACTCGAAGCCTACTCGCAGTCTTCTACTCGAGGCCTACTCGCAGCCTTCTACTCTAAGCCAACTTACAACCTTCTACTCGAAGCCTACTCAAAGCCTTCTACACGAAGCCTACTCGCAGCCTTCTACTCGAAGCCTACTAAGAGCATATTCGACTCGAAGCCTTGAGAACAGACTCCACACATCACAACAGAAATACTTCGACCATAGCTGCACATGGCCGAAGTATGACGAGATAGGTGGCCATCACATCAGACATATTCGACGCCCATACCCTTGTTAGTACAAACATGTCCAGCTCTCATACTTACTCCAGAATATCCTGACAGTACTCATATAACCTGGCCCACACTTGGTGTCTCAGCCTCCTATGATTCTATAAATTGGTGAGATGGGGAACCAAGGGGGGCTGGGCAGATCTTCCCTCTGAGCTCTTACAGTTTACCTTCGACCACCAAGTAGAACCCAGTACTTGAATCTTCAATTACTCTTCAGTAATACAAACTCTCTTAAAAATCCCCATCAGAGGTCGTAGAGCGCCACATTCGGGCCTCTGCGCAAGTTTATTATCTATTGATTTTCTGCATTCTAGATTATATGATTGAATCCTTCGATTAAGGATAAACCCCGTGGTATTGGAGCCGACTTCCCCCTGCCTAAAGTTAGGCCCTTATATTTAGCGCCGTCTGTGCTTCCCACCCTACCAGTCTCCTTCTCCTCTTCCCCTACTTTTGTTTTCAACTTCAGCAGAGTATCTTCAATATAACCCATCCTCCGTTCCAGATCTATCCATGCCGGAAACTCTGTCGATGGAGTTGCCGCCCAAGTAGCCTTCTTTCACAACACAGAATAATCAATACACAGTTTTTCCACCCCAACTTCGCCTCTTATTTTATTTTGAATTTCTTGGTTTAACTTAGGTATCATATCAACCTTCAACCCGACTGGTACTTGAGGGTAATCTCGAGATTTTTCAAATTCTCAATTTCGAGTAAACTCGAGGGGTAATGATGGTCGAATGACCGGTCCCTCGGGGATGCATTGGGGGTGAACAGATATACTTCGTCGTGGCTAAGGCCTTCGAAGTCAAGTCCATTTCTTGGTTAACGCCGGGTATCATGTCCACCCTCGCCCCGACTAATATTTGGGGGCGACCCTAAAATGCTCAAGTCTCCAATTTCGAGCAAACTCGAGGGGTAAGGATGGTCGAAAGACCGGACCCTCGGGGATGCATTGGGGGCGATCAGATATGCTTTTATTAAGCTCCAAAACCGTCAAGTCCAGTCAATTTCTTGGTTTACCCTGGGTATCATGTCTACCCTCTCCCCGACTAATACTTGGAGGCGACCTTAAAGTGCTCAAGTTTCCAACATTCGAGCAAACTCGAGGGGTACGAATTGTCCAAAGACCGGACCCTCGGGAATGCGTTGGAGGCAAACACATATTGCTTCGTTGTGGCTTAGGCCTTCAAAGTCCAGTCAATTTCTTGGTTTACCCTGGGTATCATGTCCACCCTCGCCCCGATTGATACTTGGGGGTGACCTTGAAATTTTCAAACTCCCAATTTCTAGCAAACTCGAGGGGCAAGGAAGGTTAATATTTAGATGACCAGACCCTTGGGGATGCATTGGGGGTGAACTCGATAATGCTTCGATAAGGCCCGCAAAGCCATCAAAGTCCAGTGAATTTCGTGGTTTCCTCTAAGTATCATGTCACCCTCGGCCCGACAGACACTTGGGGGCGACCTCAAATTTTTTTCAAATCCCCACCTTTAATTTTAATATATCAAACTTCTACTCAAGCAGATCAGACTTCTACTTCAAAGCCTACTCGAAGGTGTCGAAGCCTACTCAAACAGATCAAATTTCTACTTCAACAGATTAAACTTCTACTTCGAAGCCTACTCGAAGGTGTCGAAGCCTACTCAAATAGATTAAACTTTTACTTCAAACAGATTAGACTTCTACTTCGAAGTCAACTTAAAGGTCTTAAAGCCTACATAAACAGATCAAACTTATCCTTCAACAGATCAAACTTGTACTTAACCAGATCAGACTTCTACATCGAAGCCTACTCGAAGGCGTCTGTAGGGAGTTATTCTTTGAGCTATGGGATACTCGAACTTACTTATCACTCAAGCTCTGAAGTACTCGATCTTATCCAGTACCAGACTCACGCATAACAAAACACGTTACAAACACGTTAACAGTTACACATCGGCCACGAACTCAAGAAGAACGTGGATCGTCCACAACATATGTAAACAGAACAAGTCAACATGCACCTGTTTCCCATGAGCTAGCAGTTACACACTCAACTACCCATGACTACCCACTTTTAGGAGAACGTGTTCGAGCACGATGTCAAGCTGAGAACAGGGTCTATAAAAGGGCAGAGCTCCTAAAGAACAGGGGTGGCCAACAGAGAATTAGACACATACAATTATCCGATATCTAACTATTCAATCTTTGATTAACTCTTGTAATAAGATTCTCCCACTCTCTCAAGCAATAATACTACTTTCACAAAATCCTCCACTCGAGGTCGTGGTTTTTTCCTATTCACAAGTTTTCCACGCTAAATCTACTGTGTCAAGTGTTATCTCTTATTTAATTCTTGGAATAGTAGTTCTTGGTGTAAGGATCGATTTCAAGCCAGTTTGAGCTTTACGAAATCTGGTCCCTACAGTGTCGAAGCCTACTTAAACAGATCAAACTTCAACTTCAAACAGATCAGACTTCTCCTTCAACAGATTAGATTTATACTTCATCAATTCAGAGATTTACCTTTGACAGCTTCGACCTATCACAACTTTCACTTCACAAAGTTCAGACATCTACTTCAACAGTTCGGACCTCTACTTCAACAGTTCGGGCTTCTACTTCAACAGATCAGATTTCTACTTCATTAATTCAAACTTCTACCTTTGACAGCTTCGACCGATCATAATTTTTACGTCACAAAGTTCAGACTTCTACTTCAACAGTTCATACCTCTACTTTAATAGTTTGGACTTCTACTTCAACAGATCAAACTTCTACTTCAAACAAATCATATTTCTACTTCAACAATTTAGACTTTTACCTTCGACAGCTTCGACCGATCACAATTTTTACTTCACAAAGTTCAGACTTCTACTTCAACTGTTCAGACTTCTACTTCATCAATTCATACTTCTACTTTCGACAGCTTCGACCGATCATAATTATCACTTTACAAAGTTCAGACTTCAACCTCAACAGTTTGGATCTCTACTTCAACAGTTCAAACTTTTACTTTAAATCAGACTTCTCCTTCAACAGATCATATTTCTACTTCAACAATTCAGACTTCTACCTTCGATAGCTTCGACCGATCACAATTTTTTCTTCACAAAGTTCAGACTTCTACTTCAACAGTTCAGACCTCTACTTCAATAGTTCGGACTTTTACTTTAACAGATCAAACTTCTACTTCTAACAGATCAGATTTCTACTTCATCAATTCAGACTTCTACCTTCGACAGCTTCAACCGATCACAATTTTCACTTTACAAAGTTCAGCCTTCTATGTTGATAGTTTAGAATTCTACTTCAGATCAGCCTTCTACCTCGACAGTTCATACTTCTACCTCGACAGATCAGCCTCTACCTCGACAGTTCAGACTTCAACTTCAAATCAGCCTTCTGCCTCAACAGTTTAGACTTCTACTTCAGATCAGCCTTCTACCTCGGTAGTTTAAACTTCTACTTCAGATCAGCCTTCTACCTCGACAGTTCAGACTTCTACTTGAGATCAGCCTTCTACCTCGACAGTTTAGACTTCTACTTCAGATCTGACTTCTACCTCGACAGATCAACCTTCTACCTCAACAAATAAGGCTTCTACCACGGCAGATCAACCTTTTACCTCGACATATTATCCTTCCACCTCAACAGTTCAGACTTCTACTTCAACAGTTTAGACTTCTACTTCAACAGTTTAGATTTCTACTTCAACAGATCAGACTTTTACTTCAACAGATCAGACTTCTACCTCAACAGCTCAGACATCTACTTCTCCAAGCTCAGACTTCTACTTTGCCAGCTCAGACTTTGACTTCGGCAGCTCAGACTTCAACATCGACAGATCACACTTTTCGCTTCACCAAGTTCAGACTCCAACTTTAAAAGGTCAGATTCTTCACCAAGTTAAGATGTACAATTCAAACAGAAAATACAAATACCTTTCTATATCGATCTAAGCACTCAACAAACCAGCAAGAAGAATCTATTTATCATCGGGACGCTTCTCCTCGTCAAATCGTTCAACTTCCAATGCCAGACAGTTTTCTCATCAAAGGCCTCTTCACCCATTTCTGAGACCTTCGATGAGAGGGGGCGAATGTTGTAAACTACTCACAGCCTTCTACTCAAAGCCTACTCATAGCCTTCTACTCGAAGCCTACTTACAACCTTCTACCAAAGGCCTACTCAAAGCCTTCTACATGAAGCCTACTCGAAGCATATTCTACTCGAAGCCTTGAGAATAAACTCTACACATCGCAGCAGAAATACTTTGACCATAGCTGCACATGGTCAAAGTATGACGGGACAGGCAGCCATCACATCAGACATGTTCGACGCCCATACCCTTGTCAGTACAAACATTTCCGGTGCCCATACTTGCTCTAGATTATCCTGACAGTACTCATGTAGCCTGGCCCATACTTGGTGACTCAGCCTCCTATGATTCTATAAATAGGAGAGATGGGGAACCAAGGAGGGGGGGGGGCAGATCTACCCTCTGAGCTCTTACAGTTTACCTTCGACCACCATGTAGAAGACAGTACTTGAATCTTCAATTACTCATCAGTAATACAAATTCTCTTAAAAATCCTCATTAGAGGTCGTAGAGCACCACATTCGGGCCTCTACGCAAGTATATTGTCTATTGATTTTCTGCATTCTAGATTATATGCTTGAATCCTCTTATTAAGGATAAACCCCATGGTATAGGAGCCGACTTCACCCCTGCCTGAAGTTTGGCCCCTACAGGTATCACAGTCTTTGAAGGAAATGTGGTACAGACGTTTAGCTTTGCTAAAATTGGGGAGAAGTTTTACTGATTTGTCTGATGATGACATCTTGTAGCAAAATGTAATTTTAATCATGTAAAGATGGCGAGCTTGGCCTTATCCTTGCTCTTGTTCGACTACTCTTTTTTAGTCTCCTCATCGAGGAACTTCTGGATGTCAACTGCATATTCATGAAGTCTTCCAACTAGCAGAATGCGATGAAAGATTTGTATTAGAGAATAGCAGTTATCAATCTCGTGGTTATGCATGTTGTGATACTGGCAAAAAAGTTTGTTGGGTACATCAGGAATTACCTGTGCTTCTCGAAATAATTCATCTCTCTTTATCTTTGGTAAGATAGCTGAGAGTGTAGTTGTTATAGGATGTAAGACTAGGACGGGTCTGTCTGGCTTTCTGTCTCTTTTCCTGACATTGTCGGTGTTCCTTCCGCGCTGCTTGGGAGTCCCATTAGTTGCTACCTTCAGAGGTGGTGCTAAAACTGTTTCATTGGAGTAGATGACTTTGGAGCTTTTCATCTTATCCTTTTTAGACCGTCCAATTCGATGTAATTATTAACAACATTGATCATTTTAGTCACTGTCTTTGGCTTGTACAAGGTAAGCTTTTCTCAAACTTTGGAGTCGATGTAGAGTGCAGAGGTGAATGCTGGAACGACAATTTTAGGATCTGAATTCCCAATCTTCCATATTTCCTGCAGGAAACACTTATAGAAACTTGCCAAGGTCTCTTTCGTACCCTGCTAAAAAAAGATGTGATGTCAAAATGTCGTGAAACTTTATCTGGATTTATCGATCTTGGATCAAGAAGTTTAAACACTTTTTTCCTTGGCTTGGGGAGGTGACGTTTGACGGCCAGTGTACCGGTCTTGATGTCTTTATAAATTCTCCATTTCTTTCTAATGAGTCTGACTCTATTGATCCAGGGTTTTTCTCCTCTCGTCTTTTTCAACTTAAAGAGCCTGGGCGTGAATTCATTGATCTTTAAGCCTTTGGATTAGGTTAGACTCCATTTTCTTTTAAAGTTCAATCACGGCATTGTGCAGATCGACTATTTTTGGTATGGGGTTGATCTCCTGGTTCCTCTGTATACTGGAGGCACTTTAAAGATTCATGTTTGTCATCGGATTGTCTCAGATCGTAGGTGGTAAAGAAAAAGTATGATATTCCAACAGACAGTACCAATTGTAATGGCGTGTTTTATGGGAGGATAATCTTTGCAAATACTTTATTATGTATTATGTAACTATAACCTTAAGCATAAAGGAATTTAAGTAGAAACTCAGTAAAATCTGAGGAAAACCACGACCTCAAGGAGGGTTTTTCTAAAAAAATACAATAGTTTGCTAGTTATTACAATTGCTGATTGGTAAGGACGTGAGAATGTCTGATAGTAAAGTTACAGATCAGAATAACACATTCTCTGCCAGTATTTATAGTAGATACAATTAGTTATAAAAATAAAAAATAGTTTCCTATTTTGGCGAGTAGTGGGCGAACTTTGCGGATCTCCCTGCAACGGCTCTATTTGACCAAACATAACGGCTACTTCGGTGGGTCAGGAACTGTGGTTGCAAATGTGACATCTTCTCAAATGATGGACGGTCTTCGACTAAGTTCTATTAGCTTCTTTTTGTCAAATCTGAGAAATATGCTACTACATACCTATCACATATTCCTCTGGTTTCTACACTATGGTGAGCGCATGTGCAATTGGAGTTCCAGATGATTTTGTGAAGGTATCTGTGAAGACCTATTTTAACGTGCCAAACCTAGCTTGGACGAAGTTGATGAAAGATAGCAACGTTAACCAACGAGATTATAGCACAAACGATTTGTTTTCTTGAATGTTGTACATATTTGTATGTTTTTTGATGATTTACAGTTATCGCATAAATCTATGTATTTTTTGAAGCTTTAGGACAAAAGTAGTAGTTTAACAAAACATTTGTAATTATCGAGTTCATGGTGCAGTCGGCAGTTCTAATTGTCGAGTCCAAGGTGAAATCGGCAATTAATTGTCGAATACACGAAATTTTTGACATTTATTATCGTCGATGATTATGTCATCGACAATAAATGGTCGCCCAATTCGACAATATGTGTAGACACCCTATTTTTTTTGCCAGGCACTCTAAGTAAAGAGAGATGAAAGAAGACAGGGGAAGCTTTGGAAATACATCGTAGAGCGCATAAAAAAGAGATAGAGAGTCTACAAAAATACAACAACAATTTATTCCACAATAACCAGATGATAGAGAGGGAAAAACAATTTATTTCAAAATAACCAAGTACAAATTAATCTCATTTTTCTCCCTACACACTAGTTACAACTGAAATGGAAACCAGGGTAACCGTTACACATGGTCCATCACGGCAAGAACATCTACTTCCCTCACCATCATCTTGGCCCGGTTCATGAAACTAGCGATACGCTCCAGCGTATTCAAAATCATGGACTGCAGCTGACAATGGTATAAATAGTCTTCCCTCTATACCTTTGCCTCTGCCTTGCTCAAATCCAGATAATATGCCCCAAATGGCGACAATGTCGGGCCCTCGATACTCTTCAAACCAAAGTATCACTCCGCCAACTCCCGATACTTCTCACACACACGACAGAGAAATGCCTCCTCATGAGCTTGAGCCCCAGTTTTAGTTACCATCTTACCAAAGAAACAAGAAATAATAACCTCCTCAAGCAATACAATCAGTATTTAAACATTTAAAATTGGAGGGTCCATGACTACGGAATCGATAATAAATTATCGCCCAAGTCGACAATGTGTATAAATACCCTATTATTTCTGCCATGCTACAACAAAATGCTATGTCAACACATAGGGATCTCCAGGCATATATAATTAACATCGTATTATAGAACAACAACATTGTATCAATATTAGTGCAGTGATCAACTTACACTCCCTCCATCTTACTTAATGTACTTAATGTTGCTAAAAAAGAAAACTTAAGTACAACAATAAAAGTCCCAATGATGTAGATTAATCTGCAAGCATATGAAGCTGTTCAACAACTCCCTACAACATGGTTGTCTGATTGTGCCTCTCTTCTATCATTTGTGGCAACACCTACATATGTAACGAGGCAAATAAATTACTAATATTTAGCGTATGTTATCGTAGAAGTTGTTGGAAAGTAATTATTTATTGTATTAGGGTACTCACCAACTTCTAATTTTTGAAACAATAATTTCGATTGTGGGCAAGTTCGTTTATCGTGGCTGCCAAAGACTCTGCACCCTTTACATGTCATCTTCCTCTATTCCATACCTATCTCCATTCTGCCCTTCCATTGGCCACCTTTCTTATGATCATCTTTTGCATGGCCTTTTGTTTGTACCACAAGAGGATCCAAAATAGTAGTTAAAGACATCACTGCCTCAGTTAATGGAGTTGACATTGAAGGATTCGACCTTGAGAGTTGAGTGAGAGATGCATCGTACACACCTAGGTGTAACTTATGCTCGTCTAGCCCTGAAATTGTATATTTGAAGTTCGTTTTATTCTTTGATGCCCTCTCAAAAAAGTTTACTGCGTGAAGTGAAAGGTGGCTATGGCGTAAGGGTTTCCTCAAGTTATCTCCATCTAAGAAACTCTCGTCGTACGATCGGGAATATTTGTTTGCACCAATCTTCCACCTTGGTAGAATAAATGTATCTGGAATTTGGAGAACATTGTATTTGGAGAAAATCTTAAAGAGATGACGACATGGGAGACCAACATACTTGAACAACTTGCATTCATAATGGCCTATGAGGCTAGCCAAGTCTATCTTTTGCTCAAAATTTTCAAGCGGTCCGCTATGTGACTTCAGAAGTATTACTCGAACATTATCGTCTATGCTCTTTTATTTTGCTTCAAAATGAACAATTTGATTGAATTGGTCTTCAACATTATGGAAAATCTGCCTTATATAAATCTTTACTGCATGTTTTAGTAGAGCCTGATGAGGTATGACTTGTCGATATCTAAGTTGGGATTGGAAGTCCTCTTCCTTCTTTCTTTCAAATGTCTCTAATAGAGCTATTGCATATTTTGCCATGAAACTATACAGACCAGTTGAAGGAAGTAGCCAACCATTGAAGAAATTATTTGTTGTCTCGCATCGGCCAGTAGTACTTATGCCAGCATAAAAAATACCTCTATTCCAAAAAGGTATCCATCTTTTTCTTATATTAAATATCCCTTGAATCCAATTGTAGTCTTCAAGATTATGTTTATTTATAAGCTCATTCCACCTTTTATCGAAATCTACAGGATCATATGTGTTGTAGATAATTGAATCTATATCAGTTTTGAATGTAGATGGATCCCGATAAACATGACCAATTTTTTTAGGGACTTGTGTATGTTGTGCCATAGGCAGAGCCGATGTTTGTTGTTTGGGAACACCTGTGAGAAAATGCAGATATTAGAGAGCACAAATTATCGAGTACAGAATCAGTAGACAATATGTTCTCTTAACTCATTATATTGTCAATTCTACTATTAATTGACATTATGTCAGCTATAATTGTCGACTTCATGACTTTCGACAGTATAAATTATCGACTTCATGACTTTTGATAGTATAAATTGTCGACTTTATGACTTTTGACAGTATCAATTATCGACTTTGTGACTTTCGACAATTAAATTATCAAGTTCATGATTTTTGACAAAATAAATTGTCAACTTTGTTGATTTTGGCAATTATGTCAGCTATAATTATCGACATAGGGACTTTTCGACAATTATAACAACTTAGTCGTAAACCACATTTACCTAACAATACCTATAATAATAACGCTGAGACTAACCTTGGGGATGGAGGCACTCATTACAGCATCTTGGTCAGTGATTATAGCAGTCGAGTATTTATTGCTCATCGCCATTAACCATGTATGGAATAACCAAATAAATGTGGTCTCCGGCTCATTTCTCTACAAAGCACATCCGAGTTGGATTGTTTGCTAGTGGTTGTTTATTCTCGTGAATGAAGCAAATGGCATCTTATAAACATTTTTCCTATATGTGGTGTCAAAAGTCACCACATCCCCAAAAGCCTTATATGCCATTCGGGATCGCCCATCTGTCCAAAAAAAAGTTAAGTGCTCTATCATCATCATCAAGCTAAATGTCAAAGTAGAACATAGGATCTTCGAGTTACTTTTTCTTGAACCAATCAAATGAAGACTATGCATCACCACTTGATAGACGTTCCCTGTAAACCTTGGCTTTATGGTTGTAACAATCACGTTTGTTGAAAGTATTGCCTGGGAATAGAGCAGGCACCTTGCTTACTGAGATCGTATCTAGTTCAAAAGTCATACTTAGATTTTTTGTAGTTTCAAGAAAGAAGCGATTAATCTTCATACGATGGTGGCTGCGAGGTGAAATAAGCTTGTGGTTATGCACATCTGAGAAACAGGTAACAATAAATTAATCAAGTTTTTCTTTTCAATTAATGTTTAAAGTAGCCTTACACTCGCATTGGTAAGAAGAAGACTTCTTCCCATCTTATTCACTTGTATCAGAAGTTTGGTTTTTCTTTTGATAAACCATTGCTCAAACAAGTAAATGTTACGTGTCCTATCTCCTCGGATCTTGGTCAGTTTTTAGAGTTGCACTTTTTTGTGGAGAACCCTTGTTTCCTTCCATATTTCTCATTAAAGAAACTTGCGTCATCTACTGTATCAAAAGTTTACCCTTCATTTGGCACCTCCACAAACAAAGAATAAATGGTACAATAAGGTATTCCAGAATGCACACCTGACATACATTCGTTGGCAACCCTTGGAGGTGATTCATCTTCGATTACCTTTGACAACTCTTGTTCAACTAAATCTTCCATATTATTATCCTGTCATATAGGAGGAATTATTTTATACAATTCCATTAATCAAATATTTCCATACAGTCAGACGAGCATATAGAATTAAAAGTGACAGACAAGTAACCACAAATGGAAAAGGATAAAAACACCATTTTTCATAACAAAAACTTTGATTACATTTGAATTTATGGGTCACATTGTTACATCATGTATGCCATTAGATGGTTCAAAATAGATACTACACTAACATGTTAGGGGTCCCAACATATTAACCCAAGATCACTAAGTACAGTCTACAGCACCCCAATCCTAAATATATTCCCTTCAATCAGATTCTTCAGAAAATGTCTTCCGGTAGGTTTCGAGCTCCTCTACAAATCTATGTGTGCTTGCCTTTCTTACTCAACAACTTCCAATACTTCCATGCATATTACTACTTGGGACCAAAATACTTTATCAACCTCTTCATTAGGGGGGGGACTAGAGGAATTACTTCATTATCGTAGCCATCGTGTTTCATGCCAAAATACCCATGGAATAAATTACACACCCATTGAATAAACCTCAAATCTGTAACATAAACAGGTTTTACTGAGTTACATTGTCGACAATCCCATAGGCCAACAATATTTTGTCAATTTGTGATGTTTTTGATAATATATTATCAATTTCTGACGTCTTCGACAATAATTTTGTCGATAGATTGGTTTTACGACAATTTATTCGTAAATTATTGCCGACTTATTCAACTAAGTCAATTTCGACAGTTAAACTATGTAAATTTGTCGATTGTTGTGGTGTATGACACTATTAAATTGTCGTATGGCCAAATTTAAACAATAACATGTCAATTACGTCACTACAACAAATATGGGTTTTTACGTCATTAAAAAAATGACGTAAAAGGAATTTAACGTTATTTGTACAAATAACGTCGAAGGCGGTGACGTGGAAAGGTATGTACTAACAACGTCATTAAATAAATGATGAGGAAAGATAGGCACTAACGTCATTAATTAAGTAATGTATAAAGGGTTTCAAGAAATGACGTTATTGATACCAAATTCTGGTGGCTGGCCGGCTAATGTATTCTATTGACGTCACTAAATAACGCCATTAAAAAATGAGGTAGCTAAAATCTTTTAACGTCATATTTAATGTGACGTAGTAACATTTTCATATATCAACAATGACATTTTTAAAATGAGGTCAATATCTTGAAAATACAAAAAAAAAAAAAAAAAAAATATTGTTAATCCACTTCTCTATCCTCCTCTCTACAGGACCACCACCATATTCTACAAAAATTATATTACTTTCATTCAATACAATGTGTTTAAACTTAATCATTTCATTATTTGAATTACAGAGCTAAATCAATGGTAAACTTAGCCAATGCACAAAAAAACTAATAAAGTAACCATAAAGGGTCTCGGATGTTTTACTGCCAAAATGCTTACAGCCTTTGAGTGCCTTTTGTGTGTTTCAACTAATCTGAATCAATTTGCAAACCTGTCAAAGCATACAAATTAAATATTAGCTCTGTAAATGTGAGTACACAATAAAATTCTTGTAATCGCAAAATATATATATACAGAATAAGATCAAAATACCAATTTGTTTGAAGGATTCCACCTCCGTGACAATTATACATCATGGATCCCCATAAGTTGCCTATGTACAAGATTAGAGCCGAAATGAACTAAACATAAGAAAAGTTTGTGATAATGTACAAGATATATGTACAAAAGTAACTTTACTACATCAATAAAGCTAAAAGAAAGGGGAAATAACATTACCATGCTTATCCCTGGTAAATTTTTAGTTGTATGAGATTGTGCGACTGTGTGAACACCACATCACTGCAAACCACTATCCTTGAGTTATGAATCCTTTTCTCAGGTGCGTGTTCACATATGGAGAAACCACAGTTTTGATTTGGGAATCCTTTTTATAAATATCCATTTAATCAAGTTCAAGGGAAGAAACTTTCGCCCAAGCTTCTTCCCGAGCCACCTGCTAACCAATAAAACCAAAGACTCTCAGATTGAAAAATATAAGAAATAGGACCTAATGGCTCAGATTATATACTCTTGTTATATACTCCAGATGAAAATGGAAATTAAGGCTACAAATCATCAGAAAGGTTACATTTATTTACATGTGTACTAACAAATATTTGCTTAAACTCCTCGAGGGTAGTTTCGAGAGTTTCCCATTGATAACTGTTTGTTGGTTGTGTCAAGTGCCCTTTCCCTTTCATCTTCATGAACTCAACCTTAGATATTTCCTTGTATAATCTATGGCCAATAGTTTAATCTCCATCATACCTTGAAATAAGCATGAAAAGAATCAATGCATCTAATGCTAGTAACTTTATGAAGATAAACAAAGAGAAAAATTGTGTAAGTAGTTCCATTTCCATCTTCTCCCGTATTTTCTTTGCAGAAAACAGAAACTCCAGTTCCTTCTTTAATTGCATCATTAACATATCTAATGGTACCATTTTGCTAAGATTAAAAGATGATGAAACATCAGTCTATTGGTTTACTCAACACTGTCACAAATTTTTATAGAACACTATAGGATAAATGCCTAGGTAAAAGTAAAACTGTGATGAGAACCCCATTGTGGCTATGGAACTTTTAATACCGTCAAAAGATGTGTGATCAATAACTAATGTAGTGCCGATATAGATAAAAAAATCTAACAGCATGAACTTAAAATTAGAAAAATTATCTCCAATAGTATGCTAAGAATAAATTGACAAAATGCTTTATTTCTTAACTTTTACCCATCGAAAATCAGTGTTAGAATTAACTAAAAGAACCTGACAACATTTGGATAGTGTCCAGCGATCGAAAAGTGCTTCTTTTTTTTCAAGATTTTTTTTTTGTTAATTCATAATGGCTTCCGTTGAATAAAACAAAAAATTTCCAAGACTCCCATAGGAGATGCTCCTAAGTATGAAATAAAGCAATACCCATATTTCATTAACCTGGTCCATAGAAGTATCTTCAGTCTCTTCTACAATCCCCATTTCAGGTATGTTCTCTTGATCATCAAAATCCTCGATGGTTTCATTCACCGTAATCTGATCTCTACATCACTATTTCCATCAACCAACATACTTGATCCCGCTTATGTTATTGAAGTTGCGATATTGCTTTCCATTTCCTAAATTTCACTAAACTCCAAGCGTGCATGTTCTCCTCGTTTGTATGAGCTAACATTAGATTATTTTCCATCAAGTAAAGCCAAAAACTCCAATGCAATGGGGTTCTCATCAATGGGGCTCTTTGTATAAAGGATAAAGGATTTATAAAAGGTACTTGCTTAAATTCCATTATAGAGACGTAACATCCAAAGTGGCCATATCATTTAAAGAAAAAAACATATTGTCATTTATATAAGGAGACTAACATACTTTCATGTCATTTAAATCATTATGATAGATGACAACAGATATTATCAATGGAATGAAAAGTTAATACTCACTAGTGTCTAGCATTAATGGTAGATATTGGAGACATTTCTTGGACCTGAGTATCCTTTTTGAAAGAGGAATCTACTATGAGAAATAATCATGATTTGGTAAGCCCACTCACAATTTTAGCTGATCTGAAGCCTTTGAAATACTATGTCAGAGCATATATAATCCAAATCTTGGAAAACTTTGAAAACTAGGGCCATGTTTCCATTAAGTATATATTAAACGCCTTGAAACTCGTATGAATGGTTAATTGTCGGATCATTGAGTTTTTTGTACACCTAGGAACATGGCATCATAGCGTTGAAGATCAATTGTGGATTTTCACCAATCTCTTTCACCTAGAACATGCTCATGAGAAATAAATAGGAGATTTTTTATGTCGCAATCTCAAGGATGAAATTTGCAAGTGCCGCAGAGACCCATTCTAAAGAATTTAAATGCAGGATTTTAGGTTCCACAGGAAGAAGAAAAAAAAGGCAATAATACTAGATGATCACATTTGTAAGAAAAAAGTAAAAGACAGATCCCATAAAGGTTTACCAGATCAACCGCCCATGATCCCATATAAATTTCTCATGAAATACCGTCGTACATTGTCGATGACATTGACTTAGTGAAACCTAAGAAGAAGAGGAAATTTTTTAAGTTTGTGGTACCAAACATTCTATTCATTTTCATTAACTTAGTGAAAAGTAGCTCTTACCATATGGAAGGACATTCCAAGTAATTGTATGTAGCTAATGTAAAAATCCAACTCGGCCTCATAAGTGCCATCCAGTCATTGGTGGCCAGGATGTTGTCTATAAGAGAGTGGTCAAGGGTAGAACGAAGTAAATAATAGGTGCATATCCTGTTAAAAGGGCTAACTATTACACATTAAAGAGTGAAAAATAACAAAGGTTGCATCATTGGAAATAATATTTCTTTGCATCATGATAAAACAAACTCATCAAGCATGTATAAGAAGTACAATATGTAGTATTAAATTGCTCATGTACAGTGATAGTTGACTTTACATTCTGTAACAATGGAGATTTTATTTGGATGGCCATTATTATCAAACAAGTCATGGAAGTCCCAAGCTTGGGCATCAAAGCTAAACTTTCCTAAACAAGAACACCATTCCTTAAAAAGCTTATCCTATTGAGATTAGCGTTGAACATTCTCTAGGTATTATTTCTTTTAGTGGGTTCAACTGCAGTTTTCCTTTAGTTTTTACAACTAAGGTTGGTTTGCAATCGACTAATCAAAATGTAGTTGAAGGATGAGCAAAAATGAAGATGGGGATCTTTAATCTAAATAACTTATTGTAAATAGATTATTCCCCTTTTCATGGTTGGAGAAAAGAAAATTGCAACTGACCTTTCAATAAATCAATTTCAATCAAAATAGAACCCTAGCACTATAGAACTTTTAGCCTCGCCTTTTCTTTTAATAACTTCATGTTTAGCATCCATGCCCCAAACGTATTTATGATTGGAGATGGATTAAAATAAAACTTAATCCCCAAAATCAAACACCTAAATTAAAATCTAAATTTACCTTTTGAGATTGTTTGCCATTCGATTACCTAAGCTTTGCGATAGTTAGCATATGTCTAAATCAGTAACATAAGCAAGTATTTTGAAAGATATTAAGAAATATTAGGGAGGAATTACAAAGTTATAGCAACAAAAGAAAGTATTACCTTTACTACAATGGAATAAAATCCATTATTAAGTGAATCTTTAGCAAAACCAAACCACTTCGATACTCGAAGCCACTTTCTACTCTGAAATCTATTGTCGCAGAACTAATGCCTCATATTTCAGCGCCAAGGAATTCTAACAAACAAACAATAAATCATTGAACTGCCAAAAATAAAATCAGTTCAATTAGTACTAAAACAAAACCTTAATTTCTATTTTACTTAGACATCGGCAGCAAGAGCAAAAGCATGGTAGAAAAAATAGATTACAGTAAACTTCTAATCAACTATGTCTAGAAGTTATTGAATAATTGATTCAGATAGCATTCTAGGAGCAATTTTGCATCTTTCAAAATCAGGAGCGATTCGAGGATTTGAAGAGTTTTATCATCGAATCTGTTTGAAAGTGATACATAGGTATGTGTGTGTATGTGTGTGTGTGAGAGAGAGATAGAGTGAGAAAAGAGATCTTTTGGTTTATAGTGATTGAGTTGATGGCTGAGTTGATCTACGCCAAATTAAGCTTCATCCATCACTCTAATGTTCACCCCCATCTCTCCTCTCTTTTGCATCTCACTCCTACAAAAGCTCTCTTTCTCTCTCTTTGAATCCCTCAATCACTGGTTCCCTCGTAGTACCCGCAATTTATTTCAGCACAAACTATGTCATTTTGAGAAGAAATGACTTGATTTCTCAAGTTTTACTAAGTAAAGTTTTGACATCACTTCTAAAAATGACATTAAATGAGGAAAAATTTATGTATATATGCCATTTAAAAAAAATGACTTTGTAGCCCAGATGAACCCGTGAATATACGTGAATCAAATACAAGAGACACTACATATGTCATTATATAAAAAAATTATGTTAATTGGATGACGTGGTAAACATTATTTGTTGTAGTACGTAGTGTACAATAATTTTTAAATCTGCAGAGAAGAATTTTGTACACCACTATCCAGTTTGCCGTAGGTTTTGGGTGCCCCATAGATGTTGGTAGATGTTGGGATGCCATCCACTAACTTGTTAAATCATGCAAAATCAATACCCAAATTACCTCTGTAACACAATTTTAACATCACGTCCCAAAAATACAGTTTCCCAACAAGGAGATAGACTAAGAAAGATTTGTATTTTAACTGGAGGGAGAGAGATAAAGTCAAATTTGAATGGGAATTTAAATTTGGAGTGAGGGAAGGTGTGTGATTGAGTAAGGGGTTGAGTGGAGGGAAACCAAGAGAGAGAGAGTGTAAAATTTAAATTTTGGAGTGAAAGAGTGAGTGAGTTATTGAGTGGAGTGAGTCAGTGAGTCAGTGGAGTGAGTGAGTTGGAGTGAGTGAGATGCCATATAGGCAAGATGAGAGTGAGTGAGTTCACAAGAGAGAGTGAGTGTGTGGTCAAGATAGAGTGTAAGGAGAGTGTAGCAAGAAGAGAGTGTAGGGGAATCCTCTCCCCTCAATCAATTGCTAGTGTGTTCTTACTTTATAGTTTAAAAAATTGTTTAAATTTCAAAAGAATATTACAACACAATAATGGTGTAGGGATCACCACACATGTCTCATCTTAACAAACGACTTCAAATGTGTCTTTGTGGTGTAGCCATCACTATAGTAATATTCCTAAGACTACGAACATGTGGGTCATAATTCAAACTGACCCTTCGGGGAAGCCCTAGAGCCCTTTAATTCCTAAACTACCACATTTTAAGTAAACCCTAACTTTTGATACAAATTTTAAATTTGTAGATGATAAATAGAGCCTATACAAATTTTAAAGATTTCAAAGTAGGTGTAACATTCACACCTAGTTATTATGGGTAATGGTCAGAGATCAGATAGGCCATTGTTGCCTGAAATATCTTTGGCTTGAAAATTCCATCCATTCCTCGGGTCACCATTAAATGGGATGGGACGAATGGTCAATTATTAGTCGAAAGTGGAATGTACGACAAAGATGTATTAGGTAGTGAATCGATAACAGGATTTGGGATCGAAGACAAATAGGTATTATGGTCTTGGGTTGGAACCGTGATCGAAGAGGAACCATTATCATGTGGTTGAGGTGATGTGGGGATCGTTTGGGACTGAGGTGATATGGGGATAGGTTGAGTAATAGCCGCAGCTAAACCGAGTTTTTGTAAGTGTAAAGCCTCATCCAATGCACAAGAAGAACATGACTGCGAGTTAGAACTTGGCTTTGATGATGGATATTGAAATGATGAATTGCTATATGAAGGAAGTGATGAGGTTGGTGGCTGACTGTAGGGATCAAAGTAAGTTACCAAATCAGAGAGTAAAGAAGAAGAAGATGGCAAAGTACCTGCACTCATCAAAAATAATATAACGTGAGATAAAGACATTGTAGTGGCTTATTCCACATCTTGAACTCAAGCATCATCTTCGACCATCATATGACTACTCGACCTCGTCAACATACGAGTGGCACATTTATGGTACAAGCAGCTACAAAGTTCTATTCATCATTTTTGACCTCTATATCAACAGTTCGAGTCAACAAGCACTCCGTCATTAATGAAGCCGTTACAAAACATCAAGATCAGACCATTATGCAATCAGTTCAAAGACTATTAACTATATATTATAATGTTTACCATTAAGAATAATAATGGTCGTCAAACGGTCATATTATAAGAACTATAAATAAGGCCAGAGAATTCTAGATGAAGGACGAATAAATTCTCACTCGAAACTCTAGACATAAATACTCATAGCATATCTTGTAATAGCTAGAAAACTATCAATAACATATCTTTTTCTAAATCATCAAGGGAGGTCATGGTTTTTAACCTATTCAAAGGATTTTCACACTAAACTTTGTGCTAGTATTCTTTTATTGTTTATCTAAAATGTTCTGATTATCATTAGTATAAAGACTTAGTTCGAAATATGAAATTAGGCTATTACATTTGGCGCTGTCCGTGAGAAATGAAGTTCTCAATCCCATTGTCTCAGAAATAGCTAATTATATTTTAACAAAATGTTGCTTGTAGACCAAAGTACGCCAATTAGTTCAGTAGAAGGAAACGCCATACTAGCAAAATTGCGAGCCACTCTAAACTTTGAAACAAAAAGGTGAGCCACTCTTGAACAATAGCTGGCATGTATATAAGATGCGTCAAAGATTTTACAGGGAAAATAGGTGGCAGCCCATAAGATCAAAGGCGTGCTGCCTGCTGCTTCATGAATTTTAGTTCGAGACAGGCTCGGACCATACGCCAACAATCTGGGAGGTAAAGTCCGATCTAATCATAATCATCATGGGGTCGAGATTTTCCAGATACAAGAATCTCACCAAGAAGTTGATGACGGTCTTGCTAGAGTCAGACAAGCAGAAGATCTACCCCGTAGAAGAGTTCGTATTCTAGCACGTGATCGACTAAATGAAGGAAGTGGCGACTAACATCCTTGCGAAGGATCTGTCCCATGCCTGACCATCATAGCTCGTCAGTACGTAACTCAGGAACATGTTGAAAAGTGTATCAAAGAATTATTCAAAGCCCTTGCTCAAACCACTAAAGGCATTCATAACAGGTTACAAAAAAGCTCAATTGGTTAGGAACTATTGGATATCAAAGTTCCCATCGATTTTCACACCTTAAAAATCCAAAAATACAGGGGAAATGATCCTGTGGAACACATTCAAGAATTCTAGAATGCTTTAGACTTGTATTCTACATCCAACAACATTTTATACCATCTCTTTCCTACCAGCCTATATGGTGAACCTTTGCGATGGTTCCACTCACTACAAGAAGGGTCCATTACAACTTTCGAATACTTGCGGGAACTCTTCGTAAATAACTACTTGTACCACAGAGACGAGGAGGATAATATGTATTCTTTGTTCAGCCTTAAGCAGGTACCAGGAGAGAAGCTCGAAACATTCGCTAAAAAATTCTAGGAGTTAGCCAGAAAGGTAAACCGACTTGATAAAAAATTACTATCTCAGCCTTTACCAACACTTTACTCGTGGATGGAAGAGCGAAAAAGTACCTAACTCTAAACAAGCCTACAACTTTGGAGGATATGATCGAAAAGATCACTGGATATATTGATCTCCAAGCTTGTACCTTTGGAGGATATGACTGTCACAATTGCCAGCACATATCCTATACTTCAAAAGGATAAATTCTTATGCAATGCCCAATATCTCTAACCAATCAAAAGCAAACTATATTGCATACATCACAATGTTCGACATCATGACACAGAACATTCATTCTTCACGTTAGAGCAACTGTTGGAATATATTCTTATAGAGATGTGAATGTATGAGTACATAGCGGACGTTGAAAGATACTAAAATGGGAGTTACATGCTTACTACTAAGATCGTACAGATAGAAGAAGCAGCAGAGGAAAAACATTTATGCTACATCTCCTTCAGCCACTTTATCGAGACTTATAATATTAACAGGTCGATTAGATGCAAAAAATGACGTCCCTGCCAATACCACAATTTTTCCATGGCCGATAAAGAAGCCTGGTGACTCCACACATCTAGTTTCCAATGCACAGGGATCTTTTTTGAAGATTACAACATTTGCCAAGTCAACTTTCCTCATCATGATACACTCGTGATCATGTTAAAAATGAGAAATGTCATATTGTATAGAATGATGGTGGATACTGGCAGTAGTATCAAATTACTTCTCCAAAGCCTGATTGATCAGATGGGGCTGGCCGGCAAAGTTTAGCCTAGCGACATCGATATTAGTAGGTTTAATGGTTCAAAAGAAGAATGTGTAGGCAAGATCATACTTCCTATTATTACTGGACCGGCAATGGTTGACATAGTATTTTACGTTATTAATGCCAAATCTAATTATTTAGGAATCATGGGATGTTGTTGGCTGCATAACATGCGAGTTATCCTGTAGGGGTCAAGTTTTGTAGAGGGGAAAATAGCTCTTACACCCTAGAGTAATCCTCGTATAGGTTTTGCAAGTATCTTATATAATAGTAAACGATACTAATATAATAATACACTTGCGTAGAGTCCTAGAATTGGATGCTCCACGACCTCTAGCGAGGATTTTTAAGAGAATTGTAATATATATCGAAGTTAGTCGAAGGTTCAAACTGTGTGGAGTTACAGGGTATTCGAAGGTAATCTGCTAAGGCTTTGTAGAAGAGTTTTTCTAACCCCTTCCTAGTACCTCTTCCCTCATATTTATAGGATATAGAAAGGACTGAGTCACCATGGGGGGTCTAGATACATGCATATCCTCTGGGGATAGCTGACTTGTACCCAAAGTTGGTTTTAATACTGTAGCTATTAATTCTTACATCGTAGCCATTGGTTTTAATATTATGGTTGTTGGATCTGGTACTGTAGCCGTCGAGCAGCTTATTTCTCTGTTATGTCTGGTGATCTGGCTGCCTGACGTGTCTGCCTTTGACCATGTATACCTTCGACCATGTACGACCATGGTCAAAGTATTTTTTGTACTGATGCGGAGTTCATGCGTTGCTCATCTAACTATAGTGGTTGGCTTCGATGGTTCTTTCGAGTGTTCGATTGATCTCGGAAGGCTTCGTAGACACAGCTATCATTTTGCTGGGCTTCGGATCTCTAGGTAGGCTTTGATGTAGCTTTTGAGTGTTCGATTAGAGCTGGAAGGCTGTGAGTAGGTTACTATATTCGCCCCCTCTCAGCAGAGGCCTTGAAAATTGGTGGAGAGGGCGCGTGCTCAGAAAACGATTGGGCTTGGGAAGTTGAGAAGCTGGAAAGTTTGACTGAGTGATTGTTGCAATTTTGAAAAGAGTAATTAAGGATGGTGATTAATGCGGCTGGTGATTAAAGAGGGATTAAATGTATTTGCATTCAAGTATAAATAGGGGGTATTAGGAGTATTTCAAAGTATCTTCATCTTCCTTTTCAAGTAATCGAAGTCATGGACACTACACCGAATACGGCATATCAGAAGAAGATGGAAGCCAAAGAGCGTCGAATACTGGAGAACACGCATGAGCTGAAGGATAAATTCTTTGGGGACCTTGGGTTAGAGTGGTATATGCTGGACTCGGTCGAACTAGAGCTGAAAGAACCAATCTCTAGGATGCCCTATGCTCATTAGTAGAGGGTACTGCAATGGATGGACCCACTTTCCAGCAACCGATTCTACTTCTTGTAATGTATGGCTGAAGATCCGGTAAACGTAGAGGACCGATTTGATGATGAGGAGGTCAGGCTTTGCAAGAACAGCACCGTCTACAATTAGGGGCGTCTTGGTTTTTATAATGGCACTGGTGTGGAAGGGAGGGGAGGGGGATAGGAGGGTTTTTTTTTGTTGATGTTATTACTATTTGTTTTTCTATTTCTATGTTCTTGCTCTTTTTATTGTTTGTTTTGAATATGAATTCTCCTTTTGTACTGTCGATGCATCAGAATGAAACAGTAATTTGTTAAACTATAATATTGTATTGCTGATAAATATTATAGGCGACTAGATTGTAGGCACAGTTTAGAATGTCAAACGTCGATCGTAAGTAATAAATACGATTAAGGAGGGTAAGAACTTAAGTTTAAGTCATCTAATTTGAAAAATACTGATCGAAGGTTCGAGTCCTGGACGTGTATTGGCGATGGTTCGAAGTAGTATGCAGATGATGGTTCACAAACGAGAACAGGAGAGGTTTGATAACTTCCGTTGTTGAAGGCAAAAGGGCTTTGACTGCGGAGCCTGACAGCCATAAAAGTTGACATGACAGAGGCGATACAGTTCCTAGGGTAGGATACCCTACTGGTTATCATAATATTTCCTCAGATTATGGGAAAAGAAGGGAAGTGACACGTAGGTTTGAATTGACAGCTTTGAGCAGGGTGCCAGAAGGTTCGAGAGGTTTGTGAAAGATCCGGTGGAGAGGGGCGTGTGGTACACACAAGGGAGCAGTTAAGGGTAAAATTGTAAATAGATGCCTCAGCCGAAAAATGAGGGGGAGTAGAGGAGTGGTAATGATGGTGAGGGGGGAAACTGAGACAGTTTTGTCTGAGGTGGTATTTAAAGAGGCGAGGAAGAGATTCACAATTCCCTAAATTATCAATCATAGAGAGAAATCCAAGAGAAGGAGAGAAAACCAAGAGAAGGAGAGAAAATATACGCCATTGTTGGAGAGCTTGTTGGAGAGGAAAGTAAGAATCGTCGCTGGTGCTGTTTGAATCATTCGAACAAGTACTTCTTCTGACTTCCATGCAAAAGGTATGCGATATGTATTTCTGTTCTGCCATTTCAACTTCTGCATCTGTGTTGTTACTACTGTGGGGTAGATGTTGCTAGGGTTTGTATGTACTGGTAAAAAAAGGTGAGGTAACCCATGTGGCTGAGGTCCGGCCCATTGGGGAATTGGGGATATTAAGGCAGTTACCAGGGTTGTAGTCAAACATTTGACTATGGGTTAGGTGAGTTGGAGAGGGTAGACCAAAATATGATTTAGAGACATGATAGTCCAATATATCGATCTAATTGCGTGCCTCTTCTGCTGTAGGGTATAATGCACACCCGCCAATCTGCGAGACTGAGGGTGATAGATGAGGAGATTGACGTAAATAAACCGAGTGTGTCTGGTTGTGCTCAAGTGGGTGAGAGAAGCGACGTAGATGAGTTAGACATTACAACAGACGCCCCATTACCCGTGGTAGTACCTGAAATTGGGGCTTCAAGGAAGAGCCGCCGTAGGGATCAAGTGATTGGGGAGAGCAACGGAGAGGAGATGGATGGAGGGCAAGGAAAGGGAATGGGGGCAGTGTCGAGGCTTCAGGGGATGAGAGAGAAGAAGGGGAGAAGAGCGATAGTAGTGAAGGTTTGGTTTGTTCGAGGGGAGCTGCTGGGTCCGTCTCGGCTCAAAAGAAGGTGAGACTGGATTGATTCGTGGCTAAACATGATTTGTCGAGGGTAGGAGTGGTGCTAATGCCAGTTGGGGTTGAGAACACATTTAGGGATACCCCTCGGGAGGGTTTCTTTGCGTTCAGAGGTCAGATTCAACTGGGGATATGACTACCCCATCGAAGGTTAGTGAAAAAGGTGTTGAACTACTAGAATGTGGCTTCGTGCCAGATGAATGGTAGCTTCTACAAGATGGTGAAGGTTGTCAAGGGGATAAATTTGGAGTTAGAGCATGAGAGGAGGGGGTTGATCGAGTAGTTTGATATGGTATTGTTCTACTTAAGGAAAGCCAATAAGAAGTCAAATACTTACCATATCCAATATCATGCAGATAAGCCGTGGCTAATCGATCTGTGTTCGACGGGTCTAAGGTGGGATAACGATTTAGTGGTAGTGAGGGGTAGTTATAAGAATGCAGAGGGGGAAGGAGAGTATAGGCTACAGCACAGGGTGTATAATCCAAGTAAGTCGACTGTCGAAGGCTTTTGGTGGAGGGGTTTGAATAGGTTATCTAAACTTGCCTTTTGTTTTCTTGCAGAACCCAATCCTGGGACTTTGGCGAATCTGAAGAGGTACATTGACACACTCATCGACTTTGATGAGGAGTGGATAAACAGAGTATTCGGGAAGCTAGGTATCACGAGGAAGAGACGGAAGAAGACAAATACTTTACTTTAAAACAAGCCTATTGTTGCAAGACCAGCAAAGAAGAGAAGAGAAAAAGGTACTTCGAAAGGGCCTGAAGAAATGGAGAAAGCAAGATCGATTTGTAAGTTAAATTATTTTTTGAGGGGGCAAGAAGTAGCACCAGTGCCCGAAGTAGTTCCCGAGGCTTTGAACCAGGCTAACAAAGGTAAGGGTAAGGTTGTTCCCGAACCTTCGAAAGTCCAACAACCGAAAATTATTTAACAAAAGAGGCATCTGGAGCTGGGGGCTGATGATGTGGCAGAGATAGATGAGGCGCGACATGAAGCCAAACTAGAGGAGCATGCTCAAGCCACGGCTGCGTCGATGGTTACTCTCTTCGTAAATGACCCAGAAGTGGCCGGGAAGTAGATGAATAAGGCTCTGCATAAGGTAGCTATTTTTTAAGATTCTAAAATTATGCTAAAATTTACTATGCTTTGAGATGTACTGACAGTTCGAGTATTCTAGCAGGTGCATGCTCGAGGGACTGGAAGGTGACAAAGAGGCATCTGAAATAGGCGATGGAAAACTTGGAACTCTCTCAAAGGATCGCACTGTCACTGGAGACTGATGTTAATGTGCTTAAGCAAGAGAGATTTGACTATTAGAGCTGAGTGTGCAAGGGAACTCGAAGCTGAACGCTAAAACAATACTCAGATGCGGAAGGTGCTGGAGCTGAAGCTTACTAAGAAGGTGGTAGAAATGGAAGAACAAAGGCAAACTTTCCAAGCGTAATTCGATGAGGAGTGTGACATGACCACTTCCTTGAAGAACTTTATAGACAGTTTGGGGTATGATCCCATAACTTTCAAGCGCTTTCCTCCCACCGAAAGACGCTTTGTCGAAGGTTTCTCACAGACGGAAGGGATGGAAGTGGATCATGCTGGTAGAGGTGGTGATGTAGAGGTTCCCATGGTCTACGAGGCTACTGCTGGTCTATAACCGATGGGGTCGCAGATGCTGTGGGACCGAACCCTTCTGTCGAGGGTACTGGAGGTTTGGTGGCTAGAGAACCTGAAGAAAGAGTTAATACGGTCGTGCTTATATGAGTAGAGTGCTGGTAGAAGATGTGTTTGTCTTGTTTGGTTGCTTGAAACAAACTCTTTCTTATCTTGCTGTAATATTGAAGTTTCCCTAATTTCTTGTAGCTGACATGGATATCTTGTGTACTAAGCTTGAATTGTTGGTATATATTGTAGTTGAATTGTTGATATTCCTGTATACTTGTATTTGTATGTGTTGAGAAGTAAAGGATTCGTGCAGTAGAGTTCTAGCTAGAACCTTTAAGAGCTTCGAGGTTATCCCTGAGTATCACTCTTGTCAAAGGATAGGCATGATACTTAGGTTACACCAAGAATTTTACTGATCTTTGATGGTCGCCCCCTGGTCTGTCTGCGGGATTAAGCCTAAGTGAAGCATTATGTGTTCACCCCCAATACATTTCTGAAGTTCCAGTCTGTCGACCATTCATTCCCCTCGAGTTTGCTCAAATTTTGGAGACTTGAAAAACTTCAAGGTCGCCCCCAAGTATTAGTCTGGTCGAAGGCTTGACATGATACTTAGGTTATACCAAGAAATTCACTGGACTTCAAAGGTCGCCCCCGGGTCAATCTATAGGATTTAGCCTAAGCGAAGCATTATATGTTCTCCCCTAATGCATTCCCGAGGGTCCGGTTTGTCGACCATTCATGCCCCTCGAGTTTGCTTGAATTAGAGACTTGAAAAGCTTTGAGGTCTCCCCTAAGTATCAGTCTGGTCGAAGGCTTGTCATGATACTTAGGTTAGACCAAGAAATTTATTGGAAGATAAGATATGAAACTAAGAGGATAAAAAATATGTTCATTGATTATACTATATTTACATCATTTGAACAAGGTGGTGGTCGTGGAATGTTGTATGAGACTAACTGTATGGTATTCCAGGGATTGGGTAGGGGATCCTTTGCTTCTATTATCAGATAATAGGAACCTTTGTTGGTTTTTTCATACACGACATAAGGTCCTTCCCAGGATTCGGCAAGCTTGCCAGCATTTTAAGGCTTCGAAGAGGGTGTGACTCGCCGAAGTACCAAATCTCTAATATTAAAACTGCATGGTCGAACTCTTTTATTGTATGACTTTTGGAGAGAGAGATGGTAACGACCGAGGTTTGCTATGACTATCGATCCATAACATATTGCATCCGAGTTCAAACTCGTTATCTTTGCCAGGGAGGTTGGGGTCGCGTGTCGGCACTTTGAATTGAGAAGGTAGCACTACATCGGTACCATAGGCTAGAAGGAAAGGTGTGTAGCCCCTCGCCTTTCGTGGTGTTGCTCGATAGGCCCAAAGTATATGTTGTAGTTCTTGAACCCATCATCCTTTCATCTCATCGACACGCTTCTTAAGACCGTCGACTATGGTTTTATTGGTGGCCTCGACCTGACCATTCCCCTCAGGGTAGTAAAGTTTTGATGGTGAGAGGATGATGTTGTACTTCTTGAAGAAATTGCAGACCTTGTTCCCAACAAATTGTGGAGCATTTTCACATCATATCATGTGGGGGCAGCCGAAGCGTGTAATGATATTCTCCCATAAAAACGTGATGACTTCTTCTTCTCTGATTTGACACAAAGGTGCAGCTTTAACCCATTTAGAAAAGTAATATGTTGCCACAAGGATATTTTTTCGACTTCTTGATACTTTGAGAAAATGACCCATAAGATTGATGGCCCACCAGTTGAATGGCCAAGAGACTTGGCTGTAATGAAGGTCTTGTGAAGAGCTATGGATGTTATGGGCATGACGTTGACATTTGTCTCAATGTTTGGCGTATTCTTCAGCTTGTTTCTTCATATTATGCCAGATTAAACCTTGGGATACGGCTCGAAGGGCCATAGATCGACCGATAGTATGAGCACCACAAGTACCTTAGAAGAGTTTGGTAAGAATGGTAGTTGCTTCATTTTAAGAGATGCATTGGAGGAGGAGGCCATTTGGGGATTTATGATGTAACTTGCCTTTGAGGATGGTGTATCTACGGTAATTTACCAGTAATGACCATTTGGCTTTGGGATAATCTGGGAGGGTCAAACGGTTGAAGTAAGCAAGAAATGGTATTCCTCAGTTATTTGGATCGAGACTCTCGCCCCCAGTATTGATGGCATTGACTTCCATCTGGTCGATACTTGGGCGTTCAAGTACTTCGATATTGAGTGTTCGAGATTCAGACTGGCCTAAAATGGGTATTATGTAAACGATGGCGGCATGTCTATTTTTACCTCGAGGGTAATGAGTAATATAAGATTTTTTAGAAAAATGATCCATGTGCTGGTAGACGAGAGCAACATACTCAACCATGCGACCGTTGGCCTAATTTTCACCGGTGTACTGCCTTTGAACAAGTTGTGAATCTGTGAATACTGCAAGTTTAGGAACACCAAGTTTGAGTGTGAGATCAAGGCCGTGTATCAAGGCTTCATACTCAGCCTCATTGTTAGAGTATTCGAAGTTTAACTTGACGGCCTTTTTAATTTTTTCATTGGTGTGGGTGACCAGAATAATACGGATCCCCGATCCGTTAGGTCTGGCGGATCCATCTATATAGAGACGCCAACCTGTATTAATTTTCCAAGGGTCATTATGTTCGGGTTGGTCCTTTGGTAGATCATCTTGGTGTTCTTCCCAGTCGATGTCTTCGACCGGGAAGTTGGTAAGGAAATTTGTAACTGCTTGGCCTTTTTGAGATATCTTCTTCTCAAATATAATGTCATGCTCACCAAGATAAATAGACCACTATTGTGCTCGTCTAGATTTTTCCTCCTTGCTGAGTATCTCCCGAAGGGGATAACTGGTGATAGCACGTATATGATGACCTTGAAAGTATGGCTTGAGTTTTCGAGTTGTGTAAATGAGGTTAAGGAGCAATCACTCGAGCTTTATATATCGAGTCTCTGTCGGTGTCATAGTTTTGCTGATAAAGTGCACGGGTTTCTCAATTTGGATTCGAGTTGAATAAGGACTGAACTAATAGAAGTGTCAGTAACTGCGAGGCATAAAAAAAGCATTTCGCCTTTGACGGGGGCACTGATGATTGGTGTCGACCAAGGTATGTTTTAAGTTCGTGAAAGGTCTGTTCGCAATCGGGTGTCCAATTGATTTCGGGGTTGGTTCTCTTTTTGGCCTTGTAGACGCGAGGGCGGCTATCCTGCCTGTAACCTTTTAGACATCTTTTTTTATTCGAGGGGAAGGCATATCGATGAGGGCTCAAATATGAGTGGGGTCGATCTCAATACCCCATTTGCGGACGAAGTGGCCTAAAAACTTGCCAGACGAAACACCAAATTGGCATTTGTCTGGGTTTAACTTCATGTTATATGTTTAAAGTATCGAGAAGACTTCGGTTAGGTCCTGGATATGGGTACATTTTTGGAGACTTTTGCATAACATGTCGTCGATATAGACTTCAATCGACTTGCCAAGCAAAGGTTTAAACATGGTGGTAATAGGCATTGGTAAGTAGCACCCACATTTTTAAGGCCAAAGGGCATGACGTTAAAGCAGTGAAGACCTTGTTCAGTAATAAACAAAGTTTTAAGTTGGTCCTCGGGGAGGAGGGGTACCTGATTGTAACCTGAAGCTGTGTCCATCATTGATAGTCGCTCATGGCCGGCTGTGGCATCCAGGAGTACTGAAATGATCGGGAGGGGAAAATTTTCCTTCGTTATGTATTTGTTAAGGTCTATAAAGTCAACGCAGATTCTAATATTGCCATTCTTCTTAGGGACAGCAACAATATTGGAGATCCAGTCAGCGTACTTGACTTCTCTAATAAAACCCGCGGCTTGGAGTTTGTCAACTTTGAGGTTTACAGCTTCATGAAGCCGTGGGGCCAACGTACGATTCTTCTACTTTGCTACTGTAGAGTGAGTGATGAGGTCGAGTCGATGACATTCTAAAGTGGGGTCAACACCGGGCATCTCATAGAATGTCTAAGCGAAGACATCTTTATTTGCCCGAAGGAATTCGGCGAGTTTGAGGCTTTCGGCCTCATCTAGAAAAGTACCGATGAACGTCCCTCAACCAGGACCATCGAGTTTGATATAGACAGTTGGTTTGATGGGTGTGGTGGATTGCATCGAAGGTATGGGGATAGAAAGAGACATTGATTGCTATGGTTGTTTGACAAGTTTTCGGGTTTGATCAATCCCCGGGTGCTCGCGTGAGCGGGCAAGGCGTTGAGATCCTATCATGTTCCAAGTACCACAAGGGGTAGAAAAAAGAAGTGTTTGGTGGTAATTTGAAGATATGGCTCTCATGGCATAGACCCAGTCGCGCCCAAGGATGCCTAGATACTCAAATTTCTTGTGGATTATAAGAAAGCTGGTTTGGAGTGTAACTGGCCCTGTAGTGACAGGTAGGCTAATGGGACCGACAGCGACTTTGATGGCGCCATTGAAGCCTTTGAGTTCGACATTAGCCGGGGTGATGAAGTCAGTTTTCTGCATGGCTTGGATAGTCTGGAGGAACAGTATGTCAGCTTTATTGCCCGTGTCGATGAGTATGGTATGAAAGACGAGGTGTTCAACCTTGATCATAATGACCAAGGGATCAAAGAGGGCGAAGCGAACATGGGAAGTATCACAGTCGATAAATTGGATACCCTCAGTTCAAGGGTATTGGCTCGATTCTGGTAGAAGGATCGGGAGCTTCTTCTAGTATGTAAGCTTACAACATTCCTCGACACGCTTGCGCTTGCTTTTAGAATGGCCACTATCAATAATGCTAACTTCAATGAGATGGAGTTAGTAAATGTGTACCTCGGCTAGGTCGGCAGTTGGAGCGAGTTGAGGCTTAAGGTACAACCCATCGAGGTAGCTGGGAGGTCAGCAACATATTGATGTAAACGACCAGCCCTAAGAATTATTTTGAGAGAGCGCTGCAGAGCATAGCATTTATTGGTGTGGTGGTAGTTACATTTATGATTTTGGTAGTAAGGTTCACCTTGTTTGACCTCGATGGGGAAGGGGGCATGCCATATGGGGTCGGCCTAAATTTGTGGGAGAAGGGCGCTGATGGGAGCAGTTAGCTTGGGGAGGACCGGCTTGGGTCATTTTTTGTGGGCCTTAGTAGTAGTGTCATCAGAGTATGGGCATTTATGGATCTTAGTCTCCTCTAAAACAGGAGCGATCATGGGTGTAGAAGGTTGTCAAGGTTTGTTCTGATTGGTGGTCGAAGCTTTCCCCTGGTGACTTAACTCGCGGAGGCGTTCGAGGTCGATGTACCCATTAACTTAGGATAACATCTCCTCGAGGGTTCGTGGTTTATGAAGCACAATATACTCCTTTACATGACTGTTATCTGGAAGAGTATTAGAGTACGCAAGAACGGCGTTCACGCAGTCGAGGTTCTCAACTTTATGTGACTTTTCGTGAAACTGCTTGGTAAAGGCTTCAAGGGTTTCGTTGAGGGATTTGTGGAAGTTGAAGAGGGCATCGACCCGAACCTCGTGGTCTATGTCGAAGGCAAACTGGGCGATGAAAAGGGTCAACAGTCATTCGGAACTTCAGATGGAATCATTGCGGAGGCTTTGGTACCATCTGAGAGGGTTCTCAATGAGGCTGATGGGAAATAGTTAACACAACAGGTGGTCAGCCGTAAAGTTAAGGTTTAAGGCATTTTGGAATTCGAGGATGTGGGACTGGGGGTCGGTATTGCAGTATTTGCTAATTTTGGGGGCGTGGAAATTTGGAGGCACCTCGATAACGAGGAGTTTGGGGCAGAGGGGGTTGTTTAACCCACTCCAAGAATTCGGTGTAGGGCTCGCACTGAGGCGTACATCGGTGTGGATTTTGAGGTCAAGTTCCTATTTTGTAAGATAAGCAGGATGAAAGGGGGATCTTCGGGGTCGATGGGGATAAGGCCAAATGTTCGGCGTGTGCTCAGCGCTACGTTCCCCGAGCCATTCTCGAGCAGGGCATTTAGGGTAATTGGTAGTTTAAAGAGTGGAGCCGGACGAATCCTCCACAGGGTATTTGCCAAGGTTGATTGAACGAGTAGGTAGAATGGCAGGGGAAGTACCCTCTGCGCCAAGATGGAGCAGGGGTACTTCAATATGTGGTTGGGGCCATAGCCAGGCGCGGGTGGAAATACGTGACGGAGCAGGTGCTCGAGAGGGCGGAGGGGCATCTTGCGTTTGAAGTTGTTGCAACTGGCAAACTGTATTGCGTAGATCATCGGGGGTACAATATTATCTATTTGTATCATCTAAACTGCTCTGTCATTCAGCCTCAAACTCTTGGCAGTGCTCTTCCTGCTCAAGGCATAACTGATTGCGGTGTCACTCCTCAGGTTGAGCGAATTGTAGGGTAAGAAGGGTGAGTTAAGTGGCCACTCCGTCGGTGAAGTTACCAACAAAGGTGGAAGTAGAGCAGAGGGTGGGGGCCACTGAAGGTGGCTTGTAGGAGTAGACAAGGGAAAGAGAAAAAAGGCAGGGGGAGTTTGGTAAGGTGGGATAGTACAGAGTGTACCAAATGTAGGGTCCAAGTTTTGTAGAGGGGAAACTAGCTCTTACACCGCTGAGTAATCCTCGTACAGGGGTTTGTAAGTATCTTATATAATAGTAAATGACATAAATATACTAACACACTTGCGTGGAGTCCTAGAATGGGATGCTCCACGACCTCTAGTGAGGATTTTTAAGAGAATTGTTACATATATCGAAGGTAGTCTAAGGTTTGAACTGTGTAGAGTTACAGGGTATTCGAAGGTAATCTGCTAAGGCTTTGCGGGAGAATTTTTCTAACCCCTTCCTAGTGCATCTTCCCTACTATTTATAGGATATAGAAAGGGTTGAGTTACCATGGTGGGTCCAGATACATGCATATCCTCTGGGGACAACTGACTTGTACCCGGAGTCGGTTCTGACACTATTGCTGTCAGTTCTGACATTGTAGTCGTTGGTTCTGACACTGTGGTTATTAGATCTGGTACTGTAGTTGTCCAGTGGCTTATTTCTTTGTTCTGTCTGGTAATCTGGCTGTCTGACATGTCTACCTTCGACCATGTATGACCAAGATCAAAGTATTTCTGGTACTGATCCAAAGTTCATGCGCTGCTCATCATACTACAGTGGTTGGCTTTGATGGTTCCTTCTAGTGTTCGATTAATCTCAGATGGCCTCGTGGACACAGCTATCATTTTACTGGGCTTCAGATCTCTAGGTAGGCTTTGATGTAGCCTTCGAGTGTTCGATTGGAGCTAGAAGGCTATGAGTAGGCTACTACATTCCCATTGACTTATCATTTGGTGCTACAATTCGATTGGAATGGCGGCATTTACGAAATCAAAGGTAGTCAAAAGCTAGCTCGAGCTTGCAAAAGCTCTGTTACCACCGTAGCAGAACCATCCGTACCGTAGCTCGCATAGCAATTATAGAAAACCACAGAGAACATTACAGAGAACTTTACAGAAAACTAGCTGCCAAGTGCAAAAACTACATAATACATCGAGATCAGTGGAGACAAATAGGGCATCTACACCGGACTCTTTTATCCACGATAGAGCGCAATGTTCTTATTCAATTTCTCAAAAACAACAGTGATGTCTTCGCATGGACATTTCACAAAATGTCAGGCATTGATCCAAATTTGGCTTGCCACAAGCTTAGTTTAAGAGATAAAGCTAAGGCAGTCAAACAAAAATAGAGAACTTAGCACCAAGGCTCTGAGAAGAAGTTAATAAAAAGATCGATAAACACATTGAAGTTGGTTTTATCTGAAAAGCCAACTACTAGTAATGGATCTCAAACATTGTAGCAGTGTCGAAGAAAAATAGCAAGATCACAGTATGCGTAGATTTAGCAGACCTCAATAAACATACTCTAAAAGATAGTTTCCCACTTCCTATCAGCAACCATCTGCTCGATTCCACAATGGGAAATGAACTCTTATCCATGATGGACGCCGCTTCAGGATACAACCAAATACCTATGTTACCCGAAGATTAAGAGAAAACAACTTTTATCACAAAGCATGGTTTGAATTGCTAAAAACTAATGGCCCAGATGTTCAAAGACCATCTTGGGAAAATAATGGAAGTTTACATTGATGATATGCTGTCTAAAAGTCTCAAGAAGGAAAACCATCTCGCATATTTACACACGACCTTTAAAATCCTTCTGTCTTACAAAATGAGACTAAATCTTGACAAATACTAGTTCGAAGTCCAATCAGGCAAGTTTTTGGGACATTTGATCAGCAAGAAGGTATCGAGGCTGAACCCGATCATATTCATGCATTATTATTTATGCCTTCTCCAAAGACAAATAAAGACGTACAGAAGTTAACCAGCAACATAGCAGCAATAAAGCATTTTATCTCCAAGTCTTCAAACCGGTATCGATGGTAATTCGACCTACTGCGCGAAAGGACCAAGAAAAAGAAACCTAAAAATGATCCTGAGATCGACTGGACTACAAAATGTGAAGCAGCATTAGAGGAACTAAAACGTTATTTGGGAAAACTACCAGTAATGAGTGCACCCAAGGAAGGAAAAAGCTCACAATATATCTCGCCGTTATTGGTGAATCACTGAGCTCAGTCTTCATCCGACTTAATGAAAAGATGGATAAACTTGTCTACTTTATCAGCAAGACTCTTACTCTAGCAGAGACATGGTACACTAAGATTAAGAAACTGTTCTTTTCTCTCGTCTATACATCGCAGAAGTTAAAACAATATTTCCAAGCTTACTTAGTTCGAGTAATGACAAATTATCCCTTGCACGAAATCTTGTCCAAATGAGAGAAATTTAGACGAGTCCATCATTGGTATGTTACTCTTGGTAGGTACGATATACATTTCGAGCCATGGCATTCCAAAAAGAGGCAAGCAGTAGCAGATTTCCTTGTAGACTTTCCAGTAGATGACCCTGACTGGGAAAAGGACAGTATTGGCATAAATGAAAAATAATTCAAGGAAATATCAGATTGGATATCCAAGAAAGGTTAGCGCCTTCTGACTGATGGTTCTGCCCGACCAGCTGGGTCAGGCATCGGGATCATTCTTATCAAGAAAAAATTGAGAAATCAATCCAACTCAACTTTGAAGCCACAAACGATGAGACCGAATATGAGGTACTAATCCATAGTCTAGATATGGCTCTAGAGATGTGTGCCCGAACTATTTGTGTGCACGGACTCTTTACTTATAGTGAACTACTATAGAGACAAGTATCAGATAAATGGAAAAATAATTGATTACGCCGCAGCCGTAGCCGACAGATTGAGCATATTTAAAAAGGCTACCATCGAATATTTGCCTCACGGAGAAAACAAACATTCTGATTCCCTTGCCTATTTTGCGAGAGTCCTGGGAATAGAAGCTCATTATTTGAAGATAAAAGTAGTATTCACCCCCAGCATTGATATCATCAGCTCAAATTCTATTAATACTGGGGGAGGCGAAAAGGACGAAGATGATTGGAGACGACCTTTCCTCATGTACATCGAGCCCAAAAAAATTTTTAATGGTGAACTTCCCAAAGATCCAACTGAAAGAAGACATTTCCAGGACAATGCTAAGCGATACATCATTGCCAACAACCTCCTTTACTAAAAGTTGGTTACAAGACCATATCTTTAATATTTATCTAATAAAAAGTCCCAAGACTTCCTGCACGAACTTCATAAAGGCATCTATAGATCCTATTCGGCAGGACAATCTTTAGGAAACTGAGTTCTTTGGCCTAAAATAAAAGCTCAAGCGATCGAATATGCAAGCAAGTATGATGCCTGCCAAATACATGAACCCCAAATTCGAGCTCCGGCCTTGGAACTCCATTCAAGCAAAGTTGTCTGGACATTCAAAAGATGGCTAGGAAAATAGAAGCACCTCCTAGTAGCAACGGACTACTTAACCAAATGAGTAGAAGTAGTTCCTTTGTGTCGCACACGTGAAGATGAAGTCATCAAGTTTATTTGGGAAACCATTATAATATGGTTTGGCTGCCCCCACCTTATCAGAATCGACAATGGACCATAATTCCTTGGTTTCAAGATCGTTGATTTCCTCAACCAGCATAACATCATCCACTCTTCTTCAAATCCGTATTACCCACAAGGAAATGGTCAGGCTAAAATCACCAATTGAACTATAGTCTATAAAATCAAAAAGCTCTTGATAGAGAAGAAGGGTAATTGGGTGCAAGAATTACCGCATGTGTTATGCGCGTATCGAACAACACCTCAAGTATTGATTGGATATACACCATTCTTACTGGCATACGATATTGAAGTAATCATTCCCACTCAATATCATCACCCACTACGTGATCATACCATGACAGATGAAGAAAATAAGTTCCAGTTGGCATGTAACATGAATTGGATCGAGTAAACAAGAGACAAAGCAGTAATAAACTTAAGAAGGAACCATCAGGCTTTAGTAAGATCATATAATAAATGAGAGCATCATCGAGAGTTTGAAATTAAAGATCTTGTCCTACGAGAGGTACCAAAACACAGAAAGGAACTCAATGCTGGGAAACTCGCAGATAATTGGGAAGGACCTTTTATCATTATAAGCAAAAGCAAACTTGGCTCTTACAACCTCACCATAAAACATGGAGAACGAGTCCCTAATCCATGGAACATGAGAAGATTGAAGTTATATAGCAGATAATAATCTATCACAGTGTACTATTCTACTATTTCTTCTAATTATGTACGTCGTTCTCACATCAATGAAATACCTATGTTTGATCGACCTATATCAGAGTACTTCTACTATTTCATATAGTTCTCTTATACTATATCTAAAAATTATGTACGTCAATCTTCCAAAAATAAAATACTTGTACTTGGTTGCGCTACATCAGAGTACTTTTAACTATTTCATACAGTAGTACTCTTCTACTATATTTAACATTTTTGTACGCTAATCTTTCAACAATGAAATACTTGTGTTTGGTTGCCCTACATTACACCACTTTTCTACTATCTTATACAAGTACTGCTATATACATAACACATTTCTAATGTCACAGGTTACTAGTGGGTTTACCCCATTTTACTATTACAGATCAAGTGTTGCTTCAGCCAATCTGATCTTCTATTAAACTACAGATTGTTTGTTGCTCTAGCCAATCTAATCTTCTACAGATCGTTTGTTGCTTCAGCCAAACTGATCTTTAATTACATAACAGGTTGCTAATTGCTTTAGATAATTCGATCTTCTATCATACCATAGGTTGGCTATTGGATCCATAATATGGCTAAAAAGACTTCTACACCACAATTGGGTCATCAAAAGGTTAGTACAAATATGTACAGGTCACTAATTTTATTATTAGAAAATTTTTGTTGTACTCTATATACTATATTTCAATTGGCCTAGTATGAATAATTTATTTTTTACATTCATAACGCCTCCTCAATTACTTGAACTTTTAGACCGCATATCGCCACGCGAACTTTCCCCACGCCCAGAAAGTCACAGACATATAAACTCCGGTACCCTCCCAGTAAAAATTTGCCTTTCTTCTTGAAGATTACTCTTAGTAAGTGCACCAATTTTTGACATAACATGATCCAGATACTCAGTTCACACTAGCTGCATATCGCATTCCACACCATATGCGATCAGGTGGTCATAAACCATGTCTCTTTCTTTTTCTAATCTCCTAAACTCAAATACAAAAAGGAGAACACTACCGTCATCTCTCTGTCATACATGTTACCTGCCTCGCGTTTCACCCTGTCAGGAACAACGAGTTCTACAATTTTTCCTTTAGCATCATTCAGCATAACTTCCAAATTTTTACAGCGATCTTCCATCGCCTGCTTTTCATTCAAAAAAGCTTTATTACGTGCTTCCATCACTATCATGAATTCATCCATGTGTGCCAACAAAGCCATCGATTCCTCCATCGCAGACTCATTATGACTTATCTCTACAACCCCTTCATCAAAATTTTGTTCAGCCTTCTCCAAATCCACCTATAATTTGGTCTTCAAGCTCAGCAGTTCCCAAATTTCTTTTTGGTACTCCATAACATCTAACTTAAACACTTGAACTGCATCCTCTAGAGTCCCTATCTTGAGCCAATGTTTTTTTATTAGTTCATTATGTCCATTATAGGCTTCCTCTAACTCTTTTACCCTAAGATTAGCGGCATACCACAATCCTTCATATTTACGAGCACGCCAATTTGCTTCCTTCACAATAGCTCGCACATAAACTATTTCTGCTTCAAGCATATTTATCTAAAATTGCAAATCCTTAACACTATCTTCTTCTTTCTTCAACACCGCCAACATCTTTGTCATTTTAATTCGCGCAGGTGTTAGTTTTGCCTCCTGCTAGTTTACTCGTTCTGAAACATTACTGGCATGACGTTGAATTTTTTCAATATCCAACTCTTTTTTCCTTATAACCGCCTTTAGTTTTTTCAATTTTTTCAGCCCGATGGCTAGCTCAGCCTCCTTATCTTCCAGTTATTCGGTTAAACGAACTACTGCACTTTGCTCTTCAGTTACCCCCACTTCTGTTTTTTCATTTAACTCTGTAGCACTTTTTCGTGCTTCCTGATGAAAATTCATATCAATGTTCAATTTTTCATTTAACGCATGCAACGCTTTATACTGGCTTTCAACTTCTGCCAGTTCCCCCTGTAACAGCAGTTAACTATCACATACTTGCTAGTTTGTAAATCTAAACAGTTTCCATATCATAGTTAGCAATTTTACTCAAGAACATAATACTTGACTACTATTAATCCATAGCTCTATTTCATATCTATTTTATCATCATAGAGAACAAATTTTCTTTATCATCAAAACAGTGTACAAACATCTAATGCATATGCAAGTTAGTAAGAAACTTGACTACTTTACTTTCGCTTTCTCGAGCTATGAGAGGACGTCCCCCTATCTCTCAAACTCTTCGACCTATCTACCTGTAAATCCAAAGGAGCTACAAAGGTCACCACCCCCTGCTGGCGTTGCTTCCGCCATGACCAAAGTATCAGGCTTTCGACCTCTTCCAATGAATTTTCTCTCGATCGAGAAACTTTATTTTTAACAACCTTTTCCTCTCATCTTTTGTAAGCCACATATTTTATGATTTTTCATTCTCTATATCTAAATCCTTCCCAAATCCATTAATTACTTCCTAAATTTATTCTCTACCCTTGCCAGCTCCCCTCCATAAAGCTTAATAATACTTTTTATATGACGTAAAAGGTCCGTTCAAGCTGCAACCTTTGCTCGTGGCGGATACAAAAGCTTTCTCAATTGCATGTGTGCCCTGTGAAGACGCTTGCGCATTTCCTTTTGCAATACACCTAACGCTCTGAAATTACCTTCTACTTTTTTTTAATCAGTCGTTTCTTTTGTTAATTGATTTGTTAAGGACATTTTGTGCTCCATACTTTGCGTCAACACATTTTACAACTTCTTTACCACACCCTCTAATTTCTTTTACTCCTCTATTTACTATTTCCTTATTCTGAAAAACAAAATCTTCATTGTTGTTTGATCTTATATAGAGCCAAGAGCATCAGGTAAGGGTCCTATATCACCCTATATAGTAGATACACTATCTTAAGCTGAACATTTTTTTGCCTCTACACTATGACGATTACGTGCTTCTTAAGCTAAAAACACAACTTCAACTGAGCCAGGTACCACACCCCTTTCCTTCAAAAGTTCAACATAACCTTTTTTAAACCCCGCTCACTATCTACTTTGGCCTCAAAATATATTGTCAGGGCTACCATCTTTATCACTCGGGTCAGTAAAAAAAATCGAGTCTTTCGATTTACTTAATAATACCCCCATCTCCTCTTCAATTCTTAAACCTTCATTCCTTTCTATTTTTATCTTAGCATATCTACACTTAAGGTCAAATACCTCTTTAAAGTTTTTATCCGAATTAGACTTAAACTGCATTCTCTCATACTATGTTTTATTTAATACATGTTGAACTAAAGCCACCAAATTCCACGCTCTACCCAACAATCTCGCCAGGTCAAAAATAGTTTTTCTTAGCTGCTCTACCTCCTATACAGATTACAAATATCTTGTTATCATACAAACATTCTAACAGAGCACAATAAAAAAAAATTATCAAACTTAATAGTTTTAACCATACAGAATATAATCTCATCAAAGTCATGACAGAACAACATAGTTTGAAGCAAAATACCATGAACTGATTAAAGATTATTTCCAGTCTCTACCTCAGATGGAGGATCCACTTTACTATTAGTAGCTCAGACTTATTCAGTTGGAGAAGCAGATATATTGACTAGAACAGCAGCATCTTCCACCACTTCATCTTCTATATCTGATGCAAAGACTATCTCCTTGTATCTGCCAGTTCGGCCCATATTAATATCAACAGCAGTCAACATAAAGTAGCGATACGATTGGAAGAGATGGTTTCTTTCAGTCTTTATCTCTCTGAATGTTTGTGACAAAGTCCCCTCACGCTCAGACAACTCTACATACCACTCTTTAAGATCCTTTAACTCTTCAGCTTTACTCTTTTTCTCTTTCTTGAGCTCCTCCTCAAGCTCCTTCATCTGAGCTATTTAAGCATCAAGCCTGTGAGTAAGCTCTCCAAACTCCTGGCTCCTCTTCTCAATAAACTTTTTAGCTCCCTCCATTAGCATCGAGAGCTGCCAATACAAGACACAAGATCAGTAAGACATATATCAATCCCAAATGTAGCAAATAGTGAGTATCAGGTTGTACACCCATTGTTTGCTCTTGAAACATATCTTCGAGCTACTGCAGCCCGGTCCCCGCCATCGTAAAATACTTTTGCTCAATTTCTCTCCACTTGACTATAGTCTTAGCTTGAGTTTGGTCGCTACCTTCGCCCTCATGTCATTTCCTTTTTAACGACCCCTTATCTATATCTAAAGGAGTGACCTTACTCACCACCTACTCCTCTACTATACCTCCAGCAGCAAGCTTACCGTCCTTTATCCCATAGGCCACCTCCACAGTTGAAGGAGAAGCTTCTGGCACTGTCTTTTTTAACCTCTACAACTTCTACCCAACATTTGTATTCTTTGGCCAAGGAGGCAGGAGACCAGTCAGCTACCTAAAGGAAGAAGGTCCTTCTTCTTCTTAGCAATAGCTCAATTCTCGTGAGCTCATTGCACTTTGGGAACTCGGGAATCAACCATTTTATCCCTACGTATACCTAGCTCATCAAGCACTTGCTTCAACTCAACCTGCTCAAGAGCGACGTAGTTGATTAAGCTTGCGTTATCCAGTAAAGATTTAGGATCACAGCCTGACAAACAAAAAGCAAGGAAATGGTTAGCAGCTCGAAGACAAACTGATGGTTGATCGAGTTGACAGATGTTGCTTACTCAAATTACAGTACTTATGATTCAGGGCAAGCGTTGGTTCATCGGGAACCTGCATACATTTGCCCCTACACATACAAGGTGGTCGTTCCACGGTCTACCGTAGATTTGAAGTCAAAAGACTTTGGCCTAGAAGAATCATTATATAGGTAACCGCTATTATGACCTTTGATGAACTTTAGTCTGTAAAATATTAGCATATCTGCTGCTACAAACTGCTTTGACATCCAGTTCTCTTTCCACTTATCATTCAATGCCTCACACACCCTCATTATCCCAAATACATTCCCATTTAATTGGGCAGGGCAACACTGCAATATATTCATAACCCCCTTCTAAAAGAAGGTCAGATGAATCCTAAGGCTATATACGACCTGGATTAGATAGCACAAAAATCCATCGTTCGGGCCTGCCATCCCCGCTCCATTATAGTACAAAATTTCCACATTTTTAATAATACCTTTCTCCATATTTAACATATCCAGGCAGGGAACTTGGTAATATACCCCTTCCTCCCCTTTTCCTGATACATAAGTCTTAAACTACCGGCCTTGCTCCATCACATAATTCCCCCACTCTCCTTTTTAACTTCTTATTTAATTTCAAAAATTATTTCCCTACATCTACTCCAGGGTATATGAAATATGATTTTATCTTTCACCTTTATATCATCTTCCTCTACAACTTTATTTACTTCACTGGGTTCTCCAGCCTCTATACCTGCAGTAACTTCAATCCTCTCTACAGTCTCATCCATACCATTACAATCATCCTCCTTACCTGACGATGATGTTTCCTCTGAACTAGATGACACTACAAATTTACTCGTGGGCTTTATGTTTTTTGAACAAATACTGGACCTATAGGTGCACACAATATTTTATCTTTTTCTCAACATCTATGATTCAGCACTTATATAATGACATGTTATATCATATACACAGCATAAACAACCCTACTTATACTTTTTACCCAATCAAGGCAATTATTTTCAAACTTTCCAAAATAGTAGAAAATCATTTTCTACTTTCCCACTTCTTCTCCAAAAACAATTTCCTCTCTCTAGAGTTTGTTCCCAAATCCAAAGCTTGTGAAAATTAGTAAAAATATGGGCAACCAATTAGTTCTTAGCCCCTTCATTCCCAAGTGCGTTATCCCTAAATTAATCACATACAACGGTGATGAACATACATCATATACAGAGTACTAGACAATACAATCAAGACATAAGAACAAGTTACTAACCTGTACTAGAAGACCCACAATCGTTTGCTTTACCTACACATTTCATAGAGATTGGTCGCTCCCGTTGTATCTCCAACATTTTTTTCTCACCAGACAAAGCTTTCTCTACCAAATCATACTCAAAACTCAAATGTTTCTTATCTCTAGAGATAATGGTTATACCACTTTTTTCTTTCTATAACTGTAGATAATTTATGTGGGAAAGAGAGACAAGTTTTAATATTCTCCCTCAGTTTATGAAATTATAGCTTTTTCAAACACGCGTCAGTCACCCCTACTGCCTCTACAGACAGATCTTTTTGTCTCACAACATCATCATGACTTCTTTGATAACATCTACTGTTATCACATCTGTTTCTACTTTCAGCCATTAAAAAAGTTTATCCCTCTTTCCCAAAACAATCTAAACGACCCATCTCCTTACTTTTATACTCAACCAAGATTGTACAACAATATACGTCATTCCTAAAAATAGCAACATATTCAAAATTCAAAATTATCTACACAGTTGTTTGAATTATACAGTTGTAATCCATAATATCTGTAACATGAATAGTTAACAAACACATTGATTTTATTTATTTCAGTTCACAAATTCAATTTGCATTATTCTACATTCAACAAATAACAAAAATATAATACTACAAACAGATTACTTCTTTATTTCGAGCTTTAAAAGTTTGGGCTTACAGTCTTATGTAGTTACATTTAAAGCAGCCTAGATGATTCACTATACCACATAGTATTATCTCCCCTCCTACTACTCTCTCATCCTTTTCAACAAGTTTGTCCCAGGCAATCTCTCGAACAGCTTCTTCTCATAAAGTTGCATCCGACAGTAACTCAAGGAACTCGTCACACCAAAAAAAGTGATATACTCAGCACGCCTGCCTTCATCATCTAGCCTGCCTAACTTTAATAGCCACTCTAGTAACACAGCATTATAAGGTAGTAGGTGAAAGTACCGCTCATGGAGTTCAGCCACTTTGATATTCAACCCACATTCCATTGCCTGATGAATACGCTGAGAACCTATCCTCACCATGGTCACTTGTAATCACTCCACATCAAGTTTTCCTTGTAGAAGATACAAGGCATAGCAGATAAGGATCACCACTTTATATATCTAGAATGAAGATCTATTGACACATCAAAATTGCCTCCCTAACAGATTTTGAGGAAGGATATATTTTACAAGAACAAATTTTTGGAAACAAGAATATCAGCAGAGGCTTGAGAATATTTTGACAGCTAATACTTTCCATTTTACGAAGTATTTCCTCAGATCTTATTGGCACAGATAACACATCCGCAAAGATAGAATTCGCAAAGAATAATAAATTACCTCCAGCAGTAACTCAAGCAAAGCACTTACGGACAGATATCATTTACCTACCTACGTTGCGATGTTTTTCAGTCAGTTCAAAACAATAGCTCGTACATATACTAGTCTCCTCTCAAAATAGTATACTCGTCTTAGCCACTTGTTTGCTTACATTCACCAAACGACCTTATTACATTTTTGAACTTTTCTTTTACAACTTTCCTACTACCTTTACTGATATACATACTAAGCTTAGTACAGTTCGATTTGCTCAAGAATATTCTAGAACAACTTGATATCCGATAGCCCTTACCAACTAAACCTCTTTATGTTTGGAACAAATGTTTGTCACACTTCAATAGATGACAAAATTTCATTTCCACCATTTTATACTTCTTCACATTTTAAATCCAGTTCGAGTTACTCAGTTCACAAGCATGCTAGACATATAATAGTCAGTTCGAAACACAATACAAAGATATTTCATTAGCTCGAATATTTCTTACATCTTAGATTACAAAATACTTTACAAATAACAAGTCTTCCAGACATTCTTTATAGATTGTTTTGCAACTTACATTACGTCTGTTCATAGCTTAAAACTCTTCTTCAAGAAAAGGAAATAGCATCGACAGAACCGGAAGATAAAAATTAAAGTGTGTTTCCAAACTCTTATCCAATGCAAGAATGGCCCAGAAAGTCCAGGAACTTGAAATCACTGAGAGAATTAAGGTGTCCATGCTTGAACCACCCCTCCATGGAAGGATCTTCTTCACGAGAAGAGACGATGATTGTACGGAAGTAAAAATCCCTCCACCCCACCGTACCTTCCACCATAACCCCCATCACCCCACAAGACAGAGAAGGAAGATATATCATATTTCTTAGAAAGAACCCACACACCAGCAGGGTACCGGTGACACTTCCTCAGACGAATGCATGTCGCTTTATCTTTACTTTTAGTAGCTTCCTCCGCCAGCAGCTGCAACCCATTCCTGCTCTCCTCCTCCAATGGTAGTAGATAATAAAAATGTACCATTTGATGATGATCATCCTCTGCCTCCACCACCTCTTCGTATGTCATACCGCGAAAGGTAGGAAACACAGGAATTGGCGTCGGCAGACTCAGATATTGATTCCCAAAGTATCAGAATTGAAGTTCATCCACTTTTACCAGAATCCTAGTCCCTCGAGATTGTTGTCTAGTGGTTACCATCCTCTCAATAGAAGAAAGTTTACAAGTTACAGAAAGAAAGTTACAAAAAGAAAGATACCGAAGAAAAATTTAGAGAAACACTTGGTTAATCATAACTGCATTAGCAAACTAGAGTGCCGATATTTATACTGCAATCAACATTAAAGGTAACTTTCCAAATTCCCAATGACAGAAGGAATTCCCATACAAAAATATTGACCAGAACCATTGGTTCTAGGAAATCCAATAGCCGCAAGCAGATATTCATGAAGACGCATTGGAAATGATTCCCCAGTATTAATTACAATATTAATGAAGCTTCTCAACCAACATAACTCGACCATACTGGTTCACGTACTATTGCCTGAGAGGGGGTAGTTGAAGTGGCTTATTCCGTATCTCAAACTCAAGCTTTATCTTCGACCATCATACGACCACTCGACCTCGTCAACATACACGTGGCACATTTATGCCATAAAAAGCTGCAGAGTTCTATTCATCATTTTGACCTCTACATCAACAGTTCAAGTCAACAAGCACTCTGCCATTAATGAAGCCATTACAAAATAACAAGATTAAACCGTTACACAATCAGCTCAAAGATTATTGATAAGAGATTTTTAGAGCCTCTAACAAAATACCTGCTCAAAGTACGATTGTTGAATTGTAGCACGGATGGATGGGATCGAATTTACAAGGAGGTTTAGGAAAATAAATACTTTCTAGACCGAATTACGATTTTAAAAGTGAAAAATCAAAAAGAAAGAAATAAAAGCTAATTATAAAACTTAATGAAAAAGAGCTAAGGTTCGGACTTGGCATCTACCTTTCAAAGCATTAATCGATATATAGATAGATCATAATATCTTCACCCATCATATGTTCATATAAAGATACATACAACGTTGTAAAATAAACTACTAAATCTATGGTCAAGCATTTAGTGGTTATGCTTTTAAGTGTTGGTGAAGAGTATCTTAGAAAATTTTCAACTCAACCTTGGCTAGGCTTGAGTGAGTTCTCTAGTATTTCCTCTTATTTTGATCTCCAAATCAATTCGATGATTAGTAGCAGTTGCTTGTATCCAAAGTTATCGTACAACAAACCAAGGATATGGTCAAACCTTCGATATGATGCACTAACTTATCAATCATAAAGTACTAAGAGAAAACTAATTAGAACCTAATTAATACCAGCTATTGCTTATTCAAGAAGGGGCCTCATCCTAGCCTTAGCTAGGTGATTAGCCATTCATCTCGGAATTCATCGTATTAACAACTAATGAAGACATTGACAAAAATTAAACTAAAGAGAGGAAGAGACAATGAAATAAAACTAAGACTTAATTATTTATTCTAAACTTGCTCTAACATGAGATGCCCAATTACAATGGGGGGAAGGTTCCTTTTATAAGAGAAGGAAATTTAGAAACTATACATTAAATTCTAAAGAATATTTTTACAATAATATCTTTTAATATTGCAACCAATCACCTAAGATTCTTGTATATAATTCCCTTAAGTGATGTAGAGATCTTTATTCATGGAAACTCTTGTATATATCTTCAATATAAAATAACTTCAAAGATCTTGGATGTAATATATTCTTTGATCTTACTCTCCAAGAATATTTGTGTATATATTTCTTCAATAATGAGACGAAATATATTGTGTTTTTGACTTTTTGTGCTATGAACTGCTAGAGACACTTTTACTTAACTTTAAGAGCTTGGTTTCAAATATCCTTCTCCAATAGCTATAATCAAATAAACGCACATAAATACCCAAAATTAAATATAATGGACGACTAAAATACATGTTCGAGTATATTAAAAATGTCATAATTATGCGCTCATCAAATACCCCCAAACTTTTCTTTTGCTAGTCTCGAGTAAAATAAAATAATAGCCACAATCGCAGGGAGCGCAATTGCATTTATATATGCAACAAGCCGTTAAACCCCCAGGTTTGGCCTGGTGGATGAGTGTTGTCTCGTGAGGGTTTGCAGTGACAATACCCACAAAAATCAATAATGACATTTTAAACAATTCTAGAATACACATGACTCATTTCCTTTGAACTTATCCTTACTTAGTTGTGACAAAATTCTTAAACTTGTTATTCTCCCAATTATACCAAAGAATATTTTAAGTTTATCCAAAAGTAGAGGTACTACCTCAAGATTATAAAGAGATTCAAGTATTTTACTTTAGCTATATTTGAGTGTATAGTAAAAATAGTTTTATTGCATAATACGTTGTATAGAATAATTTACTCAGTGTTTGGTTGTCTAGTTCTTACTGGAATAAATTCTACGGCCAGTTCGACAAGTGCCTTTGTCAATTCATCTTCCTATAATTTTTTTTTTCTTTTGTAAGCCATTTCTTTTGAGTACATTATTTCTTAGTAAAGCCTTCGTAACAAAGAGTTTTCGATCGACAATCCCTGCCAGTTGGCTAAGGTTGTCGGGGTGTGGTGCCCCATCATTACATAGACTTAGGATTGTCACAAGTAACAATTTGTGTGCTCCTTTCACAAAGTTTATGATCAAACTCAAGATTTGTGATAATTTTTTCTCTTTCAATTCTTAATGATATGAGTAGTCATGCAGCGTAAAAGTTTTTAGAGCATATTTGGTTAGTTTTTTTTCTTCTTCTTAGGAATAAACTTATTCTTAGGTAGTTGTCTCCCTTGTAGCAAACTATTCTTAACATAAATGTTAAATTTCCCTTATACTGAGCAAAAATCTATTGAAGGTATTAATTGCAAAACTGCAGTGAAGTGCACGTTTCTAAAATATGCGAAGTTAACTTGAATTAGTCGCTAATAAAAAGATAGTACATCAAGCTTAAGATATTCCAAAATATTCTAGTGTATACTTGGTACAATTTCAAATTTTAGGTTTTCCATAATATTTATGTTAAGGTAAAATCAATTTAAGTCTTTGGAAATTCGTCAAAAATATATCATAAATTGTCAAAGTATCATTATTTCACTTTTCTTCAAAAAGCATTTAAAGAAATGGTTTCCTACCCCCAAACTTAAATTAAACATTGCCCTCAATGTTTAAGAGCAGATATATAAAAAATGGAGGATAAAAACTGGAATTTCCCACCTGAATGTATCATGGGCTGCCTCCGAAGAAGCGCTAAGTTTATTATCTTCGGGCAGACGAATGTACCCCCAAGCTTAAAAAATTTAATATGAATGGAAAGGTACGAAGTTAAAAATGTGATCTACTATCCTGGTTGTAAATTCTCTTTCAAAAACTAGATAACAGATGAATGGTGATCCTTAATATTAGCTCTTAATTGGGCAAATATATTCTATAAAAACCAGAGAGAGTTTAAAACTAATTCTCCATGGAAAAGATTTTTTCTAAAAACTTTGCCAATCATTTGATGATTCCAAGTTGAAAATCTTAGAAAAATCCAGAAAAACCATTTCCTCCAAGATAAAGCAAATACATACCCAGGGAACATATTTTCTTTTAGAATTTTCAATACAATCATATGATTACTACATGTTGTAGTAAATAAGAAGATTGGTATACAAGTATTCATCCCCAAAAATGTACTAGATTCAAAACTCAATTTTCCTGAAAAGATATTTTCTTTGAAAATTTTCAAAACCTTCATGTTATCGTTGATATTCCAAAAAATGTGACAGGTGGTTCAGACAAAGCAAGTCCGTGAGGCATCCCCAAAATTATAATTTTTCAAAAAGATGTTTTCTTTTAGTAGAAGAAAAACTATATAACATATTTGTGGATGTGGGGATTGGAAAACAATTTACTCTAACAAACATTTAAAATTTATATGCCTAAAATCATAACTTATCTCAAGGAACTCATCCTGACCATTGACGTGGATATTCATTGGCTTAGGGACATGGCCAAGTTGAAACATATTTTTAGATGCTAATGATTGCACTATTTCATGAAACTCAGGATCATTTGAGTCCTCAAAATAATTTAATCATTCATTAACATAAATACAACCAGAATTATCTCTGTACAAGTCCTCAAAATCATTTATTGTCATGGTGCCTCCATTAGGCTCGTGAAATGGAGATGTAGGCATAGGTATAGGCGTGGTTGGTGAATGAGTAACCAAAACAGAATCAGCCCCCAATAATAGTGGTATATCCTGTAAAGAAGGGATGCCCACCCACTGGTTTTTAACATTATAATTTGTGTCAGGTGGGTGCGACTCAAGGCAAGGCTGAGGTGACTCATAAGGAGACTGAGAAGGAAATGACAAGTTGATAACATCTGCAACAGGTTTGACAATTTCAAATTTCTTGACTTTGGTACAAATATCATCATCTACAAATTCCTTGCATATTATCGTATAATGAGATGGTGATTCCATATATTCATATTTTATCTCGTCATCATCATCGTCAGAAAAATCATTAGAGGAGAGGGAAAAATATTCAGTCTCGGTCACAGTTTCCTCGAAATAATTTATTGGGTTAACAAATAAAATGATGGATGGTGACATCGGTGGTTGAATGCTAAGGGAAGAATATAGAGGTGATTGAGAAAGAATTGTATTAGACATGATAGCTGCTTCTTCAAGATCTTCTTGTGACATAGGATCGTCGATCTTAAAATGTTCATCTTCTGAATCAGTCTCGCAATATGGTATCCATTCACCCCAAGGAGAAACATTCCTTGACTATGCTTGAATTCATCCATTTCTAAATTACAAGGGGATTTAACTTCGGATTGTTCTTCTTCATTGCTTAGAAGTTTTTCATGCTATATTTCACTCCATGTAGTTGACAACAAAGTTATATGAGTCTCTAATCTAGAGATAGATTGGGTAGTAGAATTTTGATTCACCAAACTCTGTTATTAAAATTACATTATTTGTTGTTGAAATTTTAACGCTTTTTTTTTGCTTTCCATTGATTATTTTTAGTTTTCCATTGATTGTTGCATAAAGAGAGCAAGGGTATCTTCCAAAGATGGTTTGGGTAGAGTAGGTAGGAACTGATTGGATGATTGGACGGACTGATGGGCCTGCATATATGAATAAGATGGGAAAGGTTCCACGTATTGAGAATTTTGGTGATCCCATGATTGAAAATGATTTTGAGGTTGCTGCGGGATGTCGAATTGTGAGCTGTATGGATTCCAATATTCTTGCATGTATGACATTTTAAAATAAAATTAACTCCAAAATTGGAAAAACTCGAGATGGATCACTTTTCTCCCAAACTGGGGCTCCTAAGTCCTCTATTGTATTAACTGGGCGAGGTGGTCACCCTCTCCTCTTAGGCTGAGATGGTGGCCCATAAATGGGCAAAGGTTCTGGTAAGCTTCCTAAATGCTCTTCTCCATATGTCTAATTGATCATGCACAACTAATAATCAATAAAATTCAGCACCCAGTGCAGTAAACAATCAATCAAACCTAAATTCTAGCACATCAACATTTTTTAGAATTAATAATTAAGTCTCCCCTATATTCTTCTATGTTTAAAATGGGTACGATGGCAAAAAGGCTTTGGTTCTTATACTCCCCTGCGTCACTAAGCTAGTACCAGCTTAAAGTAGATGTTCAGTTTTTACCCCCGAGCGAGTCGTCTTATTGTACGTCAGCACTCAGAATGGTGACCCCGCAAACCTACAACCAGTATTTCATGGCGCTAGGCTGAGGCCGTATCCTACGAACCCGTGTTTGTACCACGGTCCGGTACACCTATCTGTTGGGTGATGAAATCCCGTGGGAATCTTGCTACTTTTTTTTATTAACAGTTATTTTGAGGTCCGGGACGCTCAATTTTCGTGTGATACGAATTTTTTTGTATCCCTAATGGGTGGTCACACTTGTTGGAGAACTTTTTGGGTGATGAAATCCTGCAAGTCTCTAACATTTTTTACCTTTACTAATGTTGGAATGAAAAAGAATATTAAGCACAACAATAGGTCAATCCAACCACAGTAAAAAATTTATTAGAGCAGCATATATTTGCACAGTCCACACGTATTTATATGTTCTAGTGCCGGGGCAGAGCGGATATGTACCCCTTCTAGATGTCAAGTTTTAAGACATACCAACCTACGGGAAGTGTTTTCCGGTGTAGCGTGGCCGCCCCTTCACTTAGGGGGCGAAAGAAGGAAGTGCCCCTTCACTTAGGGGGGCACAAGAAGGATGGATTTGATGATACTTTTAGCTTTGCGCATTGTCCGTCTCGTTTTCAACTATGTGACTATCCTACAAAACAAGATAAAAAGGATTAGTGCACTTGCGACAACAATAGTAATTCAATTTTCAAGTTTATTGTAGTCTATAATGTTCTGATTTTCAAATGTGCATATCTTTCAGCTCGGTTGAGAGAGAGAATAAAATAATATCAATTTGGAAAGATAATTCAGAAAGGAAATACATTTAAGAATGAAGTTATCTAAAATTTAGCTTCCATGCCACTCAAAACAAGTGATTAATGAACGCGGAGTCCTTTACAGAGACTATTTTTTACTATTTTTTCAAAAGGCTGTAACTCACAAACGACTAAACAAAAAAATATGATCTATAGCAATTCGGAAAAGGATTTGAATTATCTAGAACTTTTGTAGCAAACGTATTTCCCAACTGTGAAGTATAGATGATCAAAAATGGTGAAACATTCAGAGATAGACTTTACAACTACTGTAGCGCCAAGAGAGTTTGAGCCAATCACTCAATCACTTTGTTTCCAGATACAAAAAAAATGATAAAGAAAAGAAATACAGGAAAGAAAAATTGGCTTAAAATAAAATGCAACTTTGCAAGTTCCCGGCAACTGCGCCAAAAACTTGATTGATTTATAAACGGATATCTTAGAAGGCCCGCAAGCGCACGGTCTACCGTTAAGTACAAGGGTAAGCGGGGTCATATCCCAAGAAACTTGTGGTGCAAATTATACTTCGGGCTACTAGTTTTTTCTAATAACAACGAGTTTGTGTAGGTTTTAAAATAAAAAGAAGAACGAAACAAATTACAAGATAAATTGGAGTGAAAACCAAGGCATCGATTCCACTCTATCCGTTGTAACCATGAGATAGTGTACCAAGTTAAAGTAAATTACGAGTTCCCGTATCGCATATCCTTGGTCGGGCATATGCAATACATCAAAATATATAAGAGATTTAGTAATTGGGAGCTACCCATAAACCAACTTACTCAACCATGGTCCGATTGATTAGTATGGATTATGTTCTCTTCTCCATGTTCCTAACCTATCTTGTTATGGTCCAACAAGATGGTTACATAGATTCATTATTCCTCCTAATCCTAGCTATGGTCAAGCATAGGACGAAGGAATACAAATATGCAATATTTTGGGATAAAGAAAAAGTAATTACTCTAACTAAGTTACACAATCTATACTAAGGCTACATTGGGTGGAGCTTCCTCTAGCCTTGGATAAGAAGATTAGATACTCATCCCTTTGATCATTGCCATACTACTATTACTACAATAAAATTAAAAGACAAGAACAAGGGAAAAACAATAACTTTATTGCTAATTGAACTTTGATTTACCCTTTCCAAGATCCTCCCTCATGGGTGGGATTCCACTCCTATTTATAGAGTATAGGAAGGGTTTTCAAAATATTACCATTAATATAAAATCCCCTAAACAATGCCTAAAATCATGCATATATATTACAACTCATGAGAATAATATCTATATCTAATTCTATTCAATGGGCTTCCATGCATAGGCCTTTGGTTGACAACTTCAAATAAGAATCATTGTTGGAGTGCATCACCTTTGTTCTTTATTAAAAACCATAAAAATCTATGACTTGTTTATCATGTGATCAATTTCTGTAAATACAAACAAAAACACTATTAGTGTCATATTTATTTAATAAATGACTAGGTAGATATAAATTTAGGAGTTGTACACGTAAATATTACGTGTCTATCAGTACCTACCACATCCTTAATAGCAACTGATGTTGGCTTAACCCTAAGTAGTTTAATTCGGTTATCGATTTGTCTACCACTTCGAAGAGTAGTAATGGCATTAAGCTATTTTGGGATTGAGCTAGAATCAAAACCTGGTGGTCCTTTCGGATTAAATATAGGCTGGTTACGTAGCTTACCCGGCGGTCTCTCATGCAATATATTTGTCAATTGTCCTATCTGAGTCTCTAAATTAGAGATAGATTGAGATATAGAATTTTGATTCACCAAAGTTTGTTATTAGAATTGTATCATTTTTTGCTAAAATTGTAACGCTTGTTTTTTACTTTCCATTGATTAATATTTACTTTCCATTGATTGTTGCATGGAGAGAGCAAGAGTATCTTCCAAAGATGGTTTAGGTGGAGCAGGTGGGAACTGTTTAGATGACTGAAAAGATTGCTGAGATGCCAGAGGATAAGATTGAGATAGGGGATTCCTAAGAAAATTATGACCTGAGGTTTGTGGCTCTCCAAAACCCAAACTGGGTTGGTTGTTCTTCCAAGAAAAATTTGGGTGGTTCTGCCAAGTTGGCTTGTACGGGTCAAAGGGCTTCTTGTAGGTATTATTCAAGGCATTCACTTCTTCTTGATTGTCATTCATTTTATTGAACATGGGACACATTTTAGTCACATGGGTTACATCATAAAAAACGGTGCAACCCTACTGTTAAACTTGGTTCACACTACCCTTAGATTAATTCATAGCCATAACCTCGATTTTTTGGGTAAGAGTATCTAATTGGGCTTTGATGGTCGTTCCCTCACTCACTTCGTATAAGCCAACTTTCTTGGTTGTACAGACATTTTTATGCAGATCAAAATCCTACTGTTGAGAGTTCTCAGCCAATGTCTCAAACTCCTCATAAGCTCTATCAGGTTCAAGGCCCTGGAATTTGCCAATATGTATGGATTCTAGCCTATAACGATTCTCAGAAGTTATTCCACGATAGAAGATCTAGGCTAGATATTGCTTCTCAAAACCATGACGGGGACATTGTGAAAGAAGATCTTTATATCTCTCCCATGCCTCATAAAATGTTTTACTCTCGTTTTGAGAAAATTTAACAATTGTATTTCTAAGAGCGAGGGTTTTTCCTATTAAAAACTATTTCATTTTGAACTTAGTCTTCATTTGGTCCCATGAATTGATAGATACTGGTGCTAATGAATCAAGCCAATGACTCACCTTGTCTTTTAGTGAGAATGAGAATAAACGAATGCGGACGAAATCCTCAATAAAATATTGATATCTTGAGAGTGCACATATTTTCTTAAATTCGTGGACGTGCTTATAAGGTCTCTCAGAATCAAGCTTATGAAATGTAGGTAACATTTGGATTACACTAGGCTTGATTTCATAATGATTTATTGTAATGGTTGGTAACACGATACACGAAGGTATATCGCTCACCACTGGGGTCCAATAGTCCCTAAGAGATTTGGGGGCAGCCATGATTGGGGGTTAGACTTCTAGCTCAACAACAAGCTCAATTGGGTCAACTCTAGATAGATTACCCTTCTCAAAAATTAGGTGTCCTAAGTTCTCTATTGTGTTAATTGGGTGAGGTAGTCGCCCTCTACGCTTAGGCTGAGGTGGTGAACCGTAAATAGGCAAAGGTTCTGGTAAACTTCCTAAGCATCTTTTTTCACGTGTCCAATTAATTATGCACATACTAATATGTGATAAAATTTGGCACCCAATGCAGTAAACAATCAATCAAACCTATAATCTAGCATTTTAACTTTTTTTAAAAAGTAATAAGTAGGTATCCTCTATATTCTTCTATGTTCACAAAAGGGTAGGATGGTCAAAGGCTTTAGTTCCTATACTCCCCTGCGTCACTGTGCTAGTACTAGCTTATTGTAGATGTTCAGTCCTCATGCCGAGTGAGTTGTCTTATCGTACGTCAGTACTAAGAACGGTGACGTTGCAAACCTATAACCAGTATTTCACGGCGCTAGGCTGGGGCCGTATCCTATGAGCCTGTGTTTGTACCCCAGTCTGGTACACCTATCCATTGGGTGATAAAATCCCACGGGAATCTTACTACTCTTTTTTATTATCAGCTATTTTCAAGTCCGGGACGTTCAATTTTCGTGTGATACAAATTTCTTCGTATCCCTAATGGGTGGTCCCACTTGTTAAAGAGCATTTTGTGTGATGAAATCCCGCAAGTCTCTAACAGTTTTTACCTTTACTAATTTTTTAATGAAATTTTTTTTTAATACGTCAATAGGTCAATCCAACCATAGCAAATATATTATTAGAGTAGCGTGTATTTGCACTGTCCACACGACTTTTTGTTCCTAGTGTCAGGGTGGAGCGGATATGAACCCCTTCTAGATGTCAAGTTTAAAGAAATACCAACCTACGGGAAGTATTTCCCAGTGAAGCTGTAGCCGCCCCTTCACTTAAGGGGCGAAAGAAGAAAGTGCCCCTTCACTTAGGGAACACAAGAAGGATAGATTTCATGATGCTTTTCGCTTTGCATATTTTCGATCTCGTTTCCGCACTTTTGCTCTCTATCAACCGTATACCACAAGAACAAAACAAGCAAGCACCGTCATGTGTGGATTAAGCCAAACTAAACATGCACACAGAAACAATCCTAGAAAAGACAAGTAATATATTCCAAATGGTTACTGTAAGAAAGACAAAGAAATGAGCTCTATGATTTTTTTGATAGAATCCAAACTCTGTTGCTGATGTGGGTACCAAATCTCCTTTCAGTTTGAAGAGGAACCTTATAAAATTAATGCACCACTTGGCCAAAAAAATATCTACGTTCTCATCCCATCCCCATCCCCACTTAGTTTTTAAACCCCCATCCCCGCCCTGATACCCGTTTAAGTTAAATGGGGATCCCCAAGTCCGCCCCACCTTACATAGCCTAATCCCAAACCCACCCCATCCCTGCCCCATTTAACTTTAAAAAAAAATGGTCCCATATGTATTTGTGCTACCAATAATACCATGTTTGAACCAATCTCCCTAGAACTCTCACTCCCAGATTCAAGAACAAGAACAAGAACAGTAGGTGAACAATAATTATTATTATAAGGGAACTCAGGAATCAAACTTCCCCTACAAAGAGGGCAAGTTGAGTGAGACAAGAGCCATGTATCTATGCAAGCAATATGAAAGGCATGACTACATTTAGGGAACAATCTAAGCTTATCATCAGGTTCAAACTCACTCAAACACACAACACAATCAAAGGGGTTCTTCAATCCTATAATAGCTTTATAAACAAACACAGGAAGAGTGTCTATGTAAGACTGATCCACCCTAGGGTCATGAAGGTAAAATAGTTGCTGTAACTGACCTTGTAAAGAAGTCCCATTTTCAAAATCATCTGGGAACCTATTGTTGGGTCTAAATAAGAATCTTACAAGGAGATGAAGCAAACCATAAATAAAAAAGATGATTGCAAGGATAATCTTCTTCTCCACACCAAACTTACCACTAGTACTACTTCTATTACTATATCTAGAAGAGGGAAGAGAGAGAAGCAATGGTTGATGAGAAGAATTGCATCTGATCTAGTACTAAGCTATCTTTGATTTGGATCAAGCCCCAATTGTATCTGATCTGGAGAAGAATTGAATTGCATATGAAGAATTGCATCTGAAGTCTAAAGAATTGGTGAGAAGAATTAAGTTTGGGTTGGGGAGAGATAGGTTGAGGGCTAAGTGTTGAGACTTGAGTTATTAGGATTATGTATTTCTTAATTCTAATATATATATTATATGGGGTAGGGCGGGGTGGATAACGGATTTAACCAAGCTCAGTCCCATATCTGCCCCGATCCCCAGCGGATTTAACCACGCTCAACCCAGACCCGTCCCCATACCCGATATAGTCATCCCAAATCCTCTCCAAACGGGGCGGGGTGGGGTGGATCCCCGGTGGGACGGGGAAAATTGCCATCCCAATTCTCTGACCTTGCAAGGCAAAAAGATGTTCCATAAATAAGAATCAAGATAGTGCACAAGGAGATTATGTAACTGTTGTACTCCAATACATAATCCTCACCACAAAATTTGAAAGATTCAACTTTCCAGACTTGAGAACCCCAGTATTTTATGGAGATCGACCCTTGCTTCGCTTACCGATGGTCTCGACGTATCCAAGTTCAAGTCAACCTTCAGACAATAGTTATTTATTTAGCCCACTCCTTTCTTTTTTTCCTTATTAGCGGCTCCTTAGTGTACGGTCTCTTATGAAACTTGTTCCAAACCTGTGTAGAAAGTTGTTGCGCCCACAGTAAAAGTGATACTATATATATAACACAAAGAACCTCAAGTAATTATTATTTCATTTTATAGAAGAAAAATAAAAATTACAAACTAGAAAAAAAAATCGGCGTTGAAACCTCTATTTATTTTATGCTTAAACTACAAAAGGAAGGGGGAAAATTTAACAAAGAAAAATATAAAGTTAGAAACACTTTATTAGCATTACCGGCCCACTATACTACAACTTACTATACAAGAAACAAGGAATTTATAAATTATTGGCAAGAAAATTCGGTATTATAAAAAATATTCTTGAACGATTCCTCCCCGGCAACGGCGCCATTTGATAAGAGGTTATTAGGGCCTCTAGCAAAATACCCACTCAAAGTACGGTTGTCGAATTGTAGCATGGATGAGTAGGATCGAATCCACAAGGAGGTTTGATAAAACAAATACTTTCTAGGACAAATTACGATTTTAGAAGTAAAAAATCTAAAAGGAAGAAATAAAAACTAATTATAAAACTTAATGAGAAAGAGCTAAGGTTCGGACTTGGCCTCTACCTTTCAAAATACTAATCGATATACAACTAGATCATAATATCTCCACCCATTATATATTCTTGTTAAGATACATACGATGTTTTAAAATAAACTACTAAATCTATGATCAAACATTTAGTGGTTATGCTTTTAAGTGATGGTGAAGAGTGTCTTAGAGAATTATCAACTTATCCATGGCTAAGCTTGAGTGAGTTCTCTAGTATTTCCTCTTGTTTAGATCTCCAAATTAAGTCTACGGTTAGTAGCACTTGTTTGTATTCAAAGTTATCGAAAACCAAATCGAAGCTATGGCCAAGCCTTCGATATGATGCACTAACTTATTAATCATAAAGTACCAAAAGAAAATTAATTAGAACTTAATTAATACCAACTATTGCTCATCCAAGAAGAGGCGTCATCCTAGCCTTAGCTAGGAGATTAGCCACTCATCTCAGACTTCATCGCATTAACAACTAATGAATACATTAACAAAAATTAAACTAAAGAGAAGAAGAGACAATGAAATAAAACTAAGACTTAATTATTTATCCTAAACTTGCTCCAATATGAGATGCCCAATTACAATGTACAATAGGGGAGGGTTCCATTTATAGGAGAAGAAACCCAAATTTAGAAACTATACATTAAATTCTAAAAAGTATTTTCACAATAATATCTTTTAATATTACAACCAATCACTTATGATTTTTGCATATAATTCCCTTAAGTGATGTAGAGATCTTTATTCATGGAAACTCTTGCATATATTTTGAATATAAAATATTTTCAAGGATCTTGGAAACAATATATTCTTTGATCTTATTCTCCAAGAATATTTGTGTATATATTTCTTCAATCTTGAGTCCAAATATATTGTGTCTTTGACTTTTTGTGCTATGAACTTCTGAAGACACTTTTACTTGACTTTAAGAGCTAGGTTTCAAATATTCATCTCCAATAGCTACAATCAAACAAACACACATAAGTACCCAAAATTAAATATAATGGATAACTAAAATACATGTTCGGGCATATTAAAAATGTCATAATTATGCACTCATTAATTATCAAATATATATTGAAACGTCCATCATTAAGAATAATAATGGTCGTCAAACGGACATATAATAAGACCTATAAATAATACAAAAGAATTCTAGATGAAGAATAGAAAAATTCTCACTCAACACTACTCAGAGTATATTTTGTAATAGTTAGCAAACTATCAATAACATCTCTCTTTCTGAATCCTTACTCAGAGCATATCTTGTAATAGTTAGCAAACTATCAATAACATCTCTTCCTCAAGAGAGGTCGTGGTTTTTAGCCTATTCAAAGGTTTTCCATGCTAAACTTTGTGCTAGTATTCATTCATTGTTAACTTTATACTAGTATTCCTTCATTGTTTATCTAAAATACTCTGATTATTATTGGTGTAAAGACTAAGTTCAAAATACGAAATTAGGCTATTACAGACACGATTAGTAGCATGATTTAAACAACGAAAACCCTTATGAATCAAACTATATCCGATGAAACTACCGAACTTTTATGTGAAAGTTTATTTATAGCATAATATCGAAGATATGGATAACATAAACAACCGAAAGTTCGTAGGATGGAGTAAGAGGGTACTTTACCAAACAAAATCACGTAAGGAGAAGCATGTTGAAGAACCGATGTGGGTAGATGGTTAATAATGTATGTCGCGGTGGAGAAGGCCTCGACACAAAAAGAAGCTGATGGATTCAAATGAAACTAAAGTGGTAAACTTGTTTCAGTAATATGTATGTTTAGTTCGGCTCTTCCGTTTTGAGCTTGAGTGTAAGGACATGAGACCCGTTTTTTGATTCAACACATGGCAAGATGATTAGCGAATTTTGAGTTAGAGAATTCTGTTCCTCCATCACATTGGAATGATTTAATTGAACAAGAAAATTGATTTTCAACCAATTTTTGGAAGCGGATAAATGTATCAAAAAAATCTGATTTACTTTTTAAGGGATAAAACCATGTAAATCGTGAGTAATCATCAATAAAGATCACATAGTAGCCCCCATAAATCCCAATGAACCAGATTAAGTGGCAAAGAACTTCATTTTTCATTAACAAAAAAGGGGAGCCTGTGGCTTTTTCCAAGTTGACAACTAGAACAGAGATCACGGAACTCATGTTTCGACCAAACTAGGTGAATGAAACCCATTTTATTCAAAAACTCAACAACTCTAAGAGAAGAGTGACTTAAACGATTATGCCAAATATATCCAGAAGCTTTCAAATGGCGACTCTCGATAGTGGATAGAAAGGTTTGTGTTGCACAATCAAGAACATATAGGCCTCCCCGACATCAGCCGGTTCCCAACACCTTCCCCGTCTTGCGTTCCTGTATAGTAAAACTAGTTGGGTTAAAGGTTATTGAGCAATTATTATCAGATGTAACATTGCGAACATAAATTAAAATTTTCTTAATAGATGGAACAAGCAAGGTATCTTTCAATGAAATTGAACTTAACAAAGTCGAAATCGGAAGTGAACCGGTGTGGGTAATTGAGATAGAGGATCCATTCCCAACGATTACCTTATTAGATCCAAGATACGGGAATTTATGAAATAGATTACCTCCATCGTTTGTCATGTGAGTGGTTGCACCACTATCTGGATATACCACTCTGGATCATTGGGATCGCTTACTCGAAATGATGAAAATGCTTCAGCAAGATTTGCGGCTTGCGAGGCATGGTTCCAACGGCTGCATTCATGGACAGCGTGTCCTCCCTTGCCACAATTGTGACAGACATTTCCAGCCGCTAAAGATCCAAGCTTAGTTGAATTTGTGAAGGATACCGAACGATTAGATGAAGCGTGCACGGGGCCACCACGACCGTATTGTTGCCGATGATTAAAAAATTATGATTCAGAAAATTACCTCTCCCTGATCCACGTCCAAAGCGTCCACCACCACGGCTGTTATACCGGCCACTACGGCTATAAGAACGCCCCCCACGTTGGGTCGTAAAGGCTGTATCGTATCCCGATTGAGGCGCAAGTGACTTCATAAATAAGTCATGACTTAATGCTTTAGGAATAATTTCCTTGGAGAGAAGTGGAGTCTGAGATAATCATTGAGATAGAAAATGATGAATAATCTGGTCCCAATCCCCTTAAGAACCAGTGCACTTTGTCCGTGTCATGGACTGGACAACCGATTGCAGCGAGTTGATCACAGACTTTTTGAACTTTCGAGCGAATTCGGCAACTGATTTCAACTCTTTCTTCATTAGCTGAAGTTCATCCTTCAACTGTATTTCTCTCGACTTATGAGAGAAACTTTCCTCAAGAGTGCTCCAAACATCAAATAACGAGGTTAAACCCAAGACCTCGCTCATGGCTTCCTCAGTGACCTAAAATCAATATTTCTAGGGAGTCAATTTATGTGCCCCACACTTAAAACCAAGAGCAAAGTCAATTTCTAGGGAGTCAATTTGACAAACTATAATCCATTAAGGTTTTTGTTTGGATATGAATGCGTATGAATGCGTTTTTACTGTCTCATACATTTTACTTTCTAAAATTTAGTTTCAAACTTGAGCCAATACCCAAGAAATATTTTGAAGAATCTAGTCTATAACAACCTTAATTCATGTGTAGATTTAGGTGCTACCTGCTCTAATACAGTATGTTGGAGAATCAAGAGTTAGATGCATGGACTACATGTATATACCTATATATAGCAGAATCAAATTTCATGTATTTGTATCCTGCGATTTCTTGTTTTCATCTTGAAATGGAAAAAAAAAAACTAAAAAAACTTCAGCATTTCCTCCCTTGCATTTGACCCTAAACAAACGTTCATTATCCTAAGAATGAAATTACTTTCAGGAAACCTCATATATGTACACTGTAGTAATTTTTACTGATGAACATACTATCAGTTAAAACTAACTCCAAGTATTGATCTTGCTACACTTCTGTAACATAGGCACTTACATTATTATGACGGATGCAGCTTGGTGCAATAGACAGTCTCCTTGGGCTCGGTTATTGCAGGCGCTGAAACTGTCCACTTCCGAAATGTAAATAAACCTAATAAAGGAGAATAAACATGTTGGTACAGACAACAGCATTTGCACTTGAAACCATCAGAAACAAAATGCAAGATGTTCATGCAATATTATGCTTTCTTTGCTAAATAGTAGTTTTTGTCGTCGTCGACATTAAATGACTAAATAGTACCACTTATAAAGAAAAAGACAATCATGACTAAAAGACGTTCATTTCTTATTTTCTAGCCTTGTTCTTCATCTCATAGTTCCTAAGTATATTGACCATGTAAAAAACAACGTCAACCGAAGCAATTTGTTGCTGTCGTCGACATTAAATGACTAACTAGTACCCAGATTACCATTGTTTGTGGCATCCAATGAGTATGCACCGATATTGTCCCCACCTTGCCCACCTAATATGGGCTATGTGTGGAGTTTTTTCTCAAAATGCCTCAATTTATAACATCATATCTCATTATAACATCATATCTCATTACATCATTGTGCTCGACCATCTTTAAACAATGTGGGACTAACTTTTATCCACCTATCCTAAACTAATGAAAAGTAAACCCTAAATTTAAGCCTTTTGGTGCAGCCCTAAGTTAGAAACTGAAATCCTTCTTTGTCGACCAAGTTTGAGAAGATGAAAACCCTTGCAAGGTCACCAAAGGGGAGAAAGAAGAATCAGAATGGAACTAAAGAAGGTCAAGGCCACACCAACTTAAACATCCCTCATGAAATCATCATTGATATACTCTTAAAGACTATCTCAAGTCACTCTTAAAATTCAGGTCTGTTTCCAAACTCTGGGATTCCTTGATCAGTGCTACTTTGTTGATCTTCACCTTAATCGATCGAAACCTACCATTTCACTTCTCACTTTAAATTACAATGGTAACATTGTTTCGTTGTCTTCTTTTGAGGGTACCACACCTACTCCAATGATTCCCATTGACACAACTGAACCAGTTAATGATGTTCACTTGGAGAGAGGAGAGAGAGGTCACGAGTTCGAAACCCAACATCGGGGTCATCCGCCAAGATTTAATGGAACGTGCAGCTTGTGGAGGTACCCTGGCGAGCCCCGGGAGACTAGTTAGGGGAATGGTGAAAAATGATAAACCTGACGAACTTCCAGATTCTAAAAAAAAAATAAAAAATTTCACTTACTACCTGATACAAAGTTTTACTGTAGTTCCCGTTAGAGGAGCTGATTTTAAAACAACATACGTGTGTAACCCTAGTACCCGTTCTTTGACGAAAATTCCCCTGGGTAGACCAAGATTTTCAAATCCAATATTCAACTATTTTACGGTTGTAGGGTTTGGATTAGACTCATCCAATAACAAGTACAAACTTCTTCTTAGGTTGTGGGACTCAGCGTATGAAGTCTGCACTTTGGGATCCGTCGAGGAAAACAGGAGTGTAGGGAAGCCCCCTTGCAAAAACTATTTTGGTTCTTATTGTACTCTAAACGGAGTCGTTCATTGGATGACTTCACCTTCAAATTCGACACTTCTATTCTCACCTTTAGTTTTATAAAAGAGAAATTTGAGATTATTTCAGCGCCCAAATGTTATAGTCGGTCTCACGGGCATTTCGGCTTGGCTCTACATGTGCATGGTAGTTGCTTATGCATTCTTGATAGCATGGACGAAAGTAGATTTGATATATGGCTCTACATGTCTGGGCAAAAGAATACAGCATCAGTAACAGTCGATCGTCCCCATTTTGGCTTGTCACTACTTTTTTTTCGCTTGAAGTGATTTTTGATGAGACTCTTATGTATAGATATAAATCCCAATGGTACAGCTATGATTTGCAAAGCCAAAAGTTCGATCAAATGAAGCAAATCTTTAATAAATATACCAGGCTGAGAGTCCACAACGAAAGCTTGGTTTCAGGTTTTGGTATGCATCAATCATAGAATTACTATGACAAGTTTGGTTTCAGTCTATTAATGGTTTCCATCGACCACAAGTGTTTTTCATTGCTTAGCTTCTTATGTAAATTTTGCATTATCATCTGTTTGTTCTTAGTCAATAAGGATGTTTGGGGATTAAATTTACTTTGAGAAGTTCGTAGACATTAGGCTCAGTTTGATTCGATGCAAACTGGATGCAAATGCAAGTTCAATGCATTTGCTAATGCGTTGCAATGCAAATCATGAGGTGGAAAAGTAACACTATGCAATTACATTTTAACCATATACCTAGAATTTAATTCCCTTGCATTTACACGCCACTTGCATTACAAAACATTGATTGCAATGCAAGAGAAATGAATTACATTTACAATGTGTTGCAAGTAATGTAATACAACTTGTTAAAATGTGTTTGGTTTAAAGTAACACAAGTGAAGTGGAAACAAATACTCGCGTTTGGTTAAGGGCATTGTACGTGTAGTATCATATTCCCCAGATTCGACAAGAATAAAGCCAGCACTCTATAGTCAAAGATAGCTCACCATTCTGTAGTCGAAGACAGCTCAACATTCTAGAAGATAATGTCTTATTCCGGAGAGCAATCGAAGTCTTAAGCCTTAAAGATTCATAAAAAACTTCGACAACAATAATCACAGGCTTCAATGGTTCAGAAACCACATTCATCAAATTTCTTGTCATTGATACATAGTCCAAATATTTGGGCATTTTAGGACGCAATTGGTTACATTCAATCAAAGTCGTACCCTCGACTTACCATTTAGCACTACGTTTTCCTACGGATCACGGAGTCTATAAAATCAAGGGCAACCAAGAAGTCGCACGAATGTGCAAAAATACCACTATTAACTCTCATACAGCAAAACTTCTCAAAGCATATAAACTAAAGCATGACACACCACCCACATTTGAGCAACATGATGCTGAAATAGTTGAAACTGCTGAACTCGATGGCCCCGGGCGCACAATCTTCATTGGATTCAAGCTATCAATCAACGAAAAAGAAGCCATGATACAGCTACTTAAGATAAATATCGACGTCTTCGCCTGGACTTTTCAAGAAATACCCAGAATCGATCCTTCTATCGCTTGTCACCACCTCAACCTCTTTCTAGACAACAAAGCAACCATCCAAAAATGGTAAAAAAAATTACTCCCCGACTTCGAGATGCAGTCAACGAAAAAATTGATAAACTCCTTCGTGTCGGCTTTATTCGGGAGGCTAAATATCCAAAGTGGGTTTCCAATATCGTCGCTGTGCCCAAGAAAAATGGTAAAATACGGGTTTGTGTTGATTTCACCGAACCCAACAAATTCACACCCAAAGACAGTTTTTCGCTACAATTGATTCCGCAACTTCTCGACTCAGTCGCAGGACACGAACTTCTATCTATAAAAGGTGTCGCCACGGGATACAACCAAGTTCCACTCGCTGAAGAAGATCAGGAAAAAACAACTTTTATAATCGAAAAAGGACTTTACTATTTCACAGTAATGCCTTTCGGGTTAAAAAATGTTGGAGCTACTTACCAACGATTGGTCACTCAAATGTTCAAAGATCAGCTCGGCAACATCATAGACCTTTATATCGATGATATGATCTACAAAAGCCTAAAAAGAGCAGATCATCTCAAAAACCTCCAAACTATCTTCGATATCCTTTACCAATACCAGATGAAACTCAACCCAGAAAAATATCAATTCGGCGTCGCATCTGGATAATTCATGGGCCATCTAGTAAGCAAAAGAGGAATCGAAATCGATCCAGCTCAAATCAAAGCACTCATGACAATGCCATCTCCTTGAACGAAAAAAAATGTTTAAAAATTCGTCGGCAAGATAGCCGTTCTTCACAGATTCATCTCAAAGTCATCTAATCGATGCAAACTTCTTTACTTTCTTCTTCGTGGCAACCCCACTCCTCTTTCAAACAAACAACAAAAAGAAGTTATATGGACTCCTGGCTGTGAAATGGCGTTTCAAGATCTTAAACGGCACTTGAGGCGTCCTTCTATAATAAGTACTCCCATTGATGGCAAATTACTCACCATGTACTTATCCACAACTAAAGACTCCATCTGCTCTGTCCTTATTCGAGAATATGCAAGTATCGAGAAACCTATTTACTTTATCAGTAAAACTCTTATGCCTGCTGAAAAGCGATATACTACCACGAAGAAGCAATTGCTCGTATTGGTTTACAGCTCTCAAAAACTCCGTCCATACTTCCAAGCTCACCCCATCAAAGTCATTACAAAATACCCTCTCAAACTCGTACTCTCCAAAAAGGAAAAATCTCGACAAGTTCAACAATGGTCTGTTTTCCTTGGGGAATATGACATCTCTTTTGAACCCAAAATATTTATCAAAGGACAAGCAATGGCCGACTTATTGGTAAATTTTTCCGTTGAACACCCAGATTGGGAAGAACTCAAAGAAATCTTCACCGATGACTCAATTGCAAAACCAGACGCATGGTCCAAAAGTTTTGGTTGACGACTTTTTACGGACAGATCAGTAATACCACAAGGTTCTGGAATTGGCATAGTCCTCGTCACGCCTTCCAATCATCACATAGAAAAAAGCTTTCAAACTCAAATTTTATGCCACCAATAACAAAATAGAGTACGAAGGCATCTTGCACGGTCTTGGATCTCGCACTTACTCTCAGAGCTGAGGAATTAGCAGTCTATGTCGACTCCTTACACGTCGCCAATCATTAAAACAAAACTTTTAAGACAACAGGCAAAATGGCTGATTACGCTACCCTGGTCGAAGAAAAGATAACAAAATTCAAACATGCCACCATTTTGTATTTACCTCGGCAAGAAAATCGTCATGCCGATGCCTTAGCTTACATTGTTGCCATGTTGGGAGACAGTGAAAAAAGATCTTTAGAAATCAAGATCCTCGAACACTCTAGCCTCGACATCTTGTCCACACTCCACTTAACTGTTACTGAAGATGACGACCCTGAAGACTAGAGAAAACCATTTTCTGCTTACCTCAACTCTAACATCCTCCCAAGTAACAAAGAAGAAGCTCGATCCCTATTAGCCAAGTGCCCCCGATTCACAGTCCAAAATGGTATATTATATCAACTCACTGGATGAGGACTACATTTCGAATGTATATCGCAGAAACAGGCTCAGATCAAAATCAGAGAACTTCACGGAGGTATCTATGGTGACATGTTTTCGAAAGATCACTAGCTCAACGTGCATTCACACAAGGACTTTATTGGCCCAAGATGAGACAAGACTGCGAAGACTTTGTTTGGAAATGCTACAAAGGCCAAATTCACGCTCAGGACATCAAAAGCCTCGCCCTCGACTTACATGTTAGTAATGTCCTTTGGCCATTTAAACGATGGGGAATCAATATCATTGGCCCTTTTCATCCAGCTTCGGGAAACAGAAGATTCATCTTAGTAGCCACCGATTACTTCACCAAATGGGTCGAAGCAGTTCCCCTATGCCATACTGATGAAAATGAGGTCATCAAGTTCCTTTGGGAGCACATCATTACCCAGTTTGGTTGTCCACGGATGATACGTTTTGATAATAGTAAATAGTTCATCAGCGCTAAAGTCCTTACATTCCTTCATAAATATAAGATTCAGTTGACAACTTCCACACCATATTACCCTCAAGGCAATGGACAAGCTGAAGCCATCAACAAAAGTATCAAATCTAGCTTATGCAAGAACCTTGACGACAAGAAAGGCGAATGGGTCAATGAACTCCTCAGTGTATTATGGGCTTACCGTACCACTCCTCGAGTTTCAACAGGGTGCACTCCATTCATGATGGCTTTCGGTACTGAAGCAGTCATACCTTAAGACCTCGATCTCCTCAGTACTCGACACAAAATTTCAGATGAAGACAATGATCTCGGCCTCCTTTACAACCTCAATTGGATCGAGGAAACCAGGGACAAGGCCATTGCAAATTAGGTCGTTACCATGATACATTGAAAAAAGCATACAACAAGAAAGTTCAAGAATAAAAATTTGGCATTGGAGGCCTTGCCCTACGACGAATACAGGATCATACTCGACCTAAGAATTCTAGAAAATTATCAGAAAATTGGGAAGGACCATACATTGTATGCAACAAAACAGATAGCGGAACTTATTGGCTTATGACTGAATACAAAGTTTAGCTTGAGTACCCATGGAACACTGCTCAGCTTAAACTCTTTTACAGATGATGCCCTGTAATCTTTTACTTCTAATCAAATAAATGATTTTTTATATATTATCTTCTTTACTTTTGATTTATCCTCGATCTATACTTTTCAAAGTATTTATCTGAGAAACGATCCCTTTCTACTTTGATTTGTCCTCGATCTATACTTTTCAAAGTATCTATCTGAGAAATGATCTCTTTCAACTTCGAATTGTCCTTGATCTACATTTTTAAGCATCTATCTGATAATCGATCTCTTTATACATCGATTTGTTCTCGATCTATACTTCTCAAGTATATATCTGACAAACGATCTCTTTATTACTTCATTTTCTCTCAATCAATACTTACCAAGTATGCCAGAGGCAAAAATAATTCCTTACTATCCTGATTTTTTTTAAGGTCCTTGCTTACACAAATATCCTAAAACCTGGCTATTTGGACTTCACGCAACCACTATCCAATTACTGGATAGTTTACTTCGCGCTCTTTACTTGTTGACCAATCTCTAATGAGCTCATGTTCTTCTCCAAATCTAAATCCAGTTACCTATCTCCGGATAAACAATTGGTACTCCTTACTTGCCATTTATTAGCCACCTTTTACATTTGAGCACACAAGCAATCTTTACTTATCTGTTTAAATCTAATATCACTTTATCATATCAATACTTAAACTTATTTTCACAAGAAAAATAGTTATTTATCAAAACATTCTACAAACACCAACATCCTTCATACACACAAAATTCAAATGTTTTCGGTCCCACTGACCATTTGTTACAGACTTTAATTAAACCAACATTCTCTAGTCAAGATTTAACATTTCAGACGGGAATTTTTCTTCATTTAAGGCACCTTCGGGAACCTGCACATCTTCTACTTCCCCAAGAAGATGACATTTACCCTCCATCATCATTTCATTATCGACCACTTCAGTTCCTCCACGAACATCTGATGTCTGGGGTACATCATCATCTGAACTGTCATCACATGGCAGCCCACCAGCCTTCACAACTCCTTTGTAATATTTCTTTCTTTCTTCAGACTCATCGAACTGTTCCTTAAAATGCATCCTCACTTCATGCCATTTTTGTAGACTTTCTCTATTCATCTGATCTTTCATCTCATCTAGCAGTTTCTTCTGTTCCAGCTCCATCGATCTTCGAACATCGACAACATCTTTCTCGAACTCAGCTTTCTGCACTGCCAAGGCTTCTTTCTTTTCTTTCTCTAACACTTTTTTCGCCTCAGCAAATGCAGCCTCCTTCGCCTTGTTTGCTTTCAATTTACACCTATTCGACATCGTATTCAGCTTGGCATTCTCCGCAGACAATTTTTTCTCAATATTTTTGTGCGCAACCAACCGGTTCTCCAAATCATCACTACCCTCCACACGACCCATTACTTCACTCATCACCATCTTAATCTGTATGAAAGTTATTTTATGAGTATTTGTTTGACCTACCAAACTTTTTATTCGAGCATAAGCTTTAAAATTCCTCACATTCACCAAGTTACTCTGTGCCTCACCTAAAAAGGTATCCAAACTATCAATCTCCACCATGTACTCTACCATATCTTTCTTCAGCACATCTGCCCTGACAGAAAAAGACTCCATAGTCTTCATCATCTCCCTATCAATCTCCTTCTCTAATTTCTTCTTCGCAGTCCCACCAGTCGTCTTCTTGGGAATTGCACTGCTCGAACATCGTGGAGGTAACCCACTCACGACAATAGCAGGTTTGTCAGTACCTTCGACACCTTCAAAAGATGATTGCCGAGTAGTCCTTTTTGGGTTTAGCAACGAAGGTATTTTAGCATTTAGCTTCCTTTTCCTCTTGTTCTTGCCTAACGACTCCCCCAACATCACATCGATCTATGTATCTGTGTTGTACCCTGTCAACGAAGGGTTTTTCAGGGGCAAACTTGCATCTGCAGCTCTTTTGTTCTTAGCTGATATTTTTCCCCCAATAATTGACACTTTAGCACCTTTAGTTCTCAATCATTTAAGCCCTGCTTCATGAAAGATTGTACTTAGACGATCTTGATCAATCACTAAGTTATCGATCCTGCCAAAGAATCCTTCACTTATCTTATACAATTTCTCGTTTACTTCCGTTATCTTCCCGATCTCCTTCAATGCTGCAACACAGAGAAAAAACACATCTTTACACAACATACATCTAGCCAGAAAATATATCAAACTTAAACATTTAAGTTACCTTACCACAGACCTAGATGAAACACTTTTCTTTTAAGCGGCTCCCCTGGGTCTTTTGGATCGAACTCATAATTTCTGAATAATGGTAAACGTTCTTCGGTATATCGACCTCCTGTTGATACCATATTATAAAACATCGGCCTCTTCAAGAACCTCGTCAAATAACGATACCCTTTTAACTTCGGGATCACTTTCATCGTGTAGTACAAACACAAGTCATCTACAGTTATTGCCTCATCCCCTCTGGCTTTAAGTTTACCATTTATCACACCACATACCCTAAATAGGTCATATACATTCGGATTGAATTGACCCGGGGCTACATCGAAGAAATTTATAAAAAAAATTGATCTGCCCTAAAGGGAAACTTTAGCCCTTTCTTTATCTATTCTCGATGAACCAGAATACCGTCTAAGGGTATGTCCTGGTCGATCATTTTGTATTGATACTTCTCTAGTCTCACATTCCCAGGAATACCATACTTCTTTTTAAATTTAATAATTTTTTTGGTCACTAAACCCTCTCCATAATAAGCTTCTTCGTCATCTTCTACATCTTCTTCCCCATCCCTACTTCCTTCTCGATCACTCGCCTGAGGCTCATGATCTACACCAGTCTCAATCACTTCTTCCTTAGATACTTCATGCAGACTAGGCATTACCCTAAACTGTTCTCCACCCTCTGTGTCTGCACTGCTCGAACCTACCCTGTATCTCGCCCCCCCCCCCCCAATTGTTGCACACACGTTCTCACATCGATCATCAAAGGCACTACATCTTCGAGACTCGCAAATATATCTTTATCATCATTTAAATTGGGTTCAACCATTATTATAACCTGTAGATCTGATTCAATATTTTAACACAGTTAGAATCTTTCATATGTGATACATATACATATATTCCTAAGTTCAAATATTCATAAAGATATCGTTGTTGAGATAACTCTCCAACACCTCATTCACTTTACCATTTGCTACTATCATTTAAATTTTATCCTTATACACAGTTCTCGATCTAATTCATATCAGTTAATTTATCTTACTATTGTATCATTCAAAAGCCATTTGTTCATTTCTTGATGTTTTTTCTATGTTTAATAAGTAACCTCGATAACTCTTTAAATTCTATCTTCTTGTCGAAATTACAGGAATTTTAATAGCTTCTTGAAGATGTTTTAATTTTTCCCGCCAAAAATAGTTATTTCCATTTTACGAATTCCCTTTCTCAGGCACAAAATCTGGCGATAACCGTAAAATCCTAACTCTCTCCGCATATCTCGCAACCATCTCCTCCCACTGCACTGTAACTACAACGCCCTTTCCCAATCCCTTTTACTTCTCCTCCTACCCAATTCTCTCCTTTTAAAACCAGAATACGTAACGCAGAATCACCGCCACCAAAAATTTACAATATCAAATTCACAGACCTACGAACAGTTTTACTTTCTTCTCCATGCACGTATCTCATTTAATTCCAATTCAGTGCACATTGTCTATTAACATATAACTAATGCATCAACTTGCAAAACTATTTGTAAGAATCACTAACATTGTTTTCGTGCAGCTTCTGTATCCCTCTCTTTTGCTCGCTTCGCCCTTTCGATCAATACACAAATCTCTTCCTTAGCAATCGTATCTAACCACTTCAGCAATGAGCAACAACAGTTTTCTCCCTCAAAAAAAATTTAATTTACAAATGATCTGAGCAGTCGCCTACCTCTGACATATTAATAGACCCTACGTGACTGTTCGTCGCACCACTTGGCGACCGTCCAGTTTCCCGAATATAATGCCTCATGCATTTTTTCTCGACTTCTTTGACTGCTAATCTTCTCCCCATTAATAAACTTCTACATTCGTACTTCAATCCTTCAAATTCTCGAAGAATTTCTACAGACACATTCATATCTATCAGTGCACGATCCATCTTTTCCAATAACTGATTTACATCATTTTCCTTATACTTCATACCATCACCTAATGAAACACATCTCGTTATATTCATTTTGCATATAAGTTCCCCTATTTATACTATCCTACCAATTCATATACTTATGAGATTATATTCGACATCAGTTGCCTATCATTTTATTCAACAACCATTGTTTAAACACAACCTTTATTTCCCAAAGTTTGACACATGCATTTTACATTCAACTACTTTTGACTTTTACACAAGGCAATATTCGACAAAATTGTATCACAATTTTTTAATCATATTTAATATTCGATAACATACACAAAAACAAAAACAAAAACAAAATCAATAAACACATACTTATTTATTTTATGAACTTCTTTCTTACATTCGATATCTCTTACATTTGATATCTCTTTCATTCGATTACATTCTCAAATATCACATTCGACATCTATCTCTTTCGAGTACATTTATTTTTAAATACTAAATTTTTCTTCCATTACAAATTATTTGTTGTTACTAACATCCTTCGACATGTCAATATTTTCGCTGTTTGCTTTTCACCAGAATCGGACATTAAAGCCTCTTTCTAGTCCTCAAAGGTTAATGACTCTCAAGTCACTGAACTTCTAAAGAGATGCTTCAGCAGGAAAGTGGCAACAAAAAATTGCAAGAACACCCACACGTTCGGCAAGATCTCTGGACACCCATCCAAGCTTCATATATTTATCACCAGTAATGATAGTTACCCCTTCACCCCCCAACTGACTCCACACATTACCTCCACAACCGCATAATGTTCCCACTATTTCCAACAGATACATCTCGTCTCTGTTTGATCTTTGTTCCCACCTTAATGCTCTGCTCCAATCACATGATAATTTCTCATCTCTCGGTATACGCCAGATTTTGTCAGCACGCTCACCGTCTTTAACCTCAGACCCAATAAACCATACTTGGGGCGACCTCATTCTACCATTCACCTTTCATACACCTCTTATTTATACCCAGCATCTTTAAACTACATTCAATGAACAACATTAATTACGCCTCAAAACCAACTTGACCAGATACAGTTCACCTTTACCTCGGTAATGACATATGCTGACCTCTGAGGATGTTCGGCAAACTCTTCAGATTTTAGTTTTCTTCTCGACACAACTATAAGTACTTTTATCGAGAATGGGGCAATTATAGTATCATATTCCCCAGATTCGGCAAGAATAAAGTCAGCACTCTGTAGTCGAAGATAGCTCAATATACTGTAGTCGAAGACAGCTCAACATTCTAGAAGATTCTGTGAGTCCTCGACTTACCAAAAGTAGTCGTTGTAGCCCGGTCAAGAAGGAACTGTTAGAGATCCACAAAGTTCGCTCACTACCCCCAGAATAGGAGACTTTTTCTTTCTTTTTGTAAAACTGCTTGTATATACTATAAATACGGGCAGAGAATAGGTTATAAAGGACCGTAAGTCTTGCATTTCTCTATCCTAAGCATAAGAAACACTCAGAAAACTTGTAATAACTAGCATCTACTAGATTTTATATCAAATCCTCCTAGAGGTCATGGTTTTTCTCAGTTTCTGCTGAGTTTTCCACATAAAATTTTGGTTGATAGTTCTTTATTACGTAATCCTTACGAACAAGTATTGACGAAGGTTTTCCTCCCGAAAAACACGCCACTACAGTACGCAAATGCAAGTTAATTATTTTAAATAAAACTTTTATTCTTCATTGATTAACATAATCAACTGCATTATTATCGCTAATAATGTCCAACTGAAAAATAAATAAAATAAAAAATCTAAATGATTAACTTGATCAATTATTTTTACTACTATGTGACTAAACCACCCTAAGCCTCTATCTAAACATCTCCAATACTCTCTCTCAATTCGTCTATCGTTCATCTTTTCATAGCTCTTTCACTGGTTTAAAGCTCCCCTTCTTTTTTCATGCCCAAGAGCATTAATCTCCTCTACTGGTGCTTACAAATCCACTTCCTACAGAATTCGTCGCTTATTAAAAAACTGCATGAATTCAAGCCTGGAAGACTGATCGTCACCCCTACCCCTAGTTTAACACAATCTGATGACAAGTTTTTTTCTATCTCTTTCTGGATATAAAAGTCTAATATCAGTTATGCATAAGTTGCATACAAGGTAGATCTCATCTATCCATTTGTTCGACCTCTAAAATGATCCCTATTTTTGTCCCTTGTATCTCCTTCACTCTCTTCGAATATGTTGGCCCCTGAAAAGTCATTCCCCACTTACTCCTGTTAACAATGATGACCATGATCGCATATTCTTGTGGATCTTTATAACATCCCATAGATCCTGAATACCTAAGTAGTATAGTCCTCCAAGGCCACATAATAATTATGGTAAAATAAATCAGGGTGGGATGAGCCATATTTCCCCTACTTACATCAACTATCATCCTCTTTTAATGTCCCCTCAAACTTACTCTTTTTTAGAAATTTATGCATCCACCAAATATAACGGTCAATGAGCCCGCCACTTCAGAACATCTACAGGGAGATAGTTTCTAGAGGTCCATTATGTAATCTATAAGACAAGTTATTAGTGTAAATGTAATGGCCTTGGAGTATCGACACGAGTATCAACGCAAGCTTGTTTGAGATACTCACATAGTTGAGCAATTATAAATATGTTTTGTCACAATGGACATGGTTTTGGGCTTGATAGTAATTGGTGGAACCTCTTATCTATCTCCACAAAACTATGGCCAGGGATCTTTTTCAACTCCTTCTCATTCATCAGTTTCTTCAATCTTTCTACATCTTCCCACCTACTGGCATCTGTATACATATTCCACATAAGAATGTAATAAGTAGTATTTTGAGGGTCCAAGAGGAACACAAGCTCAGCCACAAGCTCATCAAATTTGAGATTTTGATGGACTCTACAAGCACATAATAGAGCTCCCCACACGCAGTCATCTAGTTTGATGGGCATCCTCTTGATGAACTCATAAGCCTCAACAAGCAAGCCTGCACACCCAAGAAGATCAACTAAATAAGTGCAGTGCTCAATTCCAGACATAATTGAGTTGTCTCTAGTCATGCTCTCAAAGTGTTTTTTACCTTCCTCTAACAAACCCGAATGCCTACAAGCTGTCAAAACTGCAGTGAAGGTAAACATATTTGGTCTCACCCCTTCCTCAACCATATTGGAGAAGAGCTCGAGAACGACTTTCCCATGTCCATGATTTCTACATGCCCCAATTACTGCAGTCTAGGATACTACGCTTTTCTCAGGCAACTTCTGAAAAATGGCCTTTGCTAAGTCTATGTTTACACACTTAGCATACATGTCTATTAGTGCATTTGTGACTAACATATTTGCTTGAAGTCTTTTTCTTATAACAAGCTCATGCACCCATTCACCCATGCTGACTGCTCTCAAACTAGTACAAGCTGAAATAACACTAACCATTGTGATATAATTGAATTCAATTTTGTTATCTTGCATTTCTCGGAAGAGTCTAATTGCCTTCTTACTAAAACCACTCTGCTCATAAGCAGTAATCATGGCATTCCATGATACTAAATCTCAGGTATCCATCTGATCAAACAAAGAGCGAGCTCTCTTAACATCCTTGTACTTACCATACAAGGAAATCAATGTATTAACAAGTGGGATATTCGAATCCTAGCCTACTTTAACTCCATACCCATGAATTAATTTCCCAAAATCTAGAAAATCTAGGCCTACACAAGCAGGAAGAATGCACACCAGCGTAACCGCATTAGGTTGAGTTCCTAAACTCACCATCCTTCAAAAAATACTCAAGCCCTCCTTATATAACCCATTTTGAACATACCCCGCAACCATTGCAGTCCAATAAACTATATTCTTATCAACTATTCCCTCAAAAACCAACTCCGAACTCAAAATATCCCTACTTTGAGCGTACATCGTCACCAATGAATTCCTCACAAACATATCATACCCCAACCCATTCTTAATCACATGACAATGCGCTTCTTTCCCTTCTCTCAACGCAAAAAGTATTGCACATGACCGAACCACCGACGGAGATGTATAATTATCGGGCAACAACCCAGAAAAAGGCAAAGAAAAGAAATATACAAAAACAAAGCTTCTTCAAAAGGACCCATTATCGCGTATCCCCTAATCAAAGTGTTCCAAACAAAGACATCCCTTTGGGGAATTTCTTCAAACAGTTTGCGGCCATGATTCATAGTCGAAAAAATCGTGCACGAGAGGGTTATAAGCTTTGTGGTAATCTTGAGGTCACTTGAAAACCCATCTGTAATGATTTGGGCATGAATGCATTTGAGATTCTTTGAAGAAGAGCATGAGCACAAAAGGTCGTTGTAATGGCGGGAATGGTAGTTATTTGTACAAATGAAAAATGGCTTGGGCATGAATGCATTACTAACCACTTCCACACTTCAAACATTGATTACCTTGCAGCATCAGCATCTTCCTGTAACCAACCAAAAAAGAGACTCGTCCTATGCAACATTACCAACTCCAAAACATCGTTTCTACTCTTTTTTTTTGAAACAACAATCTGATTTCCAAATATTAGCTATCCCCATAATGTCTAGAATATAAGAGGCTCTTACATTTCTAGGAAGGGTGCTCACAAACTAATACTGTTACGTTGAGTAATCTGAAGAGTACCATCCTTAGCCAAGGTAAATGATTGAACTCTAAGGTGACGTTATCCCAGGTGAAGTTAGGTCTAAATTAGTGACACCACAAATTAACCATAAAACCCCAAATTAACTTACAAAATTAGACTAAAATAGGGTTGAATTCAAAATAAACATTCAATATTTATACCATTTGAGAAATAAAGAAGATGGGTATCAATCAAACCTTAAAGAAATCTTTGAATCAATGATCTTGGACTCTTAAATTCGTTATTTGGGAGAGAGAGAGAGCAAACATGACCAGAATCGATTTTCCAATTCCTCTCTATAAACCAAATATGAAATCCATTTTCATGATTCAAAAGCAATAGCAAGGAGAGAGAGAACGATGTACGAAATTGTTGAAGTAGGAGGGTTTAGAAGAACCGAGAGTTTGGTTTTAAAAGGGCTTTATTTTGTTTTTGATCACGGAACTTTTTTGGCAGGAAGAGAGATTTGTTTGGTGGGAAGAGAGAGTCTTCCATGCAAGTCTTGTTGCAAAGATTTTTTTTGCTGCAACACAACATAATGCAAAGAAAAGGAGTCCATTTTACACCAAATGCAAATTCCTTGCTTTTGCATTGGATGATTAACCTTAAAACAAACAGTTACAAACTGCTTGTATTTGCTTTACAAAAACGAACCAAACACATGTAAGTGGTCAAGCCTGGAATTGACTTACATTTGCAACGAACCAAACCCCTACAACTTATTCCCCTTGAATTTAAGTTGAACCAAACACCTACAATCGGTTGAAAATACAAACTGTTGCATTTGTATCCAGTTTGCCTCGAACCAAACTGAGCAGTCTTTCTAGTACTATATTTTCATTTTGTTTATTTGATTCACTATTTTCCTCATCAATTTTACTTGTAAATCATACATCAAAATCGAAGTATTTGCTCCATTTTCGCTCTTCGCAAAAAAAGTCAAATATGAGGCGTTGAATTTCCTACTTTAGAATGAATGTCGAGGTACAGTTTAGGTAATCTTAGTATTAACACGGCAAAAAAATTACTAATGAAGTAGAGCGAACATTTAAAGTTACTCGACCTCAGAACAATGTGAGAGACTATGTCCAAAAGTGAACATCCACAACAAATTTTTGTGCTAAATGAATGTTGCTTGTGGTATATCGCCAAAGAGGGGTGAAAACCATGATCAAAGCTCTTTCAATTGTATTCTTGCCATCCAAGTTTCGCTTTTATAAAATAACCCAAGGGAATGTTTCTCCCAATACAAGGCAAAAAGGCTAAAGATGCATCAATTAATATGTAAGTTGTCTGTATCAGTAAAAAGGAAAAAAAAATAAAATAACGTGCGTTTTCATACATAGGATGTTGATATAAACCAATAAACCATTGGATGCTGCATGCAAATGGTCGAAGGATGAGGGAGAAAAATAGGGAGACATGAAGAGAAAGAACCAAGAAGACGAAATTGGATATCTGAGACTTTTGTAATGTGGATTGGCCCTATTATCACATTTGCCTCGTCATGCAAAGATATCTGCCAATGCCCATTGCCCTACTGGTATTGACATCATATTTTACTCTTGACTCTCCGTCATGCAAAAATAGTACTTAGTCGTTGTTGTGAAAAACGACTAAGTACTATTTTTACATAATACCCAGACTACCCCTATTCCTTTGTCTTTTTTACATTCTATAATCCAAATTTCACCTCAAATCCCTAATTTTAATCCAAACTCTCAAATCCCCAATTCCAACAATTTGACTACGAAACCCTAATTCAATACTTCTCCCTCAATTACACCTTCTGGTCATCTCAATTACTCTCTCAATTTGACGCAATTGTGCTTAAAACCTTGAACAAGATGCTAATTTAGTTTTTTTTGAGATCAATTTTGCAAATTTTGCTCTCTTTCGTTGATGCAACAACAATGGCGGAGAATTGGCTTCCATTGGCACAGTTCACAAGCAGTGGTAGACCAGTTCTTCAATCAGGTGAAGTGGAAAGCTCTCTTCTCTCCTCTGTCGATATCGAATGTGAAGATAACCCTAATTTACCAATTTACAAATCCGGAACCTTAATTCTCACTACACATCGAATCATCTGGATCAATGAAACTAGTAGGTCTTTTGCAGCAATCCCTCTTGGTGCCATTATCCACATTTACTCAGCAAAGAAATCGATTACGAAAATGTTCTCGAGTCCTAGGGTTAGGTTTCAAGTGTCGACTTCGTTTGATGGGATAGTTGAGGAGAGAGGCTCGAGATCGATTGTGGTTACGCTTGTTTTGAGAGGGTCGAAGATGGATCCTGATTCGTTTGCTAGTCGGTTTTGGGAGGCATGGAGGGGGAGAGCATGGGAAGTTTCAAGTTCGGAGAGTTCTGATTCGAGAGAGAAAAGTGAGGGGATGGGCGGAGTGGTGGTGGGAAGTTCGGTAAGAATGGGAGCTGGGGTTTCGGGGATTTTGAGGAGGGAGCAGGAGATTTGGGAGAGTACTGATAAGAGCTTGCATGATGCTTTTCAGGACTTGAATGCTCTCATGGTATGTTTAGTTATTTATTTTACGTTGTAAGTTTCTATACATTGGTGAAAATAATTTAATTGATCACTATTGGATGATTGTATTTTTTACTGGAGAGTTTGAACTTACCAAATATATAACTGGTTTTTTTTTTGTTAAGACTTGTAAAATAGTAATACTGAAGTTAAGAGTAGTTCCAAATTCATGAATTGTGAGTGAAATAGAGCGAAATAGAAAGGATAAGCATGAACTAAATCCTGGAAGTTACTTATTAGAACACTTGAAATAGGCGAGGACTGCCTAGGAAGTTGCATAACTTGGGGGAGTCAGTAAGTGGTTTGACTTTTGAAGGTCACAACCAATGTTAAGGGGAAATCCTTGTTGAGTATTTGTTACAGACAAATCATACAATACAAACATCCATTGAAAAGGCACCTTTTTGAAATCCCACAATCAGAGGTAGAGACAAGTGTAGAAAGTCTCGTACTATAAACTAATTACAATTGACCCAAAAAATCCAATGAGAAAAGAAGTACGAAAATCAAAGGGCCAAAGCCAGTTTATTCACAGAAAAGTGCAATTGTTCTACCAGAAAAGGCCAATGAGAGTTCATGAGGAGGAAAGAGAAAACCAACAATTAGATGAGGTTTCTAGATCCAGCATGAGCCCATGGGCAGTATTCAAATTGCTCAATTTACGCATATAGAAGGGTATTTTAAGAACGATGTTATGTGGCATCTACTCATATTCTCTTTTGTTTTAATTTTATAAAGCGCAAATTCAGTCTCTTATTCTATGCCTATCTTTGTATCATACTAGGCATGTGTTTGCTAGCATCACTTAAAAAATGTTGAACATCCAATCAGGTTCCAATTTAAATTAGAGTTTATGAGCAAAATGTGTTAAAAAAAAATCTGTTTTTATCTCTGACGTTGATAATTTGCCTCGCAAGTAACACACTATTGTTTGGTGCTTTAACATTCTTTACTGAAACCCTTCATTCTACCCTCAAGATTAAGACTTTCCTTGAAAATCATGTTTTTTCCCACCTGGAACTGGAAGATTAGCTACATACTCTTGACGTGAATGGTTTTATTATGCATCCTCTGTTGCTATTCTAGATTCTCCTTTAATTTATTTTTTTTGGGTCTAATTGCAATACTTGTGATTGTAGGTTCTAGCAGTGAAATCTAAGCAAAATGTAAATTTGTAATTGTTTAATGGTATTTCGGTACAAATTTGATAACGGTAATTTTTATACCATTTGAAGTTGTGCAGGACCACAATAACCTTGTAAATCTTAAATAATATGGGTAATGAGATCAAGAGTTTGCTCCTACCATTGCTTTAACTTTTTTGTGTACTACAACACCCTGAGTATATGCATAATTTTACAGAGTAAGGCTAAAGAGATGGTGATGTTAGCTGAAAAAATGAGGATAAAACTTTTATCTGCTCCGACCAATCAAGCGAGTGCCACAAATGATGAAGAGTTGGGTTCCAAGCAAGATATGCAAGATTGGCTGTTGAGTGTTGGTATTGCTTCACCAGTTACAAAAGAATCTGCTGGTGCTCTATATCACCAGCAATTGTCTCGCCAGGTATTATATATATATATATATATATATATATATATATATATATATTTTTTTTTTTTTTTTGAAGTATTACAATTTTTTCTTTACTTGAAAGCTACTATATGAGATTTATCATAAGAGACTTATTATCTTTCATCCTTGTTTGCCTTTTCCCTTTTTTTTCCCTCGCTTTAATGCTCTTGTTTGAATTTCAGCTAGCAGATTTTGTAAAGATACCATTAGAGAGAGCTGGGGGAATGATTGCATTGATAGATGTCTATTGTCTCTTCAACCGTGCCCGGGGAACAGGCATTCATTATTTTGATTTTTTTGTAAATTAAATCGTCTGTTCCCATAAATTTGATGATAATGTATTTTATGTCCCTGGTGCAGAATTGATTTCACCAGAGGATCTGTTACGGGCCTGTGCTATTTGGGAGAAATTTGATGTGTATGCGCAACCTAACCTTCAATCTTCTTAGGTTTTAATAGTCATTTATTTAATGGAGTTATTGTGCTAAATCAATCTAACAAGAAAGTGCATATATTTTTCTTGGCGATTGATAATCATCCATATTTGCAGACATGGTTTTACCCATGCCGGTGACTGTGTTAAGGAACAAGCAAAATGCACGTGGACTTGCAAGATTAACCCTAACACAATTGGTTATTTATTATTTCTTACAACGTTCTTGAAACTCATCTCTATTTAGCCATGTCGGCGAGAATACACTAGTTTGATATTCCTGTGCTTGTTAGGATGTGCCTCAGTATTTATCCATGCACGTTTTTTTGTTGGCAAAGAAAATACTTAAACGTTTCGTGCTGTGAAACACCTAGCAAGTCTGTTTGTTCTGCCTGTGTTCTCTTAATGGTCTATTTGCTAGTTCTCAAGTTATTCGATATTTTTTGTGGATAGCCCAGTAATTCTAAGGAAGTTCGATAGTGGAGTCATGGTGATCCAGAACAAATCCCACAGTGATGAAGAGGTATTTCATGTTCTTACGGTCCAATTGTATTTTGTTTTAGCATGATAAAAGTCAACTTTTTGTTCCAAAGATATTTGGTAGTTCATTATAGTTTTTGTCTATAACCTGTATTTCAATAGTTTTCATTGGTTTCATAGTCATGTTTAAGTAATCAAGTTGTATGTTATGTTAATATAGGTATTTGCAAGAATCAAATTCCTTGGACTGAAGACTAATGCTCTCCGGATTGGAATAAGTCCAAGCGACGCAGCAATGACTCTAGGGATTGCTCCAGCAATGGCTAAGGAGCATCTTCTAACTGCTGAAAGCAAAGGTATAAATTTATATCGATGGTCTAGGAAGGGTTAATTTGCATTAGTGTTGGAAGCTGGTTGAAATGAAACTTGAAGCAGGACCTCTTGGTTTTCTAAGAACTAAAAGTACTAATTTAGCAGCCCTCCTTAGTTGAAAGGATTAATATTTGCAGCAATGCCCATTAAGTAATAATGGTAACTTTTCTCGTATATATCCTTGTCAATGTTAATTTGTTTATGTTTCTTTTTACAGGTCTACTTTGCAGAGATATTAGTCCAGAGGGCTTTCGCTTTTACATTAATCTATTTAGAGAAATTGAGTCCAATGACTTCTATTTGTGAGTTATAAGCCTGTTTCTTTATTTGTTTTGAGCTTCAAGTTCTGTACCAACACTGCTTGCAACTTCCACCTGTTACTGACCTCACAGCTTGTAGGCTATCTTATTTTCCCTACTAATTGAAATCTTACCACTTTAATAAAGACATGACTAAACTTGATATATAAAGCCAACTCCAATGGAATCCCTAGAATAGTAGCTAATAGATACTGAATGATTTGATTTGTACGTATAATATTACATACTTTGCAAGCATGGTTCAATATGTCATCTGAGTCTCCCATTATTAGGATTTATTCATCATGTATAGTATTCAATACTTGATACATTATCATTCTATTACTATTTACAGCAGAAATGATTAACTGGTGATGTTTCAGTTCTTTTATAAGAAAAGATACATCAACGAACATATATTATTGATTATATTATGTATTTTAATTTTATTACTGTATATACGACATATCATACCATTCTCAAAATTGTGGCGATATCATTGACTATAATAGTATTTTATGTTTTCACGGACCAATTAATTGCCTATACTGCTGTTTGGTGCTTTTAAGATGTGATACATACTGATATTAAGTCATAAATCAAACAATTAGTGTGCTTCTCCTTTCAATTTTCACGATCCTTCAAATTTCAAACAAACATACTTTTTTGCAAAATTACATGAGACGAGTCTCTCAAATTTCCATCTTTTATTACTGAAATTGATATGTTGTTTGATGACCATGCAGGGTTAAAGATCATGGAATATACAACTCGTGGATTGCCGCTGTCTCTGCTTCTGGCTAAAGCTGATCTAATCTGTAAGGCTATATCACATCTCATGTCAGACAAGGATTGAAGTTCAACGTGAAACGTATTGTTTTTTGGAACCCATAAAAGTATTGAAGGTAACTTATCACTCAATGATGGGAAGGTGAACATCTGAAGTCTCTGATTTTGGTGGTTTTGTTGGTCATGCTGCTCAATTTAGACAGGCAATAATCAAAACATCTTATGCATAATATGCATGATTTTTCGTATAAGCTTATAAGATGTATGAACAGATTCTGTATAGTGATTAAAATCCGCTTGGCATAGTGAGAAAAACCACAGCACTGTGTTCGGTGTTTGGAGTTGGTGTCTTGGTCATTGCCCCATTTAAAAGGACGACAGGCAGAACGTATATTGAAAGAATAAAATGTGTGAATGTTTACTCTTTTCTTTTTTCAAGAAACATTTGGTATTTGAGTATAACCAAATTGTTGTCACACCTATGCTATGAGGTCAATATACATAGATATTTTTCGATAAAATTGTAGTACTTGTTCTTATCAATGCTTAGTTACATGTTATTTCTATGGTTGCATGTTATGCCCTTCCCAGGTTCATTTCAAACTGATTGCATTCCAACTGCTGCGCTAAGGAAATAACTTGCTTTTATGTGGCCTACTCCAAGTGCATCCCATGACTGAGACTAACTCCAGAGACCCTCCAAGCAAATGGAGTCAGAACTCAGAAGCACGCCTAGATGTTGTACTTGCATGTGAACTTCAAAAAAGATTGCAGTCATTATTGCTACTTCGTCTCTACAATTGAACTAGGATCTTCCCTGACTTTCAGCAACATCACATCCCAAAACCTCTCATGGTTCTGCACTCCAATTCTACAAGTACTTATGACAACATCAACGCCTTTGGAGTGTATTAATTGGGGAAAAAAAAAATACACAAAACTACAAAAGAAGATTTATGATTGTAATTGAGTAAATAATATAATTGTGATTTACAAGACAAATCTACTCATCTTCTTAGAGAGAACACCAGATGAACAAAACTAGATAGGAAGAACTTTCTTAACAATGTCATCACTCAAAGCAGCAATCTGAGAATCAAGAGCAACAATAGTCTTTTCCTTCTGACTCTCCAAACTCGCCAACGCCTCCGCCAGCTCCGCCTCAACCTTCTTCCTCCCCTCAGCCAACTTTTCCTCCACCTCCAACGTTGTCTCCTTCACCATCTTATTCAACGCGGCTGATATCTCCGCTCTCGCTGCCTTCATAATCGCTTTTGCTTGTTCCTCCAACTGCTTAACCTCCGCCGAGGTATCCTTCACACTCCCCAACTTCTCTTTGATCTCGGCATCTCTCTTGTCCATGAAATTGCCCACCGGCGTATAGTATATCTTGTCAAGTACAACCATTAGCAAAAGAAACTCTGCCATGATTAATGGAAGGGTTAGGTTGAAGTCGAATAAGGCGGCTTTCTCGATTTCTGCTGCCATTGAGGGTGGCGCCATTGCAAGGATTGCCACGGAGATTGCAGCAGTGGATTTGAGGGAGAGGATTTTGGTGATTGAGGGGATTTGGAGGGTTTTGAGGAGTGGGATTTGGGGGAAATGGGGTTTTGGGGATTTGGGAGGGGAGGTGAATAGGGTTTTTGTGGAGGAGGAAGCCATGATCATGTTTGCCATAGTAGTTGATGATTGTTTTCGCTTCTTTGGGCTTTTTGGTTTGAATTGATGATAGTGTTTAACTGAGTGAGAGATAGAGAGAGATCCTATCCCATTGTGTGCCACACACAACTGATGAGGTTGTGAAAATTTTCAATTTTTATGTTCTTTTGAAATCTACCAACAGAAAATTTTATTAAGATGAAATCGGAGTCTTAAGTTTAGACCATCTCTAGCCGTGTTTGAGCTTGAGCTGGGAAACTCTTTCTTTTTGGAATCCGGAAGTTTGTCGAGTTTGTCGGGTTCATCATTTTTCACCATTCTCTTAACTAGTCTTTGGGGCCCCACCACGGTACCTCAAGCCGCACGCTTCATTTTAAGTCAAGATAAATCTTGGCGGATGACCCCCCGGTGTTGGGTTTCGAACTCGAGTTGGGAAACTCCACGTAAACAAAAAAAAAACTAAAAAAAACTATCTATCAGTGCCTGAAGGCTGGAGCATGAAATTTTTGTGCTTGAGTTCAGCGTAAGCTTGGAGCTCGTCTTAAAACTAACGGTTGCAAACATTTGAGCTAGTACTGGTCACTGAAGCAGTCTCTCCACACAAGTAGTGGTGGAGAGATGCTTTAAAGGAAAGACAGAGAGAGCTAGCTGCTAGAGATAAAGACAATGAGCAAATTTAGGGGGCCGAAGGTGGAATTTTACTCTTGAAGTGTAATAACAATGGTCTAGCGATTAGTTTCAATCGCTGGATTAGGTTTTCCGCCAACCCGAGTTGGGTATTGAAATGCAGGAGGTAAACTCACCAGCTATACAATAATCGTCACACATGCGGGAGACAAACTCACCAGCTCCGTCAAGTCGTATCAACTTGATCGATCGATTCTGGAACTGAGTTAGCCTACAATCGAATGATCTTAGTGAGAAGTCATGCTAATATTGCGTTCCTAGTTGATAACAATAGGCAAACGTAAAACCATCTCCAATATACGTCTATGACCATAAATACTCGAAGGGCCACTATGGGGATGGATAGGTCCACATGTGTGTCCTTGTATGCACTGGAGAAAAGGTTGGAGATACCACTCTACATTGGTCATATTAGGACAAACAAAAGATTATCCTAGAAAGCAATCGTTACACGAACACTTTCTAAATTTTCTCCTCTTTAAAGGAAAGTCAAAAGTGTTCCCGATAATCCTCCTCATTATCCTAGCCTAGAGAAGTATATTGGAAACCGTTCCAATATCGTTGTCTGACCTTTGGACGTGGTTGTACTGCACAAAATCTGGCTGTCATTTTCTCCTATTGTCTTCTACTTGATAAACATTATCATGTAGGTACTTGATAACTATTATCAGATATGTCCCTAAAGCTTAGCCAATTCTGATTGGGCTTAATTACATATAAAGTAGATGGGATACCTAGTATTGTACCGTTAGGGAGTAATAGTGTGACACCTCCAGTACCTTCTATCACGTTGGCTTGGCCAGTGATAGTCGTGACATCTTAGATGCACACAATTTTAAAAAAAGAAATATTTACATATTTCAAAAAGGACCGAGTACGTGGCACTACTGTCTCTAAGACATGTGTCGTAACTCATCCGATTATCGATGAAAGCTAGATCCATTGGGCATATTGTATATAGTAGATCAACTATCATACGTGAAATTTAACTACTTTTGAAGTACTTAATTTAGAATAATCTCAGAGCAAAATAAAATCTCATAGGTAGGATACCTAATTAGTGCATGTCACTAGCATTTGATGAAGTTGGCCAATGAAGAGTTCCAACTCAATCAAAGGTGGTACGAAGGGTAGTACTAATAAAGTATAACTACTACTCATAATAAGCAAAATTACTACTTGGTAATGCTATTTATTTTATTTTTAGAAAAAAATATTTCAAAAAAATAGGGTCCCCTCTAGGGGTCTACGGGCTTTATAAAAAAAAAGAAAAAGAAAAAGAATCTAAATTTTTTTTAAGTTCTAGTCAGAATTGGGTCAAACCTAGTATGGAATGGTTTGACTGGGTTTGGACCGGTTTGGGTCACGACCTGGACCGGGTCAGGGCGAGTCTGGATCGTTGTTTGGACTGTTGGTAGGATCTGGTCTGGACCGGTCTCCAGACTGACACATGTCTGTTCCTGGAATCGCCACATGTTACAGTATGACTGGGTCACGTGTCAGTTCTTGGAATTGCCACGTGTCTCAATGAGACTTGGCTACGTGTCAGTTCTTGGAACTGCCACGTGTCATGCTGTGGTGAAGCCACGTATCAGTTCCTTTAACTACCATGTGTCACAGTGTGAAGCAAACACGTGTCAGTTCCTAGAACTGCTACGTGTTACTAGGCCACGTGTCTGATACTTGTCCACGTGGGCCCCGTCACATGTTAGTATGGTCCATACCACGTCAACAAAAGTGGGTCAACTTTTGTCATGTTAACATGTGGGATCCACATGCTACGCGCAGTTGCCACATGACCATGTCACGTCAGCACGTGGGCCCTTCTACGTGTCAGTATGTGGGATCCTTGCGTACGTTAGCATTGACTTGTGGGCCATACCACATATTAGTGAGTGGGCCCTGCCATGTATCAGGGAGTAGGGTCCATGCTTATGTCAGCACTGACTAGTGAGCCTTGCCACATGCTAGTGAGTGGGACTACGACATGCCGGTGACTCAGTGGCGCCACGTGTCAGGGACACAGTGGTGCCACGGGTCAGCTTATAAGTGGGGCCACGTGTCAGATTTTGTTTTCAATAAAAAAAATTAAATTGAACCAAATCGAGGTTAATTATTTTTTAGATCTGGGCCAGTGACGTAAGCATGCCGTCATCGGGTCTAACCTTAATAATGACGTCATCATGACATATGGTTGGTTTTTGAATATAGTAGCCGACCAAAAACGTGGGGAACTACCGATCTTCGTAGCGTCCTCGACGGTAATAGGTGTGTTTTCAGACAATAAAAAAATATACCACGGAAAGGTGAGGCTGCAAGTATGGCAAGAAAAATACAACTGCGCAATTTCGATGTCAAAATCATCTCTTAAAATCCCATTGAAAACAACCCTTTACAAGGGTGAAAATTGGGTAAAATCTATTTTTTGTCGTAAAAATCTCATTTTTTCGCACATAATTAATAGATATGAACCCTAGGCATAAAATCAAAATATGAGTAATGTACAAAACGAAAATGAGTAAATTATACCTCTCTGTAAAGCTATTAATCCGATAATACGAGAGAGAATCCAGGAACGCTAATACCGCCCAAAAAAAACCCGCTCCAATTAGCTCTTTAGCGTAGTAATAACGTGTAAAGAACAAAGCTATCTCCTTAATACTAGCATACACACTATAACAAACATAGTAACAGAGATATATAGAGAGAAGAGATAGAAAGCCTTTCATTACATAATTGAATAACCTTGTTGTTATAGGAGATGTATCCTCTAGGGATATATAAAGGAGGCTAGATACGGGACACCCGAAACCCAGTTCTGGTGGGCCCATTTGACTGTATCTTAACCACAATGAGTTAATGAATTGAGATGGTGGAAGGAACTGAAAAGTGTGAAGTGTCAATGAAGACTACATGCATTTGCCACATTTTGATTTTCTTATCCTACTAAATTTCAAGCAATAATTTTTTGGATCAGAGGTCACTTTTTTAATTTCTTATTCGAGTGTTTCGAAGGAGCTCCAAAATCTTTATATGGTTGGGAGGTACCAATTTAGTATTGGTAAAGTAATTCACGCATTCGGTTTGCTTTATTTGTACACAAGCCATTGTGTCTTTTTTTTTTTGTGGGGATGAATTTTTCCCTATACCGGAAACATGTACTACATTATGATTTTGAATAATAAGATTTTTTTTCCTGATTGCATTATTGTTGATTTTATCTTATTGAATTTGGAATCAGCATAATTGGACTTATATTACTGCGTTATCTTTAGAAGTAGAGAGGAATATGATAGATCTTCTCATATCCTATAGGATGTAGCCAATCTACTCAAAGAAAATTGAATGTCTATATCCTTTTTTTTTGGCAAAGGCAGATTGGGGTTCAGGCACCCATAGATCATGATATATGAAAAATGGAGGAATTACATCCTAAGGAACATGTAAAATGGAAGTATTGCAAACTAAAAAACACTATACCCTAACATTCGTCCTAAGACATTTGTCAAAGAGCTAGGGGTTAAGAGTACTTCCTCAAAACAATAGAAAAACTGAAGCTAGAAATCAACACTGTAATAGCCTAATTCTGTAGATCAAAATAGCCCGAAATTAGATCTTACACCAAATGTACATGTGACAAGAATTAGTGCAATACAAGAAATAATACAAGAAATTTAGTGTGAAAAACCTTTGAATAGGTAAAATACCACGACCTTGAGTTGAGGGTTTAGTAACTGTAACTTTTATTGCTTGAGGAAAATATCTTATTACAAGTGATCTCTTGAACTAGAAATGCTTGATCATGAAATAAGAATTTTTGTGGTGTTTAAAATCTGGAAACTCCTGTGTTAGAATCTAAATATTCTATCTCCTATCTCATCTGGAATTTTTTCTTTATATAGACCTTACCTACAGGTGGTTATCATGTAATAGCACGTTCTCCTGATAATGAGGTAAGTGGTAGTTGAATGTGTAATTGTTAGTTCATGGGAGATAGGTGTTTTTGACTTGTTCATACTTTGCTATAGTGCTCGATTCACGTTCTTTATTAGTTCGTGGTCTACGTGTCAATGCTGATTGTACATGTCACGTGTATAATGCGCGAGTCTGATATTAAGGTAGTTCAGTTTGGATTAGGTTGAGGAATAGGTCCCTACAATCGCCCCTTCACAACTGAAGGCACATGTAGCTTTAGTTGAGAAAGAACTTTATTGGAAAATAGTTGTTGGAAGTTGGAAAGGTATCATGTATTGATGTGAAATTTAACTGGTAGGGTACTTGGTATTTCTTTATGGAAGACTGTATCTAGCATTTATTATGGTGGAAATGATTGATGTACTTGACCTTATGTTTTCCCAGTAAAGGTTGCTCTTTGAATGATGACTACTTTGGAAATCCATCTTCGCATTGAATGTGGGCTTGGTATAAATAGTATCTATAATGTAGTATCTGTAACTATGTGAAAGTATCCTATTTCTGTGAAAATCATTTCGTGAATTCTGTCTTGAGAATGGTGATGACCAGGCGTCAGACATATGAAGCGAGGGTTCTTGTGGAGTTGCAGAAGTTGTAGTGGTGATACTTTGGCAACCAATCGTTGGAAATGCTTACGCCCATACCGATGCCACCAACATATCATAGGATGATGGTGTAGTGTCCCAGATTTTTTTATTTTATTTTATTTTATTTTAATTGGTTATCTATTATTATTATTATCATTCATACATTATACCTCACGCATCCATATTCATATCATACATCTTGCATTGCATCTCTTTTCTCTTATAAGGACTTGGAGTTCTTTTCTTCTTTTCTGGGTTTCAGTAGTTTCGGTGGTTTGGGCGGAGGTGGTTGTGTTGAGGTTTAGGGAGCCTGTGGTTGGCTTGGTGTTATTGTTGTTGATTTTGGCTTGTGTTTGATGAGTTGCTTTTGTGTTGAGGGTGATCTTGTAGATCTGAGAAGATTGGGAACTTTCTAGAAGTCGTTCGAGCGAGGTTCATATTCGTTCGAAGGTGTTGACCTATCTTCTAGAATTTGGCCCAAGACTTCTTGTTCGTTCGAACGACATCCTTGTCCATTCGCACGAACTTGTTTTCGCTCAAACGATCTATCGAACGATGTGACATAACCCCTGGTGTGTTGGCTCAAGGAAATGTTTTCATTCGAACGACTTTTCTAACAGTTGTTGTGTGTTTAGGGTTTCTACCCATTTTAGGCATTAGTCGTTCGAACGACTTTAGTATTAGTTCGAACGACCATCCTATTCCTTATTTTATTTTATCTTTCTTCTCTTTTCTTTGGGTTGGCTTTTCTTTGGTGTGGTGCAGTTTAGAGAGAGAGAGAGAAAGAGTTTGGAGAGAGAGAGAGAGTTTGGAGAGAGGTTAGAGAGAGGATCTTCACCTATCCTTCTATCATTTTCATCACCTTCCCGATCATCAGTGCTGCATTTCAGTATGTTTTCCCCTTTCCCCTTTCGCCCTAGTTTTCACGATTCTCTAGATTGGTGGTTTAGAATTGATTGTTGGGTTGGGTTTATTGTCAGGTTTTGGTTTTGATTGATTGATTGATTGATTGTTGTTATGATTGATTGATTGCTGTAGTTTTTGGTGTTTCGATTGCCGAGGCACGAAACTAGGTTTTGAAGTGCGGATCTTAGTTTTGTCAGGATTCGAGCTTTATATATCAGGTGAGTGTCCCTTTATTGCTAAATTCCTTTACTAGTTTAACCTGTAATAGATAGAGTTATGCATTGGCATTGAGGTGTTTGAGATTTGGATTTAGACTATATTGATTCTTCTGTATTATTGTGTTCTTCAGAGTTGTTGTTTCCTATTGTTAGGCATGTAGGGTGTGCTCCCTTTTGACTTTTAAGAAGTTGTGCCCTTGTGTGGTATTTTTATGGGTTGTCCTTGATTTATGGGTTCCAGTCTTTTAGAGACTGATATGTTTAGATGGTGTGGCTGAGTCACTGTTTGCACCTGTGTTAGGATTATTTATCCTTCTCTATGGTAGGGGGTTATCCTGTGTGTGTTGGCCGTGTAACGACTGTTATGTTTTGATCCTTGGGATCTCTTTTCAGCGTGGGTCCTTATATTTTTTTAACTTAACAGGATCGGATACATAAACCAACTCTACGTCGGCTAACCCTCGATAGGTTATCAGGATTCCTACATCGGGTTGAAATAGCAGGTGAGTCATTGGCGACAGGTACTATCATGCCTATTCACCCATCCGGGAGTATGGGATGGTATGAGACAGTTCCTCAGGTACCAGTCTTATTCTCCGTGAGGTTAAAATCCCTTGGAATATAAATAAAGGTCAGACGCTGGCTCCGTGGGTTGAAAAGCCCAAAATACTCTGATCAAGTGATTATATCCTTTAGACTGATCGAGCTTGGACAAGAAATTGTAGCATTGCATCCAACTGAGATCTCATTAAGGTGACTATGCATTAACGGTTGATCAGCCCAATATATTAATTTCTAGGGTCTAGTTCTTGGTTTCATAACATCACAAACACTCATTAGGACAATTCTAGAATCTTACCATATCATATCATATGATCACATCATCCAGCATTTGGGATAATTATGAGATTATCCTAGTTCAGCATATTACATCATCATAGCATATTCCTCATATCTCATTTCCGCATACTCCTAATTCCTTTTCCTTTTTCTCTAATTCTGCACTTATACATTACTGTACCGTTAGCATCTTATATCTCATCCATCTTTCCTCTTTCTCTGCACCTGTAATATTAGTATGTTGTTTAGCCTTGTAGGGCATTAGTGAGTCGTGGTTTTTCTCACTCTCGCTTTCTTCCCCCCTTTCAGAGGCAAAGTGTTGTTGTTGGCTGAGAGTTTAGCTATTGGTTCCAGTTTGGACTACTGCAGATTCCTATTTTTACAGTAGTATTGCCTGTACGATCTTAGCTTTTGGCACTGTATAGTATTTGAGATATTGTATTTAAATTTTTAGTTGCTATATTTATATCTCTTGCATCCGCTTTATTCTTTTACTCTGATGATATTACTATGGTCAATGACTGAGCCTGAACTTGTCTATGGCTCAGTTGTTTGTGGGGGCGAATCGGTTAGATTCCCCGACCTGCACATTCTGAACGATAGTAATTGGTCTAACTACCAATTATTAGATTTTGGGGAATGATAGATGGAGGAGGAAGCGGCTGAAGCTAAGGATGATTACTACTACATGTGGCGGTTCCACTATGTGATTCTGTCTGGGGAGCTGCCTCGGGTATGCCTTCGCTTGTTGGTGGAGGATAAGGTTGAGGAGACAGATGTAGAGGCCGACATACATAGCAGAAAGTACTGTTGGTGTCATACAAGGGATTGGTTGCTATGAAAGGAGAATTTTCTGCCTTTCTCTACTCAGTGTAGGTTGTGGGAGTTACGGAGGAAGAGACGGTGGTGGTAGAGAAGGGAGACGGAGATTGGAAATCTTCTTCCACATAATTATCGCTCTCTTCTTGAAGGAGTGTTTCATGCTGGAGGTTGGTTCATGCTCTGTTACAATGAGCTTCCTCAGTTTCTTGTGGAAGAAAGTTATGTTGGAGGTAGGCTTATGCTCTGTGACAACCATTGTATGGGCTTTTCTTGTAGAAGAGTTTGGGTATGAAATAGTGTTCAAAACTGAAATCTAATATAACCTGTAGATCGATCTATAGAAATTTTTGAAGAATTGTTCTCTGTAAAGAATTCTGTAAGTAATATTCGAGCTAATGAAAAAGATATGTATGCAAAAATTGTGTTGAAAGATCGAATTAGTAATTAATAGTTAAATCGAATGAAAAGAAAAATATGTTGGAATATTGAAATGTAATGTTCCATTATTAGAAAATGAACTTAAATGAGTAGTATAAGTTAAACTGTTATGATGTACCTCCTTATAATATATCAGTCGACCTGATGAAGATATATGTGAAGATGTAAAATAGATATATGTGGTACATATATCGAACTGATTAGGTGCCTAGAATCGAGTTACGAGGCATCATTCTTATGTAGAATAGGATGTGCAAAAATTAAACATCGAGTTGGGGAGGTATTTTGGAATGTACAACATAGGGGAAAGATTTTAAAAGTTAGTTCAAAAAAATGATGGAAGAATTTTAATGAGGTTAATTTTGAAAGATAAGTTCAAATAACTTTCTATTATGATTTTAAGGTTTCCAGTTATGAAAAATTGGAGTAAATATAGATTACACTATATACAGAATGTGCGGGGTTTGATGTTATCTCCAAGATGTGTATAAATAATGCTTGAAAGGTTATGCAGAGAGGATGAAGCAGTAAAAATGATGAGGACTCATTCTCAAAGAGCTCGTCACGCGTCGGAGGGGCACTTAGTAATAAAGTTTGCAGAAGTGTGGGAGAGGATTTCTGGGTTGTTAGATTATGGTACTAACTTGCCTGAATCTGAAATCTAGTTTTAAGGTTTAAATGCTAGGGTGAGGGAGTGCGAGATTGGACGTTACTTTTATTCAGAGATATTTCGTGAATTGGTGTTGGAGCCTGAAGCTCGAAAAACTGCTGTAAGGGTAATTGTTATGGAAGAAATCGATGAGGAAGATAAAAGGATGGCTATGGGCGAACTGATTAGGTGTTGCGCTCTAGGGCTTCTTGAATGTTTCATATGTGATTGTGTATGAGGCAGTGAAGTGAGTTGGATCGAATAACTGTATTATGAATGTAGGTAGATTATTTCTTCTGAATCTGTTCCTATTTTGTTGTAAATGTTGTTTGAAACGTTTGGAATAAAAAATTGAATTTTGAAATGTTATAACATTGGAAATGACGTCAATAGTTCTCAAAATAAATAATCACTTGAGATCGATCGATTTCGATTAATTTAGGTCAAAATCAATAGGTCCGAAATCCTTGAATTTATGGTCTAACCCTAGCCTAATTCAAGTTAATTTGATTATCTAGTGTCAACAAGCAGAACCACATTAAGCACAAGAACAAGCAATTTTAATCCCGTGGGTAACCTTTTTAAGAAGAAAAACCCACAGGCCGCTATTGAATCTCTCGACAGCTAAACAATCCAATATTAAAATAAAATTATAGGAATTCAATTACTTACAGACTAGATAAGCACATCCCGTGGTTACCTTTCTTCTAACTAAACTCCTCGCAATCAATTCCTCGTTCTCGCAATGCCTCGCTTCAATCTTCCCTCAAAACATCCAAACTTGAAACTTACAAGCTTTTCAATTGAAGATTTGGTTTTCTAAATCTCCGATTGATTAAATTTGAGTTTTACTTCGCATTGAATCGCTCGTTAAAATCTCTCCTCTCTAAATATCAAGCCCTAGAAAAAGTTCTTTCGGAAGAGGTCAAAAGTGAAATAAGAAATGATGTCTTTTATAAGAAAACTAAAAACCCGAAGTCTGTTCGAATAGAGATATTGCTTGTTTGAACAGATAATGTTTTATTTGAACAGAATCATGATCCAATTAGAAAAAATAAGGTTCTGAGTAACCTGTTCGAAGAAAGAAAAAGTTTGTTCGAACAGGGTCTGTTCGAATAGAGAAATAGTTTGTTCGAATAGGGTCTGTTCGAACAGAAAAAAAGTCTGCTTAAACAGGGTCTGTTCTAACAGAAAAAAGTTTGTTCTAACAGGGTCTGTTATAACAGAAAAAAGTCTGTTCTAATAGAAACCTATTTTCTTTAAAAAACATAGTTCCTTTTTGACCTTTTGCAAAATATTAAGGGCTTGATATTTTTGGGTGAAGAGGTACAAACCCACGTACCTGTTCAGTGTCAGTCCAGCTGTAGTCGCTTTATGTGCAATCTCTGACGATGAGTAACCATAAGGAAGTGCTGACACCTATTCTAAACACGGAATAGAATAAACTCCAGATATTGATGTTTCAATTTCCCCCTTTGGTTCATTTCATGTCAAAACTAGAAATATAAGAAATAAAAATATAACTCGATGGACTGACTCAATCACTGAACATCCACACCCAAAGCTCTACTTTCATTTTATAACATATACTATGAAATCCCTACACACTAAACAAGATACATCACGTAACCGTTCAAATAAAATATGGGATCCAGAAAAAAAACATAACTTACCTGGCTTACCTGTCTGGATCATCTCTCCTCATTTTTTGTATAGATAAAAAAATAGTAAATTGCATATAAAAGGAGAAGAAAACTCGCAGAACAAAATGTATAATAGTCACTGAATGATTTAAACACAGAATAGATGAGAAATATATACCACAAATGTCAGAGCAAATATTATGAAAAGACAAACTGTTAGGATACTCAAAAAGTCAAACTAAATAAAATAATCATGTAGTTAAGAAAATACTAAACACCAATACCCTAAAATAAGATGCATCTCCCCCTCAAAATAATGGTAACCCCCTTAAAAATAAAATTAAAGCAAAACACACATGGGGAGTGTCTTTGAAGTAAGTAAGCAAAAGAAGACAACACTCCCCCTAAACACAAGGCATTATAGAAGGACAATGAATCTAAAATATTCTATAAAGACCAAGACATCGCCCATGTGTTATAAAACAATCGCTAAATAAATTACTTGGTGTGTGTGTGTGCATAATAAAATGGATACCCAGTTTTTAGCGTATTATTCAACCACTGTTAGAATACTATATTAGAAAGCTATTTCAACTTAGGACTCACTATGGTAGTCACTCAAATTTTTTTGAGAATTGATTAGCAAATACTCTGTGTGAAAAATAAATATGAGTATGTGAATAGAAAAATTTAAATTTTATCAAATAAATGTGCACTGTAAATTGAAAGATCTCACGGACCGAAAATTAATTGTTATAGATGGTGTCAAGTTAACTAACATATAATCCCTATCTCTCATCTCCACTAAACTGATTGTGCTAAACTCAAGATCAAACAGCTCTTGAAAAGGTCATAATGCAGGCAAGGGAAGGGACATGATGGAGTAGGTGTTTTTTGGCATCTGAGACTACAGTTACACTAACTTCCCATCTTTTTACAAATTGAGTTTACCTATCATTCTCTTTTCTTATTAAGTATACATGGAATAGAATACTTGTTCCCCTCCTTTTTTTTAAAATTTTATTTATTTATTTATTTTAATTATTGTAAGACTCTGATTGATATACTAGCAAATACATTGGGGATACTCACTCTATTCTTATAATCATCTTTCCCCCAAAAATTACTTTTTTTCTTCTTCTTTTTTCTGTTACTGAAAAGTCTCAGAACAAACGGGTAAACTAATAAAGGATTTGGATAGAAAAATGAATGGTATATTTTAAGGCATAAGGGGCTGCAAGCGGATACAATTTTTAGTAAGCACAGACGAAGGCCAAAAAGGTTTAACAATAAAAGGCCTATTATCATATCTTCAGTCTCGCATAATATATTTTTCATCTCGAATCTAGTATAAGGAATATTCTATTAGACTAACTTGAACTTAAAGTTACCATCGACAATTGATTATAAAAAAATGAGATCAGAAAAAAATGCTGAATCTGGAAAGAATTTATGAAATAATACACAAAGCTTGTAAACAGGCTAGATCCTCACATAACATTAGGTACAAAGTCTATATAGTTATCCTTACGTGGTTCTAAACATGACGAGCTTTTAGTTTAAACAAGTGGATCAATGACTATCGTGAAATGTGATTTTACTAAATAATTATCCCATGAATAAATATAACACAAAAGCAAAGTCCTAGTCTAGCAAAAATATTCTACATACAAAAGCTCTTAAAGTGCAAAGTGCAAATAAAAACAAAACAGTACCCTACTGTCCTAAAAATAAAAATAAAAACAAACTGAGATAGGGTAAGAAATGTACCTAATCAATGGAGCATACTGATAACCCCTCTCAGTTGATATATATTACCTTATCTGTGGTGACAAGTCATCTTTTTGTACCCAAATAGACCGAATAGCTGCCAGTGCAACATTACATCTTAACTGAGGTGTCAACTCATCCTTACGCACCCAAATAGTTTTGATAGATTTTTGATATTAAGCTTTTTGAGTGAGTATTGGAGATTTCTTGATCATCATCTTCTTTTCCTTGATAGAGAGCCAATCAACCCGTCTATTATATGAAATAGATCTATAATATGAATCATAATGTCCCATTCTACCACAAGCATGACAATAAATAACTTTTGGATAGTGTGGCTTATTAGCTCGAGTGCGAGTATTAGACAATATACTAGGTTTGGGCAACACTGTGGCTTTAACAAATTTTGTAACCAAAGGGGATCTTTTATTTGAACCAACATTTTTATATCCAAGCCCCTTTTTGTCACTTTTAGATTTGCCCATACTTAGCATTTTATTAATGTTTATTACTCTATGATAAAATATTTGAAGTTTCTGTTCAGATGAGACTAAATCAAGTTTGGCCTTATCCAATTCATCGATGGTTGATTTAATCCTCTCCTTTGCAGTATAAACTTCATTTTCTAAATTGTTTACCTTGTCAATAAGCTCCTGTTTCTCACATTCAAGTTTTTTTAACTGAAGATTTGTATTCTCAGTATTTTTGTTTAATTTATGAGTGAGTATGCTAACTTGTCCTTTCAAGCCTTTGTTAATTTTCTCAAGTTTAGCACACCGCTTTATTAACCGAGTACCAATTTCTTCTAGATTAAAATTATCATGTTCAGAAACCATTAATCTCTAATAATCGAGTTAGGATTTACGCTCAGGTTGTTAAGCCTCGAAGCGTGACCGCTTTGATACCAATTGAAATAAATAATTACTTGAGATTAACCGATTTTGATTAATTTAGGTCAAAATCAATATGTCTGAAATCCTTGAATTAATGGTCTAACCCTAACCTTATTCAAGTTGATTCGATTATCTAGTATCAACAAACAAAACCACATAAAGCACAAGAACAAGTAATTTTAACCCTGTGGGAAACCTTTCCCAGTAGAAAAACCCACAGGTCACTGCTGAATCGCCTGATAGCTAAGCAATCCAATATTAAAACAAAATTATAAGAATTCAATTACTTACAGACTCGATAAGCACATCCTGTGGTTACCTCTCATCTAACTAAACTCCTTGTAATCAATTCCTCGTTCTCGTAATGCTCTTCGTTCTTGTAACGCCTCGCTTAAATCTCCCGTCAAAACATATAAGCTTGAAACTCACAAGTTTTTTAATTTAAGATTAGGTTTCCTAAATCTCTGATTGATTTAATTTAAGTTTTACTTCGTATTGAATTGCCCGTTGAAATCTTTCTTCTCTTTAAATATCAAGCCCTAGAAAAAGTTCTTTTGGAAGAGGTTAAAAGTAAAATAATAAATGATGTCTTTTATAAGAAAACTGAAAACCTAAAGTCTGTTCGAATAGAGAAATAGTATGTTCAAACAAACAATATTTTATTCGAACAGAACCAAGATCTTATTAGATGAAACAAAGTTCCGAGTAACCTGTTCGAACAAAGAAAAAGTCTGTTTGAACAGGGTCTGTTCAAATGGAGAAAAAGCTTATTCGAATAGGGTCTGTTCGAACAGAATAAAAAGTCTGTTCGAACAGGGTCTGTTCTAACAAAAACAGTCTGTTCTAATAGGGTCTATTATAATTAAAGCCTATTTTCTTCAAAAAGCATAATTCCTTTTTGACCTTTTTTAAAATATTAAGGGCTTGATATTTTTTAGCGAAGAGGTACAAACCTACATATTTGTTCAATGTTAGTCCAGCTGTAGTCGCTCCATGTATAATCTTTGATGATGAGTAACCACGAGGAAGTGTTGATACCTATTCTAGATACGGAATGAAACAAACTCCTGATATGAACGTTTTAGTTCTATAAATAGCAGAAGGCGGTGAAGAGAAATCAGATCAGCTTTAATTTTTGTCTTTTATGTAAGGGTAGAAAAAATTCAAACGCTGCTCCTAACTCATACTCATACTCATACTCAAATGTTTTAGTTCCTGATATGGAAGCGTTGCTCCTAACTCATACTCAAACGCTGAAGTTTAATGATTGAGTTATGATTTTGTGAATGTGAAGTTTGAGATGGAGATTACAATATTTGTGGGTTTTCAAAATTGAAAAATTTACTATTTATAGTAAACTTTTGAAAAATCTGTTTGATTTGCATGGAAAAAGATATATGTATATGATGTATGTATGTGTATGATAGATGTGTATGTGTCAAAGTATAGATAAAATAGATGACCTCTTCTTCTCTAGTTCGATAAAGAGGAACTGCTTCCACCCATTTTGTAAAGTAATCTGTCGCTACGAGTAAGAAACGTCGGTTACCTGGCGTGTTGGGAAATTCTCCCATGAGATCGAGCCCACACCGCTTGCATGTAGTTCGAGTCACCACAAAAAAATGGATTTTAGCAGCAGACTATATCCGTTTCAAAAGCCCTTTGGCAACGGACTATGTCTGTAGCATAAGTGTTGCCGTAGGGGGTGTTGCGGATGGGACTACAATAGAGAAAGTCCGTTGCCAAAAGTAATGTTTCTGCGACAGATAAAATCCGCTGCCGTTGTTAGACTTTTAACAACGGGTTTTGTCCGTCGCAATAGCTTTGGCAACACCGCCAACATCAATACTTAAACTCTGTTGCTGAAGTTATCTAATGTTGCTAATAAGATGCCTTTGGCAATGGTAATTGTTCGTCGCAAATTCTTTTTTTATTTAAAAAATAATAATAGCAATGAAATCGCCAAAAAAATATCATGTAAACTTGCATTATTACACAAAAAATGCATACAAGTAACTTTATTAATATATCATGACCTTCATCCAGCAATAAATGGAGAAGATTGTATCATATTCTCTATATCTAATTAGGCTATAACCAGTGAAGCAGCGGTGGGCACATTAATAAGGCAAAGAACTTCTAATCCAGCAATACGACCAACATCCTTTATTGCTGTTATCTGGGAATCATTGAAGTACGCAGGGACTGTAACAACAGCTTTTGTTACTTTGTCATTTAAAAACTTTGGGGCATCATCCACGAGTTTCCTCAATACCTAAATATGCAGAAAATTAAGCTTCGCATTTACTATTTAGGTAACTAAAACATTAAGCAAATCATAAATCTCATAACTTGATAGGTACCTGCGCGAAAATCTCTTCAACAGCAAACTATTTTCCAATAGCAGGACACTCAATCTTGAAATTCCCATTCTCATCTTTAGAGCACGAATAAACTCCTTCAAGGCCAAAATAGGCTTGTTTATTTCAGCTCCCTCAATCTGTGTTTGTCGATCATTGTCTGTAGTGTCAGCACCGCGTTCGCTACCAGCCAGATCAATAAATGAGATCTTCCCCACAATCTTCCCAGCCTTATATTCATTTTCATCCTTGTGCCTTTTGGATTCTTTTACCACACTGTGCTTCTCGATTACAAGTTGTAGTATAACATGAGATCTGGAGGATTCTTCATTGGCACCAGTAGATCCAGTACTTCTTGCGGCATTTCCTTTCTCATTATATTCTTTTATGATTTGTACATCTGCAGCTTCAAATTTTTGCAGTCCAACAATAAAAACTTGCTGCCGACCATCTTTTCTCATGCAAAGTTTCCTTCTATCACTAAGAAGATCATAAAGCTTTCCTCCATATATTTCAAAAAAGCTAAGCCACAACTTAAATATTTGGTTACGATAGGTTGGATGATACAGTAATCTCATAATGTCTTCTGCATCTCGAATAGGTAGAGGTTGCATGGTGAATCTTTTACCACTACCTGTTTGGCCATATGCGAAACAAGTTGCTTTGGTACGCTGAAAAATTGCAGGAATACATGCTCATCAAGAATAGCATCAAAACAAAATTCATGCTTTTCCACGTACGCAGTCAAGTCCACCTTTAACTTCGGTTCATGTACAGTTAATTATGCATTTTCGTACACATTTACAATTTCCTCCTCCCTCTGGGACAGGTCTTTCTTGTTCAATGGTTGTTTGCGTACCACAACTTTTATCTTTGCCAGATTGTTGTTATTATCTTTGTCATTACTCGACAATCTTTCTACCACTTGCTCTTTTTGTTTCCTACTAGTAACCATAACAAAATTGTCACTAATACCTTTTACAAGAGTAAACATGAAAGGTGAGGGTTCAAAGGAATTTGATAAAACATGCTCTGAAAGAAGCTCTATGTCATCCATCACATGAAGATCCAATAAACCAGCTTCAAATTCCCCTCTAAGCTCGGGAGAATAGAAACCATCTGCTAAGGCCACCGGTCTTGAACTTTGCCCAGTTGGAGTATATGGTTCAGAAGAAAATTATCCATTCAAATTGAGATTCCTAAAGATTTTATATAACTTCTGCTTCTCTACAACCAATTGCCCTTCATATCCCTGCATTACTAAGTTAGGGATACCCGTTGAGGCTAACAGAGATAGATGTTGCAACCCAGCAGAATGTAGCCACCTAGCCATTACGACATCCCCGACATCGCTTGTGGATCCCACATTGTGTATTAGCCCACCTCCAGGAGGGTCCCACAAAGAAGCTCCATTGCTTTGTTGCATATGGCCTCCCATGTGGCGCTGCTGCGCTGCTCAACATTGGGGAACCAATTTTCACACTGTTGAAGCAACCCCACCAGAGATTTATTCTTCAATCTGGGAGAAGTAGAGGAGATAGAAGCCCTAATTTTGCTTCTCTCTGTAAAATTAAGATTTTGAATTTCTCTCTCTAGAATTTGTTATTCTTTTTGAGGACGACAATAGTAGAGCCTGAACGCTCTCCTTCTCATCCTCTTCTTTGAGATGTAACATTACCTGCTTCCTACAAGAGATATCTCATTCAAAACCAAAACAACTTAAAATATATTAGTAGAAAGAGAAATTAGTGAAAGTATCTCAGCAGGAATCATGGGCGCATTTACTGTAGCAAGCTTCGTTTTAAGTCCCCAACTATAGTTTCGGCAATTTCATTAATACTCGATAGAAACCAAACAAAGTATAAATTAATTGATTAATAACACTAATTGATTGACTCACCAATTTGATTGAAGCAATCATAAACTTCTTCCATTTCCATTAGCCCCATATCGGTGTCAATACCTTGAGTACTTGTCCTTTTCCATCCTCTTTTATCCGGGCTTGGGGCCAGCAATGCAACCATATGGCTCCATTGGCAGAGTTAAAGAAGACTTTACCTATAAGAAAACAATTAGTCAGTGACAATGAAACTGCTGCAATTCAAATAACATATGCATATATTGGAAACAATAGCATTATAAACAATAAAAAACTCAAGGCACCATAGAACTAATAAAAAAGTTATCAGCCCAAAAAGAAATAATCCCTAGAACTACGAGGAAACACCTAACGACTCGACATATCATTCATCTAACTCAAGGCACCATATAGCCCAAGCAACATAAGCTCCTTCCCCAACGTCTCCTAGATCCTCTGAGTACCCATCATCTTTACTCAACAGAGTTCTAGGCTTTATTACTTTGGATAAGAGAATCTTATAAAATCCATTACCCAATAGAACATTATGAATAAGAGTATCTGGATCTACCACGACCACCTCGCCACGGGCAACTCCATGATCCTTCTGGCTGTTCAGAGTATATTTTTTTATTGAGATGACGATGAAGCACCTAAATGTTAAAACCAATAATTAGAATAATCTACAGGAAAGAAAATGCTTAATTAACAATATACTGAGAGAACTTTGGAAAGTTTATACCGGTGATGGATATTGGCATGGTCTCACAGATGGTTCTGATGATGAACTAGTCCTAATCTGTGAAGCTTTCTACAATCACATATATGTATAAATATCAATCTATATGTACTATTAATCATGATTTTACAATAAAAGAAAATATAAAAACAACTAGAAGTTACCATAAATTTTTTTAAAGTGTCTGTGAGTTTGGTTATGTCAACCTCCAGCTTATTCACCTTATTAGTCATTTGCAAATTTTCATTGCGCAGATATTCATTTTGTCTGATCAAGTGTTTCGTCTTTTTCATGACTATAGGATAAACACCCACTCCAAGTCCACGTATATGGCCTTTGCTTTCTTTCTTTTGCAACGCCTTGAAATCAGTAGATCTTAAGTTCTAGGAAATTAGGAATATACATCAAATGGTACAATTATGCATAGGATTGTTAATGGATTGAATTATATTTGTATCATATTAGGTTAATGCTGATTATGGTCTGGTCCGTTAACATGGCAAATTGAATTTCTATAAACGAAATAAGAAAATGGTTTCAATCCAATATAAATGCATCAAACCGAATGTGATAACGCATTAAATCATGTCCATTGACATCCCTAGTTAATTAGGGCTTTACAACATTGAGTTAAGCACATACCTTCGCAAGGGAATCACCTACACTTACAAATTTTAGATGAGGCTCTAACCTCTCAATTGCCATTATTTTCTCCTATATAAATCAGCGAACATGGAAAAAATTATAGGAAAATACTTTAGATTACTATTTTAATGCAATGACTGAAAATTTTATTTATAACTAGTTCAGGACATTGAACAGTGTTATCTCTTTTTGTATGAGCTGTAGGATACACTTTAGACATCGCGACCGATGCGTTAGAATTGAGTTTCCTCTTCATAGCCTAAAGTTTAAATTCAATAATATTAAATATAATTGGAGATAACCGCATGTAAGGATATAAATGAACATGAATATATGAATAGGGAATCTTCACCACTTATACCAGCATATGACATATAACAGGTAAGATCCTTCTTCTTACACATATCAGAGCTTTTAGTTTGCTCCGATTGACTTTGTTCTATGCACTGGAAGCCTACACAAAAATAATGTATAAGCCGTAGTGATTAAAACATTAATGACTATTAACATTATTGAGTTACAGTTGTACATACCATATGCTTTACAGAATTGCAAATATCAACAAACATGTGCCAGTCATCATCAGGGACTAACGGAGGGGTAGGACGAGCTTCAACATCCTCAGGATCATGACCAATAATATATTTTGTTCGTAATCTACTCTTATTAAGCCTCCAAGAAGATGCAATTTTCTTTTTTAAGTAATCATCCGATACAAGTGACATTTCATATCCTTCCTAAACATGGTTTCGTTCACAAATTAACAAAAAAATCAATAAAATAATAAAGTTTGAGACATACCCGGTATTGATATGATTTAACTTTGTAAATTTTACCTCCAGCTTTTCTAGGATATTGTCAGTAAAATAAGCAGGTACAAGTAAGATATCATCGTAAATTATTGGTATGTCAGTACGAGCCAGCACACCAACGCTTGTGACAAATGCGATCGTATCTTCATCAACATCATTTGGTTGCCCTAAATGGTTGACACCAACATTTTTTTTCTGTCCATCTGGTAAGCTAGTTGGACCCCGAGAGGGACCCCTCTTCTTCTGAGCTGCAAATGACGAAAAGTACAAAAGGTTATACATTAGTCACTAAAGATTTCCTATTACTAGATGGAAGATATAAATTGGTAAGAATCAAAAGAAAAATCAATTTCTTACCTCTGCCAATACTACCAAGTGTATCATTTCTAGATGTGGTGTTAGAGTCCATAAATCTAAAATCTACTTGTCACATAAAGAAAATATTGATGCAATAATGGAAGGCTAACTTAAAGTTGCATAAACATAATTCATAACGGTAGTACAAGATATAAGATGTAATAATAATCCAAAAATAAAGGGACATGTTGATGTACATGTTATCAACATAAATATCAAAGATTAAAATGAAACTGAATTTTTATGCATAAATAAATTTACTCAAAGACAAGAATTCTAATATAAGTCAAAAATAAAAACCAACAAATAGAATATAATGTTTTGTGAATTCGAATGAATGAAAACATAGCCCAAAACTACACGTAAGCCGAGAATAATGTAGTTGTCCAATAAAGTTACTTTTTTTGCCCTCTTTTCCTAGTTTTCTCAATTACCACATAACTATCATCGAGGTCGTCTGATATTAACTCATCTTCAGCTATAGGTTCATTATTGCTTTGATTTAGATCGACAACTGCTAAATTAGGTTGTTCTGACATAAGGGATATTTCATCTTCAACGTAAAATTTTGCTGGAGTTTCCAATACTATGTGCCAGTCTAGATTTAATGGATCCTTAGAGTAGAAAACTTATTTTGTATATTCTACAAGAATGAATGGTTCATCCCCTACTTGGTCTGAGCTAGTAAAGTTTAACAATTTGACCAATTTTAGCTTTGCCTCCTCATCTACTTTAACGCCTTTAGTCACTTTCACCCAATCACACTTAAATAAGACAGGCTTATATCCTTCCCGATACTCGAATTCGACTATATCTCTAAGAACACCATAGTATGCTGCAGACTCGCCTGTCAGATCTTTGTCCTTAGAACTGGAACGAAATGTCATAACACAATTTGTGCTAACCCCACTATTCTGATTTACTTTAGTTGCCTCATAGTTTTTTGTGACAAAGAGGAAGCCGTTAACACAGTACTTATTGTACTGTATAACAAAAGCCAATGGTCCTCTCACAATATCATGAAAGTCCATGTCATCTGATTTGGTAAACTCAGCCTGAAAACAAAATTTACAAGTTACAGGAACATTCCTCTTTTGGACTCAGCAACTTATTTATAATTCATAATAACTATGTAATACCTATTTTTTCAACCAGGGTGTAAAATCTTCTTCGTTAGCTACTATAACATTCCCCGACTTCCTCTTTCTAGCTGTCTTATGACGTTTTAAGAAGTCATTTTGCCGACTATGTCCAATAATTAAGACTTGATGTATTAGAGATTCATAAGGTTTAAATTTTTTTCAAGAGAATATATGAAAAATAGTATACCTTTTCCAATCACCAAAATGAGGATGACTACCGATTACCCACTTTCAAGCTTGTTCATACTCAATATCGGATAAAACCAAACTTTTACCAGGACCGACCAGGCCAAAATCACTGCCATATTCATTTTCATAAATATAGTCATTTACCCCATCTGGCAAAGAGTTTGATCCACCCAGAGACACCTCCAGTCCTTGCAATAGGCTTTCAGTACCTGTACCTTATATTTGGTGCAATATATAAATGTTTCCTCTTGTATGTACCTTTCTGCTATACAACCTTCTGGCCGTGCTTTGTTACTAACGTACCCCTTTAACGTCTTCATTAACCTTATAAATTAAAGAATAAATTAGGAATTTTACTAAATAAAATATATATTATTGAATGAGTTGAATGAGAATATCGCATACCTTTCAAAAGGATACATCCATCTATAAAAGACAGGACCACATAAACGAGCCTCGTATGCTAAGTGGATTGTGAGATACACCATTATGACGAATACTGAGGGAGGAAAAACTTTCTCTAGCTCACATGATGTTCTTGCCATTCGTTTCTCCAATGTGATCAGGGTATCAATTTATAAAGTTCTTGAGCATAGTGCACTAAAGAATGTACATATATTTTGAATTAGTGGACGAATTTCCTTCCTATCCTTAAATGCATGTTGAATCAAAAAGGGAAGTAGATGTTGCATCAAGATATGATAATCATGAGACTTTATGCCCTTTAACTCCATGTCACCTTCCTTGACAATATTCTTCCAATTACCACTGAAGCCATACGCGACACGTAAATCACGCAGAGTTTTGAGGAACAATTTTTTCTCCTCTTTTCGTAACCAAGATCGACCCAGTTTCATGATCTCTTTGCCATTTTTAATTTTTAGCCACAAACCCTCCTTAATTTTTAGACGCTTTAAGTCTCTTCGAGCGTTTGCATCATCTTTTGCTTTCCCCTTCGTATTCAACATTAACGCCAACAAGTTCTAACAAACATTGCTTTCAATGTGCATAACGTCCAAGTTATGTCTTAAAGGAAGATGTTTCCAATAATCAAGATAAAAAAATATTGATCATTTTGAGAAGCTAGAAGATTCCTTATTGATATCATCTACTTCAACATCTTCTTTAACATCTTTCTTACCTCCTTGTTTTTTTCTTTTTTGCCTTGCCCCACTGCACATTTAAGCTAGCGAAAATCTTCTCAACCTCTGTCCCCTTTAAAGGTATCGGTCACCTTCGAACCTCCTCCTTTTTATTGAAGGTGCTAGCACGTTTATCTTTTTGAAGTTCATCAATGAATGCCAACCACCGCCTATGACTCATGTAAACATTTTTTTTCCATGGTGCAGTCTCAATGAGTCAGTTTTTGGACCACACAAAGGACATGCAAATTTCCCTTTTGTTCGACATCTAGATATGTTCCCATAGGCCGGGAAATCGTGGATAGTCCACAGTAAAATGGCACACATATTGATTTTTTCATTACTGTGTGTGCCCATAGTCGTAGCCCCTCTATTCCATAACTCCTGCAATTCGGCAACTAGTGATTGTATAAAGACATCCATGTCATTTCCAAGTAGTTTGGGAGATTCAATGAGCAAAGTAAGCATCATAAACTCTGGATTCATGCATAAACCAGGTGGAAGATTATATGGCACACAAAAAATGGGCCAACAACTATGACTTGAGCTTAAAGTGCCAAAAGGGTTGAACCCGTCTCTAGCTAGACCCAAGCGAACATTGCGTGGTTCACTTGAGAACTCTTTATATTTTTCATCAATGGACTTCCATGAAGGAGAGTCGACCGGATGTCTCATTTTTCTGAGTGGCATGCGCCCAATTGAATGCCAAGCCATCTCCTTTGCAACCCATGGGACACTGCAATAGAACCTAAACATGTAAAAAATTAAGCACATTCTCTAATATAAGCCATATTTTAAGTGAATGTTAGATTATTTAAGGAATATGAAAAATAAATGCACCTGTACATCCTTTGTAGCCTAGGCATTAATAGGAAATATCCTAACACCTTCACAGGGACTTGCTTCCTAAATAGAACTTTTTTGTTCCTCGAATTTGGACCCCACTCCGTCACGGTTTTATACCTCGTGCTACCGCAAGTTGGACAGATGGTCTTCGATGCATGTTCCTTCCAGTAAAGAATACAATCATTTGGGCATGCATGTATTTTTTCATAATTAAGACCTAAGCTTGTTAAAATCTTCTTGGCGTGATACTTATTATTTGGTGTCTTATTCCCCGATGGTAGTACCTTTTGGAGTAATTGAAGTAGTTGTGTAAAACTCTTTTCACTCCATCCATTTTCAACCTTTAAGTTGTACATCTTCAAAACGAAACTAAGAATTGTGAAGTCTTTGCAGCCAGGGTACAAATGAGTTATAGCCTCACGCACTTTTGAATAAAAGATATCGGGGGAAATACACTCTGCAATGTCTTCCAGCGCTAAATTTGGCTAAGCTTGAATAACCTCATTTAGAATATCTTCGACCTCTTGAGGTACTGATCTCTCGTTGTGCGCTGGTTGGAAAATTGGTGGTGTAAAACTATCATCGGTAACTACTTTCTCACCGTGAAAATCCCAAATACTATATGTCGGTAGGAACCCGTTCTTTAAAAGGTCAAACCTTACTTCGCCGTAAGAAACTGGAATCCTTCAGTTTCCACATCTAGCACATGGGAAAGAAATATTTCTCTTACCAGGAAGGTGTATATGTTCAAAGTCAAAAAAGGTTTCAATGCCAGCCAAATATTGTGAGTCAATATAGTTTGGGCCATGGAAAGGAATAGTAATCTAATTCCTATCCATCATTTCTTTTTGGACTCTCCCTAAACATAGGTAGCAAATAAACGAATTATGAGTTTCATGACTAGAATTAATAGAAAAATCGATAATTCAAAAAGTTAGCCCTCAACCCCTTTGTCAAACCCAATTAGAGTTAAACCCTCAGAATTAAGGTACATGAATTAAGGTACACTTATTCTTCTCATATATTGTAGATGAGTTAAACCCTTAAGATAGTTATGTTTCCTTTGGGAGTAATAAATGTTTGGACATCCAAAAGGTAGATAAGGACATTTAATTCCCTTGGAGTCAACTGGAGCATCTTTAGTATTAGCCTCATAGTGACATTTTCCTAACATCTATCCATAGTGGAAACTTGATAACTCTCTATAGACATCAGAACACAAATATCTTGCATTTTCCAGGTTTAAATATCTATTGATCACGATATATAGATCGATGTATTGGATATGGGACCAAAATTAAGCAAAAGTTTTCAGGATATCTTCAAAAAAATAATATGGTTTGAAATAAAGGGAAAAAGGAGGTGGTCTAAGTTTTAAACTGCATAAGCTCATGAGATGTTTATAAAAGTAACCTAAAAGGTTAATTAAGAGGTTTCGAGAGGGTGATACTGGCATTGGTCGATGTTTTTGCACTTCATAGCCTAATAAGCTCTTAATAAATTGAAGGGAACAAACAAAAAATATCGGGGAGATGCCACTACACCCACCTATAGTATTTGTCTTCATTGACAGAAAGCGCTTGACCATATTCTATTATCATTAACTTTAAGCAATTAACTAATGCTATAAAATTCTATCAAGGAGGATAGATAATTAACTAATGATAATACATGAGAACTTTTGGCAAGAAAGCCGAAGGCCAGAATCTTCAAAAGAAGCCCAAAAATCATGGCATGTGACTTACATTTCCCCCAAGTTATCGCACGGGGTTGTAAATTTCCATGCACATGTGAGCCTTTGTCTCAAGGGATCCAAGAAAAATATTTTAGATCATTGAATTATGGATCTTGGGATCCTTTACGGCTCTCGCATGTATATATGTATTAGTTATCGCTTCATAATGGGATTTGAGATACTAATACTCAAATTATACTAGGTTAATGTAACGAGGAGATTAAAAATGTCTCTCATTTAGATATGTAGTATTACATGAAACGCTAATTAACTTGCTAAGATTGTCATCTTTTTTAGTATTTGTGTTGCTTAAGTTTTGGGCAATTGTGCTGTTTATTGCGTTTTGCTAGAGGTGGTTTACCTAAGGGTGAAAACTGAAGGTAATTAATAAAACAAGCTACACAACTTGGACATTTTTTTTAATCTACACAACTTGGACATTAAAAACAAAGGATGGAGATAGGCAATAGGAGAAGGAAAAGGTGAAGGTAGACTCAATGCAGGAGAGACTAGACTATAGTTATTGACAATTTGGACCAACTGGAGTCCTCCTAAAACACCTTTATGATCACTAGAAGTTCTTATATATACCTTTATAAAACTCCCCTTCTCAGCTCTCATAGCCCACTACAACACTCTCCTCTCTCCCTTTGCCTGGTTCAATGTCCATATTAATGACATAGTTTCTCTGCACTCTTTTAATCCCCCTTATTATTTGTCAAGATTTCTAGGTTTGTTTGGGTTTTTGTGACTCTTGGGGTGTGTGTCAGTATCAGTGACATACATATACTGAGCCCATCTTTCTCCTCTTAAAGTTTTTCAGTTACAGGCTTACAACAGCTTCGATTGTCAGCTTAAACTACAATACCCCCAATCACCAAAATTGTCTCTCCCTCACACACACACAAACACACTCAAACACTCACTCTTTGGAAATGGGAGAAAATGCAGTTGTGCCCCAACAACACCTAAAGATAGAAGGTCATGGTACCTCAAAATGCTTTGACGATGATGGTCGTGTCAAACATACAGGGAACATTTGGACAGCAAGTTCTCACATAATAACAGCTATTATCAATTCCAGGGTTCTTTCTTTAGCATGGGCAATAGCTCAACTGGGTTGGATTGCTGGTCCTATCATGATGTTTCTATTCTCCTTTGTGATTTACTATACTTCATCTCTTCTAGCTGATTGTTATAGAATAGGAGTTCCTATTTATGGGAAAAGAAACTACACTTATATGGATGCTGTTAGATCCAACCTTGGTAAATATTTCAACTTTTTATATTTTTCTCAGAAAAGTACAATATGGGGGTGTGATAAAAGTTCTAAAGTTTTTTGTGTTGTGATCTGTATTAATGAGATGTATAAGCTAGACACAATAGAATCCATAGTTAAATTGGCAATGAAAATGAAACAAGTACCTGATTCAAAACTTTAATTCAAATCTCTATATCCTAAAAATAGAAATAAAAGAAAACAATACGATTAATACATACATATAGAATAATACAATCTTTTAAAAAGAACACAATGAACAAAAACACAAAAATAAAAAACCTCAAAGACTACATATCATTACTCTAAATAACACCCCTGTATCAAATCTAGAGCTATACAAAATGGGAGATTCATACAAAAAATCCAACTTGGCAATACCCCATTTTTGTCAAATCACAAACAAATTGTTTTCCTTAAAGAAAAAAACTGCCAAAATTTGTAAATGTTAGAATTTTAACGTGATGAAAACCGAATAAAGTGAATATAGTATAATGAGTAAGACTATTAGTTATAAGTGCCACTGTCTCTTGCTCTGTGATTTCAATGGAGGAAGTCAAGGCGAAGAAGCCGAAGAAGATAACAAGTTGAAACCATGACAGCAACCTATAACTGAAAACCATAAGTGCTTACCCTAAACCTCTAATTTCATAAAATAAGTTGAATTGGAACCCTAATTTCATAAAATAAGTTGAATTGGAACCCGACTTTATCAAATATAAATTTGATTGATGCTTAGAGAAGAAGGAAAGGTAGAGGGAGATACCTTTGATTGTAGAGGAGTGCGAGAACCACTGAGACTATAATCGCAGAAAGAGATGCCACAAAATATACATAATCTTGGGAAAAGGAGGATTTGGAGTGAAACGTGGGGGTACAGGAGGTTATCCATAACAGATTCACTCTTGAATCGTCGGAGAGGAGATTTTTGGGGGGAAATCTTTGAGAAAGAGAGGGAAGTTTTTGGCGAGGGAATTTAGGAAAGAGATGTGAAAAACATGAAGCTATTTCGGGCTACTAATTTTAATAAAATATTAGAGCAACAGACTTAGAGATATGGCAATGGACTTGGACTGCTGCAAACGTGTGAGAGACTGAGTTTGTTGCCAAAAGCTATATATGCGTGTTGCCAAAGGCCCTTTTTTGGGTAGTGAGTGTAGGAGCTCATATCATGTGTCCATGTCGGTGACATGCGTCCCATCTTCATGAGTATTCTTCCGCTTGCTTACGCATTCCTGGCCAGAATACTTCTTGTGTAATTTCTATGTTTGCAAGTGATCGACCTGCGGCGTGAGAGCCACAAGTTCCTTTATGTAATTCCTTGAACATTTCACCAACTTTCTTCTTGGAGAGGCACTTGAGATAAAGCCCCTTCACTGATCGGCAATATAAATGGCCGTTCTGAACTGTATAGCGCTTCAAGTTTTAGATCAACTGTCGGTGCTCTTTTGGATATGGTGGAAGTGGTTTGTCACATTTGTTCTTTGGGTTGAGGTAGATGATAAAAGGCTTACGCCAATCATCATTTTTCTCTTCATCGCCCCCAGTGCTGATCATTCATACAGAATTAAGATTAATGCAGGGGGTAGACATCACTTCGATCTATAGATATCGTGCTTTTGTACCCAAGACCTTGGCTAAATAAGCCAAGGAATTGGCATGTCTATTCTCACCTCGAGGTAAATATTCAAGAGTTGTTTTCGGGAATCTGCTCATCCTATCAACAACAAGGGCTGTATATTTGATCATCTTGCTATTTTTCTTGTACTGTTCTGAGTAATGGTGGAAGATGAGTAAAAAATATGCATTGACTGATAACTCAAGAATGCCAAGCTCGAGTGCTAAGTTGAGCCCATGAATTAAAGCTTCATACTCTGTGACATTGTTGGAAGCTTCAAAATCCAAGCAGATTGATTTCTCGATTCTATCATTGGATGGGGTAATCTATATAATTCCAAGTGGATTAATTTCTTAATTATGCCATTTTCAGCATGATAACTAGTGTGCTATCACGAGGAAATTTGATGTGACTGATATCGCAATCCTCGAATAAAATCCCAAGTCGGCGATTGCTCGATTCAGGAAGAAGTTTAGCTTCTTTATCTTAAGGTATGAGATCGCAGTACTCTGATAATCTCCGTCGCTTGAATCTGGAAGAGTTGTTAATTTGTTGGATCTCAATCATGTTGTTGTGGTATATGTGTTATATGTATTTTCTCTCTGCTTGATCTTCAGCCTGAACTAATTTAATCTGCGTCTTGTAGCTACTATTTTTGTATCCTTCCAGATCGACAATATACGCGTGCATTCACATCTTTGAAAATATACTATAGCAACCTCTGTAAAACATAGCCGTTGTCACTTTTATGATGATTTACCTTGTGACGCATGCAGTACGGTTTGCCTTCAATCTGTTCTATTGGTTGAGATATACGGCATAGCTTATCTTTTGCTAGAATGGAAAAAGTTGAGGAAATTCAGACATTCAGACATTCATTTTAGGGAGGACCGGTTTGGGAAGAAAATTTCCTTTTCGAGGTTTGCTGGTGTTTTCCTTGGAATGCTTTTGATCACCCTGGACCTCCTTTGGTTCACTGTTGCGTTATATATTTTGACCTTTGGTGGTTAGGATGGATTTAGTTGATTTATGCATTTTGGTCATCATCCTTTCCAGGTCAACATACCTATTAACCTTGGTGATTATATCCTCCAAGGTCGCATGTTTATTTAAGAAGAGACGCTTCTTTACTTTGCAATCGATTTGTAGCGCATTTGTAAAAGTAGTAACTGCTGTTTTATGATAAAGATTATCAACTTTTCGTGTGAGCTCCTAAAACTTATTTGCGAAGACCTCGAGCTTCTCTCCTTGTGATTATTTGAGACTAATAAGAGCATATAAATTCTCTTCCTTATCTTTATTGTGAGCATAATTCTTGACAAAATTCTTCTGTAGTTGGTCGAAAGTGAGGATGAAATCTTTAGGTAGAGAATGAAACCACCGTAGCGGTTCTCTCTATAGACTTGTTACGAACAAACGACATAGAATATGGTTAAGATTTGAGTACAATCCTAGTAATCACGGAACAGCTGAATGTGCTCCTTCGGATCGGTACTCTTGTATTTACGTTTCTTTGGAGTATGGAAACCATTTGGTACTTCCATATCAAATATCTCTTTGGCAATCGGACTACCTTATAACTTTGTATAATTGTCCTTACTGCCTAGAGCTTGAGCTTCAATCAAGTCCTTGATACGTTGATCCATGTGTTTTTGTGTAACATACTGGCGTGTTGCCTGGGTAACTTGACGAGCTAGTCGAGAATTATGAGTACCGGTGCCCTCGCTCAAGTGTTCACATACTAGAAGTTGGGGTTGAGGTCGCTGCTCCTCTTCTTGGTGCTTGAAAGGCCACAAACCTCTACTGATATAGAATTGAGCTTATCTTCCTAAATAAATTGATGTTTGTGGTTCATGCTGAAGATTTATGGAAATGGCTTTGCTGGTTGCTCCTCGAGGTCCTAATTTTCTCGTGTAGAAACATAGGAGTTCCTTGGCACTTGATCACAGTCTCTAGTATGGGGAGCCTGTTGAGTGTCCTGTAAAGCTTGCAATACTGTCTACATTATTGTCATCTATTCTTTATATCTCTTGAATGCCGTCAAACGAGCTTGACGCTCGCCTTCGAGCTCTTTATCATGGATCTCTCGGCCAAGAGCTAAATGACGCTTGAGCTCATTGCGCTTCCCTGTTTTGGTTTAGAGATTCTTTCATAGTTCAGCAAGCTGTTCTGGTTCAACTGAAAGATTGAGCTGAACTCCTGTTGTTGGTCGCTTGGAAGTGGCCATGATTGGAAATGGATAGTTGAGTAAATATATGCCTTAGGATATCGTTGAAATGTCATCTTTCCCATAGATGGTGCCAAATGTAATGGCCTAATTTTGTAGCTCAAAATAGCTCAAAATTAGATCTTACACCAAATATATATATGCCAAGAATTAGTATAATACAAGAAATGACACAGGAGATTTAGCGGGGAAAACCTTTGAATAGGTAAAAATCCACGACCTCGAGTTAAGAGTTTAGTAAGTGTAACTTTTATTACTTGAGACTGATATCATATTACAAGTGATCTCTTGAATTTGAAATGCTTGATCTTGAAATAAGAATTCTTGTGGTGCTTAGAATTTGGAAACTCTTGTGTTAGAATCTAATTTTTTTGCCTCCTATCTCCTCTGGAACTTTTTCTTTATATAGACTTTACCTGCAGCTCGTTATCGTGTAGTAGCACGTTATCCTGATAATAAAGTAAGTGGTAGTTAAATGTGTAACTGCTAGTTTATGGGAGACAGATGTCTTTGACTTGTTCATACTTTTCTGTAGTGCTCGATCCACGTTCTTTTTCAGTTCGTGGTCTAGGTGTCAATACTGATTGTATATGTCACATGTATAATGCGTGAGTCTGATATTGAGGTAGTTCAAGTTTGGACTAAATCAAGGGATAGATCCCTACAAACACAATTGCTAATTTCCCTGCATACATGTTTTATATCAAACCACCTCAACTATTCTATCAATAATGTACTCTTGAGAAACAAGAAGCAGTTCCTAAGAGTTTTCTTGTGCTTGGCAAATGATAAGGCCACCATCTATTTCTAGTCTGTGGTTATCAGCAGGTTGAGAGTCCCCATTTCTATGAACATTTTTATCCCTTAAACAATACCATGCATCTCCATGTACATGCAAGATTTTACCACTGTAAGCCAAGATGCAGTCATCAGCATTATTTTCAATCACTCCTCCATACCCTCCCCCTTCATTTTTAAGAACATCCACAATATCTATGATTATACGTATATAGTTTAACATTGCAATGTGACTGATAAATAAAGATAAATAACCATTATCATTTTTTAAGAAGGCCGATGTCAAACGCTTCAGTATTCTTTTCATATTTAGACTAACAATATACGTATCAATGAACTAGATGACCAGCACGATTTAGTCCATGTGCAACCCCTTTAGCTGTACATGCAAATTATACAAGTTTTCTTCTGATGGACAACCCTAATTACAATGAAAATTTTACATGGAAATCACCATGTTTTCCTACAACATATTCTTTTGAGTCACCTTTACCCAAAATTGAACCAAGCAGTTTGCCATGATGATCTACAACTGCGACCATTCCTTATCTAAATTTGAAGGTCCAGTTCAATCACAGATTCAAAATGGTGTTCAAAATCTCAGTACGAACATCATATTCTACTTTTTGTATAATAATGGAAGATGTGAAACACTGGTGAGCATGGGTAGGTTTCGTACCCAAACCGAAACCGAATTTTTGGTTTATCAAAATTAAAACCGAAATTGAACAAAGCCTAAACTAATCCGAATCGATGACGAGACGGGTAAAACCGAAACCGAAACCGATCCAAAATTCGTAGTACAAATCGAACCGAAACTGAACCAAAGCCCATAGAATAGTTAGGCCCAGCTTCCTAGTTCCCAGTAATGGTATTTTGGGTAAAGAGGTAATAAATTGGTTCTGTTTGGCTTTATTCCGGTTAATATATAGCCAAACTGAAACTGAACCGAAAATTTCAAAAACTGAACCAAACTGAAAAAATGGTTCGATTTTGGTTCGGTCAGTTTTCTTCTTACCCTTAAAACATAGTATCAGACGACAACTTTGGAATGTTTTATAAAAGACCAAGTTATCAAAAATTTAAAAATTAATAAAATACAAAGCGATTTTACATACTAATTGAGAACCTACTTAAAGATTGAAGAGACTAGCTTATTAACCCGGTCGTTTTAATTAAGCATCCTTGTATACTAGACTAGTTCTACGCAGGGGTAGAACTAGGATTTAAGGGGGGGCGGGGGGGGGGGGGGGGGGGGGGGGTGGGGTTAAGATAATACGGGGGTTCGAGGGGATTGTTCCGAATTTTTTTTGAGGGTATATTAGTAATTTTAGAGTGATATTTACTAATATTATTGATTAATTACGTAATTTCTTTACGTATACTAAAAAAGTTATTAACTTATCTCAAAATTATTGATAGAAATAATTTATTCTAAAGAACAAAATATATAAGTACCTGGTAAATCTAGGGATTTTTGAGAGATCCATAACCAATTTAACAAATGATATCAGTAATAGTCAAGAGATAAACCTCAATTCCAATCACTAAGATATAAACCCCCAACCTAAATCAGTAAAAGATAAACCCAAACCCCATTTCAAATCAGTAAAACCCTCGATTTCCTCCATATATTTTCCTCACCCCCTTATCGGGAGTCCCCAAATAAACCTTGTAAATAATGATATTCAAATCAGTAAATTAGTAAATTATGTTTTGTGGGAACCGTAGAAAACCTAAACATAATCGCACTAAAGAAAACACAAAAAACTGATATTCATTACTTTTAAGAAAACCCAGTAGTAGTATGAAGGAATCCAATTATCCAATCACACAAAAACCCGTAATTATCATTAAAAAAAACTTAATTAAGAACCCTAGAAATCAAAAACAAGTAAAACCTAAACATAATCACACAAAATTGGAGAGATAGAAAGGTATACCTAATTGGATTCCTAGGCACGATACAAGGTGATAAATTTATCAAATCAGTAGACATCAGCAACAAAATTTTTAGTAAATCAGGTTTGTTTGTAGATGATGAGAGGTGGGCTTGTGTGAGAGAGGACTGAGGAATGACACAGAAAAAAGGTAGATAAGAAAGGCTTGTGTGAGAGAGGAAGAGAGGTGGGCTCAAATAAAATTAAATTTTTTTTAGCAAAATTTTACCCAGGGCTAGTGCCCGAGTGAGTCTTCTAGTTGTTCCGCTCCTGGTTCTACAGATTTACCATCAGTAAGATCTGCATGTACCTCCAGCTGAGACCGAACTTACTCAATGTTGCCAAGTCATTATTAGGGCAATCAATTTTGTCCAAAATTCTATCGTAGAAAAAGTCCTTCACGCATAATCACCAAATTGTAAATATTATACCTTCTTGTCTATAATGTCTTCAATGACGAAATGTGTACTCTTCAAATTGGAAAAGACTGGTTCTTTTAAATTAAAAGAGTATTGTTTAATCTAAGCGTTATTCACGTAGTATTTTTGCATCCATGTATCTATTTTCACGTCAAACTAGAATTTTTGAGTCCTTGAGATTAATCGATTTCGATAAAATTAAGTCAAATAACTTAGGTCCGATAATCCTTAAAACTAATTGTCTAATTCTAACCTTGTTCAAGCTGATATGATAATCTAGTGATAGTAATAAGCAATCAATAGCACATGGACAAATTATTTTAACCCTGTAGAAAACCTTTCTCAGGAAAAATACCCACAGGTCGCTGCCGAATCGTCCGACAACTAAAAATCCACTATTGAATAGAAATTATAAGAATTCAATCACTTACAAACTCAATAAACACATCCCGTGGTTACCTTTCTTCTAATTGATTTTCTTGCAATCGATTCCTCGTTCTCGCAACGCCTCACTTCGGATCACGGATCAAAGCTTGATCAAAGCTTGAACCCGTCAAACTCTTTAAATCTAAAATTGGAATTAGGTTTTCAAAATTCTAGATCAATTCAACTTGAGGGTTAATTCTTGTTGAATTTTTTCTTCTTTCAAAATATCTCAAGACCTAAAATTTGTTTTGTAAGAGGTGAAATTTAAAATAAAATAAACCTTTTATAAAAAAATTGAAAATCCCGTGCACTGTTCTAATAGAGCAAAAGTCTATTAAAACAGAGAAGGTTATGTCTGTTCTGTTCGTACAAAACAAAAGTGTATTCGAACATGACCAAGTCTATTCGAACAGAGATGGTTATGCCAAATTTATTTGAATATAATAAAAGTTTGTTCGAGCTGAAACCTATTTTCAATAAAAAATACACTTCTTTTGTTTATTTTGTAAAATACTAATGAGCTTAAGTATTTGAGAGAAGAGGAACTAAACCAAGGTACCTGTTCCGTGTCAGTCCAGTTGTAGTCATTTAATATGCATTCTCTGATGATGAATAACCACGAGATAGTACTTATACTTTACACAAAATTAAACCAATACCAAATATGAATGTTTCAAAAATAATGTATCAACAATTCATAAACAATCACTGATCGCGCTTGGATACATGATGTCTTTCAAAAATGACGTCTTTGGGGAATGAAATAACTTTAAATTTTTCATCTCCGAAATTGAACTTCAGGATGGTATTGTTAAGAATTTCTTAGGTGACCACCCAATGTGCCGCCCCATTAACCTTACAAGGATGTTTAATTCCTTCGCATTTGTAAGGGAGCGTTCATATATTCCTTTAGTTTTTACCTATTGAACCTAAAGTTAAAATCTCATACTCAAATATAAGATCAAAATATAAACCCAGTCAACCTTTCCAAAAGATGCATAGTACTTTGTACATGTCGTTGGTACAATCATACCCAAACACAACACCAATTTATGTGATTTGCCACACCACAGACTTTATCTGTTGTTGAGGTTTGTAGTTAAACATGTGTGGTAATTTTTTTGCCACGGAGTATGTCTGTGATTTTCTCTCGTGTGCTACCGTGGTAATTATTTTTGCCACAGATTAACACTGTGGTACATTTGATAAAATAGCACACTTTAAATACAATTTGCCAAGGACATAGTCCATGGTATTATTTATTTATTTAAAAAAAAAAGAACTAGCAAAACTACACCAAGAGAACCTATAAATATAAAGTACTTCCCACTCTTACAACAATGCATATCGTTAGATCATATAATCAAAATAAAAAACAATTCAAAAAAATGCTTTCATTCAATAAAAGTAAAGCATCTAATTACAACTGTGCTCCTTGATATACAGAAGAAACTAAAAAGCCTATCCAAAATAATTGAAAGGAAAACAATAACAATGAAATTATTATTTTTAGATGAAGAGTTACAAGTCCAACATCCTAGGTTACCTTGAGAATATAAATGAAGTCCCCAGTCTGAAGCATGCCATATCTCCATTATGAATAAAGACAAATATAAAGTCCATAAGTTTTGTATTGTACCTTATTAATTTAAAGAAAGAACAGTTCAAAAAGCCTATGGAAATTTTGTAAACTTTACTATCCAAGCAGATTTGCCGCAACAAAATGGGGGTTCAGATTGGTAATAATGAAGATGGTTATGGGAAAAGTGACTTACCAAAGAAGATCACATGTATGTTTATTGAAGAATCGAAAATTGCTTATTGTGAAAACTGCAGCAAGCAATTTTATGTGTGAGCTCCATTGAAAATTTGTTTGAAATGAATCTCGCCAGCTATATTTTTATAGAGAGGAAAATTAAAGCAAAATCCAAAATTAATTTTGGAAATGAGTTAATAAACAGAACATGAGAAGTAACCTAAGAAAGTGCAATCAGATAACGTATTTCCTTCCAAGATATTAAGTCCACTTTCTCACTACTCTAAGAGCATCTCCTAAAGTGCTTCACTCACTTGGTTGAAAAAAAAGCCAAATCCAAGTGAGTGAGGTTCTATATCTTCTAAGAATACCTGGCTTGGATTTTCACATAATTTAAATAGGCCATCATATCTTGTCTTCAGCAAAACCAATAAGGCCACACACCAATTTAGAAGTCAAGGTCAATACATAGCTCTGCTTCTTTATAATTTTTGTTGGTTTTTCCATGGCCATTTATAGCCATGAACATAAGCATATATTTGGGTAAATATTTACAAGATGTCGGGATATATATAATATATATATATATATATATATATATATATATATATCTCTAACGTCAAGATTACGTGTAGCCATTTATCACGATACTATTTGTATATAGTGACTAAACAATAATATGCTTATCAAGTATGATACAATATCTCAGAACTATACAACAACAAATTCTGAATATAAGTAAACAATAATATACAACTAAGGACATTCAGTAATAGATAATCTAAACTCTGATCTCCGCTGCAGTCACCAGTAACTACTCTGCAGCTACTCAACCTCTGAAATGTTAAATAGTGAGAGTGAGCAAACCATAGCTCACTATATCCAACAAGGCTAAAAATTGTACTAATACAACTAATGCTAACAAGAATAGGAAATGATGAACATGGTGAAACATAGTGAAAATATAACATATTTAAGTAGCAAGAAATGAAGTAAATACAGTCTTTTTAAGCAAAGATTAATATAATATGCGAGGAAGTGATATGGTGATGTAGATGCTCAATGCTTGAATGATGTACGAAGTTAAGCTGATAGACACAATCTTATTACAATTGGTTAATCATCCGCTAGTGCAAAGACTCAGACATATGAGAGATTGTTGCTGGATATAAGGGGTTCGATTTGTTTTAAGCTCGACCAGGCTAGGATATTACCACTTGATCAGAGTGAATTGGGGTTTCCACCCGAGGTGCCATCGTCCTCATACTATTCGAATTCAAAGGTATTTTAACATCACAAGATAGTACTGGCACCAGAGGAGAACTATCTCATACCATCCCATACTCCAGGATGGGTATTCAGGCATGATAGCATCTCAGTCAGAATTCACCATACTATTTTAACCTGAGCTAGGAATCCTCCAAACCAATCGGGGGTCAGCTGATTTGAAGTGAATTTATGTATCCGATCTCAACAATATAAGAAAAAATGATTATATGATCTACAGATCCCAACAGATCCACCAGAGAACAAAACGCTGCAGCGCTAATACGACAATCACACATAGGATAACCATCTACCTGATTGAGTGGCAAACAATCCTAATACGGACGAACAGTAACCCAGTTGTACATCTATACATAGAACAACAGTGACTAACCAGTCACAGCATCTAACTAGATGGCCAGCGACTTACCAGTCACATGTCAACATAACAGATGAACAGTGACTAACCCGTCACAACATCAAATCAACAGATGAACAATGACTAACCGTCACAACATCAGTCTCTAAGAGACAAAATGGTATTCAAGGACAATGCCACGAGAATACATAACATGCACGACTCCCTAAACAATAATAGAGAAATTTAACTTTACATGCATTAGGATACCAAACCCTGATGATAAACAAATCCTAGAACAAGTCAAGAGTAATTATGCCATTAGTGTTCAAGGAGGAAGCTGCGAGAACTAGCACACTATCTCCTAACCCATTCTTGAAGTCCAAATATGCATAATTAAATAACTACACTAACATATCCAACATAGATAATAACTAACTTCAAAGAGGAATGCAATCTAGACTATATACTAGGAAAAACAACATCTAAGTCTTTAGTGTCTCTCTAAATCAACATGGGTAATATTAGTAATGAATTTAGGCATCATGAAGGGACACTCGCCTTGATATACAAAGTTTGATAATAATGAACCCGGCAGAAAATATACAAACAACACCCCAACGGTAATGTGCTCTGCAAAACGACTTCGGGAACCCGAATGAGTCACTGAAAGGAACAGAAGCACCACAACATCAACCACTTCCAAGGACTATAACCCAATCATAAATCCAACAAGGTATTCTTATTCGAAACTGAAATCAAATCAGCACCACACCCGAATCAGCAACACAAATAATTATCACCGCCGTTCAACAATCAATCACAACCAACCCCAACACCTGCGATAATCATAATCCCTAAGCCACAACACAACAATATCCCCAATCATCAACAATAAAACCCAAATAAAACACAAGCCCTAAATCAGCCCAACCCACAAGGGTATTAGCCAAGCTGAAATCAAATGGAAGAGGAATTAGAGAAAAACTCCTCGAAAAGGCACGGCAGCTATCGGCAAAGGAACGACAACAATTCAGTGATCGAAGATGGGAAAGGAAGCCTCTCCCTCTCTCTATAATAGCAAGGAATCTTCTCTCCCTCTAGAACTGAATCAAGGTAGTCGGAGGTAACTATTTCTTAACCCAAATAAAACAAGGGTAGCAAAGGAGGTGAAAGGAGTGAAGGGAGGAGGAGAGGATTTTATTAGGGTTTGAGTCGCTAAGAGAATCGGTGAGAGAAATAAAATGAAGAGAAAAAATAAAGAAGTGTGGTATTTATAGAGAACGACAACTCGTTCGAACGACTCACAACTCGTTCGAACGAATTTTCCATCCAAGACAAAATTTCCAGGAGACTAGCCAACTCGTTCGAAAGACACTGGGAAAAATCTAACCACTCTAAAAGGAAATCCAATTCCTGGTCTCTTAAAGCCACACACCTCCTCCTCTACTCACCAATAACAGAACTTAAGGAGATAATGCAATACAAGAAAAGATGATAGGAAATAAAATTGGTGCATGATGGTATGAATCAAAATGATAATGAAAAATGATCCATGATGATGATGATGATATATATATATATATATATATATATATATATATATATAAATTAAGAAAATCTAGGACACTACAGTCTGCCCTCCTTAAAAGAAATTTCGCCTTGAAATTTCAACGTACCTCAATCAGAGTGCAAGTGAGGATAATGATCCCACACATCTGCCTCTAACTCCCAAGAAGCCTCGCCATGTCCATGGTGATTCCACTGAATCTTCACGAAAGGAATAACCTTGCTGTGAAGAACCTTCTCCTTGCGGCCCAGAATGCACACTGGATGCTCCACATACGATGTATCTGCCTGGGCCTCTAGGGGCTCCCAATCAATCACATGAGTAGGATACCACTCATACTTCCTCAGCATGGAAACATGAAACACATCACCAACATGATCCAGTTGCGGCGACAAAGCTTAACAGTATGCCAAATCTCCCACTTTGGCAGGAATCTCAAACGGTCCAATGAATCTCATAGCCAACTTCCCCCTCTTAATGAACTGCATCACACCCTTCATTGGAGAAACCTTTAGCAGAATGTGATCACCAATCGTAAACTCCAATAGTCTCCTGCGAACATCTGCATAACTCTTCTGTTGGCTTTGAGTTGTACGCAACCGATCTCTAATTACAGAAATTGCTTCCGTAGTCTCGCGAACCAACTCTGGCCCCAACAAACTACACTCACCAACCTCAGCCCAACTTAGGGGAGATCAACATGGTCTACCGTACAAAGCCTTATAAGGTGCCATCCCAATGCTCGCCTGGAAACTATTGTTATATGCAAACTCAACCCACGGTAAATGTTCGTCCCAGCTGCCCTTGAAGTCCAAAACACAAGCCCGAAGCATATCCTCAAGGATCTGGTTGACTATCTCAGTCTGGGGATGAAACGCCGTGCTAAAATCCAATCTGGTTTCCATAGCCCGCTGAAAACTTTTCCAGAACCTGCCGGTAAATCTAGCGTCTCAATCTGACACTATTAATACTGGCACTCCGTGCAACCGCACTATCTCTTTCACGTATAGCCTACTCAACTCCTCTAGAGTCGAAGTCTTACGAACAAGTAGGAAATGAGCTGATTTGGTCAAACGATCGATAATCACCCAAATCGAATTGTGATTCCTCATTATCCTGGGTAATCCCGAAATGAAATCCATATTCACATGCTCCCACTTCCACTTCGGAATTGGCAAAGGTTTGAGCTGCCCAGCTGGCTTCTGGTGCTCAGCCTTTACCTGCTGACACGTAAAACATTTGGAGAAAAAATTAGCTACTTCTCGCTTCATGCTGTTCCACCAATAATGCCTCTTCAGGTCCTGGTACATTTTAGTACTACCTGGGTGAATAGTGTATCTAGAGCCGTGAGCCTCGCCCAAGATCTCACGCTTCAATACCTCTGAGTCAGGTATACACAATCTTCCCCTGTAGTAGACACTGCAATCTGGACTCGCTGTCCAAACTGGTTTACTATCATCAGAAGCCAAAGACTGTAACTCTGCATCCTGTTGCTGAGCTTCTACAATCCTTGAAATCAACGACGGATGGACTCTCAAATTAGCCATAAAACCACCAGTATCCTACGAAGACAAACTCACCCCAGAGTCAGCTATATCGTAAAGTAACAGCCATTCGCGGATCATGAGACTAGCAAGAATCCCCCTAGGCTTGCGGCTCAAAGCGTCAACTACTACATTAGCCTTCCCTGGGTGATAATGCAAGTCATAATCATAATCCTTCAGGAACTCCATTCATCTTCGCTGCCTCATGTACAACACCTTCTGAGAAAATAGATACTTCAAACTCTTATGGTCAGAAAAGAGTTCAAACTTCTCTCTGTGAAGATAATGCCGCCAAATCTTTAATGCAAATACTATCGCAGCTAACTCAAGATCATGGGTAGGATAGTTCCTCTTGTGTACCTTAAGCTATCTAGAAGCATAAGCAACCACCTTCTCTTCCTACATCAGCACACAGCCCAGCCCGCTGAGTGCCGCATTGCTGTAAACCATGTATTTTTGTCCACTGGATGGAACAATAAGCATTGGAGCTGTTGCCAAGCTCTTCTTCAACTCAACGAATGCTGACTTGTACTTATCATCCCAAAAAATTCCAACATCCTTCTAAGTCAAATGAGTTAACGGAGCTGCGATCTTTAAAACTCCTCGATGAATCTGCGATAATACCCGGCCAAACCCAGAAAATTGCATATCTCTGTAATGTTGATCAGCTTGCTCCAATTCATCACGACCTCAACCTTGGCAGGATCCACCGCAATTCCCTCTTCAGATACCACATGTCCTTGGAATTTCACCTCCTTATGCCAGAAATCACACTTCTTGAATTTAGCATACAACTCATTTTCTCTCAAAGTCTATAATACAATTCGTAAGTGTTCCTCATGCCCGCCCTCTGACTTCGTATACACGAGGATGTCATCCACAAACACAATAACAAATCTATCCAGATAAGGTCAAAAAATTATGTTCATCAAGTCCATGAAAGCTGCAGGAGCATTCGTCAGACCAAATGGCATAACCTAAAACTCGTAATGCCCATAATGTGTCCGAAATGCTGTCTTAGAAATGTCCTCTTGCTTAACTCTCAACTGATGGTAACCCGATCTGAGATCAATCTTAGAAAAAAATTGCGCTCCCTGAAGCAGATCAAACAAGTCCTCGATCTAGGCAAGGGATACTTATTCTTGATCGTGACCTTGTTCAGCTCGCGATAATCAATACAAAGTCGTATAGACCAATCCTTCTTCTTCACGAACAACACTGGAGTGCCCCAAGGAGAAGTACTAGGGCGGATGAACTTATGATCCATCAACTCAGTGATCTGATCATATAGTTCCTCAGCTCAACTGGCGCCAAACGATAGGGAGCTTTAGAAATCGGTGCTGTACCGGGAAAAATATCTACACCAAACTCAACCTCTCTCGCTGGAGGTAACCCAGGTATCTTTTGGAAAACATTCGGAAAGCCACCCACCACCGGGATAGAGCTAACATTAGCACCAGAAGAATTCAACTACAATAATGCCAATAAGTCGTCCCCTGCTCGCACAGGGTTCGAACTAACAAAAATAAACCGCTTCTCCCCAGGAATACTGAAAGTAGTCGAGTTCTCAAAACAATCTAAGGTAACCCGATGCACTGATAACCAATCCATACCCAGGATAATGTCAAACTCCTGCATCGGTCGTACTAACAAGTCTGTAGAAAGAACACAGCCACAAACAACTATCGGGAAATCTCTACAAACACGAGAAATAGATACCGAAGTATCGAGCGGTGTACCCACATAAACCTCATCATGCAACAAAGAAGATTAAAAGCCAATCGTACAAAGAAATGCATATGATATGAATAAATGTGATACACCAGAATCGAAAAGAACCTTAGCTGGCGAATAAGAAATATGAATAGTACCTTCCACTATATGTGAAGCGGTGGGAGCACCTTGCCACCCCACTGCAAACATCCTGCCCCGCCCACGGCCCTGACCCTAGCCCTGTTGCTGACCTGGATGCTGCTGTCTCTGTCCACCCAGAAGGCTTGGAACAAGCTGCCTCTGATCACCCTGCGGACCCTGAACTATCTGCCTCTGCTCAAACTATTAAGGTTGTGGCTGGTGACCAGTAGGACCCTGAAACTCTCTCAGCTGCTGAGGACCTCTGATAAGCTTGGGACAAAACCTCTTAACATGTCTATTCTCCCCGCAGTTCCAGCACTGACCGGAATCAAGCAGTGGCCTATCAGATTACTGCCCCCCAGTAAATCTAGCTGGCACACTCCCTGTAGTACCCAGCCTCTGCCTCTTAGGACCCCAGTTCTCAGATTACCCCTGAACTGCCTTGCCTTTATCTGGCCTCTGATCCTGCTTAGTCTAGTTTCTCACGTCTCTGGATTTGCGATCATCCTTATCGTTCTGTTCTAGCGCTAAAGCCTTAGACAAAACCTCTCTGTAAGATCTAATACCAGCAACAATCAGTAACTTACTATAGTGCGGACGGAGACCCATCAAGAACTTTATCTTGCACTGCTCCACGTCCTTGCCAATATACGGAACGTGCTGAGAAAGTTCATTGAACCGCTGATCATACTTGGAGACACTCATGTCACCCTTCTCAAGCATATAAAACTTAGAGATGCTCATATCCCTGTAGCTCTGAGGGAAGTATTGCCCGAAGAACCGATCCTGAAATGATACCCAAAGCATAAGAGTCTCCACTATAGTTCTCTTGGTGGTATCCCAACAGTGATCTGCCTTACCCTGTAATCGATACATCGCCATGTCACTCGCTGATCCTCAGGACGCTTCATAGCATTCAAAGTCTACTCAATAGACTTGAACCACGTCTCTGCCTCAGATGGTACAGTCGAGCCAAAAAAAAGTAGGATGCTTGTACTTCTGAAGTTGCTCCAGATAACTGTACTCTATGTCTGCAGGTTGCCTAGCCTGCCAAAAATAGGCTGTGAACCCTCCATAAACTGCTTCATCGCTGAGGAGACACCAGGAACTGCTGGATCTTGTGGCACACCAGGCTGACCCTGCGCCACTAGAGTTGGAAGTACATCCTACTAAACTTGAACTCCTGGTACAGATTCTACGTCTGCTCCAGCCTCAGAAACTACCTGCTCATCCTGAGCAATATGGATAGAACACAAACTCTCTTGGCTAGGTGCTGGCTCACCAGCACGAGCACCACTACGACTGCCTCCGTACCCACGACCGGTGGTGTGACCTCTGCCCCTGTTACCTCTAGCCATATGATGGATTAAAGGTAAACATCTCAGGACAGGAACAAGAAAGGAAATGACAGACGAGAAGATAAAATACATAAAATCGAAAGGGATCGAGCTAACTCCGTATAGAAAATTAGCTCATCATGTGAATGCAAGAATAGAGATAGGAATTAACCTAAGCTCCGATACCAAGTCTGTCACGCCCCAAATTTCCAGTAATTTAAAACTAAATGATTAACAGAAGTTCTAGGGTGTGCAGGTCGGGTGATCCAAAGAATCGCCCCCATAAACGACCGAGCCATAGACAAGTTCAGGCGCAGTCATTTACTTATAGTAATTAATCAGAGTAAAAATAAGAAAATAGCAGAAGAAAATGATATAAATATACATATCAAAGTTAAAATATGATACAATATCTCAGAACTATACAACAACAAAGTCTGAATATAAGTAAACAATAATATACAACTAAGGACCTACAGTAATAGATAATCTAAACTCTGATCTCCGCTGTAGTCACCAGCAACTACTCTGCAACTACTCCACCTTTGAAATGTTAAATAGCGAGAGTGAGCAAACCATAACTCACTATACCCAACAAGGCTAAAAATTGTACTAATACAACTAATGTTAACAAGAATAGGAAACGATGAACATGGTGAAGCATAGTTAAAATATAGCATATTTAAGTAGCAAGAAATGAAGTAAATACAGTCTTTCTAAGCGAAGATTAATATAATATGTGAGGAAGTGATATGGTGATGTAGATGCTCAATGCTGGAATGATGTACGAAGTTAAGCTGATAGACACAATCTTATTACAATTGGTTGATCATCCGCTAGTGCAAAGACTCAGACATATGAGAGATCGTTGTTGGATATAAGGGGTTTGATTTGCTTTAAGCTCAACCAGGCTAGGATATTACCACTTGATCAGAGTGAATAGGGGTTTCAACCCAAGGATCCATCGTCCTTATACTATTCAAATTCTAAGGTATTTTAACCTCTTAGGATAATGTTGGCACCAGAGGGGAACTATCTCATACCATCCCATACACCAGGATAGGTATTTAGCTATGATAGCATCTCAGCCAGAACTCACCATACTATTTCAACCCGAGCTAGGAATCCTCCTAACCTATCGAGGGTCAGCCGATTTGGAGTGAATTTATGTATCCAATCTCAACAATATAAGAAGAAATGATTATATGATCTATAGATGCAAACAGATCCACTAGAGATTAAAATGCTGCAGCCACTAACACAGCAAACACACATAGGATAACCACCTATCTGAGCGAGTGGCAAGCAATCCTAACACAGGCGAGCAGTGACCCAGTTGCACATCTATACATCAAGAAATAGTGACTAACTAGTCACAACATATAACTAGATTGCCAGCGACTTACCAGTCGTACGTCAACATAACAGATGAACAGTGACTAACCAGTCACAACATCAAAACAATAGATGAACAGTGACTAAATCGTCACAACATCAAAACAACATCAGTCTCTAAGAGACAAAATGGTATTCAAGGACAAAGCCATGAGAATTCAAAACATGCACGACTCCCTAAACGATAATAGAAAAAAACAACTTTACATGCCTTAGGATACCAATCCCTGATGAAAAACAACTCCTAGAACAAGTCAAGAGTAATTACGCCATTAGTGTTCATGGACGAAGCCGCGAGAACTAGTGTAACAAATCCTAACCCATTCTTGAAGTCCAAATATGCATAAATAAATAACTACACTAACATATCCAACATAGATAATAACTAACTCCAAATAGGAATGTAATCTAGACTATATACTAGGAAAAACATCATCTATGTCTTTAGTGTCTCTCTAAATCAACATGGGTAATATTAGTAAGGAATTTAGATATGAAGGGACACTCGCCTTGATATACCAAGTTTGATAATAACGAACCTGGCAGAAAATATCCAAACTGCACCCCAACAGTAATGTGCTCCGCGAATTGACTTCGGGAGCCCGAATGAGTCACTGAAAGGAACAGGAACACCACAACATCAACCACTACCAAGGAACAGAACCCAATCATTAATCTAACAAGGGATTCTTATTCGAAACTGAAATCAAATCTGTACTACACCTGAATTAGCAACACCAAGAATTATCACCTCCGTTAAAAAATCAATCGCAACTAACCCCAACACCTGCGATAATCATAAACCCTAAGCCACTGCCCAACAATACCCCCAATCACCAACAATCAAGCCCAAATCAAACACAAGCCATAAATCATCCTAATCTACAAGGGGTTTAGCCAAACCAAAATCAAATGGAAGAGAAATTAGAGAAAAACTCACTGAAAAGGCGTGGCTATGGTCGGCAAAGGAATGACAACAATTCGGCGATCGAAGACGGGTTTGGATGCCTCTCTCTCCCTAGAACAATAAGGAAGCCTCTCTCCCACTAGAACTGAATCAATGTAGCCGAAGGTAACGATTTTTCAACCCAAATCAAGCAAGGGCAGCAAAGGAGGTGAAGGGAGTGAAGGGAGGAGGAGAAGATTTTGTTAGGGTTTGAGTCATCAAGAGAGTCGGTGAGAGATATGAAATGAAGAGAAAGAATAAAGAAGTGTGGTATTTATAGATGGCAACGGTCAAAATCCAGTGTTTAGTATGGGTAAAAATCAAGTGTCGTTCACTACCGAACGGGACTAGAAAATGGTTGTCTTGTGATTCAAAGATGTAAAATACTTATGCTAATGAAGTCAAATATTAGGTTTTAGACAATAATTAAAAAACCTAGGGAAATAATCCACCTCAATTATACAAAATATATAAACTAATAATAGTTACCCATAGTAAAGATAATACTTTATGATATCAAATCAAGTTGGTTCATCTTTTATAATGATGCTTCATTTTAAACTACATAAAATACATGACTTTCAAGTATGAAAATACAAAATGTGAAAGCATACAAATGCTAACGACAAACCGTGAATCTCTTGAAGGTCGGGCATTTATTGTGAATAAAATAGAACTTTTAGGATAACTATATTCTTAATCAGAAAACTTGGTCTATATCTCATGGACATAGAGCAATAATATAATACAATAATATAGAGATGAACTTTTACTATAAAAGCTTATTTGGGTTAACACATGCAAGTCTACATATTTAACATATTTTAGGCTTCATCTCCCCCTAGAGGATAAACTTAGCTAGCCATAAAGAATAAAGTAAAACAGTGAAGTAAAGAAGAATTCATGATAAACAAGGAAGAAAAATAAGAACTTTATTAGATGATATAAGACTTACAAAATTCTTCAAATGCTCAAAACTTTACTTCAAGTTCTCTAACAATGCTCTCTTCTCTTACTTTATTACAATAATTCTCTCAGGCTCTTAAAACAGTGAAGTAAAGAAGAATTCATGATAAACAAGGAAGAAAAAAAAGAACTTTATTAGATGATATAAGACTTACAAAATTCTTTAAATGCTCAAAACTTTGCTTTAAGTTCTCCAACAATGCTCTCTTCTCTTACTTTATTACAATAATTCTCTCAAGCTCTTAAAATCGGATGATCTTATGAGCTCACCACCTCTCCTTTTATAGATGAAAGAGAGGGTTCTCACATTTAATATGAGATTTATAACCTATGCCATGAATGTACATAAATTTGTAACCTCCAAGAGTTATCCTCAAAAATTGTAACCTCCCAATGTGGGGCCCTTGTGTTTGACAACTCTACATCCTTCTCCAGCAGTTCATCCTTTGAGCTATACATCCCAGTATTTGCACATATTTTGTAAATGAGCTCCATGTGACCTGAAATATAAAAATTAACTTTATAAGTCATGTTTAATAATAAAATTAAGAATAATAAATATTAAGTCATAGGGGAATAGTGGTCATTTTATGTGTCCATCAATAGACAACGACAAGTCGTTCGAATGACTCACAACTCATTCGAGCGAATTTGCCATCCAAGACAAAAATTCAAGGAGACTAGCCAACTAGTTTGAACGATACTGGGAAAAATCTAGGCACCCTCAAAGGAAAACCAACCCCTGGTCTCTTGAAGCCATACACCTCATCCTCTACACAACAACAGAACCTAAGGAGATAATGCAACACAAGGCAAGATGATAGGAAATAAAATGGATGCATAATGGTATGGATCAAAATGATAATGAAAAATGATCCATGATGATATATATATATAAAAAATATAAATTAAAAATCTGGGACACTACAAAATTTGGCTGGATTTACTAGTTTTTAAAGTTGGTTAGATACCCTATAGCGTACCGTTAGAGAGTAATAGCGTAACGTACGCACTTAGTACATTCTTTCACATTGGCCATGCCAATGGTAGTCATGCCATCCCCAATGTACAAGGTTAGACAAGAAATATATTAATATCTCAAAAGGATTGAGTGCATTGTACTAATGTCTCTTAGGCATGTGTCGCCACTCATTCGATTAATGGTCATGCTCAATAAGCAGATACATCCATATGCTGGTTGTATATAGTAGATCAACTATCATACATGGAATTTAACTACTTCCCAAACAATAAATTCATAAAATAAAATCAAAGAACAATCTCACATAGATGGGGATACCAAACCTGTGCATGTCACGAGCATTCTATTAAACTAAATACTGAAGAGTTCTGAACTCAGTCAATGATAGAAATAATAAAGCAAAACTACTACTTCAATAAGTAAAGTTACGACTTCGTAATACTCTTTAGGTAACATCATTCATCTATTAAGAATTTACTACTGTTCATTCTTATACCTTGATCCAATGCTTTATTGGTATTATAGGAGGAATCTAAAGCTGCAGGCTCTGTCGTAGTATGGTCTGTGCTAGCTGTGATCACGTGATAAGTCTGAGGCTGATTTCTTTGGATCGTCTGGGGTGCCTTGGAATCCCGTACTCGACAATCTTGTATCCATTTTTGAATTCTTCCTATTCTATTTTGGTTAATTGGTAAACTTCTTGTTTCACTTGCCTTTGGTTATTGATGGCTGGAATTAAATCCTGCCGTTATTGCCACCTCTTGTTAATCAATGGTTGCGACCCTGTCTATAACTTCCCCTGTCACTAGACCCAACATTATGTGACCTTGTCACATGTTTATTTTTAGTAGGCATAAGCTTAAGGTTCGTAACAAGTAGTTTATTATTTTGCTCATAAATAAAGAAAACGTGAATTAGGTCTCCGTGCACAGTGATTTATCAAATGTTGCAACGGAAGAATAATATTTAAAGCATAGAAATTGTAATAAAATATTCCTAATATCTCTATTAACCATAACTATTTCTCAATATGAGACTATAGTGGAGTTGCACTGCCGAATAAAATTTTTGCCGCAGTCGTAAAATACTATCATATTATAAGTTAATCCATTATCAACCTTCCTGAATATGGAGGCGAGGGTACCAAATAAGGCTCCTACTTTGTTATTTAGAGACTCATTGTTCTCAAAAATAGTCTTTTCCAGATTCTGTAATAACAAATTAATTTCAGTATCCATACAGGTCAAGTTTTTTGGTACCTGACATAGAAATTATAGTATGGGAAGTACTCAATGTTCTGAGTGTTATCAATATCTATTATGCATGTTGATCAATACCAGTAGTAGTACTTGATAAACATTTTAATTACATTAAAGACATATCATAGTACTTAGAATAAAGATTAATAACTGATTCCCAATCATGTTATAGTTGAACCCTGTTCATATTCTAAAACTCATAAAATTCTTTCCTAATAATTAGGTACCAAATTTTACCCTATAAAAATAATGATCTTAATCTTAGATGTGTGTTTTAATAGAATCTTAGACAAGATTGTTATCCAAAACCACTAGATATGTGTTATCTCTATTATGAGATCTAAGGTATTCTAAGCCCTCAAGTTCTCTTAAGGTCTATATATTCTAGCCAAATTATCCATTTGCTATGAATATGAGGGGTATTAGATGTTTATCTGACAAGTGGTCCCATCCCGAAGTTTGTTGGTTCACAAAATTGGTTGATTATGCCTGTCTTTAAACTAATATTCTAGGGTACTATAAGTTATTATTAATGCTTATATACCTTTAAATGTTATCTTATAACATATAATTGTACCTAGATATGAAAAATTGGTTCCTCAGACACCAAGTTTTTAGGAATAAGACTAAGTCAATTCTCAATTGAGCTCTAGTAATTTGTCTGTAACAATTAACTGTGATTTAGATATGACTCACAGTCGTATACTAAATTAGTCTTGGTTTAGTATTATCAGTGATCCCTGATCATGATAATTAGTATCCAAGGGGCATATAATTAATATAATATTAGTATGCCAGACATGCCATACGTGCCACGTACGTGTTAGGTATGCCACGCGTGCCATGCCACGTGTCCTCGACACGTGTCACTGCTGATATCATAGTGGATAATGATGATGTCATATCAGATAATTATTAAAAAATATAAAAAAATAATATTTTATTATCTTGCTGACGTCATCGACCAAAAAAATGCCGATTTTGGTCGTGAAACTGCCAAATTTCAATATATTATTCATGGCAATTATGATATCTCTCAGAGACATGCCATATATTGTTGGAAATTTCTCGAAGTAAGCTATCCAACCAAAGTAGTCTTGCATCTATCTGATGTCCACAGGGAAAGATATACAAGTTTGAATACAACCCTTTTTCAAGGGTAAAAATCACCAATAACCCTAGTTTTTAATCTAAAAAAATAGGGTAAATATGTTTTTGAACTATGACAATCTATTATATAGTATAGATTTAAAAAAGATCGAATCTGTATTCAAAATATTGTAAAATACCTCTTCTCCTGATCGCTTGGTTTCACTGAAACCTCTGATTAGAAGGTAATTTTTTGCTCTCCTCCTTCCTAGAGCTTGCGTGCTAATAACATATTGAGAGATAATCAATCTAGAGTAATATAATAGTACTATATTGTATAAATAAAAGGAGAGAGAGAAGAGAGATTTCTTATTGATTCATCATTTTCCTCTGTACATAATACAACTATATATATATATAGATAACCCTACAACATATGTTACCTAATCTACTCAAACTCTTCCCATAACCCTATCCGGCATATGGGCTTGTTAAGAGTCTGCATAAGACATCCCAACCCTGTTTGATTCCTAGCTTGGGCTTGGACCCAACTCCTAACACATAAAATTGCAAGGAAAACTTTTTTTTTTCTTTTTTTTTTTGCACTGAAGTAATTCACCCTCTTTCGATAAACCAAATATTTGAGGAAACCAACATTATATTTAGATTAAATTCTAAGATTAAACAGCTATTTTCTCCTACAAAAAGACCCCGAACATTCCCGTCTACAAATCCATAATTGCTTTCAAGAAAAGAAGATGCTTCTCATCTAAGGAACATACCATTACATCTTTGATATATTAAACTTCTACGCAGTCGGGTAGGAGGACTCCATGGCTATACCGCACATGTCGTACAAGGCTTTAACGCCAATTTGTATTTTAATATATCTGATCTCTCCAATTAGTTCCCCACGAGTTCTTTACTAACCAATACTTAGTCCCATCCTACCACGCGAGGGTGGTAACAAGAATTATTTTTTCCGGGGAGGGTGATAATCTTTGTCAAAATATCTTGTACTTTGGTATTAATTCGATATATTTCAATATGACTCATTTTAATTAAGAGATAACTCAAGCCCAATAGTTCTCATTGCAAAACTAAAATAGACACTTCACTTTCAATCATAACCAACAACCTAATTAGAGTAGAATTGCAACCCAGAGCTTACAATTTGATCAAATGCCTCTAAAACATGGAATCAAACACAAGATTCACCATTTGATGATATTTTGAATAATAAGGGTTTATTTATTATCTCCAAAGGCACACACATTACAAACTCTCTCATATAAACACAATCTTTTGAAATCAAAAGAACTTTAAGAACAACATAAACAATGGTGATTCCGAGTAATTCTTACCTAGATAGGTCCCCTTTGAAAGATTATTTAGGTTGTGAAATTATGCTTAGTGAGGAGATTTCTTTACCCATAAATTGGGTGCAGCAATACTAAAATGAGTAGCAAATTTCATTCTGATGACACGCTGCACATTTTGTAAACTCATCTCTACTAAGAACAGCTCCAGCACTTATAAATTTGGGTGTGGGTTGGGTTTTGTTCTCAGAGTAGAACTGAAGCCTACACTATCAATTAGAGCATCATTCAAGTATATCTTAAAGTTTAGAAAAGGTCAACCCTAGCTTTAAATCCATCTTCCATAGTATCATAACCTTAATTCAGGCGCTCCCAAGTTAATAAACAAGCCACATCGCCAGCCCTTATCCTAAAATTTATTTTAGAAGACATATCTAAATGTGTTTATTACTAATATCGGCCTAAATTCTAACTCTTAACCCATTCTCCTTGTGCCAATCAGAACCATACATCTAGCATTTTTGATAAAACTGAGGGAAAGGAGTTATAGCAAGCCTTTATGTATGGTTCAGAGCATTTAGTGGTTCAGAGCTTGATAAAATTTATATTGTGTTTTATGTGTGAAACGTCCATTAGAATTCGAAATCACCAATCCTTATCTTAAACTAATCCTAGGAAGCAAATCTACTTCTGATTTATGTTAATATTAGTATTAAGTTTGACTTGAGACTTGCCATAATTACAAACTTGGTTTACTTAGCACGAGAGGTTTAAATACTCTATTTGCTTAAATATATCATACATATTCTTTTAAGAGCTCAAAATGTGTACTAGATTGTTGTATAATATGTTGTACTGGAATTTCTAGTTGTATAGAAAGCTAGAAACTGTAAGTTTGAGCAGACTCTTTTGCCAAAAATCCAGTAAAGTCTAATTCAAAAGACAAGCATTGTCTAAATACAATTAACTACAAATAAACTACAACATTCTTCAATAGAAAAAAGGTTATAATTGGTCGATCTTCTTTATCTCTAATCCTTGGGATGATTTCAAACTCAAAATTCCAATTCAAGAGTAAGTCTTCAACTCAATGACTTCAGCCCATAACTAATTGTTTTTTATGAAAAAAATATAATTTCTACCAAAATCTAATTATAAAAAATTTGATGCTAGTTTAATTAATTTCACCCAAAGAATTTTAATTCCAAAGCAACAAATCTAATCAATCCACAACTCAAAAGTTAATTTCCTCACAATAAAAACTAGAATACAACTGAGAGTAAGATCAAATATGAAGTTAGGGGTTTGGATCTTACAGGTTTTCATGATCACTTCTAGAGAGAGAAAAAAAAAGAAACTGACTAAATCAGAGAAAAAATTTATGAGACTGTAGCTTGATATTAGTATTTAATGTTTTCCCCTTCTTTCCCTTCTTCTCCTTGCCTTCAAAGTTTTATCTCCAACATATTGAGAAGGAAGGCCAAAATCTAATTGGAAAATCTAAGCAAAATCCCAAATAAAAGAGAGGGAAAGCAAAATTGAAAATTACCATGGACATAAAATAATTTTCCACAGGCTATGGCCAAAACAAATTTGTCATGGCAACTACCCGTGACAAACCCATTAAAAGGACTAGTATATAATTCCACGATTTTGGTGTAGTGAAACCCGGTAAGTAAATGTACAAGAGTTCATTGGGCGGTTTGGGCTATCCAATGGAAGCTGTGTAAGCTCTTGTGTGTAAGGGTTGAGCACATGTATCGACGGCATAAGTATTGAAGATTGAGAACTTCAGAGAAACATATCAAACCATTACACGAAGGCAATAGAAAGGTCGTTGTGAATCTTGTTATCTGCAGTAATAACGATAACTGAAGTGCTTGATTTCTTTAGTTTAAAGTGCAACTCAATAAAATAAGGATCATAGACCGTGAAATCAGGGTCAGCCCAAGTACCCCCTAAGGCCCTGTGCAAAAATACAAAAATTGCCTAAAATTTTTAGTTTTGCTAGAGGCTTGAACACTTGACCTATTACTCAAGAGACAAAGCACCAACCAACTAAGCTAAGTCATTATCATAAATGCTATTCACAATTTTATTTTATTTTTTCTTCTAACCCTTGGGTATTTTTTTTGGCCCTTTTATTCTTGGGCCCTGTGCGGTCGCACACCTTGCACACCCTCAGGGCCTACGTGAAATCCCAAAGTTTGCAAACTGACCTAAATCTTAGGGGAGATCTAATTGGAAGTCTCGAGAGTATCTTGACGATGAAATCATGAGGTATAGTTGAGTGGTTTACATCTTTACTTGAAAGAAACTGATGTTGATTCTTATGCTTCTTCTGTTTACTATTATCATATAATCTTCTTTATTCTTTGAATCCACCATCTCTTTTATTGCGTGATCATTAAGTTAGGGTTCCATCTCTCACCATGTTCTCTCACTGTTTCACTAAAGGGTCATTGTGTGGTCTAAAAGTAAGGTAGCTAATCCCAATTCTACACCAAGAACGAACTCACGGAATCCTCAAACAAGAAATTGAACTACAACGAGAAAATAAAATCAAACAACGATTTACACGGAGGAAGGAAGTGAAAAATCCTTTCGGTTAAAAAATAATTACCCGTTACATAATCCACTAATCAAAGATAAAACTGTTACAATCACTCAAGCTTTTCCAAAGCTTTAATGGAGTCTCCAAAACCCAAGCTTCTCTTTTTAAAATTAGACTCACATTAGCATTAACACATTGTTATCATAAGAAACACCCAAAGTATCCCTTATATATTGAGACAAGAGTGCAGGAGTTGAATTACGCATCACGAGGCAAGTCTATGTTGACCAAACAACCTTACTTTAGTTAAAACACGAGTTCAATTCAAACTGGAAAGGCCCCCGTTTGAACTAAAAACCCTAATAAACTAGCCAACTTTCTGCCTTAAATTTCTCATTCCAGTTCGAACTGAGACTGTCTCAGTTGAAACTGAAGGTAACAAATAAACCAGATTTGTTTTTTCTTTATTTCTTCGACTCTTTACAAATACAACCAAAGTCCAATTCGATTTCATACTTAACAATCTCCCACTTGAAATCAAAATCACCGACTTCTCTGTAACCCATCTATCATATCTTAATTATAAATTGTTTGTGTTACCTAGAATTTCATTCTCGATCGAAGACCCACTTATCAAAATTTATAATCTTTAACAAATTTATAACCATGTCAAACTGAACTCCTTATGGCAAAAGCTATCGTACCACACAAATCTATGTGTCAATGTATTTAATTTCTTTTAAAACATTGTCTTACAAACTTTTAAAGCTACACCGTACTTTCGCCTTTCCAATCAATGATGCAATAAGCCATTGCCAACATAATACTCAAGTAGCTTCGGTATAACAACACAAATGATTTCTTTCCTTGTCACCAATGTATCCGTCATCTAAAGTCACTGACCATGCAAGCGGAACAAGAACAACTTCATAGTACTAAGCCACAACCAAGTTTTCCTTGAATACCTAGTATTCATACCATAAGAATTCTTGAACTCCCACTTCATGAGAATTCTTCGGTTTCTTGTAACCCATGATATACACTAGTAAAGAAAGCGCACACGAGTTAGACATACCTCCACCTCATACTGTATTCAAAACCAGTACTCATGCCAAGGATTAGCTAATATTTGCTTTAACCCTTCAATGAAATAACCGTGTTTATAGCTCTTAAATCTCACTATGCAAGAACTTGCATATGCAACTAGCATATCATCCATACTCTAGGCACTACAAGAAAAACCACCTTTAGGAATAACTAAAAAGTGCCCCAAAAAGCTATTATTCTGTCCTTATTAAAATTAGGGACGACAAAGCGTCGTTCTTTTAGGATGGGGGGGGGGGGGGGGGGGGGGGGTCTCAAATACATTAAGGACGTACATAGTCGTTTCTAATACTATTAGGGATGGCTTTAGAGATGATAAAATTCTATCTTTAGAAGTCTTGGTTTATTTTCAAATCCTATGGGGATTGGCATAATATTTGGGACAGTTATAGCTGTCACTAAAAGTATGGCGCCTAATTTTTCCGCCAGCACCAATATTATTTGAGACAAAATAATTTGTCTATAATACAAATTATTAAAGATGGATTTGTTTGTCTCTAAAAGTATGGCTCAAAATTTTCCAGCCAGTGCCAATATTAATAGAGATAGAAGAAACCGTTCCTAAAGCAAGAAAGTTTAAATGTAACATGTTTTGCAATTTGTATTAGGTCCTCTATTAGATTATCTATTATACATTAGAGAACGCTGTTTTTCATATAGATAAGTCCGCCATTGTCTCAAAGATAAAAAGGGGTAGAGATTTGTGGTAAAGAGCGAGATGGATGGCCTAGATTTATTTAACTCTCATACTTAGGGGTACTTTCGATAAAGCATGGAAAGGGGTAGTTAAGTCTCTCTCTCCCATCAAAGCGTATAGCCCAACTATTCTCTTCTTCTACAGATATTTCAAGCATTTGTAGCTCGACTCTGCTTCTTTCTCCCTCTCTCTCTCTATCTCTCCCATTAGCACTTCCTTTTCTCTTTCTAACCAAGGTACTTATCTCTCTCTTTCTTTCCCTCTCTTTACTCTATTGCTGTTGATGTTCTTACTTGCTCTTTTGATTGATGTTACTGTTGCTGTTTGATTGGTACTTATCTATCTTTTTTTTCTTTTTTTTTTCTCTCTCTCTTTCTCTATCTCTTTACTCTGTTGCTATTAAGTTTGATTGCACTTTTCATCAATCTTTGAGATTAATTGTTTGATTGGTACCATTGTTGGTACTTATCATTTTACCAACTATTTTTAGGACCTACCGTGATTTTGTGCTTTCAAGTGTTTTATCTGTGATTTAGCCTCCCCATAGTCTACTGTGAAACATGAAGAATGATTTATGGAGATTACTATGATTTTGCGCTTTCAAGTGTTTAAAGTTAGAATAGTTGAGTTTTTTGCCTCATTTTGATGCGCAGTGTGAGAAAGTGAGGATTGCTGATTTTTGCTTTGTGAATTCATGTTCAACATGTTGGAAGAGTTATTTTATGGATTGCTCAAACGTCAGGAATTCTACTCCTTATGGTTTTGAGTTTATGTTCTTTGAACTCATGTTATTCTTTGATATGTTACAAACAACTTCAAAGCGTCTAGCAGATAGGAAGGTGGAGAGGTTTCAAAAGATCATTACTAAGAGAGGTGCAGTGCCTGAAACTACTACAAAGAAAGGTAATGACTATCCCGTTGGACCAATTTTGCTTGGCTTCTTTGTGTTTGTTGTCATTGGATTCTGTAAGTATCTTTGCAATCTTTCCCTTCTTCATTAATATTATTTTGTCATTGTTTTTACAAGGTTTTTACCCATTGATCTTTTTTACTTAATCGTTATTTGTGTATAAATATTTTGGCCTACTTATGTTGCAATATATTGAGAGACATTAGGTAGTCATGTGGTATTAGCTACTCTGTACTCTTAGGTACCTGTCCTGGCCTAAAAATCTTGCTATTTTGCATGATATAATTGGGCCATTATCTGGCTTTTCTAAGTTCTATACAATCTGAGATTTTTTCTATATTCTTTTGTGGGCTTCTGTCCCATTATCTGGTTGAACATGAATTCACAAAGCAAAAATAATTCTTAAAAAAAGGATCGAATTGAACTTTGGTTTGGTCTTTGTTTGAAACAATATCCAAATATTATTTGATAATTAATTAAGAGTGTGATTAAGAAGAAACTCAGAAAAAGGTGGTAGTAAATAAAGGAAGGTCTAACAAAGATTATCGATGCCATTTCTCTACTCTTATTTGACCCAATGTAATCTCCACAACTCCTTCTTTTCCTTATTCTTCTTCTCTTTTCTTTCATTGTTTTATGTTATTAATTCCTTATGTCTCAGTTACATTATACAACAAAGATTATCGATGCCATTTCGATCGCAGATATTGGAGCATTAAGGGTCTCGGTGAGAAACGAAATCAAGGTAAATGTTGTTACATTGATTGATAATTATAGCAAAAAACTGTAGTTACTGTTGCATTGAAGTATCAACAAGGTTCTAAAAATTAACTTTAGTCCAATTTGCTATATCGAAGGTGTCGCCGATTGGTAAATAACGAAAATAACATGAAAAGATCATAGATATCTATTGAGAAATATTGCAATACTTTGGATATCATGTATCTGCTATATCGTGGATACTTCCTTCAATAATCCATAATACGATTAAGAAGCTTTTAGTTAGTAGAGAAGCACGAAAAATACCAAAATTTGGAAAAATAGAGCTTCAATTGCTTAAAAAATCGTAGTAGATTACAATGAATCACTCCAAAACCCTAGGCTTCTCTCAGAACTTTTTCAAATCAAACATAACCTAGAAAATAACCTAAGTTCCCTTTATATACTATAGAACTCAAAATTACATTATAGAACGCATCTCGAGGCAAAATAATGCATGAGAATGAAAACACCGCAAGAGTCATTCAAATGAACTTGGGAGTCGTTCGAACGATTTTACAACTAATTCGTCTAAACCCTAGAAAAGTTGCCTGGTCATTCAAACAAAACCTAACTCGTTCGACCGAAATATGGCTCTGGGCAAAAAATTCTAGTGGACATGACAACTCGTTCGAATGACACTTAACTTTGTTCGTACGACTTTGACAAATCTTTAAATAACTCTAGATTCTCCTGGATCATGGCTCCCCCCTTTAGGAGCCTTGTGCTTCTGCTCAAGCTAGAACTGGAGAGGTGGGAATGCGGCGCTGCTCATTACCCTGCTATACCACTTTGATGTATGAGGTAGCTGACCCTTCTTTCCAACACGAAATGACTTAAAATGAACACATGTCTTGCCGGGCAGCAACTTTTGGTAAAACACACTATGCCCTTGAGGGACATCATATCCTGCAATATATCCTGACGTAATAAAAGGTTGCATCTGCATAAAAACCAGCATAGCAGAAGTAGCTGGTAATGGGGGTTGAGATAAGCTATCAGCCAATTTGTTGTCCACTCCCTTTTATACTGTATAATCAAGGGAAATTGCAGTAGCATGAACAACGTAGCCAAAAACTAGAATGAGTTGCGATCAGTATGTACCACAACCTCCTCTTGCAACTTCCTCAAATCGGTTTGCTGCTTAAAACCCATTGTTATTGGAGACAACACTCTAGCCGACGTACCCTCCTGAACTGATTGTACCAATAACACAAACTTGTCGCTCGCATTAACCAACCGCTTCACCTGAGTCATTATTGCAAAATTTGACGTAGTGACATGTTTCTTACAAGCATTGATGTAGAACTCCTTTCCCTCCTTGGAAAGATGATACTTGCGAGCTCTACAGTAATGAATCGCATCTCGGTCCCAAAGATATGGGCTACCCAAGATTGCCTGATACACATCCAAAGGAACCACCTCACACCTTACCTCATCAATAAACTTCTCTGAAATCGCAAACTTGAATATACACTACTTCGTGATCATCACATCCGCATCTTTCTGAATCCATCCCAAACCATACGGCTTAGGATGAGCTGTAGTCGTCAAACTCATCTTCTTCGCCAACGTCACATAAATTAAAATTTTATGACTACCTGGATCCTTAATTGCCTTGAATAAACTCTACTTTACCTGAATACTGACATGTAAAAGCTCTTCCCGACTCTCTTCCTCGATAGCCAAAGTCCGCTGAAACATAAGTGTAACCTTAGGATTCGGTTTATCTAAATCTGGAAGGTCAACAACCTAAGCGGCTAGTGCATATTTCTCTTTATTGTGCTTCCCCTCCTTCAGTCTAAGCTCCGGGTGAAGTTTCTAGCAATAATTGGAAATATGCCCACTCGCCTTACAATGATTACAATTAAATTCCTTGGACGAAGACCCCTCTTCTTTGGCCTCTCCCTTATGCTCATTTTTCCAATTAGACTTGTACCCCGACGTGATCTTGTCGTCTACTTTGTCACTCTTTAAGTACTTGCCTTCAATGGCAATTGTCTTTATGGTAGTATCCTCGATATTGGCCACAGTAAAGAGTTTTAACTCTCTCCTAATGGACTCTGACAAGCACCTCGTGTACTTCATGAAGACCTCATACTCGTCCACATTAGTGTCCAAAGCCAAATCTTGGTTATGGAACACCGTAGTGTACTCCTATACGGATTGCTCAAACTTTTGGCACAAATTGTGCTATTTATATTATCTCTCTTGCTCATACCCAATCAGATAAAACTGCTTTCGCACTAAAACCTTGAATTCTTTCCAACCCAAACTTCCTACATCGTGGCGCTTCCGATAAGATTTCCACTACGTGAGTGCATGGCATGCGAATTTTAATGTAGCAAGCATATTTGCAAAGCATTAGAGTATTTGTAAACAAAAAAATAGGTTTCTCACTTATCTAACCAGTTATCCAATATCTCGGCATTGATCGAACCGTTGAATACCGGAATTTCAATCTTAAAACCAATAAAAAGATTAGGCATAGGATTCGTGGACTTACCAATAACCGATCGCTCCTCATCGGATTCGGCATTCTATTGTACGTTTGTCACCATCCCACTCCATAACCCCTTTCTTCTTTGAGCGGCCTTGCCGTTTCCTCAAAGCGGAAGCCTTCGAGAGGTTCGTGAGACGCAACTGTTCTACCAACTCCCATACTGTAGAACTTAGGATGAAAACTGTCATTTCCAAAATTATGAGTCGATCGTCAGAATCGCCCATCTCCAAATAATCCCTCTTCTTTGAATTAGGCTTGCAATTGATCTTTAACGGAATCACTAACTTCTCCTTCGTTTGCTTGAGGCAGTCACGTGTAGAGAGCATAAACCACAATAACCCCCCGAGAATCGAAACTGGAAAACTGATACCACTTAATCCACAATACGATTGAGAACTTTTTAGTTAGTAGAGAAACACGAAGAACACCAAAATTGGGAAATATAAAGCTTCAATTACTTAAAAAAATGAAGTAGATTACAATGAATTACTCCAAAACCCTAGGCTTCTCTCAAAACTCTTTTAGATCTAACATAACCTTAAAAATAACCTAAATTCTCTTTATATACTAGGGAACTCGAAATTACAAAATAGAACGCATCTTGAGGCAAAATAATGCCTGAGAATCAAAACACCGCCAGAGTCGTTCAAACGAACTAGGGAGTCATTCGAATGACTTTACGATAAATTGGTCTAAACCCTTCAAAAGTTGCCTGGTCGTTCGAACGAAACCTAACTCGTTCGAACGAAATATGGCTCTGGGCCAAAATTCCAGAGGACGTGACAACTCATTCAAACGATACTCAACTTCGTTCGAACGACTTTGATAAATCTTCAAATAACTCTAGATCATCTTGGATCACTCAAGCTATAGTTTTATTAATTTAAGATAATTTAATTACTGTAGATATCCTTGAGCAATTTCCTTAATGCTCTTAGACTTTTATATTATTTGGCTAAGTTGGGGTTTTCTAAAATTAAAAGGATGAAGACCATACAAGCATTCGTCTTCATCATTTATTATAGAGACCAACTAAGAAGATTATGTCTCAAAATGTTGGATTCCTTTAATTGACACTTATGTCTTTCAATTGTACCATACCCTTGCTACTAGACCAGGGTACTGCACTAACACCCTCACTCTCTAAAAAAATGAGAGATTAAATCTGAAAAACATGGATAAATCTACTTTTGTTTGAACCACAAAAACATAAATATAAGGCAATGGAGTATCTCATACTGATGGAAACCGAGAGTGTGGAAGCGGTAGCTTTAGTGGCTGGCAGAAGTAGCTACCATTGGTTAGAAAGGGCGAGATGTGGTGGAGGTTGGCGAGCTTCTTCACCCTGTTACTGCTGATATGGTTTTAGTAGGAGTAAAGATTATAGTAGATTTGGATGTTCTGTTTCTCTTTTTGGGTTCTTGGATAAATTCAGTTAATTATTTAATCTCTTCATTTAATCAAAGAACTTCATTTTCAGCTCTATTGGCTTTCTAGCTTATTAATTAAGAATTCTAAAATGAAGGTCTCTGACATAATTTCTTCGCTACAAGGAATGCTGCATTTTGCTATGCTACTAATTTGAATATCAATATCAATGTTATGGGAGGAAGGAAGGATTGAAGAAAAGGAAACAAACCCATGTTTACAGAGAGGAAGAGTTGGGCAGTTTTGATAATCTTAGCTCTAAGTATGGCTTTTACCAAGAGACTATTCCACAAAAAGAAGTCCTTTTGTCAAAATATCGGCCACAGTACACGTCTTCCAGTTTTGATCATCTTAGTAATCACAGCAACAGTACATGTTTCCTGCTTAATATGGTTTATCCCCCGGTTTAATCACTCTTGTATTATGCAAATTTTGATTACTTTTTATCAGAATTTTTAGACCTTATTTTTCCCTAGATCTTAATTTCAGACCTTGGAGGATATGATCACGAAGGTCAATGGGTATGTAAACCTGGAAAGGATGATAACTGAAAAACATTAATCTACTAAATCTGTCTTAACTACTAAAGGTCTAAACACAGAATGCAACAGTGAACCAAAGGAGGACCAGGGTGATCAAAAGCGTTCCAAGAAAAATACAGGCAAACGTTGGAAAGATAATTTATTACCCAAGCTAGTCCTCCTCAAGATGAATGTCCGAATCTTCAAAAAAATTCCCGTTCTAGCAAAAGGCAAGTTCTACCATATATCTCAACCGCTAGAACGATTGAATGCAGACCATACTGCATGCACCACAAGGTAAATCATCATGAAACTGACAACTTTTATGCTTTACAGAGGTTGTAGGAATATATTTTCAATGACGGGAGAATACACGAGTATATTATCAATCTAGAATCATATAAAAATAGAAGCTACAAGACGCTGGTCGAAGTAGTCTAGGTCAAAGATCAAGTTGAGGAGAAACACCTATACCATATGTACCATAGTAACCTGATCGAGATCCATCAAATTAACAACTCTTGCAGATTTAAGTGTCAGAGATTGTCAGAGTGCTGCGATCTTACACCTCAAGATAAAGAAGCTAAACTTCTTCCTGAATCGAGTAATCGTCGACTTGGGATTTATTTAAGGATTGTGACATCAGTCACATCAAGTTTCCACATTATGACGCATTGGTTATCATGCTCAAGATAAAATAAATTTATCATGCATACAATAATGATTGATACTGGTAGCAGTATTGAGATTTCTTTTCAAAGCACGATCGAACAGATGGGGTTTGCCTATCTGGTTATTCCATACAATATCGATATTAGTAGATTTAATGTTTCCAAGGAAGAGCGAGTGGGGAAGATTATCTTACCTAACACCATTTGATCACCCAATCGGCGTCGCATTCTACATCATCAGTGCCAAATCTCATTATCTTGAGATTATGGGCCGCTGTTGGATCTACAACATGGAAGCAATCGCTTCCACTTATCATCAATCACTTCATTTCAAACACAACGATGGCATCTATGAAATCAAAGGAAGATAAAAGCTTTCTCGAGCTTGCGAGAATACCATTTCTGCCATTCTCAACACATCCGACAGATAGGCTGCATAGCAATTTTAGAAAGCTGGTCACATCGGTGATCAACCTTCAACAAAAAAACTTACATAGTACATAGATATTGATGGGCCTAGCAGAGGTACTTTTATTGATACCAAGTTGGTCCTAAACGATAATGAAGCTCTCGTTCACTTCTTATGATTGAATCGATACATATTTGCTTAGACTTTTGAAGAAATGCCCTAGGTCGATCTATCCGAGGCATATCACAAATTGAGCATCAACAACAACGCCATGACGGTTAAACAAAAATAAAGATGACTCTCACCTTGTCTTCAAGATGAGGCCTGTTATAGCCTACTCGGAGCCTTTTAAAACAAGTTGCCTAGCCTCGATTGGGCCATCCTCTTCGGTCATCGTCCGTGGTTTTGCTTAGATGTCTTCGTTAAATGGGCGGCTGAGCCTTCGTCCGTGGGAACAATCTCGGGTACGCTCAACCGCGTCATTCCGAGCCCTCCCCGCCAAGCCCTCGGTATAAAGCTAGATTTTTGAGTCAGATTATCGTACTCTATCTCACCTGCCTTTGCAGAGGTACCTCCCTCTTTTCTCCTCCTTATAACCCAACGGTAACCGGAATGCCTCTTAGTAACGTGTCTATCTTCTTTCTTCTTTTTCTAGTAATACAAAGTTTCCAAAATAGCTTATACACCCACTTGCTCTCATTGATCAGATCGTGGATATAAGTACTTTGGTGCTTTAACGCATTATTGGTAGGCTTTGCAAAATAGAAAATTAAAAGTCATCATGATAGTCGAACAAAAACAACAACTTATTCGATTACCAACTTACTTGCATTGAATAGCTTATACTTCAAACCAAATTCTACCTCCCCTTAGGCATTCTCATAATTCCCCTTCACTATCACCAGATCCTTATCCCACCAGCGACCGGTTGAGCATAGGTCAAATAACTATAGTTTGCCAGAGTGGCACAAGATGTGATACGTCCCTACCCTTTTATTCGCCTTCTTCGAATAGAGCGACACTACGTCAAAGAATTCGACAACAAACCTCCCCTCGTACTTTAGCTCCTCATTCATCCCTTCAATCACTCTCATCATTTCATAGAAATTACCATTCATCTAACACGGAGTCACATCCCAGAAGTTCAGCACTTGCTTCACCATCCTTCGAAGAGGTAGTTTCATCCCTAAGCAAATCTTCCCCCTGAACGCCATAATTCCCTTGTGAGGTAAATCTATAAATGAATACTCGGTCCTTAACGACACAAGTATGATACTCTTTTTCACAAAACAATATTTTGATACAAATCGGTCCAGCCTCGCCTGTTCCTGATGAGAAACCTATCTTACATACGTCCCCTCATTATATATCTCCTCGCTATTATCACTCTCATCCTCTTTCCCTTTGTCCCCCTCATCCCCCGAAGGTTCGACCCCAACCTCCTCACCCCTTTCCTCCTCATCTTCTTCTTCGCTACTTTCTCTGACTATTCGGGCCCTACGCTGGCTCTTAGTTGATTCCCCAACATCTGGCTCTATTACAGCCAACGGTGCATCTGTTGCAATGTGCAACTCTTCCACGTCACTGCTCGCCTCCCCTCGGCAGGATGTACTTTGTCCATTCACTTCGTCATCATCCTCATCTATCAGCCTCATCACAGAAGCTCAACAGGTATGCATTGTACTCTATAGAAGAAGAGAAGTGACATTAGCGTGATATATTCGAGTATCAAGTTTTGGTTTCCTACTACTCTATTACCTACCTACTCATACCCATCAGTCGTACTATAACCGCTACTCGATTACTATCCCTTCTGTTCCCTTAATTCTCGGCATTTCTTCTTCATCGTACTTCTCAGTCCCATCTCTAAAACCCCATCCAAGATACGCCGTAATCGATATCTCAACAAACATCCACCTCCTCTCTGACCCAAGATTCAAAAAATAAAATAAAAATAAAAATAAAAATAAATCATAATCACATTCATACTTAATGGAGGATCAGCAAACATATCTATTTAATCTGATTGCCAATGCCAAAGAGTAGATCCAACGACAATAATGGCGTCTCTGGTTTCTCTCTACAATAACAAGGAATTTTCTCTCTTACACCTCTTTTTATCTTTATTTGATTACAAATAATATCTCTCTTTCTCTCCCTTCTTTAAATAATAGCCCCCAAAACTGCCTCGATTTCTCCAACCATCATCATTACCACTATCCCCACTCCTTTTCCCATTTCCCCCATTTTCGGGCACTCTAAGTATTTACCATACTTCCCTTATTTATGCACACGTGTATGTGTGTCATACTTCTCATAACAGAGCATTTCCTTCCCTATTTCAAATCCTCGATACCCATTCAAAAACAATGACTATTGATGTTTTTGCCCTCGATAACCTTCTCTCTTTGACACCAAACTCTTAAAACCCTATCCGGGCCTGCCACATCACCTTCAATTGCCAACACGTGGCCTCCACCCCATTCCTAAGGAAACATAATTATGACCTGCTACGACACACTGCCCTATGCGCAGTATCACTTCTGACACTTATGCCATTTTGGCTGTTAGGTTTTGAAGTCGAAGGCTCCTGTACATTCATTTTTCTAGCCATCATATATGCTCAGCATTTGTCGTTCCTTTAAATCATAGTCGTTCACCCATCGTTCGATGCTTTCCGCCGTTATGAAAGTCTTGACCTTTATTACCATTCCTATTCGTTCTTAATATCAAAACTTAAATGCGCCTACATTATTATCGCCTATATTATCTACACCTACTATGAATCTACATATCGATAACCAAATTCTTCTTTCATTTAAAAAGTGTGGGAACACAATAAAAAAAAGTAACAACGACAAGATAAATAACAACAACGTTTCCCTTTATACCAAAAACCTGCCCACAATACCGAAGACCCCCTATTTACACCCGCGGTAGTTCTTCCAGTGTCCCGAGCAAGCCTTGGCAGCATCTTCGCCTTCCACCAGCTGTTCAGCCAGGTACCACAACATATAGGATTGTTGAGTCACACTCGGGAGATACCATTGCATGACCCCCCACCAGTGCGCGAATGGCTCCCCGCATATCACTTCTCCTGGCTCTCGCTCTACCAAGTCCAACATCGGCGCCCCCAAGTCTTGATCCCCAAAATATTGCTGCCTCAGAACCATTACCTTGGCATTCACTCGTTGTTGCTTATCCTCTAGTTTCTTCTGATAGCGTGTGTTCGGAGTGGGTTCCATTACTGTAGAAAATAGAAAGGAAGATGAAGAGTATTTAAACTTTCCCCCCCAAATAGCCCCTATTTATACCCTGTTTAAGGCGCATTAATTACCTTCCTTAATCAGTATTATCTTAATTACTCTCCTTGAAACTACCCACATTCACTCAAGTTAACTTTTCAACTTCCCATGTCCAACAGTTTTTCTCAGCACATGCCCTCTAAAAAAATTTCCAAGGCCCGTCCTAAGAGGGGGCGAATGTAGTAGCCTACTTACAGCCTTCTAGAACAAGCCAAATACTCGAAGGCTACGTCGAAGCCTACTAAGAGACTAAAAGCTCAGCCAGGCAACATCAAAGTCCATGAAGCCTCTTGAGAATAACTGAACATTCGAATACCGCAACAAAGCTAGCCAAAGATAAAGACAGTCGGCCAATACTATTTCCAAAAGGGCTTCGACCATAGTAACGCATGGTCAAAGACAGAATAGTAAAAATGAGCTGCCAGAAAACTACAGTATCAGGACCGACTCAACATACAAAACAACTATCCTAAATGATATACATGTAATCTGGCCCCCTATAATGACTCACCCCTTTCCTATCTCCTATAAATAGGAAAGGGAGGATACTATGAAGGGGTTAGAAAAAAACCCCTGCATAAGAAGCCCCTAAGGGATTACCTTTAAATATCTTGTAATCACCTCCATACTCGAACTGTCATCTCAATCAATATATATACCAATCTATCTTCAAATACTCGCTAGAGGTCGTGGATTAACCAATTCATGGACTCCAAGCAAGTATGTTTGTACAGTAAACTAGTTCATTATTGTCTTATATGCTAGTTAAAACCCCTAGCCGAAGCGAATCTCTGTGGTGTAAGAGCTAGTTTCACCTCTACAAAACCTGGCCCCTACAAGATCAGCATTAAGATCGATTAGTTGATCATAGTAGGATTTATTTAAGAAACCAAGTAGCCGGATTGGATCTCCAACATTGTCGCAGTTCTAAAGAAAAATAAAAAAGTCCGAGTTTGTATAGATTTCATTGATCTAAGCAAATACACTCCGAATATACTTTCCCTCTTCCAATCATTCATCAAATTCTTGATTTCACAGCAGGTCATGAGCTATTATCTATGATAAATACTACTTCTGGATACAATCAAATACCTCTCTTTAAAGCCGATCAAGAAAAAACTACTTTCGTCACTGAAAGGGGAGTTTACTGTTACAAGTCATGCCTTTTGGGCTGAACAACGCAGGAACAACTTATCAGCGGTTAATGATAATAATGTTCAAATCATACTTGGGGAAAATCATTAAAATCTATATCGATGATCTCCTGTGCAAAAGCTTACAGTCAAAGGACAATATATCAAATTTCTCCACAATCTTCAACATTCTACGTTCTTACAAGATGCGGCTCAATCCTGATAAATATCAATTTGGAGTACATTCAGGCAAGTTCGTCGGCCATCTCATCTGTAAGAAGGGTATTGAAGCCGGCCTAGATAAAATTTGAGCTCTACTCAATATGCCCTCTCCGATAATAAAGAAGAACGTACCAAAACTCGCGGATAAGATTGCTGCTATCAATCGATTCATTTTTAAGTCTTCAGATCGATGCCTATGGCTGTTGTTACTACTCCGAGTGTGTACTAAGCAAGGAAAAGTTCAGCCCAATTAAGAGATCCAGTGGATATCAGAATGCGAGGTAGTTTTTCAGGAACACAATACCTATTTGGGGAAGTCTTCCATCATGAGCACCCCGATAGACAATGAGGAACTGATCATCTACCTCGTAGTTACAGACAATTCTATCAGCTTGATCCTTATTCAACTTAAGGGCAAGGTCAAAAAACCAGTCTATTTCATCAGCAAAACCCGTACTCCAGCAGAAACGAGGTATTCCAAAATCGAGCGACTCCTTCTAACTCTTGTTTACACTTCATAGAAGCTTAAACACTACTTCCAAGCTCATTCAGTCAAAGTCATGATAAACTACCCACTTAAAAAAGTTTTGTCAAAAAAAGAAAAATCACGAAGAGTGCAGCAATGGTCAGTCAGTTTGGGAGAACATGATATCAAGTTCGAACAACACCATTTAGATAAAGGTCAGGCTTTTGCCAATTTTCTCACCGATTTTGCTGTGAAAGATCCTGATTAGGAGGAGTACGATCCTGACCTTATAGAAAAAGTTTCAGATGATCCACCCACCAAACCATTTGACAAACGAGCTGAGATTACAAGGAAAGGGTGGAGACTTCTTACAAATTGTTTAGCAGGGCCCGTAGGGTCAGGAATTGGAATCGTACTAATTACCCCTTCCAATGACATAATTGAAAAATCAATTCGCTTAGATTTTGAAGCTTCTAACAATATCAGCGAGTATGAGGCTTTATTTTATGGACTCGACTTAACACTCGAGCTTGGCATTCCTGAGCTCTTAGTCTATACAGATTCTTTACTCATCATCCACTATTACTTAAAACAGTACAAGAAAAATGGTAAGATGATTGAATATACAACCCTCGCTGCCGATAGGATGAGCAGATTTGTGGAAGCAGCTCTCAACAATTTACCTCGAGGTGAGAACAAATATGCTAATTCCTTGGCTTATTTTGTTGGGGTCTTGGGTACAAAAGAAAAATATCTACAAATCGAAGTAATTTCAACCCCCAGCATTGATTTCCATTTTGCATGTAAGATTAACACTGAGGGCGATGAAGAGGAGGACGACGATTGACGAAAGCCCTTTATTGCCTACCTCGGCCTGAAGAAAAAATACGACAAGCCTCTTCTGACAAATCCAAAAGAGTACCAATAATTGATCAAAAATTTAAAGTATTAAACAGTTTCGAATGGCCGTCTATACTACTGATCAGTGATAGGAACTTATCTTAAGTGCCTCTCCAAGAAGAAAGCTGATGGAATGCTCAAAGAATTACATGAAGGAACTTGTGGCTCACATCCCGGAGGTTGATTACTTGCAAATAAAGCAATTACGCAAGGATTATTTTGGCTAGGAATGAGCAAGCAAGCAAAAGTGTACCCATGCAAATGCGACGCATGTCAACAGCATGGACATATGATCCATACCCCTACACTCGAGCTACATGCAAGAATGGTATTTTGGCCATTCAAGTGATGGGCGCTCGATCTCATAGGAGAGCTTCCAATACACTAGGTAACTGATGTTTCTTGCTTATGGCAGCAGATTATTTTACGAAAGGGGTGGAAGTAGTTCCTTTTTTTCTAGCTAGAGAATAAGAGGTCATATCTTTTTTCTAGGAACACATTATTACACGGTTTGGATACCCTCACCTGTTTCGGATCGATAATGGGTCGTAGTTCATTGGAGAACATCATCCATTCCCTATTCAATCCATACTACCCACAAGGCAATGGACAAGCCGAAATTACCAACAAAAACATAGTGGATGGACTCAAGAAAAGGCTTCAATCACAGAAGAAATGAAATTGGATAAGGGAGCTTCCCCACGTCTTATGGGCGTACCATATAACCCTACAACATTCAACTGGATATTCCCCCTTCCTCCTGGCTTATGGCACAGAGGCCATCATTCCAATAGAGTACCACCATCCTGTAAGAGATTAAGAGCTTATAGACGAAGATAATAAATTTGAGTTGGCCAACAATATGAATTGGATTAATGAAACTAGGGAATGTTCTATTGTCAACCTAGGTTTATATCATCATATGTTCACAAGCTCGTACAATAGAAGAGTCCAAAGCCGTGAGTTCCAAATCAACAATCTCGTCCTCAGAAAAATTCCACAGAGTAAAAAAGAAGGACATGCTGGGAAGCTCACAGAAAATTAAGATGGTCCTTTCCTTATCATTGGTCGAACTGGCCTGGGATTGTACTATATAATGGCAGAGCAAGGAGTTCGATTCCTAAATCCATGGAGTACTAGGCGATTAAACAATATTATCGCTAAGTTCCTAGTTTCTCCACTACAAATTACACTATTTCTGTTCTTTATATTCTAAAAGTAAGTTTTCAATCTCCAACAGTGTACATTATATTCTACTCAATGAAAACTTCCAAGTTTTTCCCCACATTCTCACATAAAATATACTAAATCTCATAGATTGAAGCAAAGGTAATACCATCTTTTGATCGACCATCTAAACATAGGTTAAAGCAAAGGTAATATTAGCTTTCAATCGACCACCTATACATAGATTGAGCAAAGGTAATACTAGCTTTCAATCGAGCATCTATACAGATTAAAACAAAGATAATTCTAGCTTTCAATCGCCCATCTATACATATATCAATGATTAAAATAAAGATAATACTAGATTTCAATCAATGATCTCTATTAGACGAGATAAACCAAATGTTTAACTAGCTTTCATCTCTACATGTCTGCAACTACAGAAAAAACAAGTTACTTCTATAGGTTTTGGCTTATGGGAGGTCAGCTACGCTTTCCCCTACTTCAGAGGTCGTGCAACCATATAATCTAGAGCTCGAGTAGTTACATCACTCCTGCCTTGCTCTACCAATTCAGCAGGTCAGGAGCCTACTTCTGTTTCCATGTTGTTCAGGTAATTTTCTTGATCTATATCAACTTTACATATACAGCCTCAGAATTCCATACAGTCATGCAAGGTATCCATTTTAGGCTCAAGCCCCTTTACTTCTTCTATAAAATAAGTAATGACAGCTATCAGCTCATTCGAGTGTACCTCTTTTGGGCCATACTTCGGTAAACCATTTTTAAAAAAATAAGTAATGACTACCTCGGTAAACCATTTTTTTTAAGCTCTGATAACACTGTTTCAAATCTTTTAGGAAAGTATCTTCCCTCTTTACTAGCTTCCATAAGTTTTTTATCACCTCAGTTTGCTACGCTATTGTCCCCACTGTTTTATCCAGCTTAGCGTTATTCATAGTCCTCAAGTTTTCCAATTGAGCGTGAAGCTCAACCAACTCCCATTCATTTGTATCACTTCCCCCAACATAACCCTCTTTCAGTATCTCATCTTTCCTCTTGATCACCCCCTCTAACTTTAGCTCTCTATGAAGAGCAATATCTAACTTATACTTGCTCTCTCTTAAACGTTCGTTTCCTCTCCTTATATGAGCTCGAGCATGAGCTACGTCCGCCTCTAAATATTTAATTCGAGCTGATGGGTTAACCACGTCACCCTTAGTAGTCGAGACCTCAACGCCAGTCTTTTTCTTCTTTGACCATTCACCAGCCTCAGCCTTCTTGGCTTGCAAATCGGCCATAGCCAAATCCGCCTTCAACCTTGTAACCCTCACATTTAGTTCGTTACATCATTTTTAGGCCAGCTGAAGATCGATATCTTTAGCTGATAAGGCCTCACTCAACTGCTCAACCACACTTTCAGAATTTGCCAGGTCAGCTCGAGCCTTCTCAAGCTCATTTTCTTTCCTTATCATTTGACCCTTCAAATTAGCTACAAAATCCCATAACTCTATTTTTGTCATTTCTGACGTCCTGATACGGTATTGAGCGACGTCCGCTTCTTTACCGTTCACCGTCAGCACATCTATCCTACTTTTAAGCTTCGTTGTTTCAGTCTGCGCCTCCATGAGCTCCCTTTGTACTTTTTCAATTTCAACATCTTTACCTTCGATCTTTCGAGTTAGGTCATCCACAATTTTTGTCACCTTACCAAACTGGATCTGTACTTTAACATATTGATCCTCTCTATCTTCAGATGCCTATTTAATCCTATCAAATTCTGCCCTAAATTCATGATTGCATTAGACCATCTGTTGTTCGCTCAAACGAACAGTCTCAAATTTGACTTGTATCATCAAGATTGATTCAACAATACTTCACAGATACAATAAATACATAATACAGATAACTTTACAGAATCGAATAGATTTTTATTTCTGACATGCCAACAAGCTGAGATTATACTTTGAACTCAAAATAAGAAGTTATCTCACAGTAATGGCAATAACATCTACATCCTCTTTCAAGGTATACATTTTATATATTATAATTTACTAACACTCTGAAATAGCTTGAACATATTGGATTACTATCGCTCCTAATTTTCTAAGACATTTGTAATCTATATCTATCTTTTAACTTTACTATATAACTCTAAAGTAGCGCAACATACAAGTCAAATATTTCTTACTCTTTTCTAACCTGTAACTCCGCCTGCAAAGTCAATAGAGATGCTGAAGTATTTTTTTCCTTACCGAGAACTTTTTCTAATTCCTCAATTCTGAGGCGCATATCTTTTCGTTCCTACAAATCAATGTTTACAAACATCTCTTAGCCTATCCCAAATTTATCCTACAAATCAATGTTTACAAACATCTCTTAGCATATCCCAAATTTATCCTACAAATAATTATACCATACAGTTACAGTTTTCAACCCACTCGAAGCACACAAACAAACTCCAAACAATTTTTGCTCTACCTTCTCATTTTCTCCCCCACAGCTCTCTAGCTCAGTTCTAGCAAAGACTGAGTCCAACCCTATAACCATACCGGGGAAAGATCCATTATCAACCTGAAGCTCCTCTTCTGCTTTGGCCTTTTCAGCATAGGTACCTGCTACAATGGCTTTGACGTCAGCAATAAATTACCCCACTAGGAGAAGCTAGCGCCCAAGGCTATCCCGAGCAGCTGCAACTTCATCAACATTCTTCTGCGTATCATTAGTGAGCTCGCGTATCAACACCTGATGCGAGTTCTTCATGAAAACCAAACATTCCCTCTCTAAAGGAAAATCGGACTCAAGTTGAGCCACCTTCTTCTTAAGCTCGACTCTCCCACCCTCGGGCTCATCCCATCCATCCTCAGGCCTGAGACAGATACCCTTTAACATGCGAGCGGCCTACAATAGATCAAAACACATTTTTAGCTCAAAATCAAATGTAAAGTTCACGTATCACAAAAACAACAACTTACCTTGCTCAACTCCAACTGTGCAGAGGTATTCAGCTCCTCTGCAACTCTTCGAGCTACCAGCCTTAGTCTATTTTCCTTAGCCAGCAGCTCGTCTTCCTCAATAGGCTGGCTCTTCATAATCTTTGCCCCGCTCGTAGTAGCTGGCGATTCCACCCTCATCTTCTTCGCATTCACCTCGATCTTACCACTCACCATGGTCCCCGAGGTTGAGCTACGCTAAACAGGAATCCTCTTTGGGTGTTTTGAGCTTGCTTGCTTGAAGTAGTACCCCCAGAAACATCCTTTAGCAATATTGGCACAACCCTCAGTACTACCAGGCGTTCTTCCCCATTCACTACTCTTTTATTGCTAGCTCCAGCTCCTGTTACTTTTCTCTTTGCTTGAGACTATTGCACTTTCTCCGACTTGCTGCTAGCTCTTTCATTTCTGCTTATGCCAAGCCCTTTCAGGACAATCTCACGCTCAACACCTTCCCGAGCTACAATATCTAGTTATAATTGTCTTATCGGAACTTTAGATCGAGGAATTGTAACATAGCACAACAAATTGTTCAACAAACACAGAACGACCCTACAACTGCAGCAGTTCGATATCACATACTATTACTTACTTTTCTTCAAAGTTTTATATATAGGTTCCATGGGTTCCTCGTCCATTCTCCAAAGACAATCACCTTTCACCTATATCATATTATCGTTCCAAACTCATCCTACTGAATTCAGATCGAAGAAAGGAGGTCAAGACGAACTAGAACATATATACGTGCCTCCAGTTGCCATATAATATTTCATAGCAATACTGTAACACATCTACTGGAGTTATTCTCCTCTCCACCTCATTCTCCTACCACAATCTATTCAGATTTTCACAGACGTTTATCACCTCTAACATATTTCTATTAAGTTGGGCAAGAAAGGCCGCTATGGTATTCAAAATACCTTTAGCAAGATTACTAAGAGGTAGCATCAATCCATACTCCAATTGAGAAAGATATCATAAAAATCCTTGATCCAAGTCACTTTGGGCATTTTCATCAAAGTACTCAAAATAGATCGATTCCTCCACCTTCTTCTCCATTTTCTCCTGATCTAAGTTGGGTAATAAAAATAAAAAATCTTCCCCACTTTCCACAATACATCCCCTAAATGAACTTCTAGCGTGTTCTACAACATTACCCCATGTCCCACCTAAACTATTTTTGATTTTGCAGTATTCCTTGTATAAATCAAACTTTGGAGGATAGTATAACAAATTATAAGAGAAATTTGGAAATTATACTTCATCCTCCCCCTCAGAGTCTACATCTACAACTTTTACATTTTTAGACTCACCCGTACAACCAGAGGTCGACGTCTCTATATCAGGTGAAACCTCTATATCAAAGATAGGCTTGAGGATGAGGTTTATTTCAATAACAAATTCCCCTCACGCCTCAACATACATATAGGTCCAGGTATTCAGTTTTTTTTCTCAATTATTATCTTTTGTCTATACACATCTATACATACATATACCATATATTTATCATACATATAATACATCATATACATATATCATTTTACATACAAATCAAGCAAGTTTTTCAAACGTTTACTCTAAATAGCAAATTTTTCAAAATTTGAAAGCCCACAAAATTTTCATACTTTACATTCACAAAATCATAACTCAATTACTAACCTTAAACGTTTGAGTATGAGTCAGAAACAATGCACAATCCTTCTTTCACCACGGTACTGTGTAACCAATGTCTGGACTCTACCTCCTCAGCATTCTCTCTTCTTCAACGATGATTACTTTATTTTAATTTCTCACTTGAATCTTTGCAAATTTCTCTCTTTTCTCTTCCTCTATTCGTTCATTCTTTTGAGTTTGATAAATGTTTGAAGGAGGAAGATGAACTATTATTTATGCTTTCTCTTTCTAACTGCTGACACTTATTGGGCCACGCACAAGCTGCCCACAGTTTTGGAATCGAGGTGTCCCTTCGATAATTAATGTCAGACGCTTAACACCTTTTTGGTAAAAATGCCTTCCCTTTAATATCCCATATCCTATATTTTAATATATTTTCTCTCTCCTATCCAAATCTCTCTCTGACCTTCCTACTCTCATGATGACTCAATATTCACACTCAATTAAACTTTTTCTAGTCTTGTACAAAAGAAAAAAATTAAAGCCAATATAATTTATCTATTCCTACCTCTGCTACTTATAAAACTGTTGACATCAATTTCAATGCTATTATATTTCAAAATTCAAAATTTTATTCAGAACAGTTTCCATAATTCATGACAAAATAGGAACAATTTCCGAAGAAATGTTCTACCTATATTCACATTTCAGTTATTCGACCTAACTTAGTTTGCTTACTTATAAATAATCACTCATGAAACATCCAAGATGCCCTGAAGTGCCACACCTAATCAGTTCGCCCCCAGCCATTCTCTCATCTTCCTCAGCTATCTCTTCCACAGCAATTTGCCTTAATGTAGCTTTTTGAGCTTCAAGCTCCAAAATTACTTTACGAAATATCTCTGAGTAAAAGTAGCGCCCAACCTCACGTACTCTCACCCTCGCTTCCAAGCCTTCAAACTAGATTTTAAATTCAGGCAAGTTAGCATTATAATCTAACAGGCCAAAAATTCACTCTCATACTTTTGCAATCTTTATTATTAAACGCCCCTCTGACGAATGACGAGCTCTTTGAGAATGAGTCTTCGCCATTTTTGCTGCTACCTCCTCTTTATACAACTCTTCAAGCATTATTTATACCCCTCTTAGAGATAACATCAAATCCCCCACATTATGTATATTATAAACTCTATCTGCTCTACTTTTCCATAATTGGAAACACTAAGACCCTGATAGAAAGTTATTTGAACTTATCTTTTAAAATCGACCTCTTTATAAATTGTCCATAACCTTTTCGAGCTACTATACGCAATACCTTCATAGCTTGATATTTTAATTTCTGCATATTCTATTATCTGTAAAAATATATTACCGTCTAGCACAATTTTTGAAATCTAATCAGTTCGATACACATACCAGATATATATAATTTTACATCATCACAAATATCTTCAACAATTCAGCTAATAATGCTCATTTTTATTTCGCACTCTAAACATAACATTTTCATACTTCAACATATGTTTCTTTTAGTTTGATTTCACTACTAACTGTTAGATCGATCTATCAAAACAATTTTTATACAAATATACTTTTCATTAGCTCGAACATTGCTTAGTGAATACTTTGCAGATAACAAGTTTTTCAGATATTTTCTACAGATTAATCTGCAGATTACATTACATTTTAGTTTGCAACACTGTTTCATTCCAAAACTCGTCTGCTGGAGAGGTCCAGGCAGTGGTTTTCACATCATTTACTTCTGCAAGAAACTGAGGAGACTAGTCGTATCAGTGCCTGAACCAGCCATCAACAGGAGGTACTCCTTCAATAAGTAGAGCAATGATTATGCAGAAGAAGATTTCCAATCTCTGTCTCCCTACTCTACTACTACCGTCTCTTCCTCCATAACCCCCACCAGCTTCGAGTTCGTAAAGATTTAAGGAGGTCTAACCTTAGAACCCAGTCCCTCGTATGATACCAGTAGTATTGCCTTGCATATATGCCAGCCTCCACATCTGTCTCCTCAAACTTTTCCTCCGCTAATAAGCAAAGGTATTTCTGACGCTAATCCCCGGATGGAACCACACAGTGGAACCGCCACATGCCGTAGTAATTATCCTTAGCTTCAGCCGCTTCTTCCTCTTTCTTACCATGATAAGTCGGTGGTACAGGAATTAACATAGGTATCTGCAAAGCTTGGTTGCCAAAGTAACGCAACTGTAGCCTCAGTACTTCAGCAACCACCCTCTCTTCATATACCTACTGCCTGGTCTTCACCTTTCTTTAAATAGAGCACAACAAAAGATATTTATAGCAACAAAATTCTTTCCAGATATAACAGACGCTATAGTACATATACTATTTATATTAAACCCGTATTTAATACAAAAAACGTTTCCAAAATATTCATCATTCAAAGAATAACTTATCTTGGAACCCTAAACGTCAGGTACATCAATCCTTTCTGCCATCATAATTACCAGATACAGTCTTCCATAAATAAATACAGAGTACCCAACCAGTCAAATTCCCCATTAATTTATCATAACTTTCCAACTTTCAACACCAACAGTCAAAATATTTTTTCTCAACCAAAGCCACCCGTGCCTTTAGTTGCGAGGGGGTGATTATGAAGACCTATCCCTTGACCTATTCCAAACTCGAACTACCTCAATATTATACTCATACATTAGGCAGGTAGCATGTACCATAAACATTGACACTTAGACCACGAACTGATAAAGCATGTGGATCGAGCACTACAGTAAAATATGAATAAGTCAAAGAGACCTGTCTCCCACGAACTAACAGTTACACATTCAACTGCCACTTATCTCATTATCTAAAAAATTTGCTTCTACACGAGAATGAGCTGCAGGTAAGATCTATATAAAGAAAAAGTTATAGAATAGATAGGGACCTAGAAAAACCAAATTTTCTAGATTCTAAATACTACAAAAGTTCTTATTTTAAGATCAAACATTTATAGTTTAAGAGATTACTTGTAATAAGATATAATCTTCAAACAATAAAAGTTATAGTTACTAAACCCTCAACTCGAGGTCGTGGTTTTTTTCCAATTCAAACATTTTCCACGTGAAATTACTTGTATCGTTTCGCGTATTATATTAGTTTACGTCACAAGTACATTTGGTATAGAATCTAATTTTGAGCTATTTCAAGCTACAAAATTAGGCCATTACAGGCTCAACTTGAGCATAAAAGTTTCTTCCCTCTTCTATTGATACGACGAAGGCCGAATAAAAGCCGTTAAAACTCTCTTCACCAAATCTCCTTTAACAGACCCAAGTCTCACTAGAAGGTTGGTCACTGCCGATCTCCTCATCGGTATTAATCGATTCGATAGACACAAAACCAAATTTGTCTTATGTTTCTTATGGAGACTGGTACCTGAATGATCCTAGATGACCCGTCGGTGAATATATACACGTCTTCTTCTGCTGCTGAGCCAGAGATGGCGATGATAATCAGTTCCTCAACAAGAATTGTTGATAAGCCAAAAATTAGCACCTCCTTTTGATTTCAGGCTTTAAAAAGTGGGTGATATTGATGGTGATAGTGTGGGGACTGAGAAGAAGAGAGAAGAAGAGTAGACAAAAAGAGAGGAGATAGAAGCGGTGGGACACGATAGGCTTCCTCTAAAAGTCTCGTGTAGAGGGAGGTTGATTTAAAATTTTTGAGAACTCATCAATGTCCACTTGTTAACATCCCATTGGATCAACGGCAAAAATAGAAAAAAAAAATGAAAACAACAAAAATGCACTCAAATTTTTTATGGCAGTAACTCATGATGAGGAGATGAGGGGCCAATTAAAATATGCCACATCATCACTCTTTTAACTTCTCTTTAACATCTCATCATGCACATAAAAAGGAAACAAAATATTTAGACTATTTCAATCTCCTCATTCTTAAATATTGTAAATTAAAATTAAAATAGTAGTTTATTACTTGCTAACTCTTCATATTCCCACAAAAGATCCAAATTCCATCCTCTTCCTTCCTACCAAAAGATCCGAATTCTATCTTCTTCCTGCGAAAGCTAATTACGCACAAAGTATTTGTTTGGCTTGGGGGCTATCTTTACAGCACACTCGATCATCATCAAATATCTTCGCCAAGGTACTCCTTAATTTTGTACCTCTTTTACAATTACAAAAGTAAATCATAACATGGATGATAAACCAATTAGTGATGAATCAATTAGTACAAAACTGATTACTGAGGAACAAGCTGAATCGTAGAGTATAAAGCTTGATTAAAAAAAATTTAACATGAGATTTTCTACTATTGATGATGCTTATAATTTTTATAATGCATATGCAAGGCATGTAGGGTTTAGTATATGTAAACATTGGGCGTTGAAGCGTAATAATAAGATAATTTTGAGGATATTTTGTTGCTCAAATGATGATAAACGAGAGAAAAACCCAAGAGGAACACCCGAAAAGCCAAGTCAAATAACACGAACAGGATGTTTGGCTCGAATTGAAGTTATATTAAAGAAAGAAGAAAATGAAGAGTATTTAATTGTGATGGCATTTACAAGAGAACATAACCATGAGCTTGTGCCCTAAAGTTTAGTTCACTTGTTGAGGTTACAAAGAAAAATTCATCATGTACAAGCAAATATGATCATTGTAGGAGCCATGTTTCGTAGAGGGAAAAACTAACTCATACACCTCCGCGCTATCTTCGACTAGGGGATTAAGCAAGAAACTAAAATAATAACAGACAATATTACTATAGTAGCACACTTGCATGGAGTCCTAGAATGGGTTACTCTACGATCTCTAGTGAGGATTTTTAATGGTTGATGATATATATCGAGTTTAGATAACAGGTCGGTGGTCGAAGGTAATCTTTGAGAGTTGATGAGAAATATTTTCTAACCCTCTCCTAGTGCCTCCCCCACTATTTATAGGATATAGAAAGGGTTGAGTTACCATGGGGAGTCAGGTTACACGTATATCCTTTGGGGACAACTGTCTTTTACCAAGAGTCAGTTCTAATACTTTTACTGTTAGTTCTGACACTGTAGCTATCTAGCGGCTTATTTTACTACTCTTTCTAGTGAACTGGCTGTCAGATGAGTCTGCCTTCGACCATGTATAACCATGGTCAAAGTATTTTTGGTACTGATGCTAAGTTCTGGCGCTGCCCATCTATCTTTGACTATGGCAGCTAGCTTCGATGATTCCTTCAAGTGTTGGATTAGTCTCGGAAGGCTTCGTGGGCTTGGTTACTATCTTTTTGGGCATTGAGTCTCTAGGTAGGCTTCGATATAGCCTTCGATTATTCGGCTAGTGCTAGAGGGCTGCGAGTAGGCTACTATATTCGCCCTCTCTCAGTAGGGGCCTCAGTAATTGGTGTAGATGGCGCGTGCTGAGATAAACGGTTGAGCATGGGAAGATAGAAAGTTGACTGGTTGAATGTGGTCAATTCCGAGAGGAGTAATTAAGGAAGGTTATTAAGAGAAGTATTGATTATGGGGTAATAAATGACCCTTAAGCTAAGTATAAATAGGGGGAGGTAGGGGGAGTTTCAAACTGTCTTCATCTTCTTTTTTGAATATCCAAAGCCATGGAAACTACACCAAATACGAGGTACCCAAAAAGAATAGAGATGTGGGAACGTTAAATCGAGGAGAAGATGGGTGTCCTGAAGGAGAAGTTCTTCGGAGACCAAGGATTGGACGCGGTGGTGCCTGACTTGGTAGAGCTGAAGCCAGAGGAGCTAATCTCTAGGATGCCGTATGAGCACTTGTAGAGGGTGCTGCAGTGGTTAGGGCCAAACGTTAGAAATCGATATGATCTACTGATGAGCCTAGTAGAAGACCAGGTGGCTGCGGAAGACGCAGTCGAGGATGAGGCCGAGCTGTGCAAGAACTGTCCTGTTTACAAATAGGGGGGTTCTATAAAAAGTTATGATAGTGTAGGTGTTGTTTTTGGTGGCATTGTTTCTATTTCTATCTATGCTTCTTGATTTTTTTGTTCGCCCGATGGTTTTGTTGCTTCGAAATGAAAAGCATGTTTGTCGAAGTATGATAGTCGAACCATGGTAGGCTTGGTAGGAGATGATTATCAAGGTACGATATTTGACTGTTGAACTTCGAACTTATAGGGGCCTATCCCTCGATCTCACCTAAAATTTAGTTGTCCCCAGTTCGAATTACCTCCATATCAGGCTCACACATCCTCCACATGACTTCTTAGTCAAACATTGCCACATACTCCATGAACTGATGATAAACGTGGGTCGAGCTTAAACTAAAAAATTTGAACAAGTCAAAACTACCTGTCTCTCATAAACTCGACAGTTAGTCAGTCAATAGCCATTAACCACATTGTTCGGAGAATGTGCCCCAGTATGACGAAGAGATGCGGAAGGGGCCTACATAAAGGAAAAGTTCCAGAAGAGACAGGGACAAGAAAAATATACGAGAAATAACGAAGAAGATTATATCTTCTGTAATTCTCAAATATTCAATACTTCTTATTCACAGGATCAAATATTTTTAAGTCTAGAGGTAACTTGTAATAAGATATCGCCAGCCTCAAGCAATAAAAGTCACTGTTGCAAAACCCTCAATGCGAGGCCGTGGTTTTTTTTTTACCTATTCATAGGTTTTCCGTGCTAAATGCCTGTGTTATTTCCTATTTTCTTGATTGCAGTCATATGTACATTGGTATAAGGACTAATTCCAGGCCACGCCGAGCTCACGGGATTAGGCCATTTGGTATCGTCTGTGCTAAATAAATTCTTTCCACGGTAACCAAAAAAATTCAATCACTCTAATACAACATTTCAATCATGGTCACATCCATGCAACCAACTCCCGGAGTCCAGCTCGATCTCTCAATTGAGCTGGAACAACTTTCAGAGCTCAGAGCGAATCTCAACACTAAAACAGAGAAGCGCAACGAGTTTAAACTACAATTAACTTGCGACCAAGAGCTCCATGAGAAAGAGCCCAGCGCCGAGCGACAAGATCGTTTGGCAGTGCCCAAATGATATGAAGATAATATGTCAATAATACAGACTGCCTTGCAAGCTTTAAAGAACAATTAGCAGGCTCCTCCACTACGAGATCATGATCTCAAGGGGCCAGATCAGTTTAAATGAAGGTACCGGTACTCATAATCCATAAACTCCTCGTCAAGACACTCAATCGATCCGTCACTACATTACACAAGAGCATATGGACCAGCAGATTAAGGAGTTGATCAAAGCACATGTTCTGGGCACAACCGATGACCTTACCAATTTACAAGGAGGTTCACTTGCTAAAGAACTATTCGATATGGATATTCCGAAAGGTTTACATACTCTAAAATTTGCAAATACAAGGGTACCGATCCCAAGGAGTGTAATCAGCAGTACCGTGATTCATTGAGTTGTACTCTAATCTCAATCACATTCTCTGCCGTTTGTTTGCCACATGTCTGCATAAGGAACCACTCCGATGGTTCCATTCTATACTTGAAGACTCCATATGCACATTCGACCAGCTGCAGAAACAATTCATCAAGACATATGCTCACAATAGAGACAAAGAAGAAAATCAGTATTTTCTTATCAGTCTCAAATAATCCAACGGAGAGAATCTCGAAGCATTTGCAAAAAAGTTCTTGGAACTCGCGCGTAAAGTTGACAATCTTAATCAGAAGGCCGCTATTACAGCTTTCACTAATACACTCCAACTGGACTGCAAAGCCAAAGAGTACCTCTTCCTCAACAAACTTGCAGCCTCGGAGGATATGATCACCAAGGTCATTGGTTACGTCAACCTGGAAAGGATAATGTCTGAAAGACATAAATATACTAAATCTAACCTTACCACAAAAGGTCCCTTTACATATTGGAACACAGAACCTAAGGAGGACCAGGGTGACTAGAAGTGCGTAATGGAAAATACTGGTAACCCTCGGAGAGGCGGGCCACAAGTCAAACCTGTCCTCCCAAAGATAAATGCTTAAATCTCTGCAATCTTTCCAATTCTCACGAAAGATAAGCTTTACTGGCTCTCCCAACCGTTGGAACCAATCAAGAGCCGACCGTACTACATGCACCATAAAGTAAAACATCATTCTACTGACAATTGCTATGCTTTACAGAGGTTGCTCGAATTCATTTTCATGGAGGGACGGATGCTTAAATATATTGCTGACCCAGAATCATACAAGGAAGGAAGCTATACGAAGTAGTTTGAAATTCTCTAGGTCAATGATCAAGTTGAGGAAAAGAATCTTTACCATATGCACCACAATAATATGATCGAGATGAATCAGATCACCAACTGTAATAGATTCAAGCGCAGGAGATTGTCAGAATACTATGATATCCTTTAAAGATTGTGATACTAGCCATGTCAAATTTCTACATCATGATGCGTTAGTCATAATGCTCAAGATGATAAATTTTTTCATGCACACAATGATGATCGATGCTGGCAGTGGTATTGAGATCCTCTTTCAGAGCACTATCGGCCAAATGGGATTTGTCGATCATGTTATTCAGAGCAATACCGATATCAGCGAATTCAATAGTTATAAAGAAGAGCGAGTAGGAAAGATCACCTTACCTATTACCGCAGGTCCAGCAACCATCGACATCATTTTCTATGTGATCAATGCCAAATCTCATTATCTTGGGATTATGGGCCGTTGTTGGATTCATAATATGGAAGTAATCGCTTCTGCCTATCATCAAGCACCCTGTTTCAAACACGACAATGGTATTTATTAAATCAGGGGTAGTCAAAAGCTTTCTCGAGCTTGCAAAAATACCATCTATACAATTCTATAGATCTCTAACAACTTTACTGCATAGGAATAACAACAAGCTGATCGCCCAGAGGATCAGCCATCCACGGAGGAGCCCACCGAATACATTAACATTGATGGACCAGGAAAATGTACTTTAATTAGTACCAAACTAGTTCAACACGAGAAAGATGCTCCCATTCAGTTCTTACAACTAAATAAAGACATTTTTGCGTGGTCTTTTGAAGAAATGTCTGGGGTCGATCCGACCAAGGCATGCCACAAATTGGCAATCAACATCAATGTTATCGCTGTCAAATATAAACAGTGACACCTATCACCACAACTTTGAGATGAACTTAACATGAAGATTAAGAAATTTATCAAAGTAGGGTTTATTCGAGAAGCCATGTATCCAGACTGGATATCCAATATCGTCGTTATCCCAAAAAAGAATAGAAAGGTCCGCGTTTGTGTAGATTTCACCGATCTTAACAAACATACTCCAAATGATAGTTTTCTTCTTCCCAACATTCATCAGATCCTTGATTCCATAGCAGTTCATGAACTCCTATCTATGATTGACGTTGCTTTAGGATACAATCAAATTTCAATCTTAAATGATGATCAAGAAAAGATCACTTTCATCACTGAAAGAGGACTTTATTGTTATAAAATCATGCCCTTGAGACTCAAGAACGCAGTTGCAACATATCAGCGATTCAAGACTACTATGATCAAAACACATCTCGGGAAAGTTGTGGAAGTTTATATTGCCGATCTCTTATGCCAGAGCTTACAGTCCATCAATCACATTTCAGATCTCAACACAATATTCAACATACTTTGATCTTATAGGATGCGTCTCAATTCTGATAAATATCAATTTAGAGTACATTCAGGTCAATTTCTAGGCCACCTCATCAGCAAGAAGGGAATTGAGGCCGATCCAGATAAGATTCGGGCTCTCCTCTACATGCCATCTCTAAAATCAATGAAAGACGTTCAAAAACTTGTCGGCAAGATTGCCGCAATAAACCATTTTGTTTCAAAATCTTTAGACCGCTGTCGCTGGCTGTTCCAATTACTCCGAAGTTGTTCCATACGAGGAAAAGTTTAAACAAATGCAGAGGTTCAATGGACATTAGAATGCGAGGCAGCTTTTCAAGATCTCAAAACCAATTTGAGGAAGTCTCCCATCATGAGCACCCCAATAGATAATGAGGAACATATTATCTACGTCGCAGTTACAGATACTTCATTCAGCTCAGTTCTTATTCAACTTGAAGGGAAAATTTAGAAGTCAGTTTACGTCATCGCCAAAACCCTCACTCCAAGGAAAACGAGGTACTTTAAAATTGAGAAGCTTTTTCTCACTTTTGTTTAAACTTCATAAAAGCTCAAGCACTACTTCCATGCTCATTCAGTCAATGTTATGACGAACTACCCCTTTCGGGAAGTTCAATCCAAGAAAGAAAAATCAAGAAGAGTGCAATAATGGTCAGTCAGTTTGGGAGAAAATGATATTTAGTTTGAACAATGTCATTCTGAAAATGGGCAAGCTGTGGCCGATTTCCTCACAGATTTTCCAATGAAAGATCTTGAGTGGGAAGAGCACAATCCTGATCTTTTGGAGAAAAGTTCAGAGGATCCACCACCAAAAGCATTTGAAGAGTGAGCTGAATGGATTACAAGGAAGGGGTGGAGACTTCTAGCAGATGGATCAGCAGGACTCGCGGTGTCAGGAATTGGAATCGTACTGATTACCCCTTTCAACAAAAAAATTAAGAAATCAATCCGCCTAGATTTTGAAGTCTCAAATAATGTCACCGAGTATGAAGCTCTCATTCACGGACTCAACCTCGCCCTCAAGCTTGACATCCTCGAACTCTCCGTTTACACAGATTCACTACTCATCATCTACCATTACTCTAAAAAATTCAAGAAAAATAGCAAGATGATTGAATATGTAGCCCTTATCCCAGATAGGATGAGTAAGTTTGCTCGAGGTGAAAATTGATACGTCGATTCCTTGCCATATCTAGTCGGGGTTTAGGGCACAGAAGCTCGATATCTCCAGATCGAAGTGAGTTCAACCCTTAACATTGATCGTATTTTTTTATACACGATCAATACTGGGGGCGATAAAGGGAGACGACGATTAGCGAAAGCCATTCTTAGTCTATCTCTGTGTCGACAACAAATGTAAATGACCACTTCTAATAGATCCGAAGGAGCGCCGACAGCTGATAGACAACTCGAAGTGCAATATCAATAAAAATGGTACCTTATACTGCCAATCAGTCACGGGGCCTTACCTTAAGTGCCTCTCCAAACAATAAGCAGACGAGATATTCTGCGATTTACATAAAGGAACTTGTGACTCTCAAGCCGCAGGTCGATCACTAGCAAACATATCCATAACATAAGGAGTATTCTGGCCTGGTATGCGCAAGCAAACAGAAGAGTACTCGTACAAATGTGATACAATTTTAATAGCATGGAAAGATGATATGCGCCCATGCGCTCGAACTCCATGCAAGAAAGGTATTTTTGCCATTCAAAAGATGGGCACTCGATCTACTCGGCAAAATCTTAATTCTCCAGGTAACCGCCGCTACCTCCTCGCAGCTACCGATTATTTTACAAAATGGGTAAAAACAATTTCACTCTGTAGAACCAGAGAAGAAGGTGTCATCTCTTTTATCTGGGAACACATCATCACTCGGTTTGGGTACCCTCACCTAATTCGTATCGATAACGGGCCCCAATTTGTTAGAGAAATGGTCGTAACTTTTCTCAACCAACACAACATCATTCACTCACCATCTAACCCCTACTACCCTCAAAGAAATAGCCAAGCCGAAATCACCAACAAAACCATCGTCGGTGGGCTCAAGAAAAGGCTACACTCTAAAAAAAATAAGAATTTCGCTCAGGAACTCCCTCATGTTTTATGGGTAAATCTTACCACTCCACGATAGTCAACCAACTGTACTCCATTCCTCCTTACCTATGGCACTAAGGACATCATTCCTTCTGAATTCAATCATCCAGTCAAAAATCATGAGCTAACGGATGAAGAAAATGAGTTTGAATTGGCCTGGAACATCAATTGGATCGATGAAACCAGGGAATGTGCCGTCATTAACCTAGGTCGATATCACCATATGCTAGCTAGTTCGTACAAAAAATGAGTCAGAAGCCATACTTTTCAAATCAATGATCTCATTCTCAGTGAAATACCTCAACACTGCAAAGAATCTCATGCTGGAAATCTAGCAGACAATTGGGAGGGTCCATTCATTATCACAGGTCTCTCAGGTCTGGGATCATATTATCTAATGACAGAAGAGGGCATCCACATCTCGAGTCCTTGGAACACTAGGCGACTGAAATGATATTATTGTTAGGTCCCTCACTACTCTATTTCAGTTTCTCTTTTTTCATTCCAGAAGTGAAATTTTTATCTCCATCCAATGTACATCCTTTTTCTGAAATCAATAAAACTTACAAGTTTTCTTCATACATCTCTCTACTTTGTAGACAATACATAGATTAAAGCATATATAATACTAGCTTTCAATCGACATCATATCAGTTAAATCAAGAATACACTTGGTTTTGCTGACTCTACCAAATCTCCTGCGATTAGAGTAAGGTAGCATATGTTCTCAATCGACGGACTCTACCAGACTAAGATAAATCAAAGGTAATACTAGCTTTCATTTCTTTGCATATGTCTACGATATCATACCAGTTAAATCAAGGATAACACTTGGTTTGGCTGACTCTACCAAATCTCCTGTAATTAGAGGAAGGTAACACTTTCTTTCAATCAATGGACTCTACCAGACATAAGATAAAGTAAAAGTAATACTAGCTTTCATGTATTTCCATATGCCTGTAACATCCTACCAGTTAAATCAAGGATAACTCTTAGTTTGGCTGACTCTACTAAATCTCTCGCAGTTAGAACAAGGTAGATCTTGTTTTCAATCAAAGGACTCTACCAGATATAAGATAAAGTAAATGTCATACTAGTTTTCATCTCTTTCACCAAGTCTACGACATTCAATTGGTTTGATCAAGGTTACGCTTGTGTCGACTACATCTATTCAACTCCAAGATTAAAACAAAGGTAATACTTGTTTTAATCGAAGAACTTAGCAAGACATAAGTTAAAGCAAAGGTAAAACTAGCTTTCATCTCTCAATATGTCTACAGCACATATTATTTCTTTTTTAGGTTTATATACAGCAATTACAATTGAATTTTTTTTGCTGTGGGGATGCCAGCTTCGCTTACCCCTACAACAGGAGGTCTACTAGCCATAAATTCCTGAGCTTGAGCAATGACAATAGTCCTCCTCTATCAATTCTGCAGTTTGGGGGCCCAGATCTGTTCCCATGGAGCTAGTGCAATCTCCTTAACCTATATCAACCCTGTAGATACATCTCCTTCCTAATATATTATCAAACAAGGTATCTCTCTCTAACTCAATTCTTTTAACCTCTTTTACGAAATAAGTAATCACAGATCTCAATAAGTCTGAATGCAAGGCTTGAGTTACAAATGAGTGAGACCAAGACATCCTCGCCCTCTGAAGGTAATCTCCTAACCTTTTGTACTTAGCTTTGTGACTCTCCAGTTCTCTGTCTACCCAATCTAAAAAGGCTATCTTCTCTGCTGATTTTATATCAGCTTTTGCTGACACAGCTTGATTAATCGCCCCCAATTCAACAACTTGAGAGCGAAGTGTCTCGACCTCCTTCTTTAGTTCATCCGCATCGGGAACCTTTTTTAATAATTCCTTTTTGTCCCTTATCACGATCTCCTTCGACTTGATAACACTCTCTAACTCTCTCTCTCCCTAGTATGAGTAGCGTCCAGTTTACATTTATACGCCCGTAATTGCTCCACCCCTCTGTGTACATTTCCTTGAATTCGGGCGACATCCCCTTCCAGTCCCCTTATTCGAACCGATAAGCTAACAACATCGCCTTGAACAAAAGAGTTTTTGCCATCATTTTTCTTCTCCTTTGAACGCTCCCCAACTTCAGCATTCCAGGCACGCAAGTTGACTTGACCCAATTCGGCCTTCAGGTGTACCACCCTTTCATTCAACTCATTACATATCCGTTGAACAGATCGTAATTCCATATCCTTTATAGAAGAAGTTGTAGTCAATTGCTCAGTTGCCAATTCCGACGTAGTTAGATCATCTCGAGCTCTCTTTATGTTGTTATATTTATCGACTAATTTTTTCTTAAATCGCCCCAGCTCGCTTTTATTATTCACCAAATCAGATTAAATTTTCTCCTGGTCATGTATTTTCCTGGCTAGGTCCCTTCTTAAACCAGCCACCAATCGATTCAGATCATCCTCTGACCTTTCTAAAGCCTGCACACGGCAGCGGTCTATGTCTGCCTCCTTGCTCTCTGCTAATAATGCACCATTTTGGCCTTTGAGCTTCACGACACATTTTTTTAATTCCTCTATCTCTTTCTGTACTTTCTCTATTTCGGCATCCTTCTCACCGATCTTTCAAGATAGTTTGACAACTGTTTGCGCTGCCTCAACATGTTTGAAATGCTCCTTCACGTATTGACCTTCTAGATCTTTATTCGCCTCTCTCATCTTATCGAACTCTTCTGCAAATTCCAAGTTACATTGGAGAGCTTCATCTTAACGAAGGCGAACTGACTCTAATTTGACTTGCATATTACTGATATATTATATCAGTTTGATTTAGAACATCCAACACTACATCCCTCATGTCTAATAAGATATCTATTTCTTAATATTTACTGTGTACAACTACTTCGGAACTTAAGGTTAAAGAATAATCTCGGGTGGATGCTCCCTAATATATATTTGTAAGTCTAACGTACGTATTCTCTATATTTGAGTATGCCAAAAATCAAAATTATTTTATGTTTAGTACCATTCCAATACCGCTTTCCCTTAAATTGGTATCGAGTTATTGATTTGTCTCTACATTCTATTCTTTGCTTTTAGCTCTATACTAATGCTGCATACGAATAAAAATGTCTTGCTCTATTCGAACCTATAGCTCCGCTTGCGAAGACAATAATGATGCTGAAGTCTCTCTCACCTTGGCAAGCTCAGCCTCTAACTCTTTTATTCTGAGGCGTATGTCCATAAGTTCCTACAACACGGTTTCCAGAAAATAACTTAGCCTGCAAAATTCTATCCAAAATATGTCCAACCATTTTACAACATCCCACATATTCATATAATCACAGTACAATCATACTATCCTACCTTCTCAATTTCAGTCTCCGGGCGCTCGTTATCACCCTCTTGGTTATTCCTCACTGTTTGAGGAGACAGACCATCTAGCCCATCAACCACCCCAACGACATCATCTTCTACCTCTTCATCCACTTTTTCCACATAGGTGTCAGCTCTAATGGCATCTACCTCCTCTTCCAAGTATCCTTTGGACATAAGGTGACGCCCAAGCCTGTCACGCGTAGCCCCCACCTCATCTAGGTCCACTCTCGCCTCTGCTTGTGGCCTGTTAACCTCAACAACTTGGAAAGCCTTCAGTGCCTCCAGCCATTTCCTCTCCTTGCTCAGATCATTTTTTAACTGAGCTAAAATCCTTTCGAGCTCAACATTTTTTCTCTTCAGCTCGGCTCTCTCCCCCTCAACCCCCAAGAAGATTCCCTTCATAAATCAAGCAACCTACAAAATAACAAATCGGCCTTATTGATTAGCTCAAGTCATAGTATAAAATCCATCACAAATACATAATCGAGCATATGAGCCTACCATTTTACTCGACACCTCTCCACGAATAGTTGCCAACCTGGCCTTTTCTTCCACATTTTTCCAGCCGTCCTCCATATTAGGTTGATCATCAACGACCTTCCCGCCAGACACTTTAGAAGAATTAATCCTTCTCTTCGCCTTTTTAGAGGCAATACTACATCCCAAAGCCCCAGTAGACGCAGGACGCTTCTGCTGTTACCTTTTGGATAATCTTCGAGCTAATTTGCTCGACGTAATGGACTCGCGTAATCCCTTATCTATTATAGAGGTCTTCGACAAGCTCGCTTGCCTTACCCCTTCAGTCCCCTTCATTTTTCTGCTATCAGCACTCGTCATTACCCTTGTTGACTGGCATTTTAAAACCTTTTCAACATGGCTGTTAACACGTTTCTTCCTGCTAGCACCAAAATCTTCTTATATAGCCTTAAGCTCAGTCTCTTTTAGAGTGACTTTATCTAACAATGACTCTTTCTTCTCTACCAGTGATTTGGGACCTGTCATACACAAGACATCAGCATCATTAAATATCTTACAACCTCAACTATCAATCTTATACATTATGCATTGTTATACTCACATTGTTTTACAGTTCCAAACAGAAGTTCCATGGGCTCTTTATCATCTCTTTATAGGTAATCACCCTTCGCCCATATCATATTATCGTTTTCAGATTGAAGAAGCGAAGTCGAGTTGCCTTCGCACAAAAATAAGCCCCTTCACTTGGGCAAAATTTTTTAACACCATAAAACTGCAACACATCCTTAGGGGTTATCCTCCTCTTTCTGCCCTGTCCTTCCCATCGTGAGTTAAAAGCTACCCAAACACTTATCACCTCCCACATGTTCCTATCCATTTGAACAAGACGTGCACCGCTAAGATTTATAATCCCTTTTGCCAGATTGCTAAGGGGAAGCCTCAACCCATACTCCAACTGAGATAGGTAACACAGAAAACCCTCTGAGAGTTCAATCCGAACATGCCCATCGAAGTACTCAAAAGAGATTGATTCATTTTTACCCCTATCTTTCTTCTCCTTCCTCAAATAAGCCAGCAAATAAAAGTATTCCTCTCCCGTTGCAACGATACAACCCTTAAATTGCCTACCGGCATATTAAATACCGTTCCCCCATCTTCCTCCTGTAGCAGCCTTGGCTTTACAGAACTCTCTAAATGCATCCGGCGATACCAATCTTTTGGGGAAATCTGGAAATTGATCAACACCTACTTCTTCCTCACCACCGGATGTTTCAATCTCAGACTCAGTTGCCCTACCAGAGGTCGAGGCCTCACTTATAGGGGAGTTCCTCATCTCAATAACAAGTATGGATTTTTATCCTACACAACACTCTACACGATTAACCTACATACAGGTTCAGATATCTATGGTTATCGTCTATTTATATACGTCAACCATATTCAAATATCTTTCATATCTCTTATAACAACGGGTTTTCTTAGATTACTTTAAATAGCAATTTATCACTTTCCTATCAATACAAAATCAATTTTCAAAAGCATATACACATATTGCACATATCTACTAACCTTATATATCGGAATGTGAGTCCGAGGCAGCGCCGCATCCTTCCCTCACAACGCTGCTGTATAACCACCTTCACGACTCTGATTTAGCACCTCTCTCGCGCTTTGACTGATGATCCCTCTTTTACTGCTCTTCAAGTTTTCAGATGTTGAAAAATGTTTGATTGACGAAGATGAAGCAGTATTTAAATTTTCTCTCTCTAACTGCTGGTAGTTATTAAGCCTCTTGCGAGCCATCCTCGGTTTTAGAATCAAGACATCCCTTCCACTATCCATGTCGGACATCTTGTACCTTTTTGGTACAAATGCTTCCCATCATTACCTTTCCCCATATATTTTAATCTATCTTTATCTCTCTTTTCCAAATCAACCTTTGGCCTCGCCCCACTCATATTTACTCACTCTTTTCACATAATTGAGTTTTCACAATTTCTCACAAGAAACAAATTCAGAACCACCCTTCTTTTCTGTACGTACTTCTTCTTCTTCTACCTTTATAGCAACAATGACGTTATTTCCAAAGCTACCATAACAGAGTTTCAAATATTTTCAAATTCATTTTTATGCAATAGTAACGAATAACATTCACACGAATAAAAGATCTATTCAGCAATTTCTTTTAAATTTATTAAAGCTCAACACAATCCTATTCTATCACTCCTATTTTATATCCATTCCATGAACCTCACATATAGATGCATCTAAAGCAGCCTTGATCACCTGGGGAAGTACATCAAACCAATTCACTTGCAGCAATCCTCATATCCTTAAATTTGATCTCCACCTCAGTAATCAATCTAACCACCTCTTCTCGATCTGCAGGATCCCTCACTAGTTCACGAAAGCATACCTCATAAAAATAATGGGCATACTCAAGTTCCCTACCCCTTGTAACTAATCCTTCGAGCTGACACTCCCACACTGGTAACTTTGCATCAAAACCAAACAATCTAAAAATCATCTCCCGCACTTCAGCAATCTTTAAGACCAATCATCCTTCAGCGGCATGACGTACTCTCTGAGATCGAGTCTGCACCATCCTTATCTCTTTTTCATATTCAAACCTCATTCTACCCTTATTTATACATTTTTACTACACTTTCCCCTCAAAATATGATATTGACCTTTTATCTCATAACAGAAAACCAGAATCTTGAGAAAAATTATTTGAACTTATCCCTTCCCTCAAACTCAGTCATTCCATAACTTTCCAGGTCGAGCTTATTTTTCCAGATTTATTCTTCTATCGACTTCTATTTGATTGAATTTTTGCTCTACAAAATTTCTAAATATTTTTCTCTTCCACATTTCTAGCACACAGGACGAATCATACTTGCATCACAACATAAATTTCACACAAATATATTTTAGTTCGAATGCTATAATAACTGTACTTTCGGCACACATACATTTAATTTTATTTTATACATTCCTCAAAGCATTTCAGCTCAATTTCTAAGAGCTATTCTATGCCTATATCAACACAAGAAATTGGATGACAAATTTTATTCATGTCAAAAAATATTACACGTGTTTTTACAGATAACAAGTCTTTTGAGTAGTCGATCTCAGGTACTTTACAAATACTTAATCTATCTAGCACCCAACTTCAGGTACTTTATACATAATAAGTTTTTTAATGCCTTTGCAAGTAACAGGTTATTCAGGCACTCTGATTCAACAAATCTTTTAGTTCGTCCTATTTTAGTGATTTTTCTCCCTGATACAAAGCAAAAATTGGAAACAACAAAAAACTTTCATCACATGAGTTTGGCCAAAGTCTAGACGAGATTCAAACGGATTCTATGCAAGCAGAAGACTCAGTCCTGGAACCAACTCTTCAAACTAAAGGTCTTCTTAGCCTAAGAATGTGATGAAAATACAGAAGCAGACTTCCACTGTTCGCCTCCCTCCTTCATTACCATCACCACCTCCTCTAAAACTACCACCTCCGTAGAGTTGGTAGAGATGAAGAGGGCTCGACCTTAACATCCATTGTGACGCAAATGATCAGTGCCACGGCACTACAGTCACACCTATCCCTGAATCTATCTCCCCAACCATGATATCCGCAAGAATGAGGAGACAAACCCAACGTTTCTCTCCTTTTAAGACAACGTGGTGATTTCTCCAACTGCAATAAAAATCCTCCTCAGCCTCAGCCGCTTCATCTGCCAACATACCTCTATACATCAGAGGGACAGGAGCAGGAACAGGATCCTCCAATGAGTGGTCCCCAAAAAATCTCATCTTCAGCCTCTATATTTATGAAGCGATTCGCTCTTCAAGGGCCATCGTATGAGTTTTCACCAACTTCAGAGCTAGCAAAATATTTTACAACATACCACAACATACTTTGTCACAATCCATGGTGCAGGTGCCCTTTATATAACCTTACATTTATTGTACAGGTACATTTTCACAAGCATCATCATTAAATAAGACAACTTTTCAAGCCCTAACTGTCACATTCATCACTCCCATCAATATTTAATGCCTATACATCCTCCTTTGACATGCGCATTTTTAATGCAGTCAACACACGTTATTACTTCTTTTGAAATTCAAACATCCAACCCGAATACCGATAAACTTGGATTGTTTCTCAACCAAAGCCACTCGAAACTTTGGTTGGGAGTGGGCGATTGTAGGGGCCTATCCCTCGATCTCACCTAAAATCAATTTGTCCCCAGTTTGAATTACCTCTATATCAGGTACACGCATCCTCCACATAACTTATCAGTCAAACTTTGCCATATACTCTATGAATTGATGATAAATATGGGTCAAGCTTAAAGCCTGAACAAGTCAAAACCACCTGTCTCTCACGAACGCAACAGTTACTCAGTCAATAGCCACTAACCACATTGTTCGGAGAACGTGCTCCAACACGATGAAGTGCTGCGAAACGGGCCTATATAATGGAAAAGTTCCAGAAGAGACAGGGACCAAAAAAATATACAAGAAATTACGAAGAAGATTATATATTCTAAAATTTTCAAACATTCAAAACTTCTTATTCACAAGATCATATATTTCAAAGTCTAGAAATAGCTTGTAATAAGATATCATCAGTCTCAAGCAGTAAAAGTCACTGTTACAAAACCCTCAATACGAGGTCATAGTTTTTTACCTATTCATAGGTCTTCCAAGCTAGATACCTGTTTCATTTCCTATTTTCTAGATTGTAGTCACATGTACATTAGTGTAAGGACTAATTCTAGGCAACGTCGAGCTCAATAAATTTGGCCATTATAGAACTTATGTAAAAACACGATAAAAAATGGTAAGATATTTGAAGTATGTCATATAATCAAAAAAATTGACCAAAGGTTTTAGTACTTAATGTGTATGTACGATGGGATGAAGTAGGATGTAGACGATGGTTTGAAAATGAAAGCATGAGGGGGCTTAGAAGTTTCAGCTGCCGAAGGCATATATGCTTCGACTACAAAATCTGATAGCCGTAATAGCAGTCCTGTCATAGGTGGTACTGTTCCTATGGCAGTATGCCATTGTAGGTCATCATGATAATTCTTCGGGGTATGGGAAAGAGGTGGAGGTGACACGTACATGGGTTTGAGTTGGCAGCTTCAGGCAATATGCTAGAAGCTTCGAGAGGTATAAAAAGTATTACTTTATGCGAGCGTGTGATACGCACGTGGGAGGAAGTGAGGGTAATATTGTCAAGACACATCTCAGCCAAAAAATGAGGGGTAGTGAAAGAGTGATAATGATGGTGAGTGGGGGAAATCAAGGTAGTTTTATTTTTCTGAGGTGGTATTTAAAGAGGTGAGAAAGAAATTTACTATTCCCAACCAATCAATCATAGAGATAACAAAGGAGGAAGAGAGGGAATACATATGCCATCATTATGGTTGAGCTTGCTGGAGAGGATGGAAGATAATAGGTATATCTTCTGATTTCTGGTAAAAATAGGTGATTTACATTACTGTTCTGCCATTTCTTCCTCTGGATTTGTATTTTGTTTGTATTGTGGTATAGGTGTTGCTAGGTTTTTTGTTTGTTACGGCATGACCGAGGAAGGGGTTAGCCAATTGGGGTTGTAGTAGAATATTCAATTGTTGGTTGGGTGAGCTGGAGAGGGTAGAACATAATATGATAGCTGAATATATCAAGCTAACTACGCTCCTCTTCCTCTGTAGGGAATAATGCGTACCCATCAAGCTTTGAGGATGAGGCTGATAGATGAGGAGGACGAAGAAAACCAACCAAGTGTATCTGGTCGAGGTCGTGGGGGTGAGAGAAGCGATGCAGAAGTGCTAAAAATTATAGCGGCTGCACTATTGGCTATGGTCGTGCCAGAGGTTAAAATTTTGATTAGGGGCCATTGTAAGGCTCAAGTGGTCGGGGGGAGTGAAGAAGAGGTGATTGAGGAGGGGGAGGAAAGGGGGAATGAAGGTAGTGCCGAGCCTTCGGGGAATGTGAGGGAGGAAGGGAAAGGGGAGCAAAACGATAATATGGATGGCTCAGATGATTCGAGGATAGCGTCGGGGCCAGTTTTAGCTTAGGAAAGGGGGAGACTGGATTGATTCATGGAAAAACATGAGTTGTCAAAGGTGGAAGTTACACTGGTGCCAGTAAGGGGCAATTTCATATTCAAGGATACCCCGTCGGGTGGGTATCATGGAGCTCAGAGGCCATATTTGATTAGGGATGCAACTGCCCCTTCTAAAGTAGGTAAAATAGGTATTAAATTACTGGGATATTGCCCCATGCCAGATGAATGGCAACTTTTATGAAATGATGAGGGTTGCCGAGGGGATGAATGTAAAGTTGAAACGTGAGAAGACGGGTTTGATTAAGTGGTTTGATATTGTATTGTTCTACTCACAGAAAGCAAATAAGAAGGCAGATACATATCAAATTCAATGTCATGCAGACGAACCATGGTTATTTAATCTGTGTTCAGCAGGGCATGGGTGGAATGAGGATTTGGTAGGGCTAGGGGGTAATTATGAGAATATAGAGGGGGGGGGGGGAGGTGTATAAGCTGAAGCATAGGCTGTATAATCTAAGTAAGTTGATGGTCGAAGGCTATTTTTTATGTGGTTCAAATAGGATATATATTGACATATTACAAATTCGATAAGATATTGACAAACATGATACTTTGTTTTGCAGAGCCCAACAACAATATATTGACAAATTCGATAAGATATATTTATGAACTGATCGACCATGATGATGAGTGGGTAAATTGGGCATTTGGTAAGTTGGGTATTAAGAGGAGAGGTAAAAGAAGATGAACTATCTACTGAGAGACATTCTGGTGGATGCTAGACCAACAAAGAAGAAAAGAGAAGAAGGTGCTTCGACTGGGGCTGGGGAAATGGAGCGGGATAGGTTGAGTCAAAATTCAAGCAATATGCTGAGGGAGTGGCGAGGCGGTCCTGGGATGGTATGGTCGAGCATGCCTGAGGCTATTCCTGAGGTACTACGGTAGGCTAATAAAGGTAAGGGCAAGGCTGTTCCCGACGCTTTGACAGTACTGCAGACGAAGACTACTCTGCGTAAGAGTCCTCGTGAGCAGGTGGACGATGATGTGGATGATGCAGTCGAGGAGGGGCAATTTGAGGATAAAATGGAGGAGTAGGATCGAGCAACGACCGCGTTAATGGAAACCCTCTCCAGAACAGACCCCAATAAAATAGGGAAGCAGATGAATAAGGTTCTGTATCAGGTAACTATTTTATGAGATTCTAAAATTTTGAAAGTGACACTATGCTTTGAGAACTAGTGATGAGTAGAGTATTCGTACAGGTGAATACTTGGCTCAAGCTTGTAATAAAGCCCAAAGGGTAGCGACTAAAAAGCTAAAGCAAGTGATTGACAGTCTGGAGCTCGCACGGGGGACCACTATGCCGCTGAAGAGCCAGGTCGATGTGCTAAAATGGGAAAAGTTGCAAATTAGAGCCGAAGCTACGAGGTAAGTCAATGCTGCGATTGCCAATAGTGATCAAATACAAAAAAGTGCTAGAGGCGAAGCTTATTGAGAAAGAGGAGTAGCTGAAGGATAACAAAACATATTTCCAAGTACAATACGATGAGGAGTGCGACGCGACCATGACCCTAAAGAACTTTATAGATGGGTTCGAGTACAATCCCGAGACCTTCGAGTGATTTCCTTCGGCCGAAGAGCTTGCTACTGAAGATGTTACTCTGGCAGAGGGAGCAGAAGTGGCCCCTGTAGAGATAGGTGTTGGAGATGGTGCTGTTGATTCTGCGGTCGAAGGTGACGGTGTTGGAAATGTTGAAGTGGGCTCTACAATCGCAAGCGCTGCTAATGCTATAGGAAAGGACTCTACTGTCGAAGTTATTAGGGGTATTGCCGTGGAAGAATCTGTAGAAGGGGTTAGTGCGGTCACTCCTGCGTGAGTAGGGTATTTAGAGAAGGTATGTCATTGTTGTTTATTTTCTGTAATGAACTCTTTTTCCTTGGCTTGCTGGAACATTAAATTCGAACGATTGTGTATTGGCTATGTAGAATTTGAACCATGAGTACTGTATTTGAACTTTGTCTGCTGTTATGTATTGGACTAGCACTGCTTGTATGTATTTGACTTAAATTACTGGTATGTTTGTATGCACGTATCTGTGTTGTGCGATTAAAAGTATAGAATATTTTGCTTTGGAAGGTTCAGCCTAGAACCTTGAAGAACTTTGAGGTCGCCCCCGAGTATCAGTCAATTCGAAGGGTTGACATGATACTTAGGTTTTACCGAGTCGAGAAGTGTACGGAACCTCGAAGGTCATCCCCGGGTCTATCCGCGGGATTGAGCCCAAACAAAGTATTATGTGGTCGGCTCCAATGCATCCTCGAAGGTCCGGTCTAACGGCCATTCATGCCCCTCGAGTATGCTCGAATTGGAACCTTGAAAAACATCGTGGTCGCCCTCAAGTATCAGTCAGGTTAAAATGTTGATTTAATACCTAGGCTTGTCCAAGAAGTTGACTGGACTTCGAAGGTCATCCCCGGGTCCATCCGGGGGATTGAGCCTAAATAAAGCATTATGTGGTCGGCCCCAATGCATCCTCGAAGGTCCGATCTAGCGACAATTTATGCCCCTCAGGTTTGCTCGAATTGGAACCTTGAAAAACATCGAGGTCACCCATAAGTATCATTCGGGTAGAATGGTTGAAGCAATACTTAGGTTTATCCAAGAAATTTGTTGGACATCGAAGGATGCCCTTCTGTCTGTCCACTGGATTGAGCCTAAACAAGACATTATGTGGACTCCCCCATTGCATTCCCGAGTGTCTGGTCTTTCTGCCATTCATGCCACTCGAGTTTGCTTGAATTGGAAACTTGAAAAACTTTGAGGTCGACCCCAAGTATCGGTCGGGTCGAAGGGTGGACATGATAGTTAGGTTTGACCAAGAAATTCACTGGACTTCGAAGGCCTGAGCTTTAACAAAGAATTATGTGGTCTCCCCCAATGTATTCCCGAGTGTTGGGTCTTTCGGCTATTCATGCCACTCGGGTTTGCTCGAATTGGAAACTTAAAAATCTTTGAGGTCGCCCCCGAGTATCAGTCAGGCCGAAGGGTTGACATAATACTTAGGATTGTCCAAGAAGTTTATTTTGAGATAGGACATGAAGCTCAGAGGATAAAAACTATGTTCATTGATTATACTGTATTTATATCAGATAAACAAGGTGGGGGCCGCGGCCTGTCGTATGAGGCAAGCTGCATTGCATTCTAATGGTTTGGTAAAGTCTCCTCAGCTTCTGTCATTAGATAGTAGGATCCTTTGCTGATTTTTTTGTACACGATATAAGGTCCTTCCTAGGATTCGGCTAGCTTGCTGGCATTGCGAGGTTTTGAAGAGGGTGTGACTCGTCGAAGTACCAAATCTCTAATATTGAAACTGTGTGGTCAAACTCAATTGTTGTATGACTTCTGGAGATAGAGGTGGTAACAGCCGAGGTTAACGATGGCTCGGTCTCTAGTTTTGTCGATCCATAACATTTTACATCCATGTTCGATCTCATTATCTTCATCGGTGAGGTCGGGAACGCGTGTTGATACTTCGAACTGGGTTGGCAGCACAGCTTCGGTACCGTAAGCCAAGTGGTAGGGAGTACAGTCCGTCGCCTTTCATGGTGTGGTCTTGTAGGCTCAGAGTACATGTTGTAGTTCTTGAACCCATCAACCTTTGTTCTCGTCGACGCGCTTCTTAAGACCATCGACTATAGTTTTATTGATTGCTTCAACCAGGTCATTCTCTTGCGAGAAATAAGGTGTGGAAGGGATGAGGATGATGTTATACTTCTTGAGGAAATTGTGAACTTTGTTCCCAACCAACTGTAGACCGTTATCGCATTGAATCATGTGGGGTAGCCAAACGTGTTATGATATTTTCCCATAAGAAGTTGATGACTTCTTTTTCTCTTGTTCGTCATAGGTGCATGGCTTTAATCCACTTAGTAAAGTAATATGTGGCTACCAAAAGAAAGTCTCGTCTACCCGAAGCTTTAGGGAAGGGGCAAACCAGATCAATGGCCCACCTTTTGAATGTTCAAACTACTTGGCTATAATGGAGGTCATGTGAAGGGCTTCAAATGTCGTGGGCGTAACATTGGCATTTGTCACAGTGTTTCACATACTCTTCACCTTATTTCTTCATATTGGGCCAGAATAACCCTTATGTTATGGCTCGAAGAGACATAGATCGACCAGCAGTGTGAGTACCGCAGGTACCTTCGTGGAATTTGGTAAGTATGCTAGTGGCTTCATTTTGGGAGATGCATCGGAGGTGTACACCGTTCGGGGATTTGCGCTGCAATCCGCCTTTGAGAATGGTGTATCTGCGGCAGTTTTCCTGTAATGAACATTTGTCTTTGGGATCTTCTAGAAGGATAGAACTATTAAAATAAGCAAGGAATGGTGTTCACCAATCATCATGATCGAGACTCTCACTCCCAGTACTGATGGCAATTATTTTCATCTGGTCGATACTTGGGTGTTTGAGTACTTTGATATGGAGTGTTCGAGATTTGGACTGGCCTATCATGGCTACTATGTAGGCGAGGGCATCGACATGTCTATTTTTGCTTTAAAGGTAATGTGCAATGGAAGAATTTTTGGGAAAATGATCTATGCGCTGGCGGATAAGTGCAGCATACTCAGCCATGCGACCGTTTGCCTAATTTTTACTGGTGTACTGTCTCTGAACAAGTTGGAAATCGGCAAATACTGGAAGTTTTAGAATTCTAAGTTCAAGGGCGAGATCGAGTCCATGTATCAAGGCTTCATACTCGACCTCATTGTTAGAAAATTTAAAGTTTAGCTCCACAACATTTTCAATTCGGTCATTGGAAGGGGCAACCAGAACAACACCAATCCCCGAACCGTTAAGTCCAGCAGATCCATCTGTAAAGAGATGCCAACCTGTGTTAGAGTTCGAAGGGTCGCTCTGTTTAGGTTGGTCTTCTAGTAAATCATCTTCATGTTCCTCCCAGTCGATGTCTTCGACCGGGTAGTCGGCAAGGAAGGCAGCGACTGCTTGGCCTTTTTGAGATATCTATTTCTCGAATGTGATGTCATGTTTACCAAGATAAATGAACCATTGTTGAACCCGTCTAGATTAATATTTCTTGCTGGGGATCTCTCGAAGGGGTTGCTAGTGATAACACGTATAGGGTAAGCTTAAAAGTATGGTTTGAGCTTTCGAGCAGTATAAAAGAGTGTAAGGAACAATCGTTGGAGCTTGGAATATTGAGTCTCGGTAGGTGTTAGAGTTATGCTGATAAAGTACATAGGTTTCTTGATATTGGATTTGAGTCGAATAAGGACCGAGCTAATAGAAATGTCAGTAACCACAAGGTATAAAGAATGTATTTCACCTTCAATAGGGGTACTAATAATGGGTGGTCGACCAAGGTATTCTTTGAGTTAGAGAAAGGCTTGTTCATAATCGGGTGTCCAATTGATTTAGGATTGTTTTTCTTTTTGGCTTTATGGAGAATTTGGTCACGTAAAAGGGAGAAAAGCCAAGCACAACAGTCAGAGGATTTTTATATAAAATGGTTGAGGGCGGCTATCTTGCTAGTAATCTTTTGGACATCTTTTTTAGTTCAAGGGGAAGGCATATCGATAAAGGCTCGAATATGAGTAGGGTCGATCTCGATACTCCGTTTGCTGATGAGTTGCCCCAAGAACTTGTCAGATAATATGCCAAATTAGTATCTATTTAGGCTTAGCTTCATGATATATGTTTGAAGTATCAAAACGACATCTGTCAAATCTTGAATATGGGTATGTTTTTAAAGGCTCTAGCACAGTATGTCGTCGATATAGACTTTGACTGACTTGCCGAAAAAAGGTTTGAACATGGTGGTGACAAGGCGCTGGTAAGTGGCATACGCATTTTATAGACCGAAGGGCATAACGTTAAAATAGTAAAGGCCTTGTTTTGTGATAAATTTTTTTTTAAGTTGATCATCAGGAAGAAGGGGTACCTGATTGTAATTGGAAGCTGCGTCCATTATAGATAATCGTTTATGGCCAGCTGCAGCATCTAGAAGCACGAAAATAATCAGAAGATGGAAGTTGTCCTTTGGTGTGTGTTTATTAAGGTATGAGAAGTCGATGCAGATGCAGATCTTTCCATTTTTCTAGGGGGCAGCTACAATATTTGGGATCCAATCTCCATATTTAACTTCTCTGATAAAACCCATGGTCAATAGCATTTCGACCTCGAGGTTCACTATTTCTTGAATCCTCGGTGCTAAAGTGCATTTCTTTTGCATCACGGATGAGGCTTTAGGGATGAGATCAAGTCAATGCCTGGAATCTCATGGAAAGTCTGGGCAAAGACGTCATTATTTTCTCGAAGGAAAATGGTGAGCTCGAAGCGTTCGATCTCGTCCAAAAATTTACCAATGAATGTACCTCAGCCAGAACCGTCAAGTTTGATGTAAGCAGTGGGTTCAACAGGTGGGTTCGAAGGTATTGGGAGAAAAAGAAGCATTGATTGCTATTGATAAGAGGTTTCTAAGGCCTCTAACTAAATACCTGCTCAAAGTACGGTTGTCGAATTGTAGTACGGATGAGTGGGATCGAATCCACGGGGAGGTTTGGTAAAATAAAAAATTCTAGGCCGAATTACGGTTTTATAAGAGATAAATCTAAGAAGAAGAAGTAAAAACTAATTATAAAACTTAACTAGAGTGAGGGAGCTAAGGTTCAGACTTGGCATCTACATTTCAAAGCACTAATCGATATGCAACTAGATCCTAATATCTTCACCCATCATATGTTCGTGTTAAGACACATACGATGTTGTAAAATAAACTACAAAATCTGTGGTCTAGAATTTAGTGGTTATTCTTTTAAGTGATGGTGAAGAGCATCTTTGAGAATTATCAACTCAACCATGGCTAGGAATGAGGGAGTTCTCTAGTGTTTCCTCTTTCTAGATCTCCAAATCAAGTCTATGGTTAGTGGCACTTATTTGTAACCAAAGTTATTGTACACCAAACCAAAGTTATGGTCAAGCCTTCGATATGATGCACTAACTTATCAATTGTAAAACTAATTAAAACCTAATTAATATCAACTATTTCTCATCCAAGAAGAGGCCTCATCCTAGCCATAGCTAGGAGATTAGCCTCTCATCTCGGACTTCATCGCATTAACAATAAATTATTTTCAAAAGAAAATAAAAGAGAGAAAAGAAAATTAAATAAAACTAAAACTTTATTTCTTCTAAACTTGATCCAATATGAAATGCCTAATTACAATTGGGGAGGGTTCATTTTATAGGAGAAGGAACACAAATTTAGAAACTTTACATTAAATTGTAAAAAATATTTTCACAATAATATCTTCTAATTTTACAACCAATCTCCTAAGATTCTTGTATGTAATTCCCTTAAGTGATATAAAAATCTTTCTTCATGAAAACTCTTGCATATATCTTTAATATAAAATATCTTCTAGGATCTTGGATGCAATATATGCTTTGATTTTATTCTCCAAGAATATTTGGGTATATATTTCTTCAATCTTGTGACCAAATATATTGTATCTTTGACTTTTTGTGCTATGAACTGCTGGAGACACTTTTACTTAACTTTAAGACCTTGGTTTCTAATATCCATTTCCAATAGCTACAATCAAACAAATGTACATAACTACCCAAAATTAAATTTAATGGATGACTAAATTATATGTTCGGGTATATTCAAAATGCCATAATTACGCGTTCATCAAATACCCCCTAACTTGTCTTTTGCTCGTGCTGAGTAAAATAAAATAATAGCCACTTTCACAGAGAGTGTGATTGCATTTAGCTTATGCAACAATCCGTTAAACCTCCAGGTTTAGCCTAGCGGACGAGTGTTGTCTCGTGAGGGTTTGCAGTGACTACACCCACAAAAGTTAATAATATCATTTTAAACAATTCAAGAACACACATGACTCATTTCCTGCGAACTTATCTTTACTTAGTTGTGACAATAATATACCAATGAAAAAATTCTTAAACTTGTTATTCTCCCAAGTATATCAAAAAATAATTTAAGCTTATCCGAAACTAGAGGTACTATCTCAAGATTAGATAGAGATTCAAGTATTTTGCTTTAGCTATATTTGAGTATATAGTGAAAATAATTTTATCGCCTAATACATTATCTAGAATAATTTACTCAATTTTTGGTAATCTAGTTCTTACTGGAATAAATTCAACGGTCAGTTCGACAAGTACCTTAGTTAATTCGTCTTCCTAGAATTTTAATTTTTCTTTTCTTTTCTTTTGCAAGCTTTTTCTTTGGAGTACTTTGTTTCTTAGTAAAGCCTCCATAACAAGGAGTTTTCGGTCGACAACCCCGCCAGTTGGCTAAGGCTGCTAGGGTTTGGTGCCCCATCATGACCTAGACTCAGGATTCTCACAAATATCATTTTATTGTGCTCCTTTCACATAGTTCATGGTCAAACTCGAGATTGGTAATAATTTTTCCTCTTTCAGTTCTTAATTATGCGAGCAGCCTTGCAACGTGAAAGCTTCTAGAGAATATTTGACTTATTATTATTTTCTTAGGAATGAACTTATTCTTAAGCAGTTGTCTCCATTGTAGCGAACTATTCCTAACATAAATACTAAATTTCCCTTACACTGAGCAAAAATCTATTGAGGGTATTAATTGCAAAATTACAGTGAAGTACATGTTTCCAAAATATGCTAAGCTAACTTAAATTAGTCGATAATAAAAATATAATATATCTAGCTTAAGATAGTCCAAAATATTTTAGTATATACTTGGTACAATTTCAAAATATAGGCTTTCCCATTATATTTCTGTCAAGGTAAAATTAGTTTAAATATTCAGAAATTCGTCAAAAATGTATCATAAATTGTTAACGTGTTATTATTTCACTTTTCTTTAAAAAATATTTAAAGAAATAGTTTCCTACCCCCAAACTTAAATGAGACATTGCCCTCAATGTTTAAGAGCATAAAAAAAATGGAGGAATAAAAACTAGAATTTCTCACCTGAATGTGTCATGGATTGCCTCCCAAGAAACGTTAAGTTTACCGTCTTCAGCCAGACGAATGTACCCCCAAACTTAAATTTTTTATTAAAACTGGAAGGGTACGAAGTTGAAAAGGTGATGTACTATCGTGGTTGTAAATTCTCTTTCAAAAACTAGATAACACATGAATGGCGATCCTTAATATTATCCCTTAATTGGGTAGATATATTATGTAAAAACTAGAGAGAGTTTAAAACTAATTCTCTATGAAAAAGATTTTTTCTAAAAACTTTGCCTATCATTTGATGATTCCAAGTTGAAAATCTTTGACAAATCAAGAAAATCCATTTTCTCTAAGATAAAGCAAATACATACCCAAGGAACATATTTTCCTTTCGAATTTTCAATACAATCATATGATTACGACGTGTTGCAATAAATAAGAAGATTGGTATATAAGTATTCGTCCCCAAATATGTACTAGATTCAAAACTCGATTTTCCCAGAAAGATATTTTCTTTGAAAATTTTTAAAACCCCCATGTTATCGCTGATATTCTAAAAAATGTGATAGGTTGTTCTATCAAAACAAGTCTGTAAGGTATCCCCAAAATTATAATTTTTCAAAAAGATGTTTTCTTTTAGTAGAAGAAAAACTATATAACATTTTGTGGATGTGTGGATCGAGGAAGAATTAACTCTAAGAAACACTTAAAATTTATGTGCCTAAAATCACAACTTATCTCAAGGGACTGATCCTGACCATTGACGTGGATATTCATTTGCTTAGGGACATGGCCAAGTTGAAATATATTTTTCAGACGCTAATGATTGTACCATTTCACTAATCTCATGATCATTCGAGTCCTAAAAATAATTTAAGTATTCATCAGCAGAAATATAACAAGAGTTATCTCCGTACAAGTCCTCAAAATCGTTTATGGTCATGGTACCCCCATTAGGCTCAGGTGATGAATGTATGGATTCAAGGAAGAGAGATGAAGAAGGTGACACTAGTCTAGATAGAGATAGAGCTCATATTTTCTCAAGAATCAATGTTGACTTCACACTATTAAGACATTTGTTATCATCCTCATCATCTGAGAAATCGTCTAAGAATTTGGAAAAATACTCACTTTCTGTCATGATATCATTTGTAAATTGGTAGGGCTCTATCGGTGAAGGGATGGATAATGACATCGGTAGTTGGATGTTGAGGGCAGAATTAGGAGGTGATTGAGATAGAATTGCATTGAACATGTTAGCCGCTTCTTTATGATCTTCTTTTGACATAGGATAGTAAACCTTAAAATGTTCATCTTCTAAATCTATCTCGTAATATGGTATCCATTCACCCTACGGGGAAAATATTCCATGATTACGCTTGAATTAATCATTTTCTAAATCACAAGGGGATTTAACTTTAATTTTCTCTTCCTCATTGCTTGGATGCTTTTCATGCTCTATTTCACTCCATATGGTTGACAACTGAGTTATTTGAGTCTCTGACCTCGAGATAGAATGAGTCGTAAAAGTTTGATTTACTAAAGTTTGTTGCCTGAATTGTATCATTTGTTGCTAAAATAACAACGCTTGTTTTTTATTTTCTATTGATTGTTACATGAAGAGAGCAAGGGTGTCTTCCAAAGATGGTTTAGGTGGAGCGGGTGGGAGCTGTTTGAGTGACTAGATGGATTGATGGGTATTCATATAGGAATGAGGTTGGAAAGGTTCCACATTTTGAGAATTTTGATAATCCCATGATTGAAAATGATTTTGGGGATATTGTGGGATGTTTAAATATGAGTCGTATGAATTCCAGTGTTCTTGTATGTACGACATTTTACAATTAAATTAACACCCAATGCAATAAAAAATCAATCAAGACTAAAACTCTAGCACTTTGACATTTTTTAAGAAGAAATAATTAGGTCTCCCCTATATACTTCTATGTTCACAAAAGGTAGGATGGTAAAAGGCTTTGGCTCCTACACTCCCCTGGATCACTATGCTAGTACTAGCTTAAAGTTGATGTTTGGTCCTCACGCCTGAGCGAGTCGATTTATCGTATGTCAGCGCTTGGAACGGTGATGTTGCAAACCTACAACAAGTATTTCGTGGTGCCAGGCTGGGGCCGTATCCTACGAACCCGTGTTTGTACCCCGGTCTGGTACACCTATCTGTTAGGTGATGAAATCCCATGGGAATCTTGCTACTCTTTTTTATTATCAGTTATTTTCAGGTCCGGGACGTTCAATTTTCGTATGATACGAATTTCTTCGTATCCCTAATAGGTGGTCCCACTTGTTAGAGAGCCCTTTGGGTGATGAAATCCTGCAAGTCTCTAACAGTTGTTACCTTTACTAATGTTGGAATGAAAAAAAATTTTAAACACAACAATAGGTCAATCCAAATACAGCAAAATTTTTATTAGAGCAGTGTGCATTTGCACAGTCCACACGACTTTATGTTCCTAATGCCGGGATGGAGCAGATATGTACCTCTTATAGATGTCAAGTTTAGAGAGGTACCAACCTATGGGAAGTATTTCCCGGTGAAGCTGTGGTTTCCCCTTCACTTAGGGGGCGAAAGAAGGAAGTGCCCCTTCACTTAGGGTGCACAAGAAGGATAGATTTGATTATGCTTTTAGCTTTGCGTATTATCTGCCTCGTTCCCAACTTTGTGACTATCCTACAAAACAAGATAAAAATGATTAGTGAACTTGCGACAACAATATTAATTCAATTTCCAAGTTTATTGTAGTCTATGATCTCTTGATTTTCAAATGCGCATATCTTTCAGCTTGGTTGAGAGAGAGTAAGAAATAATATCAATTTTGAAAGATAATTTAGAAAAGAAAAATATTGAAGAAGGAAGTTTTCTAGAATTTAGCTTCCCTACCGCTGAAAACAAGTGATTAATGAACACGACGTCTTTTACAGAGACTGTTTTTTACTGTTTTTTCAAAAGGCTGTAACTCACAAACGACTAAATAGAAAAATATGATTTATAGCAATTCGGAAAGGGATTTAAACACGGCGTCCTATTATATTAACTGGGCAAGGTGGTTTCCCTCTATGCTTAGGCTGAGGTGGTGGCCCGTAAATGGGCAAAGGTTCCGGTAAGCTTCCTTAACATTTTTTTCCACATGTCCAATTGATCATGCACAACTAATAATCAATAAAATTCGGCACCCGGTGCAGTAAACAATCAATAAAACCTAAATTCTAGCACATCAACATTTAATAGAATTAATAATTAAGTCTCCCTTATATTCTTCTATGTTCAAAATAGGTATGATGGCAAAAGGCTTTGGCTCCTATACTCCTCTGCGGCACTATGCTATTTCCAGCTTAAAGTAGATGTTCAGTCCTCACGCTCGAGCGAGTCATCTTATCGTACGTCAGCACTCAGAACGATGACGTTGCAAGCCTACAACTATTATTTCGTGGCACTAGGCTGAGGCCGTATCCTGCAAACCCGTTTTTGTATCCCGGTCTGGTACACCTATCCGGTGGGTGATGAAATCCTATGGGAATCTTGCTACTCTTTTTTATTAACAGTTATTTTGAGGTCCGGGACGTTAAATTTTTGTGTGATAGGAATTTCTTCGTATCCCTAATGGGTGGTTCCAGTTATTGGAGAGCTTTTTGGGTGATGAAATCCCGCAAGTCTCTAATAGTTTTTACCTTTACTAATGTTGGAATGAAAAAGAATATTAAATACAATAATAGATCAATCCAACCACAATAATTTTTTTATTAGAGCAACATGTATTTGCACAGTCCACACGACCTTATATGTTCTAGTGCCATGGAGGAGTGGATATGTACCCCTTCTAGATGTCAAGTTTTAAGACGTACCAACCTACGGGAAGTGTTTCCCCGTGTAGCTCTGGCCGCCTCTTTACTTAGGAGGTGAAAGAAGGATGGATTTGATGATGCTTTTAGTTTTGCATATTGTCCGCCTCGTTTTTAACTTTGTGACTATCCTACAAAATAAGAGAAAAAATATTAGTGCACTTACGACAACAATATTAATTCAATTTCCAAGTTTATTGTAGCCTATAATGTCCTGATTTTCAAATGCGCATATCTTTCAGCTCGGTTGAGTGAGAGCATTAAATAATATAAATTTGGAAAGATAATTCAGAAAGGAAATACATTCAAGAAGGAAGTTTTCTAGAATTTACCTTTCCTACTTCTCAAAATAAGTGATTAATGAATACGGCATCCTTTACAGAGACTATTTTTTTACTATTTTTCCAAAAAGCTGTAACTCACAAACGACTAAACAGAAAAATATGATCTATAGCAATTCGGAAAGGGTTTGAATTATCTTAAACTTTCATTGCAAACATATTTACCAACTATAAAGTATAGATGATCAAAAATGGTGAAACATTCAGAAATAGACTTCACAGTTACTGTAGCGCTACAAACTCAAAACAATCCTTTAAAAAAAAACTAAACTAGAAAAACAGAAAGAGAAACGATAATAATAGAAACTCTATATGCTATTACCGGCCCACTATACTTTTAGAAACAATAAATTTTGAAATCATTGGCACGGTATTAGAAAAAATTAACAAAGAAAATTAACAAAGAAAATTCGGTATTTGAAAGAATACTTTTCAACGATGCCTCCCCGGCAATAGCGCCATTTGATAAGAGGCTTTTAGGGCCTCTAACAAAATACCTGGTCAAAGTATGGATGTCAAATTACAGTATGGATGAGTAGGATCGTCCACAGGGAGGTTTGGGAAAACAAATACTTTCTAGGCCGAATTACGATTTTATAAGAAAAAAATCTAAGAAGAAGTAAAAACTGATTATAAGACCTAATTTGAGTGGGAGAGCTAAGGTTCAGACTTGGCCTCTACCTTTCAAAGCACTAATCGATATGCAACTAGATCCTAATATCTCTACCCATCATATGTTCGTGTTAAGACACATACGATGTTGTAAAATAAACCACTAAATCTATGGTCAAGCATTTAGTGGTTATGCTTTTAAGTGATGGTGAAGAGCATCTTAGAGAATTATCAACTCAACCATTATTAGGCTTGAGTGAGTTCTCTAGTGTTTCTTCTTTCAAAATCTCCAAATCAAGTCTATGGTTAGTAGCACTTGTTTTTATCCAAAGTTATTGTACACCAAACCAAAGCTATGGTTAAGCCTTTGATATGATGTACTGACTTATCAATCATAAAACTAAGAGAAAACTAATTAGAACCTAATTAATATCAACTATTGCTCATCCAAGGAGATGCCTCATCCTAGTGTTAGCTAGGAGATTAGCCGCTCATCTCGGACTTCATCTTATTAACAACTAATTGTTTACAAATGATAATAAAAGAGAGATTTTTTTTTTAATAAAACTAAGACTTTATTTCTTCTAAACTTGATCGAATATGAGATGCCTAATTACAATGGGGGAGGGTTCCTTTTATAGGAGAAGGAACTCAAATTTAGAAACTTTGCATTAAATTGTAAAGAATATTTTCACAATAATATCTTCTAATTTTATAACCAATCTTCTAAGATTCTTGCATATAATTCCCTTAAGTGATATAAAGATCTTTCTTCATGGGAACTCTTGCATATATCTTCAATATAAAATATCTTCTAGGATCTTGGATGCAATATATTCTTTGATCTTATTCTCTAAGAATATTTGGGTATATATATCTTCAATCTTGAGACTAAATACATTGTGTCTTTGACTTTTTGTGCTATAAACTGCTAGAGACACTTTTACTTGACTTTAAGAGCTTGGTTTCTAATATCCATCTCTAATAGTTGCAATCAAACAAACGTACATAAGTACCAAAAATTAAATATAATGAATGACTAAAATAAATGTTCGGGTATATTCAAAATGTTATAATTACGCGCTCATCAACTATGGTTTAACAAGTTTTTTGGTAAGATCGATCTATAGGTGCCCGCAGGAGCGGGTAAAGTATTGAGAGCCTTTCATGTTCCATATGCCACAAGGGGTAGTGGAACAAAGTGTTTGGTGGTAAGTTGAAGGTATGGCCTTCATGGCATGTAACCAATCGCGCTGTAGAATTCCTAGGTATTTAGATTTCTTGCCGAAGACAAGAAAACTGCTATGGAGGGTGATTGGACCGGTAGTGACAGTGAGGCTAATACGACCAACGGCAACTTCGGTGGCCCTATTAAAACCTTTGTGCTCGACGTTGGGTGGTATGATAGGGTATATTTTTTGTTTGGCTCAAACAATTTGGTAGAAAAGTACGTCTGCTGCACTGCTCATATCGATGATCATAGTATGAAAGATGAGGTATTCAACCTTAATCATAATGACCAAGCGGTCGGAGTGGGGGAAGCGAACATGAGAAGTATCACAATCGATGAAGGATATACTTTCGGGTCGAGGGCACTGGCTAGATTCTGGTAGAAGGAAGGGTAGGTTCTCCTGATAGGTAAGCTTGCAGCATTCTTCGACGTGCTTGTGTTTGCTTCTAGAATGGCCACTGTCGATATTATTTACTTCGCTGAGATGGAGTTAGAAAATGCGTACCTCAGCTGGGTCGGTTGTTAGAGGGGTTAAGGCTTGAGATATGACCTGTCGTGATAGCTGGGGAGGTCGGCGACATATCGATGCAGACGATCTGCCTTAAGAATCATCTCCAGTGATCTTTCCAGGGCATAACACTTATTGATAGAATGGCAGTTGTACTTATGATTTTGGCAGTAAGGCACGTCTTTCTTGACCTCGATGGGGAAAGGAGTACGCCAGATAGGGTCGGCCTGTATCTGTGTGATGAGGGTACTGATGGGGCAGTAAATTTTGGTAAGACCGGCATAGGTTATTTTTTGCGGATGCTAGGTAGGGTAGCATCGAAGTGAGGGTGTTTGCGGATCTCAGTCCCCTGTGAGATGTGGGCGACCATGGGTATGGAAGATAATAGAGGTTTATTGTGGTTGGTCGACCAGGCTTGCCCCTGGCGGTTAGATTCGGGCAGGCGCTTGAGGTTGATGGAACTACTAACCTTAGATAATATCTCCTCGAGGGTTCGTGGCTTATGAAGCAAGATGTACTCCTTGACATGACTGTGATCTGGTAGAGTGTTAGAGTACGCGGGAATTTCATTCATACAGTTGAGGTTTTTAACTTTGCACGACTCATCGAGGAACTGCCTGGAGAAAGCTTCAAGCATTTCATTGTGGAATTTGCGAAAGTTGAAGAGAGCATCGACTCGGACTTCACGGTATTTGTTGAAGGTGAACTGGGCGATGAAAAGGTTGGGCAGTTGTTTGAAACATCAGATAGAGCCGTTGGGGAGGCTATGGTACCATTTGAGAGAGCTATCAGTAAGACTGGTGGGAAATATTCGGCACAGTATATGATCGGCTGTGGAGTACAAACTTAAATAATTTTAGAATTCGAGGATATTAGTTTGAGGGTCGGTATTGCGGTATTTTTTTATTTTAGAGGTATATAAATTTTTAGGTACTTCGACCGTGAGGAGTTTAGGGTAGATAGGGCTGTTTAACCGACTCCAAGAGTTTGGTGTGGGGATTGCACTGATGCGAATAGCGGCACAGATTTTCTGATCAAGTTCCTGCTAAGGTTAGTAGGTAAGATGAGGAGGAAATTGCTGAGGTCGTGGGAGATGAGGCCGAGGGTTCGGCATGTGTTCAGCACTGCACTCCCCGAGATGTTTTTAAGCAGGGTAACATGTAGGGTGTCGGGCAGTTCGAAGGGTGGAGTCGAAAGAGTCCTCCGTGAGGTGTACACCAAGGTGAATCAAGCCGGTAGGTAAAATGGTGGGAGCACCCTGGGTACCAAGGTGGACCGGGGGAACTTTGACATAGGGGTGAGGCCCAAGGAGAGTATGTGGGGTTATTTCTAATCCTCGTACTGAGTCCGATATTCGAACTCACATAGCTCGAGTAAACATACTGATAACCAATCAATGACTTAAAGCAAGGAGATCGTAATACAGACTTCCTCATCTACAGCACGGGGATGACATAGCATCCAATAACAACGTACTGCAGAAAATACTCAGATATCTATCAACAGTTCGAATATGCCGTTATATGTATTTTAAGCCAAATGAAACTAAATAAGCTTATCTCAGTAGACACCATTATACAAACTGAAACAAAGTCAATTAAAGCGATTTAGAGAAGAAATAGTTCCTAAAGCCCAAGTAGGCGCATTACATAGTTGACATCGATACAAATATGAGAAAACGAAATACCTCAGATGACGTCGTAACGCCGAATACTAGAAAGAGAAATGTTATCAAAAGTGTTTACAGGTGCATGTTTTTCTTCTTGTTCGAGTCAAAGCTTTCTTGCCAGCGTAGTGATGAGGTGGTTATAGTTCGATATTGAAGCAATATTTCGCAGTGTTTCAAGTGTGGCTCTCAAACATTTCAAATCGATTTAACCCGCTTGTAAATATTTAGCGGTATGACCTTCAACAGAACATGTAATATTTATCATCAGTGCATCACATTAACAGAATGGAAAACACTTAATATCTACAATCGATATCTCTGCAACTTATATTTACCATTAGCAATCTTTTTAGATTATAAAAATGAGGAACTGTCCGCAACCCAAAAAATGCATAGTGCTTAGATGCTTAAGTTTGAGACGATATATACGCAGTAACTATCCATAGAAAGTGGGAGTAGTATACAAGGCGAGAGTGGAAGAAGATACAATTACAAGAAAACCTCTTTAAACCTAACTGTAAAAGAAGAAAGTATTCGAATATATTTTTTCTCAGGTGAAGGCTTCTCGTACTTGTGACACTTTCTTGGTCAGAATTGAACTGGACTCACTTACTTGAATTAATACTGCAGCAGACGCAATTACCATTATGTTTTCCCTCTGATGCCAAGAGGAGAGAAGAAGAGAGAGAGGAGTAAGAGAAAAGAAAAGAGTTTGAATATAAATAATTGTAGGTCCCATGTCAGCTGCCCTTTAATATTTTGGGCAGATAAATAAAATATTACAGCTAACAAAGAGACACGTGCCAACCGGTAGTTGGACAAACAGTAAAAACAACAAAAAAGTAAAACAACAAAAATGCACTCGCCATTGGAAGCTCTGTAAGGTTTCGTGTGGAAGGGTTGCACAGATATATTAACTGACATTGATTTCTGTCTCTAGAGAAACATACCAAACCATTACACGGACGGAATTTGATTGTTAGTCGATTTGTTTTTATGGACATCAAAACATGTTTAGTACCATTCTATGCAGTGAATGAAATTTTGTTGTGATCAGTAGTAATAACGAGGCGTACAGTGCTGGATGTATTCTGTTTATGGTACAACTCGACAAAGTTAGGATCATAGATTTAGGAGAACCAGAGCTTGCAAAATGACCTAAGTTTCATGAAAGAGTTTATAGGAAGTTTTGAAGGTATCCTCACAACGACATCATGATTCTTTTGCATCTTCTATTTATTATAGTAATCTTCTTCGTCCCTAATATCTTGATGATGAATGTTCTTGTGTTTCTTCTTTGCCTGTACAATCTCCTTCATCATGTGATAACTAAGTAGGGTTAAGATTTTAAAAAGGTTTTGAAGTCTAAAACAAAAGGTATCCTACCCACCTATATATTGATGTGAACATCTTCTGTGATCGTTTCCCACATGTCTTTGTACTTTTCCTATTTTTCTTAGTTTCTAGATTTTAAGGTCTGTTTCTATTTGGAGGGATATGTGGAGATATTCTAGGAGAGATATCCTAGGGTTCTAGGATATATAGGAGAGAGTGGTGTAATTTTTTACTTGGTGCTAAGAGAATAAAACATAGTTTTGTTTATGTTCATTTTGAGTTTTAGAGTTTAGAGAAAACCTTAATTTTAATTAAGTTTTCGTAATCTTCAAGTTTCCGCTTCCGCGACTTGATTTTACGTTAAATTGGTATTATAGCCATCTTTGTTCCTCGGAAAGAGTGATGTTTAGAGTTTCCAGAAAAATCAAGTTATCGATACCTATGATGTCTCGTATAAGAGCTACGGCGGAAAAAGATGCCAAGAATACCGCACAAGCAATCGCCACACTTAGAATAACTTAGCGTGTTTGTCAACGCCGCCGTGACTTCCAGCATGTTACAACTACCCCTCCCACAGCCCTCTCCTCTAGGCGTATTGGAGAGCAACCCCCAAGTTGGGAGTACCAAAACCGTGATGAAAAACTGGGATAAGGAAAACCCACGTGTCGAATTGGGAGTAGTGACGGAGATTCCCGCAATCGGAGCCGCGAGTCACACCGACAAAAGTAAGGTTATCGTTAACATGACAACAAGCGATCCCAGGGTTCCGATAGTCGTTATGATCGTCGTTGTCACAGATACAAATTCACAAAAGGTTAACACTGAGGTTTCTGCCAATAGCTCAGAGGTGACCAATGTTATAGTCTCAAACATACTAATCGTCAGAGCTAAAGGGGGCTTGTTTAAGTTTTTTGGGGGCGAGATTATAGTCGGACCGTCAAGGATTATTGGCACAATCACTAGAAGTTTATAGGCAGTTCGTGAGGGAGGAGATGGGGTCACGCATGCATAGCACGCGGAAAGACAAGCACGTGGGCCACCCGACCCGCCCCAGATCTTAAAACACCAACAAAGGTACATTTTTTGTATCCCTAGGCTAACTCTATGACTTAAAACAAAATCAACGTCAACAGGAGAAGAGGTCGGGCCGACGTATACAACACTGGCAATAAAAGTTACAACACTCTCTTTTGGCCTGTCAACATCACACATCTAATGTGCTCAACCAGCTCGAACAACAACTCGGGCATCACCCAAGTTTTAGGATCTTGGACCAGAACTCGACAGCTCTATGGGTTGGGCTTGACCCTGGCCCACAATATTTTAATCTATTTTGGGAGGGCTTCGTAGTAGCCTACTCACAGCCTTCCAGCACCAGTCAAATATTCAAATGCTACATCAAAGGCTACCTAGATACTTGAAGCTAACAAGACTAGCAACTAATTCCACGAAGCCTTCTGAGATTAATCGAACACTCGAAGACATCGACGAAGCTAACTGCGAAGTTAAAGCCAAAAGGAGATGGTCAACACAAGAGAAACTTCGACCATATTGATACATGGTTGAAGGCAGACATACCAGACAGCCAGCTCACTAGATAGAATAGTGAAACGAGCCGCTAGATAACTACAATGTTAGAGTCAACGCCACGTACAAAACAGCTATCCCAAAGGATATACATATAATTTGACCTCCCATAGTGACTCGCCCCTTTCTTATCTCCTATTAATAGGAGGGAGGAGACACTATGAAAGGGTTAGAAAAACTCTCTCTGAAACCTCCATCAAGATTACCTTCAAATACCCTGTAACCTACTTCTTACTTGATCTGTCATCTAATTCAATATATATCATCTATTATTCAAATCCTCGCTAGAGGTCGTAGAGACCCAATTCATGGACTCCACGTAAGTATGTTAGTTCAATAAACTAGTTGTTTATAGTCTTATATATTTGACAACGCTTCTAGCCGAGGGTAACCTTCAAGGTGTAAGATCAAAGTTTTCCTTCTACGAAATCAGGCCCCTACATTTGGTGTCACCTGTGCTACACCTACCCTGCCCAATCCATCTTTTCTCTTTCTCTCCCTTTATAGCCATACTCAATGGTCCCCCACCCTTTGCTCAACCTCTTCCATCGTTAAAAACTCTGCTAACGAAATAGCGGCCCAACTCGCCCTCATCAGTCAACAATTTACCCAAGCCAAGGAGCACCAAACTAACAAGTTACGTATTGAATGCAAAACAGACGACAAGAACTTGAGGCTGAACGGCAGCGCCATTTAGATGAAAACGACCAAAAACATCATGCTCTGGATGAACTGCGACATACTGTTCATGAGCTTCAATAGGTTCAAACCCAAGACGCTCCCCTACTGTCTCAAGTACCCGCCCCCTCGCTCATCTCAGCCTATGCCCGACTTGGGCCCCATCCCTAAATTGAGGTACCCCTGGTGCATCTTTGCACTGAGGGTGCCCCCACCGCCATACCCACCGGCCCGGTCTATCTTGGTGTCCCCCTAAGGAAGATTTATCCGATTCTTCCCTTCAAACTTCTCAACACCCCACACGATGACCTGCTCAGGAACGCCTCGGCGAACGCAGCGCTGAATAAATCTTAAACCTGCAACATTATCACCCTCGACCCTAGCATTCTCCCCCTCGTATTGCTTACCTTACAGAGCAGGAACTCTATAAAGGCCTGATTTTGTAGGGGGGGAACTTGGTTCTTACACCTTAAAGGCTACCCTCGGCTAGAAGCATTGAGAAATATATAAGACTATAAACAACTAGTATATTGAACTAACATACTTGCGTGAATTTCATGAATTGGGTTCTCCACGACCTCTAGCGTGGATTTGAATGGTAGATGATATATATTGAATTAGTTGACAGATTGAGTAAGAAGTAGGTTATAGGGTGTTCAAATGTAATCTTGAACGGGGTTTTGGAGAGATTATTTCAAATACCTTCATAGTGTCTCCTCCCTCCTATTTATAGGAGATAGGAAAGGGGTGAGTCACCATGGGAAGTTAGATTACATGTATATCTTTTGGGATAGTTGTTCTGTACGTGGAGTCAGTTTTGACACTGTAGTTATCTGGCAGCTCGATTCACTATTCTGCCTGGTAAGCTGGCTGGTAGGTGTGTAATTGGCATGAAAAATGCCTATATTTGTCCTTTAATTTACATTATTTAGGACTTTATTTTATGTTTCACTGGGCCTAATTAAAGTATGTTTGACTATTGCAGGTAATAAGACAATTGCAACCAAGCCTGGCCTTAAACCCCAACATTTACAAGCTAAAGGATGCTGCTGGAGATGACCTAGTGATGAAAAGGTGTCAAGAGCTGCTGGACTTGGTTGTCAAGACCAAGATAAAATATCTTCACAAAATAAGAGTTGTTGAAAGTTAGGAGGAGACTTTGTTAGGGATAAGAAAGAGTTGTGGATTTCATCATATTTTTACTCTCTGGAACCACCGTAGCTTTTGCTATTTTCCATTGAATGTAAGTTTGTTCCAATTAATGAAAGCCTTTTTCTTACTTTTTATTACCCAATTTGATATAAAAATTCATGATTTTGATATATGCATCCCTGAAGAACGGTAACCCTCTTTTATATTACAACACCCGATTTGATACAGATTATCAAATGACGCTATTGCCGGGGATGCAATCAATTTACAAAATCGTGTTTTATTATAAAATTAGGGTTTCGTTTGACGAGTTTTTCGTTTTATATTCGTAAGTACTGATTTTTTTTTCTTTGTTGCTTGTCAGGCGTGTCTTTTTTTTTTATTTGTTTCATCTCCTCAATCACAAAATTTATGCCAACAAAAACTGCAGCTTCGCCTTTCCTCTTCTCCCCTAAATTGATGACTACTCTGCTGATCTTTCTCCAAAACTAACTTTTTCTCTCCCTAAACTCTCCACAAGACCATCACAGCTCCCACAACTCTCTCTCCTAAAACACCATCGACTCTCTCCCAAATCACAGAAAAATACTAACCTACTACGATTCCCAAATTAATAGTCTTAGTTTCCTTATTTGCTGGTGTTTTTCGGAATCAGATTTGGGCTTGTACTTTAGTGATTGAGACCTATGATTGTTGTTGATTGGTTTGATTGTTTTTATGACCTTGCTTCGCTCTTCTATGCACTTCGTATGATGTATTTTGGGCTATTGGTGCTTCCTGCCTTGTGATTTTAGTGGAAGGGGTATTTGTTTTTAAAATTGGAGATCTGGGCATTTGTTTTTAATTTTGTTATTTGTTTGTTTTTGTTTATGGGTTTTGAGAATCATAGTTTGGAGTTTGTTTCATAGGTAAACTGATTTGATCTTCTTAGTCTCGGTATACTGGAATTGTGGTTTTGTGGTGGTATGTGATTCGTTACAGGTGACAGGTTGTATTGCTCTTGGAGAATATTGGGTTCTCTTCATTGGGATTGGATTTGATTCACCTTCAGTTGATTTTGAATCACTTATAAAAAGGACTCTAAGCTATTTCAAACCTGCAAAATTCTTAGTTTCAATCACCTCTGATGGTGGTGTTAATACTTGGGGGTTTTGCAGGTGGTTTGATTTGGGTTTCAGCCATGATTTGCCTCCTAAATTACTGTTGAACCTGTGATTACTACCACTACTAATAATTGTGCTGCATACATTGCTATCGTTACCGCAGTAATACCTGCTGTTCTGAGTTACCACAAATACTATTGTTTCCATTTGTTGCTTGGAGACTGATTATATTTATGACGGGTAAATTGTATCACAATAACTAGTTTTTATTTCCTTTACTCTGCAGCTACAGTAATTTACTGTGTTTACTCTGCTGCTAAACTAGTTTATTTTGTTTCTGGGTTTCTGCTTTTGATTTATTTTAGTGAATTGTGAGTTAAAGTTTGAACGTTGTGTTGTTTTGTTATTTGATCAGGGGTTGTTATTCGTCATTTTCGTCGCTATACATTTTTCTTTTGTATAACTCTGTTCGTATCCTCCAAGTATTATACAGCTTGTTCTTGCGAAGAACAAGTCAGGACAAACAACTGTTGTTTAAAAGCTCTACCAATGTATTCCTGTGGGAATGACGGTATCTTTTCCTCGATCTAGACAATTGGGTAGCATTTACGCTACATATTTGGTTCACGAACAGACATATATAAGTACTTTTTTTCAAGTTGTTGAAGGAGATGGACATAGTTGGTTAAGGCAAAGCAACAAAGCCAAGAAGAATTTTAGTTGTTTATTTTTATGTATTTTTAGTATTTTAAGGATTGAGAAAATATTTGTGTAAATATTAATGACAGACACTCTGTAAGGTGAGAAAATTGTAATCTGCTGCAGGTACAACTTCGGAGCCCTACTCTAGTTTGAAATCGCCTTAACGCGTACTTTATAAACGATCCTAAGTGGGCCTTCCCAACGGTTTCACCAGGGTAACCAAATGTGCACTTAAAAAGGTTGCCCTATAGATAATCATCTTTTCGCCGCACCCTCCCTGTCGCGGTACATCGTATGTAACTATTATTTGATTGATCAAATGCTTAATTTTCGTAACAACGCCTAGATAAGGGTGAATCAAAACGGGATTTCATCACCCGTGCGTGCCCGCACATTAAGACCCCTGGAGTTCATTACCCGATTTTTAATCATTTGGGTATCGACAGTTCCGACCTCTTTAAAATATTTTCATAAAATAAGCCATAAAAAACATAGTTATTCAAAAGGCTTCGCCCGGACCTGGAGTAACACACTCAATAGGAAAACCTGATAAGTGGCTACGTTTGCTGGATGACGTAAGTTCCCTGGCATTTCTAGTGTGGATAGGTGACTAGAAGTGGTTCACCTTGCCTTCCGACAGAGGTGTATCTTGGTGACTAGATAGCATGCGAGCTGTCGCCAAAGCGAGTAAAAACAACTCAAGTGCGAACCGATCAACTGTAAGGAGTAGGAGCATTGAACCCTGAGACCGGGTACACAACTTAACTTAAAAAAGAGACCAGTAAAACGTTCTTAAGTCCTTGCATCATTCTTAAGAATTTTGTTGTGTTCGCATATATTGATTGAGTTGTATGTTAAATTGGGGTAACACCCAAGCTTGGACTAAAAACGCTGCTAGAATCATTATGAGCGGGACTGATGGGATTAATGGTCCTGAACTTGCTAATCCTAGGAGCGGTCCCGAACCTGCTGCTGCGGAGAGAATCACTCTCTGCAATCGAATGCATCCTGCAGTTGTGAGTAAACCTTCGTGTATTGTGATTCCTAGAAATGTAAGAAACTTTGAGTTAAAACTGAGATTATTGTCTATGCTTCCCAAATTTCAAGGTATTCCCACTGAAAACCCGTATAACCATCTTTGGGACTTTAGGAATCATATGCTTATTTTAAACTTCAAACGTATTACAGAGGATTTTCTAAAATTATGTGTGTTCCCTTTTTTGCTTATGCGAAATGCGCGCAATTGCTTATACACTCTTGAGGAGATCTCTGTAAATACGTTTGAACAACTCGTTAAGGAATTTCTAAAAAAATACTTCCCTAACCATAGAACTGCTAAGATACGACAGAGTATCTATAGCTTCACGCAGAACCGAGTAGAGTCATTATATGACTACCTACAACGGTTTAGGGATTTAGAGCAAGGATGCCTACATCACAGGATTCAATTGATTGATATAGTTCAAACTCTCTATGAAGGTCTAGATTATGACACTAGAGCTCGTGTTCAGTCTATGTGTGCGGATACATTTGATGAGAAAACTAACACAGAAGCTTGGAAAATTTAAAATGATGTAGTGCATAAGACCTATCAATGGAAAATTATGAGAGAGGAAGGACCTTGTCATAGTGCAAATGTCCACCAAGTGGACTCTAATTCAAAGTCTGCCACTCTTAGAACCATTCTTAATAAAATTGAGAACATAAAGATCGGGAAAAGGGAGCAACACCCTTCCTCTTCTTCTGTTAACCATGTGGCGATGCTACTTTGTGTGGATTGTAAGAGTTCAGACTATCTGGTCCAAGATTGCCCTGACGTGCTTAGTTTATGAGAGGGTTAGAAAGACCAGGCCAATGTTATGTATCAACGTCCCAATAGTTTAACATTTTAATGGTGGATGGAATAATAATTCTAACAACTTCAATTCTCGGGGAAGTAGAAATTACCAAGGAGGATCTTCTGGTAGCGCCCCTTATCTACCGCACAACCAAGTAAACCAGCACCAGTCTAGATCCTCGTGGTAACAAAATCCATCTTACCAACCTCCCCTTAATATGCCTTATGTTCCTCCACATAATAAAAATTTGTCTACTGCAACCACGTCCTTAGAAGATACTCTGAAGGCGTTTATACAAGTAACCCAGTCGTCTATTGCCAAACTTGAGGGACAAATAGGTCAAATGGCAACAGAGATAAGCACGAGAGACAAAACAACGTTCCCTAGTCAAACTCAAGCTAATCTTAAAGGGAATACTAAACTTCTTAGATCTTTTAATTGTGATGGACTCAACGCCATCATTTCTCTTAGGAGTGGTACGAAAGTTGATAATCTGGTAGCAATGCCTAAGGAACCCGAGCTGGAAATTCAAAGTAAACCCATAGAAGAGCCTGTGAGTTAGGAAGAAACTGCGATAACACATGTTCAGCCGCTGGCTCCTTTTCCTTAGTGGTTAACTCTTGCTAAGAAGGGCAATGCCTATGAGGAGATTTTAGAGATTTTTATGCATTGTGTGATTAACATTCCTATTCTTACGACCATAAGGCATATTCCTAATTACACAAAATTCCTCGAAAATCTTTGCACCTTAAAACGACGCATACATGTCCCGAAAAAGGCTTTTCATGTTCACAAGAGTGATACGTCTACTCTTTTAGATGCACATATTAGTTTTGTCCTTTTGCGTAAATCCCTTCCCAAATACAAGGATCCAGGATGCCCTACTATTTCATGTTCAATTGGGACCCGTAAGAAAGGAAGATCTTTACTTGATTTAGGTGCCGCCGTGAACCTCATTCCTTACTCTGTCTATGAACAATTGGATATCGAATTACTTAAGCCAACAAATAGGACCTTATAGCTAGCTGACCGATCTATTAGGATTCCTAGGGGTGTAGTTAAAGATGTGTTGATCCAAATTGAGCAGTTTGTTTATCCAGTAGACTTTGTTGTGTTAGATACTGAGCCAGTGGAAAAACCTGAGGAGGAGATCCCTATGATTTTTGGCCGCCCCTTTTTGGCAACAACTAATGCAGTAATCAATTGCCACAATGGAATTATGAAGTTAACATTCGGAAACATGACAGTAGAATTGAATATCTTTAATGCGTCACATTCCCTTTCTAATTCTAAACCACTCGAGTGCAATATGATCCAGAGTCTTGTGAGTAGTACTTTTAAGAATATCTTGTGAGTCTGGCTAAAGACGATAAACTTAGCACTTACGGGAGGCAACCCTTATCATGTTCTGGTAGTATTTCTAATTTTTCTCCTGTCCTTTTCATTTTTGGCAACTGTGGGGCTACATGCTGATTCAGTTTGAGGGTGGGGGTAAATATGCTTTTCATAACTTTTTCCAAAAAAAGCTATTATTCTAGGGCATTTTGGTATTGTAGACACATCTTTTGTATACTCTGACCTTTGAAAATTCTTAGAATCATAGAGTTGCGCTTGGGATAAAATTATAAGGTTATGGTTTATTTTAAACAGTAAATTATTAGTGCATTAAGAATTTTTATGTTTTTGGTATTACCATTCTATTAGATATGTTTTAGAAGAAAGTTACCCTTATAATTACACTTTACGTAGTTATGTTATCAAGGTTTTGCTAAAACCAACTATCACCTTTTAATTAATCAACAGTTTGGGTTAGGAAGAATCTGTAACGAGGGAGACAATTGCCTAGGAAAATTTTGCTTATCATAAATTAATACTAAGGGTTTGCATATATTTTCACAAGTTATTGGCTCCTTCACGAAGCTGACATACTCGGATTAAAAAAAAATCACAATTCAAGGCCTCTCGCAAGATTTAGAACTGAAAGATAAATTTTTTTTACCAATCACGAGGCAAGTCATGAATCAATGTGAAAGTAAGAAACCAAAAATGTAAAAGAAAAAAAAAATGAGTCTCTGTGAGTATAGTTGAGAACTATGTGAAGGAGGGCAAGTTACAAGTATAAAAAAAGCAAATGAAAACTTAAATGCAACGTCTTACCTTAAAATGCTTCTGTGAATTATATTTTCCCTGAAAATATCAATAAAAGAGAGCAAACAAACAAGGGCACTTGTCGAACAAACTTTTAGATTTTTTCCACCACACTCAAGATAAGGCTAAGGTTATTTGAAATAATTATCAAACACCTTGATTCCAGAAACTAAATTCACTACACAAAAAGATAAAATTCTAAAACTTGATATAATCTGATGGTAGGAAAATTGTCTTGATAAATTCTAAACATATCAAATGGTTAACCCATGTTTAAGTACTATATCTTTGAGATGAATTCAATCCATTTTCAGAGATACCAGGAACAATATTTATTAGTTGTTTATAAGACAAGAACGTCTATGATAGAATTTTGTGGGTATATTCAATGAAAACCCTGACGAGACACAACTCGTCCTATAGGGGTAACTTATAGGTTGAAAGGCTTATTGCATACGCTAAATACAATCGTAAGAAACCACGAAAGAGTTTAGTTTTCTTTTCTTTTGCTAAGGGACTAGTAATATGCTAGTTTAAGGGTATTTGATAGGCATAAAAAATGCCTATATTTGTCCTTCAATTTACATTATCTAGGACCTTATTTTATGTTTCACTGGGCTAATTGAAGTATGTTTGACTAATGTAGGTAATAAGATAATTGCAACCAAGCCCGGCCTGAAAGCCCAACTTTTACTAGCTAAAGGATACTGTTAGAGATGACCTAGTAAAGAGAAGGTGTCAAAAGCTGCTGGACTTGATAGTCAAGACCTGCCAAAAATTTCTTCACAAAATAGGAATTGTTGAGAGTTGGGAGGAAACTTTGTTAGGGATAAGAAAGAGTTGTAGAGTTTATCATTTTTTTACTCTTTGAAAACCATCACAGCTTTTTCTATTTTTCATTGAATGTAAGTTGGTTTTAATTAATGAAAGCCTTTTTCTTACTATTTATTAGACAATTTGATATAAGAATTCATGATTTTGATTTATGCATCCCTGAAGAACGACAAGCCTCTTTTATGTTGCAACACCCAATTTGATACGGATTATCAGTGTGTTTACCTTCGACCATGTATTACTATGGTCAAAGTTTCTCTGGTGCTGAGTTCTCGTGCTAACCATCTATTTTTGGCTTTGGCTACGAAGATAGCTTCTATGATGCCTTCGAGTGTTTGATTAATCTCGGAAGGCTTCGTGGAATTAGTTGCTACTCTTGTTGGGATTCGAGTTTCTAGGTAAGCTTCAATGTAGGCTTAAAATATTTGACTGCTGTTGGAAGGCTGCGGGTAGGCTACTGTATTCGCTCCCTCTCATTAGGGGCCTTGAAAATTATTATAAATGGCGCGTACTGAGAAAACGGTTGGGCATGGGAAGTTGAAAAGTTGACTGGTGTGAATGTGGGTAGTTCCGAAGAGAGTAATTAATGTAATTACTGATTAAGAAGGTAATAAATGCCCTTTAATCAAGGTATAAATAGGGGCTATTTAGGAGGTAAAATTTAAGTACTGTTCATCTTCTTTTTGGAGTAAGCTTAACAATGAAAATTACTACAAATACTTGTTACCAGAAGAGAATGGAGGATAAGGATCAACGTATTCTTGAGAAGGCGATGGCTCTGAAGCAAAAGTTTTTTGGGGATCAAGGGTAGATGTGACGTTGCCTGACCTTGTATAGCTGGAGCCGGGGGAGAATATTTGTGGACATTCGTATGTGCACTGGTGGAGGGTAATGCAATGGTTAGGCCTGAATGTGAATAATAGATATTTTTTGCTGACGAGCCTGGCAGAAAAATAGGTAGAGGCCGAAGACGCGGCCAAGGCTCAGGCAGGGCTCTGTAAGAAATACCCTGTGTGTAAATAGGGGGTCTTTGGTATTATGGTTGGGTATGTAGAGGGAGTTGTAGTTTTTTCTATTGTTTTTCTTTCTTCTTTTTGCTGTTAATGATGTATGCCCGCGTACTTTTTGCATGAAACAATGATGTATCTGTCGAAGTGTGGTAGTATAATAGTATAGATAATGCAGATGATGATAATGTAGGCGCGGTTTAATGTTTAAACTTCTAACATGGGTAATGAAAATGAGTAATAGTGGTAATAAAATTTGAGTATTTGATAAGAATGATAAGTATTGAACTAAGGCTCGACAACGAATTTTATATATATGATGGCTATGGTGGAATGTAGACAAATGACCACGGTTGCATGTATGTGATGACTTGAAAATAAATACAGAAGATGGCTCGAAAGGTCTGTGGTCGAAGGGTACGACTATGGTTAAATGTATAAGATGGCTCGAAAATGAATGTATGGGAGGCTTCTGCCGTAAAAGCTGATAGCCGTAATGGCAGAAATGTCATAGATGATACTATTTATGGGACAGTGTACTGCTGCAGGCCATCATTATGTTTCCTAGGGTATGGGAAAGATGTGGAGGTGACGCGTGGGCTTGAGGTGATAACTTCGGGTAGTGTATCAGAAGGTTCTAGAGGGCTAGGAAAAGTCATGTCTGGTGTAAGTGTGTGATGCGCATGTGGGTGCAATTAGGGGCAATATTGGGAAAATATGTAATGCCCAAAAATAATGTGGGAGTGGAGGAGTAATAATGATGGTGACTGGGGGAAATCGAGGCGGTTTGTTTTTTGTGCGGTGTATTTAAAGAGGTGAGAAAAAGAGAGTTATTGTTCCCAAACAAATAGAGAGAGAAAAGGAGGAAAAGATGAAGACAAAGCACCATTGTTGCGGTTGAACTTGCTGGTGAGGAGAAAGTAAAATACAATTGCTGCCGAGGAATCAAATTTAATCACATAGGTACACCTTTTGAGATCTTGGTAAAGATAGCTCTTTTTTTTTGCTATTGCTTTTCCAATTTTTTTTGCTTGTATGATGAAAGTAAGTGATTACTGAGCCGCCGTTAACGGCGTAATTAAGGAAGGGGGTAAGAGATGTTGATGGAAGTCTGATAAAGTGATAAATTTGGAGAGGCGAAGGCGTGGGTAGTAATCGAATATTCGGTCGTTGGTCGACCGATAAGCGAGGGTAGGTAATATTTCAATATAAACACAATCTTGATACTCGATTATATAGAGATAATGTCAATCCTCTTCTTTTGTAGGGTATAATGCGTACCCGCCAAGCTTTGAAGATGAGGCTAGTAAATGAGAATGAGGACGAAGTAAATGAACCGAGTATATCTGGTCGAGGTCATGGGGATGAGAACAGTGATGTGGAAGTGTTAGAAATTACAATAGTTGCCCATTGGCAGTAGTAGTGCATAATGCAGGAGCATCGACTAGGAGCCTTCGTAGGGCTCGAATAGTCAAAGAGAGTGACAAAGAAGAAAATGAGAAAGAGAAAGAAAGAGAGGGAAGCAGGAATGAAGGTACTGTCGAACCTTCGGGTAATGAGAGGGACGAAGAGGAAGGGGAAGAGAGTGATTGTAGTGAAGGTACGGATGAAGAGGGGATAATTGTGGGGCCGGTGTCGCCGTCGGAAAAGTCGAGGCTGGATCGATTCATGGAAAAACATGGGTTGGCGAAGGTGGGTGCTATTCTAGCGCCATTAAGGGCCAAGTATACGTTTATGGATTCCCCCTGGAGGGAATTATAAATTTCAGAGGCCAAATTCGTTAAGAAATGCAACTACCTCTTCGAAAGCTGGTGAAATAGGTGTTTAACTTCTAGGATGTAGCCCCATGTCAAATGAATGACAACTTTTTTGAAATGTTGTGGTTGGTCGAAGGGATTAATAAAGAGTTAAAACGACAAAGGGCGGCTTTTGATCCAGTGGTTCAACATAGTGTCGTTATATTCGGGGAAAGCAAATAAGAAGGTAGGGACATATCACATTTAGCGCCATTCAGACAAACCATGGTTATTTGACTTGTGTTCGACTGGGCGTGGGTGGGATAAGGATTTGGTGGTAGTGAAGGGGAGTTATGAGAATGCCCAGGGGATGAGGAATTTGGGTTGAAAAATAGGTTGTTCAAAGCAAATAAATTTGTTGTCGAGGTATATTGATTGTATGGCCCGAATAAACTGCTGATCTTTTCTTCATTGTTTTGCAGAGCCTACCAATAATGGATTGAAGAACCCAAGGACCTATATTGATGAGCTTATCAGCCAAAGCGAAGGGTAGGTGAATAAGGTATTTCTGAAGTTGGGTATTATTAGAAAGAGACAAAAGAGGACAAACATGTTACTGAGAGACATTCCAGTTGCTGCAGGGTTCTCAAGGAGGAGAAAAGAAGGAGGCACCTCGCAAAGGGTAGGTGAGATGGAAAGCGACGATCTGACTTGGAAGTCTAGCTTTATACCAAGGTCTCGGCGAGGAGGGGCCGGGACGACATGGTCGAGCATGGCCGAGATTATTCCCGAAGTAATTTGACAGACCAACAAAGGCAAAGGAAAAGTAACAGATGAAGTATCGACAACCTATCTAAAGAAGACAATTGGGTGAAAGACGTCCCGTGAGCAGATGGTTGATCGGGACGAGCCATTCGAGGCAAGGCGACCCACGGTCGAACAAGAAGAGAATGTTTGAGTAACGGTTGAGTCGATGTGAACTCTCGGTGGCACTAGCCTAGATTAAGTGGGGCAGCAAGTTGGCAAAGTTCTACACAAAGTAAGTATTTTTTTGATCTTTGAAGTTAAAATTATGCTTCGAGAACTGATAATTAGACGAGTATTCATGCAGGTAAATGCTTGGATAATATCTTTTAACAAAGCACAGAAGGTATTGAGTGAAAAGTTAAAGGAGTCGAGGGACAGGCTAGAGCTCACATAGGGGACCATTCAATTACTGGAGAGCCGGGTCCGTGTGCTAGAATAAGAGCAGTTGCAGATTTGAGCTGATGTCGCTAGGGAAACTCAAGTTATGATCGCCAATTGTGACCAAATGGTAGTGGTGTTTAAGGCGAAGCTGACCAGTAAGGAGGAGAAGCTGCACAACAATCGTGCACGATTCCAGGCTCTCTTCGACTAGGAGTGTGATGTAAGCACAACCCTGAAGAAATTTGAGGATGGGTTGGGGTATGATCCAGAGACCTTCAAACCCTACCCTTCGGTATATGAAGATGTAAAGATGTTGCACGGGCAGATGGGATGGAAGTGGACCCTGCAGGTGATGGTGCTGGAGATGCGGTAGCTGATCCCATGGTCTAAGGGGATGGTGTTGGTATTGGTAATACTGTAGGGGATTATGTGGTCGAAAGTGGTGCTGATGCTGCTGGAATAAACCCCGCTATCGAGGATGGTAGTGGTGCTGCTACATAAGAAAACATTTGTGGAAAAAGAGTGGTTTCTATGTGAGCCGGTAATTGTGATGGACTTTGACTGGCTTCTATTTTTTAATGAACTCTCTCTATCTTTGGTGTTGTGTGTTTGATAGGTAGAGTAGAATAATATGTAATATATTTGAATTTGACTTACTGGAATGTATTCCAATTTACTTGCTGGTTGATTTATATGCTAGTATCTTTGTGTGAAAGATGAAGTATAGAATGCGCCGGACTTCGAAGGTCGCCTCCGGGTATTTCAATCCGCGGTTTTAAGCCAGAATAAAGTATTATGCAGTCAGCCATAATGCACCCCCGAGTGTCCAGTCTATCAACCATTCATGCCACTCAGGTTTGCTCGAATTAGAACCTTGAAAAACATTGAGGTCGCCCCCAAGTATCAGTCGGGTTGAAGGGTTGACATGATACTTAGGTTTGACCAACTCAAGAAGCTTGCTGGACTTCGCAGGTCACCCCGGGGTATTTCTATCCATGGATTTGAGCCTAAATGAAGCATTATGTGGTCGTCCCCAATGCATCATCGAGTGTTCAGTTTGTCGACCATTCATGCCACTCAGGTTTGCTCGAATTGAAACCTTGAAAAACTTTGAGGTCGCACCCAAGTATCTCTCGGGTCGAAGGGTTGACATGATACTTAGGTTTGACCAATGCAAGAAGTTCACTGGAGATATGGGATGAAGCTTCAGGGGAGAAAAATTTATTTATGGATTACATATGGTGGTTATATAAGTTATAGGGTTGGTGGCCATGGCCGGCTGTAGGACACTAGTTGCATTATGTTCCAAGGGTTGGGTAGGGGCTCCTCAGCTTTCATCATTAAGTAATACGAAAATTTATCAATTTTGACATATATGTCATAAAGTCCTTCCCAGGATTCGGCTAGCATTTTGGCATTGCGAGGCTTTGAAGAGGGTGTAACTCGTCGAAGTACCAAATCTCTAATATTGAAGCTTCAAGGTTAAATCCTTAAGCTATATGATTTCTGGAGGGAGAGATGAAACGTGGTAAGCTTGTGGCCTTCGTCGGAATCCAAAAAACTACCAATGATTGTACCTCGACCAGGGCCATTGAGTTCGATGTAAGCAGTAGTCTCGACAGGTATGGGAAAAGGGATCAAGGATGTGGGGAGAGAGAGGTGTAGTGATTGCTATGGTTTTGCCAGTTTCCTGGTAAGGTCGATCTCTCGATGCTCGTATGAGTGGGTGAGGCGTGGGTACCTTTCATGTTCCACATGCCACAAGAGGTAGTGAAACACAATGTCTGGTGATAGGTAGAAGGTATGGCTTTCATAGAATGAAGCCAATCATTCCCTAGAATGCCCAGATATTTAGAGATCTTGTAAATAACAAGAAAATTGGTTTAGAGGGCAACTTGACCGGTGGTGGCAGGGAGGCTAAGACGAACGACGATGATCTCAGTAGTGCCGTTAAAGCCCTTGAGTTCGACGTTGGCTGGTGTGATGAGGTCGGTTTTTTGCTTGGCACAGATGGTCTAGAGGAAGAACAAGTCTGCTGCACTGCCCATATCAATGAACATTATGTGTATGATGTGATGTTCGACCTCGATCATGATGACCAAAGGGTCAGAATGGGGGAATCGGACATGAGAGGTGTCACAATCGATGAAGGATATACCTTCAGGTCAAGGGTATTGGTTAGATTTGGGTAGAAGTATGGGTAATTTCTCTTGATAAGTAAGTATACAACATTCCTTGACTCATTTGCGCTTGCTTCGTGTATGACCACTGTCAATGTTATTAACTTCGATGAGGTGAAGTTAGAAAATATGTACCACGGTTGGGTCGGTATTGGGAACGGGTTGACAACATATTAATGTAGGCGACCAGCTTTAAGAATTACTTCCAGCTATCGCTGTAGAGCATAGCATTTGTTTGTGGCGTGGAAATTGCATTTGATATTTTGACAGTAGGGCTCATCCTTGGAGACCACGGTGGGGAAGGGGGTACGCCAAATAGAGCTGGCCTGAATTTGTGGGAGAGGGGTACTGATGGGAGTTATGAGTTTCAGTAGGATGGGCGTGGGCTGCTTTTTGCGAGGTTCAGAAGAGTGAACATCGAAGTGAGGACGTTTGTGACTATCGTTCTCTTACGGGGCAGGAGCAACCATGGGTGTAGTCGATGGTTGATGTTTGTTGTGGTTGGTAGTCGAAGCCTATCCCTGGCGATTAGATTTGCAGAGGCGTTCAAGGTTGATGTATCCGTTGACTTTAGATATCATCTCCTCAAGGGTTCATGGCTTTTGAAGTACGATATATTCCTTGATACGACTGTGGTCTTTCGTAGCACTAGAGTACGCAAGAACGACATTCGCAAAGTCGGGGTTTCTGGCCTTGCGTGATTCATCGAGAAAATGCTTGGTGAAAGTTTTAAATGTTTCGTTGGGTGACTTGCAGAAGTTGAAGAGAGCATCGACTCAGATCTTGCGGTCTTTATTAAAGGTGAATTGGGAGATGAAAAGGTTTGATAGTTGTTTGAAACTTTGAATGGAGCCATTAGGGAGGCTATGGTACCATTTGAGTGGTCTGCTAGTGAGACTGGTGGGAATTATGCAACACAAGATTTGGTCAGCGTTGGAATACAGGCTTAAAGCATTTTCAAACTTGAGGACGTGAGATTGGCAGTCGATATTACAGTATTTGCAGATTTTTGGGGTATGGAAATTTGGAGGTACCTCGACAGCGAGGAGCTTCAGGCAAATGGGGTTGTTTAAACGGCTCCAGAAGTTAGGGGTGTGGCTCGCGCAGATGGGAAGGGGGGGGGGTTGTTTAAATAAGCTTTTCTCGAACTCAAAGCACACCTTGGCCAACCACCTATCATCAGTACCCCAATCAACAACGAGGTGCTTACTTTATATCTCGCAGTCGCCGAAACCTCTATTAGCTCGGTCCTCATCCAAATCGACGCCAATATTGAGAAACTCATTTATTTTATCAGCAAGACCCTAACCCCTGCCGAAACACAATACACTAAACTCGAATGTCTATTGCTTACTCTTGCCTATACATCTCGAAAGCTTAAACCATACATTCAGGTGCACCACATACGCGTTATTACCAGTTACCCTCTTCGAGAACTCCCCAGTTAAAAAAATAAGCCAGGACGAGTGTAATAGTGGTCCGTATACCTCAGTGAACATGATATAACCTTCGTAAAACAAGTTTCCCACAAGGCACAGGAAGTTGTCGATTTTCTTGCTGACTTCCCGGTCGAAGACATCGACTGGGAAGAATACGAAAATAATCTACCAAAAGATAAGCCCAAACAGACTGACCCATGGAATCCCAACACGGGCTGGCATCTCTTTACTGATAGATCTGCATGGCCAAATTGTTCTGGTATAGGTATTGTCCTTGTTAATCCTTCCAACATCTGCATCGAGAGGGCTATCAAATTAAACTTTGAATGCACCAATAACGAGGCCGAGTGCGAAGCTTTAATACCTAGTCTAGATCTTGTTCTCAAACTTGGTATCCCTAAACTTGTAGTGTTTATTAATTCCCAGCATGTTTAGAGAAAGTACACCGGCGAAAATCAGGCAATCGGTAGCATGTCTTAGTATGCTTCACTTGTCCGCTAGCGTATGGATCAGTTCCCTGAAAAATCATCGATTACAGATTACCCACGAGATGAAAATAGGCATGTTGACGCCCTCGCTTACATTGTCGCCATGCTAGGCCAATCCAAATCCCAAACCCTTACTATCAAAGTGTTTGAACTCCCAAGTATCGCCCAGATGGAAATCAATTTCATTGATACTGGGGGCGAGAGCCTTGATCCCAAAGACTGGCACAAACCTTTCCATGCATACTTCAACAGTTTTACCCTCCCGAAGGATCCTAAGGTCAAACATTCATTATTGGAAAACTTATGACTGCACACCATTCTCAAAGGAGGTCTACACCGCAAATCCCCAAACGGCGTACACCTCGGTTTTATCTCCCAACGCGAGGCCACTACCATACTTAACAAACTCAATAAAGGTAACTGCGGTGCCCACACTGCTAGTCAAACTATGGCTCTTCAAACCATAGCCCAATGTTTATTCTGGACCAATATGAATAAACAAACTGATAAGTATGTGAAACACTGTGATAAATGCCAGCGTCACGCCTACGACATTCGATGCCCGTCACAAGACCTCTATTGTAGCCAAGTTGATTGGCCATTCAAACGGTGGGCCATTAATCTTGTGAGCCTTTTCCCAAAGCTTCGGGCAGTAGAGAGCATAATCAAGTCGCCACAGATTATTTTACTAAATGGGTCAAAGCTGTGCCTTTATCTTGAACTAGGGAAGTGGAAGTCATTAATTTCCTATAGGAAAATATCATCATATGTTTCAGTTTCCCCCACAAGATTCGATGCGATAACGGTCCATAGTTTGTAGGAAACAAAGTCTGTAATTTCCTCAAAAAGTATAACATTATCCTTTTCCTCTCTACCCCTTATTTCCCACAGGGTAATGGTCAGGTCGAAGCAATCAATGAAAGTATAGTCGATGGCCTTAAGAAAAGGGTTGATGAGAAGAAGGGTCGATGGGCTCAAGAATTACAATACGTACTCTGGACCTATCTGATCCAAGAGGATCTAGAGAGGTTTTTGTGAAAATTATTCCAAGTCGTTTGAACGAGATTTGGAGTCGTTCGAGCGACTTGGGTCCTATTCGAACATACTTGTTTTCTATTTGAGTAGAAATAGTTCTGAGTGATCTGTTCAAACAGAGACATGCTCTATTCATACAGAGGTACGATTTAACCTATTTCTTTAGCGTTGAAGGGAATATTTGTCCCATTTTGTAACTAGAAACTTGTAACCCTATTAAAGGGGTAAGGCTAGGCAAGATTATGCTATGCTAGATCAATCAAAGTTCTGAGAGAGAAAAACTTAGGGCTTGAGAGTAATTCAATTGTAATTGGTTTCTATTAAGCAATTGAAGCTCTTAAAGGGATTTTCCTAACCAATTGGTGTGCTCTTCATACAATTATTCATTTTAGGGTTTCTCTATTCATAATGTGGATTAAGTAGTATCAGTTTTCCTGCAAAAATTCTCAGGGGCTATTATTGTTTATGTTCTCTACACGTGATCGTCTTAAAGAAATGAAGGAGAAGCTAGTATGTCTATTGACGATTCACCGGAAGCCTAACTCAAAGAGGAAGGACAATTTGGAGATGGGCGATTCCATAGATCGACTCACAACATGGAAACAAAAATTTCCTACAATTACGTCTCACGAACCTTGTGAAGGCTTCCGCTTCAGTAAAATGGCAAGACCGCTCGAAGAAGAAAGGGGTTATGGAGGGGGATAGTGACGAGGGTACTGAGGAGATAAATAGTGATTCTAGTGATGCCAAATCCGTCAAGGAGTGATCAGGTATTGGTAAGTCATCGATCATATACATAATCTTTGAATCAATTTTAAGATTGAAATTTCGGTATTTGACGGTTCAATTGATACCGAGATATTGGATAATTGCTTAGATAGGCTAGAAACTTATTTTTCCGTTTACAAATACTCCAATACTCAGCAAATATGCTTTTCATCGTTAAAATTTTCAAGTGGTACACTCACGAGGTAGAAATCTTATCGGAAACACCTCGATATAGGAAGTTTGAGTTGGAAAGAATTCAAGGTATTAATGTGAAAACAATTTTATCCGATTGGGTATGAGCAAGCGAGATGGTACAAATGGCACAATTTATGCCAAAAGTTCGAGCAATTCCTATAAGAGGGCACTGCCGTGTTTCATAACCAAGCTTTGGTTTTGGGCATTGATTTGGACGAGTATAGGTATTCATGAAGTACATGGGGGGTTTATCAGAGTCCTTTACAGGAGAGTTGAGGCCCTTTACTGTGGCCAATATTGAGGACACTACTGTGAAGGCAATTGCTATTGAAGGCAAGTACTTAAAGAGTGACAAAGAAGATAACAAGAACAAGTCGGGGAGTTGGAAAAACGAGCATAAGGGAGAGTCCAATGGAGAGGGATCTTCCTCTAAGGAGAATTATTGCAATCATTGTAAGGCGAGTGGGCATATTTCTAATAAATGCTGGAAACTTCACCTGGAGCTTAGGCCAGAGGAGAATATCTAGAAAGAGAGATATGCCCTAGCCATAGAGGTTGTTGACCTCTTGGATTTAGATAAGCTGAATCCTAAGCTTACACTTATGTTTCAACAAATTTTGGCTACCAAGGAGGAGAGTCGGGAAGCGCCTTTTCATGTCAGTATTAAGGTAAAATAGAGCTTAGTCGAGGACATTTTGGATCCGGGTAGTCAGAAAATTTTGATTTTTGAGGCATTGGTGAAGAAGATGGGTTTGACGACTACAGCTCATCCTAAGCCGTATGGTTTAGGATAGATTAAGAAAGATGCAGATTTAATGATCACGGAGCAGTGTACATTCAAGTTTGTGATCACTAAAAGGTTTACTGGCGTGGTGACGTGTAAAGTGGTTCCTTTAGATATAAATTAAGTCATCTTAGGTATCCCTTATCTTTAGGACCGAGATGCGATTCATTACCGTAGAGCTCGCAAGTATCGAATTGTGAAGGAGGGAAAGGAGTTTCAAATCAATGCTTGTAAGGAGCATGTCACTACGAATACTTTAGTAACGGTGACTCAGGAGAAGCAGTTGGTTAATACGAGTGGCAAGTTTGTATTATTGGTACGACCGATTCAGGAGGGTACATCGGCTAGAGTACTGTCTACAATGACAACATCTAATAAGCAACAAACTGAAATGGGGAAATTGTAAGAGGAGGTTGTGGTATATTCTTATCACAGACCGTTCCAATTTTTAGCTACACAGTCCAAGCTACAGTAAGCTCACCATATGAAGGGGATATTGTATCTCCAACAATTCCCCTTGATTATACCATATAAGAAGGGACTGAACAACAAAATGGTTGATATGCTATTTCGACCCCCATTACCAACTACTTTCGCTATTTTAGTAGCTATGTAGATACAACCTATTATTCCGTCAGAGTTTATTACTAGATAGATCCCAAGGGGTGTAGTGTATTTTTGCCAAAAGTTGCTACAAGCCAAGACATGTGAGTATGAATTGGATTTTCCACCTTCTATACAGATGTATTCAGTGATTAATGCCAAGTATTTAAAGCTGTTTGAGCCGTCACTTTTAGATGAAAACTCTACAATCGACACTCGCCTACTGTCAGTTTATGACTTATGGATGGATCCGTTGCAGGAGGATGGTATTCTAGAAAGGAAAGTTCATGCTACAAGACAGGGTGGAATTGAGTCGTTCTGAGTTGGGAAGAAGGGTCAGCTACCTAGTACGTCAAAGTGGTACATCAGGGAAATGGGCATAGATGCATTCCCACATCTCCAGTTTTAGCTTGAGCAGGAGCTCTAGGCTCCTAAAGGGGGGAAGCCATGATCCAGGTGGATCTAGGGAGGTTTTTGTGAAAAAATTTCCAAGTCGTTCGAGCGAGATTTAGAGTCGTTCGAACGACTTGGGTTCAATTCGAACAGACTTGTTTTCTATTCGAATAGAAATAGTTATGAGTATACTGTTTGATAGACTTTTAGTCTGTTCGAATACATTTTTTTCCTCGAACAGAGACTTGTTCTGTTCTAATAGAGGTGCGATTCAGCCTATTTATTTAGGCGTTTAAGGGCATATTTGTCCTATTTTGTAACTAGGAACTTGTAACCCTATAAAAGGGGCTAGGAAAGATTATGTTATGTTAGATCACTCAAAGTTCTACGAGAGAGACTTAAGGATTGAGAGTAATTAAATTGTAATTGGTTTTTATTAAGCTATTGAAGTTCTTAAAGGGATTTTCCCAACCAATTGGTATGTTCTTCGTACAATTATTCATTTGAGGGTTTCTTTAATCGTATTGTGGATTACTAACGTACCACACAAAGAAAGGCGATGGGTTGTACCCCTTTCCTCTTGGCCTATGGTACCGAAGCTGTGCTACCTACTTAGTTTAAAGTGCCCACACGCGACCCTGACCACCCCGATAAAGATAACGTGTTTGAACTTAGATGCAATATGTTATGGATCGATGAAACCAGAGACTGAGCCATTGCTAACCTTGGCCGTTATCATCCCTCTCTACAGAAGTCATACAACAAAAGGGCTCGGCCTAGGAGCTTTGATAATGGAGATTTGGTACTTCGGCGAGTGACACCGTCTTCAAAACCTCGTAATGATGGAAAGTTAGCTGAATCCTGGGAAGGACCTTATGTTGTGTACGACAAAACCGACAAAGGTTTTTATTTCTTGAGGACCGAAGCTTAGAAGTCCCTACCCAACCCTTAGAACATAATGTAACCAGTGTCCTACAATTGGCTGTTATCATCTCTCTCTCCAGAAGTCATACAACAAAAGGGCTCGCCCTAGGAGCTTTGATAATAGAGATTTGGTACATCGGCGAGTGACACCATCTTCAAAACCTCGTAATGATGGAAAGTTAGCTGAATCCTGGGAAGGACCTTATGTTATGTACGACAAAACCGACAAAAGTTTTCATTTCTTGAGGACCGAAGCTTAGAAGTCCCTATCCAACCCTTAGAACATAATGTAACTAGTGTCCTACAATAGGCCGCGGCCACCGACCCCCACAACTAATGTAACCACCATATGTAATCAACAAGCATATTTTTAGCCTCTGAGTTTCATCAGATATCTCCAGTGAACTTCTTGAGTTGGTTTAAGCTAAGTATCATGTCGACCCTTTGACCCAACTTATACTTGGGGGTAACCTCAATGTTTTTTAAGGTTCCAATTCGAGCATTCTTGAGTGGCATAAATAGCCTACAGACCGGACACCTGGGGATGCATTAGAACCGACCACACTATGCTTCATTTAGGATCAAACCCGCAGCTAGAAATACCTGGGGGTGACCCTCGAAGTCCAATGAACTTCTTGAGTTAGTCAGACCTAAGTATCATGTCAACCCTTCGACCCGACTGATACTTGGGGATGACCTTAAAGTTTTTCAAGGTTTCAATTCAAACACTCCCGAGTGGCATAAATGGTCGACAGGCCGGACACTCAGAGATGTATTGGGGGCGACCACATTATGCTTCGTTTAGGATCAAACCCATGGCTGGAAATATTCCGGGGGGACCTTCAAAGTCCAGTGAACTTCTTGAGTTGGTCAAACCTAAATATTATGTCAACCCTTCGATATTACTGATACTTGGGGGCGACCTCTCAAAGTTTTTCAAGGTTCCAATTCAAGCACTTCCGACTGGCATAAATGGTCGATAGACCAGACACCCAGGGATGCATTGGGTCCGACCACATTATGCTTTACTTAAGATCAAACCCGTGACTATAAATAACCGAGGGTGACCTTCAAAGTTCAGTGAACTTCTTGAGTTGGTCAAACCTAAGTATCATTTTAACCCTTTGACCTGACTGATACTTGGCAGCGACCTCGAATTGCTCAAGGTTCCAATTCTAGCACTCCTAAGGGGCATGGATGGTCAACAGACCAGATACTCAGGGATGCAATGGGGCTGACCACATTACGCTTCGTTTGGATCAAACCTACGGATGAAAATACTCGGGGGCGACCTTCAAAGTCCAATAAACTTCCTGCATCGATTCATAACTAACCTGCTGTTTCCAGTTTTTTCCAGCTTATACGTTAAATATACCAGCAAATCTATTCGAATACCCAGATATTCAAGTACGCACCAAATTGTTCAACTTTACCCATCTAATATACAAATTCAAAAGTTCATTACAAAGCAAAAACCATTCCATGTCCTTCCTCCAAACATTCTCATACTGAGTCACTCACATTCTCCATCACCGCCGCCACTCCTTCACCACCAAGATTTTATCCAACAGTACCACCTTCGACCACAGAATCTACTGTAGTATTACCCGCCCCAACACCATCCCTTCGACCGATGGATTAGCTACCGCATCTCCAACACCTTCACCTACAGGGTCCACTTCCATCCCGCCCGTACAACATCTTCAACATCTTCATCTACTAGAGGGTAGAGTTCGAAGGTCTCTGAATTGTATCCCAACCCATCAAAAAATTTATTCAGGGTAGTGGTCACATCAACCTTCTGGTCGAACTACGCCTGGAACTGTGCGCGATTGTTTTGCAGCTTCTCCTCTTTACTGGTCAAGTTTACCTCTAGCATCGCTACCCTCTGGTCACAAGTGGCAATTATAATTTGAGTTTCCCTCATGGCATCAGCTCAAATTTGAAGCTATTTTCGTTCTAGCGCACGGACCTGGCTCTCCAATAATTGAATGGCCCCCTGCGCGAGCCCCAGCCTGTCCCTCAACTCCATCATCTCACTCGATAACATCTGTGTTTTATTAAAATAAATCATCCAATCACTTACCTATACGAATACTCGACTAATTACCAGTTCTCAAAACATAATTTAAACTTCAAAGGTCCAAAGCACTTACTTGGTACAGAACTTTGCCAACTTGCGGCCCCGCTTCATCTGGGTTAGTGCCGCAGAGAGTTATCATCAACTCAGCCGTTACTCGAACATTCTCTTCTTGTTTGACCGTGTACAGCCAAGCCTCGAATGGGACATCCCCATCGACCATCTGCTTACGGGTTTTTTATCGCCTAGTTGCCTTTATTGGATGGGTTGCCGAGCCTTTGTCTGTGACTTTGCCTTTTCCTTTGTTGGTCTACCGAATTACTTTGGAAACAGTCTCAGGCACGCTCGACCGTGTCGTTCTAGGCCCTCCTCGCTGAGACCTTGGTACAAAGCTTGACTTTCAAGTCAGATCATCGTTTTCCATTTCACCTGCCCTTACCGAGGTACCTCCTTCTTTTCTCCTCCTCGATGACCCAGCAGCAACTGGACCGTCTCTCAGTAATGTTTCCATCTTCTTTTGTCTCTTTCTAACAATACCCAACTTTTAAAATACCTTATTTACCCACTCTTCGCTTTGGTTGATAAGTTCATCAATATAGGTCCTCGGGTTCTTCAATCCTTTATGGGTGGGCTCTACAAAACAATGAAGAAAAGATCAATAGTTTATTCGAGCCACACAATCAATATACTTCGACTACTAACTTACTTACTTTGAACAACTGCCCAAATTCCTCCTCCCCCTGTGCATTTTCATAACTTCCCTTCACCACCACCAGATTCGTATCCTACCCATGCCTAGTAAAACACAGGTTAAATAGCCATAGTTTGTCCAAATGGTACTGAATATGATACGTCCCTACCTTCTTATTTGATTTCCTCGAATAAAATGCCACTATGTCGAACTACCCGATAAAAAACCTCCCTTCGCATTTTAAATCCACATTCATTCCTTTGACCACCTTCAATATTTTATAAAAGTTGTCGTTCATTTGACATGGGGCTACATCCCAGAAGTTCAATACCTATTTCACCGGCTTTCGAAGTGGTAGTTGCATTCCCAAACAAATTTGGCCTTTGAACGCCATAATCCCCTCCATGGGGGAATCCATAAACATATACTCAACCCTTAATTGCACCAGAATAACACCCACCTTCGACAATCCATGTTTTTCCATGAATCGATCCAGTCTCACCTTTTCTGAAGGCGAGACCGGCCCCATAGTCGTCCCCTCCTCATTCGTACCTTCACTGCTATCACTTTCATCCCCTTCCCCTTCGTCCCTCTCTTCAGCCAATGGTTTGACAGTACCTTCGCTTCCCATTTCCTCTCTTTCTTCCCCTTCCTCATTTTCTTCTTCGTCACTCTCTTCGACTATTCGAGCCCTACGACGGCTCCTACTCGATACTCCACCATCAGGCACTACTACTGCCAATGGGGCATCTGCCACAATTTTTAATACTTCCACATCACTGTTCTCATATCCTCGACCTTGACCAAATATATTCGGTTCTTTACTCTGTTCTCATCCTTATCTACCAGCCTCATCTTTGAAGCTTGACGGATACGCATTATACCCTACAGAAGAAAAGGATCGACATTATCATGATATATTGAAGTATCAAGGTTTAGTTCTATTTTGTAATATTACCTACCCTCACTAATCGGTTGACCTACGATCGACTTACCCTCACCGTATAGACAAAACAAAAGGAGATGCAACAACGAAAGGAAAATAACTATCTTTGTCATGAACTCAGAAGGCATACCAGTTTGATTAAATTAGATTTCTCGGCAGCAATGGTGTTTTCCTTTCTCCTCCCCAGCAAGTTCAACCGCAACAATGGTGTTTGTCTTCATCTCTTCCTCCCTTTCTCTCTCTGTTTGTTTGGAAACAGTAACTCTCTCTCACCTCTTTAAATATCGCCGAAGAAAAACAAACTGCCTCGGTTTCCCCCCCCCCCCTTTACCGTCATTACCACTCCTCCACCCCCCCCCCCTCATTTTCAGGAATTACGTATTTTCCCCAGATTTCCCCCTACTTGTACCCACGTACACATCACACACTTAGATCAGACAAAAAATTTTCTAGCCCTCGTGAAACTTCTGACATACTACCCGAAGTTGTCACCTCAGACCCACGCATCACCTCCACCTTTTTCCCATACCCGAGGAGGCATAATGATGGCCTGCAGTGATACACTGCCACATGAGTAGTATCATCTTTGACATTGCTGCCATTACGGCTGTCAGCTTTTGCAGTCGATACCACCCATACATTCATTTTCGGGCCATCTTATACGTTCAACCATAGTTGTACCCTTCAACCACAGATGTTTTCGAGCCATTCGTCTACATTCCACCATAGCTATCGTACACATACAATTCATTGTCCTGCCTTCGGTCAATACTTTTTGTTCTTATCAAATACTCAAATTTTATTACCACTATTACTCATATTTATTACCCAAGTCAGATGTTCGAACATTAAACCGCACCTACATTATCGTCGTTTACATTTCCTATACTGTTATACTACCATACCTCAAAAAATAGATCATTGCTTCATCCAAAAAGTATTCGGGCATTCATCATAAACATAAAAAAAAAAAAAAACCCACAGCAACAGCAATAACTCCCTCTACATACCCAACCACACCACTGAAGACCCCCTATATATACATGGGGTAGTACATACAGAGCCCCGCCTGAGCCTTGGCTGTGCCTTCAGCCTCCACCTGTTGTTCCACTATGCTCGCCAGTAAAAAATATCGATTACTCACACTCGGGACCAGCCACTGCATTGCTCTCCACCAGTGCGCTTATGGATGCCCACAAATATCCTCCCCTAGCTCCAGCTCTACTAGGTCAGGCAACAGCACATCCAAACCATGATCCCCAAAAAACTTCTGCTTTAGAGCCATAGCCTTCTCTTGAATACGTTGATCCTTCACCTCAATTCTCTTCTGGTAACAAGTATTTGGAATGGTTTCCATTGGTGTGCTTACTCATGAAAGAAGATGAACAATACTTGAATTTTTCTCCCCTAACAGTCCTTATTTATACCTGGATTAAAAGGTATTTATTACCTCCTTAATCTGCAATTACCTTAATTACACTCCTCAGAACTACCCACATTCACACCAGTCAACTTTTCAACTTCCCATGCCCAACAGTTTATTTCAGCACGCGCCATCTACAATAATTTCAAAGGCCCCTGCTAAGAGGGGGAAAATATAGTAGCCTACTGGCAGCCTTCTAGCACTAGTTGAATACTCGAAGGCTATATCGAAGCCTACCTAGAAACTCGAAGCCCAATAAGACTAGCAACTAATTCCATGAAGCCTTCCGAGAATAATTGAATACTCGAAGGCATCATCGAAGCTAACTACATAGTCGAAGCCAAAAATAGGCAGTTAGTACCAAAGAAACTTTGACCATATTGATACATGGTTGACGGCAGACATACCTGACAGCCAGCTCACCATACAAAATAGTAAAACAAGCCGCCAGACAATTACAGTATCAGAACCGACTCCAGGTACAAAACAGCTATCCCAAAGGATATACATGTAATCTGACCTCCCATGGTGACTCACCCTCTCCTTATCTCCTATAAATAGGAGGGGGGAAACACTGTGAAGGGGTTATAAATTTTTTTCTAAAACCCCCATTAAGATTACCATCGAACACCCTGTAACCTACTTCTTACTCGATCTATCATCTAATTCAATATATATCATCAATTATTCAAATCCTCGCTAAATGTCATGGAGAACTCAATTCATAGACACCACGTAAATATGTTAGTTCAATAAACGAATATTTTATAGTCTTATATATTTGCCAACGATTCATGCCGAGGGTAACCTTCAAGGTGCAAGAGCCAAGTTTCCCCTCTACGAAATCTGGCCCCTGGAGGCTTATTCATGAGTTTTGAAAAGCGGATCTCGGTGGTTTCTTCTGTTTTAGACATTGTACAATATAGGAATTTGATGACCTTTGGTATAGTCTCTCGATACAGAAAATTTCGAGGAAGATTTCAAAATTTTCAAGAAAGTTCCAACTTCAAGATTTTGTGGTTGAAATCTTTTGAAAATGGAAGGTTTGATGTGAACATCTTCTGTGATCGTTTCCCACATGTCTTTGCACTATTCCTATTTTTCTTTATACTCTGCTGGAGCTGGTTTTAGGAGTTTCTAGTATTTAGGCTTGTTTCTATTTGGAGAAATATGTGGAGATATTCAAAGAGAAATATCCTAGGGTTTTAGGATATATAGGAGAGAGTGGTGTAATCTTTTATTTGTTTGTTGCTGAAAGAATAAATAATAGTTAAGTTTATGTTTATTTTGAGTTTTAGAGTTGAGAGAAAACCCTCATTTTAATTAGGCTTTCGTAATCTTCAAGTTTCTACTTCCACGACTTGATTTTATGCCATATATAGTACCAGGCCAAACCTTTTAATTATAATCACATAGTCGGCTAGTTTCCTTTCTAGCTTTCACCTAAGTCGGCTAGAATTAATTCATTTCCTACTAAAACAATCAAAAGGCTCTCTCCCAATAAAATACTTAGTTATATGAGAGTATGAGACCCAACTTTGATTTGTTGACTCCCTTATTAGAGATTTGTGTTGTCTGGACTCATCACCTCATGCGAGAAATATGGGATACCCGTGTTTTTATCTAGTAAAGGTATACATTAGGATGGGAGGATCTCTTGATGTATATGGCCTGTGAGCCTAAATGAACCTATCCGTTTGAGAAGTGAGAAGTGAGAAGTGAGAATAGCATCAAGCGTATATTGCAACGTTAGCATGAGTTGTGTTTGCTGAGTATCGATGTAGTTCAAAAAGCTGGAAGTAGGCCCTATGAATGGGATGGAACATCTAGAAGTCAATTAGGCGATAACTTGGAAAGGGTGCCAGGAGTGGACTTATAAAAGTAAAAGACTGGGTTTTAATGTTGACTAGTATCATATTGAAGATTGAACTTAAGGCATTCCTATTATGTACCAACACGAATGTTCGATCATCGAACATATGTTTTATTGCAAAGTATATGTACATAGCAGACAACTACACTGTAAACTCTGGTATCAAAATAGTTGAAAGCACTTATTCAAATTATGAGTACTCTATATTTTCAGCGTTCTTATCCACACCACATACAGGAAAACCTTGAAAAATGCACTAACTGCTAAAATCATGTACAAATATAAATGAATTGATTACTACAAACCCAGAAGTGAGATTCCCATGAAGATCATCTTGCAGTTGAGAGTTAGAGAAAACTAGGGTTTCAACTAAACAAATCAACTTTTATTAATCAAAATCAACTGAGAAATAAATATCCATGACCTCCCCTTTTATTCAACACAAGGTGAGATTAGAATTAGGAACCCTAATTCAAATTAAAATAAAAATCTACTTAAATTGAGAAATTGTTAATAACCCACATTTGACCTCTCCAACAGAGCTTAAACTAAAGCAAAAAATATAAATCATCAAATAAACATAGGTCATACGGAGGTAGATGACCCTATGAAGGATGTGTCACATCAAACCCTCTATCTAAGAAGATTTCGTCCACAAAATCAGGGAGACGGTACTACAGAGGATTCACGCACGTATGTAGTGTGCATCCCAATTTCTTCACCTTCATCCTATAGAATGTGCACGAAATCTGTGCAGTAGAACTCTTCTGGAAATCTTGAAGTCTTCCGCAGAATTTTTTTGTACCCTGCGATTATAGTCGAGGTCTTTAAATCCTAATGTTGAAGAACATCTAAAACTGAAGAAAACATAGAAACCCGCATCTCAAACTTTGCTAAAATAACCTCCCAAAATGGATCAACCAGCGGTTATTTTTTGATCGTGCTTTGTCACATTACTTGGCATGTGCACTACTGGAAGATAACATTCTTTTGATTTGAGTATTTAAGGCATGCCCTTGCTTATTAGAATTGTTGCATGCCTCCGCATGCCTAGAAAATATATTTTATAAAATACTACTTGTTGTTGAAGTTGGCTTGGCACTAGGGCTATGCTCACTGCTGAAGCTAGTCGGTTTTTTATTAGGAGAGCATGTGCTGCATGTGAAGTAGGAAGATATGGTACTCCTGGTTGCACCAAATCATCTCCTTTGCTTTCTCCTTCACGATCTACTACTCGACTCCCTAAAAATTCTGCAACTTCACCGGTTTTGTTTGCCATCATGGCTTGAGTTTCAGCTATGACTTTACTTGGGGATACCCACTAGACACCGTAACGACCTCCAGTACCTCTTTTATCGTGAATCCTCATTATACCGTAAATTGTGGTAGTGCTTTTATCACAGATTCGGCAAAAAATTGGATGTTGTTTGTCGTTTCCTTCGATTGCGCACTTGTTGTCACTGATGATAGGTCATTAACCAGACCTTCCAAAATAGTCGACGTCTCTTTGCTCGCCTTATCAAGCATTGAGGTTTTTGATCCCACGTTGTTATCGACGGAAAGGCATAGAAATGGGGTTTCCATTCCATCGGTCTGTGAGGTGGTGCTCCAATCTTCGGGATAGTCATCATAAATAGGCATTAAAATTATCGTTAATGGGGGGGGGGGGAAGGTGTCTCTACCCAAGTATCGACAAGCCCTTCAAGCTTATTAAGATTATCCAATATCCCCGTTACATTGCTGACGAGCATAGGTATCTTCGTCATTGATCTTCCACGAGGCATCTTTGCTCTTGAAACTGACTACACTAGATTCTAATACGGCTCTGAAACCAATTGATGTGATTACTATGAACGCGGAAGCGAGATTCATATGAAGATCACATTGTATTTGAGAGTTAGAGAAAACTATTGTTTCAACTAAACAAATCAACTTCAATTAATCAAAATCAATTGAGAAACAAATAACCTAGACCTCCCTTTCATATAACACAAGGTGAGGTTAGAATTAGGAACCCTAATTCTAATTAAAATAGAATTCTACTTAAATTGGGAAACTGTTTATAACCCACATTCGACCTCTCCAATAGAGCTTAAGCTAAAACATAAAACATAAAACATCAAATAAACATAGGTCATATGGAGGTAGATGACTTTATGGGGGATGCGTAACATCAATAAAGGTTGTGCAATTATATTATTCACAATTATAAAAGATTTGCATTTCAGGACCATAGTTTTTTGTGCATTTAAAGAGGTTGTGCGTTCATATAAAGTATAATAAGGGAGGCTTTACTGTAAACAACCATAGAGCACAAGTAGGTATATCTTCTCATACCAAAATATTTGATGCTAGTTATTGTTATTTTTTTCCACGATCTGATGGCTTTTAGGGGCACCACTATTTCCCTTAAAATGGAGCCACACAGCTCGTACACCCTCAAGGCCAGCCTGAGTGCCTAACAAGTGAAAAGAATAAGGTACCAGTATATATCTGATCATCATATCTTGCTTATCAATCTCAGAAGTCATGACTGCCTATTATTTCTTTGTTTCATCAACTCTTAAGGAACCTCATGATTAGCCTCTATATTAAATTAATATAGAGGCTAATCTATATTACATTACACAATGTTGCTTTTCAAATAGACAAGTCTGCCATTGTCTCAAAGATAAAGATGGGTTGAGATTATTGGGAAAGAACGAGATCGACGGACGAGATTTGTTCAACTCTCATCCATAGAGGTAGTTTCGACAATACACGTAAAAGGGTAAGGGTAGTTAAGTCTTATTGCTAGTCAAGGACTTTATCTCTCTCTAACTCTTTGTCTCTCCAACTCTTCATCTCTCCCGACTCTTCTTCGTATCCCACAAGGTACTCTCTCTCTCCCTTTTTGGTAGTTAAGACTTAATTTGTTAATTGTATTATTTCATCCTTACCTTTATACTCATACAAGCAAACTGTACAACTCTCTGATGTTTCAGTTTCTTCTTCTTCATTTGAACTCAATAAATCTTCAAACTTTACTACTGGGAGAAGATCTCTGATTAGCAAAGATGATACAGAATGGAAATCTAATAATGGGGTTTATCGATCTGACCATCTTGTCTCTGATCGAAGTTTGTTTAATGAATTGGAAATCTTAATGAAAAGCAACCCCAATTCACAGTTCCACATCGTCAAGTTCATGCAGGAGGCATTGTCGACAATGTGGGAGAAGGGGATGTTGAAGGCCGACTTGAAGAAAGAGCGGGGTTTGGTGGAAGAAAGACATAAGGATATCTTAACTTCATTAAACGCTATGAAATTCAATGGATGGAATCATCGATCATAGTCCTCTAACAACTTTTATTTGTCCTTTGTCAAACCAAATGATGGTTAATCCTGTTGTCTTGACTTCTGGGGTGGTATGTCATTCTCTTTCTTGATTTCTCAGTTTTTTTATTTTTGTACATTTTGAGATTCTTAGTTATGAATGATTGAATGTGTATAAGTACTTTGATTTGTGTGGGGGGGGGTTCTTTCATTTTTAATGTTTCTTACAATTTGATGATATTACTACTTTCTTGATAACAATTTCTTGGACGGTGTTGTCTATCAAATTATAAAACTTGACGGAGTTCACATTTTTTTAAATTTCTAAAGGAAGAGATGTGAAGACTTGTATTCAGATAAGAGCACTAAAGATTTAAAATCTGATCAGGGCACTAAAAGCAAAACTCCTGAGGTCTGCATTATCAAAAATTGTATGACGGTGCTTAACAGTATTGTCTCAAAGGATGAAACAAAATTTAAGGAAATCAAGGAAGAAGAGAGGACCTATAAGACCATTTCTTGGGTTTTCAAGAATGGAACTGAGGTTACTCGAAAGGAGGGTAGTAGGTTCCTTTCGATATATTACAAGGCTATGATAGGTATAGTTTAGTAAGCTGATCTACAATTAGTCGATTTATGTATTTGGAATTTGGTCGGTGATCTTTGTTAAGTTAGTTTGTATATGAGAGTGATTATCTACAGTTTTTGGATCTAAATTGTGACTTTAATATTTAAATTTACGAGATCTGGGTTTGGATTGTAATGAGAGTGATCATCTGTAGTTTGGCCTTTTGCATCTTGATTTTGTGACGTCATTGGGGTACTTGATTTAATCTTTATACTCTATAGATCATTTTCCATGTTGCTTGCATTGCGATACATCAACACGTGGGATGAGGGGAGTGTCGAAGGCACGTTGATGAGAAATTATGTAGCGCCGAAGGCGTGTCGACGTTGTTCATCGTGGTGAGCCATGTGTAGTACTAGTATATAGTAATACTTATCATAAAATCATAGAGAAACAAAGCTACTCAAAATTAAGTAGGACCAACTCTCTTCTATTCTGAACTCACTCATTTGACTTCCTAGAGTCTTACACTCAGAGTGAAAATGTCAGGAGATAGTCCTTTTAATGCCCTCCTGATCTTCAGTTTAACAATTTTACTTCTCTTTATTATGTAGTCAGTCTAAGACTTATTATGGACCATATGAGTAAGGGTTTTTTAGTAATTATGGGTTTCTAATTATGATGATTCAAGTCCTAATAGGAAACTAATCTTATTGGTTAATGAGGTTATAATTTCCTACAACTCTCTACTTTGATAGAAAATAGTTCTAATTAAAATAGAAAACTTGGTCATCTCTCAACCTATATAAGTGTGTCTAGCCTATTAACTAAAGCACTATCTCAAAAGTAAGGTTAAGTGAGAAAAATCTAGATGTTACCGCTCGCCGCCGCCGACGAACACGATGGACAAACCTCAATCAATCAAGTTATGGATTAAGGTATGTGATTATGTTTCTGCATTATTATTTTTCCAGATTATTGTATTAAGTCTTAGGTCCTTATTGATTTTTAATATTTATAGATCTTGTTATGTTTTTCATGTGGTGTCAGGGCTATGATTGGACTTTTACGATTTTCCCATTATGATTCATTTGTGTTACGTTTCGTTAGTAATTGTATAATTTTCTTGCAATTATTCGTTGATATGAATTATGGATCAAGCCTTTCAAATAAGCCTTGAGTAAATCAGGAACTAGCTAGACTTTCATGATCTATTTAGGACAAGGCATTATTGAGATAGGCAATTGGATCTGTAACTTTCGGAAACTACCGAGTATACAAAAACATAATTCTCCACTTGATTTTTTATTTTTTTAATATTTTTCTTTATTATGTTTTATACTAAGAGTTATGACTTCTTGATTAAAGTACAAGTTTAACATGTGAAGAATTTATTTTAAGGGTTTTGATTTAACTTTATTATTATAAAATCAGCAAGTAAAGATGCTTAAAATTCATATGCAGTTACTATTTAAACTCTTAGTGCTTAAAAATACTTTATTATTATGTGCTTTACTTTTAATAGTGGTTTTGATATGCAACTTCTGAGTAACTATACTAGTGTACCAGTTTATCATGGTTGTTTTGTTCATCTCTACTTTAATTTATTTGATCTCTTTATTTATCATTAGATGATAAATATTATTTTTGTTATGCTGTAATATCGATTTGTGATCTATTGCTTAAGCCAGTTGGAAGTCGCCAAAGTGTTCAAACTATTATGAGGCATGGATATCAAACTGAGAACGTAACGATTTATTTTATCTAAAAAATATAATGGTTTTACCTAAAGGTGGATCGATTTTCACGAGATTTATAAATTGAAATAGGGTAATTGAGATGTATTCTAGATTGAATTTGAAACTAATTACCTAAAGGTTAAGGACCTTACATAATTTGGCGTACATTTCTAATTAACCCTATTATATTAATGTTATAACTATTTGAGTGGATATTTTATATATTGCAATTTAGACCTAAAGATTGATTTGTGATAATATTATTAGTTCATCATTGGAATATAATTTGGTTTTAATTTCTTATATTGTAACTTGTGTTTAATTTATTTATAACTTGTAGCATTAATATTTTATGAGTTTTTAATTATTTTGCAGTACCTAACCCTATTTCGCTACATTCTCATCTTTTGTCTGTTCCAATCTCAATTAAACTAATATTTCAGACTGGAGTGAATAAATTTAGTTTCACTTAGGTGTTCTAGATCTTGATTTAGCTCTCTTATTTGAAAAACCAGCTGATCTATTTACTGAGAGCAGCGGGGATGAGAAGACTTTCCATAAAGCTTGAGAAAGGTCTAACAGGTTAAGACTTATGTTTATACGGATGACCATAATGACTAATATCAAGTCTTCATTTCCTAACTCTGAAAACGTAAAATAATTTTTAACATCTGTGGCAGGACGTTTCAAAACTGTTGATAAGTCATTAGCTGGGACTTTAATGGCTAAACTTACGAGAATAAAATATGATAGTGTACGAGGCATGCATGAAGATGTCTTAAAAATGACAAATTTAGCTACCAAACTTAAAATGTTGGGGATGGAAGAGAATGATTCATTTACTGTTCAATTTATGTTGAACTCTTTGCTTTTTCAGTTTGCTCCATTTTAAATTCATTACAACACTATTAAGGATAAGTAGAATGTGAATGACTTGGCCAATATGATTATTCAAGGATAGGCAAGGCTTAAGCAATAAGGAAATTATTTAGTTCATCTTACAACATAATAAGTATAGAGCTTCTTAAATTATTCATATAGATATTCACTCCCCGTTTTATGGGAGAAAAGTATTTTATCGCCTTTATTAATGACTTTTCACATTATGGTTATGTCTAATTATTAAGTGAAAATCTCAACCAGTGAGTATCGTGGAGGTATACATTCCTAAGGTTAAAAGATAATTAGGCAAAATGGTAAAAGACATTAGGTCAGATAGAGGTGGTGAATACCATGGTAGATATGACGAATTGGGTCAGTATCCTGGCCTATTCACCAAACTCCTAGAGAAGCTTGGTATTCGTGCTTAATACACAATGCCAGGAACGCCACAACATAATGGTGCAGTTGAAAGGTGTAATCGTACTTTAATGGAAATGGTTGAGAGTATAATAAGTAATTCAACTTTACCCGTATCATTGTGGATTAAAGCTCTAAAGACCGCTGCATATTTATAAAATAGGGTTCCTAGTAAGAAAGCTCTAAAAGCTCTATTCGAGCATTGGACTTGAAGGAAACTTAGTTTAAGGCATCTTCTTGTTTGGGGATGTGCAGCGGAGGCTGTAATTTACAATCCATATGAAAAGAAATTGGACCTTAAAACTATCAGTGAGTACTTTATTGGTTATCCAGATAAGTCCAAAGGGTATAAGTTTTACTATCCTACCCATAGTACGAGAATTGTTGAGACTGGTAATACAAAATTCCTTAAAAAATTGTAAAATTAGTAGGAGTAGTGAATCACAAAATGTAGTTATTGAGAAAGTTAGGGTACAAGTCCCATTACCCATAACTTCTAATCCTGTTGTTATTCCTATGGTTATTGATTAAATCGATGATGTCGAGAAACAACTGGGCAATCAGCCACTCCATAATGAGATTATTACTAATAAACCGATAATAGAGGTACCACAAGAAATAGTACCACAACGATCCCAACGGGAAAGGAGATCTACTATTTCAGATGAATTTATGGAATACTTATAGGAATCTGAATTTGATATAGGGACTATTAAGGATCCGGTTTAATTTTTACAAGCCATGGATAGTAATAATTCTACTAAATGGATTGATGTTATAAAAGAATAATTGAAATCAATGGAATAAAATAAAGTTTGAAATCTCGTTGAATTGCTAAAAGGATACAAGATAGTTGGTTGCTGTAGTGGCCGATTCTGGATCTCGGACTCATGCTTCATCTTCGACCAACATACGAACTTTCGACCTCATCAACAGAGTGTGTTGTACATTTATAGCACAATCAGAAATAAGAAAGCAACATCAAGAAACAGTTATAGCACATGTTTCTCAACTAGCACCACTCACCCATGATGCTTCTCGTACTCTTGGTTAAGAGCCGTCTTGTAATAGCTTATTCCACATCTCGGACTCAAACTTTGTCCTCAACCTCATCAACATATTTAGTATCCCGAAGTTCTAGTCATCACTTTTGACCTCTATATCAGCAACTCAAGTTAAGCAAATGTACAATCATCCATGAAGCAATAAAGATCAGAATGCTGCACAATCTGGTCAAAGAATATCTATATAATGACCCTGATTTTTAATTTCCTAATTATAGCTATTATTATTATATTCATTGTTGTGATACTCCGCATATTCCTATTCATTTTCTCTTCTGCATATTAATTATCCACGTTAAGTCCGCATACTTTTTCCACATATACTCCATCATCCATTGTGTATCCATTATTCCTTTTGGCAGGTTTTGTCTATTAGATTCATTTTCGGCGTTCCGGTGGTTTCAGGTGATTGGGCGGTGTTGTGATTTATGAGAACCCCTAGTTGGGTTGTATTTGGTGGTTGTGTGGCTGTTGTTAGTGTGGCTTGGGGGTCGTGATGTTTTTGGGTGTTTTGGCATTGCTTGAGGTGAAGGCGTAACGGGTGTTTTCTGGGGTGAATCCTTTGTAGGATTTCTGGGGCCTTTTTCTTAACTGACGTTTTCAATTAGAACAAGACTTTCTCTATTTGAATAGGATCCTTCTTGGTACAGTTGGATTTTTTCCTGAGCTGCTTTATTCGAATAGGATTTCCCTCTGTTCGAACAAGACTTTCCCTGTTCGAATAGGACTTTCCTCTATTCGAATAGGATCCTTCTTAGGACAGTTGTTTTTCCCCTAAACTATTTTATTCGAATAGGATGTTTCTCTATTCGAATAAGTCCTTCCTTGTACAGTTGAGCTTTCTTCGCTGACCTTTTCTATTCGAACAAGCCTTCTGTCTGTTCGAATTGGAATATTTCTTATTTGAACAGAGGCGCGTTTGACCACCTGTTGGGTTTAATGCTATCTTTTCCTCACTTTCTCTCTTTACTCAAATTCACTCTCTCTCTCTCCTCTCCCTAACCGATTCCCCACTCCTCCACACTCTTGATCCAATCTTCTCCATCAGTCGCGGATTCTTCACGAGCTTCGTCGTAACCATCACTCTTATCCTTGATGAGTTATTCTCGATTCCCTTTCCGTTCTTTTCTCTCGATTTGGTGTAGGGTTTGATTTCTAGGGTTTGGGTTTTGTTGTCATTTCTTAAATTTATTGTTTGCTTGTTGTTGTTATTGGTTGTAATAGCTTGTTCGTTATTCCGATTGCCTCGTCGTCGATCCTAGGTTCAGTATTCTGAGTTGGTTTTCTGTCGGACTTTAATTATTATCAGGCGAGTTTTATTCTCTCATTACTAAGTTTCTATACTAGTTTATGAGTATTGCTTTAGAGTGTTAAATCGAACTTAGAGATGCTATGTAATTAAACTATAATGTAAACTAAGAATTATTCTGTTCATATTGTTAACCTGTAGTTTAGGCTTGTTAATTATTCGGGAGCTTGGTTTATGGTTCGTATAGGACATGAGCTTAGTTAATTGTTGTTGGGTTAGCATTCTCGTGGCTTTACCCCTGATTGCCCCTTTCAGCCTTAAGAGATTGATGTGTTGGATGTAGTGACGGTTAGGTTGCTGTGTCGGCTATGCTCAGTCGGTGCAACCAAGTCCCTATTCATCCAGATTGTGTTGCTGTGTGAGTGGCAGCTGTGTTGTTTCTTGTGCACCTGCTACATCTTAATAACTTATAATAACATCTTTCAAAACTTATTGAGATTGGATACACGAACACTTTGCTTCGGTTAACCTCCGATAGGATCCAAGGAGTCCTAAGAACGGGTTAAAAGATTTGGTGAGATTGGGAATGACACTATCATACCTAAATCAACCACTCAGGAGTGTGGAATGGTATGAGACAGAGTCATAGAGATCCCAACTTATTCCATGGTGAGGTTAAAATTCCTTGAAATGATACGGACTATTGCTCCGTTGGGTTGGAAACTCCCATTACCACTTTGATCAAGTGAGACCTATCATTAGCTTGGTCGAGCTTAACCAAATCGTACTTGTGAGTCCCCTTACTGATATCTTTAAGAAAATTACACGTTAGCAGTTGATCAACCTACTACTTAGGAATTATGAGTATCGATTTTATAGCATCACGTCCCACTGCACCTAGGATAAGTATGGGATTATCCTAGTCATCACGTCACGCCATGGTATTGCATATTCTCTTATCATTGCATCTCCCTCCTCTCATATTCTTGACTCTATTCTCCACCCTCTTATCAACTCTAATCTCCTTTCCTTATCAACTTTTTCTCCATTGTAGTCATTTTATATATATATTGCTAGACTTGTGTAAACTTATTTCTTTATTACATTCATCTCTACCACTATTTCTAGTACAAGTTATTAGTAGGATATTTAGTTCTGCTGGGCTTAGTGAGCCGTGGTTTGCTCACTCTCGTTTTATGACCATTTCAGAGGTTGAGTAGCTTGGACTGCCGCGTGGTTAGCCAGTTCAGAGATAGATTTTGCCGCTGCAGACTTCCTTTAGTTCCAGATTTCTGTAGGTGTTCTCAGCATATATCGCTGAGTTTTATTCGAGATATTGTATTACATTTTTGACTGAGGTGTGTATATATATATTTTGCTTCCGCATTATATTATTATTGTCATTCTTTACTCTGATGATTATTGTTATATGTGTATAGCTGAGCCAGAATTTGTCTACGGCTTGGCTATTTTGGGGTAAAATCCTTAGATTCCCCGACCTATACTACTTAGAATCTAAAGCTTCTTGGCTGCTTAGTGGCGAGAGAAACACGAAATACTTTCATGCGCTTCACAGGGTCAGAACGCAAAAGAGTCTTATTACTGAAATATCTCTTGACAATGGAACGATTATTTCTTCTCAGACTGAGATCAAAGAGCACATTGTGAAGTACTACACAACCAAATTTACTCATGTTCCATCTCACACATAAATGAAGACCTAGTTGGTTTGATCCCGAGTATCGTTTCAGAAGCGCAAAATCAGATGCTAGGTGTTCTTCCTTCACTTGAAGAAGTCAGACTTGCTGTGTTTGGACTCAGTGGGGATAGTAGCCCAGGTTCAGATGGGTTCAGTGGGGTTTTTTTTCAAAAGTTTTGGGACATCATAAGTACTGATCTTACCAAGGCAGTAATTTCTTTCTTTGCAGATTCTTCTATCCAAAAAGGTCTCAACTCTAACTTCCTTGTTCTTATTCCGAAAGCCAATGATTCTTACAAAATGGGGATCTTCAGACCTATCCGTCTGAGCAATTTTGCTTTTAAAGTTATTACAAAAATTCTTGCTTCAAGACTTAGCAAGATAGCCCCTGATAGTATTACTGTTGAACAAAGTGGGTTTGTGCCAGGAAGATCAATCCACTCTAATACTGCTCTTGCCTCAGAGTTGACAAATGAGCTAAGAATTTCTAGAAAGCACGGTAATATTGGCCTCAAGATTGAGATCTCTCAAGCCTTTGACACCGTGAGTTGGCCCTTCCTTCTTCAAGTGTTAAACAAATTGGGGTTCTCTTACACATTCTGCCGCTAGATTAGGGTGATTCTGAATAGTAGCCTTATCTCAGTGCTTATTATTGGTGGACCGTGTGGTTTTTTCAAAGTTTTGAGAGGTCTTAGACAGGGATATCCTCTCTCCCCCATCCCCTTTGTACTTGTTGAAAATGTTTTCAGCAGAGGCATCACTTGGTTGAGAGACAAGAAAATTCTTAAACCCATGGTTACATACAAGAATATCCCTAGTCCTTCACACCTTCTCTTCGCAGATGATATTCTTATATTTGCTAACGAAGATTTTAAAGGTATGAAGGCTTTAAAGATTCTCATGGAAGTCTATCAATCTTCCTCCTGCCAATGGGTTAACAAGCAGAAATGCAAAATTCTTGCGGGCTCTATTTCTCCTTTTAGACTGAAAAGCATTGCTACTCTTTTTGGTTTTGGTGTTGGCACTCTCCCGGGGAAGTATCTAGGGATACCTCTAGTGCAAGGCCGAGTCTCAAAAGCAATGGTGGTCCCCTCTATTGATAATATCAGGTCCAGAGCATCCGGTTGGAGTGGGAAGTTGTTATTCTTCCAGAGTCGAGTTGTTCTAGTGAAGTCAATTCTCACAATTCTTCCTATCTACAACATGGCCATCTACAAGTGGCCGATTGCAGCTGTTAAAGATGGAGAGCGAATCATTAGGAATTTTTTATGGTCTGGAGATCCTGTCAAGAAGTAATTTCTAACTATCAAGTGGGCTAAAGTTTGCAAGCATCCTAGCGAAGGGGGTATTGGCATAAAGAGCTTGAAAGACATAAACATTGCAATGCTTATGAAATTGAGATGGGTTTTTCTTAACGATTATGAGCCTTAGGCGAAGTTTCTTCGAGCGAAGTTCCTAAACAAAGAGGGTCTCCTCACACAATATTACAAAATATCATCCATATGGACTGGTCTGAAGGAAGCAATTGTCACCGTCAAAGCTCATTCAAAGTGGATTATTGGATCAGGCAAGGATATTGATTTCTGGCGAGACTGTTGGGGTTCAGATTCTGCTATATATGACCTTCTTGAAATTCCAGATGATATATGGAAGCACTGTATGGAAAAGCTTAGCCAAATCATCCATCATAACACTTGGTCTGCTCCTCCTGAAGTTGTGGAACTGTTGGGCAGTCTTGGTATTAATCTAAATGGAATCATTCTTAACAGCTCAGATAAAGATATTAGGGTTTGGAAGCACTGTCCGCACGATCTCTTCTCCGTTCATAGTGCTTTTCAACATACAAGCTCTCATGCCCCAAAAATTTGGTGGTATCCCTTCACAAACAGCAAGGTTATTCTTCCCAGAATTGCCTCTTTTGCTTGGAGAATCTGCCACAACTCTTTTGCAACTGAAGATCTTCTTATAAAGAGAGGATTACATATTACTTTAAGATGTTCTCTCTGTAGGTGTAATCTAGAAAATATGCAGCATCTGTTCTGGAACTGCCCATGGTCAACTGAAATCTGGGATTGGATTGCCTCGCTGTTTCAACTCCAAGCTGGGTTCACAAATCTCAAGACTACTTTGGAATCATGCAAACATCTGAGCTCGTATTTAAACGATATCTGGAAAGCGGCAGTTCTGAATATTGTTTACCTCATCTGGATCGCAAGAAATGCTTTCGTCTTAGAAGGTTTTTCTCATAGCATTAACGATATTAAACGAAGAAGCTTAGTTGCTATAAAAGACGCAGTAGGCCTCTCTTGTAATAGCATGGCTAATAGCTGCCTCGAGCTCTCAATTGTAGCTGCTTTGGGAGTTCCTATCAAAGCTAGACCCCTTCCTAGAATCCAGAGTACTACCTGGGCTCTTCCCAGGTATCAAGAGGTTAAAATTAACTGTGGGGCAGCAGCAATTGGTGCTACTGGGAAAGCTGGAGTTGGTGCTGCAGCGAGGAATCATCTTGGGGATGTACTTGGTGTCCTCACTAAAGGGCTTGGTAATACAACACTATTTTTCTCTGAATGTGAAGCTATTCTTGGAGCTATAGATTGGGCAGTCCAAAATAACTGGAAGAAGATTTGGATCGAATCAGATTCTCAAACAGCTATCTCAGATTTTATAAAGAATCACGTCCCTTGGCCTCAAAGAGCTAGATGGAATAGAATGAAGACTTCATTTAAGCAGATTCGGTTCTCTCATTGCTGGAAAGTGGCAAACTTCTCGGCCTATCAAACCGCCAAGAGGGGGGTTTCTCTCCCGGTTGGAAACTTGGAAACTTTCCTCGGAAGACCTCACTTCTAAACAAAGATAGAAGAACCAAATGTATGCTACTTTAGATTTACTTAATTTATTTTTGGGTTCCTCTGGGCTTGGCTTTGCCTCCCCCTTGTTGTAATCTTTCTTCATCTATAAAATCTTACCTTTTGCTAAAAAAAAAAAAAATAGTAGTTGGTCAAGCTACCGATTGCTTGATTTTGGGGCGTGACAATCTAACATATATTTTGTAACGTCCATCATTAAGAATCTTAATGGTCATCAAACGGTCATATAAGAAGACCTATAAATAGGGCCCAAGAATTTTAGATGAAGGACGGTAGAATCCTCACTCTAGCATTGCATATACTGAGAACACTCATTATAATAAGCTAGCAATCTCAATAATATCAATCTATCTCTCTCAAATCCCCAAGAGAGGTCATGGTATTTAAACTATTCAAAGGTTTTCCACACTAAATTATCTTGTTAACTATCACTTACTATTCTTGAGCGTTTTAAGCATATCTGGTGTAAAGGCTAAGTTTGAATCCAAAAATTAGGCTATTACATTTGGCATCATCTGTGGGAACCGAAGTTCTCATACTCACTCATTGTCTCAGAAAATAGCTAAATATTTCTGAACGAGATGACACCTCCAGATTAGAATATGCCAATTACTCCAAGAGACAGAACCGCCGAACTGACAGAGTTACGAGCCAATCTCAACTCTGAAACTGAAAGGCGAGCTACTATGGAGTAATAACTAGCCAGTGTCCAGGACGGGTTAAAGGTTCTACAAAGTTAGTAGGTCATAACCCAGAAGAACAAAGGCATGGTGCTTGCCACTTCGCGGGTTTCCGTTCTCGACAGAATAGGATCTCACGCAAACAATCTGGGAGGTGAAGTTTGATCTAAGCATAAACAACACTGGGATGAGCCCATTTGCTACAAGAGGTCCACCAAGAAGTTGATGGAGGTCTCACTGGAATCTAATAAGAAGAACCACCATGAAGAAGAGTTTGAATTCCTGCCCTGAAGTGAATCAGTATAGTAAGTGGTGACCACATCCCTCGTGAAGGACAAATCAAACGGCCTACCATTATAGCTCGTCAATACGTGACTCAAGAACATATTGAAAAGTGCATCAAAGAATTGCTCAATGCTCAAATTCAGACCACTAAAGGAATCCATAACAGATTACAGAAGAGCCCACTCGCACAGGAGCTATTGGATGGTGAAATCCTCACTGGGTTCCATACTCCAAAGTTCCAAAAATATAAACGGACTGATCGAGTGAAGCACGTCCAAGAGTTCCAGAATGTTTAGGTTTACATTCCTACCAACTTATCAGGCGAACCTCTGCGATGGTTTCACACGCTACCCAAAGGGTCTATTACAACTTTCAAGCAATTATGAGAACTCATTGTCAAGAATTACTTACATAATAGAGACAAAAAAGAGAATATATATTCTCTTTTTTCAGTCTTAGGCAAATGCCAGGAGAAAAGCTCGAGACATTCACTAAGAAGTTCCTGGAGTTAGCTCGAAAGATAGATCGGCTGGATTAGAAGATTACTATTTCAGCTTTTACCAATACTTTACTCGTCGATGAAAGGGCGAATGAGTACCTCATCCTAAGCAAACCTACAACATTGGAGGACATGATTGAAGAAGTCAACAGATATATTGATCTCAAGAGAATGGTGTCCGACAGGCAGAAAACTCAAAAATTAACATTGATAGCTAGAGATTAATCTACGGGTCAAGATTTCAGCCGTACTACTGATCAGGGAGGAGACAGGAAGCGAACAAAAACTAATGACAATCGACCATGGAAAGGTAGTAATATGTCAAAACCCTGTCTTCTCAAGATGAATGTAACCATAGCCAACATTTATCCTTTACTTCAGAAGGATAATTTTTTTTGCAACGCACAGTATCTCTAACCCATTAAGAATAAACCATATTGCATTCCTCACAAAGTCTGACATCCTGAGACGGTACACTTCTTTGCTTTACAATGACTATTGGAGTATATTTTTGCAGATGGGCGAATGCATGAATACATTGTGGACGTTGAGAGTTACAAGTATGGGAGTTACGAACTTCCTACAGAAGTTGTGTGGGTCATAAAATCGCAAGGGGAAAAGCATTTATACAATATATTCCTCAGCCACTTCATTGAGACTCAAACAATAAACCAATCTAACAGAAGCAAAAGATGACGTGTCAGCTAATGTCACGACTTGTCAATGAATGATAAAGAAGCTCACTTACTTTTCGTATCCAGCTTCTAATGTACAGGGATTTATTTCAATGACTGTGATGTTCGTCATATCAACTATCCTCTCCATGATGCTTTGGTAATCATGTTAAAAATGAGAAATATTGTACTCCACACAATGATGATAGATACTGGTAGTAGTATTGAACTACTATTTCAAAGCATGATTATTCAGATGGGACAAGTTGATAAGGTACAACCCAGTGACATTGATATCTGTGGATTCGACGGCTCTAGAGATGAACGTGTAGGAAAGATTATACTTTCTATTACGGCAGGACCAGCAATAGTTGACATTATATTTTATGTTATTAATGCAAAATCCCATTATTTAGGGATAATGGGACGTTGTTGGTTACATAATATGCAAGCCATTCCATCATCCTATCATTTGGCACTGCAATTTGAATGGAATGACGACATTTATGAAATTTGAGGAAGTCAGAAGTTAGCTTGAGCATGTGAAAATTCTATTGCCATCATACTAAAGCTATCAAAACCACAGCTCGCATAGCTCTAGTAACCTACTCGCGGCCTTCTACCCCAGACAGACACTCGAAGGCTACTTCGAAGCCTACTCCAAAATATCAAAACCCATTAAATCCTTAAACAAGCCTTCCAAAGATCACCTGAGGACAAAGCTTCGACTTTGAACAAGCCTCGAGGACGGACTCCACACAATGCAGTAGAAACACTTCGACCATATCTGCACATGGTGAGGTATGACAGGACAGGCAGCCAGCTCACCAGACAAGACGGTGCAGTGGTTGGCCCCTGCAGCTACAGTGACAGGCCCAACCACTGCCATAGTGAAAAAGTACAGAGACATACCCAACAACTGTTACAGTGACAGTACCGACATGTCCAACGCCCATACCACCGCCGAAATATCCGGACGGTACCCTTGTAATCTGACCTAACCTTGGTGACTCAGCCCTTCCTATGTTCTATAAATAGGAGATATGGGAAACCAAGATAGGGTTAGAAAAATTCTACTCAGCCCCTTTGCAGTTTACCTTCGATCATCCTGTAAAATCCCAGTACTCAAACCTTTGATTACTCATCAGTAAGAAAAGAACTCTTAAAAATCCTCATCCGAGGTCGTAGAGCATCACATTCAGGCCTCTACCCAAGTATTTTTCTATAGATTATTCATGCTTAAGATCATATACTTGCATTCCTTTGGTTGAGGATTAACCCAGAGTTGTAAAAGCCGACTTCCCTTCTGAAAGAAGTTAGGCCACTACAATTGGTGCCATCTGTGCTTCCCAACCTACCAATCTTTCTCTCTCTTTCCCTCCCCTTTTTTTTTGGCTTCCACAGACTCTCCCCTATGGAACCCACCCTCCGTTCTAGCTTTACACATACCGGCAACTCCGTTGATGTAGTGGTCGCCCAAATAGCCTTACTTTCTCAGCAATTCGCTCAAGCAGAGGAGCGCCAAAATGCACAACTCTACCAAGAGCGTGAAAAGTATTGGCTGGAGTTTGAAGCTAAACAAAATCGCCGCCTGGACGATGCCGACAGACAGAACAGTACAATCGATGAGTTGTGAACTGCCGTCTGAGAATTGTAGAGATTACAACCTGTGAAACCTACTTGACCATCCCAAGCACCAGACCCTTCGCGCGTATCTGCCCGCGCTCGTCTGGGACCCTCACTAAATCTCCAGATACCTCCAGTACACACCAGTGCCGAAGGCATTCCCCGTACTATTCCCCCAACTGGTTTTATCCATCTCAGGATTCACCCCACAGAAGATCCGTCTGAATCCACCCTCCGCTCCTCCAGACACCCTAAACGCTGTACCGCTTGAGAACGTCTCGGGGTGCGCAGCGCCGAACGCGTTCTGACCACTCGACCTCATTACCCTCGAATCCCTCGATCTCCCCCTCATCTTGCCTATGCTGCACAGCAGAACTTCGACCTCAAAATTCAGCCTGCTATTCGCATCAGTGCGAGCCAATCTCCTAGTTCCTGGAGTCGCCTGAACAACCCCTTATACCTTAAATTTCTCGCTATCGAGATACCCCCAAATTTTTGGGTCGCCAAACTCAACAAATACCATAATACAAACCCTCGATCACACATTCTCGAATTTCAAAATGCTCTGAGCCACTATTCCACGCCCGACTATCTGTTATGTAACCTTTTTCCCACCACCCTTACTGACAATCCCTTTCAATGGTATCACAATCTTCCAAATGGCTCGATACGAAGCTTCGAGCAACTATCACGACTTTTCATCGCCTAGTTTACCTTCAATAAGGGCAGAGAAGTCAGAGTCGACTCCCTGTTCAATTTTATAAAATCCAGCAATGAGAGACTCGAAGCCTTCACCAAAAGGTTCCTCGATGAATTGTAGAAAATCAAGAACCTTGACTACGCGAATACTATACTCGCATACTCGAATACCCTACCTGATCACAGTCGAGTTAAAGAACACGTAGTTCTTCACAAAATTCAAACCCTCGAAGAGATGCTATCAAAATTCAACGGTTATATTGACCTCAAGCGCCTCTGCGAGTCACATAAACTGAGCCAACCTTCGGCCCTAGTTATCAATAAGCCTCAACAAAGCTTGCCTTCCACTCAAATACCCCTAATCACTCTTGTCTTAGAAGAGACTGAGAGCCACAAACGCCCTAACATCGATAACAGCGCTGAAGCTTTCAAGAAGTGTCCAAAGCCAATCTTACCCACACTCACTGACCCACTCAGTACCCTTCTACAACATATACAGGCAGACCCCATCTAGCGTATCCCTTTCCCTATCGAAGTCAAACTAGGCGAACCTTACTGCGCCAATCACAAATGTAACTATCACCATATCAACAAATGTTTTACCCTTCAGCACTCTCTCCAACTCATCCTCAAAACAGGTCGTCTACACTAGTATATTGCCGACCTTCCCAGTAATCTTGATGGGTCTTACCTCAAACCTCAATCCACCCCTACTGCTGGCCTAGCCAAGGTACATATCTACAGAATATGCTTTATCAAAGTCAACAACCTAGACAGTGGCCATTCCAAAAGTAAATGTAAACGCGTCGAAGAATGTTATAAACTCACCTACCAGGAGAAACTTTCTACCCCCTTCCAGAATCAAGCCATCGCCCTCGACTCAAAGAAATTTCTTTCATCGACTGTTATACATCTCACGTCCATTTTCCCCTTTCTGATCTACTAGTCATTATGGTCAAGATCGAAAACCTCATCCCCCACATAATGCTCATAGACATAGGGAGTGCAGTTAATGTCCTTTTTCTCCAAACTGTCAAAACCATAAAAAAAAAATCAACCTCAGAACCTTTGCCAATGTCAAATTGAAGGAATTCAATGGGGTCACAGAAGTTGTTATTGGTCGAATCAGCCTACCAGTTACCACAGGCCCTGTTACACTTTAAACCAGCTTTCTTATCACCGACAAAAGGTTAGAATACCTCGGTATCCTCGGGCGTGACTGGCTCAACGCCATGCGTATCATACCTTCGGCCTACCACATGACCCTTCGTTTCACCACTCCCGAAGGTACTTAGAACTTGGAAGGCTCTCAACGCCTAGCCCATTCATACGAGCGCCCAAAGATCGATCAGACCCAGAAACTTGTAAGCCGCCCATAGCAATCACTGTCTCTTTCTATCCCCAAACCTTTGACAGATAAAACCTCACCCATTAACTGTTTATATCGAACTCGATGGTCCTGATCGAGGTACATTCATTGGAACTTTTCTAGATGAGGTAGAACACCTCGAGCTGCCAGAATTCCTTCGAACCAACAAAGATGTCTTTGCATGAACATTCTAGGAAATGCCCGATGTCGACCCCAGCCAGGCGTGCCATCGCCTTTACCTCATCCCCTATTCCTCAACAATTAAACCGAAGAAGCGTAACCTGGCACCATGATTTCGGGACGCAGTGAACCTTGAAGTAATCAAGCTCATAGCCACAGGGTTTATCAGAGAAGTAAAGTACGCTGACTGGATATCAAACATTGTGGCAGTTCCCAAGTAAAATGGCAAGATCAGAATCTGTGTCGACTTCACAGACCTCAACAAACACACACCGAAGGATAGCATCCCCCTCCCAATCATTTCTGCACTCGTCGATGCCACTGTTGGACATGAGCAACTATCAATGATGGATGCGGCTTTAGGATACAATCAGGTACCCCTCCTCCCTGAAGGTCAACTTAAAACTTCCTTTATCACTGAACAAGGCCTTAACTATTTTAACGTCATACCCTTCAACCTTAAAAATGTGGGAGCCACTTACCAATGCCTTGTCACAACCATGTTTAAACCCTTGCTCGGCAAGTAAGTCAAAGTTTACATCGATGACATTTTATGCAAAAGCCTTCAGAAACAAACCCACATTCAGGACCTAACCGATGTCTTTTCAATACTTCGAACATACAACATGAAACTCAATCCAGACAAATGCCAATTTGGTGTGCCGTCTGGTAAATTTTTGGGCCACCTAATTAATAAATGAGGTATCGAGATCGATCCCACCCATATTCGAGCTCTCATCGATATGCCTTCGCTCCGAACCAAATAAGACGTCCAGAAAGTGGCTAGTAAGATTGCAACCCTCAACTGTTTCATTTCTAAAACTACAGACAGATGTGCTTGGCTATTTTCCCTCTTACGCGATCAAGGTATCCATAAAGCAAGAGAGAAGAACAACCCTGAGATCAACTAGACACCCGAATGTGAACAGGCCTTCCTTGAACTCAAAACATATCTTGGCCGACCACCCATTATCAGTACCCCTATCGAAGGCGAGGCAGTCTCTTTATACCTCGTTGTTACAGACACCTCTATCAGTTCAGTGCTTATTCGACTCGATTCAAACGTCAAGAAACATGTATATTTCATCAGTAAAACTTTAACACCCGCAGAAACCCGATATTTGATGCTTGAGTGTTTGCTCCTCACCCTTATCTATTTAGCCCGTAAACTCAAACCATAATTTTATGCTCACCCCATCCGTGCTATAACAAGTTACCTCCTTCGAGAAGTACTCAGTAAAGAAGAGAAATCCATATGAGTACAATAGTAGTCCGTGTACCTTGGCGAACATGACATTACATTCGAGAAGCAAATCTCCCTGAAAAGCCAAGCAGTAGCAGACTTTCTTACCGACTTCCCGGTCGAAGATGTCGATTGGGAAGAATACGAAGATGACTTAACAGAAGACCAACCCGAAGCAGTAGATCCCTGGAACCCTAATACTGGCTGGCGTTTATTTACCGATGCATCCACTGGACCTAATAGCTCAGGAATTGGTAGTGTCTTGGTCGCACCCACTAATGATCGAATAGAGAAAGCCGTCAAACTTACCTTCGAATGTTCCAATAACGAAGCTGAGTACGAAGCCTTGATCCACGGCCTCGACCTTGCTCTCAACCTCGGCATTCCCAAACTTGTCATTTTCACAGATTTCCAACTTGTTCAGAGGCATTACACAGGAGAAAATCAAGATAATAGTCACATAGCTGGCTATGCTCTTTTTATTCGACAGCGCATGGACCGTTTTCCTAAAAAATCTACTTTTACTCATTACCCTCGAGGAGAAAACTGACATACAGATGCCCTCGCCTACATAACAGTTATGCTCGGACAATCAGAATCCCAGACCCTCCATATCAAAGTACTCGAACGCCCACGTATCAACCAGATGGAAGTCAATGCCATCAATATTGGGGGTGAGAGTCTCGATCCAGACGACTGGCAAACACCATTCCTCCATTACATCAGCAATGCTACCCGCCCAGATGATCCCAAAGCCAGACGATCGTTGTTTGAAAATTTCTGCTGATACACTATTTACAAGCATTAATTACATCGCAAATCCCTAAATGGCGTCCTCCTTCGATGCATATCCCAAGCCGAAGCCTCTACCATTATAACCGAACTCCATGAAGGAATCTGCGGCCCACACACTGCTGGTCGTTTCATGGCCCTTCAATTCGTCTCTCAAGAAATATTTAGGGGAAATATGAAAAAACAGGCTGAAGAGTACGTCAAATGCTGTGATAAATGCCAATGCCATGCCCGCGACATTCATTGCCCTTCACAAGACCTCCATTTTAGTCAAGTCTCATGGCCATTCAAAAGATGGGCTATCGATCTCATCGGGCAGCAGAGAAAATATCCTTGTTGTAATCAATTACTTTACCAAATAGGTCGAAGCTGTACCTTTGTGCCGAACCAGAGAAGAAGAAGTTATCAAATTTCTATGGGAGAATATCATCACATGCTTCGGCTACTCCCATATGATTCGATACGACAATGGTCCCCAGTTCGCCGATAGTAAAGTCAAAAACTTTATCAAAAAATACAACATTTTCCTCTTACCCTCAACACATTACTATCCCTACGGCCACGGTCAAGTCGAAGCAATCAGCAAAACTATTGTCGACGGCCTCAAAAAATGGGTCGATGCGAAGAAAAATCGATGGGTTCAAGAGTTACAACATCTCCTCTGGGCCTATCAAACAACACCAAGAAAATTTATAGGCTGCACCCCTTTCCTTCTAGTATATGGTACCGAAGTTGTGCTCCCTACTCAATTCGAAGTACCTATACGAGATCCTAGCCTCCCAGAAGAAGATAATGAGTTTGAGCTCGTACACAACATGTTATGGATTGACAAAACCAGAGACTGAGTCATCGCCAACCTTGGCCGCTACCACAGATCACTTTAAAAATCCTATAACAAGGGAGTTCAACCACGAAGTTTTAACATCGGAGATCTAGTAGTTTGACGTGTTAACCAATCCTCGAAACCTCAAAATGCCGGCAAGCTAGCCGAATCCTGGGAAGAACCTTATGTAGTGTATGATAAAACTGACAAGGATTCTTACTATCTGATGACAGAAGATGAAGAGCCTTTACCAAACCCGTGGAACACAGTGCAGCTAGTCTCCATTAACAGGCCACGGCCTCAACCTTGTACAACTGATGCAACACAGAATAATCAATAAACACTTTTTCCACCCATACTTCGTCTCCTCTTTATATTGAATTTCTATGTTTAACTTAGGTATCATGTCAACCCTTTGACCCGACTGATACTTTGGAGCGACCTTGATATTTTTCAAGCTTCCAATTTCGAGCAAACTCGAGGGGCAAGGATGGTCGAAAGACCGAACCCTCGAGAATGCATTGGGGGCGAATAATTATGCTTCATTGTGGTTAAGGCCTTCAAAGTCTAGTCAATTTCCTAGTTTCTTCAAAGTATGATGTCAACCCTTCAATACGACCGATACTTTGTGGTGGCCTTAAAATTTTCAAGCTTCCAATTTCGAGAAAACTCGAGGGGCAAGGATGGTCGAAAGACCGGACCCTCGAGAATGTATTGGGGGTAAACAGTTATGCTTCGATCAGGCTCTGAAACTGTCGATGTCCAGTCTATTCCTTGGTTTACCCTGGGTATCATGTCCACCCTCGCCCCGACTGATACTTTGGGGCGACCTTGAAATTTTTAAGTATCCAACATTTGAGCAAACTCACGGGGCACGAATGGTCGAAAGGCTGGACCCTCGGGAATGCATTGGGGGCGAAGACATCTTACTTCACAGTGTCTTAGGCCTTCGAAGTCCAGTAAATTTCTGGGTTTCCCCTCGATATCACATCCCCTCGGCCCGACTGATACTTGGGGGCGACCTTAAAAAATTTCAAACTTCTAACATTCGAACAGACTCGAGGGGCACGAATAGTCGACCAACTGGACCCTCAGGAATGCGTTAAGGGTAACCACGTCTTACATCGCTGTGGCTTCGGCCATCGATGTCCAGCAGATCCTTTAATTTCTAAAGGGGTATCACAACATTCTCAAAGCTCTTCAGGGTTCGATCACTCTACAGTCATTCGATAGAAGCAGTACACGCAGATACTAATATATATAAATATCTGCAATGCAAGAAGATTTTAACCACTATAAAATAGAGAAGCAGTTTCAACACAACCCAAGTAAGGCCATGCATCAAACATTCGGTACAAGCTAAACTAAAAGAATATGCCTCAACATTTCAATAATCCAAAACAAAGCAAGGCTACAACAAGACAGTAAATCCAGTTTAAAAAATCAGGCACAAATTCAAATACAGTTTAGAATCAAATCCAGAAGTTTAACAGATAAACGACATTAGTACAATACGATAACTCACAAAAATACCGAGTTCAGAGACCAACTCCACAGAAATAAAAACATGGTTCAAAATATTACAACTCAACAACAAATCAGACAAGGTGGGCATGGAACTTCAATACCAAATACCTCATATCGGCAAGGCCGCATCATCTTCACCTGCAGGCCTTTCAGCATCACCTTCAGCACCTTATGTCGAAGACTTCAACCTCACCCCATCGACAACCACACCATCTGCAGTTCCAACGCTGGATGCTTAGATCATAAGAGACTCCACACTACCTCCAGTACCTCCACCTGCTCCATCAACTACATCTACTACTCCTTCCTTCGAATATAAATCGTCTCCAACAACTAGTTCTAGGGTAATAGGGAAGGGTAACAAAGTATCGGGCTCATACCCCTTATCTTCTAAAAATTCCATCAACCTGATAGTCACTTTATATTTACCATCAAACTGCGTCTGGTACAGCACCTTCTGTTCTTCCTTCTCCTTCTCTTTCACAGCAAGCTTCACCGCCCATACCCGCTCCTGATTATACCATTGACTCTCGGGCCTCTTATCGAAGGAGTCTGTGATTGCTTCCAAATCTCGCTTTAAAATTTTGACCTCTGACAATAACGGAGCCTCAGTCCCACGAGCAAGATCCAGACTTTCAACCGCCAGCCATAGCTTCCCTTTTACTGACTTCATTGCCTTGTTGTAAGATTGCGCCCAAGCATCCGTCTGCTAGAATATTCGAGCAGTCAGTACCCCTCGAAATTCGAAGAACTTAAAAGAAATCTCAGAATCTTACAGAAGAAATTAATTGATAGTTACCTGAAACATACTCCTCTTTATTTTCGTCGAAGCCTTGTCTGAGTCGTCTCCGCAGAGTTCAACCATCGAAGCGTGCTTGGCTACCACTTGCTCTTGTCATTCAACCTCCATCATCCCTTCATCCTCATCCGCTGCATCATCCTCCCCCAGTGCCCTACACCTTTTGCGCTGAATAACCTACGGAACTTCGGGAACAACCTAGCCTTTCCCCCTCTCAGCCTATATTGGCACCTTCCTCGGCCTCAGTCTCGAAGCATCCCCAACCACTTCGGGAACAGGTGCTGCTTTCTTCGACCCCCTCCTCAATTTTGGAACATACTGAATATTCCTTGGAAACTCATCCCCTTCCATTTCTTCTGGACCTTTTGAACCACCTTCGCCTCTCCTCCTCTTCGATGGCTTCGGCGTAACGGGTACGTTTCAAAGCAGGGAATATGTCTTCTTTCTTCTCTGCCTCTTGATACCAGGACTTTCAAAAGCATAATTCATCCAATCCTCACTAGTTTCAAGCAAGTAATCAATATAGTTCCTCGGATTATTCCAACTCAAATTCTACGGACCTGCAGAACAAATAAAATATAATTACCACTTATTCAAGACATACATCAACACTAATCCTTCGATAACAAACTTAATCTTATTATACACCCTATGATGCAACTTATAAAGGTCCTCCCCCTCAACATTCTCGTAGTTTCCCGGTAATATTACTAATTCTTTATTCCACCATCGGCCCGTCGAACACAGATCAAAAAACTAGGGCATCTCAGGGTGACATTGGATGTGGTAGGTACCTATGTTTTGGCTCTCCTTCTTAGAGTAGAAGGTCACAACATCAAAATACTTAATTAAACCCCTCCCCTCCCTGCTCAACTTTGCATTCATCCCCTCAATAACCCTCATCATCTCGTAAAAATTTCCATTTATTTGAACCGGGGCCACCTGCCAAAAATTTAACACCTCTTTCACAATTCTTCGAAGAGGAAGTTCCATTCTCAATCAAATCTAGCCTCTATAAGCCACTATCCCTTCCCCAGGGTTTGATTTGAAAGTTAGCCCTACCCCCGCCATACTCAACAACACCCCCACTTTCGACAACTCCAGCTTGGTAGCAAATCGATCTAATCTAACCTTATCTCTAGCCAAAACGACACCTTCGACCCTATCCGACTCAGTCGAATCCCCACTTTCATCACTCTACCCTCCTTCTCCCTTTCCACCACCAGGAGGCCCCATATTACCCTCACCTCTCTACCCCAACACTATCTCCTCCTCCTCACTATCCTTAGTCAGTACCGTCCTACGACGTCTTGTAATCGGAACCTCGCCAACCAACAACACCATAGAAAAAGGTGCATCAGTTACAACATCTAACACTTCTAAGTCGTTGCCCTCATCTACAGTAACTCGTCTATCAGCCACTGCCTCGAAGCTTGACGGGTATGCATCTTACCCTACAGAAGAAGAGGCACACAATTAGATCGATATATTTGATAATTACATGTCAATAATCCATATCCCATCTACCCCCTTTAGAAGATTTATACACATTCGATACCTCAATCCTAAACACAATGCCTCCTTAAAAAACCCCCAAATTCCCTGAATGGGTTGGAACCAGGACTCATGAATTCTCTTATCCTCGAAGAAAACCTCCAAACCCCAAACTCAAAATATTTTACTCACAGACACAGAAGGAAAAACAAAACATAAATTAGTATAGATCAAGTGACGTACCTCTGTTAGAAGTACTATACTCGAAATAGCAAGATCAATGCAATAACTTTACCAACTCCTCTCAAGCACCGGTACTAATGGCGTACATCCTCCTTCTCTCACTCTCTCTGGTTTTTCTCAATGAGCAGTGTAGTGGTTACTTCTCTCACACTTATATACCTTCTCTGAAAACCAGAACCGCCTCGATTTTCAAACCACTATCAATACCACGACCCCACTACCCCGGCTTTTCGGCTACAATGTGCTATATCCCTCACGTGCAAGCTGCACGCTCACTTTAAATTACCTATAAAACTAAAGCTTCTCGAACCCTTTCACCCTTACTCGAAGGTAAACAGTTAAATCCAAACATCAATTCACAACTTTTCCATGAAATGAGGACATAAATAATGATTAACTGTCTGGCACACTACCCCAGGCGCACATGCGGTTCAGACAAGCCAGCTGTCCGAGCTGCCAGTACGACCAGTCAAATCCACCAAAACCTTCGATACACTTCTCACATTCGAGTAATCAACTATACCGCATCTCGAAGACTCATCAAAAGATAGCCTGAAATTCGATTCTCAAATATATCGACATTTGATCTACAACACATTCGTCAATTCAAAACCTCATGCCTTATTATTTCAGCAGATCACCCTTTCCTTTGACAGTTCAGAATTTTATTTTTACCCGAAGCTTAACGTTGCTTCGACAGATAACAAGTTTTACTTCGACAGTCCCAACTTACACTTATACATAAATACATATTTTCCTTCGACAGATCACACTCATCCTTTGACAGATTACAATCATGCACTTCTACAGTTCAAAAATTTGTGCCTACTCAGAATAAACCTCTTACATCAATAGATCAAACATTTTATTTTTGACAGATTAGACCTCCTACTTTGAAAATTCAAGCCTGTTACTTTATGAGATCAAAGTTGTACATCGAACATTTAAAATCCTACGGAAAATAGCATTAAAAAATAATTTGACAGATTATACCACCAATACCCAATTTCATTAACCTCAAAAACAACACAACACAATTCAACGAGTTCTTACAAATACCCTACATGCAAATACCATATTAAAAATAGTTACCAAAACAGAAAGTGGTCCCTAATTATCAGTGTGATGCTCCTCTTCGACCACAGGCACAACAACAGCTTCCTCCTCGTCCACCATTTCTTCTGCGAAGGACTCCAGGAGAGACAACTGATGACCCAAAAATTGACTCATTATCTGAATAATCCCTCACCAATATGCAAAAGACATTCCAACAATGGGTGCCCCAGGTTCCACTTCAAATAGATTCGACATTTTCGCATCAATATCCTGATCGATACCAAATCTCTTTGCAGCTCCAGCGTCCTCTTTTGTATTTGCCTGACTTTCACTGCCTCCTGGTTCTCTTGTGCGGGTACATTTGTAGCCATTCTAATCTGAGAAAATATGAAGAAAGATGAAGAAAGAATACAGAACGTTGAGAAATCCTCTCCACAACAGTCCCTTTTATACATGAAGAATGATTTCAACTTTCCCTTTCCCAAGCCGAATTAATTGCTACCTTCAATTCCCACCTTAAAAACTCAACAGTCCAACCTCTACAACTTCCTATACATAGCAGTTTCCTCTACATGTGCATGTAAACACCATATAAAGGACTTGCAGACAAAACTCCCGCATTGAACCATCGACCATTTTCACACTTCGACCCCAATTCCTTGTACCGAGTTAATTACATTCGACCATATCATTATACTTTGAGAACACCTTTCGCAGCATTAATCAGTACTACCTGTTAACATTCGATGAGATAAATTTTCTATCGTTCCTACAAGTCTATTCGTTTCCAATGCCTAGCAGTTACAAAACTCAAATATACAGCAAAATATTATTCTCATTCCATTCCACCACATACGACAACAAAATAGCAAAATTTTACACCCAAATACATTCTTACAACAAACCCAAACAAAAACCTCTACATAAAACCTCACAATACAAAAAGACCCATCATCACCACCTCAAACAGCAGCCCTACTTCCAGAAGGCCCATCTCCACTTATCGCGCTTTGTTCCTCAATCTCCTCTTCTGCACAAGCAAGGCATTCGGCAAAAGCAGACAGAAAGAGATAATGCTTCTCCGCAGTAGTAAAGATGTACTTTAGTTGGTCCTAAAGATAGGCGTAAGGCTCCCCGCTGATGAACTTTCTAGCATCTACCTCCACCAGTTTGGGCATATCCCAGTCTAGATCATGATGCCCAAAGAACTTTATATGCAGTTCAGCAGTCATCCACCCTGCACGACGATCCCGGGCGAACCCCATCCTCTTCTAATATCGCGTATTGGGCATGTTATCCATAGAACTTTCAAAAAAATTTAGAAGAAAGAGAGAAGAATGAAAAAGAAGAAGATTACACAGTGTCCCTACTAAATAAACCATACTTATAGCCTCATTTCATTTATTACCCTATAACTACCAGCATCTCTATATTATACTTTTTAATTACCTATCAGAAAACCAACTGTCAAACTGCTCAACTTCCAAGGCCAAACAGTTTTCTCAGCAAACGCCTCTACGCCTATTTTCAAACCTTCGCTGAGAGGGGGCGAATGTAGTAGCCTACTCGCAGCCTTCTACCCCAGACAGACACTCAAAGGTTACTTCGAAGCCTATTCAAATATATTGAAGCACATTGAGTCCTTAAACAAGCCTTCCAAAGATCACCTGAGGACAAAGTTTTGACTCTGAATAAGCCTCGAGGACGGACTCCACACAACACAGCAGAAATACTCCAACAATATCTGTACATGGTCGAGGTATGATGGGACAGGCAGCCAGCTCTCCAGATAAGATAATGCAGTGATTGGTCCCTGTAGCTACAGTGACAGGCCCAACCACTGCCATAGTGAAAAAGTACAAAGACATACCCAACAACTGTTATAGTGACAGTACCGACATGTCCAGCGCCCATACCACCACCGGAATATCTGGACGGTACCCTTGTAATCTGACCTAACCTTGGTGACTCATCCCTTCCTATGTTCTATAAATAGGAGATATGGGGAACCAAGATAGGGTTAAAAAAATTCTACCCTGCCCCTTTGCAGTTTACCTTCGATCACCCTGTAAAAGCCCAGTACTTGAACCTTTGATTACTCATCAGTAAGAAAAGAACTCTTGAAAATCCTCATCCGAGGTCGTAGAGCATCACATTCGGGCCTCTACCCAAGTATTTGTCTATAGATTATTCATGCTTAAGATTATATATTTGCATTCCTTTGGTTGAGGATTAACCCTGAGTTGTAAGAGCCGGCTTCCCTTCTGAAAGAAGTTAGGCCCCTACAATAGCAATTATAGAAAATAATAGGGAACATTACAGAAAACTTTACAGTTAACTCTGCAAAAAGCCAGCTGCCAAGTATAGAAATTACAGAGTACGTTAAAATCAGTAGGGACAAGTGAGGAACATACATTGGCACTATTCTATCCATAGGAGAATGAGATACTCTTATCAAGTTCCTTAAAGACAATAATGATGTCTTTGCTTGGATGTTTCATGAAATGCTCGGCATTGATCCAAATCTAGCCTACCATAAGCTAAATTTAAAAGATAAAGTTGAATTCGTCAAACAAAAGCAGAGGACTTTAGCACCATGACTTCGAGAAGAAGTCAACAAAGAGATTAATAAGCTCATTCAAGTTGGTTTTATACGAAAAGCCAATTATCCAGAATGGATCTCAAACATTGCGGCAGTACAAAAGAAACACGGCAAGATTGGAGTGTGCATAGATTTCATCGACCTCAACAAACACACTCCAAATGATAGTTTTCTACTTCTTATCATAAACCATCTACCCGATTCTACTGTGGGACACGAACTCTTATCCATGATGGATGTCACATCAAGGTACAATCAAATACATCTACTACCTGATGATCAAGTGAAAACAACTTTTATTACAGAGCATGGACTATATTGCTGTTAGGTTATGTTGTTTGGTCTTCAGAAAGCTGGGGCTACTTATCAAAGGTTAATAAAAAAGATGTTCAAAGACCATCTTGGCAAAATGATGGAACTCTACATAGATGATATGCTGTGTAAATATCTCAAAAAGGAGTTCCATATTACAGATTTGCACACCACTTTCAAAATCCTCTATTTCAATAATATGCAACTTAATCCTGACAAATGCCAGTTCAGGAACCAGTTAGGCAAAATCTTGGGATATTTGATTAGCCAGCGAGGCATCGAAGCTGATCTAGATCATATTCGAGTTTTATTATCTATGCCTTCTCCAAAAACAAAGAAAGATGTCCAGAAACTAGCAGGCCAGATTACAGTAATTTACCATTTCATCTCAAAATCATTAGATTGATATTAATGGTTATTTGACCTATTGCGTGAAAGGACAGCATATAAGAAAACTTTAAAAGATCCTGAGATCGAATGGACTGCAGAATGTGATGCAGCATTTCATGAACTCAAAAGTTATTTGGGCAAACCACCAGTAATGGGCACACCTAAGGAAGGCGAAGAACTCACCATATATCTTGTTGTTACTGACGAATCATTGAGTTTTGTTCTCATTCACCTTGATGAGAAGATGGAGAAACCTGTCTACTTTATCAGCAAAACTCTTACTCCAGCAGAATCCCGGTATACCAAGATTGAGAAACTACTATTAGCTCTTGTTTATATGTCACAAAAGTTGAAATAGTATTTCCAAGCCCATTTAGTTCGTGCATTAAAAAATTATCTTTTGCACGAAATATTGTCCAAGTGAGAGAAATCTAGATGAGTACAGCAATGGTCGGTAACTCTTGGAGAACATGACATACGGATTGAACCACGGTATTCCAAAAAATGTCAAACAGTAGCAGATTTTCTTGTAGATTTTTCCAGTAGAAGATCCTGACTGGGAAGAAGATAGTACAAAATTAATGAAAAACAGTTTGAAGAAAAATCAGACTAGATAACTCAGAAAGGTTGACGTCTTCTAACTAATGGCTCTGCTGGAGCTGTGTGATCAGGCATCGGTATCGTACTTATTACTCTTTCTAATGATAGAATTTAGAAAGCAATCAGACTTAACTTTGAAGTTACTAACAATGTAACCGAATATTAAGCATTAATTCATGGTTTAGACATGGCTCTAAAGATTGGAGTATTTGAATTATCATTGTACATGGACTCTTTATTCATTATTAACCATTATAGATAAAAGTTTTAAAAGAACGGTAAAATGATTGATTGCGCAGCAGCAGCAGCCGACAGAATTCACTGATTCCAGAGGGCTACCATTGAATATTTGTCTCGCAGAGAAAACACGTTTTCTGATTACCTTGCCTTCCTGGCAGGAGTCCTCAGTACAAAAGCTCGATATCTCAAGATCGAAGTACTATCCACCCTCATCATTAACATCATAAGCTCAAATTTTGTTAATACTGGGGGGGTTGAAGAGGATAAGGATGATTGGAGATGGCCTTTTCTTACATTTATCGGACCTCAAATCAAGTTTGACGGCAAACTTCCTAAAAAACCTACAGAAAGAAGATGTGAGCTCGATAATGCTAGGCGATACGTTGTGGCCAATAGTCTCCTTTACAAAAAATTTGTCACAGAACCGTATCTCGAGTGTTTAACGAACAACGAGGCTAAAAAAGTCCTGCATGAACTTCGCGAAGGCATTTGCTATATCCATGCAACAGGATGATCTCTAGCCAATTGAGTTCTTACTCAAGGAGTTTTTTGGCCTAAAATGAAAGCTCAATCCATTAAACTTGCAAGCAAGTGTGATGCCTGCCGGCGACATGGCCCCCAAATTCGAGCTCCAGCCTTGGAACTACATTCTAGCATCGTTGTTTGGCCGTTCAGAAGATGGGCCCTTGACCTCGTAGGGGAATTCACCAGTGCACCAGGCAAAAAGAAGAACCTCCAAGTAGTAACAGATTACTTTAGTAAATGGGTAGAACCAGTCCCTTTGTGTCGTAAACGAGAAGATGAAGTCATCAAGTTTATATGAGAAACCAACATCATCCGATTTGGCTGCCCCCATCTCACCAGAATCGACAATAGGCCTCAATTCGTTAGCTCTAGAGTCGTTGAGTTCTTCAATCATCTCAACATCATCCATTCTCCTTCCAATCCATATTACCCACAAGAAAATGGTTAAGCTAATATCACTAATCGCACTATCGTGGATGGAATCAAAAAACGCTTGACAGAGAAGAAGTGTAATTAGGTCTAAGAATTACCATATGTATTTTGGGCATATCGCACAATATCCTGGGTATCGACTGGATGTACGCCGTTCCTATTAGCATATGGTACTAAGGAAATAATCCCCACTCAATATCATCACCCATTACACAACCATACTATGAACGGTGAAGAAAATAAATTCCATTGGGCATGTAATATGAATTGGATTGATAAAACTTGGGACAGAGCAATCATGAACTTGGGAAGATACCACTTGGCTTTAGCCTGATCTTATAACAAATGAGTTCTTCATAGAGAGCTCGAAATAAAAAATCTCGTCCTCCGAGAAATCCCCAAACGCAGAAATGAAGTCAATGCCAAGAAACTTGCCAAAAATTGGGAAGATCCTTTTATCATTATTGGCAAAAGGGGACATGGTTCTTACTATTTCGCTACTGAACATGGGAAACGAGTGCCTAATCCTTAGAATATGAGATGATTAAAGCTATATCGACAATGATAATTTATCACAGTGTACTTTTCTAAATGAATCTATCATCTTGTATGCCGATCTTATATCAATGAAATACTTATGTTTGATCACGATATATATGAGTACTTTCTACTATTTCATACAGTACTCCATCTAACATTCTTTGTTTGTCATTCTTACAACAATGAAATACTTATGTCTGATTGCCCTACATTATAGTACTTTTCTAATATATCAAACAAGTACTTATATATACAGATTATATCTTTTAACATTACAGATTACCATTGGGTTCACCCCATTCAAATATATTTTAGATCATTTGCTGTTTCAGCCAAATTGATCCTCTAATATATTACAGATCGTTTATTGTGTTAGCCAAATTGATCCTTTATTATATTACAAATCATTTATTACTTCAGCCAAATTGATCATCTAATACATTACAGATCGTTTGTTTCTTTAGCCAAATTGATCCTCTAATACATTACAAATCACTTCTTGCCTCAGCCAAATTGATTATTTATTACATTTTAGATCATTTATTGCTTCAGCCAAATTGATCCTCTAATACATTACAAATTGTTTGTTACTTTAGCAAATTGATCCTCTATTGCATTACAAATCGTTTATTGCTTCAGCCAAACCAATTATCTATTTTCTTAAACATTTGCAGCATCAGCCAAACCTACACTCTACTGTACGATAACATGTGGAATCATTCAATAAAATGGATACCCAACTTATACATCACAATTGGATCATCACAATTAGTTCATCACAAGGTTAGTACATATTATTCTTTTTGCCAATAGACCTACCTTATTGCACTCTATCCATAATATTTTCATTCTTATAGTACAAGTAATCCCTTATAACAATCATTACGCCTCATTTCTCACTCGAGCTACCACTTAAACTATCACCTAAAGGATTTTCAGCATTATGTGAACTCCCCCCTCCATATAGATGAACACGTATCAACTCTGGCATTCTCCCAATAATAATTTGTTTTCCTTTCCTAATCATACTCTCTTTAATAACTCCAATTCTTTACACCATTGGATTTAGGTACTCCGATCGAGCCAACCTCATTTCACACTGTACACCTTTAGCAACTAAACTATCATATACTGTTCTACATTTTCTTCCAATCTAATAACCTCTAATATGAAGAACGAAATAGTTGCTATCATATCTCTCTCGTATATATCACATACCTCACTTTTTACCTTTTAAGAAAGAATAAGCTCATTAACTTTACCTTGAGTTTCCTTCAGCATAGCTTCCAAAATTTGGCAGCGTTCATCCACTTTTCATTTTTAATTCAACGTCACAGCATTCTGAGATTTCAACACTGTCATGAATTCGTCCATATGATAAACCATAGACATTGATCCCTCCACCTCAGCCTTACAATAATTTTTATTTACCTTACTTTTGTCAAGACTTATTTCAGCCTTACAGAGATCTGCATCCAACTTAGCATTCGCATTATGCAATTTCGTGTTCTCCGCTTGAAACTCAAAAATATTTAACTCCAGCAATTGAACGGTATGCTCTAGCATATATACCTTATCTCAAGTGTTGTTTATGTTTTCGTCATATTGACTACAAGCTTCTTGCACCTTTTTTATCATCATATTAGCAACCGACCACAATATTTCATATTTTTGGGCACGAGCTTTTGTCTCTATAACAATTACTCGCATATCAGCTATCTTCGCCTCCAGCATATTTACCTGAAATTGCAAGTCTTTTACATTATGTTCTTCTTACCCTAACACCGTCAACAGCTGTGTATTGTGCGTTCCCGCAGTTATCAATTCTGCCCCTTGTCGTTTAATTTATTCAGTGGTACCCAAAAGCTCCACATCCTTTTTCTTTATAACTTCTTTTAATCCCTTTATCTTTCACAACTCCCTGTTTAGTTCAGCCTCTTTATCTTGCAGCTTCTCGGACAAACGAATTGTTGTATTTCACTCTTTTGATATCTTCACCTTCATTTTTTTATTCTAATTCTGTGGTACTCTTTAGTACCCTCTGACATGAATTTAGTTCAGTGTTCAATTATTCATTTCGAGCACGTAACGCGTCACATTAACTCTGAACAGCTACCAGTTCTGCCAGTCATGACAGTTTACATTTATAATATTTTGCTTATACAAACAAATTACATATCGCAATTAAAAAGCTTAATCAGGAACATGATATATGAGTAATATCGATACATTATTCTATTTATCATCACAGAGAACAGATTTCATTTATCATCAAAAAATTGTATATAAAGATCTGACAAATATGTAGGGCCAGTAACAAATTGGAATACCCTATTTTTGCTTCTTTGAGATATAAGAGGATTGCCCTTTATCTCTCGAACTCTTTCTATTCGTTACTTGAACATCTATAGGGTGTATAAAGGTCATCACCTCCTGCTCGCATTGTTTGCGCCGCTATCAGGGTATCAGACTCTCGAACTCCTTCTCATCCTCTTCTAATGATAATTCCCTTGATCTAGGAATGGGTTTTTCACCAACGATTTCCTCTTCATCTTTGGTAAACCACATATTTTCAGCCTTGGCATTCTCAACATCAAAATCCTTCCCATATTCCGTTACGAACTTCCTAAATTCGTTCTCTGCCCTCGACAGTTCTCCTCCATAAAAATTAATAACATTTTCTATATGACGCTCATATTTTGTTTGAGCTACATCTATTGCTCGTAACGGATACAGATGCTCATTCAACTGCATATGCACCTTGTGCAGCCGCTTGCATCTTTCATTTTTCAATACACCTCAAGCCCTTGCATCAGCTATTACCTTCATTCGAACAATCACTTCTTTCGACAATCGCATCACTAAAGACATTTTTTGGTCAACATGTTGCGATAATACATCCTACAACTCCTTTAACTCACCCTCAAATTGTTGTTGAAACCCTATTTGCTATTTTCTTATCCTAAAAAATACAATTTTCATGGCCCTCCGATACTACATAAAGCCAAACACATTAGATAAAGGCTCTACATCATCCAATACAATAGATACACTAGCTTGAGTTAAACATTTTCTCCCCTCTAAACTATGAAGATTACGTACTTCTTGAGCTAAAAACATAACTCGTGCTGGGTCCGGAACTACACCTCTTTCCTTCAAAAGCTTTAATAAGCTTCTTTTAAGCCCCGTTCACTATCTACTTCGACCTTGAAATTCAATGTCAGGGCAATTAGCATACTTTAACAGCTAGCCTTTCTTCCTCTTTTCTTAACACCTCATCCCTTTTGATTTTTATCTTAGCATATCTACACTGGAGGTCATACAACTCTTTAAGAGTTTTCTCTTAATTAAATTTAAATTACCTTATCTCAAGTTTTAATAAGTACCTGTTGAATACGAGCTACAGAATCCCTCGCTCAACTCAACATTCTTTCCAGTTTGAAATTTATTTTTCCCAATCGATCTATCTTCTACATAGATTAGAAATATCTCATTATCATATAAGCAGTCTAGGAGAGCCTATTATAGGCTTATATCAAACTTAACAGCTTTACAACCATATAGAGTACAATCCCATCAAAGTTCAACGAACTACATAGTTCAGAGCAGAGTACTACAGATTGTTTAAAGAATCTTGCTAATGTTTACCTCAACCGGAGGATCCGATGTTTTATCAGCAGCTATGACTGGTTCAGTGGGTGTAATAGGTACATTGGCTTGATCAAAACATCAACCACCACTTCACTTTCTACCTCTGTAAAAAAGTTTATCTCATCGTATCTGCTAGATCGACCCAGCTCGACATCAGCACGAGTCAACCCAAAAGTGCAATAAGATTGAATTAAATAATCTTTTTCCACCTTCGATGACTTGTATGATCATGACATCACATTATCATGCTCAGACAACACTCTATACCGCTCTTCAGTAGCCTTGGCGTCTTCAGCTCTCTACCTTTTCTCTATCTCGAGCTCGGCTTTAAGCTCCCTAATATGAGACGATTGAGTATCAAACTTTAGGGTAAAATTTCCGAACTCATGGCTCCTCTTTTCAAGGCACTTTCTTGCCCCTTTTAGCAGCATCCAGAGCTGCCAATACAAAAATTACTGAAACATAAGTTCAGAATAATAACTTTTAGTCTAAATAAAAGACAATTAAATATTTCAAACACATACCGCGAAAGTGTGTTCATGATACTCTTCATCGGGCAGCTTCAGATCAATCCCAGCCATCAGGCAATATTTTTGTTCCAGCTCTCTCATCTTGGCCACAGCATGAGGATTAGTACAAGAGCTACCCTCGTCATCATGCCATTTTCTCTTCGACAAGTTCTTTTTAACATCTACAAGAGTAACCGCACTCACTTCTTGTCTCTTCTCCATATCACACTTGAAATAATTTTTGCGATCTCTTGTTCTGTGGTCACACCCCAGTAGCAAGCGTACTCTACATAGCTGACTTTCTCAACCTCTGAGAAGTTTATTTCATATTTTCAAGTGAAGGAGGTGGAAGACTAAGGACATCATCAGCAATCAAACAAGCTTTCTCCTCAGCCATAGCTCATTTCTTGTGAGCTTGCTAAACTTTGGGTACTATGGAATCTACCCTCTTATCCCTACAGATACCGAGCTCACCAAGTACCTACTTTAACTCGACCTAATCATGTGTAATATAGTCTAACAAGTTGGTATTATCAGGAGCTAATAAAGGATTGGGTCCTAACAAAATAAGGAGCAAAACATTAATTAACAGTTCTAAGACATGATAATTGTTAGTCAAAGATTGATCAACGTTACTTGAGTTATAATATTTATGGTTCAGAACGAGCGCTGGTTAATCTGGAACCTGCATATAGTTTCCCCCTACCCATACAAGGTGATCATTCCATGGCCTACCTACAGACTCAAAGTTAAAAATATTTGGCCTAGATGAATCACTATACAGGTAACCACTACTTCGACCTTTAAAATATTTTCATTTATAAAATTTCAACACATCATTGGCCTCGAACTGCTTGGCAATCCCTTCCTTTCTCCATTAATTATTCAGTGCTTCACATACCCTCATCATCTCATATACATTCCCATTCATCTGGGTTGGGCAATACTGCAATACATTCATAACCTTTTTTTGAAAGAAGGTCAAAGGAACTCTAAGGCCATACGCGACCTGATTTAAGTAATATAGAAACCCATCATTCGGGCCAACTAGCCTGAGGCCATTATAGTATGAGAGATTAACATCCACACTAATCCCTCTCTCCCTTTTCAACTTCTCCAAATAAGGGACTTGGTAGTATACCGCCTCCTCCCCTTCTCCAGGGATATAGGCCCTAAACCGGCAACTTTGGTCTACCAGATAACATTCCCATTCTCCCTGTAATTTCTTTTTGCATTTTAAAAATTATTTTCCTACATCTACTCCCTTTGGGTATATAACAAATAATTTATCATTCTCTTTTTTATCCTCTATCTCTATCACTTTCCCTATTTTACTAGTTTCCTAACTTCTATAGTCACCTTTATACTATTTATAGTTTATTCCATGGCATTACACTCGTCAACCCTCCTTGAAGACGATGTTTCCTTTAAACTTGAAGATACTATAGATTTACTCATGGGAATTCTATGTATGGAATGCATACTGGACCTGCAGATAGACAAAATATTTTATTATTATCTCTACTTTACATATTATACCCTACACACAGTAAAAATAGCCCCACCTATATTTCTACCCAGTCAACACGCTTACTTTACAATTTCCTAAAATAAAAAGCAATCATTTCAAGTTTCCCTCTTCTTCTCCAAATAAGCATTTTATCCCTCTACAGTCTATTCATATAATAAAGCTTCTATACCTACAGAACTCTCTCTTCAATTACTCAAAGATCTTAAAACCCCTACATTATCAAACTTGTGTATCCCTCAATCCAAATGGGTAAACATACAATATCATATATATTACTAACAGCAACAAATCAAACAAACAGAGACACATATCACCAGCCTATACTTAAAGAACAGCAATCTTCTACTTTACCGGATGTCTTACCAAGAATGACCGCTCCTGTCGCTTTTCTAACAATTTTATATCACCTGATGAACCTTTCCCTCTTAAATCACACTCAGAAATCAAACGCTTCCTCTTTTTAGAGATAGGATTTGCACAACTTTTCTCTTTTTCCATAACTGTTGATAATTTATGAGGGAGAGAGATATGAGTTTTTATACTTTCCCTCCGTTATAAAACGACGGCTCCTTCAGACACGTGTCAGTCACCTCTACTATCTCTACAGTTATATCTTTTTGGTTAACAACATCATCATGACGTCTTTCATAACGTCTATTGCCATCACGTCTGTCTTTATTGTCTACCATTAAAAAATTATGCCCCTCTTCCCCAATACAGTACAAGTGACCAATTACTTTACTTTTATACCATACCAAGATCGTACGATATTCCTAAAATAGTTCAATGTTCAAAATTCAAAGATATTTATACAGTTGTTGAAATCATATAGCTGCCATCTACAATATCTGCACACAGATAGTAAAACTGAATACTTTATTCTTACTCATCTCAAATCGACGCAACAACTATGCCTCGTTCTACATATAAAAGATTACTGCAAAATAGAATACTTTATTTTTATTCATCTCAGATTGACGTAATAACTATGCCTCGTTCTACATATAAAAGAAAACTACAAAACAGATTACTTATTTATTGCAAACTTTTACAGTTTGATCTTACAGACTTCTATAGCTATATTTAAAGCAACCTGGATGGCTCACCTTGCCACATGGAATTATCTCTCCTCTTGTTACTCTTGCATTCTCTTCTAAAAGTTTGTCACATGCAAACTGTCGAATAGTCATTTCTCATCCCGTGGCATCCAGTAGAGACCTACGAAACATGTTAAACCAGAAAAAGTGATCATACTCTGCACGCCTGCCTTCATCATCTAGGCTGATTAAATTTAATGGCCATTCCGGTAGCACAACATCATAAGGCAGTCAACGAAAAATTTTCTCACAAAGTTTAGGAACCTTGATATTGAACCTACCGTCTGCTGCATGATGAGCACACTGAAAATGCGTCCTCACCATGGTTGCTCGCACATAAAATTATCCTTGCAGAAGATACAAGGCATTGAAGCCAAGAATCCCTACCTTATATATATACCAGGAAGATCTTTGTGAGACCATATCACCCCACAAATTTTGATGGAAGATAAATTTTATAAGAAAAATTTTAGGGCAGAAGAATATTAACAGCCAATCCTGATTATTGTGACAGGTCATTCTTTCTATATTATGAAATATCTCCTCAGATTTTATACCCGCAGATATGAAGATGGCAACATATAAAATCAAGCAACTCCAGCGGTAGCCCCTACAGACCAATATCAAGATAGCACGACGATGACATTTCATTAGTTCAAAAAAACTTCTTACAGATTACTTTAACGATACACTATCATTACAGATAATATACAGATTACTTTCCAAAATTATATTAAGTAACAGTTCAAAATACCTCTCGACAGTCAATGAGGAAGAAGATGAAAAATGGAACCAACTATCAAACTCTGATCCCATGCTGCAATGAATAAGAAATAATGGAAATGGAAATCACAGATGAAGGATCTTCTTAAGGGCTAATATCTATGGTCCATGGAAAAGCACCCTCCACTATCACCACCTCTTTCACCATAACCCCCACCTCCCCGCCTGGTAAAGACAGACGGAAGGTCCTATTTCTTAGCAAGGACCCACTCACTAGCAGGATACTGGCGAGATTCCCTCGGACGAATGCCTGTGCTTCATCTTCAGTTGTAATAGCCTCCTCTGCCAGTAACCGAAGACTATTTTGGCACTCCGCCTCTGATGTCAATAGTTAATGGAAGCATACCATCTGATAATAATCATCCCTGGAATTGGTATCGGCAGATATAAAGATTGGTATCAAAAATACTTGATGCGCAGTTCTTTAATCTTTTTACAAATCCTAGACTCTCGAGATTAGTTCCTTGTAATCACTATACTCTGAAAAGTTAGAAGATTTTAAGTACAGAAATAAAAACTAAGGAGAAATAGTTCAGAGATGAAGACTTGGTTCATCACACACAACTCAGAGTACTCTTTATACTATGATAAGCATTTAAGCTGACTCTTCAAATTCCCAATGTCAGGAAGATTTCCCATGTAGCAACATTGACTAGAACCATTGGTTCTAGAAAACCCATAAGACACAAACAGATATTCATGAATATATATTAGAAATGATTCCCATATATTAATTGCAGCATTGATGACACTTCTCAACCAACACCACTCGCCCATAATGTTTCTCGAACAGTTGGCTGAGATGGGGCGGTTGTAGTAGTTTATTTTGCATCTCAGACTCATGCATTATCCTCGACCAACATACAAACTTTTGACCTCATCAGCAGAGCACATGGCATATTTATAACACAATCAGAAATAAGACAGTAACATCTGGAAATAGTTATGGCACGAGTTTCTCAACAAATACCACTCGCCCATGATGCTTCTCGTGCTCTTGGTTAAGAGCCATCTTGTTATAGCTTATTCTGTATCTTAGACTCATACTTCATCCTCGACCTTATCAACATATTCAGTATCCCTATGTTCTAGTCATCACTTTCGACCTTAACATCAACAGTTCAAGTTAAGCAAATGTACAGTCATCCACGAAGCAACAAATATTATAACATTACACAATCTGGTGAAAGAATATTTAACATATATTTTGTAACGTCCAATATTAGGAATCTTAATGGTCATCAAACGGTCATATTAGAAGATATATAAATAGGACCAGAGATTTCCAGATGAAGGATGGAGGAATCCTCACTCTAATATCGCATATACTCAGAATACTCATTGTAATAAGATAGAAATCTCAATAATATCACTCCCTCTTTCTCAAATCCTCAAGAGAGGCGGTAGTTTTTAACCTATTCAAAGGTTTTCCACGCTAAATTATTTTGTTAGTTATCACATATTATTCTTGAGCGTTCTAAACAGATATGGTATAAAGGCTAATTTTAAATCCCAAAATTAGGCTATTACAGTTGTAAATGAGTCTTTAAGACCAAGCGTGATAGTAATGGTAATATCGAACGATATAAAGCCCGACTTGTGGCCAAAGGTTTTACTCAGAGAGAAGGCATTGATTACAAAGAGACCTTCTCACCTGTATTAAAGAAGGACTCACTTAGAATTATTATGGTATTGATAGCTCATTATGATTTAGAGTTACACCAAATGGATGTGAAAACTGCTTTTCTGAATGGGAGTTTAGATGAAGAAGTCTATATGAATCAACTTGAAGGTTTCTCCCAAGAGAGGAAATAAAATATGCTTTGTAAGCATAAGAAATCAAAATACGGTCTTCAACAAGCTTCCCACCAATGGTACATTAAGTTTTATGATACCATTATTCTTTTTGGCTTTATGGAAAATATTTTTGATCGATGTATATACCTTAAGGTCAGTAGGAGTAAGCTTATATTTTTCGCTTTGTATGTTGATAATATCTTACTTGCTAGTAATGATCTTTAGCTTCTTGACTAGACTAAGAAGTTTCTCTCTAAGAACTTTGAAATAAATGATTTTGATGAGGCATCTTACGTGATTAGAATAGAAATCTATCGAGAATGAGCAAGAAAATTATTAGGGTTATCTCAGAAAGCCTATATCAATAAAGTTTTAGAGAGATTCGATATGGAGAATTGTTCAGCGAGTGATACACCAATTCAGAAAGGTGATAAATTTAGTCTTATAAATGCAATTCCGAAAGGCTGAATATGAACGTAAACAGATAGAAAAGATTTTGCGCGTATCTTCGTGAGGAGTCTAATATATGCACAGACTTTTACAAGACCGAACATAAGCTTTGTTATTTGTATACTGGGAAGATATCAAATCAATCCAGGGATGGACCATTGGAAAGCTGCAAAGAAAGTTATGAGGTACTTGCAAGGAACGAAAGATTACATGCTCACATTTAGGAGGTCTGGCCATTTAGAAGTGATCGGTTACTCAGACTCGCCCTGATAGTAGGAAGTTTACTTTTGATTATGTCTTCTTATTAGCTAGAGAGGCAATTTCATGGAAAAGTGCAAAATAATATAGTATTTCTTCATCTACTATGGAGGTTTAGTTTGTCGCATGCTTTGAGGCCACAGATCATGGTTTATGGTTGCAGAATTTTATCTCAGGACTTGGAGTTATCGACTCTATTTCCAAGCTATTGAGAATTTATTGTGATAATACCGCAACAGTATTTTTCTCTAAGAATGATAAATATTCTAATGGTGCTAAGCACTTAGAGATAAAATATTTATCAGTCAAGGAGTCTATTCAGAAACAATGAGTGTTTATAGAATACATAAGCATAATGCCTATGCTTGCAGATCCATTGACTAAGGGATTACCGCCAAAGACATTTAAGGAACATGTTCAGAATATGGGTCTTGGGTGGATTCCATGATATTTTTTTTTATAGTTATGATTTTTTTAGTTTGATTGTTTTCTTTAGACATTTTATTGAGATCTTATTATAGTATGTTTATGATATTTTCCTATTTACCATTATGTGTATAGATGTATGTGATTGGATGAATGATAATAGAAAAATATTTTTATAAGACATTATTGATGGACTTTTTATAGGCCTATTTGTTAACGCCTATAAACCTCACTTATGAACCAAGTTCAATAATTCATTATTATTGCATTACATAAAAGGAAATGTGTTGCAAAATTGCATAAGACCTCCATGACTCGCTTTAATAAATTGCTTAATTTTGGTATTGTGATGACCAATAAAGATAGTATGACTTGGAAATATTTTAAATTGCGTACGTTTTAGTTATTTAATCGTTGAGCCCATTTCGAGTCAAAATTTTTGCAAACTTAAGTTTTATCGAGTATGATTTTCAAGCCTACTTCATATAGGCCAAGTGGGAGAATGTAAGACTTATTATGGCCCATATGAGTAAGGGTCTTTTAGTAATTATGGGTTTCTAATTATGATGATCCAAGTCCTAATTGGAAACTAATCCTACTGGTTACTAAGGTTAGAGTTTCCTATAACTTATTACTTTGATGGAAAGTAGTTCTAATTGAAATAGAAAACTAGGTCATCTCTCTACCTATATAAGTGCGCCTAGCCCATTAATTAAAGTACTATCTCAAAAGAAAGGTTAAGTGAGAGAAAACCTAGTTGTCACCACTCGCCGCCACCGATGAACACGGAGGACATTGCTCAATCAATCAAGCTATGGATCAAGGTATGTGATTATGTTTCTGCATTATTGTTTATCGTGGTCATCTTATTAAGTTCTAGGTCCTTATAGATCTTTAATTTTTATAGATCTTGTCATGTTTTTTAGTCAGTAGTTAACAAAGGGTTCTAGTTGCAATTCTTAACTTTTTTACTGAGAACCGATTTTAATCGAAGAATCTGAGGGTATATTTTCTTGAAACTCAAACTTGGGGGTAAACCCCCATGAATAAGAGGTTGACCAATATATAAGAAATTTATCAGTCTATAATATTGTATGAAGGGGTACTGAAGCACATAAAGTAAAAAAAATGGAAAAAAAGATAGAAGTCCTACAATGCAATTATGCCCGTACACTGTACACCTTTCAAAAAAAATATTAGGCCCTTATAAACTCCAAATAAGGCTAAATACTAGACATAGAACGTTAAGACCAAACTTTCTGTGTATGCCCTCAATGCAATATAATTGTGATAGGGATACTTAATTTTAACGAACGTTCTGCTCAGTGAATTATAACTGTAAAAACCATTAATCGAGGAGCATTTCAATATAACATTTCCATCTAAAATATCCACAATGAAAACACGTCCAAGTGTGATTGTTTTCGGGAAGTCAATGGATTATTCTTTGACCAATGTGAGATTTGCGTAGTCCTTTAGCATCCATATGTTTATCCTCCTTTTGGTTCTCTGATCTATGATGCATAAGCAACCATAGAGCATATCTACGTACATCCTATCATTCAAATCAATTTCTTTGGGATTTGGTAAAACACCAAATGTCTCATCTTCGATGTTAAACTTCATAATAGAGTGTTTAAGATCTTGTTTAAGCATTAAATACATTGCCTCGTTTACACTGCTGTTTCACTCTGAAGAATCACTTAATACTTAGAAAACCTTATTAGATGATCATCTCCAGCAGTTGGGTATGAGTTTGGACAATTAGCCCACCTTGTCAACCCAAACACACCCAATCCACACTCATCCCTTCCAACAGTGGATGTGAATTTTTAATTTTATTTTTTTTAAATTTAGTTCGCGGGGGTATTTTTTAGTCCGCGCGGTATTCATTACTGCGCACAACTATTCATCTCCTCTCATTCATCAATAAAAAAATATTTAGTTCATACGGTGTTCTTTAATCTGCGTGGTAATCAGAATACCACACAATAATCAAAAGTAGGCCAAACTCATTTTTTTGAGTATAAGGAGCTCACACTCAGTTGAATTCTGACAGCGCTACATCGGCCAACCCAAACCTAAATTATGACTGCTGGAAGACGTTTGGGTTATAGTTTGGGTTTGGTTTGGCAAAACAAACCCAACCCAAACCCATAATTGAATTGCTGGAGATGCTCTAATAAACCCAAAGTAAGAACCTTAAACTGTAACCTCCTATCATTTGGACCACGACCCATACGTGCTACTTTATATTTGCTGGTGGTGGAATCAATTAAGGTAACTAATCCTAATCCCTCACCAAAGAATGATACACGGAAATGCCAATTGAAAATTTAACAAGCAATAATGAAATCAAATACACACATAAGGTTTTACCCGATGAAAGGAAGTGGAAAACCCTAACGGGTAAAAAATCACTCCCCTACGAAAACTCTACTATGAATTAATCAAGGTTGCAATGATCTCTCTCAAGCTTTCTCAAAGCTTGAATGGAATCTCTCAAACCCTATCTTTCTTTCACTAGAGTGAAACTCACATTTGGCCATAAAAATACTTTAAGTATCCATTATATATTTGAGAAGATTTTAAAAGAGCTAGGGCTTATAGTACGAATTAGTAGGCGAGCAAATGATCTTAAAATAACTTGAGAAAAATTGTTAATCGACCTCTGTTCAAACCTTCAGTTCGAACTAGAGCAATCAACAACTATTATGCCTACATTATTTGAACCTTCAGAGTTCGAACTGGAGCAGCCAGTAATTATTATTCCTTTATTGCTCGAACTCTCAGTTCGAAATAGAACTTTATAAAAAACATAGAAATATATCTTCTCTTCTTTTGCATTCATCTTCAATCCTCATTCGTCCCACGAACTCTATTGAACATCAAATTCGAGTTCATTACTCAACACGAATGTAGTAAACTTACACGAACACCAATTCAAATTCATTCTCACCAATCTTCCACTTGAAATAAAATTTACCGTAACCCTCCATATCTTCAATAATAAATTACTCATACTACCCAGATCATCATTCTTATCGAAGACCCACTTACGAAATTTTACAGTCATCAACAACATATGTTTCTAGAAAATGGTTTGTATTATCCAAGGGTAGTTTTATAACCTCCTGTGTGGCAGGAGTGCAAGCATATATCGTGGTCGACTTATCTTCTACACTCTAAACTTGAGAGAAACATACCTGTAGTGGCTAGTTTTTTAATTGGTAATCATCGCCAATACTTAGGTAAAAAAATATGATTTAAGTGCAAATAGAAGCTAATGATTATACGTGAAAACTCAATGAAGCCTAAGAAAAACCATAACTCCGAGGAGGTTTTAGATGTATATCCACTAAATACTAATCTATAATACTTGCAAAAAAAATTAGATTGTGGGTATATAGAAAAGTAAAGAATCCATCCTTACTGTTGTATGCTCAGCCTGTATTAATAGTTGGATTCAGGCAGTTGCAAAAAGATAATATTTCTCCTATCTTTAAGGGAGGTGGCCGAACTTCACGGAGCATGTACAATGGCTATATTTGACCAAGCATAATGACTACTATAGAGAGTCGAGCTCTACAGTTATAAATTGAAATTTTCTTGAATTACAATGGGGTTAATACATTCGATGTCTTTGATAGTTCTTCTTTATCGAATCTGGGGTATATGGTACTACAATCGCCACATTCTCGATATAATTATTTGTTGTTGTGTGGAGAAGAATATATTGGGACTTGTGATGTTTGACTTTTTTCTAGGAAAAGATGATGGTGGACAAAAATCTCATCATTCATGATGCAAACACAGGGAAATTATCTTAACCGGCGTTGTAAATGCGTTGGATAGCTGTGGTTTCTTCTATAAATAACCATGTTCGTTGGAGGAGAAGCAAAGTATTTGCTGCAATGGTAAGAACTCAGTCTTGTCTCCAGCAAGATGAAGAGGAAGGTCATCTAGCAATAAAGGTTATTAAAGTGGAGGAATGGTACTTTGGGCTTTTTTTTATTTCTGACGTGCTTCTTCCTCAGGGACCTTTAGATGTTGCAGAGATGTCACCGAAGCGGATAGAGGTGAAAGCTGACCGTTGGTTATGGTATGACCATTTTTGCGAATGTAGTGCATGTGATCAATCATCATCGTGTTGTGCTGAGATATATTGTAAAGGATGAGATAAGGCAAGAAGATGATCTTGCTGCTAGAAGAGTGTTGATTCCATGTCAGCAAGTAAACCATATGCCATGTTTCAAGTATAATTTCATGTAATCAAGTTATGTACTTGTTCTCAATGAAATAAAATGTATTACCATGCTTAAAATGTCATTGATGTAGAACATAGTTATGATATTGTATTTTGCCGAATATTATTTGAATTTTGAAAATGTGGTTATAACTGTCCCGTGGATATAGGAGGTTAATAAAAAGAAAATATATGGTGGAGGTTTGCAAATAAAAATTGCAAGGTACTTACCTCCACGTGATGTATTAAGTTATAAACAATTTGATATTCAGTCCCTTTTTATGGGTTTTAGAACCTCATTTGAGAAGATGTATAGGACTGAGGATGTGGGCGTGTATATAGATGGTCTAGAGCAACATTATAGTAATCTATATTTTTTAGGAGGGAAAAAGTGAAGGAGTTCGGGAAGAGGCGTGCTAGGCAAATGAAAATGAAAACTACCAAACGGTTAGGCGAAGGATCTCGAGGTGGTACATCGAACCGTCGTGTGGGGTCTATAAATACCCCCTTATCTGGTGACGGTTCATACTACTTATTTTCTGATAATTAAAAGATTTACTCTAATTCTCTCTGTTCTTCACTTGCAAATTGCTCCAATATTAGTACCGAAGATATTTGTTTACTTATTGATAGGGCAAAAGTTGCGAAGGAGAGAGATTTGGAAGCAATGCATCTTCAAGGTTGATTTCTTCAGTTTTTCCACGATTATCTTCTTGTATTTGAATTAACTGTGATTTGAATGAAACTCATTATATGTTATGATTGTATGTATGTTGTGTATAAATGAATTGGAACAAATTTAGGTATTGCACTAGTAATTGTGATGGCAATCTATTTGAGGGTTTTGCTGTGATTTTCTGGATTGAATGTGTAGTTGGTTAAATGTTGTTGTTTAGAACATGCATTTTAGACCAAGATGTATGTGCATGTATAAGGATTAATGGGTCTTTGAGTGTCATGGAGATTTTGGGATTTATTCGTTATGGAGGATACAATGTTAAGTTTATAAGGTGTATTGGAGGTGGGGGATGTGACAAAAGTTACAATGTTGTTGTGGACAGAGTGAATATAGAATTTTCGGCTTTTACGCCATGTATTACCATAATCTGTGCCGGAGATATCAAAACAAAAGAATTTGTCTACTTTTTGGCGAGAATCTGGGGGCCATTATCATTGTTTCATCTCCAAGAAGAATTGTTGAATATACCTGTATAATAACTTTGAGAATATAGAAAAGTAGTAAAGAATTATCAATTTAAATATGGTCGATTTAAGAACTTTAACAAAGTTGTTTTTGAGAATTTATTCGAGAACGAGATAGATATGATTGCCTGTTGGAGCATAAGCTTTGACAAAGCTTTATAGTATTGATAAAGAATTCTCCTTAAATGTCAATATGGCAATAAATTTAAATTACTTTATAGTGCAAAAAATGATGTAAAGCTAATTTTTAAAAATGATATGATTTTCAGGTTCGAATGGCAGAACCAGTTGAAAATATTAATCTTCCTGATGCGGTTGTAGAGGGAACTATTTTTAATACTGTTGATGTAGAACCCATAATTATCGATGTTACCACTTGTGTTCAGGAGATGGGTAAAAATTATAGGGTTGGGAATAAGGGTGGTGATGGTGTTGGGGAGTTTGAAAGAACTAGGGTAGTGAATGAAGTCGCCTCGTGTTCTGCTGCAGCGAGGTGGGGGGGTTGATGATGAAAGTACCGAGACAGACATCGAACATGATCTTCTAACTAGTGATTGAGGAGAGTGTACTGGTGGCGGAAAGGCTTAAAAATATGTATGGTATTCCTCAAGATGTGAGATTAGTTAAATATTATGGGGAGATGATTGATCCAGAAATCCCTATGGATGGTATTCTCATTCATCGGGAATTGATTAAGTAAAGCTTAAAAAAAATTCTTTGAGCTGATCAACAGAAGTTCTTGAACTTCTTCAAGGTTTCCCCAGGTCAGTTCAACTCGAATGTCTATGATTTATTTCGGGTTGTTACATGATATTGTCGGCTATATGTATTCGGCTAGGTATATGTATACGGCTAGGTTCCTGAAGAAGAATCCAAGTAAGGTGGGCTATATGTATTCAGCTAGGTTCCTGAAGAGGCCATTGTTTTATGATACGGTCTCGACTGGTGCAAAATATTTAACCGATCGACTCTTCATTTTAGGAAACTACGAGTTCGACCCAAAAGACCCTAGTAAACCTTTGAAGTGAAAACACTTTCACATAGGTTAGTGGTATATGCTTGTTTGATTATGTTTTGTCAAATTTATTTTCCTTTATACATGTGTTAACTGGTTGTATTGTTTGAAAAGCTTTGATGGAGGTCGATAAAAATTCTAAGGTGAAGGAAAAGTATATAATTTGAGAACATATTATTACGGTTGAATTGATTCCCTTGTCAAGGATCAAGAGGTAGGAGAATATTTGTTTAAGGAAAGAGGTCGAACCAAAAGCAACGAGGTATACCTGATAGATGGTAAGATGTCTGCCATAATCAAGAAAGCTACAGATTCGAGCATCCCCTTCTAAAACCCAGATCTGAGTGGGTACACGACTGATTCTGCTACGGCAGAAAGGGAGGCCCTACTAAGCGGGGGCTTCGGGAAGGCTTGTAAGAAGAAGAGGACTGCCACTCTACCTCCTAGACCTGTTCCTCCTTCGAAGAGGGTTACTCGAAAAAACCCTACAAAATAGAAAAGGAAAGGAAAGCCTGTTGTTGCTAGGACAGAAAGTGCTCCAGAGGGTCAACTAGTAAAGGCAGCTTTGGTGCCTCTGCAGAAGGCTGTAGGGAAGAAGGGCTCTCTCAATTTACTAAAATCGAAGCCCGCTGGAAATTTGGTTGACTTAGAGGAAGAGACCCACCAAACTATCAAGCCTTTTTCTGTTGGCACAAAGTTGGCTAGAGTAGAGAACATTTCAACTTTCTTCATTGATGGTCATCGAATGATGAATCAGGTGAGGAATCTTAATACATTATCTCGATTAATAAACTAGGTTCCTTCATCGAGAACTTTTTCTTTGACTATAATGCAGATCGAGAAGTTGCTCCTTGATGGGAAACCTTTATTTTTTGAATGGCATAACTTGGCCAACGAACTCTTGGTATCCAAAAATATCAAGATAGTGTTGGTGAGGGAGAAAGAAGAGCTCGAAGCTGAGTTGGATAAGGTAAAAGCTGGTGTGGTTAAGTCCAAGAAAGTGGCTATCCAAGAGGCAAAGAGGATATGGGAAACAGAGAAAAGGAAAGAGGGCAAGAAGTTGAAAATTGATGTTGCGAAGGTGAGGGAGGACGCCCTTGCCCTGCAAAAATTGAACTTTGAGGATGATGTTCGAGAACAAATTTTGGCTGTGAGGAAGTTGTTAGAAGCAGAGAAAGCTAAAGCTCATACTCAAGCTGTTGGAGAGGCAAATTTGGTGGGTCTTGAATCCTTGAGGTGTATGAAGATGAACTTCTCAGGCCAAATCGAGTTGATGGAGGAGAAAAAAGATTTCTATAGGGAGCTTGTTGTAGCTACTGGTCTCGAATTTAAAGATTCTGATGTCGAAGAAGATTTATTAGAGACAACAGCTGCTACTCCCATTGTGCCTGATGGGGTTGAGCAGGCTGGAGAGGAAATTCTCGATAATCTTATTCCCTATCTTCCAATAAAAAATGCCATTCCAATCTTGTCTCTAAAGAAGTAAAGAATTTTGAATGTATGCGTTATCGAATTATTAAAAAAATTTGAGAATATTTAAAGTAAAAGTTGTACAAGTAATCAATGGGACCTATTGACATTGGTTTTATTTTAGAATGATTTAATCTTTAAGTAGTGAATGCCTTAATATTTCATTTAAATTGTTAATGATTGAGATACAAGTAGTCTAATACACTTGATATGATGGTTGATATCTCTTGGCGGAGTATCATGTCTTTAGATCGAAATGAGCAACTGAACTGAGTAAGGCCTGTTGTTTTTCTCATGTAGTTTAGATATGTTGCTCAACTATGGGGTATCCATGTCAAATAAAAAGGTAAAGATGATAAAACCATGGTATGCACTACACCAATTTTATTAAATTACCAGGGTATTTGTTAGTGGTAATAGTCATTTTGCCACGGATAAAGTCTATAGTGGAGGTCTGTAGTAAAAGGTGTGTTGCAATTTTTTGCCACAGAGTTTTTCTGTCGTTATCCCATTTATGCTGGTGCGTAGTAAATCCATGATAATTTTTTTACCATGGATATAATTAGTGGTATAATACGATATGTACCACTATTTTAGTCCGTAGTTAATATTATTGCCACGAATTTTTTTTCTCGTTATCTCATTTATGCTGATGCGGGGTAAATCTGTGGCAAATTGTTTACTACGGATATAATCAATGGTACAATATGATATATACCACTATTGTAGTCTGTATCAAATATTATTGCCATAGCCTAAGATTATGGCAATTTAATTTTAATTTGTTTTTTAAAAATATCAAAAAAAGTAGTTGTAGTAGCCTACTCGCAGCCTTCTAACACTTGTCAAACACTCAAAGGCTACATCGAAGCCTACCTGGTGACACGAAACCTAATAAGTCAGTAATCAAGCCCACGAAACCTTTCGAGACTATTAGTACTCTTGAAGGAACCATCAAACCATAAATACTTCGACCATGGCCATACATGGTCGAAGGTAAACATGTCAGGTGGCCAGCTCACCAAATAGAATAGTGGAACACGCCGCTCAACAACTGTGGTGCTAGATCCAATAACTTCAGTGTCAAAACCAATAGCTACAGTATTAGACTCGACAATTATAGCATTAGAACCGACTTTGGGTACAAGTCAGTTGTCCCCGGAGGATACACATGTAACTTAACCTCCCATGGTGACTCAGCCATTCCTATGTTCTATAAATAGAAGGGAGAAGGAACTATGAAGGGGTTAGAAAATCTCTCCCAATAAACCTTACAAGTTTGCCTTCGAATACCCTGTAATCACTCAGTTCTCGATACTTCGACTACTCGATATTTATAACTTAAATCTTTAAAATCCTCACCAGAGGTCGTAGAGTGACACATTCTAGGCCTCCACATAAGTGTATTGTCTGTATATTAGTCTTATTATTATTAATTGTATTTTTGAATCATCATGGTCAAAGATAAAACTCATAGTGTACTAGTTAACTTCTCCTCTCGCAAAGTTAGGCCCCTATATTTGGCGTCGTCTGTGCTATCCCACCTTACCAGTCTCCCCCTACCTTTTATCATTTTCTAATCCTACTAGAAACATCCAATGGCCCCCACCCTCCGCTCTACTTCCACCCTTGCTAGCAACTCCACCGACGGAGTGGCCGCTCAGCTCGCCCTTCTTACCCAGCAATTTACTCAAGCTGAGGAGTGACACTGAACCTAATTACATCAGGAGCGCGAAGAACACCGACAAGAGTTCGAAGCCAAAAGATAGCGCAGTTTGGACGATGCAGATAGACAATATCGTTCCCTTGACGATCTGCGAAAATACAGTTTGTGAGTTGTAACGACTTCAGCCTCAAGACGCCCCTCCGTCTCCAGCACCTGCCCCGTCGCGTATTTTTGCCCATGCCCGGCTTGGGCCCCAATCACATCTTGAAGTACCCCCAGTCCATCTTGGCGCCGAGGGTGCTCTCCCCACCATTCTACCTACTGGTTCAATCCACCTTGGCATATACCCCATGGAGGATTCGTCCGATTCTACTCTTCGTACTGCCAGATACCCAAAATATTGCCCTGCTCGAGAACATCTCGGAGTGCGCAGCGCTGAGCACACGCTGATCATACGGTCTCATCCCCTTTGACCACAAAGATCCCCCACCCCTCATCCTGCCTATCCGACACAGTATGAACTCGACCAAAAACTCCATACTGCCATCCGTATCAGTGCTAGCCCCACACCAAACTCTTGGAGTCGGTTAAACAACCCCCTCTGCCCCAAACTCCTCACTATCGAGGTGCCTCCAAATTTTCATTCCCCCAAAATTAGCAAATGCCAGAATACTGACCCTCAATCACACATCCTCAAATTCCAAAATGCCTTAAGCCTATACTCCACGGCCGGCCATCTATTGTGTCGTTTTTTTCCCAACAGCCTCAAAGACAGCCCTCTCAGATGGTATCATAGCCTCCCTAATGGCTCGATCCAAAGCTTCGAGTAATTATCTAGTCTATTCATCGCTCAATTCACCTTCAATAAGGACCGCGAGGTCCACGTCGATACCCCCTTCAACTTTTGCAAATACCCCAATGAAACCCTTGAAGCCTTCACCAAATGGTTTCTTGATGAGTCACGCAAGATCGAAAACCGTGACTGTGCAAATGTTGTGCTCGTTTATTCTAATGCTCTGCCAAATAACAGCTACGTCAAGGAGTACATTGTGCTCTAAAAACCTCGAACCCTCGAGGAGATGTTACCCAAATTTAATGGATACATCGACCTCGAGTTCCTCCGCAAGTCTAATCGCCAGGGGAAACCTTTAACCACCAATCAGAATAAACCTCGACAAGGGTAACCTTCTACACCTATGATCGCATCTGTTTCACAGGAGATTGAGAGCCTCAAACTCCCCCGCGCTAACGACACTACCACCAAGGCCCGCAAAAAATGAATAAAGTCGGTCCTCCCCAAGCTAACTGCTCCTGTCAGCACCCTTCTACCACAGATTCAAGCGGGCCCCATATGGCGTACTCCTTACCCCATAGAGCTCAGACAAGGTAAATCTTACTGTCAGAACTATAAGTACAACAACCATTACACCAACAAATGCTTTGCTCTGCAGCGCTCTCTCAAAATATTTCTTAAGGCGGGTCTCGTCTACATCAATATATCGCGGACGTCCCTTGTTACCTCGGCGGGTTGTACCTCAAGCCTCAACCCGCCCCTGCTGCTGACCCAATTGAGGTACACATTTAACAACTTCATCTCATTGAGGTCAATAATTTCGATAGCGGCAGTTCTAAAAGCAAGTACAAGCGTGTCGAAGAATGCTGCCAACTCACCTACCAGCAGAAGCTACCTGCCCTTCTGCCATAATTGAGCCAATACCCTCGACCTGAGGGTATCTCATTTATCGACTGTAATACATCTCATGTTCATTTCCCCCATTCTAATCCTTTAGTCATTATGATTAAGGTTGACCATCTCGTCCTCCATACCATGCTTATCGACACGGGAAGCGCAGCTAGTGTACGATACCTTTAGACTATTCAAACCATGCAGAAAATGGACCTCATCATCCTGGCTACTGTCGAACTCAAGGGTTTCAACAGCGCTACTAAAGTCGCTGTCGGACACATTAGTCTCCCTGTCACTACAGGGCCAGTTACACTAAAAACCAGCTTTTTTGACATCGACAAGAAATCCGAATACCACGACATCCTTGGCCACAACTGGCTCCATGCCATGCAAGCCATACCTTTAACTTACCACTAAACCCTTTGTTTTATTACCCTTTGTGGTATGTGGAACTTAAAAGGCTCCCAATGCCTTGCCCACTCATGTGAGCATCCAGAGATCGATCAAACCAAAAAACTTATCAAACAACCATAGCAATCAATGTCTCTCTTAAGATGAAGAGTACACCAAACACTGTGACAAACGCCAACGTCATACCCACGACATCCATAGCCTATCACAAGATCTCCATTATAGTCAGGTATCTTGGCCATTCATGCGATGGGCCATCGATCTCGTGGGTCCTTTTCCTAAGGCATCGGGTAGCCGCGAAAATATTCTTGTGGCAACAGATTACTTTACTGAATGGGTCAAAGATGTATCTTTATGTTGAACCAGAGAAGAAGAAGTCGTCAAGTTCCTATAAGAGAATATCATTATATGCTTCGGCTGTCCTCACATGATTCGATGCGACAATGGTCATCAATTCATTGGGAACAAAGTCTGTAATTTCCTCAAAAAGTAAAACATCATCCTCTCCCTCTCAATACCTTACTACCCCCAAGGGAACGGTCAGGCCAGAGCAATCAACAAAACTATAGCCGACGGTCTTAAGAAGCGAGTCGATGAGAAGAAAGGACGATGGATCCAAGAACTGCAACATGTACTCTAGGCTTATCGAGCAACACCACAAAAGTCAACGGGCTGCACACTATTCCTTCTCGCCTATGGTTCTGAAGTAGTTTTACCTACTCAATTTGAAGTGCCAACACTCTACCCTAACCGCCCAGACGAAGATAATAAGTTTGAACTCGGATGTAATATGTTATGGATCGACAAAACTAGAAACTGAGCTATCGCAAACCTCAGCTGATACCATCTCCCCCTCCAAAAGTTATTCAACAAATGAGTTTGACCACCCAGTTTCAATATTGGAGATTTAGTTCTTCGGCGAGTCACACCCTCCTCGAAGCCTCGTAATGTCGACAAACTAGCCGAATCCAGGGAAGGACCTTATGTCGTATATGACAAAACTAACAAAGGTTCCTATTATCTGATGGCAGAAGCATAAGAGCCTCTACCCAATCCTTAGAATACGATGTAGCTAGTATCTACAATAGGCCACAACATCCACCTTGTTCAACAGATATAAATACAGTATAATCAATGAACATTTTTTCCTTTGAACTTTGTATCTTGTCTTCTAGTAAATTTCTTGGACTCACCTAAGTACCATGTCAACCATTCGACCAGACTGGTACATGGGGGTGACCTCAAAGTTTTTAAGTCTCTAAATTCGAGCAAACTCGAGGGGCACGAATGGTCGATAGACCAGACCCTTGGGAATGTATTGGGGGCGACCACGTTATGCTTTGTTTAGGGTCAGGCCTTCAAAGTTTAGTTAATTTCTTAGCCTCACCTAAGTATCATGTCAGCCCTTCAATCAGACTAGAACTTGGGGGCGACCTCAAAGTTTTTCAAGTTTATAAATTCGAGCAAACTCGAGGGGCACAAATAGTTGACAAACCAGACCCTCGGGAATACATTGGGGGTGACCACGTAATGCTTCGTTTAGGGCCAGGCCTTTGAAGTCGAGTAAATTTATTGGCCTCGCCTAAGTACCATGTCAACCCTTCGACCAAACTGGTACTTGAGGGCGATCTCAAAGTATTTTAAGTCTCCAAATTCTAGGAAACTCGAGGGGCATGAATGGTCGACAGACCGGACCTACAGGAATGCTTTGGGTGCGACCACATTATGCTTTGTTTAGGCTCAGGCCTTCGAAGTCCAGTGAATTTCATGGCCTCACATAAGCACCATGTCAACCTTTCGACCAGACTGGTACTTGGGGGCGACCTTAAAGTTTTTCAACTCTCTAAATTTGAGCAAACTCAAGGGGCATCAATGGTTGACAGACCAAACCCTTGGGAATGTATTGGGGGTAACCACGTTATGCCTTATTTAGGCTCAGGACTTCAAAGTCTAGTGAATTTCTTCGTCTCATCTATGCACCATGTCAACCCTTTGACCAGACTGGTACTTAGGGGCGACCTCGAAGCTCCTCAAGGTTCCAGTTCAATATATATCAGCATCTCAAGTTTATTACACTAGAGTAATTTAAGTCAATCACAGACACAGTTCAAGATCAAATAAGTTACAAACTGTTCGAATACAAACCACCACTCTAAATTTCCAACACCACAACAAGATAAGATAAAGGAGTATGTTACAGTTAGAAGACAGCTATAGTACATCATACAGGAGTGGCCATATCACCTCCCGCAGTCTCTTCTGTAGCAACACCTTCAGCACCTTCGATAGTACGATTCGGCCCCAAAATGTTGGCCACACTATCCACTACCGTACTAGCAGCAGAATCGTCCGGTACAAGAACTTCCACGCCCTCCCCCACACCTCGACTAGCGAGATCCACATCCATCTTTTCTGTCTGCATAACACTTTCGGCAGGAGGCCCTTCGGGCGCAAGAAAGTGCTTCAGAGTTATGGGATCATACCCCAAATCCTCGATAAAGATTTTCAACCTGGTACTTGTCTCACACTCCTCGTCAAATTACCCCTGGAAAGTCTCCATCTATTCTTCCATTTCCTTCTCTTTCTCAGCAAGCTTCGACTCCAGCACCTTCCACATTTGAGCACGGTTGCCACGCTGAGCTTCGAGTTCCCTCACATAATCAGTTTTGATTTTTAACTGCTCTCACTTTAGCGTATTAACCTCAGATACCAGCGACATCTTGGTACCTCGAGCAAGCTCCAAATTTTCAACTGCCTGTCTCAGCTACCTTGTTGTTGCCTTTTGGGCCTTGATAAAATCATGTGGCCATGCATATGACTACTAGAATACTCGAACCATAAGTACTTCTCGAAGCATGGTGAACTTTAGCAAAATATCTGAATTCCATAAAATAGTTCCCCAATGAGGAAACTTATTCATCTGCCTCCCAACCTCCTCTGGGTCATTTTCGTAGAGAGTTTCCATCGAAGCAGCCGCGGCTCGAGCATGCTCCTCTAGTTCGGATTCTGTTTGCGCTTCATCCATATCCTCCGCATCATCATCCTCCAGCTTTCTATGCCTCTTACGCTAAATTACCTTTGGCTGCTGGATCTTCAATGATTTGGGAACAGCCTTACCCTTCCCTTTGTCAGCCTGCTTCGATGCCTCAAGAACAACTTCAAGCACTGGTGCTATTTGTTGCCCCCATGGAACATAATTCACTTTCCGCGTTAATCCCACTTTCTCTATTTCTTCGACCCCTTTAGAAGTACCTTCTTCTCCCCCTCTTCTTTGCTGGCCTAGGAACGACAGGAATGTTTCAAAGTAAAGAATCTGCCCTCTTTTGCCTCTTCCTTTTGATACCTAGCTTTATGAATACCTGGTTTATCCACTCCTCGTCAGAGTCAATAAGTTCGTCAATGTACCTCCGCGAGTTCTTTAATGTTCTCATACCTGGTTCTGCAAAACAAATAAAACATGGTTACCAGTCTATTTAACCAACATTTTACAACTACCTTCGACTGTGAAGTTCCATAGATTATAGATCCTATGCTGCAGCCTATAAGCGTCCTCCCCTTTGGCATTCTCATAATTACCTCGCACCACAACAAATTTTTTATCCCAGCCTCGACCCGTCAAGCACAAATCAAATAGCCACGGTTTATCTGCATGATATTGGATATGGTATGTGTCGACCTTCTTGTTGGCTTTCTTCGAGTAGAACGATACAATATCAAACCACTCGACCAAACCCTTCTTCTCGCATCTCAGTTCTACATTCATACCCTCGACCACCCTCATCATTTTGTAAAAATTTCCATTCATCTGGCACGGGACAACTTCCCAGAAGTTCAATACCTCCTTCACCAACCTTCGAAGGGGTAGTTGCATCCCTAGCTAAATCAGGCCTTTAAATGCCATGAAACCCTCTCGAGGGATAGACTTGAAGGTATACTAAGACCCTACTCCATATAATATTACCCCTACCTTCGACAACTCCAGATTAGCCATTAATTGATCGAGTCTCAGCTTCTCTTGAGCTGAGACTGACCCCGCAGCTCCCCCTGAGCCAGTCAAACTCTCACTACTATTACTTTACTCCCCCTCTTCTCTTTCATTCCCCGAAGGCTCGACACCACCTTTGTATCCTCTTCTCTCTCCTCCCACTATCTCCTCTCCATCCCCTCCTCGGTCACTCAAGTCTTATGGCATTTACTACTCAAAGCCACACCTTCAGGTACTACCACAGCCAGAGAGATATCTGCTACAATATTTAATACCTCTACGTCGCTACCCTCAACCCAAGAGCCACAACCAGACACACTCGTCACATTTACCTCGGTCTCCACATCTATCAGCCTCAGCCTCGAAGATTGACAAGTATGCATTATACCCTACAGAAGAAGAGGAATACAATTAGATCGATATATTCAACTATTACCTTTAAATAACTTAATTTGTTCTACCCCCCCCCCCCCGCCCAAACTTCCTAACCCACAGTCAAATGTTTGACCCTAATCCCAGTCGCACCCTCAATACCATAAAATCCTAATGGTCCAGACCTTCAGCCGCATAGGTTACCCCTTTTTCTCGGTCATATCATCACAAATTTAAATCCTAACGGCCTCTACCCTACTATGTAAACCGCATACAGAAATAGAAGACAAATTAGCAGAGAAGAAGAGAAAATCATACATTATTCATAAGAAGTTAGACGACATTCCAGTTTGAATGGCTTCGATCTCTCAGCAACAACCTAGTGTCCTTCTCTCTCAGTAATAACCATGCGTCACCTCAACATGGAGTATGTTTTTCCTCTCCGACTCTCTATTTTTCTTTGTGAATGATAAATTGGGAACAATGATTTCTTTCTCCCTCTATAAATACCTCCTCAAACTAATTAAAAACCACCTCGATTTCCAAAACCACCATTATTACCACTCCGCCACTCCCTCTACTTTTTGGCTAAGTTGTGTTTTGATACCTTTACCCTCAACTACTCCCACGTGCGCCTCCCACGCCCACATTTAAACAATTTTATATTAATCGAGTCGAACCTTCTAGGGCCCTGCCAAAAGTTGTCACGTCAAACTAATATGTCATATCAGCCTTTTTCCCAAAAACCCAAGAAAGCGTTATAATGACATGCAGGGCACTCTGCCCAAGGAACAGTACCGCTTCTGACATGCCAGCTGATGTGGCTATCAGGTTTTCCAGTTGAATCCCATTTACCTTCGACACAAGGAAATTTCTAAACCGCTCCTGATCCCTCCTACGAACCATCGCCTATACTTTTCGTCGAACATTTGTCCACATATACCTGATATTCGATATGTCGGCCTAAATTTTTCGGTTCTTCAATTTTATCTCAGTTGGTTACTATTTTCTAATAATCATTTCTACAAGATCGACATTCAACATGCTGTTATCGCGCCTAAGTTACCCTCGTCTATTGTGGCTTTCACACTTATACACAAATAGTTTAATATCATACCTCGACAATTGTTTCAATACATTCTATTTCATTCAAGCAACTGTCCTTATACCAATTCAAAAATGTTTTTCAAATGCCATGACTTTTACTGTGGCAAATAATTTATTTTTTTCCCATTGAAAAATCTGTGGCAAAAGCCTTCTTTCACCACTACATAATCAGTGGAAAAAGCCTATTTTCACCACTACAAAATCCATAGAAAAAACCTTCTTTCACCACTATAGAATCAGTGGCAAAAGCCTTCTTTTACTACTACAAAATCCATGGCAAAAGCCTTCTTTTACCATTACAGTGTCAGTGGCAAAAACAATTATTCACATAGCATAATTGTATTTAACACACACGTTGATGTCTAACTATTTGTTCAGGATAAGAAAGATACAAAGAGGTATAAATATTTGATTGTATTCCCAAATTAAAAGATAATAAACTCAAACTCTGATGGAAGAACCTTCATTAAAGCCTAAAATATGCACGGTACTCCTCAAAATGTCATTCCTCCATTACCAACTTCTAATATATCAGGATCAGTGCAAAAGAAGTTGATAAAACGTACTTGCATGCCCGATAAACCTTTAAAATTATTATGAACTTAAAACGGGAAAATAATCCTTTGAGAAAGAAAAAGGGAAAAAATATCTTCTATTGGAGATAGAGTCCTTACCATTCCAGCCTCCTGGTCTAGCGTATGCAGCCCAATTGTCATTCAGATCAGCAATGGTGGTCATACTAGCCATTGAGAAACAAGCTTTCAGAAACTCTTCAAAATATTTCATCAAGATTTATTTAGTAGTCTTGATTAAAGACAATAGTTCGATTATGGAGCCTACAAAAGCAAGTTAAAATTTCTAACCTTGCTTAGGTATCTTTGATGTCTTATCTTGTTCGCCATCTTTTGCAGAATCAAAATTAATTGCCATAGTAGCTCCAGCGAAAGCTTCTTGCACTGTAAAAGGTTTACATCTGAAAAAAGACTCGTATGTTCCCTGCAATAAAGTCCAACAACTTTCAATAACAACTATTATAGTTCTAAGCTATCGATTAGTCCTATGATCACATTCGTTACTTACCTTTCAGCTCCAGAACCATATTATATAGTTCTTTCCGCTCCTTTGCCCCTTCAATGAATTTGAGCTTGAGAGCCATGTGATCCCTTTCCAACTCCAACTTCTGGCTAACTTCAGATACAAAAAAAAGAAAAAATATTGAAGAAAAAAAAAGCTCAATACATAAACGTGTATTTAATATTTGCAAGCCTGAAAGTACAATAGGATCAGATGTATTGTGGGTGCATATAAACTTACTTGCAGACTGAATGGTACTGGTCATTTCTATCACATCTTTAATGTACTTCTTGTATTCAAGTGCTTCAGCTGATAGCCTAATATGCTCAATTTTCAACATCTATAAGTTTAAAATATCAGTGACGAGCAAATAATTACTTTCGCTAACAGAAATAGATTTTAGTCCTGAGAATACATCAAAATCACCTTAAGTTTATTTATCAGATCTCTAAGGGATGAGAACCACCATGACTTCTCCTTCACTTGTCCCTCTATGGCATAAGCTGGGATACAGTGTAGTCCAAATTAAAGTGCAAGCTTTAGAAAATTAAAGCAAGAAAATTCAAAGAGAAAAGTAAATATACTTAGAGATCCGACATGCATAGACTTTCCCATGAGTTCATTCTGAAGCTCCCACCGAGACAACCAAGTATCTTCTCATTCTTTGTATTTCAGTTCATAGTCCTTCTTAAGCCGTTCCAAATCTTTTGTAGTTTCTATTAGTTCCTTATACTGCAATCCGTTATCTCTTTTAACATTTCAAACTTCTCATTCCTTCATTTATAATAACAAATATAAAGGCATTATAATTATTTATGGCAGTTTCCATATTAAATTACTAAAAAGAAAACTCTAGTACGGATACTTACTTCTAGTGATGTGCACTTTCTTGTTTGAGATACTTTCCCGTTGTTGATGAAATTGGTACATTCAAAGTCTGAAAATAAAGAGATATAGGTCAGATAAAACTCGATACGAGTATAACTTATATCCTTCATCATTTGAGATTTGTGAAAATTAAATTGGAAGCTTGGAAAAATCTCCAACACGCCAACCTGATTATCTCTCCATACTAGTGAGGCACGGTAAGGCCGCTATAGTCTGCCTATAAACACCGTGGGTCCATGTTATGAACACTTGTGTGTGCATGGCATATATAAAACTAAGGAAATTCATAGTGCTATGTCATCCTTTCTTAAAAAAGCTAACTGTAATGGGAAGCAAATTTTCTACAAATAAAACCTTGGTATTAAGGTCAGAAGACGCACCTGGTCACCTGTAGTTAACCAACATGTCCCATGTAACCCCACCTGCAGAGCATCAGATGAATAATGAGTTAGTATTCATGACTGTCTAAACAATAGAGACTCTTTTATAGTAGATGAGTAGGTGTTTTGATAGCTAGAACAACCATTAACATCTGCATAGAAAATTGATATTGTCTCGAGGACATTTTCTTACCTTTTTCATATGAGCTTGTAGGATGATTGCAATATTCCTAATATGAAAACTATTTATTTTTTCAATATTAGCCAAACTTATGTTTTTTTAATTATTAATTTCACAAATCCGACAACAACATTGTCGCACTCAAAAATACTGTGATCAAAGTTTGGCAAAGAAAGAAATGACCCCTAGCAGCCGAGGTTCTCCTTATCGAATCGAGTTATGCATTCTAATGCCTTTTCAAATACTTCATCCTCAAAGGCAAACGTGAACTGTCAGTAGCCAGGGATTCCGGTCCACGAGCCGTTGTTGATGCATAAACCAATGGACTTAAGGATGGTTTCTCGTATATTAGAGTCATTAAGTTTGAAATGAAGTTTGAGATTTGAGGCTGTCCCAAGGTGGATAGATGGTTTCGCCACCATTGATACACCACCACAGTATTCAACTAAATCCCATCCACATTTCAAGAGTATCTCCTTCAAACGTAACGATCTACTCCTTAGCGTCTTTTTCTGCTCCAAAAGGGATTTGAATAGGTCTCCTGCTTTCTGATCATTCATATCCAACAATTTCTTTATTGCATATTTAACGGTGCTGTTGGGCTTGCTTAAACCTAGAAAGGTATGAAATGCTTCTACTAGAAGAGGCTGATTTAAAACCAGAAATCCAAATGCAAGCCCACCAGTTAGCATCCAAACCCTACTTGAACCAGGTAAACTAGATAGCTCAAAATGCTCAGAAACATCTAAAAGTAGATGAGAACCGATATCTCTTGTGATGTCTAATAGGTGTTGAAAAGTTGAACTAGTAACAGACTCAAAATGAGCCATCCCGGTAACCTTAACCTGAGGTTTCAGCTTTTTTATCAACTCTATCATCAGATCTGACTGGCGTGGAGCTTCTATAACTGTGAACATGTCCCCATAAGGCTTATCAAATTTCGTTAAAATCAACGGTTATTGGAACTGTGTACCCAGAAAATGGCCTATGTCTAAAAAAAATGAGGTAAGGCTGGATGAGAACCATAGGTTACTCATAGCCCGAGCCGTTCAAAAACTAAAACACCCAAAGATACCAATAAGAAGAAGCACAACCCACGGCTTGATGAGCCTTAAGAAGCAAAACCCACGTGTATCAATAATAGAAGTAATAGATCAAGTACCTCATGTGATGCACGGAAACTCTCTAACTTGTCACTTGCAGACACTTCAGTTAGCTTGATGGTTTCCCTGCCATATGTCACACCAATAAAATATTACTCAGTAATAGGTCTAATATAATAATCTGGGAGTTTTGGGAAAATATCAAGCCTAGAGAAACCAAAAGGTTAAAGAAGCTTACACATGTTTTTTCTTGTTAGTTCCTCCTGTCTCCAAGAAGTAACTAGAAGCCCCATAATTGTCTTGCATCTGCATGTTTGAAGCATATAATTTACCAAACATTACATGTGAAGTAACCATGCACTTATATGTTTGAAGCATATAATTTCACCTCTTTCCCTCAACCTTTACCCGGGCTTGGAACCGGCTATGCAAAGCTATAACAACTTTCCATATGCGGAGTTAAAAAAGATTTACCTAATTGTGTAAAATAGGTAATTTTATATATGTTAATACTTGACATTCATATCTTTCAATAGAAAAGACACTAAGAAACATGATTATAAGCATCAAAAGCTAGTTACGTTTATGCAAAAGTAACTAACACTATCACATGTTTACAAAAAAGAAAACTAACAAGATCTAATTAACTAAAAAAGTTCATATTCTAAAAAATAATCATGCTTTTGGGCCATGCAACAAAGCTTCCGATGACCACATCTAAAATTTGTTTAATATTACTGTTGGGCCTGAACAACAAAGCTTCCGATGCCTACATCTAACAATCGCTTAATGACAACCAGCTATTTCCCTACCCTCTTTCGCCTTTTGAACTTCTCAACAATAGGAACTATGCAACCGGAATCATTAAATATCATTTCGTCATCGTGAATAAGTGTATCATTACTCAGACCAATATCTGAATCTCCTATAAATCGTTCCTCAGATGAAAGACAAGCTTCATCCTCAACATAGACCATCGGTAGAACTTCTATGACCACATTCCAGTCAGGATCTTTTGGATCCTTGGAATAAAATACCTGAGTAGCATATTCTGCAAGAATAAATGGTTCATCACCAAATTTATTTGAGCTAATTAAGTTTGAAAAATTCACCAATTTCAAATTTTGCCTCTTTGTCCCACTTAACACCTTGGCGTGTAACCCTAGCCCAACCACACCTGAATAATAAAGGTTTATAACCTTTGCGATATTCGAGCTGGATAATATCCGTCAATATTCCGTAATATATCGTACTTTCATCCAGAGGATTCTTATCTTTAAAACTAGACATAAAAGTCATCACGGAACTTGTGCTAACCCCACTATTTTGATATTGTTTCGTTACCCATATTCTTTTATGACAAATAAGAAGCCATTGACGCAATACTTTTTGTACCACATAGCAAAACCAATTGGCCCTCCTACTATATCTTTAAAATCATCATCATTTTCATCGATCTCTAGCTATAAAACAATACCAATTGACAAACTAGTTTAAAGAATTATTCTAATTGCATAAGTTTCTTTTATGAAAGTTGTAAATAATAAAACAAACAAGTACCTATTGTTTAACCCATGGTATAGACTCTTCTTCCCTGGGAATCTTATAGTTTACACCCTTTCCCACAGATAACTTACGACGCTTTAAGAAATTGTCATGTTTACTGTATATCATAGTAAATATATTTAGGCATATGAAATGCTAGCCAAAAATTTTAAAGTAAATATGTTATATATACCTTTTCTACATATCATAGGAAGGATGACTCTTTATTATCCACATACGAGCCTGTTCGTACTCAATACCATGTAGAAAAAATGCGAACTTGAACCAATCGACCCACTATCATCAACATTTTCGCTGTCAATATCATCGAGAAACTTAGGTATCACAGATCCATCCACAGACATCTCTAATTTTTTAAGGATAGTTGAATTACCCCTGCTTTTATATTATGTACAATAAGTTAAAGCCTCTTGCAAAAGGTATTCTTTCGCTATACAACCTTCAAGTCGTGCTTTGTCCGTAACATCATCTTTATATGTTTTCATTAACCTTTTCAAATTAATGTCATGTTAAAAACCAATGATAACATAAAAATATTGATACACTAATAAGTGATAGTTGTATAAATCCTTTCAAATGGCCACATCCATCAAAAGGTTTCAGGACCATTCACTCGGTTCTCATAAGCCAAATGAATTGGCAAATGCATCATCACGACGAATACAGAAGGAGGAAAGCTCTTCTCAACTTCATATAATGTTTTGGCCATGCCCCTCTCCAAACTCATAACTGTTTCAATATCGACAACTTTGGAACATAGTGCGCTAAAGAAAGTTGAAAAGCTTAGGATTATATCACGTATTTCCTTCCTATCTTTGAAGGCATATTGAATCAACAATGGAAGTAGATGTTGCATTAAGACATGGTAGTCATGAGATTTCATGTTCTTTAATTCCTTGAAATCACTAGAAACAATGTTCTTCCAATTACTACTGAAGCCGTACGGAATTCGCAGATCTCTCAGTGTTTTCATAAATAGTTTCTTTTCATCCTTTGTTAACCAATAGCGACCTGGCTTCATTACTTTTTCTCGTTTTCTTTATATATCCAGTACTTTTTCTTAATTTTTAATTTCTTCAAGTCCCTGCGTTCATTGGCATCATCCTTCGACTTGTCTGAATCCAACATAAGCGCAACTAAGATTTCATAATAATTCTTTTCAATATGCATCACGTCCAAGTTGTTACGAACAGGGATATTAGCCAATTATTCAAGGTCAAATAATATAGACCTCTTATTGAAGAATTTTGCAGCAACATTTCCTGAATTTGTTTTCCCATTATTTTTGCCCCAATGAACATCAAGAGTTGCAGTCATACTTTCTACCATTTTCCCGGGTAAAGGCTCAGGCTTTTGTCTTAGCTCTTCTCTCCCATTGAATGTATTGGTGCTAGTATCCTTCCTGTAAGTCTCCTCTTCTTCTGGTATCCATTGTCTATGACTAGGATAAACATATTTCCTTCCATTATCAAGCCTTAGAAAATTCGTATTAGGTCCACAACAAGAACAATAAAATTTACCCTTTATCTTACAACTTGATATATTTCCATATGTAGGAAAATTGTGGATAGTCCACAGCAAAATAGCTCGCATGTTAAATTTGTTACCAGTAAGTGAATCAGATGTTATTGCCCCTTTATGCCACAAATCCATCAATTCGGCAATCAATGGTTGCAAGTAAACATCTATATCATTCCCCGGTTGGTGTGGACCTGGTATCAATAAAGTAAGCATTGTAAATTGTCGTGTCATGCATAGATTTGACAGAAGGTTATATGGCACTACCATTACAGGCCAAGTACTATGTTGGGAACCAAATTTACCAAATGGGTTAACCCCATCTGTTGCTAAACCAAATCTAAGGTTTCTAGGCTCAACGACAAAATTCTTGTATTTGAGATCGATGGACTTCCATGTTGTTGAATCAACTGGATGTCGCATCTTTCCAAATGGCATCTTCCCAATTGAATGCCAAGTCATCGCTTTCGGCACTCATGGCACACTGTAACAATAATTAGAAAATAAATAGGAATATCATATATACCTAACGTTTTAGTTTATGACTAAATAATAATAAAAATAAATAACTAAATATATTTTAGACAAGAATACCTATTCATCCTCTGCAACCTTGGTGTTAACGGGAAATATCTTAGTACCTTAGCAGCAAATTTAGTTTTCTCTTTGTACCTAGATGCATCACATGTAGGATACTCAAGTTGTAGGGCATTTTGTTTCTAATACAAGATACAATCATTTGGGCAAGCATCTATCTCCTCATAGTCAAGTCCTACTCGTGAAATAATTTTCTAGCGCAGTAGCTATCAGTGGGAACTTTATTATCTGGCGGCAACACTTCTTGGAATACTTGAAGAAGTTCTGTGAAACTAATTTCACTCCAGTTGTGTTTAACTTTCAACTTGTATAATATGATGACAAAAGCCAACACAGTGAAACCTTTGCATCCGGGATACAATGCAGTCATAATATCATGCACTACTTTATCAAACTCAATTGCAGGATCTTCGCCAGTAGCTTTACCAAATGCCACTTTCCCAAGATCCATAGTTTTACTTGTGTTGTTAAAAGAATCTGGAACTACGGAGTTATCTTGATCTAGCGAGTTATTCAAAGTGGTACTCAAATTTCTCAGGTATTCATCATCGAAGTGATGTTCAGCTATATCTACACCTTAAGCAACCTCACTCTCACCGTGGTAAATCCATGTTGTGCACGTTTTAGTGAATCCATATTTTATTAAATCAATAACAACATCGTCATAAGATATTGGAATCATTTGATTTCTACACCTCGAGCACGGGCAATGAATGTTTTCACTATCTGGAAGGTGTTTCTTTGCAAACTTCATAAAGATATTAATACCCTTTAAAAAGTTTGTGCTTGGATTACTTAATTTAATCCAGCTCTTATCAATTGAACTAGACAATTTTTCTACATCCAAACATTGAGAAGAAAATATAATGAAATTACTTACTCTAAAATAATCATAAGATGATTAAAATTAAGAATAGACTCAAAATGATAGTAGGCATAATAGACTTGTGCGTACTCATCACAAAAACAATTAAGCCTATGTTAGTACCAACACCATTTCTTTTGTATATTGTGATAGTCAAAGTATCAAGCACTTCATATGCATGATACTAATGTTTTTTTCCCACGACAATATCCTATTCGAGTAGTAAATATGTATGTATCGTAGACCCCTTTTTTGTTTAACTAAGTCTCTAATAGCTATTTAGGGCTTTAGTAGTCTTTGTATGTATATATATAAACTGGTGAAGAGAGAACTCGATAAATGCTATCATAGCACCAACTTTCAGTACAATTTGGAGGATGTGAGTTCTTAATGTTGATGTATAACAAATATCATTTACCTGCTATCTAGTAGGAAATATGGTCTATAGTTATTAAACTTTGAAAGTGCTAATTTCTGAAATTGAGGCACTCTGTCTTGAGGTATATGTTCTTAGCAAATTAGGGATTTTGGGAAAAATTGCTTCTCTAATAAAAAGATTACATTTAATCTAATTATTTATTTATTTTAGTAAAGAAAGAGAGGAAGCGTAGTTAATCTATGGTGCTTTTAAAGAGGGTCTTCTAGAGAAATGAACCCAATTAAGCAACAAAAAAACCCAATCAAAAAGAATGTAATAAAAATGATTAATTATGAAAATGTGATAAACCCCAAACTAATACAGCCATAATCAAGGGTTTTAGATTGATTAGCAACTCAAACTGCCAATCAATCAATCAAAACCCCTAAAACATATATTAAATGAGATAACCGTATTAATAACCGAAAGGGTACGCGAAGACTCTGAATTGGTTTCTCCGTCCTTTCGGTCTTCCGCGCAGGGGGAAGTATACTCTGAAACAGCCAACACTATAATGAAGAATGAACTAGATATTACTGTTAAGATAGAAGTACAAGAACTCCGCAATTGGGCGGCTAGACTAAGAGAGGACAAAAACTTATAAAAGATATCATAAGATTATGCATACCCCAAAAAAATCTATAGCTCTTTTCCTAAAGGAGTATTAGTGAGACTGGCATAGATAGAAGGACCAAGCACCCCCAGATGTAGCTGAAAGGTGAACCGGGTTACAAAGTCACGATTAGAATAAATGGTAGTTTGCTGGGATTGTATTCATTTCCCAGAGGTGCTGGTTCGACTCCAACACGAGACAAGGCCTTTTTTGTCATATACCTTGGTCTTGCTTGTTATTGTTATATTCAGTTATTTTTTCTTCCCCAGCTAGGGTTCACTTATTTCTCCTTACCAGGAAGCGGCTAGGCTAAGAAAAGGAAGCAAAGGCCGAAGAAAGACCTTCCACACAACTGCTCTTCTTTTCCTGTTTGTTGTAACTGTAAATAGCCGATTTGTGCCACTTTCGAGAAAGAAGACAGACTTTATTTATTCTCGCTAAGGACTTTGTGACCCACCGGAAAGCATGGAAAGCTGAAGCTTGATTGTACAAAGAAGCTTGTGCCATTCAAAATATATCCCTCACTTGATGAAGACTACTAGATTGAGGAGTTCTGGAAAGAGAGTCTTTTACTACTTTATGGATGCAAGCGGGTTTGGAAAGGAAGGCTAAGAGTAGTGGTAATAGAGGTAAGACTCTTTAAATCAAAGATGTTAGGCCTATATCTTGTTGCAACACAATCTAAAAGTGTATTTCGAGGTTATTAGTGGATAGAATGAAGCCTAATCTTCCATACCATGTAAGCAAGCAAGAGTCCGCTTTTGTCGTAGGAAGAAGGCTTCTGTAAAAAGGAAAATACAGACTGAAGTAGAGAAGGGTCTGATGGCGAAGTAAGCAACAGAAGGTAAAGAAAGACGAGAATCAGCTTAACGTAGACTCTTCCTCTTTTGCAGTCTATTTGTATGTTCTTTGAATTGCCCTTTGAAGCATCTGGAGTTGGAGGGGTTCACCTTGATGGGGTTCCATTTCGTAGAGCTCGGGATGCAAAACTAATTGAAATGACTATACGATTTAGGTCCCTTTACCAGGTTGGGTTGTCACATCCACATAGGCTATTGTTGGCGAAAGAAATCTGATGGGATAACTAGTATCAAAACTACTCATTCGCTGGGAACGCTCTTCTCCCTCTAGCTACTATTCTTTGGGCTTAGGAAAGATTATTCAAAAATATTACCCGCGCTAGGTATCTGATCTTTTAAGAATTTCATGTGCTAAACATATGGGCCCAGTTGCCATTTGTCCGTAGTATTATGGCCTGAAAGGTGCCTTTCCTGTGGAAGGACCGAAGAAAATGAAAGGGCAGTGGAAGATGAAACGATAGCAGGACTCTTTTTGCCTATATGATTCAGTGATCTAAGTTCTATCCTATACTGAAGCCGACTCCGCGGTAGAAGTTTGATCATCTACAGCATCTTATTCCGGTGAAGCGAAAAGCTATAGTTAAGTGAAAGCCTTCTCGTTTTCTATTACTTACTTTTTTGCTTACTATTTAGAATGTCGAGGACCGACCCACAATAAGACTAATGTTTTACTTGATATCGCAAGCAGGCAATTTCAGAATCCTTAACTTCTTCCTTTGGATGTGACAAACATATCCATCCTCGGGTTAGTGTGGATTGCCCTCAGTAGAGACTCTAAATACAAAAGATAGAGTATCAGACTGTGATAAAGTTCAATTTATCCTAAGGTAGCACATTTAAGGAAAAACTCAAGTTAAGGCAACCTGTTTTTTATCCTATCCTTTGACCCCGAAAGACGGAAAGATATGCACGCTTTAACTAATCCTTTTCCATGAAGTTGATCACCCCCTGATGATTCACCCATACGAAGCCTACTAAACATGGAATCGTGGATTCACCCTTTCTAAGATCCGTTGAGTCTATAAATACCCATGATAGCTTTCGCCGAGAGAAAGTTGAGACTCCTTCCTTTATTCTTATTGACACAAACAAAATCACCATTTAGAAAAGCCTGGAATTTTGTCCCTTGGAAGACTTGGAAATGTGATAGCTGAATAGCTCAGCCCTCCCTACGCCATCAACAATGAGATTTTCAAAAGATGATTCTTTCTCCACTGCTTCCTAAAATGGGTTGGTTAAAGAACCCTCTTTCAAGTCCCTTAGGCAAATTCTAACTAAGTGATAGGCGTAGAAATACGTAGGATTAATAGGCCTAAAAGTATCGTTTTGTTAATCCCAATTTATTATTTTCTAATGTTAGTAACATTTTCTTATTTTCAGGCACTTATCATTGTTGGAGCTAATAAGTAGAAAAATACATCTAATAGAAGGTCTAAAGAGTTGAAGCATCTCCAGCAGTCTCTCTAGTACAAGGAAGATGTCTACTTTCAATGTACTTGTAGATTTACTCCATGGAATAACGATGATGAAGGACTCTGCAAGGATTAACATGAGATAAGATTTATCTGATAGAGTTTCAGAATTGTAAACAAGTCTCTCCTATCTTCTATAAATAGGATAGCAATTCTATGTATTTTTCACATCTTAATCTCAGGAAGGAATAAAGCTTGTGTTTTTTAGTATCTCTCTATTTCTCTCTCTTTTATTTTATGCATTTAATTTAAGTTATGATCAACACTATTAATGGAGAGTTAGTCTCCTTAGCTTAGGCTAAGGATTGAACCTCCGGTAAAGTGAGCTAAATTGATGTTAATAGTAGTTTAAATTTAGAATTAATCTTCAATTCTCTGATTTGTAGTTAGGATGAGTTGATCTAACCATGACAACTTTATGTTACTACAAATATGAGGAAGATGTCGAATTAGCCATATTCGATTGTTTTCATGCTCAAAGGGAATTCATGATCAGTAGAGTTAATACTCTCCAACTAGCCATGGAAAGGAGTTTATAAACCCAAGATCCGATTGTCCATGAATAACAAAGTTCTCACTTGGGGTTTTAGCCACAAACCTTATATCTTAGACCCGAATAGACCTAGTCATGGCTATTACATGCGGATAGAAGCTACCGTTTTCATATCGTTTAGTAAACTAAGTCAAAGGTGATCCAAAGCCTAGGTTATTTTCCTTATAATCGTACCGAAAGTTAGTTATTTAGATTTATGCTTTAGATCAAAATCTTTTTATCAAAATTAGTTTAGATTCGTTTATTAGTTAATTAGGAAATTATATTTTTAATACGTTTACTCCCCATGGATTCGACCCCCACTAACCCTTATTATATTGCGACACCCATAGTTTTGAGCAGGGTATTTAAAGACCGAGTTTTTCTCGCATCAAAATTGGCACCGCTGCCGGGGAGGCAACGGTCTATTAAATAATAGTTTTTTTTATTTTAGATAATTTATTATCTTCTTTTTAGTTGCTAAGTTTGCCAAAAAAATTATTTTATGAGTAGATCTCTGAGATTTCTTTCCGAATAAATTAGTCTCAATATTTTCTGATAAGCGGTTTCAGAGATATTAGTTTTTAAAGAAACATACTCAGTTTTCAGCAAAAAAATGTGTTCCTGAATGTTTTACAGTTTTTGACCATCTATACTACCCAATTTAGGAATTTGGTTGTTACAAAATTTCTAGATAATTCAAAACCCTTTCCGAATTGCTGTAGAACATATTTTTCTATTGAGCCGCTAGAGAGTTATAGCCATTTGAAACAATAGTAAAGGGAGTGTCAGTAAAGATGCCGCTGTTCATTATCGGTTGTTTTGAGCGGTAGGGAAGCAAAATTACAGAAAACTTCCTTCTTCAATGTTTTTTGCTTCTGAATTATATTTTCAAGTTGGTATTATTTAATGTTCTCTCTCAACTGAGCTAAACGATAAACGCAGCACAAAATCAGGACGTCATAGACTACAATAAGCTAAGAAATTTAATTTTTATTTGTGTTGTCGTAAGTTCACTAATTATTATTTTTATTCTCTTATTTTACAGGATAATCACAAAGTTGGTACTCAGAGATCGTGAAGAATTTACAAAATCCATTGACAAACTTCTCTCAAAATCCTTTTTGTGCCCTCTAAGTGAAGGGGAATTTCCTTCCTTCGCCCCCTAAGTGAAGGGGCGGCCACAGCTTGACTGGGAAACACTTCCCGCAGGTTGGTCCTCTCTTAAAACTTAACATATAAATGGGGTTCATCACCTCTCCTCCCCGGCATTAGGAAAGTAAGTCATGTGGACTGTTCAAATGCACGTTGCTCTTAAATTTAAAAAATTTGCTGCGTTTGGATTAACTTGTTATCGTGTTTCAATTTTTGCTCCATGCTTATCATAGTAAAGGTTTTTAGCCGCTAGGACTCTTCTGTGGGATTTTATCACCCAAAGGAATCTCCAGAAAGTTGGACCTTTCACCTAGGGATACGGAGATATTTGTATCACACGTTCCTAACTGTCCCGGCCATTATATTTAATTAAAGCTTAAAAAGCTATTTGTATGATTTTCAAGGGATTTTATCACCCGTGGAATTAGGAGGTACCGGACCGGTGTACCAACACGGATTTATAATAACCACTTCAGCCAAGCGCCGCGAGCCATCGGTTGTTAAGCGACGTCACCACTCCGTGTGAGTCACATACGATAAGGCGAGGCACACGGGCGTGAGGACTGATGCTCAAATACTAAGACCGTTGTTAGCATAGTGAAGCTTTCGTATTAGGAATTGCACACCAGCCCGACCTACCCAGTTTGATTAACATCTAGATTAGGGTTGACTTAGTTAATTTAACTTTAAAAAACCATTTATGTGTTTATCTTAAATTGTGTGTTTAAATTACTGTTGAATTTTACTATTTTATTTCATTTCATTAGTATATGCCCAAGTACGATCAAATTCGGTAACACATTGATATACCACCAATTCCTAAAGCAGCTAATATGACTAATCAAGTCCAACAAGAAAACCTTCATGCCATATACGACGTTGAAACTAAAAACGAATTTCTTCCTGAACAATGGGTGACAATTCATTGAGGGAGATTTTTGCATCCATTTTGGAAAATTCGCCAAAATGCACTAAGTTGTCAGTCATTACGGCAACCTAGTTCGATATTAAGCCTTGCATTTCTCTACTAAATTTAACAACTGATGTGGACAAATGACCCTTCCCATCCGATTGTGTGAGTCGCTGAAAGTCACGTGGTACATAATTTTACGGGAGAGATGGAGGAGGTTCGGTGGAGACATTGAGTTCTTCGTAAGTGATTCTCCGCTTCTTGCGCGATAAAAATCGCATTTGGGAAACATAGCCTTCATCTTCATCGGACTCGAATACCAACTCGTGGTATTTAACTTTCCTCCGCTGATGACATCACCAAATCCTGCATGAAAGTTAAATACCAATTTATATAATGAATCAATTTATATAAACCAATTTATACTAGAATAAATCAAGCATAAATTCAGTAGAGAAAGGCAAGACAATTCATGAATGAATCAAATACTCCAAAAATATTCCTTGAGGTGGATGCTGGCTAACAATATTGAAATGGACACCCAATAGACTACCAATTAATTAAAAACTTTACTTGGAAGGTAAGGAAGGGGTATACTTCTGTGAGTAAGCAGCTACTATATTGTATTAGCTTGGACTATATGGAAGAACCATAGAACAACAAACATACAAGGATAAGCTACATATGGAATCTTTGATGAGACTCGTAACTATGAAAGAAATAAATTGATTTAAAAATATATTGAGCAAAAAGTCGTTTCTGTCTAATGCGGAACCTGCTGAGCTACATTTTATTTCAAGAACAAAAGAACATTGATCACATTAGTCCAACTTTCTTAGTCAGTAAAAGGGGCAAAACAAATTTCTACTATATCACTTTTTATTTTAACATTTGAGTTCAGATGGTAAGTTTAGCAAGTAACTAACTAACTAAGGCATACCAAAGCGAAGCATACCAATAAAATCAAGTAGAAGAAATAACAAATGAATCAAAAAAGAGAAGCCAAAAATCCTCAAATCAGGATCAACTGGTTTAATACCACTTATCCAACAAATTCAATAGTTGTTCAACTGGAGATGGGTGTGAATCATGCATGGGAGGGCAGGCAAATTCCAACAAATTCAACTTATCAAACAAATTCAACAAATTCCAACAAATTCCACTTACCCAAAATTATAAAATTTACCTAAATGAGATATATATATATACCTAGGATAGTAAGCTTTTTCCCCTTTTGATTTGATAAGAGTAAGGTTTTTCAGTTTTTTTTATTTTTTCCCTTTTTGATTTGTTTAGATTTGTGTAAAATGTGAGAAGAGGGAAGACAAATTCTTCTTTGAAGCTTCAGACCATCAGGCACCTAAGTTTTGGGTGCCTAATTTTTTTATTTTAAAATGTTGGGCAACTAAGAGTTAGGTGCCTGTTTAAAAATAGAACAGGCGCCCAGGTGTTATGCGCCTAATAGAAATTCAAGTCAGGTATTGTTAGAGGTAATAGAGTCTGACTGACTTGGATTTTCTCTAAGGATTATTAGCCACAATAAAAGTTGTGGTTTGTCTATCACTGATAAAACAGTGGTAACTGCCCATTTTTCTTGTAGTGAAAATCCCTCTCAACAGACCTTACAAGTTTACCTTCGAATACCCTGTAATCACCCAGTTCTCGATACTTCGACTACTATATATTTATAACGAAACTCTTAAAAATCCTCACGAGAGGTCGTGGAGTGACCCATTTTAGGCCTCCACGCAAGTGTATTGTCAGTATATTAGTCTTATTATTATTGATTGTATGCTTGAATCCCCATGGTCGAAGATAAAACTCATAGTGTAAAAGTCAACTTCTCCTCTCGCGAAGTTACAATTCAGAAGAACAAGTTGCACCTGTTGTATACATCATATAGCATATAAACAAAAATACATAATTCATAATAACTTGTTTCATTTATAAATATTAACCTAAAAAATCTAGGTACACTGGTTACATATATATAAGAGATATACCAATTGAAAAATAAGCTATATACATGTTCCCTATAATAAATCTAAAAAAACCATGGATTGAGAACAAAAAAAGAGAGCATAGTGGCTTTAAAACCAAATAGATGAATATAATGGTGTTCAAACCATATGCTTAACTAATCCAAGAATAGGAAGTGCCACCAATCCTTTATAAGCCTTCAAAAATTATGGAATCTAAAGATGGGAAGCACCCTGCAAGAAAATTAGCATAGCAAATAAAATATAAAGGTCTAACCCTTTTTACTTTTAGTTGTTAAATGGATAACAAGAGGAATTTCAAAAAATGTGCAAGAGTTTATAAGAACATTCACCTAATAGGCGAAATGCAAAAGAATCCTCGGGTACTTGATCTTCATGCCAATTAAAAGTTCATCAAAGAAAACCCCAAGTTGACCAAAGATTGGAGAATATTTCTTTAAAATTATATCAACAATAACCTCATATTCCGCCTTCTCACTTTCCTGGAGAGTGAGAAGTACTAACGCCCTCCCAGTGGCAAATACTATGTAAAAAAGAGTAAAAAATGTTATAAAATTTAAAAAGTTTATGGCAAACAACATTCTTAGACCGATCTACACCTTTTGTTTCTAATTCTAAACTCTCTTTGGGCTCTGAAATGTATATTATATATATTAGTTAATAAATATTTCTAATGATATCTCACTTTCATCATTATTTTAAAAGAAAAACACAAACTTGAGTAACCTGCTATTGCAGATCGATATCTATGACAAAAGCAAACCCATAGTTTACCAATTTCTTTTTCCCAAAGTCAGAGGCTAAATTATATGCATATATACTTAAAACATAGTATCAAATATATAATAGATAGTTCAAAATATACCTTTTAATCAAGGTATGGTGTTGTCTGAGAAGTCAAATATACACTACACCAATTTTACTAAATTACCACGGACCTTATCTGCGGTAATAGTCATTTTTCCACAGATAAAGTCTGTAGTGGAGGTTTATAGCAAAAGGTGCGTGGCAATATATTTGCCACAAAGTTTATCTGTGATTATCAAATTTATATTGCTACGGAGTAAATCCGTGGAAATGTTTTTTGCCATAGAGTTTGTTTGTGGTTATCAAATTTATATTGATACGGAGTAAATCCATGGCATTTTTTTTACCACGGATAATATCTGCAGCATAATTAGAATATTTACCACTGCTTTAGTCCATGGTAATTTAATTTTTATTTGTTTTTTAAAAAAATCAAAAAAATAGCCAAAACCTACACAATTCAATAACTTGTTTCATTTATAAATATTGGCCCAAAAAATCTAGGTACACTGGTTACAAGCTATATACATATTCCCTATAATAAATCCAAAGAACCATGGATTGAGAAACAAAAAAATTAGGCGCAATGGCTTCAAAAGCAAATGATTAATATAGCGGTATTCAAGCCATAACCTCAAAAGTAGTAACGGATTCAAGAATAGGGAGCGTCATTAATCCATTATAAAAGCCTTCAAAAAGATGGGAAGCACCTTGCAAGAAAATCAACATAACAAATAAATTATAAAGGTCAAACCTTTGAACTTTTAGTTGTTAAATGGATAACAAGAGGAATTCATAAAATGTACAAGAGTTTATAAGAACATTTGCCTAATAGGCAAAATGCGGAAGAATCCTCGGGTACTTGATCTTCGTGCCAACAAAACATTCGTCAAAGAAAGCCCTACGTTGACCTCATATTCTCCTTGAAAATTATATCAACAATAACCTCATATTCCGCCTCCTCACTTTTCTGGAGACCAGGAAGTACTAAGGCCCTCCCAGTGGCAACAATATGCTCATGGAAGCTCAGGAAATGAACAACTGCCTCTTCTCGCAAAAGAAGCTTAGAAATCTACAATATAAATAATGTGGTACTACTATTAGTATTATATGTGCATAATGAAAAACAACAAATTAGAGACTTGTTTTGTTGAAAACCTTAAGTGTTTAGGTTTGTAAAATTATCAGTAATTCTCGTAAAAAAATAGCAGATTTTATCATTGATGAATAGATTTGTTGTTTTTCAAAAAAGAAGGGAAAAGCAATAATTTAAGGGAAAAACAAAATCCATACCTGTGATCTTTCAATAGATGTTGTAGCGCATCCAGATGATCTAAGAGAAGCTACCATGTCTTTCAAATTGTCAAACCTAGCATTATTTTCAGCCTTGTATTGGGAAAAGCAGTTCTCCAAATCAATATAGGATTCCTTATCCTCCGTAATGTGTGCCCTCAATAGCTCGGTACTCTGTATAAATTTTTTGGTTATATCCGGGCCAATAAAATTCACACACCCTTTTTCTACAGGACCAAATACTTGAGCTAAAGGATCATGGTCAACATCAAGATACTTTGACTGTGGATTCTTCGTGATAATATCTTTTACTGCAATCTACAAATAGAAAATTATACTAAAATTATCAATTAAAGAGATATCAATTATACTAAAATTATCAATTAAAGTGATCAATTAAACCAGTTACAAGCCAATTAATGAGATTGAAGAGCAAACTACGTGGTATCACCCAAATTAGTTGATAGTTGATTTACATAATTAACATATGCTTATGCAATGAAATAATCAACGTTATATGTTTCTTAAAGAATTTCTAGTGTGAGTAAAGCTATAAGTGTGTTCTTCTTAATATGATTGCATAAAATAAAATCAGCGGTATCTTTTGTCTATTCCTTGAACTCCCACACCACAAACATCCTAATGTTGTCAAGCATTGCCATCAAATTGCAAGAGTTTATTGGGCATTAGCAGCACCTTAAATATATGGAACGCACAGCCCTTCATCAAGTATGTAATTCAAATAGTACAAAAGAGTTAGTTATTCATTTTGCTTAATTAAAGCTCAGGGTTCTTATTCATTTGGAATCTGCAATACAGAATCTTTCAAGTGATTTTATATAGAGAGAGTTCTGAGATGTGCAAATGCATCTTAATTGTTACCTCTAAAAGTGCCAATGATCTCATATTGAGGTAGCTACTCTCTATCCTAAAGTTAAAGTATGGTAGCATAGTTATCGAGTCTCTATAAGTTCTTATATAGGCCTTGGAAGTCTTATAGGCTACTGTAACTATTTCACAAGAAAATAATTTAGCATTTACTTTAATTGTTAAAGAGGATATCACTAATTCTTAAAAAATAAAAAAGGATTTCAATCAGTTCCAAACCCTCTAAAAGTGCGCCTTCAAGAATTTAGCAAGTTTACGACAAATATCCGATAAGATTTGCTTCCTGCAGTTCCACAGTATAGCTAGTCCTTTACTTCTATATACATTACCACTACTCCTAACTCTGCTTTTCCATTTTTCATTAATCCTTAGCCATCAGTTTTGGCTACCACTACCCCATCTACCCCTAGCTTTTTTTAGAAGCTCTAATTGGTTCCACTGTGGCTCCACTATGGTTCTAACAGAATCTAAAATGTTTAGAACCTATTCTTGTTTATAAGTACCTTAACCCTTTTAAACTCCTAATAGAAGCTAGCACCTCTAGCCCTTTTTAACGCGCGCAAGTCCATTCTTTTAGCCTTAACCCACACTTGTAGTTGTAGGTATATTTGCTACGCTACAACTACAACTAGTGCTAGCCCTTAAAGCTAAGGTGGAAAAGCGCCCTTTAGCCATTACCCAAGACCAACTATCTTATGTATTAAATAACTCTAAATCCATTAAACCAATGATTAGGATCCTTCAAAACTACGCTTCTTCTTTATTTAAACAGCCTCCAAAAGAAAAGAACATACTCACTTCTATTAGGAAAAGACCAAGACATTACTTTTACATTCTCTTTTCCTAGCAGAATAGCCTAGAGGTTTGAAACTTCACACTAGGATCCTTGCTATAACTATTGACTCGCCTTTGGCCTAACTCAAGGATCCTACCTAGGATCCTTCTAGTTGTTAGAAAGCTTAGAAATCTACCTCCGCTTAACCTTTCCTTCTTCTTGTTAGGATCCTTCTAATAGCTTTAGCAACCCTTTCTTTGTGTTTTTAATAGCTCTAAAGGAAAATAAAAAAATCCTTCTCTTTTTTTAAACTCCTTTTATAATACAGCTGCAAAACACGCACACACCCCTTTTCCTTTTGAAAGGAGCGGCCTACAACACACCCACACTATCTTAAGGATCCTACCTATTTCTTCTATGTGTTGCCTAAACTACAACTATCGGTTACCTCCTTTCTAATGCTCTCTATCAAGCCCTAACGTTACGTACCAGGTTCGAAGCCTAGCGTGGTGGATGGGGAGACTCGCTGTGTCGATTTTTTGGATCTTTCTAGTGCTGAAGAAGACCAGCCCGATATGGATGAGCTTCTCTTTCTGCGTACGCAAGTCCAACAAAAGACTAATACCTCACCCTGTAATAAGAGAAACATCCTCAAACTTTTCTTTTACCGATGGTGATTAATAATTTCAAACCAACACTGTCTGAATGCATGTCATAGGCTTGGGTTTAGTCTTTTACAATAATCATTAGTCTTTTTAAAGCTTTCAACTACTGGGGAACTTAAGCTCTTCCATTGGAAAAAGCGTTGGGCTAATAGAAAAGATGCGTTCTGGCTAGTTTTTTTTTTAATACCTGTCGCAGATGGAACGCGAAAAGCGACAAAAAGATCTCATCGCTCTCTTTCATCTAAATGACGCTTCTTTTTCGATTAAAAATTGATCCAGGAACACACACCTAGGTACTCAAAATGGACTTACACTACTATATCTTTAGAGCCGCTCCGGAAAAAAAAAATAAAGAACATGCAGCAGGACTCAAGATAGAGCCTTAGACACCCTGGGGATAATGATCTAGTTTAAAACGGTAATGATCTAGTTTAAAATAGCATTTTGAAGGTAAAGCAGCAAAGCAAGACAAGGTTAGCACTTATTAATTGCTACGCTAGCCATTAGAAAGCTAACCCTTATGCTTTCTCCGTTTTAAATAATGGCTTTCTAACCACTGGAAAATACCTCCAAAATACACTAATGCCTTTAAACTACTCTTTAATACTTGAAAGGCTAATGGATTTTACCACTTGTAAAAGAAAGCAGCAACTAGTAACCCTTAAATACTTCTTTTAATGTACACAAGTTGCGCTTCAGCAACTTAGGAAAAGAGCGTTTAGATCTTCCTATGTCAGATTGTAGAGAGCCTTTTAATGATGCACTTACACTAAGCTTACTAATTGCATAAAGTTGCTTATTTTAAGGCTGCTTTTATTAAGTTGCATCTGACATCATTTTTGGTCGTCAGGGACTGGTATAATCTTGAGAGATCAAAGTGAGTGAAAGCATTTCAATGTGGTAAGTACAATGAATGCATCGAAAAAGCAAAAGCTTCTGTTAATATTCTTAATAAGAAAGTCGTGAAATATGCTCGTAGAGAAGATACAATTCTTCATGCCCTCAAAATTGAAAGTGCTCAAAATGGTGATGGACATGATGAATTTTGCTCCAAAATCAGTACTTCAGATGACATAAAAAATGATCCATTGATTATAGAACCACAGAATATCTTCCGTCCTTCCAAAATACATGAGTATATGGTTGGGGAAGTCAATATTTCTAAGGGGAAATTGAAAAAGAGACTAAAAACCCCTAATGATTCAGAGGATGATGGGTCTGAAGGGAGCAAGCGAATGAGAGGTCTTGAAGATCTAGGCATAGGTTCACCGTCGAAAAGGAAAGAAAATATAATGTTATCACATGAGCCACTTCAATTAGACAATGCTCATTGATGGAGTTGAGTTTAGGCAATGGTTTGCCTAATGGTGGTTTTAGACACAGCAGTGGGGATACTTATATATCTCTGAAAAAAAGACCATCTTAAGCTGCACATGCTGATGAAATTCTAAAGAAAAAACATCATCGGTGTCAATTGAGACAGGTTTTGGAGAGTTCAGCTATGGTGTATGTTCCTATTTTTTGCGATGGGGATGCATGCCCGAATCAGTTTCCACTTCAGGGAGTATTGGAATCTATTGACTCGAGAAAGAAAAACATTGCAACTATTATTTGTAATAATTCGGATTCGACTGGGGATTCATATGAGAAAGAGGACTCAATAAATGCTTATGATCACATTGGTGATGTAGAAGTTGATGTTGCAGATGTTCATCTTGAAATGAATAATGATGAACTTTCCCGAAAGTCTGAATTTCGTGAGAACTGCCGTTCTGACGGCTTGTTTGATGTTCCAGTCGTCGAGGAAGAAAATTTGACTGAAGGTTCTTCTATACTATCATCTTCAACATCTAAAAGGCTGGAATGTGGTGTCCTCAGAAGGCAATCTAGTACATGTAGAGATGAGTCTATATCCTTTAGCAATGAACCACCAGACGACTCCAGTGGTTCCACAAACTTTGTTGTTTCTATTAATGAATATGAAGTAGAATATAGAAGTATTTTAAAGTGGCGGCTGAAGGGGAAAAGGAACTCAAGAATCCTTGGTAAACAAAATGGGAAAGGTCCAGAATCATGGAGAACGTCATTTGATTCCAAAGACATGCTTTAGTCGAAAAATTGTGTGAAACTGAAAAAAAATCAAAAATAATTAAAGAACAAAGAAATGGCTCTCGTCATTGGAGGCATTTGATTTCACTCTCAGAAACCTTGAGAATGGAGCCTAATTATTTGTACAATGTGCCTCACCACCGTCGGCCTTATTTCAGAAATTACTTCAGTTTTCATATTTCAGAAAGTCAAACGCACCAGTTAAAAAACAAGCACTTGAAACTCAAATGCAAGACCAAACACTAGAAAGTAAAATGCAAGAGTCTTTTTTTAGTGTGGATTGGATCCAAGAAGACGGAAGTAAAGCGCACCAATTTTAAAACAGTTGGAGGAGTAGTTAAAAATAGTTGGCTTACTCCATTATTCATACTTAAATAATGCTAATTGTTGTAAATTACAAACTGCTTTAAAGGCTCCTTCTTACTATTTCAGATTTGTATTTTTCACTTACTAATTGACAAATAATCAGCATAACTTGGGGGGATTTGGAGTTCGTTCTCTTTTGAACAATTTGTTGAGGAAGGAGGTACAATGGGCCAGCATCATCTTTGTAGATGAAGGATCCGATGAAGCTGATTGGTCTATTGATGATATCAAGCTTCACATAGAGATTTATAGTGGAAGTGGTCAAATATTTACAAAATTGATAAGTTCCAATTAGGGTAACTTATCGAGTAATCTGTCATTTCAAGCAATTCTCATTGGACTCCAATTATGTAAGTAATTCTCATGGCAGCCTTTAAAGGTGGAAGTAGACTCTCAAATAGTTGTTAAATGGTATAACAAGTTTGGGATAGTATCTACTGGGTTCAGTAGGAAAGAATCTTAGTAGTGGGGTCTTTTCTAAATATCATAGTAGAGCATGTTTTTCAGAGAAGGTAATAGTACTCCAGATGGGTTGGCAAAAGAAGGTAGTTAACAAATTTCTAAACTATATTGGGAGGTCAGTAGCCTACCTAAGAATGTAAGAGCATCCTCTTTTTGTAGATAAAATGGGGATTGCAAGTATAAGGAAGTGACTGTATTATTTTGCTTAGGGGGTCAGGCTTATATCCTCATCTTGTATCTCTTTTTTCACAGCAATAAATATCACTTTACCAAAAAAAAAAATTGTTGGGAAGATTTGTATTTTTTGTTCATGGAAGGGAATTAAAAAATTAAAATCCAAATGAAACTCTTAAGTGTGAATAGAAATTTTACCACTTTTTCCTCAACGAATGCAGTGGGGAAGGTTCCATCACTGTGAGTAAGACCAACTAAGAAGGAATCTTACCTAATTATAGTTGGATCCACATCCATCTATTAAGAAAAAGTAGAAGACAACTCAAAGTCACCATCAATCATATATAAAGAAATAGGAAAATTCAAAACTTATAAAATAAGCTAACCATTTCATCAGCCACTCTGAATACCCCCTATCTCCCTGTCGTATGAGGGGTTAACATCTTTGACCTATTTATCATGTTCCTTTCCCGGCTAGCTTTAACTTCTTCTGTAGAAGTAAGGTCGACAAATCGAACTCAATCTTTAGGTTTAGTCTTTTTTGGGCAGTTCTTTTTCCTCTCATCATCTGTATCGCACTCATCATATTTTTTCCTAAGTATTTTTTTTTCATTTCTCCACATGGTATTAACTGATTTCATAAGTTTTCTTTTTGCTTCTTGAGGAAGTACATATTCATCCTGTTATTAATATAATAATCAGTAACAAAATAACAACATTTATTCAATACACGAATAGTATCATAACTTGTTTTAACTTACACATATCATCTCCCAAACGGTATCTTTGAGCTTAAAAGGAACGGCTAGCCAACTTGGATAATATGGAGGAATATGTTCTCGCACTAGGTCGCCAAAACGGGACATAAATTTGGTTGATTTTTTTCCAACAACATGCCCTAGCAACGATAATCTCAACCGTATCTTTGGCTTTGAAGAACCTATGGAGAATATTAAGCATTAAGAAGGAAAAATTAACCTATGACAGATATATTTGTTAGGATTAGCATAATGAACTGACACTTATTGTCATAAAATAACATATCTACGACATTAGTCTTGAATTAACAACATATATAATCGTTGTTCATTACCCTTTTTCACGTAGTATCACCTTAAATAGAGAATAAAATGTTATAGAAATACCTCCATCTGATGTATCGAAATTCTCATGTGATCCCCCAACATGTATAGGCGAAGGTATAGGCGACTGCTCCATAGGGTTTAATGAGGATGACATCGATCATGATGGTGGTAGCATCCTGAAACCAAAAATAAATTACTCGTGTAAGAAACTATTATTATGATAGCTACATTTATATAATATGCCACGAATACCACATTTGCACAAAACCAAAAAGCAAGCTAAATTTTAATAAATAATTATGTGAGAGAATAAATAGTGGAGACAATAGATATCATATTTGTTCAATTGATGATACAATTAAAAAAAACATACAAATGGTATTTATTTGTTGCACTAACTAAAATAATGTGATATGAGTTTAAGTATCACTTAGTGTAGGGAGCATCATCCTTTACAAATATATCAAGCTCTACAGGCAGGGAGCTAGGGTACATCATACTCTCTCCTTCAATAGAAGAAAAGGAAGCAATAAAATCTGCTTTCTTGGTTTGCTTCTCAGTACACATGAATAATATCAAAATAAGCAAATTTAGTGATCAAATCTATTATAGATTGATGTAATAGGTATCACCTCCAAGGTGGTTTGTTATTGACTTTGATGTAGCTTATCATCTGCAGTGAGTCAGTTCCCACACATATTATGCTTATGCCAACTTGCAGAACAACAGTCAAGCCTCTTTCATTAGCCTTTATCACCTCCTGCTCTGCAACTGAAGAAGGCTGATTCATACCATGATAAGCACAAAATTAGTTCCCCCATGGTTTTTGACAAGACCTCCATACCCACCTCTAACATTAGTATGAGACCCATCTGTGTTGAGCATCAAAATCCCTTCACCAGGAGCAGTCCAGGAGTAATGTATTTGTTTTTTTAATGATAAACACAGATTTATTGTTATAGGTATAGCATAATTTTCTCTCACTACTGTTATCCCACACCTTGTTGATCTCCATACTTAGTCTGAGCTGGATAACAAAGGAGTTACTACAATTTTGATATTCACTATTAATAACAAAGGAAGTGATTCTAACTTATCTATGGTAAAATACATAAAACTTTGAAAGAATTACCAGCTCTGTTTCTTCTTCTACGGCTTCCTGCAGTAGCACAAACTAAGTGTCTGATATTGAATTAGCCTCTTACAAAAGAACTATATCTTGACGAAAACTGGCTTAATTTTTTAACGGGATTCTGCATATATGATGATATATCAAAAAGCCAGGCTTCTCATTAACTGGTTTAATTCTTTAACTGGTTTAATCCCTTCACCAGGACTCCAGAAAATGGAAATGTAGCTAAACCAGGCTTCTCATTTCCCTTTTCTTCATCACCCACAGATACATATATGATGACCAACAAACAAATGTGCAGACAGTAAAGCAGAAAATTCTCAGAGACATAAAAGACACATTAATCCTCTCTAATGGCAGTATGGATAACAGTGGTGACAAAAGTGAAATGATTTATCAAAAAGCGGAGTAAATAACAAGTTTAGAAAAATGACAAAACAAAAAGTTTACGTGTCAAATACAACTAGGATATATTTTGAGCTTTTTATATCCACGATCCTTCAATAATTTCTTCATCTTCATCTACGTTCTCATTTATTAATCCCAACATTGATGAAGTAAAGGGGTTCCCCGTCTCAAAAATTAATGGTTCATCATACGCGTCAACGACCTTAACTAATCTTTTCGGAGCATCGATTGCCACAGACCAATCATTCCTTGTTGGATCTTGACAATAGAAGATTACGAAGCTTGAGATATAAGACAATGGTTTATCGTCGACCTTTGAATTTCTCTTTAACTTTTCTAAATTCACAAAAGTTAAATTTGCTTCAGCATCAAATGTGCATCCATTAACTTTATCTTCAACCCACACCTAATCATAATAGAATACTATTTAGGGGAAATTATAATAATCTAGTTCGATAATATCTTTAAAAACCCCATAGTATATGGTTTCCACTTCACGTGGGTTTTGATGTCTTGCACTAGCAACGAAATTAGTCATCACTTTCATCTTAACCCCACTATTTTGTGTTGTCTTGCTAGACTCTGAGTCTGCGGTACAAAAGACAAATCCATTTACGCGATATGCTTTGTATGATGTCGCTTTAAAGCTTGGCCCGTCGATTAATCTTTTTAGTATAGACATTTCCGAGTTATCAAGCTATAAAAGAAAGATATATCCAAAATTAGCTTGTCTGAGATTAATAATTATCGTCAAAATGCATTAACTATGTTTTTACCTATTCCCTTAACCATAATATATAATCTAGTGGTTTTCCCTCATTTATGTTTCCCCTACGTCTTGAAACTCTCATGAAATCTTTGAGGTAAATATCATAATTCTTGCATATTAATTAAGTATTTGGTATGACCTACATAGTTACATTAAAGTATAATGATATTTATATACATAATTTTCCCATTCTTCAATTCCATCATATGAGCTCAAAACCCAACGACGCACTTGCTCGTACTTGAGTGTTTCAAAATGTATGACATGGCCTTTGTCAAGAGGTTGTTCCTTATCTGAATCGTCATCAATGAACACTGGTTGCCCTCGTTTATGGGTCCCTTTTCTACCATTAGGTATGCACTCCATACAGTACAATATCGTCTCATCCAAAATATAACGGTTAGCGCTACACGCTTTGGATTCTTGACATAATCTTTATATGTTCTCATTTTCCTGATGTATGTAGTAAATTATATAACATTTTAAGAAAATGTACGTTAAAAATTAATAAGCTTTAAGTTGCTTACAAACCTCTTGAAGCCATACATCCATCTAAACCTGACGGGTCCACATCCCAATGCCTAATCCCCTAAGTGCACAACAAGGTGAACCATGGAAACAAAAAATGATGGAGGAAAGTACTTCTCGAATACACATATAGCTTAAATAACCCGTTTAACCATGACTTGCAGTTCTTCCCGATGAATAACCTTGGAGCATAGCACATTGAAGAATAAGGATATCATTCGAAAAGCGACAAGTAATGGCTTCTATTTTTTAAAAGCATGCATTAAGACTACTGATAAGAGTTGTTGTAACATGACATGATAATCCGGCGACTTAAGGCCTTTTAGTTGATGTTGCTTCATGTCAACATTATGTTTCCAATTAGAACTATATCTAATAGGGACCTTTAACGAATGTAAGGCACGACAAAAGGATTCCATCTCTGCTTAATCTAATTCCAAGGGGGCCTTCGGAATGAAAGTCTTATTCCCTTTACATTGTAGCCATAATTGTTTCCTTATTTTGAAATCCTCTAGGTCCTTGCAAGCTTTAATACCATCCTTGGTTTTTCCTTTAGTCCTCATTATTGTTGCTATGGCAATTGAAGCAAAGCAACTTTCCACATGCATTACGTCAATATTATGTGGTACAGGTATATACTACACATATTAAATAAATTAAAATGCATACTTTAGCATCTAATATGTATTGATTCTACCTAAGTATTCACTAACCTTCCAATAAGGTAAATCAAATAGGATTGATTTCTTTGACCAAGGAGTCGGATCGTTATCTTTATTTGCTACTCTTTTCTCCTACTTTTTCCCCTTCTGCTACTATCTTATCTACTCTGCTTAATACCTCTGAACCAGTCAAACGTATTGGCGCCCTTCTATGTTTCTCAAACCCATTAAACTATGATTTTTGTTTCCTAAAAGGGTGATCAACTGGTTGAAATCTCCTAGTATCGATATAAACATGGTTGCATCCATATTTTAACCTCTTTGAGGATATGTTTCCACTACAAATTAAACACCCATATTTCCCTCCAGTTCTGCAGCCAGAGACATGTCCATATGTCGTAAAATCATTGATCGTCCATAATAAGATTGCTTTCATCGTAAACATAGTATTCTCATGAGCATCATAAGTTAAGATACCATTATCCTACAAATCTTTTAATTCTGCAACCAATGGTTGGAGATAAACATGGATGTCTTTTCCTGGACCACTCTTACCTGGAATAAGTAGTGCCAGAAGAATAAAATATTTTCGCATGAATAAAGATGGTGGAAGATTGTAGGGGACTATCATCACAGGCCAACAACAATATGGATTGCTCTTATTATCAAATGGGTTGAACCCGTCTGTAGCTAGTCCAAGAAGAAAACCCCGCGGGTCTTTCGAAAATTCAGCCTACCTAATATCTACTCATTTCCAACATGAAGAATCTACGGGATAACACATGATGCCATCATTTGATGCCCCTTTATGATGCCATTTCATACTCTCAGCAATCCATGGAATGTTGTGAAAGAAAATAAAAAGACATAACGCCTATTTTGTTCGCCATGTTTATAAAATAAAAATACAAGTTGTAGAGATTAACACTAGCCTATAAAATCTTTTCAACCTGGGGGTTAAGGGAAAATACTTCAAAACCTTTACTGGTACCTTTCTAGATTTTTTCCTCCGAAGGAACTCAGATGTCCATCTACTTGCACCACATATGGGACAATTTTCCTTGGTCTTATGCTCCCTCCAATACAATATACAGTTGTTCGGGCACGCATCAATATTCTCGTAATCTATACCTAAACACTTAATCATCTTCTTAGCATCATACATACTTTCTGGCAAAGTGTTACCTTTAAGAAAAAGTTGTTTCAACAAAACCAACAACATTGTGAAGCCAGTATCAGACAATTGACAAGTTGATTTCAAACTCATTAAATCAATTGTTGTTGGCAACATTGTATCTTCTGGTAAGCATGAAGGGTATAGTGGACGGGAAGCATCATCCTTCAACTTTTGATACTCGATTTGTTCCTTGGGAGATTCATTAACACCTACATAAGGCCCATCTTCTTGCGCGCCTTCGTTAAGGCCTTCTAGTTGCATATAACCGAATGCATCATCAACTAAATCAATTGTTCTTGGTTGCACAACATCATCATGTCGAGTAATAAATGGTTCATTAGGATTCTCAATGTGTGCATCAACAGTTCTATCTTTGGACTCCCCATGAAAATACCATGTCGTATATTACTGATCTATACCATAAGTTATTAAATGAGTTTTCATTTCTTCAACTTCCTTTGCCCCATTGACATTATGACATTTGTTACAGGGATAATATGTTGTATTTCCTAAAGCTTGTTTTACATATTTAATGAACGACCAAACGCCATTGAGGAAATCATAAGTCAATCCACTTGCTTTCATCCAATTTTTGTTCAAATTTGAGGAAGACATGTCCACAAAACTTCAATATCTCTGGCTAAAACAAAATAGTCATAAAGTGGGAAAATAAAGAAATGACAAGCTAAAAAGGTGAATTATAGCTCAATGATCTATATCTCTTGAAAATATATGCATCTTCTAAGTGTATCCTAATTAATGGGCAAGTGAGTTATAACCAACAATTCCAAATAATCAATTCTACAAAAGGAATTTGAAAACTAATGTTTTCATACTCAAATAAATGGTAGTTACACAAATTAAACATAACATACAAGCAAACAAAACCAAAAGCTGAATCAAGATAAAGACAGGCGATTACTGAATGTTGTTTATTGCATCCAATGCCTTTTTTATACAACTAAAGACAAGGGTATTATGGTCTGGAGACCCAACAATGGATTAGTTTCATTCACCAAGTCCAATGTTGAAGAGGTCTTTATTTTATTATTCCAGGATGCATAGGATACATATTCAAAACATAATCAAATATGGGGCAGATGGCTACAACAGACGAGCTGCCTATAGGCAGAACCAACTGATTCTAAAAATGGATAGAAGGAACACTGCTCTCCTCAGGTCAATCCAGCCTAACTCAATTCAAAAAGTGGAAGGAAGAGCCCTTAAAGATTAGAAGCTAACATTAATAATAATAGCTCACAAATGGGTATATAGAAAATAGATTTAGAAACTTTTCCAGCCTATCAAAAAAATGGATAGAAAAGATATCCTCAAAGATTCTCCAAATCCTGAGCAATCTTTTGAGGACAGACCTCCTGGTTATATTTTAAACATTTATTTTTTCTTCAGAAGCAGCAAGACATATCAAAACCTTATCAATTATGGGGCAGATATTTATAACAGACGAACTACCTATAGGCCAATCCAGATGCTTCAGAAAATGGATGGAAGAAATACTGCTTTCCAGATCTAGTCAATACAACCTAACTCAGTTCAGAAAGTAGAAGGAGGAGATTTTGAAGCTACAGGCCATCTGATATATGCCTCGTATGGGGGCAGAAAAGATGAAGTCAGCCTGTAAGAGATATTAGGTTCACAAAGGAAAGAAGCGGTAGGGTAGCCAGTTAGGTCAAACTAAGAAGTACAAGAGACTTGCATATGGTGAGACATGTAGACAGATCCTCACTTAGGAAAGAGAGCAATATAGTGAAGAGAAAGTAACAACTAAGCCTAGACTTAAGCGTAGAGAAGAAGAGGGCAAGCAAGGGCACCATTATAAATAGTAAATTCTAATGTATGTATAAGACTATAGTTGCGTATGGTGAAATATACATTATTAAAGAAAATAGCCAAATAGAAGACGAGGTATTTAAAATACAAAAGACAAATGGGTATTGAGTTTCTTAAAAGAGTTATAGAAGCGCTTTAGAAGCACAAAAGAAAATAGGAACCATGCTGAGCCAGCAAGGTAGTTTCGTTCTGTAGTTTGGAAGCTTGTATTTTAAAAAACAACTAGTAGAAGCTAGCGCCCTTATAATTAGTGGGTTAAAGGCGTGGTTGATCATACGCAAGTTTCAAAAAATGTATACATTACGCTCAAATAGTCCTTGGTCTTTGGCATACCATTTATGTTTTGCTCCTGTCCCTTATCCTATCCTTAGTTTCACTGGTCTTTAGTCTACTGAAGGTGAGATAGACTCACCCAATGCAATGGACCAGGAGCTTGATCTGGAATAAGACAGGCCCAAAGGAAAAGAAGCTGCAGATCAGCCAGATTGAAGATGGTATACACCGGTATAGAAGAGATGAGCCAGAGAGGCTAAGGAGCGAAGCGAGTAGCGCTAGCAAGAGCAATTCCATTAGACAGACAGAGGAATGAAGAACATAATACCCTCAGAATGGCAAGATCTGGTTTACACTATTCTAGCCAAATTTGGTTTACTATTCTAGCCATAAACTAAAGGCTCTTGTTGGAAGACAGGAAGTAAAGTCCAAGACTGAAGGCGCAGTTGGTCTACTTCTACAGAGAATAGAAAAACTAAGGATGGAATACAGAGTTGGTCTTCTTCCGCAGAGACCAACGAAACTAAGGTATCTAATGCAGAGAAGTCCAATCTATGCGGAGCCTTAAGAAGGTTAGGGTGGGAAGGAAGACCAATCTGCTCACTTAATCTAGATTCATTTTTTTAGATGTGCATTATGGAGAAAAAGGTTGATGGTTCCATCTTCAAAGCGAGGAAAGGTGAGTGATACTTTGACATGTCTAAGGACTCACATCCATGGCGTCGCTTTTCTTTCTAGTACGTAGGCGTCGCTTTTCTTTCTATTCTAGTACAGAATCTTGCCTCTGCCTTCGTGGATCCGAAAGAATGAAATCTCTAGAACAAATAAGGACTAGAAGCTTTGATGCGATCATAGTTTAGAGAACCAATAGGAGATGTAGGCTCAACTAGCGCTTGGGGATAGCGAGAGAGAGAGAGAGTACTTTAGGAGACCTGTAGGCTAACAGTTAGGGCGCGCCTGTAAGCAAGCATCACATCAGATAAGGGCTTCAGCCGGCACCTATATCCATCTATATGGAACAGAGCCGAGCCTACAAGCAGTGAACACTTGCGTACGGATAAAGTAAGCCAGTGTACTTTGATCTTATATTCCTTCACATAGTTGTATCTTTCCTATTTATATTTACCGCTTTCAGTACGTTGGCAGGCTATGAGAAAATCAAGTATAGTTTGATCTTCTATTCATTCATATAGTTGCATTTTAATCCTGAAGAGATACAGACCCATTTTGAAACCAAGTATAGGTGGCAGGCTGTGAGAAAATAAAATCCAATCACATTTAAGAAAAATTATGGGGAATGGTATGGTTCGCAACCTAACGAAGTGTTGTCAAACTACTCTCTATTTTTATATTCTTGATGGAAGATGCCTATCTAACAAGCATCTACTAGTTTTCATCCAAAATAAAGCATGACTACAAGGGTGGGTAACACCTAAGTATACTGCCAGACTAGCACACTAAACTACCAATCACAAAACCCCTACAAGATCCGGCCCTAGACAATGATATTTAAGATAAAGGATAAACTAGTCGAAAAGATGGTAGAACTTAACAAAAGAACATTGGCATTACATTGAGTGCCAATTAGCAGCAAGATAAATGTACATTAATGCAAAAAAAGTGAATATCAGCAATAATCTTATGCGCACCATAAAATTTATATAAACGGGGATAATCAAAAAAACAATGATTAAATTGTGTTGTTTACTTTGGGGGGTTGAAAGAGTCTTCAACTTGATGCCACAAATTACACGTTATCACCTAGAAAAACATACAAAGATACAGCTTCAAAAACCAATGCGACGACTTTTATTTTGGTGCGCATAAGATAATAGGAAAATAAAAGGTCTCCATAAGTAGTATGTTTAATAGTAATGAAGAAAAAGAAACAAACAATAAGTATGAATATGAAGATCAAGTTAATTAGCAAAGATAAACAACATCAATTTAATAGTAGTAAACTCCCAAGGATTGTTTATTTTTGGAATCATCTCTAAACTATTAAGAAAAACCAATTCACCAAAACCCCCTAGGTTAAACTTCAACTCTAACTTTTTTTCCCTAATTCCTTCAAACCCATTGTCATTTTTAGAATCATCTCCAACACCTATCAATTATATATATATATATATATATTGACAAAATGATATAACTTTTTCGTATTAGAAAACTGAAAGAATACAAGGCATAAAATTAACATTATTTTTTAAAATACAGTAAATTAGTGACCATTTCAATTTAGTTAAGGTTAAAATGAACACAAAGTGTGCAAGAACAATACAAATTCCTCTCATTTCCTACTAACACTTCCTTCAGTTGCTGAAATCATATTAAATAAATTAAGCCTTGTCATCTAACTTATCATTTACAAGAGGGATCATCTCCATCCTGTCGTGGGGTGTCCGTGGAGTCTTAGGTGTTCCTGGTGTTTATTGTGAGATTTTATGTCTCACAAACCCATCTAACGTACACCCAATGAGAGCCACTCCACACCCAACAGCATTCAAAGCAGGGATCGAATTTCTAAATATAAGCCACGAAACCATCACAGGAACTGCAAGCTTCATATTACCCATTGTATTGAATGTCACGGATGTTGTGGAATGGATGACATAAAAGATGGAAAAGTTGAGACAGAAACCCAACACTCCTGAGGTCAAGATCAAGATGAGGAATGAGCAAAGAGTCTCATGGGTGTAAAACCATACCCAAACCCCATTCCCATTAAGGAATAAGGCTGGCAGAGCCAATATCATGGTCGCAAAAGGAGTCATGTAGTATATTGTGTTTATGCAGCCGAACTTATATCCATGCAGTAGAGACACTGTAAGGATAGTCTTTATAGATGTAGCTAGGCAAACAAATAAGGCAGCACAAAATCCTAACATATTAAAACTAAGTTCAGTAACGGAAGTGAGAAGAATCCATCCTACAATGGGCACTAAAGATGCCCAGATGCGCCACTCAAAGTATTTTCTCCAAACTAGCCATTGAAACACCACTATAGTAGTAGGAGTGAATGATTTTATCGTCTGTATGAAGGAGACAGGAATATACCGTAAGCTCACATTCCCCAACACTATGTTGATACAAAAAACGAAGGACATAGGAAATATCCTTCTCCAATGGTCTTCTGGGTTAACCGTTATCAGTAGTTTAACTTTAAGCACTTTGATTGCTATGTATGCTCCAATGGCTGGGCATATGAAGTGAATGCAAGACACTGTCAGAGGGAACTTAAAATCTAATTTCTGAAAGATTCACTTGTTTATGATAATCACAGTAACATTGAAACCCCACCATTGCAATATAACTAAAAGCGACTGAATCACACTTCCCTGACACAATCTACTCTCCTCCATTGATCCCCAACTCTTCAAGCCCAAGATCACCAACACCTCAACTAACAAGCAATCAATCACACATAAATCTTGCTCTACCACTGTATGATTACAGAGGTAGAGAGAGTTTTGATTATAAAGTAATCAAAGTGAAGACTCAAAACGCTTAGTCTATCTATTATATATAGTTCAATCACATCAATCTACAAGGGAATTAGAGTTTGAAATGAAACTTACTGGAATATTAAAGAATGAGAAAATCAACAAATTCGAGAGTAGCAAGTGAGCAAATACATTGAGGAATTTGAGAAGCATTTTACTAACCCATCGTTGAGATCAGGAAACAAGAGTTTCAGGTTTAGGGTTTTAGATCAAGTATGTGGGGATTTTGAGTCGATGTTACAAATCAAATTATCTTCCCTCTATTTCTCTTCCCTCTATTTTTACTCTGCTTTGTTTCTACTCTGCTCTGTTTCTCTTCCCTTTGTTTCTACTATGTTTGTAAGCAATAGCGACTCTAAAAGAGAAAACAAAATTATTGGAGGGAAACAAAAAAATAGAGCCAAATTAGAAAACAAAAAAAATCACAGACTCCAATTCTATTTGCCACAGATAAAATATGTGTCTAATAAACTACACATAATATTTATGGCCAAAAAAAAATTGTGGCAAATTAACTGCTTTGGTGTAGTGATAACATCTAGAATTCCATTGGCTATAATCACCAATTATTCCCCTTGCACATAGTTTTGTAACTTTGTTATCAAGCGCTTGAAACACACTAACTACAAATGGAAACAATCGAATAGCCAATGAGAATATAATTATTAAAATGAGCAAGTCGTCGTAATATATCGGAGAAAGAACCACTTACTTAAACCACACTGCAGCTGCTAGTAGCCACAATCCCCAATAATTAATGCGTTGACCTCGCAATCCATTAGTGTATAATCTTACAATTAAAAAGGATAGGAATGATTGAGAAAAACCAAATGTGTGCAAGTGAGTTTATAAGAAAATGTGCAGAAGTTAAGGATATAACTCATGTATGCGTTTTTTGGACTAAGAGAAGCTAGAGAAAAAAGTTGGATTAAGAGAAACTTAATAAATGAAATCTAGATGAAAAGAAACTAGACTGAGATAATCTATAGACAAATTTTGGATTTAAAGAATTTGGAGAGAAATTCTTATGGTACCATTAAACAAGCATTGGTTAAGGCAAGACCCCTTTTGACGGTGCTTGTTTCTTACTCCACTTGCATCCTCCTCTATAATAGAAATAAGGTTATAGAGCAAGGAGCTAGTGGATAGGATACTATCTTTGGGATCAATCAATTTGAAAATAAGATAACAAAATTACAGCCCGTTCACATTCTTTGTATTCATGAACTACTCTAAAATCATCGAACAAACTAGTAAATTGGATAGCATCAGTTAAAATTTAGTAGCTTCCCCAATTAGTTTCTCTGGCTTCTAAAATGTGTTTTTGCATAGCCTTAGAGCTTGCAGCAAGTTGTATCCTTCTGAAGCCACTCTGCACAACTAATTCGAGTCCTATTTTGAACCCTTGAGTATTATATGAGTTGCATGTTCCTGGACTGGAGCTAGCTTCACATTATAGCAGATAATATAACTCCCTTGGTCATCCCTGACGATACCACCATAACTCCCCCCATCGAGTTTGATTTACCATTGTAGTTTATCTTGAATGAACCTTGGTCAGGTGGCTCTCATTTGCACAATTAAGCAACTTAATAGTAAAAGAGAGATGAAGATTCCATGAATTACATATGTATATATCTAGCTGTTATTAAGTCAGGAACCTTGGTAATAGTCTGAATGAGTCTGTTACTCACATCTATCATAATGTGTTTGACAGTATCATTAATGTGGGCTATCTCACTGAGGACCTTGTATCTGTTCTGCCTATGCTGCATGTCTCACTATCTTCATTTAGCCAGTTCCATTGAGCTTTGTGAATATTGTATCTTTCAAGTATCTAGTACCATAGCTATTTAGCAAATAAGCAGTACATGAGAATAATATCAATGCTTTCGTTACTAGCTTTGCTAATAGGATAGAGAGAATACTTCACAACCCTTATTCAAGTATCTACTACCTTAGCTATTTTCAAAAAAACTCATTCTCCGTTGTATAACTAAAGATACGTGTATGCAGTAGTTCCCTGCATTCTCAGCCGCCCAGCCAAAGAAAGGGGAATAGACTTCCATGCCTCTTTTTTCACTCTTTTTCTTTTTTTCTTTTTTCTGTACATTTTCATGGAACTGTTATTTAATAGAAAATGGTCGTCCTTTTCATTCGATTTTCCATGAACCGACTGCTACCCAAAAGTTCCAAGCATAAATTCTAAAATATATGTTGTAGGTTAACATTATGTCTTGGGCTAAATATATAGTTGATACCACACACTTGAAGTTTAGCAAAATAGTATCACTACTCACTATGGAGGATGGAATACATAGTCTTAATTTCTTAATAATGAAATCTAGTCGGGTTGACAGACTCAAAAGTAAGGGTATACTACAAAAATTGGGTCAAATTTGTTTCTCGTAGAGTGGTCGTGTTGTGTACTTGGTTAAATCAACTCCTTTGTTTCAAGAGGAATAACTTTGTATAAATGATATAAAATGAATAAACTTGCACTTGGTACTTGGTACCATTAGAGGAAGTGTTACAAAATGGAGAAACATAGAGATATCTTTGAGGAATCTTATCTCGAAAATGGTATATATACAAAATGCATAAATTTAATAAATAAATTTTACTAACTTTTGAAGCTTTTTTAATATCTACAAGGGAAGAACATTGAACAAGGATGTCTCTGAAGTAAAAGAGATGAAATCTACAATTAAATTTATTGTAGAAGAGAAGCTTATCTACTATAATCTTGGGTTTCATGGGTCCCAGTCAATTAAGACAAGAGTTTTTGGAGCAACCATTGTGTGATAAACAAAGATAAGTATAAGAAAATTTGTCCAACAGATGAATCAACTTAGAGAGATGAGAGTGGTGTATCGCTACAAACTGAAAGTCTGAAATCTAAACTAACGAAAGAAGCCAAGAATTATTTTCAAAACTTTTACTTAAAAGGTGTACTGTCAAGGAAGATGTTTCTTGATTTAATGTCTTCATGTACGTAATGAGCTTTAGCATGCCTGTAAATGAACTTCAGCCCCGTGCTACATCCGGTGCAATCTGAATCTTCACATTCAATAAAAAAATATCTTGCATGCGCAAGTATATTAAGAAATAAAAAATCAAACACAAACGGGGAAAAAACCCAAACTAGCTAAACTATCAATAATGAGTACAACATACATAACAATGGATCACAAGACAGATAATATTCATGATGCAACTCACAGGAGATATATCAAAAGCAATTCAAGTACAACTTTAATGGTGGTCTTAGCTCTCTTAGCAAAGATCCTTCATTTAGAAAGCAACTAAAGCGGTATATTTATGGCTATAAGCGGTATTATTGAGTCGCTCGATAACATATTTTAATAAATAGAAGGAAACCAAAACAGGAAAAGGGAAAGAAAAAAAAAATGGCCCATGGAAATCAAAACAAAATATAACACAAAATTGGCCGATAACGATTTCCTACCAACGTATAATTAGACTCAAAGGATATACCTCTCGTATCATTAACAAACTTACTCGAATAAAGGAATTTTTGATGGAGATCATACTACCTACAATGAATCTTTTTGTTCCACCAACTTCCTTTAGTTTCTTTCTAACCACAATACTTATTAATCTTTTTCTAAACACTTATTTTGACTTGACTTTCAACCAATTGGTGAAAATGGATAACAAGATCAACGGGTGGGTGGTGATCCTGCGAATTCAATTTTAGAATTTCATCGCTGGTTATAATAGGGAAATGATCGTTACTGGAGGCCATGGTTATAAGCCTCATTATTTGGCCATGTCCACCATGAACATCAGCTCCCTATCACATATTCGTATATTGGGCAGTTCCGATCCATCCTTTATTTCTCACAATTTCTTATAAAGATGTAACAAGAGTTTAGATCTCCTAATTTTGGCTTGTTATAGCAGTAGTCAGATGCACATATTCTTAGATATGTCTAACAAGAAATCACTAAGTTCAAAGTCATTTTAATCCTTCAAAATTTAACAAGAAATCTAAAACACAGATCACAAAAAGAAAATTCAATGAATAGAGAAACTCACTGAATGGTTAGTGGTATCCCAAATCAGACCCTTCACAATGACATTCAAACTCCTTATGTCTCCATGCCAATTGTAGACATAGAATCATGACTAAACTCGAGAGAAATTTTGAGTTCCCAATACCATAGCTTTGAGAAATTCAGTGATAGAGAATTTAAAAATTGAGAAATCCAAATCGATTGAGAAACTCATAGTTTTAAGAATCACATACCGATAAGTCTATAGAGCAGCAAATTAAAGGAAATTTGAGGAGCGAATATATCCATGAGGGAACCATGAAATCAAAATTTAGGCCTCTGGTTTCCAAGATGAAGTCTCTTAGCAGCTATCCCTCAAACCCTTGTAACTCCATCAAATAAGAAATGAAGTAAAGGAAATTGAAAATTACCACAGATAAACATCTATTTGTCGTAGTAAATATCCGCGTCAAATTTACCATAGCTATTGTCTATGGCAAATTAAAAATTAAACCATGACAAATTCATGATTTTGGTATAGTGATGGTTTGTAGAGATAGTAATGATGGTCAGAGATATTTCTCATTTATGGGATATCTGGTTTGATTGATAAGACAACCGTGTTATGGCCTGTCAAGTTTAGTAATGATGGTCAGACATGTTTCCCATTTATGTGATATCTGTTGTCGAATAAATAAGATTCAGATTTGATACTAACTTCAAAAGTTTTGTCAAAAATTGATAGTTGATGATTTATTGACTTGATATGAAAGAAAATTGCTTGATGATAAAGAATATATTACAAATTTTATCTGGCAAACATCATCAAATGGGTTGTGTTCCATGAGACCTCTTGTTGTACTTCATCTTCAGTCATTAACCAGTATATGCCACTATCAGTTTTGTCAATTATGATTTAAGGACCTTCCCAATATTATGATAATTTTCCAGAGTACTTTGGTCAAGTACTGTCTTGAATTTGTCGAAGTACAAGATTACCTATGTCGAATGTCAACTTTCTCACCTTCTTATTGTATGCTTTTCTTAGAGTGTCGTGGTATCGCCCCAAGTTTGTGAAGACATAATCTCGAGTTTCTTCGATCCAATTGAGGTTACTTAAAAGTCTGAGTTCGTTTTCTTCATCTATTACTTATCTACTAGTAGTTGGAAGGTCGAGATCTGAAGGAATGACTGCTTCAGTTCCAATGGCCATCATGAATGGTATGCAACTTGTTGATGTTCAAGGCGTAGTCCTATATGCCTATAAGATACTGAGTAACTCCTCGACCTACCTTCCTTCCTTTTCATCTAGTCGCTTTTGTAACCCTGACTTGATATTCTTATTAATGGCTTTGGCCTGGCCATTTCCCTGTGGGTAGTAAGGTATCGAGGTAGTCAACTGTATCTTATATTTATGGAAGAATTTGAGAACTTTGTTGCTGATGAATTGCTTGCCATTATCTGACCTTATCATTTGTGGCCATACGAACCTTGTGATGATATGCTCCCATAGAAATTTAATTACTTCATTTTTATCAGTGTGATAAAGTAGAACAACCTTGACCCATTTGGTGAAATAATCTGTGTCAACAAGGATAAATTTTGTATTGCCTGATACGGGGTAGAATGGATCAATGATGTTGATTGCCCATCTTTTAAATGACCATAAAACATTACTGACGTGTAAGTCAAGGGCTGGGGTTTCTATGTATTGAGGGTAAATTTGCCATTTGTAGCATTTTTGAATAAAATCTTCACAGTCTTGCCTCATATTTGGCAAGTACAAACCTTAAGTGACTACTTTTAAGCCAGTGGTCGACCTGAGATAAATACTGCACAAATTCCATCGTACAGTTTCTTAATTTTTACTTGCGCTTATTTTTGTGAGATACATTCAATCAATAGGCTTCCGCTGATAATTTTGTACTGTACTCCTCCTTGGAGTTTGAATCTTAAACATTTTGCTAAACAGGATCAAGCTTTTTCCTTGTTCTGGGGGAGGGTATTGGAGTTGAAGTATGTGAGGAATGGCTTTCTCCAGTCTTCAGGATCTTCATCTTCAGTAATTTGGATTTGTATTACATAGTTTGTATCGAGGCCAGAATTTTGGATCACTTCGATGTCCAATGTCCTTTTCAAAAAGTATTCGAGCATTGCGGCTATGTATGCTAGTGCATCAACATATCAGTTTTTAACTCTTGGTAAATAAGAAATTGTAGCTATTTTAAACTTCTTCATCTTTTCCTCGACCAGAGTGGCATATTCAACCATTTTACCTAATATTTTGAATGCTATATTGTAATGCTCTGCTTCTAATACATAAACAGAAATTTCTTCTGCCCCAAGTACCAGTGCAAGGTATAAGCCATGTATGATAGCTTCATACTTTGTTTTGCGGCATAAAACTTAAGTTTGATAGCTTTATCGATTTTATGGTTGGAAGGTATCTTTAGAACGATGCCAATCCCTGAACCTCTGGGCTCTACAGATCTATTTGTAAAGAGTCTCCATCATGTACCTTTAGACCATGTGTCTACTTCTTCAATAGAGTCATCGGCTAATACTTCTTCAATTTCTTCCCATTCTGGGTCTTCAACGGGGAAATCTACCAAGAAGTCGACTACTGCTTGTCCTTTAATCAATATTTGAGGCTTAAAAGAAATGTCAAATTCCCCAAGGAATATGGACCATTGTTGTACTCTCATTGACTTCTCTTTTTTGGAAATGACTAGCTTGAGGGGGAAGTTGGTGATGACTTTGACAGGATGTGCCTGGAAATAAGGTCAAAGATTGTAGGAACTGTAAACTAAAGCTAGCAGCTTCTTTTCAGTTGTTGTGTATATTTTTTCTGCAGGCATTAGGGTTTTATTGATGAAATATATTAGTTTTTCCACCCCATTATCTTCTCGAATGAGAACAAAATGGATTAAATCTTCTATTGTCGATAAATACATTGTTAAAACTTTTCCATTAATAGGAGTACTCATTATGGGAAGATGCCCCAAGTATCTATTGTGGTCTTAAAAAGCCAAATCGCATTCAAGCGTCCATATGATCTCCTTAGGTTGTTTCCTAATTATTAGAGCTGGGAGGAGGTTGAAATGAATCTGTGAAGAGCGGCAACTTTCCCCGCGAGCTTTTGGATATTTTTATTTATTTATGGCGAGGGCATGGCCATGAGTGCCTTGACTTGCTCTAGGTCGATTTCTATTCCCCATTTGCTCACCAGGTGGCCTAAGAATTTATCGGATGGTACCCCAAATTGGTATTTTTTTAGGTTAATTTCATGTGATATGTACGAAGGATATCAAAGATTGCTTGTAGATTATTGTAATGATCCTCTCATTTTAGGATCTTGCAGATCATGTCGTCGATATATACCTCCATAATTTTGCCCAAGCAGTCCATAAATATTCTTGTCACGAGTTGATGATATGTTACTCCAGCATTCTCTAATCCAAATGACATGACAATATAGCACTAAAGGCCTCTTTCGTGACCGGTTGTATACAACACAAAGCCGACATAAGAGCTATGTAGACACCCTTCGAAGGCCGTTAGAGTTCGCGGTTGGTGATCATGTTTTTCTGAAGGTTTCACCTACGAAAGGGGTGATGCGCTTTAGCAAGAAGGGTAAGTTGGCACCTAGGTTTGTTGTGCCGTTTCAGATCTTGAGCAGGGTTGGGGTAGTTACTACTCGGTTAGCACTACCGCCACAAATGGACCGGGTCCATAATGTATTTCAGGCATTGATGTTGCGTAAGTATGAGAGAGAATCGTCCCATGTGATTGATTGGCAGCCACTGGAGATTAAAGAGGATGCTTCGTATGAGGAGCAACTTATAGAAATTTTGGATCATAAGGATCAGGTGCTTCGGACTAAGACCATTTCGTTAGTTAAGGTTCATTGGAGTAATCACGGTAGTGATGAGGATTCATAGGAGCGCGAAGAGGATATCCCCTAGCGCTATCCTTCTCTTTTTGCCGAGTCAGGTACGCCAAATTTTGTGGGCGAAATTTCTTTTTAGGAGGGTAGAATGTAGTACCCCATGTTTTTTTTATTTTACATGTTATTAGTGTAGTGGTAGTAGTGTAATAGGTTGCTCCTGTAACATATTATCCTAGCTTTTGTTTCCCCATTCTTTTATCAAACCCACACCAAATTTCCCAAACTCTTCTCCAACTCCTCCTTCAACCTTTCTTCTCTTTTATTAATATTGAAATCAGGAGAGAGGGTAACAAACCCCAAATCTATAATTTCCTCAAAGCTTTAATCAAGGAAAAATTCTTTCAAATCCTTCATCAATTGGCGTGGATGGAGATTATTGAGCAAATGAATCGAGAGTGGGTTTTTACTATTCTAGTGAGGGGAGAAATCTTTGCATTGTTCTTCATTAGCATTCTATATTCAGGCAAGTGCAATTATCATCTGCCATTAATCATGAACTGCCATATATTTTCAGATTGTAAGCTTGGAACAACAATAATAATGATGCCCTATTAGTGCTACTATATATGTTATGTTTAGTTAGAATCATACATAACCATAAATAGAAGGTCTACCGTAGTAGGAGCATATCAGTAAACCCAAATTTTTATCAATTAGTTGCTTCTGCTGTAGTTATAAATCAATACTATAATAGTTTCTTTTTGATCACAGTAAGGTAGACTTGTTTAAAATATTTCAGAATGTATATATATGTTTAGTAAGGGCAGATTTGTATATTATATACATAATGCATATACGTTCAGTAAGGCAAACTCTGTGATATATATAACTTGTAACGTTATTAATTATACCCTGGTCCATATCAATAGCATTGGTAGTAGTAATTGGTGCTCTCATGTTCAGCCCATAAACTATAGATGGGTAGGTTGGACCTTGATGTTAAATCAAGGGGGGTACTAAGCATAAGCATATATTATATCATCGTCAGAGTCCTCATTCCTATAATTGTGAGGGTAGAAAGGTCATTGAGCATAAGATTGCTAATTATATGATATAGTCTCATTGCCTATAGAGCAAGGATAGATAAGTCATTTAGATTGAGTGTCGATCTCTTAAATCATTCATGCATAGGAGAACTTAGAGTCATGTATACAGTAGAGCTATGTTGTCAGGGTCCCTGGGTTTGAATCCCTAAACAAAAGATTTGATAACTGTTTATCAGTGTCTAAGGGTTGCAAGTCCCTAAATTATTTCCCTGTTACTTCTCGGCTGCATGCTACGCGAGCATCCCGTGGGCTTAGATCCTTGAAAGTAAAAATAAATTAGGCTTTGGACCTGTAGGTCGAAACTCTTTAACCACCTTGATCCAATGATTTTGCCCACAAATTCCTGGCTCCCTAAAAAGGAATCCGCCAATCCCTGGCTTGAAAACAAGCGATACGCTTTTGTTGAGGATAAAAGGGTGCGAGAGTGTGGTCCCACTTAATTAAAAGTAACTTTGTGTACATCATCTGTTAGTTATCCCCCATATCTAATTACACTCTATAACTACTTTATAATACTGGTTGGCACTGACGCTTAATAATAACATTAATAATTGAACCTCACCTCCTCAGTAAGCATTGCATCATTTACACACACATACACATATATATATATATATATACTAGTGTAATAAAATATTACACTAGTACATTTGTATTATATCGGTTTATCATATTCAGTGATCGGTAATAATTGTGCTTGCTGACGCCCTGTGTGTTATATTTTTTTACAGTAGGTCGAGCATGGTAGGATTTTGCTCAGTGAAGCTTGGTTGATCATTATGGAGATTCTTTGGAGTTTTTTGGATCGCTGACCTGTCGTAAGGTATTTATGATATTTTCATTTCATATTTTATTGCCGTAGTCTTATTCTTGTTTTTAAAGTTGGTTGAGAATTTTATTCACTTAATTCAATTTATTCATTTAATTTATAATTAAGTTCTTTTTATTGCGTTTCTTTAGAAAGTAGATGTAGTTAATTTATTTAGGAATATATTATATCTATGGGGTTCATCCATGGGATGCCCGACTTGCTAAGCCTTAGAATTTGCTTTATGATTAATTATCAGAAAGTAGATTTTGGAGTGTGATAAACTTGGCATCAGAGCGCTAGGTTAAATCCTTAAGCAGTTTAGATATTATAGTAGAACTCATTCATTTTTTAATTATTCTTAATTTTCTTAATTTTTATCTTTTTGTGCGTTTACTAATTTTTATTTACTTTTATCTTGTCCAGATGGTGCAAGGATGAGGTAATGGGTGTGTTAATGTTAACCATGTTGTTGTAGGTCGCGGTGCTCCTTGTCGCGGTGCTCCTTGTCGCGGTGCTCGAGTGTCAGTTCCTCATGTACCTGTTGTAGCACATGGTTTACGAACCAATATCTTTCGAGGACGTGTTTTAGGTTGTAATGTCACTACAAGAAAAAGTACTTTTAATAACACAAATTTCATAGCATATATATTGAATGTTATTAAAAATAAACATTCATAGCATATTTTACATGAATGCTATTGTAGCCTATGTTTTTCTCACAATAGGTAACCAGGGCTCGATACTATTTTTGCACTGCGCAGCTTTTTCTCTCTGAGCTCTCTCCCTCATCTCTCCCAAATCAAGCTCCATCTCTATCTTCCTTTGATAAAATAAATCATATCTTATTTACTAATTTGAAGGAAAACTTCTTCTTCTTCTCTCTCTCTCCCCCCCCCCCCCCCCCCTCTCTCTCAGTAGAAGCGATCGTGAGAAATTATAGGTTTCTAAGCCCTAATCTCTTATTTGTTCTAATTGTGATTGATTTCTTGTTCTCATTTTGACATCTTAGGGATCTCTAATCTCTTTGTTTCTGATTTTAGGGTTTCAATTTGTGGAATTGATTATTGAAGTCGAACTGGTACACACAGGTGTTGCAGAATAAAAAGGGATGGATTTGATTTGATTATCTACATAGGGTTTATTTTAATTGATCTATAAAGGGGCTCAATTTGATCTACAATAGTTTGAGGTACGAAGAACAATTATTACAGAGGGTTTGTCTGATTTATTAGTTTCTACTTCTGTTTGTTTGATTATTGCGATTTGAATTGATTAAACCTAATTTTACTCCTCTTGTCATCCAGCAACACGTCTTCATTGGAGTATTTGATCAAATGCCTTTATTGTAATGTAGCTGTGTTTGCTTGATTATTGCGATTTGAATTGATTAAACCAAATTTTACTCCTCTTGTCATCCAGCAATACGTCTTCATTGGAGTATTTGATCAAATGCCTTTATTGCAATGTAGCTGTGGTTAAAGCTCTATTAGGTTTTACACAGTTGTGAGATATGGAGTTTACGCCGTCTCTTCAGGTATAGAATTCTACAATTTTAGGGGACTTAATGTTAGAATAATAGATATCGTTAGGGAATTATATGATAGTATGATGGATTTGGGTGTTGTTGGTGATGTCGATACGGTTGGGCTTCTAATTCGTGTTTATTAAAAGGATGGAAACTTTGAAGAAGGGTATAATCTTTTAAGGAAGTTTTTACAATCTGGGTTTGCTCCATATGTTATTGCTTTAACTAAATTGATATCTGGGTATTACAAAATAAAGGATTTTAATAAAGTTTCTACGCTTTTACATGCTATGATGGCGAAGGATCGTCTTCTTGATACTATTACTTTTCAGGAAATTCTTCACGGGTTTTGTAGGAATGGAATGGGAAATTAAAGTTTTTAACTATTTAATGATTTAAAGGAGATAGGGTATGATCCTACTATGATTATGTATAACTCTTTGATTGATGGTCTTTATAAGATTGGCTGAGTTAGGGAAGCTCAGAAGTTTTGGTTTAAAATGTTGTGCAAGGGTTTTCGCCATAATGAGTACATGTATAATGTATTGATTTTTGGGTATTTTAAGAACAATATGTTTGAAGATGGTCTAAAGCTTAAAGAGGAGATGTGCCATAGGGGGATAACTGAAAGCATATTGAGTTACAATATTATGATGGTGGGGATGTGCTTACATGGGAAGGTAGATAATGCGTGTAGCTTATATGCAAAAATGCAACTCATTATCTATCTAATAATTTATACTAAGTTACCAAAATATGAGTTGCATGCATATTGAGTTACAATACTGCCCAGCAACTGGAATTCTCAAGGAACATAATAAGATAGATGAATATTCTAGGCTCCTTAAGAATCATGAAGAATACGGATATTATACAATTCCATTCCTATGGAGCTTGGATTTACCTGGAGTTATTAAAGGACTAGTTTCAGTGGCTGGTACACCTATTGGAATCTCAACAAAAATCCTGAATGAAGATGTGTAACCACATAAGTCTCATAACCTTGTATCCTTGAATGAAATTGATTCATGTTCTGCTATATACTTCAGCTTAGTGCCATGTTTTAACTGTAATCTGGAGAAAATATAACCAATTGATGGGTTTCCTATGACATTAAAGCAAGCAGAAAGTATCAAACAATCTCTATATTGTACTTCAAAGAATTCTCCAGATATCTACAATAATTCCCTAAGACTAAAACATCTTCCTTATACTTGTCTGTCAATATTATGTACAAATTATGCAAAAAATTAAAATTGTTATTTAATGGTGTCTTCTACCTTTTGCTCATACCAAATTTTCCCCCTGTTTTGATCTCCCTTCATGATCATCGATGAAGCTTAGCCTATGGGTAGTATAAGAGTACCACGAAAGGGACATGCTTTTAGCTTAACAACTTTCAGCTCTTTCTGAAGTCCATAAATTCCCAAGCGTTTAACTTCACTGTTTATGGGATTGTATGATAACAAGCAGAGGTTATCATCTACCTATAGCAGCAATTGTCTGTTGTTCAGAAAGTACAAGGGCTTCGCTGTACAGTTATCATGGCCATGACAAAACAGCCCAGGTAACATAATTGCAGAGAACTGTTCTGTCCATAAATTCTTCAGGTTATATTTCCACATCTAAATGTCTACCTTTCGGTCCCCAAGAGGGTAATCTGCAAATGTTAAACAACCACCTAGTGCTTCCAAGCGATAGACAAAACGCTTGTAATTGAAGGGGAAGTCTATATCCATAAATTATACTTCTCGAATCTCCTTTGAATCTAAATTTAACAAAATTATTCGCATCACAGTGGACTCACCCATCGCAGATTCTTGCTTAATCCATGCCACCCAATGTAGCCATCCATTCAATAAAGCTGATTCTTTGCTAGCTACATAAGGTATAGTGCCTACCAAATGCCTTACAACACCATCACCGGGCATCATAATAAGGTATGTGTATATGTACCTTCCCTTGCTTTTTGGAAAAGATTATTAAGGACCGAAGAGGGTTGTGGTCCGATGGGGTTTCACAATATCTCTTATAAAAATTTACTTATATTTCTTATTTTTATGTATCTTTTTCTTCCAGCTTAAAGACTGCCGAACTCAATACGAAGGCTATATACCCATGAAGTACAAACACTATTACAAGAAAATGGCCAAGTAAGTATTTCTAAAGAACCATTAATTTGAATAGTATTAGTAAGCTTTTACATCTTTGGTTAAGCTGGTAATGATTGAAAACCCTAACTTTAATATTAGGATAGAGAACTTCTATTCGGAGGACTAATTTCCTGCATCACACAGATCTGGTAAATGGGGTGGTCATGTTACATTACAAGAAGTAGCTGATAAGGTTTGTTATTTATGTTTTTGCAACTTTAACTATTGTTCTAATGCTCAGAATTTCCTTAATTTTACTTGGGGTCCCTTTAGATCATATAAGTACTATCGACTACCTTTAGTGTCTTCGAAAGAAATAATGCTAGTATTGCCCTTGTAAGAAACTAAATATTTGAAGGATCATAGTTCCACAAAGAATTTTGAAGCTTTATGAATCATAATTTAATGTTCTTCATTCAATCATGATTGCTTGACATTATTTTGCTTGACATTATTTCGCTCACTCAGCATCTCATGCTATCTCACTCTGTAAAATGCCACGATCCTGTTTGTTCTCATCCGTAATTGTTGTGTTTAGGTATTTATGGTAGAGATGATGAAGGGTTTCTCTGGAGACATCAAAGGTGTTGCTTCTATGATGGTGGCTAAAGTTATGTGTTACCTCTTCTCTTAGCAAACCAGATATAAAATTTTCAAATCGTATAAAAGTTTTGATTTCCTAACATTTGCCACCATGTACAACGTACATTTCCCGCCTTTGATCATCGTGGGATTTTCTTTGGCGCTAATTGAATTGGGATGAAATTTAAGAACCTCATAATTATGTTGAGTTTCATCTATGAGGTAAGTTTCCTAAACTTTTGTACATCTTTGGATGCTTTCCTCGTAAGTTTTTTTTTTTTGATTTTCTATGTTATTTTCTTCTTGCAGGCCTTGCTATCCTTGACCTCCCAACTTCTTTTCAACTCAGTATGACTTCGACTCCGTCCTTCCCTATGAACTCTTCGCTTTTGAAGCCACTATTCTTTCTTCTTATTTTTTTATATCTATGTTTTTAATTTGTATTCTTTTTGAATTGTTACGGATCAATTGTACTTGAATCTTTCTTTGTTTAATCATGAATAAAATGAACTAATATTAAATATGAATGGCATTTTTCTTATTTATTTAATATCAGTATATATATGTTATAAGACTCTGAGAGTGTTAATGATAGTGTTTATTAAATATTGTAACTATTTTGTACTACTAATTTGTTGAGCAAAGATAGCATTTGAAGATGTTACGTTACATATAATAGATTGCATTAGACAAATGTTATGGAAAAGATAATAGATAGTGTTAGAAAAATGCTATAGAAAAGATAATAGATAGCGTTAGACAAATACTATGGAAAAGACAATAGAAAGCATTAGACAAATGTTATGGAAAAGATAATATATAGCATTAGAAAAATGCTATGGAAAGTTAATTATGGTATTCTCTCAACGCCATTAAAAATAAATTAATAGCGCTTCTCAAATACTATTATTTAATGGCATTCAAAAAATTGCTATTGTAAAAATGATAGCATAAGAGAATAGAGCAGACGAAAACGCTATCGTAACTTTTCATAATGATTTTTTAACGCTATTATATGTGTTTTTCCTTGTAGTGTGTGGGATGTGGTGCATTACCTATAGATGAGGTTGTCACAGAGACTTCGATTCACGTGGGACAATATTACGTTCTAGAGGTTACTCAAGAGATGATTATTGTACCACCTATTCCAGCTGCGATTCCTCAAGGGAGTTTTCAATAAATATTTTAGATGTTCATGCAGCATCAGAATTCAAATCGGGGGGTTGGTAACAAATGGCAGAAGGAGATGCATCGGTACAAGTTAGATTCTTTTGTGGGTCTTCCTGATCTAAAGATTGTTGAAGATTAGATGAAGCAGGTCAAGAAGATTTTTAAGAACATGGGATGTCCTGATATAGAGAAGGTGGAGTGTACCACTTTTCACATAAAGAACGAGGCCTGGAATTGGTGGGAGATGACAGAGAGGAATCACGGGTTGACACCACCGATGACTTGGGCATAATTCAAGGTCAAGTTCTTTGAGCAGTATTTCCCATAGAGTTTTCGACATCAGATGACAACTGAGTTATATCAGCTGACTGATGAGAAGATGACTATACCACAGTATGAGGTATGCTTTAGGGAGTTGTTTTGTTATGCCCCAGCAGTTGGAGCTGATGAGGAGTCCAAGGTTGTGAAGTTCATGGAGGGTCTTGTTCCACCTATTCAAACTAGATGCAGAGGTTTTATTGGGCAGACTTATGCGTAGTTGGTTTCACAAGCTCAGGAGTTTAAGCAAGATTATCAGAGTAATATCAAGCCGAAGGAGTATAAGCGGTTAGATAAGAAGAAGGAAGAGGGTGAATCGACTGTTAGACTGGGTCACCAGGATGCTCAGTGGAAAAATAGGAAGCGTCAGAGGGATGATAGACCTTTGGATATAAGGGCAATTGTTTCAGCTCAGGGAGCTCGTATTTTAGGTCCTTGTTATTCTTGTAGAGAGCATGGTCATCGTGTTAGGCAATCTCATCCCAGGAATGGGCAGCAGTTTCAGCAGCGATCTCATGAGCAGGGTCAGGGTTCTCATAGTTAGGGACATCATTCGTAGGGTTAGTCACAACATTATCAAGGCCAGGCTCCGCGTCAGCAAGGTCAGAGTCAGGCACAACATCATCAGGGACAGACTCAGGAGTATTGAGGTCAGGCTCAGGCTCAGGCCCAGGGAAGAGTTTTTGTAGTCCAGCGTGATCATAGTGGAGACAAAACGGTGATGGAAGGTACTTTATTAGTATTCCATACTCCTCTTAGAGTCTTATTTGATATTGGTACATCACATTCTTTTATTTCATACATCAGCATATGTTCCTTAGGTTTAGAGCCTGATACTTTAGAGACTCAGTTGACTGTGACTACTCCTTTGGGTAGTTCAGCCATGCTTAGCCGCATTTGAAGGGATTGTCCCGTTGTCGTTTGTGATTTTATTTTACCTGCGGATTTGATTATTTTGCCTACTGAAGAGTTTGACGTAATCCTCAGTATGGATTGGTTGTCTACCTACCATTTGATATTAGCATTTCTCCAAAATGAGCTAGTTGAGATGTCTAACAAGCAACTTCTAGTAGTCTCCGAGTTTTAAGATGCATTCCAAGAGATACCGGGATTACTGCCGAGGAGAGATGTCGACTTTGGTATCGACTTAGTGCCTGGAACGGAACCAATTTCTCGTACAGCGTATTGTATGGCTCCTGTTGATCTGAAAGAGCTCAAGGACCAAGTTAAAAATTTATCGCAACAGGGTTTTATTCATCTAAGTATTTTACCTTGGGGTGCGCCTGTACTTTTTGTGAAGAAGAAGGATGATTTGATGCAGTTGTGCATTAATTATCGGCAGTTGAACAAGGAGACAATCAAGAATAGGTATCCAATGCCTAGGATTGATAACCTATTTGACTAGTTGAGGGGAGCCCAGTATTTCTCCAAAATTGCTTTAAGGTCTGGTTATCACCAACTTAGAGTTAAGGATGGGGACATTCCCAAGATTGCTTTTCAGACAAGATATTGCTACTATAAGTTTGTAGTTATGTCGTTCGGATTGACTAACACCCCTGTGGTGTTTATGGATTTGATGAACCGGGTTTTCAAACCATATTTGGATCAATTTTTCATCATTTTTGTAGATGACATCTTGATCTATTCGCGGTCGAAGATGGAACATACAGAGCATTTGCAGACTATCTTGCAGACACTTAAAGAACATAAGCTTTATGCTAAGCTCAAAAAGTGTGATTTATGGCAGGAGGAGGTCAAGTTCTTGGGTCATGTTGTGTCAAGAGAGGGTATAGCTATAAATACTTCGAAGGTTGTGGCTGTGTTAGATTGGTAGAGGCCTAGTACAGTTACTGAGATTCACAATTTTCTTGGTCAAGCGGGTTACTATCGCAAGTTTATAAAGGACTTCTTACGGGTTTCTGCACCATTAACTTGTTTGACTAGGAAGGAAGTAGTTATCGAAGTTATTGAAGTTTGTAAAAAATGTTTAGTCGAACCGAAACAATTTGAATTTGTTGGTTTAGAATCAATAGTTTTTATCGAATTTTAAGCATTTAGCAAAAATATATTGACGTTGAGTATTTTATATTTGATAACATAAATATTTATCGAGAGGAAAATAGATTGTTAGTCTGGATGCATACTCAATAGGTATGGATTGAGACTAATTTATATGTAGTAAAGATGTGAGCTTGTCTTGAGGCATGCTTCTAAAGTATGGAGCAAGATCAAGTTTATGACATAGATTAATGCTTGTCTCGATGTAACTATAAAGTTGGATCGATATCAAGTTATGAATAGTAAAGATGTGAGCTTGTCTGTAGGCATACTTATAAAGTATAGAACAAGATCAAGTCGATATTTAAAAAGATTAATGCTTGTCTGGATGTAACTGTAAAGTTGGATTGAGATCAAGTCATGAATAGTAAAGATGCGAGCTTGTCTGTAGGCATACTTATAAAGTATGGAACAAGATCAAGTCGATATTTAGAAAAATTAATGTTTGTCTCGATGTAACTATAAAGTTGGAAAAAGATCAATAAATCATAGTAAAGATGTGAGCTTATTTTGAGGCATACATATAAAGTATAAAACAAGATCAAGTCGATATTAGAAAGATTAATGCTTGTTTGGATGTTCTTGTAAAGTTAGATCGAGATCAAGTTATGAATAGTAAAGATGTGAGCTTGTCTGTAGGCATACTTATAAAGTATAAAAAAGATCAAGTCGATATTAGAAAGATTAATGCTTGTCTCAATGTAACTGTAAAGATGGAACGAGATCAAGTAATGAATAGTAAAGATGTGAGCTTGTTTTGAGGCATACATATAAAGTATGGAACAAGATTAAGTCGATATTAGAAAGATTAATGTTTGTCTAGATGTAACTGTAAAGTTGAACCGAGATCAAGTCATGAATAGTAAAGATGTGAGCTTGCCTGTAGGCATACTTATAAAGTATAGAACAAGATCAAGTCGATATTAGAAAGATTAATGCTTGTCGGGATGTAACTGTAAAGTTGGATCGAGATCAAGTTATGAATAGTAAAGATGGGAGTAAAGAATGTTTATTTGAAGTAGGGAAAGCTGTTACAAATAGTTATCTGTAAAAAAAATTTAACTGAGCTGTGTTCCATGGGAATTCGAGGTGGACTTCATCTTCTGCCATTAGCCAATATCTACCGCAGTCTATCTTATCGTTGACGATGTACGGCCCTTCCCAATTTTTAGATAACTTGCTATAATATTTAGGTCGAGTGTTGTCTACAATTGGTCGAAGGACCAAGTCGCCGATGCCAAAAATTCGTGGTCGAACTTTTTTGTTATATGTTTTTTTCAGGGTATCATGATATTGTCCCAAGTTTGCAATAGTGTGGTCTCGGGTTTCCTCGATTCAGTTTAGGTTACAGATGAGACCGAGCTCGTTTTCTTCATTTGATAAAGTTCTTCATACACTGAGGAGATCGAGGTCGGAGGGGATTACTGCTTCAGTACCGAAGGCCATCATGAACGATGTGTAACTTGTTGAAGTACGAGGAGTCGTTTTGTATGCCCAGAGAACACTAAGTAGTTCATCGACCCACCTACCTTTTCTGTCATCGAGATGTTTGTGTAGTCCTGATTTGATACTTTTGTTTATGGCTTCAGCTTGTCCGTTTCCTTGAGGGTAGTAGGGTGTGGAGGTGGAGAGTTAGATTTTGTATTTGTAGAGGAATGCGAGGACTTTTTTACTGATGAATTGCTTATCGTTGTAAGATCGTATCATCTGCGGGCATCTAAACCTATTAATGATGTACTCCCAGAGGAATTTGATAACTTCATTCTCATCTGTATGATAGAGGGGAACTGCTTCGATCCATTTTGTAAAGTAATTTGTGGCAACAAGAACGAATCTACGATTTCCTGATGCTGGGTGGAAAGGTCCGATGATGTCGATCCCCCAGCGTTTAAATGGCCAGAGGACATTACTAACATGTAAGTTGAGTGTTGGGCTTTTGATGTCTTGAGCATAGATCTGGCACTTATAACATTTTCATACAAAAGCTTCACAATCTTGTCGTATTTTTGGCCAGTAAAGACCTTGGGTGAAAACTCGTTGTGCCAAAGATCGTCCTGATATGTGAGTGCCGCAGATACCTTCGTGAAGTTCATAAATCTTTCTATAGACTTGTTTTTGATAAATGCATTCAATCAGTAGTCCTCCTCCTGTGAATCGGGGGTATCAGGCCAACAGTGAACAGGCTTCTTCTTTATTATTGGCCAGGATGTTGGAGTTTAGGTATAAATAAAATGGTTTTCTCCAATCGTCAGTATCTTCGCCCTCTATAATGGTAATTTGCATTGTAGAGTACACGTCGAGGAAAGAATGTTTGATGATTTTGATGTCCAAAGATCGTCTTTCACTATCTCCAAGCATGGCAGCGATGTACGCAAAAGCGTCAGCATAGCGATTTTCTTGTCGCGGAAGATAAGATAGTAAAGCTTGTTTGAACTTGCTCATCTTGGCTTCGACTAGAGCTGCGTACTTGACCATTTTTCCATTTGTACGAAATGTTTTGTTGTAGTGGTTGGCCACGAGTAAAGAATCGACGTAAACTGCTAATTCTTCTGCACCGAGTGTGAGCGTGAGATCGAGTCCATAGATTATAGTTTCATACTCCGTTTCATTGTTGGAAGCATAGAAATTAAGTTTGATGGCTTTCTCTATGCGATATTTTGAAGATGCTACGAGGACGATTTCGATTCCCGATCCCTTTTGTCCCGCGGAACCATCAATGAAGAGTCGTCATCCAGTACTTTTTGACCATGCGCTGGGCTCTGCGATGGAGTCATTTGTGAAAATTTCTTCGAGTTCTTCCCAGTCAGGGTCTTTGACAGGGAAATCAGCTAAGAAATTAGCAACTGCTTGTCCCTTGATTTATATATGTGCTTCGAAGGAAATGTTATATTCCCCAAGGAAAACGAACCATTGTTGAACTCATTGAGATTTTTACTTTTTTGAGAGTACAAGTTTGAGGGGGTATTTTTTAATGACTTTGATGGGGTGAGCTTGGAAGTATGGACAGAGTTTTTGAGAGCTATAAACCAAGGCGAGCAATTGCTTCTCCGTGGTTGTATATCGTTTCTCAGCAGGCATAAGAGTTTTGTAATAAAGTAGATAGGTTTCTCTATACCAGCATCTTCTCAAATAAGGACAGAGCTGATGGAATCTTCAGTTGTGGATAAGTATATTGTGAGTGTTTTTCCATCGACTGGTGTACTCATGATAGGAGGAAACCCCAAGTATCGTTTAAGATATCGAAAAGCAAGTTCACAGTCAGGAGTCCAAACGATCTCCTTATGTTATTTCTTAGTAACTGCAGTGGGATCACCCTGAAGAAGGAGGTAAAGAAGTTTGCATCGATCAGAGGATTTGGAGAAGAAGCGGTGAAGAGCAGCAATTTTGCCTGCAAATTGCTGGACATCTTTTTTTGTTCGGGGAGATGATATGGTAGTGAATGCTTTAATTTGTGTTAGATAGATTTCAATTCCTTTTTTGCTGACTAGGTGTCCCAAAAAAAATTGGACGCAACACCAAATTGGGATTTTTCTGGGTTGAGCTTCATTTTGTATTTGCAAAAGATATCGAAGATTTTTTGGAGGTATACGGTGTGATCCTCGCATTTTAAGCTTTTACAGATCATATTGTCAATATAAACTTCCATAATTTTGTCGAGGTGGTCTTTGAACATTTGGGTCACCAGCCGTTGGTAAGTGGCACCAGCATTTTTTAACCCAAAAGGCATTACTATGTAACAGTAGAGACCTCATTCAGTAACAAAGGTTGTTTTTTCTTGATCATCTTCGGCAAGTGGTACTTGATTGTAGCCAAAGACTGCATCCATCATTGATAGAAGTTCATCTCCAGCGACAGAATCGAATAGTTGCAGAATCAGTAGTAGCAGAAAACTCTCTTTTGGAGTGAATTTGTTTGGTTCAGCGAAGTCAACGCAAACCCTGATTTTCCCAAAAAAATTTTGGGACAGCTACAATGTTAGACACCCATTTGGGATATTTGGCATCTCGAATGAATCCAACACGAATGAGTTTATCAATCTCTTCATTTACGGCTTCGTGAAGGCGAGGAGCGAGGTTACATCGTTTTTGAATGATGGCTTTGCTGTCTGGAAGGAGATTTAGCTTATGACAGGCTATCGAGGGATCGATTCCTGGCATTTTATGGAAAGTCCAGGCGAAGATGTCGATGTTCTTTTCAAGGAGTTGGATCATGGCTTCTTTATCATCAAATAATAGTTTGGAGCCGATAAAGGTGTGACGTTCGGGACCATAAAGTTCTATGGTTTTGACTGCTTTAGTGTTGTGCTGCTCGAGCAAGGGGGTGTCTCCTTCTATAGTTGTTATGATTTGAGAAGTTTTGCCGCGTGAGGATTTGAGGTTGTATTCTCGTACATACGTGCGACTGCTTGACTACCCTTGATTTCATAGACTCTGTGGTCTGTCGGAAAATGCAAAGCCAGATGGTACGTAGAGGGTACAACTTTGATGGAGTATAACCAACTTCATCCAAGAATTTCCAGATATTTGGATTCTGCATTAATAACGAGGAATTTGACGAATGTAGTTTTAGATTCAGCTTGAAGTGGTAAAGTGATCTCTCCCGTGGTCGATTCCTTTGATCTGTTGAATCCAGTGATTGTTGTTGTCAAAGCTTTACCAGAATCGCTGAGTCCTAAGACTTAGATTGCTCTGCGAAATAGTACATCTGTGGCGCTTCCTGTATCGATGAATAGTATATGGAGGTAGTCCTGTCCAACTTTGAGCATAATGGCAAGATGATCATCATGGGGGTACTTCACGTGGGAAATATCACAGTCCTCGAAAGTAATATGGTATGGACGTTTGGATTTTCTTGATGTGGGGAGAAGCTTTACAGATTTGTCTGAGGAAGTCATTTTACTGCCGGATGTGATCCGATCATCTTGTTTTCTTTTCTTGCCTTTCTCAATCTCGATCATGTACAGGTGGCGAGCTTGCCCCTGATTTTGATTTGGTTTGACATCTCTATTTTTGGCTTTATCTTTGAGAAACTTCTTGATGTCAATGACATAGTTGTGAAGTTTTCCAGCAAATAGGATACGATGAAATATTCGAATGAGAGAGTAGCAGTTGTCAGTTTCATGCCTATGTACATTGTGATATTGGTAGAGAGATTTTGTGGGGATGTTTACAATGGTTTGTGGTGCTCGATAACATTCATCTTCCTTGATCATTTGTAAAATAGCTGATATAGTGGTTGTCATTGGTGGCAGAACCAGGATTGGCCTGCCTGGCCTACCTTCCCGTCTTCGATTGTTATCAACGTTCTTGCCGCGCTGTTTGGGTGCTTCAGTAGTTGCCAATTTTTAGAGGTGGAGTTGAAGTTGAATCTCAAGAATGGATGGCAGAAGAGCCTTTCATCTTATCCTTCTTCGACCGTTCTAATTCGATGTAATTGTTAACTACATCAATCAATTCGGTAACTGTTTGTGGTTTGTACAGTGTGAGCTCTTTGCAAACTTTAGAATCGATATGCAGGGCTGAGGTAAAGGCAGGGACAACGATTTTGGGATTATAGTTCCCAATTTTCCTTATTTCTTGAAAGAATCGTTTATAGAAACCTGCTAAGGTTTCCTTTGGGCCTTGTCCAAAGAAAAAAAATGAATCCACAGTTATCTCCCGCTCCTTAGCGTGAGCATAGTTGGACTTGAACTGGCGCTGCAATTGGCTGAAGATGGTGATGGATCCATCTTGGATTGTGTGGAACCATCTAAGAGGTTCTTCTTTCAGGCTCATATTAAGTAGCCTGCAGAGCATATGATCGAGCTTAGGGTATAATCCGACCAAAGCTTTAAAATGTCTAACATGGGTAAGTAGGTCAGTGAGGCCTGTATACTGGATGAATTTGGGCATATGAAAATTATCTGGAATAGGCATAAGTTCGAGATGAGGGGAGACGGGATTTGTTTCGATCCTGTCCAGAGCAGATCGTATGCCTGGTATATCAAAGTTTATGGCATCGATTCGATTGTTTAGGTCGTCTAATGTGATAAACTGTTGATGAGGAATTGGTACAGCTATGACTTGGGGATCAAAATCTTCTTGACCTTCTGGCCCCAATCGGTCCCTGATTGGTCTTCTTTCAGGTGGTGGGGGAGTTTGATGACGAGTGTGTCGACTACCTTGAATTGTCAATGCTGAAGACGTAAGTCCAAAATGCCGAGAAACCCTATCTGGATTTCTAGATCTAGATCGAGAAGATCCCAATTGGTCTTCTCTTGGTTGATCATCTCTTTGGGTTTCTTTGGACCGGTGATCACTTCGGGCTCGTGGAGGCGACGTTTGCCTGATGGTGAGTCTATCATGAGTCCTTAGTATGTTTATCTCTTTCTGATATGTCTGACTTTGATGGTCCAATGCTCTTCTTCGTTCGTCTCTCTTCACTTGAAGAGCCTCATCGTGGATCCTTTGATCTTCTACTCTTTGGGCTTTTTCTGCAACCATTTGTTTTTATAGTTTGACCACTGCGCTATGACGGTCGACTGTTCCTGGTATCGAATTGTTGTCATGATCTCTCAGCGTGCAGGATTGGCTTCTAAGATTCATGTTCGTCATTATAAGGATGATAAATTAGAGTTGGTAAAGAAATATGTGGTTATTTCCTACAGACGACGTCAATTGTAATGAAGTGCTTTTTGGGAGGAAAACTTTTGCCAATACTATTGGTAAGGATTGCGCAATAAAGAGCTAAGCAACTAGAATTTTACGCGAAAAACTCAGTAAAAACTGAGAAAAACCGCGACCTCGAAGAGGGTTTAATGTAAAATATAGTAGATACTAATTATTACAAGCTTTCAGGGTGTTGCTAGGGTTAAGGAGTTTTAGATAGCAAGAATTGCGGTCCTTTAAAATCTATTTTCTGCCTGTATTTATAGTAGATACAGGTTGTTTTACAAAAAGAAAGAAATAGTCTTCTATTCCAGGGGAAGTAGGCGAACTTTGCGGATCTCTAGCAGTTCTTTCTTGACCAGGCTTCAACGACTACTTTTGGTAAGTCGAGGACTCATGGTATCTTCTAGAATGCTGAGCTGTCTTTAACTATACGATGTTGAGCTATCTTCAACTACACAATGTTGAGCTACCATTGACTATATCACGTTGGTTTATTCTTGTCGAATATGAGGAATATGCTACTACAACTAGTACTAAAGAAACCCCCTGATGTAATACCCCATTAAAACCTAAAAGCAACCAAACCTATAAGGTCATTAAATATCCCTATGAGAACCCAACAATAAACAAAACCCATAACGCAAGCTTTACAGAAGTAAAACCTACATTGAAACTTTTAACGACACAACATAATGACGATAAATTAAAACGATCCAATATGAAGAGTAACAAGAATCAACACAATTAAAAAGTAAGATAAACTGATAAGGTACCTGATAATCCCTTCTTTCTGAAGAAGAAATTGTAAATCGAATTCTAATGAGAGAGAGAAAAGCTTAGAAATATTTCTAGGAGTATTGGAAAAGAGATGTGAAAGTTTATTGGTTTTGAGTCTTGTGAAGATAGTTTAATTAGGGTTTTCTAGATTTGGCAAAATTTAGATCACTTCTATAATAGTATTCGCCAACACTGTGAATACTGAGCAATACTACAATAGTATAAGTGCTAAGACAGATTAGAAACATTCCCCAGGATGCCTGCCCTCTATGATACTTCCACATCCAACCATTAATCAACCTCAACGACCCATATGGTTCATTTACATCTTTTCCAGTGTTTTGATTATAATTGTTTTACTTTCAATAATACGCTCTAGATATATTTTTGTTGTGTGAATGAAAAATACAGATAGATCCACGGGGTAATTTTCCATGTAAATGTGTTAATTTGTTAACTACTCACCCTTAGGCCAAATTAGTGTCATATTTCTCAGCTTAACATTTTCTACCATGTCGGAGATTGTCTAGAAAGTAGGAATCAGCCAGTCATACTCAGGAAATCTATGTCAGCAAAAGATAGGATACAATCATTGCACATTCTGTCTTGTCACAATTAAGGTGATAAAAACAACGCCCAATATTGTTCCAACAATTAGGCACTTCTCCAATTATGGTGATTTACTGCATGGTCTATTTGGTTTTGCATAAACTTGACTTGCAATTCCATCATGATGCTGTACAATCTTGATATAATTATTAATGGTCGTCTTCTTGAGTTATAGTAATTGCAACCTTTCCTCAGTAAATTGGACACATGAAGAGGATAATAATAATTAACTTGAATGTCGCACACAAGACTATTAATCAAACTCTAAAGTGACTGCGCCAAATTATATGCAGATACTAAGTTACTGAGTCCAAAAAACTCTACGAAATAAAGATAGTTGCTAAGAGCATTTGTAGTCGAGTCTCTATATTTGCTTAAAGTCAAATTTGGAGAGCCAAATCCTTCTAAAACACCTATATTCGACTCTCCAAATTAAAGTCAAATTGCCTAAAGTCATATTGGGTCATCAAATTTGACTTTTTTTTCACTATTCAAGCCAAATTTAATGCTTAGGTGGCAATCAAATTTGGTTATAACTAAAACAAAATCTACCCAAAAATTAAATATTTTAAGGAAAAGTTGTTATGTGGCATTTGACGATTATTTTTTGAGTCTAATATAGTGAAAAAAAAACTATTCGACTTTTATTAGCCAATAAAGCCAAATTTGGTGGCTAGTATTATATTTTAGTCGACTGTGCTCTAAGAGAGATTTAAATTCTTGGAAGCCAAGCAATCAAAAATACAACTAAATAGTAAAAATACTTGCAAAGGCCAAATTGAAACCAAACTCTGTGTATGCCCTCACTACTACATATTCGCCAGTGACACTTCATTTTGTCAAATGTTCTACTCTGTCAACTGTAACTGTAGAAAGCCCTATTCTTGTAGCAGTTATAATATAATCTTCCCTCGTATACCTTGTAAAATCTCCAGCTCTCCTCTCTCCAGCTCTCCTCTCTCCAGCACCACATCTCCCCATTTTTCTTCTCTTCTCTCTCACCTATAACTCTCACCATCCCCCATCACAGGTCCACCTTAACCTACCTCCCCTCACCACTCCTTCCACCACACACTCAGACTAACTAACCCACAATACCATCCTTAACATCCATGCAGCCTATGTAAAGATACACACTCAACCCTCAACCGGGTTACTTCCCAACTCTCCATCCATATGACTCTTTCATCAAGCCGGTATACCCCTACACTCCAAGGCGACTGCGAGTTGGTCGACCTTATGCAGCTTTGCACTACCCATGACCCTAACCCGGTCGTCAAGCTCGATCCCACTAGGTGGGCTCACCTTCAAAAATGGTGGCAATTTGCTGTGGGATTTCGATCACTATCGACCAACCTAAAAGAAAATGTCGTTTGTGAAGGAGTAAAATGCGAATGGGCAAAATGGATACGGACAATCCCTCATATCTCGTACGAGAAAGAATCCCAAGTCTTCACGGGCAACTTTTATAACCGGCTTGATTTTCAAACCATTCTCTCCTCGCCCCCGGCGAACGTGTTTGGTTTCTTAACACTACAACAACCTTACGATCCCCTCCAACACCCATCGGAGATGAGATTCAGCCGGTACCTTTGCTGGGTGCAAGTGGCTGGGTTGCCTTGTTGCATGCACGACGGTGATACTCTTATAATGATTGGTAACAAAATTGGCGAGCATGTTAAAGAAGACTTCAGGAAATGCGAAACGGAACCGCTTCATAACAGCTTTGTTCGAATCCTAGTTAACTTGTTCACGGATAAGACGCTGATCACCTCTATCCTGGTTCAAAGACCGGGGAGTTACGGCACAGCTATGTTGAGCGTTAGATAAGAGAGGTTGGAAGGATACTGCTCTCTTTGCGGTCTGATATCACATTCACTTGCAAACTGCGATAGCTTTCTGCGGCTCAAACAAGACCGGGCACGACAGGGGAACGAAGAACCCATAGCTTTTCCTTACGGAAATAACATCCAAGTTAACCCATCAAAAGCCCCGGCAGTATACCCATCCCAACAGGCCCATACAAATCCTTCAAACAAACAGGCCCGGAAGGAACCATTGAGCACCCCTTCACAAGTACCGACCGGAAGACAGCAGCAGAGAGGAGAAGACAGGCAGTACAAAGTTGGATCATTCTTGCAAAATGCCATGCAATAAATTACAAATTGGTCTCGTCAACAAAATGCAAACCATACCCTCTATCCCGGTCTCTCATCCTCGTCTGGACTACCGACCGCTTCATACCTTGTCTCGAAGCATCTTGGATTTGAAACTGCACCGGTAACACTGTACAACGTTTCTGTCGATGATCCTCAAGCCGGAGCAAAGTTAACGATGGAAACTAGGGTTTACATGCAGAATAAGCAGCGCACGGGAATCGAGGGAGGCAGAATAGTAAGTTTGGGGAACCCAATCGAAACATTAAATGTGTATGGCTTGGTAGAGCCAACTTTTCAAATCACACCCTCTCAATCAATCCCGTATGTCTCCTTACGTGGAAGTGAGCCGTTTACCTCTTTAGCCCAAAATCACCCATACCTCCAAGGACCCACCCAACGGTTTAAACTGGACCTTAACTCCCCTCCGGACCATCCAAAGACTCTCAACTCAAAATGCCCCAAAAAAGCCTTTATTTAATTTGGTCAACAGTGGGCCTCACCCATACAAGCCCGGCAGATCTGTTTTGATCCTCAATCCCAACATAGCCCAAGCCCATGCCAACTTAAAGACATCCACCACCAACATTTCTCAGCCCAAAGCAAACCCATAATAGAAAATTATTTTGACCAGCCCACCTACCCCGAAAGTTAACTAAGCCCACCCACTGAGCCCAAGAAGCAAATTTCTAAACCCAAACCGATTAAATCCTCTACCAAAGTCTTCTTCCTGAACCATCTCATGCCCAAAAACACTCCCGAACCCCCCGGCTCTCACCGGACGTCCAAACTTCAGGAAATCTCCCCGACTCTAGACCTCTCCACGATAGGCAGCTCCGGATGGATCACACCATCAAGCGAAGATATTTTTGACTCCGACAGTCAGCCTACGACCAACTATAACAGTTCTATGCCGCGAAGGAACGACACAAAAAAATCAAAGTTGCTCCTTGAATTCTCTGACGAATCACCTGATCCGGACAATTGTACTCGAAAGAGAAGAAGGCAAGAAACACCGGCGGACACAGATGCAGACGATACGGCCGACCCTCGAAGGTATGGGTTTACTTACCTTTCACGCACACGCACATCTCTTTAGGTAAGAACATGCATGTTAATCTTTCACTTTCTCATTTTCACTTGGGGTTTTCTTTCGAACGATGGCGAACTAAAAAACACACAGCGCACAGGCATGCACAACTAAACACTACACTTCCAAAGTTTCTTCATCGTACTAGGTTTAACTTGCAGACCACAAAAAACACTTGTACTTACCATAAATTTTGCTTGGTTAACCACTCTCCCCGCACCCCCTACACCTTCACAATACCCATAACCACATTAGACCCGCTGACACCCTGGCCACCTTTTTAAAAGTGATCTCTTTAGAAGGCTGAGGCAAGCTTTTTTTCTCGACACTCGCCCGGGCATGGGTGGGATCGGCGAACATCTCTTATCCTATAAGAGGAGACAACTCATCGCTAAATCCCGCACCCTGCTTATCTCCCCTCCGAAACCTTAGAAATCTAACACTAAGCAGATTCCCTCACATAGAACCCGATCATCCCCTGCTTTAAACGGCGACCAGGGGCACCCCCGCTCTCACACCAGAACCCAAACACACCTTTATCCTATTCAAAAATCCTGATCTTTTAACCCCTCTCATAAAAACTCATCAAAAGCGGGCCCGACACTGGCCCTCGGTTTACAATGATTATTTTCACATGGAACTGTAGGGTGATAAGCAAGACGACCAGCCCTAGAGAACTCAGGCCGCACAACAACAAATATTACCCTGTTATCATCTTCCTCTCTGAGATCAAAGCTGCCAATCCTGAATCTCTCCGAAATCTGGCCAGCTTAGGTCTCCCCCACTCCCACTCGGTCAACGCTACTCCCACCCATGGAGGCGGCATCTGGTTGGCCTGGTATGATGACATCAACCTTACCATTCTCTCATCATCCCCGAGGGGGATTGACTCCCTCATTTCCTCTTTTACAACTAACCAGCCCCCTGATAGTGAGCCTACATACTGGCTTTGCTCCTTCACCTATGGTCCCCCTGAACAGCAGAACAAACTAAATTACTGGAGTGCAATTAGTTCCATGGCTCCCAATGTTAAGATACCTTGGCTGATTATGGGAGACCTTAATAGTATTTTGAACCAGAACGAGAAATTCGGCAAAATCTATTTTGACCCAACAGCACCAAACCCTTTTTATAACTTTATTTTCGAATCTGGCCTCATCGATCTCGGTTTCCCGGGTGTCCCGTTTACCTGGTCTAATAAGAGGAAAGAGCGTGAGCTCATTAAGCAACGGCTTGATAGAACCCTCAGCTCTACTCAATGGAGCGCGTGCTTCCCCGACGCCACCCTGCACAACCTCCCCATCATCGGCTCAGACCACGGCCCCATCATCCTCAACACTGAACCGAAGAGAACGGAGCCGCCCAAACAATTCCATTTCCTTTCGGCCTGGACCAAGCACGCTCGATATCAGGATATCAGTAACCATGCTTGGACTAATGATCAGCCGGGATCCCGGTCGCTCCGACTGTGTACCAAGCTCAGACACACAAAAAAGGAGCTATCAGCCTGGAACAAGGAAGAATTCAATGCTAACCCAGTTTCCATCCTCAACATTCGTAATCAGATTGCCAACATTCAGAAAGAATAACCTAGCAAAGCGAACATCGCTAGCGAGCAAAATCTCTAAAGCCGTCTCCATAACCTTCTTGACATTGAAGAATCCATCTTGCATGAGAAATCGCTTGAAACGTGGCTTCAGGATGGAGACTGGAATACAAAATTCTTCCACCTTTCCACCTTAGGTCGCAGAAGGGTTAATAATATCAAGAAGATCAAGCGCCCTGACGGCTCATGGGGCCAGGGGAGAAAAGACATCGGCGATACATTCATTCAACACTTCAGGGATCTCTTCACCCCGTCCCACCCCACTATCAAAGTCGGTGACCTGAACATCCTAGAACCCTTCATTACCGCAGATGACAACTCTCTGCTCATGAGAGATCCCAGTATGGAAGAGGTCAAAACAGCCCTTTTTCCATGAATCTGCATAAATCTCCAGGTTCAGACGGGTTCACCCCCCTATTCAATCAGAAGTCCTGAGAGACTGTCAAGCACGATCTCTACCTAGCCACGATCGCCTTCTTCAAGACGGGTTATCTGCTGGGCAAATTCAACCATACCAACGTCACCCTCATCCCCAAGCACAAAAACCCAGAGAAGCCAGAGCACTTCAGACCCATCAGTCTCTGTAACGTCAAGCTTAAGATCATCACCAAGATTCTAGCCACACGGCTCCGGCCCCTTCTCGATAAGATTATCTCTCCTGCCCAAAATGCCTTTATTCCTGGCCGGTAAATTTTCGATAATATTATCATGGCCTAAGAAATTCTCAAGACCCTGAAAAATAAGAAAGCTAAGAGAAACTGTATGGCGATTAAGCTCGACCTCAGCAAAGCTTTCGATCGTGTGGAGTGGGAGTTCCTCGATGACACGATGCGCGTTATGGGATTTTGTGATAAATGGTGCAATTGGGTTCAACAATGCATCTCCACCACTGTGCTCACTTTCACCTTGGATGGCTCTCCTTATGGCTTCCTAAAACCAGGAAGGGATATACGCCAAGGCGACCCCCTCTCCCCTCCCCTCTTCCTTATTTGCTTGGAAGCCTTGTCCAAAATTTTCCTCCAAAAAGAAAAATAAGGCATTGTTCATGGTATTAAGACTGTTAGAGGCAGCTCGTCCGTCTCTCATCTCCTTTTTACGGATGACAGCTTCATCTTCTGCAACGCTACCCTTAGCGAAGCCGATACACTCAAGCAAGCTCTGGACATCTTCACCAAGGTGTCAGGCCAGTAGATCAACTTTGACAAATCTTGTATCTTATTCAGCAAGAACGGTCATCACCACCATCGCAAGATCATCCAAAGGATGCTGCACATCAAGAGAGATTCCTATGGGGAAAAATACCTTGGTGCCCCTCTCTACGTTCGATCGTGCTAAGAGCCTTAACTTCCAGGATATTATCACTCGGGTGTCGAAGCGGATTGAAGGCTGGAAAGCAAAATTCCTTTCCCAAGCCGGCCGCATCACACTTATTAAAGCTGTTAACTCAGCAATTCCGACCTTCCTCATGTCTGTTTTCCCCCTCCCTCGCAAAACTTGTAAGCAACTTGACTCGATGAACGCGTGTTTTCTTTGGGGATCAAATGAATAGGGCAGACCCAAAGCCCATCTTATCAAATGGAAAAAGATTTGCAAACCTACCCAATATGGGGGTCTGGGCATCCGTACCGCTGTGAACCATAACCAAGCCCTGATGGCCAAGCTCTTCTGGCGGGTCATCAAAGAGCCAAAAAAAAATTGGACTCAAAACTTGAAATCTAATTACTCGCCCAGAGACTCTGTTATGCTGGCCCTCCCCAAACCTGCCGACTCCTAGATCTGGGAAGGAATCCTTAAATCCCGTAACAACATTTGGTCCAAGCTCTGATGGCACATCGGATATGGTGAAAGTTTAGATCTCTGGTTGGAACCCTGGATCCCGGGTATCAGATTCGGGAAACCAGCAGGTCTTGTCCCCGAAGCCAGAGACGTCACAAAAGTTGCAGACCTCATTTGGTCCAATAGTCGAACCTGGAAAAAGTACCTCATCCAATCTTTATTCCACCCGGATGTTGCTGATTTGATCATCCATATCCCTCTCAACATCAACCCTGCGAAGGACACCCTGAGATGGACCAAGGAGAATAATGGCATCCTTACGGTCAGATCTGTTCACAATTTTTCAACCATCACTTCACCGGGAGACATGTTCGCCATCCCCCTATCTACTCCACCTTCCATTCCTTGGGAAAAAAATTGGAAACTCAAAGTACCCTTCTGCATCCAAGTTTTCTTATGGAAAATCCTCTAGAACGGTATCCCAACCAAAAACAACCTTTGGCATGGTTACGAAGACTGGGATACAAACTGCCCCCGGTGCGGCTTGGAAAAGGAAACCACCACCCACGCTTTACTCTTCTGCCCTAAGATCCGCGATATATGGTTCGAGTCCGAACTCTTTATCGACTTTAGAAACTGGAGCTACTCAGAATCGATTCTTCTCACTCTCATTAGAAGTTTTCAAACCCATGGACGTGCCTCTGATTTTTCGTCTTTTTGCAGCTCTTTTAGCACCATTTCATTTGTTATTTGGGACAGCAGAAACTCGTTAGTCTTCGAGCAACATACAAAATTGACGAGGGACATTCTGCACCACGCAAAAAAGCTCTGCACCATCCCCAAAACTCCTTCGTGCCCTCTCCTCACCATTAGGCAAACTCAGACCCAATACCAGGTCCAGGAGGGATGGCACATCATCAACGTGGATGCCTCCTGGACCGCCCAGGATATGCCTGGGGGGCCGGGTTTCACTATTAAAAATCACTTAAACTTTTTTGTCTGTGCAGGATACGATCAGACCAGAGCAGCCGACGCTGAAGAAACCGAGACGCTCTCAGCGCTTAGAGGACTGGAGGCGGCACGACACTTAGGTTTGCAGAGGATCTTGTTTTTATCTGACTGCCAGTGGATTGCTCGAGCTTTCAGAGAGCGGTCAGAGGATCTTAGTTGGGGAGCTCTTACCATTGCTCCGAATCTGAGAGCAGTGGTTGATTGATTTTTTGATTTTAGATTCGAACATGTTAACCGTAGATGGAACGATTCAGCTCACATTTTAGCAGCTAGGGGAGTTGGTTCCCCCTCATCTTGTCGTTTTGTAGGCCAAGAGGCCAATAACTATGTAACTTCTCTATCCCTCCCTCGCAATTAGGCGAGTTATTTCATCCTCTTCTTTCTTTTGCCTAAAATATATATATATATATATATAATATAACCTTCCCATCCAGAATGTCTTGAATAGTTGAACGGTAACACTTTCAAGCGTGAAACGTGTGATTAGGTCTTGATCATGTGAAGTATAGAAACATCTGATGTCCCTCTTGAGATACTCTTTACTTAATTGGAATGACACAAGGCGTGTGATTAGGTCTTAATCATTTATACTACTCACAAGTTGACAATTTTGATTTATCATCAAATTCTCTAGAATAAATCAAGGGAAATCCGTAAGAAGTACTTACGAATCCAATCACCACACAGAGATCTCCAACACTTCTTAGTTTTTACCTTCGAGTACTTCATTACATCTCAACTTTTATTCTTAAACAGTAAGACAATTTCGCTACTCACAGGTTAATGGGTTCTCTTTACCCCCAAATTCTCTACAATAAAATTACGGAAATGGGTAACAGATAGTCCCCAGTCCACGAAATTTAATCCTGCTACGCCATTGCTGTTTCTCGTATTTCTGCATGTAAACTTCAGATAGAGCAACCATCTGAGGAAGAGCTTCTGCAACATGCAAATCCTGTATTTCATACCTAGGAATGCCACAAAGATCAGAGTTGAATGGTGATTCATATCTACTGTTACTAAGTAGAGAGTGAAAATTAACGCATAAGTAGTCAGAAAGAGGGATTATGGTATAGTTTTTGGCAATTTCAAATTCAAATCAAACCATGGTGAAATATAAATCCAATCCAATCCACAAAAAAGGTGACAGATAAAAGGACTATTCTTTAACAATTTTGCCCAGAATAGCTGGACTCGTTAGCAACAAAGTCAGTATTGTCGAAAACCATTACAGTTGAGCCTTCCAGTATTTGATACCCAAAATATGACAGCCCATGTTATTTAAGACCATACCATTAAGAGAATTAGTAACTACTAACTAGAAATCGAAAATCATATCCATAGCACTTTGTGTTTGTCCTACAAACCTAATCTCCAACTATAATACTTAAAAGTTCCCTATAAGCGAAAATGAGCAGGTTTATAAGATTAAGAAAGGAAACACTTAACTGGAGAAAAATGTTTGTCATTACAAAAAAAGATCCATCAATGCATTTCTCGATTTAATTTTTCAAATCCTAGTTTCGGCATATATTTAAACTCCGATATCTGATATACTACAGATTCATACTTTTTCCTGCAAAAGATCACACAAAACAGAGGTCATATTGTAGTTTGAAAGTTCTATACATCCATTTTCCCTACAAAAATATGATATCCAGATTGAATCAAATTCGATCTAGTCATTGAATAGAAAATAATCAGAATATCAAACTAAGAATCCTGGTATAGATGAAACGATAAGTACGTTTGGACCCATAATTATCAGATTGCAGGAAATCCAGCTTTAGAATACTGTATTGGATTGAAATTAGATCGACAAAATGCGCATCAGGGTCCATACTTTTAATAAATTTCACATAAATCCAATAACATAAAGCTATCTGCATCAAATATACATAAATAGAAGAGTAAATTTGAGTAAACCCCCCATATGTGTACACCATATTGACATTGACCCCCATATTCACTAAAACTAGCCTTTACCCCCTATTCCCGCCTGAGCAGTCAGTCCACCCTTGTTGATTGGCATTGACTCCGAATGACTAAAGTTATGTTTTTAAAAACCCAATAATACCCTTTTGTCATTTAATAAAATATAGTCGTTGAACGAACGATTGCTTCTCTTCTCTCTGCTTTTCTTCTTCTCTCTGCCGACACTCTTCTTCTCTCTGCTCGCGTTGATTATCTTATTCTTCTCTAGTTTTGGTTTGAAGTTAGGGTTCCAAAGCATCTAACGAAGTACTGAGAAATGGGAGGTGGAAAACATCAATTTCCCACCAATGTGGAGGTAATAATCCTATAAACTCTGTAAATTTAAAGAAAAACACTTCAATTTGATTATTGCAATAAGTTTTTTTGGCTAATGTTCATAGTGGGGTTAGGAGATGAATTGCAAATGTAACTGTGGGGGGTTTAAGCTAATAATTGTTTTAGGCTTTTTCTTTTAACAGCTATGCCCAATGTGTGATCAAACTGGACATAATGTTAGTTCTTGCCCATGGATTTATGCAAAGTGCAAAGTAAACAATTGCAATGGCATTAGGAGGCTGCTTACATCTAGAACCCTGAGTAACCCAAATAGAAAATTTCTTTCATGTCAATTCACACACCCTAATTCAATTCAGTTGCTATCTGATGTTATTAATGAGTTTAAAAATCCAACTAGTTCATCTAGTCTTACAGGATGCTATAGATGTGGGGGGTTGAACCACTGGGTGAGAAAGTGCCCATGGACACTATCAAATTGTAAAAGGTTAGGGTGCAATGATGTGATGAAGCTATTTAAATCTACTAAAGCAAGTTCATATGGTTTGAAGTTCTTAAAATGCCAGAATGTCCAATGTGGGAAGTTTATGTGGTTGAAGGATGCTATTGATGTTGATGAGAAGGTAAAGGAAGAAGGTGGTACAAAATGTGAAAATTACAGTTGAGATGAACATAAATGATTTCATTAGGGATTTTAAGGGAAAGACTACCCTATAGGGTAATATTTGTTTGTGTATCACTTTAACAAAAAGATTGTATCTTGCAGACTTGTGCAGCTTGTTATTTTCTAGTAATGTGAAATATTTGCTTTATTTACCTCTTTAATCCTCAAGGTGCTCTATATTTAAATGGTTTCTAATGATAAACCCTGCACAATAAAGAAAAAAAAAGTTACTTGAGTACTATAAGCACTGCACTGCACCATTTAACTGGATAATGTCTAAGTTATAAACAACAAACTATAAGCACTATAAGAACTGCACTGCACTGTCTAAGTTACTTGTGTACTATAAGTACTATAAGCATTGCACTGCACCATAAACAACAAACTCACATTTGTTTTTTTACTGGACAATAAACTACACAGCCATGCATAAGCACACAAAGACATAACAAATAGAAGAACAAAAAACATTTCAGAAAAAACTGAGAAAACTGGATACACCATTAGCATCACATTCACAAAAAGAAAAGAAAAAATGTAACCTTGAGAAAACTGATAAAATTACGCAGGCACACCATCCAGCCATATCACCCCCATCATCATCATCATCATTATCATTTCCTTCATCTTCATCTCCTGCTTCCCAGCCATCATCACCATCATCATCACTTCCTTCATCCTCATCAGAGCCATCCTTCTTGTCCCCATCCAATTCAGGATCCTCTTTCTCCTCTAGCTCAGTGTCACTTTCAGACTCATCAGAATCATTATCAGCACCACCAGACACATCATCCTTTTCCTCTTCTTCATCACTAGTTATATACCTAGTGGCTTTGGGGGAGCTGCATCCTTCACCATACATCTTTTCCTCTTCTGAGTCCATTATAGTTTTTCTTACTCTTCTTTTGATCTTGAGAATGTAGAGATGAATGTGTTTAGGGTTGTAATGGGGGCAGTTATAAATAAAAGCTAACTACTTGGGGGGTTAAAAAACATTAACTCCTAAATCTTTCCACAAAAAAAAGTCAATATAAGGTGGTTAGGGGTTGAATACTTGCTTGGATTCCATACATCATAATACATATTTGCACTATAGTCCATACCTGTATTCACATTACCAGAGTGACCATTATCATCCTAAAAAATAAATAGTAGGGGAAGGGGACTTTACCAGAGTGACCATTATTATCCTAAAAAATAAATAGTAGGGGAAGGGAACTTTACCAGAGTGGCTATTACCATCCTGAAAAATAAGCAACACATTCACATTACCAGACCACATTTACATTACTAGAGTACATATACACTTTTATACCATACCATATTCAATATTCACTTCAATGTACATTACCAGAGATTCACCAATATATCATAGTATATATTCCCAAAAAAAGGCATATATATGCCATAATTCTCAACATCCATCATTACATAGGTTAACATTCTCAAAAGTTACATTTGTGGGCATATAAATGAAAGAATTCTCTCTGAATTCTCAAAAAGTTAAAACTATAGTTCTACACAATCAACAGAATTCTAAGATCCTACACTGAATCTACACATACTCACAAAATTCTCAAAAATGACTGTGGAGTCTACTAGCTTATATTAGCCATTTATCCTTTGCAGGTCTGAACACCTTCTTGTAAGGGTTCACATTCTTTAAAGCTTGAGTGATACCTAAACCTTGACTTGGTTTACTAAACAATGTTCCACCCCCTTGTTAATCCTCTAGCATTGTTTGTACTTTGTTTACTAGCTTGAGTATGAACTCTTGCAGCTCCACCCCTTGTTAATCCACCTCTAGCACTGTTTGCACTTTGTTGACTAGCTTGAGTATGAACTCTTACAGCTCCACCCCTTGCAAATCCACCTCTAGCATTGTTTGTACTTTTTTTACTAGCTTGAGTATGAACTCTTGCAGCTCCATCCCCTGTTAATCCACCTCTAGCATTGTTGACCCCACCTCTAGGATTGTTTGTACTTTATTGTCTAGCTCTTGCAGCTCCACCACCTGCAACACTACCTCTTGTAGTTCCACATCTTACAACATCATCCCTTGTTCATCTACCTCTCATACCAACTCCAACTCTAGTTGGAGGGTTATTTCTTGGTTTGGACCCTCTAGGTCTACCTCCTCTTCTATCAGTTCTAGTAGTTGGCTGTGAATTTCTAGGTCTTAGTACAGCTGGTGGCCTCTTGTATGTCTTCATATTATGGCCAAAAAACCCACACTTCCCACATTTTTTTTTTATGTTGAGTTGTATTCTCATCTACACTCCTCCTTCTAACCTTTCTAGGTCTACCTGGTCATCTTTCCAGTGGTGGGGGTAACATATCATTGTTGGGCTACAAAACACACAAGTATATGTGAAGTATCTATGAAACATTTAAAATAAGAATGCAACAAGTTATGATATTTACTAACTTACCTTTTCCCACAGTGATGAATCACTTATAGGTAGCACACTCCCTTTATAAGATCTCCTATATACAGCCACCATATGATATTCACTACAAAACCTGCAAGTTTAAGAATAAAAGAAAATTAAGTTGCATCAATGGGGAAAAAACATAACAATCCCAAGAATAATACACTCACCCCACCCAGTCCATTCTCATCTCCATAATGACACACAAGGCATGCACACATGGTAAAGCTAAAATCTGTCATTCATAACAATCACAAGTTTTCCCTACAAGATCAACTCCCCATTTCTTACCATCTTTTGAAATGCCACCCACTTGTTTGAATTAGCACCTTGGGGTGTATATTGATTGCAGCACTTCTTCATCTCCTCAATGTGTGTTTTAGCTCTTGGTACCACAGAATTCACATTCCAATTTTTTGCCTTTTCCCTTCTATCATAGGTTAACTTCATCATCATCAGGTTTATACCTTCTATAAACTTGTGAAGTCGTTTATCCCTCAACTTGATGATCCAGTTGTTATAAGACTCAAAGAAGTTATGTGTGATATGCTTACATTTTGTAGTTGAGTCAAAATGTGACCTGCACCATTATTCTGTAGTTTCCCTATCTAACCATGCCTTAGCATCAGGCTTATCTTTTTCAAGTTGATCTAAAAAGATTTTTTTGTTAATTTTTTAAAATGCCTTTGCTGCACCCCAACATAACCTTTCAAGATGTAAACCCCTAAATTCCTTCTTAAAATTCTTCCACATGTGCCTGAAACAAAACCTATGGTTTTGTTGGGGGAAAATCGGTTGACAACAAAAAATAAAAAAGTAAAATCATTAGATAGTAAACCCTAACTTAAAAAAATAAGTATAACTCAAACTTTGAATAATGATACAAGTACAAACCTGAGAAAATGATTCAACTAATCCCTTATGTCTGTCTGAGATGAAAGTTAGCTTGCTTGGATGCATAGTTAGAAATGGAGCTAACATCTCCAAAATGGTAGTCCATTTCTCAGTACATTCAGATCTACACAAGTAAAAAGCCACTGGAAACAATCCATTGTTTCCATCCAGACTCACAATTTCTAAGCATTGTCCACCATATTTACCTTTCAAAAAGCATCCATCAAGACCTACTATAGGTCTACACCCTTACACAAATCCATCAAGGGATGCCTTAAATGTTATACAAGTACCAGTCCACATTTTGGTGTGGGGGTCACAACCACATTTTGCTATACTTCCTAGATTTGATAAGAGTACTTGTCTACACAGCTCTTGCATGATACTATATCCTTCATCAAAACAACCAGTTATCCTCTCCACACAAATTGTTTTAGTATTCCAAGCAATGTAATAGCTAATGTTAACCCCATATGCCCTCCTTATTCTAGTTATAATGTCAGCTGGTGTAACTATCTTTACATCCCTCACCATCTCCTCACAGTCATTGGCTGCCCATTGAGCATTAGCCAATCTGCTTCCATAATCAAGCTTACCTGAACAACTGTGATCAAAATTTCTTCCTCTCAGAATCATAGTATTCCCATCATTAGTCTTCCTAACATACACATACCAACTGTATTCTTCTTCTTCACACTTAAACCTTAATCTGTAAGACTCATTTTTAACATAGAGAAAGCAAAATTTGTTGATAATTGCAAACTTCCTCAGATACTTTCTAGCTTCATCTATTGTAGGCCCCTCAATTCCCAATACTAACTTGTCATAACCACTTTGGGGTTGTTTCTTATAAGCTTCTTCCTTCTCTACTTGAAATATGTTTTCAGATTCTCTGATCAATTCTTCGAACTCACCACATCTCCTAAAGTCTTCTACACTGGGTATGTCATCCCCATCCTATGAGCTATGATTGTTATAATACCATGATTCAGCATCTAAACTGTCCACATTTAATTAAGCAAATTGAATCCAATCCTCAATTATCATTTTCTTCATCAATCACCATATTGTTTGCATCACCATTCATGTCATCACCATGTATATCATCACCAATTATAGGTTCCCCATCCCCAGCCTCACTGCTTGCATCACCATCCCCAGCATCACCATCCATGTCATCCCCACTAAGACATACTTCATAATTGCCCAATAAATCTGAGTACTCTTGTAGCCTTTCTTCCCATAGAGGAATCTCAGCATGCCCCTTTACTTCTTGAACTTCATCATCATCATCACTAATATAAATGACACGCAAGTCATCTAGTTTCTCCTCTGGAAGTTCACTTGGCCTCACCCTTTTCATTTTTGGCTTAATAGGCATCTGCTGGTTTTTCCTTTTGGTCTGTTTAGAGGGTAATTTCCTAGTTGCTTTCCTAGATTTATTCTTAGTTATTTGAGTGGCATTCTCCACATTTTGGGATATATTCACATTACCCTCACATTGTGTCACTTTGTCCACATTTTAGGATACATTCGCATTACCCTCATATTGTGTCACTTTATCCACCTCTTGTGACATATACACATTACCCCTACCTTGTGTCACTTTGTCCACCTCTTATGACACATAAACATTCCCCACAGTTTGTGTCACATTCCCTACAGTTTGTGTCACATTCACAGTCACCTTTGATAATATCTTTTTAGCCCTTGTTTTCCTTATAGTCTTCTTGGCCACATTCACATTAACCTTAGATGTACCTTCTAAGCATTGTGTTGGTCCAACTGCCACTGAAGTACTCACAAATATGTGTACTGCACCCTTAGGGTCTTCATCACTTTCAACCCACAAATCTAACAACTCTTATCTGAGTTGATATAAACATGTTTACCATTCCTAAGGCATTTTAAATCAATCACAAACCCAGCAGGACAAAAATTTCTATAAATGTTTTGATCAATAGTATTAGACACATAATCTAATAGGTCCAGGTGGCATAAATATTCCCCATAAACAGTTTTAAGTGTGCCCTTCCCCCCCCCCCCCCCCCCCCTCCCCTATATAATCAAAAGTTGAATACTCCTGAACCAATTTCGTACACCAATGCTCATTAAAATGTATAGTTACATCTTTAACAGGCATCTCTCCACTGGATAAACATAAAAATTACAGAATGTAAAATATTAATCAAATATTTACATAATGTAAGACATTAATTGAGCCCTAATTTTAAAAACCCTTAATTGAACCCTAATTTATAGATAAGCCCTAAATTGAACCTTCGTAGAAACCCTAATTCATGAGTAAGAAAGAAAGAGAAAGGGAAAGAGAAAGAGAAAGAGAGAAGCGTCAAATTAGAGAGAAAAAGAAAGCATCAAAGAGAGATTCGAACCTGGTCGGTGATGCATTTACCATTGTAGTCGTAACTCTTCTTTAATGTTCTTCAACTCTTCTTCATTGAATGAGAGAAAGCAGAGAGAGAAAATGTTGTCTGAAGAGTGAGTTTATGTTGTCTGAAAACAATTAGGTGAGTTATAAAGAGGGAAAACTCCCGCCAAACGTGTCAGCTCTTCTCAAACGTGTTTTTAGTATAAGAGTATAAAGGTATTTTCATTGAGTCAACCGGAGTCAATGTCAGTCAACAAGGGTGGACTGACTGCTCAGGCGAGAATAGAGGGTAAAGGCTAGTTTTAGCGAATATGGGGGTCAATGTTCATATAGTGTACACGTATGGGGGGTTTACTCAAATTTACTCTAAATAGAAGGTAGGAGACATACCATAATTCTTCTGATTTTCGCTGTATAAATACTCTATAGGACCCTTCACCAGGCTTTCCATCATGAACAACATTTGTAATCAAGTCGTACTTTGACCGTAACTTCTCATTCTCCTTTGGTGCTAACAAAGGAATATAATCCTTCAATTCAAGGTTCTGCAAAGGAAAATTCACTGTCCAAACGATCCATAGTGGGTACAGATTACAATGGCTAAATTAAAACCCAGGTTAGAAATAAAAAATGACCAAACATGACCATATAAGAGAAAATAGAGTCCATTGTTCAAAACTTGCTTGCGAAAAACTAAAGTTGGTGATTTAGTTACAAAATTCATAATCTAGTTTTCTACGACAAGTTTTTCACCATATCCCTTGGGTTGTGGGGATATTAATCCTTATTTTCTTCTTCTTTTTTATCTCTCAACGGATTTTGAGTACCACATAACATTAATTTGTTTTGGGGAATGAAATAAATCACCAAAATTGGCAAGCGAAACTGGTTGTAAGCTAATAGGTTGTGGGGTCGTCTCTATTTTAGTAATTATGTTTTATTCTATTCAGTAATTCCTATTAAGAGTCTGATTAGAATTTCATATTCTAAATGGTGTTTCTTAATTGTTTTCTAATTGTGATGAGCCTCATTATGCCTATAAAAGGAGAACTTCTCTAGTTTTATTTTTCAATGTTAGTTTTAGTGAGAGAAAGGCTTAGCCTTAGGTAGAGAGATCTAGTTTATTTTCAGTTTTTAAATCAATCAAAGTAGTTTGCCTTTTTGATAATCGCTTCCGCAGTAGTAGTTTTCTATTATAAGCAGTTTGATTTATAGTTGTTGAGTCGGATATAGAAATTATTTTGGCGACTTAACTCTCCAAATTTTGAACGATTGCCATGTATTGGACTTTACCCCCCAAATCGCAGTTGACTATTAGTCAAACTACTAAGACTCGGCTCGACCACAACTTTTTGCCTTTTCTCCCTGTTATACCCTCCTATGCTTGTAAACCCAAGTTATCGAAAAGTTTTACGTGAGGGGTATAAGAAGAAGAACAGGTTAACAAGTTGGGTCAACATTAGTCTTGACAGTTTGACTAACAGTCAGCTGTGATTTGGGGGGTAAAGTCCAATATGTGGCAAAGTAGTGGGCAACGGCTAATATGGGATTTGTAGCGAGAGGCTAAGTCCAAATTTCTCTCAAAATTTCCCTAAAGGCAAAAGCTGACTCGACTATGTGTGCTATAAATCGAAAAAATGATAATTTTGAAAGGTTGTAGTTGGCGTTTTATAAGAATATAGACTTCTAGCCTTTAAAAATAGTGGTTTGTAGCTTTTCTTATCTAAGCTAGAGCAATTAACACAAAATAGAGAATCTAAACACCTATTAACTACATTGGTTACATAAATATAAAAGTCACTAGTATAACCCAACCAAGCTACTCATACCCAACCCCAATGCTCGAAGCACCTAGTTAAGAAGTGTAGCCTGATCAAGAACTCATAAAGAAGTTGTTCTTTGTGAACCGACGCATGTGTAGAATTAGATATGGCGGCAAATTGGTGATGCGACATCTCATCCTTGCTATCGTAGTAGGCCTTAAGACTTCTGTAATAGACTCACCATCAAACTTCTTCAGTACATTGAAAAGTGGAACCTGATCAAGAGAAAGAATAACCATAAATTATTGAAATAAATGTCAATAGTGGACATCTTCAAACCCCGTACTAAAGCACGCAATATTAAATAAAATGCAAGATATTTAGAAGAAAAAAATCACCCAGAAAGAAGCTTCGGTTACACTGCTTAAAAGGCACAAATTTTGTCGAACAGAATCAAACCAAACCAGTACTGAACAGGTTTAAATCCAATTCAGAGAGCTCGTTAATAGTTTTTAAGGTAGGAGGCATTAAATTATTTCCACATACACTATATTTTATAATTTGAACAGAAAAAAAAGAATAAAACTAGGTATATATAGTATCTGTGGTAACGTGTTTTTCTCCATGACATCTTTGAACAGACGTGGTGGGGGCAAATCAAGATCAAGCATTAAGAATTGCATTTTGCAAGTATCTGTGAAAACGTTGCCACACTCAGAGTCCCACCATCTGCATCTCCACCATTTTTTTTCTTCTCGGTGGAAGACTTGTTTGGTATCTCTTCAACAATCTCTAATCCCTCCTGCACGTATATGGTAAATTAGAAAGCATTAAAAAGTAGGGCTTGCTAACAGATTGAATCTAACAAGCTGTGAAACTTGAAAAACTATAATGTACCGGGCAAATAAGGATCCTATTTGAATTCAATTCAAACAAGATATTGGATAATGTAATTCCAATTCAATCCTAGTACAGCATAGTAGTGCCTTATCTGCACCACCAAAAACTAAAAATCCTTATCGGGTTTTAGACTATTGATATGGACTGGGTTTGCATAGTTAAAATACAGCAGCAGCAGCAGCAATTTAGATCGAATTAGATTCAATCCCCAATAGAGTCCACATATAAAGTATGAAGGTAGCAAAAAACCTGAAAACACTTATGAATAATGCTTCCCTTTTCCTTTGAACCTCTGAGATCTGTATGGAGCTTCTCTAAAAAGCCATGACATGAAGTCAACTGGATTTGATTGCACGCCTGTTTGGAACCTTTTTTCACTGGCATTCATAACTACCTGCAAAAACTCATGCGGACTCACCTGTAGAAAAATAAAATCCATGTTCAGAAGAAAAGGAGCAATTTAAAGTCATGAAAGGGGAACAGTATGAACCTTTCACACACAAAAACTGTATGTGACCTACTTGAAAAACACATCTAACTTCAAGAATCAACATGAGTCAAATTTTGTTCCAAGTAAAAAACAGATGATCTGTCACTATGAACATGGTGCAAGAAGATAAGTTATGGTTTTCACACCGCTTGCCACTTGTGATCTAACCAATAGGCTAAAAGTATGCCTTTTGTGTCAAAATATACTATTTGGTTATTTAGATTGTCTCCTACAACTCTCAGATAATTGCTCAAGGGGCTCTTTGGATACTTAAATTTTTGGGCCAGCCAAGTATAAACTTAGTTGGCCTATCCTAGATATGTATAAACCTGAACTAGTTCAGTTTAATATGTTGTTTGGTCATTTTTACCTGTTATCCTGGTTTTGACTTGTATGTTGTTTGGATACTTGTATCGTAAACCAGTTATTATAATTAATTTTAATTTTTTCTAATAAAATACGCAAATTAAATTTATTAAAAACATCAATACATGTAAGTGATTGTAATATTACTTATTGTATTAATATTCAAATTGTTTCTACGAAAACCAAATATCTGTTATTCACCTTCTTCACTTTCTTCGCTTTCTTCACTTTGCTCGTCATTTCACATTGCATTAGAAATTGTTTCTCTCAATTGAATTGCAGTTTCTCGCTGTGTCATTCGCGAAGTACCTCTAGATCCTTGCATTTGCACTTGATTCTCTTCATCTTCATCTTCACTATCATCTTCTTCCATTTCACTGAATAGTTGATCATTCTTGTTCTCCCTTCTTATGTGGTTATGTATGATACAACATGCAATAACAATCTTTACATGTGTTTCAAATGAGTAAGGAGAAGCAATTCTCAATATAGCAAAACGGGTTTTCAATATGCCAAAAATACGTTTTATGACATTTCTGGCCGATGAGTGTCGGTGATTGTATAACTCCTTTGCATTTCTTGGATTATCACCGCCCACGAATTCGCTTAAGTGATATCTAACACCACGAAATGGCGCAAGAAAGCCTTTTATGTTTACAAAACCTGCATTGACGAGATAGAATTTCCCTATATATATAAAAATAAATTTAGTATATATTCGAATTTAATTTGATCTTACTAGTACGCTTAATAACTTATACCTTCAGGGATTTGAAGTTTATCTTCTCTTGTCAAAGCTGACTATAGTACACGTGAGTCTGAAGCCGAACCTTCCCATCCCGCCAAAACATACTGAAATTGCAAATCGAATGAACATACGTCTAAAACATTTTGCGTAATACTCCCTTTTTAATTGCGAAAAGCTCCCTGATCTTCAGCGTTTATAAGCCTGTGCGTGCCATCTATTGCCCCCCCCCCACAATCCTTATGAAAAATTCATAAAATGTTAGAGTGCGAAATTCAAAAAGAAGCTCAAATCTTTATTAAAATTCTAACCTTAAAATATATAAAAAATCTTGGATCATTTAAGATTTCCTTTGGAGTATCAGGCTTTGCAGGCAACAAAATTTTTGGTTCAAGAGAAACAACAGCATCCAAAACAGTGTTGAAGTGGCGACTAACAGTTTCTCCAGAATGTTGATATCTTTCTTGAACTATTCAGCTGCGTTTGTCATGACCAATAGTATATAAGAACATTCCTACTTGCTCATCAACACTAACTCCCCTCGTATCACGCAATGAGCCTTCTGCTGTTAAAATATCACACAGCTTTTTAAAAACAAGCTTATCCATACGAAGGTTTTCATACATCCGAACAGGATTACCATCTACTAATTCAGCAATGTATTCTTTACCAGTTAATTTTGAGTTGCGACATGGTTTCTTTGATATATGATTCTCGTAGTAATAAAAAAACTACAACTGCAGCTGCAGTTGCAACCAGTGCAATCATATCTTCTTCATCAGAATCATAGTCGCCCATCGTACTTTACTTCCTGCACTTTGAATAAATTAATATTCAAAAATATAAATAACCATAAAATTATAAAATATTACCAATTTATTATGCAATACTACATTAAAGTTTAAATGAACTTACAAATCAATTATGAAAGATCTTATTTAAATAATAACTAAATAAACAAAAAATAATCTTAGAGGTTGCAATTCTAATTGTCTTTTTTAGGATTTATTTTCCACATCAACCACGTCTTTTATTTATTTTCGGCTAGGTTCACAACATTCTCATTTTTCCTTCATCCTCGAGAAGATCGCAAGCTTTTAGGTAATCACCCTCTAGTAAACCAAAAATAACGTCAAGCGCTTCAATGACATTTGGTTCTTTTACACTCTTCGATCTCCTATTTTTCATTCCATCGACTGCGGATGCAATTGATTTCAAAGCATCAACTATGCCTTCACCAGTACTCATTTTCCCTTTTTTGCTATCTTCAGCAATTAAAGTTGTTTCTGGCAATTTGCGTTTCTTCTTTTTCTTAGTTTTTTCTACTCCATTGTTTACAAGAGGTGAGTCATCTTCCGCGGCTGTATCATCTGAAGAATCTTAAACTTGAGTTATGTTAGCATCGCTCGACTTTTCAGACTTTAGATCTTTAGCCGAGCGAGCGCATTGCCCTGTTGCAGTTGATTTTTCACAAATCTCATCAAGATCGTGGTAGTTTGGCATTATTTAATTTGCATAGGTTTAGCTTCAGGATGCTCCTGCATGTGATCGTGTATAAATTAGTAGCTTATTTTAAATAATAAATTATAAAAATGATAAAGTTACACACCTTTAGATACTCATCCCAAACATAACTGTCAACTGTCGCCATAAGTTTCTCATCATCCCATCCAAATCCACTTTGGTCTAGGAGAGCCTTCAAAATTGTGTAGATATTTCTTAACTTCTTATGTTGATTTTTCAGAACCTCCTTATCATCATTCATATTTTCATACTTTTCATTCATTTTTTTGTCATGTCAGCCCACGCAATCTTCGTAAACGATTTTTCATTTCTTTGTCCCGCACGTACATGTTCTAACATGAGATCCAAAAAGTAACGATCCATCGATGGGGTCCACTCAGTTCTACTGCGAATATTGTTGGAAGTGCTCGCATTATCCATAGGTGGGTCTACAATTATTGATCAAAGTTAGATTTTAGATTACATAAAAAAAATATCATGTTGTTGGTGGTTTAGTCCATCTTCACAAGATGAATGAAAAAAATTTACAGCGAAATCCATAACTCACAATTCACAAGACGGACAACAAGATGTTAAAATTGCTTATGGTATGAAGAATGGTAAACACTATACAAATGACAAGGAGTTAAAGTACAATAATACAAGACCTAAAATGTTTTTATTCTGATTTACTCTTCTTTGCTTCTTTGCAGGCGGAGAAAGCAACTTGAATGTCCACACGCCCAAAATAGTTGCCCTTACCCCTATTAAAATCTAATTGAAAGCTCCAAGTATACCTATATAAGTGAAAACTTTTCTCGAAGTATACCAAACTATTTAAATGCCCAACCTTTGTAATTGCAAGTGATGTGTTTTGCTTCTGTATCCATTGGCATTTAACGGGGCTAGAAATTCCTGAATGGGCTTGTATTTGGATAGGATATGTTTACATAGCTTGCCCCAAGGGGCAGTTTCTGTGATTTTTTCCAAGACCTCTTTAACCTTTTTTTATTTTTATTAGTGGTCTTTTTACAGAATGCTCCTTTTTACCAAAGCCGTTCTTCCCTTCAGGATTAATTATACTGTTGCCAATATTCTGAACTTTCTACTCCTCTGTTCTTATTTTTCATGATAGGGTGAGAAGCTTGTCCTTGTGAAGCAGTAGTAAGACATTTTAGGGCTGATTATGAGAGAAGAATCTTGTCATCGCTTGATATGCGGTAGCTAAGTCGGGATGGACGGATGAGGAACCCCGATGAGAAACTACTGGTTCCGTCGGTGTAGGTACCGGTACAGGCCCTGACATCTACTGAATCTGAGATAATTTCAAGACTCAACACGAATCGACCCAAGGAAGAGTCAAAACCAGAGCCTGTGCCTGTCCTGATAAAGAAAGTCCCCAAGGAAGAAACTAATAAATTGTTAGAATCAGAGACAGCTACGAAAGGTGGTGAGTTTGAGAACAAGGAGAATATATCTAAGCCTGAGAAACTTCAGGAAACATCAAAAGCAGATATGGTCGATGCGACAAAGCGGAAAGAGATGAAAAAAGAGGAGGAGATTACCAAATTGAAGGTTGCTTTAGTGATGACTATGACAGACAAGAGCGTAACACAACGCTTTTCCATATAACGGCAGGATCTAAGTTGTCTCAGAAGGATCCTTAAAAAAAGACAACTCGCTTTGAGTTAGTCCTTAGTATGGAGTTTTCTTACACGCTTTTTCTTGACGTTTCTCTCGCTTTTTTGGAGCTAAGAAACTCCCACGCCTTTTCACATAAAAGAAATTCAGACCCCAATATATGAAGAGCAAGCTTGGAAACACTAGAGATCTATGTTTTCATGAAGAAACTGTTAGGGTTGTTCTTAGCTAACCCAAGGGAGATACTAATAATTACGAATGTGAGAAGTCCTTCCGTCAATGCACCATGATGAAGGTCAACATTCAGACGAGGTCCATGGCCTACTTCCGGAAAGGTTTGAGGAATGAGTTTAACTATAGTAATGGAACCGAGTACCTGAGCAGGGATTCTGATACAAACAGTAAAGAGAAACCCACTAAAGCTCCCAGAAATTGTAGGTGACAATAACGTAAGAGGATTATGAGAACCACCTTTACTAATCTTACTCAACCATGCAAACACAAACATACTCGACACCCCTTTATGATTTTTCCTCTGGGTTGAGATCCCAAAGTATGTTCAAATGATAGAAATATATATAGGACTTAAAGTATTGCATTGTTTGAAAAACAGCCATGGTACTGCATCTCATTGGTATATTGATGTACATCTTTATCATCTTAAGGGTTCCAGTGTTGTTGATTGATAACTAACAATTCATAAGTTTTGGGGAATACCATATATGCAGTAGTACTAGTGTTCTTCATCTTTTCCAGACCAATGTTATTGCACCCATTGATGTACATGTTTGTCATGTTAAGGCTTCCATTGATCTTGATTGATAAGTAATAATTCATAAATTTTGGAGAACACCATGTGTGCTTAAGTACTAGTGTTCTTCATCTTTTCTAGCTTTAGGTCAGATGGATTAGATTGAGAATAAAGAACTGCAAAGAAGAAAAAGAGTTTGTCACTTATATCTTTACATATGTTTTTATTGTTTGTATCATATGTAATGTGTATATTTGGAGATTCCTTCACTGCTTGGGTTATGAAAAAGGGGTAAGCCTTCACTGTTTAAAGCAAATGGCTTTGATGAAAGTTACCCAAAACAGCAATTTGATTTGATTCTAGTGGGAAGGGTTGGGTGTTCCAACTTCCAACTAGTGCAGCTTTATGACATTAGAGTAGTGTGTTATTTTACATTTGCTAGTGTTGCTTCAACCTCTAATTATATTCTCTCTTGCAGTACTAAAGCAACCTACATATATTTTGGGGACCCCAAATATATGCTTGCCATAAACACATGTATCAAGAAGATATTTAAGAATAAGGCTTCTAGATCTCTCTGTGTGTAGTGTGTACACAATCCTTTTGTATATTAATCTAAGGAGCGCATGACAAGGTAAATCTCCATTTATCCATATTCTTCATCAGCAGTTTGGGGATGTGGAGGTAAATACCTCTCCCGGACTAAAAATGCCTCGAGCATTCGCAATGCAGAGGTAAATTCACATCCCTAATTTGGTCTCAAAGGTCTATTTGAGCTCTCCAGCCCGGAGATTTAATCTCCCTGCCAGTTTCAAAAGCCCGACGCTTATGCAAATGGGGTTGGGAAAGATGTTTGCTCCAGAGTGTTCAGGGCAGTACTGTATGGGATATGATGATTCCTTATGCATAAACTGTAAGAGGTTGAGATATACTTAATGAGAGGAAATAACACAATGACACATCTAATAAGGCCTTCTCATTAATTTCCTTTTATTCTTATTTTCAAAAAATTTCTTTATCCATTGCAGTCACCCCATCATGACTGAAAATAAGACTTCAACCCCATAAAATTGTATACAAAGAGCTTAATCAGAGCTCCTGACCATACCCACATGAAGGAGATGATAAAATTTGATCGAGACTATATAACACACATTAGACTAAACATTTTATACTAATCGAGATTTTAAAAAACAAAAATAGTCCAATTCAATTCAATCTTACTGATGATAACAATAAAAAAGGGGCAAACAGAGCAACATCTAAACACATGAAAAGAGGCAATCGAATTGAACTAAAGTAAGAGTTAAGAGATACAACCTTAAATTCGAGAGTTGACTATTGAGTTGTAGTTGCTTGATTGTTGATAATTAAAACTTGAACTCTAGAGAGAGAGAGAGAGAACTTAATTGGTGATCTGAAGTAGAAGCTTGATTCTCCAAGGTTTCAGTTCAGGAAGGAGGAAAGGTTTGGCGCATGCGGGTTTTGCATTATTTTTTGAATTTTTTTTTGGAGCTGGGGGAGGAAGAGATGAGAGAGAGAGAAAGTAGAGGAGCGTATCTGTGTTTTCTTTGGAGATGAGAGAGAGAGAGAGCTTTAATTAGTTAATGGTGAAACAATGATATGAGAGAGAGAGAGAGTAGATGAGGCTTATTTGTATTTTCTTTGGAGAACGGCTCTATTTCTCTGGACTTTACTTTTGCGATTTTGAAAAGTTCAAAACTAGTTCTGTTTCAAAATGAGTAAAAGTCCTTCTGAGATAAAACTGGTTATCTGCTATAATTGGGACAAACTAGTTCAAAACAAAACCAAAAAGATTGGTCCCACATGTTGCCAAACATGATTTTTTCACCTTAACCAGTTCTGAATTGAACCAACCCAGTTTCAGAGGGTATAGAGAAGGCTACTCCCCATTTGTTCGTCCACAATGGCCTCCATCAAACTTCCTTGAAGATTGCAGGAGGATGTAGGGAATAATAAATCCTCAGAGTTGATTTTAATAGGTTAAATGCTTATGTGTTTGCAAGTATTTCAGGTTTTTATGGGCATTTTTGATCCCTAAGAGCATGGGCAGCAGGATAGCTATCACTATGATAGCTATCCAAATTCTCTTATTTTTAGTTTTTCAGAGTCGCTATCGTTCAAATTTCCCAAATTTCAAAAAAATTCAGTAGCTATTTGTGGTGACCTGTTTTCGTCAGAGGTGTCAGTGGCCCACATAAATAAATTATAAAAAAATATCTTAAAAAATTATTTTTACTTTTTAATATATTCCATGCGCCAATTGAATTGGCGCAGTGTATATTTTTTTTTATATTTTATTATTATTTTTATTATTTTATTATTAAAAAAAATATTAAAAAATTTGGGCGCCAATTGAATTGGCGCACATTTTTTTTTTTTTATATTACTTTTTATTAAAAAATATTAAAAATATATATATATTAAAAACTGACACCTATCTCCACCCTGGAAAAGCAAAAAAATTTAGCTCTAACTACATGTCATATTTTCCCTGAATTTATGCTTAGGTGGCTCGCTAACTTAGCGAGGCTGCTGCCCATGCTCTAAAGAGCCTAATTCCAAGTCACAGGTTTGAGTCCGTCTGTCTTTGACTCTTGACTCAATTGTTGCCAGTCTAATATAAAAAAAAAAATCACTCTCGAAATGATAAAACTTAAATGAGGTTATCAGAAAGAAATACCTGACCCTTGAAGTTTTGAGTGAGTTCTCCAAAATGATCAACAAGAGGGGGCTTGCAGTTCTGATAATTCTCCGGTATAAGAAAGAAGTCCCTTAAAGGAGTAACTCGCATCAAAAACTGAATTGTAACATTCACAAAATCAGTCTCTTTAAAGTTATTGAGTCCCACCTGAGACATAACAAAGATTAACAAACTATAATTACTAATGCATTAAAATTTACACTTTAAAGTCTAATTAATAACCAAAATAAAATAATAATCATCATTCTAGGAAGATAGTTAGAGCCATCAAGTGCTCTTGACCACTTCTTACTTTTGTCAAGTTGTCGAACTTGTTCTCTACTTTACCTGTATATACCAAACCAATAGCATCAGTTAATTAGTGATTCAATAATCTAAATTTAATCTAACTCTTTAAGAGCTAATTTTATAGAACACAAGGGGTTAAAATTAGGATCCCTAACTTAGGATGGGCCTCTCCAACAAGGCTTAAGCTAAATGCTAAAATACAAAGCATTAAAAACATTAAATAAGCATAGATGGTACAGTGGTTAAACGATCTTATGAGGGATGCGCCACATCAGGGTCAGGCATTTTACACTCACCTTGCTAAACCCGCACATGACTAAAAATGATAATAGTGAAACAATGTCAAAGATGAAAGAACAACAAAAAAACTTGGAAGTATATACCTGACGGTTAACTCCTTTTTGTGTTACTTCTCTAGTTAATATTTAAGAAAAACATATACCTGGAAAATATGAAGTGGATATTAACTATTAAGTTATTGAACAACCTGTATAAATTAGCCAATGCATTGAAATGCCGCCTTGAAGCATCCAGAAAAACCAGAGTTTTTTTGGGGAGGATCGAAACTATATTCCCAATATATCACTACAATTGCAAACTGTTATTTTCCGCGTAATTCGAAACTTTCAGCCGAAAATTCTTGAAATATCCGAAATTTTAAATACTTTACAATATTATTAGTTATTTATTTACCATTGCTTCTTTACCGAAATATCGCCAAAGTTTCTGCCGTACTGACAACTTTTTCCAACTTTTCAGAAATTTATTATCCTATGGGTCTAAAATTTCAAACTTTGTTTGAAACCACTTATTTATACAAGAATTGATCTTGTAGATAAAAGGAATTCATGATCGGAATCATAGAGGCATGAAGGGATATTTGGCGTTTTGTAAGAACAATTGATTGTAGACAAGAAGTTAGTGTCTCTTTCTTCTTTTCCAGAAATATAATGAGATAGTCTCTCGAGATGAGCCAGATAACAATTTTAAGATCAAAGTCATCAGTTATTTTATTTTGTTAATTCGTCTTCAGTTATTTAGTCAGTTTGTAATTTCTTTTTCCCAACATAATTAAGAAACCCTAACTCGATTTGAACACTGATCTAAATCAAATCAATGCTTTAAGCACTAGTATACCGCAACATGTTGGGAAATGACCATCATTCGTTTAACAATTTTCTTGATGAAATAGTGGATTACATGATATAACTTTGATAATTTTAAGGCTACATTGATTTCATTTGAAATTTACGACAACATTGTTTCTCAAATTCAGTTATAAAGGTGTTCTTATTTTTACAGTTCACGGTCAACCCAACCAATTTTTGAGCCTTTTCTTTAAAAGGAAGCTGGGGTTATGCTAGACCCCCACCAGATTTCATTAAGATGGAAACAAATTTACAGCCAAGAAAACCCCTCTAAAGAATCAGCTTTAGAAATTTCAGGCAATTACCTAGAGAAAGAAGGAAAAAGAATACAAAAAACTGTACAATTAAGTATTAAGAAGGTGCAAGAAGATGGTTTCCTGGAGATAGTTAAGAGTTGCTGGAATAAGAAGGTGCAAGAAAATGATAAGGGAGCATGGAATACATATGGTGGGCTACAACAATGGTTAAAGAGCCTAACCTATGTACAGGCTCTATGCCAAACAAAATGTTACAAAATTGCTATTAGGGATTGGGTGAAGGACAAGGTAGGAAATGTTAGTGAAGAAAAAAGAAAGCTAAGAAGGAGTTAGCTGCTATTCAAGATGCACTACAGCTGAACCCTAAAAATGATGACCTAACAAGGAAAGAGAAAGTGGCTGTAAATTGCTACTCCAGTTGGGCTTGGGAAGAGGAATCAAAGATTGCCTGAACACTTTCAATGGGATGACAGGCTTGGAGATCAGTTATGGGAAGTCAGCAATCTATTATTCAGGAGCGGAGCAAGGTGCTAGAGACGCTATTAATCAAACTCTTGGCTTTGTTGAAGGCCAACTCCCTTTTAGATATCTTGGCATGTCATTGGTGTCTACTAGTCTGAAGCCTAGAGACTGCCAAGCTTTGACTAAGAATATGGTATAGAGAATTTATTCCTGGAAGCACAGAACCTTATCACATGCTGGCAGGCTGTAATCAATCAAATCAGTGTTGTATAGTGTTCATGTTTATTGGACAAGTGTTCTCATTCTGCGTAAGAAGATCATGACCCACATTGAGAGAATACGCTCCAAGTTCTTATGACATGGAAATGAAGAGAAGAGGTGTGTGCCGACTACATGGCATTCTCTATGCTATCATGATGATGAAGGCAGTTTGGGGCTAAGAAATTTAAGTGTGTGGAATGAAGCCTTCGTCTTAAGACTAACCTCAAAAGAAGACCATCTTTGGGTTAAATGGTGTGAGAAGAATTTGCTTGGGGGAGGAACTTCTGGTCTGTCCCAATCCCAGCAAATTGTTCCTGGCCGTGGAGGAAAATCCATTAATCTAGAGAGCAAGCCAAGAATTTCTGCAGACACCTAATTGGAGATGGCCAAGACACTAGTTTTTAGAAGGACCCATGGCATATCTCTGGCATTTTAATGGAAAAATTCACTGATTGTCTCAGTTATGACTCCTTTCTCTCTATGGAGACTAAACCTTCAAATGTTATCTATAATGGAAGTTGGAGAGTTCCCAACCAACTCATACCTGCCATTAAAGAAATTTTTGACTCACTGCCTACCATATCAAACTATCCAAACCTGAAATATTAGATTGCATGGACTGTGACAGTGGATGGGAAATACTCTGTTGGTGCAACCTATGAAGCTCTAAGACAAAACAAACATAAAGATGTATGCCGCAACTCTTGCACTGTCCCTAGACATAGCTTCACATCTTAGCAAGCTGTTAAAGGGATACTTGCTACCCAAGACAGACTGGTTTCTACACATCAATTAAATATTTCCTTGTGTATTTTCTGCAAGTGCACAAATGAAAACACCACTCACCTGTTCATGGATTGCAATCAAATTAATCAGCTGTGGAGTACTATCCTGTACAATTGCAACACCTCTAGAAAAATTGGAGGCTTTTACGATGAAGTTGATTGGTAAGCAGACCTCCGAAAACTGAGATCAGAACCATGGTCCTACATGCTGCCTTTAATGTTTTTATAGAATGTGTATGGCAAGAGAGGAATAGCAGAATCTTTAGACAGGAAAGCAGAGAGATTATGACACTATCTAGAGATATACACTAGAATTTCCAAGATGGTTTCAGCTGCTGATGAGAACCCTTCTGACAGAGTTATTTCTAGCAAATGGAATCTCTTCCCCAACTTCAAGTTCAAGGTCACCCAAAATGTAAGATGGATTACTCCCCCAGTGAATACTATTATGCTCAATACTGATGGTGCCTTCTTAGATACTAGAGAGGGGATTATGGTGGCCTGTTCAGGGAGTCAAATGGAGTGTGTGCCTTCTTAGTTATTCAGGTTGTTGCCCCCCAGTTAGCATTACTTGTTACTTGCCATGAGATGCAAGCCATTGGGTTTGGGCTAAGGCTGCAGTGAGTAAAGGGATAAAGAAGGTCTGTGTTGGAGCTGACTCTACTGCTATGATGGAGTTCATTAGAGACAACAAAGAACCTCCTTGGAGCTGTCATTACTTGATCCAATCTATAAGAGCTATGATCCCTTATTTCGATTATTTTTGTGTTTTTCACCACTATAAGGAAGGTAACCAGTGTGCTGCTGACTATATGGCCTCTATAGGTATCCCACTTGGCAAACTGTAATACAATCGAAATTCTTTTACAGTAAATTGGGAGAGTTACTGTAGTAGCTTACACGCAGCCTTCCAGCACTAGTCGAATACTCGAAGGTTGCATCGAAGCCTACCTAGAGACTCGAAGCCCAACTAGACGAATTCTTCCGATATCAATCGAATGTTCGAAGACATTATAGTCGAAGCCGAATGAAAGATTTTATTTGTCTCATGTCGTGGTTATGGAGTTTCTGGTTGTCTCAGTCGAAGACACAGATCACTGGACAGAAGGTAAGTATTACTCTCTGATAAAAGGAAGGAGCCTTTTCTCAATTTTGACGCTCGAACGAATTTTCTTGTCGTTTGAACGAAGTGTCAAGTCCCCTGGAAATTTGGTCCATAGACAATTTTGACGTTCGAACGAGTTTTATTGTCGTTCGAACGAAGTGTCAAGTCCCCTGAAATTTGGCCCATATGCAATTGTCGTTCGAACGAGTTTTCTTGTCGTTTGAACGAAGTGTCAAGTCCCCTGGAATTTGGCCTATATACAATTTTCGTTTGAACGATACTTCTTTTCGTTCGAACGAGTTGTAAACTTTCTAGGGTTTTAGACCAAATTAGACGTGATTTGTTTGAACGACTTTCGGTCTTGTTCGAACGAATATCGAAAGAAATATAACTACTATTTAAAGAAACCCTAGTTTCTTTTTCTTGGCCAAAACGTTTTTCTTTCTAAAGGCTCCAAAAGACTTTATCAGAGAGCGTGAAGAACTTAAGATCAATCAATCATCTTTTGATCACAAGATTGATGTTGAGTTAGAGTTTCAAAGATTTCCCAATTATTTTGTTCAAGAGCGATTCTAGAAGAAGCTTTTTGGTGAGACATCAAGAAGGGTTATTGCGAGAATAAAAGAAGTTTTTTGGTGAGAGATCAAGGAGAGTTGTTGTGAGAACAAGAAGAAGGTGGAGCGTGAAGCGTTAGTTAGAAGAGTGATAATCTTGTAACTAGGTTATTAAATTTGTAAGTGTAATTCAGTATAACTCTTTTTAACTAGTGAAACTTTTGGTTGTCATGATCCTCGACAACAACCTGTGGTTTTTCTCCTGATTAAGGAGTTTCCACAGGGTGAACATTTGCTTGTGTCCTTTAATTCCTTGTCTTTACTTTTGATTATTTCAATTTAACCTTAGACTATTGATTGATAAGAATTGTTCTGACCTATTTTCTCGAAATACATTAATTACAAGCATATAGAATTTTAATTGGTATCAGAGCAGAATCGCTTGTAGGCTTTATATCCTGAGCGGTAATCCTGTTCTTGTATGTGCTTGATTTAATGGATTCCAGAAAATTTGGAGGTCCTAGATGACACGAACTTTCCTTACTGGAAGGTTTAAATGGTTACCTTCTTGTAATCTATGGGAGAGGATGTCTGGATTGCCATTGAAGATGGATGAGCACCCCCTACTGTTATACGGGGTGAACCAACAACTGCTGTAGAAATTCCTAAACCTAGAAATTAATGAACCAATGAAGAAAAAGAAACATCTGGGTATAATTCTAAAGGTTTTAATGCTATCTTTAATGCGCTGAGCCATAGTGAGTATATGCATATATCCGCATGTTCCACTTTGAAAGAAGCTTGGGACATCTTAATACGTACTCACAAAGGTGATGACACTGTTAACGAAAGCAAACTGCAAATGCTCACATCTCAATTTGAGAACATTCAGATGAGTGAGGATGAGTCCTTTAGTGAGTTTTATGCCAAACTTAGTGACATGGTCAATAACAGTTCTTCTTTAGGAGCTCGATACACCGATGTTCAAATAATACGTAAAATTTTAAGATATCTTCCTAAGAGTTTTAGATCCAGACGTGATGCTATAGAGGAAGCATAAAATCTTAAAACTATGAAACCTGACACACTTGCTGAAAAATTACGTACTTTTGAAATGGAAATGGAAAATCCTAAGAAGAGTAAGAGTGTGGCATTTAAGTCTTCCTCCAACTCTTCATCTTCTCAGGGAACCAGATATGTTGAAAACTACTGTGTTTTTGACAATAATGAGGAATTTGACTCTGACTCTCAGATTGCTCTTATAAGTCAACAATTTAGAAAACTTTTGAAAAAGAGGTAATTTGAAAAACAAGGGCAAAATGTGAGTTACAAGTCTCGTCTTCATGACCGTGCTAAGTCTTATGGAAAACAAACTAACTCAAGTACTCATACTCATAATGACTCAGACCAAGACCTCAATAAAGTTGAATGCTATAGGTGTCACAAGTATGGTCACTATGCTCACAGTTGTCCCACTAAGAGCTCTAACAGGAATCATAAAGCTATGAACATTACCGCTACGTGGGATGATAGTGATGATGACTCTAATGACCATGTTGATCCCTTCCAAAAAGGAGGAAATGGCTTGAGAGCCCACATTGCTGTTATTTCTTCAGGTAGTGATCACTTTTATGTGTTTGCACTTGAAACTGACGGAGATGATCATAAGGACTATGAAAGTGATAACTATGAAGAACCGAGTCTTGAAGAGTTGTACTCTCAACTTGTTTCTCAGCTTGAGAAACTTAAGAATGAGAAACAATCTCTTAGTGGTCAACTTAAGACATGTGAACAAAACAGACTCATTGTTGTAGAAAAGGTAAAATTGGGGGAAATAGAAATTGAGAAACTTAGACTCGAGTTGACCTCTACTCAACAGAAACTCGAAGTATTTTATCATGGAGCTAAAAATATTGACAAAATACTAAGTATGAGAAAAAATGGACATGACAAAAGAGAATTAGGATTTGATGAGCAAAACGTCAAGTCTACCTTATCTCAAGTCACTAAGTTTGTCAAAGCTACTTCAACTTCATTTTTGCCCAAACCTAGTATTATTGATGCTCCTCATAGGCAGACTGAGCAGCCTTTTGTCTTTCATGTATTTTATTGAGAGGCTTGTGGCCGAAATGGTCATCTTGCTCCCTATTGTAGATATGTTCCTCAACTCCGTGGTAGGAATAATCTACGTTTGGAAAGAGAGAGACCCCATCGATCATATGCCCAATCGTTTGCTAACTCCTTTTTTGTCCAAAAGTCCTTTAATGGCTTTAGGAATGTGACTTAAGCAACAGAAGAAAGAAAGAAAGTGAGATCTATCTAGGTTCAGAAGAAGGACCTTGTACCACAATTAAGGTCCAATGTTGCAGTAATGGCTCTAAATGTATTTAACTCCACACAGTGGTACGTAGATAGTGGATGCTCTCGACACATGACAGGGGATGCTACACGTTTGAATAATGTCACAAATGTTCAAGGAGGTGATATTACTTTTGGAGGAGGAATGAGTGGAAAGATTGTGGGAAAGAGGAGCGTAGAAGGAATTGGATGCCCGACAGTCGATAATGTACTCTATGTCAAGGGACTCGCTGCAAACCTTCTGAGTGTGAGTCACCTATGAGATACGGGTAACACAGTAACATTTGACAAGAAAACATGTCGTGTCTTTGATAATACCGGGAAATGCATTGTAACTGCGGATAGAACTTCGGAAAACTGCTATGCTGTATCGCAAAAAGAGATATCATGTAAAGTTGCTAAGATAAGCGATGTGGAACTTTGGCACCAATGGTTAGGACATGTGAATTTCAGTGATCTGGCTAAGAATACGAGTAAGGAAATAGTTCGAGGGGTTCTGAAACTAAGCAAGATAACCGATGCAGTGTGTGGACCATTCCAAATTGGAAAGCAAACCGAGAGTCCGCATAAAAAATCTAGCAACATTGCTGCTACACGAGTTCTGGAGTTGATTCATATAGACTTGATGGGTCCTATGAGAGTAAGTACTTTGGGAGGAAAGAAGTACATTTTGGTTATGGTTGATGATTTTTCACGATTCGCGTAGATCGCTCTGTTAAGGCAGAAGTCAGACACATTTGAAGAATTTTATGCCATAGCTCTGCGAATACAGAATGAGAAGGACTGTTCTATTGATAGAATTTGTAGTGATCGTGGAGGTGAGTTCAAGGACAGTGATGTGATAGAGTACTGTAAGGCGAATAGAATCAAACATGAATTTTCAGCACCAATCACACCACAATAGAACGGAGTAGCTGAATGTAAGAACCGAGTTCTACAGGAAATGGGGCAAGTTTTACTTCATGGAAAGAATGTCCCTAGTCACTTTTGGGGAGAAGCTATTCATACCTCTTGTCACATAATCAACAGGGTTTATCTGCGTCCTCTTACACTTAATACGCCTTATGAACTTTTGTTTGGTAAAAAGCCGAACTTGAAATATTTTCGTGTGTTCGAAAGTAAGTGCTATATTACTTGTGACCGGGAGAACATTGGAAAATTTAATGCTCGAAGCGATGAAGGTATTTTACTGGGATATGCCACAAACAGTAGAGCTTATCGTGTGTACAACTTGAAGCACAAAATGGTCATGGAATCGATTAATATGGTAGTTGATGACTCGGAGGTTCTTGGACAAACAGATAATGGGGAGAGTAATGTTCAAGAAGATTCCCTATCAACCTCATCTAGTATGACACAAGATGTTCAAGAAGAACCTCCTGCTGAAACTATTCCAACATCTTCTGGGTAGTTTTTAGTACCAAATGATACTGTTCGTACTAATCCTCCTCAGAATTGTGGTACTTCTTGATATCTTGATGATTATGAGTGTTCTACACTTCATGAGTCTGCTAGATGTGTAGGGTATCATTGTTCTACGTTATATGAGACCGTAGAGAGTGTGTGTTATGTGTCCATCACTGAACCAACCAACATCAAAGATGCTTTATCTGATGAATATTAGATTAACGCCATGCAAGATAAACTTAATGAATTCAAGCGACAAGACGTGTGGGACTTAGTATCACGACCGGAAAATACTAATATTATTGGCACTAAGTTGATTTACAAGAACAAGTTCGATGAGAACGGTGATGTTGTCCAGAACAAAGCAAGGTTAGTAGCTTAGGGATACAACCAAATAAAAGGGGTGGATGTAGAAGAAACTTTTGCTCCCGCCGCTAGACTTGAATCTATTCGAATGCTTTTGGCGTTTGCGTGTCACAACAAATTCAAACTTTATCAGATGGATGTGAAAAGTACGTTCTTAAATGGGCTACTTTAGGAAGAGGTATATGTAGCTCAACCAAAAGGATTTGAAGATCCCCATCATCCGAAGCATGTTTATCGTTTGAAGAAAGTACTTTATGGTCTAAAATAAGCTCTTTGAGCTTGGTATGATAGACTCTTAAACTTTTTACTTGGAAAGGGGTTCATTCGAGGGGGAGTTGATAAGACATTGTTTATTCAACGGGAAGGTGATGAAATTCTTATTGCACAGGTTTATGTGGATGATATTGTTTTTGGCTCAATGTCGAACTCTCGTGTCAAAGCATTCGGTGAGTTAATGGGAAGGGAATTCGAGATGAGCATGGTTGGAGAATTGACCTACTTCTTAGGTCTTCAAATCAAGCAACAGGAAAATGGCATTTTTGTTTCTCAATCTAAATATGCCAAAGATATTGTCAAAAAGTTTGGTCTTGATTCTTCAAAACATGCCTGGATGCCAATGAGCACTACCACAAAATTGAGTAAGGACTCTGCAGGTACTGATATGGATCAAAAGGTGTATAGGAGCATGATAGTAAGCTTGTTGTATCTTACAGCTAGTCGCCCAGACATCGTGTTCAGTGTTTGCATATGTGCACGTTATCAGGCAAGTCCTAAGGAGTCTCATTTACATGCTGTTAAACAGATTGTTCGATATGTGTCTGGGACTTGTGAGTTTGGTTTGTGGTATACTCGAGACACTACTTCAGATATTATTGGATACTCAGATGCTGATTGGGCTAGAAATTTTGATGAAAGGAAGAGTACTTCTGGGGGATGTTACTACATTGGGAACAATCTCGTTGCATTGAAAAGTAAAAAACAGAGCTGCATTTCACAATCTGCTGCAGAGGCAAAGTACATTGCGGTGGGAAATTGTAGTACACAACTAGTTTGGATTAAGCAAATGCTACATGACTATGGGGTGAATCAGGGAGTGATGTCACTTTACTGTGATAATACAAGTGCAATCAACATTTCCAAAAATCCTGAACAGCATTCGAGGACAAAGCACATTGACATTCGATTTCACTTCATTCGAGACCTTGTTGAGAAGAAGATTGTTATTGTGGAGTATGTCTGTACGGAGAATCAACTTTTTGATCTCTTCACCAGGCCTTTGGATGTTATTCGTTTTAAAAATCTTCGATGCGCTATTGGTGTTTGTTCCATTTCCTAGATTTCTCAGGACTTTCTGGCATTGGTGTAGTTCTTGTGGACATTGTCAGGTACTATCTTCCCTTTATTTTCCTTTGAGCTAAGTCTATAATTGCGTTGCATATATATGTATGGAAATTATTTATATGTTATATACTCATTTAATGCTTGAGTTCTTGATTTCCCTTATTCGTCACAAAGTTCAACTGTCCCTGACTCTAGGTGTAAGTAGAAATCTTGAGGATATATGGAGAGACTTCATTACCTAATATTATGTGAGGATCTAACCTTTTGTTCTAGCGTTGAGTGTTATTAAATAAATTATTTCTAGAAAAATCTCTCTTTGTTTTTGATCTCATTATTTTTTGTATTAGTCGATTGTTGGTGGTGACATAAAATTCAAGTTAAATTACTAGAACCTTTTCTTAACTTGATTCGAGGCGAAATAAGAAATTTTATAAGTCTTAGGACATGATTCTAGGTATTTTCATTATTGAACCTGTTTTGGCCTTTCAATTTTTAACCTAAATCATATATTCACTTGCTACCCGTTGAGCCTAAAACAAGCCTTTTCTTTGCATTCACCAAATTCTTTTTTTTAACCCTTGTTCTGAGGACTCAAAGTGAGAAAATTTGAAGAAGAATGTGTGTTTGAGTGCGGTTGGGAGATGGTCTTGTTTAAGAAAAAAAAAAAAAAAGGGGGGGGGGGGAACGCATAGCATTGTTAAGAGCAACAATGGAGGAGTTTTAATTTCAACAATGAAGGAGTTTTGATTTCAACAATGGAGTTTTTATTTTAACAATGGAGGAGGTTTTCTTTCAACAATGGAGGTGGAAGTAAATTTTTTTGTCCTCAGAATGCCAACAAAACACCTATTTCCTCACTAGCCTACCTTTGTCTTAATGATTACCTTAAAAGACCTAGTTGATTTTAAGCTTGATACAATCAATTTAGTGGAGATGATAGTTTGAAAGTCTATGGTATTTAACTTGACACCACCAAACACAATTGATATTCCTTTCATGAGATCTTCAGAACAATAGCGCTGCTTTCTTGGATTATGAATTTTTACTTCATTTACTCATATTCATGTCCTTAGAGTGATATCTAGTAAATTCTCAGTGATTTTAGACTTTAATTGTTTTTGATGTTTTGAGCATTTGTGAGGTAGGAATCTCTGTTCTAACTCTGTCTGTACGCTAGTACTATCTTTTGCTTATATAGTTATCAGTTGTTTCTAATTACTTCTCTTTCAGATATTTGGTTTACAGTTGTTTGATTGTTTCTTATGTGACAATGGAGAGATGCGCCTACGTATCTGGTTTGCATATGCTTCTTTGGATGTCTCCGTTTATGCTTTATTCCTTTATGTCTATGAGAATATTTTCTAAGTTTTATTTTTGCCACATATATTATAAACGAGTTTGCTAAGTGTGCAGATATTTCGTAAACATTCTATCTGCTGAGTACAGGGTTGTAAGAAGATATTATCCAAAGACAAGGTCCAGAGATTGAACCTATTCAAGCAAGGGGTGGTGGCTGTCTTAGGTTTTATTTGTCATGAAATGAACCAAAGGGGGAGATTGAAAGATTTTATTTGTCTCATGTCGTGGTTATGGAGTTTCTAGTTATCTCAGTCGAAGACACAGATCACTGGACAGAAGGTAAGTATTACTCCCTGATAAAAGGAAGGAGCCTTTCTCAATTTTGACGTTCAAACAAATTTTCTTGTCGTTTGAACGAAGTGTCAAGTCCCCTGGAAATTTGATCCATAAACAATTTTGAGGTTCGAACGAGTTTTATTGTCGTTCGAACGAAGTGTCAACTCCTCTGGAATTTGGCCCATATGCAATTGTCGTTCGAACGAGTTTTCTTGTCGTTTGAACGAAGTGTCAAGTCCCTTGGAATTTGGTTCATATACAATTGTCGTTCGAACGATACTTCTTTTCATTCGAACAAGTTGTAAACTTTCTAGGGTTTTAGACCAAATTAGACGTAATTCGTTCGAGCGACTTTCAGTCTTGTTCGAACGAATATCGAGAGAAAAAGAACTACTATTTAAAGAAACCCTAGTTTCTTTTTCTCTCTCCTTCTTTTTCTTGGCCAAAATGTTTTTCTTTCTAAAGGCTCCAAAAGACTTTATCAGAGAGTGTGAAGAACTTAAGATCAATCAATCATCTTTTGATCACAAGATTGATGTTGAGTTAGGGTTTCAAAGATTTCCCAATTATTTTGTTCAAGAACGATTCTAGAAGAAGTTTCTTGGTGAGACATCAAGAAGGGTTATTGCGAGAATAGAAGAAGTTTCTTGGTGAGAGATCAAGGAGAGTTGTTGTGAGAACAAGAAGAAGGTAGAGCGTGAAGCGTTAGTTAGAAGAATGATAATCTTGTGACTAGGTTATTAAATTTGTAAGTGTAATTTAGTATAACTCTTTTTAACTAGTGAAACTTTTGGTTATCGTGATCTTCGACAATGACCTATGGTTTTTCTCCTGAGTAAGTAGTTTTCACAGGGTGAACATTTGCCTGTGTCCTTTAATTCCTTGTCTTTACTTTTGATTGTTTCTGTTTAACCTTAGACTATTGATTGATAGGAATTGTTCTGACCTATTTTCTCGAAATACATTAATTACGAGCATATAGAATTTTACCGAAGACAGACAGCCAGCACCAGAATTCAGCATCAGTAATAGAGAGACTTCGACTATGGTAATTCATGGTCAAAGGCTGGCACGTCTGAGAGCCAGCTCACCAGATAGGACAGTGAAATGTGCCACCTGACAGTTGCAGTATCATAACCGACTCCGAGTACAGAACAGTTGTCCCCAAAGTATATACATGTAATATGACCTCCCATGGTAACTCAGCCCTTTCTATATCCTATAAATAGGAGGGAGGAGGCACTAGGAAGGGGTTAGAAAATCTCTCCCATCAACCCTTCAAGATTACCTTCGACTACCTTATAACCGACTTCTATTCATTCTGTCATTTAAACTCGATATATATCATCAACTATTAAGATCCTCGCTAGAGGTCATGGAGGAACCCATTCTAGGACTTCACGCAAGTGTGTTAGTACAATAATACTGATTATTATTGTCTTAGAATATAACCCCTAGTCGAGATAACCCTGTGGGATATGAGCTAGTTTTCCCTCCTACGAAACTTAGCCCCTACATTTGGCACCGTCTGTGCTGCACCCACCCTACCCCTTTTCTTTTCTCTCTCCCCCCTTCTAGTCTTCCTTAATCGCCCCTACCCTTCACTCAATCTCCGCTATCGTCAGTAACTCCTCCGACGGAGTAGCCGCTCAGCTTTCCCTCATTATCCAACAATTTGCTCAGGCCGAGGAGCGCCACAACAATTAGTTACGCATTGAGCGTGAAGAACGACGCCAAGAACTAGAGGCTGAACGATAGCGCCGTTTAAACAACTTTGATCGGCAACACCGTGCTCTGGATGAATTACGCCTTACTGTTCGAGAGCTTCAATAAGGTCACACTCACGACACTCCTCAATGCTCTCGATTGCCCGCCCCCTCACACATTTTTTCCCGCGCCTGACTTGGGCCCCACCCCTAACTTGAAGTCCCTACGGTCCATCTGTGTGTCGAGGGTGTTTCCACCGCCATGCCCGCTGGCTCGATCCATCTTGGTGTCCCCGTTACATAGGATTCCTTTGATTCTACACTTTGTACTTTTCGCCACCCCACACGGTGACCTGCTCGAGAACGCCTTGGCGAGCGCAGTACCGAACATGCCCCATACCCGCGACCTCACCACCCTCGCCCCAGCGATCTCCTCCTCATCCTGCCTATCTTACACAGTAGGAACTCGATCAAAAAATTCGCACTGCTATTCGCGTCAGCGCGATCCCTACACTGAACTTTTGGACTCGGTTAAAGAACCCCATCTGCCCCAAACTCCTCGCGGTCGAAGTATCTCCAAATTTCCATACCCCTAAAATCAACAAATACCGCGATACTAACCCTTAATCTCATGTCAAATTCTAAAATGCTTTAAGTCTATACTCTACAACAGACCACATCTTGTGTCACATGTTTCTCACCAGTCTCACTAATAGCCCTCTCAAATGGTACCACAACCTCCCTGATAGCTCTATTCAAAGTTTCGAACAATTGTCAATCCTTTTTATCACCCAGTTTGCCTTTAACAAAGACCGTGAGGTCCGATTCGATGCTCTCTTCAACTTCCGCAAATCCCCCAACGAAACTCTTGAAGCTTTCACCAAGAAGTTTCTCGATGAGTCGCGCAAAGTCGAAAACCTCAGTTGTTTGAACGCCGTTCTCGCTTACTCTAACATTCTACCAGATCACAGTCGTGTCAAAGAGTACATCGTGCTTCATAAACCACGAACCCTCGAGGAGATGTTATCTAAGGTTAACGGATACATCAACCTCGAACGCCTCCACAAATCCAATCCCTAGGGGCAAACCTCGACCCCCAACCACAACAAACCTTGACCATCTTCTACACCCATGGTCGCTCATGTTTCACAGGAGGCCGAGAGCCACAAAAGCCTTCACTCCGATGCTACTCTTTATGAAATCTACAAAAAATGACCCATGCTGGTCTTACTAAAACTCACTGCGCCCATCAACACCATATCTGGCGTACTCCCTTCCCCATCGAGGTCCGTAAGGATGAACCCTACTTCCAAAACCATAAATGTAATTGCCACGCCACAAACAAATGTTATGCCTTGTAGCGGTCACTACAGATGATTCTTAAAGCAAGTCGTCTACATCGATATGTCGCCGATCTCCCCAGCTATCTCGATGGGTCGCATCTCAAACCTCAACCCGCTTAGACTACCGACCCAGCCGAGGTACATATTTTATAACTCCACCTCTTCGAAGTAAATAACATCGACAGTGGTCACACTCGAAGCAAGCGCAAACGATTCGAAGAGTGTTGTAAGCTTACCTATCAAGAAAAGCTACCCATCCTTCTATCATAATCTAGCCAACGCCCTCGACCTGAAGTTATATCCTTCATCGATTGCGATATTTATGATGTTTGCTTCCTCCATTTTGACTCCTTGGTCATTATGATTAAGGTCGAACACCTCGTCCTCCATACCATACTCATTGATGCAGGCAGTGCGGCAGGCGTACTTTTTCTCCAGACTGCTTGAGCCATGCAAAAAATAGACCTTATTACACCAGCCAATGTCGAGCTTAAGGGATTTAATGGTGCTATCGAAGTCATCGTCGGTCGCCTTAGCCTCCCTGTCACCACCGGTCCAGTCACCCTCCAAACTAGCTTTCTCATCATCGACAAGAAATCTAAATATCTGGGTATTCTAGGGCGCGACTGGCTTTATGCCATGAAAGCCATACCTTCTACTTACTACCAAACACTTTGTTTCACTACCCCTTACGGCACGTGGAACATGAAAGGCTATCAACGCCTTGCCCACTCATGCGAGTACCCTGAGATCAATCTTACCAGAAAACTTGTTAAACCATAGCAATCAATTCTTCTCTCTTTCCAAGTACCATCGAACCCCTCTAACACACATGCAGAACCCACTATTTACATCTAACTCGACGGTCCTGGTCGAGGAACATTCATTGGCAGTTTTTTGGATGAGGCCGAACGCCTCGAGCTCACTACTTTCTTCAAATAAATAAAGATGTCTTCGCCTGGACGTTCCATGAGATGTATGGTGTCGACCCCACCCTGGACTTCCATCGACTTGATATTGTCCCTCACTATATAGCCGTAAAGCAAAAGAAGTACATTTTAACACTGAGGATTCGAGAAACAGTGAACCTCAAGGTCGAAAAGCTCTTGACCGTAGGATTTATAAGAGAAGTCAAACACGTCGACTAAATCTTCAATACTGTTGCTGTCCCTAAGAAGAACAGTAAGATCCAAGTCTGCGTCGACTTTACAAACCTTAACAAACACACACCGAAGGACAGCTTTCCTTTCCCGATCATTTCAGTACTTCTGAATGCCACAGCCGGTCATGAACGATTATCAATGATGGACGCAGCTTTGGGTTACAATCAGGTACCCCTCCTCCCTGAGGACCAACTTAAAACTTTGTTTATTACTAAACAAGGTCTTTACTGCTTTAACGTAATGCCCTTCGGCCTGAAAAACGCAGGTGCCACTTACCAACGTCTTGTTACCACCATGTTTAAACCTTTGCTTAGCAAGTTGGTCGAAGTTTATATAGACGACATGTTAAATAAAAGTCTCCAAAAACATAAGCACATACTGGACTTAATCGAAGTATTCTGGATAATTCGTTCTTATAACATGAACTGAACTCCGACAAATGCAATTTGACATTTCATCCAGCAAATTCTTAGGCCACTTCATCAGCAAACAAGGTATCGAGATCGATCCCACTCATATCCGCGCCCTCATCGATATGCCTTCTCCTCGAACTAAAAAGAATGTCCAAAAGGTTGATGGCAAAATAGCTGCCCTCAACTATTTTATATCGAAATCCCTGATCGTTGTGCTTGGTTTTTCTCCTTCTTACGCGACCAAGGCGTCCATAAGGCCAAAAAGAAGAACAACCCCGAAGATAATTGGACACCTGATTGTGAGCAGGCCTTTCTCAAACTCAAAACATACCTTGGTCGACCACCCATCATCAGCACTCCCATCGAAGGTGAAATGCTTTTGTTATAAACGTTTTTAATTTTATAACTTCAGCATTTTTATACCTTAATAAAACTATAAGCTCAATAAAGGAAGAACGTTTATTAACCTGAGATTATGATGGTTCAAATCCATCTAGTTCTTATTTCATAAATAAGTATTTTTTTTTTAATTTTTTTTTTTGTAAATTACAATATTTTGTTAAATTAGTATCCAACGACTTACATCTCCGCCAAAAATTATTAGAAATGCTACATATTTTACAACTTATTTTGGAGTCGTTAAATTATGACGCCTAAAATAACGTATAAATGAGTTGCAATATGCAACAAATGTGGCAAAAATTACGACTCATATGTATGTTATTTTTTTGCGACGAAAAAGTTAACTAACTTTTGTATTGCAAATTATACGAAAAGCGACAAATATTATGACTTAGTTTACAGTCGTAACATTACGACTTAGGTAAAAATCGGAAGCAAAAAACTACTGCAAAAATTACGACACTTTTTTTGCCAAAAATAAAATCGCTTTCAGAAAAATACGACTGACCTGCCAAGTCGTTTTTTACTTTATTCACATAGTGGCAGTCACCGACACTTCTATTAGCTCGGTCCTTATTCGACTCGAATCCAGTATCGAGAAACCCGTATACTTTATAAGAAAAACTCTGACACCTACTGAGACTCGATATACCAAGCTCGAGCAATTGCTCCTTATACTCGTCTACACTGGTTGAAAGCTCAAGCCATACTTCTAAGTTCACCCTATACGTATTATCACCAGCTACCCCCTTCGAGAAATCCTCAGCAAGAAAGATAAATCTAGACGGGTACAACAATGGTCTGTTTATCTTGGTGAACACGACATCACTTTCGAGAAACAAATATCTCAAAAAGGCCAAGCCGTCGCTGATTTCCTGGCCGACTTCCTAATCGAAGATATCGACTGGGAGGAACACGAAGATGATCTACTAGAAGACCAGCCTGAACAAAACGACCCTTGGAACCCTAGCACGGGTTGGCGTCTCTTTATAGATGGATCCACTAGACCTAACGGTTCTGGGATAAATATTGTTCTAGTCACCCCTTCTAATGACCGAATCGAAAAGGCTGTCGAGCTAAATTTCAAATGTTATAATAATGAGGTCGAATTTGAAGCTTTGATACATGGCCTCGATCTCGCCATTGAACTTGGTGTTTCCAAACATGCAGTATTTACCGATTCCCAGCTTGTTTAAAGATAGTACACCAGCAAAAATCAGGCCAACGGTCGCATGGCTGAGTATGCTACACTTGTTCACCAGCGTATGGATCATTTCTCTAAAAAGTCTTCCATTACACATTACCCTCGAGGTGAAAACAGACATGCCGATGCCCTTGCCTACATAGCAGCCATGTTAGGCGAGTTCGAATCTCAAACACTCCATATCAAAGTACTCGAACCCCCAAGTATCGACTAAATAGAAGTTAATGTCATCAATACTGGGGGCGAGAATCTTGATCCCGATGACTGGCGAACACCCTTCCTTGCTTATTTCCATATTTTTACCCTCCCAAAAGATCCCAAAGCCAAATGTTTGTTACTGGAAAACAACTGCAGATACACCATTCTCAAAGGCGGATTACACTGCAAATCCCCAAATGGCGTACACCTCTGCTGTATCTCCCAAAACGAAGCTACTACCATACTTACCGAACTCTACGAAGGTAATTACGGTACTCGCACTGCTGGTTGATCTATGGCTCTTTGAGCCGTAATACAAGGGTTATTCTGGCCCAATATAAAGAAACAAACTGAAGAGTATGCAAAACACTGTGACAAATGCCAGCGTCACGCCCATGACATCCGAAAATCTTTACAAGACCTCCATTGCAGCCAAGTTGGTTGGCCATTCAAGCGGTGGGCCATTGATCTAGTAGGCCCTTTCCCCAAAGCAGCAGGTAGATGAGAACATATTCTAGTGGCCATAGATTGCTTTACTAAATGGCTCAAAGCCATACCTCTATGTTGAACCAGAGAAGAAGAAGTTATCAAGTTTTTATGAGAAAATATTATCACACATTTTGGCTGCCCTCACATGATTCGATGCGACAACGGTCCAAAGTTTATTGGGAACAAAGTCCGTAATTTCCTCAAGAAGTACAACATTATTCTCTCACCCTCAACACCTTATTACCCATAGGGGAATGGTCAGGTCGAAGCAATCAATAAAACTATAGTCGACGGTCTTAAGAAACATGTCGATCAGAAGAAAGGTCGATGGGTTCAGGAACTACAACATGTACTTTGGGCCTATCAAACCATACCAAGAAAGGTGACGATCTACACTCCTTTCCTTTTAGCTTACGGTACCGAAGCTGTGCTCCCTACCCAGTTTGAAGTGCCAACGCGCGACCCTGACCTCCCTGATGAAGATAACGAGTTCAAACTTGGATACAATATGTTATGGATCGATGAAACCAGGGACCGAGCCATCGCTAACCTCGGCCATTACCATCTCTTTCTCCAAAAGTCCTACAACAAAATAGTCTGACCACGCTATTTCAATATTAGAGATTTGGTACTTTGACTAGTCACACCCTCTTCGAAGCCTCGCAATACCGGCAAGTTAATCGAATCTTGGAAATGACCTTATGTCTTGTACGAAAAAACCAACAAAGGATCCTATTATTTAATGATAGAAGCTAAGGAGCCTCTACCCAACCCTTGGAACACAATGCAGTTTGGCTCATACAACAGGTCACGACCACTACCTTGTTCAATTGATATAAATTTAGCATAATCAATGAATATATTTTTTTTATCCTCTGAGCTTCATTTCCTGTCTCAAAATGAACTTCTTGGACAAACCTAAGTATCATGTCAACCTTTCGACCTGACTAATACTTGGGGGCGGCCTCAAATTTTTTAAGGTTCCAATTCGAGCAAACCTGGGGGGCATGAATGATCGACAGACTGGACCCTCAGGGATGCATTGGGGCCGACCACATAATGCTTCGCTTAGGCTCAATCCCGTGGATAGACTCATAGTTAACCTTCAAAGTTCAATGAATTTCTTGGACAAACCTAAGTATTATGTCAACCTTTCAACTCGACTGATACTTGGGGGCAGCCTCGATGTTTTTCAAGGTTACAATTTAAGCAAACCTGAGGGGCATGAATAGTCGACAGATCAGACCCTCGGGAATGCACTGGGGCCGACCACATAATGCTTTGTTTAGGCTCAATCCCGCGGATAGACCCGAGAGTGACCTTCAAAGTCCAGTAAACTGGGTTGGTTAAACCTAGGTATCATGTCAACCCTTTGACCCGACTAATATTTGGGGGCAACCTCAAAGTTTTTTAAGGTTCCAATTCGGGCACACCTGAGTGGCATGAATGGTCGACTGACCGGACACTCAGGGATGTATTAGGATCGACCACATAATACTTCTTCTAGGCTCAAACACGTGGATAAGCCCGGGGGTGACCTTCGAAGTCTAGTGAACTGAGTTGGTCTAACCTAAGTATCACGTCAAACCCTCAACTTGACTGACACTAGGGGGTGACCTTAAAGTTCTTCAAGGTTCCAATTCAGGCTAACCACATTGGAGTATTCTATACTTCAATTCTCACAAAAAGATACAAGCATACAGACACACACACTATACGAATAACTTAATTTTATAATAGGCCAAAATCGTCGTTAACGCTCCTTTGTGACGGTTTTAGCCTGTCGCGATTCCCGTCGCTAGCGAGCAGTCGCTTATATATTTTGACCGAAAAGTCCCGTCGCAAAGACATAAATTTTGTGACGGTCTCTCCCCATCGATAATTTGCGTCAGTTCAGAACCGCCGCAAACTTTCTTAAATGTAGTATCCCAAAATAGCTATTATGACGGATTTGGTTAGTTAGAAATTTTGTTGTTTATTTACGACTAATTCTCCTAGAAAGTCTATTTATGAAACAGCTAAAATAAATTTATCGTATTCACTGTCATTGATTTGCGACAATTGCATTGTATAAAACTAAATAACATAAAAAGAAAACACCATATGAAAGAAAATAAATTTCATTTTATTATAAAAATGATGAAGTACATACAATAGGCTGATCACATTGTACAACTTTCAACAATAGATTATACAATTTTAGTCTAACACCCCAAGAACCAAGTACATTTTTAATTGCAACCATGTCGGTTACCTGCATTGAATGCAACAATGCCCTCAACTGTTCGTTTTCCGCCATGAGCTCTTGCTTCTTAACCTCATAAGCGTTCACCTGCAGTTGCAAAAGGTATAAATACATTAAATAGCAATCTAAGGAATTTTTCATACACTAATAAAATGTTAAAACATGAATAAGATACTCGTCCTTCTTACAATCATTTTGTAGAAGTCCCTGTTAGCTTTCTTTCCATTCCAGGTTCTACGCGGGCGCCCTTCTTTCTATTTTTACATATCATTTCATTATTAGGAAATATAACTTTAAATGTCTTCCACTATGTATGAAAAAACGCAAGTTAACTGATGAATACCTGAAATAAATTCAGTATCTCCATGCCTGACTTGGACTCCTTTTTCTCCATCAACACTTGATTTAGTTTCTCCTATAATGCATGAAATCATGGATCCTTAATTTTATCATCATCACAAAAAGTACAACACCTCTATGTTGTTCACTTAATCCAAACCCAAACCAATATTTCCAAAATGAAAAGTAAATTCCATTTTGATCACAAAAGCTAAAAGTGACGTCTTTAGATAAGATTATATAGGACAGTAAAATAATAAAATGATTACCAATATGAAAATAACAGCAATGTATAAACCTTAATTAGCATAACATACTATAAAATAGAGGTCATAAATAATATATGGCACAAGCTTCTTAACATGGAAAGGAGTATAAGCCTCATACTACGCAAGTTAAGCACTATCTACTTTAGCAAGAACACAAGTCTTTATTACTGTGGATTCCAGAAAATCAGTTTTAGTTTAAGAAGCTCTAACAAGTTGGAGTTAATAGATACATAGAGAAGCAAAGAGTGCTACTGCCACAGAACAACAGATAATAAGAATACAGATAGATTAGCACTTACAGCAATTACAGATGCAACAAGGCCTGCCATTTCCCTTGGATCTTTGTGATAGTAGCTCCCAAAGTAAAGAACTGTTGCATAGTACCACATCACCAGAAAGACAAATCCCAATAGAAATCTGCAAAGAGTAGGTGAAACCATGAGACGTATACCCGTGAGATGTATACATGCACATAAATATGAGGGCATAAGCATTTGAGGAATACGAAACATATGGCGAATTGTAGTTTGCTATTACTCACGAATCTTTCTGTGTATATTTTGAATCTGATTTTTGTGAGAAAACACACGATCTCTATGATATCTGATTGAAGTTCTGAAATTTTAATAAATGCAGTTTGGATATATTGTCCTGACAACATCTGTTGTCAATAAATAAAATAAAATAAAATGGAAGCTAGAATTTGAATAAAATAAAATGGCATAAATAAAATGGAATAAATAAATAAAATGGAAGAAATAAAATGGAAGTCTTTATAACATGGAATAAATAAAATGGAAGCTAGAATTTGAAAATGGCAGCTACACTTAGAAGCATAGACGTAGAGGCCAAGATCTTTATTATTGATAACGGCCTTATCTATCCTAGATTGGTAAAAGGATTCTTTTAGAATTAAGATGAATTATGGGACAATGCTTTGTTTTACTAAGGCGACTGCACAACTACCCCATCCAGCTCCAGTTAGTCTTGCCCCAAGAGCTCCATTATCCCCGCAGATTTTTACTAGTTGTTCTAACTCCGCGCAACTGCAATCGTACAAAGCACTGCAGCTGTAATGGCTTTCGTTCTGGAGATCCCCAAGCTTCTTTAGCATCTCCTCATCACTTAGATTTGATGATACAATGTCCTTAAAAGCATGAACATGTTTAGCTTCCGAGTATACATGAGAAGCACGCTCGTTGAAGACTGATAGCAGATTTTCCTTTGTGATTTTCCCAATATCTTCAGCTTTAGATGGCTACTCGTTGAGAAACACCTTAACAGCAAGGATAGGATCAGAAGACGCATGACTAGTACTGACAAAGATATGCACAACTCCACATCAGACAAAGTTTTCTATTGTGCAATTGCCTCCTGCGGTTCATTCTAAGCTTTATGGCAAGCACAATAGCTGCTAGACAGGCATTCTACAATCTTCTTATTGTAATTTATTGCAGCCATTACTGCTTTCTCCGATTCTGCCATTATAGCAACTGTTGAAGAACAAACAAATACGGCTGAGCTCGATAATCCAGATCCTGTTGGAACTGTTTCGTCAACTAGAACATCAAGGCCAAACGATACACCAATATTTATTTATTTTGATTTAACAAACTTCTGGTATCTATCCTTTGTACCCGGCAAAAGGAGTAATGGCCCCATTTGTGATTCTTCAAATCAATATCCTAATGAGGGTCCGCAAGATAAGTACACATGCTATACTTCTGACCATTAACATTAGCATTTCTAAGAAGCTTAGGAGACTCTGCGACATCATGTTTCCTAATCGCAACAATTGTATCTTGTCTTATAGCCATTGGCAACACCGAATACCCCTCGTAATCAATATGCTCCCCAATCAAATTCACTCTACCCGGTGATCTCGCGTAGAGCTCAGGTTGGTGCCCAAAGACCTCGAGAAACTTCGATTTGATGTCATCGAAACGAAGCTGATCGACTTCTTCATGCTGCGATCCGTTGCCGTAGAATGGTTCAAGGGAGGTGAACACTGGTAATGGCAAATCTTCGCATTTTGCCATCATATACGAAGAAGAAGAGACAAGAGAGGGTGTTGGAAGATTACTATCAATGGGAAGTTGTAGATAAATTTTATTCATCTCATATAGAGGCATTTATAGGAAAGAAACTTGCAATTCAAGTCAGACTAGGATTTGTAGCTCAAGTCATATATCATGTAATCACAATAATATAATGATTTTAGAACTTGCGATTATACAAATCACAGTTTAAGTTTATAGAATCAATATCTACGTATCATAACATTAAGCTTTAACTGGTACCTGCATTATAGCTAGACATCCTATGTATCCACGAATATCGTAGTTTTTATAGCCCCATCCTTCGAGATCCAAGATGCTGACAAACTTCTCATTTGGTCTTGGCATACTGCAAAGATCTCCCAGTTTTATCGGGCCGTCATATACAGTAGTAGAGAAATATTTACCTGGCACATATTTTGTCTAGAGAATAGACTGTAAGACCTGTAATACAAAAAATCGACAAGTTAACCAAGATTGTAAGTCCTCCATCTAGCATAGTAGTATCTATCTGTTAATATATATGAAGAACATACGCCTAAGATCCTTAATTCCCTCTGTGCCTTTGGTAGGGACATGTCTGCCACCAAGGACAACCGATATAGGTCGCCTTGTCTTATCCCATCCTGATAGAAACACCTTGTTCTGCCAAAGTTCAGATGGTATTTCTGATTCGGAAATTGAGCCATTGGGGAAAAATCTTGCTCTTCATTCAAGGTACTTAAGAAAAAGGGTAGAAGCTTTCTTAATGTCTAGCTTATGGGAACGCAAAAACCTCCTTATCAGAAGGTCATCGACATCCTGCATGAATGGCTACATCTAGAATTACTTGCATATTACAGTAGAGGATATTCAACTGAGAGTCAAAGGTCAGAAAAATAAGAAAAACTGAAAAATAAGAAAAATAAAAAGAGTACCTTTGGAGAAGGATCTTGTTTCTCCACATTAGCTCTCATAAGACGAACTTTAGTCTGCTCCGTCTCATTGTTACCTTGTACACTTTTTGCAGCTACTTCATCTCTAAGCGGATTCATTTTCTGTGCAAACTGAAATTTCAATCATCAAAAGCAGTTTTGATCATATTCAAAGTTCAAACAATGAAAGGCAACTTATATACAAACTTGAAACTACGTGCACGTATACGGCAGGGGGCATTACTGCCATCATTTTGACAACACTACTTTTTGGAGGAACGATTTAATTTGGATTTGACCTTTTTTCCTTTGTGGGGGTTCATCTGATCGTAATAGCGGCGGCTTTGGCTGATGGAACATTGTTCTCCCGTTGTAATTTTCTACCTTTGATTTTTTTTCTTAGTAATAGAAGCTGTCCAAGTTGTTGGAAGATTTTTTGCCATTTATAGAAATTATGAAGGTTTTGGTAATTTTATTTATTTATCTATATGATGCTACTGACATTTTCTTAACAATCATATGTTTTACTTTTATAACTGGACATCATGAAACAAAATTTGTGTAGAAAACGCATCAACAAATAAAGAAGGCCATGTGTAACTGCGTAAGAAGCACAGAAAGCTACTGACACATGTATACTATGAATCTCTTTTAATGAGAAAGACCATCTGCAACCTACTAGTATATTGACAGATGAACTTATACAGCTTGAACGTGTATAGTCTACTTGTGATGTGATCCTAGTTTGAGAAGAACCTAAACCTACTCCAAAAAAAGGAGTCATAAAACTGAAAGTTGCAAGAGCAATGGATTCAGTCTTTTTTCCCGTCTTTCTCAAAGATAGGGAGGGACTTTGAAATTACGAGGGAACGTACCTTGGCTTGTTAATCAATCCTGAACCACAAATCAAAACCACTTGCTCCAAAAGTTGAACAGAAATAGTAATGAAGGTAGATATATATAAAGATAAGAGGAGACTTAACAATATCATGACTTGTTCATGCACAAACTGTTGGGAAGCCAAACACATGATAAAAGAATGGTAAACCATCTTCACCGACATTCGATATGCAAGACGAAATTGTAAATGCAGATCTTAAGTTTGCACTTTGTGAGATCCCATTGAACACAAAAAATCCATTATGACGGGGATGTCTTTCTGATCAAAGTCTTTTACTATAGCTGTTGAGTAGGAAACTGCCCACACTTTTGAGCCATCCCATTTCAATAGCTTTCTACACCTTAACCAAGATGACCCAAATTCAGCTATGCAATCAGTCTTGATATCGAGGCCTCTACTCAAGGTTGCAAAAACCTCATCTCCACATTTCTATACACAGCTCCCAGGCCAGCTTAACATTGTACTCGTTAATCCATCCATAGACTATAAATCAACTTCTGAAACCAGATTCATTATTTTGAAAGGAACTGCTATATGTGTTATATCTGTTATCTGTGTTATATCTGCTATCATCAAAGAATGTGCTATGAATGTGTTATATCTGCTACCAGGTTCCTTATTTTGAAAGGAACTGCTATATATGTTATATATGTTATCTGTTCTATGTTAGCAAAGAAGCAGCAGTCTGTTATCTGTTATTAGTTTATACCAGAAACTGTTATATCTGCTATATAAAGATCAGAAGTCTATGTCCATCTGTCTATAATCTGCAGAAACTATTTATCTGTTTATACAAGAAACTATACAGAATCTGCAGAAACTGTTTATCTGTTTATACAAGGAACTGCAATATCTGATATGTTGTTTATCCATTCCTTATAGAGTACAATGCTTATGCTATATGTTTAGCTCTTCATTATCCCTCGTTGCCCTATCTTGCTTTCCATTATGGACAACTTAATACATTAAAACAACAATAATAGTTTTGTTTGTTTGTTTTTGCATCATCAATCTGGTACATGTCTCTTAGATGTGTTTTTTGTTATATTTACAGATAGTTTAATGATAAATGAGGGATGAATGAACAAATAGGGGCAATATTAGCTGTTAAGGTATAGGAGTTGTGAACAGTGATAAATGACCAATTCCCCTAGTAGCATTCAAGTTACCATTGCCTTTTAACTCAGGATAACCTACCCAAAAGCGGAGAACAGATAAAATGAAGTTTGGCTGAAATTAGACAAAATTTTTGGACAAACCAGGCTGGCAAGATTTCTTATGACACTAGTGGCAACTTGCAGGGCAGAATATATCAACAATCCACTCCCCGAGCTCGTAGAAACCGCTCGAGCTAAAACCGTATAAGCAATCCATTAACTTTCCTTATTCTGAATTAGAATATTTTTACAGATCGCAGGAGTTTCACCTATAAGGTCTATATATAGTTAGGCATGACTTATTTTTAATGTACCAGTGGCGCTCTCACTGCAAGCTTATTATGTAATATCATCGTGATGCTCTCATGGTGACCATATTGGATATTTGTTAAGTGGGTTGAAGTGAACTACAAAAGTTGGCATGAATCGCATAATTTGGTATCTGGTTGTGTTTCGAAAGGACTTCTTCCAAGAGGAAATCTTGGTCTGTTTCCAAAGAAGAAATTCTAGGGTACTTGACTAAGAAATTCTAGGGTACTTGACTAAGAAGGACTTCTTACGTCAGTATATTGACCTTGTTTTGCAAACCCATCAAGAAGAATATTAAACATTACTCGAGTCCCTTCGATACATGATGACAAGCATAGAGTGACTATCAATACTACCAACAAGGATAATCACTATTTTGTGATATCCATTATTTTTTAGCAATTCTATTAAGTATTTATAAAATTCGGCTTGGAGATTTTAATCAACAATTATATACAGAAAGAGAGAGAGAGAGAGAGAAATCAAGTAAATCATAATTATTATATAGTAATTACTTTAAATCAAACATACTAACAACAGATATCAAAATCATTAAGTAGTTGCAAGAATAAATAAATTAAGCATACCAATTGCAAACCTGAGATCTTTTGCTGCAACTTCTGAAAGAAAAATCGATGAATCAAAAATTAAGGTTGAATCAAAAAACAAAATCCAAAACAAAGTTTTGAGTTTTTACTTCAATTTCACAAGCCTACGAATCGAAAATAGAAAATCAAAAACCTATGAATCAAAACTCAAAAATATTTTGCTACAATTTCAGATTATAGAATAGGATTAAAAAACCTAAGAACTCAAATTTTAGAGTTATAGAATATGATTAAAACACCTAACGACTTAAATTTCAGAGTTAGAATGGGATTAATAAACCTAACGACTCAAATTTTAGAGTTATAGAATAGGATTTAAAACCTAAATACTCAAATTTAAGATTAAAGAATAAGATTAAAGTTTAGATTATAGAATAGAATAGGATTATAGAATATGATTAAAGTTCAGAATCTTACTCAAATTTCACACCGGGTTGGCGGCTCCTCAAGTTCAAAAACCTAACGAGTGAGAAGGGTGACGAATTATGGAGAGGGTTTTGTTCATTTTGGAAGTTGATGAGCTGAAAATTAAGGAAAATCATGATCTTCAGATTTTAGTGGGAAATTAGAAGATTTTTGATGGGGAAATGACGGGATTAAGAGAAACCCCAAAACTTAGTTTTAGAGAGGGAAAATGGCTGGTGAAATAAAGAGAACGTGCTCTCTGTCTATCTATGTGAAAAATGACCCAATTTTGACACTTTTTGGCCGTCCCAAATATGTGACTTAAAAAGTCAGTCGTAATTTCCGTAAATTTTTTCTTAAATTCGCATAGTGACAAGCAATTCAAGTCCAATACATTCAAGTAATTCAAGTCAACTACACTACACACTGTTCAAGTACTACCTATCCAGTACACTTGGTTAAAATTTAATATCACAGCATGTTAAGGAGAGAGAGAGAGTTCTACAAATACCAAACAAAATACCTTCTACACTAATACAGGATTTGCCGCATTCATCACAGGATTGGCCACATTTTTTCCTTGATCTTCTACAACAACACCTCTACCGACTTCGACAACAGGTTTATTCCCGAAGCATCAACAACACCTTCAATTGTAGAACCCCCTTCAACATTTCCACCACCATCCTCTTCGACCGTGGGATCAGTACAACATCTCTAGTACCTCCCTCTACAGGGTCCACTCCTATCCCCTCTTCCTGCGTAAAATCTTTGACAACAGGCTCTTCGGTCGAAGGAAATCGCTCGAAGGTCTCTGGATTATACCCTAACCCGTCTATAAAGTTCTTCAGAGCCATGGCCGTGTCACACTCCTCATCATATTGCACCTGGAAACGTGCTTTGTTATCCTTCAGCTGCTCCTCTTTTTCAACCAGCTTTGCCTCCAACACCGCTTGGATTTAATTATTGCTGGCAATCACAGCTTCAACTTCCATCGTATCATCGGCTCTAATCTATAACTTCTCTCATCCTAGCACACCGACCTGGGTCTCTAGCGACATAATGGTCCCCTGTGTGAGTGTCAGACTATCCCTCGCCTTCTTCAGCCTTTTACTCGATACCTTTAGGGCTTTGTTATAAGCTTGGGCCCAAGTATTCACCTACACGAATACTCGACTACTCAGTAGTTCTCGATGCATAATTATAACTTTGCAATTTAAGAAATACTTACCTGATGCAAAGCGTTGTTCATTTGCTTACCCGCTTCATTTGGGCTCGTACCACAGAGGCTAGCCATCGATGTGGCCGTTACCCGAGCGTTCTCCTCCAGTTGGACCTCGCGTCGGCTAGTTCATCCCCATCATCGGCCATCTACTCACGAGGCCTCTTCCATAAAGTTGTCCTCGTCTGCTGTACAGTCGAAGCTTCATCAGTAACCTTACCTTTACCCTTACTGGTTTGCCGTGGTACCTCGGGAATAGTCTCAGACACGCTCGACCATACCGTCCCAGGCCCTCCTCGCCGTTCCCTCAACACATAGCTCAACTTTCGACACAACCTGTTATAATCCATCTCCCCTACCCTCGTCGAAGAACTTCCTTCTTTCCTTTTCTTTGATTGCCCAATAGCTACAGGAACGTCTCTTAGTAAAGTGTCCATCTTCTTTCGCCTCTTTCTGATAATACCCAACTTCCCGAATACCCAATTTACCCACTCCTCATCCTAGTTCATCAGCTCATCAATATAATTCCTCGGCTGCTTCAATGAATTATTCGAGGGATCTACAAAATAATAAAGACAAGTTCAACAATCTATTTGAACCACCCAATAAACAAGCCTTCGGCTATTAACTTACTTAGATTATACAGCCTATATGTCAGCTTATGTACCCCCTCCCCCTCTACAATTCCATAATTTCCCCTCACCACCACTAAATCCCTATCCTACCCAGGCCCAGTCGAACACAGGTCAAATAACCATGGTTTGCCCGCATGGTATTGAATGTGATATGCATCTGCCCTCTTATTTGCCTTCCTCAAGTAGAATGATACAATGTCGAACTACTCAAGCAAACCTTCCTCTCACGTTTCAATTTCATATTCATCCCCTCGACAACTCTCAACATCTCATAAAAAATTTCATTCATCTGGCATGGGGCAACATCCCAAAAATTTAATACCTGCTTCACCAGCCTTTGAAGAGGTAGCTACATACCTAATCAAATCTGGCCTCTGAACGTCATAATTCTATCCCGGGGGGGGGGGGGTATCCTTGAACGAATATTTGGCCCCTACTAGCACCAGTATAACACCTACCTTCGACAACCCGTGTTTCGCCATGACTCGATCCAGTCTCACCTTTTCCTTAGCTAAGACTGGCCATCATAGTAGCTCGGAGAAGAGAAAAAGTTGATTTTTTTATGGATTGCTAGTGTTAGGAATTAGGGTAGCTAATCCCAATCCCTCGCCCAAGAACAATATGAGGAAGCGACAATTGAGAAATTAAGTAATAACAAAATCAAACACACACACACAAACGATTTACCTGAAGGAAGTGGAAAACCCTAACGGGTAAAAATCCACTCCCCTACGAACAATCCACTATTAATTAATAAAGGTTACAGCGATCTCTCACAAGTTTTCTCAAAGCTTTAATGGAATCTTTCAAACCCAACCCTAGCTTTCTCTCACTAGAGTTTGTTGGATTTTAATCTTGGATAAATCCCAAGGTACAATTGTAACTGGTATACAAGTAGTATAAGAGGGAGTGCATAATGGTGAGTGTGTGGGAGGAGGTTTTAGACCATTTCATACATGCCGGGTCGGTTTGGGCTTGGGCACAAGTTTGGGTTTACGCAATTGGCCCTTTCTGGCTCTAGAGGGTCTTGGGGCTTGGTCTTGTAATCTTTTTACTAAAAAGTCCAAGGACATTCTTGTAAATACAAAAATATAACGACAAAACGCTTTTTGTAACTCCTGCCCATATTTATTTCGTGATAGTTATATTTATTTCCTAACTTACGAAAACCGTTTTTCTCATATTTATTATTAGGAGTTGTAGAATTTTCCTATAAAGCGGAATGAGCTCTCCACTGTTTTATACATCGTGAAACAGAGCTTATCGATCTCTCTGGTTTTTTAACTTTCCCCTCTTACTTTTGCTTTCGTCAGAGATATTGGTAGTGCGACCGAGGTACAGCATGATCAGTACTGCCGCGTTTGTAAAGTTTCCTGCTCGTCGTATCCTAGGGAACAACTAATCATTACATTGCCGGTAACTCTGGGTAGACCAGAAAATTATTCTTATAGAGTATGTGATCCACATCTCGAGCTTCACACTCTTTCTGTTGCAGTTGTAGTTTTAGTTCACTTTTAGAACCTACATCTGTCCACATTCAATTCTAAACTCAGTTCAGTTTCAGGGATTCACTATTTGTACATTATTAGGTGATATTAAGTTATTATTTTCAACAATTTTAAGAACAATCTATTTTTTGATATGGCTTTAGTTACTTCTGATTCAAACAAGTATGACTCCAATAAACCTGTGAAGTTTGAAGGTCTCAACTTCAAACGATTGAAAAACAAAATGTACTTTTATATAACCCTTAAGAAAGTTGCTTACGTCTTAGAGACTGATTGTCCCACTGATCTTGTTGCCCCTGAGACTGATGATACTGATTTAATTCAGTCTGACTATGATAAGGCCTTAGAGGAGTTTATTGATTGGAAAGAGGATGATTTTAAGTATTGTAATTTCATCCTGAACGGGCTAGCAAATGACTTGTAAGACTTCTATTTATAGTCTGAGTCTTTGAAGGTCGTTTGGGACGCATTACAAAAAAAATACGACACCGAGGAAGTTTGCTCCGTGAAATACGCCGTTAGTAGGTACTTTAAGTATGTGATGGTCGACGAGAAGTCTGTAATCTCTTAATCCCATGAACTACAGAAAATCATTCACGAGATAGTATCCGAGGGGATCAAACTCCATGAACAGCTTCGAGTAGCGGTTGTGATTAATAAATTACCTCCTTCCTGGAAAGACTTCAAGAACATACTTAGGCACAAATCTAAGAAATTTTCTTTGGAGAGCTTAATTACTCGACTGCAAGTTGATGAGGAAGCAAGAAAATAGGATCAAAAAGATAAAGTACTCGTGGTTCAACCCAAGAGTAAAGTGTATCTAAAACCTAAGGATAAGGCTATGAAGCCAAGGGTAATAGATATAAGAAACCTTTTCAGAATAATAATAACAATAGAGGTAACTAGAATCCTAACCAGGGTAGGAACTAGTAAAACCACCAGTCCAATGGAACAACTCCTATAGTGTGTTTTGTTTGTGGCAAAGGAGGACATATTGCTCGGAACTGCCAAAACTGTAAACCTGTTGTTCAAGTGAATACGACTGAAGAGCCTTTAGTGGCTATGAGCACGGAAGTGAACATGATCAGTAGGACCGATAAATGGTGGTTGGAAACTGGGGCTACTCGCCATGTGTGCTATGACAAGGCTTGGTTCAAGACCTATAAGGATACTGAAGACCAGAACGCTTTTCTAGGTGACTCTCATACTACTAAGGTGCTGGGAATTGGAGATGTTTAACTAAAATTCACATCTGGCTGAGTTGTTATCCTCAAGGATGTGTGGTACACTCCTAGTATGAGGAAGAGCCTAGTTTCTGGCTTTCCTCTTAACAAAATAGGTTTTCATCAGTCGATTGGAACGGATCACTACATTTTGACAAATGGGGGAACTTTTGTGGGTAAGGGTTTTACTTGTAATGGTATGTTTAAATTAAATATTTATAATAATAATTTTTCTTCTGCTTACCTCGTATTTTCTTTTAATATTTGGCATTTTAGACTTTGTCACGTTAATCAGAAGCTAGTTAACAACATGAGTAAACTTGGTTTAATTCCTAAAGTAGATTTAAATGATTTTGATAAATGTGAGCATTGTAGTCAAGCTAAGATCACTAATACATCTCATAATTAAAATTATAGTTAAAGAATCTTAATTATTAGAACTTGTACACTCTGGTATTTGTAAAATGGATAGTACCCTAACCAAAAATGGAAAAAGGTATTTTATTACTTTTATTGATGATCACTCGAACTACACTCAGGTATTTCTTATGAGACATAAAAGTGAAGCTATTGATATGTTTAGAACTTATGTTACTGATGTCAAAAACCAATTTGATAGAAACATTAAGAGATTTCGTAGTAATAGAGGCACTGAATATGATTCGCATAAATTTCAAAACTTGTATGAATCTTTAGGGATTATACACGAAACTACAGCTCCTTATTCTCCAGAATCCAATGGAAAAGTTGAGCGTAAAAATAGAACTTTTACTAAACTTATAGTTGCTATTTTACTTAACTCTAGTGCACTTAAATACTTGTGGGGTAAAGTTTTACTATCAGTATGTTACGTTTTAAACCGTATACCTCATATTACTTATGATATTTTACCTTATAAAATTTGGAGAAACAGGAAACCAAATGTTAGTTACTTCAAAGTATGGGGTTGTTTGGCATATGTACGCGAATCTGATCATAAGAAGACAAAACTAGAAAGCGGAGCTTATGAATGCATTTTTATCAAATATGCTATTAACAGTAAAGCTTATAGATTTCTTAATATAGATGATAATGTTACTATATAATATTTTGCTGCAGATTTCTTTTGAGGACAAGTTTCCTTACAAGTTGAGAGACAGTGGGGGTAGTAGTAGTAGTTGTAATATTGGAGGTTCTAAACTATCCATATCTTCGACCCCCAGTGTGCCTCAACTTGAGGATCCTATTGACACTCAAGATATTGACCCTGAACTTGGAAGAGGTAAACAGATAAAAAGGGCTAAACATTTTGGTGATGATTTTGTTGTGAACAACTCAGAGTCTGACCCTAACTCATTACAGGAAGCGTTAACTTCTAGTGACGTTGATTTATGGTATAAGGCCATTGACGATGAGATGGATTCCCTTATCTCTAATGGGACTTAGGAATTAGTTAAGTTACCTCGTGGTAGTCGCTCTATAGGTTGTAAATGGATATTAAATAAGAAACTTAAACCAGATGGTACTATTAATAAAAATAAGGCAAGAGTAGCAAAGGGATATGATATGTACAAAAGGAAAATATCCTTTTTTTCGACACATATTCCCCAGTTACTCGCGTTACTACCATTAGAGTATTATTGGCCATTGCTGCCATGCACAATTTGATTATCTATTAGATGGATGTGAAAACCACGTTATTAAATGGTAAACTTGAGGAGGAGCTATATATAGATCAGCCTGAAGGCTTTGTGTTACCTGGTTAGAAACACAAGGTCTACAAGCTAAAAATACCTTATAAGGTCTAATGAACGCTCCTAAACAGTGGCACTATAGAGACTTATCCCTCGATCTCACTCAAAATTGAGCTCAACCAGTTCGAATTACCTTCATCTCAGGCTCACGTAATTTTAACACTTGACACTCCAGTCAACATTCTAACCAACCCCAAGAACTATTTAAGAAAGTGCATCGAGCTAAACCAAAAAAATGTTATCCAGTCAAAGACACCTGTCTCCCACGAACTTGTCAGTTATTCAATCAACCGCCACTAACCACATTATTCGAAAAACATGTTCTTACACGACGAAGGGCTGTGGAGAAGCCTATATAAGGGAAAAGTTCCAGAAGAGATAGGGCCCAGAAAAATCACTCAAAACTTCTTTTTTACGAGATCAAAAACATTTATATATTCTAGAGATCGCTGGTAATAAAGATATGCATTTAAAGTAATAAATATACTTTTACAAAAATCCTCTATACGAGGTCGTGGTTTTTTTAACCTATTCAGAGGTTTTCCACACTAAAAACAACTGTTTGCATTTCTTACTTTCTAGTAGAGTATTGCTACAAGTTTATTGGTGTGATAGCTAATTCCTAATCAAATCGAGCTTACGGAATTTGGCCAATACATTTGGCACCGTCTGTGGGAAAGATTGCATTTCCACGATACCCTAAGGCAGTCTTTCATTACAATTTTCAATTATAGTTTCTTCCAGACAACAGACTGCAGGAACTCAGTTCAAAATTTATGTGGATTTAGGACAACTCACCGAGTTGTGGGCGAATCTCCACGCAGAGGCAGAGAAACGCACCAAACTCAAACTTCAATTGATAAAGGATCTCAAGCTCCGAGAGAAAGAGCTCGATGCAGAGCGACAAGCTCGCTTAATAGTGCTTAAACGGCATGAAGATCAGATGACGACGAGGCAGACTGTACTCGAGGCTCTACAAAATACTCAGCAGGCTCCTCCTGCCAAGGGTCTAGATCAACTTCCAGAGACCTCCCGCATTTTGGCAAGGGAAAGGTTGGGACCTCAGGGGGCTATTAGTAAGGCCATTTCCAGAAATCTACACACATAGACTGCAGCCCTCCATCTATTTGGGGGGAGAAGTTTAATCAGAAGCCAGCCGTGGTCACCCTCTTTCTATCTGTTAAGAGGAAGACCAACGACCTTTACATCAAGTTCCAGCACGAGATCGCTTGAGTGAAGGTACGGGAACTTATCATCCCCTGCCAACACAACCGGTGATCCAGCCAGCACGTCATTATGCCACAAAATAACATATGGATCAGCGAATTATGGAGCTGATCGAGGCACAAGTTCTGGGTACTACCGGCAATACCACGAAGTTACTAGGATGTCCGATTGCCAAAGAACTATTCGATATGGAAATACTAAAAGGTTTCCATACTCCCCAAATTCACAAATCCAACGGTACGGACCCGAATGAGCATATTCAGCAATACCGTGATTCATTGGGGTTGTACTCCAATCTCAACCACATTCTTTGCCGACTGTTCGCCATAAGTTTACAGGAGGAACCACTTTGATGGTTCGACTCTCTTCCTGAGGAATCTATCTACACAGTTGATCAACTTCAAAAGCAGTTCATCAAAACATATGCTCACAACAAATACAAAGAGGAGAACTTGTATTCCCTAATCAGTCTTAAGCAGTCTCACAGAGAAAAGCTTGAGGATTTTTTAAAGAAATTCCTGGAGCATGCGAGAAAGGTGGATAACCTTGATAAAAAAATAGCTGTAACCGCTTTCACCAATACTCTTCGGCTCGATTTCAAAGCCAAATAATACCTCTTCCTTAACAAGCCTGTGACGTTAGAAGAGATGATCACCAAAGTCAACGGTTACGTTGACTTGGAAAGGATGATGTATGAGCGACAAAAGTCTACCAAGTCTGTCCTCTCCACCAAAACCCCACCTATTGAATGAACCAACGAGCCTAAGGAGGAATAGGGAGATCAGAAATGCATCAAGGAAAACACTGGATACCCTCAAATAAGCGGTCCGTAAAACAAACCCGTCCTCCCAAAGCTGAACGTCTGAATCTCCATAATTTTTCCACTACTGTCGAAAGACTCGCTCTACCGCGTCTCTCGACCACTGGAGCCCATCGAGAATCGATTATTTTGCCTACATCATAAGGTAAATCACTATTTTTTTGACAGTTACTATACTCTACAGTGAATGCACGAGCTCATTTTCAAGGAAAGACGGATGCTCGAATACATTGTTGACCTGAAGTTATACCAAGATGGCAACTGTAAGAAACAACTCGAAGTTGTTCAGGTTGACGATAGAGTTGAGGAGAAGCATCTCTACTATATGTATCTTAGGAACATGATCAAAATCAACCAGATCACCAATTCTAGCTGATTAAAGCGCCGGAGGCTCTCGGAATGCTGTGGCCTTACACCTCAAGACAAAGAAGCCAAATTTTTTCTTGAGTCGAGCAATCGCCGTCTCGGAATCTCTTTCGAGGATTGCATGTCAAATTTCTACATCATGATGCGTTAGTCATAATGCTCAAGATAAAACAGTTTTTCATGCACACAATGATGATCGATAAGGGAAGCGGCATTGATTTTTTTTCAGAGTACGATCGACCAGATGGGTTTGGTCGACCAAGTCATTCAGAGAAACACAGACATCAGTGGGTTCAATGGCTCCATGGAGGAACGGGTAGGTAATATTATTTTACCTATTACTACAGGACTAGCCACTATCAATGTTGTTTTCTACGTCATTAATGCCAAGTCTTGCTATATTGGGATTATGGGCCACTGTTGGATACACAATATGGAAGCAACCGCTTCTACCTATTATCAAACACTCCAGTTTAAGCACAACAATGATATTTATGAGATCAGAGGTAGTCAGAAACTTTCTCGAGCTTGTAAAAATACTGTTTCTACAATCCTAGATACTTCAAACAGATTGGCCGCATAACAATTACAGAAAATTGTTAACCTCAATGACCAATCGCCTACGGAGGAGCCTACAGAATAAGTCAACATTGATGAACCTAGCAGGGGCACATTCATCAGAACTAAGCTGGTTCAGCATGAGAGAGATGCTCTCATCCAGTTCCTACAACTCAATCGAGACATTTTTGCATGGTCTTTCGAAGAGATACCCGGAGTCGATCCAGCTATGGCTTGCCACAAGTTAGCCACCAACGTCAACGCCCCAGCGGTCAAACAGAAATGGCGACGACTTTCACCTCGTCTTCATGATGAAGTTAACACTGAGATCGAGAAATTGATCAAAGTGGGATTCATTCGAGAAGCCAAGTATCTGGACTGGATATCCAATATTGTCGCTCTCCCAAAGAGGAACGGAAAAATTTGCGTTTGCGTAGATTTCACAGATCTGAAAAAACATACTCCAAAGGACAGTTTCTCTCTTCCCAACATTCATCAAATCCTCAATTCTACTACATGCCATGATCTCCTATCTATGATGGACTCTACTTCAGGATATAATCAAATCCCACTTCTAGAAGAAGATCAAGAGAAGACAACGTTCATCACCAAAAGTGGCCTTTACTGTTACAAAGTCATGCCCTTCGGGCTCAAGAATGCAGGGGCCACATATTAATGATTGATGACTGCTATGTTTAAAGCACACCTGGGAAAAATTGTTGAAGTCTACATCGATGATCTCTTCTGCAAAAGCGTACAGTCAGATAATCACATTTCAAATCTCAGTACAATATTCAGCATCCTTCGATCTTACATAATGCATCTCAACCATGATAAGTGTCAATTTAGGGCACATTCTGGCCACCTTATCAGCAAAAAAGGGATTGAGGCTGATCTAGATCAAATTTGGGCTCTCCTCGACATTCCTTCTCCAAAGATAACAAAGGACGTTCAAAAACTCGCTAGCAAGATTGTCGCGATCAACCGTTTCGTCTCTAAATATTTAGACCGCTGCCATTAGCTATACCTATTACTCTGCGGGTGTACCAAACGAAGAAAGGTTTAGCAACTGCGGAAGTCACCTTGACGCCAGAATGCGAAGCAGCTTTTCAGGATCTCAAAATCTATTTGGGGAGATCTCCCATAATGAGCACCCTAGTAGGTAATGAGGAAATGATAATCTACCTACAGGTCACAGATATTTCTCTCAGTTCGGTTCATATTTGCCTGGAAGGGAAAATAGAGAAACCAGTCTTCTTCATCAGTAAAACACTCACACCAGCAGAAACAAGGTACTCTAAAATTAAGAAACTTCATCTCACTCTTGTTCACACTTCGCAAAAAATCAAACACTAGTTCCAAGCACATTCCGTCAAAGTTATGATGAACTACCCACTTCGGGAAGTTCTATCCAAAAAAGACAAGTCAAGAAGAGTGTAACAATGGTTAGTCAGTTTGGGCGAACATGATATCAAGTTCGAACAGCGTCATTCAGAAAAAAGTCAGGCCGTTGCCGATTTTCTCACAGATTTTCTAGTGGAAGATCCCAAGTGGGAGGAGCGCGTCTCGGACCTTACCGAAACTATGCCAGAGAATCCAACTCCCAGGCCATTCGACGAATGAGCCGACTGGATCACTACGTCAGGGTGACGACTTCTCACCGACGGATCAGCAGGATCCGTAGAGTCAGGAATCAGAATCTTATTAATTACACCTTCAAATGACAAAATTGAGAAATCAATCCACTTAGATTTAGAGCCTTAAATAATATCACCGAGTATGAAGCTCATTCACGGACTCGACTTCTCTCTTGAGCTCGATGTCCCCAAATTCTTAGTTTACACAGATTCATTACTCATCGTTCATCATTATTCAGAGCAGTACAAGAAGAATGGGATGATGATCGAATACGTTGCCCCTCGTTGCAGATAGGATGTGTAAGTTATCGAAAGCAACTCTCGAATATCTTCATCGAGGGGAAAATAGACACGCCGATTCTTTGGCATATCTAGCCAGGGTCTTGGGAATGGAAGCTCGATATCTTCAGATCGAGATCATTTTAACACCCAGCATTGATTGCATATCTGTATGCACGATCAACACTGGGGGCGATAAGTGGGGAGACGACGATTGGCAAAAGCCTTTCTTAGCCTACCTCGGAGTCGGCAACAAGTGCAAAGGACCACTCCCAACAAATCCAAAAGAGTGCCGACAGCTGATCAATAACTCGAAGCATTACATTACTCAGAACGGTATGCTTTACCGCCTCTCTGTTACAGGGCCATACCACAAATGCTTCTCGAAGTTAAAATCAGATGAACTGCTCTGCAAATTATACGAAGGAACTTGTAGCTCCCACGCCGCAGGTAGATCATTAACTAACCGAGCTACAACTCAAGGAGTATTCTGGCCCAACATGCACAAGCAAGCAGATGAGTACTCCCGTAGGTGCGATACCTGCCGGAGACATGGAAATATGATATACGCCCCTGCGCTTGATCTCTATGCGAGCAGGGTTTTCTGGCCATTCAAAAGATGGGTACTAGACCTCGGCGGCGAATTCCCTAACTCTTCAGGTAATTGTCGTCACCTACTCGTAGCTACCGATTACTTTACAAAATGGGTAGAAGCATTTCCACTATGTCAAACTAGAGAAGAGGAGCTCATCTATTTTATCTGAACCATATAATCACTCAATTCGGGTGCCCCCACCTAATTCGCATCGATAACGTGCCCTAATTTGTGAGAGATAAGGTCGTAACCTTCTTAAATCACCACAATATTATCCACTCACCATCAAATCCATACTACCCTCAAGGCAATGGCCAAGCCAAAATCACCAACAAAATCATCATGGATGGACTCAAAAAATGGCTTCACTAAAAAAAAGAAAAGGAAATTGGATTCGTGAACTACCTCACGTCTTGTGGAGTTATCAAACCACTCCCCAAAAATCTACTGGGTGTGCCCCTTTCCTCCTTGTTTATGGTACTAAGGCAGTGATTCCTTCTGAATATCACCACCCAGTTTGTGATCACGAGCTGACTGACGAGGAAAATAAGTTTGAATTGGCTTGCAACCTCAATATGATTGACGAAACCAGGGAACGCGCCATCGCTAACCTAGGTCGATATCATCATATGCTTGCCAAATTGTAAAATATTCGAGTCAGGAGCCATACTTCCCAAGTCAGAGATCTCGTCCTCAGAGAAATTCTTCAACATCGCAAAGAGCCCCACGCTGGAAAACTTGCCGACAATTGGGAGGGTCCATTCATTATCACAGGTCTCTCAGTTCTGGGATCATACTATTTCATGATAGAAGAGGGAATCCCCATTTCAAATTATTGGAATACATGATGACTAAAATAGTATTGTCGTTAGGCGTCTTACTACTCCATTTCTATTTCTCGCGTTTTGTTTTTCAATTCCAAAAGTGATATTCTTATCTCCATCTAATGTAAATTCTGAACTTATCAATGAAAGTGTTTTTTGAACAATGTCATTCCCTTCACGAACATTCGTCCACATTTTACAGATTCAAACATAGATAATACTAGCTTTCAATCAATCTTTTCCAAGTTCAATAAGGGATATCACTTGATTGGCTTCTGTTACTACATCTCTGCGATTGTGGCAAGTGTAAAAACTTGGTTCACATCAAGGACTCAGCCAAACAAGAGATAAGGCAAAGGTAATACTAACCTTCATCTTTTACAACTTGTTTGGATCATTTCAGTAGGCTCGATCGAGGATAACACTTTGTTTAGCTAAATCTTTCAATCTCTGCGATTGTTGCAAGGGTAAAAACTTGGCTCACATCAAAGACTCAGCCAAACAAGAGATAAGGCAAAGGTAATACTAGCCTTCATCTTTTACAACTTGTTTGGATCATTTCAGTAGGCTGGATCGAGGATAACACTTGGTTCAGCTGAATCTTTCTATCTTTGCGATTATGACAAGTGTAACAACTTGGTTCACATCAAAGACTCTGCCAAGCAAGAGATAAGGCAAAGGTAATACTAGCCTTCATCTCTTACAACTTGTTTAGATCATTTTAGTAGGTTGGATTGAGGATAACACTTGGTTCAGCTGAATCTTTCTATCTCTGCTGTTATGATAAGTGTAAAAACTTGGTTCACATCAAGGGCTCAGCCAGACATAAGATAAGGCAAAGGTCATACTAGCTTTTATCTCTTTCAATATGCTTTTGATATTTCTATAGTTCAAATCAAGTTTCAACTTGGCTTAACTCAACCCATTTTTTTGATTAAAATGAATGTGAAAAATTTGTTTTATATCAAAGACCCCACCAGACACAAGATAAGGCAATGGTCATACTAGCTTTCATCTATTACAATGTGTCTGTGACAAGTACTATTTATTTTCAGGTCAAATTCATATTATAGAGGATTCTTTTCTACTGATGGAGGGTCAATAACAATTCCCCACGCATCAAAAGGTATCTCTTTCAGTTTGCAGGCCACAACTATTCTACCTTGATCTACTGATTCAACAGTTCGAGGGCCTAGTTGGGTCTCTATGGTGCCCAGACAGTTCCCTCGATCTATCTTAGCTCTACAGGTACATCCCTTATCCGACAGAGTTTTGAGCAAGGTATCTCATTCTGACTCAAGTCTTTTAACTTCCTCTACAAAATATGCAATGATCACCCTTAACAAGTCAGATCGAGACATACCAAGTACTACCGCTGTTGTAAATCTCGTCTTCAACCTCTCGAGGCATTACTTTAACCTAGCACAATTATTCTTCCATTCAATTATTTTCGCATCAACCTTATCATAATAGATGACATCTTCTTCTAATTTAGCAATATATTTTGCCTACTCAGATAGGTTTATGATTATTCTTCCATTCAATTATTTCCGCATCAACCTTATCATAATAAATGGCATCTTCTTCCAATTTAGCAATATATTTTGCCTACTCAGATAGGTTTATGGCTTCTAAGTTTACTACCCGAGCTTGAAGTCTCCTAATTTCTGTGTTCAACTCTTCCCTAGCTGGCATATCTTTAAATAATTCCTCCTTCCTCTTCACCAGCAAGTCCTTTGCTTTATCTTCCCATCCAGAACTTTCTCCCTAATAAGAGCAGCATCCAGCTTATACTGGCATTCCCTCAAATTTGTATCTCCCTTCTAAACGAGCCCCTGAATTCGAGATACATCACTTTCTAGCTCTCTAATTCGACCTGAGGGACTAACTACATCCCCTCGAACTAAAGGAGCCTTAACCTCAGTTCTACTTCCCCCTGAACGCTCTCTATCCTCGGCTTTCTTAGCACGAGCACTGGATTGGTCTATTTTAGATTTAAGTCGAGAGACACTCTCGTTTAATTCATCGCACCTTCGCTGTATTTCTCAAAACTCCATATCCTTGGCAGGGAGGGCTGTTTGCAAATGTTCAACTGTGGCCTCCGAAGCTGATAGATTTTCTCGAGCTATCCTTAGCTCGTCATCTGTTTCAACGAATTTTTGCCACGTTCACTCCAGCTCATTCCTACATCTTTGAAGATCTGGTTGAAAACGTTCCTCTGTTTATTTCAGTGCCTGAATACGGTATTGAACCGTGTCGGCCTGCTTACCCTTCACAGCCAACATGTCAGCCTGACATTGAAGTTTCTTGGCATGTTTTGTTGCCTCAGATAGCTCATCTAATCCCTTCTAGATCTCATAATCTTTCTCATCGACCCGAAGAGTCAGGTCAGAAATAACCTGATTTAACTTCTCAGGTCTGAAATGCGTTTTTACGTATTGATCCTCTCTGTTCTCGTTTGTCTCCTTCATCCTATCGAACTGCTCTAAAAATTCCCGATTGCACATGAGTACGTTGTCCTCACGTGCACGAGATGAATCCAATTCAACCTGGGAAATATAACAAATTTTAGTACAATTCGATTCAGGAAAGCCTTTGAATATATACATACTACATTTCTAAGAGACTACATGGTTTCTAAACATACTTCCAAGTACTTTTAGACTAAAATGTTTGGACTCCATTCTCAAATGAACCCTACATGAATCTTCTTTCGGCGTAGAAGGTACACACTTTCGATATATTATTCCGTATTAATAGTGCTAGATTTTTGCCGTGCATTTCTATCTTGTTGATTTGATAACTTAACATTGGTATAACGTGTAAGTTGAAAAACTTATTCCGATCTAACCTGCAGCTCCGCTTGAGAAGACAGCAAGGCTTTAGAGGTTTCTCTTTCACTAGCAAGTCCAGACTCTAGGTCGTTTATTCTCAGACTCATCTCTCTAATTACCTACAAAAGGTATATCAACAAAGTCATTCTACAGAAGTTTTCTTCCCCATACACGATTCAAACAACTTATAAATATTTATAAAAAACATATGTCTACCCAACCTTCTCACTACCACCTTCTGGAGGCTCGACGTCATCCCTTGATTGTCGAGCACCGTCTGGCGGGAAACACCATCCTGACCATCCATAATTCTCACCACTTCCACTTCCTCCTTATCTTCTACCTCAGCGTAGCTGTCAGCCTTAATGGCATCCAACTCCTCCATTGAATAGCCCTTAAGAATCAAGTGACGACCCAGTCTATCACGCTCCTCAATCATCTTGTCTAGACTGGCCTTTACCTCATCCTGCAGCTGCCCAATCGCCACAACGTGAGAGACCTTCAGCTGCCTAACTTCATTCGTGACTTTAGTCTTGGCTCGAGCTAATTCTTTCTCCGGCTTGCTCTTGACATTCTTTAGCTCACTTCTTTCTTCTTCTATACCGAGCCACATCCCTTTGACAAGATGAACAACCTGCAAAATTTATATCGATCTCTGTTATTAGCTCGAAGTATATTAAACATTTCTTTCTGATAATATAAACTTACCATCTTGCTCGTATCTTCCTCTCCTTGGAGAATCGCTAACCTAACCCTTTCCTCGACCTCTTTGAGGTCATCCCCTGAAGCAGATCTCCCCTCGACGACTTTCTCTCCCGACTCCCCTGAGGGTTTGACCCTCCACCTCTTATCTTTCGCGAACTCACTACTTCCAGTGGTGCCAAAGACCGACAGAGTCTTTAGCATCAGTTTCTTCGGATATAATTAAGCTACTTTCCTTGGCTTGACAGGATTTGGCTAAGCCAAACTTCAAGTTCCTAAAGTCTTGGACAAATTAGTTCGAACCCCCTCACCGTTGACTTGCCTTTTTCCTTCATCAACCCCCGCCATCAACCTGGCAGACTGAGCCTTCCTAACCTTGTCTGATTTCCTATCAACCCTCTTTTTTCTACTCAAGCCGTGTCCCTCCAACACCAGTTCGAGTTCAGTCTCCTCCTCAGCAACTTCGTCCAGCAAGGATTTTTTCCTTTCCACTGCTGACTTCACACCTGTAATAACAACAATTTTACTATCAACTACAATTGTCAACAAAACATAACAATAATTATATCTATTCATGTCTATACTTACCTTCTTTTACAGTTCTAAGCCAAAGATCTAGAGGTTCTTCGTCATCTCTCTGATGGTAATAACCCTTCACCCATATGACATTATCATTCCAAGTTCGGCCTGCCAAATTCAGATCAAAAAAATAAAGCCGACTTGCATTCGCACAGAAATATGACCCCCCACTGGCATTAAAAACTTTTACCCCATAAAACAGTAGAATGTCTTCAGGGGTTATCCTCCTCATATTTTCCTCCCTTTCCCACCTTTCATTCAGATGGTCACATACAATTATTGCCTCCCACATGTTCCCGTTCATTTGAATAAGACATGCCTTAATTGAATTTATAATCCCCTTCGCCAAATTGGTAAGGGGAAGGCTCAACCCATACACTAATTGAGATAGGTAACATAGAAAACCCTTCGAGAAGTCACTCCGGATATCCCCATCAAAATACTCTAACGAGATCGATTCATCTCTACACCTATCTCATTTTTCTACTTCCAAATCTGCTAAAAGATAAAAATATTCTTCCCCCTCCACTTCCGTACAACCCCTAAACTTCCTACCGGCAAACTCTACACATTTACCCCACTTCCCAATTACAGTCGCCTTGGCTTTACAAAACTCTCTAAAGGCATCAGAACCTGGAGGATAAGACACCAACTGACCAGGGAAACCCTGAAATTGTTCTAATCCTCTTTCCCCTTCATTATCAGACTCATTCGTCTGACCAGAGGTCAAAACTTCAGTAACAGACAAACTACCCATCTTAAAAATAGATTCTACATGCACATTTTCAACCTACACAGATGCCTCTCACGCTCAACCTAAATACAGGTTAAGGTATTTATCATTCTTCCATCTATGTATGCATATATATATTTATATATTCAACATATATCTCTGATCAATCATTCACGTATAACATATATCTTTAACATATAGAAATACGTCAGTATATATCGCATACATCTCTACTAACCTTCAGTATCCCAATGAGAATCGGCAGTAGAGTCAAGCTTTACCCTCACAATGCTGCTATATTACCACCTGCGAGATCCAGAATCTTTATCACTCGTCAACCGTTTGTCACCTTCGGATAACTCTTTAACGAATCCCCTTATCTTGCGTCTCTCTCTCTGAGTGCTCTCCAAATTTTTTGAAGTGCTAAAACATTTGTTTGGAGACGAAGAAGAACTATTTATCCTTTCTCTCTCATGCGGCTAACATTTAATGCTCCTCATCAAACCATCCTTGATTCTAGAACCAAGGCATCCTTTCCACTCTCCGTGTCAGACGCCTTGTACCTTTCCGATAAAACCACATTTTCATCATTTCAACTCCCCTCATTTTTTAACATATTTTTTCTCCCTCTTTCCATATCTTTTCTTGATTTACCCTCACTTATGATGACTCACACTGTGAGATGTCAAAGGTTTATTTCATTTTTGCATACAAAACAAATCTAGAAGCTTCTGTAATTTCATATTTTTGGTTTTCAGTCCTTGTTTACCATATTTATAGTGATTGACGTCATTTGTTAAACTGTACAAATGTTCAAATTTATTCAAAATCATTGCTAAAACAATATTAAAATAGATTTGCCCCTATAGAGGATCCGATCGACTTATATTATTTTTGTTACATTCAAAAACAATTATATTATTCATAAAACATACTTAACACAACATCCATCACAACCTTTATAACCCAGACAAACATAATCTAATCACATTATTCGTCGGTCCTCTGATCGTCAAATTTGATTTCAATAACAGCAAACGAGCTAGCCAACTTCTCTCGATCTACCTATTCTCTCACAAACACACCTCAGAAAAAAAAATGAACATACTTTCTGCTCCTTCCATCTGAAATAGAGCGGTACCATCCTAAATCTCTCCTCTATTTTTCTTTCATCCTACCCATATTTATACGTTTTTTTACTAACTGCCCCCTCACAATACGTGATTTTTTATTTTTTGTCTCGTAACAGAAAACCCCAAATCTTGGGATCAATTATTAAAACTTATCCCCTCACCAGTATAGAAAATAGTCATTGTATTCGACCTTACGCCACCACGGGTGTTACCCCCTTTCGACCTATAGCAGCTCAAGTTCATATATTTCTTACGATTTCTATCACTCACCTGTTGAACGTAAATCATTTATATCAGCACGACATTGACACTACATATTCATCTCAGTTCGAACAGCATTGCAACATTATTTCATCACTTTTCAATAGTTATTCAACTAACACCCAACACAATTCTGGTCGATTCAAGAAGTTTTTCTATACGCAATTTCATAAAAATTAACTTTTACTCATATAAAAGATATTACATACAATTTACAGATAACAAGTTTTCACACAAGAATGCAACAGAATATTATCTATCCAACACCAAACTCCAGGTACTTTATAGATAATAAGTTTTTACTGTTTGCTAAAAGCTACAGGTTATTAAGGCATTGCAAGGTATCATGTTTTCCAGTTCTTCTTACTTCAGTGATTTTTCACCCTGATGCTAAGAAGATATTAGAACCAACAAAGATCTTCCCTCACATGGCTCGGCTGAATCCCAGTCAAACTCTAAGCGAGAACTATGCAAGCAGTAGATTCAGTGTTGGCCCCCAAAAAACAAGATGAAGGTCTTCTGAGCGTAAAAACACAATAGAAATGCGTCAGCAGGATCCCCCTTCCCGTTCTCCTCCACCACTGCCATCACCACCTCTCCTATAACCACCACCACCAAAGTGTTGGTAGAGACGAAGAGGACCCAACATTAAAATCCATGGCAATGCAAAAAATTAGCATATCTGCCCTGCAGATACACCTTTCCCTGCATATGAACCCCTAACCCTATCTTCCGCTAAAGTGTGGAGACAGGCCTAACGTTCCTTGCCTGTCAAGACGAATGCATGAAATCTTCACTTATAGTAGAAATCTTTCTCAGCTTCAACCGTTTCCTCTCCCAACAAGCCTTGGAACGTCGGAGGAACAAGGGTTGAGATTGCCATTTCCAGAGAATAGCCACAAAAGTATTTCAACTGACCTCTATATTTCAGGCGCAATCCTCTCTTCAAAAGCCATACTCTAAGTTTTCACCATCTTAGAAAGAGTTACGCATGCATGAATTGTTCCAAAGATTTGCTAAAGGTACTCTTTATATAACCCTAACTTTATTGTGCAGGTACATTTTCCAAAGCGTCATCATTCATTACGGACGCGACTATTCAAACATAACCATCACATACATCCGTATCATCATTTAATACCTATCACTTCCCAATATTACTTAACTCCCAACAAGTCAAACGCCATCATTACCCCATTTCAAAATTCAAACTTTTAACACATCCTTTCTCAACCAAAGCCACTCATGACTTTTGTTGCGAGAGGGCGATTGTAGGGACTTATCCCTTGATCTCACTCGAAATTGAGCTCATCCAGTTTGAATTACCTTCATCTCAGGCTCACATAATTTTAGCATTTGATACTCCAGTCAACATTTTAACCAACCCCACGAACTACTTAAGAAAGTGCATCCAGCTAAACCCAGAAAATGTTATCCAGTCAAAGACACCTATCTCCCATGAACTTTTCAGTTAATCAGTCAACCGCCACTAACCACATCATTAAGAAAACATGTTCTAGCACGATGAAAAACTGTGGAGAAGCCTGTATAAGGGAAAAAATCCAGAAGAGACAGGGCCCTGAAAAATTACTAAAAACGTCTTATTTATGAAATCAAAAGCATTTTTATATTCTAGAGATCACTTGTAAAATAAATATCTATTCAAAGAAATAAAGATACTTTTACAAAAATCCTCCATACGAGATCGTGTTTTTTTACCTATTCAGAGGTTTTCTACGCTAAAATCACCTTTTTGCATTTCTTACTTTCTTGTAGAGTATTGTTATAGGTTCATTGGTGTAATAGTTAATTCCTAATCAAATCGAGCTTACGAAATTTGGCCATTACAGGCACGACAGGATCAATCAACTTTAACTTTCAAATGGTTTGAAGATTAATGTTGCTGATAAATGCATATATTATAAAGTATCTGGTGATTTTTGTACTATGATTTGTTTGTATGTTGATGATCTACTTATATTTAGTTTTAGTCTTGAGCTCGTATCAGAAACCAAGACCATGCTTAATGAAAACTTTTATATGAAAGACCTAAGTGAGGCTAGCGCAATTTTGGGCATGATGATCATACGTATAGATTATGGTATTTCTCTCAATCAATCTCATTATTTTGAAAAGATCTTTAAGAAGTACAATTATTATGATCGCAGACCTGCATGTACTCCTTGTGATCCTCAAGTGAAATTACTTAAGAACACTGAAGATACTGTTATATAGTAAGAATATGTAAATATTATTGGTAGCCTGAGATATGCTACTGATTATACAAGACCTGATATAGCTTATTTTCTAGGGGTTCTTTGCAGATTTATGAGTAAACCAATTTTGGAGCACTGGAGTGCTATTAAATGTGTTATGCAGTACCTGTAAATGACCATGAACTTGGGTTTACATTATCATAGGCTTTCTGTGGTTCTTGAGGTATTTAGTGATGCAGAGTAGAACTTATTTTTAGATGATTTCAAAGATACCAGTTGATACATTTTTAGTATCGCTGGCGGGGTAGTTTCTAGGAGGTCTAAGAAACAACCTATTTTAGCTCAGTCGACAATGGAGTTTGAGTAAGTCACACTAGCTATTGCTAATGAGGAGGCAAGTTGGTTGAAATACCATCTGTCTTATGTTCCTTTATGGAGTAGGCCTATACCACCGGTCTTGATCCACTGTGATAGTACTGTTGCGATAGATAGAGTACAAAACAATTACTATAATGGTAAGAAGTTAGCAATTCGATACAAACACAACACGGTGAGAGGGTTACTCACGTTGGGTACTGTAAAAGTAGATTTTGTAAGATCAGAGAACAACCTTACAGATCTTTTGATGAAACGATTGTCTCAAGAAAAAGCGTTGAGCACATTAATAGGGATAAGACTTAGGCCCATTTTAGAATCAAGTATGGTGGGAACCCAGCCTAAATGACTGGAGATCCCAAGAATTAGGTTTAATGGGAAAAACAAGCCATATCATGATATTTGAATCATACAACTGAAGAGTTTTATAAATCAAAAGTTCATCCCGATGTGTATGTGTTATATGTGCATGACATCCTATAGCAAGAGTCAAGTTGAGTTTTCTTGAAAACTCTTAATGAGGACCATATCTCATATTTTGAGTGGGGTGCCTAGTTACATGAGCACTCTTGATAGACTCACCAGGGTTATTATGAAAGTGGGGCCGCTTCCTATGAAAGTTGGGGTTAAATTCTCTAGAGCTTTTACCTATACTAGGATCAAACACAGGGCCGCAATGTGCTAGCTATTTTGGATATTGCACCAAGTAGGATTGTGTGTGGTTTTCCTTCACTACATAAAACTGGATAATTAGTTCAAGACTCATATCACTTATTATTCTTATATTTTGGGGATTGTCCACTACGTAAAGGTTCAAGTTTTTAGACAATTTTACTTATGCACAGTTCTATATATCTTACTTCAAAACTATTTTCGTTCGCCAAATTTTATAAGTGGGGGATTGCTGGATTTTTAATAATCTTGGTTAAAAATTGTTTTAAAAACTGATTCTTGGTTATCCAAAACTACTCATATTCTCCTTTTTACTTTAGTTCACATTGGTGAGATAAACATATATGGAAAGAGATAAAACCCAAGGTACACTTGTAACTGGTATACAAGTACGTATAGGAGGGAGTGTATAGTGGTAAGTATGTGTGAAGAGGCTTTAGACCTTCTCATACATGGACATCCCTCGGGTGGCTCAGTTGGCCTGGCCAGCTTGGGCTTGGGCACCAGTACAGGCACAGGCACGGGCTCGGGTTTGGGTTTGGGTTTGGGCAATTGGCTATTTTGGCTCTCGGGGACCTTGGGGCTTGGGCTAGGCTTTACAATATTTTTACTAAAAAGTCCAAGGACATTCTTGTAAATAAAAAACTATAATGGTAATATTTTAATTAACTTTATAACAGATAAAGCATATGTTTTTTGTAACTCGTGCCCGTATTTATTTCATAAATTATAAAAACCTTTTTGCTCATATTTATTACTAGCCATTGTGGAATTTGCCTATAAATGGGAATGAGCTCCCCACTGTTTTATACATCAAAAAACAATTTATTACTCTCCTTGGTTTTTCAACTCTCCCATCTTATTTTTGCTTTCATCTGAGATATTGGTGGTGCAACCAAAGTATAGCATGATCAGTATCGCCGTACTTGTAAAGTTTCCTGCTTGTTGTTTCCTAGGGAACAACTGCTCATTTCATTGTCGGTATCTCTGGGCAGATCGGGAAATTGTTCTTAAAGAGTGTGCAATCTACACCTCGAGCTACACACTCTTTCTATTGTAGTTACAATTCCAGATCATTTTCAGAACCTACATCTGTCCACATTCAGTTCTAAACTCTGTTCAAATTCTGGGATTTACTATTTGTACATTAATATGTAATACTAGCCACTATTTTCAATAGAGTTAAACTCACATTAAATCATCACAAAAAACATTTTAAGTATCTTTTATATACCTAGGAGGACATTACACGAGTTAGGGCTCAAAAATATGAATCACGAGGCAAACAAACGATTACAACTTAACTTTACAAAAGCTGTAAATAGAGTTATGTTCGAACGGAGAAAATTTTTATTCGAACAGATTGATTACTATTCGAGCAAAATCAATTACTGTTTGAATTGATCGATTCCTTGTTCAAACAGGAACACCAAAAAATCAATGGTATGATATTTTAACTTCGTTTTTGACCTTCGATCGTCCCACAAACTCCAATGAACATCAATGAACATAATTCGAGTTCATTACTCAATAGTAAGTTGTAACAAATTTATAGATTTATTTGCAAACTTTTCTCATATTTAGAAGAACTTCAATAATGTTTCTTTTAATCGTGTACGACTTACTGTTAATATTATGACATCAGTAGAATGTTGTTTTTGAGGATCAAACTATGCCCTGCTAGACCACTGATCTTATGCATGATATACTCTGTAATGTCATTTCCAAAGAAATAACTAACTTTTAAACATAAACCACAACCTTCAAATTTGGGTAATTTTACGAAAAAAACTCTCTTTGGCTAGAGCTGGTGATGCTAGGTTCCAAGTATCACCTGAACTACCACCTCTCAATGTTTACTGATCTCTATAAGCTTTCTCGAGGATCATGAACATCTTTGAAGAACAATCTATATTCCTAGACTAATGCAAGTCATTTTGAATCTATACTCAAGCACATGCATATATACGATAACTTAAATTAAAGTTCTAAGAACATCTCCAGCAATCTGCCCCACCATGTTAGGCCTAAAAAACCCCAAGTCACACTTAAGCCTCCGAGTAGTAGTTGATGACATGGCAGGTCTTTATTTAATAAAAATAATTATTTAGTCTATGGTGGACTTCTTTACTCCACACAATTAATCTCCTCTCACACTAGGGCTGAGTAAAAAATTGAAGAAACTGAACCAAACTGATCCAAACTAAACAAAATGGTTATGTTTTTGGGGCTTCAATTTTGGTTTCTGTTCCTAAATTATGGAACCAAAAGGATTCGGTTTCGATTTCGGTTTCTCCAAAAGAAGAACCGACAAAAATCGAACCGAATAGAGAATAAACATTATTAGTAAAGAAAACTCTAAATATAGATTAATCCCTTATTACTCTATATATTTTTCATGTATTAAAATGCCAAAATATAGTATTGTTGTAATAGCTTATTTTTCTGAAGGTTAACTTCGCCTATACTTTAGTAAGTAGTTTGTAACTATAAACTTAAGCACACAGGATTTTAGGTGGAAACTCAATAAAACCTAAGAAAAACCACAACCTTGAGGTAGATTTAGGTACAAGTTCTGCTAGTTGCTAATTATTATAATTATTGAACAAAAAAGATGTGAAAATATATCTGAATAGTAGAGTTGCAGATTGAATTAACATATTATTTGCCTATATTTATAGTTGATACAGGCAGTTACAATTTTTTTTCCAATTTTGGCGGGTAGTGGGTGAAGATCGCGGATCTCCCTGCAACGGCTCTATTTGACCAAACATAATGATTACATTAATGGCCTAATTCCGTAAGCTTGAGATGGCTTGGAATTATCTCTTACACCAATGTTCCTGTGGCAAGAACTAACGTGAAATAAGAAATGATGCAGATGATTTAGCGTAGAAAACCTCTGAATAGGTAAAAATCCACGACCTCGAGTTGAAGGTTTTTGTAATAGTGACTTTTATTACTTGAAGCTGATATCTTATTACAAGTGATCTCTCAACTTAGAAATACTTGATCTTGTAAATAAGAACTTTTGATGTTTTAAGAATCTAGAAAATATAGTTTTCTTGGTAATTTCTCATGTATTTTTCTGGTCCGTGTCTCTTCTAGAACTTTCTCTTTATATAGGCCTTCTATGCAATTCTTTATTGTGCTGAAGCATATTCTCCAAACAATCTTGTTAGTAGCGGTTGACTGAGTAACTGCTGAGTTTGTGAAAGACAGGTATCCTTGACTTGTTAATGTTTATCTGTTTGAGCCCGACCCACGTTCTTCATCATTTCGTGGAGTAGGTGTCAATTTTTACTATTGATGCCATGTATAGAATGTGTTAGTATGACATGGAGGTAGTTCCAACTGGAGTAGTTCAATTTAGGGCTAGATCAAGGGATAGGCCCCTACAATCGCCCCCTCATAACCAAAGTCACGAGTAAATTTTGTTAACAAAGGAATTTGTGGGTATATGAGTATTTGGGTTAGAAGTTTGAAAATGAAGGAAGTAATGATGTGGATTTGACTCATGGAAAATGTACATGTTATGGGGGGATGTTTGTACATTGAATGTTGATGGGAATATTTATCTACACGTCGGTTATGGTTTGAGAGATTTGTTTGTATTGAATAATGACACTTGGGGAAACGTTCTTGCACATTAAATATCGAGGTTATATAAATAGTACCTGTACCAAGGATTGTGACAAATTATGCTTGTTTGTTTCAAAATTCTTTAAAAGTTTTGATGATGGCGAAGACCCGGAGAATGGTTCACGAAGAGGGGATTTCTGTTGAGATGCAGAAGTTGAAATTGAGATACTTTGGAGATCAGTCTTTGGGGATGCCTTCTCCCGCTCCTATTCTACCGACGTATCAAGGTATGTCAGAAGAAGAAGCGACTGAAGCTGAGGAAGATTTTTACTATATGTGGAGATTTCATCACACTGTCTTAACAGACGAGTAACTTTGGATTTGCCTCAGCACCTTGTGGAAGACAAGGTTGGGGTGGCAGATGCGGGGTTTGGCAAAACTACAGGGCAGTTGTGCCAATGTCTTACGTAGGACTGGATTCTAAGGTTGGGCCCTCTTCATCTCTACTAACTCTGAGGAGGTGGTGGTTCTAGAGGAGGCGACAGTGGTAGTGGAGAAGGGAGACGGTGAATGGAAGTCTACTTTTGTACCTCTATCGTTACTTTGTGCCAAGAAGACCTTCTGTTTGAAGAGTTTATTCAAGCACCGAGTCCTCCGCTTTCATGCCTAAACTTTTTCTAAACCCATTTTCTGGCCAGAGTTAGATGGTGTGAAGGAAAAAAGACCTATGGTGACTTCCAATGCCTGCTTTGCATCAAAGGATTCTTAGAGTAAAGCATCACTAAAGTCGGATGAACTGAAGGATTTGATGTTTCAGAGTGCCTGAAAGACTTGTCATCTGTAATGTACTTGAAAAACTTATTATCTATAAAGTACCTAATTTCGGAGTACTTGAAAGACTTGTTATCTGTAATGGACTTGTAATTTATATTCGAGCTGAATAAAATTTGTTATCCAAACTCTGTATTGATATATATATATAGAATAACTCTAGAAATCGAGCTATGAATGATTCAAAGAGTTACGAATATAGGACAAAATGTTATGTATGAGATTAGAACTTACAACCTGGTTATAATAATCAAGCTGTAAAAATATATTTATAACATGGCATATGTGTAACGAATAATAGAACTGAGTGACTACAATTTATTGAGGGAGATAAAAAAATTTATAGAATTTTAGGATGGGAAATCTGAGCTCAGTGAGGTTGTTCTGACAATTAGATTTAGAAAGAATAAGCTCGATATAGAACATGCCAAACAGTCTGAGGTTGATAGGGAATGATATGTTCAAATAACTTTTCTCATGATACTAAGGTTTACTTTTATGAAAGAATAGGATAATATCACGAACTATGGGGGATTCGCAGCAAAAATGTATAAATAAGGGGAAAGGAGATTTAAACGGGTAGAATAGAGTGAAAATGGTGTGGACTTGATCTGAGAGAATTTGTTATGCTGCTGAGGGGCAGTTGACGATAAAGATAGCTGAAGTGCGAGAGCAGATTTTTTGGTTTATTGGACTATGATGCTGAACAACTAGTAAGAGAGTATCAATTTAAAGGTTTAGATTAGATAGGTAGGGAACGTGAGCAAGAACGTCATTTCTATGAGGAGTTGTTTCAAGAAGTGATGGCGGAACCTGCAACACGAAAAAATATTTTGAGATTGATTGCTGAAGAAGAGATCGAACTGGAAGATGTGAGGATTGCTGGAGGCAAAATGATTGGATGCAGTTCACTAGAACATCAGGGATGCTTTAGGTGTAATTATATTTGTAGGAGTAAATTGTGATGAGAGTGTGATGATAATGAAGTGAATGTAAATAGGGGTGGTATGTATGTAAGTATATGATTTCGAATAATTTCTAAAGAAATGAAATGAGAATGAAGTTTAAATTTGTCCTCTATTGTTGTAAATATTGCTTATGACTATTGTGAAAAATGAATTTGAATATTTTTGAAATTTTGAGAGATTTGGAAATGACGTCAGTACTTCTATAAGTAGATGAAGCAAAAATAGAAAAAAGGTGGGAGCTGTTGATTTTGTCTGTTGTGTAAAAACTGGTAAAACACGATTGCGTGTAAGTGTGAGTCATCATGAGTGTGGGATGGTCTGGGGAGATTTGGAAAAGAGAGATGAAAATAGATTAAAATATAGGGCAAAAGGTAATGATGGGAAAGCGTTTTCACCGAAAAGGTGTAAGACGTTTGGCATTGATTGTGGAGGGATGCCTCGGTTCCAAAACTGAGGAAGGCTCGTGCGAGGCCTAATAACTGTCAGTTGTCAGAGAAAGAAAATATAAGGAATGCTTCATCTTCATCATTCAAGGGTTTCTTAACTTTTGAAAACTTAAAGAGCAGTGAGAGAGGAAAGAGAAAAATTAGTAGATAATCCCGTGAGAGTTTAATCGAGAGTGATCAACAGTCAAAGCGAGAGAGAGTTACAGAGACTAAGTCACGAAGGTGGTTATACAGCAACGCTGTGAGGAAAGGATTTGGCACTACGTTAAATTCAAATTTTGACATAGAATGTTAGTAGTGTATTTATGATATTTTAAATGTGGTGTCTTTGAAAATTATTTTTTGTGTTAAAGAAATCTAAAAATTACCATTTACGGTAATCTATAAAATCTGTTTAATATATGATATATGAAAGATATATATGTATTTATATTTATATTTATATATATGTGGGTGATGTATATGTAAATGATAATAATGGGTACTTGGACCAGTATGTAGGTCGATCGTGCGGAGTGTTTGTGTAGGATCAAGCCCTTATTTGTAGATTTGTAGCTGATATGGAGACTTTACCTGTTAATGGGGCATCCACCTCTAGTCGATCGACAGAGTTGGAGATTGTAATATCTGATAGGGATGAAGAAGTAGTGGTTGTTCAATTTCCAGATTTCTCTGGAAGTTTGGTAACCTACCCTCTGAATTCTGATATGTTCAAAGATTTTTGTAAAGCCAAGGCTTCTGTAGGGGAAGATGGGGTAATTGTGTAAAATATACCAGTAGGCATTTTAGGAGTTGCATCGCAACAATTGGAGATGAATACTTTTTTCTGTTGGCTGATTTGGAGAAAGAGAAATGAGATAGGGGTCTAGACGAATCGATCTCTTTGGAGTACTTTGACAGAATCGTCCAGGGCGACCTGGCAGAGGGTTTTTTGTGTTACCGGTCTCAGTTGGAGTACGGGTTGAGTCTTCCTCTTAGCAATTTGGTGAAAGGGACTACAAACATCATCGGGGAATGCCCTGTTCACTTAAACGGGAACATGTAGGAGGTGATAAATATTTGTGAATTTCTGAATAAGTTGTGGGAGGAGGAAAGATTATGAGGAAGATATCTCCTGAGGATGTCTTGCAGTTTTATGGGGTAAAAAACTTTGTTGCAAGTGGAGGGGCCTATTTTTTTACGAGTTTGACTCAGTCTCGTTTCTTTGATTTGAACTCAGCAGGTCGAGTATGGAATAAGAATGCGATATGGGTGGAGGTTGATTGCCTTCAGAGAGATGATGAAGAACCCATGGAACTTCTGTGTCGAACTTTAAAACAAAGTAAGTATAACAATGTAAAATGTATAAGATTGATATGTTGAAACTATATCTTACTCCAATGATGATAATACGTTGTTGTCCGATAGGTCCTAAATCAAAGGTGACGAGGTAGGGGTCCTTGTTGAACACTGTTTCTCAGGAAGGAACAGAGCTTGAAGTTATGTTAAAATAATTTGGCATTAGCAGAAAGAAACATGCTAGCAGCCGGTCCGAGAAAGTTCAAAAGTCTCAATCAATAAGGCTAATGGTGAGCGTTGAGGGCAATAAGAAGAAGGGAACTAATGGGGTGAGGCGAGTGAACTTGCCCAAGGCCTCTAGAGTAGACTTCGCGGGAATGCCAGAGTATACTACGTCGAGCAAGATAGCTTGGGCATTTTCAAAGAAGATGATGCTGAGGCATAGTTCGACCTCTGGAACTACCGGAAGTGGTGAGGTTGAAGGAGGAGTGAAATTAAGAAGGGCTGAGCCTTCTGAACTGATAGGGGTGAAGGTCATAGAGGATCGACCTATTATAGGCGTTGAGTTAAAAGAGGTGGAGGATAGGACGAGGCTTGTAACTCTCAATGGGGAGGAGGGGATGAGCAAAATGGTAAGTTCATTTGTTAGAATATGTAATGAATTTTGCATAGTGATTCGAGCTAATCATTGAGGTTGATGTTTTTTGTTTTTGTAGGCTGCTCGTTTGATGAAGGGGATATGCCTCGGGGTTGAGGAGGAGAAAGCCGAGATGAAGAAGAAGAAGGTCGAGCTGGAGAAGAAGGTAGCTCGACTGAAAGCTGACTTGATTAAGGTGGGGAAGCGGTTGGAGGCCCTGAAGGATTCTTAAGAGGTAGAGATTAATGATCTTTCAGCGGAAGCGAGAAGGAATATGAAAGAGGTGGTAATAGAGCACGACAGAATCGGGCGCCACCTTATAACCAATGCGTATTCCAATGATGAGGTGAATGCAATTATGGCAGACACCTATGTTGAGGAGGAGGAAGATGATGAGGTGGAAGATGTTACTATTGGATTTGGGGACGAGTTAGGCAGTGTTTCTCCCCAATTGGTACGAGACAACCAGGGGGATGACAATGAGCGTCTAGAGGGAGGAAATAAGAAGGTACAGTTGAATGTTTGACTCTGTGATTGTATAAATGGATTGGAATGTTTTAATCTGATGGAATATTGTTTGTTGAATAGAATTTTGTAGGCTAAGACGCTTTTGCAAACCTTATTATAGGAACGTAAGGAAATGCGCATCGGAATAATAGATTTAGAGACTGAGCTCGCTAAGGAGAGAGACATCTCAACGTCCCTATTATCTTCGCAAGTGAAGCTACAGATTAGAAAAGAGCAAGAAATATTTGACTTGTATGCTTCATTAGTCTAGAGCTTTAAAGTAAAAAGTAGAGAATAGGGACAGACAAAAAACCTGTTATCAGTTTATGGGTAATGCCACTCAATGGCGTATAGAAAATATCAAAATATTGACAAATTAAAACATAGAGAATGTGTACCTTAGAATTAGAAGTATGTGTTATTGTTTGTCCAACTGAGATTATACTTCAACCTTAAGTTTAGAAGTAGTTTCACACAGTAGATGTCAAAAAATCGAAATTTCGCTAGAAATAAGATGTATGTATTGAGTGAATATTCAGAATCAAACTTGATATGTTGCATCTGTGATACACAGGTCGAATTGGAGTTAGCTCACTTTCACGAAGATGAGATACGCCAATGTAACCAAGAATTTGTGGAGGAGTTTGATAGGATTAGAGAGGCGAATGAAGACAGATAAGATCAACATGTAAAGCTACACTTTAAGTTTGTTGAGGCAACCTAAACTGCTGGCAACTTTGCTTGGAAGATCGAGGAGAAGGATGCCAAAATTAATAAAGGGCAAAAAGAGCTTGTGGAGATGAAAAAACATGAAGCAAAGCTCAAAAGCCAGAATGATGTGCTGATGGCAAATAGTAGGGATGCTGACATGGCTCGATACCGTATACAAGCATTAAAAAAATTAGAGGAAAGGTTAAGTCATTTTGTGACCAGTCTGAAGGACCAAATAAATAGCAAAACGAACGATCAGGAGCAAACTCGAGCTGATCTAGTGAGTACCAAAAATGAGCTGGAGTGATTGAAGAAGAAAATGGTCAAAAAAAATAGTGAGCTGAAGAAAGCTCGAGATGGCCTATCTACCTCTAAAGCTGTAGTTGAGTAGTTGACTGCAACCTTACCTGCTAAAGATATGGAGTTTCGGATGGCACAACAAAAGTGTGTTAAGTTTGAATGAAAGGGTGGTATAATTGAAGACTAAATTGGCGTAGGTCAATTCGCATGCCAGAAATGCTGAGGCTGGAGAACGCTCAAGGAAAAATAAAAGTTATGTCTAGGTTTTCCTTGTGAAATGGGATGTAGTTAGCCTATCAGCTTGAATAAGAGAGTTGGAGGGACTTGTAGCTCGAACTCAAGGTCATGTGCAAAAAGGAAACCAACTGTTAAGGGAGTGCCAAAGTAAGTTGGATGCCGCTCTTACCATGGAACAAGGGTTAGAACGGATACTCAGGGGTAAAGAGATTGTAATTAAGATGCAAGATGAGTTGTTAAAGAAGTCTCCGGCTGGGGAATATTTAAATAGGGAACTTGAGGAACATCGTACTCAGGTAGCGGATTTGAGGGCAATTAATCAGGCTGAATCAACAAAAGTTGACAAGAAGGTAGAAGAGAACATCGCGTTCACGGCTAAAATAAATAGTGAAATGGAATGGCAAGAAGAGCGGCATAATAGGTTGCATAATCGCCTTCAGATGGTGAGAGCAAATTTTTCTAAGGCGGTCATGTCTGAGGCATCGCGCTCAGAATTGGTGATGGCGATGATTGCCTATTTTATAGAAGAGGTAAAAAGGTTTGAGTTAGAGAAAGATACCTTGTATGATTGTTTGTCAGAAAGGGGATGTATTTGCAGAGCTGATATAGATCGAGGAAATTATATGAACTCCATGGAAACGGAGTTAGGCTCTCGACCTGCTGAATTGGTAGAACAGAGCAGGATTGCTGTGACTGCTCGAGCTCAAGAATTTATGGCTGGTTGTCCTCCTGTTGTAGGGGAAAGCGTAGTTGACCTCCCAACAACAGAAAATAATCCATTATAGCTTTGTATATGTAACCTGAAAAAAGTATATGTCGCAGACATATTAAAAAATAAAAGCTAGCTTTACTTTTGCTTTATCTTATGTCTAGTAGAGTTCTTTGATTAAAAACATGTATTACCTTCATTTTAATCGTAGAGTATAGTAGATTCGGTCAAATCAAGTGTTATCTTTATTTTAACCGGTATAATGTCTCAGCCATATTAAGTGAGATGAAAGCTAGTTTTACCTTTGCCTTATTTTATGTCTAGTAGAGTTCCTCGATCGAAAACTAGCTTTATCTTTGTTTTAATCTCAGAGTATAGTAGAGTCGGTCAAATCAAGTATTATCCTTATTTTAACCGATATAATGTCGCAACCATATTTAGAGATAAAAGTTAATTCTACATTTGTTTTATCTTATGTCTGGCAGAGTTCCTCGATTAAAAACTAGTATTATCTTTGTTTTAATCTCGGAGTATAGTAGAGTCGGTCAAATCGAGTGTTATCCTCGTTTTAATCGGTATAGAGGTCGATTGAAAGCTAGTATTACCTATGCCTGGCTGTCTACGTAAGTAGAGAGTTGCATGAGAAAAAACATGGAAGTTTTCATTGAATAGAAAAGGATGTACATTGGATGGAGATGAAAATCCCACTTTTGGAATGGAAAAGACATGAATTCAAAATAGAGTAGTAAGAGACTTAACGCTAGTACCGTTTTAGTCGCCTAGTGTTCCAAGAATTTAAGATGTGAACTTCCTCTTCTGTCCTGAGGTAATATGATCCCAGGCCTGTGAGACCTGTGAAAAGGAATGGACCCTCTCAATTTTTTGCTAGTTTCCCGGCATGAGGTTCTTTTTTGTGTTAAGGGATTTATCTGAGGATTAAATCGTCGATTTGAAAAGTACAGCTTCTGATTCATCTGTTGTATGAACTATCCAGCATATGGTGATATCGACCTAGGTTAGTAATTGTGCGCTCCCTGGTCTCATCGATCCAATATAGGTTATAGGCTAATTCGAACTTATTTTCTTTGTCAGTTAGCTCATTATCTCAGACTGGATAATGGTATTCTGAGGGAATGACAGCCTTGGTCCCATAGGCAATGAAGAATGGGGTGCAGCCAGTTGATTGGCGTAGAGTGGTAAGATATCCTCATAAGATATGATGAAGTTCTCGAACCCAGTTCCCTTTTTTCTGAGAGTGAAGCCTTTTCTTAAGTCCATCTACGATAGTTTTGTTGGTAATTTTGGCTTGCCTATTGCCTTGAGGGCAGTAGAGATTGCATGATGAGTGGATGATACTGCGTTTGTTGTGGAAAGCTATGGCTTTTACTCTAACGAATTATGGCCCATTATCGATACGAATTAGGTAGGGGCATCCAAAGTGAGCAATGATGTATTCCCAGATAAAAGAGATAACCTCTTCTTCTCTAGTTTGATAGAGTGGAACAGCCACTACCCATTTTGTAAAATAATCTGTAGCTATGAGTAGGTATCAACGGTTACCTGGAGAATTAAGAAATTCGCCGACAAGATCGAGTGTCCATACTTTGCTTGCATGTAGTTCGAGCGCAGGGGGGCGTATCATTTGTCCATGTCGTTGACATGTATCACATTTGCATGAGTACTTTTCTGCTTGCTTCCGCATGCCCGACAAGAAGACTCCTTGTGTAATGGCTTTGTTTGCGAGTGATCGACCTGCGGTGTAGGAGCCACAAGTTCCTTCATGTAAATCGCGAAGCATCTCGTCCGCTTTCTTTCTAGAGAAGTACTTTAGGTAAGGCTCCGTGACTGAATGGCGGTATAAATAACCTCTTTGATTTGTGTAGCAATTTGAGTTGCCGATCAGCTGTCAACGCTTTTTTGGATCTGTTAAAAGTGGTCCGTTGTATTTGTTGTCGATACCGAGGTAGGCTAGGAAGGGCTTTCGTCAACCGTCGTCTCCCCTTTTATCGCCCTAGTATTGATCGTGCATATGAAAATGCGATCAATACTGGGGGTTGAAATTACTTTGATCTGGAGATATCAAGCTTCTATTCCCAAGACCCTGGCTAGATATGCCAAGGAATCGACGTGTCTATTTTTACCTCGAGGAAGATAATCGAGAGTTGGTTGCGCGAACTTACTCATCATATCTACAATGAGGGTTGCATATGCGATCATCTTGCCATTCTTCTTGTATTGCTCAGAGTAATGGTAAACGTTGAGTAGTGAATCTATGAAAACTAAGAGTTCTGGGACACCGAGCTCAAGTGTGACGTCAAGTCCATGAATGAGAGCTTCGTATTCGGTAACATTAATGAGGGCTTGAAAATCCAAGCGGATTGATTTCTCACTTCTATCATTGGAAGGGGTAATCAATACGATTCCAATTCCTGACCCTGCTGATCCATCTGTAAGAAGTCTCCACCCTTTCCTTATAATCCATTCAGCTCTCTCTTTAAATGCTTTGGGAGGTGGATCTTCTATAAGTTTTTCTGCAAGGTCAAGATCGTGCTCCTCCCACTCGGGATCTTCGACTGGAAAATCTACAAAAAAATTAGCAATAACCTAACCTTTTTCGGAATGACGTTGTTCATACATGATATCATATTCTCCCAAACTGACTGACCATTGTTGCAATCTCTTTAATTTTTCTTTCATTGAAAGAACCTCCCGGAGCGGGTAGTTCGTCATGACTTTGATTGAATGAGCTTGGAAGTAGTGCTTAAGTTTTTGTGAAGTATAAACATGAGTTAGAAGAAGTTTCCCGAATTTATAATACCTCGCTTCTGCTAGAGTGAGGATTTTACTGATGAAGTTGACTGACTTCTTGATTTTCCCATTAAATTGATTAAGAACCAAACTAATTGAAGTATCTGTAACTGCTAGGTAGATAATCAGTTCTTCATTATCTATTGGGGTGCTCATTATGGGAGACCTCCACAAATAGGTTTTGAGATCTTAAAATGCTACTTCGCATTCTGATGATTATTGAACCTCTGTATTTGGCTAAACTTTTCCTTGTTTGGTACAATTACAGAGTAGTAGGGACAGCCAATGAAAGCGGTCTAAAGGTTTTGAAACAAATTGGTTGATAAGGAAAATCTTGTCGACAAGTTTTTGTACGTCTTTCATAGTATTTGGAGATGGTATGTTGAGAAGAGCCCAAATTTGATCCGAATTAACATTTATCAGGATTGAGATGCATCTTATAAGATCCAAGAATGTTGAATATTATGTTGAGATCTGCAATGTGGTTGGCTGACTATATAATCTTGTACAAGAGTTTGTTAATATAGACTTCCACAAATTTCCCAAGACATGCTGGAACTTGAGGTTAAGGTCGTTGTTCTTCCTCCTAACGTATGGAAAATCGATGACCTCGGCCGATCTCAGACTGAACTTTACCGCCCAAATGAATGGAAGGTTGAGGTTCATGCTAAATATTTCTAAAACTAGCTTTATTGGTGACTCCTCGAGGTCCCAACCTTTTCTGCGCAGAAACCCGAAAGGTTTCTAGCAATTTATTGTTATCTCTTGTAGGAGGAGCCTATTGAGTTTTTGCAGAGCTTGTAAGGTAGTCTGCATGATTATCATCTAGTCTGTATGTCGTTTGAACGCTGTCAAACAAGCTTGTCGCTCGGCTTCAAGCTCTTTCTCACGGAGCTCTCAGTCAAGAGTTAATTGACGTTCGAGCTCATTGCACTTCTATGTTTCGGGGTTGAGATTTTCCCGTAGCTCTGTAAGTTGTTCTGGCTCAACTGAAAGATCGAGCTGGAAATCGGTTGCTGGTTATCTGGAAGTGACCATGATTAAAATTCATAGTAAAGTGAATGTATACCTTAGGATTTTGTGGAAATGTCTTCGATTCCCACAAACGATGCCAAATATAATGGCCTAATTTCGTAAGCTCGAGATGGCTTGGAATTAGCTCTTATACCAATGTTTCTGTGACAAAAATTAATATGAAATAAGAAATGACACAGGTGATAGCGTGGAAAACCTTTAAATAGGTAAAAAACTATGACCTCGAGTTGAAGGTTTTTGTAATAGTGACTTTTATTGCTTGAGGCTGATATCTTATTACAAGTGATCTCTCAACTTAAAAATGCTTGATCTTGTAAATAAGAAGTTTTGATATTTTGAGAATCTAGAAAATGAAGTTTTCTTAGTAATTTCTCGTATATTTTTCTGGTCCTTGTCTCTTCTAGAACTTTATCTTTATATAGGTCTTCTCCGCTGTTCTTCATCGTGTTGAAGCACATTCTCTAAGTAATATGGTTAGTTACGGTTGACTAAGTAGCTGTCGAGTTCATGAGGGACAGGTGTCTTTGACTTGTTCATGTTTTTCTGTTTTACCTCGACCCACATTCTTCATCAGCTCATGGAGTAGGTGTTGATGTTGACTGTTGATGTCACGTATAGAATGTATGAGTCTAACATGGAAGTAGTTCAAACTGGAGTAGCTCAATTTGGGGTAGATCGAGGGATAGGTCCCTACAGCTACTTTAGTGGGTCGAACATTGTGGTCGTATATGTGACATCTTCTCAAATGATGGAATATCTTTGTCTAAGTTTCATTAGCTTCAACTTATCGAACTTGAGAAATATGCTATTACAATCACCCTATTCTCGACACAATTACTTGTCCCATCGACAAGAATATCAGAATGCAAAAGGGTTATCAAATTATGTATAAAATTTATACTCTGTCATTTTCAAGGTTGAAAGTCAAATAAACCTGGTCATTTTATACTTCCGAGGTACATTAATGGTAGGATGTTAGACTGTGGTAAACATGAAGGTAAGAGGGAGACTATAAATCGAATGGAGAAGGATGGGAAGGTGTCCTTCCTCAGACTGTGAAGTTGAAGGTATTCGGCGATGGTGCTGACGCGATTTTAGATGTTGCATGACAAGTTTTTAGGGCGTGTGGGCGCTAAGTATGGGGAGTTGAAGGAGTTATTCTTTGGTCAGCTGTCACTATCGTCTTATTATCCAAAGTTGGCGGAGCCGATAAATGAAGGAATGATAAAAATTATGGCGGAGATTGCTGAAGCGGAGTTCTTCTTCCTTTCCCAGTATCATTTTGAGTTATTGACGGCCGCAGAGTGCATCGGTAGTCTTTACAAATTAGTCGTTGCCTATGTAGAATATGAAGATGCTTTGGCAGGTAGGGCTACCTGTGGTAGCTTCTCCGGGAATTGTCGTCTCTGTAATCCCCTGGGGTTATGAGGTGGTGGTGGTTATAAAGGAGGAGGGTGTGACTGTTTTTCTTTCGTGGGAGAATGTGCCACACTGCTGATGTAAAGTAACTTGTAGGTCGATCTGTAATATAATCAAAGTAATAAGTGGCAAATGTAAAATATAACGGTTACCTTTATGAAATAAAATGTTGTTATCTGATTTTGTATTGATATAAATATCTTGTCTACTCTAATGAAATGGAAACTAGTGTCTCGAAGGTAAATGTCGAGTTATGCTGTTCGAATTGCAATAGGATCTCGAAGTGGTATGTATTGACTGTGTAGAGCCTGTAAAAGGTTCCCTAGGAGGTTAGTTGACTAGGTTGCAAGGGTGTCAAGTGATAGTGATTGTTGTCTTTGACTTTGGGGAGTTGTGACACCTTAAGTTTGTCATATAAATACCCCTTATAGTTTAGAGAAAGTTATTTGTAGGCTATTGAGATGGTAAGGGCGAGGGCGCAGGTTCGGGAGGATGATTTCTATAATCAAGTACATGCCAAGTATTAGGAGTTGCTGAATCGGTACTTTGGTAAACTCTGTGTAAATGGGCGGACGTTGGTACCGGTGGAGCGCATCTATGAGGGGATGAATAAAGTGGAGGCAAAGGTAGCTGAAGAGGAGTACCTGTATCATTACCAACTGCAATCTCTGAGTCCTTTGGAGCATGTCAGTAGTCTACATACCTGTACCAAGGCATTGGTGAGGAAGGAAGATGCTTTTGCTGCTCGAAACAGCTGAAAGGTCGACCTGTTGGCTGTAGTTTCCTATAATAAATGAATAAACTTGTACTTTGTTGTTTGACTAAAATAAATGACTTTATCTTTTATAAGATTGTGTTATCGATCATCAAGAGGCTAAAATGCTCTCGAAGCTTTTTTGTGTATAATTCACCCTCTGTCCGAATATGATTTGAATTGTGATGGTTAAAAATTGTGATCTTGGAGTTTTGAATGTTGATATTCATCTTGATGAGGGGTAGTTATTTTGCTGAACATTATTTAAATTTTAAATTGTGGTTACAACTGGCCCAAGAATATAGGAGGGGAATAAAAAAGGAAAGATATGCATAGGTTTATGTAAAAAAATGGCTAGGTGCTCTCTTACAGGTGACACTTTGAGGTATAAGGAATTGGAGGTACAATTTCTTCTTAAGAACATAATAGCTGGTTTGGTGAAGATGGATGTAACAGAGAAGTTAAAGGGATACATGGAAGGTTTGGAGCATCAATGCACGGGGTGCAATGAACAGTCGAACAGTCACATAGGGCCTATAAATAGCCCCGTGGTTGGTGACTGTTCACACATCACTAATTCTAAAAAAAATTGTCTGAGTTCCAACTTTTTGTGTTCTTCTCTTACGTCGCTGTCCACCATTGGTAACGAGGATATTAGTGTATTGATCTAGAGGGCTAGGCTCACAAAGCAAAGGAATTTAGAATCGACGTGACTTCAAGGATAGTGCCTGTGTTGAAAATTTTCTTTTTTAATTGAATGTTTGCTTGGATATTTTGCGTCTCTGTTGAAACCCAATGTAGATATGAACTTGAAGGATAGAATATAGGAAGTAATTTGAGTTTTAATTTATATGTTTGAAAAAATTAAAAAACGTAGTGATAGGGTTTTGTTAAAATTTTGCAGTTATATAATGATATGGGGGTGTGGGTGAGACTCGAAAGGTGTCAAAATTGATCAAGGAATGTTTGGGAGAGAGGAGCATGAAGTGATAAGTGATGATATGGGGAGAGAGTATGTTTTGGTTGTTGTGGGTATTACGGTGGAATGTTGGGGCTCTCTCTCATATATGTGATGTCGTAGGAAACTTACAGTTGTAGTACCAAATTTCTTGCCGATTAGGGCCAAATTTTATGTCGGAGAGAGCGCAAAATAATAAATTTTGAATTTGGCTTATTTTGGCGCGCAAAAAATTGTGTAATTACTGAAGTGTCTTCGAGAAGGTAGTAGTTCCTGTACACTCGAGTAGAAGATGTTAGGGACGTAGAGATAGTTCTCGATGTTATGATTTAATAGAATTTGAGATAAAATTGTATCGAAAACTAATGCAATAATGTTTGAATGACAGTGATATAAAGAATGATGGGTTGGAGTTTAAACTCGACAACCGTAGTGAGGTTGACATATGACCATATATAATGTATCATATATGATATTAAACTAACTTAGAAAAGGGAATCTGGTTTTCAGGTTCATTAAATGGTTGAACCCGTCCAAAAGGTTAATTATGAAGAAATATTTGAGAACCTCATGGATGTATAACCACTTCTAATCGATGTAACAACGTGTATCCAAGAGTTGGGTAGTAGGTTTAGGATTGGGTAGAGTAGCATGGATGTGGCGAGTATTGGTCGATTTAAGTTAGCGCCCAGGGGGGTTGAAGTGTCTAATGAGGAGAGGACCGAGACAGGTGTAGATCACGAGCCACATCCAAGTGATTGAGGAGGGAGTGATAGTAGAGATGAAGATTTTAAGGAGGAAGAAAGGGAGTCTTATGCGGAGGCTCCAGAAATAAGTGAAATAGTGGGCTTCAAAGTGAAGTACGGTATTCCTAAGGACACTAGGTTAGAGGAATATCACTATGAGATGATGGATCAGGAGGTTCCTTTGGATGGTATTCTCATCCATTGAGAACAAATAAAGAAGGGGTTAAAGCTACCTCTTTGAGCTGACCAGAAGAAGTTTATTAACTTCTTTGACATGGTGCCTGTTCAATTCAACTCGAATGTATAGGACCTCTTCTGTGCTATGGGAGTGATAAATGGTCGGTTAAAGGAGAGATGTGAAGAGTTAATCACTGTGGATGACCTATATGTGTATTACACACTCAAGCACAATCCACATAAGTTGGGGTATATGTACTTAGTGAGGTTCCTGAGGAGACCCCTCATTATGAAATGGTATCGACAGGGGGGGAAGTATTGCGCTTAAAAGAGGATACCCACTTTTTATCCTTTCCTCTCCTCTCACTTACTACAGCTTACCTCTCTCTTTTATGCATTCTCTCTATTTTTGATCCCTCTCTTGAGCTCTCATGGCTTCATGTGCACGCCCTCCTTCGCCTTCCCTCACTGCCTCCTCCAGCACCCCCACGGTGGCTGTCGGCGTTGGCACGTCCTCCTCCCTTCCCCCCTTACGTGTTGCAAAGTCGTACGCTTATGCTGCTGCCGCTGTTTCGGCCTCTCCCATCCTTGTGGAGTTCCTTCCCGAGGCTAGGGTTTCATCTAGAAATGGTTGCCCGACCATTTTGTTCACTCCTCACGATGTTACCAAGGTAGAGGTTGCGCTGTCTACCACGCTGATGATGAAGTTTAATGGTGGTTGCCCTTCGCTGGATGACATTAGAAAGAATATCTGTGGTAATTGGGGTTTTCTCAAGACCCCAATTGTCGGGGGTTTCGATTATCATAACATCATGATCATGATGTTGTCGGAGATAGACGTGGTCAAGGCCATGTCGAGGGAATCCAATCAAGTTCGGGGTTCATATTTCACTTATTGTATCATTTTGATCATATCATTTTTGTCAAGGCCATGTCTCGATGGCCATATCATTTTGATCTGAACACGGATTCACCTATTGCATCGGTTTGGGTACAATTTCGAGGTTTGAAGCTTTGCTATTTCAATCCTGGTTTTCTGAAGTACCTGGCTGGACTTATAGGCAGGTTTGTTGCGATAGATGGCGCTACCAAGCACCTCACGAGACCAAGTAGAGCTAGGGTTTGCATGGAAATTGATATTTCAAAGATGCTACCGCCGAGGTTATCAGTTCATGGGAAATATGGGGGTTTCATACAAGATATCACATATGAACGATACCCAAAGTTTTGCTCGCACTGCTCGCTGCTCGGGTATGACATCTTAGATTGCACTAGATATCACCCAATCCTTGTCGATGAACATATCATGACGGGAAGCAAGAACAAGGACTTAAATACAGCTAGGCAACAACCGGTGGCTTTTAATGGGGAGAAGCTTTCAGATGATACATCTGCGATGCATACAGCAGGTGTAAAAGCTATTGTTCCGTCGGGTGAAACTGCGGCAAAAACTACCACGACAAAAAAGAAGCAAAGGGCTTCCCATAACATGACACCAGAGGTAATTGGGGCGGAAGGTTTTGCTTCAAAAATAGTCCTAGATACGGAGAAGAACAATGCGGCCAGATCTGCCAGTGATGACGCTAACCAAAGTGTAAGAGGTTTTTACTCCGACTCTGAAGTTTTGCACGGCTGGAAAACACCCACGAGGAAGACAAGAAGAAAGCCATCTTTTGTGCCTCTTAGTATGACTACTAGGAGTCATTCAAAAACACTAAACCCCACAGTTTTGATGTCGGATTCTCTCTTAGTCTGGAACTGCAGAGGGGTAGGAAATAATAAGACTGTCAATCACCATAAAAAGCATGTGAAGCTTCACAGGATAGCAATTATTATTTTGTTTGAGCCTTTTCTTTCTGTTGATCAGTTAGTCCATGTCACTAGACCAATAAATTTTTGTTCCAGTCTATCAAATGCATGCGAGCTACAATGGCAAAATTTGGGTTATGTGGCAAAGTAATTTTTGAGTGGATCTCATTAGTGCCTCAAATCAATTTCTACATTGCGCAGTATGTTACAATAACTTGTGGAAGATGGACATCACGTTCATTTATGCCAAATGTAGTATGAGAAAAAAGAAGGAACTGTGGGATGACATTATACTGCTATCCAACTCGGTTCGGGGAGTATGGATGGTAGCCGGTGATTTCAATTCTATACGATCTGCCACCAAGAAACTTAGTACACGGGCAGCCTGCCCAGTAGCACTCAGGGACTTCAAAGGAATGGTGCAAAGCTCAGGGCTTTTAGAGGCTGATTTTATTGGGTCTAAATATACTTGGTGCAATAACCAACAGGGTAGGGAGAGAGTGTATACGCGGCTCGATAGGGCGGTTTACAACTTGGTCTTTTTAACAACTTTTTTGGCTATGAAAGCGCATCATTTGGATAGGGTATGTTTTGATCATACGCCGCTCCTCTTCATATTCAAGGATGACAGATATGACGGTCCGCGCACTTTTAAATTCCTTAAGATGTGGTCTCTCCACGTAGATTTTGCCGAATTTACCAAAACAAACTGGTTGGATAAAGTATATGGTAACTGCCTCATATCACTTATGTTCAAGCTTAAGAAGATTAAACAGACCCTCAAAATTTAGAATGTGGAAACCTTCGGGAAAATCGATCAGAACATCGTTCGCCTACAAGAAAAAATAACGGAATTGGATTTCCGGTTACAAGATGGTTAGGATGATACCATAGGCCAAGAGCTGGCGGCAATTTAACTGTCACATGCCGACATGCTACATATTGAGGAGGTGCTTTGGAGAGAGAAATCTGGAATTCGGTGGTTGGAGGCGGGGGATAATATCACGTCGTTCTTTCACAAGATCACCCAGGCCAACAAGAAGTTTTCCGCTTTATCCATTATCAACATGCCAGATGGATTTATAACACAGGATATGGGAGTTATCCATGAGGCGGCAATTGCCCACTGCTCGGCACGGCTGACTGCGGATGAGGTGGATGTCGATATGGAACTATTAGACTATATTCCCAAGATGGTTACAGAGTTCAACAACTTGATGCCTCTAGCTCCACCAACCTTGGAAGAGGTACGTGCAAGTTTATAATCAATTCCGACTGATAGCGCCGGGTTATGATGGTTTCACGTCGTGTTTCTTCTTAACAGGGTGGGAAACAATTAAAGAAGACCTCTTTGGGGCAGTCAAGGAATTCTTCAATGGTGCACCGCTGTCGCAAAGCTATAAGACATCATTCATCATGCTGATCCCCAAAGTTGAGAAACCGGTTGAATTGAATGATTACAGACCCATCAGTTTATGTTCGGTGGTGTACAAAGTTTTTACAAAAATCATAGCATCGCGACTCAATTCTATCTTGCCTAAGCTCATCTCAGGTAATCAAGGCACATATGCGTCGGGCAAGGACATCAGCGAGACAATCACGTTGGCCCAGGAAATAGTGGGAGATCTTGGGCGTAATACCAGAGGAAGGAATGTTATAATAAAGATAGATATGTCCAAAGCATACGACAGGTTAGATTAGAAATTCTTACGATCGGTCATGCTTTGGTTTGGTTTCTACGAGCGTTGGGTGGCGCTTATCACCAAATGTGTGGAAACTCCGTGGTTCTCAGTGGTCTTACAAGGGGTGTTTAAAGGCTATTTCAAGTCATCCAGGGGTTTACGACAGGGTGACCCGCTCTCTCCGCTCATGTTTATTCTGGCAAAAGAGGTGCTCTCCAGAGGCCTAACAAAATGGTTTACGGATGGCAAGATAGACTTTTTCAAGGTACCTAGAGGTTGTATGCACAAAACGCATCTACTATACGCGGACGATTTCATTGTGTTCCTGAATTGGAGCAAAACCTCGATCACAGGTCTTATGGACTTTCTTCGGCGATACGAGGCATGTTCAGGGCAGCTTATTAACAGAGCAAAAAGCGGGATCTTTCTCCATCACTCTACTCCAGCTACTCAAAAAGCAATCATTCAGACGTACTGTGGCATTCAAATGGGGACTTTTCCCCTCCTATATCTCGGGGCTCCAATATGTTACGGGAGAATGCGGATAGCCCATTTCGATAGACTAATCCGTCGTGTCTAAATGAAAATCGAAGCTTGGAAGGGAAAGCTCATGTTGGCAGGTGGAAAATTAATCCTCATCAACCACGTGTAGAACTCCATGCCTATTCACTTACTCTTTAGCTCGCAAGTACCACAAACTATCATAAAGTGGTTGGATACGCTTTTTGCCAATTTCTTCTGGGGAAGCTATGACGGACATCTAAAATGGAAATAGGCGGCTTGGGACACGATTTGCAAAACCAAAGACGAAGGTGGGCTTGGTATCCGCAATCTAAGGGACATCAGGGATAGCTTTCTTCTCAAAAAAATGTTGGCACATACTCTACAATCAAGCTCTGTTGCATCCCAACTTTGGAAAGGCATCCATGGTCTCATAGACACTGTCAAGGCAAGCACAACCTGGGTCTTGGGCAAGGGAGATATCAGTTTTTTGTTTGCAAATTGGACTGGTGATGGTGCGCTATGCGAAAAAACAACCATACAAGTACATCAACAGATTACAGTCAGCGAGGTTTTAGATGGGCATGGCGTCTGGTACTGGGAGAGGCTATCGGCAGGTTTGAAAGCCTCGCTAACACATAAGTATACGCTTCGGGAGGAGGCGGATAACTCGATATGAGTTGAGTCTATTGATGGCAATTTCACCACCAAATCAGCGTGGACCTTTTAGGGAACTAAAGACCCATTATTATGCCGGGCAGACTGGATTTGGCACGCTGTTCTCCCGAAGAAGGTGCAAGTGTTCAACTAGAAACTTTGGCAAGGCGTCATCACAGTCGACAGCCTCATATAAACAATGATATGATTCCCTTCCAAGTGTATATGCTGCAATATGGGTAACATCAAAACCACTGATCACCTACTTGTACACAGCGAGATAGCTCGGACAATCTAGAATTTTTTTAGCTCGGTGTGTGGCATATCTTTCCTCCCAAACCAATCCTTTTGGGCGCTGCTCGGTGCATAGTTTAAGAACGCGAACAAGTACTCGCAAGATGGAGCAATAACAGGGTTGCTGCCCTCTTTCATTGGCTGGGAAATCTGGAGGTCTCGGTGCACTGCCCGGTTTGACAACGTCGCTATGTCCGCGGAGGGCATTATCCACAAAGTTCTTAAGTGGGTTCAACAGGTGATTCGGAAACTCAAGTTCACTACCCCTTGCGACTTCTCTGCATCCCTCTCTCTCCACATACTGCGCATAGCGAAGATACCCATCACTCGACGGAAAGTGACGGTTGTACGTTGGTATAAACCCACGCTCAATATGTATAAACTCAGCACCGATAGTTCAGCGAGGGGAAGCACTGGCTTGTGCGACTGCGGCAGAGTGGTACGTGATCACTCTGGTGACCTAGTATACGCATATTCTGTGGGCCTCGGCCCTGGCTCGATTAATACAGTAGAGCTTTATGTTCTCCTTATTGGTTTACAACGATGTCAGAAATACAATTGGTACCCATTGGTAGTCGAGGTCGACTCGCTCATGATCGCTAATTGGTACAACAACGTGGGTTATCTGTCCCCAAAGTACAACAGAGTTTGACAGCATATCCTCTTTCTCGGCGCTGACTTGGTCATTTGGCTATGTCATATATTCCACGAGGCAAATGGCAGCGCCAACAACTTTGCAAAGATGGGAAGCGGGCAATTAGCAAAGAATACTGGACTATGGTTTCTCTACCAAGACAAACTAGAGCTACTCTAATCCTTGATAAATTAGGGCTAGCTATATTATGGAAATAGGCGGCTAGTTTTACGTTTGAGGTTAGGCTCGTAGTCCTCCTCGTGTATAGTTTTTCTCTCATATTGCAATAAATCAAAATTTCATCCAAAAAAAATAAAATAAAAAATTCTCTTTGTCTTAGGGAATTATGAATCCGACAAGAGAAATCCGGGGGAGTCTTTGAAAAGAAAAAGTTTCCACTTAGGTGTTTGTTTAGGTAATTTGTATGTCGAAGTTTTTGACTTGCTTGCTGTGTTAAATTAGTGTTTTACTTGTCGTTGTGTTGACTTCGTGTAGCCTTGAAGGAGATCGATAGAAAGTCTAATGTACCTTAGAAGTTATATAACATCATGACTGATTACTTCGATCGTCTCGATACTCTGGTTACCGATCAAGAGAAGGTGGATTGTCTGTTTCAAGAAGTTGGGATAAAAAGGACCTAAACCAAAGGAGCTGATATCCCCCTCATCGACAAAAAAATGTTTGCTAAGAACATGAGGGCTATGGAGTTGAACCTGTCTCTCGAGAACCCTTCTCTGAGTGGTCATACTACTAATTCAATGACAGCAGAGAGAGAGGCTTTGCTTAGTATGACCTTTGGGAAGAACAAGAAAAGGAGGGCTGCCAACCAGCCCACTCTTCTGGCTCCTCCGCCAAAGAGGGTATCTCGACGATCTCCTATTCAGGAGGGTAAAAATGCTGATGCTTTAGGATCATGGGTTACGGATGGTCGACCCCCAAAAGTGGCTACTTATCTACAGCTGAAGAAGAAGGTGTCCTCGGGCTTGACGAAGAATCAGTCTGGCAAGGAATCTGAGGCTGAGGTCCAACGGACCATTGAGTTTTATACTGCTGGGACGATTTCTCTCGAGGAAGAGTTCATTGACTGCTTTGTGGGAGCATAAAGTTTGTCAACCTTCCTCATCGAAGGCCACAGAACAATGAATAAGGTTAAAAATTTCTTTGCTTTGCTTCAAATAAAGAACTTGATCCCTTACTCGAGAAATCATATTATGACTCTAATGCATATCAAGAAGATGCTTGTCTAGGGTATGCCTCATATTCTTGGTGTTGGGACACTGGCAAACCAACTTCTCAATTACAAAAGCATCGAGAATGAGCTGCTGAAGGAAGAGGAGGATCTTGTCCCAGAGAAAGAAAGCTTGGAGGCGAGGCTGGAGAAGCTAAAGCCTGGAGCTGGGATGGCGAAGGAGGTGACCATTCATGAGGCAAAGAAGGCATGGGAGATGGAGAAGAGGAAAGAGGTCGAGCAAATAGGGGCCGACCTTATAGGGAAAGGGAGGAGGCATTGACCCTGCAGAAGACAAACTTTGAGGGAGATGTTCAGGAATAGCTCCTATCTACCCGTAGGTTCATGGAGGTGGATCATACGAAGGTCCTCGATGAGGTTAAAGCTGAAGCTGATCGAATCAATATCGACTTCCTCAAGCGTATGAAGGCTAATTTTTCTGGGCAGTTTAATGAGATGGAAGGGAGAAAGGATTTCCACAAAGGGTTGGTTGTGACTGCTGGGGTGTTCTTTATAGACTCGGATGGGAGGAAAAAGCACTTGAGGTACCTGCTCCTTTTTCTTTTGAGGGTATTGTGCCTGAGGAAATGTTGGATGACCTTACTCTTCGTCTTCCGGTGCAAGGCGTGACTCCTATTCCTCCTGAAGAGTAAAAAATGCTGAAAGTTGTTTGTTTGTTGCTTTTGATGTACAAGTGGTCAATGGGACCAAGTAAAAATCATGTGTTTGAATGACTATTTTTTGGATAAAGTCTTATTGGATGAATGTTTAAATTTTGAAGTAGTCGATAAAAATGCATAGATCTTTTGTAGAAAAATATACTAAGTGTTTTATTCGATAAAATGGATAGTATTATATACTAATGTAGATGCTAGGAGGGTCATGTAATGGCTTTGTGAATGAAGGATGATGCCCAGATGTTGTTTCTCTATAGGATATCTGAGTTTTGGGAGAAAGGATAAAACATAACATATTTTGTTTGAGAAAGAATGAATTCGAAACAAATGTATCCTGTAATTGGATAGATGTTTTATCGAAGAGATGAAATTTAGTATTGATAAATACTTGACAAGTATTTATCGATACTACAAATTGTAAATTGAAAGATGTAATGATAATAAAGATGCCATTATTTGAAGTAATTGAAAAAGATTATAGTTGTTTATTTGTAGAATATTTTCAGATGGGCTGTATTCCATGGAAATTCAAGTTGTACTTCATCTTCAGTCATTAACCAAAATGTTCCACTGCCATTCTTGTCGCAGAAAATATATGGCCCTTCCCAGTTTTCAGATAACTTGTCAGAGTTCTTGGGTCAAGTACTATCCTGGATGCGTCGAAGGACAAGGTCGCCAATATCGAATGTACATTTCTTGACCTTTTTGTTATAAGCCTTTTTGAGAGTGTCATGGTATCGCCCCAAGTTTGCGATGGCATGGCCGCGAGTTTCTTCGATCCAATTGAGGTTGCAGAGAATTCCCAGTTCATTTTCTTCATCTGTAAATTTTTGCTGGGTACTTGGGAGATCTAGGTCTGAGGGTATTACTGCTTCGGTACCAAAGGCAATCATGAATGGTGTGCAGCCAGTGGATGTTCGAGGAGTTGTTTGATAAGCCCAAAAAGCGCTGAGTAGATCATCTGCCCATCTGTCTTTTTTCTCCTCAAGGCATTTGCGCAACCCTGATTTGATGCTTTTGTTGATAGCTTCAGCTTGGCCATTTCCCTGAGGATAGTATGGTGTCGAAGTAGATAATTAAATTTTGTATTTGTAGAGGAAATTGAGAACTTTGCTGCTAATAAATTGATCGCCGTTATCAGATGGTATTATTTGTGGGCAGCCAAATCTAGTGATAATATGTTCCCAAAGAAATTTGATGACTTCATTCTCGTCAGTATGACATAATGGTACTACCTCGACCCACTTGGTGAAGTAGTCTGTTGCCACAAGAACGAACTTTCGGTTACCCGATACTGGGTGGAAAGGGCCAATGATATCAATTGCCCATCATTTGAATGGACAGAGGACATTGCTAATGTGCAAGTCGAGGGCTAGGTTTTTAATGTCTGGAGCATGGATTTGGCATTTGTAGCATTTCCTGACAAATTCTTTGCAGTCGTGTTACATTTCCGGCCAGTATAACCCTTGAGTAAACGCCCTTTGTGCCAATGATCTTCCCGAGATCTCAGCTGCGTAGATTCCTTCATGAAGTTTGCTAATTTTAACTTGGGCTTGCTTCTGCGATATGTATTCGATAAGTAGTCCTCCCCAGTAATTATATACAAGATCCCATCTTGGACTTTGAATCGTGGACATTTAGCTAAGAGTGATCGAGCTTCTTCTTTAATTTCTGGGAGGATGTTAGAATTGAGGTATGCATAGAATGGTCTTATCCAATCGTCAAGATCTTCGTCTTTGGCAACATTGATCTGTATAGTGTAGCTGATATCAAGACTTGAGTGTTCGAGAACTTTGGTGTCTAAAGTTATTTTTTCACTATCTTTGAGCATTACAGCAATACATGTGAGTGCGTCAGCGTGGTGGTTCTCAACTCAAGGTAGATAGGAGATTGTAGTTGTTTTAAAAAATTTCATTTGATCTTCGACCAGAGTTGCATAGTCAACCATTTTGCCTGATGTTTTGAACGTTTTGTTGTAATTGTTGGCTACGAGTAGGAAATTGACGTAAATAGCTATTTCTTATACTCCCAGTACTATGGCGAGATCCAGTCCATGCATGATAGCTTCATACTCTGTTACATTATTGGTGAAATAGAACTTGAGTTCGATAACTTTTTCAATTTGATGATTGGATGCTGTAATGAGAACGATACCGATCCCAGACCCTTGTAGTCCAGCAGATCTATCTGTAAAGAGTCTCTATCCTATGCTTCGTGACTATGCACCTGGCTTGACGATGGAGTCATCGGCCAGTACTTCTTCGAGTTCCTCCCATTTGGGGTCTTCGACTAGAAAATCTGCTAGAAAATTGGTTACTGCTTGGTCTTTGATTAATATTTATGGCTCAAAAGAGATATCATATTCGCCTAGATATTCATACCATTACTAAACCCTCCGTGATTTTTCTTTTTTAGAGAACACGAGTTTGAGGGGAAATTTGGTGATGACTTTGATGGGATGGGCTTAAAAATAAGGTCAAAGTTTTGAGAACTGTACACCAAAGTGAGTAGCAGCCTTTCAGCTGTTGTATATTTCTTTTCAGTAGGCATGAGAGTTTCGCTGATGAAGTAGATTGGATTTTCTATACTATCATCTTCTCGAATAAGGACATAACTGATGGAGTCATATGTGGTTGATAATTACATTGTTAACATTTCGCCATCAACAGGAGTACTCATTATGGGAGGACGCCCCAAGTATCTTTTAAGATCTTTGAAGGCCAATTTACAGTCAGGGGTCCAAATGATTTTTATGAGTTATTTTTTGGACATTAGAGCTAGATTCATACGAAGGAGGTAAAGAAGTTTACATCGATTAGAGGACTTGAAGATTAACCTGTGAAGTGCTACAATCTTTCCAGTAAGCTTTTGGATATCTTTTATGGTTCGAGGAGATGGCATTTTCATGAGTGCTTTGATTTATGTCAGATCAAATTTTATGCCCCTCTTACTAACCAGATTCCCCAGAAACTTCCCCGATACGACATAAAATTGACATTTTTCTGGGTTAAGTTTTATTTGGTATGTTTGAAGGATGTCGAAGATGGTCTATAGATTGTTGCAATGATCTTCCCGTTTTATGATTTTGCAGATCATATCGTCGATGTATGCCTCCAGGATTTTGCCTAAATGATCTTTAAACATTTAAGTGACAAGTCGTTGATAAGTGGCTCCTGCATTCTTTAATGCCAAAGGCATAACTGTGTAATAGTAGAGACCTCTTTCTGTAATAAATGATGACTTCCCTTGGTCTTCTTCGGCAAGAGAAACTTAATTGTAACCGAAAGCTGCATCCATCATTGAAAGAAGCTCATGCCCTGCTACGAAGTCAAGGAGTTGAGGGATTAAAGGGAGAGGAAAGGTATCTTTTGGGGTGAATATTATTGGCTCAGTAAAGTCGACACATACCCTGATTTTACTATTTTTCTTTAGGACAGCCGCGATATTTAAGACCCATTTTGGATATTTGGCTTCTCAAATGAACCCGACGGGAAGGAGTTTATCTATTTCTTCATTAATAGCTTCTCAAAGGGGGGTGGCTAAATTGCGACGCTTATGCACAACTGCGGTTGAGTTTGTGGTATGCTATCGAGGGATCGATGTCGGGCATTTCATGAAAAGACCATACAAAGATATCGACGTTTTTATTTAAAAGTTGTACCAGGGTTTCTCTTTCGTCGGATGACAGTTTTGAACCAATAAAGGTATTTTGTCCTGGCCCATCAAGTTCGATGGATTCAACCGCCTCAGTGTCATGTTGTTCGAATGTTGGAAGTGGCTCTTGCTGTAATTGCTATGCCTTCAAAAGTTTTGTTGTGTGAGAGTTGGTTATGGTATTTTTTACACATACGTGCCACAACTTGACTCCCTTTGATTTCATAGACTTTGTGATCTCTCAGAAATTGTAAGGCCATATGATATGTCGATGGTACTGCCTTAATAGAATCTAGCCAACATTGACCCAAGATCCCCAAATATTTTGATTCAGTATCTATGACAATAAATTTAACAAAAGTGGTTTCCGGTCCCGCTTGAACAGGCAGTGTGATTTCTCGCAAGGCAGATTCTTTGGAACCGTTAATCCCTGTGATAGTCGCTGTCGATGCTTTGATCGAATCCTTGAGGCCTAGAACATCAGTGGCTCTCTTGAATAATACGTTCGCTGCGCTTCCTGTATTGATAAGAAGTGTGTGTAAGTAGTCTTGTCCTACTTTGAGTATTATGACTAGTGGATCATCATGAGGGTACTTGACATGGCTGGTGTCGCGGTCTTCAAAGAAAATGTGATATGGACATTTGGCTTTGCTAAAGCTGGGTAGAAATTTTGTTGATTTGTCCAATGATGTCATTTTGCAGCAAGATGTAATTCTATCGTCTTTCTTTCTCTTCTTTCCCTTCTCAATTTCAATCATGTAAAGATGGCGAGCTTGGCCTTGCCCTTGTTCTTTTTGACTTCTTTTTGAATAGTCTCTTCTTCGAGGAACTTCTGGACGCCGACTATATGGCGATATATTCATCACTAGTGTAACACTAAAAAGAGTTTAGAAAAAAAGATAAAAATTTATGAAATCCATGACGCCTAGCTTCTTGATACCATGGGATGGAACGACTACCTCCGAATGAAACCAAGCTCTCTGTGCAGGCCTTCAAATTTACAACTCCAAAATCTTCGGGAAACTTGATAAATGTCAAAGTTCTGCTCTGGAAATAGTATTTATAGAAAATACCTCTGGCATCAGGCTTTTAATATAACTTTGTCATCTAAAATGTCTTCAACTCAGATATAATTGTATTTTAGAATAGCAAGTGCTTGGTGTTCCAAATCGATGCTATACTTTCTATCAACAATGCATAAACAACCATCGACCATGGTAAGTTGCACCAACTCATACCAGTCGCAGATAATGTTTATCGGAACTGGAAGAACCCTGAATATTTCATCTCTTAAATTGTACTTCAAAATCAAACTTTACAAGTCATCCGATTGTATTTACCAATGTGCTACTCCATTTATTACTCTCCAAAGCCAACTAAGGGAAATTATGTTCTACTACCATTTTTTTTTTCAAACACTAAGGGAAAAATGTCGATTTTATCGAAAGTGAGTGGGGTCTGGTCCCCCTAGGTCCACCCCTGATGATTTCTCGAGGGATTTTTGTCGTGTTCCTTAAGCCCAAAAAGCTTATTAGGATTACTTGACTGCATCTGTACTTTTGCCTCTATAACCTCTCCCACGATGAAATAACCAAGTAGGGTTAGGGTCTTAAGTATTTTTTTTCAAGTCTTTTTTTTAAGCAAAAGAGAAGGAATATATTACTCACCTAAAGGCGAGGGGGGGGAGAGAGTTTACAATAGTGTTGGCTTCTAAAGCCTCAAAAAGTTTAGGAATGGGGGAACCAACTCCCCTAGCTGCCAGAAAATGAGCAGCATAATTATATCTGCGGTCAACATAATCAAAAGAAAAGTCTAAAAAACAAGCTGCGATGGCTCTCAGATCCAGGGCAAAAGTAAGCGTTCTCCAGGATAGATCCTCTGGTCTCTCGAAAAGTGCAGACGAGTCTCTGACAGTCTGACAAAAGAAGGAGCCTCTGTAGGCCTAGACCCCTGGCAACCTCCAACCCTCTAATCATGACGATCGTCTCAACCTCCTTTGGGTCTGCAGCGCTGGACGGGCTAAAATCTACATAAATAAGAGCGTTTAGATAATTTTTAATAGTAAAACCCAACCCCCTAGGCTTATCCCGGGCGATCCAGGAGGCATCCACATTGACGATGTGCCATCCCTCTTGGACCTGGTGTTGAGGTTAGATTTCTCTAATTGTTTAGGACGGGTTAGAGGGAGAATGGTGGGTCATGCGAAGCTGCTTAGCGTGTTGCAGAATGTCTTTAGTCACCTTTGTCTGCTGGTCGAAGATGAGACTATTCCTGCTAATCCAAACAGCAAAAGAAATAGTGCAAAAAAGACTGCAGAAAGAAGATAAATCCATGGGAGGATGGATGCTTTGAAAAGAGCGTTAGAGAGTGAGGGACACCGTGTCCGAATAGCTCCATCTCCTGAAATTCATCGCGAGATCAGATTCAAGCCAAATATCTTAGATTTTGGAACAGAAAAATAAGGCATGCGTGGTCGTTTCGTCTTCGATGCCGCAACTAGGGCAAAGTGTGTCCCAGTCTCCAAGGCCATGCTAAAGGTTGAAATAAGTAGGGATGCCGTTCTGCATGATCTTCCACGTGAAGAGCTGGAGACAAAAGAGAACTTTAAGTTTCCAGATTTTCGCCCAGGAAAGAGGATCAAGAGAGTGCGGGGGTGGCACGGTGCTCTCAGAAAGGGCGATTTTGATAGAGCAATTGTGGACAGATCGAACAGTGAGGATCCCGTTCTTCTCCGGAGTCCAACGAAGGACGTCTTTAGCGGGGTGCTTGCTAAGGGGCATACAAATAATAATGTCGGCGATGTTTGGGTGGAAAAGGGATTGGATGAGGTGCGTCTTCCAGGTACGGCTCGAAGGCCAGATGAGATCAGCAACTTTGGATCTGCAACGACTGGCGGGGGCAGGACCCGCCGGTTTCCCAAATCGAATGCCTAGGATCCAGGGCTCAAGCCAGAAGTCAACACTCTCTCCGTCCCCGATGTGCCAGCAGAGTTCAAGCCAAATATTATTACGGGCTTGGATGATACATTTCCAAATCCAGGAGTCAGAAGGGTGAGTGGCAGCTAGCATAATGGGGTCCCGAGGCGTGTACTTAGCTTTCAAATTGTGTGCCCAAATCTTGTCGGGATCTTTTATGAGACGCCAGAAAAGATTGGCCATCAAGGCATGATTGTGATTGATCGTGGTGCGAATGCCCATACCTCCAGAATGGGTGGGTTGGCAGATATTCCTCCATTTGATAAGGTGGGCTTTAGATCTGCCTTCTTTATTGGAGCCATAGAAAAAATGAGCGTTCATAGAGTCAAGCTGTTTGTAAGTTTTGTGGGGAAACGGGAAGGTGGACATGAGAAAGGTAGGAATTGCTGAGTTAACAGTTTTTATGAGGGTGATACGACCGGCTAGGGAAAGAAATTTTTCTTTCCAGCCTTCAATTCGCCCAGAGACCTGAGTTATGATGTCCTGGAAATTGAGGCTTTTTGCACGGTCGAAGACGAGCGGGGCACCAAGGTATTTGTCCCCTAACTAGACTCTTTTAATGTGAAAGATCCGCTGAATAAGCTTGTGGTGCTGGTGGTGCCCGTTCTTGCTGAAAAGAATGCAGGATTTGTCGAGATTAATTTCTTGCCCCAAGACCTGGGTGAAGGTGTCAAGGGATTTCCTGAGAGTGTCTGCTTCTGCCAGGTTGGCATTGTAAAAGATAAAGCTATCATCAGCAAAAAGGAGGTGGGAGATAGAAGTACTGACTTTGGAAGTCTTAATGTCGTGGATAGCTCCTTCCTTTTCCAATTGGAGAAGAATTCGAGATAGAACCTCCGAGCAAATAAGAAACAGGGATGGGGAGAGGGGCTCACCCTGTCGAATACCCCGACCAGGCTTAAGGAGGCCATAAGGGGTACCGTCCAGGTTGAAGGACAAAGCCGTAGTGGAAATGTATTGGTGGATCCAGTGACACCATTTCTCGTTAAAGCCCATGGCTTGCATAGTGTCGATAAGGAAGTTCCATTCTATACGGTCAAAGGATTTGCTAGGATTGAGTTTAACAGCCATGCAGCTGCGTTTGCCTTTCTTCTTCTTGAGGGTCCTGAGGATCTCCTGCGCCATGATTATATTGTCAAAGATCTGCCGCCCAGGAATAAAAGCATTCTGGGAGGGGAAAATGATCTTGTTTAGGAGTGGTTTCAGTCTTGAAGCCAAGATCTTAGTGATGATTTTAAGCTTAACATTGCAGGGGCTGATGGGTCTAAAATGCTCGGGCTTCTCAGAGTGCTTCTGTTTGGGGATAAGGGTAATGTTAGTGTGGTTGAATTCATCTAGAAGATTCCCCGATTGAAAAAAGGCAATCATAGCTTGGTGCAGATCCTGTTTAACTGTATCCCAGGATTTTTTATAGAAGAGAAGGATGAAGCTATCAGGGCCAGGGGATTTGTGGGGATTCATGGAGAAGAGAGCCTCTTTGACTTTATCCATAGTGGGGTCCCTGGTGAGGTGGAGGTTGTCGTCCGCCGTGATGGAGGCTTCGAGAATGTTGAGGTACCCGACTTTGGTAGTGGGGTGAGTCGGGGTGAAGAGCTTATGGAAGTGTTGAACGATCGTATCACCAATATCCTGTCTCCCCTGCCCCCAGGAGCCGTCGGGTCGTCTAATCTTCCGGATGGTGTTGACTCTCCGGTGACCAAGGGTAGAAAGATGGAAAAATTTAGTATTTTTGTCACCGTCTTGGAGCCAAGTTTCCCTTGATTTTTCACGCCATATGGATTCTTCAATAGCCAGGAGATTCTGGAGGAGATTCTGAAGGTCAATCTCAGTAGCAATATTGTCATCATTAGGTTGCTCTTTCTGGATGTGGGCTATCTGGTTGCGGAGATGCAGGATGGAAATCGGTTTGGCATTGAAGTCAGTTTTATTCCAAGCTGAGAGCTCACGCTTGGTTTGTCTAAGCTTGTTACAAAGACGCAGCGGCCGAGAGCCAGGCTGATCTTTAGCCCAAGCAAGGTTGAAAATCTCCTGGTAGTAGGCGTGTTGAGTCCAAGCAAAAAGAAAATGAAATTGCTTAGGGAGGTCTTGACGAGTCGGTTCGATATTAAGGATGATGGGGCCGTGGTCCGAGCCGATGATGGGGAGATTCTGAAGGGCGGCGTCCAGGTAGATAGAGCTCCACTGAGCCGATCCAAGAGCTCTGTCCAGCCGTTGTTTAAGGAGATCCCTACCTTTGCGCTTGTTCGACCAGGTGAAAAGGACACCAGAATAACCGAGATCAATCAACGCGGAGGAAAAGATGAAGTCATAAAGTGGGTTAGGGGCGTTAGGATCGAAAGGAATCTTGCCAAATTTTTCATCCTGGTTGGTGATGCAATTAAGGTCGCCAATGATGAGCCAGGGGATGGTGACGTTAGGGGCCATAGAGTTAATTGCACTCCAGTAATCCTATTTATTCTGGTGCTCGAGCGGGCCGTAGGTGAAAGAACAGAGCCAGGATGCCGGCTCTACATCGGGAGGTTGATGAAGAATAGGGGCCGTGATAAGAGCATCGATCCCTCTATGGGAAGAGGAAAGAACGATGAGATTGATATTGGAGTGCTAGGCTAGCCACAAGCCGCCTCCATGAGTGGGAGTAGCATTCACGGTATGGGTATGAGACAGACCCAGCCTAAAGGAGTCCGGGTTAGATGCTTTAGTCTCTCTGAGGAAGATGATATCCGGGTGGTGTTTGGTGATGTGCGTCCTAAGTTATCTAGTGGTGGACGCCTTGTTTGCATCCCTACAGTTCCAGGAGAGGATAATCATTGGTAACTAAGGGTCGGTGTCAGTCCCGCTTCCGATGGGAGATAATGAGATGTGTTGAAATGTTGTTTGTGTTTTAAGAGAGTGATGTGATAAGGGTCGGAGCTATGCTTAACCTCTAGTTTATCACTCCTTCGTGTACGCGTTTGGACTTTGTGAGTTAACCCGGTGTAGTCGGGTCTGGGGAGGGCAAGGAGGAGAGAGCGGGCCTTTCTGACGATTTCTTGTTTGAAGGAGAGGAGGTCACGGTGAAGGTGGTCAGTCGGATTGAAACATCGGGGAGAAAAGTAGGATGCATGCCGAAGCCATCTATGAATCTTCTTCTTGAGATTAAGTCTAGGGGTGGAGCTGAGCCGGTTTCTATCAAGAGTGGGAGTAATGACAATTGTGTACAGCGTTGTGTGTGTTCTAAGTCGATAGTGTCGCTGTCTAGTTTAGTTCTAACATGTGATAGTTTATGTCTAACATGTGATTTCATGCGCAATCTTTCATAAAGGCATATAATAGCAAATAAAGAAAGAGAAATATTTGCATGCATGCAGGTGAAGAAGGAGAAGTGGGTGTGTGGAAATTGTGAATAACAACATACCTTGGATGGTCGTTCTTGTTCATCAGAGGCTGAGCCCGGAGTCGGTATAGGTCGATCCCGCTTCCTACTATGAGCTGTCGGAGGAGTTGCATCTCCCGAATCATCTATAACAAGGATCGAGGTCCGGTTGTACTTCTCCCTTGCCGAGTGGTTGTTGTTTGCGGAGTCAAGAAGAGAGTCGGGGACGAAGATGTCGGCAGTAGTCGGTGTAACCCAATCGGAGCTGTCCGAGGAGGATTGGCCCATCACCGGGGGGTTCAGATGTTGGTTCAACGTCTTAGTTGGTCGAGACCAAACAGCCGAGCTTCCTAGGGTATTCACTGCCTGGCGGTTGGGTTTGAGAAGAATAGAAGTGGTGGGCCTAGAAGGTGAGGGCTTGAATAAAATCCCAACGGGCTTCGGGTTTGGGCTTTTGTTGTGGAAAGCAAGTGAGTGTAAAGCCACGGGCTCAGAATAGTCATTGGGCTTGGGCTTAGCAACCAACATTTGATCGGGCTTTGATGATAAAGAGGGAAGGTGTGTCAGCTGATTTGTGGAGGGGCAAAGGTTGTTGTGGGCTTCGAAGTCCGAGTCAAGGTGTCAGGCTTGGAGAGGTGATATCAGATGGGCCGCCACAAAGATAGGGTCTGGATTAAGAAGGTTCGTTTGAGAGAGATCAAGATGTTGTGGTGAGGGAATGATATCCGCGCCAAAGAGACGTGTGGGGTCCTTGAGGTAAGGCTGTGAAGTATCAAATTGAGCCTGCGTATCTCGGCTTGTACTGGGGACAGCTTGGAGTGACTGATGTGGAGACTCATAAATGTAAGCATTAAAGGCTCCAATGTGTTTTCCGAAATGTGTAGCCGTACAGCCTCGATGTTTGGGATTTCTATCTGTTGCATGCAAACCCTACTTTCAACCACAAGCCTCTCACCTGCATGCGGACTGGACGGCAACTGTTGCACCGGCGACGTAAGGAAGCGAGGTTGCCAGTATCCGTTGTTTGGGCGAAACGTAGACCTTGCTGGGGGGGGGGGGGGGGGGGGGGGGGGGGGGGGTTTAGGTCAGAGAAATGAGTCTGCTGTGATTGATGCTGCCTAGACCATTTGGACAATTGCTCCATTGCTGTTTGAAGAAAGGACCCAACATTGTCTTGCTTCGGCTTTTCTTGGTTTTGGTATCCATGAGAGGGCTGAGTTGTGCTGTTTGCCTTATGCATTTGCTGACTTGGGCTGTTGGACGAGCTCTCTAGACCGGGGTGGGAGTAAAGTTCCGTCGAGAGTTTCGGTGGGTTCACTTGAATCCTCTTGCCAAACGGCAGCTCTATAGGTTCATCTGAATTTCTTCGCGCTCGATCGTGTCTTAGACTGGCAAAATGAGCACAAGATGCAAGAGTATGTGGGATGAGACCACATAGGGAACAATATCCTTCAAGTCGTTCGTAGCTAACACTAAGATTTGCGTTGCCGTAGCTGCCGGGTCGTAGAACCGGTATGGAGGTGGCGAGGGTTTTGTTTGTAAAGAGATTAACTAAGATGCGAACGAAACTGTTCCGCAGCGGCTCAGTTTCACGCTTGCGGAGATCGTCCCTAACATGTTCTCCAATCTTATTCCCAATCATCTTGAGGGTATCTTTGTCGTGCATGCAGCAAGGGAGTCCTGATATTTGAACCCAACAGAGATAGCGATCAAACCTCATCTCCGAGGGGTGGAGAAGAGGGTCGTATTGTTGTTGGAGAGTGGAAAATCCGAAAACGTTCGGTGGGGGCGCTGCGAGCACGGCAAGAAAATCACGTTGGTTGTTAAAATTGGCCGTAAACACTTGAGATTCTTTTTCATAAGCAATGGTGGGTAAGGTTTGGATAATCTTGCCCCACTCACGTTTCTCCCCATCACAAACTATTTGCTCCTTTATGTTTGCCGAGATCGAACGAAATGCCACTGCGAATTTCCACCGGTTTTGTAATTGTGCCCACCGAGATGGTTCGAGGGTGAAATTTGGTTCGGGATCATGTGTAGAGCACATATTCATGAGGCCAATCAGGTCGCCGTCGTGCTGTTCCGAGTGTTGTTCGCTGCTATCCGAGGTCCGGGTCGCCATGGGGAGGAGGGGAGGGAGAGGAATAGAAGAGGCTAAAGGGGAGAAGATGGGTTTACGTAAGATGCATGGTGTGGGGGGGTGGGTAGGGGTTTTGGTGAGCTGGCTGGGAGAGAGATGGAGTGTAGAGTAGATCAGGGGGGAGTAAGAGTGGAGGCCCGAGAAGGAAGAGGGAGTAGGAAGAGAGGAGAGTTGAGGAAAACAAGCTGGAGAGCTGGAGAGGAGCTGGAGGAATAACGAAAATGAGTTTATAGTACTAATACTCGAGATATGAGTTTTTACGATCATTATCTCAAAGTGACAAACATGAGCTTCCTCCACTGAAGGTATATGGCCTGAAGTTAATTTTCTCTAGCATCTAATGCCGCAACTCCAGGGCCAATGCTGGCTGGTATGTCGTCAACCAAGGATCTATGTGGTTTTAACAATCATGTGTGGGTGCGGTCCGGCCTCTGTCAGTGTCACAGTGGTTTGGTGTTCTTGTAATCTGAGATAAAAAAAAAATTCACCACAGCATCGTTGCAAGGAATATTATACACTTTAAAACTGAAACTACTGAATTTGATAACTGAAGTCATTTGGGATTGTAATCTCTGCTCTCTTTTCTGTTGCTGTAACAGAAAGTTTCGAGCAAGTTCCCGTTCATCAAAAATATAAATCCCCTACGGAAAGATTGAAACTAAATCTAATTATAATGACATTATCAGGAATCTTCCCATCAGACATTCAAATTCTGAAGCCTGTCGATCCCAAGTTAGTAGATGCAGTGTTGATCCATTCTGCATGCTTTGTCGTTTATTGTAATCACCCTTATACCCGTGTAGATGTCATCTTAGGACCCATTTTTAAGGATTGCACAGAAAACTTTCGACTAATTTTGCCTTCTGATCTCTTTTTCCCTGCGTGCCACAGCTTGGGATGGGAGAACCACCCCCTCAAAAAGGGAGCCAACTTGAACTGAGAATGGCCTGTGATATCTTCACCTAATACCTGTTTATACTCTTCATCATAGTAGTTGTAGCGTGCATCCATCTCCTCTTGTCCATCCCCATAAACATAAGCCAGATCACTTGCGTCTTCTTCTTTCTCCTCATACAAGACATGTGATCCTGTCAATGACCTTTAGATAACCATCTTTCTTAGTTGCATTTCAAACACTATTAGTATATCAACCATACATGAATAGCAGTGAGCATCAAATGCACGGAATTTCTAATGAATGTTAGCCAAACAACATATGCATTGAAAAATGTACGGATGGACTGGCAGGGGAAGAACCAAGATTTTCATTTCAGGGGGGTTCGGGGACTAGTTTTGTAACTTATGTTAAGGTAGTTTAGGAATCTCATTGATCTGTATCTATCCGGTTCCACCCATGCTGAAGCCCATATCATATCCAACTATGACACTTACGATACGTATAGATAACTAGGTTACTAGGTCACATTGAAGGAAGCCCACATATGATACGAATGACAATACATCAAACAATACTATTTTACTGCAAATATGTTCAACCCGTGCTTACGATACCAATTAATCATCTATCTGATACTGAAATTCTACATTCATTTTTAAATGTTAACAGAGTTTTATCTAGATGTTAATCAATCATTTTGAATTCTAAAACGAATTATAGCAACATCATTCTGATAACAAATGTTCCGCAAAGCAGATTATTAACTACGTGGCCTAGGCATATTAAAGGGAAAGTCACTCAACTACTGTCAGACCCATCATATTCTGAAATAGGGTTGAAACAGATCTATTGACGATATGCTGGTTTTAACTTTAGGAAGCTGAACAAAGAGTCAAGGAACATGCCAGGCACAATTAAATGCACTATACTACATTGGTTATAATCACAGATCAGATTATAAGAAGAAATAGATAAGGAAACCCTTACATTCTGTGAGGTGTGAATGAGGTTCTCCCTTTTTTAGATTGTCTCTTCATCAGATTGTAGTCCATTGACAAATTTCGAATGAAATGAAGCTGTCCCAGTAAGAAGAAGACTTTAAGAGGGCAAAAACACAAAGAATGTGATAATTACACAAGTAGATATACAAGGGAATGCCATACATGATCACTAACAGGTAAAAACAAGAAAACATAATAAGCACAAATACATGCCCACTGTGACATACACACAAAATAAATGATGAAATGCCATTACGTGCTAGTCCCTCCCCGTACTCTTGACCCTAAGAGAGTTTCCGTTAAGGCCAAACTAACCATTTCAAAAACCATAGCATCCACATCTATTAGATGCCCTCATTTGTACCCAGTTTAGTGTTACCTGCCCTTTCCACTTATCCATCTCAAAATTTCCTTTCTTCTCATAATACGAATATGTAGATGCTTACTCATGCTCTAATGCTTAAACCAATTATTTACCTAAAAATCTGCTCCGTGAAGTTCAAAATATTTAAGCTGGTCAACAAATATCGATCACCAAAATCTCCATTATTGTTTCTTTACTTTATCTAACAACAATTCGGCATAAAATCCCCTAATACACCCTATGGTAGCTTTGGGATATTTATCCATCAGATTAACCACAGCCTTCTTAATATTATTGTATTTACTAAGTTACATGGATATTTACCATTTTCCAGAATCAATTAGCTTTGCCAGTGTGAATCTCCTAAAAATGCCCACAATTGGTTAATGTTTCCACATTTTGAGTTATTCATACTGGATTCTCCAAAATTCATACTTCATGTTGGCATTGTCTAATTCATTAAGTGTGGTTGATTAAAGACTTTGTCCCTCAAATATTTAAAAATGGGTTATCTATCTGTATACAATACTTCAATTTTGAGTGTAATTGTCACTCCATACCCTTAAGCGAGAAACATAAAGTACTTTGCTTGAAATTCACTATAGAGTTACAGCTTACTGTTCCTCCAATTAGTCCTGTATCACTAAAGATGTAGGCATCCTTTATATCCATAATTCTATACCACGGGAAGGAATACAAAACCAACTTCAGCAAGTTGTGTTTGGTACGTGAAAGACAAAAGGAAAAACCCCCGATTTCCCTGAATTCGGCTTCCAGAAAATGGTAGGCCACAACGGAAAATATTAAACTGCAATTAGTTGCAAGCCGTTTGTCTATCCGTTCGACAGAAATGCCAGCTTTTATCTTCTACGTTAGATTTTCTTTCTAGATTCACTCTCTCCAAATTATCTCTTTGTATCTTTAATTCAATCAATCCAATTTTCTTCTCAATTATCTCCATGTCGAAATTTCCTTTCTCCAGATTATAGGGATACAAATTATCCCGTCTATCAATCTAAGTTTCTCTTTCGAACTCTCCCTCCAAATTATCTGCCGTTCAACAGAAATGCCAGCTTTTATCTTCTATGTTAGATTTCTTTCTAGATTCTCTCTCTCCAAATTATCTCTTTGTATCTCTTAGTCCAATCAATCCAATTTTCTTCTCAATTATCTCCATGTTTGAAATTTCCTTTCTCCAGATTATAGGGATACAAATTATCTCGCTATAGTCTATCAATCTAAGTTTCTCCATTGAACTCTCCCTCCAAATTATCTGCCCTGAATTATCTCTCCAAAAAACTAAAACAGTGTTACCATGCAAAGATACTTTCTTCTAAGAAAAATCATGAACTTTTACTGGATAACAGTTTTAATGGAAAATAATTTTATAAAGAGAAATCCCTTGAAAAGATAAATCAAAGAAAGATCCCTGAGTTTTCAATACTTAGTTGGTTTTCAGTATTATCACTTTTCCATGATTTTCCTCATGAACCAAACACAAGGGAATTGGTTTTCAGGAATATCGCTTTTCTTTTTCTTCGTTTTCCATGAACCAAAAACAACCTAAGCAGTCTAAAAAAGTCTGTTAATGTCTAAAATTTTAGTATCTAAGAAACAAACCTCGTCACCATCATTAATCCCAAAATTTCTGATATAAGCCTTGTCGTTAATTAGCTTCAGCCCTTCATAGCATAAGCAAAAATGTCCCCAAACATGTGACCTGCATACCCATTTTCAACATGAAAAACATAAGCATAGCTTCTTCCAGCAAATCCATCCTAAGTAAGATACAATTACTTATGATTTCAAAACATATTTTCTCTGAACCAACTAAAATAAGTAGTCGAATCGCTCTAAAAGAACATGATAATCAAAAAAAGAACCTATAAACAATTTCACCCTCTTTACAAAAAAAATTGAAAATAGCATTACCATATTGAATCGCTGAATAAGTTTGATCCAACATACAACCAAAAAGAACACGTAAGAACGCACCTACTCAAACACACCAATATTGCTCCTAGGAGAACAAACTCCGTGAATATCCACATTAGCCCCTAAATTGGTTGCTTTTAGATGAAATTCGCAATTGAGTTCGAAAACAAACACATTTTATCAAAAACAAACCCAAATGTACATAATTTCATCCCAAAACTCATATCGCAAACCCCTCTGTTTCAATAATAAACCAATATCATCCATTACATTAAATCAAACACATTACATACAAAAAACAACACATACCAAGAAATCTTCCCTTCGCCCTCCTTGGGCGAATGAATAAAGACATCCTCCACCGCCTGCTTCAGCTCCGCTACCGTCGCTGTTCCCTCAATTTGAACATCTGCACAATCAAATCAAATCAAATCAAACCCAACCCCCATTAGAGAGAGACATGTAAAGAGAGAGAGAGAGAGAGAGATTACTGAAGGAAGAGCCATCTAATTTGAGAACAGAGATGTTGAAGAGAAGAGGAGGGAGCTTCTGATACAAACTCAATCTTGATAAACTATCGCCAAAAGGTGGGAATGGGAGGGAGCAACTATGTCTTCGGCTCTCAACATAGAATGATCTCCCAGGGCTCTCATCATCTTCTTCGCACATTAACATCGTTTCTTATCTCTCTCTCTCTGCAAATTTCTTCGAAACAAAACCCTAAAATACTAAGAGAGAAAGAAAGGGGCACACGTATTCTTCTTTATTTTAGCTTAATGGTGAGAGAGAGAGAGAGAGAGATTGGAATTGAAAAGGAAGGAAGGAATGAAGTGTTGTTTTTTTAGAAAGTTAGTAATTTCCTTCTTTTTTCTTCCCGTTGGATGGTTATCCTTTGCAAGCGGACACAGTTAATTTTTTTCAATTTTTACGTTCCAACGCGGTGGTTATCTAGTGTGTAACATCTTGGGTGGCTATCTCCATGGGTGCTTCAGCCTTGAGCTGGTGCTTAATATGAGGAACTAAGTGTGAACGGAAACCCTTCTAGCAGTTCTCAAAGAATATGTTTTTTTATTATTATGATTTTTGACTGACTCCACACAAAATTGTTAATGTAATTTGTGAAAATACCATAAAATTAAACAAAGAGAACCAAATTTACAAACAATTCATAAAGTTAACAAGACAGTTTATACTAAGACCACAAAAGATTACAGTTCACCACCAAGACAACTAGCTAATGGGACACAAATTGACAGTCTTCCGAAAATAAGCAACAAACAGATTTAAGAAAAGCAAAAGAGAAGATAAAGGCAGTGAACAAGGTGGTAACTGCTCTCTTCTGCTGAGAAATTTCATTACTAGTTAACTGTCACATACCACAATTTGTTTTTTTGTTTTTTCGTTTTCTTCAATTTTTCACTTCTTTATTTGTTGGGGCGAGGTTTGGATCTCCGCTTCTTTTACAAATTCAACAACTTGTTCTCTACCTCCTGCAAGAAAAAATTGAAGTTGATAGTCAAGAACAGCAAAGCCAAGACCGATCTTTTTTTAGGTACATGATGTTGTTCCAGCTTGCGTCCACCATTAGTGTGAAGTGCCCATGTGCGATATGGATGTGGAATTTTGCTAGAGTTTAAAGAGTTTTCATCTGGAGGAAGAGTTGACGGTATACATAATCGTTATGAGTCTCCTAAAATTAAAAAGAAGTGCATGATTTGTTACGAGTCTTTTCTTATAAACTATCATTGGTGTGCATAACTGTTATGGCATGAGCCACCTCTTTAAAATTAGCGATATTGATATGTCATACCAAGGCATCTCCCACCATCTCGTTGTTTATTGTGCATCATACATGCTTAACATGTTATATCAATATTCTTTCTATTTTGGTTTTTGTGTTTGCTTGTTTCATTTAGTGTTAGGAGAGGTTCGGCCTCTATGGGACCCGAACTGGCTTGGGGTGCCCCATATCCTAACTTAACCAATAAGCTAGGTCTTTGTTGGAGAGATTTTTAGAAAGAGGAAGTTCTATTTATATAACTAGGGTTCTCTTAGTTGTAACTTAATGTTTTGATCATAATAAAGAAGATCTCTTTCTCTCTCTCTCATAAATTGTCTATTATATGTGTGTATGTTGATTGCTTGCTATTAGATTAATTCCTAACACGTTACAACTACAAGCTAAGAGGAGCTACTAGGATTCTAGATTGATTTGCAAGTTTTGTTTATCTTTCCTTCAAGATCAAGGTATAACTTCAAACCCTAAAACTACATCAAAGTTCATAGATTTATATGTTTAGATTTTTATCTAGGATGTTCGATCTATCTATTATCCTAATGATGGTGATTTGATGAAGAATAACATGATAAATCTCTTATTTTTTGGCCTAATCTAGGGTTTTTTTAGGGATTTGGAAGTGTTGATTTGACAATATTAGTGTATTAAAAAGGCATATTTTACTATATTTTTCCCTTTTCTAGGGTTTTTACAAGTTTTGACCAATTAATATAAAAATAAAACATGTGATTATGATTCATTGTAGTCCCCTGATTATATTTTTTCGAGCCCTAGAAAGACTGAAACTGCCACAAAAAACGGCTTAAAGGCGTTTAACGCTGATAGTGCAGTGCTGACATCACAAGGCCAGCCATGTGCAAGGCACGGTAGGCAGATCCACGTTCTCGGCACACTTAGGGTTTTCACTACGAAGTGTTGACGTCACAAGGGCAACGACGTGTGAGGCACGGTAGGCAGACCTACGTGCTTGGCACACTTAAGGTTTTCCCCACACAGTGCTGACGTCACAAGGGAAGCCACGTGCGAGGCATGGTAGGAAGACCTACGTGTGAGGCACACTTAGGGTTCCTACATGCTTATGCAAACACGTCTGATGAACACTTTTTCAAGCGTTACTTAATACCCCGCTTAAGTACGAATTTACCGTTGTAAAAATTGTGGAGTGGGGGTCGTACCACGAATACTGTCAAGATGCGAAAAACTAATCCTAGGCCGATTCATCAATGATTTGGTATTTTCTTTAAAACTGAGGAAATAATATCAAATTAAAAGAAACTAGCCATGGCTAAAGTTCTACCCAACGAAAATAACAATAGATCAAATAGTTTTGTTTGGCGGATTTATGTACAAAAAATCCCGAGTAGGGCTTTTTTAGTGTAAATGTTAACCCTAGATCCATGGCTAGACATATATCGTTTAATCATTAAGCTTTACTAAATCCGATTTGGAGGAGAGATTCAGTCAACTATGGTTAAGCTTGGCTAGATTTCTTCTTATGCGTCTTTTCCCTTTATTGCCCTAAAATCCGACTTGCATATAAAGGGAAAAGACGTATAAGAAGAAATCAATAGAACCATTGTACAACAACAGAGGTCAGGACATTACATCATCTGGTCAAAGAATATCTTACATCTACTTTGTAACGTCCACCATTAAGAATATTAATGGTCGTCAAACGGTCATATGATGAGACCTATAAATAGAACCAGAGAACTATAGATGAGGGACAGGCAATTCGATACAAAAGAATCCCTTTTATTGCCCTAAAATGAAATTACAGGGAGAGTGAGAGAGTTATGTGGAGGAGCAAGGTTTATGGTTTAGGGCCTTTATCCCTGGTAAAGGGGATGAGGTTGTCTATTACCAAGTCTCAAGCTTGGCAAAGTGGAAGAACGATAGGGGGATTGGTGAGGGGCTTAATCTCCCATATTACAATGGGCTCGGGCCTGATGACCCGAGGGATAGGTTTTTGTATTTTTTGATTCAGGTCGTATATGGCCTTAGAATTCTTCTAACCTTCTTTCAGAAAGGGGTTATGATTGTGTTACAATGTTGCCCTGCTCAGTTAAATGATGAGGGTATGTGAGGTAATGAATGAGAAATGGAAGAAGGCAGGGACTGCGAAGCAGTTCGAAGCTGAAGACGTGATAAAGTTTTATAAATGGAAATATGTTGAAGGTCAAAGTAGTGGTTACCTGTATAGTAATTCGACTAGGCCAAAAAAAATTAATTTCAAATCTGCGGGTAGACCATGGAACGACCACCTTGTGTGGGTAGAAGGTGATTGTATGCAGGTTCCAGATAAACCGGTGCTCGAACTGACCATAGATATTATAATCCGAGTAAGTAATGTTGACCAGTCTTCAAATAAACTATACTTGTCTTCCTGACGTTGATATAACAAAAGGTTAGTATAGATTATCATTCTAGACATTCCTATTTTTATACAATATGCGCGTTAGTATACATAGCGCACACCATAATCGTTACTCCTCGCTAGAGCTATCACTCGAGCTGTCACCTATATTAGAAGGTCCCGGAACATCAGGTGCACAACCCGCGTACAGCCGTTGATGCATAAACTCTGGCATTTTTCTAATAATGATTTTCTTTCCATCTCTAACCATACGTTGTCTCAAAACTCTAATTTTGGCTACCATGGGACCTAAATACTCACACCGTATCGCCTCCATGTCATACTGCACACTTTTTCCAATGATAACATCATGCACCAGTTCACCTTCTTTTTCTAATCTCTGGAATTCTGACGCAAAAAATGAAATCACTACTGTCATATCTCTCTCATATACACTACATGTTTTAGTCTTTACCTGCTTAGGCAGAATAAGCTCGCCGAGTTTAGTTTGAGCTTTATGCAACGAAGTCTTCAAATGCTCGCACTACTTTTCTACTCGACGTTTCTCATCCAGCACAGCAAAATTTTGAGACTCCAGCACTATCATGAACTCATCCATAAGATAGATCAGAGACAGTGACCCATCAAGTTCTGTTTCACGACTCTCCCATTCTACCCTTCTTTCATCGAAACGTATCTCCGCCTGAAATAGGTCAGCATCTAACATCATGTTTGCATCCCACAGTTTCGTATTCTCATCCAGGTGCTCTAAGGCATTTAACTTCAACCCTTGAATGGTATGTTCTAGAGTGACTACTTTATTCCAAGCAACATTCTGAAAGGAGATGATCAGCGGTTTCTAAAATAATGGATTTGAGAACTTCGGTTCCCACAGATGGCGCCAAATGTAATAGCTTCATTATGGGATCTGGACTTAGCCTTTATACAAAATATAATCAAAACGCTAATAATAACTAACACAAAAGTTTAGCGTGGAAAACATTTGAATAAGTTAAAAACCATGACCTCTCTTGAAGATTTTAGAAAGAGAGAAATGCAATTGAGAATGCTAGCTATTACAATGAGCACTCTGAATCTATGGAGTTTTGGAGTAGGGATTCTTCTGTATGGAATTGCTTGCCCCTCATTTATAGTACTCTGGTCCTATTTATAGGTCTCATCATATGACCGTTTGACGACCATTAATATTCTTAATGGTGGACATTACAAAGTAGATGTAAGATATTCTTTAACCAGATGATGTAACGTCCTGACCTTTGTTGCTGTACAATGACTCTATTGATGAATGTACACTTGCGTACATCGAACTGCAAACGTGGAGGACGAAAGCGATGACTCAAACTAAGGAATATTGAATATGTATTTAGTAGTATTTCCTGTATGCTGACGAGGTCGAGGATGAAGTTTTGAGTCCGAGGTACGAAATAAACTATTACAATACCAAATTTTAGCAAAATAGACTAAATTCAATTTCTAACTATGGTTAAGCTTAGAAGTGGATTATAGCTCTTAGAAGATTTTTCGAAAAAGAGCTAATCCAAGAAAACTATATATCACTATTGCTAGTTAGGTAGGGGCTTCCCTCTAGTCAAAGCTAGAAAGGGATTAACCTCGCATTATCCCTAAGATTATCGCATTAAAATAGATAGATAGAGAGAGAACAAAAAGTACTCTTTTATTTCTTCAATTCCTTCCAATGTGAGATGCCTAATTACAATGGGGGAAGGTTCCTTTCATAGGAGAAGGAACCTAAATCAAGAAAATATACATTAAATTCTAAAGAATATTTTTACAATAATTTCTTTTAATATTATAGCCAATCACCTAAGATTTTTGCATATAATTCCCTTAAGTGATATATAGATCTTTTTTCATGGAAACTCTTGCATATATCTTCAATATAAAATATTTTTAAGGATCTTGGATGTAATATCTTCTTTGATCTTATTCTCAAAGAATATTTGTGTATATATTTCTTCAATATTGAAACCAAATATATTGTATCTTTGACTTTTTGTGCTATGAACTGCTAGAGATATTTTTACTTGCTTTAAGAACTTGGTTTTAAATATCCATCTCAAATAGCTACAATCAAACAAACACACATAAGTAACCAAAATTAAATATAATGGACGACTAAAATACATGTTCAGGTATATTAAAAGTGTCATAATTACGCGCTCATCAAATACCCCCAAACTTGTCTTTTGCTCATCACGAGTAAAATAAAATAATAGCCACTTTCGCAAGGAGCGCGATTGCATTTAGCATATGCAACAAGCCGTTAAACCCCCAGGTTTAGCCTGGTGGACGAGTGTTGACTCGTGAGGGTTTACAATAACTATACCCACAAAAGTCAATAATGACATTTTAAATAATTTTCTGGAAGACACATGACTCATTTCATGTGAACTTATCCTTACTTAGTTGTGACAAAAATATATTGATGGAAAAATTCTTAAATTTGCTATTCTCCCAAGTATACCAAAAAATATTTTAAGCTTATCTGAAACTAGAGGTACTACCTCAAGATTAGAAAGAGATTCAAATATTTTTCTTTAGCTATATTTGAGTGTATAGTGAAAATAGTTTTATCGCCTAATACATTATCTAAAATAATTTACTCCGCTTTTGGTTGTCTAGTTCTTACTGGAAAAAATTTAATGGTCAGCTCGACAAGTGCCTTTGTCAATTCATCTTATTAGATTTTTATTTTTTTTCCTTTTTTTGTAAGCCTTTTCTTATTGAGTAAATTGCGTCTTAGTGAAGCCTCCGTAAGAAAGAGTTGTTGGTCGACAATCCCCGTTAGTTGGCTAAGGTTGCTGGGGTGTGGTGTCCCATCATGACCTAGACTCAGGATTCTCATAAGTAATATTTATTTGTGCTCCTTTCACATAATTTATGGTCAAACTCTAAATTGGTGATAATTTTTCCTCTTTAAGTTCTTAATCATGTAAGTAGCCTTGTAGCCTGAAAGTTTTTAGAGCAAATTTGGTTAAAAAAAATTTCTTCTTAGGAATGAACTTATTCTTAAGTAGTTGCCTCCCTTGTAGTAAATTATTTCTAACATAAATGTTAAATTTCCCTTATACTGAGCAAAAATCTATTGAATGTATTAATTATAAAACTATTGTGAAGTGCATGTTTTCAAAATATGCCAAACTAACTTCATCAAAATATGCCAAAATATGCGTCATTAAGACAATCTGACTAGTCTTTGCGATCAGTTCGAACAACTTTTTCTAAAATTCTTTTAATCTCTCAATTGGAAACTTCCACTTGACCACTTTTTTATGGATGGTAAGGTGTGGCAACTTTATAACTGATGGAATAATTTTTCAATAAAGTTTAGAAAATACGATTGCAAAAATGTTTCCCACCCTTACTAATAACTACTCGAGGAGTGCCAAAATGATTAAAAATATTCTTCATCAATTTGACCACAGGCTTGTGGTCATTTTTCTAACATGTTACTGCTTTGATCCATTTTGAGACAGCCCACGATGATTAGAATATAAAGGTTTCCACGAGATGAAGGAAATGGGCCCATAAAATCTATGCTCCAAACATAAAAATGTTCAACAATAAGAATGTTGTTTAGAGACATCATGTTGCGGTGAGAAATATTGCCAGTCCTTTGACATCTATCTTAAGTATAACAAAAGGTCTACGCGTCATGAAAATGGGTAGGCCAATAAAGACCAGATTGAAGAATTTTTACAATCATTTTCTTGGCACTGAAATGCCCTCCACAGGCATAGGTGTGGTAAAATTTGAGTACGTTCTGGAACTCATCATTTGGAATGCATATCCTAATATCTTGGTCAGAACAAAACTTATACGGATCATCCCAACTAAAACGTCTAACCTCGTGTAGGAATTTAGTTTTATCTTGCTTAGACCAGTGGTCAGGTAATCGTTCAGTAGCAAGATAATTGACAATGTCGGCATACCAAGTTAATTGTATAGCAGCCATAAGCTGCTTATTAGGAAATATCTCTAAGATAGGGAGGAGATCGCCACTACCATCGATGGGAAGTCGGGATAAATGGTCCGCTACAATGTTTTTAACACCTTTCTTATCTCGAATTTTGATGTCAAATTCTAGTAACAAGAGGATCCATCAGATTAGCCGAGGCTTAGCATTATTTTTGGATAACAAATATTTTAAGACCACGTGATCGGTGTAGACAATGATTTTGGACCCAACAAGGTATGACTAATTTTTTTTAATACAAACACAATGGCTAATAACTCCTTCTCAGTGGTGGAGTAATTCATTTGTACATCATTAAATGTACGATTGACATAGTAAATAATATGAGGCTTTTTATCTACTATTTGCCCTAAAACTGCTCTAACAGCATAGTCAGAGGCATCATATATCAATTCAAATAGATGATCCCAGTTTGGCGGTTGGATGATTAGAGCGGAAGTTAATAGAAGTTTGAGCTTCTTAAAAGTTATGAAATATTCATCATCAAACTGGAAATTAGTATCCTTAGTAAGTAAATTGCACAAGGGTTTAGAAATTTTGTTAAAATCTTTGATGAACCGACGATAAAACTTGGCATGGCCAAGAAATGATCGAATGGCCTTAACCGTCCGAGGAGGAGGTAAGGAAGAAATAAAGTCGATTTTGGCCTTATCAACTTCTATCCTTTTGTTGGAGATGATATGCCCAAGAACTATCCCTTGTGTCTCCATAAAGTAATACTTTTCCCAGTTTAGCACCAAATTTGCTTGTGTACATCATTCTAACACGAGCTCTAAATGGTGCAAGCATTCATCAAAAGATAAACCAAGCACTGAAAAATTTTCTATGGAGATTATGATAAATTTATCAACCCAGAGAATATGCTCATTATATAACGTTGAAATGTAGCGGGTGCATTACATAAACCAAATGGCATACGTCGATAAGCATAAGTCCCATAGGGACAAGTGAATGTGGTTTTTTCATGATCTTTTAGAGCGATGGGGATTTGATTATATCCAGAATAACCACCAAGAAAGCAGTAATAACTCTTTTCGGCTAATCGTTTAAGCATTTGATTAATGAATAGAAGAGGAAAATGATTTTTTCCAGTGGTCGTGTTCAACCTTTTGTAATCGATACAAACACGTCACCCGGTGGTCATACTTGTGGGGATTAATTTATTATTCTCATTTTCGATTACAGTAATCCCTAATTTCTCAGGTACAACTTAAACAGGGCTGACCCAGTTACTATCCCAAATAGGGTATATGATACCCAAGTCTAAAAGCTTGAGAACTTCCTTGTTAACCACCTCTATCATAGTTGGATATAAACACCGTTGTATCTCGCATAAATTTTTTGCACCTTCCTCAAGATTAATGTGCACACGGCTGGGCTAATTCCCTTCAAATCTGTTATAGACCACCCTATGGCTGATTTATATTTTTTAAGGACACTTAACAGTCTACCTTCCTGATCAACATCTAGATTGGAAGCTATTATCACGGGTAAAGTTTCAAAATCACATAGAAAGGCATACTTGAGAGTATTGGATAATGGCTTGAGGTCCAACTAGGTTGGTTTAACAATGGATCAAATAGGTAAAGTATGTGATGGTTCAAGAGGTTCCAGTCTTGGTCTCCATTTAGATATGTTAAAAATAGGAGTTTAGTCGAGTAAGGCCTTAATATCTTCAACGATCGTGTCTTCATTAAAGTCCTTACCAAAGTTTATAAGACATGATTCTAATGGGTCCCGAGAAAGGATTTGGGGAAAGAGTTGTAAACTAAAGAGTCAATCATATTGAGCTCAGCCATGTTATCAGTATCAGGGACTTGAGTATTATTGTTAAAAACATTGAGTTTGATTTTTAAGTCGCCCATAGATAGTTGTAAGACCCCATTAAAGTAATTGATAATGGCGTGGGCAATAGCAAGAAAATGGTGACCCAATATGACAGAGATTTCACAATTAGAATTTTTGACATCTTCAGTGTCTACTACGACAAAGTCTACAGGAAAAATGAGATCATCAACCTTGATAAGAATATCCTCAAGGATACCAAGTGGGTGTCGTATAAACCTGTCAGCCAATTGGAGTATCATCCGGGTGGGTTTGATTTCTTCTAGTCCTAATTCCTAATAAACTGAGTATGGAAAAACATTTACACTAGCCCTAAGTTGAGTAATACCCTATCCACCTTGTGATCTCTAATCTTACAAGGGATGGTTGGGCCCCTAGGATCACGAAGCTTAGGAGGGGTTAATATTTCAGTCAAAATGATTTTCTTATGTACATTGATTTTCCTTTTCCTGCTGCTCGCATCCTTAAGATATTTGGCATAAGCAGGGATAACCATGATTATATCAAATCCTAGAATATTTATATGAGCTTGTTTAAATGTATCAAATATCTCATCAAATTGTCTCCCTTTCTTAGCTGGAAGAAGGCATTGCGGATATGGCACTTTTGGCTCAAAATGAGCAGTGGATACGGGAATAAAAGAAGAAGACAACTCTTTAAATGTTTTAGAAGGTTCTTGGCTACTGACTACCACTAGTTCATTCGTACGTACCTCATCTTCAATCATAACAGGTGGTCGCTCAACCCTAGGTGATTCAACTCGGCTATCAATTTGTCTACCACTTCGAAGGGTGATAATGGTATTAAGTTGTTTGGGGATTGAGTTAGGCTTAAGCCCAGGTGGTTCTTTGGGATTAGATTCAGGTTGGCTAGGCAGCTTACTCGAGGTTCTCTCATTTATTATATTTGTTAATTGCGCTATCTGAGTCTCTAGATTTAAGATAGATTGGGATGTAGAGTTTAATTTGATTCAACAATGTCTGTTTCTGGAATTGTATCATTTGTTGCTAAAATTGTAACATCTTTTTTTTTTTTACTTTTCATTGATTATAACATAAAGTGAGAAAAGGTGTCTTCCAAAGATGGTTTGGGTAGAGCAGGTAAGAACTGCTTGGATGACTAAAAGGCTTGCTGAGATGCTTGAGGATAGGACTGAGAATGAGAATTCCTAGGCAAGTTATGAACTGAGGCTTATGGCACTCCAAAACCCGAACTGGGTTGGTTGTTATTCCATGAAAAATTTGGGTAGTTCTGTCAAGTTGGCTTGCACGGGTCAAATGGCCTCTTGTAGGTATTATCCAAAGCATTCACTTGTTCTTGATTGTCATTCATTTCATTAAACATGGGGTACATTTGAGTCACATGGGTAACATCATAACAAACGGTGCAACCCTGTTGCTGAACTTGGTTCACACTACCCTTATATTGATTCATAGCCATAGCCTCAATTTTTCAGGTAAGAGTATCTAATTGGGTTTTTATGGTTGTTCCCTCACTTACTTCGTATAAACCACCTTTCTTGGTTATACAAATATTTCTATGTGAATCAAAATCCCACTGCTGAGAGTTCTCAACAAATGTCTCAAACTCCTCATAAACTCTATCGGGTTCAAGGTCCTAGAATTTGCTACTATGCATGGATTCTAGCTTATAACGATTCTCAGAGGTTATTCCACGATAGAAGATCTGGGCTAAATATTGCTTCTCAAAGCCATGATGGGGACATTATGAAAGAAGATCTTTATATATCTCCCATGACTCGTAAAACGTTCTGCTCTTATTTTGAACAAATTCAACAATTGTATTTCTAAGAGTGAGAGTCTTTTTTCCATCGAAAACCATTTTGTTTTGAACTTAGTCTCCATTTGGTCTCATGAATTGATAGATGCTGGTGCTAATAAATCCAGCCAATGACTCGCCTTGTCCTTTAGTGGGAATAAAAATAAATGAAGGCATATGAAATCCTTAGTAAAATGTTGATATTTTGAGAGAACACAAATTTTCTTAAATTTGTGGACGTGCTTATAAGGTCTCTCAAAATCAAGTCCATGAAATGTAGCTAACATTTGGATCGTACTAGGCTTGATAAAATCCTGCGGTCCGGTACACCTATCCGTTGGGTGATGAAATCTTACGGGAATCTTGCTACTCTCTTTTTCATCAATTTTTTTAGGTCTTGGACATTCAATTTTTTTGTGATACGAATTTCTTTGTATCCCTAATGCCGGGACGGAACGGATATGAACCCCTTTTAGATGTCAAGTTTATAGAGGTACCAACCTACGAGAAGTATTTCCTGGGGAAGTTGTGGCCACCCCTTTACTTAGGGGGCGAAAGAAATAAGTGCCCCTTCATTTAGGGGGTACAAAAATGATAGATTTGATGATGCTTTTAGCTTCACGTATTTTTTGTCTTGCTTCGGCACTTTAGCGCTCTTTCAGTCGTAAACTACAGGAACAAACTTGAAAAGAGAGAGCAACTAAATTAGACACAGTGCTTAACCAGAGACACGAAATCAAAACATAAAAGAGGGTTTAATAATAAAGCAAATAGGTAATTTCTTTTAAATCAGAGATGCATGCCCTTGAGTCAAACTGTGAGTCTGAGACCAAAATTATCAAACAAGCATTTTCACGTGTGGTTTGAGCACAACCAAGTATGCACACAATAGCTGGCATAAGACACCTTGCGAAAACAAACAAAAAACAAACTAAGTCAAGCCATGTGTATTTTACCAACTAGACCTCTTTGCTTTCCTTTGCATCTTTTAAATCTATGAAACAAGAAACAAATGTTTTACCACTACCTCTTACGTACATACCCTGCCTTCAACTTGCGCAAAAATAAATCCAAGATTTTGTCAAGGATAGAAGTATTTTACTGTTGCACTAATGATAATGCATGATGCCACTAATATCACACCCAAGCTCCTAAAGTACTATTTATTGATTATGAAAGTTGGAACACTCCACCGAAAAATATTGCTATTGTACCACGAAAATCGTAAGCCAAAAATCACTTCTTCCTTTTTATTTATTTATTACAGAAACTACAAAATGAGAAGAAAAAAATAAAATAAAAATAAGCGAAAGAAAATAAAAAAAATTAAAAAAAAATAACAAATCATTATTAGTAACGATCCTTCGTAAGGTTGCACTTCCCAGTGGCGGCGCCAATTTGATGAACATTTTTTCAAACATTACTTAATACCCCACTCAAATACGAATTTACCGTTGTAGAAATTGTGGAGTGGGGGTCGTACTACGGAGAGTGTCAAGATGCGAAAAACTAATCCTATGCCGATTCATCAATGATTAGGTATTTTCTTTAAAACTAGGGGAAAACTAAGAAAATAATATCAAATTATTAGAAACTAGCTATGACTAAAGTTCCACCCAATGAAAATAATAATTGATCAAATAGTTTTACTAGGCGGATTTATGTACAAAAAATCCCGAGTATGACATTTTTAGTGTAAATGTTAACCCTAGATCCATGGTTAGGCATCTATGGTTTAATCATTAAGTTTTACTAAATTTAATTTGGAGGAGAGATTCAACCAACTATGGTTAAGCTTTATTAGATTTCTTCTCATGCGTCTTTTCCCTTTATTTCCCTAAAATCCGACTTAGTGGTTATATAACACTAGATTTTAGCAAAAGAGACTAAATTTACTTTCTAACTATGGTTAAGCTTAGAAGTGGATTATAGCTTTTAGAAGATTTGTTAAGGGCTAATCCTAGAAAACTATATATCACTATCGCTACTTAGGTAGGGGCTTCCCTCTAGTCATAGCTTGAAAGGGATTAGCCTCGCATTATCCCTATGATCATCGTATTAAAATAGATAAAACAAATAAAAGAGAGAGAGAGATGCTTGAATAAAAAGTACTCTAATATTTCTTCGATTCCTTCCAATGGGAGATGCCCAATTAAAATGGGGGAAGGGTTCCTTTTATAGGTGTAGGAACCCAAATCTAGAAAATATATATTAAATTCTAAAGAATATTTTCACAATAATTTCTTTTAATATTTGAACCAATCACCTAAGATTCTTGCATATAATTCCCTTAAGTGATGTATAGATCTTTCTTCGTGGAAACACTTACATATATCTTAAATATAAAATATCTTCAAGGATCTTGGATGCAATATCTTCTTTGATCTTATTCTCTAAGAATATTTGTGTATATATTTCTTCAATCTTGAGACCAAATATATTCTCTTTGACTTTTTATGTTATGAACTGCTAGAGACACTTTTACTTAACTTTAAGTGCTTGGTTTTAAATTTTCATCTCCAATAGCTACAATCAAACAAACGCGCATAATACCCAAAATTAAATATAATGGACGACTAAAATACATGTTCGGGTATATTAAAAATATAATAATTATGCGCTCATCAAATTCTACTAATGACGTCTCCGAGTCAGACCTGTGACACGTGTCATAGGGACTACAACTGACATGGTAATGTATGGACCACACGCTAAGTCATCAGCATGGACCAACCAAAGTGTCACCGTGGCAAGATCGGTCACATCACGTGTCAGGTTAGTGAACCCAACTGTTGATATGGCATGAACCTCACCATATTGACGTGGTAGTAGACCGCACTGATGACATGGCAGTGAACCCCACTACTAATGTGGAAAGACACATAAACATAAAAGAATAAAAAATTGCTACGTTTTAGTCACACGAGTGGACTGGCGTGATGACCACACACGAGTCATGTGCAGAGGGCACAGTCGCACATGCTAAGGGAATGCCATTCTACCAACAATGCCATCATCCCATCACATGTCAATCATAAGCTTGGAGTACGCAGCTCACACGACTGAGGGTCCGTGACTGCACGTGTGGGTCGCACGACCAAGGTTTGAGGGTGAGTGAGCCATGTGTTATGGTGATGGACCACTTTGGACCTGAACCGATTTGGAAAATCAGATCAGATCTGATCTAGGCCGATCATACTAGGTTTAATTTTTAAGTTTTTTTTTTAGGTTTTCCTTTTCTTTCTTTTAGGACTATGCCCCGAGGAGGACCCAAATTTTATTTATTTATAAAAATTTATATAAATATTTTTTTTCTTGGGATGTGTGCCTACTATTTTTATATGACCCTACTTATATGGGATATATGAAACCATATATAAAATATATGCAATACTCATTAATACCTATTTACAATTCCTTACGACAGCTATATAGGATATTAAATTTATGCCCCTCAGATACTAGTAATTCTGATCAAGGATCTAAAATAGCACGAAACCAGAAAATATATTCAGATGTGACTTAGAGTCATAATTGAATAAAAAAATGTCTAGGAAATTACTTAGGGATTAATTGTGAATTGATATGGGTCTTGTTTCTAAAAATATAGATTCTTAGGAACCAATTTTTTTACATATAGGTGTAATTAGTTATTACTTGATAACATCCAGAAGTATAGAGATCCTAATAGCAATCTTTTATACTTCTAGATGGTTAGTTCTAGACAGGCTTAATCTACCTATCTTTGGAACTCAGCAAACTTTAGGCAAATGGACCACTTGATTCCTAAACATCTAATACTCCTATATATTTGTAGTAAATGGGTCATTTGGCTTGAATATGCAAGCCTTATAGAACTATAAGACTTATAACACCCTAGTAGTTAGATAAGGATCGTAACATCAAATGGTTTTGAATAGCTGCTATGGCTAAGACTCTATTAAAAAAAATTATGGTTAATATTGCCCTTTTACGAGATATAGTTAAGATTTGATGTTTAATAGGATCTCATGAGTATAAAGCTATTAATAGGGTTCACTTGCAACTAATGGTTGAGAATTATGCACTTTATTACACTATATATACTATGAACTGCAATTAATAATTCATAATCATGTATTTAATAGGACTACGAATTTGAATAATATAAATTGCCTAGCCTTTATGCTAGAAATGTTTATCAAAAACTACTACTAGTATAGATTTACATGCTTAACAAATATTAGGGAAACTCAAAATATTGAGTACCTCCCATATTGCAACTCTATTTTGGTGTCAACAAACTTGACCTATATGGAAATTGAGATTGATCCATCTGCCACTACAGAATTTGGAAAGGACTATTGTTGAGAACAATGAGTCTTTAATCAACAAAGCTCAAGCTTTGTTTGTACTCTCGCTACTATATTCAAGAAGGCCTAAAAATGAAATACCTTCATATTCTATTATTATATGATTGTGACATAATTTTCATTCAGTAATGCAACTTCACTATGATGTTATATGGAAAAATAGTTGAGGTAGACAAAGATATTGAGAATATTCTATTAACTTTAAACGCTTCCGAGCCAATATTTGTTAGTACAAGTTTACTGTGCACGTATACCTGATTTAAGTTTTCCTCATTTATGAGCAAAATAATGTGTTATTGGCTGAGAATTACAAGTTCATGCCTACTGAGAGTAAGCATGTGTCTGAGTCGTTCAATGTTGGGTTTAGTGACAGGGGCAGCTGTAGAAAAAGTCACAACCATGGATAGACAAAAGGTGGCAACAATGGCGGGATTAATTTTCTATGTACTAGTAACTAGGCAAGAGGAACACGAAGTTCATCAATAGACCAAAATGGATAAGGGAAGAATTCACAGCTGGACATGAGATAGTCAGGCACTAAGCACGGGATTACAAGGCACCCATACGATCCAAAGAGATCAACCCTGGATTTTTCAAGTGATAACAACTGGTACAGACCCTAAATATAGCAGAATTTGCGGCCTTAGATTTTTCCTAATATACCAATGTATCTTTGGATCAAGTTCTAAGAGTGATCACAGTAGCTGAATCTTAATAAATGAGTGATGTCACTTAGATAATATTACCAAATATTAATTTTATTTGTTGCATAGTAGTACGCAGCTTTGATTTCTTATTACTATCTTCGATTGAGTTGGGAACTCTTTTTAAGTTAGAATGTTTATGACATGCACTAGTTTAGTATAACATTTATGAGATCATTCTTTAATTTTATTTGAATTATTGCTTAGGAAGTAGTTAAATTCCATGTATGATAGTTGATCTACTATATACAGCCTGTCATATGGATCTATCTACTCGTAGAACATTCATCGATAATTGAATGAGTGACGACACATGTCTAAGAGATAAGTAGTACCATGCACTAGATCCCTTTGAGATATAAACATATTTATTATCTCTGATCTTGTACATTAGGGATGTCACGAATATCATTGGTGGCCAGCATGATAGAAAGATATTGGGAGTGTCACGCTATTACTCCCTCATGGTACGATACGAGGTATCTAGTCTACTTAATTTATACACTAGTAAATCCAGCCGGATTTTACTGAGTTGTAGGGATATACATGATAATTGTTATTACGTAAAGATGATATGAGAAAATGACAACCAAGTTTTTCATAATACCTTAACATCTAAAGGTTAGAACACGCTATTTGGAACGGTGTCTAATACACTCCTCCGGGCTAGAATAATGAGGAGGATTACCGGGAAAACATTTTGAGTTTCCTTAAAAGGGGAGAAGAATGAGAGAGTATACGTGTAACGATTGCTTTCAAGGAAAGCCTATTGTTCATCCTAGTATATATGACCAAGGTGGAGTGAGATTTCCAGTCGTTTCACCAAACGCATCCATGAAGATACATGTGGACCTATTCATCCATATAGTGGCCCCCCTTAACTATTTATGGTCACAATACACTACATCAATTTGAGCAAAATATCACAGACTCTATCCATGGTAAATTACTATTTGCCACGAACTTTTGTTGTGGTGGAGGTCTATAGTAAAAGGTGGGAGGCAATTTTTTTGCCACAAACTTTATCCGAGCTTAACGTACTGTTTTGTTACGGATTTAATTTGTGGTTAATTTATTACTAGTTGATTTATGGTGTGGGAGTCAATAAACCTAATAATTAGTAGAGTAATCAAACCAATATCTGTAGAATAATTTGTAACTTTTAATAACTATGTAAATTATGCATTTCAACTTAACATGCATCACAGACATGATTTAAATTCAATATTATTCATTTAACTATTAATAACATTATAAAATGAAATGTATAAGCCAAATGCAATAGAATCCATGATTAAATATTAACGAGAAAGAAACAAGTACCTAATTCAAAGCTTTAATTCAAATCTCTATATCATGTAAAAAGAAACACCAGAATATAATTAATATATACATATAATCTTTTAATGAACAACACAATGAATAAAAAGTCAAAAATCAAAAGACCCTAAAGTCGACATATCGCTACTAAATCCTACAGACCATTTAACACTTGTATGACTAAGCCAAAAACTTGACAAAAGTTGTGTATTGCCAACTACAACTATGCCAATGATACTCTGACATGTAAATGTTTTTTTGTTCTTTCCATGGAGGGCTGATTAGGGATCAACATAACTTGCTTAATCAAACCATTCAAAGAGAATGAAATATGTGGATGCCCGATAAAAATGATAGAATCCAAATAGGGTTGACATTTGATGATTTATTTTTCTTTAACTAACAAACATCACACATACACACAGTCTTAATTAAAGCCAGCCATAGATATAGTAGACTTGTGATCAGCTTTAACTTCAGCACATGTATGTTTGCATGGCTTGGCAGACTGAAACGAAGTAAATGTTGCGATAATTCATATCGGTCATATTGGTTACACCACACATACTACATTTAAGATGAGATCATCAACAACGAGTCGTTACCTAAAGTAAACTTGAGAAGGTGAAGTGGTTATGGTTAAAGGAAAATTAATAAAGAAAAACCTTATCATATGTATCTTGAAATGTGTCACCAAGAAATGGGTATTGACCAACCATCATACGGTATAATGTAATACCTACAACCCACGTGTCTGAAGCTTTGCCATGATAGGTTCGACCTACTCACGATACGGAGAAAGAAATCTAAGAAAATCGATCAATATGTCACCATTCTAAAAGTGCTCTTTATTCTAGAATACACTAGAAAATTGGTCCTCACCTAAACAACATTTCGGTGCAGTGAAAACAGGTGTCCCAGGTGATCGTCGAGGTTCGTCATTATCGTCCTGTGCATATAGTTATGAGACTCAAAGTTTGTACACGTAAATGGTTACTTGAATGAAAAAAAATGAGATTGACAATATTGGGGTGGCCTAAAATTGACAATAAAATTTTCATTATCAGTACCTGCAGGGAAAATAAAATTTATATATTTAGCCCCATTCATAAAATTACAATATTTGGTATGGGAAAATATCAAAAAAGAGGCCACGATACAAATATAAATGGTGTATGTGTTAAATGATGGTTGTTTCTATGCCAAACAAAATCGGTTCAAATAGGGTCTTCATTTTTTATTCAATTCTACAACACTATTGTAATTTTCCTAAAGTATCTTGCCGGGAAAAATTATAAAACAAGGCCAAATCAATTATATCAAAAGTACAGAAAAACATTAAAACCAAAATCATCAACAAAATAATGCAAAACCAATACACTATAATCACATGATGCACTCCCATCATAATAAATACAATACTGTAATTGGCAAATTCTGTGTGCTCGAAGTGGCCTGGAATTAGCTTTTATACTAATGCACCTGTAATAAAATCTAATTGAAAACAAGAAATGATACAGGTATTCAGTGTGGAAAACCTATGAATAGGCTAAAAACCACGACCTCGGGTTGAGAATTTTTGTGTAATAGTGATGTTTATTGCTTGAGGCCGATATCTTATTACAAGTGATCTCTAGACTTAAAAATGCTTGATCTTGTGAATAAGAAGTTTGAAATTTTGGAGAATCTAGAAAATATAGTTTTTCTGGTGATTTTTCTTGTAATTTTTTGGTCCTTGTCTCTTCTGGAACTTTTCTTTATATAGGCTTTTTCCGCAGTTCTTCATCATACTGGAACACATTCTCCGAACAATGTGGTTAGTAGCGGTTGACTGAGTAACTACTGAGCTCGAGAGAGATAGGTGGCTTTGACTTGTTCAGGTCTTTCTTTTTTAGCTTGACCCACATTTTTTATCAGTTCATAGAGTATATGGCAATGTTAACTATAGAAGTCATGTGGAAAATGCGTGAGTCTGACATGGAGGTAATTCAAATTGGAGACAACTCGATTTAGGTAAGATTTAGGGGTAGGCCCCTAAAATAGCCCCCTCCCAACCAAAGTCATGAGTGGCTTGGGTTGAGAAAGAAATTTTGGGATACGGGCTAGAAATTTGAATGCGAAAGTAATGATGGTGTTTGACTGCATGAAAAATACGCGTGTCAAGGGGTTAGTACGTGCATTGAATGTTGATGGGAATATTGATGTATGCAACGATTAGGGTTTGAAGAGTCTCTTCTGTATTGAATGATGACGCTTGGGAAAATATACCTGCATAATAAATATAGGGTTATATAAATAGTACCTGTACCGAGGTTAGTATCCAAGTACGCTTGTTCTGATTCAAAATCCCCTACAAGTGTTGAAGATGGTGAAAACTCGTAGGATGGTTCTTGAAGAGAAAATTTCTTCTGAGATACAGAGGTTGAAGATGAAGTTTTTTGAGGATCAGTCCTTAGAGAATCCTATTCCTGCTCATGTTCCTCCGACGTATCAAGGAATGTTGTAAAATAAAGCGGCTGAAGCTGAGGAGTTTTACTGCAGATGGAGGTTTCACCACCCTGTCTTAACAAACGAGCAACGTTGGGTTTGTCTCCACATCCTTGCGGAAGACAAGGTTGGGGAGACAGATGTAGGGATTGGCATAATTGTGGTGCACTTGTGCTGACGACTTTTGCCGTAATAGATTCTAAGGTCGGGCCCCTCTTTATCTTTACCAACTCTAAGGGGTTGGTGGTTATAAGAGAGGCGGTTATGGTAGTGGAAGGGAAAGACGGAGAATAAAAGTCTGCTTCTGTATTTCTATCGCTACACTGCGCTGAGAAGACCATCAGCTTGAATGATTGGTTCAAGCACTGAGTCTCATGTTCCCATAGTTTCCATTTGAAGTTTGTCTAGAATTTGACCAAACTCATGGGTAGGAGGATACTCGTTGTTTCCAATGTCTGTTTTGCATCAGGGTAAAAAATTACTGAAGTAGGACGAACTGAAGGATTTGAAGTTTCGGAGTGCCTGAAAGACTTGTTAGCTGTAAAACCACTAAAAAACTTGTTATCTGTAAAGTACCTAAAGCTAAGTACTGGACATAACTTTTATCTATAAAGTACCTGATGTCGAGTACTTGAAAGACTTATTATCTCTAAAAGTACTTGTAATATGTTTTGAGATGAACAAAATTTATTATCAAAATTCGTGCTGAAATAGAAATAGAATAAATCTAGAAATCGAGCTGCATGAAGACTTTGTATGTGATGAAATGTATGAGGGCAGAAAGTAAAATACTTGTAATAATTGAACAGCTATACATTTATATGTGAAAATATGCTTAAGAGGCGAATATTATTCAATCTGTGAGCTGGAAATGTAGGAGAGAAATTTTTCTTGTAAGAGTTTTAGAATGAAGAATTGATCTGGTAGAGGTAATTTTAGTGAATTAGATTTGGAAAGAATAAGGTCGATATGTAATAGTCTGGAATTACTGAGCTCGATAGGAAGAGATATGTTTAAATAATTCTCGCAAGAAAAAGGGTTTCTGCTATGAGATTAAAGAATAATATCACGATTAGTGGGGGATTAGTAGTAAAAATGTATAAATAAGGGTAGAATGATTTCTGAGTCTGGGGAAAGAGATAAGAATGGTGGGGACTCGATCCCAGTGAATTCATTATGCCGTTGAAGGATGATTGACAATAAAGATCGCTGAAGTGCGAGAGAGGATTTTTGGACTATTGGATTATGATGCTGAGTTGCCAGTGAGGAAGTATCAGTTCAAAGGTTTTAATTTAATGGGTAGGGAACTTGAGTATACACATTTTTTTCTATGGGGTTTTTTTCGCAAACTAGTGGTGGATCCTGCAGATCGAGAGAGGTGGTGGGACTGATTGCTGAAGAAGAGATTGACTTTGAGGATGCAAGGATTGCTGTAGGTTTATTGATTAGATGTGGTTACCCAGGTCATCAATATTGCTTTAGATGTAATTATATGTGAGGTAAATGGAGCGGACGTAAAATAAGGGTGATAAAATATAACTGTTTGAGTTTGAATAATTTGAAAGAAATTGTTGTTGAATAGATCCTCTATTTTTGTGAATGCTATTTGTGAATGTTGTGAGAAATCAATTTGAAAATATTTTAAAATTATGTTAAGGGAGCTTTGGAAATGACGTCACTGCTGTTATAAGTGTAGAAGAAGAAATACGTACAGAGAAAGCAGGGAGTTTCTAATTTTGTCCCTTGGGCAAAAGTTTTGAAAACCCAATTGTGTGTAATAGTGATTCATCATGAATGTGGTGAGGTCAGAGGGAAATTTGGATAAGAGAGATAGAAATAGAATAAAATATAAGGGAAAAGGCAATTATGGGAAAATGTTTTTACTGAAAAGATGCAAGATGTCTGACATGGATAGTGGAAGGGATGCCTTGCTTCTAAAACTGAGGATGGCTCGTGCGAGGCTCAATAACTGCTAGCAGTTAGAGAGAAAAAATATAAATACTGCTTCATCTTCGTTAATCAAACATTTTTCAACTTTTGAAAACATGAAGAGCAGTAAGAGAGGAAGGAAAAAGAGAGGCATAGATAACGCAGAAACTCATGAAGATTTAAGCGAAAGGGATCATTAGTCAAGGCGTGAGAGAGTTGATAAAACTGGGTCTTGAAGGTGGTTGTACAGCAGCGTGGTAAGGGAAGGATTCGGTGCTGCCTCGGATTCACACTCTAACATAGAAGGTTAGTAGAGGATTTGTGATGTATGTACGTGATATTTGAAGATCATTTTGTATTGCTAGGAAAAGTGATAAATTACTATTTATAATAATCTATGAAAATCTTTTGTTATATGATATATGAAAGATATTTGAATGTTGATGTGTATTAAAAGATAATGATAGATACTTAAACCTGAGTGTAGGTCAAACGTGAGGAGTGTTGTGTAGGATAAAATCATTTCCTATAGTTGATATGAAAAGTTCTTCTCTAAGTGAGGCATCGACCTCTGGTCGGTCGATTGAGTCCAAGGTTAGAACGTTTGGAAGTGAGGAAGAAGTAGGTGTTTATCAATTTCTAGGTTTTCCTGGATGATTGGTATCCTATCCTCCTTGGTCGGATGCATTCAAAGAGTTTTGTAAAGCCAGGGATTCTATAGGAGGTAGATGGGGTAACTGTATAGATTATGTCGGTAAGCTATTTAGAGGTTGTGCTATAACAATGAGAGAGAATTTTTTTTATTTGTTGGCTGATTTGGTGAAGAATAAAAGGGATAGGGGCATAGAAGAATAAATCTCTTTGGAGTATTTCAATGGGAATGTTCAGAGTGATCTTTTAGAGGGTTTTTATGTTACCTGTCTCAGTTGGAGTATGGGTTAAGTCTTCCCCATAGCAACCCGGCAAAAGTGATTATGAATCTCATTGGGGCATGTCCCATTCAGATGAACAGGATCATGTGGGAGGTGAAAAGTGTTTGCGAATCTTTGAATATACGGTGGGAAGGTGATGGGAGAAAGAGGAGGATATCCTTTGAGGATGTGTTACAGTTTTATGGTATAAAAAACTATTCTGCAAGTTAAGGGGCATATTTCTGTGGGAGTGTAACTCGACCTAACTTCTTTGATCTGAACTCAACAGGTCAGCCGTGGAATGATAATGTGACATGGGTAAAGGGTGATTGCCTTCAGAGAGATGATGAATAACCCATGGAAATTTTGGTTAGAACTGTAAAGCAAAGTAAGTATATCAATGTAAAATATATGAGATTGATAGTTGAAATTGTATGATGCTTGCTGATGTTAATGTTTTGTGTATGACAGGTCCTAAATCACAGGTAATAAAGAAAGAGTCATTGTTTGATACAGTCACTCAAGAGGAGACAGAGCTCGAGGCTGTACTAGAAGATCTTGGCATTAGCAGGAAAAAACGTGTTAAAAGCCGAGTTGATAAAGTTTTGAAATCTCAGTTGTCAAGGCTAATGACAAGTGTTGATGGCAACAAGAAGAAAGGGACTGATGGGGAAAGGCAGGCAAACTTTCCTAAGGCCCCTGGAGCAGACTGCGCAGGATTACTTGAGTCCATTATGCCAAGCAAATTAGCTCGAGCGCTCCCCAAAAGGCAAATGTTGAAGCGTCATTCGGCTTCTGGGACCACAGGAGTGGCGAGGCCATGGAAAAAGGAGAAGGGTTGAACCTTCTGAAACGTCAGGGGTGAAGGTCGTAGAAGATCAACCTGTGGTGGAAGATGATTGGAAAGAGGTGGAGGAAAAAGCTAGGTTGGCAGCTCTCCACAGGGAGGAAGAGATGAGTAGAATGGTATGTTCATAAGCTCGAATACGTATTGTAATGGATTTTTGTATTATGATTCGAGCTCATCAATAAGGTTGACTTTGTTTGATTTTTGTAGGCTGCTCGGCTGATGAAGGGAATATGCCTCAGGGTTGAGGAGGAGAGAGATGTGCTGAAGAGAAAGAAGGTCGAGCTCGAGAGGAACGTAGCTCGACTGAAATCTGATTTGAGCAAGAAGGGTAAGCGGCTGGAGGCCTTGAAGGCTTCCCAAGTAGTAGAGATCAATAAGCTTGAGCCAGAGGTAAAAGTGGACTTGGAGGAGGTGGTAGCAGAGCGTGACAGGTTTAGGCGTCACCTTATGTCCAAAGGGTATTTTAAAGATGAGGTGAATGCCATTAGGGACGACACCTATGTGGAGGAAGATAAAGATGAAGAGACTGAAGATATTACCATTGGCATTGTGGATGGGCTGGATGGTGTGTCTCCCCTGACGCTGAGAGACAACCAAGGGGATGGAAAAAAATGCCCAGAGTTTAAAATTGAGAAGAAAGGATAGTGTGATAGAATTGTGATTGTATGAATATTTGGGAATGTTTGTAAACTTATTGAATATATTTTGGATAGTATTCTGTAGACTAAGTTGCTTTAGTAAACCTTGCTGTAGGAACTTAAGGACATACGCCTCGGAATTAAAATTTTTGAGGTTGAGCTTGATATGGAGATAAAGACCTCAGCATCCCTGTTGTCTTCGCAAGCGGAGCTGTAGGTTAGAATAGAGTAAGAAATATTTAATTTGTAAGCTTCATTAATATAGGGCTACAAAGTAGTAAATTGAGTGTAGACCGTTACCGATTCAGGTGCAAACGACATTGGAATGGTGCGCATAAAAGATTTTTTTTGGCAAACTAAAATATAGAGAATATGTACCTAAGACTTGGAAGTATATGTTATGGAGCATCCATCCGAGATTGTACTTCGACCTTAAGTTCAGAAGTAGTTTTCATAGTTGATGTCAAAAAATAGATATTTTATTTAAAATAAGTCTTATGCAGTGATTGAATGCTTTAAATCGAACTTGATATAATCTAACTGTTATATGCAGGTTGAATTAGAGTCAGATCGTTTGCGCGAAGATGAAGCTCGCCAATGTAACCAAGAGTTTACAAAGGAGTTTAATAGGATGAGAGAGGCGAATAAAGATAGAGAAGATCAACATGTGAAGGTGTACTTCAAGTTTATTGAGACAACACAGACTGCTGTAGACCTAACTCGGCAGACTGCGGAGAAGAATGCCGAAATTGAGAAAAGGCAAAAAGAGCTCGAGGAGTTAAAAGAACATGCAGGGAAACTCAAAAGCCAGAATAATGTATTAGTGGCAAAGAGCAGAGAGGTTGACATGGCCCATTACCGTATACATGCTCTAGAAAGATCGGAGGAAGGTTAAAATGTGTCAATGGCTGGTTTGAGAGATGATTTGGCCAGGAAAATGAATAAGCAAGAGCAAATTCGGTATGATCTGGCAAATAGCATGAGCGAGCTGGGGCGATTGAAGAAGAAATTAGTTAATAAAGATAACGAACTAAAGGAAGCTTGAGACGATCTATCTGCGTCAGAAGTTGTAGCTGAACAATTGACTATATCTTTCTCTACAAAGGATATGGAGTTTAGGATGGTACAATGCAAGTGTAATGAGTTGAATGAGAGAGTGACTCAATTGAAAACTGTTCTGGTGCTGGCCAATTCGCGTATCAGAAACGCCGAGGCTTGGGAGCTCTTGAAGAAGAATAAAAATGATGCCAGAGTTTCTCCTGTTCCAGGGGATGTTGTTAGTTTATCAGCTCGAATAAGGGATCTGGAGGGGGATGTTTCTCTAATTCAAGGACATGTGCGCAAAGGGGTTAAGCATCTACAGGAATGTCAAATAAAGCTAGATGCTGCTCTTATAAGGGAAAAAGCGTTAAAGCGTGTTATTAGAGGGGAGGAAATTGTGATAAAGGATAAAGAGGAATTGTTAAAGAAAATTCCAGATGTGGAAGAATTGAACAAGGAGATTGAGATACTTCGTGCTCAAGTTGTTGATTTGGTGGCGACTAATCGAGCTGAGTCAGCTAAGGCTAATAAAAATTTTGTAGAGAACATCGCTTTTGCAGATCGAATAGACGGTAAAATAGAGAGTCAAAAAATACGGTATAAGAGGTTAAAAGATCGCTTTCAAAGGTTGAGGACGATTTTCTCCCACTCAGTTGTAACTCAAGCCTCACATTCAGAATTGCTAATGGCGGTGATTGCTTATTTTGTAAAAGAAGTAAAAAGACTTGAGTTAGAGAGAGATACCTTGTTTGGTTGTATGTCAGAAATAGGATGTATTTGCAAGGTTGATGTAGATCAAGGAGATTACACGAGTTCCATGGGGATGGATCTAAACCCCCGATCTGCTGAGTTGATAGAGTAAGCCAAACCAAGTATATTCTTGATTTAACTAATATGATTTTGCAGACATATTGAAAGAGATGAAAGCTAGTTTTACCTTTGCCTTATCTTATGACAGGCAGAGTCCTTTGATTGAAAGCAAGTGCTACCTTGTTCTAATTGTAGGGGATTTAGTAGCGTAAGCCAAACCAAGTATATTCTTGATTTAACAGATATGATGTCGCAGACATATTGAAAGAGATAAAAGCTAGTTTTACTTTTGCCTTATCTTATGTCTGGTAGAGTTCTTTGATTGAAAACAAGTGCTACCTTATTTTAATCGCTGGGGATTTAATTGAGTCAGCCAAACCAAGTATATTCTTGATTTAACTGATATGATGTCGCAGACATATTGAAAGAGATGAAATCTAGTTTTACCTTTGCCTTATCTTATGTCTGGTAGAGTCCTTCGATTAAAAACAAGTGCTACCTTGTTCTAATCGCAGGGGATTTAGTAGAGTTAACCAAACCAAGTGTATTCTTGATTTAACTGATATGATACCGATTGAAAGCTAGTATTATCTATACTTTAATCTATTATTGTCTACGAAGTAGAGAGATATATGGGAGAAAAACTTGTTAGTTTCAATAAATTCTGAAAAAGAATATACATTGGATGGAGATGGAAATCTCACTTCTGAAATAAAAAGTTAAGAAACTGAAAAAGAGTAGTAAGGGACCTAAAGATAGTATCGTTTCAGTCGCCTAGTGTTCCAAGGACTCGAAATGTGGACTCCTTCTTCTGTCATGAGGTAGTATGATCCCAGGCCTGAGAGACTTGTGATAAGGAATGTACCTTCCCAATTGTCTGCTAGTTTCCCAGCATGAGGCTCTTTGCGGTGTTGAGGTATTTATTTGTGGACGAGATCATTAATTTGGAAGGTACGACTTCTGACTCGTTTGTTGTAAGAATTAGCCAGCATATGGTGATATCGATCTAGGTTAGCGACAACGCGTTCCCTGGTATCATCGATCCAATTGAGGTTGCAAGCCAACTCAAACTTATTTTCCTTGTCAGTTAGCTCGTGATCTTTGGCTGGATGATGGTATTCAGAGGGAATGACAGCCTCGGTGCCATAGACAAGGAAGAAAGGAGTACATCCTGTCGACTAATGTAGAGTGGTACGATATGCCCATAGGACATGAGGAAGTTCTCGAACCCAATTTCCTTTTTTCTATGAGAGTAGCCTTTTCTTGAGTCCATCCATGATCGCTTTGTTGGTGATTTCGGCTTGGCCATTGCCTTGAGGGTAGTAGGGATTGGATGGCAAGTGAATGATGTTGTGTTGGTTGAGGAAAACTATGACTTTTTCTCCAACAAATTGGGGACCGTTATCGATGCGAATTAGGTGAGGGTACCCAAACTGAGTAATGATGTGTTCCCAGATAAAAGAGATAACCTCTACTTCTCTGGTTTGACAGAGTGGAACTGCTTCTACCCATTTTGTAAAATAATCGGTAGCTACGAGTTCGTAGCGGCGGTTACCTGGAGAATTAGGAAATTCGCCGACAAGGTCGAGTGCCCATCTTTTGAATGGCCAAAACACCTTGCTTGCATGGAGCTCGAGCGCAGGAGCGCGTATCATCTTTCCATGTCGTTGATGTGCATCATATTTGCGTGAGTACTCTTCTACTTGCTTGCGCATGTCAGGCCAGAATACTCCTTATGTAATGGCTTTGTTTGCCTGTGATTGACCTGTGGCATGAGAGCCACAAGTCCCTTCATGTAAATCATGGAGCATCTCATCCGCTTTCTGTTTGGAGAGACATTTGAGGTAAGGCCCCGTGACTGAATGGTGGTATAATGTGCCATTTTGATCGGTGTAGTGCTTTGTGTTGTCTATCAACTATCGGCGCTCTTTCGAATATGTTGGAAGTAGTCCTTTGCATTTGTTGTTAATACTGAGATAAGCTAAGAAAGGCTTTTGCCAATCGTCATCTCCCCATTTATCGCCCCTAGTATTGATCGTGCATACAAAAATACGATCAATGCTGGGGGCTGAAATGACTTTGATTTGGAGGTGTCGAGCTTCTGTACCTAAGACCATAGCTAGATATGCCAATGAATTGGTGTGTCTATTTTCTCCTTGAGGAAGATAATCGAGAGTTGCTTACGCAAATTTGCTCATCCTATCTACAATGAGGGCTGCGTATTTGATCATCTTGCCATTCTTCTTGTATTACTCTGAGTAATAGTGAATGATGAGTAGTGAACCTGTGTAAACTGAAAGTTTGGGGAAGCGGAGCAAGTCATGGGCTCGATTCCCACAGACGGCGCCAAATATAATGGCTTAATTCCATAAGCTCGATGTGGCTTGGAATTAGCTCTTATACCAATGTACATGTTACAAAATCTAATTAAAAACAAGAAATATCACAGGTGTTTAGCATGGAAAAACTATTAATAGGTTAAAAACCATGACCTTGGGATGATGATTTTTGTAATAGTGACGTTTATTGCTTGAGGCCGATATCTTATTACAAGTAATCTCTAGACTTAGAAATGCTTGATCTTAGGAATAAGAAGTTTAAAGTTTTAGAGAATCTAGAAAATATCGTTTTCCTGGTGATTTCTCCTGTAAATTTCTGGTCCTTGTCTATTTTGGACATTTTCTTTATATAGGCCTTTTCCACAGCTCTTCATCGTGCTGGAACACGTTCTTCGAACAATGTGGTTAATGACGGTTGACTGAGTAACTTCTGAGCTTAAGAGAGACAGGTGGCTTTGACTTATTCAGGTTTTTCGGTTTGAGCTCGACCCACATTTTTTATCAGTTCATGAAGTATGTCGCAATGTTGACGGGAGAAGTCATGTGGAGAATGCGTGAGTCAGACATGGAGGTAGTTCGAACTGGAGATAGCTCGATTTAGGTAAGATCGAGTGGTAGGCCCCTAAAAACACCAATTAATTGAATATAACACAGGTGTGGCAAGTGTCATCTTAGTTAATTTTCATACTCATTCACGACTACACCCATTACTATATGCATAACTTGCATTTTGCCTTAAACTAACATATTAATTAAGCTGCAAAGCTCTACAAAAACCTAATCTGAATCAATTCCTTCTGTGTCCAACTAAAATATTACGTAATTAAATCCGATCATCACTATAACATAAACACATAATTTTTTAGTACCGACAATCAAAGCTAGAACCTTGGTCCTGAGGTGCTTGCTAAAGCCTATGATTGCAGAGTTTCATACAGCTAGAGTCGACTATGAATGTATCATATTAGTAATATTTTTGCAATTGATTCAATTCAGATATATTAGAGAAAAACCCTTAGGATACAAGAATACATACATGTGTAACTTCCATTGAAGTTCTTCTATTTGTTCCTCCATGATCTTTGTCTGCATTTATGAGAAACCATGAAATACTTAATATCCTTGTTCCCCAATTATTTTCAAAGGTTCAAAATTCTGATTGCATGAACTTAGTCTAAAATAGAACAAAATTATGTTTAAAATACCCTTCTCCAATCACCATGTTCAAAAAAAATGAAAAAGAGACCTATTAGTTTCCTTTGGACTTAGGTATATGTGCATATCATGTGAAGGCCTATGAAGTATTTTATCTGCACTAACACACAAATAAATAGAATAATTAATGGACATGCATTTATCTTTGGAGTTGACTAAAGCATCGTTTGTGCTTATGTATTCTAATAATTTTAAGTCGAAGCTCAAAAAATTTCTATGAAAATACCCCCAAGATCATTTAAGTGCCGTGCCTTTGGGGTTCCAATAACTAGCAAGTGGACCTTTAGGTCTTTCATATTATTACCCTTGACACTTTTTTAGGAACATATGCTTACACGATACCATATATAATCAGATGTGTGCAATGCACAAAAATATACAATAGTAATAACTTTAGTGTCCTTCAAACCCCAAATAATAAGATGTGAAACCTACTGTCAACTACAATTATCACATACTTTAAGATGGCAGAAAAATGATAGTAGCAGAAAAGTGTGAAGAAAACCATATAATTTGAGAAGAGCTCATTTAGAGAGTGGGCATGGACAAGATATTATCATTGAATTTATGTGTATATCCAACATATCAACATTTGATGCCCTCCATGTTGATTTTAATATTTTACATATACCAAATTATACAATTTATGAAATTCACAAAACAATTGATTTCGAATTATAAATTCATTAAGGGAAAACTAGAAATTGGAGAGATGAAGAGATTTAGCTCACAATCATAGATAGACCAAAGCTTGCAATCCTTCTTTTGTGCCTTCTTTCTAAAAATCAGTTAGTAACAAAGTTAGGGAAAATCCAGCAAAAGAGAGAAAGTGAGAGGGAGTTCGGGTAAATAGAGAGAAAGATACCATTAGGTCAAATGAAGATCTGAGAGAAGTAAATTAGCAATTCGTGTTACAAACCTAAATCGATTGAGAAGCCCGAATCAATTCATAAACCTATAACGTTGAAAAGTGTAAACCCAAATAGATTGAAATTAAAGGAAAATCGAGAAGGAAAAAATTTATTTGAGATGGAACCCATGGAATTAAGATTTAGGTTTTTGTATGGTGATCTCTGAGTATTTGCCACTCCAAACCTTATAACTCTAGCAAATAAGAGATGAAAAGCTGAGGAAAAGGCTAAATAGAAAATTACCCCGGAAAATACATCTATTTGCCACACCAAATGGCCGTACTAAAGTTACCATAGTTAATATCTCTGGCAAATCAAAAATTAGGCCGTAACAAATTCATGATTTTGGTGTAGTGATAGACGTATCTGGGAGATGGTCTTACATTTGCCTATTGTTAGTACAACTAAGAATACAACATTAACACGACTTCTCACTTAAATCTTTTGATTGAAGGCTCAGTTCTTGGATCGACTGATTTATTCAATACGACTTGACAGAGCTGGTGAGTTTACCTCACAGGCTTTTGGTGATTATTGTACCGCTAATGGGATAGATGATTGCACATCGAGAGTAATCCCTAGGCCACTATTATTATATTCATAGCTTTTGGATAGTATGTAGGCCATGCATTCTTACTCCCCACAATACTGATTAGGGTTCAACTAATAACGAATCATCAACTTTTCCCAAAGCAACTAGTAACTGGGTGGGATCCCAGTGTTGCCCTTCTGTACACATTGATATGCATTATGTATGTAACGAGGACATCTTTGCAATGTACGAAGTTGGGTTTCCAATGTTGGCGATTACAATTTCTCATTTATCACTAGATATTTGAAATTTACTAGCGACATATTTACTGCGTGACGGATTGACAAATAATGCCTTGGAAGATCACAAGAAAATTTGGGATGCACCATTGTTGTCTCATCTAGATCCTTTTACATAAGATAAGTGGCAATAAGGTTCAATAAATTCTATACTTGCAAAAGGTCATAAATGAATTCCTAGACACATTCATAGACGTTGTTGCAGTATCGTAGATGCATGTACCTACAAGTAATACACCTACACAGCTGAACGTTTTGTGAGAATTATTATGCATCCCGCAAACAAATCAAAGGCTCGCGCTTAATGTAGAGCACCGTTGGAAGAAAGTATTATGAGCCAGGGAACGATAGAATGAGGGGCAAATATGAGTAATGATGTAGTCGGTTCGTCGAGGATGGAATTACCCATCGACTAATAGTAACTACGCGACCAGTTGATATATTAAGAGACAAGCCAAGGGTGGCACATACGTTTGATAATAAGGAGATCTCGTTCTATTAAAAGTTTGTAATGACACAATGCAGGATCGTTCAATAGTGATTTGTCGACGAGGTATTCACATTTTCTGCTGTGTTCACCATCGAGGATGAGGATTCGGAACCATTTATTATAAACGACTATGCGTTATTGTACATTGGCCAAAGTGGGTGTCTGGAATTCAAGCGGAGCTTAGCTTGCTAGCATAATACAAAGTGATGTCATAGAGCATGTTAATTATAAATGGGAATTCGTTCAAAAATAATGAACTCAGAGATTTTTTTTTTTGCTAAATTAGATGAATTTATTGCACAACCAGAGAATACAGAAAAGGGAGGCTGGCACTTAAGCCTAACCAAGCCAAAATTAACAGATTCTAAAATATTCTTTCATGGGTTCCTCAATTTTATATAGAAATTGGGGTCTCCCTATATTACTCTCCATATTACCCTCTAAAAGTTTGCACCGCGATTAGCCAACTAATCTGAGCTAAAGTTGACTTCTCTCAAAGTTGAGGTAATTCTAATTTGCTACATTTTAGTCTTGACCATTTCCCAGTCACCTTTTAACTTCCATGGGACATTGTCATTGTTAAACGCTTCCACTGCTACCGCAGAATTTGATTCAGACCAAGTAATTAGCCATCCATTAGAAGCTGCATCTTGAAGGCCTTGTAAATGGGCAGAACATTCAACCATGTAACTGGTGACAGTACCAAGCCCTTTAGAGTAGGTTCTCGAGACTGTTCCAAGCACACTCTTTTCCAGGGTTACCTCTAGATGATCCATCAGAGTTTATCTTAACCTCCCCATCATTAGGAAGCTTCCAGTAACAGGATTTTATTTGTTGAAACTTTCTGGGATGCAGGGGGGCATGAAGTTTGTGTAGCACACTGAGATCTCCCACGTTATTCTACATTTGAGATTGTGACAAATGAGCAGTATCTCTAATATGTGAAAGAAGATCTCTTTTTATCTTGGGCATGCTGATCTTTGCATCATCAAAATAGACATTGTTTCTAGAACTCCAGAGAATAAAGGATCCACCCCAAACAGTACCAATCCAGAGATCTTTAATGTAGGCACTGCTCTTGTCAGCTGTAGCTAGAAGGTTTCTCATGGAAGGAGATGATACTTGCAGCTAAAACAAATCCAGAATCCACAACCATAACTCCATACTAATTTTACAATTCCCGAGAAGATGATCTAAAGATTCTTCATTATTATTATTGCACAATCTACACCAGAAAGCTAAATAAATACCCTTCTTTTTTATGTTATCTTCTGTTGGAATAGCTCTATGACCAACTCTCCAACCCCACATAGAGCTTCGAGGATGTAAGGCAGCCTTTCTAACATACTTTATCCACCATTGAGGACACCCTTTGGATCTAATAACATTATAGGCACTGCTAACACCAAACTTGCCATACAGATCTGGTTTCCAGACTCTAATGTCCTTAGTGCCATAAATCTGAATCCTTAGGGCATTAATATTAAGTCTGAGGAGGATACTCTTTAAGTCTTGAGATAATTCCCACCTACTGTTAGAAATAATGTTGTTGAGTTTTGCTTTCATTTGAGACCACTGGATGTCTATATTTTCAATCAAGTATTTCAAAGGTTTATCAGAGCACCAAGGATCCCTCCATAGGTCAATGCCTGTACCATTACCAATAATCCATCCAGTGTTCTGGGAGATAAAAGAAAGAGCCCACCTGATCCCAGCCCAAATAGATGATCCTTTAGTACCACAACAAGGATTGCCAGCCTTGTTAATGAATTTAACCCTCATAAACCTGCTCGAGCCATCATTAGAGTTAAGGAAGTACCAGGCCAGCTTCATTAAGAGCGAGAGATTAATTCCTTTCATCCTTCTGATTCCAGCTCCACCTTCTTTTAAAGGGAGGCACACTTTCTCCTAGCCAATTGTGCAGGATTTCTTCTTATCTGTAGATCCTGACCATAAAAAATTTATAATAGCCTTTTCCCCTTCCCTTATTACACTAGCAGGCCATTTTTAGATACCCATATTATAAATAGACAAGCTATTAAGAACTGAGTTAATCAGAACTGTTCTTCCTTGTAATGAGAGCAGGTTTCCAGCCTAAGAAGACACTCTCATTTTAATCTTGTCAACCAAGGCCATTGCAGTATCTTTTTTAACTCTTCCTCTCATCAGTGGGATACCAAGAAACTTCTCTAGAAGAGAACCTTCAAAGAATTGAAAAAGATCCTTTACTCTTGCAACTTTATTGGGCTTCATTCCTCCTAAGAAAAATTTACTTTTCTCTATACTGAAGTATTGCCCTGCAACATTTTGGAAGGTCTGTAGCCAATCTCTCATGGCTTTAAAAGCTTTAAAATGACCATTGGTAAAAATAAAGACATCATCAGCATACAGTAGGTGGGAGGGAGCAGAAATACCCTTGATTGTGACCATAGGGAGAGTTTTGCCCATTCTTTTAAGCTCATTCAAACCATGACTTAGCACATTTTCTGCAATTGCAAATAAAGTAGGAGAAAAAGGATCTCCCTGCTTAAGTCTCCTACCAGATTTAAAGAATACAATAGGACCACCATTAATCAAGACAAATGTATATCCACTAGAAAGCAGGACATGAATCCATTTGCAGACTTTATTGGAGAAACCCATTCTTCTCAGAACAGAGAGCAAAAACTGCCAGCTGAGGGCATCGTACGCTTGAGTAATGTCTAACTTGATTCCCACATTACCACCATGTCTGTTTTTATGAAGTTCATTGATCAGTTCTGAAGCAAATCCAACATTTGAGTAAATGTTTCTCCCCTGAATAAACCCACACTGTTCTTTGGAGATAACCCTCTTCACAATGCTCATCATTCTTGTTGCAAGGATTTTGGAGATAATTTTAACCACAAAATTCCCATACAAATGGGTTTATACTGCTTGAGCTTCACTGCAGCTTTAGTCTTGGGGTCAAGTACAATAAAGCTAACATTTAGACCCCTTGGCATAGAGGAGTCTTTAAAGAAGGATTGGATAGCTGAGACCCCATCCTTTTCAACAATAGTTGAAAGAAGCATCCAGAGAATCCATCAGGACCCAAGGAGCTAGAGGGGTTAAGAGTGACCACAGCCATCTTAACTTCTTCACAACTTGGAATCATGGACAACATCTTATTGTCTTTATCATTAATCACCTTATCAATCACTTTCATCACTTGCTCCTCCAGGATAGTAGGACTAAAAGCAAACTTTTATGTATAGTATTGAACTACATAATCTTTAATATCCTCTTGATTGTCAAGATAGACTCCCTCCTCAGTGGTAATATTAGAGATCAAGGCTTTACTTCTTTTCATCTTTGTGATAGTGTGAAAATAGTTTGTATTGCTGTCTCTAGAATCCAACCAGTTTACTCTTGATTTTTTCTTCCAAAGCGTTTATGAGTTTCTGTGAGCTTTTACATACATATCACACTTACTCGCCATCTCTGCTTCAATTTTATCATTGTTAACATCATCTTCTAGGAGGGTTTGCAGCTCAAGAATTCTATTATAAATTACCTGTATACTCCTTTAAGTGTTATCAAAATTTTAAGTGTTCCACTCCTTCAGGTCAATCTTAAGTCTTTTAAGCTTTTTTGTAAGTCTGAATAAAGGATCTCCATCAAGTCTTGCCTCCCAATTGGATTTGAAAAAATTGGAGAAATCAGGATGAGAACTCCACATTTTGCGATACCTGAAAGGGGAGTTGTGAGGTTTAGGGATCCCAATATTCCATCCCATCGGTGGAGAATGGCATGAGCTTGTCCTTGCCAAAACTTTATATTGCCAATTACTGAATTTATCTGCCCAAACTTTATTAACAAGCATTCTATCCATCATACAAAGGATCCTATCTTGACCCCTCTGCCCATTTGTCCAGGTGTATTTTGGGCCCAGAAAGTTGCGCTCCATAAGCTTGTTGATATCCACCATCTCTTGAAACTCTGCAGCAGCTTTCAAGTTGATGCCTCTTCCACCTTTTTTTCCCCATGCCTTAAGACCACCTTAAAATCCCGTACCATCAACCAAGGGAGATTAGTAGAGCCTATCACCTTTAGTTCATTCCATAACTCCCTTCTTCTAATATAGGAGCAGTGGGTATGAATAAAGGTGATAATATTACCATCAAATAAAACAGTGATATGCTGAGGGGATTCAGCTATTATAGTTTTTTTATCCTTGTTTTTCCCCCAGAATATCCAAATATTAGGAAGCTTTATACCATTGTCATGGCAAATTACATCAAGAGTCATAGTATCAAGTGCCAAACTCTTAAGTTTGCTTATATTTGGACTTACTTTAGGTTCAATAATACAAAGAATATCAGGAGTAAATTTATTCACCAAACCTTGCAGAGTTGAGCATGTGTTTTCATTACCAGCTCCCCTGCATTTCTAGAAAATTATTTTTATTATCTTGACCTTGCTCTTTGTTTATGCCCCTTGCTCTCCACCTCAGAATAACTTTTAATCATTTTAGGCTTATTCTTCTTCAGATTTTCCTATTTCTCACTTGCTCCCACTCATTCTCTACTTCAGGAAGGAGAATTTGGGTTTCAAGGACTTGATCACAATCCTCATTGTCAATGTGCTCACTTTCTTTACTAGATTCTTCACTGCCATTTGCCCCAGTTTCAGTCTCAACCCCAGCCTTATTGTCTTTAGACTCGTCTAATTCAGCTCTATCTACCCAAGATTTCATTACTGCTTGAGCTTCTCAGGCCACTTGGTGGTTAGACTTTGTGCTATTGTGTGAGTTAATTTTAATACTACTTCCTGCCTCCATTTCATTTTCTTTTCCAAATACTTTTTGAATTGTTTTCTCCCAGACTTCCATCCTTAGATTCTCTGAACTATCTGTGATTATTATTAATCTACCATTACCTATTTGTTTCTTTCAGCAGTTACCTCATCTTTGTTGCCTTTATTACCTTCCCCATTTTGTTTCTTCTTTCTATTTCTTTTCTTTTTCTGCTTCTTCTCAACTTCATTCTCTTTAACAGCACACTTCTCTTCTTCCAAAATTTCTTTCTGTATATCTCTACAATCCGATACTATGTGACCTATGATCTTGCAGTGGGAGCAGATTCTAGGTGATTTCCCAGCATCACATCTTGAAAAAACTCAAAGCCTTCCATTTCAACAAGAATTTTACTAGGAACTGGTTTTGATAGATTAATATCAACTAAAACACTAGCATAAAACCCAGTATTTCTTCAGAGAGTATTTCTATCGACCTGAACTGGATTACCCACTGTTTTTGACATAGCGAGAAGCGTATCTTCTTCTCAAATTCTATTCATAATCCTGAATATTTCACCTAAACAAGAACATTTGAATTTTTTTGTTTAACCACATCAAAGTTTGGGGTCCATGGAAAAAATCTTAATAATTGATTATTAATCTGCCAAGGTCCTCCTCCCCAAATCTTCATTTTGTCCTCCTCATTCTCAAGCAACATAGTAACATACCCTTTGCCTAATGGAATAAATTGACTCCGACCATGGATATTCTAACTTTTGAGAGCTTCAGTCTTAGCCACAAGAAGTTTTGTTTTCACTAAATCAAGTCTTCCAATCAGACTAAATTTGCATCTTTCCACACCTCTCATGAAGCCAGACTCTGGAATCTTGATGACCGGTATGTCTCATCTCAACCCTGGAGTGGGGAAAAGGCTAAGATTAACAGATTGCTTGTTGTTCTCAAATAACCCTGCAAAGGTGTGTTTTTGGGGTTGATTGATCACTCTCACCTTGGAGGAAGCTTCCATACTCCATAGATCCATGTAAAATCACTCACAAAGTCCAGATAGAGAGATATAGAGGAAGGCGATCATGGTGGAGATTAGCAATTTCCTTAAATGGAAAAAAAAACCAAGTCAAACTATTTTAACTCAAAGATATCATTAAGTCAAAGTAAGACTTTGCCCAAGATCTATCTTAGATACCTGACATCTTTATAATGGACATATTCTTCGATTATGAACGCTATAAAATTCTGGTACTTCATAAATATAAATTTATAACGACCCAAAAAATGATAAATATAAATTTATAGGGTACGTCGATGCAAGACACTTGTCAGACCCACATAAATGCCATTTTAAGATGGACTATGTATTTATGTATGAGATACAAGAAATTCTTGGAGATCGATGAAACAGACAATGGTTGCTACATCCTCGAGTCACGCAAAAATTCTTGCACTTCATAAAGCTGGCTGAGAATGATGGTTGTGCTCCATGATACATCACATCAACGTAAGTTGTGGTATAAGTTATATCCAAGAAAATCCGATGACTTTTCATGAAGACAACGCAGCTTGTGCATCATTCAAATCAAAGGCGGATTTATCAAAGACGACATAATGAAGCACATTTCACCGAAGACCTTATATACTCATGAATTATTAAAAGTAAATGAGATTGATATTATTCAATCCCATTTAGAAAACAACTTAACAAGACCTATTCACGAAAACTCTTGCACGATCTACATTCAAGAAGATGGTACACAGAATCGGTATGTGAAAGTTTATATTCATTAATATATCATGGAGATAGATCTCGGGGGAGTAATCCCGTCCTGACGTAGACTCATGCATATTGTACTGTGTTTCTCGATAGTACTATTTTTGGTCCCTGGGGGTTTTTACTGATTAGAGGTTTTGACGAGGCAACGTATACACGTTCGCTGCCCATAAAGGGCATACGATTGTACTATTTCCTTGCATAGCTTTTTGCCCAAGGGGGTTTTGTTAGAAGAAGGCTTTGACGAGATAAGTCGTCTTGGTATGGAACACCCCAAAGGGGAGTGTTAGGAGAGGTTCGGCCTTTATGAGACCCAACTGGGTTGGGGTGCTCTATATCCTAACTTAACCAACAAACTAGGTCTTTGTTGAAGAAAGTTTTAGAAAGGGCTACTTCTATTCATATATAGCTAGGGCTCTCCTACTTATAACTTAAGGTTTTGTGAAGCGCCCTGCTTTTTGTCATCGTAGTCGTATTATTTTAATTCATGGATGTGTTGTTGTTAGTTATTATGTTGCTTCAATTCCATTTGATCATAACCAATATCCAAAAAGCATTTGAAATTTGAAACTCTTTAGGAGATGTCGTCAAACCCATCACCCTGATTTACTCCTAACTGTTGGTACATACCTCTTTTTTTTTCTTTGATTTATTACTTCATCTCCTTCTTAGAATGAGCCACCTCTTTACTCCCAAAATTTGACCATACCGGACTCTTGATTAGGCAAGTTTTGGGATTAAAAACTCTCCTCTACATTTCTTATTATCAGTCGTCCGATCAAAACTCTCTCTCACTCTCAAAAACCTTCTCCAAACTCTCTTTCTCTCTCTAGAATCTCATGGGAGAACAACATTATGTTGGTTGGATTCCGATCCTATAACCTCCTACTTCTCCTTTTAATCTCAAAGCCATCTTGGTTGAATCTGATTCTGTTGAATTTGAAAATGCTTGTTGGAATTTGTTGGAAATGAAGGCTTAATTAGGCGAGCTTCTTTGGTCAATGGGTTGCTTTTACTCAGCAGCTAGACAACAATCTTCTGGACACGAGAGTCATTCTTGCTTCTCAAACTCCCTTTAGTGTTAGTGAAGTTGAAGCACTGTATGAGATGTGTACAAGAGCATTAACAATTCTGTATAAATGAATATATGGAACAAGGCTTGGATTAAAGACTGAATTATCTAAGTCTGAGGTTTTAAAGATGTTTTGGCAAGGTTGATGATTGAAGTAAGATGCAGTTAATTCCTTCTTCGTCCATTTACCCAAGGAAAGTGTACTTATCCATGATTATTTGCATTAATTGATATGAGTAAATCATAACTATTGAGCATGTTCTATTCGCTACTATTGAAAGCTTGCTCTAGATAAAATTCTATTCTTGGTCTTTACCCTCTTGATTATCGTTCTTATCATCGGATTAATGATAGTATTATAGACAACAATTTGTATGTAGTCATGAATTCCCTGGAGATTTATTTTAACATAGATGGGCGTAGGGTCAGATTGTAATTCTAGATAGGTATATATCTAAATAGTCAGACTGCTGCAGTAATGTATTAGTTGAACATTCTAGTATAAAGAAGGAATGCAAGTATTTTACCCAATACAAGACTTTTTAAGAAATTCATGAACATTAGGCTTCTCCTTACTAGTAATGATTATAGTACTTTCATTAGTAATATATATATATATATATAGAATAGTTCCATCATAGATCATAATCTAGACTTATATATTTTGCTAGAGTTAGAAGGGTTTGGGGATCTGGTTCGTATGTTATTTTGGAAGTTGTGGAAATTCGCTTGATTGAAAACTATGTGTTGGTAGGCTAGTGTATATCATGTATATAGATAAAGATCTCATGTGTAGCTAGGTTTAGCTTATGTATTGGATCAGGTTGGTTGCATGTTGTTGAGTTCTTTAAATGGGAAGTGGTCTTACATTTCGATAAGTATACATCAAGGACAAGTTAATAAGAGTTGATCATGGTTTAGTGAGCATCATATATTCTTCATAGATTTAGTGTAGTCTTACTTCACATTCTGAATAAGGTTGTTTTCTTTAGGGCTCTTTAGTCATCTTGTTCTCCTCAAATCATATACTAAGGAGTAGTAAATTAAGGCAGATCATAGTCTGGATAATTTTCCTATCTAAAGTTAGCTTTATGGTGTCGTAAGAGTTAAAGGATGGTTATAAAGTAGACATATATTTTCTAACATTTAATGATGATTTGTATTGGGGCAGATTATAATGTAATGTTGATTATTTAAGGCACGACGATAATTTAATTATCTTACTTATGGGATGGCATATGAAAGTATATCCAAGTACCAATTTAATTTGAGACAATTTTCATTGATAACTTTTAAAGAATTGTCGATTGATAATGTAGTACTCGTTGGCCTTGTTAGACCATGGTCTAGCGGTGAGGATTTCGTTTGGTGGCCTGGGCATGAAAGACTTTGCTTGAGATTTTGTTGGAGTTGGACATTTGTTGTGTTATATATGTTAGAGTATGTGTGATGGAGATGGTTGGCATAAACACATTTCTTAGATGATTTCCTTAGTAGTTCATTCATGACATCTAATCTTAATAATGGATTTTTATGATTTAGTAGACGCGCGCGACTTAGATTCGTTTTCAGGTTTAGTACTTCCATTCATTATAGTCATATTTACAGATATATCATTAGATGTTGGAGCTTTACTTTATTTGATAGAGTCCCCACTTGTTATTAAAGTGAGGGTAGATAGATCATCTGGTTGTAAGAGTGGTAGGTCTCTTGATATAGTCCTAGAAGCTAATTAGGCAGGGGCAGACAGATCATTTGATTCTTCTAGGATTCAAACCTCTTCATTTCCATTATGTTGGGAGACTTTGAGTTAATGTACACAGTAGGGTTATGCTGTTATGGTCCATGGATTCAATTCCCTAAACAAAAGATTCGGTTACTGCTAGTCAGTATTCCAGGGTTGCAAGCCCCTAAAATTATACCTCAGTTACTTATCGACCTTGATATTTGATAAAGATAGTAAATATCCTAGAGATCTTGATGGAGATCCTAAAGATTCTCAACAACAAGAAGGTTCTAGAAGTCTCAAAGATCCTCAAGATTCAGCAAATTATACAATATATAAAACTGCCAAAAATAAAGATTAATTCTTCTCCAAGACATTCCAATATAAGAAGATTTTCTTCAATCAAGCATATATAACTTTGTGTATTTAAAAAGTCTTCTCAACTCTTATGTAAATAGAAAACTCTAGAATGTATTACAAAATCTATATAAAGTGAAACTAGCCTATGGGGTTTTTCATGCTTTTGAAACCCTTAGAGTTTTCTCTAGTTCTTTTTGTTATCTAGCTTTTCTTTTCATGGTGTCAGAGCCCTTGCTCAATTGAGTCTTCGATCCTTATCCATGGCAAACAACAACCTACTTGCGAATCCAGCAATGAATGCCCCTTCTTTTTCCATCAATCAAATGGTCTCGGTGAAGCTTAATTCCACAAATTGCATGTTATGGAAGAGTCAATTTCTGCCCATGTTACGCAGTCAGAAATTAATCAGTTTTGTTGATGGCGGTCGTCCACAACCACCGAAAAATAGTTGTTTTGGACGAAAATGAACAATCTAATCCTGAGTACCTGATATGAGAGTATTATGATCAGCTCGTGTTATGCATGATCAATTCTACTCTCTCAGAAGAAATTTTGAGTCATGTTGTTGGGCTTGAAGCCTCTCGTGAGGTATTGAAAGCTCTCGGATCGACACTTGCCCAACACTCAAAGGCTCGTGAGTTGTAACTTAAGCACGTTCTTCAAGAGTGTAAGAAGGGGAACTCTACGATTGATGAGTATCTTCGAACATTCAAAAATATTTACGATTCGCTTGGAGCTATTGGTTGTTCAGTCTTTGATGAAGACAAGTCTTATTGGCTTCTCCAAGGACTAGGTCCTAACTATGAGTCCTTCACTACGACAATGCTAGAAAAACCTCTGGTTCCTTCTTATCAAGAAGCCGTGGCTAGCCTCAAAATCCACGACTTGCGAACGAGTTCATTGCACAAATCCCCTATAGAATCTGCATATGTCACTCAAAGTGGAGGTGGATATAATTTGCGAGGTCGTGGGCGATCCTTTCAAGGCCGAGATCAAGGAAGGTTTTCTAATTCTTATCGTTCCTCGACTCCCCATGCACATCAGCCCCAAAGCAATGCTAATAAGGCGATGCGATCTTCTCCAACATCATCGGTTCAACAGCCAAGCTCAATTATTTGTCAGATATGTGGGAGAGCCAATCATACGGCGATTTAATGTTATAAAAGATTTGATCATGCTTTCCAATCTAATGAGATACCTGAAGCATTGGCTAGTATGACTATTGGCGATCCACACGAACCAGCTTGGTACCCGGATAGTAGTGGAACGTCACATATGACAAACAATGAAGGTAACTTCTCTAAACTCCAATCTTATTTTGGTACTGATAAGGTCATTGTAGGTAATTGGAACCCTATCTCTATTTCACATATTGGCTCTGTCCCGTTACATACACACTCCTCCTCCTTTACTCTCAATAATGTTCTACATGATCCCAAACTTACCAAAAATTTATTGTCAGTTAGTCAACTTACTGATGATTTAAAATGTTGTGCTGAATTCACATCTTCTAGTTTTTTTTATCAAGGAGCAGAAAACAGGGAAGATATTGGGAATGGGTAATAGACGATCCAACTTATACATGTTAGACACCAATAAGGAAGCACTTCTCTCTTCCGTTAGCTCATCGCATAAGAAAGCAAGTTTTGATCGATGGCATCAATGTTTGTCTCATCCCTCTTCTAGAGTCTTGGTTAAGTTACAAAGTAGTGGTAAATTAGATATTCTCGAGTCCAATAAAGATAGCGGTAATTTGGTTTGTTCAAGTTGTCAATTGGGTAAAAGTAGGCAGTTGCCTTTTTCTTTAAATGATTCTCGTTGTAACAAGCCACTCAATAAAATCCATTGCGATATTTGGGGGCCATCGCCTATTCCTTCTGTTTGTGGTTATCATTATTATCTCTTATTTTTGGATGATTTTAGTCGTTACTCTTGGATCTACCCTCTTAAAGAAAGATCTGAATTTTATGAAACTTTTATTAAATTTCAAAAACTTGTTAAAAATCTTTTGTGTCAGAAGATCAAAATCTTTCAATGCGATGGAGCTTTGGAGTTTAACAATCACAAGTTTAATGACTACCTTAATGGATGTGGTATTTCAAAGTAAGTATCTTGTCCTCACACTCAAGAACAAAGCGAAAGAGCAGAATGAAAGCATTGACACATTACCGAAAGTGGTCTCACTATGATGTTTCATGCTCATGTACCTTCTAAATATTGGTATGAAGCTTTTGCTGCTGCTGTTTACACTATAAATCGCCTACCAACGTCTGTTCTTCAGCTCGCTTAACCATATTTTCTCTTATTTGGTAAGGAACCAAACTTCACTTATTTTAGAACATTCGGTTGCCTATGTTTTTTGTATTTACGTCCATATTCTACAAATAAACTTGATGAAAAAAGTCTTTCGTGTGCTTTCCTTGGCTATAACAATCAACATAAGGGTTTTCGATGTTTATATATTCCCATCGGTCGAATTTACATTTCTCGACATGTCGTATTTGATGAAAATGTTTATCCTTTTACCAGCCATTCTTCAGATTCCTCTAGTACTGACCTTGTTAGTTTCAGAGATGTATCTGGAGTTACTATCCTTGTGTTACAGATTGTATATCACCACCTTCCGGGTCACTATCGAATGAGATAGTGTATGATGATAATGGTAGACTACAGGACCTCAATCCACTTGCCTTGTCAATTCCGTCTCTAAGTTTTTCTAGCAATTTTGGTGATGAATCAAGTAAAAATACAGATGCTTCAAACGATCTAGATCACCCAAGTAATGAAATTCAAGGAAGGATGCCACACTCAAACTCTACCCAATCTTTAAACCTAAGTCCTAATGTACCTCCAGTTCATCAATCATGTGTTTCTATAACACCTTTATCATTTCTACCTTCACCTCCACCTCCACCTCTACCTCCAGTTAATGAGAACCAACATAGTATGACCACAAGCGGGAAGCTTGGAATAACTAAACCCAATCCAATGTACGCCAATATATTAGATACACTTTATCCCAATCCATCATCTTCAATCAAACCTCACATTATACAACGATATCCTCACTCTCGATACATTATATCACCTTGGCATGCTATATTTGTAGCTTCTTTGGATCAAATTAGAGAGCCATCCACCTACAAACAATCTTCCCAACATCCTCATTGGCGTGATGCAATAAATGAAGAAATGGATGCCCTTTACGGCAATCGGACATGGTCACTTGTTCCTCACACTCGATCTATGAATGTTGTGGGGTGTAAGTTGGTTTATAAGACTAAACTCATGCCAGATGGATCTATTGATCACTACAAAGAATTTCTTGTAGCAAAAGGATTCAATCAAGTTCAAGGTATTGATTTTGGAGAAACATTCAGCCCTGTAATTAAGTCTACCACTATTCGGCTTGCTTTAAGTGTTACGCTACATTTTGATTGGAAAATTAGACAACTTGATGTCAAGAACGTTTTTTTACATGGCGTCCTTCACGAGGAAGTATTCATGGAGCAGCCCCCAGGGCATGTTGATCCGGCAATGCCTCATTATGTATGTAAACTTGACAAGGCTATCTATGGGTTAAAGAAAGCACCACATGTAGTGTCGGATAGACTTAGTCAATTTCTCCTGCATCTTGGTTTTGCACGTAGCAAGGCGTACTCTTCCATGTTCACAAAACATTCTCATGAAGGTGTCATTTTCTTACTTGTCTATGTCGATGATATCATTCTTACCGGCTCATCCTCCTCGTTATTATCTGAGTTTATTGCTACACTTTCATCGGAATTCGCCATAAAGGATTTGGGAGATCTTCATTACTTCTTGGGAATCGAAATTGTGCGTACATCTAAAGGTATTTTCCTATGCCAAACAAAATATGCCAAAGATTTATTGAAGCGTTGTAACATGATTGATTGGAAACCGATTTCGACACCTCTCCCTTCGACTTCAAAGTTATCCCCAGATGGTACCTCCTTTGAAGATCCTTCCTTGTATCGAAGCATTGTTGGTGCGCTACAATATTTAACTCTGACTAGACCTGATTTGGCATTTGCTATTAACTCTATGTGTCAATATATGCATAATCCTATTGTTGAGCACTGCCGTCTTGTAAAGCGCATTGTTCGATATGTCAAAGACACTCTTTCATTGGGGATATTTATCTCTAATCGGTTCCCACTACGAATCTTTGCCTACTCTAATGCTGATTGGGGTAGTTGCTCGTCAACAAGGCGTTCTACCATTGTTTACATGATCTTTCTTCGTGAAAATCCAATCTCTTGGTCGGCCAAGAAATAACCAACAATGTCCCGCTCTAGTTCAGAAGCAAAATATCGGACACTTGCTTCCACCGCTGCAGAATTGACGTGGATTTCTTTTTTATTTAGGGATTTACGTATATCTCTCTTTCATCCCAAGCATCTCATTTATCTCTTTTTTAATAAAGACAAATAGCCATCTCCTTTTTTTTCTCCACTTGTAGCGCAGTCACTTTTTAAATACCTCCAAAAGAGCCGTGCATAGATTAAGGTAGGCGTGAGCTGGAGTAATAAATCCGTGCCAAAGGAAGAAGAAAAAATAGGACAAAAAAAGGGCTTGTGATAATCAAAGTGCCATCTACATGATGGCTAATCCTGTATTTCATGCTCGCGCCAAGCACATAGAGATTGACTATCACTTCATTCGCGAGAAAGTTATAGCTGAACATATATTTATGAGGTATATTCCAAGTAGTGATCAAATAGCTGACATTTTGACTAAACCTCTTTCTCAAGCACAATTCTCATTTCTTCGAGGCAAGCTTCGTGTGTGTTCACCCTTACTCAGCCTGAAGGGGGGGAGGGGGTGATAAAGATAGTAAATAACCTAGAGATCTTGATGGAGATCCTAAACATTCTCAACAACAAGAAGGTTCTAGAAGTCTCAAAGATCCTCAAGATTCAGCAAATCATACAATATATAAAGCTGCCAAAAATAGAGATTAATTCTTCTCCAAGACATTCCAATATTAGAAGATTTTCTTCAATCAAGCATATATAACTTTGTGTATTTAGAAAGTCTTCTCAGCTCTTATGTAAATAGAAAACTCTAGAATGTATTACAAAATCTATATAAAGTGAAACTAGTCTATGACATTTTTCATGTTTTTGAAACCCTTAGAGTTTTCTCCAGTTCTTTTTGATCTCTAGCTTTTCTTTTCAATATTCTTTGTGAATACTCCCTGTGGGCATAGATCCCTAAAAGTGAAAATAAATTAGGCTTTAGACATGTAGGTTGAAACTCCTTGAACACCCTGATCAGGTGCGTTGCCCGCTAATTCCTGGCTCAATAAAAAGGAATCCGCCAATCCCTGGCTCGACAATAAGGGATACGTTTCTGTTAATTACAGAAGGGTACGAGAGTGTGGTCCTATTGAATTAAAAGTGACCATGTGTACTTGACTTCTTAATTCTCTTTCTACATTTACCGTACCTTTTAGGTCATAGTAGTTAGATCTAAGTTTAGGCTATCATTGTTATCATATTGGGATTTCTAGTTTTACTTAGACCGTCTTCCTTAGAACTCGTAGCTTGGTTGATATTCTCCTATAATTTCGTTGGATTTTTCATGTTTTTTTTCTGCGATTATTTTGGTCTATCATGTCTTATGACCTTGGATATTTGTACTTGTTGGGCATTGCTTGCTGACGTCTTGCGCATATATTTTTTAGGTGAATCGTTGCAGTAGCGATGGTAGTGAATTGGAGCAAGCTGACTTGCCAGCTATAAAGTTCTAGTTACCAGTGTGGTAATCTTTTCTAATTATATCTCTTTTTAGATTATTCTTCCGTTGCGTAGTTTCATAGCATTGTAGACGAATTTATGATTTGTTTTAAATTGTAGTACTTTTGGGGTTCATCTTCAGGATGCACGACGTTACACCTCAGAATTTACATTCTTAATAGATTATTAAGAAGTCAATTTTGGAGGCATGACATTTTGATCATAATAAAGAAGCTCTCTATCTCTCATATCTTGTCTATTATATATATGTGTATGTTGATTGCTTGTTATTAGATTAATTAATCCCTGACATTTGTAATATTTAGTATGTTTTATCTATAAGTATTAGGTTTTTGTTTCTAGTAATTTCTAATTATGACGAGCTTGCTTTTTGGCTCCTACTTTTTCTATATAAAAAGGGTTCCTCTAAGTTTACCTTTTCTTAGGTTAGTAGATTTTTTCTTTGTAAAAAACTAATTAAAAAATCTAATTTAGATCTAAGTTTGAGGGTTCTAGATTCATCATTAATAAGAGATGGTGTGCATGCTTTAGCATCTTGAGGTGCCTCTAACCTGACCCTGTTTTGTAATAGGCCAGTTTTGGCGGTTAACCTCCTAAACTTTGTAGCTCCTATTTCACCATATATATCATTTGTTTACAGCAAAAAAAAATAAAATGTTGGTGTGTTTATTATAATCCTATGAAATAATCTTTTACTTTTTCGGATTGTTTGTAACAGATAGACTCAAAATATTATCAGCTATAAATTTCTGGTTTTTTATGAACTTATATAAACATTCATTGTTGAAGCATTCTGAGTGTGCTGGTCACTCAAGCTCTTTGACACAAACTCGATGTGGCCTTAGTGCTGACTGTTGACTAACATTAACATACTAGTACTAAAGTACCATTAAGTGGTGATCAGTATGGTGACCTCGAGTCCAAGTTGTAGACCCTACACTTATAAAATTGCAGAATAAGAGAAAATCTGGTAGAGGAATTTTAGAGAGAAAAGGGGATATAAGGAAGGAGAAAGAGATTTATAGCTCAGATGATGTAGAACGAGAAGCCTAGTTTTAGTTAGTTTCTAATTTGGTTCGAATTACATTTCTAGTTTATTTAAAAGTATTAGACAAAAAGTATTAAAATGACTTTTATAGACTCCCTATGAATATTTGGTGAGTCACGATAGGACTCTTATATTACGTGTAAAGTTGCTTTAGAGGTTTAAAGTAAACAAAAAGGTTATTTTTTGACTCTTCTTTTTAAACTTAACTAATTTGAAGTGGTTTAGGTAGTTAATTTGTAAGGAGTCTGCTACATCCACAACATCAAAGTTGGGTTGAAACTCTTCAAAAGTACTCCCTATTATATAGAGGTTGCTTCGGATGCTCTTAGGGATCTCTATTTAGAGTCCTACTAGTAGTAGTTGCTATTTTTGGTTTATCTCTTTATATAAAAGGTAGAGAACTTGTAACAGGATCATCAATTATTCAATCAATCGAGTTTTCTTCTCTCAATTCTTAGTTCCTTCAACTGAGATTAACTTTAAATCGCATTCGCTGTGTTATCAGAGTTTTGCTTAGTGTGTACCTGGTAGAGGATCATCAAAACGGAAGAGAAACGTTATGATTTTGGGGAAAAGGTCAAGCACACAAAAACTTGTCTACGAACAGAATGATATTTCATAATATTACACTGAGAAAGACATTTTGGTATATTACAAAATATATATATACTCCAAAACAAAGGAAAAAATTTCATTCAAAAAACTGGTATCTTTCACCTTTTTTGATCAATTTCAAAAACGAAAATGAAAATCACATACTCTACCTAATTTGTACACTTTATACAACCATAGTGCGGTTTTTTTGCTGCCATTTAGGTAACATCACCACCAAAAAGGAAGTAAAAAATTAAGTGTTCGCCTAAGGTAGATACCGCGGGGTTTGGGATTCATAATTTAAGACACATTGAGATTTATGGATGTCATCTCCTTGTAGCCTAACCCTAATTATTTATTGTAACATAACGAAATTACAGACTGAACGCGAAGAATGTCGTAATATTCATGATATAGAAGCATGCAATACACATGCAGGAAATAAAAGGGATATGGAAGACAATTTCGTAAGTTTGGAGATAGTTTCATAAGAAGAACCTGAAGAGATTCGTAGAAGATGATTACGCCTAGCCATGATAAAGTCCTCCATCAACAAAGTGATTATATATGGAAGTCCTCCATCAAGAAAGTGATATTGGCGCGGCTCAATCTGAGATCGCATTTACACGTACTTATAAATCCGTCATCGAATTGAACCTCACCAACATCGCTTTCTTCCCTTCCTAACAACCCTCTCCTCCACTGCGATAATATATAACCATATGGTCCACCCTTACCGAAAGAGGAAAACATGTCGCAGTAACGGCCCCATATAAAGGACAGCATGATAGTCCAAAACTATCTCAATTGGAAGAACAAAAAAGGCTACAGCTTGAGGATGGAGTGGTGGTGGAGAGGGTGGTGGTGGTGGTGGTTGAGTTGAGTGGGGAAGCTTGAATCATTATTGTCTACTCATCAACATGACTTAAATGAAGACCATAGTTGCACCAGGTCCCCTCTAGAAGCATTGGTGGAGGTGGCATGCCACATGTGGCTCACGGAACAAATGTGGTTGTTGATCATTACCATATAATGTACTATGTGCCATTCATGATAAATGGCCTAATGGGGTGTTTCAAGATATTTAGCAAATTGGGTTTCCGTGGAAGAAGACTATGACAACGAACAACTGAAGACAAGACAGGAGGGAAAGAATTGAGGAATGAGAGGAGGAGCAAAGAGTGTATAAAATGGGGAAGGAGTTATGCCTCGGGATATTAAGGGGAAGAAGAGAAGGTGAGTGAAATGATGTGAAGAGGGAGCAACTTAACTTTAGCTTGTGTCATGCTTAGCTTGTACTCATAAAATCAAAGTCCACCTTTTGCGCATGCACCTGCAATATTCTCCACCATTAATGTTTTTTGCTTCTACCCCTATTTTAATTATTTAAGGACAACATACCCTTTTTACAATGCTTTTTAGCCAAATACACATCTTGGCTTATTTGTATTTCCCTTCTGTGTACTACACTAGTTTACTATGAAACCTATGTTACAATACCTTAATCACGTGTAAATATATCAAAAACCAAAGAACCCCAAAACAAAGGTTTGTCTGCACGAATAATTCTTATATATATATATATATATATATGCTTTTTTTTTTTTTTTTTTTAAATTTTGGAATGTGTGGTTCCCGAGGTATTGCAGTGCAGGGACGCGCTTAGGGAGTTTATTTGCAAAAAATGGTCATAAATTACGACCTCAGTTTATCATTTACTCTAAAAAAAACTGTGGAGAAAAAACTCTTGATAAAACTCTACAAAAAAATGGTGTGCATGTGAAAAGGGAAGAATATATGTACGTAAAGATAGAAGTGAGAAGAGAGAATTGTGGGATCTTGGAAACATGAGTGCAGAATGTCAGCAGAGGATTGTCTAAAGCGAGAGAAGTTTCGAAATAAGGGTTATCTCTCCTTCTCTTACGTACACACAAAGGAGAGCTCTCTCAGTCTCTCTTTCAACACTGTTTGGGTTTGAGTGAGTGATAACAAAGCGGAGACATCGGCGCTAAAAGAGTCTCTGCCTTGAGTGTGCACTAGGGAACATTTCTCTCGAGTTGCTGCCCTGCCCTTTTTTCAGCTTCTCTTCCTTTATTTATGGTCACTTGGACTCTCATCAAACCTTATTTTACTTCTCTTACGAAACCTACCCAAAGCCTCTTTTTCAAAAGCTTCTTCTTCTACATTATACTCATTGTCTCTAACAAATGGCATGCGACGTAGTCATACTCTTGCCCCCACATATGGATGGATTTGTTTTGCTTACCAAGGTGATCCTGATCTGGATTCATAATTTATCACCATTTGCTTGACTAATGCCTAAGGCATGTAAGATCCGTGCAGACACGCATATTGTGTAACGGGTTCATAAGTTATCACCATTTGCCTAACTAATACCTAAGACAAATTAGATCCTTGAAGCTCAAAATATAAGATCCTAGGGCTACTCCTCTCGTTGCCAATAGGTTTGGAGATGGAACCTCCGCCTAAACCGCTCAACAATTCCCAGCTGAATTCAATTTTGGACTTTCTCCATTTGTTCTTCGACGCAAAAATATCAGACGATTATGACTTCTTATAACTCTCGTAAAGTGATCAAAATTAGATATAAAAACTGGTCCAATTTCATTGATCTGGTTTTAGTCTTGCAACAAATATTTGGTCTCTTGGAATGAAAAATTTCATGGTCTTACTCTATTTTTTTGGGCGTGTGAGATGAAAAGGGTCTCTTTCTTTTATTCTCTCACATTTTACCTTTATGTGACTCTTTTTTGGCATGGGTGTTGGAGGAGTCTCTAATAACAAATAGGAAATATGGCATGAGTACATAAAAAGAGGGGGGCATGTTTCAATGTGTGTGGGGGAATAAGGCCAGACTCAGTTGTCAGCTTGTGAAGGCAAGAAGAAACATAAACTCGAGTTGTTACTACACACATTATTCCTTCTTCTTTTCTACTTTTTTCGCTTCATTGCCAGATTCTTCTTTCATTAGAGATGGTTTGGATCAAGTGCCTTTCATGGTAAGGTCACCATGGTAGTGTAACCATGACAAACAGTCTTTCTAAACTCACATTACGCGTAAGTTTGTTGGATATATGCGTACATACAACAAATCCCTTGTTGGATATATGCGTACAAACAACAAATCGCATGGATGTTGTTTTGTGATACTCTTCAAAGGATGATGAGAATTATTTGTTTGCTCACTCTCAATTGCTAGGACTCCAAGCCTAGCTTGGAGGCCAATATATATATATTCCCGCTCATTGGAGCCAATTCTGTTGAAAGTTAAGCTTAATTGGTGCATATTTTTCAAGGCTACTTTGGGCACAAATAAAATATGAAAATGTTCAAAAAGATCAACCTTTCATATTCTTGTAACTTATTTTCGTTTTCAATTTTGTGTGGTTTATTAGGGTGATGTAAAACCTCTTAAATGGGTAGTGGGGTGTGTAGAAACTTCTCTAGTACCTATATATAGGTGTAGGGACTTTGTTTTGATATATGAGTTCAATAATACATCAATATATGAGTGTTCTTTGCCTCTTCCTCTTATAATCCGAAAATCATCATTTCATTTCATTGTGCATATCCAACATAGTGGTGTCAGAGCGACGAGATGAACGGTGGTGGAATGATGCTATTTCAAATCCCTCGCCTAACCAAAAAGAATTATGAGAATTGGTGCATCCAAATGAAGGCGCTTCTTGGAGCACAAGATGTGTGGGAAGTTGTCGAGAAGGGGTATGTTGAACCCGAAGATGAGAGTACGCTAGCACAACCTCAAAATAATGCACTCAAAGATTCAAGAAAGAGGGACAAGCAATGTCACGCCTCAAAATCCAGTAATCGGTAGCTAGACCAATTACTAGACTCTAAGTAGTGCAGGTCGGGGAATCCAAAGATTCTACCCCACAAATAGCCAAGCCGAAGATAAATTCTGGCTCGGCTATTCACATATAACAATAATCATCAGAGTAAAGAAATAACGATACAACAATATAACGCGGAAGCAAAAGGCATATATATATACATATCATGTCAAAACGTAATACAATATCTCGAATACAAGCTCAACTACCTAATGCTGAGAACACCTACAAAATCTAGAAATGAAAGAATCTGCAGTGGCAAAATCAGTCTCTGGACCGGCTAACCACGCGGCAGTCCAAGCTACTCAACCTGTGGAAAAGTTAAATGCGGAGTGAGCAAACAACAAGCTCACTAATCCAACAGAACTAAATAACTTACTAATAACAGGTACTGGAAATAGAGTAGAGACGAGTGCGATAAGGAAATGGGTAACTAAACAGTTCTAACAATATAATCAGTAACCATTAATGAACTAAGAAATCAATAAGGAAAGAAGGATTGAGTTGATAAGAGAATGGAGAATAGAGTTAATGCGGAGAGAGAAAATAGTGGATTAGAAAGGGAATAGAGTTAAGAATGTGAGAGGAGGGAATGATGATGATGATGCAATGCTATATCGTGAAGTGATGACTAGGATAATCCCATACTTACCTTAGATGCAATGTTATGATATGATGAGCGGCGATATTCCTATAAATATACCATAATGCAATATGATATAATGCTAACATCTAATACTATCTTAAAGAGATTCGGTAAAGGGGATACACTGGTACGATTTGTTTAAGCTCGACCAAGCTAGGATGGTCGCACTTGATCAAAGTGGAAAGGTGGATCAAACCCCGGAACGATAATCCTGCACATTTTAAGGAATTTTAACGTCACCGAGGAATAAGTTGGGATCTCCATGACTCTGCCTCATACCAATCCACACTCCGCGGCGGTTTTGCTAGGTATGATAGTGCCATTCCCAATCTCACCTGTGTATTTTAACCCGATCTTGCGGACTCCATAGATCCCGTTGGAGGTCAACCGAAGCGGGGTGTTTGTGTATCCCATCTCAATAAGTATGAAAATGTAGAAGGTTATAATGTGTAAACGGTGCCCAAGCACAACCCGGTTGCCGTTAACCTGACAACCCAAACAGGATCGATAGGGACTCTATTGCACCGACTCTGCATAGCCGAAACAACAACCTAACCGTCGCCTACGTTCAAACCAACAATCTCATAAGGCTGGAAGGGGCATTCCTGGGCAACCCACGTGAATGCTAGCCCAACCACCACCAACTACTCTCCGGTCTCATACGAACCAAAACCAACTCCAGAATCATTACCACCCAACCACCACTAACTAAACTCAGGTTCCATACAAACCAAAACCAACTCCAGAATCATTACCATCCAACCACCACTAACTAAACTCAGGTTCCATATAAACTAAAACCAACTCCAAAATCAATATACAACCCAACAGCAGGTTAACAACTACAACCCAACCATATGTTAACAACTATAACAGAATAATCTCTAAGTTAAACTATAGTTAATCACGAAACGTCTCTAAGTTCAATACTACACTCTAATACAATATACTGGAACTAGTAAAGAAACTTAGTAAAGTTGGGATATGAACTCGCCTGATAATAAACCCGAGCCTTGCGGAAATTAGCCCAGAAACTCAACTAAAGTCTGCAGAACGACAAACGGAACACCTGACGATCCAATATAATCACTGAGAACAACAAACCCTCAATCAATTAAAAGAAACGATAATAAAACCCAAACCCTAAAAATCAAACCCTAGAAATCAACCTATGCCAAATCAAACGAAATTGACGAAAGGGAAACACGAATCACTTACCGAGGATAGGAGAGATGATCGCGGCGAAGCTCAACAAGGATCCGCGAGCGAGGGAAAGGATTGGGTGAAGAGTATTGAGGTGGGGGGATTAGGTTAGGGAGAGGAAAGGATGATGAGGAAGATAAGGAGGTGATGAATGGAGGAGAGGGAATGATTGGGGTGAAGAATCCTCTCTCTAAAACTCTATATCTCTCTCTCTTTAAAATCATCTCAAGCAGCGCCTCACTGAGCACCAACAAAAAGAAATGAGGAAGGAAGACTTAAGTAGTCGAAACAGACGAAAGTCGTTCGAACGACTAAGAGGTAATGGGCCAAATTCCAGGAGGTTAGTCAACTCGTTCGAACGACAATGTTGTCCAATGGCCAAAACTTCCAGAAGACACAGAAAAAGATCAGAAAATACAAAGATTCGTTCGAACGACAAGGAACCTCGTTCGAACGACAATTCTGGGAAAGTGTACTCTGAGGTCCCCCTGAACCATACACACCCAACTCCAATACCCTCAGAAGACTGAAACAACTCGAGCAACCACCACAAAGGGTTCCCAAGGTCTAACACCACCTCTACCGCTGAACAGCCACCAGAACTCTTAAAACCCAGAAAAAGAATCTAACTGCTAGAAACTAAACCAGAAGGAATGAAATGGACGGAAAAAGTTCGACGACGGTCTGATAGGCATTGAGAAACCAGGGGTAGCTAATCCCTATTTCTCTACCCTAGAACAAAAAATAGAAATGCCAGAAACGTCCGGAATCGAAAACACTATAACCCAAGCGGAGGAGAGAAGCAGAAAACCCCTTACAGATACAGAAACTGCTCTCCGAACACACACTACACAATCTAGTTAAAATGCCAAACTACCAAAACCATCAAGCCACCAAAACTCTATCAAGAAGGAATCAATATCAAACCTGGAACTAAGAACAGTTATAGTTGTATTAAGGATAGGAGAATATGCAGAAGTATGATGCAGAGGAATATGCGGAAGTTAAAGAATAGGAATATGCAGATTTGGAATATAAAGAGTAATAATTAGAAGTAAAAAAAATACAGGTCATTACAAGAAAGCTATCTTCTTCATCTATCAAGGGTTAGATGAAGCCGCATTTGAGAAAGTTGCATGTACCACCTCGTCAAAATGAGTATGGGAAATTCTTGAGAATTTCTACAAAGGTGGTGCGAAGGTGAAAAAAATTTGTCTTCAAACTCTTAGAGGGGAGTTTGAAGTCTTACGTATGAAGGAGACGGAGTTGGTTTCCTAATATTTCTCTAGAGTGTTGGCTGTTGTGAATCAACTAAAAAGAAATAGCAAAAGCGTGGAGGATATTCGAGTCATAGAAAATATTCTATGATCTCTAGATTCGAAGTTTGACTACATTGTAGTAGCTATCGAAGAGTCCAAGGACTTGGATACCATGACCATTGATAAACTCATGGGATCTTTGCAAGCTCACGAAGAATGGTTCAGAAAGATGAAGCAAGAACCATTGGAGCAAGTACTCCAAGAAAGTCTTTCTTTAAAAGAAGGACGTGAAGAATATCCTTTGACGACCAACTGCGTTTTGTATCTCTCAACTTCTACAAGTGAGCTACCGGAGTAAATACTTCATCATAGTCTATCCCATACTGTTGCTTGTATCCTTTGACGACCAACCACACTTTGTATCTCTCAACTTCCCCATTGGCACACTTTTTCACTTTGTACACCCACTTAACTCCTATAACCTTTTTCCCCTTAGGAAGGGAAGTTAATTCCCATGTATCATTTCTCTCTATCGCCTTGATTTCAACATTCAAAGTGGAGAGAAGCCGTGGATGATGAAATCAAGGCGATCGAGAGAAATGATACATGGGAATTAACTTCTCTTCCTAAGGGGAAAAAGGCTATAAGAGTCAAGTGGGCGTACAAAGTGAAAAAGCGTACCAATGGGGAAGTTGAGAGATACAAAGCGCAGTTGGTTATCAAAGGATACAAGCAACGGTATGGGATTGACTATGATGAGGTATTTGCTCCGGTAGCTCGCTTGGAAACTATAAGATTTATTATTTCCTTAGCGGCTCAAAATAGTTGGAAGATTTATCAAATGGATGTGAAGTCCGCATTTTTGAATGTCTTTCTTGAGGAGGAGGTTTATGTTGAACAACCATTGTGGTATATTAAGAAAGGCCATGAAAAGAATGTTCTAAAGTTGAAAAGGGCGCTTTATGGTTTGAAGCAAGCTTCAAGGGCCTGGAATTGTAGAATCGACAAATACTTTCAAGATAACAACTTCATCAAATGCCCATATGAACATGCTCTTTACACGAAGGTGAATGAAAATGGAGACATGTTGCTTGCTTGCTTGTAGGTGGACGTTACGGGAAATTGAAGGGGATATATTCATGAAGCCTCTCAAACTTAACATATTCACGAAATTGAAGGGGATGCTTGGAATGGTCGATGGACGAAAATTAGGCTTAAAGGGGGATGTAGAAAGTTAAGCTTAATTGGTGCACATTTTTCAAGGCTACTTTGGGCATAAATAAAATATGAGAATGTTCAAGAAGATCGACCTTTCACATTCTTGTAACTTATTTTTGTTTTCAATTTTGTGTGGTTTATTAGGGTAATGTAAAACCTCTTAAATGGGTAGTGGGGTGTGTAGAGACTTCTCTAGTATCTATATATAGGTGTAAGGACTTTGTTTTAATATATGAGTTCAAGAATACATAAATATATGAGTGTTCTTTGCCTCTTCCTCTTATAATCCGAAAATCATCATTTCATTTCATTGTTCATATCCAACAAATTTAATGTAATTAAGTTTGATCGTCGGAACATGCAATACAAATGAAATTTCATATGACCTTTTACTTCTCTGGAGTGTCTGTGTCTGTGGGATGTTGTATTTGCTCATTGGCTTACCACAATGAAAGAAACTCCTTTGATACTAGTAGTTACGCGCTTCGGCCCTACTAGCAGCTAACTACTATATAGACATCATAAACAAGCTTTCAACATGAATATAGAATTCGAATCTCAAAAGTTATTTAGTAATCCACCGTAGGTCTGTAACCAGTTAATGTCCATGTATCAGAAAATATTGAAATGCTTTGTGCTGAATGAGCTGCAGTACTTCAAAGTTTGATTGGGCTGAAGCTAGTCTTCAAGTTTGTAAGAGCATCTCCAGCAGGGTTTAGGTTTGGGTTGGGTTTATTAACTCAAGCCCAAACCTAAACTTTTGGCCTCCCAGCAGCATCAAAATAAGTTTAGGTTGGGTGACCTGGCACTGCCAGAGCCAAACTGAGTTTGAGGAGCTCAAACTAAAAAAAAAAGAGTTTGGCAGTGTTCTTTTTACCGCCCGGATTGTCCATGCGGTAAAAAGAACACCACTTATCTATTTTGTTTAGCTGAGCTCTCCCTGGCTACCTCTTCTCTCCCAAACCCAATTGAAGAGCATAAAAAAGAATATTTACGCAGCTCCCAAATGGCGAACTCCGACACTAGGCGTATTAACTTCATGCCGTCGACCCCATCCTCCCATAACCCACCTTCAACACCATTCTCTCAACACCCATCATCACAATTCACTTAATACCTCTGCCACAACCAATCTCAATTCCAATCATAGACCTTACCTCTGTTTACCATGTCAAAAAGGGATACCTTCGTAGGACAGTATCAAAATCCATTTATACTTTCTCAACCGCAACCTCAGGTGTTTAGCCCGTATTATCAACCCTATCCGGTCACCAACCTCAGGATTTTCAACCTTCAAATTACTTTAATAACTACCTATTCCATAGTAAATCTACTCAGTGTAATCAAAGTGGCGCAAATGCACCAATACCTGCTGAAACGGCGTTGCCCGAGAAAGAAAAAAGAAAAGGAAAAAAGAAAAGAGTACCCGCAAAACAAAGATAAAGCGTACCAGTGACGGAAAATGCTGAGTTTTTTGATAAGGTAGATGATTCTGGACTGCATTGGACGAAGACAGACTTTACCGGTCTCACAAGGGTGTGGGTAACGGCTTCTGTCCAGACCGTGGGCTACACAACAGGTTTTACTTTCTATCAAAAGGTCAACATTTTCTTTAACAGAGACCACGAGTGCCCCACACGACGATCATGTGGGTTGACCAAAGCTCAGTGGTATCTCCTTAATGCACAATGTGTGGCGTATAAGGGGATAGTTGCTCAAATACAATGTTTGCATGAAAGCGGGAAAACCGATAAGGATCGGGTACATTCTCATTTCAAACAACTTAATTATTTTTATTTTTTCGATATACACGTTATTTATTTGTATTTGGTATTTTTGTGAATTATAGGATAAAGATGCACACAAGATCTATCAAGGTATGAATGGCGATAATTACTTTAAACACCGTGAAACGTATAAAATTTTGGCGCGGGAACCGCGATGGGCAAACCTAAAGGATGGTAGGTTGAACCATGCGGGAAATGAACCATAAAATGTATCCAGGAAAATATCACACAATTCTTCTCTAGGGAACTCGGTTGGATCAAATAATCTATCGAAGGACCCTGATGACCTACCTACCCCTCAATCCATGGGCCAAAATTCTAAATTAGATGGCTTGCTGTATGAGGGTATCAGGCGGGTATCAGGCGGGTATCAGGCCGATGGGTAGAAGTAGGCCCATCGGCCAAGAACTCTTTAGAGGAAACCTTGCAACACAAAAGTCCTTAGATAAGGTTATTACATCTAGTAGCAGTATCCAAACAATATTGGATGAACTAGTGTTGAAGAAGAGACAAGAGAAAGAAGAAGAGCGAAAGAAAATTAACAATGGCAAACCAAAATGGATTTGGAACAAGCAAGGGAAAATTGCAAAATCATGGATAAAAACCTGAGTAATCTTTCTGGACCGTAATTGTAATACTATGTACAAAAGCAAATTGAGGTCATGGAACATCTGGCCAAGAGGGGCAGACCAGGTACTTGAAGTGGTGATTAAATATAATTTAACTTTGTTGTAGAGATAAGTTTTCTTTCCAAGAATATAGTTTACCTTCCAAGAATGTAGTTTACCTTCCAATAATGTAATCGTTTGAATAATCTACTTTGCTATTGAAGAATGTAATATTTTTTTCAAAATGTTTATTTCCAAGAATATTGCGTTAAAACAAATACAAGATTAATGCAATATTAAAAACTTGTTCAATAAGCTTGTACGACAGAAGTATTAAATTACATCAAGAATACTCAGATAATACTTGATTGGAACACTGTGAATGACGATTTCTCTTCACGGCCCATAAATGTTCGATTAAATCATCCTTTAGATCAAATTACAGTTCTCGACTTTGAATGCGATTCATTTTCGTTATAAAAGATTCTATTATTCCGCATTCGCGTACAATATTGAACCGTCCGTCTTCGACGTCGGCCAGATCGTCCAGATCGTAACTTAAGTATGATGAAAATTAACCTCGTTCCTCTTCGACCATTATATTGTGTATTATTACACACGCCTTCATGAAATTGTTCAAAACCTCAGTTTTTCATAATTTAGCCAATTTTTTTACAATATTGAACCGTAATTGTAAAATCCCAAATGCCTGCTCTACGTCTTTTCGACAACTTTCTTGTTGTTGAGAAAAGAAAAATTGTTTCGCTTTAACCAGATTGGATATGGTTTGGACAAGTATTCTCCATTTGGGGTATATGCCATCCGCTAGGTAATAACCCATATCATAAGCTTTTCTGGCAATTGTATAATTGCAAGGCGGGGCGATACCATCGGCCAGGTCGATAAAAAGATGTGATTGCTTTAGGATATTGATATCATTGTTAGACTCTGGTAACCCAAAAAAGCATTCCAAAATTAAAGGTCGTGTGAAGCTACCGTTTAAGAATTAGTATCGCCTTGGCGTAATAACCAGTAAATTAACCGTGCCAATTATGAGAATTTTTTTAATATCTAATACATGCAATTAAGGTTTCCTAACATACCAGAAAATCTCTGTGACTCTATTATCGCTTTTAACCTTTTGACGTCGGCCGCGTTTGGTGCTCGAAGATATTCCTCGCCAAAAATTTATATAACCGTAACACAAAAGCTTTCCATACTTAACAAGGTTGTGCTTTCTCCTATTCAGATATACTCGTCAAAAAGATCTACCGCAACACCGTAGCATTGGAAATGTAGTGCCATAATTACCTTTTGGTACGGTTATAACCCCATAGTACCAACGTTGTTTGGTTTTTGGACAAAGTAATGATCGTGTGGAACTACTGCATTATATATACGCATAAATATTTGTCTACTTATATGAAAATGTCGCCAAAATTCGTCTGGCTCATATGTGCACCTCGGGTTGAAGTAGTTCCGCATATTGCTATAATACCCCAATTTGTGATCTCACTTCTTTCTCTTATCCTTACGGTTCATTGCATTTTGGTGCATAACGACCATTGATGTCGCACAATTAAACAAAAAATTGATTGAGGATAACGACGATATACGTGGAAGATCATCAATAAATGAAAAGGATGATATGGAAGACATTTGAGGCTATGGAGTTGAGAGAATCATTTTGAAGGTGAAGGTGGAACAAACATAGAGAAGTGAGAAGTGTAAAGGGATAAGGGGAGATGAAGAACTAGTAGTTTGGGAAATCAGTTCTGGCAATGGCTGTCCTGTACGTGAGGTCAGTTTTGACACTGTAACTATATGGCAGCTTATTTCACCATATTGTTTTGTGAGCTGGCTATTAGTTCTGTCTGCCTTTGACCATGCACTAATATGGTCTAAGTCCTTTTGAAGCTTGTGTTAGGCTTTGTATGATGACCGATTATCTTCGGCTTTGACGATTGCGGTAAGCTTTGATGTGGCCGTTGAGTATTCGGTTAGTTTCAGAAGGCTTCGGGTAGATCATATGCCTTTGGCTGTTTTGTTGGTTCCTTGGGCTTCGAGTCTTTGGTAGGCTTTGACGTAGCCTTCTAGTATTTGATTAGTCTAGGAAGGCTGTGAGTAGGCTGCTATATTCGCCCCCTCTCAGCTAGTGCCTCAAAAATTATTGTAGATGGCGTGTGCTGAGAAAACTGTTAGGTGTGGGAAGTTGTATGGTTGACTGGTGTGAATGTGCCCAGTTCCAAGTGAATTGATTGTGATGATGCTGATTAAGGGGGTTATTAATACTTCCTTAAATGGGGTATAAATAGGGCTGGAAGGGACCATGTATTGTAAAACCTGTTCATCTTTTTCTTTAACTGTTCTGATCATCTGCTTCCTTAGTTGCCATTAAAGCTCACTACAAAAAGAGGATGGAGGAGGAGGAAATGATTGAGGCGAGGTATACTGAGTTAAAGTAAATGTACTTTGGCCACAGGGATATAGTGGCACCGTTGCCAGATTTGGTAGACTTGCACTAGGAAGAGATGACAGGAAGAGAGAGAGAGGAGGCCGAGTCATTCAAATTTTTATAGACGATGTTGCAACACTTGCAGAGTGTGACAACGTGCTCTTACGCGCTGTATATGTTGGCTTAGCGGCTGGTGTGCAGCTGAAGGTGGTGGCATGAAGTATCCCTGATATTGGAAGAACTGTCCTGTATGCAAGTAGGGGGGGGGGGAGTTTCTTCATTAATTGTGTGCGGGGTTGTATTTTCTTTATTTATTTTTTTCTCCTTTATTGTGGAATGAAATGAAACAAAATATTGCCTATCAATATGTTCATACTTAGTTTAAAGTTTTCGCTGGTAGATAACAAGGTCGATGATAACATTGGCGCGGTTAGTATTCGAATGGGAAACATTGATACTTATGTTCGATATGAAACATTCAAAAGGTCTTGAAGAAATAATTAGGTCAAATATTTGTTGGAAGAACTTGACATAGGGCCAAGGTTGAGGGTTAAAAAATGTTTGAGAATATGGGTTAGGTTGATCACGACAAGATGGTTCGAGAAATCAAAGAATGTAGAAACAATTTGGTCGAGGCTTGTGGCACTTTGATTTCAAGGACCTGATAGCCATATTTACAGAGCTGTCAGATGGGACACCGTACATTGGGCAGTATACCAGGTAGAGCATAATCATGATATGTCGGTTATGGAGATGAGGTGTATGCCACGTGGCGGTTAGGTGAAGTTGACGTGGCAGGATATGACAGTATGCCAGAGGCTTGTTATCAAAGGTGATGGGTTTTTGAAGGTATTTGGCAGAATATGTACCTGGACAATGGTGGTATTTAAAGGGAGTCGAGGGTGTGAGAGGTAGCTGGGAGTTCTATAATCGGTGAAGGTGTGGCGTTCAAACGCTTATATTTAGTAGGGGTAGTTGTGTAAAAGCACATGGTTAGCTAAAAATGTGGAGGAAAGTGGGAGAGGTAGTGAGGGTAGTGGTCATGATTGCAGTTTGGGAAACCGTGGTGGTTTAGTGGGCTATATTTATGAGAAGAGAGAGAGAGTGGCTAGAATTATTTTTAATCAAACAGAGAAACGAAAAAAAACAAGCAAGAAGCCACAATTGTTACGGAGGAGAGGAAGGAGGAGAACCTATTGTTGCTATGAAGGTTGGACGCCATTGTTGCTGTAGTTCTTCGTTGGTGTAAAATTTCCACTAGACAGGTAGGTGTTTTGATCATTTGTGTTTAACTTTTGTTTGGTATTTTCTTTTCTAGGGTTGGCGTGGAAGAGGTAGACCTGCTACTGTGCTATTATTGGCATAGCTGTGGTGGGGTCTGAGAGAGCAGTCTGAAAGATCCCTCGAAGGTTAATTTCTGGGTGGTAGAGGTGTGGGAGTAGAGCAGATGGTGGTCGAATACTCAGTCGTTGGCATGTCCGATGATTGATACTGGGGTAGGTAATATTATAATATAAATTCAAAAATTAATCCTCAAATATATTGAGATAATTTTTTCCTTCTTCAATAGGGTATAATGCATACTCGCGAAGCTTTGAGGATGAGGCTGATAGTTGAGGACAATGATGATAAAAATGAACCGAGTACCTCTGGTCGAGGGGAGTGTACTAGTGACGTTGAGGAGTTGTAAATTGTAACTGGCGTGCCTCTGGCGGTAGTTGAGCCCGACGTTAGTTCGGTAAGGAGGAGTCTACGCAGGACTTGAATAGTTGGGGAAAGTGATGAAGAGTTGGAAGAGGTTGAGGAGGTTGGGGTCGATCATTTTGGGAATGTGGGGGATGAAGTGGATAGGGAGGTGGTGGAAGAGAGTAGAGAAATAGTAAAGATACCGGGGATGGGGATACGTATGTGGGGAAGGTCCCACCTCGGGAGCAGGCTAGGCTGGATTGATTCATGTCTAAACAAGATCTACTAGGAAACGCGGTTATTCTGGTGCAATTAGGGTCAAAACATTCATTTATGGATGTGCCCAATGAGGGGATATTGGCTTTCAGGGGGCATATTCGACTGGGGATGTAGCTGCCCCTTCGAAGATTAGTGAAGGAGATGCCGAACTTTTGAGATGTGGAACCGTGCTAGATGAATGGTGACTTCTATGAGATGATAAGGGTGATCAAAGGCATGAACAGAGAGTTGATACACGAAAGGATGCCTTTAATCGAGTGGTTCAGCGTGGTATCGTTCTACTTAAAGATGGGGAATAAGAGCATAGAGACGTACCATATTCAGTGTCACCCTGAGATGCTGTGGTTATTTCGATGGGGCGCGGGTGGGATAAGGACCTGATAGTAGTGAAGGGTAATTATGAGTATACAGCGGGGAGGGGGGGGGGGGGTAGAGCTTGCCCTGACCAATAGGTTGTATAAAGCAAGTAAGTGTATGTTCGAGTATCTTCTATTGTGTTACTTCGGATTGAATTGATTTTCAATTGGTTTGTTACAAAGCCTGTCAGTAGAGGACTGCAAAACCCTCTGAACTATATCGACAACCTGATCGATTAGAGTTAAAAGTGAGTGAACATAGATTTTTAGAAGCTGAAGATTTCGTGTAAGAGGCAAAAAAAGACTGTTACACTGTTAAAAGAAGCTTCGACTGCTGCTGGGACTTCAAAGAGGGGAAAAAAGTTTGTCCCTTCCCGAAGTTGTGAGTGAGATGGATTTTTACAACTTGACAAGGAAGTCAAACTTTGTGTCAAGAACTCCTCAAGAAGTTCCAGTATCATCGGCTGAGGTAAGGGGGCAAAGCTTGAGTTCACAAGAGGCAGTTCAACCGGTAGTTCAGCAGGCCCAAAAGGGCAAGGGAGAAGCTACTTTTAAAGGCTCGAATATTCCATTGACTAAAATGATGCCTTGAAAGAGAACTTATGATCAGATGGCCGAATGAGCGAACGCTGTCGAGGCCAGGGAGCTTGGGGCCAAATAAGAGGAGGCGGTTCGAGCGTCGGCAGAGTCGATGATACATCTATGCGCAACTAACCCAGAAGAAGCAGGTCACCGGGCATAGGTGGTATGACGCCAAGTATGGGTTATTGGAAAATAGGAAATGTTCAAACTTGATTTGGATTCATGCTGCATGGGCAAAGTGGTTGCAATCTGCGAAGATACATGCTCGGATGATCTCATTTATGAGGGCTCAAAAGGCTTTATGTGAGAAGTTGAAGGAGCCGGTTGATGGAAGAGAGCTCGCGATGGGAATCATTATGTCGCTGAACACTCAAATTGCTAAACTAGAGTGGGAAATGCTGCAAGTTTGATCAAATACGGTGAGGAAGATCTTGGTGGTGGTCGAGCGGTGCGATGTAAAGGTGGTAGTATTGGAGGTGGAGGTGGTAGGACTAGGGGTACAGCTGCAAGATAATCATGCACGGTTTGACGAAGTCTTTGACAAGGAGTGTGAGGTGACTTCGACGTTGAAGAAATTTATTGACAGAGGGTTATGATCCTGAAACCTTGGAACTCTATCCCCTAGAAGAGGAGGATTCTGCCTTCGATAATGTAGCAAATGCGGAGGGACAAAGTTAATTCTTGTGATCGAGGTGGCTGGCATGGAGAATGTGGAAGCCACGCCTGTAGGGGAGACTCCTGGTACTGATTAATTCTTATGTCTGTTAAGAACCCTGGTGATCCTATTTGATTTGGTTTTCTGAGGGAAAAAACTTATTTGATCTGGTTTGTTGTGAATTTTGTGTGTAAAAACCTTTCTGTTGGTTTGGTGATGGTTTTGTAAATACTGCTTTGCTATTTGATTTAAACTAGTTGATTTATGTTGGTATTTTATCTGATCAAATGAATTGATTGGTCAAATTGTTGAAGTTACCCTTGGTAGTGCTATCCATAGGGTTCGATGTTTATTGAAATCAAGGAGTGATTGAGCTTCGAGGTCGCCCCTAGGTATTTTTATCCGCGGGTTTGATTGCAAGACGTGGTCGGCCCCAAAGTCGCCCTCGAGTGTCTAGTCTTTTGACTATTCATGCCACCCGGGTTTGCCAGAATTGGAACTTTTAAAAAATTTAAGGTCGCCCCCAAGTATCAGTCGGGTCGAATGGCTGACTGGATACTTTGGTTTGGCAAAATTAAGAAGTTTATTGAGCTTCGAGGTTGCACCCGGGTATTTCTATCTACGTGCTTTATCCTGAACGAAGCAAGATGTGGTCATCCCCAATGTTACCCCCGAGTGTCCAGTCTTTTGACTATTCATGCCACCCGGGTTTGCTTAAATTGGAACTTTGAAAAACTTTGAATTCTCCCCCAAGTATCAGTCGGATTGAAGAGTTGGCTGGATACTCAGGTTTGCCTAAATCAAGAAGTTTATTGAGCTTCGAGGTTGCCCTCAGGTATTTCTATCGGTGAGTTTGATCTTGTACGAAGCAAGACGTGGTCAGCCCCAATGTGGTCCCCGGGTGTCCAGTCTTTTGACTATTCATGCCTCCTAGGTTTGCCCAAATTGGAATTTTGAAGAACTTTGAGGTCGCCCCCAAGTATCAGTCGGGTCGAAGTGTTGACTAGATACTTAGTGTTAAGATCGGTGGATAAAAGTTAGTCCCACATCGGGTAGAAGATGTGGTTCACACAAAGATATAAGAAGATACAGACTATTAAATTGTACTGAGGCCTTTTAAGAATAAAACACCACACCTAGCCTAACCCAACTAGGTGGCAAAGATGGGGACAATATCGGTGCAATGGGGGCTCGGACCCTAACAAGTGGTATCAGAGCCGATGGTTCGGCTGGGCATATCTGTTACACGTCTCTCCAATTGTTCGAGGTAGAGCTCATTCAGTGAAGCTTAAAATGAACGAGTGTTCTGGCATAGATGTACAGTAGTGGTAGATGGTTATGCTTCAAGGTGGAACCCATGTTCACTTCTGTGAAGCTTAAAATGGATGGTTGTTGACTAATGGTGTTTGATCCATTGTGGAGATTGTTAAGATCGGTGGATCAAAGTTAGTCCCACATCAGGTAGAAGATGTAGTTCACACAAAGATATAAGAAGATAAAAACTATTAAATTGCACCGAGGCCTTTTAAGAATAAAACCTTACACCTTGTCCAACCTAACTAGGGGGTAAAGGTGGGGACAATATCTGTGCAATGGGGGCTCGGGCCCTAACACTTAGGTTTGCCCAAATCTAGAAGTTCATTGAGCTTCGAGGTTGCCCCCGGGTATTTCTATCTACGGGTTTGATCATGAATAAAGCAAGACGTGGTCGGCCCCAATGTCACCCATGAGTTTCCAGTCTTTCGACTATTCATACCACCCAGGTTTGCCAGAATTAGAACTTTGAAGAACTTTGAGGTCACTCTCAAGTATCAGTCGAGTCGAAGGGTTGACTGGATACTTAAGTTTTCCCAAATTAAGAAGTTCATTGAGATATGAGACGAAACACAAGGTTGAAAAAAATTATTTATTGATTATACTATGGTTACATCAGCGGTGAGAGATGGTGGTCGCGGCCCGTTATATAAGACTATTTGTATTGTATTCCATGGGTTAGGTAAGGGTTCTTCGACTTTGATTGTTAAGATCGGTAGATCTTTTATTTATTTTGTCGTACACCACTTATGGTCCTTCCCAAGATACATCTTGCTTCCCGACATTGCGTGGTTTCGAGGAGGGGGTATCTCGACGAAGTAGCAAATCGCCTATATCAAAACTTTATGGTCGAACCCTCTTATTGTATGATTTATGGAGGGAGATTTGGCAACGCACGTAGTTAGCTAAGGCTCGGTCTCTGATTTCGTTGATTTATAGTATATTTCATTCGAGGTCGAACTCATTGTCTTCATCCGGGAGATCGGGGTCGCGTGTTGGGACATCGAACTGAGTTGGTAGGATTACTTCGGTACCATAGGGCAAGAAAAAATGAGTGCAGCCCGTCACTTTGCTTGGTGTGGTATAGTAAATCCATAGTAGATGTTGTAACTCTTGAACCTAGTGCCCCATCTTTTTGTCGACGCATTTCTTATGACCATCGACTATAGTTTTGTTAATTGCTTCGACTTAACTATTCTCTTGTAGGTAATATGGTGCGGATGGAGAAAGGATGATGCTGTATTTTTTAGGAATGCTTGAATATTGATCTCTACAAACTGTAGACCGTTGTCACATTAAATTATATGTGGGTAGTCGAAGCGTATGATAATATTTTTCTAGAGGAATTTTATGACTTCTTCTTCCCTTGTTCGAGATATTGGCACGACTTCAACCCATTTAGTGAAATAATATGTGGCGATGAGGATGTGTTCTTTGCGGCCCAAAACAGTGAGGAAAGGGCCCACCAAGTCGATGGCCCATCTCTTAAAGAGCCAAGCGTTTTGGCTGTAGTATAGGTTTTGTGAGGGGTTGCGAATGTTATGGGTATGTAGTTGGCATTTGTCTCAGTGCTTTACCTACTCATCGGCTTGCTTCTTTATGCTCGACCAAAGCAAGCCCTGTGCTATTACTCAGAGAGCCATTGATCGGCCTGCAGTGTGGGAGCTGCAATTACCTTCGTGGAGCTCTGTAATGATGGTTACAGCTTTTTGTTGAGATATGCATCAGAGGTGTACCCCGTTTGGTTATTTGTGGTGTAAGCTTCCCTTGAGAATAGTATGCCTTTAACAATTTTCCAATAAAGATTGTTTGGCTTTCGGGTCCTTTGGTACGGTGGCATGGTTGAAGTATACAAGGAAAGGTGTACACCAGTCTTTGGGATCGAGACTCTTACCCCCAGTATTGATGGTATTGATTTCCATCTGGTCGATACTTGGGCATTCGGGTACTTTAATATTGAGTTTTCGGGGTTCAAACTGACCTAGCATGGCTGCAATGTAGGCGAGGGCGTAAACATGTCTGTTTTTGCCCCATGGTTAATGTGTGATTGATGATTTTTAGGGAAACGATCTATGCACTGGCAGACGAGTGCTGCATACCATGCGACCGTTCACCTAGTTTCTACCGGTATATTATGCTGGACAAGCAGTGAGTTGGTGAACATGGCTAGTTTGGGGACACCAAATTCGAGGGCTAGATCGAGATCATGTATTAAAGTTTCGTACTCGGCCTCGCTGTTGGTTCATTCGATGTTTAACTTGATATCCTTTTTGATTCGGTCGTTTGATAGTGTGACTGAGATGATGACCATCTCGGAACCATTTGGTCCTGCAGACCCGTCGGTAAAGAGATGTCAACCTGTGTTAGGGTTCCAGGGGTCATTTTGTTATTTTTGGTCTTCGGGTAGGTTGTCTTTGTGTGTTTCCTACTCGATGTCTTCGACCGGGAAGTCGGCAAGGAAATTGGCGACTGCCTGGTCTTTTTGTGATATTTGTTTCTGAAAAGTGATATCGTGTTCACTAAGGTAGGCGAACCATTGCTAGACCCGTTGGGATTTATCTTTCTTGGAAAGGATTTCGCGAAGCGGGTAGCTGGTGATGATACGTATATGGTGTACTTGGATGTAGGGTTTGAGCTTTCGAGAAGTATAGGCGAGGATAAGAAGAAGTCATTCGATTTTTCTATATCATGTTTCGGCTGGTGTTAAAGTTTTACTGATGAAGCATACAAATTTTTTGATGCCGGCGTCTATGCGGATAAGGGCTGACCTTATAGATTCATCAGTGACTGCTAGATACAGGGAAAGTATTTTGCTTCGAACGGGGTACGCGTGATAGGTGGCTGACCAAGGTAAGTTTTGAGTTCAAGAAAAGCTTGTTCCCATTCGGGGGTCCAACTAACTTCATAATTTTTCTTTTTGGCCTTATGGACGCCTTGCTTGAGTAGGATGGAGAATAACTAGGAGCATCAGTTAAAGGATATTAAAATAAAGCAGTTACGAGCTGTTATTTTTCCTACTACCTTCTGAACATCTTTCTTAGTTTGGGGAGAAGGCATATTAACGAGGGTTTGAATTTGGGTAGGGTTGATCTCAAAGCCTCATTTGCTAATGAGGTAACCCGGGAATTTTTTGTAGGATACACCGAATTAGCATTTGTTCGGGCTTAATTTCATTTTGTATGATCGAAAGATTGAGAAGGCTTCGGTCAGGTCTTGTATATGTGTATATTTGTGGAGGCTTTTGTAAAGGATGCCATCGATGTAGACTTCGATTGACTTTCCAAGCAAGGGCTTGAACATGTAGTAACGAGACGCTGGTAAGCGACACCCGTAATTTTGAGCCCAAAGGGCATCATATTGAAATAGTAAAGTCCTTGCTCAGTGATAAAAAAAGTTTTAAGTTGATCGTCGGGGAGAAGGTGTTAGGAATCTGGATAGCTAATCCCAATCCCTCATCACAAGAATGTTAAACGGAAACGCCAATTGAGAAATTAAACGTAAACAAGAACACAATGATTTACCCAGATGAGGGAAGTGGAAAACCCTTAAGGATAATAAAACAACTCCCCGAGAATAATCTACTATGATCAAACAGGTTATACACGATCTCTCTGAGCTTCTCAAACTTTAATGGAGTCTCTCAAATTCTAGATCTCTAGAATTAAACTCACACAGAGAAAGATAGGCTAACAAAATAACCTAAGTCCTCTTTATATACTAGAAGAATAATTACAAGTAGAATAGATCTTGAGGAAAACTCAACGTCTCAGAAGAACTCCCAATAACTCATTCAAACGAAACACTAAGTTGTTCGAACGACTATAATGACTAAAGGTTTCAGCCCTAGAAAACATACATGTCATTCGAACCAAATCCAATTTCGTTCGAGCGACTTCTTCAATCTTCAAATCTAAAATGCAAAATCAGACAACTCGTTCGAATGAGCTCCATTCTCGTTCGAACGACTTCGACCTACATTGAGTTCATCTTCAGAAACTCGAACAGAACCAACTCGATTCTTCAGGTAACATAACCCGTTCAAACTTTAGGTAATTTAATTAGTTTGAATCTTCAAGTAATTTAAGCAGATTGAACATCTGTCGATCATAACCAGTTTGAATCTGAACATTGAAAATCTTATTTTTAATCCGTTTCAATCCGACTTCAATCCTTAAACTGAAATAACTCAAACTTAAATGACCTCGAACATAATTCGAGTTGATACCTCAACAATCTCCCACTTGAAATCGATTCTATCAAAACCCTTCTCCAGATATCCAAATGAATTTCTCGCACTACCCGGACCTTCAACACCATGAAGTCCCCCTTATGAAATTTCACAATCTTCAACAAATATCCTGCTTAAAATTTGAAATGTGATCTTCCCGTAACTTTGCCTATCTTCAAAGTAACCACATTTATAACCATATTAAACCAAACTCTTCGCGCCAAAAGCTACCATACCACAAAACTTTCAAAGCCGCACTGTACTTATGCCTTTGCAATCTATGATGCAATTAACCATTGCCATCTCAATACCTAAGAGGCTTCAGTATAGCAACACAAAATTGTAGTCCTTTCCATGTCACTAATGTACTTCGCCATCATTAGTAAGCACAACCCTATAAGCTGAATATGAAATACTCCATAACTATGAGCCACAACCGAGTCTTCTTCGAATACATAATATTCATTATTAACATCTCACGTCTCCCACTTCATGAGAAAACTCTAGTCTCATTTAAACAATGAGATACATTTGAAAAAAAATCATCAATGAGTTTAGATATACCTCAATCTACACTCATATCGCATTCTAATGCCAAACAAACACATGTCTCAAGCCCAAAGTAGTGACAATTGATGCGCTACCAAATAACGCTCCAACCAGTCTCAATGTATTATGTTAATATCAACTTCTTCACATTTTCCTTATTGAACTATACCATATGCTAAGGATTAACTAATCCATCGATCCAACCCTTTATTAAGATAACTGTTCCCACGACTCTTTAATCTCACACATGCTAGAACTTGCATACCTAACTAGCATAGCATTCATACTCTAAGAGCAGATGATCCATGAGTTCTCAAAAGTCATAGCATCAACAATAGTCTCTGGGGAATTTTAAAAAAAACCCGCCAATGATATAAACATGTGATCTCTCATGTACGAGCCTCCATAATGCAACTTCACCCAGTAACTATGTATCCATGCAGCCAACTTACATACCCATATTCAATAAGATCAATCATGAAGAATTTTAATTCCGTATCAAGAATCATTCAATCCTGAAAAACAAAGCCACCTCAAAACAATTAGCTTCACAACCGGTGAGCCAAAAATTATCTTGACATAAACACCTGTTTCTTCTAGAAAGTACTTTACCACAAGTTTTACCTTGAACCGCTTAAACAAACTTGTTCTCATTTAACTTGTAAACCAACTTGTGAAGTAAAGAGCTCTTACCATCGGTAATAAGATTACATCTTATACTGGATTTGTTAATTGAGATCCAATCTCATCATCATCCATAACAAGCTCCCACTTGCCCATGGCCTCACCTTGTAAAGCCACCTTATAGTCATCACCAATACCGGCTAGCCACAAAAAAATATCGAAAGTAATGATAACGGGCCGCAGGTCTCGAAACCTTAGTTCTTCTTTTCATTACAATCAGAGGAGTATATGGTTCTCGTTGGACCTTTTCAACCAACTATTATAGTACTATCCCTATATAAATTTTTACATACTCACATGACCTCGATAAATTTACTTTTCGGTCCACTTATCCTTGTCTTTGCAAAAGATATCATTATTGGATATCATATAAATAAGTTGGATAATTTTCTGACACTTAGCATTACAAGATCGGTCACCAAAATCATCACAAACATATCCAATGAACATGCACAAACTAGACACATAATCTACTACTAGAATTGGCAAAAGAAGTATAAATGATTACCTCCTTTTTCGTCCAAGTGATCTTTTCTAATAGTCCAAGATCCAATGCACACCAATACTCTAAATTAACCTCCGAAACTACCGAATCCACCCAAAACTACTTTGACAACTTGATTAAACATTTCATACTTTGTGCCCTTTCAGTAATCTCACAGACCACACTTTCAGCCATACCAAATTCTTGTAGTATTATTAGGATCTTTTTAAGCCTTTCAATCCCAATAGATATTTTATCTATAACAAACTCATCACAGCAAAATTGATCACCATCACCGTTAAACCCAAGACACTTCAACATTGTACCTGTCTTAATCTCAACCCATGCTTTCCATCTAGCAAAGACATCAAACAAATTTGTTTCATTCTTCAAGAAATGTACACCAAGCTCTCGTGTGGAATCATCAACGAAAATAACAGAACCATGAAATCCCTCGTTGGAACTAACTCTAGTCGATTCCTATGCATCATCGTATATGTAGTTCGATCCCATATTCCATTTTCTTCTCTTTCTAGGAAACCTAACTATCTTTTACTTTACCATGACAACATCTTCGCAAAAGAAAAAATCTTTCAATTTTAAATTGTCAAGTATTCTCCTCGAGAACAATGTTTTCATCCAAATGCTCACGTAAACAAGTTTTCCATGACATGCTCTAGAGTTAACCATCGAAGTAATAACACCAATAATCTTATTATTAGCTTTACACGTCCCTAAGAATGCATCTTGTCTTTTGTCCCAAGCTAAAATAGTAGCATCCTTCATGATCGCCAAAACATTATCGCCAAAGGTAGCCAAAAGACCCAAGTTCGGTAGTTGGCTTAAAAACATATTTCTAGCCATATTAGACACATATTGCATCGTGTCCAAACCTAACGAATTGTCATTCGTTAATACAATCCGAACATCTCCATTATCAACTATGTAATAGCATTATCATAGCTAGATAATTTTTTTTACCCAACGTAATTTCCAATGGAGCATCCAAGTCTAACCTTGACTTTTTACAAACACCATAAACAACCACCATGACTTATCCCGAGTACCATAAATCACATTACATGGTTTATCCCGAATATCACAAGTCATATCAACCAAATCATTTAAAATAAGATTGTAGGCACTATCGGAATTTTTACCTTCCCCAGAGAAAGTCACTGAACGTCTCTTTATAGATCTTCTCTTCTTTGTCGATCTACAATCTTTCTTCTTATGACCAACTTTACCGTAATTCAAACAAATATCTTGTTGATTGCAATTCCATGCCTTTGTGCACTTTTTGCTTCCATTCTCAATATGTGAAACTCTATTTCCTTTAACTTCAACATCCGAGTAATCACCCGATGTTAATAACAAAGATCCAAAAGGTATTATGCGAGAATCATCACCAAATACTTTTACTACGCTATTGAAAGTAACCCGCTTACGAGAATTTAAAACTCTTGTAACACACTTCTAAGAATTTATATCACTCAAAGTTGATTCAAACATCTTTGATAGTTTGTCCATCATCTCTAACACGGTACTCACTTTAGGCAATTTAGAAGAAAAAGAACTTAAGAGTGTTGAACAAACTTTACCAAGAACATCTTGATCTAAAAGCTCCCACTCCAAATAATCTATATCGGCCGGTTTCATTGAAATCCCTCCTAGAAGAAAATCACAATCCTCCGTATATAGAAATCTTCTACTTGCATCTTCCAAATCCCAAAGTTCAATCCATTAAATTTAGCGATTTCTAATTTCTCCATATCGGCCATCACTTTTTACCACACAAGCTCTAACCTTGCACTCTGATACCAGTTGTTAGGAATCAGGGTAGTGTAAAACCTAATCCCTTGCCCCAAGAATGATAAATGGAAACGCCAATTGAGAAATTAAACGGAAACAAGAACATAATGATTTACCCAGAGGAGGGAAGTGGAAAACCCTTACAGATAAAAAAACTACTCCCCGAGAATAATCTACTATGATCAAACAGGTTACACAGGATCTCTCAAAGCTTCTCAAGCTTTAATAAAGTCTCTCAAATTTTAGGTCTCTAAAATTAAATTCACACAGAGAAAGATAGGCTAACAAAATAACATATGTCCTCTTTATATACTAGGGGACTAATTACAAGTAGAGCGAATCTCGAATCAAGCTCAACGTCTTATAAGAACTCCCAAAGGAAACCTGGCATAAGTCGTTCAAACGAAACATTAAGTCATTCGAACGACTATAATGAAAGGTTCCAGCCCTAGAAAGCATACATGTCGTTCAAACGAAATCCAATCTCATTCGAACGACTTCTTCGATCTTTAAATCCAAAATGAAAAATCAGACAACTCATTTAAATAAGCTCCATTCTTGTTCAAACAACTTTGACCTACTTTGAGTTCATCTTCAGCAACTCAAACAGAACCAGCACGAGTCTTCAGGTAATATAACCAGTTTAAACTTTAGGTAACATAACCAGTTCAAATCTTCAGGTAACTTAACTAGCTCTAACTTCTGTTGATCATAACCAGCTCAAATCTAAACAATGAAAATTTTATTTTTAATCCGTTTCAATCCGACTTCAATCCTTGAACTGAAATAATTCAAACTAAAATGACCTCGAACATAATTCGAGCTCATACCTCAACAGAAGGGGTATCTGATTATAACCCAAAGCCACGTCCATCATGGATAGGCATTCATGGCCAGCTGTAGCATCATAAAGCACTGAAATAATCAAGAGAAGGAAGCTATCCCTTAATGTGTGCTTGTTGAGATTAGTGAAGTCAACGCAGATCCGGATCTTGCTATTCTTTTTGGGGATAACGAAGTTGTTCATGATCCAATCGACGTACTTAACCTTGCGTATATAACCAGCGGCTAAAAGCTTATCGACCTCGAGGTTCACTGCTTTTCAATTCCTCGGGGGTAGTATGCGTTTCTTCTGTTTGACAACCGTTGATTTGGGGATGAGTTCGAGTCGATGGCAGGTTAGGGCCAGGTGGTGTCTACCCTAGGCATTTCATGGAATGTCCAGGCGAAGACATCTTTGTTAGATCGAAGGAAAGTGATAAGTTTACATTCTTCGTCGGCATCCAATAAACTACCAATAAATGGGCCTCGACCAGGGCCAAAGAGTTCCATGTATACTGTGGCTCAAGGGATATAGTGTCGATGGATAAGGTTGATGGGTTGGGGAGGGAGGGGTACAGTGATTGTTATGGCTTTAACAATTTTTGGGTAAGGTCAATTATGGGATGCTCACAGGATTGAGCTAATCTCTGAGAGCCTTTCATGTCCCACGTAATGCATGGGTTAGTGAAATACAATATTTGATTGTAGGTTGAAGGTATGGCCTTCATAGCATGAAGCCAATTGTGGCCCAAAATGCCGAGGTATTCAGACTTTTTGTCAAGGACAAGGAAACAGGTTTGAAGGGTTATAGGGCCAGTGGTGATGGGAAGGCTAAGCCGGACGGCGGAAGCCTTTGTTAAGCCATTAAAACCTTTCAGTTCAACGTTTGTAGGTGTGATCAAATCGGTCTTTTGCATAGCACAGACTGTCTGAAGGAAAAGCACATCGGCTACACTGCTAGTATCGATGAACATCGTATGGAGAATGAGGTACTCAACTTTAATCATGATGATTAAAGGGTCTGAATAAGGGAGACAAACATGGGAGATGTCACAGTCGATAATGGATATACCTTCTGGTCGAGGGTAATGGCCTGATTTGGGTAGGAGGATTGGAAGTTTCTGCTTATAGGTAAGTTTACAATACTCTTCAACCTACTTACGTTTGCTTCAGGTATGGCTACTATCGATGTTGTTGACTTTGATCATGTGGGCTTGAAAGATGTGTATTTCGGTAGGACTGACATTTGGGGTTGGCTAGGGCTTGAGGTATGACCCGTCAAGGTAGCCGGGAAGGTTGACAACAAATTGGTTCAAGCGGCCGGCTTTAAGGATTATCTGAAGTAAACACTGTAACGCATAATACCTGTTGGTGGGATGACAATTGCATTTGTCATTATAGCAGTAGGGCTCGTATTTTCTTACTTGGATAGAGAATGGAGTTTGCCAAATAGGGTTGGCCTGGATGAGTGTGAGGAGGGTACTGATGGGAGCAGTAATCTTGGGTAGAACTGGTATGGGGTACTTTTTGCGAGGCTCAGAGGATTGAGCATCGAAGTAGGGGCATTTGCGATTGTCAGTCACATTAGTAATGGTAGTGACCATGGGTGTGCTTGGTTGTCGAGGTCTATTATAGTTGGTGGTGGAGGCTTGTCCCTCACGATTAGTTTTGCGAAGATGTTCGTGGTCGATACATCCATTGACTTTGAATAGCATCTCTTCGAGGGTTCGTGGCTTTTGGCGAACGATATACTTTTTAATGCAATTATGGCCGGGCATGGTGTTTGAGTAGGCTAGGACAGTATTCCCGCAATTGAGGTTCTCGACCTTGTATGATTCATCGAGGAAACGCTTGGTAAAGTTTTCGAGCATTTCTGTGGGTATTTTTCGAAAGTTAAAAAGGACATCTACTCAGACTTCACGGTATTTGTTAAAGGAAAAATGATATATGAATAAGTTTAATATCTATTTTAAGCTTCAAATTGACCTATTAGGGATGCTGTGGTACCACATGAGAGGGCTTTCGATGAGACTAGTGGGAATCATGCGACACAGGATGTGATCGGCTATGGAGTGTAGCCTTAAATTATTCTGCAACTCAACGATGAAGGATTATAGGTCAGTGTTACGATATTTGCAGATTTTAGGGGTATGGAAGTTTGGAAGTACCTCGACAGTGAGGTGCTTTGGGCAGATTAAGTTATTAAGCCGACTCCATGAGTTTGGAGTAGGGCTTGTACTGATACGAACGACAACATGGATTTTCTTGTCAAGTTCTTACTGGGTAAGGTAGGCTAGTTGAGGGGGAGAATACAAAGGTCGCGGTGGTAGAGCCGTGGGTTAGGGGTTTACTCGCCATTGCGTTCTCTAAAACGTTATTGGGCAGGGCGCCTAGTGGGATGTCGGGAGGTTCGGAGGGTGGAATCGGATAAATCCTACGTAATGAGGATGCTGAGATGTATTAAACCTGCGAGTATAGTAGCAGGGGCACCTTCGGTACCAAGTTGGACTAGAGGTACTTCGATTTAGGGGTGGGGGTCAATGCACGCACAGACGGAGGCGTACGAGGAAGCGGGGGACCGAGAACGCATTGGGGCATCATGGGTTTGTACATGCTGAAGTTCGCGAACCATGTGACATAGCTCATCGAGGGCTCGGTGTTTTCTATCATTTTCTTCTAAACAACGCTTTCATTCAGCTTCGAGCTTCTGACGGCAATCCTCGCGCTTGAGGCAATGCATGTTAGTGTGACACTTTTTTGCCTGAGCGAATTGTTGGCTGATGAGGGCTAGATGGGCGGCAATGCCATCGGCGGAGGTGCCGACAATGGAAGAGTTGGAACATAGAGTGGGGACCATTGGATATGGCTATAGGGAGAAAGAAAAAGGGATTGAAGGTTGTGGGTATTGCACAGACGGTGCCAAATACAGGCGTGTGATCTCGTAGAGGGGAGTTCACACTCTTACACCATGGGGGTTTAGCTTCGACTAAAGGTTTTAATAAATATATATGATAGAAATAAGAGGAATCACTGTGTTAACATACTTACGTGGAGTCCATGAGTTGGTATTCTCCACGACCTCTAGCGAGGATTTGAATGAAAGATTGCATATATGGATGAGGTTACAGTTTGAATCAAGTAGAACTTGAAGGTGCCCGAAGGTTGTTAATATTCGAGGAGGTTTGGGCTGAGTTTCTTTCTAACCCCCTCATGATGTATCCTTTCTCCTATTTATAGGAGATAGGAAAGGACGAGTCACCATGTGAGGTCATATTACATGTATACCCTTTTGAGGTAGTTGTCCTGTACGTGAGGTCGGTTCTGACACTGTAGCTGTCTGGCAACTTATTTCACTGTATTATCTTGTAAGCTGGCTGTCAGGTCTATCTGCCTTCGACCATGCACTGATTTGGTCGAAGTCCTTTTGAAGCTTATGCTGGGCTCTGTATGCTGACCGATTGTCTTCAGCTTTAACTTTTGCAGTAAGCTTTGATGTAGCCTTCGAGTGTTCGATTAGTCTAAGAAGGCTTCGGGTAGATCATATGCCTTTGGCTATTTTATTGGTTCATTGGGCTTGGAGTCTCTGGTAGGCTTCGACGTAGCCTTCTAGTATTCGATTAGTCTTGGAAGGCTGCGAGTAGGCTACTACACCTATATAAGGCTGAATCAAATTTCATGTATTTGTGTCCTGCAATTTCTTATTTTCATCTTGAAATGAGAAAAAATACTTCAACATTTCCTCTCCTTCATTTGACCCTAAACAAAGGTTTATTATCCTAAGAATGAAATTACTTTAAGGAAACCTCATATATGTATATTGTAGCAATTTTTATTGCTGAACATACTATCAGTTAAAAGTAACTCTGCAAGTATATTGATCTTGCTACACTTCTGTAACATAGGCACTTACATTATTATGACGGATGAAGCTTGGTGTAATAGACAGTCTCCTTTTGCTCGGTTATTGCAGGTGCTGAAACTGTCCACTTCCGAAATGTAAATGAACCTAATAAAGGAGAATAGACATGTATGTATAGACAACAACAATTGTTGAAGTGTCATTATTTCACTTTTTTTCAAAAAGTGCTTGAAAATGGTTTTACAGCCCCTAAACTTAAATGAAATATTACCCTCAATGTTTGAGAACAAAATGAAATAAGCGGAATGGAAGAAAAAAATAATAGAACTTCTTACAAATTATGTCTTTGGTTGCCTCTCAGGAAGCGCTAAGTTTACCGTCTTCACCCAAACGAATGTGCCTACAAATTAAATATTATGAAATGGGTCTTAAAGAGGTACAAAGTATAAGAATTGATGAACTATTACAAGTTCTCCTTGAATAACCAGGGAATACCAAAATTGTCATTATCCTAATAACCAAATAATAAAAAAGTAGTGGTTCTCATTATTTATACCTAATTGTCTTGATACAGTCATGATGCATAAAAATAACTCATAAAATAATCCCCCAGGATAAAGATTTTCTTTATTTAATTTTTGAGGAATCTGACTTTGAGATAATTTATAAGGTATAACCCCATACACCAAAAATTTATCTTGATATTCATCATTTGTCAAAAAGTGACTTAAATTCCATTAAAGTGATATTTATTGGGTAGCTGTGGGTCGGGCTTAAGTTTGTATGTCTCACTCGCAGGTGATAATGCTTGAATTATTTCATGGATTATAGGGTCATCCCTGTATTTGAAATAATTCAAATATTGATCAATAGAGTGGGTGCAACTAGAGTTATCACACAACAAATCCTTAAATTAATTAACAATTATGGTACTCTCAAATGGCTTGTTAAATGAAGTTGCGAGATATATCATAAGTATAGGGAGGGTTGGTGAAGGAGTAACCAATGCAGTATCAAGCCTCAATAATAGTGATATATCCCGTAAAAAAGGGTCGTCTGCCCATTGGTTTGTAACATTGCGGCTTGTGTCAGGTGAACGCGGCTCTTGGCTAAGCTAGAGTGACTCATAAGGAGGTTGGGAAGGAAATGAAAAGTTGATAATATATGTAATAGGTTCAGCATTTTTCAATTTGTTGACCTTCGTACAAATATTATCATCTATAAATTTCTATTATATTTATGTATGATGAGTTAGTGATTCAATATATTCATATACTATCTCATCGTCATCATCATTATCATCATCTTCATTAAAGAAATCATTGGAAGAATGGAAAAAATATTTAATCTCGGTCATGGTTTCCTCCAAAAAAGTTGTTAGGTTGGTATATGAAAGGATGGACGGGGACATCGGTGGTTGAATGGTAAGGGATGAATTTGGACGTAACCGAGAAAAAAGTTTACTGGACATGTTAACTACTTCTTTATTATTTGAAAGTTTTTCATGCTCTATTTCACTCCACGTGGATGACAGTTGAGTTATATGAGCCTTTAATCTAGAGATATATTGGGTTGTAGAAGTTTGATGTAGTAACTCATTTTGCTGAAATTGAAGCATTTGTTTTTGAAATTGCAAAGCTTACTGTTGACTTTTAATTATTTGGTTTATTAATAGAGCAAGGTTATCATCCAAAGGTGGTCTGGGTGGAGTGAGTGGGAACTGTTTGGATGATTGAAAGGATTGATGGGCTTCATATAGGAATAAGGTTGGAAATATTATAAATTTTGGTAATCTCATGATTGAAAATGATTTTGAGGTTGTTGCGGGATGTTGAATTGTGAGCCGTATGAATTCCAATGTTCTTGGATGTACGACATTATGAAAAGGTAATACCCAATGAAATAAACAACCAAACAAGCCTCGACTCTAGCACTTCAACGTGTTTTAGAAGTTATATTTGGGTATCTCCTATATTCTTTTATGTTCCGAAATTGTAGGATGGCTAATGGCTTTGGTTCTTAGACTCCCTTGCACTGCGTTACTATCACTACACCAAAATATCAAAAATGTCACAGTCTATTTTTAATTTTGCAACAGATATATGCCATGGTAACCTTTGCACAAGGCTTGTCCATAGCAAATATCCTTGTTGTCCGTGGTTATTTTGATTTTTCCTTTCCTCCCACAGTTTCATGTATTGCTGGAGTTAGTAACTTCAGAGATAACCAAAACTTGAGACTCTCCAGTCTCTATAGACGCTATTTTTGATCTAAAACTTGGGAATCTTTAATTTGTTATTCTGAAGGTAGAGAGGGAGAGAGAATAACAACCCCAATAACTAAAGATCTCAATCACATTCTGGGATCAGGTTTCCCTTCTTCTTTCTCTCATTATTAATCATGTTTTGACTATAGATTGTTCATTTTTTGGTGTGTTTGCTTTTAGATCTCTTTTGGATTTGCTTAGATTTCTTGATTTTGGTTTTGGGCTTTGTATGAAATATTAATTGATTTCAGTTTCTGATTGACCTAGATATCACAAATCTTTACTATAATTTTGGCATAATCGTGCGATATAATGATATTTGTTGCGATTAGGAGTCACGATGATGGGATGATTTTTGGCTTATCTCATTTTTTGTTTATTTGGGGTATCTGGTATGTTTCAAAACTTCTACATTTTTGTCTTATGGTCTTGTAAAATAAAGAAAAAAACCTACATATTTACTTATTTGACTTTCTGCTCTTAGTCCTACTAGGAAGTAATTCAATGATAAACTAAAATTTTCTCCAATTTATGCTTTTAATTGAACCCTTGTTTACGATATTTGACATGTTGGAAAGCCTTATTGGGTTTATTTACTTGTAAGCCATGTATTATGCAATTTTCAGATTGTTATTGTTAATGTCAATTACCAATTTTGTACTCATCTGGGTTGGAATAGGATGGCTTGTATGAAAATCTATCCTACTAGTTGTATTCATTTAGGTAAATCTACAATATCAATGCTTTATAGGTAAAGTTTTCTTCGGGGCATTGATTGACCTACATATTTATATTATTTTGTATCTCAAATTAAGGTACAAAGCAAGCAGTATGAAATGTTCATGTATCTAGACGTGAACAAAGAGATATATCCTCTTAGTGTTGGCAATAAGTTCAACGGTATTAGTCCACAAAAATTAGTTTAGATTGAACTCTTTTTTTTTTCTCTCTCTCTCTATTTAACTTTTTCTCCAACAGTTTGTCTTCTTTGTTTATAACCACATCTCATTGCTTGAGTTCTACTTATGTTTTTCTTCATAACACACACTATATTAAAATCTAAAATATGCAAGGCATTGAGTTACAAGCAAAAGCTGACTCTTCGCTCCCTAGGGAACCAACACTAAACTTTGAGCCACAGTCAATATGAGTTGATTGAAAGCAGTGGGTCTGGACTACCATCCCCTACAAAATAGGTTTAACCTTAATATCAACATATATGCTTTAATTTTCAAGTTTTTGTCATCTATTTTTTAACTGATGGTGTATCAAATAGAACGGTATGCTATACTAGTAAGGGCTTGGGCTTTGGCTTGTGCATGGCTATTTTCCTATTCGTTTTATCAAAAATGCTAGATGTATGGTTTTGATTGGCACCAAGTAGAATTATTTAAGAGTTAGAATTTAGGCTGATATTAGTAATAAACACATTAAGTTATGTCTTCTAAAATAAATTTTAGGATAAGGGCTGGCGATGTGGCTTATTTATTAACTTGGGAGCGCTTAAATTAAGGTTATGATTCTAGGGATGATGGATTTGGAGCTAGGGTTCAACTTTTCTAAACTTTAAGATATATTGGATGATGCTTTAATGCTTAGGGTAGTAGGAAAGTAGACTTAATGTCTTTGAAGGAAATACTCTATCTAATTGTACTTTTTTAGGTTACTTCTCATATTCTATTTATTAACTCATTTCCTAAATTAATTTTGGATTTGGTTTTAATTTGCCTTTCTTTAAAAATATAGTTGGCCAGATTTATTTCAAACAAGTTTTCAAGGGAGCGTATATTTGATGTTTTCAGCATGAACGATTCTCGATTCTTCAATAAACAAACATGTGATCTTCTTTGGTGAGTTACTTTTCCCATAACCATCTTTATTATAAACAATCTGAACCCATTTTGTTACGGCTAATCCGCTTAGATAGTAAAGTTTATAAATTTTATATAGGTTTTTTGAACTGTTCTTCTTTTACATTAATAAGGTACAACGCAAAACTTATGGACTTTATGTTTGGCTTTATTCATATAGGAGATATGGCATGCTTCAGACTGGGGATTTAATTTATATTCTCAAGATGACTTTGGATACTTGACTTCTAACTCTTCATGTAAAAATAATAATTTCATTTTTAATATTTTCCTTTCAATTATTTTTGATACATTCTTTAGTTTCTTTATTATGTCAAAGAGCACAATTGTAATCAGATGCTTTACTTTTATCGAATGAAAGCATTTTTTTAAATTATTTTTTGTTTTATTTATATGATCTTATGATCTGCATTATTGTAAGAGTAAAGAGTACTTTATATTTATAGGTTCTCTGGGTGTAGTTTTACTAGTATTGTTTTAAAAATAATAATAATAATAATAATACCATGGATGATCCAGGAGGATATAGATATTCAACCTCTTAAAAAGATGCCATGTCGTTCGAACGAGCCTTTGAGCCGTTTGAACGAGTTTGAAGGAAAGTCAGCCAATTTGTCTGCCTCGTTGTCTAGTCTTAAATTGGCAAGTCGTTCAAACCACATTTGGACTCGTTCAAACGACTGGGGTTCCCAGAAGACCAATTATGTTTACCTCAATTTCTAGGCATAATTGAGCCAGTTGTTCAAATGACCCATGAGTTCGTTCAAATGACTATCGCAATTCCTTCATTGTTTAGTGCGTTTTAAGGGCATAATTATCCTATTTTGTAACTAGGAAACTTGTAACCTTCATAAAAGGGCAAGGCTAGGCAAGATAAAATGATTAAAATTTTGATCCAAGTATTATAATCTAGAACTTAGGGTTTGAAAGAGGAATTCAATTAAAATCAATCCATTGAGCAACTGAAGCTCTTATTAGGAAATAATCTTGCCAAATTATGTTCTTTGATTAATTCTTCTATTATGAAGTTTTTTAATTTGATTGTGGATTAATGGACTATGTCCATAACAAATTGTATTTAAGGTATGCTATTTTATCAAAAATATCATAGCGTTAATCCATGGAAAAAATAATTACCACTAATTCCTGTCGAGTAGCACACGAGAGAAAATCACAGACATACTCCGTGGTAAAAAAATTGTCACGCACGTTTTACTATAAGCCTCGGCAACAAATAAAGTATGTGGCAATTCACTTTTTATAATAGATAAAGACTGTGGTAAATCACATAAATTAGTGTAGTTTGTGCTTGCATCAGCTTAAAGTAGATGTTTGGTCCTCATGCCCGAGCGAGTCGCCTTATCGTACCTTAGTACTCAGAGTGGTGATATCGCAAACCAACAGCCAGTATTTCTTGGCGCTAGGCTGGGGGCTCCATCCAACGAACCCGTGTTTGTATCCCAGTCTGGTACAACTATCCGTTGGGTACTTTCCATAGAAATCTTGCTAATATTTTTTATTTTTAGTTATTTTGAGGTCCAAGACGTTCAATTTCAGTACGATACGAATTTCTTTGTATCTCTAATTGGTGGTCCCATTTGCTAAAGAATATTTTTGGGTGATGAAATCCCGCAAGTCACTAACAGTTTTTACCTTTACTTGTGTTAAAGTGAAAAAATATTAAACATATTATCAGGTCAATCCAAACACAATAACTTTTTTTAAGAGCAGCGTGTATTTAGGCAATCTACAGGACTTTAGTTTTCTAATGTCGAGACAGAGCGGTCAAGATTCTTTTCTAAATGTCAAGTTTAGAAAACCAACCTACGAGAAAGCTATGTTTCCCGGTGAAGCTGTGACCGCCCCTTCACTTGGGGTGCTAAAAAGGATCTAATTGATGAAGCTTTGCGTATTTTTCCCTTTTCTGCACTTTGCTCTTTTGTATTTTTTTTACAATTCCAAGCGTATATCAATAATGAATATCAAACAGATACCTGGAAAGATAACAAGAAAATTACTCGGAATGCTTTACTAGAGTGGTAGAAGGTCTAATATCAAATATGTAGTTGATGATGTCAGTGAGTATTAAATCTCACCTTTTGTTTAAAGAGAACACAAGAAAGCATTTATACACCACATGCATTTAATTGTATATCACAAATAAATGATAGATGACGGACTACACTAGATACATGACTAATTTTTATGAAAGGAAAGATCACATGCTACTATTGTAATTTATAAGAAACTCAAAAGAGGTACCACATGAAATATTAAATATAGAAAATGGAGGTATTGAATGGTATGGTATTGTTACACTTATTAAGTCAGTTCACCAACTATAAATAAATACAAGCACCACAAATACAAATACAGCAGAAATTATTTGAAAAAAAACTACATTTTGCCATCTTTACAAAATTAATAATTTGGCAAGCCTCTTCCAAAATCGATACTAAAATTAACAAATCGATAATGGTCCCACCTACTACTCCCTAGTTGCCACCCAATTCTCTAACAGTAAATGTTGATGGGTAGTCTAATCTGCTACAATAATAAATCTACCAACTCACAAAGGTTACTTAACAAATGACAAAGTTATAGCAAAAAAATTACAAGGATTTTCAAACAAATGACAAAGTTCTCGAAAAAAAAGAAGATAAATAATGCAGAAAAAATAAAAAACTATCCCTACTGAAGTTGTTGAGTAGTCTAATCTGCTATAGTAATAAGAACAGTAAAAAGATGGAAGATTCCCCCCTAAATACACCACCAACCTTAAAAAAATCAAAGCTTCTTCTTTTTATTCTTCAATAAAAAAACTTCTACAAAAATCAAAGAAAATTCTCCTTGATGTACTGTTTGTCTCCTTCATGTACCAAGTCTTCCAACTATCATTGTGCATTCGCTAAAGTCCTTACATGGAGGGCATTGGGGTGAAAAAGATCATTGTTATCCTAGGTTATTTTCGTTGCTAAAGACCGTTGTTATCCTTCTCTCCGACCATTGAAGTAACCCTTGTAGTAAATATCATCTATAACTCTGTATCTATCATCTCTAATTGTACATCCGTATCCTGATTTGACAACTTTTTTCTTGAGAAAAATGTTATTGCAGACGATGCATTTTGTACATAATCATTTGTCCTTTGCTACTTTATCATTTGTCTTATGCTACTTTATCATTTGCCAATTTTCTTGTATTATTTTTAGCATTTATTATCTACTACTATTCCACCAGAATTGTTCGTTGATATCATTTATTTTAGGATTCCTATAATTTGTACGAGGGATTGCTGGAGTTGAGTTTAATATCATTTGTCTTAGGCTTTGTTATCATTTTAATTGTCATTGGTCTTTTTTTTTTACTTTGTCACCAGAATTGTTTATTTATATCATTTATTTCAGGTATGGATATAGTTCAGCTTTATATCACTGTTCATTTGGGGGGGGGGGGATATCGTATTCCCAAAGATCGGATCAATCGTTAGTTATGTTGGAGGAAATACGAAACTTACCTCTTACTAAGATCGCACTTGTCATATGAAGATTTTATTACACCCCTTGAAGAAACAAACGAAATCCGTCGTGAAGACTTTAAGCTGTACAACTTCGTCCATGGGTGTGCATGCGCAATTTCATCAGTCCAAGACTTTATCGTAATGATCAATATGCATAAAAGAAATCCCGGCATACCCTTTCACATATTTATTATTAATAAACTTAGGGTTGTTCACCACCAAAGATACTGGTTCAGGTAAAGAGTTGTCCACAACCAAAGCGGGGGGACCTTTGTGTCATAACTCATTTCCTGATCCTAAACCTGAATATAAAGGTCACCCTAAAACAAATGGTAGAAGGCTTGATCCATGTAGGTTTGGAACTTTAGTGGATGATGGTGATGTTTCTCAATCAAATGATTCTTTTGAAACTATCCGTACTGATATTCCTCAATCAAATGATTCTTTTGAAACTATCTGTACTGATGTTTCTCCCTCAAATGAACCTAGTATTCCTCAATCAAATGTTCATCACTCAAATGAGCCTATGTTAACTAATGCTCCTTAATCAAATAAATATTTTCAAATGATTCTTACAGATGTTCCTCTTTCAAATGAACCTAAGTTAACTAATGTTCCTCTTTTAATTGAACCCGAACCTATCATTGGACAAACTAAACCTTCAGGTAAGCTCACAGAATTTGTCATTTATTCAGTGTGTTTTAACATTTCTTATCAAAATTGTATCATGCTATGAAGAATATTTCTCATTTGTTCAGCTGAATTTCAGTTTGGACCATAACTCGAACAAGTAAAAGATCTCGTAGATTTTTGGCTCAAATCTACTACATACACGGAGGAAATCTATGACTTCAGTAAAGTGCTTAACAATGGTGATCTATATTGAGATAGGATTGTACTCAAGAATCACATAAGAGCTTATACAGTTGTAATCAAGTTCAATCTCGAACACGTTCTGAGCATCAAATATAAAATCGTGGTACGTTACAAATGTCATAAATGCTCTTGGCAGATTTATGCGACAAGGTTGCTAGGTTCTGCCATATTTAGAGTAAGTACTTATTACTACATGCATACATGCATCAGAGTAGAAACAGATGGTGAGAATGCATATAAGACAGCGTCTAGTAGATGGGATACTTCTATAATCAAGCAAAAACTGCAAAAAGAGCAAACTACAAACCTTCTAGAATTATTAATGATATGCAAATTAATCACAATATGGATGAAACATTCAATCTTTCCTGGCACGCAAAAGAAAAAGCCCACGCAGAGGTATCATTATCTTATATGTCATTTGTTCCCCCATACATGTCATTGTCATTCGTACAATAATGTTTATCATTTTATTACATGTCATTTGGTCAACTAATTATGTCATTTGTACATCGATATTTCTTATTTTTACGTATCTGTTTATCATTTGATCTACGTAATTATTTCAGATGCAAGGCAGTTTTGAGCATGTATACCAATTACTTACGAGATACTTTACAAAAATAAGGTTGGTTGACCCGAATTTGGTGTTTGACATATAAACTGCGAGTTGTAAGGATAAGAGATTCACAAGGTATTTTTGGTATTTTGGTCATCCCAAAAAAACTTATAAACTATTGAGACCCATTGTTGTGATTGGCAGAATTTTTTTGAAAGGGAGATATTGTGGAACTCCGCTAACAGCCATCGCCATTGACCCAAACAATCATATTTTTTCACTTGCGTTTTCGATAATAGACTCGGAGTCCAACGAAAGTAAGACATACTTTCTGGAGATGTTTGGGTCAAATTTCCACGGTTAAGATATTCGATTTGTTATCATCTTTGACAGGAATGCCAGAATTATTAATATTGTACCCAAGGTGCTTCCATTTGCAATTTATACGTTTTGTGCCTTCCACATATTGAGCAACATTAAAACTACCCTCGAAAGCACGAAGATCATATTTAGGATGGCAGCAGAGGCCCTAACCACCATTGATTTTGATAAACCCTTGAATACTATCCAAAATTCAGATCCAGTGGATCTCCAATACATACTAGGTAATTCCAAGGAAACATGGTCTATTTTATACATTCCAATGAGTAGGTACGTTATCATTCTCTATTGTTAAACTTCTCATTTGCTATTTTAGGAATAGTCATCAATACTCAATTTGCATACTTATTAGTCATTTTTTGCCATTATTTTTTATCAATTTATTATTATTTATTTTATAGTTGTTTGATTCCATTTGTTATCAGGTTATATTTATTTGGCATTTGATTTCTATTATTTGTCATTTGTTCAGATACGAAATGACTTGCACAAATCATGTCGAGAGTTGGAATAATGTTATTTTGAAAGTAAGAGATCTTCCTATCCATATGTTTATTAAGGAATTGGTAGAATCTATTCGGAAATCTCCTACACGTATAGGGAGGAAGTTGAGATGAGTCAAGCTCGCCAAGCGCCATGGGCTACGGATCACTACAGGGTTTGCACATGACACCACCATTTTTAGTTGACTAATTATGGTAGATCCGATTCAGTAAATATTGAAGATGGTACATGTTCTTGTTGTTGGCGGTAAACTATGGGGATACTCAGTTAACACGGAGTATGCACTCTCGATCTTGATAATGTTGATCCAACTACACGTATCTCTGAGTACTTTACAAAATGATACATACAAGGCTATTTATAAACCGATATGGATTCCTATTAGAGGAATTGAGCAGTGGAAAATTTTAAAAATTGATCCACGTGTTCGTGCTCCTATTCTAACAGTTCGAGTCGATCGTCCTCGCACACAAAAAAAGAGTAGGGAAAAATGTTTGGCCTTGTCACCACTATGATTTTATAGTAGGTGTTAAAATACAGACACTATCGTCATTCTTGTAAGCTTCTGCCAATCCCATCCGATGAAAATACATGTCCGACAATGGCATCGTCTTTTACAATAAGCAATGAGCCACCTATCATCCCAGATGAAGATGGTGCAATCAGTTTGCACTGATAATTTTAGGTACTCTATGTATCATTTATTTCTATGATCTTTATCGTCAGTATTGTTAAAATCATCATTTGTCATTTATTTATGAATAATTTCACATTTGTTTATTTCCATGATATCATTGTTTCCCTCTCAACTGTCATTTGCTCTTAAAGAATTTTGCATTTGATGGTTTCTATTATATCATTGTTTGCTTCTAAACTATCATTTGTGCGCCATGAATTTTTTATTTGTCTATTAAATTATTATTATCAGTTTTGTTAAGTTCATCATTAAACTTGTTCCCCATTATATCATCATTATTTTCATACAGAGCTGTGATTGTTTTGTTTACCAAATATCAAATAAAAAAAACTATTTAACAGTAAAAAGCAAAGGAAACAACACAAAACAAAAATAAAATCGATGTTCATTTATACAAAGGGAAAATACTAGTTACCACAAAAAACTAATAAAAGACTTAAAACAAACTAAACACCAAAAAAACTAGAACAAATGTTCAAAACTCCTCATTAAGCGCTGAGCATTCCAGATCGTACAACAATGCCGTGATCTTCTGTGCGAGACAACAAATCTTAGAAGTCGACTCCTCCCACAGTTTCTTGTGCTCATCCCAATCAAACTTTATGGTGTAGAGCTAATCTTTCAAGAAGCGCATATAGAACTTGAACTCTTCAAAACGCTGATCTCTCTTTATTATAACTTGATGCTGTTCTTCACGAATTACATCGAACACTCCTAATTTTCCCTAAAGTTTTCGTAATGCTCTTTCAGCATTTGCGCCTTCTCATCAGAGACATCCTTCTCTATTAGACGTAATCTATTCAATTTGAAGAGAGATTGGTCAAGTTCATCTATTTGTATCTCTACCGACTCAAACCAATCGTATGGAGTATTCGAAGAGACATGACCCAATTGAGTGGAGTGCAACATTTTTCTTGAGAAGTTAAAGAGTTTAGGGTTAGGGTTTGAATAGTTGAAGAGTTGAGAATTGTTAATTTAAGATTTGGGTTGTTATAATGGGGAATTGAATACATTGGGAAGGGACACATGTCAGGGATTACACGATATTTAGGGTTAAATGTATTAATACTTCGGCGCCGTCATTTCTTGTTGTACACGAAAGTAATAATCAATGAGTATTTAAACTGAGTTGTCTAATCAAATATCATTACTTGTCCCATCGAGTTGTCATATGTTTAAAAGAATTTTGCATTTATTTGTATGCTATATATATATTTTTTCAGTCCTGAACAGTCCTTGTTTAACGATCATTTATCATTTGTCTGTTAAAATGTTATCACCAATTTTGTTAAGTTTAACATATATCTATCGTTGTTCATAGAGTCTTTATCATTTGTTTGGTTCCATCATATCAGACAGAAATTACTATTTGGAAGCAAAAAAGTGAAACAAAACATACAAAACAAAATAAAACAAAAAAAATGTTCATACAAGGGAAATAATAACAAAAAAAAACTAAAACCTAAAAAAAAACTAAAAATAAAGCAATACAAATGTTCACAACTCCTCACTTGAGGAATTTTAATCACATTCAATAGCCATGATCATCTGCTCGAGACAGCTAATTTTATAGGCCGACTCCTGCCATAGTTTCTTGTGCTCTTCCCGATTTAATTTTAGAATGTAGAGCTGATCTTCTAAGAAGTGTATATGGAACTTGAACTCTTCTTAATGCTCTCTTTTCTTTTTTATAATTTTATCCAGTTCGACCTCTATTTCATCGAGCTCCCCTAATTTCTCTTTAAACTCTTCGTAATGCTCTTTCAGCAGTTACAACTTCTCACCAGAGACATCCTTCTGTATTAGGAAAATTCTATTTGGCGTGAAGAAACATTTATCACCCAGATCTTCCTCAATCATTACCGCTTCATACCATTTTGGAGAGGTGCCGGAAGAGATACGGCTAAATCGAGTGAAGGGGGAGTGCGACATTTCTTAAGAAGTTGAAAAAAGTTGAGACTTTAGAATATATAGCTAAAAAGAGTTTAGGGTTTTGTACTTTATACTTGGGAGAATGGGACTTTGAATCACGAGTGGCAGGGTATATGGATTAATGTTTAGAGTGGCAGGAACCACATAGATACTTTGGATAGATAACTTGTTCTAAACGTAATCAAAGTTGACTTTAAGCTAAGTTATCTCATCAAGTTATAAAGATTGACTTATCACATCGACTATATAGGACATTAGTTGTCAAAATTAAAGCAGAGTATTTGGCATTTCTTATGACCAACGGTCTTATCATAATGAAAGTTTATTGTCACCGTATCATCCTCGTATAAGTTATTCTCATTTTTATATCAATAGCTTATCATTTTCTAGCTATGAATTATCACCACCATAGAGTGTTAACTACATAACCTGTATACATGCTTCCAGCTTTTACCAGTTTTCAAGTATTACATACTAAAACATCCAATTTCAGAGTTTGTTTTCATTTAGTATCTAGAGTAGGCGTCATTATTATCTCGTAATTATCCGGCGTCAGTGAATGCATGTGAAGTGACTACGGCTGGACTAACTGACTCTAAACAGGTAAGTGGGTTTCTAACTCTTTGTTTTAAAAAGTCTAGCCTATGTATTTTATAGAGCATGAAAAAGTAATAAGAATGCCTCCTTAAAGAAAATAGAAGCTTTATTCGAATAACTTTTAATGTTGTCCGAATACTTTGCAATATATAGAGTTGTATTTGAATAAAATTACTTTTGTTCGAATAACATTCAACAGTTACATTTATATTCGAATAAATTGATTGTTGTTCGAATAACTTTCAACAGTTACATCTCTATTCGAATAGAGTAACTGTTATTCAAATAACTTTCATCAGATAGATTCTTGTTCAAATAGATTGATTTCTATTCGAACAGATCCCATGTTTTTTGTTTTCTACTTAAGACATTCTTAGCTTTTTCAATCGCTCACTTCTTGAAAACCTTATCTTTTGGGGGATTGTCATTTTGAGTGAAGAGAGATCAATCTTTGAGAGATTCAAGAGAGAATCAAACCACTCAATTCTTGAATCAATCAGTTGATCATGAAACTTTCGTCATGCATTGAAAAACTAAATTGATGAACTTGAGCGATTCAAGATTAGGAGCTTCGACGTGAGATTGAAGCGAGGCGTTGCAAAAATGCGGAATTGATTGCAAGACGATTCATTGGAAGAGAGATAACCATGGGAAGTGCATATCGATTCTATAAGTGATTAAATTATTATAATTCTTTTTCAATAGTAGATTGTTTAGCTATCGGGTAATTCGATAGCGACCTGTGGGTTTTTCTCCTGTGAAAGGCTTCCCACAGGGTTAAAAATCTTTGCCTTGCCTTTAATTTCCATTACTTGCTTGACATTAGATAATCTTATCAACTTGAACTAGGCTAAGCCTTGACCATTAATTCAGTGGATTTAGGATCTTTCAATTTAGACATAAAACAATCGTAATTGGTTAGTCTCAGGCTACTAGTTATTTTAATTTGTATCATAGCGGTCACGTTTCGAGGTTTAACAACCTAAGAGTGGATCCCATATAGTTTGCTTGGGAATAATGAGTTTCGAGAAGTTTGGAGGTCCTATAAATTGCCCTCCAGCCTTTGATGGCAATGAATACCCATACTGGAAAGTTCGAATGATTGCATACTTACAATCAATCAGAAAAGATGTATGGATTGCTATTGGGTATGGATGGACATCCCCTACTATGATACAACGTCAACCAGGGAGTGCTATTAAGGTCCCTAAATCTAGGAACCAATAATCAAAAGAAGAAAATGATACTATTGGGTATAATTCTAAAGGTCTTAATGTGATCTATACGGCTGTGAGTCAAAGTGAGTTTCAACATATCTCTGCATGTACTAGTTTCAAAGAAGCTTAGGACATCCTAGTTCGAACTCTTAAAGGCAATGATACTGTAAAAGAAAGTAAGCTTCAAATGCTTACTTTACAATTTGAGAATATCAGATTGAGTAAAAACGAACCTTTTGATGAGTTCTATGCGAGACTAAGTGATATTGAAAACAATAGTGCCGTATTAGGAGCTCCTTATTCTAATGTTCAAATTGTTCGCAAAGTCCTAAGGTCTCTTCCTTAGTGCTTTAGATCCAGACGTGATGCTTTCAAGGAAGCTCAAGATCTAAAAAAAATGAAACCCGATACATTAGCTAGAAAATTGTGAAAGTTTGAACTTGAGATGAGAACGGAAAACCCTGAGAAGAATAAGAGTGTTGCTTTCAAATCTTCATCTTGCTCTTCTTCTTCCAAGGGTTCCAAAGAGGTTGATCACTCATATATCTCAGAAGATGATGAGGGTTCGGATATAGATTCATCAATTGCTCTAATTAGTCAACAATTTTAAAAAATCTTGAAGAAACGTCAGTTTCAAATATAAGAACAAAAACAAGGGCAATCAATGAACTACAATCCTCGACTTCATGATCGGGCAAAATCTTATAACCGGCAGACCAACAGTGATACTGACCTTAGTCAAGTTGAATGTTATAAATGTTATTAGCTTGGTCATTATGCCTATTGTTGTCCTATGAAAAAAGCTGGAACAAATCATAAACCTATGAATATCAGGGTTACTTGGGATGACAGTGATGATGATCAGGATAACAATGATAATCATCTCCATGTAGTTGATAGTGAAAATTATTTTACATATCCTGTGTTTCTTAATTGTTGCAATAATAACTTTGATGTTTGTGAACTTGAAAATCCTGGTGAAAATTAGTGTAATCAAGAACAAATTGAGTATGAGGAGTTTGAGGGCCCAAATCTTGTGGACTTGTATGCTCAGACTCTCACCAAGTATAAAAAACTTAGTAAACTTAACAAAGTCTTGAAAGACCAAGTTAATACACTTACGTGCGAACTTCAAGGAAAAACTAAGAGTACTAGTCACGAAATAAAGGTTCTTGAGAATGAGAAACAAGGCCTTCATGACAAATTTGTATTTTCAGAAAAAGAAATTAATGATGCAAAAGAGAAAATGAAATCAACTTTGGATGAACTTCGTTCAGCCAAGCTTGATGTAGTTCTATCTCAGCAGAAACTTGAGAAGTTTTGTCATGGGGCCATGAACATTGATAAAATGTTTTGTATGGGAAAAACAGACAGTGACAAAAGGGGTCTAGGATATGAGGAATCTCTTTCCGAGGTCCAGACTCCTCAAATAAAGCAACTGTGTCTACTTCTATGCCAAAACATAACTTGATATCCACTACTCATAATCACTCCAAATGGGCCTGTTACTCAAAAGTTTATTATTGTAATCTATGTGGTCGAAATGGAAATATTGCATTTTTCGGTAGATTTTTTGGACCCTATCAACCATATGCTTGCTCTGTTAATGGAAATAGATATAATTCTAATGTAATTACTAATAATGTGAAAAGTAAGAATATGTCTAGATGGTTTGTACAGGAAACTATAGGTCAAAGATCTTGTCGAAGCATTTTGGTCCGAAAGTTGGAGTTGGGACCTCAGATAAGGTGTAATGTTATACTAAATACTTAAAATGCATTCAAGTCAGTTCAATGTTATATGGATATTGGGTGCTTCCATCGTATGACTGGTGATGCGTCCAAGCTGAGTCACCTTGAGAATATTCAGGGAGGTTATGCTACTTTTGGTGATGGGAGCACATCATCTATGGTAGGAAAGGGAAAGGCCGAAGGACTTGGTACTCCAGTAATTGAGAATATTTTCTTGGTTGAGGAGCTGAAGGCAAATCTTCTTTGTGTCAGTCAGCTATGTGATACAGATCATACTGTTACATTTTCCAAATTTGGATGTGATGTTTCAAATTCTCAAGGGCAATGGGTGATGTATGCTGCTAGAACCACTGATAACTGTTATGTTATTCAACAAGAAGATTTACTGTGTAACAAAGCAATACTGAGTGATGTGTACTTATGGTATCAAAGATTGGGGGATATAAACTTTAATGATTTGTTAAATATTATAAGTAATGAGCTGATTCAAGGAGTACCGAAGTTGGGAAGGTTGAGCAATGAAGTGTGTGGTCCTTGTCAAATTGGCAAGAAAATAAAGAGCTCTCGCAAGAAGTCCAACAATAATGCTACAACTCGGACTCTTGAGCTAATACACATGGACTTGATGGGTCCTATGAGAACGGCATCATTTGGAGGTAAGAGGTATATTATGGTAATGGTGGATGATTTCTCTCGTTATACATGGATAGCACTTTTGAGAGAGAAATTTAATACTTTTGAAGGATTCTGCAATATATCACTTTGAATTCAAAACGAGACAGATTGCTCTATTGATAAAATTCGAAGTGATCGTGGAGGAGAGTTTAAGGATATTGGGGTAGTTGAGTATTGTATTTCTAATGGGATTAAGTATGAATTATTTGCTCCAATCTCTCTACAACATAATGGAATTGCAGAAAGGAAGAATAAGGTTCTTCAAGAAATAGGACGAGTCTTACTTTACAGCAAGAATCTCCTGGAACACTTTTGGGGGGAGGCCATCCATACTACGTGCTATACTATTAATAGAGTGTATCTGCGTCCACTTACTTTAAACATGCCTTATGTACTATGGTTTGAAAAGAAGCCGAATATCAACTTCTTCCGGGTTTTTGGGAGTAAATGTCTCATCTTTAGAGATTGGGAGAACATTGGGAAATTTGACTCTCGGAGTGATGAAGGTATTTTATTGGGCTACTCAACAAATAGTTAAGCATTTCGAGTCTATAATTTGAGGACCAATGTGATGATGGAGTCTTGTAATGTGGTTGTTGATGATACTTACAACATTAGTTCTGCAGAGGTGAGAGAAGATGATAGTACAGCGGAAAATCCATAAACATCTTTAAGTGACATTCTTACATCGAGTCTTACATCAAAGATTGGTTATCCCTTGCCTACTCCATCACTGTACCGCAACCCGGATGGCAGCAGGCTCGTAAGGATCACTCAAATGCCGATATCATCGAGGATCCTACTTTTCTGGTTCAGACTCGAAGACAATACCATGAGACGGTGAACTATGCTTGTTATGTTTCTGTGATTGAACCAACAACGGTGAAGGAATCTCTATTAGATGAATATTGCCTACATGCAATATAAGATGAGCTTCACCAGTTTTGACGTCAAGATATTTCGGATTTGATTCCACGTTCTTCAAGTACAACTATTATTAGAACTAAATGGGTTTAAAAGAACAAATATGGCAAACTTGGGAATGTAATTCAAAACAAAGCTAGACTTGTCGCTCAAGGGTACAATCAAGTAAAAGTGGTTGATACTGCTGAAACGTTTGCTCCTACTGCAAGGCTAGAGTCTATTCACCTGCTGATGGCCATCAAAAGTTCAAGTTACATCAGACGGATGTGAAGAGTACTTTTCTGAACAGACTCTTAGAGGAAGAGGTGTGCCAAAAGGGTTTGTGGATCTTCATCATCCAGATCACGTGTTCTACTTGAAGAAGGTTCTTTATGATTTGAAGCAAGCTCCTCGGGCATGGTATGAACGGCTCTCCAATTTTCACTTAGCTAAGGGATTTGTTCGAGGGGGAGTTGATAAAATTCTATTTATCCAGCGGAAGGGAGGTGCAATACTTATTGTACAGGTATATGTAGATGATATTGTGTTTGGCTCTACTTTGAGTTCACTAGCTACTTCTTTTGCAGCTTTCATAAAAAGTGAATTTGAGATGAGTATGGTTGGGGAACTAACTTATTTCTTAGGTCTCCAAATATGTCAAGTGAAGATAGGAATGTTTGTTTCTCAACTCACGTATGCCAGGGATCTTGTGAAGAAGTTTGGTCTCTCTTCTGTAAAACATGTCAGGATACCCATGAGTACTACTACAAAGTTAATTAAGGACTCGGAAGGTAAGGATGTTGATCAAAAGACGTATAGAAGTATGATAGGTAGTTTACTTTATCTTATTGCTACTCGTCCTGATATTATGTTTAGTGTATGCATTTTTTCTCATTATCAAGGTATCCCATAAGAGTCCCATTTACAGGCTGTTAAGCATATTATTTGGTATGTATGTGGGACTTTTGATTTTGGCTTATGGTATTCACATGACTCAACCTCTGAGGTTATTGGAAATTCTGATGCAGATTGGGCAGGTAATATAGATGATAGGAAGAGTACTTCTAGTGGATACTATTATATTGGAAATAATCTTGTGGCTTGGCAAAGTAAGAAGCAGAATTGTATTTCTCAATCCACTGCAAAAGCAGAGTATATTAATGCGGGTAGTTGTTGCACTCAATTTATTTGGATGAAATAGATGGTGCATGACTATGGAATAGTCCAGGGGATAATGTCAGTCTTTTTGGGATAATGCAAGTGCAATCAATATCTCCAAGAATCCTGAACAACATTCCAGAACCAAGCACATTGACCTTCGATTCTACTTCATCCGTGATCTTGTTGAGCGCAAGATAGTCAGTGTTGAGTATGTTTCTATAGAGAGTTAGTTAGCAGATTTTTTTCACCAAGCCGTTAGATGTTATGAGCTTTGAGCTTCATAGACGGTCAATTGGTTTCTGCTCAATTAACTAGGTATGTCTTTTACTTCCTCTTTACGCTATTTTGTTAGATTCTCACAATGATATATGCTTGGTCAGATACGCTTTCCAATTTAATGCTAGGACAGTTCAGTATAGGCATTACTTGGATTTAATTTCTCTCACAGCAGCTAACTATTGCATGCTCGCATGCTTAGATAGATAAACACTCATTGATATTGCACTTTAGGATAAATGTAAAGACTTCGTAACTAATGCAATGTAAGAATCTGACCTTATTTATAACCTTCGAGTGTTATGACAATTACTTCTCTCTTTGATCTTGTTGTTTGTGATTTCATCTCGTTTCCTTACTCAATTGTCAAATACTAACTTCAAGTTCATGTTAGTCTAATTGAACTCTCCATATACTTAATTCGAGTCAAAAAATACTATGTGAGATAGAAGATATGATAATAGGCTTTTTATTGCTACACATTTTGTGGCCTTCGTTATTCATAACTATATGTTTATCAACTTGTAGCCCTTTGTGTCTGAAAAAAAAGCCTTTCGTTTTTCTGCCCAAATCCTTTTGTCACGCCCCAAAATCCAATAATCGGTAGCTAGACCAATTACTATCATTCAGGATGTGCAGGTCGAGGAATCCAACCGATTCGCACCCACAAAGAACCGAGCCATAGACAAGTTCAGGCTCAATCATTGACTATAGCATTATCATCAGAGTAAAAGGAAATAAAGTGGAAGCAAAGATATATATATATATATATATACAACTGAATATGTAAATACAATATCTGATAACATACAGCTTCAAAAGCTGAGAACATACAAGAAAATACAAAGATTGGAACAGGAACAGTAACTGCAACACCGGAACCAACAGCTAGAACTTTCAACCAATCTCTACAACTACTTCGCCTCTGAAAGGGGAAAAAAAGGCGAGATTGAACAAAACCACAGCTCACTAATGCTCAACAAGGCTATACAACAAACTTATATAATGGGTACAGAGAAAGAGGAGAGATGATAAGAGATTATTAAAGTACAGTAACATGTGAGTTCAGAAAGGAGAGTGAGAAGAATAAGGAAATATGAGGAATAGAGATATAAGGAGTCATGCTTTGATGGGGTGATGATATGCCAATGATATGATGTGATATGATGTACTAGGATAACCCCATAATTATCCCAAATGCTGATGAAATGAAACAACTATTTAACAGTAAATAGCAAACAAAACAACACAAAAGAAAAATAAAATAGATGTTCATTTATACAAAAGGAAAGTACTAGTTACCACAAAAAACTAATAAAAGACTTAAAACAAACAAAACACCAAACAAACTAGAACAAATGTTTAGAACTTCTCATTACGCTCCGAGCATTCCCGATCGTACTCTAAAGCATGGATCTTCAGCTCGAGATATCAAATCTAAGAAGCCGGTTCCTCCCACAGCTTCTTGTGCTCTTCCCAATCCAACTTTATGGTGTAGAGCTAATCTTTCAAGAAGCGCATATAGAACTTGAACTCTTCAAAATGCTAATCATTCATTGTTATAACTTGATAGAGTTCTTCCCGAATTACATCGAACACTCCTAATTTCTCCCTGAAGTTTTTGAAATGCTCTTTCAGCATTTCTGCCTTCTCATCAGAGACATCCTTCTCTATTAATCTATTCATTTTGAAGAAACATTGGTCAAGTTGATCTTTTTATATCTCTACCGACTCAAACCAATCGTATGGAGTGTTCGAAGAGATATGGATAAATTGAGTGGAGTGCGATATTTTTCTTGAGAAGTTAATGAGTTTAGGGTTAGGGTTTGAATAGTTGAAGAGTTGAGAATAGTAAATTTAAGATTAGGGTTTTTATAATGGGGAATTGAATACATTGGGAAGGGACACATGTTAGGGATTACACGATATTTAGGGTTAAATGTATTATTACTTCGGCACTGTCATTTCTCGTTGTGCACGTAAGTAATAATCAATGAGTATTTAAACTGAGTTGTCTAATCAAATATCATAACTTGTCCCATCGAGTTGTCATATGTTCAAAAGAATTTTGTATTTATATGTACGTTATATATATATATTTTTTGTCCTGAACAGTCGTTGTTTAACGATCATTTATCATTTGTCTGTTAAAATGTTATCACCAGTTTTGTTAAATTTAACATATATATATCATTGTTCATAGAGTCTTTATAATTTGTTTGGTTCCCTCATATCAGACAGAAATCACTATTTGGAAGCATAAAAGTAAAACAATACAAAATAAAATAAAACAAAACAAAACAAATGTTCATACAAGGGAAATAATAACAAAAAAAAATTAATACCTAAAAATAAACTAAAAATAAAGTAATACAAATGTTCACAACTCCTCACTTGTGGAATTTTGATCACGTCCTATAGCCATGATCATCTGCTCGAGACAGCAAATTTTATAGACCGACTCCTGCCAAAGTTTCTTGTGCTCATCCCGATCTAATTTTAGAGCGTAGAGCCGATCTTCCAAGAAGTGGATATGGAACTTGAACTCTTCTGAATGCTCTCTTTTCTTTTTTATAATTTTATCCAGTTCGTTCTCCATTTCATCGAGCTTTCCTAATTACTCCTTAAACTCTTCGTAATGCTCCTTCAGCAGTTGCAACTTCTCACCAGAGACATCCAACTGCATTAGGAAAATTCTATTCGACGTGAAGAGACATTTATCACCCTGATCTTCCTCAATCCCTACCGCTTCATACCAATTTGGAGGGGTGCCAGAAGAGGTATGGCTAAATCGAGTGAAGGGGGAGTGCGACATTTCTTAAGAAGCTGAAAAGAGTTGAGACTTTGGAATATATAGCAAAAAAGAGTTTAGGGTTTTGTAATTTATACTTGGGAGAATGGGAATTTGAATCACGTATGGCAGGGTATATGGATTAGTGTTTAGAGTGGCAGGAACCACGTAGATACTTTAGATAGATAGCTTATTTGAAACGTAATCAAAGTTGACTTTAAGCTAAGTTGTCCAATCAAGTAATAAAGATTGACATGTGACATCAACTGTATAAAACATAAGTTGTCAAAATTAAAGCAGAGTATTTGGCATTTGTTGTGACCAACGGTATCATCATAATGAAAGTTTATTGTCACCGTATCATCCTCATATAAGTTGTTCTCATTTATATATCAATAGCTTATCATCTTCCAGCTATAAATTATCACCACCATAGAGTGTTAACTACATAACCAGTGCACTTGCTTCCAGCTCTTTCCAGTTATCAAGTATTACATACTAAAACATCCAATTTTGGAGTTTATTTTCATTTAGTGTCTAGATTAGGCGCCAGTATTATCTCGTGGTTATCCGGTGTCAGTGAATGCATATGGAGTGACTACAGCTGGACTGACAAACTCTGAACAGGTAAGTAGGTTTTTAACTCTTTGTTCTATAAAGTCAAGCCTATATATTTTACAAAGTAGGAAAAAGTAATAAGAATGTCTCCTTAAAGAAAATTAAAGTTTTATTCGAATTACTTTTAATGTTGTCCGAATACTTTGTAACAGATGGAATTGTATTCGAATAGAATTACTTCTGTTCGAATAATATTCAACAGTTGCATTTATATTCGAATAAATTAATTGTTGCTCGAATAACTTTCAACAGTTACATCTCAATTCGAATAGAGTAACTGTTGTTAGAATAACTTTCATCAGATAGATTCCTGATCGAATAGATTGATTTCTATTCCAAAAGAGCCCATGTTTTTTGTTTTCTACTTAAGACATACTTACTTTTTTCGAACACTCACTTCTTAAAAAATTTATCTTTTGTGGGCTTGTCTTTTTGTGTGAAGAGAGATCAATCTTTGAGAGATTCAAGAGATAATCAAACCACTCAACTCTTGAATTAATCAATTGATCAAGAAACTTTAATCATGCATTGAAAAACTAAATTGAAGAACTTGAGCGATTCAAGATTAGGAGCTTCAACGTGAGATTGGAGCGAGGCATTGTAGGAACGTGAAATTGATTGCAAGAAGATTCATTGGAAGAGGGATAACCATAGAAAGTGCTTATCAAATTTGAAAGTAATTAAATTCTTGTAATTCTTTTTTAATAGTGGATTGTTTAGCTATCGGGTGATTCGATAGCAGCCTGTGGGTTTTTCTCCAGAGAAAGGTTTCCCACAAGGTTAAAATTCTTTGCCTTGCCTTTAATTTCCATTGCTTGCTTGACATTAGATAATCGTATCAGCTTAAAAAAGGCTAAGCCTTGACCATTAATTCAGAGGATTTAGGATCTTTCAATTTAGACATAAAACAATCGTAATTGGTTACTCTTAGGCGACTAGTTATTTCAATTGGTATCAAAGCGGTCACGTTTCGAGGTTTAACAACCTAAGAGTGGATCCCGGATAGTTTGCTTGAGAATAATAAGTTCTGATAAGTTTGGAGGTCCTATAAATTGCTCTCCAGCCTTTGATTGCTAAAAATACCCATACTGAAAAGTCCGAATGATTGCATACTTACAATCAATCGGAGAAGATGTATGGATTGCTACTGATGATGGAAGGACAACCCCTACTATGATGGAATGTCAACCAGGGAGTACTATTGAGGTCCCTAAACCTAGGAACCAATGGTCAAAAGAAGAAATGAATACTGTTGGGTATAATTCTAAAGGCCTCAATGGCATCTTTACGGCTGTGAGTCAAAGTGATTTTCAACATATCTTTGCATGTACCACTTCTAAAGAAGCTTGGGACATCCTAGTTCTAACTCATGAAGGCGATGATACAGCAAAAGAAAGTAAGCTTCAAATTCTTACTTCATAATTTGAGAATATCAAAATGAGTGAAAACGAATCTTTTGATGAGTTCTATGCGAGACTAAGTGATATTGTAAACAATAGTGCCGTATTAGGAGCTCCTTATTCTGATGTTCAAATTGTTCACAAAGTCCTATGGTCTCATCTTAAGTACTTTAGATCCAGACGTGATGCTATCGAGGAAGCTCAAGATCTGAAAAAAATAAAACCAGATACATTAACTGGATAATTGCGAACGTTCGAACTTGAGATGAGAATGGAAAACCCTGAGAGTAATAAGAGTGTTGCTATCAAATCATCATCTTACTCCACTTCTTCTAAGGGTTCCAAAGAGGCTGATCACTCATATATCTCAGATGATGATGAGGGTTCGGATATAGATTCATCAATTACTCTAATTATTCAGCAATTTTAAAAAATCTTGAAGAAACGTCAGTTTTTAAAATATGAACAAAAACAAGGGCAATCAATGAACTATAATCCTCGACCTCACGATCGGGTCAAAACTTATAACCGGCAGACCAACAGTGATACTGACCTTAGTCAAGTTGAATGTTAGAAATGACATAAGCTTTGTCATTATGCCCATAGCTGTCATTTGAAAAAAACTTGAGCGAATCATAAAGCTATGAATATTAGGGTTACTTGGGATGACAGTGATGATAAACATGATAACAATGAGAGTCATCACAAAGTAGTTGATACTGGAAATTATTGTGTATATCCTGTATTTCTTAATTGTGGCAATAATAACTTTTACGTTTTTGAACTTAAAAATCCTGATGAAAATTAGTACAATCAAGAAGAAAATGAATCTAAAGAGTTTAAGGACTTGTATGCTTAGACTCTCGCCAAGTGTATATAACTTGGTAAACTTAACAAAGTCTTGAAATTCCAAGTTAATACACTTACATGCAAATTTTAAGGAAAAATTGAGATTACAAGTCGCGAGATAAAGGTTCTTGAGAATGAGAAATAAGGCCTTCATGAGAAACTTGTATTTTTAGAAAAAGAAATTAATGTTGCAAAAGAGAAAATGAAATCAACTTTGTATGAACTTCGTTCGGCCAAGCTTGATGTAGTTCTATCTCAGAAGAAACTTGAGAAGTATATTCATGGGGCCATGAACATTGAAAAAATGTTATGTATGGGAAAGGCGGACAGTGACAAAAGGGGTTTTGGATATGAGGAATCTCTTTCCATGGTCAAGACTCCTCAAATCACAAAATTTGTTAAAGCAACTGTGTCTACTTCTATGCCCAAACATAAAGTGTTATCCACTACTCATAATCACTCCAAACGGGCCTCTTACTCTATAATTTATTATTGTAATCTATGTGGTCGAAATGGACATATTGCATTTTTCTGTAGATTTGTTGGACCCTATCAGCCATATGTTTGCTCTGTCAATAGAAATAGATATAATTCTAATATAATTACTAATAATGTGAAATGTAAGAATATGTCTAGATGGTTTGTACAGAAAACTACAAATCGAAGACCTTGTCGAAGCATTTGGGTCTGAAAGTTGAAGTTGGTACCTCAGATAAGGTGTAATGTCGTACTAACTACTTTGAATGTATTCAAGTCAGTTCAATGGTTTATGGATAGTGGGTGTTCCCTTCATATGACTGGTGATGCGTCCAAGCTGAGTCACCTTGAGAATATTGAGGGAGATTATGTTACTTTTGGTGATGGGAGTATATCTTCTATGGTAGGAAAGGGAAAGGCCGAAGGACTTGGTACTCCTACAATTGAGAATATTTTATTGGTTGAGGGGCTGAAGATAAATCTTTTTAGTGTCAGTCAACTATGTGATACAGATCATACTGTTACATTTTCCAAAGTTGGATGTGATGTTTAAAACTCTCAAGGACAACGGGTGATGTATGCTGCTAGAACCCCTGATAACTATTATGTTATTCAACAAGAAGCTATACTGTATAACAAAGCAAAACTGAGTAATGTGGACTTATGGCATCAAAGATTGGGACATATAAACTTTAATGATTTGTCCAAGATTACAAGTAAAGACCTGATTCGGGGAGTACCAAAGTTGGGTTGATTGAGCAATATAGTGTGCGGTCCTTATCAAATTGGCAAGCAAATAATGAGCTCTCACAAGAAGTCCAACAATAATACTACAACTCGGACTCTTGAGCTAATACACATGGACTTGATGGGTCCTATGAGAACGGCATCATTGGGAGGTAAGAGGTATATTATAGTAATGGTGGATAATTTCTCTCGTTATACATGGATAGAACTTTTGAGAGAGAAGTCTAATACTTTTGAAGAATTCCCCAATATATCGCTTCGAATTAGAAATGAGAAAAATTGCTCTATTAATAAAATTTGAAGTGATCGTGGAACAGAGTTTAAGGATACTGGAGTAGTTGAGTATTGTACTTCTAATGGGATTAAACATAAATTATCTGCTCCAATCACTCTACAACATAATGGATTTGCAGAAAGGAAGAATAAAGTTCTTCGAGAAATGGGACAAGTCTTACTTTATAGAAAGAATCTTCGGGTACACTTTTAAGGGGAGGCCATTCATACTGCGTGTTATACTATTAATAGAGTGTATCTGCGTCCACTTACTTTAAACACGCCCTGTGAACTATGGTATGGAAAGAAGCCAAATGTCAACTTCTTCTAGGTTTTTGTGAGTAAATGTTTCATCTTTAGAGATTTGGAGAGCATTGGGAAATTTGACTCTCAGAGTTGTGAAGGTATTTTATTAGGCTACTCAACAAATAGTAGAGCTTTTCGAGTCTACAATTTAAGGACCAATGTGATGCTAGAATCTTGTAATGTGGTTGTTAATGATACTTGCACCATTGGTTCTGCAGAGGTGAGAGATGATGATAGTACAACGAAAAACCCAGAAACATCTTCGAGTGACATTCTTACATCGATTCCTACATCAAAGGTTGGTTCTCCCTTGCCTACTTCATCACTTCCAGCTCTACCGCCCCCTTCTGCCCTAACTGTACCACACCCGGATGGCAAAAGGTTCGTTAGGATCACTCAAATACCGATATCATCGGGGATCCTACTTCTCGGGTTCAGACTCGAAGCCAATACCATGAGACGGTGAACTTTGATTGTTATGTTTCTGTGATTGAACCAACGACGGTAAAGGAAGCTCAGTCAGACGAATATTGGCTACATGTAATGCAAGATGAGCTTCGCCAGTTTAGATGTCAAGATGTTTGGGATTTGGTTCCACGTCCTTCAAGTACATATATCATTGGAACTAAATGGGTTTATATAAATAAATATGACGAACTTGGGAATGTAATTGAAACCAAAGCTAGAATGGTCGCTCAAGGGTACAATCAACTAAAAGGAGTTGATGTTGCTGAAACGTTTGCTCCTACTGCAAGGCTAGAGTCTATTCGCCTACTGCTTACTCTTGCTTGCCATCAAAAGTTTAAGTTACATCAAATGGATGTAAAGAGTACTTTTTTGAATGGACTCTTAGAGGAAGAGGTGTACCAAAAGGGTTTGTGGATCCTCATCATCTAGATCACGTGTTCTACTTGAAGAAGGCTTTATATGGTTTGAAGCAAGCTCCTCGGGCATGGTATGAACGACTCTCCAATTTTCTCTTAGCTAAGGGATTTGTTCGAGGGGGAGTTGATAAAATGCTATTTATCTAAAGTAAGGTAGGCACGAGGCTTGTTGCACAGGTATATGTTGATGATATTGTGTTTGGCTCTACTTCGAGTTCACTAACCACTTCTTTTACAGCTTTAATGAAAAGTGAATTTAAGATGAGTATGGTTGGGGAACTAACTTATTTCTTAGGTCTCCAAATACGTCAAGTGGGGAAAGGAATGCTTGTTTCGTAACCCACGTATGCCAGAGATCTTATGAAGAAGTTTGGTCTCTCTTCTACGAAATATGCCAGGATACCCATGAGTGCTACTACAAAGTTAAGTAAGGACTAGGCAGGTAAGGATGTTGATCAAAAGATGTATAGAAGTATGATAGGTAGTTTACTTTATCTTACTGTTACTCGTCCCGATATTATGTTTAGTATATGTATTTGTGCTCGTTATCAAGGTAGTCCAAAAGAGTCCCATTTATAGGCTGTTAAGCGTATTATTCGTTATGTATGTGGGACTTCTAATTTTGGCTTATTGCATTCACATGACACAACCTCCGAGGTTATTGGATATTCTGATGTAGATTGGGTAGGTAATATAGATGATAGGAAGAGTACTTCTGATGGATGTTATTATATTAGAAATAGTCTTGTGGCCTGGAAAAGTAAGAAGTAGAATTGTATTTCTCAATCCACAGCAGAAGTGGTATATATTGATGCGGGTAGTTGTTGCACTCAATTGATTTGAATGAAATAGATGGTGGACGACTATTGAATAGTCCAGGGGATGATGTTAGTCTTTTGCGATAATACAAGTGTGATCAATATCACCAAGAATCCTAAACTACATTCCAGAACCAAGAACATTAACCTTCGATTCCATTTCATCCGTGATCTTGTTGAGCGCAAGATTGTCAGTGTTGAGTATGTTCCTACAGATAGTCAGTTAGCAAATTTTTTTACCAAGCCGTTAGATGCTATGAGGTTTGAGCTTCTGAGACGGTCAATTGGTTTCTGCTTAATTTACTAGGTATGTCTTTTACTTTCTCATTACGCTATTTTGATAGATTCTTACAGTGATATATGCTTGGTCAGATACGCTTTCTAATTTAATACTAGGACAGTTCAGTATAGGCTTTACTTAGATTTGATTTCTCTCACGACAGCTAACTATCCCATGCTTAGATAGATTGGCACTCATTGAAATAATACTTCAGAATAAATGTAGAGACTTCGTACCTAATACTATGTGAGATTCCGACCTTATTTATAAGCTTTTAGTGTTATGGCAGTTACTTCTCTCTTTGATCTTGTTGTTTGTGATCTCATCTCGTTTTCTTACTCAATTGTCAAATGCTAACATCAAGTTCAAGTTAGTCTAATAGAACACTCCCTATACTTGATTCGAGACGAAAAATACTATGTGAGACCAAAGATATGATAATAGGCTTTTTATTGCTACACATTTTGTGGCCTTCGTTATTCATAACTATATGTTTATCAACTTGTAGCCCTTTGTGTCTGAAAAAAAAGCCTTTCGTTTTTCTGCCCAAATCCTTTTGTCACGCCCCAAAATCCAATAATCGGTAGCTAGACCAATTACTATCATTCGGGATGTGCAGGTCGGGGAATCCAACCGATTCGCGCCCACAAAGAACCAAGCCATAGACAAGTTCAGGCTCAATCATTGACTATAGCATTATCATCAGAGTAAAAGGAAATAAAGTGGAAGCAAAGATATATATATATATATATATATACAACTGAATATGTAAATACAATATCTGATAACATACAGCTTTAAAAGCTGAGAACATACAAGAAAATACTAAAACTGGAACAGGAACAGGAACTGCAACACCGGAACCAACGGCTAAAACTCTCAGCCAAACCCTGCAACTACTCTGCCTCTGAAAGGGGGAAACAAGGCGAGAGTGAGAAAAACTGCAACTCACTAATGCCCAATAATGCTAAACAACTAACTAATATAATGGGTGAAGAGAAAGAGGAGAGATGAGTGAGATAAATGATTATTAAAGTTCAGTAACATGTGAGTGCAGAATGGAGAGTGAGCGGAATTAAGAAATATGAGGAATAAAGATATGAGGAATCATGCTGTGATGAGGTGATAATATGCCAATGATATGATGTACTAGGATAACCCCATAATTATCCCAAATGCTGATGATATAATATGATATGATCTACCTTAGTCCTAAGGTTGAATGATTGATACTATCAAAGAACTAGACCTTATTGTTTAAAACGTTGGGCTGACCAACCGCTAATGCATAATAGCCATAACTAGAATCTCAGTTGGATACAATGGGTACGATTAGTAGCAAGCTCGACCAAGCTTGGGATTTATTACTTGATCAGAGTGTTCTGGGCTTTGCAACCTCCAGAGCCAACGTCTGAACTTTATTTCACATTCCAAGGGACTTCAAGCTCACGGAGGACTAAGATGGGTACCAAAGGAAAACTATCTCATACCATCCCACACTCCCGGATGGGTGAATAGTTATGATCGTTCCTATCCCAAACTCACCCACTTATTTTAACCCAATATAGGAATCCCAAAACCTAAAGAGAGCCAGCCGTGAGGAGCTTTGTTATGTATCCTGACCCTGTTAAGTTAAAAGAATATAAAACCCACACTGCAACAAATCCCAAGGATAAAAATAACACAACCGCCAAACCCGGCCAACTCACATAGGATAACCATCTGCCTCAGAGAATGGTAGACAATTCAGATTCAACAGCCACACCCTGGCCAACACACACGAAGGATAACCACCTGCCTCAGAGGATGGCCAACAATCTTAACACAGATGCAAACAGTGACTAATATACCCAGTTACAACATCCAACCACATCAGTCTCTACAAGACTAGAACACAGCTGCCAAGGAACCCACAAGAATACCCCACTAATGCATAACGCCCTAAAAGACAAGGAGAACACACCCTACATGCCTAACCATAGTAAAAAACAATGCTGAATCAATAACTAAGACAGAAGGAAGAATATAGTCTAAAACCAATCACAAACACCTCGATGCCAAATGCATGCTCTAACTAATACAAGTTAAACTAGCATAAAAATTTAGCAATAAAGGGACACTCGCCTTATAAAGGATAACGACGAACCCGTCAATCCAAAATCACCAGAACAACAATCCGCCTCGACACCATAAGCAACAACCCACCCACACAAACAGCCCAACACCTGCAAGAAATCATAACTCCAAACCTCATCAAAACCCCCAATCACAAACCCTAAAATCATAAGGGTTCCACCAAGCCACAAACGAATCAACAATGAAGAAAAGGGATAGGGGAGTTACTCACCAGAGAAGTGGCAAGATCAATCCCAACAATCGATCGCAACAAGGATTGAGGAGTGGAGAGGAAATCCAATTTGGAGAGTGAGTACTGACTGAGAGAGAGAATGGGAAAGGAATGGGTAATTAAACCCTAAAGATCCAACACTCCACTCGAGGCAATCCCACGGCCAAGAATCCTAAAGAAAGACCCAACCTGGTCGTTCAAACACGCCTCAGTTTGAATAGATTACATTTCTATTCGAATTAAAAGAATCAGATAGAAGTGTATTTGAACAAAAAAGATGTTGTTCAAATAAAATAGAACAGAAAGGAATCTATTCGAATAGAAAAGATGTTATTTGAATAGAACTGGAACTTGTAGAAATTCGCAGAATAGACATCTATTCGAACATGAGATATTTCTATTCGAACAGAAAGAATCAAGAAAGAATGTACTCGAACAGAAAGGATGTTGTTCGAATAAAATGAACCAGATTGAAATATATTAGAACAGAAGGAATCCTGTTCGAACATAATGAAATAGGTAATGATGTATTCGAACAGAAGCAAGGTCTGTTGGAATAGAATGGGACAGAAAGTACTCAGAACACCCAAAAAGATTCCTTTCCAAGGAAAAATGGCAGAAACTCAGGAAAAGACCACGGATCCCTCCCGGATCACACCATACCATAAACATAGCAGTAACAACAACAACCACAACGCCTCCACAAACCCAAACACGACACCCAAACACAACTCACCTCCTCTGCCAAACAGCCACCGAAACCACCGAAATACAAAAAAAGAAGAAAGGAAGAACTCTAAGCCCTGATAAGAGGAATATAAAATGCGAATGTAGAAAGAGATGATGCATGATGTATAATGATATGACTGGATGCATGATGAATAATAATAAATAAATAAAATCTGGGACACTACATTCTACCCTCAAAAAATAAATCCGCCCTGGAATTCCACAACCCAAAAACCACATACCTCAACTCGAGAACAAATGCGGATAACAGCCTCTCATATCATCCTTTAACTCCCAAAAAGCCTCACTAGGATCATGGTGAGTCTACTGAACCTTCACAAAGGGAATAACCTTACTGCAAAGAATCTTCTCTTCTCGGTCCAAAATACACACTGGATGTTCTTTATACGAGGCATCTTCCTGAACCTCTAGGTGCTCCCAATCAATCACGTGATTACGTGAGTAGGAAGTCATTCATATTTCCTGAGCATCGATACATGAAATATGCTGTGAACTCGACTCAGCTGCGGCGGCAATGCCAAATGGCAAGCCAACTCTCCAACTCTGGCAAGAATCTCAAAAGGTCCAATAAATCTCGTAGCCAACTTCCCTTTCTTACTAAAACCCATCACGCCCTTCATCGGAGAAACCTTCAATAAAACATGATCGCCAATCTCAAACTCTTAAGGCCTCCTGCGAGTGTCTGCATAACTCTTATGTCAACTCTAAGTTGTACGTAATCGATTTCTAATAATAGAAACTGCCTCCGTAGTCTCATGAACCAATTTTAGGCCCAGTAAACTCTGCTTACCAACCTCTACCAATTCAAAAAGCATGTCCTATTGAAGGATCCTCGAGGCTTAAAGAAAAGAGGTATGTCTCCGTACGCAAGTTTAAAATCTGAAGCGAGGTGAGGTATGTCTCCTAACGTGGTAATCTTGCTACTGTTCTTAAGATTAGGGCTTTTTTTAAGGGTGTGCTGCAGGTCTTATAGGCCTTTGTAGAGTCAGGCTAGTAGGGTCGGTTGGAAGCCCCAGAATGCAGTTCTTTCATAGTGCATCTGTCTATAGGTAATGGGCCGGCAAGGATCCTCAATCGTAGCTACACCGTACGCAAGTGACGCTCTGAGCTACTTGAAACCTCTTTTCCTAAACTACAATGCTCTTTAAGGCTTGCGCAAGCTCTAAACTACAATACTTGAAAGGCTACTCTTTTCTTTAATGCTTGTCTTATCTCCTAACTCGCCTATTTTTGCTGCTTTTTTATGACAACACCTACGGCTCCTAACTCGCTTATCGGCTCCTTTTGTCTTTTCTTTTGATCTCGGAAACCCCCCGAAAACTCCATCTGACTCACCCTTTTAAACGTACGCAAGTCCTAACCCACTTTTTCAAATCTGCACGGTCTACCATGCAAAGTCTCATAAGATGCCATCCCAATTCTCGACTGAAAGCTGCTATTGTGTACAAACTCCATCCACAGTAAGTGCTCATCCTAACTGCCCTTGAAGTCCAACACACAAGCTCAAAGCATGTCTTCAAGAACCTGGTTAACTCTCTCTGTCTGACCATCGGTCTGTGGGTGAAACGCTGTGCTAAAATCCAACCTAGTGTCCATCGCTCGCTGAAAACTCTTCTAGAAAGTGCTGGTAAACCTAGCATCTCGATCTGACACTATAGACTCTGGTACTCCATATAACCATACTATCTTTTTCATATATAATCTACTCAACTTGTCAGCTATCAAAGTCTTGTGAACCGGAATAAAATATGTTGATTTGGTCAATCGATCCACTATCACCCAGATAGAATCGTGACTTCTCTTCATCCTCGGTAATTACGAAATGAAGTCCATCGTTACATGTTCACACTTCCACTATGGAATCTATAAATTTTTGAGCTGCCCCGCTGGTTTCAGTTGCTCGACCTTCACCTGCTGACACGTAAGACACTTGGAAATGAACTCGGCTATTCCTCACTTCATGTTATCCCACAAATAATGTTTCTTCAGGTCCTGGTACATCTTCATACTACCTAGATGAATTGTATACCTAGATCCGTGAGCCTCACTCAAAATCTCACATTTTAATACCTCTGAATTTGGCATACATAATCTACCCCTGTATCTGATACTACTATCTGAGCTAACTGTCCAATCGGGCCTGCTAATATTTGAAGCCCGAGACTGCAACTTCATATCCTGCTGCTAAGCTTCTTTAATCCAAGAAATCAATGAAGGTTAAACTCTAAAGTTAACAATAAGACCACCCGTACCCTTTGAATATAAACTCATCCTGGAATCTGCTATGTCACGAAGTAGCAGCCACTCGCAAATCATCTGACAAGCAAGAAATCCCCTAGGCAAGCAGCACAAAGCGTCAGCCTCCACATTTTCCTTCCCTGGGTGATATTACAAGTCAACATCATAATCCTTCAGGAACTTCATTCATCTGCGCTGCCTCATATTCAGCTCTTTCGACGAGAAAAGGTACCGTAAGCTCTTGTGATCCGAAAAGAGCTCGAACCTCTCTCCGTAAAGATAATGTTGCCAAATCTTCAACGCAAACACCATCGCTGCCAACTCGAGGTCATGAGTAGGGTAGTTCCTCTCGTGCACCTTAAGTTATCTCAAAGCATAAGCCACCACCTTCCCCTCTTGCATCAGTACACAACCAAGTCTGCTGAGTGATGAATCACTGCAAACCATATACTTCTGCCCACTGGATGGAATAATAAGAACTAGAGCTGTAGTCAACCTCTTCTTCAACTCTACAAAAGATGAATCACATCTGTCATTCCAAACGAATCTAACGTCCTTCTGCGTCAAGCGAGTCAAAGGAGCTGCAATCCACGAAAAACCCTAGATGAATCTGCGGCAATAACCGGCTAATCCCAAAAGGCTGCGAATCTCTGTAACATTAGTCGGCTGCGCCCAATCTGTAACTGCCTCAACCTTCAAAGGATCAACCGCAATACCATCCGTGGAGACCACGTGCCTTAGAAACTTCACTTCCTATTGCCAAGAATCACACTTCTCAAACTTTGTATATAACTCATTCTCCCACAAACTTTGTAAAGCGATCCTCAAATATTCCCCGTGCTCGGCCTCGGTCTTCAAATAAATCAATAAGTCATCCACGAATATAATGACGAACCGGTCCAGAAAAGATCGGAAAACTCGGTTCATCAAATCCATAAAAGCTGCAAGCGCATTTGTCAAATCAAATGGCATAACCTGAAACTCATAATGCCCGTAACGAGTATGAAATGCTATCTTCGAAACATCTTCCGTCTTGATCCTCAGCTGATGGTAACCTAATCTGGGATCAATCTTCAAAAAGAACTGCACTCCTCGAAGCTAGTCAAACAAGTCCTCGATCCCAGGTAAATGATATTAATTCTTAATCGTGACATTATTCAACTCGCGATAATCGATACAAAGATGCATTGACCCGTCCTTCTTCTTCGCAAGCAATACCTGAGCTCTCCACGGTGAAGTACTTGGCCGGATAAACTTCTACTCCATCAACTCAGAAATTTGATCATATAACTCTTTCAGATCAACAGGTGTCATGCGATACGAAGCCTTAGAAATCAAAAATGTACCAGGTAAAAGATCTATACTGAAATCGATCTCTCTCGCCGGAGGTAAACCAGGTATCTTCTGGAAAATGCCAGAAAAGTCACACACCACCGGGATAGTACTAACATCAAAACCCGAGGACTCTAGCTCCAAGAATGCCAACAAACTGTCCTCTGACTGTGATGGTTCTGAACTAGCAAACACGAACTGCTTCTCCCCAGGAATATCGAAAGTAGTTGTTTTCTCGAAGCAGTCTCAGGTAACTCGATGTGTCGACAACTAATCCATACCCAGGATAATATCAAACTCTTGCATCGGTAATACTAAGAGGTCTGCTGGAAGAACGCGACCACAAATAGCAATCGGGCAATCTCTACAAATATGAGAGATTGAAACTGAAGAATCGAAAGGAATACCCACAAAAATTTCATCATGCAACAAAGAAGACTCAAAACCAGTAGTGCAAAGAAAAATTTATGATATGAATGAATACAATGCACCAGAATCAAAAAGAACACGAACGGGCGAGTAAGAAATGTGAATCGTACCTTCCACTACAGGTCGAGCAACATGAGCACCTCGTCTCCCTACTGCGTACATCCTGCTCTGCCCATGGCCTTGACCCTGGCCCTGCTGTTGAGTTGGATGCAGCTGTCTCTGCCCACCTTGAGGACCTGGAACTATCTGTCTACCATGAGGACCCTGAAACATCTGCTGTTGAATATACTAAAATTGCTGAGCCTGCTGTGGGTGCGGCTGGTGTCTAATAGGGCCCTGAAAATGTCTTAATGGCTGAGGACCTCTGACTGGCCTAGGACAAAACCTCTTAGAGTACCATTTTTCCCCGCAGTTCCAATACTCACCAAAAGCAAACCACGGTCTTATAGCTCAAGCTGATGCACCCACGGAAGCACCGGTCTTCTGTCTCTTCGAACCCAAGTTCTCATGCTGACTCTGGATTGCCTTGCCCTTATCGGGTCTCTTATCTTGTCTTATTTGGTTCCTCAAGTCCTTAGACTTGCGCTCCTCAATATCGATCTGCTCTATAGCTAAAGCTTTAGACAAAACCTCTCTATAAGAACTAGACCCTGAAGCAATCAAGAACTTCCTAAAGTACGGACGAAGACCCTTTAGAAACTTCATCTTGCGCTGCTCCTCATCCTGAACAATAAATGGAACATATCGAGAAAGCTCATTGAATCGCTAATCGTATCTCGCAATAATCATGTCATCCTGCTCGAGCGCGTAGAACATAGAAATGTAGGAGTCTCTATAACTCTGTGGGAAATACTGCTCAAAGAATCAGTCCTGAAAGGATGCCCAAGGTATAGGAGTCTCAGCAATCGTCCTCTTGGCTGTATCCCACCAATGATCTACCTCACCCTGGAGGAGATAGGTAGCAAGTGTCACTTTCTGACCATTTGAACACTTCATCGGGTTCAAAGTCTTTTCTATAGACTTGAACCACGTATCTGCCTCAGAAGGAACTAACGTGCCAGAAAAAGTTGGATGCTTGTATTTTTGAAGTTGCTCGAGGTAACTATACTTCCTGGCCACTGGGCTCTTAGCGTACAGGAAATAAGCCGTGAAACTCTACATAAATTATCTCATTTCCGCTAAAATACTGGGAACAACTGGAGCAGGTAGAGTACCAGGCTGCTCTAAAACTACTGGAGCTGGAGGAAAACCCTAATCAATCGGGACCAACCCCAAACTCTCCTGACTGAGTACTGGCTCCTCAGCAGATACACAACTGTGCAAACCTCTACGGCATTGGCCTACTGTGCGACCTCTTCCTCAGCCACCTCTAGCCATCTACACAACAAAAGGCACCCCTCAGGAAAGGAGGAAAGATGATAAAACACGTATAACCAAAAGGGATCGATCCAAACTCTATCTAGATAGAATTACTCGTCATATGATTGCTAGATCAGAGATGGGAATTAACTTGCAGCTCTGATACCAAGTCTGACACGCCCCAAAATCTAATAATCGGTTGCTAGACCAATTACTATCATTCGGGATCTGCAGGTCTAGGAATCCAACCGATTCGCCCCCACAAACAACCAAGCCATAGACAAGTTCAGGCTCAGTCATTGACTATTGCAATATCATAAGAGTAAAAGGAAATAAAGCAGTAGCAAAGATATATATATATATATATATATATATATATATATATATACAACTGAAAATGTAAATATAATATCTGATGACATACAGTATCAAAAGCTGAGAACATATAAGAAAATACTGAAACTGAAGCAAGAACAGCAACTGCAACACCAAAACCAACAGCTAAAACTCCCTGCCAAACCCTGCAACTACTCCATCTCTGAAAGGGGGAAACAAGGCGAGAGTGAGAAAAATCATGGCTTACTAATACCCAACCAGGCTAAAAACCAAACTAATATAACGGGTGTAGAGAAAGAGGGGAGATGAGTGAGATAAAAGATTATTAAAGTATAGTAACATGTGAGTGCAGAAAGAAGAGTAAGAGGAATTAGGAAATATGAGGTGATGATATGCCAATGATATGATGTGATATGATGTACTAGGATAACCCCATAATTATCCTTAGTCCAAAGGTTGAATTATTGATACTATCAAAGAACTAGACCTTATAGTTAAAAATGTTGGGCTGATCAATCGCTAATGTATAATAACCTTAACGAGAATCTTATTTGGATACATTGGCTGCAATTAGAAGCAAGCTCGACCAAGCTTAGGATTTATCACTTGATCGGAGTGTTCTGGGCTTTGAAACCCACGGAGCCAACGTCCAAACATTATTTCACATTCCAAGGGATTTTAACCTCACGGAAGACTAAGATGGGTACCAAAGGAAAACTGTCTCATACCATCCCACACTCCCGGATGGGTGAATAGGTATGATAGTACCTAACCCAAACTCACCCACATATTTTAACCCGATGCTGGAATCCCAAATCCTAACAAGGGTCAGCCGTGTGGAGCATTGTTATGTATCCTGACCCTGTTAATTTAAAAGAATATAAAAACCCACACTGTAACAGATCCCATGGATTTAAACTACACAACCGCCAAACCCGGCCAACACACATAAGATAACAATCTTCCTCAGTGAATGGTAGACAATCCTAACTCAACAGCCACACCCTGACCAACATACATGTAGGATAACCACCTGCCTCAGAGGATGGCTAGAAATCCTAATACAGATGCAAAAATTGAATAATGTACCCAGTCACATCATCTAACCACATCAGTCTCTACAAGATTGGAACACAGCTGCCAAGGACAACCCACAAGAATACCCCACTAATGCATAACTTCCTAGAAGACAAAGAGAACGTGCCCTACATGCCTAACCAAAGTAAAAAACAATGCTGAATCAACAACTACGACAGAAAGAACAATATAGTCTAAAACCAAACACAAACACCTCAATGCCAAATGCATGCTTTAACTAACATAAGTTTAACTAGTATAGAAATTTAGCAATGAAGGGACACTTGCCTTCTAGAGAATAACAACGAACTTGCCAATCCAAAATCGCCAGAATAACAATCTGCCTCGACACCGCAGACAATAACCCACCAGCACAAATAACCAAACACCTGCAAGAAATCATAACTCCAAACCTCGACAAACCCCCAATCACAAATCCTAAAATCACAAGGGTTCCACCAAGCCACAAACAAATCAACAACAAAGAAAAGGGATAGAGGAGTTACTCACCGGAGAAGTGGCGAGATCCATCCCAACAATCGATTGCAACGAGGATGGAGGAGTGGAGAGGAATTCCAATTTGGAGAGTGAGTGTTGAGTGAGAGAGAGAATGGGAAAGGAATGGGTAATAAAACCCAAAAGATCTAACATTCCACTCGAGCCAATCCCACGGCCAAGAATCGCAAAGAAAGACCTAACCTGGTCGTTCGAACACGCCTCAGTTTGAATTGATTACATTTCTATTCGAACAAAAAAATCAGGTAGAAGTCTATTCGAACAGAAAAGATGTTGTTCGAAAAAATGGAACAAAAAGGAATCTATTTTAATAGAAAAGATGTTGCTCAAATAGAACTGGATCTGGTAGAAATCCACAGAACATACATCTATTCAAGAAAAATATATTTCTATTCGAACAGAAAGAATCTGGAAAGAATGTATTCGAGCAGAAAGGATGTTGTTCGAATAAAATGAACCAGATTGAAATATATTCGAACAGAAGGAATCATGTTCGAACAGAATGAAATAGGTAAGGATGTATTTGAACATAAGAAAGGTCTGTTTGAATAGAATGGGAAAAAAATTACCCAGAACACCCATAAAGATTCATTTCCAAGGAAAATTGACGGAAACTCTGGAAATGACCTCGGACCCCTCTCGGATCACACCACAAACACAACAACAACAACAACCATAATGCCTCCACCAACTCAAACATGGGCTCCCAAACACAACTTTCCTCCTCTGCCAAACAACCACCAAAAGTACCGAAACACAGAAAAAGAAGAAAGGAAGAACTCCAAGCCCTGATAAGAGGAATATACAATACGAATGCAGAATGTGATGATGCATGATGTATAATGATATGAGTGGATACATGATGAATAATAATAAAATAAAATAAAATAAAATAAAATAAAAATCCGGAACACTACACCTTTATTCATTTACCCATTTGTTCTGAGACTTTTCAGTGAAAAAATGTAAAAGAGGGGTTAGAAAAGCTAAAATAAAGATTAGATTGTATTACCCCATATCTTTGATAGTATGTAACTTTTGGTCTTTATATAAAAAAAAAAGTAGCAAGAAATAGAGGAAAAAGTGTTCTGATATATGTCTATACAATTAGAAAAAAATGACAGAAGTTAAATTTTGTTTCAGGTGAGAAGGGGAGTTAGTGTAACTGTAGTCTCAGAATGCCAGCAAAACACCTACTCCGTCATATGCCTGCTCGTGCCTACATTATAACCTTTTCAAGACCTGTTTGATCTTGAGTTTAACACAGTTAGTTTAGTGGAGATGAGAGATATGGAGTCTATATTAATTAACTTGATACCATTAATGACAATTGATTTCCTGTCCATGAGATTTTCCAGCTCACAGTGCGCTGCTTATCTGATGAAATATGAGTCTTTCTTTGTATATTATTCATATTTATATTTCACACAAAGTGTTAGCTAGTCAATTCTCAGTGATTTTGAGTGACCACCGATGAGAGGCCTAAGTTGAAACAACTTTCCTTATAATATTTTATTTATGAATGTTGGGTCTATTGAATGCATGGTACTATTTTACGTTGACTGTGCACACACACACTCTGAGTAAATACTTATTCTATCCGGATTTTCTATTGAATGATTTCCTATCTGATATTCATATAGCCTTTAATTAGTCACTGATCTAGCGTAGACAGGGGGAGTATTGCTTACTTAGTGTTTATTTCTTCTTCTTCTTTTGGTTGTATTTCATTTTCATTTATTCTCCATTAAAAAAAAGAAAAAAAAGAGAGAGGAGAAAGCAGAACAAATTTTCTATTCGAATATTTTTCTTTTGTTCAAATATTTTCCAGCAGATACTTGTTTATTCGAATACAACTTTTGTTATTCAAATATTTTCCAGCAGATACTTGTTTATTCGAATACAACTTTTGTTATTCAAATATTTTCTTGCAGATACTTGTTTATTCGAATATAACTTTTTTTTTGTTCGAATACACTTTGACGATTTTGTTCTTTTATCAATCCAAAGCTTGTTTATTTTATCTCTTTCTTACTTCTATTTGAGTAACCTTGGCACTGTCTCTCTCTCTCTCTCTTAAATCCTTTCCTTCTTGAGATTACTTGCTTGAATTTCATCGTGAGCGCTACCTAGTTTCCATTCTCGCATTTAAGGTTTCATAATTCGAGTAGTTGTCCTCGGCAACGTCACCTAGGGCTTGTATTTCTTTTCGAATCAAGGTTGATTTTTGCTGTGTTTGCATCACTCTTCTCTTTCCTTCAAGTTTTGGTGATCATTTTTTTCAATTTGTGCTTTGGATTTGGTTTGATGCTTCGATTTGAATTAGCCTTGGATTTGGAGTTATAATTTCCCTTTATCACTGATAATTGGAGTTGGAATTTTGGATTGGAGTATGCATTGCTAGTGGTAATTGATTGTTGGGAGATTGCTTGACTGCGGCTGTGAAGAATTGATTGTGTGCTTGTTTATTAGGGTTCCCCTGCTTAACCGTGTGGGTTAAGTTTGGGAAAATTGGTGATTTTCTTGCAGGTAGTGTGAGGAGATTGTTAGGGTTTGTGCGTGATTTTGCTTACAGAGGGTTGTCTTTATACTGTTCTGTCTGTTATGGTAAGGGTTAAATGCCCTCTGGAGGGGTCTTTTGTTCCCAATTCGAGCGGAACGACAAAATGGGGACGGGCGACTCGAGGTACTAGAACGGGTCCAAGACACACTAACCCTCTAGGTTCTCGAAAAGGAGGAGCTAGTAGAGCTGGGGAATCTAGTGCAGGAGATGATCTTCCTCATTGGTCTACCCCAAAATCAGGGTTTAAGTTTAAAGGATATTAGAAAGAGGTGACTCTAGATAGGGAGTAGTTGAGTGTGAACTATCCCGACATCTCCTCGGTTTTTCATTTTTTTGCTATATATGGTATGACTGGGATTATGGAACCTCAGCTGCCCTGCTACCCTCGATTAGTACGACTCTTTTATGCTTCTTTACGGGTTGTGCAAGGCACGAGTATTAACAAGACGTTCAAGGTGTCCATCGATGGGTCTGTTTTTCATATAGATTTCGATGATATTCGGAAAGCTTTTGGTCTCGGGGATTCTGACAATCCGATGTGAATTATTTAGCGTGGCCTCCAGTTCTTACTATGTTTCCTCCCAAGGAGGAGATGGAGGAGGAGCTTCTGTTTGCTGGAAAGAAGAGTTTTCCATATCTTCGGTGCAAGAACATGGACCCAACAATATGCTTTTTCCATATGGTGGCTCATAGGAGCATCATTCCCCAAAAGGGGAATAAGAATGTTCTGGTGGGCAATATGTTTTATCTCGTATATCTTTATGCTATTGGGCTCAGTGTTGACTTAGTCCTTATTATCATGCATGAGATGTTTACCACGGCAAACCCGGATCATCAGATACGGACTTTGCCTTACAGCCGATTCATATCTCAGCTTCAGACTTATAAGGGGTATGTTATTCGGCCAGATGAAGAGGTTAACATGAAGAACGAGGTTATTAGCGCTCAGTATTGGGAGAAGAGCAGAAAACATATGATCGTAGAGACGGAGTCTGAAACCGAAGGTGAGACTACATATGCTCAATATACTGTGAGACCTTCTACTTCCTGGACTGCTACTACCTCTATCCCTGGTACTTCTCCATCTGCTCCTACTGGATTGGTTCTACATTACTTTGCCTCTATGTATACATTTATGGAGACTCGTTTTGCTAGCATGGATACTCAGATACAGACTCAGTTTTAGTTAGTCAGGGCAGACATCGGTCGACTTCAAACTTCTGTGGATGGGTTGAGCAGTATAGTACGAGGTTCGTCGAGTGGTCCGCCTGCCGCAGATACAGATGAGGGGTCTTAGGTCATGTGTGACTTTGATTTTTACTTTTGCACTTTAGAGTGTTAGCTCTATGTCTTTTGTCTTTTCAGTGACTATTTTTGCATCTGCTCTCTTTATTCCATGTTTATTCTGTGTAGATGCTCTATTTGACTTTGCTCTGTATTAACAGTTTATATTTGCATGGATAATCTATCAGACTTTTGCTATATGATTTTACTCTTCCATGATATTTACTTGTTCATAACTGTTATATACTTTGACATATCTTATATGGTGCTATTTTTTCCCTCTCTTTTTGTTTATTTACCCTTTGTTCTTCTGTGTCAAAATGGGAGAAACATGTTTATGACAGGTAAGTCAGGTAAGTTCCTTTTTGTTCTCTGAATTCCTTATTTTGAATGTGAACGATTACGTGATATAGCTTGTTTAGTGTATAAGGATTTCAGAGGCTAGACTGTTGAGTATGGATGTTCTAGGAGTGAGTCAGTATTCCTTTAGTTATTATATTTAGTTCTAGTTTAGACATAAAATAAAATAAAGGGGGAGATTGAAACATCTAATTTTAGAGTTTTTTTTCATTTAGTGTCTAGAGTAGGCGTCGCTATTATCTCGTGGTTATCCGGCATCAGTAAATACACGTGGAGCAACTACAGCTGGACTACTGACTCTGAACAAGTAAGTAGGTTTCTAACTCTTTGTTCTAAAAAGTCAAGCCTATGTATTTTAAAGAGTACGAAAAGTAATAAGAATGTCTCCTTAAAGAAAATAGATGTTTTATTCGAATTATTTTTAATGTTGTTCGAATACTTTGCAACAGATACAATTATATTTGTATAGAATAACTTCTGTTCGAATTACTTTCTAACAGTTGCATCTATATTCGAATAAATTGATTGATGTTTGAATAACTTTTAACAGTTACATCTCTATTCGAATAAAGTAACTGTTGTTCGAATAACTATCTTCAGATAGATTCCTGTCCGAATAGATTGATTTCTATTCGAACAGAGCCCGTATTTTATGTTTTCTACTTAAGACATACTTACCTTTTTCAAACGCTCACTTCTTAAAAAACCTATCTTTTGAGGGCTTGTCTTTTTGAGTGAAGAGAGATCAATCTTTGAGAGATTCAAGAGAGAATAAAGCCACTCAACTTTTGAATTAATTAATTGATCAAGAAACTTTAGTTATGCATTGAAGAACTAAATTGAAGAACTTGAGTGATTCAAGATTAAGAGCTTCGACGTGAGATTGGAGCGAAGAGTTGTGGGAACGCAGAATTGATTGCAAGAAGATTCATTAGAAGAGAGATAACCATGGGAAGTGCTTATCGATTCTTTAAGTGATTAAATTCTTGTAATTCTTTTTTAATAGTAGATTGTTTAGCTATCGGGTGATTCGATAGCGACCTGTGGGTTTTTCTTCTGAGAAAGGTTTCCCACAGAGTTAAAAATCTTTGCCTTGCCTTTAATTTCCATTGCTTGCTTGAAATTAGATAATCGTATCAACTTGAACTAGGTTAATCCTTGACCATTAATTAAGAGGATTTAGGATCTTTCGATTTAGACCTAAAATAATTGTAATTGGTTAGCCTCAGGTGACTAGTTATTTCACATACATCCCTACCAATGATGCATTCGCTTATTTGCCGGTGCGGTGAAAATTATGATCTTCATCTCTCAAATACAAGCCTTAACCCTAACCACTGGATCTGTCAATGCTCTCACAAATTTGGTGGGTGTGGTTTTTGAGCATGGGTAGATGAGGTAAAAAAGTGCGATTGTGGTATCATTTGTAGAGTCTTTAAACTACCCAGTAAGATATTTTACCATTGCCTACAGTACCATTGTCAGATTAAAACTTGCTTTCGAAAATCCTCTACGCTCGATGATTCTGAAAGGCCACAATCGCCAACGGCGGATGAAATCACAAATTCTGGTCAGCAATCAGATCCTAGGTACTATTACAAATGAAACTTACACTCAACTAAGGATCTTCGAGGTCAAAAAGGATATGTTGCAAGATTTTTTGTCCAAGTTAAAATCTCTAGATTTTATCAAGTACAGATATATGTAGGAGTAAAGTACAATACAGAATTCTTTAACTATAGCGACGCTATTTTCTGGCTTTAGAATGTTAAACTCCTAAGGAACAAATATTTAAAGCTGCAATGCAAATGATAAATAATGATAATCGACCAACAAATTCTACTGAACAACAATATTATTGAAGATAGGCAAATCTATGGTTCAAGAACAATTAACCTCTCCTCAATTAGATCTGACCTCTCCTCTAGCGATTCAACTATGTCAACAATATGCTAAAAATTATAATCTATGGTTGTAAGACAGACAGCCATCCTATTACCAATGTCTTCGACAGCTGATTGAAGCATCGTAAAGAAATTAATAGTAATGATAAATCCTGAATGAGAAATGATAAAGGATACATAATAAATAATAACATTTTAATAATACCATAACATAAGATGGTAAATGACAAACACGCTAAAACAAATGGTAATTGACTAATTGATGGATGACATAAATTTCATAAAATGACAAATACATTCAGCACCCGGGGATCATTTCCAATGCTCCTTCATTTCCAATGGGTTTGGTCAGGATTACTGTATTTGAATTCATTCAAGCATTGGGAATTTTGAACTCAGCATTAAATACTGTTGTGGTTTGCAGTGGTATGGTATAAATACTGTTGTGGTTTATTCGGCAAGTACTTCATTTATTTTATTTTTCTATAATTATTTCCTCTGTAACTATTCTGTGAAAAGATAGAGGCCACCAGATGCCAAGCGTACGAGGCCAGGGTTCTTGCTAAAGACGCAAGTGATGCGGCTTCGATACTTTGGGACCTAGTGCCTTGAGCATTCTACTCCCATTCTAATGCGTCCTACCTTCCATGGCATGACGTATGAAAAGGTGGAAGAGGCGGATGATGATTATTATCAAATGGTCCGCCTTTACTATATGGTGACGTTGGAGTAGGGGAGTAGGGATGGTCTACGTTCTCTGGCAGAGGATGCTATTACAATAGTAGATAAAATGGCTAGTGTACGTCTGATAAAGTCTTGCCAGTACCCTGAGTAGAATCAGAAGAAGAGACAATAGTGGTGGCAGGGGTTACAGAAGAAGAGACCGTGGCGGTGGTAAGGGAGACCGACCACCACCACCACCTCTGAGTACGTAAACTAATATAAATTAATTTAATGAAAACTATTATCTGTAATAATATTCGAGCTAATAAAATTTTCTTTTTTTGTGCCCAATAAGTATTACAATTTTGAACTAAAAAATATAATCTTAGCATGGTGAAGATGATGATGATGATGAAAAATTATATATCAAAAATGAGAAGTCCTTTATAACAAATGACAAATATCAGATAACAAATGATAAAACATATATAACAAATGACAAATCTTGTATAACAAATGATAAATCATATATAAGAAATGATAAATCTTGTATAACAAATGTCAAATCTTAGATAACAAATGACAAATCGTATATAAAAAATGATAAATCTTAGATAACAAATATTAAATCGTATATAACAAATGACAAATATCAGATAACAAATGACAAAACATATATAACAAATGACAAATCTTGTATAACAAATGATAAATCATATATAAGAAATGATAAATCTTGTATAACAAATGTCAAATCTTAGATAACAAATGACAAATCGTATATAAAAAATGACAAATCTTAGATAACAAATATTAAATCGTATATAACAAATGACAAATCTCAGATAACAAATGACAAATCATATATAACAAATGACAAATTATGTATAACAAATGACAAATCTTAGATAACAAATAATAAATTATGGATAACAAATGACAAATCCTGTATAACAAATGATAAATATTTGATAACAAATAACAAATCATAGATAACAATAACAAATCAATATTAACAAATGAGTAATCTTAGATAACAAATGACAAATCATAGTTAACAAATGAGAAATCATAGATAACAAATGATAAATCATACATGACAAATGATAAATCTTGTATAACAAATGACAGCTCTTAGATAATAAATGATAAATCCTGTATAATAAATAAATAATCATGTTTTTAAGGACAAATATTGTCTACATACAAGCAAGCAAAATTTATTATATCAAATAACCAAATTGACCATTGACTTACATTAATTGTCTATCTATAAACCAAATAGATCAATTGTTGGTTCAAGTTTCACAAATCATATATAACAAATGCCAAATCATAAATAGCAAATGACAAATATAACAAAAACCAAATCATAGATGATAAATGACAAATAATATATAACGAATAAAAAATTGTATATTAAAAATGATAAATCATACATGACGAATGGTAAACCATATATAACAAATAATTTTATGCAAAATTTTTAGAACTGGATGATAACTATTGCATTAATTGGTGACAAAAGATGAATAACAAATGGAAAATTATTGATAAGTGGATGACATATAATTCATAAAATGACCAATACATCTAACTAGAGAGACTAGATTCTGACTCCATTCTAACAAATGACAAATATGTCATATACAAATGATAAAGAAGATATAACAAATGAGAAAGATCATATAAATAAATAATATTAATAAATGTTTATAACTTTACAAATCTACATAAATTATACATTATAACAAAATGGATGTCAAAGTTTACAAATCTCCTATGGCTCAACTCTCAGCCTCAATATGTCATAAGAAATTCTGTAACACATTCATCACCGTCTATCAGATCTAAAAATTTCATCCCCCTTAGGAAATTGTCCATAAAGACAAGCATATAGATCCCGCAGTTATTACTATTTGGCTGCATTAGACATTCATCAAATCAAATTGTTCATCTGGAGTTAATACCGTAAGTCCTTACCTCTGAACCAATAGGTGGACTACTACGATCAATAAAATCTGTCCATATCAACATTTTTTGGAAAATCGTTGATAGATGATCTTTAATACACTGGTATTTAGGAGATAACTTCATCTTCTTTTGTACATTTACAATTTTCGCATCCACTAGTAAATTATAGATGAATATTTATCTTCTCTTAAAGGACATAACACAAAGGACCTAGTGGTTGTCATTGAGATTCCAAGGAATAAGTATTAATTTTGAATTGATCACTTTTAAATCTCCTCAATAGAGGCAATGAGAATATGTAGAATGTTATTGCATAGATATAATTTCTTCCCAAATTAATTTCTTCTTCAATTCTACACCTGCTGAAGTAGATATAATACGAGTCTAGACACTGAAAGCCCTGCCTATATATTAACAGGAATAAACATTCACCAGCACAATCTTTTCTTTAGTTGGGTAGGCACGATGTTGTACATTAAAATATTGAATCAGGGCTTTAATATAAACATTAATGACCTGTACAGAAAAAGACAATGACAAATTATAAACCAAAAATGATAAAGTTCAAGGAAAACAACTTCTGCTTAAAGAATTGCCAAAGTACAATAAAAAAGGATAGACTATTTGAAAACAAATGGTAGAGACTCTTGTACAAATGATAGTTTCCTAAAAAAATGAAGTTTATGATAGAGATAACCTAATAAATGATAGAGGAAAAAATAAATGATATAAATACCTCATTGTCCAGCCATACTTTTGGATATAAGGTGTAGAGAGCGTTAAGGCAAATAATTTCTTCACCTATCCTCCTATAGGTACTCGTATTGTAGTTTATATCCTCAGGAGATAATTCGCCCTTCCTTAGTGATCAGACTTGGTCTACCTGGTTTTTCTCATCCAGGAAGATGGGTCTTTGAATAAAAGCTTCAAATAATACTCCTGGAAGAAGCTCACCAAGGTGAGCATGCAATAGGTTCATTTGACAAGCTAATGAGAAGGCTCTTTTATTAATATCTTTATCAGTTAGTCTATGCCTCTACTTAAAGGTAACATCCACTTCTGACTCCATTAAAATAAGTTAGAGCAGATATGTCGAAATAAGAAAATGAAATATAAATGTGCATATTACATGAGAATGAGTAATAAACCAGTTGTTTGGTTTAAAAGTACTTCATTCATTGGTCTGGTAAACAACCATTTCTTTTATTACATTCACAGGGTCTAGTTTTTTCCGTGAAGTTCCATCATTATCATCCTTGCCTTCAACCATCTCATCTTTACTCTGGTCCTTGATAGATAAACCAGTTATTTGGTTTACACTAGTCTGTAAATAAATAGACTACAAATGATAAGAATGATACAAGATATGGGAAAATAAATAGAAGAAAATAAGAAGTTACCAATAAAGTAATGATAAGTTACCTGATTAGCTTCATCAACATCTTTCTCCTAGTGGGAGATTACTACTTGAGTTATTACGACCTCCATAGTTTATTACTTGACAAATACAGCAGTTGTTTGGTCTGCAATAGTCTGTAAATAAATAGACTACAAATGATAAGAGTGATACAAGATATGGTAAAATAAAATAAAAAAATGATAAGTTACCTGATAAGCTTCACTAATAACTTCTTCCACTATATTATTTTTTTCATCATAATACACCAGTAGAGTTTGTTGTTCTGAATCCTCTTCTTCAGCAACTTTAGGTTGCTCTTCTTCAACAAATTTAGCATTCTCTTCGCCATCTTTCTCATCTTCATCATCTTTTTCATCACCCTTATTCCACTTCACATACAACAAATGAAATGAACAAAGACATCAGAAGAAATGAAAGTTCTAAAACTAGAATGACAAAAAATCCGAATAAATGCCAAAAAAATCTGAATAAATGACAGACTTCTGCAAAAATGACAGTTTATAAAGTAAATGCCAATTTAAAAAAAAATGTTAAATAAAATCATATAAATGATAAGAAGTCATAAACGGGTAATTCCCCTACACGATCACGACCATATTCAGACGATATCGCTTCCAAATTTACTTCCCTCTCAACTTCAACTTCATCCTCTGCCATTAAATATTTTGCCACCTCTAATCCCTCTCCTGGTGCAACTTGCTGAAACAAATTTTCTACAGTTGATTGAATTTCCTCAAGTTTTGAGAATTTTGCCCGTCTCTTCCTTGGCACTCTATTAGCCTCTTGGGGATTTGGGATTTTAAAAAGATTAGTGGAACATAATCAAATTGTTTATCAGTGAGAGCTTCTTTCTTCGTTCCTTCCACTTTATTCTTCAGGGGAACATCAGATTCTTCTGCCTTTTTGTCCTTCTTGTTGGCATTTTCTTGTTTTTCTTCTGCCTTTCTCCCTTACCTTTTTTCTGCTCTTTAATCTTTTGATTTTTTTGTTGGAGCTCTCTTTGCCAGGTTCTCAGCTTTACCTTCATCCTTTTCCCATCTTCTTTCTCATTAACTTTATCTTCTCACTTGTGTTTTGCAGTTTTCTCAAGAATAGAGAACTGGTACCGCCCAAAGACTAGAGTACCATCTCCAAGTGATAGTGTACTATCTTAAACGGTAGACATCAAAATTTGTTCCAACATTTTACCATGGCTCTGCAATATTTTACCATGGACCTTCAACTGGGAGTATACCTTATCCACTACAGCTCTAATCTCAGCAGGGGAGCATAAACAACCGATTGTAGGTGGATCGATTGCAGGCTCAATACTGATTGCAAGCGCACCACCGATTGTAGATGCTTTAATGTGATTTCTTTGAAATATTCAAATAGATAACAAAGTATAATTTATAAATGACAAAAAAATCTAACAATGACAATATGAATAAAATGGATGACAAAAAGGGACTTAATGATGACAGAGAAAGAAATTTAACAAATGACAAGAAGAAGATGCCAGATGCCAAATGCCAACCCGAAGCAAATAAAATGAAACAAAACCTAAATTAAATGACAAGGAAGTAATAAAATGAATCATTAATACAAAGAATATAAGATTACCATGGCCTCTTGCACAAGTTCTTGCTACATGTCAATTTTAGATGCCTTCATAGCAATTACCAGTAAGTCAGGGTTAGCAAAAGACTTTTTAAACTTCCCAATTTGGTAACGCTTAAAGGATCTCATCCTCTATCCCTGTAGCTTAGGGAACAAATATTTGGATTCGTGAATTCTAAGAAACTTCAGGCTAGGAATAGAGAGAAAAGTCCATATCATTAATACCCAGGTACAACCGTGTAGTGATAAAGCTTTATCCGATTTTTTATTAGTGGCCAATCGATATTTGGAAAACTTTACTATTTTCTACAACAAGAAATTATAGACCTACTCAACCTAGGAGAATCTGTTGAACTCTACTAGATTATCAGCCAGATCAACATACTTCACCTTAATGTTTCTCCCCTTGTTCGGGAAGAGAAAGGATAGTACAATTTTTAAGAAATTTAATCGAAAAACATCGTTAGAAAAATAAAATCACACACGGTTAAGAATATGAATGGTTAAAAAATGCCAAAGAATACACAATGTAATGATAAGAACCTTAGAAAATAATGACCTAAAAATGGCAAATATAATATAAAAATTTTGGGGGTAAGAAATACAATGAAGAATGATGATAAAGCAAACCAAACAAATGACAAATTTAAACATTGCCATGATGTCTTTCTAATTTTGCCAGTTTTAAAGCCTTGTCAATTTCCTTCAACCCATATGTATTCTTCTTATTTTGGAATCACCTCATTCTGAAATTTGTTATATGCTCAGGATCAACAAATAAGAACTCATCTGCAATAAGAGAGACACGTAGGCCCAAAATCAGGCAAACATGAATGGGTTTCATCTAAATTATCGTCCCCCCAAATTGGAGCTTTATATCACCGAGATGACTATCGAATATTTTCACAACCAACATCGACAACGTCGCTATTGGATCAATCAGCAGTAACTGTACACTGAGAAGTGTAATTTTTAGCATTAGAGGTTCCCTTCTTGGCTCCAACCTCCTGCATTTGGTTCTCCTCATCAAATTGCTCATTCACTTCTTTATCAAACTTTATTATAAAAGAAAAAATAGACATTAATCAAACAGTTGGTAGGCTGTAGTCACAAAGATGATTTACCACTGAAATAATACTAAAATTATACACACACAATGACTAAAATTATTACGATTGTGAGAAAACCGTTTGTGCAACCGGGATGATTTTTGCAGATGGCAATCAGGCACACAATGTGCAGAATTGAGTCGATTTTTATGGTTTTTGTGGTCTTTGCAGTGGTCGAGTAAGATGAAAGTGTTTGAGGAATGGGGATGGTTTTTAGCGCTAAAAGCCAGATGAACTCGTGTGAATCGCACGTGTTACCTAAACCTAAACAACAGTAACCAAATACCAAATAATATAATTGATGGAGACAGGGTCTACCTTATTTGTCTCGAAATAGTAATGACATGTGTACATCGAGGAATTTAATTTAGACACGTGACGTGATAAAATATTTTTAAATGGTTCAAACATTTTTTTAAAATATTTAGGAAGTGACATTAGTACTTTGGGGCCCATGGCCTTACCTGTAGCCTTATTTGTGGAGCCCACGGCCTTCAAACCTATTGTAATATTAAAGTTGTTGATTTTTTTCGTAACAAATGGTAAAGTTATATAAAGTAAATGACAAAGAAGGTTGAACAAATGGCAAAATTATATAACACAAATAATAACTAGTTGTCAGAAAATGATAGAGTTCTCGGAAAGAATGCTAGAGTTTAACTAAATAAATGATATAGCTTGGTTTGCAGCAGCAGCAGCGCAGACAATTTGTCATTGTTTATTCCATAAGTAGAGTATAGTAGAGTACCATCTATAGGAGTAGAGTACCGATCTTAATCAAACCCTTGGTCAGCAGCAGTCACACAGACGGTTTGTAAAAAATAATTGGGACAGTTGTTACAGCTTCCTAAAAAAATGTAAAAAGAAGACACTGTTCGACGAATCGGGATCGCTTTTGGCGCCAAAAACCAAACGAACTCCTATGAACCGTACGTGATACCTAACCGTAAATGATAGAAAATAGTAACAAAATTAGTGAAAGAGCCTGCCTTCTTACAAATAACTAATTTGGTGAAAGTTAGGACAAACTGTATAAAAACAAATGACAAGTACTTCATGAGCTGGTTATAATATCTGTCGTACACGTACACATGGCTTGATATAATAGTTTTAAATGAGCTTTACAATTTTTTGTTATTTCGAATATGACATTCATACTTGTAGATCCCAAAAGCAGGTGGTTTTCTGTTGTAATATTATAACTTTAGTAGGTACAAAATTGGTTTTTCCTTTTGCCAGTATCGGTTTTGGAATTTATTGTTCCCCGGGTCTGATTTTGTAAAGATGGCAAAAAGTAGTATTTATTCTCATGATTTCCACAAATAAAATAAATTGGTGGTACAAATATGTTACTATTAAGTCAGCCACCAACCCTAGATGTCTGCAAGTTCCTCAAAAATAAAATAAACATGTCCAGATTTATGGCTAATGTAGTTTTGGAAAACCCAGTGTACCTTAAAACTTAACTTGAGTGTCACCTTATACACAAATAACACATAAAACTAATGATTCTCAAAAGTTGTTATTGTAGCACCGGGAAAAAAATGAAAAAGAAAAATCGATATTAAACAAGAGCAGACTAACAAGACAACAAACTTCTGTACCATAATTGGTTCATCAAAAGGTCAATACAAATACGTATGGATCACTAATTCTATTACCAGTTAAAATTTTATTGCGGCATAATCGTCATACACTATCTACTATATTTAATTTGGTATAGTATGAATAATTCCTTCTATTTTTTACATTAGTCACTCGTACTTTCGGACAGCGCATCTCCATGCAAACTTTCCCCAAGCTCTGACAGTTGCAGCCGCATCAGCTTCAGTACCCTCCAAGTAAAAATTTGTCTTCCTCTTTTGTATATTTTATCGTTACGTACGTTAAAACCAACTTTCCTTGCAAACTCATATTTTTTGAATGCATCTTCTTCAGAATCACACACCATCCCTTCATATACAATGTTATTGAATTGACTCAAATCAACATTAATATGTTGATCATGATTATCGTCATTCGCAACTTTGTCTATTACATTTTCATCACAAGTTTCCACACCTGTTAAGTTCATTGCAAGTATATAATTTAGCTATATATAAAGCTAGAGAGAATGATCATTGTTGTATATACTAAAACAAAAATCTGTACCTGACCGTTACTTGCTATTATCGTCCATAATATGAAGAAGAAGCTTGTTGAAAAATTGAGAACAGGAATAACGTGAACACCGTCTTCAAAGGGAAAATTAAGAGTCAGTAGAAATCAAATTTAGATGTGACGATGATCAAATCAAAATTGTTGATGACGACCAGGCATAAAATATTTATCGATTAATTTTTAGGGTTGGAGTACTCTGAAGAATAAAAGAGGTGCTTTAGGGTATTATCAGATTCCTTGTAATTTATAGGTATAGAGAAGAACAACCATGATAGGAAAAGAGAATGGAGAACTACACTTCCAGAAGTTGAAAAGGTTTTGTTGATTATTTAATTTCTTTTATTTAGTAAAATATTTTAAAAGTAAAACGGTTAAAGGATAATGGTGATTGGAGAGAGTTAAAGTAGAGTTAGAAGAGGATAGGTGTCAAAAATATTTAAAGAGGAGTAGAAAGGTATTCTTTCCTTCATGGTGGAGAGGATCTGGACTCTTAAAAAAAGCCTTTCTGGTTTCACATCTGCTGAGTTCCACGGATGGATGCTCATCTGGCTACGCTTAGATTCCGCATCCCGCTCTAGGATGGTAGGACCAGTAGCGCCTACCCAGTCCTAGTCCTTCTCTCAACTTTTTGGCATCTTATATATTATATATATTTATTTATTTTGCAAAAGGTAAGCAATGTATTAATTGAAGATAAAAGGGATAGACAACATACAGGTCCTAAAAGACTTGGGGGAAGTTAAGTTAAGCTATTTAAAAAGAGAGGAAAAATTATTAAATCCTATATAAAAGATCATCTATATGGCCAGAGATGAAACAAGCCCTTACCATGATGCAAGATAAACTTTTTTGGATGGTTAAGGATGGTAAAACCATTCCTTTGTGGCAGGATGATTGCATACATATCCACCACACCTCTCAAAAATCAAGTATTAGGTGAAGATCATAATAACAATGTTATAGTGGACCAGGTTTAATCTAATGGCAATTGGAATATTCCAGATAATCTGAAGATTATGCTTTTGAACAAGGGAATAGACTATGAATGTACACTGACTGATTCTAGCAAAGATAAGCTATATTGAAAACCCGACAAAGGGTATCTTTTATGCAAAGTTAGCTTTTCATGAGATCAGAGTGAAGTATCCTAAAGGGATCTATGAAGGATCTTATGCAGCTATCTAGTCTCCTCCGTCCCTTAGTTAAGGACCTCTAGAAATTTTTCACCCTTATTTCTCTGTACAACATTTGGGTCACAAGGAATCTGCTAGTACTGTACACATTGGGGCCGACCTGAGTGTAGGTATCTAAGCTTGCAGCAAGAGGTTATCCAAGGTTAGCCGAGGCAAGAGATTAGCAGCATTATATACATCAATTTGGTACCTTTTTAGAGAGGGGGGAGAAAAGTGGGTGAATAAGCGATACTTATTGGAATTAGATGTTATAGGTTCGAATCCAACACCTATAGGGAATCTTGAATAACTCATAGTTGTGAGAGTTATTTGGGTATGTTTTTAGATAAGCTAGCTATTACTGGGATATTTTAGTGTTTATAGTGTGTATATCAAGTTATTTCTGGTTTGATTAAAATTGCAGCATTCTATAAATCACAGCACATACAATAGTCTGATTATCCCCCCTTGTGTTTATAGTATTTATATTTTTTCTTTTACCGTTAATGCTGGCATGTTTTTATTTTCTTTGTCTTTCCCCCCTCTTATCATGCACTTTCTTACTATTTCTCTTTCTTTCATAGAAGAAAGAAAAGGCACGAAAAACATTGGTATGTTTTTGTTGCACAATATATTCTTTGAAAGCTCATTCCTTTGATAAGAGTTGGATAAACCTTCGACATCCTGACGCGGGATTTAAAAAAGGCATGTACGCCTTTATAGATTATGCATGGAAGCCCCTTCCTGATGCTGGAACCATAATATGTCCATGTAAGTACAGCAGAAACAAAATGATTCTAATTTCTTATGACGATGTTATTATACATTTAGTCAGAGATGGATTCACAGAAATTTATAAGCAGGTTTGCTATACGCACAACAAAAAAGATGTTCATGATGATACTGAGCATGAAGAATTGTTCGAGCAACATCAAAATGAGATATTCATGAATGACTCGGGTAATAATATAGGTAGCGCAGTACTTCCAGATAGTGGTAATATGGTAAATCCAATTGTAGAAGGTGGGGCTACAAACATATCAAGTGAATATAAAGAACCAAGTGAAGACGACTCTACTGCAGAGCTTAAGAAAAATATGTTAGAGACCATGATAACATTATATCTTGGATGCGAAGGTTATACTGTGTTAACTGTCAGCATAAAATTGTACAAGTTGAAAGTTAAACACAATTGGTCTACAACCAGTTTTACAGATCTCCTTAAGTTATTTTAAGAAATACTACCAACTGGAAACCGAACCCCAACCAATAGCTATCGTGCAAGTAAGATTATATCTCAAGTTGGTCTTGATTTTGAAACAATTAATGCTTGTCCTAATGATTGTATTTCATACAGGAGAAAGAATGCTTTGAAGACCAATTGTCCGATATCTGGTACCTCTACATATAAAGAAGGCACAAAAGTTTCTTTTAAGGTACTACAGTATTTTCCAATAACACCGAGGCTACAAAGGATGTATAAGCATTTTATTTTACTTAGTTATAGTTTTATTTATTTAAAATTAATCAATTAGGTCTAATACTAAAATTGCAATACATGCAATTTATGTCTTCTTCTCCCCTTTTGTAGTGTACCATGGGTGGCAAAAGACTTAACTTTGGCATTCAACTAGAAGATTACCAGATGGAAAAATGCAACATCCTGTAGATTCTATAACATGGAAGGCCATAGATAGAAAGTATAAAGATTTCTCCATTGAACATCAGAATCTTTTATTAGGGCTAGCAACAGATGGTGTTTGTCCATTTGGTATGTTTGCGTCGCCACATAGTTGTTGGCCCGCCATGTGTGTGACATACAATCTCCCTCTAAATTTATGCATGAAACCATAGTTCATAATGTTGAGCTTGCTAATACCCAGCCCCCGATGAACAGGAAATGAAATCGATGTGTACCTGTAACCATTAGTTGTTGAATTAAAACAATTGTGACATATGATGCATTCACACGTAAAAAGTTTAACATGCGTGCAATATTGTTATGGATAATCCATGATATACCTGTATATGGAAATATCTCCGGTTGTAAGATTAAGGGAGAATTCGTTTGTCCATGTTGTGGTCCGAATAAAGATTTCATGTGGCTTCACTATGGGGAAAAAATGTGTATCCTAAACATAGAAGATGGTTGCCAAATACCGATGAGGTTAGAAAGGACATTAAGGAAAGTACCTTTCATAAAATAAAAGAACTTAGAGAGCCACCTTCTCGCTTGCTTGGAAAAGATGTAGAAGAAATGACTTTTAAGTTGGATACAAAATGGGGGAAAACACAACCTAAAGTAAAAGCAAAGAAAGAAGATATAACACCAGGTGAATTTAATGAGTTCAATCCTGCGGCATGCTTCTCCAAGCGGTCCATATTTTTTTATCTTGACTTCAAGGTGGATATCCATATTCGTAACAATTTGGATGTCATGCACATCGAGAAGAATGATTGCAAGATTTTACTTGTACTTATGATGAATTATAACAAATTGAAGAATGACGATAATGCACGTAGGGATTTAAAGCGACTAAAAATCAAAAATAATTTGAAAGATCTTCGTATTCTGTTTAGTAGGTATTTAATGCACGTAGGTGGCTAAAAACTCGTAATGGAATGGAAGTTATGCCGTCAGGTCACTTTTGGTTATGGAAGGATGGGAAAAAAATATTCTTACAAACTTTGAAAGATCTCCGTGTTCCATTTGGTTTTAGTAGTAATTGGAAAAATATTGTTTTAAGAGATAACATGGAGTTGAAGGGCATGAAGTCCCATGATTACCAAATCTTGATACAACATTTACTTCCTGTTTTGCTTTAACATACTTTAAGAGATCGGAAAGAAATTTGTGATATAATCTGAAGCATCTCAAACTTTAATAATGCACTTTGTTCAAAAACAATTGATGTTGACACGCTTACAAAAATCGACACGGGCATTGTCACGCCCCAAAATCCAATAATTAGAACATATCAAAAACCATGTCATCCAGGGCGTGCAGATCGGCGAATCCAAAGATTCGCCCCCACTAATAACCTTGCTAATAGGAAATAGCCCAGCCATTCACTATAGCAATATCATCAGAGCAAAAATACTAAAGCGGAAACAATAGATAAATATATCAAACTGAAAAGTCAATTTAATATCTCGATAACATATAGCATCAAAAGTTGAGATCGTACAAGAGATACTAAAATGATAACAGAATCTGTAGCTACAAAACTGGCTCCAAACACGGCTGAAACCCTCAGCAAAGCCAGCAACTACCTTACCTCTGAAAGGGGGGAATACGAGAGTGAGCAAAACCATGGCTCACTAATAACCCAACAATGTTAAATAGGCTACTAATAAAACGGTGCAGAGAAAGAGGAAGAGGTGAATGAGATATAAGGTGTTTAAGGTACAGTAATATGTAAGTGAAGTATAGAGTAAGGAATGGATTTGAGAAGAGGGATGGGGAAATAACGATGTGATACGACGAAGTGATGATGTGATATGGTATGTTGTGATATGATATGACGTGCTATGATATGATTCTAGAATTGTCCTAAGAGTGGATGCTTATGATGTGAAGAAATCAAGGAACTAGACCTTACAAAAGAATATAATTTACTGATCAACCGCTAATGCATAATAACCTTAAAGAGATCTCAATTGGATATAATGGGTACAATTAGTAGCAAGCTCGACCCCCCTTAGGATTTATCACTTGATCATAGTGCTCTGGGATATGCAACCCACGAAGCCAAGGTCCAAACTTTATTTCACTTATTCCAAGGGATTTCAACCTCACAGAGGATAAAACAGGTACCAAAGGAAACTGTCTCATACCATCCAACACTCCCGGATGGGTAATAGATATAATAGTATCCAGCCCAAACTTTACCTACTTATTTTAACTCGATGTAGGAATCGTAAATCCTATCGAGGGTCAACCAATATAGAGCTTTGTTATGTATCTGACCCCGTTAAGTTAAAAGAATATAAGAACCTACATCGCTAATAGATTCTAAGGATCAAAATACAACGGCCACCGGCACGGCCAACATACATAGGATAACCCCCTACCTGAAAGTAGGGTAAATAATCCTAATACAATAGCCCCAACGTGGCCAGCATATACATAGGATAACCACCTACCTCAGAGGATGGCAAGAAATCCTAACATAGATGCAAACAGTGACTCACCCGTCATAACATCCAAGCAATATCAGTCTCTACAAGACTGAAATACAGTATTCAAGGATAAAGCCACGATAATACCACCCAAATGCACAGCTTCCTAAAGGATAAAGTGAACACCACCCTACATGCCTAAAAATAGGAAAAGATGCACTGAAATAACAACTACTGAAGCATGCAATATAGACTATAACTATATCACAAACACCTCTCTGTCCAGAGTAACACTCTAAATCAACACTAATTAAATTAGTAAAGGAATTTAGCAAGGAAGGGAAACTCGCCTGAGACAAACTAAGAATCCAATAATATTAGGACAACCCAAACCTAAACTCAACCTCAGAACCACAACAAACAACAATCAACCCAACACCTGCAACAACCACAACTCCACAATTCAACAATCGCCCCAATCACAAATCCTAAGTCCACCCAACAAAGGAAGCCCTAAAACGAAATCAAATCAACAATACGGAAAGGAATAGGGTAGTTACTCACCGATAAAAGTGACAAAGATCAGCCTGGCAACAATCACAAGGGAGAGCATAAGAGGAGAGGAGCAATGGATTCTAATTTAGAGAGTGAGTGAGTGAGAGAGACTAAGGGAGAGAGAAAGAGAAAAATGAAATGAAATGGGTAATTAAAACCCTAAAACCAACACTCATCTTGAGGAAAGGATTAACGGCTAAGAATCGCGTTAAAAGACCCAACCTGGTCGTTAAAACACGCCTCTGTTCGAACATGATATATTCTTGTTCGAACAAAACAAAATAGGTAGAAGTCTATTCTAACAGAAAAGATGTTGTTCGAATAAAATAAAATAGTTAGAAATCAATTCGAACAGGAAGTAAGTTGCTTGAATAGAATGAAGCATATAGAAATCTATTTGAACAGAAACAAGTCTGTTCGAATACAATAGGCAAAAACTGGTAAAAACACAGAAAGCCAAAAAGATTTCCTCGAGCAAAAACTGACGAAAACTTAGGAAATCCTCATATCCTTCTGGATCACACACCACACAGCAACCTACATGAAAAACACCTCCACCAAGCCAACCACAGGCTCCCAAAACCACAACACAACCTCCTCCGCCCAACAACCACCAAAAATGCTAAAATACAGAAAATGTAAAAAGACAAACTCAAAGCCCCTGATAAGTGTAATAAGATCCAGATGCATGATGAACGGTGATGTGTATATATGCATGATGGATAATGAATAAAATAAAATGATAATGGATAAATAATAATAAAAATATGGGACACTACATTCTACCCTCCTAAAAAGAAATTTTTCCCCGAAATTTAAAATACCTCAACCAGAGAACAAGTGCGGATAACAATCTCTCACATCGGCCTCTAACTTCCAAGAAGCCTCGCTGAGATCATGGTGACTCCACTGAACCTTCACAAAAGTAATAACCTTACTACGCTGAACCTTATCCTCTCGGTCCAAAATGCACACCGGATGCTCCACATACGAGGCATCTTCCTGAACCTCTAGGGGCTCTCAATCAATCACATGAGTAGGATCCCGCACGTACTTCCTCAGCATAGAAATACGAAATACATTGTGAACACGATCCAGCTGTGGCGGCAATGCCAAATGGTAAGCCAACTCTTAAACTCTGGCAAGAATCTTAAAAGGTCCAATGAATCTCGGAGTTAATTTCCCTTTCTTACTAAAGCGCATCACGCCCTTCATCGAAGAAACCTTAAGTAAAACGTGATCACCAATCTCAAACTCTAACGGTCTCCTGCGAATATCGGCATAACTCTTTTGTCGACTCTGTGCTATACGTAACCGATCCCTAATAGTATAAATAGCCTTTGTGGCCTCACGAACCAAATCTGGCCCCAGTAAACTCAGCTCACCAACCTCTGCCCAACTCAGTGGTGATCTACATGGTCTACCATACAAAGCCTCATAAGGTGCCATACCAATGCTCGACTGGAAACTATTATTATATGCAAACTCACCCACGGTAAATGCTCATCTCAACTGCCCTTGAAGTCCAACACACAAACCCGAAGCATGTCCTCAAGAATCTGGTTAACTTTTTTTGTCTGACCAACGGTCTGGGGATCAAATGTCGTTCTAAAATCCAATCTAGTGTTCATAGCACGCTGAAAACTCTTCCAAAATTTTACCAGTTAACCAAGCATGTCGATCTGACACTATAGACACAGGTACTCCATACAATCGCGCTATCTCTTTCACGAATAACCTGTTAAACTCCTCATGGGTCAAAGTCATGCAAACCAGAATAAAATGAGCTGACTTAGTCAATCGGTCAACAATTACCCAAATCGAATCATGATTTCTCTTCATCCTCGGTAATCTCGAAATGAAATCCATAGTCACATGTTCCAACTTCCACTCTGGAATCTGTAAAGGATTGAGCTGCCCCACTAGTTTCTGGTGCTCAGCTTTCACCTGCTGACATGCAAGACATTTAGAAACAAACTCAGTTATCTCTTGCTTCATGTTATCCCACCAATAATGCCTCTTCAAGTCCTGGTACATCTTGGTACTGCCTGGATGAATAGTATACCCAGAGCCGTGAGCCTCATTCATAATCTCACGCTTCAATGCCTCTGAATCTGGCATGCATAACCTCCCCCTGTATCTAATACTGCTATCTGAACTAACTGTCCAATCGGGTCTGCTATTATTTGAAGCCCAAGACTGTAACTTCGCATCCTGCTGTTGAGCTTCCATAATCACAAAAATCAAAAATGGTTAAACTCTAAAATTAGCAATAAAACCACTGGTACCCTGTAAAAATAAACTTAGCCCCAAATCTGCTATATTGCAAAGTAACAACCATTCCCAAATCATAAAACGAGCAAGAAATTCCCCTAGGCAAGCGGCTCAAAGCGTCAGCCACCACATTTACTTTCCCTGGGTAATACTGCAAGTCAACATCATAATCCTTCAAAAATTCCATCCATCTGCATTGCCTCATATTTAACTCTTTCTATGAGAAAATATACCTCAAACTTTTATGATCCGAAAAGTGCTCAAACCTCTCCCCGTAAAGATAATGTCGCCAAATCTTCAAAGCAAACACCACGGCTGCCAACTTAATGTCATGATTCAGATAGTTCCTCTCGTGCACCTTAAGTTTTCTAGAAGCATAAGCAACAACCTTTTCTTTGCATCAATACACAACCAAGTCCGCTGAGAGAAGCATCGCTGTAAACCATATATTTTTGTCCACTGGAAGAAATAATAGGAGCTGGAGCTGTAGTCAACCTCTTCTTTAACTCTGCGAATGCCAAATCACACTTGTCATACCAAACAAATCTGATATCCTTTTGTGTCAATCGAGTCAACGGAGCTGCAATCCAAGAAAATTACTCAATGAATCTACGATAATACCCAGCTAAACCCAGAAAACTGCTTATCTCTGTAACGTTAGTCGGCTGAACCCAATCTGTAATGACCTCAGCCTTAGAAAGATCCACTGCAATGTCATCCTCGGATACAACGTATCCTAGGAATTTCACCTCCTTCAACCAAAAGTCACACTTCTCAAATTTAGCAAACAACTCGTTCTCCCTCAAGGTCTGTAAAGCAATCTTCAAGTGTTCCTCATGCTCGGCTTCGATCTTCGAATAAATGAGAATGTCATCCACAAACACAATAACGAACCGGTCTAGATAAGGATGAAAAACTCTGTTCATCAAATCCATAAAAACTACATGAGCATTCGTCAATCCAAACGGCATAACCTGAAACTCGTAGTACCCATAACGTGTCCTGAACGCCATCTTAGAAATATCCTCCTTCTTGATCCTCAGCTGATGATAACCCGATCTGAGATCAATCTTTGAAAAGAACTGCGCTCCCTGAAGTTGATCAAACAAATCCTCAATCCTAGGTAAGGGATACTTATTCTTGATCGTGACTTTGTTCAACTCGCGATAGTCAATACAAAGACGTATAGACCCATCCTTCTTCTTAGGAAATAATACTGGAGTTCCCCAGGGTAAAGATAAACTTCTAATCCATCAACTCAGATATCTGATCATATAATTCCTTTAGCTCAACTGGTATCGTACGATAAGGAGCCTTAGAAATCAGAGTTGTACCAAGTAAAAGATCTATACTAAAATCAATCTCTCACTCCGGCGGCAAACTGGGTATCTTCTGGAAAACATCTAAAAAGTCACTCACAACCGGAATAGAACTAACATCGATATCAAAGGATTCTAACTCCAAGAATGCCAATAGGCCATCTCCTAACCGCGCAGGTTCCATACTAAAAAACACGAATTGCTTCTCCTCAGGGATACTGAAAGTAACCGACCGTTCAAAATAGTCTAAAGTAACTCGATGCGTCGACAACCAATTCATACCCATGATAATGTAAAACTCCTGCATCGGTAGTACTAACAAGTCTGCTGAAAGGGCACGACCCCAAACAACAACAAAAAATGTGTACCCACGAAAATCTCATCTAACAACAAGGAGGACTCAAAACCCAATGAACAAAGAAAAATATATGATATGAATGAATGTGATGGACCTGAATCAAAAAGAACTCTAGCGGGCGAATAAGAAATATGAATCATACCTTCCACCACAGGTAGAGTATCGCAAGCATCTCGTCTCCCAACTCTGAACATCTTTCCCTTCCCATGAACCTAACTCTGGCCCTGCTGCTGACTCATATGCTACTATCTCTGTCTACCCGGAGGATCTGGAACAATCTGCCTACCCTGCGGACCCTGAAACTATCTCTGTTGAAACTGCTAAATCGGCTGTGGTCGCGGCTTGTGACCAACGAAACCCTGAAACTGTCATAATGGCTGAGGACCTTTGTCTAGCTTAGGACAAAACCTCTTAGAGTGCCCTTTGTCCCTGTAGTTCCAATACTCGCCAAAATCAAACCGTGGTCCATAAGAATGTTGTCCTTCCATAACTCTAGCTGGTGCACCATCGGTAACACTGAACTTCTGTCTCTTCAACCCCAAGTTCTTATACTGAGTTTGGACTGCTTTGCCCTTATCGGGTCTCTGATCTTGCCTCACTTGGACGGATTAAGACCCTTCAAAAAATTTATTTTGCGTTGCTCCTCATCATGGACAATAAACGGAACATATTGAAAGAGTTCGCTGAATCGCAGATCATACTTGGTAATACTCATATCACCCTGCTCAAGCATGTAGAACTCTGAGATACACGCATCCCTGTAACTCTGGGGAAAGTACTGCTTAAAGAACCTATCCTGAAAAGATTCCCAAAGCACCAAAGTCTCTATGATAGCCTTCTTGGCTGTATCCCCCCAATGATCTGCCTTACCCTATAAAAGATAAGTCGCAAGCATCACCCGCTGATAATTCAGACAATTCATCGCGTTCAGAGTCTTCCCAATGGACTTAAACCATGTCTCTACCTCAGATGGAACTGTCGTGCCAAAAAAAGTTGGATATTTAGACTTCTGAAGAAGCTCAAGATAACTGTACTTTCTGATTACTAGTCTCCTGGCCTATTGGACATAGGCGGTGAAACTCACCATAAACTGCTTAATCTCTAGATGAAACACTAGAAACTACTGGAATAGGTAAAATACCAGGATGATCTATAACTACTGGAGTCGGAGGAACTTCCTGAACAATTGGAACAGATCCCAGACTCTCCTGACTGAGCGCTGGCTCGTTAGCAAGTACACCTCTATGAGTGCCTTCACAGCCATAACCTATCGTACGACCTCTGCCTCCTCCACCTCTAGCCATCTATACGAAAAAAGGCACACCTCAGGAAAAAAGAAAATACGATAAAATACGAAAAGCCAAAACGAATCGACCTAACTCTGTCTAGAAAAATAACTCATCATATGATCTGCAAGAACAGAGATAGGAACTAACCTACAACTCTGATACCAAGTCTGTTAGTCCTCAAAATCCAATAATCAGAGCATATCTAAAACCTTGTCATCCAGGGCATGCAGGTCAGGGAATCCAAAGATTCGCCCCTATAAATAAACTTGCTAATAAGAAATAGCTCAGTCATTCACTATAGTAATATCATCAAAGTAAAAAGAATAAAGCGGAAGCAATTGATATATATATCAAACTGAAATTTCAATACAATATCACGTTAGCATACAGCGTCAAAAGCTGAGATTGCACAAGAGATACTAAAACAAAAATAGAATCTGCAGCTACAATACCGGCTTCAAACATGGCTGAAACCCTCAGTAAAATCAGCAACTGCCCTGCCTCTGAAAGGGGGAAATACGAGAGTGAGCAAAACCACGGCTTACTAATAACTCAATAATGCTAAATAACCTACTAATTAAATGGTGCAGAGAAAGAGGAAGAGGTGAATGAGATATAAGATGTTTAAGGTACAGTAATATGAAAGTGAAGTATAGAGTAAGGAATGGCTGAGAGAAGAGGGATAGGGAAATAACAATGAGATTCGAGGAAGTGATGATGTGATATGGTATTCTGTAATAAGATATGACGTGCTGTGATATGATTTTAAAATTGTTCTAAGACTAGAAGCTTATGATATGATGAAATCAAAGAACTAGACCTTATAAAAGAATGTAATGGGCTGATCAGGCGCTAATGCATAATAACCTTAAAGGGATCTCAATTGGATACAATGGGTATGATTTTAAAACGTCCAAACTTTATTTTACTTATTCCAGAGGATTTCAACCTCACGGAGGATAAGACGGGTACCAAAGGAAACTGTTTCATACCATCCCACACTCCCGGATGGGTAATAGATGTAATACAATCCAGCCCGATCTTCACCTAGTTATTTTAACCCGATGTAGGAATCCTAAATCCTATCGAGGGTTAGCCGATGTAGAGCTTTGTTATGTATCCGACCCCATTAAGTTAAAAGAATATAAGAACCCACGCCAGAAACAGATCCCAAGGATTAAAATTCAACGGCCACTGGCACGGCAAATACACATAGGATAACCCCCTACCTGAGAGTAGGGTAAACAATCCTAATACAATAGCCCTAACGTAGCCAGCACACACATAAGATAACCACTATTTCAGAGGATGGCAAACAATCCTAACACAGATACAAATAGTGACTCACCCGTCATAACATCCAAACAACATCAGTCTCTACAAGATTGAAACACAGTAATCATGGACAAAGCCACAAGAATACCACCCAAATGCACAATTTCTTAAAGGATAAAGAGAACACCAATCTACATGCCTATTAAAAGGAAAAGGTGCACATAAATAAATACTACTGAAGAATTCAATATAGACTATAACTATATCACAAACACCTCTCTGTCCATAGTAATACTCTAAATCAACACTAATTAAATTAGTAAAGGAATTTAGCAAGGAAGGGAAACTTACCTGAGACAAACCACGAATCCAATAATCACAGGACAACCTAAACACAACCTCAACACCACAGCCAGCAACAATCAACCCAACACCTGCAACAGCCACAACTCTGCAATTCAGCAATCGCCCCAATCACAAATCCTAAATCCACCCAATAATGGAAAGCCTAAAACAAAATTAAATCAACGATACGGAAAGGAATAGGGAAGTTACTCACCAAGAGAAGTGGCGGAGATCAACCCGACAACGATCACAAGGGAGAGCAAGGGAGGAGTGGAGCAATGGATTCTAATTTGGAGAGAGAGTAAGGGGGAGAGAGCGAAAAATGAAATAAAATGGGTAATTAAAACCCTAAAACCAATACTCATCACGAGGAAAGGATCAACGCCCAAGAATTGCGTGAAAAGACCCAACCTGGTCCTCAAAACACGCCTCTGTTTGAGCAGGATATATTCTTGTTCGAATAAAACAAAGCAGGTAAAAGTCAATTCAAGCAGAAAAGATGTTATTTGAATAAAATGAAACAGTTAGAAATCTTTTTGAGCAGAAAGTAAATTGTTCAAATAAAATGAAGCAGATAGAAATCTATTCGAACATAAACAAGTCTGTTCAAATACGGCAGGCAAAAACTGGTAAAAACTCATAACCAAAAAGATTCCCTCAAAAGAAAACTGATGAAAACTTTGGAAATCCTCAGTTCCTCCTGAATCACACACCACACAGTAACCTACATGACAAACACCTCCACCAAGCCAATAACAGGCTCCCAAAACCACAACACAACCTCCTCCGCCCAACAACCACAGAAAATGCCAAAACACAGATAATGAAGAAAGAAGAAATCAATACCCTGATAAGTGTAATAAGATGCAGATACATGATGAACGGTGATGTATATGAATGCATGATGCATAATGAATAAAATAAAATGATAATAGATAAATAATAATAAAAATTCAGGACACTACAGGTATGAAATGAACTTTGTATGAAGTTCAGAAGAGTTTTCCTCTATCTATATCTGTTGTGATTATGCATTTTTCCATCCACTTAGCTTATGAGGCCCGTGTGAATAGACCCCTTGCATTTCGAATGATGTGGACATTTGAATGGTATTTTTAAACTATTCAAACTTCTATTTTTATATATAAATAAAAATTATGTTATAATTGTTTATATTTTTAATAGGTGAATGAAGGCATTCAAAGATGATGTCATCAATAAAGCTAGCCCCAAAGGCTGTATTGCGTATGCATATCTTTTACAAGAAACTTTAACATATTACACTGAGTATAATGGTTTGGGAAATTCAAACATCCTAACAAAATTGGAAAAGTCATTAGATGGTTCTCTTTCCACTCCTCCCGATTTGCTCAATGTTATCGACTACAATAAACATGATGATGAAGGTGAACCAGTTGGCCCGAGCCAAGAGTTTATCATAGAAGGTATTGAAAACGAACAAGCTCGTATGTGGGTGTTAAAGAGTAAACCTTGTTATGATACTTGGAAAAGCTATATATTCATACACGAGTATTTATAAATAGTTCTCTATTTATTCTTCTATAATTTTTTTTTATATTTTGATACATAGAGAACATGATAACTTCATAAAGCTCTGTAAGTTAGCAAAGGAAAAAAGGTCAGGACAGTACAAAATTTCTAGTGAAGAAGAATTCATACCATAGTTAAAAAAGTAGGTACATTTAAAAGTTATAAGATTTATGTACTGCAAATAAAAGTATAATCATGTTAAACAAATATTTCAAAACTGGATCACCTAATAATGCGTTAATCGGTACAAAAAGTATTACATCAACGGGTTTTTGTTTGTGACCAAAGATTATGAAGCAACACAACAATATCAAAAAAGTGGGGTTAACACTAGTGCTATGACTACCTTCTAATATAGTTGTAGTGAAAAAATGTAAAGGATGAATCTACTGTAAACGACATAGTTCTAGAAGACATCATCGAACTTCAATATTAAGATAGGTATAAGGTTGTCTTATTCAAGTGTGCTTGACACCATAGTGTTAAAGTGAATATAGAAGCAAACTTAACGTTGGTTAATTTGTCCAACTTAATTAGATCTGATCATATGGTTGATGAACCATTTTTTCTTGTTGAACATGCCACATAAGTGTTTTATTCCCAGGATCAAAAAGATCTAGATTGGTACGTAGTTTTACAAGTTCCATCAAAGGTTTATGTTGATGATGAGGCATGCCTTTTATCTTATGAACGTGTTTTATCTGACTTTAATATTGGTCCTAGTAATAGGAAAAGTTATATTAATAAGAAACATATATTTTACCATCCTGAAGATGTTATTGTCCTAAAAAGGCCGAAGAAACGAAGACATTTAAGGAAATAACAAAATCTTACTTTGTAGTCTTGTGTGGTTTCTCTTTTCTATAACTTTTTATTATAAACTATTCAAAATAAGTGAATACTATCTTAAATTTACATTTTGTTACGTTATTTGCTACAACTTATGTTTTATTTACATTACCTTAATTTTACATTGTTCGTATTTGCTACAACTTATACTTTATTTACATTGCCTTAATTTATATGAAGTACAATTATGTTGTCTACTTATACATTTGTTGTTTTAGTTATCAGTTTCTTTCATGGATCATACTATGTATTCACTCGATTTCGATTTAGCTGTGGCAGATACCGCAGGTAAAATTTGTTATATCAAAATGTGTATAGAAGTTAATATTATTGTTATAATTTTTTAATTATTCTTTTGTTTCTGTAGAGAGCATACCTTCTCGTGTTTCATCTTCTTTGAGGAGAGGGGGTCTACCTCGAGGATCCAAACCATTACCTGATGGGAAGAAGAAGAAAGTTAGAGTTAATTCATGGGGTTAACCTATTCGACGGGTGAACTCATGCTCAATAACTATTGAAACTCTTACTCGTAACCATATCCCTATTAATTACAAGAAATTTACCAAGGTTCCTGATGAATTCATTCATATTATGAAAAAAGAGCTTGGGGTAATTTATTATATTTAATATTTATTAATTTATGGCTTTTAATCTTAGTATATTAGTTTATGTTTTCTTATTCATTTTTCTTGTATATTCAGCTGACCTTTGATCATAGGCGTGTTGCTAATTTTAGCATAATGCGGCATATGAACGATACATAGAAGAGACACAAGTCTAGGCTAAATAAGAAGTGCATTAAAAGTAAGGTTTTGGCAAAAGTAAAAGCAACTCCCACTCCATTTGTTTCAAAGAAAGTATGGGTGGAATTTGTTAACATGTGCAATTTAGATGCATTTAAGATATTCTTATAATAACCAAATTTATCTTTAGTAAATGTATTTATGGTTTTTCTTGTTAATTGGTATGTGATTTATGTTATTAATGAATGCTCAAAGCAAGAAGAATATTGAAAATCATAATAAAGTAAAGGTGCCATGTACCACTGGCTAAACTAATATGGTTGTTGTTCATCATAATTTATTAATATTTTATTCGATAAACATATATAAGCGCATATATATAGTTTGTTCTTCTGTGTACTATGTATTTACTTTAGGTAACTATTCATTTCTGTCAATCTAAATACATAGGCTGTGGAAAGAAATGTCCCCGATGAAGATGTTGGTAGGGCTGACGTGTTTATTAAAGCTCATACCAAGGCAGAGAAGACCTATCAATACCCTAAAATTATTGTAAGATACTCCGTCAATCCTATAAGTCTCTTATACTATATGATGAGCGCATAATTATGACATTTTTAATATACTCGAACATGTATTTTAGTCATCCATTATATTTAATTTTGGGAACTTATGTACGTTTGTTTGATTGCAGCTATTAGAGATGGATATTTGAAACCAAGCTCTTAAAGTCAAGTAAAAGTGTCTCCAGCAGTTCATAGCACAAAAGTCAAAGGCACAATATATTTGTTCTCAAGATTGAAGAAATTTATACACAAATATTCTTATAGAATAAAATCAAAGAATATATTACATCCAAGATCCTTGAAGATATTTTATATTGAAGATATATGCAAGGGTTTCCATGAAGAAAGATCTCTACATCACTTAAGGGAATTATATACAAGAATCTTAGGTTATTGGTTGTAAAATTAGAAGATATTATTGTGAAAATATTCTTTATAATTAAATGTATAGTTTCTAAATTTTGGGTTCCTACTCCTATAAAAGGAACCCTCCCCCCATTGTAATTGGGCATCTCATATTGAAGCAAGTTTAAAAGAAATAAAGTCATAGTTTTATTTAATTGTCTATTCTTCTCTTTTAGTTTAATTTTTGCTAATGTCTTCATTAATTGTTAATGCGATAAAGTCCAAGATGAGCGGCTAATCTCCTAGCTAAGGCTAGGATGAGGCCACTTCTTGGATGAGTAATAGTTAGTATTAATTAGGTTCTAATTAGTTTTCTCTTAGTACTTTATAATTGATAAGTTAGTGCATCATATCGAAGGCTTGATCATAGCTTCGATTTGGTGTATGATAACTTTGGATACAAACAAGTGCTACTAACCGTAAACTTGATTTGGAGATCTAAACAAGATAAAACACTAGAGAACTAACTCAAGCCTAGCCATGGTTGAGTTGATAATTCTCTAAGAAACTCTTCACCATCTCTTAAAAGAATAACTTCTAAAAAATTTACCATAGATTTAGTGGTTTATTTTACAGCATCGTATGTGTCTTAACACAAATATATGATGTGTCTTAACATTTTGGTTTGTGTAAAAATTGTCATCTTCATTACGCAGATCAAATTTAGAGAATCTAACAAAAAAGCATAAAAGTAGAAGGCAATAGGAAAGAAAAAGTATTAGGGGAGGTTTCTCATAAGAAATCCAGTAAACATAAAGTTTTAAAGAAGGAAACTTTTTTACTAACTTTCATCAAATCTATAGCCAATAAGAGAGAGGGTTTTCACAACCCTCCGACCTTCTGCTAAGGAGGGTTGGCAAATCTGGACTCAGAAAACTATGTTATAAAGGGATAGGGTGGTGTAATGTTTGATTAGTAAGTTAGCAGAGTTGATCTATTTTGAAAGAGTTAAGTTTTCCTCTCATTACAGTTTAGTAGAGATCTTGTTCAAATTTAGTCATATACGAATCTAACTTCCGTATTAATAGATTCACATTATAAAGACAAATCCTTAAAGTTGTTTTTTAAAGTAGTCAATTGATAGTAGTCACTTGTATCCAAACAAGCCCGCACAATGACAGTTAAAGGGACTACATTCAAATTTAAGGATAACAAACAACGATTTGAAAGATACTTTGAGTTACAGGGAATTTTAGTAATAGTATTTTTTTAATGATTGGTAAGTGGTAACACTCTTGGCAATATGAACTTGAAAGCCACTTTGAGTTATCAATACTTTTTACTCGCATGACAGTTTTTTTCCATCAGTTTCACTAAAATTTAATCAAGTTTAATGGTTTAATTAACTATGTACTTAGTCCAATTAAACGTAAATATTACCCATAAGGCATATATAAAACTATAACTACTAGTTTGTTAAAGGTGATAAGTGATAAATTAAGATTAACTCTGTTTTGATCACTACTACTTATTTGGACCATTATCTATGGTGTGAAGATGATAAATGGCATCCCTTCCCCAATTAGATTAAGCCAGAAGATTCAAGGCCACCTCTATTTTTAGTCTATATGGTGTCAAGGTACTAACAAGTCACAAGGTATATATAGTACACGGGTGACAGACAATGTGATGTGATGTTTTAAAGAAAGTTTAAAAATTCTTCGTAAAGGTAGTTTTGACATTATGTCGAGTAAATTTGTAGTGGCGTCTCCATTTTCATTTAAATCGAATTAAACGACAAAAAACCAAAAGCAGAAAGCAAAACAAAAACATTAGTAAACAATTTTGACTTTTCTCTGTTTGTTATAGATATTTAGTTTCCCTCAACTCTTTTCCAATATTACATACTTGCGTTGAATCTTTTGATACTTGGTTACACTCGAGAAAAATGTACAGGTCGCTACCAAATCGCCCGATAGCTAAACAATCTAATATTGAAACAAAATTACAAGAATTCAATTACTTACAAACTCAATAAGCACATTCCATGGTTACCTTTCTTCTAATTGAGCTCCACGCAATCAATTCCATGTTCTCGTAATGCCCTTCATTCTTGCAAGGCCTCGCCTCAGATAGTACACCAAAGCATCAAAGCTTGAATCGCTCAAACCCACAAAATCTGAAATTAGATTTAGGTTTCTCAATCTTCGATTGATTTAATTTGAGTTTTGCATCGCATTGAATCGCTCATTGAAATCTCTCTTCTCTCTAAAATATCAAACCCTAGAAAAAAGACTTTTGAAATAGATAAGAAGTAAAATAAGAATGGATGTCTTAAATAGGAAAAATAAAAACCCAACCTCTGTTCGAATAGAGATAAAGTCTATTAGAATAGGAAATTTTCTATTCGAACAGGACAAAAATCATATTCAAACAAATAAAGTTCTGAGGCAATTTGTTAGAATTGAGAAAGAGTTTATTCAAGTAAAATCAAGTTTTATTCGAGCAGAACAAAAACCTATTCGAGCAATTAAGTTCTCAGGTAATGTATTCGAACAGAGAAATAGTTTATTCGATCAAAGCATATTTTATTCGAACATGACCAAAATCCTATTCGAACAAACATAGTTCTGAGTGAAAATGTTCGAATTGATACTAACTCTTATTCGAACAAGATCTTATTCGAATAGAACTAAAGCTTGTTCGAACAGAGACTTTTTTTCTCAAAAAAGACATCACATTCTTTTCATACTCTGTAAATATATTAAGGGCTTGACATTTAGGGCATGGAGATATAAACCCACTTACCTGTTCAGTGTCAGTTCAGCTGTAGTCGTTCCATGTGTAATCTCTGACGATGAGTAACCACGAGGAAGTGCTGATACCTATTCTAGACATAGAGTGAAACAAACTTCTGATATTGATGTTTCAATTTCCCCCTTTGGTTCATTTCGTGTCAAAACTAGAACTATAAGAAATAAAAATACAACTCGATGGACTGACTTAATCACTGAACATCCATACTCAAAGTTCTACTTTTATCTTATAGCATATACTTTGGAATCCCTGCACACTAAACTAGATATATTACATAACGGTTCAAATAAAATAAGGGATTCCAAAATAAACATAACTTACCTTGTTTACCTTTCAGGATCATCTCTCCCTCTTTTTGGTACATATGAACAAAGGGTAAATAGTAAAGAAAAAGAGAAGCAAACCAGTAGTACGAAATGTATAATAGTCACTAAATGAGTTAAACATAGAATAGATGAGAAATATATACCAGCAAATATCAGGGTAAATATTCTGAAAAACACAGACTGTTAGGATACTCAAAAAGTTAAACTGAACAAAAATGAACATGTAGTTAGGAAAACACTAAACACCAATGCCTCAAAATATGATGCAACTCCCCCTTAAAATAGTTTAAACCCCCTTAAAATGAAACAAAAGGAAAAACACATATGGGGAGTATCTTTAAAATAAGCAAGCAAAAGAAGATAACACTTCCCCTAACACAAGGCATGATAGAAAGATAATAAATCTAAAATTTTCTATAAAGACCAAAACATCGTCCATATGTTATTAAACAATTACTAAATGAATTACATGTTGTGTGTGTGCATGCATAGTCAGATGGATACCTTGTTTTTAGCGTATTACTCAGCCATAGTTAGAATATTATATTGGAAAGTTGTTTCAATTTAGGCCTCATTAGGGTGGTCACTCAAAAATCACTGAGAATTGACTAGCAAGCACTCTGTGTGAAATTAGAATATGAATATGAATATGTGAATAGAAATTTTTTAATTTTATCAAATAAATTGCTCACCGTAAATTGAAAAATCTCACGGACAAGAAATCAATTATCATAGATGGTGTCACGCCCCAAAATCCAGTAATCGGTAGCTAGACCAATTATTGAGATTCGAGGATATGCAGGTCAGGGAATCCAAAGATTCGCCCCACAAACAACTGAGCCATGGAAAAATTTTGGCCCAGTCATTCACAATAGTATCACAACAGAGTAATAAGGAAAAACAGAAACAGCGGAAGACAAAGATAACAAATATCTAAACGTAAGATTCTACAAACCTCTACGCAGTAAGTCCAACAGTAATAACTGGAGAATGAGCCTCCAGCTCAGCTCCCCAAAGATCACCACAATAGCAACTAAAACCTGAAACAACCTGCCACTGAAAGGGGGATGCGAGAGTGAGCAAACAACGAGCTCACTAACTCCTAACAATAGCTAAACAATTATACTAACCAATGAGATGGATAATATAATGATAATAGGATATAATAATATCTAACGATAAACAATATATATATCTAAATATATACAGGATGCCTAATAGGTATCTAATAGGTATATAACTAGTCTAATAATTATATGTAACTATACTATAATTATACACACACATCTCGAGCAAAGGAGTGTTAAGACTATAACTATACTCCAGTCCTAAGGACTACTAACTATACTCTAATCACTACCATGGCCCTCAATACCACAAGCGACTAACCTACCTCAGAAATATAATCACACGCGAGGGTAAACAACCCTCGGCCAACTACAATACAACTGGGTTATCCAAACCCCAACCAGGCACAACCCTAAAGTTATCACAAGCTAAGCGAGATCGCCTACAACCAGATACCAGCCAAAAGCTCATAGCAACCAACCAGACTAATTTACCTAATAAATTAACCAAATACAGAAGAGTGAGGAATAGATGTAGAGAGGAGAGGAGTATGCAGAAGGAAGATGAATTTAATTACACCGCAAATCAATTAGGAGAAGAGGAATTTAAATAAGAGGAGAAGAATATAATGAACTAGGATAATCCCATAATTATCCCAATGCAATGATATGTTATGATAAAGACATGATGGAATGAGATAATCTTATGATTATCCCAAGTGCAAAAGATTCTATATTAAACATAATGTAGAAAGGGTTAAAGATTTCTATCAGAAGAACCTACGAATTGGAGGTATGCAGAGATGCAATGATATGCTTGATGATGATGATGATAATAATGATGCAGAATGATTTAGCGATGTCAACCCAAAGGGCTAGCCCCCAAGACTAAAGTGGGCTGACTGAAAAAGGATTTACCTTACAGGAAATGGTTTGATACAAGGGTACGATGTACTGCACTAGCTCGACCAGACTATGAGGATATTACCTCAATCTATCAAATCCCATGGAGCCAACGCCCGAATTATATATACATCCAGAGGCATTTCAACCTCAAGGATAGGCCCTGTACCGGATTGTAAATACTATCTCATACCATCCCACACTTCCGAATGGGTGACTAGGTATAATAGTATCCATCCTGGACCCACCATCTATTTTAACCCGATTTAAGGAATCCCTGAACCTCTTGAGGGTCAGCCGATGTGGAGTTATTTATGTATCCAATCACTGTAAGGTAAGGAGAGAATATATTATCTATGGATGTGAGCACAAATCCTAAAGACTGAAACATAACTGTTGCTAGCACAGCCAGCACACAATAAGATAACTACCTGCCTGAGAGCGTGGCAACCAAAACTAACACAGATGCCCTCATGTGACTCAGTTAAACCATCTGAACCTAGATGAAACAACAACTTAACCATCACGACATCTAAACAACATCAGTCTCTAAGATTCCTCAAAGCAATATGATTACCATCAAGTACAGCAGTACTCTGGCTGTCAACACAGACTAGTACTCATGGGGTGACCTACAAGTGTCCAATAAGTAGTGAACAATCCCCAGTAACAAAACTGCCTCACAATCCACCTAATCATGTACATAAGTCACCAGTACGGATGTGCAGGAACTAGATTCAATAGAAGGTTTCAGCAGCATTCCAACATCTCGGGTGATGTACAACTTCATAAACCACCTGGCTCAGCCGCGTACCTCACTGCGCCATGTTGTTTTGCTGCCTCCTAGATGACGGAAGGGAACACAACCCTAACAGCCTCATCCTGGGGAAAGAAAGCTTACGGGTAAGCTCTATTAGCTCTAAGAATCATGAGGACAATAAGTGTCACAATACGATAAGCAAACAATCCTAAGGAAAACTATCAGAAGTTGAACATCCACGACCAACCACCATGGACAAGCCGTCTGCTCACCACCAATAACTAACAGTCCTGGAGATACCACACTCCCACATGGAATCCAACATTCCAAACACCCACCAATCACAACGGCAGTACTCAAGGACCAGTCCTCGCGAATACAGAGTACACCTGGACTAGTCCTAAGACTAATCAAAACAATAGCAGGCTAGAGGACGAGCACCGAATTGAAGACCATGTCTTACAGAAGCTATGTCGCCCCAAGACTACCCTGGAACAAATCCATCAACCCAAACTAACCAAGGTTCTATACTATATGGTGAGAACTATAGTCTCTGAACTACACTATCTCAGAGAAATGGCAGCTAAACCACAGCCGTCCATATATTTCTACTAATCGTCAAACCAAGTTACTAGTGCCCTGAAACAAGCTAGGCACCCTAATAACTAACCAACAATACCACACTCCATATATTATATATATATGCATATATACAGCGACACTGAGGCGTTGCAACACACTAAGAAATACCTTTGTTCTCAACCTCAACGAAGAAAAGATCCGTGATAATCACCCTAAATGAAATCGGTCTAAGAGGAATCTTATGAGTTATCGTCACATCGGCGACAACTGAGAACAACTACCTATGACTAAACATAACCTACAGGTTCTATCTAGTAACTAAACTTAGAACTAACTCGGGTTTTACTAACTTATCAAACCCTTATGTACTCTCATCTAAGGTATGCCAAACGGATAACCCGTGAATGTGTCCTAAGCAATTAACCCATATACTAAGATAATCACGGTAATAAACATGATAAACTATGTGATACAATAACTCACAAATCAATATAATGGTCTAGTTATTAAGGATGATAAAACTTGCCTGACAAAACAACGCTCAGAATGGCAATCTCGGCGAAACTGTCCAAACAGCACCCCAACAGAAATGTACTCCGCGAATCGACTTCCGAAACTCCAAATTAATCACGGAAATGACCAGGAATACCACCACATCGACCACTATCAAGGCCCGGAACCCAATCACAATTCCAGCTAAGGATACCCACCCGAAACTGCGTTTCAGATCAGCACTACAACTGAATTCAGTAACAAAACTGCATCGAAACCCACGGTCTACCACGCTAAGATGTGCTACTCCGATCACCCACAATCACATTAAGATATGCCACTTTAAGCCCATCGAATCAGCCGCCTAATAATCACGAAACTGGTGTTCAAAGGGCGTTAAAACAGCCCTAAACCTTCCTCTAGAATAACAGTAACGAAGGCAGCAATTTCGTTAGCGAAGCTCGCTAAACATTCACGGATAAAATCAGTAACTAGGCAAAGCAAACATCTGAACCGAAATGGCAACAATCGCCGGCTCAAGCAGCCCTCTCCGAAACAACATCAAAACCCAACAATCCACCACCGAACACCCAAATCCCCTAATCAAACACAACCCCAAAATCAGCCCAACACCTGCAAACAATCATTACAAAATCCAATCACCAACAATGCCCATTTAGTCACAAGTACCAAACCACAAACACCACAATTATAAAGCCTATAATCAGTCCACCAATAACCCGTCACCAACTCCGGAATCAAATCGGCAATAAAGGAAGGGTATAGGGAAATCACTCGCCGGAGGAAGGACGGTTGAGCTTGGCAAAGAATGACGACCAAGAACGGCGACGGACGAGGGGAACGCAGCCCTCTCTCCATACTCGAAATTAGCAGCACCAACCACCATACTCGTGAACAACAAAAGATGATCGCCCAAACACAATATGGAGCCGAGATAAGCAAGTTAGGAGAAGGGTTTGAGTCAGTTTTGTGAGAGAAAGTGAGAGTCGGTTATGAGGAAGAAAGTTAGAGTTGGTTTGGAGAGAAAGAAAGAAAAATGATTTGAAAATGAAATGAAGAGTTTATATAGGGGAAGCCAACACTCATCTCGAGGTAAAGTTCAACGCTCGAGAATAGCTCAAAAGACCCAACTTGGTCGTCTGAACACACAAATGTTTGAACAAAAACAGAGGGAAAAATCGTAACAGAAATATGCCCGAACATAAATAAGTAGTCCAAAAATTAACAGTTGGTAAAAGGAATCCATCTAATAGAAAAATAAAGGAATTTATCAGTGGAAAACCATAGAAATCCAAGGCTATCCAGCGATTCCCCGAAATCACATCCAGATCACCACACCACCATAAAACACTATCACCAACCCACACAGGGGTTCCCAAGGTCTAAACACCACCTCCACCGCCTGACGGCCACCGAAACTCCTAAAACCCAGAAAAGGAATCTAACTACCAAAAACTTAACCGAAAGGAATAAATGGATACAGAATGGATAGAAAGGATAATATGCAAATATGTAACGCCTAGGACTATATGCAAAAGTTCAACGAATAACAATATATGCATAATAATAATAACATTTAATAATAAAAGAATATACCCTGAAAATCCAGGACATTACAGATGGTGTCAATGTAACTAACATAAAATCCATATCTCTCATTTCCACCAAACAAACTGTATTAAACTCAAGATCAAATAGGTCTTGAAAAGGTTATAATATAGGCAAGAGAAGGGACATGACGAAGTAGGCATTATGCTGGCATTCTGAGACTAATAGTTTCACTTACTATACCTCTTTCTCTATTTTGAGTTCACCTTCTTTCACTATTTTTGTTAGTGAGTAACAATTACTCATACTCCTCATCCTTTGCCATTTTGAATTTACCTCCCTTCATTATTTTCTTTTAACGAGTACATAAAATCATTAGAAATATTGTTTCTAGATAGAATCATATAGATGTACCATAAAATCATTAGAAATACCTTCGTCTTATATCTATCTCCACCACAAAAACCACATGGTTTCACTCCTTCCCTTTTTTTCTTCTTTTTTTACTGAAAAGTCTCAGAATAAATGGGTCAAAAGGAGTTGGATATAAAATGAATGGTATATTTTAAGGCACAAAAGGGCTCCAAACGGATAAAATTTTGGGTAAGCATAAACGAAGGCCAAAAGAGGTGTATAAAAAATCTATTATCATATCTTCGGTCTCATATAGTACATTTTTCATCTCGAATCAAGTATAGGGAATGTTCTATTATACTAACTTGAACTTGAAGATATCATTGACAATTGATTATAAAAAATGAGATCAGAAAAAAAAATGCTGAATTTGGAAAGAATTAATGAAATAACACTCGAAGCTTGTAAAAAGGCTAGATCCTCACATAACATTAGATACGAAGTGTCTATAATTATCCTTACATGGTTCTAATCACGATGATCTTTTAGTTTAAGCTGGAGGATTGCTGACTATTTTGAATAGTAATTTTACCAAATAATTATTTCATAAATTAATATAGCACAAAGCAATGTCAAGTCAAACAAGAATATTCTACACACAATAGTTCCTAAGTGCAAAATGCAAATTGTAAATAAAAACCAAAGCTATACCCTACTGTCATAAAAAGATAAAGAGAATAACATAACAGAACAGTGGGTAAGAAATGTACTTAATCAATAGAGCATGCATAGATAGCTTGCCTCAGTTTAAATTCATTACCTATCACAACAACATTACACCTTATTTGTGGTAACAGATCATCTTTTTGTACCTAAAATGCTTGAATCGCTGCCAGTACAACATTGCATCTTAACTGAGGTGTCAACTCATCCTTACGCACCCAAATAGCTCTGATAGATTTTTTATATTAAGATTTTTGAGTAAGCATTGGAAATTTCTTGATCATCATCTTCTTTTCCTTGATTGAGAGCCAATCAACCCGTCTATTATATGAAACATATCTATAATATGAAGCATAATGTCCCCTTCTGCCACAAGCATGATAATAAATCACTTTTGGATAGTATGGCTTACTAGCTCGAGTGCGAGTATTAGACAATATACTAGGTTTGGGCAATACTGTGGCTTTAATAAATTTTGTAACTGAAGGGGATCTTTTATTTAAACCAACATTTTCATATCCAAGCCCCCTTTGTCACTTTTAGGTTTTCCATACTTAGCATTTTATTAATGTTAATTGCTCTATAAGAAAACATTTAAAGTTTCTGTTTAGATGAGACAAAATCAAGTTTGGCCTTATCCAATTTATTGATGGTTGATTTAATCCTCTCCTTAGCAGTATAAACTTCTTTTTCTAAATTGTTTACTTTGTCAATAAGCTCCTGTTTCTTACATTCAAGTCTTTTAAACTAAAAATATATATTCTCAGTATTTTTGCTTAATTTATGAGTGAGTGTGCTAACTTGTTCTTTCAAGCCATTGTTAATTTTCTCAAGTTTAGCGCATCGCTTAATTTACCGAGTACCAATTTCTTTAAGATTAAAATTATCATGTTCAAAATCCATTAATCTCAAATAATCGAGTAAGGATCCACATTCAGGTTGTTAAGCCTCGGAGCATGACCGTTTTAATACCAATTGAAATAAAATAATTACTTGAGACTAACCGATTTTGATTAATTTTAGGTCAAAATTAGTAAGTCTGAAAAACCTGTAATTAACGGTCTAACCCTAGCCTAAGTCAAGTTTGCCCAATGTTCTAGTGATAATAAGCAAAGGGAAATTAAACACAAGAACACACAATTTTAACTCTCTGGGTAACCTTTCTTGGGAGAAAAATCCACATGTCGCTGCCGAATCCCCCGACAGCTAAACAATCTAATATTAAAACAAAATTACAAGAATTTAATTATTTACAGACTCGATAAGTACATTCGGTGGTTACCTCTCTTCTAATTGAACTCCTCACAATCAATTTTACATTCTCACAATGCTCTTCATTCTCGTAATACCTCACCTCGGATAACGTACCAAAGCTTCAAAGCTTGAATCACTCAAACTCACAAAATCTAAAATTAGACTTTGAATTCTCAATCTTCGATTGATTCAATTTGAGTTTTATTTCACATTGAATTGCTCGTTGAAATCTCTCTTCTCTCGAAAATATCAAGCCCTAGAAAAAAATCTTTTGGAAGAGGTGAGAAATGAAATAAGAAAGGATATCTTAAATAGAAAAACTGGAAACCCGACCTCTATCTGAATAGAGACAAAGTCTATTCGAATAGAACATTTTCTATTCGAACAGGACCAAGATCCTATTTGAACAAATAAAGTTCTAAGGCAATTTGTTCGAATATAGAAAAAGACTATTGGAACAATAAAGTTTTATTCGAACATTACAAAAACCTATTCCAACAACTAAGTTCTCAGGTAATGTATTCGAATAAAGAAATAGTCTATTCGAACATAACATGTTTTATTCAAACAGGACCAAAATCTAATTCGAACAAACATAGTTCTGAGTGAAAATGCTCCAATAGATACTAACTTTTATTTGAACAAGATTTTATTCAAACAGAACAAAAGCTTGTTCGAACAGAAACCTATTTTTCTCAAAAAGACATATCACTTTCTTTTCATACTCTGTAAAATACTAAGGGCTTGACATTTAGAGCAAGGAGATACAAACCCACTTACCTGCTCAGTGTCAGTCCAGCTATAGTCTCCCCATGTACAATCTCTGACAACGAGTAACCACGAGAAAGAACTGATACCTATTCTAGACATATAATGAAACAAACTTCAGATATGGATGTTTCAGTTGGGGTTGGGTTCGATTTCACAATCAACAGGTACAAAATGCTTCGAAAGTTCATGGAACATAGCCCGGGAGAAGGTGGTATCGGTTGGCAAGAGTATGAATATAAGATCTTTCTGGTTCATATTAAATTCATGGAAAATGGTATTCCATGATCAAAATACACGCCAAGTAATTTTTAAAATGCGGTAGAAATTATTACTTTGGAAACTGGCAAACATTTGGTACTGATAGAAATATATTAAACTATTTGGCAATTTTTTGAAATTGTCCTAAAATTCAAATGTCGCTAAATTAATTACTTTTTGGGGAGAAAAGATTAAGTTTTAATACTATAAAAGCCTTGTAGAGCTGTGCAAAGAAGCGGTCCCTTACTTGATGAACTTAAATAGATACTCACACTCACACTAGGGAAGAGAGAACAACTTGATAAAGAGAAGAGCACTCAAGCTACAAAAGTATATTTGTATTCACACTTAAGAGAAGATTACAACTCACCCAACTTCCCTGCTAGCTTACATTAAACTTCACAAGTCTCCCTTATTTATTGCTTACATTGGGGAGTTTTAGATAATACATGTAACTAGGAAAGAACATTCTAGAATATAGATATTTCAAATAGAACATTCAAGAAGAAATATCTAGAATACTACACCATTACTCAATAGAACATTCTAGAAGGTAGATGATTCTAGAGAAGATATTTCTCTAGATAGAAGAGTCTCTAAAATATAGTTCTAGAGAAAATAATCTTGAATGATCTAGATGCTTCTAGAAAACTTACAAAAGAGGCATACTTGATTTTTAACAAACCTTAACACTCAAAACTAACATATCTAGACAATTGTAGCCAAATAATTAAGTAATCTGTAATTGTAATCTGAATAAGAAAAGTACAAACTTATAAAGTCTTTTCGATTACATTTTACCAAATAATGACAAAGATGAAATAAAATATAAACAAAACTAACTAGTTGAAAAATGTGGGTTGATTAAAAACAATAGCAAACCTCGCGGATAACATCATATTTGCAAGAATTGAACTTGGTTTGTTGAACATATAGTTCCCACATGTGGTGCAACGTTTGATGCATAATTTGAATTTTTATATGCTTGTTTTAGGTTGCCTTATTCCGTGAGACTTTTGCAGGAATCTGGTGTATAATACTTGTTCAACACTTTCCTTTCTCCTATCTCTGTACTCCTTTAACTTCAATTCAAAATTAGGGGATCTATTTTATAAAAGCACAAACTGAATCAAACACCTAAGAGAGAATTGGACCTAGGTCCCATAAAAATGGGGCATATTTGAGGTTGGTCCCAATTTCAAAAATTTATTGCGATTGGTCCCCTTCTATTTAACTCTATTAAAAAAAATGGTTTGTAAACTCACGTGACTCCCACATGCCCTCATTATGCCTAAAGTACCCCCCTCCTTCATATGTTGGGATTTCACTTATTCTGCAAATTGTCTCTCAGAACAATCGATCAAGTAGAGACTTTTCTCTAGATTGTTGAAGGAAACAAGGTATTACGGCATTCTTCAGATGACAAAATTTGTTAATCTTACTATTAAGGTACAAATCCTTTCAAGTAATCCATCAAATCATGATTGGTCTTAGATTAATAATATGTTTAGATTCAACTCTAATAGGTCTTTTTATTTCAATTTGGTGAGTCAGAACCAACGTGAAGAATTTTAAAATTACCATAAGCTTTAAATCATGATGTTCATACCCTTTAATCCTATTGTTACATTGCAACTTTCTTTAATTGGTTATTTCTAACTAATACATCTGAAGCTGCAATTGGAGCTACAATTGTTGCTTGGGTAGGGAGGATTTTGTGGATTTTATGGAGACAATCTCTGTAAATCTTGTCATATTATTTGCTTTTGTGGATTTTATGAAAGAAACTCATCATTAGTAAGTTCGAATCAATCCCTTTGTTTTCCTTTTTTATATTCTATGGATTTTATATTTGGGTTTTTTTTTATCTCTATTTCTATTTGTTTGTTGGATTTGATTAATTGTTGCTTATATGATTAATAATATCATGCCAAAAACAATCTCGGGTTTTCATGAATGTGAAGATAGCTTTTATCATTAACTAATTTATCTTCGTCACAAGTTATAACTAGATTTTTTAGGGAGTAAAATAAGCTAAACTATAATTTAATATTGTGAATTTTTCATGGATATACCTATAGAATTGAATATCCATTTTAGAGGAAAATTTTGACAACCTTGATGTTATGGTTACCAGGTGTACGATTATAAGGGAGGCATTGTTTATATAACTTCTAATATCACCAAAGAGGTTTTAACAGTACTGAGCCTTTGACGATTTTGTTATAAACATTTACCGATACCCAAAGGAGGTAGTTCTATAGACATGTATTGGTCACGTGGATGAGAGATTAAGTTAGTAGTTAGTGAATTGTCAAAAAAATAGATGGTCGATGAGTTTGTTATGTGTGGAGTTGTTGGTCATATCTTTGTGAGGTGTCCAACTTCAATCGGGACATCAATTAATAAAGGCGTTGGTTCTATTTATACACCAATGCTACATCCTCCTCATAGGGCTGTAGTACCTCCATCATGGGATAGAAATGATGTACGTAGCAGATCTACATTGTTTTGACTACCAGAAGAAGAGTTAGACGAGCTTCCACTTTCCCCAAGTAGACAAGAACAAGTAGAAAAAGTTGAGGAAGAATATGTTGAGGAACCAAATGACGACGATCCTCATGTGAATCCCGTCGAGGAGTACTTTTCTGGGGCACCAAGTGAATGAAGTATAGTCAAAGAGGATATAGATGGTGGTGAACTTGGAGAAGATGAATTAAGGGCAGTTGATGACTTGTACTCAGATGATATATAAAACATGGTAGAGCCTATGGAAAATAATATTATTTAAAGGCTGGTATGATATTTTCCACTATGACTGAATTTTGAGACTATTTGAAGTTTTATGCCATCAAAAACAATTCTTATTACAAATTTATAAAAAATGACAAAGTTAGGGTGCTTGTAAAATACAAAGATATATAACAAATTTGTAAGTGGAAAATGCATGCCTCGGTATTGAATGATGGACTTTCGTTTCAAATATAAAAAAATAGCAACCAATACGTGTTTGTACGGGGGGGAAGATTTTATGAATGTTTTAGCAGATTCTGATTGGGTTGCATAGATAATTAAGCCAGCGCTAAGAGCGCATCAAAGCTACAGACCCCGTAAAATACAAGCTGAGACATGGAAACAATATGATGCTAAAATAAGTTATTGAGTGGCTTGGAGAGGAAGATCAAAAGCTTTAGAAATAATACATGGGAACTACGATCAAAGTTATATTTAAGTACCTCAGTTGCCAAAGCATATCTTAAATAGCAATCCTGGTACTATAGCAAAGTATGGCATCGATGAATACGACAAATTTAGATGATTTTGCCTTAGTTTCAAGGAATCTTTGGATGGATTCAAAAAAGATTGAAGGCCTATAATTGGGTTAGATGGGTGTTTTTGGAAAGGAAAGTATGGGGATGTATGTTTATCGGCTACTTCATCAGATGCAAATAATGGGTCGTTTCCATTAGCCATATATATTTGTAGGTCCGAGAACGTAGTGAACTGGACATCGTTTTTGGAGTTATTAGCTCCAATGCTTCACCATGATCTCCCTGTCATTTTCTTTATAGATTGGCAAAAAGGCTTGATTTCAGTTGTCGAGGCGGTGTTTCCAAACGGCAACCAAAGATTTTGCATGCGTCATATTTATAGTGATTTCAGGAAGCAACACAAAGGAAAAGCTCTTGAAAATATTGTATGGAGGATAGCTAGAGCGTACACAGTTGTTGAACATGGGAGATGTATGGAAAAATTAAAGGAATTGTCTGATGGGGCTTGGGCGTGGATGAAAGAAATACCATTCAATTTATGGTGTCGAGCTTATTTTGATCACACTGCAAAATGTGAACACTTGACGAATAATTTCTCTGAATCCTTTAACAGTTGGATGACTGGATTACGTAATCTTCTAGTTTGTCAGTTTATAGAGAAACTTTATTTGAAAATCATTACCCTTATGTTTGATAGGAGGAAGAAGGAAAGGGAATGGTCAATGGACCACGTTGTTCCCAGAGTGAAGAAATTGCATGAGACTCATAAAGCAGAATATTTGTAGTACATTTATAGAGGAGTTATTGATTCAGAATTGGGGATAGCCAATAACATATGGTTGGTTAAAACTATTCATAGTAGGTGGCTAATAAACCTTGATAGTAAAACATGTGAATGTATGGTCTGGCAACTATGTGGGATGCCTTGTGTTCACGCTAGCCTACTGATAGACAAACAAAGGTGGGCAAATTCTATAAGCTCGAAATGGCTTGGAATTCGCTATCACACCAATGAACCTATAATAATATTCTAATGGAAAGTAAGAAATGAAACATGTGATTTTAGCGTGGTCTGAATAGGTAAAAAACCATGACCTCATGTAGAGAATTTTTGTTGAAAGTATATTTATTGCTTGAGGTAGATATCTTATTACAAGTGATCTCTAAAAATAGAAATGCTTGAATCTTATAACTAAGAAGTTTTGATGATTATCAAGAATCTAGAACAAGTAGTTTCTAGGTGATCTTTTGTGTAGTTTTTCTGGTCCCTGTCTCTTCTAGAACTTTTCCTTTATATAGGCCTTCTCTGCAGCTCTCCGTCATACTGGAGCACGTTTTCTGAATAATGTGGTTTAGTGGCGTTTGACCGAATAACTGAAGAGTTCTTGTGGGGATTGTTGTCTTTGACTGGATAAGGTTTTTTGGTTTAAGTTTGGCCCATATTTTTAACCAGTTCATGTGGTAGGTTGGAATGTTAACTGGAGAAATGTGTTAAAAATGTATGAGTCTGAGATGGAGGTAATTCGAACTAGGTGAGCTCGACTTTGGGTGAGATCGAGGGATAGGTCCCTACAAACGACGTTGTTCCCAGAGCAAACAAATTCTATGAGATTCATAAAGCAGAATATTATAAGTACATTTATAGAGAGGTTATTGATTCTAAATTGAGGATAGCCAGTAACATATGGTTGGTTAAAACTATTCATAGTAGGTGGCTAATTAACCTTGATAGTAGAACATGCGAATGTATGGTCTGCCAACTAAGTGGGATGCCTTGTGTTTACGCTAGCTTACTGATAGACAAACAAAGGTGGAATTGGGGAAGGTATGTGGCTTTTTTTAAAATAAATTTTTTTCTATCAACTAATGTAGATTCTTAGCCATTTTTGTATTCTGTAGGCAGCTTTTGCCATACGTGTTTTAGAATTTCAAGCTACAATGATACTTACAAAGATCATATAACTCCTTTTTCTCACATGTCAACTTGGGATGATGTAAGTCCCACCTTATTAAAAACTCTTAAACTGCTTGTATACTCTCTAGTATTGTATGTGACTATCTAAAATACCTAGTTTTGACCATTTTTTATGCATGTATTCTTTATAGAGTATTTCTCGTGTGTTACCACCTCCTTTGAGAAGAGCACCAGGAAGGCCAAAGGTGACCCGGGTAAGAGTTGGCGATGAAGAAAGATCACAAAAAAAAGAAACGGATACAAGTGTGGAAAGTGTAGGGTTTTCAGACATAATGCAAGGAGATGCAAAGGACCACCATCGTCGAATGTGTAATATTTGCATTGGATGTGACTGGTGTATAGTAGATCAAAATATGATTATCAGCGATGTTAAAGGGTATTTTAAAATTTTATTATACATGTACTTCAAAATTATGGAAGTCTCAAACTCTATTATGAATCTTATGAGGGTGATTTATTTATGGAACTTTGATATCATTGAGATTGTTGAATTGTGGTTTCATAGAGTGATGATCCTTTAAGTACTTATTTATGATGTCTAGAAACCACTCACCTTTTGACTGGAAAGCAATTTCCGTTACCAAAGGAAGATATTTTGAGAACTTTCGACAATAATCCTAGTGATGCTTTTACGCTTTCATGCCTTGTAAATGTGTTTGTTTCTTTTTATCCCTTCGAAAATTATTGATACTTTTAGTAAGTCATAGTAGTAATCAAAGAGGATGTTTTCTAATAATTTTTGTTGATGAATAGTGGTCATATAATGGAAGTATATGATGTACCCCTCACATAGCATGACTATAACATTAGATGAATACCATACATGAAGCTTTTGCTTTTTTCATCTAGCTTACTAAAATTTGCAACCCAAACCCAATATATCGCCAATAAAAAAATTAAGATGCAAAACAAGATTATTTGAACCACCATGAAAGAAACAAGACCATGAAAAAAAATAAGATGAAGCGAACACTGAATAGTTCATTTGACGGTGAAATATGTATACCATCAGGGGAACACGTTGAAGCATAATTTTGTTTATATAAAGTAAGCTAAAGCACATAAATACTGATATATCAATAACTTAGTGACATCATATGAATCCAAATGGCTTTAAACCAACATCATCTTACAATGTTAGTGCTATTGCCATTTGAGTTATGGATTCATTAGTAAACTAAACACAATCAAGAATACATTACATGTTCTCCAATGTAATACAAATAAATCTTATAGAAAAGAAAGACATAGATATGATGAAACCACGGTTACAACATTTATTGATGCCTATTGTAATGGCCTAATTCTGTATGCTCGAGATGGCTCGGAATTAGCTCTTACGCCAATGTTCATGTGATAAAAACTAATGTAAAATAAGAAATGACACAGGTGATTTAGAATGGAAAATCTCTGAATAGGTAAAAAACCACAACCTCAAGTTGAGGGTTTTTGTAATAGTGACATTTATTTCTTGAGGCTGATATCTTATTACAAGTGATCTTTCGAACTTGAAATGCTTGATCTTGTAAATAAGAAGTTTGGGTGTTTCGAGAATTTAGAAAATATAGTTTTCTTGATGATTTCTCATATCTTTTTCTAGTCCTTGTCTCTTCTGGAACTTTTTCTTTATATAGGCCTTGTCCGTAGTTCTCTATCGTGTTGAAGCACGTTCTCCGAACAATATGGTAAGTAGTGTTTGACTGAGTAACTACTGAGTTCATGAGAGACAGGTGTTTTTGACTTGTTCATGCTTTTCTATTGTGCTCGACCCATGTTCCTCATCAATTTGTAGCATAGGTGTCAATACTAACTATTTATATCACATGTAGAATATGTGAGTCTGATATGGAGCTAGTTCGAACTGGAAATACCTCAAATTGGGTCAGATTGAGGGATAGGTCCCTAAAATCGCCACCTCGCAATAGAAGTCACGAGTACCTTTGGCTGAGAAAGAATCTTTGGGTATATGGGTTTTGGAAGTTTGAAAATGAAGGAAGTATTTATGCGGATTTTACTATATGAAAAATATGCCTATTTTATGGGGGGATGTTTGTGCATTGAGTGATGATGGGAATATTGATGTATGCGACGCTTGGGGTTTGATAGTTCTGTCTATTTTTAATGATGACGCTTGGAAAATGTACCTGCACATTAAATATTTGGATTATATAAATAGTACCTGTACCGAGGATTATGGCAAAGTACGTTATTTGTTGCAAAATTCTCTGAAGTCTAAATTAATAATGGTGAAGACCAAGGAAATGTTTTTTGAAGAGAGAGTTTCTATTGAGATGCAGAAGTTGAAGTTGAGATATTTTGGAGATCTGTACTTGGAGATGCCCACCCCCATTCCCGTTCTACCGACGTATCAGGGTATGTCAGAAGAAGAAGCGGTTGAAGCTGAGGAAAAATTTTACTGCATGTGGATATTTTATTACATTATCTTGACAGGCAAGCAATATTGGAGTTGTCTCCGCATCCTTGTGGAAGACAAGGTTGAGGAGACAAATGCGGGGGTAGGTGGAACTGCGGGGCAGTTACGTTGATGTCTTGCGTCGGATTGGATTCTAAGTTAGGGCCCTCTTCATCTCTACCAACTATGCGGTGATGGTGATTATAGAGGAGGCGATGGTAGTAGTGGAGAAGGGAGATGGCGATTGGAAGCCTACTTCTTAAGAACCATTGAATCTACTGATATCGGTGTCGCACAGAGTAACTTGATCGGTCAACCCAATTTGGTCGATTGTGCTCTGAATGAGAATCGCAATACTGCTTCCAGTATTAATCATCATTGTGTTCATGACAAACTTCTTCATCTTGAGCATTATGACTAATGCATCATGATGTGGGAATTTCACATGAGTAATATCGTAAGCTTTGAATGAGATCCCAAGCCGACGATTGCTCGACACAGGCAGAAGCTTGGCTTCTTTATCTTGAGGTGTGAGATTACAGTATTCTGATAGTTTCTTGCACTTGAATTGGCAAGAGTTGGTGATCTGATAGATTTTGATCATGTTGTTGTGGTGCATATGGTAGAGATGTTTCTCCTCAGCTTGATCTTTGACCTAGACTACTTCGAGCTGCTTCTTACAACTGCCATCCTGGTATGATTTCAGGTCGATAATGTATTCGAACATCCATCCCTCCTTGAAAATGAATTGAGCAACCTCTGTAAAGCATAGCAATTGTCAGTAGAATGGTAGTTTACTTTAGATGCATGCAGTACGGACGGCTCTCGATTGATTTCGTTTGAGCGTTGTCAAATTAGCTTGTCAAATCATATTAATTGACTCTACGAGATCAGTAGAATGGTAGTTTACTCTAGAGGTCGTGGAGAATCCCAATTCATGGACTCTACGCAAATATGTTAGTGCAGTAATCTATCTTAATATTTTCTTATATATTTGTCAAATCCCCTAGTCGAAGATAACTCTCAAGGTATAAGAGCAAAGTTTTCCCCTCTACAAAATCACACTCTAACATTTGGCATCGTCTATGCTGTACCCACCAACTCCAATCCCCTTTTTCTTTCCACTTATAACCATATTCAATGGACCCCACCCTTCGTTCAACCTCTGCAATTTTTGGCAACTCCGCCGACGGTATCGCCGCCCAACTTGCCCTCATTAGCTAGCAATTTTCTCAAGCCGAGGAGTGCCACACTAACCAGTTACATATTAAGCATAAGAATCGCCTGCAAGAACTCAAGGCTGAACGGTAATGCCATTCAGGCGACAATTATAGACAACATTATGCCCGGGACGAGCTGCGTCACACAGTTCATGAACTTCAATAGGTCCAAACCCATGACGCTCCTATGCGCTCTCGGGTACCCGCCCCCTCACGCGTCTCAGCCCCTGCATGACTTGAATCCTACCCCTAAATTAAGGTCCCTCCGGTCGACCTTGGTGCCGAGGGTGCCCCCACTGCCATACCCACTGGCTCGATCCATCTTGGTATCCCCATTACGAAGGATTCATCTGATTCTACCCTTCGAACATCTCGACACCCTTCACGGTGCCCTGCTCGGGAATGCCTCAGAGAATTCAGCGTTAAACACACCTCTAACCTGCGGCCTCATAACCCATGACCCCAGCATTCTCCCCCTTAACCTGCCTACCTCACATAGCAAGAACTCGACCAAAAAATAAATACCGTCATCCGTATCAGCGCTAGTCCCACCCCGATCTCGTAGAGTCAATTAAATAACCCAACTTGCCTGAAGCTCCTTGTTGTCAAGGTTCCACCAAACTTCAATGCCCCTAAAATCTGTAAATACCGTAATACTGACCCACAATCTCATGTCCTCGAGTTCCAGAATGCTTTAAGCCTGCACTTCATAACTGATCACATCTTGTGTCCCATGTTTCCCACCAATCTTACCAGCAACCCTCTAAAGTGGTACCACAGCCTCCCTAATGGATTTATCCAAAGTTTCGAATAGCTTTCGAACCTTTTTATCTCCCATTTCATCTTAAGTAAAGACCGTGAAGTCCGGGTAAATGCCTTTTTCAACTTCTAAAAATTACCTACTAAAACACTTGAAAACTTCACAAAGTGTTTTCTCGATGAATCGCGTAAAGTTAAAAACTCCAATTGTGCGAACGTTGTCCTCACCTACTCCAATGCCCTGCCTGACCACAGCCGCGTTAAGGAGTATATCGTACTCCAAAAGCCATGAACCCTCGAGGAGATGCTATCCAAGGTCAACGGATATATCGACCTTGAAATTCTCTGTAAATCTATTCACAAGGAACAAGCCTCAACCACCAACCATAACAAACCTTGACCATCGAATACACCCATGGTCGCTCCCAAATCACAAATGTTCCCACTTCAGTGCTCAATCTTCTGAACCCTATATAAAATGTCCCATGCCCATTCTATCCAAACTCACCGCTCCCATCAGTACCCTTCTCACACTCATCTAGGATAATCCTATCTGGCGCACTCCATTTCCCATCGAGGTCAGAAAGGATGAGCCTTGCTGCCAAATCCACAAATACAATTGCCACCCTACAAATAAGTGGTATGCTTTACAACATTCACTTGAAATGATTCTTAAAATTGGTCGACTATACCAATATGTTGCCGACCTTTCTGGCTACCTCGATGGGTCATACCTTAAGCCCCAACCCATTCTGAATACTATCCCAGCCGAGGTACATATCAACAAACTTCACCTAATCGAAGTTAATAACATCGACAGCGGCCATACCTGAAGCAAGCACAAACATGTTGAAGAGTGTTATAAGCTTACCTATTAGTAGAAACTTCTCATCCTTCTACCCGAATCTAGCCACCACCCTCGACCCGAAGGTAGATCCTGCATCGATTGTGACACGTCTCACGTCCCGCTTCCCCCATTCAGACCCCTTAGTCATTATAATTAAGGTCAGGCACCTCGTCCTTCATACGATGCTCATCGATACAGGTAGAACGGCGGACGTACTCTTTCTCCAAATCATCTGTGCTATGCAAAAAATAGATCTAATTATACCCACCAACGTCGAACTCAAAGGTTTTAACAGCTCTACAGAGGTCTTCCTTAGCCGACTTAGCCTCCCTATCACAACCGGCCCTGGTAGCCAGTAAACCAGCTTTCTTGTCATTGAAATTTTTTTGAATATATTGGCATTCGAGGGCGTGATTGGCTCCATGCCATGAAAGCCATATCTTCTACCTACCACCAAACATTACGTTTCACTACCCCATGTGGTACATGGAAAATAAAAGACTCCCACACCCCAAAATTGACCTTACCAGGAAATTTGTTAAGCCATAGCAATCACTGCACCCCGTTTTCCCCACCACCTTAACCCCTTCAACCACTCCTGTTGAACCAACTGTTTACGTCAAACTCGGCGGCCCTGGTTGAGGTACATTCACCGGTAGTTTTTTGGATACCTCTGAAAGCCGTGAACTCACCATGTTCCTTTGCGTAAATAAAGATGTCTTCGCTTGGTCATTCTGTGAGATGCCCGACATTGACCCCACCCTGGCGTGCCATCGACTTGACCTCATCCCCAAATCCATAGCTATAAAACATAAGAAATGTACTTTGACCTCGAGAATTCGAGAAGCAGCAAACCTCGAGGTTGAAAAACTCATAGCCGCTGGATTTATAAGAGAAGTACGCCGATTGGATCTCAAATATTGTCGTTGTCCCTAAGAAGAATGGCAAGATCCGAATCTGCCTCAACTTCACCGATCTCAACAAATAAATACCGAAGCATAGTATTTTTTTTCCCGATTATTTCAGTGCTTCTGGATGCAACAACAGGCCATGAACGCCTCTCTATGATAGACGCGGCTTCGAGTTACAACCAAGTTCCCCTCCTCTACGAAGATCAACTTAAAACTTCGTTTATTACAGAACAAGGGCTTTACAATTTTAATATGATGCCCTTTGGCCTCAAAAACGCGGGCACCACTTACCAGCGTCTTGTTACCACTATGGTCAAACCTCTACTTGGCAAGTCAGTTGAAGTTTATATCGATGATGTGTTGAGTAAAAGTCTCCAAAAACATACCCATATACAAGATCTGACCGAAGTTTTCTCAATTCTTTGATCCTAGAACATAAAGTTAAATCCAAAAAAGTGCCAATTCGACATGTCCTCAGGAAATTTCTTGGGTTACCACATTAGCAAATGAGGCATCAAGATCGACCCTGCACAAATTTGAGCCCTCGTTAATATGCTCTCTCACTCGCAGTCTTCTACTCGAAGCCTACTCGCAGCCTTCTACCCCAGTCTACTCAAAGCCTACTCGCATCCTTCTACCTCAGTCACACTCGAAGCCTACTCGCAGCCTTCTACCCCAGTCTACTCGAAGCCTATCCTACTCAAATATATCAAAGCCTCGAAGACAAACTCCACATTGCATCAGAAATACTTTAACCATATCCGTACATGGTCGAAGTATGACAGGATAGGCAGCCAATTTACTAGAAAAGATGGCATAGTTGTTGGTCCTTGCAGCTACAGTGACAGCCTAACCACTGCTACAGTATCCAAGTACAAAGATAGACCCAACAACTGCTACAATGACAGTTCCAACATTTCTGGCATTCATACCCACTTCGGGATATTTGGATAGTACCCTTGTAATGTGACCAAACCTTGGTGACTTAGCCCTTCCTATAATTCCATAAATAGGTGGGATGGGGAACCATGGAGAGGTTACAAGATCTCCCCTCTGAGCTCTGATAGTTTACCTTCGACCACTTTGTTAAACCCAGTACTCGAACCTTAAATTACACATCAGTAATTAAAACTCTCTTAAAAATCCTCATCTGAGGTCGTAGAGTGCCACATTTGGGCCTCTACACAAGTATTTTGTCTACAGATTATTCATACTTTAGGTTATTTACTTACATTCCTCTTATTGAAGATTAACCCCGTGGTGTAAGAGTCCACTTCCCCTCCGAAAGATGTTGGGCCCCTACATTTGGCACTGTCTGTACTTCCCACCCTACCAATCTTCCTTTCCATTCCCCCTCCCTCTATTTTCAACTTACCACAGATTTCCAATTCTACCCATGCCAGCAACTCCATCGGCAGAGTAGCCGCCCAAATAACCCTACTTTCTCAATAATTTGCTCAAGCCGAGGAGTAACACCATAATGCAGTTAGTCTCATATAATAGGCCACGTTCTCTACCTTGTACACCTGATGCAAATACAGAATAATCAATCAACATTTTTTCCCAAGCTTCATCTCTTGTTTCCCATTGAATTTCTTGGTTAAGCCTAAGTATCATGTCAACCCTTAGACCCGACTGATATTTGGGGGCGACCTTGAAATTTTTTAAGCCTCCAATTTTGAGCAAACTCGAGGGGCAAGGATGGTCAAAAGACTGGACCCTTGGGAATGTATTGGGGGCGAACAGTTATGCTTCGATCCGGCTCCGAAACCGTTGAAATCCAGTCAATTTCTTGGTTTACCCCGGGTATCATGTCCGCCCTCGCCCCAACTGATACTTGGGAACGGCCTTGAAATTTTCAAGTTTTCAACATTCGAGCAAACTCGAGGGGCACGAATGGTCGAAAGGTCAGACCCTCGAGAATGCATTGGAGGCGAACACGTCTTGCCTCACTGTGGCTTTGGCCTTTAAAGTCTAGTAAATCTCTGTGTTTCCTCAAGGTATCACGTTAACCTCGGCCCGACTGATACTTGGGGGAGACCTAGAATTTTTTCAAACTCCCAACATTCGAGCAAACTCGGAGGGCACGAATGGTCGAAAGACCAGACCCTCGAGAATGCACTGGGGGTGACCACGTCTTACATAGTTGTGGCTTAGGCCTTCAATGTCTAGCAGATCCCTTGATTTCAAAAAAGTATTACAACCATCTCGAAACTCTTCAAGGTTCGACCACTCTACAATCATTCGACAGATACAGCCCATGCAGATGCTAACATACAGGCACATCTACAATCCCACCACATGCAAGAAGTTTCATAACATCATATCTCAGAGAAGAAGTTTAAACAAAAATCAATTCAAATCCAATTACGTTCAGGGCATACATGAAGTACCTAGCATAAACAAGATAATACAAATCCTCGAACCTTCTAATGCTCACTCGAAGCCGTCCAGTCAAATCCCAACATTAGATCATTCTATTCACTTCACAAAGTTTAGACTTCTACTTCGACAGCTCATACTTCGACAGCTTCAATAAATCACACTTTTCACTTCACAAAGTTCAGACTTCAACTTCGACAGCTCAGACTTTGACAGGTTTTACAAATCATACTTTTCACTTCACAAAGTTCAGACTTTTACTTTGACAGCTTCGACAGATCACACTTTTCACTTCACAAAGTTCAGACTTCTACTTTGATAGCTCATACTTTGACAGCTTCGACAGATTACACTTTTCACTTCATAAAGTTTAGACTTCTACTTTAACAGCTCATACTTCGACAGCTTCGACCGATCACATATTTTACTTCACAAAGTTCAGACTTCAACTTCGACAACTCAGCCTTTGACAGCTTCAACAGATCACACTTTTTACTTCACAAAATTCAGACTTCTACTTCGACAGCTTCGACAGATCATACTTTTTACTTTACAAAGTTCAGACTCCTACTTCGACAGCTCAGACTTCGACAACTTTGACAGATTAAACTTTTTACTTCACAAAGTTAAGACTTCTACTTTGATAGCTCTTACTTTGACAACTTCGACAGATCAAACTTTTTACTTCACAAAGTTCAGATTTCAACTTCGACAGCTTTGACAGATCATACTTTTCACTTCACAAAGTTCAGACTTCTACTTCGGCAGCTCAGACTTCGACAGATCATACTTTTCACTTCACAAAGTTTAGACTTCTACTTCGACAGCTCAGACTTTGACAGCTTCAACAGATTACACTTTTCACTTCACAAAGTTCAGACTTCTACTTCGACAGCTCAGACTTTGATAGCTTTGACAGATCACACTTTTCACTTTACAAATTTCAGACTTCTACTTCAACAGCTCATACTTTGACAGCTTCGACAGATCATACTTTTTACTTCACAAAGTTCAGAATTCTACTTCGACAGCTCAGACTTTGACAGCTTTTACAGATCGAACTTTTTACTTCACAAAGTTCAGACTTCAACTTCGACAGCTTCGACAGATCACACTTTTCACTTCACAAAGTTCAGACTTCTACTTTGATAGCTCATACTTCGACAGCTTCGACAGATTACACTTTTCACTTCATAAAGTTAAGACTTCAACTTCGACAGCTTCGACAGATTACACTTTTCACTTCATAAAGTTAAGACTTCTACTTCGACAGCTTCGACAGATCACACTTTTCACTTCACAAAGTTTAGCCTTCTACTTTGACAGCTCATACTTTGATAGCTTCGACCGATCATACATTTTACTTCACAAAGTTTAGACTTCAACTTTGACAACTCAACCTTCAACAGCTTCAACAGATCACACTTTTTACTTCACAAAGTTCAGACTTATATTTTGGCAGCCTCGACAAATCGCACTTTATACTTCACAAAATTTAGATTTCTACTTTGACAGCTTATACTTTGGTAGCTTCGACAGATCACACTTTTCACTTCACAAAGTTCAGAATTCTACTTTGACGGCTTCAACAGATCATACTTTTCACTTCACAAAGTTCAGAATTCTAGTTCAACGGCTCAGCCTTCGGCAGCTTCGATAGATCACAATTTTCACTTCACAAAGTTCAGACTTCAACTTTGACAGCTTCGACAGATCACACTTTTCAATTCACAAACTTCATACTTCTACTTCAACAGCTCAGCCTTCAAAAACTTTGACAGATCACACTTTTTACTTCACAAATTTAGACTTCTACTTCGACTTCTCATATTTTGACAGCTTCGATAGATCACACTTTTCACTTCACAAAGTTTAGACTTCTACTTCGACAGCTTCGACAGATCATACTTTTTACTTTACAAAGTTTATACTTCTACTTCGACAGCTTCGACAGATCACACTTTTTACTTTACAAAGTTTAGACTTTTACTTCGACAGCTCAGAATTTGACAGCTTTGACAGATCACACTTCTACTTCAACAGATCACATTTTTCACTTCACCAAGTTCCTACTTCTACCTTTGACAGCTCAGCCTTCTACCTTTGACAGTTCATACTTCTACCTTCGATAGTTCAAACTTCTACGTCAACAGATCAGACTTCTACTTCAACAGATTAGACTTCTACCTTTGACAATTTTAACTTTTACCTGCGACAGATCAGACTTTTATTTCTACAGTTTATACTTCTACCTTCAACAGATCAGACTTCTACTTCGACAGATCGGACTTCTACCTTCAACAGTTCAGACTTCTACCTTTGACAGTTCAGATTTCTATTTTGACAGTTCATACTTCTACCTTCGACAGATCACACTTTTTACTTTAATAAGTTCAGACTTCTCCTCGCTCCTAGCCTCATCAGACTTCTACTTCAACAGTTCAGACTTCTACTTTCACACATCAGACTTCTACTTCCTCAAATCAAGCTTCTACTTCCATAGTTTAGACTCTTACTTCCATAGTTCAGACTTCTACTTTAACAATTCAGACTTCTACTTCAACAGATCAGACTTCTACTTCCTCAGATCAGACTTCTACCTTCGACAATTCAGACTTCTACCTTTGACAGTTTAGACTTCTATTTCGACAGTTCATAGTTTTACCTTCGACAGTTCAAACTTCTACTTCAACAGTTCATACTTCTACTTCCACTGTTCAGACTTCTACTTCAGCAGTTCAAACTTCTACTTTAACAGATCAGACTTCTACTTCCTCAGATCAGACTTCTACTTCTACAGTTCAAACTTCTACTTCCACAGTTCAGACGTCTACTTTAACATTTCAGACTTCTAATTCAACAGATCAAACTTCTACTTCCTCATATCAGACTTCTACTTCCACAGTTTAGACACTTTAATAATTCAGACTTCTACTTCGATGGATCAGCCTTCTACTTTGACAGATTAGACTTCAACTTTGACAGGTCATACGTTTCACTTCACCAAGTTCAAACTTCTCATCGCTCCTAGCCTCAGCAGTAGAATCATCCATCTCCACCATCTCTTCTGCAAATGATTCTAGCAAAAAAAACAGTGGCCGCGAAACGGACCTATCATCTGAAGAACTCTCCACCAACATTTCTTTATTACCCTCATTAATTACCTCCCCAAAAACCAACAGTAAAAACCGTTCAACTTCCAAAGCCAAATAGTTTTTTCAGCAAAGTCCTCTGCACCCATTTTTGAGACCTTCGCCAAGAGGGGCGAATGTAGTGTCCAACTCGTAGCCTTCTACTCAAAGCCTACTCGCATCCATTTACCTCAATCATACTCAAAGCCTACTCGTAATCTTCTACTCGAAGCCTTCTCGCAGCCTTCTACCCCAGTCTACTCAAAGCCTATTCTACACGAAAGTATCGAAGACTCGATGACAAACTTCACATCGCATCAGAAACACTTCGACCATATCCCCACATGGTCGAAGTATGACAGGACAAGCAGCCAACTCACTAGACAATATGACGCAGTTGTTGGTCTTTGCAGCTACAATGACAGCCCAACCACTGCTATAGTATCAAAGTACAGAAACTGACCCAACAACTACTACAGTGACAGTTCCGACATTTCCGGCATCCATACTAACTCCGAGATATCCGAGTAGTACCCTTATAATGTGACCTAACCTTAGTGACTCAGCCCTTCCTATGATTCTATAAATAGGAGGGATGGGGAACCAAGGAGAGGTTGCAAGATCTCCCCTCTGATCTCTTACAGTTTACCTTCGACCACTTTGTAAAACCTAGTACTCGAACCTTCAATTACTCATCAGTAATAAAAACTCTCTTAAAAATCCTCATCTGAGGTCGTAGAGTGCCACATTTGTGCCTCTACGCAAGTATTTTGTCTACAGATTGTTCATACTTTAGGCTATTTACTTGTATTCCTCTGATTGAAGATTAACCCCGTGGTGTAAGAGCCAACTTCCCCTCCGAAAGAAGTTAGGCCCCCATAGCCAGTCCGAATCTCAAACACTCAATATCAAAGTACTCAAACGCTCAAGTATGGACCAAATGGAAGTCAACGCTATCAATACTGGGGGAGGGAGTCTCGATCCTGAAGATTAGGGCACACCCTTCCTTGCATACTTTAATAGTTCCGCTTTACTGGAGGACCCAAAAGTAAAAAGTTCGTTACTGGAAAACTGTCGACGATATACCATCCTCAAAGGCGGTCTACACCACAAATCCCCCAGTGGCATAAACCTCTGTTGTATATCCCAACGTGAAGCCACAGCCAAATATGCTGAACTCCACGAAGGTAATTGCGGGTCCTACACTATTGGTCGATCTATGGCTCTCTGTACAATCACACAGGGTCTGTTCTGGCTAAATATGAAGAAACAAGCTGAAGAGTATGCCAAACACTGTAACAAATGCCAACGTCATGCCCATGACATTCGAAGCCCCTCCCAAGAACTCCACTGCAGCCAAGTCACTTGGCCATTTAAGAGATAGGCCATTGATCTAGTGGTCAATTTCACCAAAGCTTCAAGCTGCAGAGAACATATCTTAGTCATTATAGACTATTTTACTAAATAGATCGAGGTTGTACCTTTATGTCGAACAAGGGAAGAAGAGGTCACCAAGTTCTTTTGGGAAAATATTATTACACGCTTTGGCTGCCCGCATATTTCAATGCGATAATGGTCCACAGTTCGCTGGAAACAAGGTTTGAACGTTCCACAAAAAATATAATATTATCCTCTCCCCTTTCATACCCTATTACCCATATGGGAACGATAAGGTCGAAGCAATCAACAAAACTATAGTCCGTGGTCTTAAGAAACACATCCATGAGAAGAAAGTGTGTTAGGTTCAAGAAATGCAACATATACTCTGGGCTTACCGTACCACACCACGAAAGATAACAGGTTGAACCCCTTTTCTACTGGCTTTTGGTACAGAAGCTATTTTGCCAACTTAGTTCGAGGTGACGACACGCAACCCTGATCTTCCCGATGAAGACAATGAGTTTGAACTAGGATATAATTTGTTGTTAATTGACAAAACTCGAGACCGGGCCTTAGCTAACCTCGGGCATTACCAGATCACTCTCTAGAAGTCTTACAATAAAGGGATTCAACCACGGAGTTTTGATATAGGTGATTTGGTACTTCGACGAATCACACCCTCCTCAAAACCTTGCATTGCCAACAAATTTGCTGAATCTTGGGAAGGACCTTATGTCGTGTACGACAAAATCGATAAAAGATCGTATTACTTGATGACTAAAGCCGAGGAACCCCTACCCAATCCTTGAAATACGATACAGTTAGTCTCATACAACAGGCCATGACCACCCTCTCTTACAACTAATGTAACTATAATATAATCAATAAACATATTTTTCTCCCTTATGCATCATCTAATATCTCCTATGAACTTCTTGATTTGGGCAAACCTAAGTATCCTGTCAACCATTTTCCCGACTGATACTTGGGGGCGACCTCAAAAATTTTCAAAGTTCCAAATCGAGCACTCTCGAGTGGCATAAATGGTTGATAGACCAGACACTCGGGAATGCATTGGGGCCAACCACATCATGCTTCGTGCAGGCTTAAACCCGCGGATAGAAATACCTTGGGGTGACCTTGAAGTCCTGTGAACTTCTTGATTTGGGCAAACCTAAGTATTCAGTCAACCATTCGACCTGGCTGATACTTGGGAGCAACCTCAAAGTTTTTTAAGGTTCTAATTCGAGTACTCCCGAGTGGCATCAATGGATGATAGATCAGACACTCAGGAATACATTGGTGCTGACCACATCATGTTTCGGGTAGGCTCAATCCCGCGGATAAAAATACCTAGGGGCGACCTCGAAGTCCTGTGAACTTCTTGATTTGGGCAAACCGTAGTATCCAGCCAGCTCATCGACCTGACTGGTACATGGTGGCGACCTTAAACATTTTTAAGGCTCTAATTCGAGCACTCCCAAGTGACATGAATGGTCGACTGACCGGACACTTGGGGATGCATTGGGGCCGACCACATATTATTTTATTTCAAATCAAACCTACAATTTTCAAAATTCTCAAGTATTCATTCAGCTTTTGACCAGCAAGCTCATTCGATCAAACAAAAATGCCAGTACATATCAAATTGTTCAAAACCAAATACCAAACACGGTTTCAATATGCATTACCAACCAAAATAGTTTATTATAAATAACCAAAGTAAGATAAGTTTCCTTCTCAAAACAAGCTACTCCCATAAGGTCACCTATGTTCTCCACAGGTTCAGTCACTTCTTCACCGCCAGGGTTCTATCCTATATGCGCAGCGTCTATATCAGCACCTTTGCCCACAGGGTTCACTTCAATCCCCTCCGTGCTTGCAACATCATCGATGGTGGCATTCTCCATTAGAGGATAGAGTTTGAGGGTTTCTGGACTGTATCCCAACCCATCCACAAATGTCTTCAAAATTGTAGTCACCACACACTCTTGGTCAAACATTGCTTGAAAACGTGCATGGCTGTTATGCAGCTTTTCCTCCTAACTTCCCACCTTCGCCTCTAGAACTGCCAAATTCATATCACATTGTTCGACCACTGCCTGGGTCCCCCTTGCCGCATCAGAACGAATGTGCAAATGTTCTTGCTCTAGCTCTCTGATTCAGGTTACCAGAGACAGAATGGTTCCCTTCGTAAGCTTACTCCGGTCTCTCGCCTCCATCAGCCTCTTACTCGATGCCTTTTGTACCCTAGAAAAAAAAATCATCTAAGCATGCATCTACACGGATCATACACACCTTGACTAGTCAACAGTTATCACGACATATATGCAACTTCAAGCTAAAAACAAACTTACCTGCTGCCAAACAACATCTGCACGCTGTCCTGTATTTTTTAGGTTGGTGACGCATAGATTTATCATCGACTCTGCCATCATTTAAACATCCTCCACCTATTTGGCCGCGATCCGCCTAGCTTCAGTCGGGTTATCTTCTTCTGCCATCTGCTTATGACTCCTCTTTTGGCTAGTTGTCTTCGTTAAATGAGTGGTCAATCCTTTGGCCATGGCTTTTCCTTTCCCTTTGAGGGTCTGCTGCGCTAGTTCAGGAATTACCTTGGGTACGGTAGATCGAGTTGATATGGGCACTCCTGGATGAACCCTCGGTATCAAACTTGACGGCCAAAGGATCTGACAGAAAAAACCTCTGCAGGAAAAATCTCCCTTCGCACTTCAACTTCGATCACCTTCAGCATCTCATAAAAGTTGTCATTTACCTGATACGGAGCCACATCCTAGAAATTTAGCACCTACCAGCCTCCGAAAGGGTAGCCATATCCCTAAGAAAATATATCCCCTGAACGCCATGGTTCCCTCATGAAGCAAATCCATAAAAAAATATTTGGCCCCAAATGGCACCAGAATAATTCCCTTCCCCACCAACTCATGTTTTAACCTAAATCACTCCAACCTCGCCTTTTCTCGAGGTAAGACCTATCCCACATATGTCTCCTCCTCCTCTGTATCTTCCATATTATAGCTTTCTTCCTCTTCCCCTTTCCCTTCGTCTCTATCATTCCCCGAATGATCGACTCCAGCCTCCTCACCCATTTCCCCTTCTTCTTCTTCCTCTTCTTCGTCACTCTCCCTGACTATTTGGGCCCTACGCTGGCTCCTCCTCATTGAGCCAATATTTGGCTTTACTACAACTAGAAGCGCGTCTGTTATAATTTGCAATTCTTCGACGTCACTGCTCACCTCCTCTTGACCATATGTACTCGCCTCGCTCACTTCATCATCATCCTCATCTATCAACCTGATCCTCGAAGCCTGACGGATACGTATTATACCCTAAAGGAGATAAGGATCGACATTAGCTCGATATATTTGAGTATCAAGTTTCAGGTTCATATTGAACTATTACCTACCCACCCTCATTCTTCGGCCGTCCCATGAACGAATATTCGATTACTATCTCCTCTACTCTCCAAATTCATACCACTCCGCAATTGTTCTTCACCGGACTTCCCAGTCTCGTCTCTTACGCCCTACCCCAGTTATGTCATTATCGGCGTCACAACAAACCCCTATCCCCTCTCCCACCCAAGAACCAAGACAAAAAAGAGCAGTTATATATAATATAGCATCAAGAAACCTACCTATATAATGTAATTAGATGCGTCTACGATGAATTCCATCAGCAACAATGGCTTTTCCTTCTTTCTTCAATTCAGCAACAAGGATTTTTTTTGTCTCTCTTGCTGGTCTCTCTCTTTATGTAATTGAAAATAGTAGCACTTTTCTCTTGCTCTCCCCTCCTTAAATATAACCCCCAAAACCATCTCGGTTTCCCCAACCATCATCATTACCACTACCCTCACTCCTTCTCCCACTCCCCCTCCATATTTAGGTATTATGAATTTTTACTAGACAGCCCTTACTTATCCACACGTGTGCATGCCACACCTCCCCTGATCAAAGAATTTTCCTAGTTCACTCAAACCCTCGACCCCTTCTAAAACCAATGACTGTACATGGTCATAACTTTTGGCAACCATCTTCCTTCAACAACAAGCCTTTGACACCCTATCCGAGCCTGCCACATCAACCTCACCTAACCCATATGTGGCCTTCACCTCATTCCCCTACCCGAGGAAACATAATTATGGCCTACACCGGTACACTGCCCCATGAATAATGTCCCCTCTGACAACTCTACCATTACGGCCGTCATTCCTTGTAGTCATAGTCTCATATACCCTCGTTCACTGTGCCATATTATCAACTCTAACATATTCATACCCTTGACTACATTTTAACCTTTTGGCCTCAATCAATGATCTTCCCCCCTAACGAAGTCTAGATTTTTTTATTAGTGTTGCCATTCATTTTTCCTTATTTTTTACATCAAAGTATAACCGCGCCTACATTATCATCGACCTAAATTTACCAACATTATACTTGCACACGTCGATCACCAATTCTTTGTTTCATTTCAAAAAAAAATTGGGAATACAACAAAGCGAGATATAAATTAGCAAATCAACGCACCCCAACCACATTATCAAAAGAAGCCCCCCCCCATATCTACATACAAGGCAGTTCTTCCAGTACCATGGACAAGCCCTGGTAGCATTCCCGGCATCCACCAGCCGCTGCGCCATCCTCCTTAGCAGATAGGAACGTACAGTCGCGCTCGGCAGGGCCCATTACATTAGCCCCCACCAGTAACCGAATTACTCCTCGCAGATCCTTTCTCCTTGGTTCAGCTCTACCAAGTCCGGTATCGGTGCCCTTAGGTCTTGGTCCCCAAAAAAATTTGCCTCAGAACAACAGCCTTAGCCTCCACTCAAGCTTCCTTCTCCTCCATTCTCAGTTGATAGCGAGTATTCCTAGTTAGCTCCATTACAGTACTAGGCAGGGAAGAAGATGAACAGCACTTGAACAAAATTCCCCCCAAAAATCCCTTATTTATACCTTATTTAAGGAACACTAATTACCTCCTTAATCAGTATCATCATCATTAATGATCTTGGAACAACCCACATTCACACCAGTCAACTTTCTAACTTCCCACGCCTAACAGTTTTTCTCAGCACGCGTCATCTACAATAATTTTTGAGACACCATCTGAGAGGGTATGAATGTAGTAGCCTACTCGCAGCCTTCCAAGACTAGTCAAATACTCAAAGGCTACATCGAAGCCTACTAAGAGACTCGAAGCTCAACAAGGCAACATCGAATTCTACGAAGCCTTCTGAGATTAACTGAATGCTTGAAGGCTACAGCGAAGCTAGTCAAAGCCAAAGATAAAGACAGTCTGTAAATACCAATTCCAGAAAGGCTTTAACCATAATAGTACATGGTCAAAGGTAGACATACCTGACAACTAGCTCACCAGACAGAACAGTAAAAATAATCCACCAAACAGCTACAATATCATAACCAACTTCACATATAGGACTGCTGCCCCAGAGGATATACATGTAATCTCACCTCACATGATGACTTAACTTTTCCTACCTCCTATAAATAGGAAAGGAGAAACACTATGGAGGGGTTATAAAAACTCTGCCTAAAACTTTCCCAACATCACCTTTTGAGTACCCTGTAATCTTCTCTCAATTTGAGCTATTACCTAAATCAATATTTATACAATCTTCAATTCAAAACCTCGCTAGAGGTCGTGCAGAACCTCAATTCATGGACTCCATCCAAGTATGTTAGTGCAGTAATCTATCTTATTATTGCCTTATATATTTATCAAAGCCCCTAGTCGAAGATAACTCTCAAGGTACAAAAGAAAACATTTCCCCTCTACAAAATTATGTACCTACAGGACTTGCTTTTCCTCTCTATCATGCGGGGGGTGGGGGTTTTGACTGAAGAGAAGGTGGCGGAGGAGGTTTTTCTACCATAGACCATAGATTTTGGCTGACAAAGATCCTTCCACTGGTACCATAACTCCTACAGTGATTTCCAGTTCTTAGATTTCCTGGCCCATTCGTGCAGGATATCAAAGTTAAGAAATTTGCTTTAATTTTGCATCTTCTTCCTCGGTGGCGGCTGAGAGGTGTTTCGAACTATGACTTTATATAGTTTATAAAGTAATCTATGGAACTGTCTGGAACATCTGTTATCTACAAAGTAGTCTGTAATTTCTAAGATGTAAGAAATATTCTAGCTAATGAAAGATCTTTGTGTTGCCAACTTGTGTATCAAATGTGCACTTTATATGTTTAGTATTTTGTACGAACTATATTGTTGGGTACTAAGAAAATAATAATTCAAACTGCGGATGAAGCAAAATGGAAGAAGAAATGAGGTCCAAAAATAGGTAAGTGGGAGAAACGTCCAGTTGTGATAGAGTATTTTTGAACAAATCAAACTGCAAGGATCTCAGTATGTATATCTGTAAAGGTAGTAGAATTTGAGGTTGAAAATAGAGGTGTCCAAAATTGTAAAGAGGTCATTTAGTAAAAGTAAGTAAACAATTGGCTTAAGATAATTGGGTAGTTGGAAGGGTATGTGTATGTTTACGAGCTAATGATTTGAACTGACTGAAAAATATTTTTTTGCATGGAAGTAAATGATATATGCCTGTAGATGCTACTACTGGAAGTACTTGATTGGATGTTGCAATCTCCATATCTTCGTGAATAAAATCCGTGTGGACATTTCATAAAATGGAAAGTATGATCTGTAACAATATTCTAGGTCTTCTGTTAATATTCTTATTTCTGAAATAAAATTATTATAAAATATATCCTTCCGTAAAATCTGTGTAGGACAAAATTGAGATTTTCTAAGATCTTCATTCTGGCTATATAAAGCAATAATCTGTGTCTGCTATGCCATGTAAGTAACCATGGTGAGGACGCATTCTCAGCGTGTTTGTCATGCACTGGAAGGTAGGTTTTATATTAAGATCACAAAACTTTGTTAACAATACTTTTGTTAGTTACCTTACGATACCGTATTACCATAATGGTCGCTGAGGCTGGGTGGCTTAGATGATAAAGGCAAGTGTGCAGAGTATGACCATTTTTTCTGGTGTGACGTGCTTTGTGAGTTGCTGTTAGATGCAACTTTGTGAGAAGAAGTTGTTTGAGAGATCGCACGGGACAAGCTTGTTGAAGAAGATGAAAGAGCAACAGAAGGGAAGATAATACCATGTGGTGTGGTAAATCATTTGAGCAGTTTTAAATGTAACTATATGTGACTGTAACCCCAATCTTTAACAGTTTGAAATAAATAAGTAATTTGTTTGCACTATTTTGTTTTTATAATTTGTTGAATGTAGAATGAGGCAGATTGAATCTGCGAACTGAAGTAAATAATAACAAGGTGTTTGTTTACTGTTTTTGTGGCAGATATTATGGACTATAGTTGTCTGATTTTAACAAATGTGTTGGTAATTTCAAATTTGAATACTGATCTATTTTAGGAATGTCGTAGGATCTTGGTTTAATGTAAAAGTAAGGTGATTGGTCGTGTATACTGCTTTAGGAAAGATGGGCAGAATTTTTTAATTGCAAAAAAGTAGATGCAGACGTGATGACAATAAACATTATCACGGAAGTTATGATGATGTTGTAAGATGAAAAGGCATGTTTGTAAAGATAGTAGGGGTGAATGACACGTGTCTGAAGGAGCCGTCATTTCGTAAACCGAGGGAAAGTGTAAAAACTTGTATCTCTTTCCCTCATAAATTATTTACAGTTATAGAGAAAGAAAAGAGTGTTATAACCCATATCTCTATAGAGAAGAGACGTTTGAGTACTGAGTATGATTTGGTAGGGAAGGCTTCATCTAGTGATAAAAAATTGTTAGAGAAATAATAGGAGCGGTTAATCTCTGTGAAACGTTCAGGTAAAGCAGAAGATTACGATTCTTCTAATACAGGTTAGTGATTTGTTCTTCCATTTTGATTGTGTATCTTGTATTTTGTATCTGATTTTGGATGTTCATTGCTTTTGTATGAGAGTAATTTTGGGATATCAAAGGTTGAGAATTCAAGGGCTTAAGAACTGAGTAATTGCCTGTATTTTTTTGTTTTACATAAGCTTTGGGTATGAGAACAGACTGTAGAGATATAAAAATGTTTTTTAGGAAAAGAAAAGGGAAAGTTGAAAATGATTTTTTGCTGCTTTGGAAAGTTTGAAAATAAATACTTTCACTGGGTAAAAAGTATGGGTGGGACTGTTTCTACTGTGTGTATAATATAGCATGTACCTGTGTAAATGTTTAATCATAGATTTAGAGAAAATGATAGAAGATTGTATGTATCTATAGGACCAGTATGCGTTTAAAACCCATAAATCTAATGAGAAAATTTATAGTATCATCGAATTCAGAAGAAATATCATCGTCGAGGAGGGAGGATGATTGCATGAGAATGGAAGAGACTGTAGAGAAGATAGAAGATATTATAGCTGTTGAGGCTGGGGAACCCAGTGAAGTAGAAAAAGTTGTAGAGGAAGAGGATACAGAGGTGAAAGATAAATTCTTTTTCATATACCCTAAGGGAGTAGATGTAGGGAAGGAATTTTTAAAACATAAAAAGAAATTACAAGGAGAGTGGGGAAATTATATTATGGACCTAGGCCGGTGGTTTAGGGCCTATGTGTCAGGAAATGGTGAGGAAGCAGTATATTACAAAGTTCCTTGCCTGGATAAGTGAAAAATAGATAAGGGTATAGATGCAGATGAAAATACTATAATGGTACGGTGATAGCAGGCCTGAATGATGGGGCTTTGTGTTATCTGAATCAGGTTGTTTATGACCTTAGAATTCCTTTCACCTTCTTTTAGAAAGAGGTTATGAATATATTATCGTACTGCCCTACCCAACTAAATAGGAATATATATAAAATGATGAGGGTGTGTGAGGTACTAAATAAGAAGTAGAAAAGGGAAGGGACTGCCAAGTAGTTCGAAGCGGATAACGTGCTAAAATTCAATAAATTGAAGTTCGTCAAAGGTCAAAATAGTGATTCTTCTAGGTTGAAGTTTTTTTACTTCAAATCTGTGCGTAGACCATGGAACGAGCACCTTGTATGGGTAGGGGCAACTGTATACAGGTTCCAGATGAACCAGTGCTCATTCTAAGCTATAAGTATTATAATCCAAGTAAGTAACATTTGTCAACTTTGACCAACCATCAGCGTGTCTTCGATTTGCTAACCATGTTCTTGTTTATTGTTTGTTAGGTCCCAATCCCACATCTCTACCTAATAATACCATCTTGTTCAACTATGTAGATCTTGACCATGGAACTGCCACCTTGTATGGGTAGGGGCAACTGTATACAGGTTCCAAATAAACTAGTGCTCATCATGAACTATAAGTATTATAATTCGAGTAAGTAGCATTTGTCAACTTTGACCAACCATCAGTGTGACTTCGAGCTGCTAACCATGTTCTTGTTTCTTGTTTGTTAGGTCCCAATCTCACATTTTTGCCTAATAATACCAGCTTGTTCGACTATGTAGCTCTTGAGAAGGTCAAGTTAAAGCAAGTACTTGGTAAGTTAAGCATCTAGAGGGATAAGAGGGTAGACTCAAGAGTGCCCAAAGTTCAACGAGGTCACGAGAATTGAGATATGGCTAAAAAGAAGAAGGTTTGTCTGGATGTAAGTGATTTAACTAGTCTTCCTCCGCCTGAGCCGGAGAGTACGAATGTGAAATGGTCAATTTGAAGGCTGAGAAAATTAGCTTCGAAAGTTCCCGTTTCCTGTGGGGGTAGTCCCAGAGAAGGAGGTTGGTAACTCTGCTGCTGGAGATGTAGTGGAGGAGCAGGTGATGAGTGAGGTCGCTCCTTCAGATTTGGACAAGGGTTTGCTTAAAAGGAAGTGGCATGAAGGTGAAGGAAGTGATCATAATAATGCCAAGGCTGCAGCCAAGATGATAGAACTGGAGAAAAAATACTGTACAATGGCGAGGGTTAATTTGCATCAGCTTGATGACATGTTTCAGGAGCAGACTCTTTCAGTATGTATTGAAATATTTAATATGTTGTATTTGTAATATGATATATTGTACTGAACTTGTATGTTTGTTTTGACATTTCTCGATGTTGATGAAGGGGGCAACGAAGTTCACTGGGAAGAAGAGCCAAGAGTTCAGAGAGCTTACTTGTAGGCTTGATGGTCAAATGGCTTGAATGAAGGAGCTCAAAGATGAGCTTGAGATAGAGAAAATAAAGAAGGTTGAAGACGCAAAGGTTGCTGAAGAGCGGTATGCAGCGCTGTCTGGGCGTAATGAGGTTATTTCTCAATCATGTACCGAGTTACGGACGGAAAGAGACTATTTTATCCAATCTTACTACTGCTTTGGGCAGACTATTGCCATTACAGAGCTGGGCTGAACTAGCAAATGCAATGAGATAGTCTTTGCTTCGGATACAGAGGATGAAGTGATGAGAGATGTTGTTTCTCCAGCTGATGTAACTGCTTCACCAACTAAACTAGTTTTAGTTACTGATTAGAAAGTGGATCCTCCATCTGAGGTAGAAATCAGCAAGAATCTTTAACCAATCTGTGGTATTCTTTTTAAAACTTTGTTGTTCGTTTAACTTTGATAGGATTGTACTCTGTATGGTCGTAAAACTATTAAGTTTGATAGACACTTTTTAATATGCTTTGCTTGAATGCTTGTATGATAACAAAATATTTATAATATGTATAGGAGGTAGAGCGGTTGAGAAAAACTATTTTTGACTTGGAGATAACGTTGAGTGGAGTGAAGGATTTGGTAGCTCATGTTCAATAGGTATTAAATAAAGCTGAGTATGAAAGAAAGCAGTTTAAGTCTAACTCGGAGAAAAATTTTAAAGATCTATATAACCTTCAATATAGATATGCTAAGATAAAAATAGAAAGGGATGATGTTCTTTGAAAAGAAGAGAAAATGGGAGCTTTAATATGGAAATTGAAAGACTTGTCATGTTTGAGTGACCCGAGTGATAAGGCTAAGTATTAGAAGATTTTGGCAACTTTGACACTTTATTTTAAGGCCGAAGTAGATAGTGAGTGGGATTAAAATAAGCTTATGTAGAAATTTTGAAGGAAATAGGTATAGTACCTGACCCAGCTTGAGTTACGTTTCCAGCTCAAGAAGCACATAATTGTCATAGTGTAGAGGTAAAAAAATACTCCGCTCAAGCTGAGGTATCCGTTATATGGGGTGATGTAGGACCTTTACCTGATGTTCTTGACTTTGTATAGGATCAGAGCGCAATGAGGATTATGTATTTCAGGATAAAGAAAGATCAAATAGGGGCCTAACTGAAGTTAGAGGGTGAGATAAAGGAGTTGCAAAATGTATTGACGCAACATATGGAGTAAAAAATACCTTTAGTAACTATATTGTCGAAAGAAAACTCTATTCGAAAGAAGGTAAAAGGTAATGTGAGTGCATTAGGTGTATTGCAAAAAGAAATGCGCAAGCGTCTGTATAGAGCACACATGCAGCTGAAGGAGCATCTGCATCTGTTACAAGCAAAAGTCGCAGCTCAAACAAAGCATGAGCGTCACATAGAAAGTGTGATTGATTTTTACGGAGGGGAGCTAGTAAGGGTTGAGAATGAATTTAGGAAGTACGTAATGGATTGTGGGAAGGATTTTGATGTGGAGAACGCCAAGGCAAAAAATATGTGGTTTACAAAATATGAGGTGGAAAAGGTTGTTAAAAAACTAACTCCAAGATCGAGAGAAAATATGTCAGAAGAGGACGATGACGAGGTCGAGAGCCTGGTACCTCAGTCACAGTGAAAGCATCGCCAGCAAGAGGTGTTGACCTTTATAGCTCTTTTAGAAGTTTAAGTAAATAAATCAAAGAGTTCGAGAGACAAGGGGCAGTCCTCTCATAATTCGAAGAAGCAAAAGTAAAGTAGCCCAGTTTCTTATGAAGCTGCATAAGCATTAGATCTTTGTAAACTATTTTGATGAAAAATGAATTTTGTTCTCTGTGATGACTATATAGATAAAGCAATTTATCGATATTACTTAAATATTATGTTCTTGAGTAAACTTTATCACTGTGACATATAATCTGTTTGAATATGCAAATTAGTAGGTATGTGAATGTTGACTGTTGCTGCAGGGTGAACTTGCAGAAGTTCAAAGCAATGTAAAGTATTACATGATTTAAATGAAAAATTGAACGCTGATCTCAATCGCCAGTAGGAAACACTGACTAGTGTTATTAATTTAACAAGAAAAAAATGGAGGTGATAATTATGGAAGAATGAAGCACAGTTGATTGTTTGACCAAGCAACTAGAAGATAAAGAGGTTGAACTAGCTATTGAGCTAAGAAAAATGGAGGGGCTAAAAGAAATTATAAGAAAAAAAGAGTTGGACATTTCGGAATGGAGAATCTAACAGGAGGTGGTGTCAGCACCGATGCAACTTAAAGTGACAAAGTTATTGGTGGTATTAAAGAAAGAAGAAGATAATGTTAAAATTTTACAATATCAGATAAATACGCTTGAGGCAGAAATAATTGATGTGCGAGCTACTGTGAAGGAGGCAGATTGGCATGCTCGTACATATGAAGGATTATGGTATACTACTAATATGAGTTTGAAAGAGGCAAAAGAGTCACATAGTAATCAGAATAAATTAATAAAAAGGCAGTGGCTCAAAATAGGGACTCTAGAGGATTCAGTTCAAACTTTGGAGTTAAATACTTTGGAGTTCTAAAAATAAATTGGGGAACTGCTTAGCGCGAAGACCAAGTTAGAGGCTGATCTTTTTAAGGCTGAAATAAAGCTTGATGAAAGTATTGTAGAGAGAAGTCATGATAAGTTTGAAATGGAGGAATCGATGGCTTTGATTGCCCATATGGATGAATTCATGACAGTGATGAAAACTCAAAATAATGTGATGGTGGATGAAAAACAAGTACTGGAAGAACGCTGCAAAAGTTTGGAAGCTATGCTGAAGGAGGCGTAGAGCTTGTTGTTCCTGATAAGGTAAAATGTGAGGTAGGTGATGTGCATGAAAAAGAGATGATGGCGGTGCTCTCCTTCTTAATGTCCGAATTCAAGAGACCGAAAGTGAAAAGTAAAACTGTATATGACAACCTGGTTGCCAATGGTGCTTAGTATGAGATGCGGTTGGTGCCATCTGAGTGTCTGGATCGCATGATGTCAAGAATTTAAGCTCTTACGAAGAATAAGGTTAAAGAAGGAAAACAAATTGTTACTGCGAGGATGTCAGACTTGATGAGTCTGCGACTTCGTGGGGAAAGTTTGCATGGTGATATGTTGTTGGATAGCTCAAATGGTAGCTCGAGTGATAGCTCGGGTGATTAAGGAGGCGTTATGGCTATATGAAGGAATTAGTCATGCAATACCAATGAATGTATAGTAGATAGAGTGTAGTAAAGTTGGACTGATAATAGAATTAGTGATTTGTATATATTTATACAGACCTTTTGATGAATCAATTATGATACAGAAATCTAGAAGTCGTTATGTAGAACTACTAGTCGTCCTATTGTATAATAAAGGGTTAGTTTGGCTGAAGTAACAAATGACCGATTATGCAGTAGAAGATGAGATAGGCTGAAGCAACAATCGATCTATAATGTAATAAAAGATCGGTTTGGCAAAAGAAATAAACAATCAGTAACATACGATCTGTAATATAATAGAAGATCAATTTGGCTAAAGTAACAAATGATCTGTATAATAATAGAAGATCAGTTTGGCTGAAGCAACAAATGATTTATAATGCAGTAGAAGACCGGTTTAGCTGAAGAAACATATGATCTGTAATATAATAAAAGATCAAATCGGTTGAAGCAACAAACGATCTATAATGCAATAGAAGATCAGTTTAGTTGAAGCAACAAACGGTCTGTAATGTACTAGAAGATTAGTTTGGCTGAAGCAACAAACAATCTGTAATATAATCGAAGATCAATTTGGCTGAAGCAACAAACGATTTGTAATATAACAAAATGGGGTAAACCCATTGGTAATATGTGATGTTTTAGAAATATAATCTGTATATAGAAGTACTTGTATGATATATTAGAAAAGTATAATAATGTAGGGTAACCAAACACAAATATTTCATTATTGTAAAGATTGACTTACAGAGAATGTTAGATAGAGTACTGTATAAAATAGTAGAAAGGACTTTAATATAGGGAAATCAAACATAAGTGTTTCATTGATGAAAAACCGACTTACAAGACGATAGATTTATTAGAAAAGTACATTGTGATAAATTATTATCTTCGATATAACTTCAATCTCCTTGTATCCCAAGGATTAGGCACTCGATCCCCATGTTCTGTGGCCTGCCCGCAAGAACCAAGTCCACTTTTTCCAATAATGATAAATGGACCTTCCCAATTTTATGTGAGCTTTCCAGCATTAATTTCCTTTTTTGTGTTTTGGTATCTATCGGAGGATGAGATCTTTAATATCAAACTATCTATGACAAACTCATTTATTATAAGATCTGGCTAAAGCCTAATGGTATCTTCCCTAGTTCATGATTGCTTTGTTTCTTCGATCCAATTCATGTTACATGCTAACTGGAATTTATTTTCATCGTCTTTTATGGTATGGTCACGCAATGGGTGATGATATTAAGTGGGGGTGAATGTCATAGTACTGTATGCTAACAGGAAGGGCATGCATATAGTCGATACTCGAGGTGCTGTTCAATATGCCCATAACACATGTGGTAACTTTTGCACCCAATAACCCTTCCTCTTTGTTAAGTACTTTTTGATTCCGTCGACGATAGTTTGATTAGTAATTTCGGCATGTCCATTTCCTTGTAGGTAATATGAATTGGAAGGATAGTGGATGATTTTGTGTTGGCTGAGGAAATCTACGACCTTGGAGCCAACGAACTGTGGTCCATTGTCGATTCGGATGAGCTGAGGGCATCCAAACTGTATTATGATGGTTTCCCATATAAACTTGATGATGCTATCTTCCCGAATTCGACACAAAGGAACTACTTCTACACATTTGGTGAAGTAGTCTGTTATACAAGGAGGTGTTTCCTTTTCACTGGTGCAGTTGGAAATTCTCCCACGAGGACAAGGTCCCATCTTCTGAATGGCCAGACAACCTTACTTGGATATAGTTATGATGAGCGCATAATTATGACATTTTTAATATACCCGAACATGTATTTTAGTTGACCATAATATTTAATTTTGGGTTCTTATGTACATTTGTTTGATTGTAACTATTGGAGATGGATATTTGAAACCAAGCTCTTAAAGTCAAGTTAAAGTATCTCCAACAGTTCATAGCACAAAAAGTTAAAGACACAATATATTTGGCCTCAAGATTGAAAAAATATATACACAAATATTCTTGGAGAGTAAGATCAAAGAATATATTGCATCTAAGATCCTTGAAGATATTTTATATTAAAGATATATGTAAGAGTTTCCATGAAAAAAGGTCTCTACATCACTTAAAGGAATTATATGCAAGAATCTTAGGTGATTGGTTGTAAAATTAAACATATTATTGCAAAAATATTATTTACAATTTAATGTATAGCTTCTAAGGTTGGGTTCCTTCTCCTATAAAAGGAACCCTCCCCCCTTTGTAATAGGGTATCTCATATTGGAGCAAGTTTAGAAGAAATAATTAAAGTCTTAGTTCTATTTCATTGTCTTCTTCTCTTTAGTTTAATTTTTGTAAATGTCTTCATTAGTTGTTAATGTGATGAAGTTCAAGATGAACAGCTAATCTCCTAGCTAAGGCTAGGATGCGGCATCTTCTTAGATGAGTAATAGTTCATATTTAATTAGGTTCTAATTAGTTTTTTCTTAGTACTTTCTGATTGATAAGTTAGTACATCATATCAAAAGCTTGACCATAGCCTCGGTTTGGTGTACAATAATTTAAGATACAAACAAGTTCTTCAAACCGTAGACTTGATTTGATGATTTAAAAAGAGGAAACATTAGAGAACTCACTCAAGCCTAGCCATGGTTGAGTTGATAATTCTCTAAGACACTCTTCACCATGACTTAAAAGCATTACCACTAAATAATTGACCATAGATTTAGTGCTTTATTTTACAACATTATATGTGTCTTAATACGAACATATGATGGGTGGAGATAATAGGATCTAGTTGTATATCAATTAGTGTTTTAAAAGGTAGATGCAAAGTCTGAATCTTAGCTCTTTTTAATTAAGTTTTATAATTAGCTTTTATTTCTTCTTTTAGATTTTTTACTTTTAAAATAGTAATTTGGCCTAGAAAGTATTTATTTTCCCAAACCTCCTTGTGGATTCGATCCCACTCATCCGTACTACAATTCAATAATCGTACTTTGGGCGGGTATTTTGCTAGAGGCCCTAAAAACCTCCTATAAAATGGTGTCGTTACCGGGGTCAAACTGATTTGGTGGGTGTTTAGTCAGATCTTAGTGGTAATGGATTTCATTGAGTTTGGAAATTTGTGTTTGGTTTAATAAATATTATTTTGCTACAACAATAGCATAAGCTCTTTGCACCTCTTTGGTTTAAATCATGATCCATCACTTTAGCTTGATTTAATCACGTAAGGTCAGAGTAGATAGTATTATTTATTAGTACTGAGTTTTGTTATTGCATGCAGCATATTATTTCCTTGAGTTCTCTCTTTGTACTGTAAAGATTTGAAATACCTACTAGCATCCGTAGAAGCATTGTTTGGATTGTTTAACTCTTGGTGTGTGTAAACTACACTCTTGGAACCATCATCAAAACATAAAAGAGTAAATTGAGAAAAAGAACGAGGACGGAAAATACACAAAGCTGAAAGCATTACCAAATTCATCCTTCTTGTGCCCCCTAAGTGAAAGGGCACTTCCTTCTTTTGCCACCTATGTGAAGGGGCGGCCACAGCTTCACTAGGAAACACTTCCTGCAGGTTGGTACTTCTATAAACTTGAAATCTAGAAGGGGTACATATCCGCTCTGCCCCGGTACTAGGAACATAAAGTCGTGTCGACTATGCAAATACACGCTGCACTAATAAAAAAAGTTGTTGGGTTTTGATTGACCTATTGTTGTGTTTAAAAAAAATTTCATTCTAACATTAGTAAAGGTAAAAACTGTAAGAGACTTGCGGGATTTCATCACCCAAAATTCTCTCTAACAAGTAGGACCACCCATTAGGGATACGAAGAAATTCGTATCACACGAAAATTGAATGTCCCGAACCTGAAAATAACTGATAATAAAAAAGTATAACAAGATTCCTGCAAGATTTCATCACCAACCGGATAGGTGTATCGGACCGGGGTACAAACACAGGTTCGTAGGATATGGCCCCAGCCTAGCGCCGTGAAATACTGGTTGTAGGTTTGCGACGTCACCGTTCCGAGTGCTGATGTGCGATAAGGTGACTCACTCGGGCGTGAGGACTGAACATCTACTCTAAACTATTACTAGCACAGTGACGCAGGGGAGTGTAGGAACCAAAGCCTTTGACCATCCTACCCTTTTGTGAACATAAAAGAATATAGGGGAGACCAAATTATTACTTCTTAAAAAAAATGTTTAAGTGTAAGATTATAGGTTTGATTGATTGTTTACTGCATTGGATGTCAAATTTTATCGCATATTAGTTTGTGCATGATCAATTGGACACGTGGAGAAAAATGTTTAGGAAGTTTACCAGAACCTTTGACTATTTATGGACCACCACCTCATTAAAGCGTAGAGGGTGACTACCTCGCCCAATCAACATAATAAAGAACTCATGACCCCCGATTTTAAAGGAGGGTAATATATCTAGAGTTGACCCAATTGAGATTATTGTTGAGTTAGAAGTCGAACCCCCAATCATGGTTGCCGCTAAATCTCTTAGGAACTATTGGACTCCAGTGGTGAGAGATATACCTTTGTATATCGTGTTTTCAGCCATCACAAAAAATCATTATGAAATTAAGCCTAATGTAATCCAAATGTTACCTACATATCATGGGATTGATTCTGAAAGTCCTTATAAGCACGTCCATGAATTTAAGAAAATCTGTGCGCTCTCAAAATATCAATATTTTACTGAGGATTTCGTCTGCCTTCGCTTATTCCATTTCTCACTAAAAGACAAGGCAAGTCATTGGCTTGATTCATTAGCACCAATATCTATAAATTCATGGGACCAAATGGAGACCAAGTTGAAAACCAAATGGTTTTCAATGGGAAAAAACCCTTGCTCTTAGAAATATAATTGTTGAATTTGCTCAAAATAAAAGTAAAATGTTTTACGAGGCATGGGAGAAATATAAGGATCTTCTTTCGCAATGTCCCCATCATGGTTTTGAAAAGCAACATTTAGCCAAACTCTTCTATCATGGAATAATCTCTGAGAATCATTATAGTCTAGAATCTATGCATAGTGGAAAATTTTAAGACCTTGAACCCGATAGAGCTTATGAAGAGTTTGAGACATTTAGCTGAGAACTCTCAATAGTGAGATTTTGATATGCATAGAAATGTTTATACAACCAAGAAAGGTAGCTTATATGAAGTGAGCGAGGGAACGGCCATCAAAGCCCAATTAAATACTCTTACCCAAAAAATCGAGACTATGGCTATGAATTAATCTAAGGGTAGTGCGAACCAAGTTCAGTAATAGGGTTGCACCGTTTGTCATGATGTCACCCGAGTGACTCAAATGTGCCCCATGTTTAATGAAATAAATGATAATCAAGATCAAGTGAATGCTTTTAATAATACCTACATGAGTCATTTTGACCCGTACAAGCCAACTTGGCAGAACCACCCAATTTTTTTGTAGAAGAATAACCAACCCAGTTCGGGTATTGGTGAGCCACAAACCTCAGGTCATAATTTGCCTAGGAATCCCCTTTCTCAATCTTATCATTAGCAATCATTTCAGTCATCCAAATAGTTCCTACCCGCTCTACCTAAACCATCTTTGGAAGACACCCTTGCTCTCTTCATGCAACAAATAATAGAAAGTAAAAAACAAGTGTCGCAAATTCAATAATAAATGATGCAATTCCAACAACAGACTTTGGTGAATCAAAATTTTATATCCCAATCTATCTCTAGTTTAGAGACTCAGATAGGATAATTAGCAAATGCATTACATGAGAAACTACTAGGTAAGCTACCTAGCTAACCTGTATCTAATCTAAAAGGACCACCGGGTTTTGATTTTAGCTTAATCCCAAAATAGCTTAATGTCATTACTACTCTTCGAAGTGGTAGACTAATTGATAACCAAGTTGAAATACCTAGGGTTGAACCAACACCAATTACTATTGAGGATGAGGCAGGTACGAGTAAACCAGTTATAGTAAGCAACCATAAACCTTTTAAAACATCGAAGGAGTTTCCTACCTCGTCCGTTTCCATACCAAAGGCACATATTAAGCCAAAGATGCCTTATCCACAAGGCCTTCTTCCGACTAATAAAGGGATTCAATTTGACGAGATATTAAATACATTTAAGCAAGTTCATATAAATATTCCAGTACTTGATGCCATCATGCTTATTCCTGCATATGCCAAATTCCTTAAGGATGCGTACAGTAGGAAAAGGAAAATCAATGTGTACAAGAAATTCTTCTTAACTGAGACACTAGCCCCTCCTAAGCTTCGAGATCCTAGAGGCCCAACCATCCCTTATAAAATTGGAGATCACAAAGTGGATAGGGCGTTATTCAACTTGGGGGCTGTTGTGAATGTTTTACCTTACTTAGTCTATCAGGAATTAGGACTTGCAGAAGTTAAACCTACCTGAATGATACTTCAATTGGCTAATAGGTCAATACGATACCCACATGGTATCATTAAGGATATTCTTATCAAGGTTGATACTCTCATTTTTCTCGTAGACTTTGTTGTTTTGGATACTAAAGATGTCACGAATCTTAGTTGCAAGATCCCCGTCATATTTGGCCGCCCTTTCCTTGTGACTGCTTATGTCATTATTAATTTCTTTAATGGCGTCTTATAATTATCAATAGGAGACATGAAAATCAAACTCAATGTTTTTAGCAATAATACTCAAGTCTCTCATTCTGATAATATGGCTGAGCTGAATATGATTGACTCCCTAGTTTACAACTCGTTCCCTAAATTATTTTTTGAGGACCCCTTAGAGTCATGTCTTATGAACTTTGGTGAGGACTTTGATGAAGACACAATCGTTGACGAATTTAAGGCCTTAGTCGACTCGACTCCTATTTTTAACATGTCCAAATGGAGACCTAGAATGGAACCTATTGATCCATCAACTACTTTACCTATTCCATCCACTGTTAAACTACCCCAACTTAACCTCAAGCCATTACCCAATACTCTCAAGTATACCTTTTTAGGTAATTCTAAAACTCTACCTATGATAATAGCTTCCAATCTAGATGCTAACCAGGAAGGTAGACTGTTTAGTGTCCTTAAAAAACATAAATCTGCCAAAGGGTGGTCTGTAGAAGACTTGAAGGGAATTAGCCCGGCCGTGTGCATGCATCGCATCAATCTCGAGGAAGGTGCTAAAAATTTGTGCGAGATGCAACGGCGTTTAAATCCAACTATGATGAAGGTAGTTAAGAAGGAAGTTTTTAAACTATTAGACTCGGGTATCATATACTCTATTTCGGATAGTAAGTGGGTCAGCCCTGTTCAAGTTGTACCCAAAAAATCAGGGATTACTCTAGTAAAAATGAAAATAATGAATTAATCCCTACCTATATGACCACTGGGTGGCGTATTTGTATCGATTACAGAAAGTTGAATACGGTCACTATGAAAGATCATTTTCCTTTTCCATTCATTAATCTAATGCTTGAGCGATTAGCAGGAAAATGTCATTATTGTTTTCATGACGGCTATTCTGGATATAATCAGATCCCCATCGCTCCAGAGGATCAGGAGAAAACCGCATTCACATATCCCTACGGGACTTATGCTTATCCACGTATGTCATTTGGTTTGTGTAATACACCCGCTACATTTTAACGTTGTATGATGAGCATTTTCTCTGATATGGTTGATAAATTTATCAAAATCTTCATGGATAATTTATCAGTGTTTGGTTCCTCTTTTGATGAATGTTTCCACCATTTGGAGCTCGTGCTAGAACGATGTACACAAACCAATTTGGTATTAAACTGGGAAAAGTGTCACTTCATGGTGATACAAGGGATAGTTCTTGGGAATATCATCTCCAACAAAGGGATTGAAGTTGATAAGGCCAAAATCGATATTATTTCTTCCTTACCTCCTCCTCAAAGGATTAAGGCCGTTCGATCCTTTCTAGGCCATACAGGGTTTTATCATCGATTCATCAAAGATTTTAGCAAAATTTCCCAACCCTTGTACAATTTACTTGCTAAGGACACTAATTTCCACTTTAATGGTGAATGTTCTAAATCTTTAAAGAAGCTCAAACTTTTATTAACTTCCGCTCCAATCATCAAACCGCCCAACTGGGACTTTCGATATAAATTAATGTGTGATGCATCTGACAACGTTGTTGGAGCAGTTTTAGGGCAAAGAGTAAATAAAAAAACTTCATGTTATTTACTATGCTAGTCGCATACTCAATAATGTACAAATGAAGTACTCCACCACTGAGAAAGAGTTATTAGCCATTGTGTTTGAATTAGAAAAAATTTGGTCATATCTTGTTGGGTCTAAAATCATTATCTACACCGATCACACGGCCTTAAAATATTTGTTATCCAAAAAGGATGTTAAGCCTCAGCCAATCCAATGGATCCTCTTATTACAAGAATTTGACATTAAAATCTGAGATAAGAATGGTGTCGAAAATGTTGCAGTAGACCATTTATCCCGACTTCTGATCGAAGGTGGTGAAGATCTCCTCCCTATCTTTGAAACATTTCCTGATGAGCAGCTTATGGCTATAATACAACAACCTTGGTATGCCAACATTGTCAATTATCTTGCAACTGAACTATTACTTGACCACTGCTCTAAGCATGATAAAACTAAATTCTTACAGGAGGTTAGATATTTTAGCTGCGACGATCCTTATCTGTATAAATTTTGTTCTAACCAAGTTATTAGAAGATAAATTCCAAATAATGAGTTTTAGAGCGTACTCATGTTTTTTCACACCTATGCCTGTGGATGGCATTTCAGTGCCAAGAAAATAGCTGCCAAAATTCTTCAATCTGGTCTTTATTAGCCTACCCTTTTCTGTGATATACAGTCCTTTTATTCTACTTATGATAGATATCAGAGGACTGGCAATATTTCTCACCGCCGCAACATGATGCCCCTAAATAGTATTCTTATTGTTGAACTTTTTTATATTTGGGGCATAGATTTTATGGGCCCGTTTCCTTCATCTCGCGGAAACCTTTATATTCTAGTCGCAGTGGACTATGTCTTCAAATGGGTCGAAGCGGTAACATGTCCGACAAATGATCATAAGCCTGTGGTCAAATTGATGAAAAATATTTTTAATCGTTTTGGCACTCCTCAAGCAGTTATTACTGATGGTGGGAAATATTTTTGCAATCGTGTTTTTCAAACTTTATTGAAAAATTATTCCATCGCTCATAAAGTTGCCACACCTTATCATCCATAAACAAGTGATCAAGTAGAAGTTTCCAATCGGGAGATTAACAAAAATTTAGAAAAAGTTATTCAAGCTGATCGCAAAGACTAGTCAGATCGTCTTGATGATCCTCTTTAGGCCTATCGAACAGCTTATAAAACCCCGATTGGAATGTCACCCTATAGACTTATCTTTGGGAAGGGCTGCCACTTGTCTTAAGGTCAATGGCCAACGATTAAAACCATACTTAGAGTCCTACACTTTTGATGAAGAGATAACATTTCTAAATAATCTAGTATATCAAAGCTGATATTTTGTACCCCTATAATACCATTGTAACATCATTTTTAAGTATGGGGGTATATTAGTCTAGCTGAAGACGGTAAACTTAGCGCTTCATGGGAGGCAACCCATAACACATCCAGGTGTAAAATTTTAGTTTTTGTCTTCCATTTATTTTTTTGTTCTCAAACATTGAGGATAATGTTTGATTTAAGTTTGGGGGTAGGAAACAATATCTTTCAATGCCTTTTGAAAAAAAGTGAAATAATGGCACTTTAACAATTTATGATATATTTTTGACAAATTTCCAAACACTTAAACTGATTTTACCTTCACATAAATATTATGGAAAAGCCTCAATTTTGAAATTGTACCAAGTATACACTAGAATATTTTGGACAATCTTAAGCTAGATGTACTATCTTTTTATTATTGACTAATTCAAGTTAACTTGGCATATTTTGGAAAAGTGCACTTCACTGTAGATTTGCAATTAAAACCTTTAATAAAATTGTGCTCAGTATAAGGGAAATGTAGCATTTATGTTAGGAATAGTTTGCTACAAGGGAGAAAACTGCCTAAGAATAAGTTCATTCCTAAGAAATAAAATAAAATAACCTAAATGTGCTCTAAAAAACTTTTACGCTATAGGGTTAATCGCATGATTAAAAACTGAAAGAGGAAAAATTTTCACCAATCTCGAGTTTAACCACAAACTATGTGAAAGGAGCACAAGAAAATGTTACTTGTGAAAATCCTGAGTCTAAGTCATAATGGGGCACCACACCGCGGCAACCTTATCCAACTGGTGGAGATTGTAGACCGAAAACTCCTTGTTACAGAGGCTTCACTAAGAAACAATATACTCAAAAGAAAATGCTTAAAAGAAAAGTAAAGTAAAATTCTAAGAAGATGAATTGACTAAGGCACTTATCGAACCGACCGTTGAATTTATTGACAACGTATTAGGTGATAAAACTATTTTTACTGTACACTTAAATATAGCTAAAGTAAAATACTTGAATCTCTTTCTAATCTTGAGGTAGTACCTCTAGTTTCGAATAAGCTTAAAATATTCTTTGGTATACTTGGGAGAATAGGAAGTTTAAATATTTTTTCATTGGTATATTATTGTCATAACTAAGTAAGAATAAGTTCATAGAAAATGAGTCATGTGTATTCTAGAATTGTTTAAAATGTCATTATTGACTTTTGTCAGTATAGTCACTGTAAACCTGACAACACTCGTCTACCAGGCTAAACCTGGAAGTTTAACGGCTTGCTGCATATGCTAAATGTAATCGCGCTCCCTACAAAAGTGGTTACTATTTTATTTTACTCAGGACGAGCAAAAGACAAGTTTGGGGGTATTTGATGAACACATAATTATAACATTTTTAATATACCCGAACATGTATTTTAGCCCTCCATTATATTTATTTTTGGGTACTTATGTACGTTTGTTTGATTGCAGCTATTGGAGATGAATATTTGAAACCAAACTCTTAAAGTCAAGTAAAAGTGTCTCTAGCAGTTCATAGCACAAAAAGTTAATGACACAATATATTTGGTCTCAAGATTGAAAATATATATACACAAATATTCTTGGAGAATAAGATCAAAGAAAATATTATATTCAAGATCCTTGAAGATATTTTATATTGAAGATATATGCAAGAGTTTCTATGAATAAAGATCTCTACATCACTTAAGGGAATTATATTTAAGAATCTTAGGTGATTGGTTATAAAATTAGAAGATATTATTGTGAAATATTATTTACAATTTAATGTATAATTTCTAAATTCGTATTCCTTCTCCTATAAAAGGAACCCTCCCCCCATTGTAATTGGGCATCATATATTGGAGCAAGTTTAGAAGAAATAATTAAAGTTTTTGTTTTATTTCATTGTCTTATTCTTCTTTTTAGTTTAATTTTTCTTAATGTCTTCATTAGTTGTTAATGCGATGAAATTCGAGATGAGCGGCTAATCTCTTAGCTAAGGCTAGGATGAGGCATCTTCTTGGATGAGCAATAGTTGACATTTTATTAAGTTCTATTTAGTTTTCTCTTTGAACTTTATGATTGATAAGTTAGTACATCATATCGAAGGCTTGACCATAGCTTCGGTTTGGTGTATGATAACTTTGGATATAAACAAGTGCTTCTAACCGTAGACTTGATTTAAATATTTAATAAGAGGAAACATTAGATAACTCACTTAAGCCTGGCCATGGTTGAGTTTATACTTCTCTAAGACACTCTTCGCCATCACTTAAAAGAATAACCACTAAATGTTTGACCATAGATTTAGTAGTTTATTTTACAATATCGCATGTGTCTTAACACAAACATATGATGGGTGGAGATATTAGGATCTAGTTGTATATCAATTAGTGCTTTGAAAGGTAGAGGCCAAGTCCGAACCTTAGCTCTTTCTCATTAAGTTTTATAATTAGCTTATATTTCTTCTTTTAGACTTTTTACTTAAAAAATCAAAATTTGGCCTAGAAAGTATTTGTTTTCTCAAACCTCCTTATGGATTCGATCCCTTTCATCTATGCTATAATTTGATAATCGAACTTTGAGCTAATATTTTGTTAGAGGCCCTAAAAACCTCTTATCAAGTTCTAAAGCTGGAGCTCGAATTTAGGGTCCATGTCGTTGGCAGGCATCACACTTGCTCACACATTCGATGGCTTGTGCTTTCATTTTAGGCCAAAAGAGTCCTAAAGTAAGAGCTCGGTTTGCTAAAGATTATCCTGCTACATGGGATCCACAAGTACCTTCGTAAAGCTTGTGCAGGAAGTCTTGAGCATCTTTATCAGATAAACATTGAAGATAGAGTCCTGTTACTGACTTTTAATAAAGGAAATTATCGGCAATGGCGTATCGCATAGCATTGTCAAGCACACGTCTTCTTGCAGTAGAATCATTGGGGAGTTTGTCGTCAAACTTATTTTTGGTCCCAATATATCTGAGGAAAGGTCATCTCCAATCGTCCTCATCCTCTTTACCTGCCCCAGTATTAATAGAATTTGAATTGATGATGTTAATGCTGGGGGTGGATATTACTTCAATCTTCAAATATCAAGCTTCTATTCCGAGGACTCCCACCAGATAGGTAAGGGAATCAGAATGTCTATTTCCTTTACGAAGTAAATGTTTGATGGTAGCTTTGTTAAATCTGTTTATTCTGTTGGCTACTGCTGCGGCGTAATCAATCATTTTTCTATTTTTCTTAAACTTGTCTGTATAATGGTTTACTATGAATAAAGAGTCTGCATATACAGATAACTTAGGAACCCCAATCTCTAGAGCCATATCTACACCGTGAATTAATGCCTCATATTCGGTCTCATTGTTAGTAGCTTGGAAATTGAGTCTGATTGCTTTTTTAATTCTATCATTAGAAGGAGTGATAAGGATGATGTCGATACCGATGCCGATGCCTGACCCCGCAGGTCTGACAAAACTGTCAGTTAGAAGGCGCCAACCATTCTTGGATATCCAATCTAACATTTACTCGAACAGTTCTTCACTGATGTCGGTACTATCTTTTCCCCAATCAGGATCATCTACTAGAAAGTTTACAAGGAAATCTGCTACTGCTTGCCCTTTTTCAGAATGTTATGACCCAAAACGAATATTGTGCTTACCAAGAGTTACTGACCATTGTTGGACTCGTCTAAAATTTTCTCGATTGGACAAGATTTCGCACAAAGGATAATTTGTCATTACTCGAACTGAGTGAGCTTGGAAATACTATTTTAACTTATGTGATGTGTAAACAAGAGCTAACAATAGTTTCTCAATCTTACTATATCATGATTCTGCTAGAATAAGAGTTTTGTTGATGAAGTAGACAGGCTTCTCCATCTTCTCATCGAGTCAAATGGGGACTGAACTCAATGATTCATCAATAACGGCAAGATATATGGTGAGTTCTTCTCCTTCCTTGGGTGTAATCATTACTGGTGGCTTTTCCAAATAGCGTTTGAGTTCCTAGAAAACTGTTTCACTTTCGGCAGTCCACTCGATCTCAAGATTTTTTTTATATTTATTTATTTTTGTCCCTTTACACTTACACAGTATGTCGAATAACCATTGACACTGATCTGAAGATTTGGAGATAAAACGATTGATTGCCGCTATCTTTTCAGCTAGTTTGTGTACGTCTTTCTTTATCCTTGGAGAAGGCATAGATAATAATACACGAAAATGATTTGGGCAAGCTTCTATGCCTTGCTTGCTTATCAAATGGCCCTAGAATTTGCCTGATTAGACTCTGAACTGGCACTTGTTAGGATTGAGTCTCATTCTGTAAGATCAAAGAATTTTGAAGGCCGTGTGCAAATCTACGAAATGGTTTTCCTTCTAGAGACTTCATAACATATCATCAATGTAAGCTTCCCTCGCTTTCTCAAGATGGTCTTTAAACATTGGCATCATAAACATCGGCGTCATCAATCTTTGGTAAGTGGCTTCTACGTTCTTAAGTCCGAAAGGCATGACTCTGATTTTTCCATTGTTCTTTGGCACTGGGATAAAATTTGAGATTCATTCTAGGCAGTTGGCTTTTTGGATAAAACCAACTTCAATAAGTTTATCGATCTCTTTGTTGACTTCTTCTCAGAGTCTTGGTGTTAAAGTTCTTTATTTCTGTTTGACTGCATCAGCTTTATCCTTTAAACTAAGCTTATGTCATGCCAAATTTAGATCAATGCCTGGTATTTCGTGAAATGTCCAAGCGAAGCAATTATTGTTGTCTTTGAGATATTGAATAAATGTATTACACTCTATTATGGGTAAAAGATTTCTAATGCAAGTGCACATTTTATCCCTACTGATTTCGACATATTTTTTAGTTTCTGCACTTGGCAGTTCATTTTCTGTAAAGTTCTCAGTAATATTCCCTATGGTTTTCTGTAATTTCTATACGAGCTGTGGTATTGATGGTTTTGTCACAGTGCTAACAGAATTTCACAAGCTCGGGCAAGCTGTTGACTGCCTTTGATCTCGTAAATTTCATCATTCCAATCTAATCGTAGTGCCAAATGATAGGTCGATAGAATAGCTTGCATGTTATGCAGCCAGTAGCATCCCAAGATCCCCAGATAGTGCGATCTTGCATTGATAATACTTAATGCTATGTCAACTGTTGTTGGACCAGCTATAATCGGAAGTATGATCTTTCCTACACGTTATTCCTTAGAGCCATTGAACCCACTGATGTCGACGTCACTAGATTAAACTTTGTCGACCAGTCTTATCTGGTTAATCATACTTTAGAAAAGCATTTCAATACTACTGCCAGTATCCACTATCATTGTTGTAGCACGACATTTCTCATTTTTAACATGATCACGAGTGCATCATGATGAGGAAAGTTGATATGTCAAACGTCGTAATCTACAAAAGAGATCCTTGTACATTGGGAACTGGATGCAGGGAGTAACCGAGCTTCCTTGTCGACTATGGATAGATCGTGACATTGGCCAAGAAGTCATCTTTTACATCTGGCAAATCTGTTAATGGTAAGAGTCTCGATAAAGTGGCTGAGGGAGATATGGTACAAATCTTTCTCCTCTGCCACTTTTTCAATTTGAACGATCTCCGTGGGAAGCTTGTAACTTCCATTCTTGTAACTTTCAACGTCCATGATGTACTCATGAATTTGTCCATCAGTAAAAATATATTCCAACAGTCACTGTAAAGCAAAGCAATGTTCCATCTCATGATGTCAGACTTTGTGGTGAATGCAATATTGTTTGCTCTCGATGGGTTGGAGATACTGGGCATTACGAAAAAACTTATCATTTTGAAGTATAGGATATATGCTGGCTATGGTAACAATCATCTTGGGAAGATAAGGTTTTAACATATTATTGCATTTTTGAGGTTGATCGTCATTAGATTTGGTCATCTTTCTGTCTCATCCGTGATCAGCAATGCGATTGAAATCTTGACCTATGGATTGATCTCATATTGTCAAGGTTGATTTCTGAACTTTGTGTCTTTCGGATACCATTCTTTCGAGATCAATATATCTATTGGCCTTCCAAAGTTGTAGATTTATTCAAAATCAGGTACTCCTTCGCCCTACTATCCACAAGCAAGGCATTGGTAAAGGCAAAAATAGTAATCTTTTGATCGAGTCGGTCCACCGTCCTGGCCAACTCCAAGAATTTCTTAGTAAATGTTTTGAGCTTCTCCCCCAGTACCTACTTAAGGCTAAACAAAGAATATAAATTCTCCTCTTTATCTCTGTTGTGCGAGTAGTTCTTGACGAAAAGTTCCTACAATTGTTCGAAAGTCATAATGGACCATTCTGGTAGAGAATGAAACTGCCGCAAAAGCTCGCCTAGTAAACTGGTAAGAAAGAGCCAGCATAGAATGTGGTTGGATGTAGAATGTAAACCTAGAGCATCCTAGAATTCTTGAACGTGCTCCACTAGATCATTTCCCTTGTATTTTCTAATTTTTGGTGTATAGAAACTGATGAGAACCTCACCATCCAATAATTCCTGAGCAATTGGGCTCTTCTGTAACCTATTGTGGTTTGAGCCTGGCCATCGAACAGTTTTTTGATACACTTTTCAACATGTTCTTGAGTCATGTACTGACTAACTATAATGGTCGGTCAAGGGACGTGTCCTTCATGAGGGTTGTAGTCGCCACTTCCTTTACTTAGCCGATCACGGGCCAGAATACAAACTTTTCTGCGGGCTGGCTCTTTTGCCTGTCTAGCTCCAGCAAGACCTCCATTAACTTCTTGATGGAATTCCTGTATTAGAGCGGGATCGCCCCCATGTTGCTTATGATTAGATCAAACTTTGCTTTCCAGATTGTTTACGTGAGGTCCTATCCTGTCGATAACGAAAACCTGCAAAGCAACTGGCAGCACACCTTTGTTCTTCTGGGCTACGATCTATTGACTTTGCAGGACCTTCAACGCATCATGTACACCTGCCAGTTGTTCTTCCAGAGTGGCTCACCTTTCAGTTTCAAAGTTGAGATTGGCCCACAGTTCTGCTAGTACTGCATTTTCTTCTCCTGGAGAAATTGGTGTGCTCTGGTCTGGATGCGTCATTCCATCAAAAGATGATCAGCTATTTCTGAGACAATGAGTTTCAGAACTTTGTTCCCACAGACGGTACCAAATGTAATAGCTTAATTTCGTGATCCGAACTTTTTCTTTAGTCCAAAGATATTCATAACGATTAGTAAGCAAAGAGTAACAATTAACACAAAGTTTAGCGTAGAAAATTTTTGAATAGGTTAAAACCACAACCTCTCTTAAGGATTTAGAAAGAGAGAGAGATCTTATTTGAGGATTGCTAACTATTACAAAGGATGTTCTGAATAGTTATGTATAGAGTGTTGAGTAAGTATTCATCCGTCCTTCATCTAGAATTCTCTAGTCCTATTTATAAGTCTTATAATATAACCGTTTGATGACCATTATTATCTTTAATGATGGACGTTACAGTATATATTTGATAATCTTTGATCTAATTGTGTAATGATCTGATCTTGCTATTTTGTAACGGCTTCATTGATGACGGTGCGTTTGTTGACTCGAACTGTTGAACTAAAGGTCGAAAGTGATGACTAGAACTCTGTAACTATAATGTGTCATAGAATGTGTCATGTGTATGTTGATAAGGTCGAGTGGTCGTATGATGGTCGAAGATGAAGCATGAGTCCGAGATGTGGAATAAAAATCCTCCTTACCCAAACAACAATTGTAGCTCTAATTGCAGCTCCAGATGTATTAGTTAACAATAACCATTTAAAGAAAATTGCAATGTAACAATATAATTAAAGGGTATAAACATCATTATCTAGAGCTTCTGGTAATTTTAAGATTCTTCCCGTTGGTTTTTATTCACCAAATTGAAATAAAATGACCTATTGGAGTTGAATCTAAGCATATTATTAATCTAAGACCTATCAAGATTTGATAGATTACTTGAAGGATTTGTACTTTATAGTAAGATTAACGAATTTCGTCATCTGAAGAACACCATAATACCTTGTTTCCTTCAACAATCTTTAGAAAAGTCTAATTTGTAGAATAAGTGAAATCCTAACATATGAAGGAGAGGGGTACTTTAGGCATAATTAGGGCATGTGAGAGTCACGTGAGTTTACTTACTAACCTTTTGTTTTTAACGGAGTGAAATAGAAGGGGACCAAACATAATAAATTTTCAAAATTGGGACTAACCTCAAATATGTCCCATTTTCATGGGACCTATGTCCAATTCTCTCAAAACCTAATAGGAGATTAATATTAGGGAGGCCTAATTTAGATATTTTGATTAACACCATGTTCTCCAATTTGGGTAATTTTAAAACTCATTAAATAAAACCCTACTCACCATTCAAACGGAGATTAGAGACAGACCACTTGTATTCAAAGATAACATGGATGAACAAGAAGTAAAAAGGTGTTAAATATAAGTATAAACCAAACTACTACTGAAGTCTGGGTTTGTTAGTGCTAATTACAAAGACGACACATGAAATTGTCGAAAACGCGAAAAACTAAAATTGAAGACAATCTATAAAATACTACATATTTACATAATTGGCGGCATATTAATCACTCGAGAATGTTCCTGGTTTAACGACAAATATAATAATCACAACATGCTCTGCATATTCGTCGTTAATCAATTGTTTTCACGTAGTGGTAAATTACTCAAAATATTTAATAAAATTTTATCTGCATCCCCAATTTTAGAATTTTCACCTCAGAGAAACAAACTTCCTAAAAATTTTCTCTACAGTTAATTTGTTTGTTTTTTTCTATTTAAAATAACGTGGGACGTTCTTGATAAAGTCGATAATTTTAGTAAAAATACGATTTCAATCTATGCTTCAGCGAAGAAACTACTAATAAAAATGAAAAAAAAAAACTCACCTCTTTTAGTTTCCGCCAACAGCTCATGCGATTTATTTTATTCTTCATCATCCTAATCTGAAAAAATTGGATTCGGGAATCTAGGGAGATATAATAAAAATAAAAATATATGGTCTCACAAACTTTACAATATACGTAAGTGTTGGTAAATAAAGACGTGTTGTGCCTATGAATATGGGATGGGATATGATTTTAAACTCATCCTGGAGTCTAATATTCGATTTTCATGACTAAAACAAGGACATATTTATTTTTAAGGAAAAAGCTAATACACTAAAAAAAGTATGGCAGTGTTTGGAAAACAATCCATTCTTCCTTCTAACCTCATATAGATGTAGATGTTAGGTGGCATACGATTCTAATTGAACCCTGTAAAGATAAGAGTTGATCAGAAAAAGGGGTAGATGAAGATTCCAGTGAGAAAAAAAAAACCCAGAGAAATGCGATTTCCTTATGGTCTACTATACTACCCAAACACCAACAGCAAGTATATCAAGCACACCAACAGCAAGTATAACAGCAACTATACTACCCAAGCACTTACAGCAAGTATATCAAGCACACCAACAGCAAGTATAACAGTAACTATCAATACACCATAGACATATTCTAAGTTTAGAGTTTAGAGTTTAGAGTTTAGAGTTTAGAGTGAAGAACCCAAATACAAAAATAAACACCTAAAATCAAAAGCCTATCAATACAACAATAAATGAAAACCCTTATCACAAATTAGAATTGCCCAGATCATAATCAATCAAGATGAAATCAGTAAAAATCAAAACCCTAGGTGTGCTTCAGAAGAAATCGAAATCCTAGGGATGCTTAAAGCGCAATGGTGAGAGAGAGAGAAAAAAAAAAAAAACAAGTACCTTGCTTCACAGAGAGAGAAAGAGGTAATGATGGGAGAGATGAAGAGTTGTTGGAGATATGAGAGAGGCCGCCTTGGAGAGAGAGACCTAATGAAAATAAAGAGCCGGGATGAGAGGGTGGTTTAAATAGTGTATGCTAAGACTAAACTACCATTTATATGTGTTTAGTCTATATTACCCTTCAACTTGTTTGTTATATCAAGAGTTAAATAGATCTAGACCGTCAATCTCACCATTTTCACCCAATCTCCACAAAAGAACATAAAATCTTAGCCTCTCTTTGTCTTGAGATAATGGCAAGCTTGTCTATTTGAAAAACACCGTTCTCTAATTTTGGTAATGATAGAAATATATCGAACTATAAGGCATTTTCTGAAATTGTCACAAAATTCAATTGTGCCAAAATTAAACCGCAAATAGCAAATCAGTTGTCAATTCGACATGGGGAGCTTTATAGGCAAGATAATTTTTCCTAGCGGCAAGGAGAAATCGAAAGCAGTTTTCTAGTTTGTTATTTTTGGAGTAGCAAGGAGTGGGCCCCAAAGAAAATAAATTTGTTTCTCAAAATCAAAAGAAAAGCTCTCTCCCGAAACACAAAAATAACCAAAACCATATCCCACTAAAAACTACAATTACAAATCTCGATTCCATCCCCGAGTAGGTTTTGAAACTAACGAATTAAGACTCGTCTTTTATAAGTTTTTCCCCATGAGATTGCCCTAGTCCATATTATCAGTTTGGAAATTTTGGTAATTTTAGACATCAGATTCCATGAGGGTTAATGGGTTTAGGTTGTGAGAAATGATGAATTATTGATCGTACGAGTTCGAGGATAGTGATTGTAAGAGCCTAAATTCGGATCTCGAACTTAGTATCTCACACCAAATATGATCAAAACGTTAACAATAACAAAATATCATTAACACACAAAGAATTAGCATGGACACCTCTGAATGGGTAAAAACCACGGCCTCTCTTGAGGATTTAGAAATAGTTATCTAATTGACTAAGTGACTCTCTATTATGACGTGTCTTGGATAGTTTTTTACATACTTTACATATAGAAAATTTTATCCTTTCTCTCATCTTCCTTGCTCCCCTTTATAGGTCTTATATTATGACCATTTTATGACCATTATCTCATTTAATGGCAAACGTTACAACATAGTTTTGATGAGTCTTCATAATGGTTGTGTAACAGTTTGATCCTTCTATTATGTAACAATTTCTTTAATGACGTTAATTGATTATGGAATCGAACTGTTTGCACGGAGGTCGATATCAAATTTTCTATGAGGTCGAGGGCAGGCATAAGTCCTTACAATTTGCCCCCTCTCAGCCAAGAGCACGAGTGGTATTGGTTGAGAAAACTCATCTCTGATGCATTAAATGTGGTGAAATCATTTCCAATGTTTATTCTCGATTACTTGTCTTGACTTGACTAGTGTTTCAAAGTTCCAAGATGTATTGATGACATTCCTTTTAACTGTTAAGATATACAACATAAGTTTTGTAGGCTATAAATAGCAACTTCTCTAGGAACACCTTGCTTACTAATTCATCATCTCTGCATCATGGTGCAAACAAGATCTCAGACACATAGTGAGGAGTTTGTAGGGCATGTGTAGGCCAAGTTTGAAGAACTTCAAACTTGATACTTTATGCAACAAGATTTGGCAGATCCCACTCCTATACTTGTAGAACCGATATACCAAGGGATGTGTGAGGATAAAATAGAAGAGACTGCAGGATTGTCTTCGCAGCTTAGCCGAAGAGACTGTCAAAGATGAAGACAATGCTTCCGTTATGGATGTGAAAAAGACCCGTTCTTGTGGTTGTACCAGTTATAAATAGGTTTTCTTTGGAAAAAAACTTATTTGCAACATTTACGTTTTAAAATAAATACGTCATTTTGTTTCTTATTTTGTGCAGGTTTTTTTCATCTTCTGTATTTTCTGCTTGAAGTATGTCGACTTTATATGCATAATTTCATTCGAACTGGTTGTGTGAATAGGAAATTTTCTCAAATTGTGTAGGTAATAGTGGCATGTAATTTGGTCAAATATTTTCCCTCTTTTTATGGAAAGTATATGTTGATCTGGTCAAATATTTTCTTTCTTTTTATGGTAGATATTTACTGTATTAGTGCATATCTGTATCCACGTGCTAATATTGGTAGGGAAGATATTCTATTTCCCAAAAAATTTGGTTCCCAAAAATATACAGTCCCAAAAATATGTTTCCCAGAAGATTTGATGATTCTACAAATCTTCTTCTCCTAGGCTATATAAATGACTGATATTTGGGCACATTTCTTCTTGCACTTCTTCACAAAACTTCTTCTTTACTGCTTGTAAATTGTCATGGTAAAGATATGTTCTCAACGTCTGCAACATGCAGTGGAAGGTAGGTTAGCCATCATAGTGGCTGAGCTACGAAAATGGTACTTTCAGCTATTATCCTATGACGTTGTCTTTTCGGAGTGGTCTTTACAGTTGGAAGACCTGAATGATGAAGAAGAACGTGTAGAACTGAACCGTCACATTTGGTGTGATATTTTTCGTACTCTTATTCATGATACAGCCGTTCGAGAAGCTGTTATGAAGGAAATCACGCTAGACAAGCGTGTAGAAGAGGAAAAAAAAGTACCAGGTGGGGAAATAATTATGTGTGACGAACAAATCACCCTGGCTATTTTAAATGTAATTATCTTTGAATTTAAGCATGCATGTTGCCAGTTCATTTTCAATGAATAAAGAACTTTCTGCATGCAGAATTTTGTAATTGCTAACTGTATTTTTAGTTTTGATAAGTAGGATTTTAGCTTCGAACTATCTGGTATAAATGGTATTTGATTCATGTTGCTTAAAGGGGTATGTTTTATGGATGACAATTGTTTTTACTACAAACAGTTGTTGAATATTTTAAATTTGAAATTGTTGTTATTTATAGTGATAAAGGTCTGGAGTAGTACGAATGTTTTGAGGAAAAGAATAGTGAGTAGTGTTCATAGTGTATGATACTCAGGATTTCTTGGGAAGAAGGTGTGGAAATAATTATTGGCTGACAAGAGAAAGAATCGTGATGACAAAACTCAGTTCCCAAAAAGTAATGATGAAGCTAGGTGGCAAAAAGATATTTCTGCACAGAAGGCAGAGATGAATGACACGTGTATGAGAGATCCATCATTTCAAAAATTGAGAAAGAGTATAAAAACTCGTATTTCTCTTCTACATGTATTTTTTATGGTTCTAGAGAAAGAAAAAGTTATGGAGAACAAAGCGTCTAGAGAGAGAAAGCGTCTAAACTCTGTAGATTTTTTACCATTATTGACAAATAAAATTCTTACGATGGTACAGTTGCTCTTGAAGGTCAGTGTAAAAAGAGGATTGCTTCAAAAATTGCTGGTAAAGCAGAGGATTGTGATTTCTAGTACAGGTTAGTGTAAATTCCTGACTCTATATTGTGTGTTTACAACTATAATTTTGTATTATTGGAATTTTATGGTTTTATTGTGAGTGTGGATTTTAGAGTAATTTTGGGACCTTTTGTTCCCTAATTATTATGTTGAATGATTCTGTGAGTGGGGAAATTGTAGAGTAGATTTTTCTAGATCTTGAGTATTAAATCCCTAATTTCTTTGCAATCTTGATTATGTTCTGTAATTATTTGTGGGGGAAAGGGGGAAGTCTGAACATTTCCTTTAAAATTTGAAATAAGGAAAAGCTTTTTGTAGGGGTAATTAATAAAAAAATAAAATATGTGGGATTGTGTTATCTTTGTTGTAAATTTTTGCCCAATCTGTGAGAACGGATCATAGAGATAGATTTAACAAACGCCAATTTCTTTTAATTGTAGCTCGAGTATGTGTGCTAAAAATTTAAGTGTTAGAAGTAAGTTTGTAGTTTCGACAAGTTTGAAAGAAACATTATTGTCTGGTAGAGAAGGTGAATGTGATAGTATAGATGAGATCGCAGATAGTAGAGAAGTATTAAAAGGTGTGGTAGAAAGCGTACCCATATAGGTCGATCATAAAGTAGTGGAGGACGCTGAAAGGATGGCAAGGGTTGAATTTTGTATATACCCGGAGGGGTAGATGCTGGAAAAGAGTTTCTGAAATATATGAAGAAACTGAAAGGGACATGGGGGGAATATGTAATTCATCGAGACCAAAGTTTTTCAATTTTTATTCTGCTGGTCGATCATGGAATGACAATCTTATCTTGGTCAGGGGGAACTATATGTAGGTCCCAGATAAAATAGTGTTCGAGCTGGAATTTACATCTTTTAATCGAAGTGGCCTTCGCTATCTTGAATAAATGTTTTGACTAGAGATTCCTAAAATCTAATGTGTTAACCAGAGGTGGGCTATGGCTAGTCGAGGGGAGACTGTCAACAAAAAGGGCTCTTCAGGGAACATAGGAGGTTTTGACCTTCCTCTTGTACCTGATTTTACGGATATCCCTCCTCCTGAGACTTCCAGTGGTGCTTGAAAGTTCTGTAGGTTGAGAAAGTTAGCTCAGGAGCTTTTGCGGTCCCCTACAGAAGTTCTAAGAGTAGCTGAATATGGTACCTTGCCAGTTTGGGATACCTTCGAAGTTGGGTTTCCAAAGAAACAAAAGGTTGGTAATGTGGTCACTGAGGAGAAAGATGAGTCTGTGCTGACAAAACAAAAACATCATGAGCCCGAAGGAAGTGACTGAACTGGGTTTGACTTGGTGATGAAGGTTAGGGCAGTAGAGAATCGATGCTTTCCTCTTACTGAGAACGACCTAGAGAAGCTCAAGGAAATCTTCCTAGAGAAAGTTATACAAGTACATTTTTACTGCGACCTGGTTGTAGTTCCATTTCGTTTAGTTTAATTGTATCTGAATTAAATAGTATCTTGTAGCTGTCTTTGCTGGTGAAAGGTTCTTCACAATTTCTCTTAAAGAGAAACAAAAAAACATTTGGAGCTCTCCCGCAAGGTCAAGGCTCAAATGAAAGAAAATATGCAATTAAAAACTCAGTTGAGTGGATTAACTGTTGAGTTCGAAAGAGAAAAGGAGAGTAAAATGGAAGCTGCTAAAGTTAGGAGAAGGCGGTGGAGACGATCAAGGTTGGGCAGAACAACCTGATCCAATCGTACCGTTTCTTCGGTTTATCTAAGAACAATATCTCTCTCGGGCTAGCTAGCAAGTATGAAGATATTATATTTCCCTCTAACACTAAAGATGGCAGATCAAGGAGGATCGGCAAGATGGTGATTCTGCCCCTGTAGATGTAGCAAATGTACTCCCTCTCCAAAATACTAACAAAGCTCAGGATACTACTGCTGGAGCAACTTCTCCCCAAGAGGTAGAGCCTTTCAAAGGCTGTTAGGCCTATCTTTCTTTGTTGTTCTATTATTTTGTACTATAGGGATCACCTATTCTAAATTGTTGATATGTCATGGGAATGTAACTATCTATTTGGGGAAAATATAGGTCTTTGATATACATAATTGATTTTGGCATGTGAGTTTGAATTGTATTAATAATATAAATTTTATACTTTGTGTAGGATAGAAAGCGGCTGAGGAATACTATTAATGATATGCAGATAGCGTTGATTAGGGCTAGGAACTCTGCAAGTTGTACACAACAGGTAATAAATAAAATTGAATATGAGAGAAGACACTTTAAATCTGTGTCGGAGAATAATTTAAAAGAATTGTATGAACTTCAAGATAAATATGCTAAAATAAAAATAGAGAGAGATGAATCTATGAGGAAAGATGATGATTGGTTTAATCTATTAGGAAAAATCTTAAAAGATACCCTTTTTACAAATAAGGGTGAAAAGGCTAAGTGTCAAAAAGCATTGCTATCCTTAACACTGTATTTTAAGGTCAAAATGAATAGTGAATGGCGATTAAAGGATGCTTATATACATATTTTAAAAGAGATGGGTATGATACTAGATCCAGCTCGGGTTCAATATTTGGCACAAGAAGCAAGAAATCGCCATAGTGTAGAAGCCAAAAAATGTTCAGCTCGAGCTGATGTATCTATAATATATATATATATATATAACTTAAAGATATGGGGTTGTATAGGTCTGAATTGACATCTTCGGTCTTGTGTAGGGTTGGAGGGCGATAAGGATCTTGTTTTTCAACATCAATAAAGAATAGAAGATGATACGAGCCAATTTAAAGAGTAAATTAAACAAACCTCAAGAAACGTTGAAGCAGTGTACTGAGCAAAACATTAGGCCTGTAGCTCGAGTGACGCAGAGAAATAAAGTGGAAGAAAAACTGAAGGCCTTAGAGTGGTTCAAAAAGAAACTTGTAATCGTCTATATGATTCGAATAAGCGGATGAGGGAATATTTATATCCGAAGTGAGCACAGATTATAGATAAGAATGACCAGAGCGTCATATAGACTCGGGGATTGGTTTTTACGGTAACAAGTTGGATAGATTGGAGAACGAATTTAGAAAGTATATTACTGAGTGTATAAAAGATTTTGATGTAGAAAACGCAAAGGATGAGAATCTTTGGTTTGTAAAAGATGAAAACGGGAAAGGTTTTAATCATTCTGAAGATCTAGGTCATATACCTGTACAAAATTGGTCAGAGTACGAGGAGAAGGAGGTCGAAGATATTGTACCCCGTTCTCAACGTATACCTCGCTAGTAAGATATCGTGAGATTCTGCTCATCTGACTCTGATCATGTAGGCAGCTCGCGAAGAGGAGAGAGGAAGGAATAGTCTTCTCGCCGCTTAATGAAAGAACGAAAGAAATAAATTACCCATATATTTAGTTTTACAATTTTTATAAGAGGTTCAATGTACTATTTCACAGTAGACTGAAATTTCTATATAAATATACAGTAGATGTGTGTTGTTTGTATGTATACTAGATGTGTACATCACTCAAACATAAGTATTTTATTAATGTAAGAACAACGTACAAAAAAATATTAAATAGATACAAAATCTGAATTGTGACACATTCTTATCTGCGATATAATTTCAGCCTCCTTGTATTTCAGGGATTTGAATTTGAACTCCTTCCTCTATGATTAGATCGCAAGAACCGAGGTTGCTTTTACAAATTACGATAAAAGGCCCTTCCCAATTTTTTGCGAGCTTCCTGACATTTAATTCCTTTCTGTGTTTTGGTATTTCTCGTAGAATGAGGTCTTAAATGTCAAATTCGCTATTTTGAACTCACTTGTTGTAAGATTTTACCAACGCCTGATGGTATCTTCCAAGATTCATAATCGCTCGATTTCTTATTTCTTCGATCTAGTTCATATTGCATGTTAACTAAAATTTATTCTTTTCATTTGTCATTTTTTGGTCACGTACAGGGTGATGATATTTGGTCGGGATAACCGCTTCAGTTCCGTAGGCTAACAAGAAAGGGGTAGAACCCGTAGATACTCGTAGGGTTATGCGATATTCCCATAGTACATGTGGTAACTCTTGAATCCAATTACCTTTTTACTCTTTCATACGCTTTCTTATCCCATCAATTATAGTTCTATTAATGATTTTTGCTTGACCGTTCCCCTATGGGTAGTAAGGATTTGAAGGAGAATGAACGATATACTACCAAAAAATAACCCTTTGGCAACACATTAAATCAAGTTTTGACAATATACATAGTTTGTTGTTAGCCCTTCCTCTAAATATTTCCCCCCCACAAAATCTCATCTCTCCCCCACGATTCTCTGAAATGATTAGTTATGCACTTCCCCACTTCTCTCTCAAAATTTTCATTTCAGGATTATAGTTTCTGGAGATCTCTTTCTATGATAATAGTTTTGTTTATGGTTATCAGACCCTTCTTATGCAATCAAGATATGTATATCTCTCTCCCTCTCACTGTAATTCTTCTTCTCAAATCGGCACAGGGTCGGCCCAAGTACCCCTAAGTCCCTGTGAGAAAATACAAAAGAGGCCTAAAATTTTTGTTTTGCTAGGACTTGAACACTTGACCTCTTACCCAAGACACAAAACACCAACCAACTAAGCTAATTCTTAATCATATATGCTATTCACAAAAAAAATTCTAACCGTTGCCAACTTTGTTTATTTGGGGCCCTTTTATTCTTGGGCCCTATATGCGGTCACACACCCTCAGGGTCGGCCCTAAATCAGCAATTTAATTGATAATTGTTTAAGGTGAATCTTTAATTTTGGCTAAGTACATTGTTAGGGTTTCAATTAAACTTATTTTCTGAAATTGGGTTTTCGATTAACCCACTCCTGGTTCTTAGAGTTATAATTTTAGGTTTTCCAATTACTGGGTTTACTTCCATAGAGTTTGATTTAAAGGTTTGCTTCTTTCAATTTTAATTTTCCTATAATCATAACTTAGATCACATTACCCAAAAATCGATTGCGAATAGAGAGGGTAGTCGAACATGGGCTTACATAACAAGAAAACACTTTGCAGAATTTTTTCCCGGTGAGGGTTATCGAACTTATCGTAAGGGCGATAAATTTCTTTTCAAACAGATAGTGTTGGGTTTTGATCTTTAGCCATTTATTGTATATTTTCAAGCAATTGTGTTAGGTTTTGCTACACATCAGGGTACTGAGCTTTGTGAGCAGGTGTTAGAGCTTGCTTCCTTGGCTGCTGGCTTTGTTTGCTGCCTCTTTTTAATTTATTTTTTTGTACTGTTGATTTTTGGTTGTTAGTTCTTCAATTCCAGCTTAATGCACCTTGGTTCCCTGCCCACTTTCCTTTTTATTTTTTCTCTTAGTTTTTTTCTCCTTCCTCACCCTTGTATTTCCTTTCCCTGGTGTAAGGTTCTGATCCTTTAATCATATGTCCCCACCTTGTAATTGTCTCTATTTGGTTTTATTTCATAGAGGTATGCCCCCAAGCTCACACTATAAATAAAAGGTTTGGATTAACATATTTTTCCTACAAAGATAGTCGTGATTATGTAGATTACTAGTTAATTTTATTAGGGATACGTTGAGGAATTAAGTTGTGAACCTCTCCACATGGTTTCACAACGTCAAGGAATACTCATAAGCTAATTAGTTTATACGTTGTAGAACTTGCGGTATCAAATATCGAAGTAGATGGCTGCTTTTTTGGAAAATATTATAACATTTAACTATGATAAATATTCTGCAACATTTATTGTGATCAGTGTAATGAATGAACAAGTGTGAGATCTTCAAAATTAATCATTGTTAAAGTTAGTTTAGGTACAATTTTTATTGAGTAAAACCACATTTTCCCACTAGTATAACCCGGGGAATTACATTACTTAAGTAAAATGATATGAATTATTACAAAATAATCATATAACCGATAGGACCATTGTAGAGTAAATGTAGTATGTGTAATATAATCGATATGACCGATATGAATTATCGCAACATTTAAATGATTTCAGTCTGCCAAAGTATGCTTACATACATGTGCTAAAGTTAGAGCTGGTCACAAGTCAACTATATATCTATGGCTGGCATTAATTAAGATTGTGTGTATGTGTGACATATGTTTGTTAAAAGAAAAAATTAAGCATCAAATGTCAACCCTATTTGGATTCTATCATTTTTACCAGGCATCTGCATATTTCATTTCTCTTTGAATGGTTTGGTTAAGCAAGTTTGTTGATCCCTACATCAGTACTCCACGGAAAGAAAGAAAAAACATTTATAAGTCAGAGTATCGCTGGTTTAATTGTAGTTGGTAGTACACAACTTCGGTCAAGTTTTTGGCTTAGACGTACAAATGTTAAATGGTCTGTAAGATTTAGTAACGATATGTAGGCTTTGGGGTCTTCTAATTTTTTGACTTTTTGTTCATTGTGTTATTCATTAAAGGATTCTATGTATGCATTTATCATATTCTGGTGTTTCTTTTTGTAGAATATATGGATTTGAATTAAAGCTTTGAATCAGGTACTTGTTTCTTTCTCGCTAATATTTAATCATGGATTCTATTGCATTTGGCTTATACATTTCATTTTATAATGTCATTAATAGTTGAATGAATAATATTGAATTTAAATCATGTCTATGAAGCATGTTAAGTTGATAGGCATGTAATTTACATAGTTATTAAACACCACAAATTGTTTTGCAGATATTGGTTTGATTGCTCTACTAATTATTAGGTTTATGGACTCCCATGCCACATCTAGAAATGATACACTTGGTAGTGTTGGCAGAGGTAAGAAATTGATTTTTCTTTTGATTCCTAACAATTTATATATTCCATCTAGTAGTAGGTAATATTAGTGACTAATGTATAACCTTTTGTACTTCTCGTCGTCTGCAACTAATGTATGACCTTTAGTGTTCATGGTATTGACACCGATATGGGGCTAATGGAAATGGAAGATGAAGTTTGCGATAGCTTCAATCAAATTGGTAAGTCAATCAACTAGTGATATTAATCAATTAGTTTATACTTTGTTACTCATGGTTTCATGAATTCCTCTATTGAGTATTAATGAAATTGTCAAAACTATAGTTAGGGCCTTAAAATGACAATTTGCTACAGTAAATGCTCCCATGGTTCTTGCTGAGGTACTTTCAATAAATTCTCTTGCTACTAGTATATTTTTCATTTCTTCGGGTTTTGAATGTGATCTCTCTTGTAGGAAACTAGTTATGTTATATCTCAAAGAAGATGATGAGAAGAAGATTGGAGATTTGCAAAGACCGGTTAGGTTAGAAAGTTCACAACTCTAGAGTAATTATTAATTATCCAAAATGTTTAAGCAATTTGATTTGAGCAATATTTTCACCTATATGTGCTTAATACGAGATTTATATTGTGAGATTTATCTAACGTCTACTGATGTTTCCTTGAATAATGAACAACATATGACCAGAAGTGGTACTGTTGGTACTGCTTTACAAGAAGACACGTAGAATAGGAGTTGGGCGCAAGCTGAAGTCCTACCATAGAATAACAATGATGGGCTTACAAATCATACAAAATGCCCCACCTAAGAAATCAGTGAAAAAACCCATGCAAAAGAAGAAAGAAAAGCAATTTTTACCACGAGTATGATAATAATAATAAAAATTATGTAAAGGGTGAAAAGATACTAAGATTGATAAACCTTGTTTGTGAGATAGGAATTCTGCCTTGTCTCATTTGGGAATGTTTCGAGGGGATTGATTTGATGCCCCATGGCCTTGTTTTTAATACCCCATAGGTTTCTCTTCATATTCATTTAGTATTGTTTATGTAGAACTTTCTATGCTAAAGATGCATGTTTAGAACCTAACAGCTTCTCGGTGATGCGGAAGTCTTGTATAATGTGAAAGATTGATGTTCAATTTAATCATCCAACAACTTTTTAGGAAGATTCGAAGGATTATCCATCACTTTTCGTCCATCTCTGAATTTGGATTAAAGATATGTCGCATTGTCCACTATTTCCAATCATGTTTCGGTTCATCTAGTATGATCTGCTGAACCTCTCCTTACAATTTGGACTGTAGCGAAGTTGGCTTTTCTCCACACATGTGAGAATCTTAACCTTTCAATCTATTTCTGCAGATTATTCCAATTCCAGATGATCCTGGCTTGTTGATAGATAATATATCACAACAAACCTTTACTTTCTTAGCTTCTGGTAGTTTCTATTTGCATCTGTTTATGTTTTGTCTGTTTCTTTTCTTGTAGCTAACTCTTGAGTTCTTTAATGATTCTTGAGTTATGGATGTTGTTGTTCATGCTGTCCTCTAAGAGTATTATTGTGTCTTCAATGGCAAAAAGAAGAGGAGGGAAATACTTTGTACATCATAGGTATGTAGTTTCTCCATATTTTCTCAAAATTGTAGCTTATGCATAAAAGTTTAACTAGTTCAACAAGGATTTGTTATTTGACATTGCAATTCAGATCATCGACTTACGTTCAACGGTTAATTCGATGGTTGTTCCAGGGTATCATTGATCCAACCTCCATCACAAGCACGTAGAAGCCAAGTTAAATGGTTTTGTTAGCCATTAGTGATAGCCTAATTAGATAAAGAGAATATAATACAGTCTTCTCCATTAATTGTTGTTTGAAAGTTCTGAGATATTAATAAAGTTACCTGAATGTATTTTTTGTGTAATAATGCAAATTTATGTAATATTTCTTGGTGATTTCATTACTATTTTATTTTTTTTAATGAAAAAAAAATTTCTACAGACAATTACCGTTGCCAAAGATATCGTATTTGCAACAGAAGATGGCATTAGCAATAGACAAAAAGCATTATTTTTGGGGTGTTGCAAATGCTATTATGATGGATAAAACACGTTGTTAATAGCTAAAGAAAGGCAACATATGTGGTATGTTACAAAAATTTTACTTTTTTCAATGGACTTTATTTGTTGTAAGACCATTCACAACACACTCTACGGCAACACTTGTGCTACAGAAAAAATCCATTGCTAAATGCCTTTTGCAACGGATATTGTCCATTGTTAAAAACTTTTTTTTAATGGTGATGATATATTTATTGAGAAACTTGACCAGTTTTTACACACGAACTGTGGTCCAGTATCAACTTTGATAAGATGTGGGCAACTAAACCTTGTGATAATGTTCTCCCATAAGAACTTGATGACATCTTCTTCTCGTGTTCAACATAAAGGGATTGCTTCTACCCATTTGGTGAAATAGTCAGTTGCTACCAAGAGGTGGCTTTTTTCCCCAAGGATGTTTGGGAATTCACCCACTAGATTGGGGGCCCATCATTTAAAAGGTGCACTTTGCTATAATGAAGCCCCATGGCTAGAGCCCAAATTTTGGGTTCATGTCACTGACATACGTCACATTTGTTCACATACTCGATGACATGTGCTCTTATTCAAAACCAAAAGACTTCCTGAGCAATAGTATGATTTTCCAAGGATCGCCATGCCACATGCGATCTACAAGTTCCTTAATGTAATTCTCGTAAAAAGTTAAGGCTTCTGTGTAGGACAGGCATTTGAGATATAGCCCTGTAACTGACATTTAATATATAGCCCCGTTGTTAATAATAGTGTATTATTTAGCATTGTCTATCAGTCTTCTTCTTTTATTGACATCTTCAGGAAGTTTACCAGTAAAATTGTTCTTTAGTCCAATATATTTGAGGAAAAGTCATCTCCAATCATTTTCTGCCTCTTCATCGCCCCCAGTATTAATGACATTTTATCTGATAGCTTTAATGCTGGGGTAGATACTACTTCGATCTTTAAATATCGAGCTTCTGTTCCAAGGATTTTGTCAAAATAAGTAAGGGAATACGCATGTCTGTTCTCTCCCTGAGGTAAGTATTCAATTGTGGCATTTTGGAATCTGCTCATTCTATCAGCTACTAACGTAGCATAATCCACCATTTTTCTATTTTTTTTATATCGTTTTATGTAATGGTTCACAATCAACAAAGAATCTGTGTATATATATAGTTCGGATAGTCCAAGTTCGAGTGATATATCCATTCCATGGATCAATACTTTGTACTCTATTTCATTGTTAGTGGCCTCAAAATTGAGCCAGATTGATTTCCTGATCTTATCGTTTGATGGTGTGATGAGAACGATATTGATTCCTGAGCCTGCCGGTCTGGCAGATCTGTCAGTCAAAAGGCGTCACTCTTTTTTTGATATCCAATCTATTTTGTCTTCGAATTGCTCTTCCACGAGATTGGTGTCAACATCTTCCTAATCAGGATCTTCGATTAGAAAATCTGCTAAGAAATATGTAATGTTTGACCCTTTTCCGATTGTCTTGGTTTAAAATGAATATCGTGCTCCCCCAAGTTTATTGACCACTAATGTACTCGTATAGATATTTCCTTTTTGGACAAGACATCTCGCAAGAGGTAATTTGTCATTACACGAATCGAATGAGCTTAAAAGTATTGTTTTAACTTCTGTGAAGTAAAGATGAGGGTTAGGAGTAGCTTCTCAATTTTAGTATATCATGTCTCTACTGGAGTAAGGGTTTTACTGATGAAAGAGATAGGTTTTCCTATTTACTCGTCCAGTCGGATTAGCACCGAACTGAGTAAATTTTCTGTAATGATAAGGTAGACTTCAAGTTCTTCACCTTCGATAGGAGTACTAATTATGGGAGGTTTGCCCAAATAATTCTTGAAATCCTGAAATGCTGCTTCATACTCGTTACTCCATTCAATCTCTGGATCTTTTTTAGTCTTGCCCCTTCATGTTCCTTAATGGAGTAGGTTAAACAACCATCTATATTAGTTTGATGATTTGGATATATATCAGTTAATTATTATAATTTTACCAGTCAACTTTTGTACTTCTTTCATAATTTTTGGCGAAGGTATTAATAATAGAGCTCGAATGCAATCGGGATCAACTACGATCCCCTTCATGCTAATTAAATGACCCAAGAATTTTCCTAATTATAATCTAAACTAGCATTTATCGTGATTGAGCTTCATACTGTATGACTGAAGCATTTCAAAAGCTGTATGAAGATCTGCGAGATAGTTTTCTTTCTTGAGACCTTTACACAAAATATCATCGATGTAGACTTACATTGTTTTCCTAAGATGATCTTTGAACATTTAGGACATCAATCTTTGATAAGTGGTTCCCATATTTTTGAGTCCGAAAAGTATGGCTTTGTACGTAACAGTATAATCCATTCTCTGTGATGAAAGTTATTTTCTCCTAGTCGTCAGGCAAGAATGGTATTTGATTATATCCAGATGCAGCATCCATCATGGATAGAAGTTCATGTCCAGCGGTTGAATCTAGCAAATGATTGATTATATGAAGAGGGAAACTGTCTTTCGAAGTGTATTTGTTTAAGTATGTAAAATCCACATATACTCTAATTTTGTTATTTTTCTTTGGTACTGCTACAATGTTTGAGATCCAGTCGGGATAGTTTTCTTTTCAAATAAATCTGACTTCAATAAGTTTTTTGATAACCTTGTTAATTTCCACCCAGAGTTGGGGTGCTTATATTTTCTATTTTTGTTTAACCGCCACAGCCTTGTCTTTTAAGCAAAGTTTATGGCAAGCTAAAGAGATATCGACACCTGGTATCTCGTGATATGTCCATGTGAATACATCACTATTTTCTTTTAAAAATTGAATAAGTGTAATACGTTCTGTTAAAGATATGCGAGTCCCAATGTATTTACCTCGCCTTTCGCCATTAATTTTGATGTACTCTGTTACTTCAGTATTTGATGGTTGGTTCTCTATGGGTTTAGTGTTCTATAATTGTTATGCTTCGTATTCCTCATAGGGTTCTGTCACGATAGTTACTGTATTTTCACAAGCTCGTGTTAACTTTTGACTGCCCTTGATTTCATATATTACTCTGTTCCAATCGAAGCGCGATGCCAAATGATAAGTCAAAGGAATAACCATTACGTCTAATATTGTTGGTCCTGTTATAATAGGAAGTACGATTTTGCCTATTAGTTCTACTTTTGATCCATTAAAGCCACTGATATCTATATCACTAGCCTCAACTTGATCTGTCAGGCCCATTTGATAAATTATACCTTAAAAAGTACCTCAATGCCAATTCTAATATCTACCATCATCGTGTGTATTACAATATTTCTTATTTTAAACATAACAATGAGTGCGTCATGATGAGGGAACGTGACATGACTGCATCCCAATCCTCAAAGGAAATCCTTGTTTTTCTATGACTGGATTCTTTTTCCACCACGGATAGGCTGTGGCATTGGATGAGGCGACGTCTTTTGATTTTGACTGATCCGCTGACCTTGTGTGTCTCAATGAAGTGGCCGAGACGGAGATGGTATAGGTATTTCTCCTCTGTTCCTCCTTCAATCTGAATAACCTCATTATCAAATTTAAATCTTCCATTTTTGTAACTCTCCAGATCGACCATGTATTCATGAAATCTTCCATCACTTAAGTACGTACTCCATGACTCTTTGTAGAGCATAACAGCGTTATGTATCATGATGTCCGACTTTGTAGTATTTGCAATATGGCATACCCTCGATAGGCTGGATATGTTAAGGATGAACTCAAATTGTTGAAGTCGATCAAGCAAAAATGGATGTCGTTCGAACAAGTTGGTAGTTTTTTGCATTGAAAAACTTAGACCGAAGAAGTTGTTTGAACGAGCTTGGATGTCATTCGAACGAGTCAAATGTTTTCAAGGGATAAAATCCATGTATAATCGAAGTCGTTCGAACGTACTTAAAGTCGTTCGAATGAGATATGCGTAGGTCGGTTCTAGAAGTTCTTCTGGGACGTTGAGTTTTCCTTGAGATCCATTCTATTTGTAATTAGTTCTCTAAGTATATATAGGGGAGTTAGGTAATTTGCTAACCTATCTTTTGGTTGTAATCTCTGTGAGTTTAATTCTGGAGAACTAAGGTTTGAAATACTCCATTAGAAATCTTGAGGATGCTAGAGAAATTGCTTGTATCCTATTTGATCATAGTAGATTGTTCGGGGGGAGTGGTTTTTAATCTGTAAGGATTTTCCACTTCCCTCCTCTGGGAAAATTGTTGTGTTTTGATTTCGTTTAATTTCTTAATTGGCATTTCCATTTATCATTCTGGGGTAAGGGATTGGGATTAGCTACCCTGATTCCTAACAGCTGGTATCAGAGCGAAGGTTAAAGCTTATGTGATTAGAGTGATGGCCGATATAGATAAATTTAAAATTGATAAATTCAATGGATTGAACTTTGGGATTTGGAAGATGCAAGTAGAGGATTTTCTATAAGCGGAGGATTGTGATTTTCTTTTAGGAGGGAATTTTGACAAAGCCAGCCGATATGGATTGTTTGTAGTGGGAGCTTCTAGATCGAGATGTTCTAGGTAAAGTTTGTTCAGCACTCTCAAATTTTATTTCATCTAAATTGCCTAAAGGGAGTACTAAATTACGGAGGATGGAAAAACTACCAAAGATATTTTAATCCACTTCGAGTGATTTAAATACTCAGAAGTGTATTATGAGTGTTTCAAATTCGCGTAAGCGGGTTACTTTCAATGACGTAGTAGAAGTCAATGGTGAAGATTCTCTCATAATGCCTTTTGGATCTTCGTTATTAATATCGGGTGATTACTCAGATGTTAAAGTTAGAAGAAATAAAATTTTACATATTGAGAATGGAAGCAAAAGGTACATAAAGGCATGGAATTGCAATTAACAAGATATTTGTTAGAATTGTGGTAAAGTTGGTCATAAGAAGGAAGATTGTAGATTGACAAAGAAGAGAAGTTCTATAAAGAGACATTCGGTGACTTTATCAGAGGAATGTAAAAATTTTAATAGTGCCTCAAATCTTATTTCTAATCATTTAAGTGATATAACTTGTGATATTCAGGATAAACCACGTAATATGATTCATGGTACTAGGGATAAGTCATGTTGATTGTCTTATGGTATTTGTAAAGGGTCAGGGTTAGACTTGGATGCTCCATTGGAAATTACGTCGGGTAAAATTGAATTGTCTAGCTATGACGAGTGATGTGACATAGTAGAAAATGGAGATATTCAGATTGTATTAACGAATGATATTTTGTTAAGTTTGGACATGGTGCAAAATGTGTCTAGTATGGGAACCGACTAGAGTTAGTTCCAATGGGGGATTTCATAGTTTTGTTAGTTTTATTAGTGATTTCACACGAGAGCTTACTGTACATTTCTTGAAGAATAAAATGGATTGGTTTGATGTCTTCGCTAGATAGAAAGCTTGGGTTAAGATTAAGACGGGTTCAATGTTGACGCGTCTCAGGTCTAACGGTGATGGTGATCAATTTTGTTGTGATGAGTTTATTATAGATAAAGCATCTATTGGGGTTGAAAGGTTTGAGAAGATCCCAATAATACTGCAAGAGTTTGGTATGGCTGAAAGTGTGGTCCGTGAGATTACTGAAAGGGCACGAAGTATGAAATGTTTTATTGAGTTGATAAAGTAGTTTTGGGCGGATTCGGTAGTTTCGGCGGTAAATATAGAGTCTTGGTATGCATTAGATCTTGAACTATTATAAGAGAGCACTTGGAGGAAAAAGGAGGTAATCATTTATACTTCTTTTGTCTATTCTAGTAGTAGATCATTACTAGATTATGTGCCTAGTTTGTGCATGTTCATTTGATATGTTTGTGATAATTTTGGTGGCCGATCTTGTGATGCAAAGAATCGGAAAATTATCCAACTTATTGATATGATATCGAATGTTGATGTCTTTTGCAAAGACATTGATGCGATATCCAACTTACATATCATGGTCACCTAGTAATAGAAAAATTCTTAAACTTATTTCTATAGCAATAAGTTTAACCCAATTAAACTTTGAAGCAAGATACCTAAGAGGGCTTCCTTAATGGAAATGTAAAGATAGAATGAGTGCCTAAAATTTAGTCCCAAGGGAGGCAAGATAATGAAGTTCTACTCCTGGGTGAGTTCAATATGAATTAGATTCTTGAAGATATATATATTTTGGCCAAATTACTAGGTGACCATGATATGTAACATCGGTTATTAGAAACACTTTATTGGTATGATAGGAATGTATTCATTTCTCATAATTTATCAGCATTCTCAAGTCTCAAGCTTTCAAATTGTGTGCCAAGGATTTGGATTTCGTAAGTGAAAGATAATTCCAAAGAAAAAGAAAAAAAGATCTTACAAATAGCTATATATTTTGCCCAATGATTATCATGCTTAATAGTCATTGCCCCGTTAACTAGTAGATATATCCCACTGCTTTAATAAAGGCGGAATTGTCCAGTATGACATAGCAAAACGTGAATGAAGGTTCATTAGTAATCATGAAGCATTGATGAATATTATCCAACGCCCATGGTATATATACAGTATTTATAACTCCATGAGATTAAACCAGTAGTTTTATTCTAATAATGCATGTAAATTAGTTGTACAATGATGTTTTCTTACGGATTACGCTGTCATCTAATGCATATGAGGTCATGCATATGAGGCCAAGAATATGAAGTCATCTATATCAGTTTATGATGTTATGAGTTTTTTTCTTTTTCAGAGCTTACTTGCACAGTGAGAGTGATTAAAAAATGCAATGTGTACAACTTTGGAGTTTTTAACATTTTATGTTTTAATGGAAAAACATCCTACTGAATTCATCTCAAAATTCATCTCATCTCCAGCATCATCATCATCATCGTCAGTTGCTCAAAATGTCCTCTTGAAAGAAATATTGGATAACTGCCTCCCCCCACTAATTCTCCAAGTTGGCCAAGAACTAATCTTTATTGTTGTAGTAGCATACTCGCAACCTTCTACCCCAGTCAAACACTCGAAGGCTACCTCAGAGCCTACTCAAATATCTCGAAGCCCACTCAACCTATAAACAAGCCTCCCAAAGGTTATCCGAAGACGAAGCTTCGACTCTGAACAAGCCTTGAAGATGAACTCCACATCACATCAGAAATACTTCGACCATATCCGTACATGGTCAAAGTATGACAAGACAAACAGCCAGCTTACTAGACAAGATGGCGGCGTTGTTGGTTCTTATAGCTGCAGTGACATACCCAACAACTGTTACAGTGTCAGAGTACAAAAACAGACCCAACAACTGTTACAGTGACAGCTCTGACATTTCTGGTATCAATACTAACTCCGGGATACCCGCTTGACTTCTGGATGGTACCCTTGTAATGTGACCTAACCTTGGTGACTCAGCCCTTCCTATATTCTATAAATAGGAGAGATGGGGAACCAAGGAGAGATTACAAAATCTCTCCCCTCAGCCCTTACAGTTTACTTTCGATCACCCTGTAAAACTCAATACTCGAACCTTCGACTACTCGACAGTAATACAAACATTCTTAAAAATCCTTATCAGAGGTCGTGGAGAGTCACATTCTAGGCCTCCACGCAAGTATATTTTCAGTAGATTAATTAACCTATAGATTATATACTTGATTTCCTTTTATAAAGGATTAACCCCGTAGTATAAGAGCCAACATCCCCTTCTTAAGAAGTTAGGCCCCTACATTTGGCACCGTCTCTACTTCCCACCCTACCACTCTCCCTTTCTTATTCCCCTCCCAGTATTCTTAACTTTAGCACGTTATCCTCAATGGCACCCACCCTCCATTCCAGTTCTACCCACACCGGCAACTCTGTCGACGGAGTGGCCACCCAATTAGCCTTACTTTCTCAACAATTCGCTCAAGCCGAGGAGCGACATCATAACCAACTACACCAAGAACGTGAAAAGCACTGGCAGGAATTTGAAGTAGAATGGCACCGCCATTTGAGCGATACCAAAATACAGAACTGCGTAATTGATGAGCTGCGCAACACGGTCTCGGAGCTGCAGCGTTCGCAGTCTCAAGATGCTCCTTTACTATCCCATGCACCAGCCCTATCTTGCATATCCGCTAGAGACAGATTGGGACCCTTGACACATATCCCATCACCTCCAACTCATCGTGGCAACGAAGGCACTGCCACTACTATCCCCCCCCCCCCCCCACTGCCTCCATCCACCTTGGCATCCACCCCACAGAAAACTCTTTTGATTCCACCCTTCGTTCCTTCAAGCACCCCAAATGCCACCCTGCCCAAGAACGTCTCGGGGAGAAAACATACCATACACTCGACCTCATCACCCTCAAACCCTTCAATCACCCCCTCATCCTGCCTATTATGCACATCAAGACTTTGACTATAAAATCCAGCCTGTTATTCGTGTCAGCGCGAGCCCAACTCCTAACTCATGAAGTCGACTGAATAACCCCATTTACCCTAAACTCCTTGCCATCGAGGTACCTCCTAATTTTTGTGCTCCCAAACTCAGCAAATACCATAACACTGACCCTCAATCCCACATCCTCGAATTCCAAAATGCTTTCAGCCTCTACTCTACAACCGACTACCTATTATGCCGCCTTTTTCCCACAAGTCTCACAGATAACTCCCTACGGTGGTACCAAAACCTTCCCAGCGGCTTTATTCGAATCTTTGAGCAACTATCCTATCTTTTCATAGCACAGTTTGCCTTTAACAAAGACAGAGAGGTTAGAGTCGATGCCCTCTTCAACTTCAGAAAATCCAGCAGTGAAACCCTTGAAGCCTCACCAAGAGGTTCCTTAACGAGTCACAAAAATTCAAAAACCTCGACTGCGAGAATGTTGAACTCGTGTACTCAAATGCTCTGCCAGACCACAGCCATCTCAAAGAGTACCTGGTCCTCCATAAACATCAAACCCTCGAGGAGATACTCTCAAAAGTCAATGGCTATATCGACCTTGAGAGCCTCCACGAATCACGTAAAACAGGGGAACCTTCGACCACTACCATCAATAAACCTCGACAAGGCCCACCTTCTACTCCCTCACCTCTAATCGCTCCCATCTTATAGGAGACTGAGAGCCGAAAGCGCCCTCACAATGACAATAATGCCAAAGCTCGCAGAAAGAAACTAAAACCGGTCCTACCCATGCTCACTGCTCCTCTCAGCACCCTTCTAACACAGATACAGGCAGATCCCATCTGGCGTATCCCTTTTCACCATCTAAGTCAAGCCAGGTGAACCTTACAGTGCCAATCACAAGTATAACTGTCATCACACTAACAAATGCTTTACCCTCCAGCGTTCTCTCGAAAACATCCTCAAAGCAGGTTATCTACACCAGTATGTTGTCGACCTTCCCAGCTACCTTGACAGGTCGTACCTCAAACCTCAATCCACCCTTACTGTCGACCAGGCCGAGGTGCACATCTACCGAATAAATTTTATCGAAGTCAACAATATCGACAGTGGCTGTTCCAAGAGTAAACACAAGCGTGTCGAAGAATATTACAAACTCACCTACCAGGAGAAGTTGTCCGCCCTCCTGCCATAATCAAGCCTCTGCCCTCGACCCGAAGGCATATCTTTCATCGACTATGACACATCCCATGTCTATTTTCCCCATTATGATCCATTAGTCATCATGATTAAGATCGAATACCTCGTCCTCCACACAATGCTCATAGATACAGGAAGTACAACTGATGTCTTTTTCCTCTAAACTGTCCAAACCATGAAGAAAACCGACCTCATCACTACTGCCAATGTCGAACTCAAAGGTTTTAATGGGGTTACAAAAGTTATTGTTGGTCAAATCAACCTCCCAGTTACCGCCAGCCCAGTCACACTCCAAACTAGCTTTCTTGTCATCGATAAGAAGTCTGAATACCTTGGTATCCTTGGGCGCGATTGGCTCCACGCCATGCATGCCATACTTTCAACCTTTCATCAAACCCTTTGTTTCACCACCCCATTGGGTACATGGAATTTGAAAGGCTCCCAATGCCTCACCCATTCATGTGATCATCTGTAGATCGATCAGACCCGGAGGCTCGTCAGCCACCTATAGCAATCACTGTCCCTCTCTATCCCCATACCTTCGACACATGCTACCTCACCCATCGAAGCCACTGTCTATATCGAACTTGACAGTCCTGGTCGAGGTACATTCATTGGAGCTTTTCTAGATGAGGCAGAACGCCTCGAACTTACAGACTTCCTTCTAGTAAATAAAATATATTTGCATGGGCGTTCCAGGAGATGCCCGGTGTAGACCCTAGTTTGGCATGCCACCACTGCAATAAATATTAGTTTCGACGTCACTCATTTAAAGTCATTTTTCAAAAAATGGCGTTAATTAGTATATTTTTCGCTTAATCCTGTAATTTAAATTGTTGAGTTAGTTTACTAAGTCATTTTTTTGATAGATTACATTGTTGCATGTCTTTTGTCTATGGACAACGTCATTTTTGAAAAATGATGTAAACAACATTAGATCACTGGAAGGTATTCACATTGTTTTTCATCTAAATGACATTGTTTCTCTATATTAAATATTGAGTGAAAGCTGACTCACTCTTCACTTCCATTCTTGCATGTTATAGAGTGTTCGAGAGGAAGAAAAGGAGATGAATTTGTTCTCACTATCTCAAGAATCTCTATGTTTCCTCCTCCCTAAATTCAAATCATGCAACCCAAACCTCAGACATCAGCAATAACAACTTTACCACACTCTTTGCTTTACCTCCTCTAGCAGCTCTTCAAAACCTTCAGCCACAACCCCAGATTAATATCTAGGTGAAGATCCCTCAAATGCGATGGGTATGAAACAAATGCGAGATAAAAGGCTTAGGATTTACAAAAATTGAATGTGAAGTGTTGGTATGAATCCCTATGTCGAGGATAGTCGCCATATTGAAAGCATAAGTGTGGAAACCCTAATTAAGAGGAAAGACTATTTTAAATTAAGCAATCTTCGGTCCTAATCTGTAAAGAATCAAACATTGAGCAGGTAAGAAGTTCCCCAATTTTTTGTTTTGAATGTTATCATTTGAGGATTTGGCTAATTCGTTGTTCACGATTCCCCAATTTGGTTTGATTACATAATGTAGCATCAAGTACCCTGCCCCTTCACCAAAACGATTGTTGAGTTTTGCATCTTTAAATATTTAGAGGTAACCATAAACTTTAAACTTATTTTTTTACTTGTATTTTTTTCTTTCTCCTTTAGGTTTCATTGATTAGTGCATTCTAGTTTTTGTAATTTTATCTCTGTTGTAAATTGATTTTTCTTAATGGTTCTCTTTGATTGATAATATTTGGTTTTCATCTAGTTGTTCTTACTGTTATTTGAGTTTGTGTCTGCTTAATTTTGTATTAATGGTGTTCTCATTTAGGGTTTTGAGTAGATGGTATATAGCTTGGCTTTAGATTAGATGGTGTTCTCAATGGGTCTGTTTGATTTGGTATTAATAATGTTCACATTTAGGTTTAGAGCAGAAATTATTTAGCTTAGCTTCGACCAAACCCTACAGAGTTTAGCATTGGGTTACCCTCTTTAAGAGATTCTAAGACCTACTAGCTTAGAACTTGAAAATTTTAGATACTCCTGTTGGTTTAGAGCAAAAAGTCTTAAACAAGAGCATTTAGTTGTTCAAATATACATGGTGATTCCTCCAAAAATCACGGTACGCACTTTTGAGGTAGATCTAGGATTTCATCAAGCTTAATTTAGGCTTGAATGATTTATGGAAGTTGGAATAGATTTGGATTTCGGATTGTAGAGGAATGAGATCAAGATCAAGGAGGAGTGAGTGATTAGGAGCGACATGGTTAGTTAGAAAAAGAAGGGAAATGAAGACGAGTGGGACTGAGAGGTTTCAGCAGGGGACTATTGAAGCATTGAGTCTCTCGGTTGTTTTGTCGGTGTCGATTGTGATTTGCAATACAATTTGTTAATTAGTACTTAACCTCTATTATTTATTCCTTCTCCAATACCAAGGTGGTGTTTTTTTTTCAAGTACTGAATGCTAGAAAAAAATCAAGTGCTGAATGTTGAATGTTTTGAAGCGTAATTTGGAAATTATAATATTCTTAGAAGTAGTACATATAATATATGTGATTTTACTAGTAATATGCAAGTGTAATAATACTGATTTAACTTGTACTATCTCAAAGGAAAGTTTTCTTTGAGATGATCAATAATACATTCTTAAAAAAAGGAAGAAAAAAAAAGCTACTTAGTTCTAATATTTCCCTGCTTAAAAACAAAGTTCTAATATTTCCCTTGTAATTTTCAGAAATATCATCCCAGTGGCATGACTATGGCAGCCAAATTGGTCAAGAAGGCTCTTGGTGTTCGACGTCTAGAAAATGAAAGTAGAGGCAAAGTTATGAAAGCTGGACACAGTTCAACAGACCATCAATAGTTGGTAATATACTAGTTCAGATGCAATTTATAATTAGAATAAAACCCTGAACCTGTAAGGTTTGGTAAAACCTTTATCGAAGTAAAAATTTATAGTTAGTTGACGTATTTCGCTTAGGCCATGAGGTTTGAGTATCTTTTAATATCACCCTCAATAATCTTCAATGGTCAGTATGTAGATAACAAACACTTAAAGCTTAAAGGGTCAATGTGTAAATGAATACAGAACACGGTCCAACACTCTAAAAACCTTGATCTAGAAGAAAGATCCCTGAAAACTGATTATCTAGATGGAAGCATTGCTTAAGAACCAATTAAACAACTGCCAACAACGTACTCATAGTGGACAAATCCTAGTGTCGCTACACTTATCACTTTATTGTGCATGGCTATTTAATCGACTGAGTGTAAATTTGTGTTTTGAGTATGGGTCAAATGAGTTATTTAGTTTAGATTGTGGTCGTGAGGTTTTACATTCCACACCCAATTTGTGGATCAGCTTTTTGGGCTGAGTCCACCCAACTCCCAATTATTAGAGATGTTTTATTTCATTAAGTACTAAGTCCATCTGTGTTAATGAAAGCTATAAATGGTATTTCAAGCTATTTGACTTTCTGAGTGGAAAGACTTTTAACTAATGTTACCCAATTTGTGGATCAGCTTTTTAGGATGAGTCCACCGGACTCCCAACTATCAGAGATGTTTTATTTCATTTGGTTCTAAGTCCATCTGTGTTAATGAAAGTTATAAATGGTATTTTAAACTATTTGACTTTCTGAGTGGAAAGACTTCTAACTACTGTCAACCTATCTTGGAAGGTTCAACTTGGTGATTGGACCAGTCAAGCAAAAGACAAAATTTTAAAATGGGTCTTGCATGTTTTAACTTCGAACTATTAAAAACATAGGTATGTCACATCAATGGAGAAACAAAGATTTCTCACTTCTATTTTCTCATAGCCTGACTCATTGTTCCTCTAATCCAAATCAACTAGGCAATCAAGTTTTAGATTATCAAACTACTGCTTACATGCTCTATTCTCATTACGCATTTGCGGAGTATCTAAATGAATTTTTGAATGTCGGGTCCAAATTTAATTTCAGTTCCTCCAAAGCGACTGATTTTTTATCTTATGGATATTGCTAACTAGTTGATCAACATTTTTGTTCAGTTGGTTGAGAAATTGATTGTACCCAATAATGTTGATGTGGAATCTCTTCATCCTTCCTTTTACAGGTTGTTACTGACATGGAAAAAGAGAAACGAAATATAGTAGTGTTCGCAGAGGACACCACCAAAAAATTAACTTTTAGCAAGGGACTTTTTCCATCGTGGATGACATATAGCGACAGTCTTAGTCCGTTAAATAGCTGACGCCAATGAGGGTGTCACTAAAAGCCTTCAGTCGGACAAAATCTGTTGCTGAAATAGTATGCTTTGGTGACGAACATGTTTCGTCACTGTACAATACTCATTGGCGACAGACATCATCTGACACCAGACTTTTAGTGACATCTTCAAAGGCGTCAGGCAAGGTTGGTCGTGTATATCTAATTTTGTCGCCAACGCATATTATTTTAGCGATGGATCCCAACATCCAGTTTTTGTGATGCTGATTTAAGGATATATGTAATCCGTCACAAATAATAATAATTATTCAAAAAAAATATCTAATATTTTTAAATAATATAAAAATATATTGCCCGCTATAAAATATATATTTTGCCACTAAAACATGTCTCATTCATGAAGCAAAAAGAGTTGCAAACAATAGTGTATAAGTTCTTAAATCCAGATCATAAACATCACAACTTTTCCCCACATAACAAAAGTACACAGAGATCTGGGAACATAACAAAAATATACTTAGTGATTATATTTGCATAGAAAATAGCATTACTTAAGGTGTTGATCTCTCTTATCCGGGACCTGCAGCTGCTATTCTTCGCTGCTACTCTTCCCAGGTATTATTTTGGCAATAATCTTCAGTCTGGGCTATGCTCTCCTTTTGCAGAGCTAGTATTGGGCATGAACTGAGATCTATGCATCCTATCTCCTGGCTTCCTTATATGCTTTATGCGCATTGTTTGACGATTTGGATTCGAACCACACGACTACACTCTCTATAGTTTGAAGATCTGAGCCAGCAGACTGCCTCCCATCGATTATCATGACCTGGTTGTACAAAAAATTCACATCTTTACAATCTATCATAACAAGGTCTTCATGTGTAGATTATTTTGTTACCTGGATTGCCCAACAACTTTTTCCTTTTATGCATAACATGCTTGGACACTTTTAGTGCCTGCCAAAATACAATATTTAGAAATATCAAGGACGTAAACAATGCCTACTTGGCTATATCTTATCCAGCAACTGTCATAAGGATAAAATAACTTCTCAGACTCTTCATTTTATCAATACATTCTCTATATATACTCGGAACAATTAGTTTGTACCAGTACTAATTAACTTGGATTGTGATGCGAAACTCACTGTGATCTCGTTATGCGCAAGTCTGACCTCTTTCAAATATAAAAGTGAGTTGAATGAAGAACATATGGATTCAAGTTGACAATTGGAGGGAGATAGCTGAAACCCAAAAACCAACCAAAGAACTTTAGTGTTTTTACAAAATTAAAGCTACATGGTAGAGGGAAAAAAATGAAGTTTGCTTACTTTTGCGATTGACTTTGTTTTGACCAGAGAATCACCAACATTCCGAAGAGGGTTTCTAAAAAGAACTGCATAGAAAGCCAGCATTCAAAGAACACAACTCGAATTATATGACCATACATTTTCCTTGCTAGTTGTAAAAAATATATATAAGCCCACCTGAATTGATTAGTATGTCTGATTAGTTTGTCTCGTGAAATAGACTCTTCGTCACGAAGCTCATGTAAGGTATTTGCATCTTCAGGAACTTTTACATCTTCATGTAAGGTATTTGCTCATGTAAGGGTAAAAAAACTCGTATGTTTTTAACCATGACAACCAAAACCTGCGAAACGCTTTGCAATGAGACATATCCAGGGACTCGAACACGGTAAAATGGCCTTCCCAAAGCAATACAAATAAGTCCTGCAAATGAGCAACACATAGATATTATGAAACCACGGTCCCAACCTTTGTTGATGCTTACTCAAACAACAATTGTAGCTCCAACTACGGCTCCTGTAATAGTACTTAGCAATAACCAATTGAAGAATCTCATTATGTGTTTTCGCTCGCTAGGATCTTTCATGTCAAACTGATCGGCACCTAGGGATGGAATGAAACCTTTTATTCCACCGCCTCCTAAGGCCAACAAGTATATCGAACTGTAAAACATCCATGCCTGACCGCCTTCTACACATGTAGACTCCAAACATGGTTTGGGCTGTAGTTTCTGATAGTGAGACTGGAGGATGATCATTATCTATCCCTGAAAGTCTAACACATATTAGAGCAAGACCATTCCTGAAATTTTTATCAGATTTCAGGGGGAAAAAATAACCTCAAAGTTTTTAGTGTAAAAAATGGGGAAAAGAAAATCATAACTCTGGGGTACTTAAGTTGAATCAAATTTCATTTTAACCGTCTTTCGTCCAAAATATGACAACTCATAAACCTACCAGCAGCTGATCTGCACCAAAACCCAGACATGTATTGAGTAGATTCATATATGTATCAGATATTAATCCTCTAACGAGCGCAAGCAGAAAAGCGGTACCCACGAAAGTTTGCAGTGGTAGTGGAAGAGCTTGAAAAATCAAAATGCATGATGAATAAGCAATATTAAACCATATTTGCCAGGTTTGTAGTGAAGCCTATGGTATCAAGCCCCATCTTAGCTGATGGACAATATCAATCACAATTAGGATCACGAAACATATTCCAGAAATATATTACGGCACGAGAAATAAATGAGATAAATGTACCATAAGTGAATTTGGTGGCTTTAGGTCCACCTTTCTTTCGATGTTTCACTTGCACCATTGCTCCATTACTCTCTGCCTAAAGAAAACCATACATTAAAAATAGTATGAGATCACCGACAAGCTATACGTGTAACATCCCAAAACCAAAGCCCTATTACCGAGTGCCTAATTGGCATTGAATAAGCATGACTTCTAAATAGAAAAATAAAATAAAAATGGCCTGAGCTAGTATTTCCTTAAGTAATTACCATAATTAGAGTTGCTTCAGTGAGAGAGACGAAGAGGTAATTGGTAGAAGATGAAGAAGAGATTAAGAGTATTTAATGTTGAATACTAAACTTATAAGATTCTTTCAGTCATAGAAAGTAAAAAGGTGATGAGATATGCAAACGCAAATAATCTAAAGATACCATTTGATGAGGAAAAAAATAAGTGAATGATGCACAAATGGATGTGAATAGAACCAAAACTGTTCAGAAAATGGTTGGGGAAGACACAAAAGAGACAATGGATGGGAAAGGCACTAAAGCTGTTTAGAAGATGGATGACCAGCAGATCCAGTATGCTCAGAAAATGGATAGAAAAAGCATTAAAACTGTTCAGAAAATGGATGGGAATAGAAGTAAAACATTTTAGAAAATTGACGGGGAAGACACATAAGAGACATTCCATTTGATGCATGCATCCTTTGGGTGGAAGAAGCAAAGAAACACACAAGGCTATAAAAATACCTGAGGTGATAGCTGAGGAAGCTCATTCGATTGTGTGTGCATCCATCCTAATGGCTTCAAATCGTTTAAGAAATCGTACTCGGGCAAAGCGGATGGAAGATGGACCTTTGGTGAGTTCCCCATTATGGTACCATGGAAATACAACGAATCTCCTTAACCTGAGGATTATCTAGGGGACTAATTCCATATATGTAACCTACAATCTGAGTCCGTAGATCAGCTATGCAAATAAACTTCTTCAAAATATTTTTGGGCATAATGTAGGTGAAACTTGTTTCCTGTTCACATAAACGAACTTCGAGATTAGTAAGTATAGAAACTAAAATTTGATCACCTAAAGAGGGGGTTAAGAATAATATATACCTTAATGTCCTCTGAGATCACATAAATGCGATTCACTCGGAGATAAAGGTTTGTCGCTGATATAGCTCTCAAACACCAATCAGTTATAGACGCAAATATATATTATTCATAGGGACTCGTGGAGGTTACAATTAGCTCATCACCGTGCACATTTGTCATTTTAGTTGTCACTTCTGCCAGCTGGCTTGCATCTTTGGCCTGTTTCTCGATCTCTGCTATCTGCTGCTTCTGTAGTGACGGTGGTGTAATCTCAGCTCTAAGTATAATATCGCGAATCTCAGACTGCGTTAGAGCTGAAGTATTTACGTTATTCTTCTTCGCGTAATCTAAGAGTATAAGATTTCTCAAAGCAACCTCAACCTGCATTGGAAGAATTAAAAGATCTCAGAAACCTCAAGCCGATCAGAATTTTGATTGGAATTCGATCAAAACAGATATGAACCCGTATTAACTCTAAACTAGTTTTTGACAAATCTGAAATTGTAATCATATACTGCATAGGGTAAATTCAAAAAGATTAATCACAGAATACAAATAAAGTCTGAATTCTGGAGGGGTCCATCAATATACTTAAGCTCTCAAGCCAAACTAATCTAAATGTGAAAAAAAATTGAAAACCCCCAAGGACAACAGCACATAACGTAAGTGTAAGAAATAAGAATGAATTCCTATTCCTCTGAACTTGCACAAACACGAATACAACTGGAACATAAATGATCTTATGTTTTTGGATCCTAAAGCAACAATAAAAGACTAAGATGTTAACTGCATAAAGGTGTCTCGATTCTATAGCCAAAGGAGAAGTTACCTTCATCCACTGATGATCTGTGAGAGAAGGCTAGATGTGATGTGCCTCGGTAATGATCGTCTTGTCAGACTTCAGTAACATTTTCACCTTCTCATTATTCACATGAAGTGCCCGCAAGATCAATATCAATCAGGAAAATGTTGTGTAAGAAGAGATGCTCTTTAACCAATCATCATAAAGGTTTAAGATAAGCATTTGTGGCTCTGTAGCCTTCAGTATAAAATTGTCAAACTTCTCAATCTTTAAACAAGCCTGGAACGATAACTGGAGCTCACTTCCTTTGATGACTATATTGGGGATATCAAGCAAGTAAACCTCTAAAGTATCAAGCATTCCCTTACGAGTAACAATAATATGTTTCGGTATGAGAGTGACATACATACTACATAGCTTGAGCCAGCAGTGGTACCTTCATGATCTTATTCATGTGTGAGTAATGTAAAAAAATCAAAACCACAACAATATTTTCAAATTACTCATAAATATTAATAAGAATAATAACTTATTAATAATAAAAGGTATGGTACCTTCATGATCTTATTCATAGCTTGAGCCAGCAGTGGCTTCGACCCAGGAAACTAGTTACCAAACGTAGCATGCAAGTTGTACGCCAGATTGATCCCAATCATTACCCTTGAATCGCCCAAATAAAAATTAATGAAACACAACAAAATACAAAGCCTAAAGTAAATGTGACTACAAGAAGACACACCTGTTGGAGATGGATAAATGGACATGTTGTCCATTGTATACTCCAGAAATTTTGCCCTAGTATCGCTCAATGTCATAAGAATCGTAGTCGCCCCATCGGAGCTGCACATCGATCCAGTACTTGTTACTCACTTTCTGGTCAAACACATCCTTTGATTCAGTTACAATGGTAGGTTTAGACATAGTCCATCTATGCGCTGCAAAGAGAAGAATGTCGGCACACGAGGTGTTCATTTTGTAACTCTTCCTAGGATGTCTTGTTACTTTCTGCACAGTTTCAATTTCTTGGGAATCCAATTCTTAATTCAAAACCTGACAGAGATCCATGACTGCACACTCTAATGTACCTTTTGCCATAAATGAGCATGGAATATTTGAATCAAAGACATCTTCAAGGTTATAATTTTTCCATGCATGAATATTCCTGTTAGGTCCAACTGCACTTGGAAACCCACGTACACATTAGATTGGATTGATAAACCAAGTCTATTTTACATATGAATCAGATCCTCTGCAAAATAGTAATTGAAATTAGGCTTAAGAGTAAAGAAAATAATATGAAATGATGATGTGCTGTGCGATATAAATAAATTTTTAAAAGATGGTTATCTTTCTATAAGCTGGTTCGGATGCGTAGACAATATTTCAGTTCCCCAACTATAGTACGCAATCTATATATACAAGCACAAAAAATATGTCAAGTGACATTATTTAAGTAAATGTAATAATAACTCAGATTTGAAAGGAAGCTAAGCACTTATCTTTCTTCTTTCTTCGGGCTATCCTCTAAAACATGCCTTCTTCTTAATGTCTTTGAGCTTGTAGATGCATGGACTTGTATAATCTTCACAAAGAACTACCAAGAACAAATAAATAAATTGGAGCAAATAAAATATCCCATAGGCCTTTAACAACATAAAAACAATCCCTTAGAGTACTTATTACCATTCCATCAAAAGATAGGTTACAAATCAATATTGAGACACAATCCATCTAAAATCTTCAAAATAAAATACCCCACAAAATACCTTCTGGCCAAAGTACTGATCATAACAAAGTTACTACTTAAGATAAACTAATAAGCAACCAGCAGTACTAGAACTGCAGACACCATACGGGCCACGCAATATAACCTCCGATACCAACATCCCCAATGGTATCTGCGAACTTATCCAGCTTACGCAATAGACATTCAGGTTCAAAAATGTCAGTCACTACAACTTTGTAATAGCCCTCTCCCAATATTTGATTATGAATTAGACTTGTAGGATCAATTGCAGCAACCTCACCACAAGCAACTTGAGGAAAAGTAAAAGAAGTTAAGAGTACATTTCTTATTGAGATGATGGTTAGTTGATTGCAAATAGAAATACAAAATTAGTTTATAGACATCAAAATACAAGTTTAGAAGTATATTATAAATTTGAAGTATTATGCATACCAAGGAAGACAGTTGAAATCGTTCCACGTGTTGTTGTGAGGTAGTCACATTTGATTCCTGAGGCATACACTATACGTGGATAGTGCGCAAAAAATTTAGATAACAATACTATATCACATCTTTTTGGATAAACAAACGATGTACATAATTTATAGAATTGAAGTTACCTTAAGACCCTTTAAGGTTTCATTCACTTGCTTTAGATTCGTATCTAATAAGTCTAACCTATTAGTCAGCTCCACGTTTTTGACTCGTAAATCCTCATTTTGTTTTAACAAGTGTCCAGACTTCTTTATTAAGGTCAGACAAACACCTCCAGCAAATCCTATCATGCGCCCTTTGCAATCCTTTCGAACTTTCTGTAACCAAATCAGAAGTAAATTTTATGTAGGAGAATTTTTAAACTATACATTAGTCGATCTTAAAATGACATATTACATATTTATGGCAAGCAAGCCTTAACCTTAGCAACATAATCATTTATACCAGTCGTCTTAGACTCAGGATTTTCTCTTTCATATTGTCTTATTTTTTCCTGTAGAAGTCAATAAATCAAAGATAATGTGAGTAATAGGTAAAGTAAAAGTTTAAATTGCGTACAATGAGAAAATAAGAAGATTATATGGGATAGACTGACAACTAAGTCGGGGTTTTGCACGGTGTCATCAATTTTTGTATGTGCTTTGATATACACATCAGACCTCGGCACTAAGGCATCAGACTCCAAGTTCCTTTCCACGACCTATAACATTAAAAGCATACATATCAGTTCATATTATGATCCTAATTTTGAGTGTTTTTAACTTTGACATAGTATGAGTGAGATAGTACAAAATATGAAGAGTCTGAATTCTCTTATACAATCTCAATGATGTATTTTTCTCGTTTATTGTTTAAGGATTGCCTTATGTTATCTTCATGCAATAAATCTAAGTTATTTTCTTTATGTATTCTTGTAATTCTTTTGAATGATTGTAACCTATAAGTCACTCCTATCTTGTAAAAAAAATACTTTTAAAACAAATATGCTCCCATGAGTTTTAAAAGTTCAATAGAGTATTCGAACTTCTTGCAAAAAAGATAAAGAATTACATGAAAAGACTAAGATTTGGCAGAAAAAGTGGCACATTAGTATTAAAATATATCGTTTTATGACAAATCACGGCCAAGCTAGTTCTCCCTACGCACGCCGGTACTATCAGCTTACTTCGATTGGCAGTATTACGCGTACTTATGGCCTAAACAAACTTACAAAGATCACTAAACTACCAACTTCACAAAAGATATTGCAAACAAATTTATTTTCCACTAAATGTACCTGGAATTCTGGAGTATTACGATAGTCTACAAACTCATTCCATTCTTCTGGAGTGACAAAATCTGGTACATCATCTAATTTTGCTTTCACCTCATCGGGATTCTTGTCCTTCACAAGTTCATTGTACAAACGAGTCTTAAAGTTCCTCCAAAATGACAATATTCTCTCTCTCAAGTAATCTTCTAAGATATGTGGCATTTCAAAACCATCCTAAAAATAGTGAGAACATTGAGCAAACAAAATGCTAAGTATGTTAATAGCACTAAAAAAGATGTATCAATTTAACATGTATGATTGAATTAGTATTACATTCAACTTACTCCTTATATCTTTCATATCTGAAGATGGCACATCTTTAATGGTCTTGCAATTGATTGGAATATGCGCACGGGATAGAACACCAATAGACGTAACTAAGTCAGCATGATTAGTATCCCCATTATTCGGTTGCCCAAGATGATTTACACTCACTACTCGTCTTTGACCATCGGGTAAAAGTAGAGTTGGGCCACGAGTATGGCCCCTCTTCTTGCACACTGTGGTTGATAATGAACTTGAGCTTCTTGCTATCATTAAAAGTAAAAGTAGGCATTACAACTTAAAACTTATTTATTCAATGAATTGCATATACTAAGCATTAATAGTATATTATATATTAAAAATGAATTACCTCATTCTTCATTGACGTTAGTACCAGTCGCATGCGTGCTTTTGGAAGCCATCAAGCTAAGACCAATCTAGGGCCACATTTAACAAATAATATCAAGCATAAACCGATGAGTATATCAATGAAAGAAAAGATAGTTATTTCGAAGTAAAAAATTTATGTCATCAAAAGTAGAAAGACCAATTTAACCTACTATAGGGAATATAAAGAACCATCTAAAGGTTTTAGTGATCAACCAATAGGTAAACATTAATTTATTCTAATGACCAAATTAAAAGACAATTGGATAACAAATCCTACCAAACTAATTCAAAACTCTGAATAACTACAGTAACCATAAATAACCATTTAAGTGTTTACTAATTTTTATTTATTCGTTTTCGCTTCTTGGTTTTCTCAATAACCACGATAACTTCGTCTGAGTTGTCAAATATTAGATCATCTTCATTAGTGGTTTCGATATTGCTAAGCCCTATGTCAATATCATTTACATTTGGGGGCTCTAATAAAATTGGTAGTTCATCCTCGACGTAAATCTTCATTGGAACATCCAAAACTACATGCCAATCACAATCTTTTGGATCCTTCGAGTAGAATACTTGTTTAGCATGCACGGCTAGAATAAAGGGTTTGTCTCCCACCTTTTCAGAAATTGCCAAATTATTTAATTTTACCAGCCTTAGTTTTGCTTCCTTGTCCAGTTTAATACCTTATGTCACCTTGGCCCAGTCGCACTTAAATAAAACAGTTTTATAGCCTTGTCGATACTCTAGTTTGATGATATCCCTTAGCACTCCATAGTATGTTGCAGACTCATCCATTGTATTATGATCATTAGCACTTGATCGAAAAGTTGTCAAGCAATCCGTGTTAACCCCGCTATTCTGATTTGTCTTAGTTGCCTCGTGATCCTTAGTGACAAATAGGAAGCCGTTCCCACAATATTTAATGTACCGCGTAGCCAATGTTAATGGCCCTCTCACAATATCACTAAAATTAGTATCATTCATTTCTTTCGACTTTCGCTGAAAACAAATCAAAAAAAAATATAATCACAAAAAAATCTACATGAAATTAGCAACTTAATACAATATATTCGTCATAATACCTGGCTTTTCATCCAAGGTATAAATTCTTCTTCTTTTGGTATTTTGTAGTTCACAGATTTCCTCTTTTTAGCAACTGCCCTACGCCTTTCAATGAAATCGCTATGTCGTCTTCAAATAAAAGTTCAGGCATTGTTAGATACATCTTTTATATTATTAAATTTAAAATATGTGTTAGTTTTCATACTTTTTCCACTTGTCATAATCAGGATGGTTGCTTAATACCCATTTCCAAGCTTGCTCATATTCAACACCGGACAGGATGAACCGATGACCAAGGCCAACTAGGCCAGAAGTGTCACTATCATCCATTATTATCGGTGGAAGCAGAGACGAATCATCTAATGCAACATCCAATCCTTTTAAGAGGCTATCCTCGCCCCTGCCTTTGTAATTATTACAATATATCAAAGTCTCCTCATGTTTGTACCTTTCTACAATACAACCTTCAGGTCAAGCTTTATTGCCAACATATCCCTTGAAAGTCTTCATAAACCTTGTGTAGTTAACGAGAGAAAATAAATGTTATGAACTTAAGGATGTATAAGTTTAAATAATCATACCACAGAACGTACCTTTCAAATGGATACATCCATCTATAGAAAACTGGACCACATAAACGAGCCTCGTATGCTAAGTGGATTGGCAGATGCATCATAACAACAAATAGGATGGGAGGACAAACCTTTTCTAGCTCGCAAAGGGTTTACACCATATTTATTTCCAATGTCGTAACTAAGTCAACATCAATTACACTAGAACACAATGCATTGAAGAAAGTACACGTACTTGTAATTATCGTGTGAATTTCTTTCCGATCCTTATATGAATGTTGAATTAAAATGGGAAGCAAATGTTGCATTAAGATATGGTGATCATGAGACTTCATTCCCCCCCTTCCAATCCATTCCATCATCTTTAACAATATTCTTTCAATTACTACTGAACCCAAATGGAACACGTAAATCACGTAATGTCTTAAAAAAGAACTGTTTCTCCGCCTTTCGTAAACAAAACGGACCCAACTTCATAACCTCCTTGCCATTTTTGTTAGTTAGCCACATTCGCTTCTTTAATTTTAATTTTTTCAAGTCTTTGCGGGAATTTGAATCATTCTTTGTTTTCCCCTTTGTATTTAACATCAAGGCCATGAGATTTTGACAGACATTGCTTTCAATATGCATGACGTCAAAGTTATAACGTACCAGATGATGTTTCGAATACTCAAAATCAAAAAATATCGATCGCTTTGAGAAATACAAAGATTATGTGTTGTCATCTTCTTCATCATTTTCTTCACCAACCTTTTGTTTCTTCTTTTTGCTCTTCCCCCAATGCGTATTCAAGTTGGCAACCTCATTTTCAACCTCAATCCCTGTCAATTGTACAGGTGGTCGCTGAAGCTCTTCTTTCTTATTAAAAGTACCAGCACTTGTATCTTTTCGAGCCACATCCTGTAATGGCAAAAAACGTCTGTGGTTCATATATACATCTTTATGCCCATGAGTAAGTCTCAATGAACTAGTATTTGGACCACAAGAGGGGAATCCGAATTTACCTTTTGTTCGACAATCAGATATATTACCATAAGCCGAAAAATCATGGATTGTCCACAATAAGGCGGCACACATGTTAAATGTTGTCTTATGGTAAGCATGAAATGCTTTGGCCCCTTTATGCCACAGCTCTTGTAGTTTCGCAATCAACAGCTGCAAAAACACATCGATATCCTTCCCTGGTTGTTTGGGTCCTTCAATGAGTAAAGCGAGCATCGTGAATTGTGGTTTCATGCAAAGGTTTGGTGGAAGATTATAAGGCACACACATTACAGGCCAACAACTATGTGATGTGCTAAACGTACTAAAGGGGTTAAAACCATCTGTGGCTAGTCCCAATCGACAATTACGAGACTCGTCTGAAAACTCTTTGAATTTATCGCCCAAATGCTTCCACATAGGTGAGTCAATAGGATGTCTCATCTTTCCTGCCAGCATACACCCGGTTAAGTTCCAGGACATCTCTTTTGTGGCCCATGGCACACTGCACAAGAAGTACCATTTTAGGTGCACCAATAGCAGAAGTTATTTAGTATATGCACCTTAGTAAAGGAGTAATGCATGCTAAAGAAAAATAGCTTTGAACATTGTAGATAAGCATACCTATACATTCTTTGCAACTGAGGTGTTATTGGAAAGTATCTCAACACCTTCGCAGCAACTTTTTTGCGTATCAACATTTTTCTTCTTGAATTTGAACCACGTTCAGTTACGGTCTTGTACCTTGAAAGACCACATATTGGACAACTAGTCCTAGATACATTCTCTCTCCAATACAATATGCAGTCATTGGGACATGCGTGAAATTTTTTTGTAATCAAGGGACAAGCCAGTTACAATCTTCTTCGCATGATAACAGTTATCTGGTACTTTGTTTCCCGGTGGTAAAGACTTCTTAAGAGTTTGAAGCAATCCTGTAAAACTTTTCTCACTCTATTTGTTGTCCACCTTTAAGCTGTATAGCTTTAAAATGAAGCTAAGCACAGTAAAATCCTTGTAGCCTGGGTATAAAGCTGTCATAGCCTCTTGTACCTTTGAATCGAACTTCATGGTATTGTCTTCATTATCCTCAGTATGATTGTTTATTGCATCAAGATCATCTTGAACAGACTCATCACTAAAGACGTGATATGCCGAGTTAGAAGCCTTAGGGGAGTTAACTACTGCCACTCCATCTTGGGGAAGGTTGTAACTTGGTAATGCTATTCCAGATTCATTATATGTTAGATGCTTACCATGAAAGTTCCAAACTCGATACATCATTAGAAAGCCATTTCTAAGAAGATGGTACTTCACTTCATCATAAAGAAGGGGAGTGCATTGGTTTCCACACAGATTGCATGGACAAAAAATAGAAAGTCTACGAGGAAGATGCTTTCGCGCAAAGTTTAAGAAAAAGTCCACACCAACTATATATCGTTGATCAGGGAAGCTAAGCGAAATTCAGTCCCTATCCATCATATATGAACCTCTAGTTCAACACCTAATCATGTGATATATTAGATAAGGCAATATTGGATGGAAAATGATCAAGAAAGAGAAGAATATAAAACTATATCAAATGGTTGAGTAACCCAATAGGTCATTCAAGTTCAAGCTTAGATATAGCTAGCGAATAAAGATTATTTAATTCCCTAGACAAGAGTTATTGTGATAGAATTGATTTCGAGATTATATGAGTTTATAGTTTGGAACGTACTTAGGAATCTTGTCTCCTGCGAGAAGAAAAATCTCAAAAGGGTGGAGTCACTCTCTAGTATTACTCCGGCCGTCAAATCAGACCATATCAAAAAATAATCTTAAGATCGTTGCTAAATAAATAAATAAGATTTTCTCAAGTTATATTTAGATAATCAATTAATCTTTGATGTTTCTTTTACCATGTAACTTATCCACAGTTTATATGAATCAATATTCAATTTGGATAGAAGAAAAATATTTATCATACTAAACAAACAGTACGCCAAGTTTATGTTGTGTCACATTAAGCAAGTGGATTAGAACCTTCAGATTGAGCTACTCAAACTTCACTAAATGAAAAATATATCATACAAACTTAACTAACAGACAATAATATGTCTATGATTATAGGCTACTGACTTTAAATCAATAAAAGAACAAACAACAACACAATCTAATTCATAAAAGGCAACTGCAACATGTAACTACCACTAGGTAAACTTGGTCCTCAATATGTGCTTTAACAACTTCAATTCATAGCCATCGATATTACTTCATATGCCCTAAGATCAGTTTCTTATATTTACAACAGATAACAGACTTGTTGTATATAAGCAATTTGGAAAGGACCTTATAAAAGATGATGCAGACGGTAAGACCTATTACAAAACAATTTCAGTTTAGGCCAGCTGTCCAAATCACTCAGATCAGTCAGAAAATGGAAGGAGAATATGCTAAAAATACATTCCATCTGATGTATGCCCCGCATGGGTGGCAGAAGCTCATAGCTATAACAACTATACACACAAGGAAGCAAAGGAATCACTTTCAGAATCTGGTCCAGACTATACAGAAAATGGATATTCAAAAAATGGATGTGAATAGAACCAAAACTGTTCAGAAAATGGTTGGGGAATACACAAAAGAGACAATGGATGGGAAAGCACTAAAACTATTCAGAAAATGGATGACCAGCAGATCCAGTATGCTCATAAAATGGATGGAAAAGGCAACAAAACCGTTTAGAAAATGGATGGGAATAGAAGTAAAGCAGTTCAGAAAATGAATGGGGAAGACACAAAAAAGACATTCCATCTTATGCATGCATCCTTCTAGTGGCAGAAGCAAAGAGATACAACAATAACCTTCCCTACGGTACATAGGAATCTTTTTCATGATCTTATCAAAAATGAGATCCAGATTCTGATTATGAATGGGAAAGGCACTATAAATGCAAAGGCATTTCTTTTGGCTCGTGCTCTTAATTGGGAGCAGACTATAAGAGATACGACTAAACAGTTTCACAAAATAGCTAATGCATAAATTACTCTGAACTAAAAGCAAGACATACAGTCTTGACCTTTATATTGATTTAAATTACTCTATATAGTACACTCTAGCAGTTGCAATTTCTAACACTTTTAGAGGGTTTTATTATCCATAAATTATACACAAAGAGGATGGTCAAGTCACAATATTCTAATGCATGATACATATAAGATAAAGTTGCCTTTGTAAAAATCACTTACTTAAACGAATCACTTTAACATCGTGAGATAGATGAAAAACATTCAAATAAATAAGGTTTTTCTACATTTTCAAAGATAATTGATAAATCCATCACTTAACCAGAGATAGCATTTGCCTATTAGAAAGGTCATTTACAAAAATGGCTACCACAAAATATAGAAAAAATAAAATAATACCTGCAAAAGCAGGCTAAATCCAAGCTTTTTAATCGTCGATAGCACAGGCACTTACAAATTCTAAAATACACGGTTGAAATACTTCAGTAAAAAAAAGGATTCTAGATATAATCCAATAAGTCCTACCCTGCAAGAGTGACAAGATAATAAACATAGTAACGGGTGGTTTTCCCAACAAGTGGATATGTTTTTTTTTTTTTATTGAGTCAACTCTTAGATATATGTTTATAATCGAGCATAGAATCGAATTCCTTTTTGGTTGTATGTAGTAGCATGACTATATAAACTCTACTATGATCTTTGGCTTTGAAACATAAGAATTTTAATTCACATAAATTACATAAATCATATGAAAGATATCCCAAAACAGTACTTCAACTAAAATTATATGTTCCTCATATTTTAGTTAAAAAAATCCCTCCTCCGAATCAATAGCTTACAAATAATTAACTTCCCCCAACTTTCTTCTTAATCAATACTTTAACCAAATTGTAAAGAGGGAATTTAGAAAAGATACCCAAAGATAAATAAAGAACTAATTGGAAAAACCTTGTATGATGAATCTAAGAAAGAAAATTTAATGAATACCTGCAAGTCTACTCAAAGAAGAGAGTCTAGACCCAGATTAATCAATATATATCACAATATATAAAAATATCAAACTAGGGAATTTCAAAATTAGAAATCACGTAAAAAAAAGAGGAAAATAAGAGATTTGCCGCCAATGAGATAGAGTCTGAGATGGATAGAGTAGTTGAGAGAAAGAAGGTTCGTGGGAAAGAATGAGACTTTGAGTGAGATTTGATGATCTGATATGAGGGAGAAAATAATGGAGAAGATTAGTGCGCCAAATTGAGGCGGGTGAAAGATAAAATTTTGAAAGTCCATTGCTCAATCTGTTGGGATTTGATCTCAAAACTTGTATCATGAGAGGAGTTTGAGAAATAGATGAGAGTAGAAATGAAGAGACTTCAAAACTATCAGGATTAATTTGAGATAGAAAAGGCGACAAATAATAAAAGCGACAAACTTATTTTATAACAATTAAAGGTGATGCAAAACAAAAAAAATTGTTAGCAATCGCGACAGGATTAGGTTGTTGGCGTTACGTTTAAAATAATTAATTATTTTAATGAATACATAATAAAAACAGCGACAACAATAAGACTTTCAGCAATGGAAACTGTCCGTCGTGTTTTGGTGACAAACATAATTCTACGCTAAAGGCATAATTGTTTTGTCGCCAAAAGTCACTTTTTTGGTGGTGGGAGCAGATGTAATAGCATTCAATGGGGAGAAGCAACCAAAACTTTGAAAGTTAGATTCGAAGGAGAACTTAGATACTAAAATACCAGGCGTGCCAACTGCAAAAGGTGGGATTAGAAGAATGCACCATCGTGCATGGAGTCTCTGCGAGGTTGGCAAGTTGGTCGAGGGGGTGTCTAGGTACGGAACCAAAAGGTGGTCCGACATTAAAAGAGTTTCATTGGCATCATCACCCTTCCGCACCTCTGTTGATCTCAAGGTATGTAGATTAGTACAACCAACATAACCCCTCAGTTGAATCTGTTCTAAGTGTGTAATAGTAGTTAGCCATTCCATTTTGCCAATATTTTCTTCATTGACATTGAATCATAAAATTTCTTAGATGATACCCTCAGGCCATGCTTGGTACTCTGGAATTGAGGGGACAATTACCCAAGTAGAGAGTTAAACTCTAGCATGTCATTTGGCATGGTATAATTCAAGGGGCTGTTAATTTTTGAGCAAAGTTCAACAATTCAAAAAGGTAAAACTTAGCAATCCCCCCAATTCCAACCCTGTATAATTAGTGGGACTTGTAGAACTTATGACCAACTTCTATGTTTTTCCATGAGTTGGCATCTTACTCTCAAACAACTAGTAGAAGGGTGTTGAATGTTCACTAGTCAACTTTGACAAATTTAATTGCCGAGTCGGAGTTGAACTCGTATACCATACAGAGTCTTGGTCTTCAGTCTTTTGAGGTGGAAATGGAGGAAAACCAAAATGTTTTCTTTTGCTTGTTACTTTATGATGGTCATATAACTGATAGCAACATCTAAATTTCTCTAGGATAAGTGAAGGAATCTACGAAGAGCTAGCTTTGCACAAGGACCACCACACCAGATGGTAAGTTTCCAACCTGAACTCAAATAGAGCTTTTTTATATTTTAATCTTAAATAATGTTCATTTGATTGCCTAGAACATCCTTTTGTTGATATTATTTATGTATTTTTATTCTAGGTGTATTTTAGTGCCATAAACATGTAAAAATAATGAAATGGGAAAGGTTTAGATTAAACACCATTTGTTTCTTCTATTTATGAAGCATTTTGAATATATTTTCTGCCCTAATGTTAATGATGCCAGTGACCAATAGACTGATGTTTCCTTTGATAAGTTTTACTTTTACCTAGGCATTCTTCCTATAGTGTTATAGAAAAATTTGTGACAGTGTTGAGCGAACCAATAGACTGATGTTTTATCATCTTTTGATCACAGAAAAATGATACCATTAGATATATTAATGATGCAATTAAAGAAGTAATTGGAGTTTCTATTTTCCGCAAAGAGAGTACGGGAGAAGATGAAAAAGGAACTGCTTACTGGCACACAATTTTTCTCTTTGTTTATCTTCATAAATTTTACTAGCATTAGATGCATTAATTCTTTTCATTTACTTATTTCAAGGTATAATGGAGATTCAACTATTGGCCATAGATTATACAAGGAAATAACTAAGGTTGAGATCGTGAAGATGAAAGGGAAAGGGAGTTTGACACAACCAACAAATAGTTATCAATGGGAAACTCTTGCAACTAACCTCGAGGAGTTTCAGCAAATATCTGTAAGTACACATGTAAGTAAATGTAACCCTTATGATGATATGTAGCCTTAATTTCTATTTTCATCTGGAGTCTCTAACCAAAGTATATAATCTAAGCCATTAAGTCCTATTTTTTATGTTTTTCAATCTGAGAGTCTCTGGCTTCATTAGTTAGCAGGTGGCTCGGGAAGAAGATGAGAGAAGGTTTTTGCCGTTGAACTTGATTGAATGGATATTTATGAAAAGGATTCCCAACTCAAAATGGTGGTTTTTCCATATGTGAACACGCACCTGAGAAAAGGATTCCCAACTCAAGGATAGTGGTTTGCAATGATGCGGTGTTCACACAGTCGCAAACTCTCATACAACTTAAAATTTACCAGGGTTAAGCATGGTAATGCTATTTCCCCTCTCTTTTAACCTTATCGATGTAGTACAGTTACTTTTGTATATATATCTTGTACATTATCACAAACTTTCCTTATGTTTAGCTCATTTCGACTCCAATCTTGTACATAGGTAACTTATGGGGATCTAGAATATCACGGAGGTGGATTCCTTCAAACAAATAGGTAGTTTGATCTCCTTCTATATTATTTTCTTTTCTTTTACGATTGCAAGCATCTTATTGTGTACTCACATTTACAGAGCTAATGTTTAATTTGTATGCTTTGGCAGGTTTACAAATTGATCCAGATTAGTAGAAACACACAAAGGCTCTCAAAAGCTTTAAGCATTCTGGCAGTGAAACATCTGAGACCCTTCTTTATAGTTACTTTATTAGTTTTTTCGTGTATTGATTAAGTTTTCCAGTGATTTAACTCTGTAATTCAAATAATGAAGTGATTAAGTTCGAGCACAATGTATTGAATGAAAGTAATATAATTTTTATAGAATATGGTAGTGGTCCTGTAGAGAGGAGGACAGGGCATGGATTGACAATATTTGATTTTTAATCTTTTTTTGTATTTTTTGAGGTATTGACGTCATTTTAAAAATGTCCTTGCGGATATATGAAAACGCTACCACGTCACTTCAAATATGATGTTAAAAGATATCAACTACGTCATTTTTTAATGACGTTATTTAGTGACGTCAATAGAATACATTAGCCGATCGGCCACTGGAATTTAGTATTAATAACGTCATTTTTAAAACCCCTTATACATCACTTAATTAATGACGTTAATGTATATCTTTCCCCGTCACTTATTTAATGACGTTGTTAGTCCTTACTTTTCCACGTCATCGCCTTCGACGTCATTTGTACAAATGACGTTACGTTAAATCCCTTTTATGTCATTTTTTTAATGACGTAAAAACCCGTATTTGTTGTAGTCCACCGCCTCGATCTCATCCCCCATTCCACAGCGGTAAAGCAGAAGAAGTGTACTTTAGCCCCGCAACTTCGAGAAGCCGTAAACCTTAAAGTCGACAAGTTCATAGCCGCGGGTTTGATCAGAGAGGTCATGAATGCTGACTGGATATCAAATATTGTTGCAGTTCCCAAAAAAAATGATAAGATCTGAATCTGCGTCAACTTCACAGACCTTAGCAAGCACACACTGATGGACAGTTTTCCCCTCCCGATCATCTCAGTACTCCTCGATGCTACTGTTGGACATGAGCGTCAGTCTATGATGGACGTAGCTTTGGGTTACAATCAGGTACCCTTCCTTCCCGAATATCAACTTAAAACTTCTTTCATTACTGAAAAAGGCCTTTACTGTTTTAACGTCATGCCCATCAGCCTTAAAAATGTAGGTACCACCTATCAACGCCTTGTCACAACCATGTTTAAACCCCTGTTTGGCAAGTCGGTCGAAGTTTACATCGACGACATATTATGTAAGAGCCTCCAAAAAATGACCCATATCCAAGACCTAACCGAAGTTTTTTCGATACTTTGAACATAAAACATGAAACTCAACCCAGACAAATGCCAATTAGGTGTTTCGTCTGGTAAATTTTTAGGCCACCTTATTAGTAAACGAGGTATCTAAATTGACCCAACCCATATCCGAGCCCTTATCGACATGCCTTCGCCCCGAACCAAGAAAGATGTCCAAAAAGTGGCTGGCATGATATCTGCCCTTAAGCGTTTCATTTCCAAATCCTCAGACCGTTATGCTTGGCTCTTTTCTCTCTTACGCGACCAAAGCATCCCCAAAACAAAAAAGAAAAACAACCCTGAGATAACCTAGACACCAAAATGTGTACAGGCCTTCCTCGAACTCAAAACTTACCTTGGTCGACCACCCATTATCAGGACCCCCATCGAAGGCGAGACACTCTCTTTATATCTTGCTGTTACAGACACCTCCATCAGTTCAATGCTCATTTGACTCGAATCATACATCGAAAACCTGTATATTTTATCAACAAAACTCTAACACCTGCAGAAACTCGATATTCAAAACTTGTGAGTGTTTGCTTCTCACCCTCGTCTACTCGTCCTGTAAACTCATACCATTTTTTCAAGCTCACCCCATCCGTGTTATAACAAGCTACCCCCTTCGAGAAGTGCCCAGCATAAAAGAAAAATCTAGAAGAATGCAACAGTGGTCTGTTTACCTTGGTGAATATAACATCACATTTGAGAAGCTGATATCCCAAAAGGGTCAAGCAGTAGCAAATTTCCTTGCAGACTTCCCAGTCGAAGATATCGATTGGGAAGAACACGAAGATGACCTGACAAAAGAACAACCTGAAGAACAAGATCCATGGAACCCTACCACTGGATGGCATTTATTTACAGATGGATCCGCTGGGTCTAACGGTTCAGGGAATGGTATAGTTCTGGTTACACCGACGAATGATCGAATAGAGAAGGCAGTTAAGCTAAACTTCGAATGTTCCATTAACGAATCTGAGTATGAAGCTCTGATACATGGCCTCGACCTCGCACTTGAACTCTGCATTCTAAACTTACAGTTTTTACAGATTCCCAACTTATTCAGTGATATTACACCGGTGAAAATCAAGCCAACGGTCGCATGGCCGAATATTCTGCCCTTGTTCGACAGCGCATGGACCGTTTTCCTGAAAAATCTACAATCATTCATTGCCCTCGAGGAGAAAACTGACACGCAGATGCCCTCGCCTACATAACAGCTATGTTAGGCCAATCAGAATCCCGAACCCTCCATATCGACGTACACGAATGCCCAAGTATCGACCAGATAGAAGTCAATGCCATCAATACAGGGGGAAAGAGTCCCGATCCAGACGACTGGCGAATACCTTTCCTCCATTATTTTAACAAGGCTACCCTCTCCCCCCCCCCCTCAGATGATCCTAAAGCAAAAAGATCATTATTAGAGAACTGTCGCAGATACACCATTCACAAGCAAGAGTTACATAGCAAATCCCCAAAGGGCGTCCTCCTTCGATGCATCTCACAAACTGAAGCCTCTAAAATTCTAGCCGAACTCCATGAGGTACCTGAAGTGCTCATACTGCTGGTCGATTTATGGCCCTTTGAGCCGTCTCCCGAGGTTTATTCTGGCCCAACATGAAAAAACAAGCTGAAGAGTACGCCAAACATTGTGACAAATGCCAGCGCCACACCCATGACATCCAAAGCCCTTCACAAGACCTCTATTTCAGTCAAGTCTCCTGGCCATTCAAATAATAGGCCATCGATCTCATTGGTCCATTTCCCAAAGCTTTGGGAAGCCGAGAGAACATCTTTGTTGCAACAGATTATTTTACCAAATGGGTCAAAGTCGTGCCTTTGTACGAACCAAAGAAGAAGAAGTCATCAAATTCTTATGGGAAAAAATCATCACACACTTCGGATTCCCTCATATGATTCAATGTGACAATGGCCTACAATTCGTTGGGAACAAAGTCAGAAACTTCCTCAAAAAGTACATCATCATCATCTCACCCTCCACACCACACTACCCCCAAGGGAAAGGCCAAGTCGGAGCAATTAATAAAACCATTGTCGATGGTCTCAAGAAATGTGTCGATACGAAGAAAGGCCAATGGGTCCAAGAGTTACAGCATGTCCTCTGGGCCTATTGAACAGTACCAAGAAAATCTATAGGCTGCACCTCTTTCCATCTAGCCTATGGTAGTAAAACAATGCTCCCTACTCAATTCGAAGTACCCACACAAGATCCCAACCTCTCAGACGAAGATAATGAGTTTGAGCTCGGATGTAACATGTTATGGATCGACGAAACCAGAGACCGAGTCATCGCCAACCTCGGCTGTTACCATACATCACTTCAAAAGTCATACAATAAGAGAGTTCGACCACGAAGTTTCAACATTGAAGATCTAGCACTTCGATGTGTCACTCAATCTTTGAAGCCTCGAAATGCAGGAAAGCAAGCCGAATCCTGGGAAGGACCTTACGTCGTTTACGACAAATCCGACAAGGGTTCATACTACCTAATGACATAAGATGAAGAGCCTCATCCAAATCCATAGAACACAATGTAGCTAGTCTTATACAATAGGCCACAGCCTCCATCTTGTACACCCGATGTAAATGCAGAATAATCAATAAATAATTATTTTCCCATCCACACTTCGTCTTCAATTTTCCAGTGAATTTCTTAGTTTCATCTAAGTATCATGTCAATCCTTTGACCCGACTAATACTTGGGGGCGACCTTGAAATTTTTCAAGCTTCCAACATTCGAGCAAACTCGAGAGGCACGAATGGCCAAAGAACCAGACCCTCAGGAATGCGTTGGCAGTTAACGCGTCTTACTTCGCTGTGGCTCAGGCCTTCAAAGTCTAGAAAATTTTCTGGTTTGCTCTAAGTATCATGTCACCCTTTCAACCCGACTGATACCTGGGGGAGACCTTGAAATTTTTCAAGCTTCCAACATTCGAGCAAACTCGAGGTACACGAATGGTTGAAATACCGGACCCTCAGGAATGTGGTGACAGTGAACACGTCTTACTTCGCTGTGGGTCAGGCCTTTGAAGTCTAGTAAATTTCCTGGTTTCCTCCAAGTATCATATCAGCCATTCGACCCGACTAATACCTGGGGGCAACCTTGAAAATTTTTAAGCTTCCAGCATTCAAGCAAACTCGAGGGGCACGAATGGTCGAAAGACCGGACCCTCGAGAATGCGTTGGCGGTGAACACGTTTTACTTCGCTATGGCTCAGGCTGTCAAAGTCTAGTGAATTTCCTGGTTTCCATTAAGTATCATGCCACCCTCGGCCCGACTGATACATGCGAGCGACCTCAAAAAATTTCAAACTCCCAACATTCGAGCAAATTTGAGGGGAACGAATGGCCGAAAGACCGGACCCTCAAGGATACGTTGGGGGCGACCAAATCTTACTTCGCTGTGGCTTAGGCCTTCGAAGTCCAGTAAACCTCTTGGTTTCAACCAAGTATCACAACAATCTCAAAGCCCTCCAAGGTTCGATAACTCTACAATCATTCGACAATTACAGCATATGCATATATAATTATTCAAGAATATCTACAAAGACACTTAAGTACATTATCAGAGAAGCATTATCAACACAAATCAAGTCAAATCATGTTCAGAGCATACATCAAGTATCTATCACAGCAATTCAGCACAATTCAAAATTAACACATATCAGTTTTGGAACAGTCTACACCCAAACAGAATCAATACAGTAGAACTCAAGTTCAACATAACAGCTCAAAGCAACCACGAGTTCAAAAATCAACTTCAAAGAAAGATAAACATCGTTTAAATATTACAACCAAACATAAAATCATAAAAAATAGGCAGGCGCTTTCCAGTACAAATACCTCATAACGGCGTGGCTGCATCTTCTCCCCCAACAGGGTCTTCAGCGTCAACACCCTCAGAACCACCAGTAGAAGATTTCAACCCTGCAACATCGACGACCACATCAGTTACAGCTCCAGTAGTAGTACCGTCAATCACAGAAGCCTCCACACCACCTCCAACACCTCTATCAGCAACACCTACCTCCCTTTCCTTCATCTACAAAATATCTTCAACAGTAGGATCTTAGGTAACAGGCAAGTGTTACAAAGTTATAGGATCAAACCCCATAACCTCTATAAACTCCTTCATCCTAACATTATCCAAAACTTCAACATCAAATTGTGCTTAGTAGCGCTCCTTTAGTACTTTCTTTTTCATCTTATGACCAGTAAACTTCGACCTCGTCACCTGTTCATGATTAAAATGTTGACCCTCCAGTCTCTTCTGGAATGCATCATTTATAGCCTCCAGGTCTCACTGCAAAACTTTGTTCTCAGACAACAACGACGCTTTTGTCCCCCGAGCAAGCTCTAGACTGTCAATCGCCTCCCGTAACCTCCTCTTCCCTACTTTTACTACATTGGTGAATGACTGCGCCCAAGTATCCATCTGCTAGAGTATTTGAGCCATCATTATTCCCCAAAGAAAGAAACACTTAAGAAAATTTCAGAATTTCTAAAACAATAATAGACATTTACCTGATACATACACTTCTTCACCCGCCTCGAAGCCTCATCTGGGTCAGCATTGCAGAGTTTCGCTTTCAAAGCAGCCTTAGTTAGAGCTTGTTCTTCTCGCTCAGCCTCCGTCATCTCTTCACCCTCATTCTCTGCATCATCTTCCCCCAGCACCCTACGCCTTTTACGTTGCGTTAACTTCGTCTGTTGAACCTTTGGAGACTCGGGAATGACCCTACCCTTCACCTTCTCAGCCTGTGTTGGTACTTGCCTCAACCTCAGTCTCGAAGCATCACTAGCCACTTTGGGTACTGGCGCCACCTGCATCGCCACCCTCTTCGCCTTCGGAACATACTGAACCTTCCTCGCCAAATTATCCTCCTTCATGCCTTCGACTACCTTTGAAACACCTCCACCTCCTCTCTTCTTTGATCGCTTCAACGTAATGGGTATGTTTCAAAGCTGAGAATCTGCCTTCTTCTGCCTCTTCCTCTTGATACCAAGACTCTTGAAAACGAAATTCACCCACACCTCGTCTGAATCGACTAGGGCGTCAATATAATCACTCGAATTCACCCAAGTACGGTTTTGAGGACCTACAGAAAAATAGAAATATAATCACAGTTTATTCGAACAGCACATCAAAAAATCTTCGACATCAAACTTACTCGGATTATAGACTTTATGCTCTAACTTATAAGGGTCATCCCCATCGACATCCTCATAATTCCCCAGTACAACAACCAAATCTCAATTCTACCCTCAACCCATCGAGCACAGATTAAACAACCAGGGATTGTCAATATGGCACTGGATATGGTAGGTGCCCACATTCTAATTTACCTTCCTCGAATAGAATGATACAATGTCATACCACTCAATTAAACCCCTTCCCTCACTTCTTAATTTTACATTCATGCCCTCGATTACCCTCATCATCTCATAAAAGTTCCTATTCATCTGAACTGGGGCAACTTCCCAATAGTTTAACACCTCCTTCGCCAGCCTACAGAGGGGAAATCGTATCCTTAATCTAATTTGGCCCCTATATGCCGTAATACCTTCTCGAGGCTTCGATTTAAAACTATACTCTAGCCCCGCATAATACAACATAGCCCCTACCTTTGACAGCCCATGATTAGCCACAAATCGATCTAGCTACTCATTCTCCCTATCTGGAACAGAACCAACAGCCTTATCCTACTCAGCCGAATCCTCATCTTGGCCCCTTTTACCGCCCGAAGGTTCATCCCGACCTTTGCCTCTCTTTCTCTGTCCTACCCCCATATCTCCCTCACCACTACCCTCAGTCACTACCATCTTATGACGCCTACTACTCAAAACCTCAGTCTCAGGAACCACCACTGCTAGTGGGATATCCTTTGCTATGACTAGATCTTCTATATCGCTGCCCTCATCCATCGGAAGACGACCAGACACACTAGCCTCATTTTCTTCGACCTCCTTGCCTATCAGCCTCAGTCTTGAAGCTCGATGAGTACGCATTTTATCCTACAACAAAAGAAGCATGCAATTAGATCAATACATTCAACTATTACATGTCAATAACCCATTTTCATCTACCCTCTCCAACAGATACAAGCACAATCGAAAACTCAGCCCCAATCCCAGTCCTACCATCATTACCCTCAGAATCTCAAATGAGCTAAACCCCTGACACATGATTTCCCCCTATCCTTGAATATATCTTCAACACTACAAACCCAGCAGACTCTACATATAGATACAGAGGGAAGACTAGATAAAAACAAATAGACAAAGATCAATCGACATACCAGTATTAGCGGAAGCATAATCGAAACGGCAAGTCAGCCAGTACTCAGCAACAACCTCAGTAACCTCTCTCAAGCTTCACGTAACAATGGCGTAAGTCCCTTCCTCTCACTCTCTAGTTTTGTTTGTGAATAGTACTTTGGTTATTTCCTCCACATATTTATACCTCCTCAGCACCGCAAAAAACTACCTCGATTCCCCAAACTGCCATCATTACCACTAACCCTACTTTTCGGCTGAGACATGATTTAACAATCTTACCCTCCTTCACCCCACGAATGTGTCACACGCTCACACTCACGAAATTTCAAAATTAAAAAATAACTCAAAGCTTTTGATCCTCACTCGAAGATATCCAATCAAATCTCCACATCAAATCAACCCTTTTTTCTGTAATTCAAGGACACATTATGATGACCTGCTGGCACTCTGCCCCAGGAACAGCGCCGTTCTGATAGACCAGCTGTCTGGGCTGTCAGTCTATCTAGTCAAATCCAACAGACCTTTGACTGTATCATGCTTCGAACATTCGACATTCGACATTCGACAATATAATTGCACCTAAACCACCTTCGAATGTTATCCTACTTACAAGCAGAAAATAATTTTACTTCGACAGATCAGACTTCAACTTTGACAAACCTAAATTTTACTTATACACAGTTCAAAATTTAACTTCGACAGATCAGAATTTTACTTCGACAGATTAAACTTTTACTTTGACAGCTCAGAATATTACTTCGAGAGTTTAGAATATTACTTCGGCAGTTCAGAATCTTATTAAACATAGTGCAGAAATATAACACGACAGATACCTTATCAAATCCCAATTTCATCCAATACAAATCAAAACAGTTCAAATACACAAAAAAATCTAAAGTTAAATTTCATTCCATACCACCATATACAAATACCCCTACAGACAATCCTATGCAAACATCTAATAAAATAGCTGAAGAAGCCCATATTTCTCCTTGGTAAATTTCTTCTCACTCCCGGCCTCAGCAGTAGCATTTTCCTTATCCACCATCTCCTCCACAAATGACTCCAGTAGGGACAACCGATGGCCAGGAAATGGTCCCATCATCTGTAAGACCCCCACCAATATGCGAAGGGAATTCCAGCAATATGCTCCCCAGGCTCAGCTTCAAACAAGTCCGGCATCTCCGAGTCCAGGTCTTGATCAGTGACAGACCTCTATTGTAACTCCAATATTTTCTCCTATACACGAAGAGCATTCACTACCACTGGGTCCTGGTTCTTGGTCTTGGAAGCATCACCTTTGTTTTGGGAAGAAGAGGAAGACATTATACTCAAAGATGATGGAACAGAAAAACGCAATTCTCCCAGAAACAACCTATTTATACTAAAATTTAGATACATTTAACCCCTCCTTAATCAGAACCGCATTAATGGCAAGTCTTCAATTCTCCTCCTCAAAAGCTCAACAGTCCAACCTCTTCAACTTCCCAGACATAACCGCTTCATAAGAACGCGTATTCAACCCTCTTTCCCGAGGACTTACAGTTGAACCATCACTTGTTTCAAACCATCGACCTCATTCTTTTTACACCCTCAAACAACCCCTAAGGTTCAAACCTCGGGCATCAAGCATTTAGAAACAGTTATTCATTGTAACTGACTGTCGACCTATTTCCTCAACCAGCACATCACAACTCGAAGTCAATTTTTCCCCCAAGGTAACCATTTCTAGATATTAGAAATTAAGGACATATGGTTGATATCGCGCCTACAATCTATTCACATATATTGTTTATCAGATATAAACACAGAATTTCAGTAACATTCCTTCTCATTGCACCACTTCAAAATACAGAAACAGAGGAGACTTCCTAGTACATTCATACAAAAATCTACAGAGATCAGGAAAACAACAACAACAGAAACCATCAAAATGCAGCCCTACAAAAAAAACCCATCACTACCACCTCACCACCATTTTAAGAAGAAGCCACCCTATTTTTAGACGGGCCAGTTCCACTTGCCGAGCCTTGTTCCTCCAACTGCTCTTCTGCCTGAACAAGACATTCAGCCAAAGCCATCACGTAGAGGTAACGTTCGTCCACAGTAGTCAAATAAAACTTCATCTGCATCAAGAAATAAGAATAAGGCTCCCCGTTGATGGGTTCCCCAGGCTCCAATTCTACCAGATCAGGCATGTTCCAGTCGAGTTCATGGTCACCGAAAAATTTTAACTTCAGCTCTGCAGTTTTCCGCCCTATACGACGGTCTCTGGAAAATCCCATCCTCTTCTGGTAGCGAGTGTTGGGCGTGGAATCCATGACATTCATCGAGAGATTCGGAGAACGGAGAAGAAGATGCAATAGAAAAATATATACAGTGTTACTCCCTCCATAACCCCTACTTATAGACCTATTAAAAATCATTCATTACTCCATAACCACCAACATTTCATAAATATCCTCATTTATTACCACCCTCGAAAAACCAACAGTACATTGCTCAACCTCTTACTATAAACAGTTTTTCTCAGCAAACGCCTCTACACCTATTTTTGAGACCCTTGCTGAGAGGGGGCAAATGTAGTTGCCTATTCGCAGCCTTCAACCCTAGTCAAACACTCAAAAGCTACCTCGGAGCCTACTCGAATATCTCAAAGCCCACTCAACCTATAAACAAGCCTCCCAAAGATTATACGAAGACGAAGCATCGACTATGAACAAGCCTCAAAGACGAACTCCACATCGCATCAGAAACACTTCAACCATATCCATACATGGCTAAAGTATGACAAGACAGATAGCCAGCTCACTAGAAAAGATGGCGGTGTTGTTGGTCCTTACAGCTGCAGTGATAGACCCAATAACTGCTACAGTGTCAGAGTACAGAAATAGACCCAACAACTGTTACACTGACAGCTCTGATATTTTCGGCATCAATACCAACTCTGGGATACCCGCTCGATATCTGGATGGTACCCTTGTAATATGACCTAACCTTGGTGACTCAGCCCTTCCTATGTTCTATAAATAGGAGAGATGGGGAACCAAGGAGAGGTTACAAAATCTCTCCCCTGAGCCCTTACAGTTTACCTTCGATCACCCTGTTAAACCCAATACTCAAACCTTTGACTACTTGACAGTAATACAAACATTCTTAAAAATCTTTATCAGAAGTCGGGGAGAGTTACATTCTAGGCCTCCACGCAAGTATATTGTCAGTAGATTAATTAACCTATAGACTATATACTTGTTTTCCTTTTATAAAGGATTAACCACGTGGTGTAAGAGCTGACTTCCCTTTCTTAAGAAGTTAGGCCCCTACAATTGCCGAACTAGCAGTTACATGTTTAGATGCCCTTCCAGTCCAGAATCGCAGCCAACTATGAAATGTATCTCAGGAATTGTCAAAGCATAGTTTACTCGCTATGAAGTTATATCACACTATAGCTATTGGTCAGTTGATGCATCTAAAAGTCTAGATGCTACCATTACCTTGGCCATACTTTTCTTATGTCCATTGCCATATTAAGTTTTATGTTTATATGAAATCATGTGTATGATTAAGTTTTTACACTTTTTAATGTACTTTTGTCTGATTTCAGGGTGGCTTTGTTTGATACATAAGAAACCATAATTTTTAAATTCAAAGTGATGCAATGCAATTTCGGATGCAAATGATTTAATTCAAGGAAATCTCATTCTCAATTATTTTTTCTTACTTGAATCGTGGTGGGAACAAATTCTAGGAGAATACCGGCACAAATTACACTCTAAAAAAGTAAAATATATGTAGGGGCCTATCCCTCGATCTAACCCCAAATCGAGCTACTCCAGTTTGAAATACCACCATGTCAGACTTACGCATTCTACACATGGCATTAATCGTCAACATCAACACCTACACCACGAACTGATGAAGAATGTGGGTGGAGCTCATTCAGGAAAACATGAACAAGTCAAAGACACCTATCTCTCAAGAACTCAATAGTTATTCAGTCAACCGCCACTAACCACATTGTTCGATGAACGTGCTTCAGCACAATGAAGAACTGCGGAGAATGCCTATATAAAGAGAAAGTTCCAAAAAATATGAGGACTAGAAAAATATACGAGAAATCACCAGGAAAACTACATTTTCTAGATTCTTAAAACATCAAAACTTCTTATTAACAAGATCAAGTATTTCTAAGTTGAGAGATCACTTGTAATAAGATATCAGCATTAAGCAATAAAAGTTACCATTATAAAAACCATCAAATCGAGGTAGTGGTTTTTTACCTATTCAGAGGTTTTTCACACTAAATCACCTGTATCATTTCTTATTTCACATTAGTTATCGCAGGAATATTGGTGTAGCAACTAATTCCAAGCCATTTTGAGCTTATGGAATTAGGCCATTACATTTGGCGTCGTTTGTGGGAAAGAAGACATTTCCACGATATCATAAGGCATACATTCACTCTACTACCAATTTCAATCATGGTCACTTCCACACGACCATCAACAGGAATCTAGCTCGATCTTTCAGTTGACCTAGAACAACTTACAGAGCTACAGGCGAATCTCAATGTAGAAACTGAGAAGCGCAATGAGTTCGAACATCAATTAACTCTTGACTAAGAGCTCTGTAAGAAAGATCTCGAAGTCGAGTGGCAAGCTCGTTTAGCAGAATTCAATCAATATGAAGACCAGATGACAACCATGCAGACTGTGTTACAGGCTCTACAAAATATTCAGCAGGCTCCTCAAACAAAAGATTGCGATTAATTGCCAAAAACCTCCCGGGTTTCTGCGCGGGTAAGGTTGGGACCTCGAAGAGCCACCAACAAAGCTATTTCTAGAAATATTCAGCACGAACCTCAGCCTTCCATTTATTTGGGTGGTAAAGGTCAGTCTGAGATTAGCCAAGGTCACCGATTTTCCATAAGTCAGGAGGAAGAACAGCGACCTCAACCTTGAGTTCCAACAAGTAATCATTTGAGTGAAGGTACCGGTACTCACAATCCTCAACCTCCACGTCAAGCCACTCAACCGAAATGTCAATATGTTACGCAAGAGCATATAGATCATCGTATTAAGGAGTTAATCAAAGCACAAGTTTTGGGCACTGCAGACGACCTTACCAGGTTTTAAGGAAGTCCAATTGCCAAAGAACTATTTGATATGGAAATACCGAAAGGTTTCCATCTCCAAAATTTCACAAATACAAAGGTATGATCCAAAGGAGTACATTCAACAGTACCGTGATTCATTGGGGCTGTATTCCAACCTCAACCACATCCTCTGCCGTTATTTTGCAACAAGTCTACAGGATGAGCCACTCTGGTGGTTCTACTCTTTGCCTAAAAGCTCCATACACACATTCGACCAGCTGCAAAAACAATTCATCAAGACGTATGCTCACAACAGAGACAAAGAGGAGAATATATATTCTCTTATCAGTCTTAAGCAGTCACACGGAGATAAGCTCGAGGCTTTTGCGACAAAGTTTTTGGAGTTCACGCATAAGGTAGACAACCTCAATCAGAAAATAGCTGTTACAGCTTTTACCGACACACTCCAACTCGACTGCAAGGCCAAAGAATATATCTTCCTCAACAAACTTGCGACCTTAGAAGATATGATCACCAAGGTCAATAGTTACGTCGACCTAGAAAGGATAATATCTGAAAGGCACAAATCAACTAAATTTGTCCTAACCACGAAAGGTCCGTCTATAAATTGAAGCACTGAACCAAAGGAGGATCAGGGTGATCAAAAGCGCTCCAAGGGAAATACTGGCAACCCTCAAAAAAGAGGTATACTACCCAAACCGGTCCACCTAAGGATAAATGTTCGAATCTCCACAATTTTTCCAATCCTCTCCAAGAATAAGCTCTACCGTCTCTCTCAACCATTGGAACCAATCGGAAACCACCCGTACTGCATGCATTATAAGGTAAACCATTTTTTTACTGATAATTATTATGCTTTATAGAGGTTGTTGGAATCATTTTCAAAGAGGAACAGATGTTCGAATACATTATCAACCTGGATTCATACAAAGGTGACAGCTATAAAAAGAATCTTGAAGTCGTCCAGGTCGAAGATCAAGCTGAGGAGAAACATCTCTACCATATGCACCACAGCAACATGATCGAAATCCATCAAATTACCAACTCTTCCCGATTCAAGCACAGGAGACTGTCAGAATGCTACGATCTCACACCTTAAGACAAAAAAGCCAAGCTTCTGCCTAAGTCGAGCAATCGCCAGCTTGGGATCTCATTTAAAGATTGCGGCATTAGTCATGTAAAATTTTGACATCCTGATGTATTAGTCATAATGCTCAAGATGAAGAAGTTTTTCATGCACATAATGATAATCGATACTTGAAGCGGTATTGAGATTCTCTTTCAAAGTACTATCGACCAAATGGGATTGGTCGATCAAGTTATTCAGAGCGACACCGATATTAGTAGATTTAATGGTTCTAAAGAGGATCAAGTAGGCAAGATCATCTTACCTATTACCGCAGGACCAGCCACCATCGATGTCATCTTCTACGTAATCAACGCTAAATCTCGTTATCATAGGATTATGGGCCGCTGTTGGATTCACAACATGGAAGCAATCGCTTCTACCTATCATTAAGCACTCCGCTTCAAACACAATGATGGTATCTATGAAATCAAGGGTAGTCAAAAGATTTTTCGACCTTGCAAAAACACTGTCTCAGCAATTACAGAAAGTTGATCATCTTGATGTGATGCCTTCCACAGAAGAACCTACATAATACATCAACATTAATGGACCTAGTAGAGGTACTTTCATTAGTACTAAGCTGGTTCAGCATGATAAAGATGTTCTTATTCAGTTCTTATGACTAAATTGAGAATTTTTTGTGTAGACTTTCAAAGAGATGCATGGGGTCGATCCGGCCAAGGTATGTCACAAATTGGCCATCAACATCAACGCCACGGGGGTCAAACAGAAACAACGACAACTAACACCTCAACTTCAAGATGAAGTTAACATGGAGATTGAGAAATTGATCAAAACGGGATTCATTTGAGAAGCCAAATATCCAGATTAGATATCCAACATCGTCGTTGTCCCAAAGAAGAATAGAAAATCTGAGTTTACGTAGATTTCACAAATCTAAACAAACACACACCAAAAGGACAGTTTCTCTCTCCCCAACATCCATCAAAACTGTGATTCTACTATAGGTCACAAACTTCTATCTATGATGGATGCTACTTCTGGGTACAATCAAATTCTACTCTTAAAAGAAGATCAATAAAAGACCACTTTCATCACTAAAAGAGGACTTTACTGCTACAAAGTCATGCCCTTCGGACTTAAAAATGTAAGCGCGACTTATCAATGGTTGATGACTACTATGTTCAAAGCACATCTTGGGAAAGTTGTGGAAGTCTATATTGATGATCTCTTGTACAAGAGCATATAGTCAGCCAACCATATTACAGATCTTAACATAATTTTTAACATTCTTCAATCTTACAGGATGCGCCATAATCCTGATAAATGTTAATTCATAGTACTTTCAGGTCAATTTCTCGGCCATCTCATCAGCAAGAAAGGGATTAAGGACGATCCATATCAAATTTGGGCTCTCCTCAACATGCCATCTCCAAATATGACGAAAGAAGTACAGAAACTTGTCGGCAAGATTGTCGCTATCAATCGATTCGTTTCAAAATCTTCAGACCACTGTTGTTGGTTATTCCTACTACTCCGTGGCTGTACCAAACAAAGAAAAGTTTAGCCAAATGCAATGGTTCAATGGGCATCAGAATGTAAAGCATCTTTTTAGGATTTCAAAAACCCATTTGGGGAGGTCACCCATAATGAGCACCCCAATAGATAATAAAAAACTAATCATCTGCCTAGCAGTTATAGATACTTCAATCAGTTCAGTTCTCATTCGACTTGAAGGTAAAATTGAGAAGCTAGTCTACTTCATCAGTAAAACCCTCACTCCAGTGGAAATGAAGTATTCTAAAATTGAGAGACTTCTTCTAACTCTTATTTATACTTCGCAAAAACTTAAGCACTACTTATAAGCTCATTCAGCCAAAGTCATGACGAATAACCCACTCAGGGAGATTCTGTCAAAGAAAAAAAAATCAAGGAGAGTGCAATAATGGTCTATCAGTTTGGGAGAATACTCAGCATCCCAGAACTCTTATTCATGGACTCGACCTCGCACTTGAGCTCGGTGTCCCAGAACTCTCAGTTTACATAGATTTACAACTCATCATCCACAATTACTCTGAGTAATATAAGAAGAATGGCAAGATGATCGTATATGCAACCCTCGTTACAGATAGGATGAGTAAGTTTGCGCAAACAACTCTCGATTATCTTCCTTGAGGTAAAAATAGACACACCGATTCCTTGGCATATCTATCCAGAGTCTTGAGAACAGAAGCTCGATATTTCTAGATCAAATTAATTTCAACCCCCAGCATTGACTGCATTTCTGCTTGTACGATCAATACTGGGGGCGATAAAGTGGGAGACGACGATTGGCGAAAGCCCTTCCTAGCCTACCTCGGTATCAATAATAAATGCAGCGGACCACTTCCAGTAGATCGAAAAGAGCGCCGACATTTGATCGACAACTCAAAGTAATACATAAATCAAAATGGTTCTTTATACCGTCGTTCAGTCACATGGACTTACTTTAAGTGTCTCTCTAGAAAGAAAACGGATAAGATGCTCCGTGAATTACATGAAGGAACTTATGGTTCCCATGCCACAGGTCGATAACTCACAAACAGACCCATTACACATTGAGTATTCTGGTCAGGCGTGCACAAGCAAGTAGAAGAGTACTCATGCAAATATGATTCATGTCAATGACATGGACAAATTATACGTACCCCAACACTTAAACTACATGCAAGCAAGGTGTTTTGGCCATTCAAAAGATGGGCACTCGATCTTGTCGGTGAATTTCATAATTTTCTAAGTAACTGTCGATACCTACTCATAGCTACAGATTATTATACAAAATAGGTAAAGGCAGATCTACTCTGTCAAACCAAAGAAGAAGAGGTCATCTCTTTTATCTGGGAATATATCATTACTTGGTTTGGATACCCCCACCTAATTCATATCGATAATGGGACACAATTTGTTAGAGAAAAAGTCACAGCTTTCCTCAATAAACATAATATCATCAACTCGCCATCCAACCCCTACTACTCTTAAGACAATGGGCAAGCCGAAATTACCAATAAAACCATCGTGGATGGACTCAATAAAAGGATTCACACTCAAAAAAAATAGAACAGGGTTTGAGAACTTTTTCATGTCTTATGGGCATATCGTACCACTCCACGCCAATCAACCAGCTGCACCCCATTCCTCCTTACCTATGGAACTGAAGTCGTCATTCCCTCAGAGTACCATCATCCAGTCAGAGATCATGAGCTAACTGAAGAAGAAAATGAGTTTGATTTAGCCTACAACCTCAATTGAATCAATGAGACCAGGGAGCACGTCGTTGCTAACCTAGGTCGATACCACCATATGTTGGTAAGTTCATACAACAGACGAGTCAGAAGCAATATTTTTCAAATCGACGATCTCGTCCTCAAAGAAATCCCTCAACACAAAAAAGAGCCTCATACCGGGAAACTAGCAGAAAATTGAAAGGGTTTATTTCTTATCACAGGTCTCACGGGCCTAGGATCATATTACCTCATGACAGAAGAGGAAGTTCACATCTCAAATCCTTGGAATACTAGGCAACTAAAACGATACTATCGTTAAGTCCCTCACTACTCCATTTTAAATTCTCATTTTTTCCATTCCAAAAGTAACATTTTCATCTCCATCTAATGTACATCATTTTCTATTCAATAAAAGCTTCCAAGTTTTTTCCCACACAACTCTCTACTTACGTAGACAAGTATAGATTAATGTATAAGTAATACTAGCTTTCAATCGACCTCTATTCCGGTTAAAACAAAGATAATACTTAATTTAACCAACTCTATTTTACTCCGAGATTAAAATAAAGGTAATAATAGTTTTCAATTGAGGAACTCAACCAGACATAAGATAAAGTAAGGGTAAAACTAGCTTTCATCTTACTCAATATGGCTGCGACATTATACCGGTTAAAATAATGATAACACTTGATTTGACCGACTCTACTATACTCCAAGATTAAAAGAAAGGAAATACTAGTTTTTAATCAGGGGACTCTACCAGACATAAGATAAGGTAAAGATAAAACTAGCTTTTATCTCACTCAATATGACTACGACATTATACCGGTTAAAACAAGGATAATACTATATTTGAAAGACTCTACTAAACTCCGAGATTAAAATAAAGGTAATACTAGTTTTCAATCGAGGAACTCTACCAGACATAAGATAAAGCAAAGGTAAAATTAGTTTTCATCTTTCAATATGGTTGTGACATTATACCGGTTAAAACAATGATAACACTTGATTTGACTGACTCTACTATTCTCTGCGATTAAAACGAAGAAAATACTTGTTTTCAATCAAAGAACTCAACCAGACATAAGATAAAGCAAAGGTGAAACTAGCTTTTATCTCTCAATATGTCTACTACAGATACTTTTTTCAGGTTACATATACAAAGCTACAATAGATTCTTTTATCTTGTTAGGAGGTTAGCTGCACTTTCCTCTACAATAGGAGGAGGACTAGCCATAAATTCTTAAGCTCGAACAGTCACAGCAATCCTACCCTATCCTACCAATTCAGCAGGTCGAGAGCCTAACTTCGTTTCTATGCAGTTCATATAATTTCTTCGATCTATATCCCCTTTCTAACAAACATTCATGTAAGGTATCTCTCTCTAACTCAAGCCTTTTTACCTCCTCCACAAAATAGGTGATCACCGCCATCATCAATTCTGAAAGTGATGCCTTAGGCATGACCGCCTTAGAAAATTTTGTTCTCACCATCTGAAGGCATGTAACCTATTATACTGTTTTTCTTCCCATTTCATTTTACTATTTATTCGAGCCATGAATGCAATGTTCTCTTCTACCTTTATGTCTGCTTTAGCTGATTCAGCCTGATTAATCACCCTCAAATCTGCCACCTGAGCACAAAATTCCTTAAGCTCCCTATTTAAATCTTCCCCAACCGAAGACTTCTTTAACAACTCGTCTTGCTTCTTAATCAAAATCTTCTTACCCCTAATAGTCCATTATAACCCTTGTTCCTTGGAAAGAGCAGCATCTAACTTACTTTGGCATTCCCTTAACCGCTCATTTCCTTTTTGCACATGACCTTGAGTTCAAGCTACAATTCCTTCCAACTCTCTTATTCGAGCTGATAGGCTAACTTCATCCCCTTTCACAAGGAAAACCTTGACATCACTTTTATTCTCCCACGAGCGCTCTCCAGCCTCGGCGTTTCTAGCATGTGAATTGGCATGTTCAAACTTCAATTATGCCACCCTTTTATTTAACTCATTACACTTCTATCGCACCATTCGAAACTCCATATCTTTAGCAGGAAAGGTTGTAGTCAACTGCTCAACCACAACTTTAGAGGTAGATAGGTCATCTCAAGCTTTCCTCAGCTCGCTATATTTTATGACCATTTTCTTCTTCAATCGCTCCAGCTCGTTTCTGGTACTTACTAGATCAACTCAAGTTTTCTCATGATCGTTCATTTTGCTGATCATTTGGTCCTTCATACTGGCCACATAATGACTTAACCCTTCCTCTGATTTTTCTAATACATGTATACGATATCGAACCATGTCAGCATCCCTACTCTTTGCCATCAGCACATCATTTTGGCTTTTGAGCTTCATTGCATGTTCTTTCATCTTCACGAACTCTTTTAGCCCTTTACTAATTTTGGCATCCTTCTCCTCGATCTTCCAAGAAAGGTCGTCAGCAGTTTGGGTTACCTCAACAAACTTGAAGTATACCTTTACATGTTGATCTTCTCTGTCTTCATTTGCCTCTCTCATCCTATCAAACTCCTCCGCAAATTCTTGATTACATTGGCGTATCTCATTTTTGCGAAAGTGAGTTAACTCCAATTCGACCTACACATCACAGATATAACATATCAAGTTCGATTCCAAACATTCACTCAATACATACATATCATTTCTAACAAATTTCTATTTTTTGACATCTACTATGTGAAACTACTTTTAAACTTAAGGTTGAAGTACAATCTCAGTTGGATGAACAATAACACATACTTCTAATTCTAAGGTACACATTCTCTATGTTTTAATTTGTTAATATTTTGTTATTTTTTATATACCATTGAGTGTCATTTCCTATAAACTGATAGCGGGATTTTGGAATGTCCCTACACTCTACTTTTTACTTTATAGCTCTAGACTAATAAAGCATACAAGTCAAATATTTATTGCTATTTTCTAACCTTTAGCTCTATTTGCAAAGACAACAGGGAGGCAGAGACGTCTCACTCCTTAGCGAGCTCAGTCTCTAAATCTTTAATTCTGACGCGCATTTCCTTACATTCCTACAACAAGGTTTACAAAAGCGCCTTAGCCTACAAAATTCTATCCAACAAACAATATTCTATCAAATTACAATATTTCAAACCATTCATACAATCACAGAGTCAACATTCTACTCTACATTCTCATTTCCTCCCTTTAGACGCTCATTGTCATCCCCCAAGTTGTCTCACAACGTTTGGGGAGAGACACCGTCCAACCCATCTACAACTCCAACAGCAACATCTTCCATCTCATTATCTTCCTACTCCTCAACATAGGTGTCTGCTATAATGGCATTCACCTCATCTTCAGGATACCACTTGGTTATAAGGTGGCGCCCGAGTCTATCGCACTCAGTTACCACCTCTTCCATATTTCTTCTCGCTTTCGCTAAAAAATAATTAATCTCTACCTCTTGAGAAGCCTTCAGGGCTTCCAACCGCTTCCCCTCCTTAGTCAAGTCAGGTTTCAGTTGAGCTACCTTCTTCTCAAGCTCGACCTTCTCCTTCTTTAGCTCAGCTTTCTCATCCACGACCCCGAGGCATATCCCCTTCATCAAACGAACATCTTACCTAAACAAAGAATATTGACCTCACTGATTAGCTCGAATTACTATAAAAAATTCATCACATATTTAAACAAATTAACTTACCATTATGCTCATCTCCTCCTCCCCATTGAGAGTTTCAAGCCTCGCCCTATCCTTCACCTCTTTCAGCTCATCACCTATAACAGGTTGATCTTCTACGACCTTCACCCCTATCAGGTTGGAAGGCTCGACCCTTCTCTTTCTTGCTCCTCCTTTGACCTCACCACTTCCTGTAGTTCCAGAGGTCAAACCAGGCTTCAACATCTTCTTCTTTGGAAACTCTTGAGCTATCTTGCTCGATGAAGTAGACTTCAGCACTCCTGCAAAGTCCACTCCATGGGCCTTAGGCAAGTTTACTCATATCTCCCCATAAGTTCCCCTCTTCTTGTTGTACTCAATGCTTTCCATTAGCCTCGTTGATTGAGACTTTTAAACTTTCTCAGTTTGGTTATTAGCATGTTTCTTTCTGCTAATGTCGAGATCTTTTAGTACAACCTCGAGCTCTATCCCTTCCTAAGTAATAGTGTCCAATAGAAACCCCTTCATCGTTACCTTTGATTGAGGACCTGTTGGCCAACAACCTATTATCATCAGCGGAGCAACATACAGTTTTAACATATCAATCTCTTACATTATACATTGTTATACTTACTTTGTTTTACAGATCTACAGTGAAGTTCCATGGGTTTTTCATCATCTCTCTGAAGACAATCACCCATCACCTATATCACATTATCATTCCATACTCGACCTGCTGAGATCAGATCGAAGAAACGAGGCTGAGTCAAACTCACAAAAAAATATGCCCCTCAACTTGCAGAAAAGTTGTTTACCCCATAAAACTATATTACATCCTCAAGAGATATCCTCATCTCAATCTCATCCTCTTCCAACAACTTATTTAGAAATTCACAAACATTTATCACCTCCCACATGTTCCCATTCAACTGAATAGGACATGCCCCGATGATGTTCATAATCCATTATGCCAAATTTCTAAGGGGAAGACTCAACCCGTACTCCAACTAAGACAACTAACACAAAAAAACCCTCCTCTAGGTCGCCCTGGACGTTTCCGTCAAAGTACTCCAAAGAAATTGATTCGTCTAGACCCCTATCTCGTTTCTCCTTCTCCAAATCAGCCAATAGAAAAAGTATTCCTCTCTAGTAATTACGATACAACTCCTAAAATGCCTACCAGCATGTTCAACACAATTACCCCATCTTCCCCCTACAGAAGCCTTGGCTTTACAAAACTGTTTGAACACATCAGAATTTAGAGGGTAGGATACCAATCTTCCAGGGAAATCTGGAAATTGAACAACCACTACATCTTCATCCCTATCAGATATTACAATCTTAGACTCTGCCGATCGACTAGAGGTCGACGCCTCATTAACAAGTGAAGTATCCATATCAACTACAAATCTACAAATAAAGATTTGATCCTACACAAACACTCAACACGGTCGACCTACACACAGGTCCAGGTACCCACTATTATCTTTTACATATACATCACCCATATATATATATATATAAAAATCTTTCATGTATCATATATCAAACAAATTTTATAGATTACTGTAAATGGTAATTTTTAAGATTTCCCTAACACAAAAAATGATTTTCAAAAATACCACATTCAAAATATCACAAATACACTACTAGCCTTCTATGTTGGAATATGAATCTGACGCAGTGCTAAATCCTTCCCTCACAATACTGTTGTATAACCACCTTCGTAACTCAGTCTCTGCAACTCTCTCTCGCTTTGACTGTTAATCACTCTCGATTAAACTATCACGAGATTCTCTACAATTTTTTCTTTTTCCTCTCTCACCGTTCTTCAAGTTTTCAGAAGTGAAAAAACCTTTGAATGACGAAGATGAATCATTCCTTATATTTTCTCTCACTAACTACTGGCAGTTATTAGGCCTCGTGCGAGCCGTCCTCGGCTTTGGAACCGAGGCATCCCCTCCACAATTAATGTCAGACATTTTACATCTATTCGGCGAAAATGTTTTCCCATCATTACCCCTTGCCCTATATTTTAATCTATTTTCATCTTTTTTTTCTAAATCTCCCCCTGAGCTCCCTACACTCATGATAACTCATACTTACATGCAATCGGGCTTTCCCTACTTTTACACAAGCGACAAAATCAAAAGTTCCCTTTTTTCTATTTTTGCTTCTTTTACTTATAGAAGTGTTGATGTCATTTCCAAAGCTCTCAAAATTTCAAAAATATTCAAATTTATTTTTTACAACAGTCATAAATAGTATTCACAACAATAGAGAACAAATTCAAACTTTATTCTCATTTCATTTCTTTATAAATTATTCAAACTCATATACTTACATATAAACCACCCCTATTTACATTCACTTCATTATTATCACACTCTCATCACAATTCACTCCCTCACATATAATTATACCTAAAATATCCCTGATGTCCTGGTGAACAGCATCCAATCATTTCACCTCCAACAATCTTCACATCTTCCTATTCGATCTCTTCTTCAGCAATCAATCTCATAATATCTTTTTAAGCTACAAGTTCCACCATCACTTCCCGAAACAACTCCTCATAGAAATGACGCTCATACTCGCATTCTCTACCAATCCAATTTAAACCTTCAAATTGACCCTCCTTCACTGGCAGTTCTGCATCATAGTCCAACAAGCCAAAATTTCGCTCCTGTATTTCAACTATCTTTATCGCCAACCGCCCCTCAGTAAAATAAAAAATTCACTCAGATCTAGTCTATGCCATTTCTACTCTCATCCACCTATTTAATTATCCTTTTCCCCTATATATACATTTTTGCTGCGAATCCCCCACAGTTCGTGATATTATCCTATTCTTTCATAACATAAAACCCTTATATCCTGTAAAAGATTATTTGAACATATCTCTCCCTATCAACCTCAAACAGTTTGGCCTATTCCATATCAAGCTTATTCTTTCTAAATCTAATTGTCAGAACAACCTCACTAAGCTTGAATTTCCCATCCTAAAAATTTTATAGTTTATTTTCTCTCCCCCAATAAATTGCAGTCACTCAGGTCGATCATTCGTTACACATATTTCATGTTACAAATATATTTTTACATCTCAATTATTATAACCAGGTTGTAAGTTTTAATCTCATACATAACATTTTTTCCTATATTCGTAACTCTTCGAATCATTCATAGCTCAATTTCTAGAGTTATTCTATACATATATCAACACGGAATTTGGATAATAAATTTTATTCAGCTCGAATATAAATTATAGGTACTTTACAGATAACAAGTCTTTCAAGTACTCTGAAATTAGGTACTTTACAGATAATAAAATTTTTAAGCATTTTACAGATGATAGGTCTTTCAGGCACTCTTAAACATCAAATCCTTCAGTTTATCCAACTTTAGTGATATTTTACTCCAAGAATCCTCTGGTGCAAAGAAAGTATTAGAATTTACCATAGGTCATTCTTCCTTTACACCATCTTACTCTGACCAGAAACTAGGTTTGGAGGAAGTTTGGTCATGAAAGCAGAGGACTCAGTGCTTGAACTAACTCTTCAAATAGAAGGTCTTCTTAGCGCCAAGTAACGATGGAGGTACGGAAGTAGACTTCCATTATCTATCTCCCTTCTCAACTACCACTATTGCCTCCTCTAGAACCACCACCTCCAGAGAGTTGGAAGAGATGAAGAGGGCCCAACCTTAGAATCCAGTCCTACGCAAGACATCGACGTAACTGCCCTGCAGTTTCCCCAAACCTCACATCTGTCACCCCAACCTTATCTTCTGCAAGGATGCGGAGACAAATCCAACGTTGCTCACCTGTTAAAATAACGTGAAAAAATCTCCACATATAGTAAAAATCTACCTCAACTTCAGCCACTTCTTCTTCCAACATACCTTGATACGTCGGTAGAACGGGAATAGGAGTAGGCATCTCCAAAGACTGATCTCCAAAGTATATCAACTTTAACTTCTGCATCTCAGCAAAAATCCTCGCTTCGTGAACCATTCTCCGGGTCTTCACCGTCATCAAAACTTGTAGAAAATTTTGCAACAAACAAGTGTACTTTGTCACAATCCTTAGTACAGGTACTATTTATATAACCTCGATATTTAATGTGTAGGAACGTTCCGCAAGCCTCATCATTCAATATAGACGAATCTCTTAAACCCTAACCGACATGTACATTAATATTCTCATCAACATTCAATGCACAAACATCCCCTCATAACGCGCGTATTTTCTATACAGTCAAATCCACATCATTACTTCCTTCATTTTCAAACTTCTAACCCAAATAGCCATATACCCACAAATTCCTTTCTTAACCAAAACCACCCGTGACTTTGGTTCAGAGGGGGCGATTGTATGAGCCTATCCGTCAATCTAACCCTAAATCGAGCTAATCCAGTTCAAACTACCTCTATGTCAGACTCACGTATTCTATACGTGACATCAACAGTTAACATCGACACCTACTCTACGAACTGATGAAGAATGTGGGTCGAGCTCAAACAAAAAAATATGAACAAGTCAAAGACACCTGTCTCTCATGAACTCAACAGTTATTCAGTCAACCGCCACTAACCATGTTGTTCGAATAACGTGTTTTAACATGATTAAGAACTGTGAAGAAGGCCTATATAAAGAGAAAGTTCCAAAAGAGACGAGGACCAGAAAAATATATGAGAAATTACCATGAAAACTACATTTTCTAGATTCTCAAAACATCAAAACTTCTTATTTACAAGATCAAGTATTTCTAAGTTGAGAGATCACTTGTAATAAGATATCAGCCTCAAGCAATAAAAGTTACTATTACAAAAACCATCAACTAGAGGTCATGGTTTTTTACCTATTCAGAGGATTTCCATGCTAAATCGCTTGTGTCATTTCTTATTTCACATTAGTTTAGTCACAAGAGCATTGGTATAAGAGTTAATTCCAAGCCATCTCGAGCTTACGGAATTAGGCCATTACATTATAGATTTTCAATCTTTACCTTTTGCAAAAGATTGAAAGATAATTTGTTCTCTCAATTTTGCAAATATTATTTTCCCTGGCTTTATGTCCAAAATGCATGGCCATTTTTTATTACTGATTTTGCACATACGGAGAACCCCAATATCATACTAACCCACAACTTCTCTTATTGATACAAAATTTATATTTTCTTGCATTATTTTTAACCTTTTACAACAATGTTGGTAGTAAATAGTAATTACGAACAAGAATTCGATAAAGGTTGAGGAATGTTTTGAGTTTATGCTTGAATATTGAGAAAATTGCATTTATTGTCTATTTGTTGTAATCATAATGGCGTCAGGCCGATTTTGTAGCCAATTTAAGATAGCTTTGGTATAATGGTCATATATTCATTTTGTTGGTCATCGGCAACTACAATACTCACTTGCGCCATTATGTTTATTGGAATGTTTAAGAATTACATAAGAAACTGATAAATTGTTCGGGTCTACTCTCTTTTTTATTTTTAAAAAAATTGGTTCAAAATTGTTCTCAAGTTTATCTTTGTTCATTCATAGGCTAAAGTTGCTAATTTTGTAAATAGGTCGAGAGGATTTGAATAAAAATGGTAAGAGTGCATGTCATTGGTTTGATTTATCAGTTGCATGTCTATTGAGTGATTGGTTCCTTTTTCCTCTGTAAAAATATTAAATGGGAATTCTGGATATGGATTTTGAAGCACACAATTGAGGTAAGTCTTGAACCATCTCTCTTTATTGATTTAACTAATTCGCTACATAAAAGGGGAAGGGGTAAGCGAATGATCCATGAAGTCTTACAAAACAAGTACATTTTTATAGAAAACATTTGGTAAATAAACGTCTCCTTATATCGTTCACTTTATTGTTTCATGAACCTAGGTTGTGATGTGATTTTAGTTCAAGATTTTAACAAAAGTTATTCTTTCAATGGAATTAGTTTCGATTCACAATCAAGTAATATCCATGAGCATGATTGGTAGAGGATTCGGGGAGGATTTGCTTATTTTCATCGATCTAGGCATCTCTTCTTATAAATCTAAAAAATTGGTAACTAATTTGACTACAGTCCCACCTACAGACTGAATATTTTCCTTTGGTCCCCAAGTTGTTTAAATATATAGTTTTGGTCCCCAAATTGCATCTGACAATAGGTCAACCTTCGTTGAACTTAAATTTTGACATGAACTGACTAAACTACCCTTACACGAGTTGCACGTGATTTCCTCTAGCAGGTGAACAAGTTGTCTTCATGTCATCTATTCCTCAAAACAAACCCCAACGGTCATCTCCTTCCCAAATATCTTTATTAAAGCTCTTTTTCTCGCTTTTTCTCTTTCTCTCTCTCTCTCTCTTTTTTCTCTCTCTCTCTCTCATTTCTAAGTTTTGATGTTAGTTTGTCTCTGGGTCTATGGGAGGTGGAAGTAGAGGTGGAGGTGGTGGTGGTAGTGATGATATGAAGGTAAAATCACTTAATATCTCTCTGTCTCTCTAATTAATCAGGTATTTTTTATGAATATTGAGAAATTACCATTGAAGCTTAAAGATAAGAAATAGGGACTAAAGACAAATTGTAGGATGATTTGTGTCCTATCTGTAATCAAGATTTTCATGGTATTGGATATCATAAATTGGGACTAAATACTAATTTATTAATGACTTATAATTTTTGTTGTAAGATGATTTGTGTCCTATCCTGGATCAAACTTTTTATGGTATTGGGGATTGCTCATGGTTATATAGTATGTGCAAGAAGCCAAATTGTAGTAGAATAATACAATTCCATGTTTCTAAATTAATAGAGAACCCTGGTAGAAAGTACTTAAAATACCAATTCCCTACCGGTGGTGCTTTCCAATGGTTGAGTGAGGTTATTCGGTAATCTTCAAATTCACCAAGTATGAGTAGCTCCTCTTTCAAAGGTAATTGCTTTGGTTGTGAGGAAACTGAGCACTGGTAGAGAGAATGTCCTTGGAGGACTGCAGTTTCCCCTAAAGGTGGTTGCAGATTCATAAAATTGTATAAATCTACAGCTCAGAGAAATAAAGGTAAGAAATTCTTGTTTGTGAAAATATTTAATACAAGCACTTTATGTGATTAAAGGACTATATGCATAAAGAAGGAAAAACAATACATAATTAAAGACTATGACTAATTTGAATGTCAAGATGAGTGTGGCTATGGGATTGGATGAATTTTGCAAAGAGTTTGAAGGCAAATCCTCAATGAGATGAGAATGAGAGTTTCTTGTGATACAAGTTAGGGATATGTACAATTCTTCTTATACATTTTTTCTTATACATGTTCTTCTTATACAAATTAGTGATCCTGTGTGCACACTCGACACATAACACATACTTAAAATAACCCCAAACCCTCCCCCCTAACCATTATCCCCCCAACTACCAACATTGGGAAACAAGAATCTTATAAAACTCCTTAAATGTTTTTTCTTTATTCATTATAAAACCAAGCCTTTCCCCATACCTTCTTCAATACACAAGTATTTCTTCTCTTCTCTTTTCTTTTCTTCTCTTCTCTTCAAAACCTCAAAAAAATCGTCTATTCTCTACAACTGAGAGTGATTCTTCTTCTGAAGAAGAGTACATTAGATTTGTTAAATGCTATCATTTATCCTCCAATAGTGAGGCTAGCTAGACAGAAGAAGAGGAGGAAGAAGAAATAAACGAGGAAGAAAAACATACAGATGAGGAAGACGAAGAAGAAACAGATGAGGAAGACGAAGAAGGGACAGATGAGGGAGAAGAGACAGACGAGGAAGAAGAAGAGGAAGAGATTGAAGAAAATGGAACAAAAGAGAAAGATGAAGATTTTGTTTGTGTCTATAGGAATTGCTTTGTTTTTAAGGTTTTCTTTTGGGATCCTTTCTCTTTTTGGGATGTAGAGTTGTTTTTGCTTTTTGTTTGGGATCCCAGAAAGTGTTTTTGTTTTTGTTTAGGTTCTCTTTTAGTTTTTATATTGTGGTGGTGGCAATTTTTTTGTGAATCAATAGAAATGTAATTTCCTTTCTAGATATCTCTTTGTATTGTGGAACTGCCTTTCTTTTTTATTTTGTATTGTAGAACTGCCATTTTTTGAATTGTGGAACTACCTTTCTCTTTTTTGTATTATGGAACTATCATTTTTATATTGTGGAACTGACTTTTTTTGCATTGTGGAACTGCCATTTTTTTTCCTTCTCCCTTGTTTGAATTGTGGCAATTTCAGACCAAAAATGGGTACCTGCACATTTCAGACCACTGTGACATTCTGTACATTTTAGTTTGACTGTGTGAGTACCTTCTGCACATTTCAGACCAGTCAGACCTTTCCTCATACCTTATGTACATTTTAAACTAATCAGACCTTTCCCCATACCTTCTGTACATCTCAAACCAGTCAGACCACTGTGAGACATTAACAATAATATTCATAAAAAATAAGCACAAGCATGTAAAAGAGTGAGTACCTGCTAAGTTACAAAATAGACAAGCAAGAAACATTCATGAAAAAAATCTACAAATACAAATAGAGTACATAGAGTACATGTTAACATTCATGAAAGAAACATTCAGTTAATAGAATACCTATTAACATTTTCAGTCCAACAAACATTTTAAGTCTACATAGCCAAACAAATGTATTTTTTAACATGCAAATAAATGTTTCTAAATTAAGTCACACTGTCACACTTTCCAATTCTTGCCAAGAGATTGATAACCTTTTTTGTAAGGGTTAGAGCTTGGGGCTTGAGCTTGTTGTATTGATGCCCTAGTTTACCTTGGGACTTGAGCTTGCCATGTTGATGTCCTAGTTTGCCTTTAAGTTTAAGTAGCTTGAGACTGCTTTTGGGCTTGACTTGCTTGACTCTGCCTATGGGCTTGACTTACTTGATTCTGCCTTGGGGCTTAAGTAGCTTGAGACTGCCTTTGAGCTTGCTTGCTTGATTCTGCCTTGGGGCTTGAGTAGCTTAAGACTGCCTTTAGGCTTAACTTGCTTGACTTTGTATTGGGGCTTGAGTAGCATGAGACTGCCTTTGGGCTTGACATGCTCTAATTTACCTTGGGGCTTCAGTAGCTTGAGAGTGGCTTTCAGCTTGACTTGCCCTAGTTTTCCTTGGGGATACAGTAGCTTGAGACTGCCATTAGGCTTAACTTGCTCTAGTTTTCCTTAGAGCATTAGTAGCTTGAGACTGTCATTGGACTTGACTTACTCTAGTTTTCCTTGGGACATCAGTAGCTTGAGATTGTCATTGGACTTGACTTGCTCTAGTTTGCCTTGGGGTATCAGTAGCTTGAGTTTGCCTTAGAGTTTGCCTTGATTAACTTTTCCTTAGGCCTTGAGTAGCTTGAGTTTGGCTTTGAGTTTGCCTTGATTGAGTTTGTCTTGGGGCTTGAACTTGTTGTGTTGATGCCCTAGTTTGCCTTGAGGCTTGACTAGCTTGAGCTGGCCTTGGGGATTCAGTATCTTTAGTTTGCCTTGCACCCCTAGAAGATCTCTCACCACCACCACCTATACCACCACTTCCCCTCACTCTCATATTTGGTGTTGCATGTGGTAAGCCAACACTTCTCATATGTCTTGCCATGCTAACATTTGTATCTACCCTCTTAGATACTATTGCCACTCTTGACTTTGGTGTTGCTAGTGCACCCTTACAAGTTTTTTTGCTGTGACTATAGCTACCATATTTTCCACATCTCTTCTGCCACTTTTCTTCATATAAATCAAGGATTCTTTGTTTTCTAGGTCTCACACCTCCTCTCACCAATGAGGGAGGTAGAAAATGGTTTGTAGGCTGCATATAATATAAAAATAATTATACATATCAAATATCAACTCAGATACACTTGTGTTCAAATACAAACCTTCTCCCATTTTGATCCATCAACTACATGATATATGCTATTTTTATATATTTTGACATATGAAGCAACTTTGTGAAAATAAGAAACATAGTTGTTAGCCATCCATAAAAAAAAGTTAGCTTATAAAAAATTAGAGATACAACTTTGTAAATATTTAGATTATTAGCCAAAAAATACTTTACTTACTTAACCCATAGCCACCTATAAGATAGTATAGCAGTAATAGCATGCACAGATGGTAGTCCAGAAAGTTGCATTCATGGCAGTCACATTCATGTATCTTGGTGTTCACTCTCCATATTTTACCATTTATCCCAATTGTAAGATAAGATCATAATATGATCCCTTGCACCTGATATTGACCATAACATTAGATCATCTTATCAATGTGGGTTTGTGCTCTAGGGACCAACACCAAACCAACAAATAAAATATACATATAGTCACATAGTAGTACATGAAAAGAAGATATCTCAAACAATAAGAAAAAGTTTTGTTTAGCTTACCTGCATCTTCCCACTCTTTTGCCTTGAGCCTCATGTCATACATAAGTTTCATCAATATTATATTAATTTTTTCTAGTAACTTATGGATTGGCCTGTCCCTAATCATCAAAAACCACATGTTAAAAGACACACTAAAGTTGTTTGTGATGTGTTCACACTTGGCAGTAAAATCAAAGTGGGACTTAGCCCAATGTTCAAAAGGTTCCTTAAGTAACCAGTCATGAGCAGCTGGGTTTTCCAGTTTGAGTTGGTCCATGTGCTTATTCTTTTTAGATTGCTTAAATGTCTTTCTGATATGAATGTTAGCTTTTGATTATGTATAATGAGATAGGGCTGAAGAACCTCAAGGAAGTTGGTCCAAGTTTCTTTACATTCTAAACTGCATAAGTAAACTGCAATAGGGAATAGGCCAGTATTGCCATCTAAGGCAATCACAGATAGACAAATCCCCTCTCCCCCCCCCCCCCATATTTACCCTTTAGAAAACAACCATCCAAACCAAGTACATGTCTAAACCCACTTAACCATCCATCAAAACTTGCCAAACTTTTCCACTAGTTACTTTGAAGATCTTTACTACATTTGGCCAAACTGCCAGGGCTAACCAATAAGACTTATTTGATAAATTTAGGTTGCAGAATATAACCCTCATCATATGATCCAACTATCCTCTCTATGCATATAGTCCAAGCATTCCATGAAGTATAATATAAAATATCAACACCATACCTTCTTGAAATCAGCTCCTTCATACCTGTTGGTCTAGTGGTTCTCACTGTCCTAAATATTTCTTCAACTTCCTTTGCCACCCACTGGGCATTTGTATTTTTGCTAGATTGGCCACTCCTTCCAGGACATGTGTGAATAAGATTACTACAGGCCCTCATACTGAAAGTGGTACCATCTGGGTTAACCCTAGGATAGAACATTCATTGACAGTTGAATGTTTCAGCCTCAGTACAAATGAATCTTACCCTCATATAGTTATTCATTTTTTTTTTGAATTGGTGCTTGTTCACAATGGCCCATTACCTTAAAAAAAAAGCTCTGCAAGCATCAACTGTGGGCCACTCTATGCCAATAACCATCTTTAACCCAAAATTATGCACATGTAATGTAGCATGATGCACTTCATCTTCTTCTATTACAAAAATGTTATCACATTCTTTGGCCAAATCTCTAAACTCATCATCACATCTGTCTATATCAACTTAGGTTGGGCCATCATCACCATCAACAGATGAGTGATTTAGGTAATACCCTTCATTTGCATCTAGGCTATCTGGGTTAGTTTCTGCCTATCTATTCCAAGCATCAACTTTTTCATCATCATTTGAAGCATCTCCCCCCAATCTAACTCCAACCCCGGTTTTAGCATTAACTGGAGCCTCGCCCCCCAATCCAACTCCAGCCTCAGTTTCTGGATTAACTGGAGCATCTTCCCCTAATCCAACTCCACCTTCAGTTTTAATATTAGGTTCATCATCTCTAAAGTTCATATGTGGCAAATCATCAGGTTCTTTCTCAGGTACTTCAGTTGCCCTTGGTTTCTTAACTCTTTTAGTGTTCTCTTTACCACTTTATAAACTATTGTCTTTTCTCTTTGGTTTTGATGCAAGTCATTTTTTTTTTTGAGTCACAACTACCTTTTGCTTACCCTTGGCAATAATCTCATGTTGAAGTGGATCAAACTGTGTACTCTCATGTTGTAGTGGATCAAACTGTGTAGTCTCAACCTCAACCTCAACTTGAGAAGTAGGACATATTGGTGGTCCTTCATCTGGTTCAATCATAACTACATCTGGCTGTTGAATTAAAGGTGGGGGTACAACTTCTATAGGCACTGCATATACATAAAAATGTATATCCTACATACTATCCACATCACTATAATGCCACATCTTATACAAACTTGTATCATTACAAACATCCACTATCTCACCTGCACACAGTGTCATTACCACTATTCCATAACAAGGTGAGATAGCCTCATTTATCCCAATAATATCAGACATAATATACTCCAACAGACATTGATAGTAAAATTGATCCCCATCTATATTTTCAAATATATACATATCCCCATCAATGTATAGACGATGTGTGTACCCTGTCTCCCCAGGTTTAGACTATCTACCTCCTCAATGAATAATGGCATTTTTTTATCATTCTTGTCATTGTAGCATACCCCCAAACACTATATAATTAAGACAAATATTATGGCAACATACCCAAAATACCTAATTTAAAAATATCACTTGTAAAAACCCCAATTTTTTTAATATACCCTAATTATAGAAAACCAAAACCCTAATTTTATAATCCAAACCACTTTTAAAAAGGCCCAATTTTGTAATCTAAACTCTAATTATTAACACAAATCTTCTAACTTTTAAAATGAGAAAACCAAAACAACAGATATCAGTGAGAGATTTATAAATTTTACCTATTCAAAAAGAAAGAAAGAAAGAGGGAGAGAAAGAGACTTACATTGTGATCAAAGGCTTGGCGAAATTAGGTATTAGATTGTTGCACTCTAGTTTTCCAAATTTTTATAGTTGCAGAAGATACAAATTTTCCTAAATTTTCCCTCCAAGAATAATTTTTTGTTTGAGACAATTTTAGGGAAGAGATGACCGGAAGATAACTTGTTCACCTGTCAGAGGAAATCAAGTGCAACTTACGTGGGGGTAGTTTAGTCAGTTCATGTCAAAATTTGAGTTCAACGAAGGTTGACCTGTGGTCAAAGGCAATTTGGGGACCAAAACTACATATTTAAACAACTTGGGGAATAAAAGCAAATATTCACTCTGTATGTGGGACTGTAGTCAAATTTGCCATTTAATTTATGCAATTACTAAATCATTCTTAGCCTGATGTTTTTGATATAAACCATAGTAGAATTCAAATTGTGCTCATCATAAGTTGTGTAGCACGGGTTCTTATCCATGTATAGCATGGGTAGTATTATGAAATGATTGCCAGACATATATAAATAAAATTGCAAGCAAAAATGGCAATGCTGAATTTTATTTTTTATTTTTTTGCTGCCAATGTTAAAATACCAAAATGTCTCCATAAGAACATTGCATACCCAAATGTCTTTAGTGATATATCTTTTTCTTTACCTGCTACAATTTAGTGGATTGATGTTTCAGCTAAGTACCTTACATAATTGAGTTAAAAAATTAGGCATGTTGGTGTTGAGCTAATCATGATAGCATAAATAAACAAAATGTTGTTGCAATTAATAATTGTGAACTTAAACATTCGTGCGTAGCACGGATTTATAACCTAGTCTATATTACATTATACAATGGTGTTTTTGCTCAGGCCCATAAGAGAGAAGGTTTATCTAAGAAACAAAGAAGGGCAGAGACAGAGTTTATAACCCTCAGGATTGTACTCCAATCTAGATAGGGGGAGGAGATTCAATCATGCAAAGGGTAGTTTTGAAGATTTTCTAAGAAAGGATGAGCAGTTTCGAAAGTTTAAGTTTTAAATTTAAAGTCTAAAAAAATCACCCGAGTAGAAACAACTCTTCTCCTCCCCCGACACTTTCTTTAGGGATGACGATTTACCCCGCCCCACCGGAGATCCGCCCCGCCCCGCCCTGTTTAGAAAGGATTTGGGATGACTATATCGGGTATGGGGGCGAGTCTGGGCTAGGCTTGTATAAATCCGTCAGGGATCAGGGAGGATTTGGGGATAAAAAAAATCCGTTATCTACCCCGCCCCATATAACTAACACCTTTACAATTTACACCTAATATATATATTACTTAGAAATGCATAACCCTAAATCCTTTGCAACTCTCAAGTTCCAACTCTCAACCCTAAATCTCTAAATCCATAATAACTCCAAACCCTTCGAATCGAAATGAAAGAGTAACAATTCTTCTCACCAATTCTTCAAACTTCATATGCAGTTCATCTCCAGATGCAATTGTTCTCTTTGATTTCATCTAAATTGGGGAATCAACAAAATTGAGGAACCATTACCAACAAAATTGAGGAATCGAATTGCAAGTTTTACAACGGGTATGCTATTTCCCTCTCTCTCTCTGAATCGAATTACAATCTTTTGTTGAAGTTATTTCTTGTTGGAGTTCTTTCTTGTTGGAATCGAATTGCTATTTGTTGGAGTTCTTTCTTGTTGGAATCGAATTATAGAATTGATGTTTGAATCGAATTATTGCTTGTTGGAGTTCTTTCTTATTGTTATTTTTTTCATAGTTTATGTTCTCTACCTCTTGATAATGTTAGTTTCTTGGTAATGTTATGTTCTCTTCCTCTTGCTGCATAATTTCATGGTTGCAAAATGCAAACATTTTTTCATAAAAAAATGGATTTTATGGTTATGTCATGGTCTGATTTTAGCTTCTCTTAAAATGGATTCGCCAATTGCCGTTAGATAAATATGAGGGCTTGAGGTTCGAGCAGCTTGTGGCAAGGTGGAAGACTTTTTTATCCTGAATCTAGAGTACTTGATCTCAATTGTGTTTCATTAGCATTTCCGATATGGCTGGTCTGAATCAGTACTTTGTATCTTGTGAGTTGGTTTTATCAATTATATTATTATCTATTGAACTGATCCAAGAGGATCTAGGGTAATATGGAAATTTGTCAAAGTCGCTCGAACGAGATTGAGAGTCATTCGAACGATCAAATTCCATCCCAGTGGAATTTCGGCCCAGAGTCATTTCTCTCTCGAACGACTTGTATTTTCGTTCGAACGACTTTAGTTTTTCCTACTGGAAATTTGACCCAAACAATATTTTGTTCGAACGAGTTGTGTTTTCGTTCGAACGAAAACTGTCAAGTTTCTAGGGTTTTGACCAATTAGGCGTAAATTCATTCGAACGACTCCCTAGTTCGTTCGAACGACTTTGGCGGTGTTTTTGCTTCTCAGGCGCTGTTTTGCCTCGAGATCCATTCTTTTATGATTTTTGAGTTCCCTAGTATATAAAGAGAACTTAGGTTATTTTCTAGGTTATATTAAATATGAAAAGAGTTCTGAGAGAAGCCTAGAGTTTGAGAGATTCTCATTGTAATTACTTTGTTTTAGTAATCGAATTCTCTATTTTTCCAAACCAATTGGTGTTCTTCGTGTTTTTCTACTAACTAGAGCTTCTCAATCGTATTGTGGATTATGTAGTATCAGTTTTCTAGTTGCAATTCTCGAGGGTTGATTGTGGTTTATGGTCTCTACACGTGACCGTCTCAAGCAAACGAAGGAGAAGCTAGTTAGTTCGTTGAAGATCCATCGCAAACCTAATTTGAAGAGGAAGGATAATTTGGAGATGGGCGATTCCAACGATCGACTCATGAGATTGGAAACGACAGATTTCGACCTAACTTCTACTATAGGGGAGTTAGTAGAACAATTGAGTCTTACAAAACTCACGTTGGGTTCCGTTTCGGCGAAACAGCGAGGCCGCTCGAAGAAGAAAGAGGTTTCGGCAGTGGATGGAGACGAGGATAATGAGGGGAAATTTAGCGATTCTGGTGATGCCAAATCCGTCAAGGAGCACCCAGGGTTTGGTAAGTCAATAAATCCAATGCGTAATCTTCGTCTTAGCTTTAAGATTGAGATTCCAATTTTCGATGGTTCCGTCGATGCTAAGAAATTAGATAATTGGTTAAATAGGTTGAAGACCTATTTTTCCATTGATGAATATTCCAACGCTCAGAAGATTTGCTTATCTACTTTGAAATTCATAAGTCACTCACTCACGTAGTGGAAATCCTATCGGAAACGACATGATGTTGGAAGTCTGAGTTGGAAGGAATTTAAGGTTTTGGTGAGGAAACAATTTTATCTAATTGGGTATGAATAGGAGCGATGGTGCAAATGGTACTAACTTGCACAAAAGGATTGGGCAATCCATGCAATAATTTACTATGGAGTTTCATAACCAAGCATTGGTTTTGGATATTGACGTGGAGGAGTACGATGTGTTCATAAAGTATACGAGGGGTTTGTCGGAGTTCATTAAAGAGAATCAAAGCTCTTCAATGTGGCAAATATCGAGGATACTACCGTTAAAGCAATTGCCATTGAAGACAAGTACTTGAAGAGCGACAAGAAAGACAACAAGAACAAGTTGGGGTACAAGGCTAATTAGAAGTATGATCAGAAAAGGGATCCCAAATGAGAGGGGTCTTCATTCAAGAGGACTATTTATAGTCATTACAAGGCTAATGATCACAATTCAGATAGATGTTAGAAACTTCACCTGGAGCTTCGGCCGAAAGAGGAGAAGGGGAAGAAAGAGAAACGTGCACTAGCCTTAGCGATTGTAGATCATCTGGATTTAGATAAGCCAAATCCTAAGCTTACTCTAATGCTTAAGCAACCTCTAGTTATAGAGGAGGCGAGTTGGGAAGAGCTTTGTTATGTCAGCATTCAGGTGAAGCAGAGCTTAGTCGAGGCCATCATTGATCCAGGTAGTCAGAAGAATTTAATTTCGGGGGTGGTGGTGAAGAATATGGCTATTGCGGTTCATCCTCAGAAAGATACGAAGTTGAAAGTCACTAAGCAGTGTAAGTTCAAGTTTACGATTACTGAGAAGTTTATTGACGAAGTGACATGTGAGGTAGATCCGTTGGACGTGTGTCTAGTCATCTTGGGTAGCCATTATCTTTGGGACCAAGATACAATCATTTACCGGCGAGCTCGCAAGTATCGTTTGATGAAGGATAGGACAGAGTTCCATATTAATGCGTGCAAGGAACATATCACTACCAGTAATTTGATAACGGCGACTCAGGCAAAGAGGTTGGTTAATGCGAGTGGCAAATTTGTATTATTGTTGGTGCGACTGGTTCAAGAGGGTCCGTCGGCTATAGTATTGTCAAATTTAGTAATGTCTCCTAAGAAACAAACCGATATGGGGGAGTTACAAGAGGAGTATGAAGACTTGTTTTTGGACATAGAAGAAATGCCACATAAGAGGGATGTGGAGCATGATATCAACTTGGTGAATGGTGAGCTACTACCTAATATTGGGTTATATCGGACTTCTGTTACTGAGTCTAATGAGATCAAGAAACAGGTACATGAGCTCCTGGAACAAAGAGTTATTAATCCAAGTTGCTCACCTTGTGGTTCATCGGTGTTACTGGTACCGAAGAAGGAAGGGTCTTGGAGGATGTGTATGGATTATCGGGCGCTAAACAAGATCACGGTAAAGAATCATTATCTGCTTCCACGGATTAACGAGTTTTTAGATGAATTGCAGACGGCTCAGTTTTTCACAAAGTTGGATCTTAAGTTGGGTTATCATCAAGTTAGAATTCGGGAGGAGGATATTTGGAAGATAGCGTTCAAGACCAAACAGGGCTTATTTGAGTGAAGGGTGATGCCTTTTGGGTTATGTAATGCTCCGACGACGTTTATGCGGCTAATGAATGAGGTGCTTCGTAGGTTTATTGATGATTTTGTGATTATATATTTGGATAATATCTTGATATATAGTCCTACATGGGAGGAGCATCTTGGCCATTTACGCAAAGTGTTGGGCATGTTGGAATCACAACAACTTTTGCTGAACGGGAAGAAGTACGAGTTTGAGAAATGGGAGCTAGTCTATTTGGGATTTATTATTGGTGGCGGCAAGCTTAAGGTCTATCCAGAGATGGTCTCGGTCATTACTAATTGGCCTAGACCCTGCACAGTGATGGAAGTGAGGAGTTTTATGGGTTTTTGTCAGTACTTATCAAAATTTATTAGACATTTTTCACAAATTACCGCACCGTTGTATTCTTTGACGAAGACCGGGGTACAGTTTACGTAGAAAGAGTACCATGAGAAGACTTTTCTGTTACTAAAGCCGAAGATTACGAATGCACCACTGTTAGCATTGCCAAATTTGCAGTGGCCTTTTGAGGTTGAGACATATGCGTCAGGCTATGCATTGGGGGAAATCCTTTTAAAGGATGGGAGGCCGGTTGCTTACCATTCTGAGATGTTTACAGGAGCAGTACGCAACTATCCTACCTACGATAAGAAATTTTACGCATTATATCAATAGTGAAGCATTGACGGAGTAATTTATTGGGGAAGGAGGTTGTGGTACATTCCGATCACAGACCATTACATTTCTTATCTACGCAGCTCAAGCTTCAGCAAGCTCATCATATGAAGTGGATATTATACCGTCAGCAGTTTACCTTATTGATCAAGTATAAGAAAGGAGTGGACAATAAGATGACTGATATATTATCTCGACCCCTATTACCAACTATTTACGCTTTGTTAGTAGCTATGCAGATCTAGCCGATTGTTCCTTCTGAGTACGTTTCAAGGTAGGACGAAGACAAGGAGCTCAGTGTGATTCACGAGAAGTTGCTGCAAGATAAGACATGCTAGTATGTTCTGAAAGATGGTTTGATTTACAAGGGCAGTCTATTATGTATGCCTGAGGGTAGAGACCGTTTACAGTAGATTCGAGAAACACATTATTCCCGGGTGGTAGGTCATTTCGGGGTTGATAAGACTATTTTGAATTTGTGGCGTTATGTCTATTGGCCAAAGATGCTGTGGATGTTGCTCGTGTGGTTCGTGGTTGCGTGTTATGCAACACATCGAAGCCTTCTAATAGGAAGATAGGATTGTACTTACCATTGCCAGTTCCTAGTTAACCTTGGGAGAGTATTTCAATGGATTTTATGGGTGGTTTGCCCATGACAAGGTGTAAGAATGACTATTTGTTTGTGGTGGTGGATCGATTCAGCAAGATGATTGTTCTTATTCCATGTCAGAAGATGGTCACAGGGGAAGGAGCAGTGCGATTGATTTTCAGAGACGTCTAGAGGTATTTTGGGATCCCTTCTTCTATTATTTCTGATAGGGATGGCCGCTTTTTGGGGCATTTCTGAAGATCGCTATGGGGGATGATGGATACTAAGTTGAAGAGAAGTACCGCTTTTTATCTGCAGACAGACGGGCAAACAGAGGTAGTTAATCGCACTTTGGTACATTTATTGCAGGGATTCTATTCAAAGCATCCTAAGACTTGGGATGAGAGTTTACCATATCTTCAGTTCGCGCTCAACCAGGCGATTCATGGTTCCACGTTGATGTCTCCTTTTGGAGTTTGTTTGGGGTACTTGCCGCAAAGCCCTTTTGATTTGGCGTTTAGTCTTGACGACAAGATGGTATTAGGGAAGGAGGAAGAAGAGCAGGTTAAAGCTTAACATTTTATTGAAAAGATCAGCAAGGTTCATTAGGTTGTTGAAGCTCAGTTGAAGAAAGACTCAAGCGAAGTATAAGGCTCGCCACGACAAGCATCGGGTTGAGTGTACTTTTATTGAGGGCGACCTCATTTGGTTGTATTTGGGTAAGGAACGGCTTAAGAGGGAAGGTAAGAAGCTCAAACCTATCCGTTATGGTCCATTTTTTATTCTCAAGAAGATTGTCAACAATGCATTCCAGTTGGATTTGCCACCTTTCATGAAGATGTATTCGGTGATTAATGTCGAGCATTTAAAGTCGTTTGAGCTGTTTCTTTTGGATGAAGACTCTACAATCAACACTCGCCTACCATCAATTGATGACTTATGGATGGAAAGAGAAGATCCATTGCAGGAAGATGGTATTCTAGAGAGGTAGGTTCATACTACAAGACGGGGTGGTATAAAATCGTTCTAAGTTGGTAAGAAGGGTCAGTTATCATGTAAGTCGAAGTGGTACAGCAGAGAATTGGACATCGCCGCGTTCCCACATCTCCAGTTCTAGCTTGAGCAGGAGTTCAAGGCTCCTAAAGGGAGGAGTTATGATCCAGGAGGATCTAGGGTAATTTAGAAATTTGACAAAGTCGTTCGAACGAGGTTGAGAGTCGTTCGAACGACCAAATTCCATCACACTGGAATTTTGGCCCAGAGCCATTTTTCATTCGAACGACTTTAGTTTTTCCCACTAGAAATTTGGCCCAAACAATATTTCATTCGAACGAGTTGTGTTTTCGTTTGAACGAAAACTGGCAAGTTTCTAGGGTTTAGACCAATTAGGCGTAAAGTCGTTCGAACGACTTTGGCTGTGTTTTTACTTCTTAGGCGTTATTTTTCCTCGAGATCTGTTCTTTTATGATTTTCGAATTCACTAGTATATAAAGGGAACTTAGGTTATTTTCTAAGTTATGTTAGATATGAAAAGAGTTATGAGAGAAGCCTAGAGTTTGAGAGATTCTCATTGTAATTACTATGTTTTAGTAATCGAATTCTCTATTTTTCAAAACCAATTGGTGTTCTTCGTGTTTTTCTACTAACTAGAGTTTCTCAATCGTATTATGGATTATAGACTTTGGAGGCCTGTTTGTTGAAGAATGTATATATTTCTTTATCACCTATGACCAAACAAAATTTAATGTTAAATTAAGATACATGTTAAGATACATGTTGGACAAATTGTAAGAAACATTTTAAGTTATTTATGTTGTTTATTGTGTTTATTTATACTTATGTCGTAAAAAATAAATGGTTATATATTGCGGACATTTCTGCATCAAAATATGGTCTGAATCAGTACCTTGTATCTTGTGTGTGTGTGTGTGTGTGTGTTTTTTTTTTAAGTTAAATGGGGCGGGAATGGGATTAAGTTTTGTAAAGTGGGGCGGATTTAGGGATCCCCGTTTAGCTTAAACGTGTATTGGGGCGGGGATGGGGTGTTGAAATCTAAGCGAGGATGGGGATGGGATTAGTTCCCCGCCCCAAATTGGGCCATTGCCATCCTTGTCGTTCTTCTCCAAAAAATAATAATAATAAATAACCTCAAAACAAAACCAGCGCTCTCTCTGTCTCTCTGCGTTTTAAAAAGTTGTGGATTGTCTCTCTCTCACACCATCAAGCCCTAGCAGGCGTGATTCAATTTCTCCTCACAGTTTCTTTGAGATCTGCAACAATCTACAACAAGGATTTCAATCTATGTAGAATAGATTTTCAATCAATTTGGGTTTGGTTTTGAACCGAGCAAGGGTTTCAATCAATCAAGTTTGGGGTTTTCGATCTTCTCTTCGATGTCTTTATTTGGGCTTAGCAATTTCATGGTTTCAATATGTTAATTTCATGGTTTTAATTTGAGAATTTAGCACTACCCAATTCAAGTACAATCAATGGTGATTTTAAAGATAATAGGGGTTTGTTTGTTTGAGGTATTTAAGGTTCATGCTTGATTTGCAGTTCCGGATATGGCCCCAAGCTTAGATTTTTCAGTATTATGGGTGAAGGATACTAGGAAGGGAACTTCTGTCATTGTGACTATGGAGAACCCAACTAATCCTTAGTAGAAATTGATGATCCAGAAGCCACATTTCGACCAGTTGAGAAAGATCGTGGAAAAAATGCGAAGCAATACACGTGGGTTTTGCTTCTTAAGGCTCATCGAGCAGTGGGTTGTGTTTCATGGATCGCGATTGTCCTCTAGACATTGCTTGGAGCTATCAAGAAAACGATGATTTTCAGACAAGGGGTTACAATGGAGAATGAGAAGTCCGGTAAGGGTAAGTTGTTGTTCAGATTTATTGCTTCTTATTGGTCTCTTTGGGTGGGTGTCTTAGTTTTTGAAGTTTTTGCTCACTTGAATGGTTGGCAGTATTTTCAAAACCCCAACTTACACATTCCACAAACCTCTGAGATCCACGGGTGGTTGCATATGGTTTATATTGCGTGGCTGACAATCCGAGCCGACTACATTGCTCCGCTAATTCAGGGGCTTTCAACCTTTTGTGTTGCTCTATTCATAATTCAGTCTTTGGATCGAATGGTCCTCTATATTGGTTGTTTCTGGATAAAGTACAAGAAGATTAAACCCAGTTTTGATAAATATATATTCAATGCGGATGTAGAGGGTTCGAGCTATGAGTAACCTATGGTTCTCATTCAGATTCCGATGTATAATGAAAAGGAGGTGAGAAACTCCCACATTTTTGCGCTTTTTTCGTTTTCAATTCATTCCTAGCCAATTTATTTAGTTACTATTCTTCTATCAGTATTACTGATACGCTCACATATCCAAAACTAAGATTATGTAGACAGAAGTAGGAAAATAGTGTAAAGTATAACTACTTCTATCGATTGTGTTTTCCAATTTTGGGTAATTACTTCGATATGACCCCACTTTAGGTATACGAGTAATCTATCTTTGTTGTTTGTCAAATGGATTGGCCTAAACAGGGGCGGAGCCAGGATTTCATGTTGGGGGGGGGGGGGGGGGGGGGGGGGCGAAGGTAGTATCATGAATTATATTAGGATATTCGGGGGTTTGGGGGCTCCGCCCCAACAAAAAATAATTTGGCGCTTAAAAATTAATCAAATATAGCATTATATTTGACTAACAAATTATACGGATTCACTTCTCCTCTCATCAAAAAAATCAAAGTTTTTTTACGGCAATGACATGATCAGCTTAAGGTGAAAAAATTATTAAAATAAGATTCTTATTTGATGACATCAAGAATTGAAGACTCTTGGATTATAAGCTCCTCACTTTACCAATTGAGCTAACCTTCCTTGTTGTCATTAGAACAAAAACAAATTATGCATATTTTAAAAAAAAATCATTTTTTATACATATATAGGTATTTTTTAACGAAATTCCTTGCCCCCCCCCCCCTAAATCCGCCCTTGAGCCTAAAGATTATTTTTTGGTTCAAGTTCTAGATGACTCCGATGATGAGAGCATTCAGTGGTTAAGCCTTGGTTAATCAAGGCTGAGGTATCCAAGTGGAGTCAACGGGGTATCAATATTATCTATAGGCATCGTTTGGTTAGAACTTGTTACAAAGCTGGAAATCTCAAGTCTGCTATGACCTGTGATTATGTTAAGGGGTATGAGTTTGTAGCAATTTTGTATGCAGATTTTCAACCAAATCTCAATTTTCTTAAGCAAACAGTTCCGCACTTCAAGGTTGATAAACTTAACACATCTTATCAAAAAAAACCTGAATATTTCTTAGTGTTTTTTTCTTATTGTGTCAGTTTTTGGTTTGTACTATAGGACAATCCTGAACTGGGGTTGGTTCAGGCTCAATGGTCTTTTGTGAACAATGATAAGAATTTATTGACTAGCCTACAAAATGTCAATCTCTGCTTCCATTTTGACGCGTCGACATAGTCACGGGTAGTACTAGTTTTATACTATTAAGTAATTTATATAACATGATTAGTCTATCATTCTCCTAAACTTTATAATCGCACATATCTATGAAAAAATATTTATAAGTTGTCATGTCCCAAGAGTGTGCATTTAGTTAGATAGGTTTCACTGTAGTGTTAAGATAGGTGAATCATGGGCTTCTGGACCATAATACTCCAAAACTAAAAACTCGCCACCCCCAGACCAAAGGGCCCAAAAGAGAATAATCTTCCTCTCTCTACCAGAGATGAAAAAATAGAGTTATGGAGAAGAATAGAATGGGAGACTAGCACTCTTTCCATTTGTTTTACTCTCTCTCTCTCTAAGGATTTTTCATACAACAGCTTCACTCTTTTCCCCAAGGTAATTATTTCACCCCCACCCTGATTATGTTGTTTCTAAGAATCTGAATTGATTTATGATTATGATGTTTGGCCCTACTTATTTTAAATGTTGACCCTACTTTAATCTGAATTAGACACCCCTAACTAGTCTCTAATCCCGAGGGTGTGACGATTTACTCTCTACCAATTCATTGTCTTACATGAATGATTCTTATTAGATTAAAGTAGTAATCATAAAATGGTTTGTACTCTTTTGCTACTTCTTTTTTGTATTCAATTCATTTTATTTTAAGTTTCAATTCATATACTATTTACAATTTCTAACCAACCTTTACTTTTTCATTGGTAATCATACATGGATGATAGCTCGTACGACATCTTTGGTAGCAAGATTGACACGCACAACAAATTCTATAAGGATTATTGTAGGTGTTTCCTAGAAATAGGAGTGAGTCCATATTATTGTTATGAGTTACAACTTAAATGTCTCAATAAATAGGAGAGGGGGAAGATAATGTTATGCGATTTCGTTCTAGTTGGGAAAAATGTGATATGGGATTCAGCTCTACGTATACTTTCGGTCTTCCTTGCGATCCCTTTTATCTATAGAGCCGGTTGACCCAGTATTTTATGTAATGAAAAACGAAATGTTTCCCACTAACATAGAATTTGTACCTGATGAGACTCACTCGGCGATAACATGGTTATGCTTGATCTAATGAGAGATTACAGGTTGATTCGTCTTAGATCAAGGATAACCATGTTCATCGCCGAGTGAGTCTTATCAGGTACAAATTTTATGTTAGTGGGAAATATTTCGTTTTTCATTACATAAAATACTGGGTCAACCAGCTCTATAGATAAAAGGGATCGCAAGCAAAACCAAAAGTATACGTAGAGCTGAATCCCATATCACATTTTTTTTTCAACTAGAACGAAATCGCATAACATCATCTTCCCCTCTCCTGTTTATTGATACATTTAAGTTGTAATTCATGACAATATGGACTTGCTCTTATTTCTAGGAAGCACCTACAATAGTCCTTATAGAATTCATTGTGCGGGTCAATCTTGCTACCAAAGATGTCGTACGAACTATCATCTATGTCTGATTGCCAATGGAAAAGTAAGTGTTGGTTAGAAATTATAAATAGTATATGAATTGAAACTTAAAACAAAATGAATTGAATACAAAAAAGAAGTAGCAAGAGAGTACAAACCATTTTAAGATTACTACTTTAATCTAATAGGAATCATACATCTAAGAGAATGAATTAGTAGAGGGTAAATTGGCACACCCTCGAGATTAGAGGCTAGTTATGGGTGTCTAATTCAGATTAAAGTAGAACCAACATTTAAAATAAGTAGGGACAAACATCATAGACCAATTCAGATTCTTAGAAACAACATAATCAGGGTGGGGGTGAAATAATTATCTTGGGGAAGAGAGTGAAGCTGTTGTATGAAAAATCCTTAAGAGAGAGAGTAAAACAAATGGAAAGAGTGCTAATCTCCCATTCTATTCTTCTCCGTAACTCTATTTTTTCATCTCTAGTAGAGAGGGAGATTATTCTCTTTTGGGCCCTTTGGTCTGGGGGTGGCGGGTTTTCAGTTTTGGAATATTATGGCCCATGATTCACCTATCTTAACACTACAGTGAAACCTATCTAACTAAATGCACACTCTTGAGACAGGACAACTTATAAATGTTTTTTCATAGATTTGTGCGATTATAAAGTTTAAGAGAATGATTTTGTATTCCTTCCGTTGTGCCTTTAGTTACAGCTGACTTCCCCCAATTGCTAGAGAATTTTATGAATATTAGCGAAACCTTTCCTCTCTCAATTATCAAAGTTGAAAAGCCTTGTGTGTGCACTGTTTTTGGTAGTGGGACAAAGTATCTAATTGTATAATGAATGATCTTGAACTTCTTTCTGACGTGGAAATAAAGGTACACATCTTTTTCCATATTTCCCATTCTTTACTATACATGGTCATTTTTTTGTTTTGCTGAAAGGTTTTAAAATTTGGATAATAGAATTATATGACATGCAAATATTTACATTACGTGTTAACACATTTACATATGTTTGATGTTGATGTAGGTGGTTAAACCATATGGTCTCATTCCGTGAGACGTTGGTGGAGTCGGCAAGTCTGAAAATTTTGGAACCTATTAATTATGTAGAGGCTTATGGGAGTTATTCTGAATTTCTAGCATTGGGGATCAAAGAACTCATACAGAAATATCATGGTGCGCTTCTCGATGATCCACATTATATTATTAAGGCATAGTGTTTCGTCCTTCTTCTTTTTGTTCTTTTCTTTTTCTTTCTTTCATAAAAGGTGTTTGTTTCTAATTGAGCATTGTTGGTTTTTACAGGCTTTTATGCCGATGATAGATTTTTTCGAGTTTGAGGTGGCACTTAGGAAACTTGATAAGAAGGAAAAAGTCGTAATCAACCCCACATTCTATAGGTGGGATATTGTGTCTGAGGACCCTCTTGACAAAAGCATCCCCAAGAACCTAGCTCGCAAGCACATGCTCGAGACAAGGCGTCGAAAGGTATCATATTTCCTTTCAAAACTCATCAGTTTTATTCTTAGTTCTAGAACTTATCCTCATTGTATATTGTCAATGCGTTGTGTTAGGGAATAACTATGGATGTGGAGAATAAGCGGGTACCCTCCTCTTTCTATGTTCTTCTTTGCCCATGGTTTTTGTTTGCTTTCTTTTGATTTTGCAGGTAAATTTTGTCTTTGTGATTGGTTTTGTTCTTTCAATTGAGGTGAAGCATCCCATTTAACCCAATAGCCTCTATAACACTTAAAACATATGCAATATGGGTTGGTGGTGATCTTTGTGTAGAAGAGACACAAGGGAGTTTTGATTGGGTTATGTGTTAGGGCAGAGCAAAAGATGAGATAAGTAAACAGCCTAATACTTGTCTGTCTTCAAGAGAGAGAGGGAGAGAGGTCCTTATGAGTTTTGATTAGGTTGTGTTAGGACAGAGCAAAAGATGAGATAAGTAAACAGCCTAATACTTGTCTGTCTTCAAGAGAGAGAGGGAGAGATGTCCTTATGCTAACAACAATGGCCATTCTATTAGGAAGCAACATCGAAGTTGGCTAGCGTCTTCTTGTGGGCTACCAGTAGTCTTTTGAGTCGCTAGGCATAGTAGGGCCTGCGGGGTAGTGGTAATGTCTATAAGAACGCGTACGCAAAGAACGACGGGCCTCAACCGAAAAGGTGTTAGAAAGCTGGAGAGATGAAAAAGCTTCCCAAGTCAAAACCTAGAACTCTCTGAAAGATGTCTGTTGTTTGAACTCTGGTATTAGCCCGAGTGAATGTTTTGGGTTAGAATGTTTTAAGTTTTATGGGTAGTTTTGGTTTGTTTGGAGAAGATGAAATCTCTACCGTTTGTTTGTGTATAGTTTTTGACCGTTATATTAAAGAAAGAATAAATCTAGAGGTTACATCTGTCATTTTTTAAATGGTAAGCTGCTTGCGATAGGAATTGATCCCAGCACTAGTAGCCCTACTGACAAAGCCTCCTCAACTGGTTTAGTTGAATATTACATAAAGCGAGGGTGTAATAATCTTTGCGCGAGGGTCATTATTGCTAATAAGGATCATTATTTGGGGTGCCAAGCATGTGTGCACTGGGCAGTTAGCAACTTAGTTATTTGGTTGAAATAACATCTTAGCTCATTGTCGTTTTAGGATCCAATAATCTAACTAATTAAATTTCAAGTCGTATTCGTGTCTGTGCAACCTCGGACTGAATACGAATACATTCCATTTATCTACACTTTCGCTATGTGCTTGTTTTTGCCTCTTATTTTGTGCATTTAGATTAGTCTGGCTTGAGAACTTTAATATAGTTCTGGACCATAACAAAATTCAGACTCATTCTATGGTTAGTCTTTTTAAATTCGCTCTAATACAGTATATGGATATGGTTTCTGATTTGTCAGAAACTAGTTTAGAGGGGATACGGTTGGCTTCTGTTTTCCCAAATCTGATTAATTGCTAGCCTTAATTTCAACATTTAACCTTGACGGTTTCTGATATCTTTTTAATTCTTCCAATACAGGGTGAATCTACTCCGAGAGATCGTATACTCTCTGATTATGCGAAGAAGAATAACGTGAACACTTCAGCTCTAACTCAATCTGAGATTCGCGATATTATACTCGGAGCTGAGATGACACCACCTTCACTCCAGAGACAGCAGATAGCGGAGATTGAAAGAAAAACAGGCCAAAGTAGCAAGCCAGCTGACAGCAGTCACAACTAAAATGGCAAATGTGCACGGTGACAAGCAAATCATAACCACCACGAGTCCCTTTGAGCAAGCAGCATTTGAATCTAAAACTGATTGGCATGTGAGAGCTATATCAGCTACAGACCTTCATCTCCGAGTCAATCACATTTATGTGAACACGCAAGACATTAAGGTACAAATTATTCTTAACCCCCTCTTTAGCAGATCAAAATTTTCAGTTTCTATACTTATTAATCTCGAAGTGTTTTTACGTTAACAGGAAACGGGTTTCACCTATATTATGCCGAAAAACATTTTGAAGAAGTTTATTTGCATAGCTGATTTACGGACCCAGATTGCAGGTTACTGTTGGAATTTTTCAAAACTTATACCTCTTTTGAGCCTTGAACCCATGACCTCTTGGTCATCTATTTTATGTGACTCCTATATTATAGCCTAAAGTTTAGTCCCACATTGTTTATAAACAATAGAGAAACTAAACATATAAGGTAGTACCCATGTGACATGTGTGTAACATGTGACATAGAGAGAGTGTATAGTTGTGTGAGTGTGTGAGAGAATTTTATACTCTATACACACTTGGACCTCTCTCATGCGGCCCGCTCGGGCTCGGACTTGGGATTGGGCAATTGGCTCTGGAGTCCTTGGGGTCCATAATCTTTGAATAAAGAGAGAGCCGTTGAGCAAACTCTCTCTATAAAAACAACTCCTCACCACCCTCTAAAATATAACACAGAACACAACTCTTCTCTCTCTCTCTCTTGTACGGTTACCTGTGGTGAAGTCTACTGTATACGTTACGCTCGTTGTATCCTGGAAAGAGATCAGACCTTCGTTACCTTACCCGAGGTGGGTCGCACTCTCTCTTTACTCTCGTTGGGCAATTGGCTCTGGAGTCCTTGGGGTCCATAATCTTTGAATAAAGAGAGAGCCGTTGAGCAAACTCTCTCTATAAAAACAACTCCTCACCACCCTCTAAAATATAACACAGAACACAACTCTTCTCTCTCTCTCTCTTGTACGGTTACCTGTGGTGAAGTCTACTGTATACGTTACGCTCGTTGTATCCTGGAAAGAGATCAGACCTTCGTTACCTTACCCGAGGTGGGTCGCACTCTCTTTTTACTCTCGTTGTATCCTGGAAAGAGATCAGACCTTCGTTACCTTACCCGAGGTAGGTCGAAATACTCTTTAAAGAGAGTGCGACCCACGCCTCGAGCAATCACAACCACTCTCTCTTGTTGTAGGCGTTGTACCGGTGTTAGTTCTTTCTTGCTACTGCCTGAAACTGCTGTTGCGGTGTTACCTCCTGTTTGTCCAAAGTTTAAACTGCGCTGCTGCGGTGTTACCTCCTGTTTGTCCAAAGTTTAAACTGCGGTGTTACCGGAGTTCACTATCTGTTGCTGTTGTAATAACTAAGTTCTTGTGCTACTGAAACTGCCGCCTGCACTACTGTAGTGATTGCTTCCTGCAAATTAGACTGCCTGTAATATTTACTATTTACCGGAGCCGAAACCTGCCTTACTCAACAGCTCTTGCTGCCTGAACTTGCGCTACCAATCCAACTGTTTTTTGCTGCTGAACCAACATGTTATTCTTGTGTTAATCCATTACCTTATTACCGGAGTTTACCTAATACTTCCTGCCGGTATAATTGTTGCTACTCATTACCAGAACAGCAACTGAGTTACTGCTGCTCTTTATTGTTGCTGAAAACGTTGCTGCTATATACCGTGCTATTGCTCAATCAAAGGGAAAGCTATACTTACAGGTTCATAAGACTTAACCTATTTATTTACAATTTTAAAGAGTATTCATTTCCTATAATATGGCTCTTTCCTCAGAAGTGCTGAAGTTTGATTCCAACAAACCCTCTAAGTTTGATGGTCTCAACTTCAAGAGGTGGAAGAACAAAATGTTCTTCTATCTCACACTTAAGGAAGTTGCGTATGTTCTGGAACAAGAATTCCCTGTTGAACCTCCTGTTCCCGTACCTGCGATAGACCCTGACCTGATTACAAACGAATATGACAAAACCTTAGAATCAATTTCGAACTGGACTGAAGCTGACTTCAAATGCCGTAATTTCATCTTGAACGGTCTAGCAGACGAACTGTACGATTACTATCTACAGTCCGAAACTGCGAAAGCCGTTTGGGAAGCATTACAGAGGAAGTATGATACGGAAGAGGCAGGCTCTAAAAAGTTTGTCGTAAGCCGATATCTCAAGTTCACTATGGTCAACGATAAGCCAGTAATTTCCCAATCACATGAGTTGCAACGAATTGCACATGAGATCGTGTCCGAAGGGATACCTCTTAATGAACAATTTCAAGTTGCCGTGATGATTGACAAATTACCGCCTAATTGGAAAGACTATAAAAATATCCTGCGACACAAGTCAAAGGAACTTACCATGGAGAACTTGATTACTCGTCTTAGGGTTGAAGAAGAATCTAGAAAACAAGACCTGAAAGAGGAAATCCTTTTGGTTCAAGCCAAAGGGAAGGTCCATCTGAAACCTAAAGGGAAACCTTTCAAGGCTAAGAATGGCGGTAATCGGAACAACCGTCTTAACAGTGGTAATCCGAATAACCGTCAGAAAAATGGACACCAGAATCCTAATAAGGGAACGAACCAAAAATCCCCACCATATAACGGAACAGTTTCTATTGTGTGCTTCAACTGCAACAAGCCTGGACACATATCTAGAAACTGCCAGAACCGAAAACCTGCTGCTCAGGCCAACGTTACCGAAGAGCCCTTAGTGGCTATGATCACGAAGATCAACATGGTCGGTGGAACCGACGGGTGGTGGGCTGATTCGGGCGCTTCTAGGCATGTATGCTATGAACGCAATTAGTTCAAGACCTATAAGGAAACTGAAGACCAGAAGGTGCTACTTGGGGATTCCCATTGCACCAAAGTGCTAGGCACTGGAGATGTTGAACTGGTATTTACCTCTGGAAGGACAGTGACTCTGAAGGATGTGATGCACACTCCTGAAATGAGGAAGAATCTTGTTTCTAGCTATCTTCTCAACAAGGCAGGATTACAACAAACTATTGGATCAGATCAGTACATTTGACTAAGGGTGGGATTTTTGTGGGAAAGGGTTTTGCTTGTAATGGAATGTTCAAAATGAGTATTGAAATGAATAAATCTGCTTCTGCTTACTTATTGTCATCTTTTAATATTTGGCACTCTAGACTGTGTCATGTTAATAAGAAATTAGTACACAATATGAGTAAACTTGGTATGATCCCTAAAGTAGATTTAAATGATTTTAATAAATGTCAATCTTGTAGTCAAGCTAAGATTACTAAAACCTTACATAAAAGTGTTGTAAGGGAATCACAACTTTTGGATTTAGTACACTCGGACATATGCGAAATGGACGGTACATTAACTCGAAATGGTAAAAGATATTTTATAACTTTTATAGATGATCATTCAAACTATACTCAAGTTTATCTGATGCGTCACAAAAGTGATGCTATAGATATGTTTAGGACATATGTAACCGAAGTGAAAAATCAGTTTGATAGACACATTAAAAGATTTTGTAGTGATAGAGGCACAGAATATGATTCACATGAATTTCAAAACTTGTATGAATCCTTAGGGATTATACATGAAACAACTGCTCCTTATTCTCCAGAATCTAACGGTAAAGCTGAACGTAAAAATAGAACGTATACTGAGCTAATAGTTGTTATTTTACTTAGTTCTAGATCACCCAAATCTTTATGGGGTAAAGCATTATTATCTGTATCCCATGTTTTAAACCGTATTCCTCATATCGCATCTGAATTATCACCTTATGAAATTTGGAGAAAAAGAAAACCTAATGTTAGCTATTTTAAGGTTTGGGGTTGTTTAGCCTATGTTCGTAAACCTGATCCTAAACGGACCAAACTAGCCAGTAGAGCTTTAGAATGCATTTTCATTGGTTATGCTATAAACAGTAAAGCCTATAGGTTTCTTGATATTAAGGATAATATAATAATTGAATCACTAGATGTTGATTTCTATGAGGACAAGTTTCCCTACTTACTGAGGGACAGTGGGAGTAGTAGTGGGGGCTCTCAACCTTCTACGTCTTCGACCCCTAATGTACCTCAAGTAAATGTTCCTAGAGCTGTTAATTTTCATGATACAGACCCAGAACTTCGTAGAGGTAAACGTTTAAAGATTGCAAAAGATTTTGGTAACGATTTTGTTGTAAATACCTTAGAATCGGACCCCAATACTATTAGAGAAGCGTTAACCTCAGGTGATGTTGATTTGTGGCAAGAGGCCATTGATGATGAAATAGATTCTCTTACTACAAATGAAACTTGGGATTTAGTTAACTTACCTCCTGGTAGTCGCTCTATTGGGTGTAAATGGATATTAAAGAGAAAACTTAAACCAGATGGTACTATAGATAAATATAAGGCAAGACTTGTAGCAAAGGGATATGTGCAAAAAGAAAACATTGATTTCTTCGACACATATTCCCCAGTTACTCGTGTGACTACCATTAGAGTATTATTAGCCGTTGCTGCCGTGCACAATTTGTTAATTCACTAAATGGATATAAAAACCGCATTTTTAAATGGAGAGCTTGAAGAGGAATTATATATGGATCAGCCTGAAGGCTTTGTGGTACCTGGTAAGGAACACAAAGTCTGCAAGCTGAACAAGACCATATACGGTCTAAAGCAAGCTCCAAAACAGTGGCATGATAAAATCGACCAATTACTTTTTTTAAATGGTTTTAAGATTAACGTTGTTGATAAATGTCTATATTATAAAGTATCTGGTAAAAGTTGTATTATGATATGTCTTTACGTTGACGATCTACTTATTTTTGGTTCTACACTTGACATTATTTTAGAGACCAAAAACATGCTTAACAATAATTTTGATATGAAGGACCTAGGCAAGGCTAGTATAATTTTAGGCATGAAGATCACACGCACAGACACTGGTATTACTCTTGATCAATCTAATTATATTGAGAAGATCTTAAAGAAGTACAAATATTTTGACCGTAGACCTGCGTGTACTCCTTGTGATCCACAAGTTAAACTCTTAAAGAACTTGGGAGAGGCAGTTAGACAGAAAGAATACGCAAGTATTATTGGAAGCCTTCGCTACGCTACGGACTGTACTAGACCCGATATAGCTTATGTTGTAGGGGTTCTATGTAGATTTACGAGTAAACCAAGTTTGGCGCACTGGGGTGCTATTGATAGAGTTATGCGGTACCTGAAAAAAACCATGAACTTGGGTTTACACTATCAGAAGTTTCCTGCGGTCCTTGATGGATTTAGCGATGCAGATTGGAACTCATTTTCGGATGATTCCAAAGCCACCAGCGGATACGTGTTTAGTATAGCTGGAGGGGCAATTTCTTGGAGATCCAAGAAACAAACGATTCTAGCTCAGTCGACTATGGAGTCTGAGTTAGTAGCACTAGCTGCAGCTAGTGAGGAGGCAAGTTGGTTGAAAGACCTCTTGTCTTATATTCCTTTATGGAGTAGGTCTATACCACCGATACTGATCCACTCAGATAGTACTGCTGCGATAGCCAGAGTATAAAACAATTATTATAATGGTAAGAAGTTAGCGATACGTCGCAAACACAGTACGATGAGAGGTTACCTCACATCTAGTACTGTTACAGTGGATTTTGTAAGATCGGAAAACAACTTGGCAGATCCTTTGACGAAAGGATTGTCTCGTGACAAAGTGTGGAGCACATCCTTAGGGATGGGGCTAAAGCCTGTTATTGAATCACAAGTGGTGGGAACCCAACCTAAATGACTGGAAATCCCAAGAAATAGGTTCAATGGGGAAAACAAATCACTGTGATATAGAATCATGCAAATAAGGAGCTTGTCACTCCAGAGTTCAACTCGCAGTACATAAATGTAAATATGCATGATATCTTGAAGCGAATGTTAGGCTGAGTTCTATATCTCATTTTTTTGAGTGGGGTGTCTAGCTACAAGAACACTCTTCATAGATTCACCAAGGTGATTGTGGAAGTGCGGCCGCTTCCTATGAGAAATTAGGCTAACTTCTCTAAAGCCTTCACCTATACTGGGATTAAGCACATGGCCGAAAAGTGCTGGCATTTAGATATTGCACATGGTAGGGTTATATGCAGTTTTCCTCACTGTATAAAAGCGAATAATGAGTTCAAGACTCTGTTCACTTATTATTCTTATACGTTGAAGATTGTCTACTACGTAAAGGTTCAAGTCTAAGGACACCTTCACTTAAGTACAACTCTATAATCGAAACCGTACTCTCGTTTCTCTTTTCATTCATCTATCCTTTTTTGGAAGCTTTTTTAAAGTGGGGGATTGTTGGAATTTTTCAAAACTTATACCTCTTTTGAGCCTTGAACCCATGACCTCTTGGTCATCTATTTTATGTGATTCTTATACTATAGCCTAAAGTTTAGTCCCACATTGTTTATAAACAATAGAGGAACTAAACATATAAGGTAGTACCCATGTGACATGTGTGTAACATGTGACATAGAAAGAGCGTATAGTTGTGTGAGTGTGTGAGAGGATTTTATACTCTATACACACTTGGACCTCTCTCAGGCGGCCCGGTAGGCCGGGCCGGCTCGGGCTCGGACTTGGGATTGGGCAATTGGCTCTTCTGGCTCTGGAGGCCTTGGGGTCCTTGGGTCCTTTGGGCTTGGGTATCCATAATCTTTTTAACAAAAAGTTCATTGGGCTTGGGCTTGGGCTTGGTTTATTCCTTAGTCTTGGTCTTCACTTTGTTCTCTCCACCTCTTGAGGAGACCTAATCCTCAGGGACAAGTCCCACACGTTTGAATAAAGAGAGAGCCGTTGAGCAAACTCTCTCTATAAAAACAACTCCTCACCACCCTCTAAAATATAACACAGAACACAACTCTTCTCTCTCTCTCTCTTGTACGGTTACCTGTGGTGCATACTTCATTCTTACGTAGACTTCCAGGATAACTGAAAATTGTAAATAAATAGGTTAAGTCTTATGAACCTGTAAGTATAGCTTTCCCTTTTATTGAGCAATAGCACGGTATATAGCAGCAACGTTTTCAGCAACAATAAAGAGCAGCAGTAACTCAGTTGTTGTTCTGGTAATGAGTAGCAACAATTATACCGGCAGGAAGTATTAGGTAAACTCCGGTAATAAAGCAATGGATTAACACAAGAATAACATGTTGGTTCAGCAGCAAAAAACAGTTGGATTGGTAGCGCAAGTTCAGGCAGCAAGAGCTGTTGGGTAAGGCAGGTTTCGGCTCAGGTAAATAGCAAGTATTACAGGCAGTCTAATTTGCAGGAAGCAGTCACTACAGTAGTGCAGACGGCAGTTTCAGTAGCACAAGAACTTAGTTATTACAACAGCAACAGATAGTGAACTCCGGTAACACCGCAGTTTAAACTTTGGACAAACAGGAGATAACACCGCAGCAGTGCAGTTTAAACTTTGGACAAACAGGAGGTAACACCGCAGCAGCAGTTTCAGGCAGTAGCAAGAAAGAACTAACACCGGTACAGCGCCTACAACAAGAGAGAGAGGTTGTGATTGCTCGAGGCGTGGGTCGCACTCTCTTTAAAAAGTATTTCGGCCTACCTCGGATAAGGTAACGAAGGTCTGATCTCTTTCCAGGATACAACGAGCGTAACGTATACAGTAGACTTCAGTTATATAAAACTGCGGTGTTAATCTCGAAGTGTTTTTACGTTAACAGGAAACGGGTTTCACCTATATTATGCCGAAAAACATTTTGAAGAAGTTTATTTGCATAGCTGATTTACGGACCCAGATTGCAGGTTACATATATAGAATTAATCCCCCGGACGATTCTCATGTAAAGGAGATCCTTTGTATTGCTATGGTACCACAGTGGGGGACTCACCAACAGGTCCATCTCCCGTCAGCTTTGCCAGAGCATGCCTTCTTAAATGATTTGGAGCCATTGGGATGGATGCACACACAACCAGCTGAGCTTTTTTAGCTGTCACCACAGGTATTGCCTCTTATAACCTTGTGTGATTCCTTTTTCTAGGATTTTCTTTTACTTCGACCCTAGAATGCTCTTTCTAATATAGAATGTCTTTGTTTTAAATTCGGCAAAATATTGCGAATTGAACGCAATTTTTGTTATTGTACGGCAGGTTTAATGGTGCCTATTAAAAACAAATGCCTGCTTCAATTATTACTTTTTTGTAGAAACTTTAGTTAAGCACTAGGCCCGGGAATTCTGTGGGCCGCCTGAAATATTTGGATTTTGACACATGATTAACAAAAAAACATAAACTCCCAAATATTCAAGTGGAGAGAGGTGATTGAATATTACAAACTAGGACGTCCAAGTCTATGTATTACAGTGTATTAAGGTCAAAATTATCCCCTATTTTAATTTCTGTTATTAGGTTGTGGTAGCCTCTGCTGCTTACTTTCACTTCATTGTTCATTGAGATCAAGATTTCTGGTTATGTGGGGCGTGCCAATATCTGAATTTGGGGGAAATAAATGATCTTAAAATCCAAATTTTTCAGCGAGATCTCTTAGTATGCACCCCAAAAAATATTAGGGAAGAAGAAGTTGTTCGTTGGTTATCTAAGATATCTTTAATATCCTTTTTAATGTTTCAGAGAACAACAAGCAGTGGGATGGAGAGAAGTGTGTCATCCTTACTTGCAGTTTCACTCCAGGATCTTGCTCGTTAACTGCATTTAAGCTTACACCAACTGGTTACAGATGGGGACTTGTAAACAAGGATACAGGAGGCAACCCTAACGGATATCTTCCAACTCACTACAAGAAGGTTCAAATGCTCCTTAGTGACCGCTTCCTAGGATTTTACATTGTAAGAAAGGCACGACCTCTTCTTTGTTCTAAGATGTTGGAATTTTGTATATTTGCTAACGAACTTGTTTTGGTTTGGTTTTCTTTTTCAGGTTCCAGATGAGAATTCATGGAATTACAATTTTTGGGAGCAAAACATACCATGAGTATGAAGTATGGGATGAGGCTTGGACCACCTCGAGAGTACTATCACGAAGTCCACCGGCCAACTCATTATCTTGAATTTAGTAATTTGGAGAAAGAGAGTGCAGAGCCTGATAGAGAAGACATGTTTACATAAAATGAAATTCACGGTAAATGCAAAATTCATAGTAAATGCTACCTAGAGTGTTGTATAAATATGTTCCGACACTGTTTAAAACCTATTACCAAGTCATGAAAAAGTTACTTTCTTTCGCATTTGCATGTCCTCTGCTCTAAATGTTTAATTTTGCTTTTACTCACTTTGTCAAGCTAGGTTGTTACTTTCATTACCTAATTTGTCGACTGTAAACTAGACCGGCCATTTTTGTTGTCTTCAACTTATCACAACATAAAACAAAAGTGGGTGGGAAACCAAATTAGAAGTATACACATCAGTGTTGGTAACGCCCCCTGTGGATTGAACGCCAACAAAGTGAGACCTTTTCTTTTTTTTAACTGAAACGGTTTTGTTGCCACTGTAAACATCAAACCTGCAAGCAATAGGAGTTGATTAGGTTTATTTTAGAACATGGGATATGAATTGAAATGGAGTTATGGGATAATAATAATATGGGTTCAACAAAGATGAAAAGGACAGGAAACTCCAATGCGTAGTTCCCTGAGATGGGATTGGCAAAGATATTGCAGCAAAGTTGGTTTGCATAATAAGAACATGTTCCTTGCGTAGATTGAGAGCAAGGTTATTGTCCAGTACAAACATCTCAGCTTGAACCAACTCCAGACCTGCACCGCTATCGTCCAAGATTGGGGTGGTATTTGGAGATTTAACTCTGATTAGTGAAGTTACGGAAGCTATTGAGTGATACAAGTACAAATTGATTATATAATTGGTGTGCAAATTTAAACAACTCTACTATAAAGTTAAACCAAACATGTAATTTTGAAAATCATTACACTCTAAAACTTTCTCATGCTTCATAAGAATCTCAAATGGTTTATGCACACTTCTATTTGATCTAACACAATCATAACAACCCTCAATTGAAAACCTAGCCTGAAATGGCACCGAAACCAATTCAAGATTAACTGGGGGCACATCGGACCTGCTGTTGAACTATGAAAGCTTGAATTCTATCCAAAAGAACCAAAATGCTTTTCATTTCATGAACACACTAGACTGGGGGGGGAATTACAACAAAACCTGCACGCATTCTCTCTTCAATCCCAAACACGCCTTCAAATGTATGAAGCACCATATTCTTGGCTCGGTTCTGCTTTCAGCTAAACCTCCTTGAATATTGGTAATGGCCCAACTCAAACTGCCATTTTATAGCTTACCAGCAGTTATCTTTCAAAATATACGAGCTAGGGAATTTAGCTTCCACGAACTACCTCAATTTCGAAGCCACCAGCTTGTTTCAAATCCTTCTCCTCTGACATAAACTCAGAGCTCTCTTCTGCACCGGATAATCCTTCTTGATAACTTATAGTTGGGTGCGCTCTAAACATTTCATCACCCTCGAGAATAGATAGCTTCTCCTTCGATTCTCCCTTGAGAAGATCCACCACCTCAAGCATTGTAGGTCTTTTCTCAGGCTGGTTTTGCGCACATATAAGCGCAATAAGAACCACTCTTTTTATCTCCTCCTCCACATACTTCCCATTAAACTTGGGGTCTGCCAGTTCTGCAAACTTCCTCTCGCGCACCAATGGCAAGGCCCAATCAATAACTGTTCGCTTCATTGTTGGACTGAGTTTCTCTATGGGTTTTTTGCCGCTAGCAAGCTCTAGCAAGAGTATGCCAAAGCTGTAGACATCACAGCTCTCTGACGCTTTGCCAAACATAGCATATTCAGGTGCAAGGTAGCCAAGGGTACCTTTTACCCTTGTGGTGACATGAGTTGCCCCGTCTGGGATGAGCTTCGCAAATCCAAAGTCTGCAACTTGGGCATTGAAATCTGAATCTACTAGCACATTGCTGGCCTTGATATCTCGATGAATTATATGCGGTGTTGCATGATGGTGAAGATACCTGGAATCAATTAGCATACCCATGGTTAAATATCTTGGCGGACTAATATGTCAACAATAATATAAACGGAAATGAATAGGACTCGAATTTGGTCGATTTGTGTGTATTATATGCGTTAAGTAACTAAATATCATAAACTAGGTTAAATATCTTGGCGACTAATATGTCAGCAATAATACCCATACAGTATCACTCATGAAAGTTATTAATGTGTTGGTCACTTGGTGAGATGAAAGCTAATTATGATGGTTCAAGCAGAGGTAATCAAGGTATGACTGGCTATGGTATAATTTTTGGGGATGAGACAGTTTTTTTAAAGGGGTCTTGGTGCAGAACGTAAGCATTTCTTCTTCTTACAAGCCAGACTGACTGTTGCAGAGAAAGTTTATAATAAAGGATAGTTGAGACTAATAAGAACAATAGTGCGGAAAACTCGTAAATTAGATTAACTTCATCTCTCTCTAGGGTTTCATGAGTTTTCCCCAAAACTCACAAATCTCACTAATCTCACTCACAAAATATTACAATAGCTCCTACTGGAAATGCTCCCCTGACTAAGTAAAACAAAACAAAACAAAAGACAGTTTCTACGCCTGTGGTGACGTGTGTAGTAACCGCAACCTACGTAGACGACCCACGATCTATCAACTCTCCCCCGCTAAGAAGAATTCGACCTCGAATTCTTTCGCGTCATGTACTCATCGTAAAATACCGAATCCATTTGACAAAAAGTAGATTCAAGAATCCATCTGACAAAAAGTAGATTCTAGAGTCCACAAATCCCTAGCTTCGTTAACCCATCGAACCTTAAACATAACATAACGACCTCGTCTCGTTGTATGGCAGACATTCCGCTCAAAAACCTCATCTACACGATCCTCTCCCTTAGGAACTCCAGGTAGAGGGGGTAATGTAACTGGTGGGATAGCCTCGCCATGATAAGGAGACAAGAGTTTGACGTTCACAACAGGCAAGCATCTCATCTCCTCTGGCATATCTAGCTCATACGCATTCTCACCAATGCGCTGAATGGCATGGAACGGTCCAGTAGGTCGAAGAAGTAACTTAGAAGCTGCACCCGTACGCCTCCTCTTCTCTAGATAAAGCATAACTAAGTCCCCTGGCTAAAATATAACCTCTCGTCGGTTGCGATCTGTTCGCTCTTTAACCGTAGCATAATGTTGCATTAACCGCAGACGGACGTCCTCATGTATAGCGCGAATGGATGATGCAAAATCTACTGCACTAATAGAAACTGGGGGACCAACGGTGGAATTGGCGCCAAATCTAAGGCGTCTCTGGTGAATACCCTGTAACAATCTGGAAAGGAGATAATCCTGTCGAGCTATTGACAGAGTTGTTGAATGCAAAATCTGTTTATGATAGGGTAAAATCCCACTCCTTAGGTCTGTCGCCGATGAGGCATCGTAGGAGATTACCAAGGCTACGATTTACTACCTTTGTGTGCCCATCTGTCTGAGGGTGGAATGCTATAGAAAATTGAAGTTTACACCGCATGAGCTTCCAGAAATACCTCCAGAAATGCCCTGTGAAACGAACATCCCTATCCGAAGAAATTGATTGAGGAACCCCATATAGGCAGAGGTAGCAACTCTGGTGTATCCGGCTCAGAACATACATCGTCATACTGTGTAATAAGAGGCTGCAATATATGTAGAACTGGAATGAGTGGAGCCGAAAGAGAACTTACCAAAGCATACGCGCAACCGTGCACTCTCGCCTCGACAAGGAAGCTGGTATGTGTCTCTCTATGTAGTCCCATTGGAAGAAGGCAAGTCAACACTACCCGTTTTCCATTCCAATTGAAAGAATAGGTGTTCTCTCTCCCTAAATGAACACTATTCCGCACATACTGCCACGGCCTGCCTAAAATTATGTGACAGACATCCATGGGTACTACTGTGAAATTTATAATTTCCTCATAAGAATCTCTAATCTTGATTTTCAATTGACAAGGATACAATGCCCTCTTCGTACCCACTCATTGTAACCAATGAATAGTAAATGGTATAGGATGCGGAGTAAGCTTGCAGCCAAGCTTCTCCACTATCTCCTCTGAAATAAGGTTTTCAGTGGACCCACTGTTAATGATGACCTCAAGTAGCTTACCCTCTGCTTTGCATCTCGTGCAAAAAATGCCATGCTTCTTTCAATACTCGTAATCTTTCTTTAAACCCTCTTCAGGTACCCGTACACTGGAACTGCAACACGGAAGAGTATGCGACATTAAAACCTTCTCCGGTTTCTCGTGCGGAAGGGGGTCGATAACTGTGCTTTTTCCCACTATCGTTGGGTCAAACGAATCCCATATCTTTGGGTTAGAATCAAGAAAAGTGCAGGCAAAGGTTGGTACCTCTTTAGAGACCCTCACTCGCTTCGGAGTCATTGGAGAGAGCACTACTGTCGCTGAAGTTATTGGACTAGCGGGTACTGTCCCTGGAGCTCCGTTGGTCGGAGTTTTCTTTGCTCTAAGGGCTGTTGTTGGTGACAAGCTGGAGTGATTTTGTTTCCCATCTAATACCTTCGGTGCCTCAGCAGTTCCGGTCGACCCACCCCGGAGATAGGCACCGTGACCTTGACTTCAGTTGAAGAAGTGTTAGTCGTGGGTGCGATCTTGTTGCAGGAAGTATGTTTGATGAGAATGGTGGAAGAAGAACATGGGTTTAAATTAAGCTGGCTTGGGCTCGGGTTTGGCGTCGATGTTGTGTTGAGGGTGGGCACGTTTCCCTCACTCGTCTCTCCTGACGAATCCTTCGAAATTGTAAGTCTGGTTTCCAATCTTTCATCGATTTTGGCTTGTGGGTTTCCATCTCTTGTTCCCCATAGTTGATTCCCTCGACCTCCATCACTGGGGTATACGCCTTGGCACTCTTCAGCGCTTTGCAACAACCAATTTTCTCCGTCGTACAAATCGCTGTAACGAGGTTCCTCGACTTTGATTTTCGCGAGGTTGAGAAGGAAGTTGAGACCTAAATCGATAAACTTTTGCATCCCTTGAATCGCGTAGTCGCTCTGATACCAGATTTAATCAAAACAATAGTGCGGAAAGCTCGTAAATTAGATTAACTTCATCTCTCTCTAGGGTTTCATGAGTTTTCCCCCAAAACTCACAAATCTCACTAATCTCTCTCTCACAAAACATCACAGCTAGCTCCTACTAAAAATGCTCCCCTGACTTAAGTAAAACAAAACAAAATAAAATACAGTTTCTACGCCTGTGGTAACGTACGTAGTAACCGCGACCTACGTAGGCGACCCATGATCTATTAGAGACTATTTATAGTCACTGATTTTAAAGCTGCAGGAGGCGCATCATTAGTAATGCAATGCCATGGCAGTATCAGGCTCAGTGGAGGGTAATGACAGGCAAATGTCTCTTAGGGTCCAACATCTTGGAGAAAGGTAAACTTTGGTGCTGATGCTTGTGCCCATAGGTCTAGTATCTTGGCAGATGGCACACAACTATAGACCTAACTTCACCAAAAAAATTAGAAAGCCCCAATCAACCTTACTATAGATCTTGTTAATCAGATATTACATTTGGTTAAATGGGCTGACTGTATTATTTGTCTACTGCTGCCCCAAAAATTCTGATGTACAATCAAGTTTCAATTAATAAACTGCTTACTTTTTACAACAACAAAAAAAATTGTTTACGGTAGGCTGGCAGCAAGGAGGAAACTTATAGAGGTGTTATTGGTGCATTGGTTTGCAGTGATTCTTTTACACAAGTAGATAAAATTGTTGGAGTGATACTTATACATCAACCCTTTGAATTAAGTTATTAAACAATGAAAAAAAAATTAACGTTGATATCAAAATAAACAAGGTGTGACAACATAACATATCAGTTTTTTGTCAAGGACTGACATATCAGACTATAATGATAACTTAAACCTTAAGCGAACCATAAGGACTTCACAGAGCTAAAGAGTATACTTACGCAATCCCTTCTGCGGATCCGATTGCAATATGCAATCGCCGTTGCCAGTCAAGAAGGCATTCAGCCGAGTGTTGTCCATGGAGATGGGAGAGTAAACTCAAGTTAGGCATGTAGTCATACACTATAAGGCGCTCTTGTCCTTCCGCACAGTAGCCACGTAAGCTCAGTAGATTCTTGTGCCTGACTCTGCCCAATATCTCAACTTCCACTGCAAATTCCATCTCCGCTTTGTTGCTCCAAACTTTAAGTCTTTTGACAGCAATCTGCCACAAACATCTATTGATAGTTAATGGCCTTCATCAAAGCAATACTACTAGACCAACAAAGGCAAGTATAAACAAACATTCCCTAAGGTAACATATTGATTTTCACTATAAGAAACCCACAGACCATTCCCCCTCACAATGCAATATCAACGAACGAGTTCGTAGTAACAATAAGTTATCAATCATACATGTTAAACTCCCATTGCAGAACGAGTCTAGCCGAGTTTTTTTTGTGGAAGAAATGGAACTATAAACATGAAAAAAGAAAAGGGATAGTATTTACCCTATAAAAACAGTCTCCTATTGCTTGAAAAGCGTCTCAATCAGCGCCTTAAGGCTGGAATATTTTTATTGATTCTAGTCCATATCTTCCCATTACTACTAAACCCCGTTTCCCCAAAGTGACATAACAATCAAATCTGGCCAATTACTCACTTACAAAACTGTAATCAACATAAAACAACAAATAATAATTTGTAAAAAAAAAGAATAAAGAATACTTGAGATCCATCCCACGATTGGCCCCAATAAACACTTCCAAATCCTCCTTCTCCAAGCTTATTATCATAATTAAAATTATTGGTCGCAGAATGCAATTCCTTCAATGAAAATATCCTCCACGGTGGACGCTTTTGCCCTTTCTCTTTCCTGGATCACAACAACAACACAAGTCTAAACAAGAAAAAAAAAATCTCCGATTTGAGTGTGATCGTTTGACAATACGTACCGATCCGACCTCCTCCCGCAGCAGAACTTGGCCCAGGTATCCATTCCGTAGGACGCGATGTAACGTATCAGAGAAGAGTCCGAGTCGTAACGGTTTTTTGGGGAACGTGTCGGTGAAAGAGATATGAGATGTTAATAACAGAGAGGAGAAGACAACTAGTGCAGAGAGGAGTGTTTTGCTTCGTTTGGTTGGTTTTCTCAAAATTCAAAGTTGCGGGGCCAGTGAATAATAAAATAACAATTAAAGGACCCATTTGAATAATATTGTAATGTTTGAGGTAAAGATATTCGGACTTCCAAGCATGTGCGCTTAGATAACCATTGGATTACCCAACTTTACTATCATACATATATCAAATATATTTAAATAGTTATCAATATTATTCATGATTGTAAATATTTCCAAGGTACGAAGTGGAGCCTCCGTATAGGCCAAAGCATATATATATATATATATATTTAAATGTTCAAAATTTGTTTACCAAAAACTGAAATTACGAGAATAAATACTAGTTTTTGCCATATTTGCAAAATCGATACTTTGGCAAGCCTCTTCAAAAATCGATTCTAAAATTAACAAATCGATAATGGTCTCACCTACTACCCCCTAGCTACCACTTTATTCTCAAACATTAAATGTTGATGGGTAGTCTAATCTGCTACAGTAATAAAACTGTCTACTCACAAAAATTACTCAACAAATGACAAAGCTATACCAAAATAATTACAAAGATATACACATAAAATAACAAAGTTCTAGCATAACAAATGATAAATAATACATAAAAAATGAGAAACTATCCCACTGGAGTTGTTGAGTAGTCTGATCTGCTATAGTAATCAGAATAGTAATAAGAGGGAAGATTTCCCCCATAATACACTACTAACCTTAAAAATCAAAGCTTCTTCTTCTTATTATTTTACAAGACTACAACAAAGCTTCTACAAAAATTAAAACACGTTCTTTTTGATGTACTATTTGTCTCTTTCATGTGCCAAGTCTTCCAACTATCGTTCCACATTCGTTAAAGTCATCACACAGAGGTCATTGGGAGAAAAAGATCGTTGTTATCATATGTTATTCTCATTGCCAAAGACCGTTGTTATCCTTCTCTCCGACCGTTAAAATAATCGTTTCAGTAAATATCATTTCTAACTCTGTATCCATCATCTCTAACTGTGTATCCGCATCACGATTTGTCTCATTTATCTTAAGAAAAGATGTTATGCAAGATGATACAATTCGTGCATAATCATTTCTCTTCGACTTTTTAATCATATGTCTTCTGCTACTATATCACCGAAATTATTCATTGATATCATTTATTTTGGTATTCCTATCATTTATTTGAGGGATTGCTGAAGTTCAATTTTATATCATTTTTCTCATTTATTTTATGGTACTTTATCATGGGAATTGTTTATTTATATTATTTGTTTTAAGGATGAATGGAGTTCAGCTTTATACCATTGTTCATTTTGGTGGGGATATCATACGTCCAAAGATCGGATCAATCGTTAGTACAAAACTTACTTCACTAAGAGTGCACTCGTCATACGAAGATTTGTTACACTCTTTGAATAAACAAGCGAAATTCGTCGTGAGGACTGTAAGTTGTACAACTTCGTCCATGGTTGTGCATGCGTAATTTTATCAGTCCAGGACTTTACCGTAATGATCAATATGCATAAAACCAATTCCGGCACACCCTTTAACATATGGATTATTAATGACCTTAGGGTACCTTCCCAAAACTCCCAGAACTTTATTTTTGATTTTTGTTTTTCGAGTAAAGGGTTGTCCACCACCAAAGCGGGGGGACCTTTGCGGCATAACTCATTTCCTGATCCTGAACCTGAATACAGGGGTTACCCTAAAATAAACGGCAAAGGGCTTGATCCGTGCAGGTTTGGACCTTTGTGGATGATGAAAATGATTCTTTCGAAACTACCTGTACTGATGTTCCTCCCTCAAATAAACCTAGTATTCCTCAATCAAATGTTCATCTATAAAATGAACCTGTGTTAACTAATGTTCCTTAATCAAATAAACATTTTCAAACTATACCTACTAATGTTCCCCTCTCAAATAAACCTTTTATTCCTCAATCAAGTATTCATCTCTCAAATGAACCTGTGTTAACTAATGTTCCTCCTTCAAACGAACCTATGTTAACTAATGTTCCTCTTTCAATTGAACCCAAACCTATCATTGGACAAATTGAAACTTCAGGTAAGTTCACAGAATTTGTCATTTGTGTACCCTATTTTATTATTTCTTATTTAATTTCTATCATGCTAAGTTGAATATTTCTCATTTGTTTAGCTGAGTTTCAGTTTAAGCCACATCCCGAACAAGTGAAATATCTTTTGGATTTTTGGTTCAAATCTGTTGTGTACACAGAGGATCCCTATGACTTCAGTAAAGAGTTTAACATTGGTGATCTATATCGAGATATGATTGAACTCAAGAATCACATAAGAGCTTATACAGTTTTAAACAAGTTCAATCTCAAACACGTTCTGAGCAACGAATATAAAATCGTGGTACGTTGCAAAGGTCATAAATGTTCTTGGCGAATTTATGCGACAAGGTTGGTCGGTTCTGCCATATTTAGAGCAAGTACTTATTACTCCGTGCATACTTGCATCCGAGTATAAACTGAAGGTGGGAATGCGTATAAGGCAGTGTCTAGTAGATAAGTTGTTTTATAATCAAGCAAAAACTATGAAAAAACCCAAACTACAAACCTTCTGGAATTATTGATGATATGCAAATTCATCACAATATTGATGTAACATATAATCTTGCCTGGCGTGCGAAAGAAAAAGCCCACGCTGAGATATCATCACTTTATATGTCATTTGTTCTCCCATAAAAGTCATTTGTTCAACCTTGTTTATCATTTATTCTCAGATGTACTTGCCATACAAGTCATTTGTAAAATACTGTTTATCATTTGTCTGCTCCACAATTTCATTTGATATACGTAATTATTTCAGATGCGAGGCAGCTTTCAACACGCATACCAACTACTTACGAGCTACTTTGCGGAAGTGAGATTGGTTGACCCAGATTCTGTATTTGACATACAAACTACGAGTTGTAAGGATAAGAGATTTACAAGGTGTTTTTGGTGTTTTGGTCCAAAAAAAAAAACTTATAAACTATTGAGACCAATTGTTGTGATTGACAGAACTTTTTTAAAAGGGAGATATCGTGGGACTCTACTAACAGCCATCGCCATTGACCCAAGTAATCACATTTTTCCACTTACATTTTCGATAATAGACTCGGAGACCACCGAAAGTTGGACATACTTCCTAGAGATGTTTGGGTCTAATTTTCACGGTTATGATACTAGATTCGTCGTCATCTCTGACAGGAACCCCAGAATTATTAATATTGTACCCAAGGTGTTTCCATTTGCAATACATACGTTTTGCGCCTTCCATATATCAAACAACATTAAAACTACCCTTGAAAGCACGAGGATCGCATTTAGGATGGCAGGAAAGTCCCTAACCAGCATTAATTTTGGTAAACACATGAATGTTATCCAGAATACAAATCCAGTGGGTCTCCAATACATACTAGGTATTCCCAAGAAAACATGGTCTAATCTATACATTCCAATGAGTAGGTACGTACGATGTCACTCTGTATTGCTGAACTAATCATTTGTTATATGAATAATAGTCATTGTAACTCCATTTACATTCTTACCATTATTTCTCATCATTTCTTTATTATTCCTTTTATAGTTGTATGATCTCATTTGTCATCGGTATACGCTCATTTGGCATTTTTCTTTTATGGTTTGTCATTTTTTCAGATACGGAGTCGCTTACACAAATCATGTCGAGAGTTGGAATAACGTTATTTTGAAAGTAAGAGATCTCTCTATCCATGTGTTTATTGAGGAATTGCGTAGAATCTGTTCGGAAATGTCCTACACATATAGGGAGGAAGCAGAGAAGAATCAAGCTCGCTTAACGCCATGGGCTACGGATCACTGTGAGAGCAGAAAGTTTATTGCAGATTCACTAACCTGCAGGGTTCGTACATCACATCACCATTTTCAGATGACTAGTTATGGTAGAACTGATTTTGTAAATATTGAAGATGGTACATACTTTCTCTTGTCGTTGGTGGCAAACGATGGGTATATCTTGTGAATACGAAGTACGCGCTCTAGGTCTTGCTAATGTTGATCCAACTATACGTGTCTCTGAGTACTACACAAATAATACATACAAGGCTGTTTATGAACCTATATGGATTCCTATAAGAGGAATTGAGCAGTGGAAAATTTAAAAACTGATCCACGTGTTCGTGCTCTATTCCAACAGTTTGAGCTGGTTATCCTCGCACGTAAAGGAAGAGAAATGAAAAAATGTCTGGTCTTGTTACCAAACTAAGATTTTGCAATAGGTGTCAAAAAAATAGACACAATCGTCATTCTTGTAAGCTTCTGCCAATCCCATCCGATGACAATACACGTCCGACGATGGCACCGTCTTTTACGATGAGCACTGAGCTACCTGTCATCCCAGATGAAGATGTTGCAATCAGTTTGCACTGATGATTTTGAGTACTCTATGTATCATTTGTTTGGATGATCTTTATCGTCAGTGCTAGAAATTTCATCATTTGTCTAAATGTAACTATCATTTGTTAAAAAAGAAATTCTCATTTGTCTGTTTCCATTGTATAATTATTTAGCACCAAACTGTCATTTGTACATGGAGAATATATCATTAGTTTGTTTGTATGATCTCATTATTTGCTTCTGAAGTGTCATTTGTGTATGAATATTTTCTCATTTGTTTGTTTCCATGATATCATTATTTTATTCACAACTGTCATTTGTTATCTGAGAATTTCCCATATGTTGGTTTCCATTATTTCATTGTGCGCCAAGAATTTTTTATTGTCTGTTGAATTTTTATCTTCAGTTTTGTTATGTTCATCATTAAACTTGACACCCCTATATTATCATTATTTTCTTACAGAACTGTGATTATTTTGTTTGTCACATACCAAACGAAAACCACTACTTAATAGCAAAAAGCAAATGAAATAGTACCAAATAAAACATATTTTTATTCATACAAAGGCAAAGTACTAGTTACCACAAAAAGCAAACAAACTAAATACCAAATAAAACAAATATTCACAACTCCTCATAATCATGTTTCGTGCATTCCAGATCGCGCTCCAAAGCCAGGATCTTCTGTTTGAGACAACTAATCTTAGAAACCGACTCTTCACACAGTTTCTTGTACTCATCCCGGTCTAACTTTACGGCGCAGAGCTGATCTTCCAAGAAGCGCATATGAAACTTGAACTCTTAAAAATGTTGATCTCTCTTTGCTATAGTTTGATGTAGTTCATCCTGGATATGATCGAACGCTCCTAATTTCTCCCTAAAGTCTACGTAATGCTCTTTCAGCATTTGTGTTTTCTCGCCGGAGACATCCTTCTCCATTAGGCATAGTCTATTTACTTTGTAGAGACGTTGGTCACGCTGATCTTCCTGCATCCCTACCGACTCAAACTAATCGTATGGAGTGTTCGAAGAGACATGGCTAACTCGAGTGGAGTACGACATTTTTCTTTATAAGTTGAAAAGAGTTTAGGGTTTAGGGTTTGAATAGTTGAAGAGTTGAGAATAGTTTATTTGAACTTAAAACTTTTATATGAGGAGTTGAATACATTGGGAAGAGTAGAGAATAGGGTAAAAGTTATTATTACTTGGTTCGGCGCCGTCGTTTCTTGTTCTACACGTAAGTAATATGAGTATTTAAACTGAGTTGTCAAATCAATTATCATTACTTGTCATATGTTGAATATAATTTTGCATTTGTTGTTAAGCTATATAGCATTATATCTTTCCCGACCTGTCATTGTTTAACCATAATATATCATTTCTCTGTTCAAATGTTATCACTAATTTTGTTAAGTTCAACATTTATCTACCATTGTTGATGGAGTCTTTATCATTTGTTTGGTTCCCTTATATCATTTATATATGATGGATCTTCCTTAGCGAAAAACCGAAACAAAACAAAAGAAATTTTCATACAAGAGAAACATCCAAACAATAATATAAAAAAAAACAAGAAACAACCCAAATGTTCACAACTCCTCACTTGAGGAATTCTGATCACGCTCCATAGCCATGATCTTCTGCTCGAGACAGCTAATTTTACAGGCCGACTCTTTCCATAACCATAGATTGTTAACAAATGATAAATTATTATTACAAATGACAAATAATTTTTAACAAATAACAAATTTTTTTAACTTCAAATAAAGTCTACTATCATACAAACACGATACAAATATTCAAAGAACCAAATTGACCATAGATTGTTAACAAATGACAAATTATTGTTAACAAATGACAAATAATGGTTAACAAATGACAATTTTTTGATAACTAATTTTTTTAACTTCAAATGAAGTCTACTATCATACAGACATGATACAAATGTTCAAAGAACCAAATTGACCATAAATTCTTAACAAATGACAAATTATTGTTAACAAATGACAAATAATGGTTAACAAATGACAAAAATTTTATAACTAATTTTTTTAACTTCAAATGAAGTCTACTATCATACAGACACGATACAAATGTTCAAAGAACCAAATCGACCATAGATTATTAACAAATGACAAATTATTGCTAACAAATGATAAATAATGGCTAACAAATAAAAAAAATTAAAACTAATATTTTTAACTTGAAATGAAGTCTACTATCATATAGACACGATACCTCTAAAAGATCACCACCATATTCAGACAATATCGTATTGAAATTTACTTCCCTCCCAACTTCAACATCATCATCTACCATTAAAGCATTTGCCACCTCCAATATCTCTCCAGGTACAACTTGCTAAAGCAAATTTTCGACAGTTGATTGAATATTCTAAAGTTCTGGGAATTGCACCCGTCTCTCCTTGGCACTCTATTAGCCAACCCCTTCTTGGGGATCATGGCTTTCAATTGGATCAGTGGGACATGATCAAATTGTTCATCAGTCAAAGCTTCTTTCTTTGGGCCTTCAACCTTTTTCTTCTTGTTGGGCACGTTAGGTTCTTCTGCCTTATTCTGCCAATCTCCCTTACCTTTTTTTATTCTCGGCTCTGCCTTCTTCATTTTCTCATCTTCTTCCCATTTTTGTTCTTGCTTGCGTTTTGCAGTTTTCTCAGGAGTAGAGAACTTGTAATGCCCAAGGAGTGGAGTATCTCCAAGTGGTAGAGTACTGTCTCCCACAATAGACATCAAAATTCATTCCAACATTTTACCATGAGTATACAACATTTTGCCATGGTCATCCAACTTCAGTAACATTTTACCATGCTCCTTCAACTAGGAGCATACCCTAACCACTACAGCTCCGATTTCAGTGGCAGAAGAACTGCTACCTATTGCAGATACAACGATTGCAGGTGCACTGATTGCAGGTACAACGCCGATTGCAGGTGCAGCATCGATTGCAGGTGTTTCAATTTGATATCTCTAAAATATTCAAACAGATGACGATGATAAATGGAAACTTAAAAATGATAGGAAATACTCTAACAATGATAATAGGCATACAATAAATGATAAAAAGGACTTCTTAATGACAGAAAAATCTAACAAATGTCAAGAAGGGAATACAAAATGCCAAAATTAACAAATAAAATGATAGGAAACCTAAATCAAATGACAAAGAAGCAATAAAATGAATCAAAATCATACAAAGAATGGTAGATTACCATGGCCTCTTGTACAAGATCTTGTTGTATGTCAGTCTCAGAGGATATCATAACTATTACCAGCAAATCGGGGTTAGCAAAAAACTGTTTAAACGTTATAACTTGGCGACGCTTAAATAATGTCATCCTCCATCCCTGTAGCTTAGGGAACAAATGTATGCATTCGTGCATTCTTGGAAACTTTAGGCTTGGAATAGAGAGAAAAATCAATATCATCAATACCTAGGTACATCCGTGCAGTGATAAAGTTTTATCCAATTTTTTATCAGCGGCCGATCGATATTTGATAAACTCTTCTATTTGTCTCCTCAAGAAATTATAGACTTGTTCACCCCAAGAGAATTTGTTGAATTGATCTAGATAATCTACAAGATCAACATACCTCACCTCAACGTTTCTCCCCTTGTTCGGGAGGAGAAATGATAGTATAATTTTTAACAAATTTAATCGAAAAACATCTTCTGCAAAACGAAATAGCACAATATAATGATAAGAACCTTGGAATATAATGAGCAAAAAATGGCAAATACAATACTAATATTGGAGGGGTGAGAAATACAATGATGGACGATGATAAAGCATACAACACAAATGATAAATTAGAGCCTTACCTTGATGTCTTTCCAATTTTGCCTATTTTAAAGCATCAACAATTTCCTTCAACCCATATGTATTTTTTTTCTTGGGGAATCGCTTCATTATGAAATTTGTCATATGCTCAGGATCAACAAATAAGAACTCATTTGCAATAGGCGAGACACGTAGCCCCAAAATTAGGCAAACATGAATGGGCTTCATCTGAATAATCGTCTCCCCAAATTGGAACTTCATATCACCAAGATGACGATCGAATATTTCTACAACCAACGTCGACATCGTCGCTATTGGATTAATCAACAGTAAGGGTGCAAATTAGGTGGCACGAAGAGCACCCTTCTCCTCTTCAGGCAGAGCTGCAAATATTTTGTGAAGTCCCAAACCTGTACACCCAGAGGTATAATTTTTAGCATTGGAGGTGCTCTTCTTGGCTCTACCCTCCTGTGTTTGGTTCTCCTCGTCAACTTGTTCATTCACTTCTTTATCAGACTTCATTGTGGAAGAAGAAGAAAAAACAAACTTTGATCAAACACCTGGTAGGCAGTAGTGACACATATGATTTTCCACTTATATAACACTGAAATTACACAAACACACAGATGATTTTCCAATGATTTTTGAGAAAACGGTTTGTGCCACTAGGACGGTTTTTACGCTCGTCAATCACACACACGATTTGTAGAAATAGGATATTTTTGCAGTTTTGCAGTGGTCGTGCAGGAAAGAGAGTGTTTGAGGATTAGGAATGGTTTTTGGCGCCAAAAGCTAAACTAACTCGTGTGAATCATACTCTTTACCTAACCTTGGAGAACAATAAACAAATGTCAAATAATACTACTGATTGTGAGAAAATCTGTATTAACCAATATAACTAATGGTTTAACGTATGGAAAATTGGTTTTAGCGAATGACAAGAAATACATGTAACGGTGACAGGGTGTGCCATACACGTCTCGAAATAGTAAGGACACGTGTAGATCGAGGAACGATTAAAATTGGACACGTGGCGTGATAATAATATTTTTAAATGATTTGAACTTTTTTTATTATTACTTATGAAGTGACATTTAAACCAGTGGATCCCACGGCCTTACCTGTGGAGCCCACGGCCTAGAAACCTATTTTAATATTCAAGCAGTTGATATTTTCAGAACAAATGGCAAACATGTATAAAAAAATGATAAATAAGTCTGAACAAATGGGAAAGTTACATTACAAATATGATAATAGTCTGCTAAAAATGGCATAGATGTCTGAAAGAATGCTAGAGTTGAACTAAATAAATGGCATATTTTGGTTTACAGCAGCCGCACAAACGATTTGCCATCGTTTGTTCCACGAGTTGAGTAGAGTAGAGTAGAGTACCATAATTTCCTCCATGCCCAAGGAGTAGAGTACTAGTCTTTAATCAAGTACTTACTAGGCAGCAGTCACACAGACGGTTTGTGAGAAATAATCGGGACAGTTTTTGCGGTTTAGTAAGAAGAAGAAACTGTTCGATGAATCGAGATTGCTTTTGGCTCCAAAAACTAGACGAACTCCTGTGAACCGCAGGTGATACGTAACCTTAAACGATGAGAAATAGTAACAAAATTGGTGAAAGAGTCTGCCTTCTTATATATAATATATATGTTCAAAGGTAGGACAAAATGTACTATAACAAATGACAAGTAGTTTATGAGATGGTGATAATGTCAGCCTTCCTCGTACACGTGGCTTGATATAATAGTTTTAAATGAGTTAAAGGATTTTTTATAATTTTTTATTAGGCCGGATGTGACATTTGTACTTGTGGAGCCCAAAAAGAGGTGGTTGTCTGCTGTAATATTAGAACTTTAGTAGGAGCAAATATAGTTTTTCCTCTTGCCATTATCGATTTTGCAATTTATTGTTCCCTGGGTCTGATTTTGCAAAGATGGCAAAAACTAGTATTTATTCTCATAATTTCCGTACCAAAAACGAACATGGTGTTTGTTAAAGTCAAAAAAATCAATTTACAATTTTTTTTTTGTCAAAATGTAATGATATTATTAAAATTAAGATAGCTTTATAATATTGGGAGCTTTATAAGCAAGGATATAGTTATGTTTAATGGTAAGGAGTTATTGAAAACTATTTTCTAGTTAAGCAAAGATTTTCTCTCACTTAAAAAGAAATATCCTTCTCTAAAAAAACAACCTTACTTGCTTTCTTGCTGTAAATCATTCTCGAATGCATAAGAATAAGTTAAAACTGTTAGGAGTTGAGTCCAAGCCCAAGCTAGGAATCCAACAGGGTTAGGGTGTCTTATACAGACTCCTAGAAAACCCATAGGCCCAATAGGGTTATGGGGAGAGTTAGAGTAGCATAAGAAATCCATCTTGGTTACATATATATATCACTGTATTATGTACAGAGAACACGGCTATGATAATCAATAAATCTCTTTCACTATTTCTCTCTTGTTCATGCTTTACTATTATTCTGCTATAGATTGATCATATCCCAACACATTATCAACACGAAAGCTCTAGGAGTGAGGAGAGTAGATCTTTTCGTCTAATCATAGATTTCACGGAAACAAAGCGATCAGGAGAAGAAATTTTACGTTTTTTTTAAAATATATTAAGATCTATAATATATCATAGATCGGCATATTTCGAAAACCTATTTTTTCCCTATTTTTTTGGATTAAAAACTAGGGTTTTTAGTGTTTTTTACCCTTGATAAAGGGCAGTTTTCGATCTTGTATATCTTTCACTGTGGAGATTGGATGGAGGCAAGACTAATTCGGTTGGATAGCCTACTCCGAGAGCACATCTCAAGAAGATACCCCAATCGCCGGGAATAGCTCATTGAAACTAGGTAGTTTCACGGTCAAAAACGGCGTTTTTTTTGTCTCTGACATCATCAAAAAAATTTCTTTAATTTTTTATATATATTTATGACGTCATCCTTATCCATAGTAACGTCAGTAGTGACACGTGTCGAGGACGTGTGGCACGCTGGCGTGGCATGACACGTGCGTGACACGCGATAGTTATCGGCGGTGACACATGGCAGTCGCCGGACGGTCACCAGAGGCCGACCGGACGCCAGAATCTTGCCGGAATATTGGTCGGAAATTTGGTCGGAGAATTGCCAGAATATTCTTCCTGGGGAACGGAATATTCATACCGTAACCGGATCTGTGTACGTGTGTAACACGTATGCGTGTGCGTGTAACACGTGTGTGACACGTGCGGGGCATGTGCGACCAAGTCAGACCGGTTCAGACCAAGTCAACTCGGTCCAGACCATGACCCAGACTGAGTCGAACCGGTTCAGACACTAAAACGGCTTTAAATAGCCCAATTTTTGGTCATATTGAGCCTAATTTTTTAAAAAAAATTTCTATTGACTGGACCTACTCCGTGAGGGACCCATTTTGAATTTTTTTATGCAAAATATTTTTTAAATTTTTTGGGAATAGGTACCTCGTATTAGAGTATTGGCTCACTTATATGTGATATAAATACTTAGTGTAATTCCTATTTAAGTATCTTTACGATAGCTAATATGATATTATTGGTATCCCCCTAGGATACTAATTATCATGATCAGGGATCATAGATAATACGAAACCAAGACTAATTTAGTATACGACTGTGATTCATATCTAAATCACAGTTAATTGTCAAGGATAAATAACTCGAGCTCAATTGGGAATTGACTTAGTCTTATTTCTAAAAACTTGGCGTCTGAGGAACCAATTTTTCGTATTTAGGTGCAATTAGATGTTACATGCATAACATTTAGAGGTATATATGCATTAATAGGACCCTATAGTACCCCTAGAATGTTAGTTCAAAGACATGCCTAATCAACCTATCTTGTGAACCCAGCTGACTTCGGGATAGAACCACTTGTCAGCTAAACATCTAATACCCATCATATTCGTAGCAAATGTATCATTTGGCTAGAATATATCTACATTTATAGAACTTGAGGGCTTAGAACACCCTAGTTCTCAAAATAAGAAAAGCACGCATTTAGTGGTTTTGAATAGCTGTCTTAGCTAAGACTTTATTAAATGCACTTTAAGGTTAAGATTATTATTTTACGGGGTAAATTTGTGATTTAACGCTTCATAGGATATGAACAAGGTTCACCTATAGTTAATGATTGAGAATCACTGACTTCTATACTATGAATTGCCTTTAGTAATGATTGAACTTCATATACTTCCAAAGGATTTCATACAAAACACACACATCTGGTGGTTTTGAATAATAATCTTGGCTAAGATTCTATTAAAACGCACACCAAAGATTAAGATCGCCATTTTTACAGGGTAAAATTTGGGACTTAATTATTATAAAAGAATTTCATGAGTTTTAGAATATGAGCAGGGTTCACCTTTAATATGTTTGAGAATCATTTTTTTTAGCCTTATTCTAAATACTATGATTTGCCTTCAATGTAATTAATATATTTATCAAGAATTGTCTCTTATTGTGATATTTATATCTTACATTACCGATGTCTGCGACATTCAAGAATGTTGAATTTCTACCATTGCTGCTCACAGGAGCCAATTACCTCGCTTGGTGCATTGACGCTGACTTATTCTTGAAGTCACTTGGTCTGCAAAAGACCATCGTCATTGGTAACAAGGAAAATCCATGGACAAAGCATGGGCTTTGTTTATCCTCCGTCATCATATTCAGGATGACCTGAAGACTGAATACCTCAACAAGGTTGAGCCAGCTGACTTAGGGGCAAGCTTGTCAGGGCGTTATGGTCCTCATAAAACCATTATGATCCCAAAAGGATGCACCAATGGAACACCCTTAGGTTCCAAGATTTTAGGACGGTGGCTGATTACAACTCAGCAGTCCATAAAATTACTTCTATACTTGAGCTGTGTGAGTAGAAAGTCACTGATGCTGAAATGATAGAAAAGACTCTATCAATCTTCCATGCTAGTAATATTGTGATTCAAAGACAATATTGGCGAGAGAACTTGACGACTCATAAAGTCTTGATTTAGGTATTGCTCCTCTCTGAGCAGAACGATGAACTTCTGATGAAGAATCATGCAATACGGCCCTTTGGGAGTGCGTTGTTGCCTGCGTCAAACGATGTTCAGTTTCGGGGAAACAACTCTGCACGTCGGGGACGAAGATATGGAAGGGGCAGGAGAGGCTACCAGGGATACATGATGGGTGGGAACCTAAAACCCTTTGGCCCTAGGAGAGATAAAGGATTTAAGAAATCTTGGACACTAGGCAATGCGAAGAAGGAAAAGAAGACTGATCAGGGATCTACTTGTTTTAACTGCGTTGACACAAGACACTGGTCACGGGTATGCCATGTATCACAGGTGGCTACTGGTGACAGAGTCTGAACCCACCAAGCAGTTACTAATGCTAACTCTACCCCTCTGGAGTTTGCAGCGTCAGACTTCTTCGACAATACTGATGTCGTCATGGATCAACATACGAAGTAATCCGTAATGATATCTCAGTCGACATGTGATGTCACATTCGAGAGAGCACTAGTAGTTTCTTCTCTATACAGACTTGATTTACTTTTTGTTGTCAGTATTTTTGATTTTGTTGGGAACATATCATTTATATTTCAATAACGTGCTCGTGACATACATGAGATTCTTCATTTGTTCTAAATTATGATTACTCGAATTTATTGTTTGGGAAGTAGTTAAATTCTATGTATGATAGTTAATCTACTACATACAACCTGCTTATGGCTCTCTCTGCTCATTGAGCATGACCGATAATCGGATGAGTGGCGGTATATGTCTCAGAGACATTTAGTACTATGCTCTCAATCCTTTTGAGTTATGCATATATTTCTTGTCTAACCTTGTGCATCGGGGATGACACGAATATCATTGGCACGGCCAACATGATAGAATGTACTGAGTGCGTCACGCTATTATTCTCTGCAGGTACGATACAGGGTATCTAGTCCAGTTTATAAACTAGTAAATCTAGCCGGATTTACTGAGTTTAGGGAGATACATGATAATGTTTATCACGTAATAACTATCAGAGAAAATGACAGACAAGGTTTGTGCATTTACTCTATGTCTAAAGGTTAAAACACGTTATTGTAATGGTTTCCAATACACTCCTCTGGCTGGGATAACGAGGAAGATTATCGGGATTACATCTCAACTTTCTTTGAAAGAAGAGACGATCCAGAGAGTGTACGTGTAATGATTGCTTTTAAGGAATATCTATTATGACCAAGGTGGAGTGGGATCTTCAGCCTTTGCTTCAACCGCATCCATGGAGATCCATGTGGACCTTTCCATCCACATAGTGGCACACTTGAATATTTGTGGTCATTAATGACGCATCTAGGAGATGGTTCTAAGAATGCAACGTTCGCACGACTTCTCACTTAGATCATTCGATCACAGGCTCAGTTCCTGGATTAACCGATCCAAGTCGATTGATGCGACTTGACGGGGGCTTGGGAGTTGGACTCACAAGCTTTTGATGATTATTTTACCGTTAAATGGGATAGATGATTGAGCATCGTAAGTACACCATACCATACCCAACTTGGGATTGGCGGAGAACATAATAAAGCGATTATGGATAATTGTTAGGCCACTGTTATAATGATTACAGCTTCCAGCTAGTGTGTGGGATACATAATTTTGCTCCCGCAACACTGATCAGGGTTTGTCCCTTAGCAAATCATAAAATTATTTTTTCCCAAAAGTGACTAGTAATTGGGTCGGAGCCCGGTGTCGCCCATTGACGAACATTTGGATGTTCCGTACAGGTGCCAATCACACCATAATGTATGACAATGGGACCCTCCACGTCGGCCTGATATTTTGTGGGTTATGATTCCCATTTATCATTAGATATTTGGACCCACTGACGACATATATACTGCAGGGTAGATAATTGTCACTTTGATGAGACGATATTTCCAGTATTGAGGGGAGAAATGATAGTCAATGCTGAAGATATTTCCAAGAGGTCTTGGAAAATACCATCGTTATCTCATCTAGATCCTTATACATAAGTTAGGTGACAATAAAGTTCAATGGATTTCAATTCTCTAATAGATTGTAAATGATTTGCTAGACGCATTCATAGACACTATTGAAGTACCGTAAGTGTATGTACCTACAAGTAATACACCTACACAACAGAACGTTTCGGGGGAACTAGTACCGCAGTAGAACGTTCTGGGGGAACTAGTATTGCCACAGAACGTTCCAGGGGAATTAGTACCGCAACCGAATCTAAGGCTCACGCTCAGTGTGAAGCACCGTTGGAAGAAAGTATTCTGAGCCGGGGAGCTGCAGAAAAAGGGACATATATGACTAATGGTGTAGTCGGTTCATCAAGCATGGAACCACCCATTTACAATGTATTCATATTCGTTGTTGTACTCGCCATCAATGATGAGGATTCAGAACCACTTATTGTAAATGATTGTGTGTTGTTGTACATTAACAAAATTAGGTATCTGGAATCCAAGCAAAACTCAGCTTATGCATAATGCGAAATGATATCATTGAGCCTATTGGTTAAATGGGAATGGTACAGAAACATAATTAACTCGGAGAAATAATATGCTCAAGGTAAGACTAGTTGCCCAGGAAATCTTTAAGAGATCTGACATCGATTGTAGTGTGACCTATTACCCAGTTATGGATGCTATAATGTTTCAGTACTTATCAGTCTGTCAAGTTGTCAAGGACAAGCTAGACATGCGTCTGATGTAAATACCGCATATCTATATGGAAAACTAGATACGGATATATACATGAAGCTACCTGGGAAGGTATAAGTTTTTGGAAGCAACTAATCCCGATATACGAGGAGTGTACGTAATAAAACTGGAAAAGTTATTGTTGACTTGAAGCAATGGGGCCATGTGACATAGTTGACTGAGTATTTGAAGGTCAAGGAATTTGTAAATATCCTTATATGTCCATGCATTCTTATACAAAAATTAGCTTCAATATCATCATAATAGTGTACTAAATGATTTGGATATCATTAGACCTCCGGGGGAGATCGTGAGAGCCGCCGAATACCTTGAGAAGGAATTCGACATATAAGACCTTGGGAAATCAAGAGTGTCTCGAGTTGTAGATCGAACATCTTGATAGTGGCACTAATACACCAAGCAATATATATCGCAAGAGTTATCTAACACTTCGATATGGATGTAGCACACGGTGCTATGTCGTTTATTGCGCGTCCAGCACTTGGGTGTGGACAACGACATCTTTCACCATCTTAATGAGGGGAGAAACTCCTAGGGCCGTGGTGCCATAGCTAGGAGGTATTTTGCTATAGTTAGCTGGGTATACTAGACCCAATGACTCATTCACAGTGAACTGTTTGGCTTGCCATAGTTTTGTTCCTACTCAAAGGCACTGGATTGAGATCAAGCAAATTTTGAGATATCTCATCAGCACGAAAGACTGGGGTCTGTTCTATCCACAACTTGGCAAACGGGACATTATAGGATACGCCGATGCATGATATTTGTCAGATCCACATAAAGGCTGATCACAATCGGGTTATGTATTCTTGTATGGAAATGCTGCGATTCGTGAAGATCAGTGAAGCAGACGATGGTTACTACATCCTCGAACCACGCGGAGATTCTTGCATTACATGAAGCCAACAAATAATGTTTTTGGCTGCGGTCTATAATCAAGAACATCAACGGGAGTTACGATCTAAATTCTATCCAAGATAAACCGACGATACTTTATGAAGACAATGCAGCCTGTATCGTTCAAGTCAAAGGTAGATTTATTCAAGGTGACAAGACGAAGCATATTTTACCAAAGTTTTTCCACATACACGAGTTGCAGAAGACGAATGGAATCGACGTTATTCAAGTCCATTCAAAAGATAACCTGGCGGATCTATTCACGAAGGCCCTTGCATATCCTACATTCAAGAGATTAGTTCATGGAATCGGCATGCGCAGTTTACAAGATTTATTATCTCAGGGAGATAGATTTCAGGGAGATCGACATCAGGGGGAGTAGTCCCAGCCTGACGGGACACATGCGTGTTGTATTCTTTTTCCTGATAGCGTAGTTTTTATCCTAAGAGGTTTTACTGGCTAGAGGTTTTGATGAGGTAACATATACGCGTCTACAACCTATACAGGGCATATGATTGTATTTTTTCTCTGTACAACTTTTTGCCCAAGGGATTTTGCTATGCAGAGGTTTTAATGAGGAAAGTCATCCTAGTATGGAACACCCCAAGGGGGAGTGTTGGGAGTTGAGTCCAAGCCCAAGTTAGGAACCCAACAGGGTTGGGGTGTCCTATATAGACTCCTAACAAACTCATAGGCCCAATAAGGTTATGGGGAGAGTTAGAGTAGCATAGGGAATTCTTCTGGGTTACATATATAGTATTATGTACAGAGAACACGGTTATGATAATCAATAAATCTTTTTCTCTATTTCTTTCTTGTTCATGCTTTACTATTATTTTGTTATAGATTGATCATATCCCAACAAAAACTAATATTTTTCAAACTAGATTGCGTTTGAAAAAGCATTATTAACGAACAAACGAAACTCGATTAAAAAACCTTGTGCATTAATTTCCGTGGCCCGGGAATTTTTATTTAAGTGAGAAATACTTGATTATCATTAATAATTAAGCATTTTTGTTTTTATCTATACACCTAAAAGAATAACTTATTAGTCATTTTTAGATCTCAGCCCTTCGTTACCCATCGCTTGTGAGTTCGATGATTATTTAGGTCGCTTTAAAATTAATTCCGAGCGGTCGTATCCCACAACAAACCCAATTAGGACTCTGCCTAAATCGTCAAACAATTAGGCCAAATTCCCAAATCTGTTATCGATCTCTCCCTGAACTCCTCTCTCACTAAACCCTAGCTTAACTTCTCCAGCTCTCAAACTCTTTCGATACTTTTAAACCCTCTCCTTCTCTCCCACCTTTACTCGATCTCCAGTTACATCTTCCAAGGTCAGATCTCCCCCCCCCTCTCTATCTCTCTGTATTTGATTGTGTGATTGAGTTGTGATTTGGATTACAGAGGGAGTATGTTATGCGAAGGTTAGCTAGACATCGTTCTTTCTCGACTCAAAGATCTGGTGATTTTAAACCCTTTTGGTTCTAATTTATAATATATATACTTGGTATAATAGGAGTATTGAATTCTTCATCTCCAACTTGTAATTTGGTTTGGGTTTGTTTTGTAGATTTCAAACAATAGGAGGGTTTCAGTGAGAATCTTGCAATGGAAACCAATGGTTGATATTCGTGAATTTTATGTCAAAGATGGAAAACAACTCCCTAGGAAGAAAGATTCGAACCCTACTTTGCTAATTGACTTCTTATCTTGCTCTAACTTTTCAAGTTATTAAATTTAGTATCTTTATTGATATAGTAGTTTATCTATTTTCATAGACGAGATGGGGGAGGCGATTTTCAAACTGAAACTCCACAGAAACAAAGTAAGATAGAGATATGCTGTTAGCCTACTATGAACCCGTTTTGTCTAAATTTAACCATACCCCATTCCCCATTCCCCTCAAAAATGAACTCTGGAAGTCTGAACTAACTTTGGGAGTTAAATGTATCGTCTTATGGAGATGACAAACTCTTGAGATCATGTCCCCATGAAGAATGTATCTTAATTTAGTTTTATATCTTGGATAGATTTGGTACATGCTCCTATTCAAATTGATTGGCATGAAATTAGAGAGGCTCTTCTCATTAGGCTTCTTTGAATGAGTTGGAAAAAGTATTGTCAAACCAATTATAAAGAATTGTTCAGTAGTGAAATTGGTTCACATATCCTATGGGAAAAAAAATCTTGAAGATTATCAGTCTCAAAAACCTTAAATAGGTGGGGGCATTCGGTTCGTAATAAGGCACTGCTTGTTTCACAGAAAACTAGGATTCGGGAAAACTATTGTTCCAGTTCAATAATTTTCCAGGACTCTTAGAATCCCTGAATTCTTTATACGATGTTTGGTTACAGCATGGAAAAATTCAAAAGTTTTCAAGAATTTATTTTTTACCGTGTTTGTTTTAATGAGATGCTACTCCTGCAAGATATAAGATGAATGAACACAATTATGATTAGTATGAATCCTAGTTCATTAGATTTTAGCATATGCCATGGATGGATTATACTTCACTATGGATTAAAATATTTTTTTTGCACCTAGTCGATTAATAGTAGTGGTCAATATGTTTGTGAAAGTGATATATTTGTTTTATCATCAATATCACTCTCGTAGTTTATTTGGGGCATATCATCTTTGTTAATGCTTTCTGTATCTACAGGATGAGCTTGATTGAGCATAAGATCGTGTTTAGATAGCTGGATGGTTACCAAAGTTGACCAAGCATCTTCGGTTGAGCCTCACCATGCGAGATCGCTACAGCTTCTTCATCTACAGCAACAGTTGGAATATTGAAGTTGTCCAGGTTTGGCGTGAACCCTGGATTTGTTATACCGAAGAACAATTTATCTAGAGCATTAGTTCTTGGCATTCGTAGTCGTGAGAAGGTGGAAAGATGTGACTGTTTGTTTATCAATTTCCGTAAATTGGTAATTGTTACTTCTAAGTACCATCATATCAACTTCTATTACTGTGGATAGCAAAGTAATGGAGGTTTTTTTTTATCTAAAATGTTTGTTTGGCAGAATGCCACTCAGAGATTTATGATTATGCAGCATGGGTTCAAAGGTGGCTAAGCGATTATGTTAACTGCTTTTGTAAGCATGTAAACTCTTTATATTATGCCTAGTATGAGATCTGAAAACTAATATCAATTAATCATCTCAGCTTGAATTTGTAGGGCAAGCTTTTCTATAAGGAACTTGACAGTCTTTGGGGACCTCAAGCGCACAATTTGAACTTGTAAAAGCGCAAGATGGACTAAAGAAAGCCTTGGGGTATGCTTTGGAATATTTATTCTACTATTCATATAGTATGCTTATATATAAATAAATCGCAGTGTCTTCTAATAAAAAAAAAAAATCCCAAGCTTTTTTTATCCTGAACATTCTAAACTTCTTAGTGCATTATGGGAACTAGAAGTTCGTTTGAGATTAACCTGACAATAACTTGTAAGTACTATAGCCAAGAGCCATCCAAATGACTGAAAATAACTTCCTATATCGCACTTATAACATTTCTGTAGGCAGAAAACGCATACGAAATCGGAACACATGAATTAAGCGTCCCACCATATCTGTGAAGTTTTTTAGATGCACTACAGGTACATTCCCAGGTTTCCTTCCTTTGTTTTCTCGTCTCTTCAATTTTCCCACTAAACGGAAACTTGAGAGTTGAGGCTATCCAACAGCATGCTCTGTACGTTCTGATCGTAATCATCTTCTTTTGTATATGTAGGACTACTAAGGGAACCTAAATGGGGTCATTTGAAAGATCTACACAAAGCTCAATCTATGTGAGCCAGCATTAGTTTCTGGAGAACCCTCTGTCATGTCGCTTGGAAGTTATCAAGAGGTTCACTTTCATTTGCTCATATTTTGTTCTAACATCTCATAACTAGTTCTAAACTAACTTATTACTTATTTATCTTCTGGTCAGGCTCATCTATACAAGTATCAGTCAGGAGGTTGTGTCGCATTTCTTGCGAACTATAAGTCAGATTCTTATGCGAGAGTTGCCTTTGGTGAAATGCATTATAACCTGCCTCCTTGGTCCATCAGCATTCTTCCGGACTGCTAGAACACCGTCTTCAACACTGCAAGGGTGAGGATTTGGATGCTCGATTCAGTCCATCTCGTTATTTTCAACACATTTGAAGAAAGATAATGGTGTTAATTTTAATCCTTGTGAAAAAAACTTTATTCTTTTGACAATTGTCTTCAGTGTTCTAAACGGTTGAAGTAAAATTTCATGAATATTTTTTCTACAAGAAAAACGATGGAAATCCCATGGAATATGGGGAAATAACATGAGATTTTTTACCTTCATAATGTTATTATTTTTCACACCAAATGTTCAACATTTCTTTTTGGCTGATCATCACCAATGGTTTGCCATTGGAAAAATGTAAAATAGGTCTAAAAATTCAAAATAGAACTCAAGTTGCACCAACATGGTAATGCATTCTATATAAAGGTATATGTGTCATTTGTTTTTACATAAAATCAAAAGAGTACATACAAAAGTACGCTCTTTTGGAATTCAAAGACGACGCATGAAAGACCGGAAAGGGGCTGAGGGGTTCCATTGGTTTTTATCTATAACATGCGGCAGCCAGAACACATAGGCATGGAGATGTAGGAGCTCAATAATCAAGGCACAATAAAAGTTCAAAGCGATCAAGCAAAGCCATTCAAGAGGAATTCTCCTAGTCAACTTGGGTTCAACCTGGGAGTCTTGTATCAGTTGGAGCATTTAGCATATTGGATCTGAGTATAACGCAGGCATTTTGGCCTTTCATAGTTTTACCAGGCCATTTAAGAACATTTCTCTTTTGATTATTGATTATTCTTATACCAATTTTTACAGTTTGAGCATGCCATTTGAGATGTTATTACTAAATTATTTCCCAATGCACTAAAAATGAATTTGAAAAGTTAAGATTCAAATTTTGAACAGGTTGGCTCTCAAAGCTCGCAGAAGAAGATGGTTCCCGTGCAAGAAGTATTCTCTTGGCAGTCATACAATGAAGAGGCTGCCACCTATAACGACGATTTAAATATAGTGATTGGGTTGTTGGAGCAGTTAAATACTACAAGAGATGACACAGACTATTTGTGGTACTCGACAGAGTGAGTACTCATAAACCCCCAGGGCCTTGCCCATCTTTGAGACAGTTAAATACTACAAGAGATGACACAGACTATTTGTGGTACTCGACCGAGTTTTTGAAGAATGGCCAGTATCCTATGCTCACAGTTTTATCTGCTGGCTATGTTTTGCTATTATGATACATTTCATCTAAGTGATTATTCTTCCATCAATTAGGGTCTCTTTAACAATGAAGTTGATTTAGAGAAATGGGGTTGAAGTAGTTTCTGCTAAAACAATGAAGGATTGAAGAATTTTTCATCTTACATCGTTAGAGAGCGATAATCAGGAATCTGGGATTCATGTATAAATGGGATGTTCTTGCAAGGATGGATTGATTGCAACACCCAAGGAAGAATGGATGTGAATTGATTTAATTCTTATGGCCTTAAGGAAGAAGATTTGACATCATCTTTGGAAGGACTCAAATGGTTACTTTGCTCAATCTAGATATTATAGTTCAAAAGTTGTAAAACTATAATTCTTATGAACCTGTAAATCTAGCTTTCCTTCTTGAAGTTGTAACAGCAAGATGTTATTGAAGATGTTATTGAAGTAAGGTTTTTCAGCAACAGCAAAAGTAAGGTTTCTCCGGCAATGAATAACAGCAGCAATTCAGTTCTAAACAGGAAGCAGTAACTTGTTGTAACAACAGCGAGCAGGTTTGATTTCAGTAGCAGGATACAGCAGCAACAAACAGGCAGATTCCGGCAAACAGCAATGAACAGAACTGTTCGTTACAAGCAGCAATATGAACTGAACAGTAGGAGGAAACAGTAGCAGTAACACCGGGTAAACAGCGTTAGTAAAAGCAGCAGGAAGAACTGAATTCTCAGATGTAAACAACAACACAGAACAGCACCGGCAGCGCAGTTTCTACTCCGACAAACAGCAGCAAGAACAATCAGGAAGTCTGAGTTGCAGTAAGCAGTCGTAAACTCCGCGCAAATAGGAGGTAATAACAAGCAGAAACTCAGTTGTTATTTCGGCAAACAACCACAGGTAAACTCCGTGCAGTTTGTACGGCAAACGGCAAACAGCACAGCAGCAAGTAGAGGAGGGTAACACTGCATGTTAACAAAGAGAGAGAGAGAGCGAGAGACAGTAGAATTGTGATTGCTCGAGGCGTGGAGCGCACTTTCTTTAAAGAGTATTTCGACAACCTCAGGCAGGTTTAAGAAGTCGAGTCTCTCCTAGGATACAACGAGCTGTATACGGAAGTCTCGGTACCCGGAGACAACGTACTTGATTAGTTTATGCACCTCAAAGAGAAACTATAGAAATCTTGAGGAGAAGAGAGAGATTAACTGATGAACAGTGTCTGTTTATGTGGGAGAAACGATGAACAGTGACTTGTTGTTTTTGTTTTAAAAGTGGTATAAACAAAGCCTTTTATAAGAGGAGAGTTGCAACGGTCTTTACAAACGTGGATGCGTTTTAGAAACCATTAGATCAGGTCTCCCTAAAGATCAGGTCTTTAGCTGAGACCAAACCATAAAATAATATAAAGCCTAAGCTCATAAGAGAACTTTATACCATGAGTTTTTAAAAAATGTTACAAAAGTGGACTCGAACAAACTTTGGCCAATTATTCTTAAAAGAAAACAAGACAGGTCAAAAAGTTATCCAGTTGAAAGCGTGGTTCCTATTGCGTATGATGTACTTGAGACCCATTCTCTTATCTTTGATGGTGCTTCCACCCTTCTAAAAGTTATTCCTGTCAAGGCTTGCAAGCTTTGTCGTTAAGTATATATTGGCAAAAGTGGTCATATAATCGAGACTTGTTGGGTACAGGCACGATGCTAAATACTAGGTCCACAATTGGGTCGCTGGTAGCTTGAGTGATATTCTAGTTCTAGTTGAGGCATTTCATCTCCACAACATGTTCCAAGATGTCATCAAGCATGACCAAAGATTTGACTATGATGGTATTCCTATAGTTCTTGAGCTATATTGTCAGGCTGGGGCTGAAATATATAATGAATATCTTTACTTCAATAGTAGTGGTGTTGCATACGAGTCTCTATCACCAGATGAGTTGAAGTCCATTGCTAATAAAACCATGAAGGCATACGAAAGACTAAGATCGGGTCTGAAGAAGATGTTGGTACCAAGGCCAACAAATAATATTATGAAGTTCATGTTGGGTCGTCGAGTCACAAGGCTAGGCTTTCTGGGTCATTTAAACATGAAAGTCTGCGGGAAACTCATTTTTGGAAGAAGGCAAAAGTTGATGATTTGATACCTCCAAAGGTTGTTTAGAAAAGATGGAGTCAAGACCCTCTGGTGCTCTTTGATAAGGGATGTCAGTTCTACGGTCATGCTCCGGCAGTTGTAGAGCTCTGTCTTCTGGAAGGTGCAGTTGTACCTACCAAGTACTTTGTAGGATGAAGCTGCATGGTTTTTCATTGCCCTCTTTGGAAAGAGTGGAGCTTGTTGAATGAAGGACCTTATGTGACACCCATCAGGCATCAACGATTGTCCCTGTGTAATATGAGTCATACCTGTTATATACAATAAGAGGGACCTGATCCTGCAAGCTTGTCTTTGAGCCCTTCTAGGATGAGAATTTAGATATTAGAAACTCTCAGATTTTGAAGGTCTTGCTTACATCCCCCGCCATATTTGTTATCTGTGACATGATTTTGGGATTTTTTCTTCGCCTTGTGTACAAGTTTATAATTAATGATATTGCACTTCTAATCATCATATGTATTCAAAACTTAAATGGTTAAACATGAATGAACGGTACAATTATAAAAATGTTGATCAAAATGACAGTGGCGAGTACAATTATAACTATATGGGATTAGATTGAATCTTTTGCCCAACATGCACTTAGTTTATTAGCTTAGTAATCCACAATGCGATTGAGAAACTTGTGTTAGTAGGAAAATACGAAGAATACCAATTGGTTTGGAAAAATAGAGAATTCGATTACTAAAACGCAGTAATTACAAAGAGAATCTCTCAAACCCTAGGCTTCTCTCAAAACTCTTTTTAGATCTAACATAGCCTAAAAAATAACCATAATTCCCTCTATATACTAGGGAACTCAAAATTACAAAATAGAACGCATCACAAGGCAAATCAACGCTTGAGAAACAAAACACCGCCAGAGTCGTTCGAACGACTTTACGACAAATTGGTTTAAAACCCTAGAAAAGTTGTCTGGTCGTTCGAACGAATATCAACTCGTTCAAACGAAAATATGACTCTGGGCCAAATTCCGGAGAAGATGACAACTCGTTCGAATGACTCTCAATGTCGTTCGAATGACTTTTGTCAAAACTTAATAAACACTAAATCCTCCTGGATCATGACTCCCCCCTTTAGGAGCCTTGAGCTCCTGCTCAAACTAGAACTAGAGATCTGGAAACGCGGTGATGCCCAATTCCCTGCTGTACCACTTTGACTTACTTGGTAGCTGACCCTTCTTCCCAACTCGGAACGAATCAATAACACCCCGTCTTGTAGTATGAACCTTCCGCTCTAGAATACCATCCTCCGGCATTGGATCTTCTCTTTCCATCCATAAGTCATCAACTGATGGTAGGTGAGTAACGATTGCAGAGTCTTCATCCAAAAGAGACGGCTCAAACAGCTTCAAATGTTCGGCATTAATCACCGAATACATCTTCATGAAAAGTGGCAAATCCAACTGGAATGCATTGTCACTAATCTTCTTAAGTATGAAAAATGGACCATAACGGATAGGTTTGAGCTTCTTTCCTTCCCCCTTAAGCCGTTCCTTACCAAAATGCAACCAAACGAGGTCGCCCTCAAGAAAAATATACTCAGCCCTATGTTTGTCGTGGCAAGCCTTATACTTCGCTTGAGTCTTCATCAACTGAGCTTCAACCACCTCATGAACCTTGTTGATCTTCTTAATAAAACGCTGAGCTTTAACCTGCTCTTCTTCCTCCTTCCCTGACACCATCTTGTCGCCAGGACTAAACGCCAAATCAAAAGGACTTTACGGCAAGTACCCCAAACAAACTTCAAAAGGAGACTTCAACGTGGAACCATGAATTACCCGGTTGATCGCAAACTAAAGATACGGTAAACTCTCATCCTAAGTCTTAGGATGCTTAAAATGGAATCCCTGTAATAAATGTACCAAAGTACGGTTAACGACCTCTGTTTGCCCGTTTGTCTGCGGATGAAAAGCGATACTTCTCTTCAACTTAGTGTACATCATCCCCCATAACGATCTCCAGAAATGCCCCAAAAAGAGGTTATCCCTATCAGAAATAATATAAGAAGGGAGCCCGAAATACCTCCAGACGTCTTTGAAAAATAATCGCGCTGCTCTCCTTCCCCTGTGACCGTCTTCTGGCATGGAATAAGAATAATTATCTTGCTGAATCGATCCACCACCAGAAATAAATAGTCATTCTTACACCTGGTCATGGGCAAACCACCCATAAAATCCATCGAAATACTCTCCCAAGGTCGACTAGGAACTGGCAATGGTAAGTACATTCCTATCAACCTATTAGAAGGTTTCGATGTGTTGCATAACACGTAACCACGAACCACTCGAGCAACATCCATCTGCATCTTCGGCCAATAGACATAATGCCGCAAATTCAAAAGAGTATTCTCAATCCTAAAATGACCTGCCACCCGGGAACAATCTGCCTCTCGAATCCACTGTAAACAGTCTCCACCCGCAGGAATACATAGTAGACTGTCCCTGTAAATTAAACCATCCTTCAGAACATATTCGCACGACTTTTCCTACAGCAACTTCTCGTGAATCACACTGAGCTCCTTGTCGTCGTCATACCCTGAAACGTACTCAGAAGGAACAATCGGCTGGATCTGCATAGCTACCAACAAAGCGGAAATAGTTGGTAATGGGGATCAAGATAACATATCAGCCATCTTGTTGTCCACTCCTTTTTTATACTTAATCAATAAGATAAACTGCTGAAGGTACGACATCCACTTCATATGGCGAGCTTGCTGAAGTTGGACTGCTAAGATAAGAACTGTAATGGTTTGTGATCAAAATGTACCACAACCTCCTTCTCCAATAAGTAACTCCGCCAATGCTTAACTGATTGATATAGCGCGTAGAACTCCTTATCGTAGGTAGGATAGTTGCGTACTGCTCCTGTAAACATCTCAGAATGGTAAGCAACCGGCTTCCCATCCTGTAAAAGGATTGCCCCCAATGCATAATCTGACGCATCTGTCTCGACCTTAAAAGGCCGCTGCAAATTAGGCAATGCTAACACTGGTGCATCCGTAATCTTTTGCTTCAGTAACAGAAAGCTCTTCTCATGGTGCTCTTCCCACACAAACTGTACCCCGGTCTTCGTAAAAAAATGCAATGGTGCGGCTATTTGTGAAAAATGCCAAATAAATTTGTGTAAGTACTGACAAGAACCCATAAAACTCCTCACTTCCGTCACTGCGTGGGGTCTAGGCCAATTAGTAATGACCGAGACCTTTTCTGGATTAACCTTAAGCTCGCCGCCACCAACAATATAACCCAAATAGACTAGCTCCCGTTTCCCAAACTCGCACTTCTTCCCGTTCAGAAAAAGTTGTTGTGATCGCAGCACGCCCAACACTTTGCGTAAATGCCCAAGATGCTTCTCCTATGTACGACTATATATCAAGATATCATCCAAATATACAATCACAAAATCATCAATAAATGCACGAAGTACCTCATTCATTAGCCGCATAAATGTCACCGGAGCATTGCATAACCCAAAAGACATCACTAACCACTCAAATAAGCCCTGTTTGGTCTTGAACGCTGCCTTCCAAATATCCTCCTCCCGGATTCTAACTTGATGGTAACCCAACTTAAGATCTAACTTAGTGAAAAATCGAGCCGTTTGCAACTCATCTAAAAGTTTGTCAATTCGTAGAAGCGGATAACGATTCTTCACCGTGATCTTGTTCAACGCCCAATAATCCATACACATCCTCCAAGACCCATCCTTTTTCGGTACCAGTAACACCGACGAACCACAAGGTGAATAACTTGGATTTATAACTCCTTGCTTAAGGAGTTCATGTACCTACTTTTTGATCTCATCAGACTCTATAAGAGAAGTCCAATATAACCCAATATTGGGTAGTGGCACATCATTCACCAAGGTAATATCATGCTCTACATCCCTCTTGTGCGGCATCCCTTCTATGTTTAGAAATAAGTCTTCATACTCTTCTATCAACTCCCCTATATTAGTTTGTTGCTTAGGAGAAATTGCCAAAGTAGACAATATTGTAGCCGACGGTAAATTTGTTTTGTTGTTGGTGAGACTCAGGCGAAGAGGTTGGCTACGCATTGGATTCGTTGACTTACCAAAACCTGGGCTCTCCTTGATGGAATCAACATCACTAGAATCATCGAATACCAGAACGTCCTCGTCACCATCCACCTCCATTACCCCTTTCTTCTTGGAACGGCGTCGCCGTTCTACCGAAGTGGAAGCCTTCGCGAGGTTCGTGAGATGTAACTGCCCCACTAACTCCCCTACAGTAGAAGTTAAGGCGGCAACTATCGTTTCCAAAACCGTGAGTCTCTCGTTGGGATCGCCCATCTCTAAATCGTCATTCTTCTTCGAATTAGGTTTGCGATGGATCTTCAACGGACTCACTAGTTTCTCTTTCGTTTGCTTGAGATGGTCACGTGTAGAGACCATAAACCACAATCAACCCCCTGAGAATCGAAAGCTGTAAAACTGATACCACTTAATCTACAATACGATTGAGAAGCTTGTGTTAGTAGAGAAATACTAAGAACATCAATTGGTTTGGAAAAATAGAAAATTTGATTACTAAAATATAATAATTACAAAGAGAATCTCTCAAACCCTAGGCTTCTCTCAAAACTCTTTTCAGATCTAACATAGCCTAGAAAATAACCATAGTTCTCTTTATATACTAGGAAACTCAAAATTACAAAATAGAACGCATCTCGAGGTAAATCAATGCTTGAGAAGCAAAACACCGCCAGAGTCGTTCGAACGACTTTACGACTAATTGGTTTAAAACCCTAGAATCGTTGTTTGGTTGCTCGAACGGATATCAACTTGTTCGAACAAAAATATGACTCTGGGCCAAATTCCAGAGGACATGACAACTCGTTCGAACGACTCTCAATGTCGTTCGGGCGACTTTTGTCAAAACTTAATAAGCACTAGATCCTCCTGGATCACTTAGTTTGAAAGACTAGCTATCTCTCAACCATAGAGTTGTTGGGCTTAGAGTATACATCCTGAGCTTCCCTCAAATTTTGGATTTATAGCTAAATTCAGCTACAAATATAACGAAATTACTGATTCTATACACCATTAATGCTTAATTATTTATTGAGCATAACGACCTAGCATGCACGATAGCGCGTGCCTTAATGCTCGTATAGGCTATGTAATATACAGTTCATATGCTTATATTTCCATTTCAGATGCATAAGTGAAAAAGACATGTAACTCGAAATATGCACAAATTGATGAATTATATGCTATTGGTATGGGTAAGAAATGTCATTCATGAAATGCCCAATTTCAACTAAAGTACTTTGCCGTCAATAACTCTTATAGGGACATGCATTAATTTTTCTATTTAATTTAGCTTGTGAGTATCTCATTTGTAGTGTTTTCTCATTTGTACTTAAGGTCATGTCAATTTTGCTATCTCATACATTGCCAACAACCTCACGACTTTGGAAGCGTACACATCAAATTCTTTTTGTTATCTTAAAGTTTTTATGGACTTATTTTATTTGTAATGCAATGTATGTTCTTAATCTCTTCATTGGTGTACTATACAGCTCGACATATAATATGGGGGTTGGTCTGATTATGATGAATTGGAATAAAAAGATGAATGCTGAATCTAAACATTCAGATTCTTTTTGGAAGCATGCACATCAAATTATGTTGTAATAGGAAGACATATATGCAGCTATCTTTCATAGAAAAGTCTAAATTGGATAAAAACACTAATGAACATAAAATATTTGATCTTGGAGGGTTTGAACCACCATCACTTGAGAGAACTGGAATTTCATTTCCAACCCAAGCGCTTAACCATTTGAGCTAACGATCAATTATTGCCCTGATAACGAATAAATGTTAAAGTTCCAATATGCAAATAATTAATAAACCAATATGGGTAACTTCAAATATACACATAACACACATTTCTTATAGGAGGGGGAGTAGTCTAAATGAAAGAGAATTACTGTTTATGGTCAGACTATATTTTTATGCTTTAGCAAAATAACACATGCAAAAAATCATATGACAAAAATACATGATTTAACAGCCATAAGAAAAGAAATTCTACATAATTAAAAAATAAGAGACTGACTAAGAGTGTTGGGGGTAAACTAAGTAGAATACATCCCCCGTGCACAATTTGGTTTTATCTGTTATCTTCATGGTATACAAATAATCAACCATGAAATTAGAAGCACAATATTTACCAGAGGTTCACCCTAAGGCTACTCCCCACCACTAAGTTAGAAATCCACTATGTCTTCAAGTTCAATTACAAGCCCTTAAGAGATTCCAACTAACATGGAATTCTCTAATCTCATAATACCCTCACATAGATTTATAATAGAAGAAGAAAGCAAGAGATCTATCAAGAACCCAAAGATTATCTCAACAAAGACCATGTTGCATACCTTCTTCTTAAAACCCTTCAATCTTCTCTCTTCGTTGGTTTCTCATCTTAGCAACCAAAAGGTACTTCCCCACTTACCATCAAATCCTAAGAGAACACCCTCCATCTTCTTCCTTGTAAATACCAACTCTTTACAAGGTTTATCATAGAGGCTACATATCTTCTAGATTTCAAGTTAGGTTTCTTCAAACCTCATAGGTCTATTTTCTAACCAAAGAAACCTAAAACCTATTCCTACATGAATTATGAGTTTTCAATACTTATTATACGTAGAAGTATTCCAAAACAAGAAAATAATCCCAAAATGGGCTAAAAAATGTCCAAAAGACAGATCTACTTCGAGTACAACTCGAACTCAAATTCGGTACCCGAATCTGCCTTGAGTTCAGCACTAGCAGACTAAACTGATTATAACTTTTAATCCAACAGGCCGATCATTGATCCATCATTATCCAAGATTCGTATCGACGATACTTTCAACTTTTGTTCTTTGACAATTTGCATAAAACCAACGCCCTGATCACCATAATCAAATCTTTCCGTTTTTAATCCATTTCCTTTCATTTTGAGCCTCAAATACTAACAAAGAGAACATAATATTTTAAGTCAAAATAAATATTTGCAACTTGACCTTTTCCGCCCACAATATTGTCATTGCACTCAAACATCTTCATTATATATTTTTTGACAAAATTTTAAACATATTTGTCAAAAGTTCACAATAAGGGGGAAGCGAAATAAGGAAACAGGCTGCAAATAATATGAAAAAGACATTTTTTTCTTACACTAACAAAGTAGACTCGCTAAAAAAACCCTTCGGCTTTAAAACATGACCTTACAATAACTAATGCTCCTATTTTGAAGCGATCTCATGACAATCTTAAGCCTTTTGCCTTTAAACGTTTTCAATCAATCTATTGAAAATATTTTTACACACAACTTGATTTTCTTACTTTTAGAGTACTTTGCAACAATCATTGTTGTTTCTCTTTCGATGCGGAAATATCATACACCTTAGCCCTTGTAACTTAGAAACTTAAAATACACAATCATTGTTGTTTGTGTTATAATAATCATGGTAGGCTAAATCTCCATACTAGAGTGGGGATGGAACCACCAATACATGTTTGATGTGTAACATAGTATTTTCTCCATAACATGAGCCTAGCGAGCATAATCCATCTTTATGTGAGCGGATATAATGCATTATCAACCTACAATCTCTTTTAGGAGATATATAGATCGAGTTTTGCATATATACACTTACATAGTTCGAGATGATATTTATAAAATTAAATTCTAATATTACATTATTTTAAGCATTGTGGTAATTAAGATTTCATGTTTAGTAGATATTTAATGAAATGTATTTTTGGCATTTGTTTAATCTATGCAATATATTTAAAATGATTTTACCAATAAAAAATGGGTTGATCCAACATAAGGTTGAGATGATTTTAGTTGTAATGAAGAATAATTACTACATTATTTGTTTGCTATGTATTTGTGGTGGTGGAATCCCCAAACTCTAGTTCCTTTTTATTCATTTCAAACTAGCCATTTTACCCAAATTTTCTTGTTAATTTTACACAACGAAAACGATTTCGAGCTACCATCGCAAAGTAAATGATAAACCCCTATATTTCATTACCCGATTTGATACATCCCCACTCTAGTATGGGGATTTAGCCTACCATGATTATTATAACACAAACAATTAGGAGAGATGAATAAAAACACATGGAGAGAAAGATGAAAATAATTTATTAATTGCAAAAGGACTTACAAAAAGATGATCTAGGAATTACAACACAACGAAAACGATTTTGAGCTACCATCGGAAAGTAAATGATAAACCCCTATATTTCATAACCCGATTTGATACATCCCCACTCTAGTATGAGGATTTGGCCTACCATGATTATTATAACACAAACAATTAGAAGAGATGAATAAAAACACATGGAGAGAAAGATGAAAATAATTTATTAATTGCAAAAGGACTTACAAAAAGATGATCTAGGAATTACAACCAAGCTTCAAGCTCTTCATCAATAATTCTCTCTCTCAAGCTATGATCTTCAATTCTCAAAATTGGATTCCCAATTACAAGGAGAAATGGTTCATTTTATAGAGGAAGGAACCAAATCTTTAGAATATGCAAAAAATATTATCCTCAAATCAATTACTTAGAAAATATTGAAAATATTTTATCCCAGTATATCCTTGTTGTCAAATATATTCTCAATATTTTCTTGGTGTCTCTTCATGAATATCATTCAAATATTTTTCTTTTATTCTTGGGATGTCCAAATATTCTCAATATTCTTTTGTAATCTTCAAAATATATCTAAGAAAATCAAATCCAAAGATAATTTATTAAATATATAATCTTAATTTTCTTAGATATTTAGATGAGGGAAGTATATTTGACTTACGGTAGATACTAAAAAGATTAAAAACATGATGATGAACACCCAGGGTCCTAATGCGTGGGCACGCACGAGTGATAAAATCTTGTTTTGGTTTACTCTTATCTAGACGTTGTTGCAAAAATTAAACATTTAATCAATCAAATAATAGTTGAACAACGATGTACCGCGACAGAGAGGGTACGGTGAAAAGATGATTACCTCAGGGTGACCTTTTTAAGGGCACATTTGGTTACCCTGGTAAAATTGTTGGAAGGCCTACTCAGGATTATTGGCGAAGTACGCATTGAAATGATTTTTGGCCTGAGTGGAGGTTCTGAAGTTGTACCTACAGCAAAATACAATTTCCTCACCTTACAGAGCGTCACTCATTAATCTTTACACAAACATTTTCTTAATCCTTACAATACTAAAAATACATAAAAATTTAAACAATTAGAAGTCTTCTTCGCTTTGTCTCTTTGCTTTGATGTTGGCTTTGTCGCTTTGCTTTAATCAACTATGTCCATATCCTTTAATAAACTTGAAAAACAGTACTTATGTATGTCTGTGTTCATGAACCAAGTATGTAGCAGAAATGCTACCCAACTATCTAGATCGATTCTTAACAAAAACAAGCTCTATAATACTTGGTGGATATGAACATAGTTATACAAAGAAACCGTATGACGACGAAGATGACGATAACAACCCCTGATCAAATACTAAAACAACACAACATTCAAACTTTAACTCATAGCTTTAATAAAATAAATTAAAAAGAGAAACTCATAAATAAGGTAAAACCCAGAGTAAACTACTGTAGCAAAAACAGTGATAAATTAATCAAAAACAGAAACCCAAAAACAAAGAAAACTACTATAGCAGAGTAAACAAAGTAAAAACCTAAAGATTATAATACGATTTACCCCCAATGAAGAGAACCCAATATTCTCCCAAGAGCAATGCAACCCTGTCATCTGTAATGAATCACACACTACCACAAAACCACAATTCCAGTTTACCGAGACTGAGAAGATCAAATCATATGAAGATCACGAAGAAGATCAATTCTAGTTTACCGAGACTGAGAAGATCATTTCCAATTTACCGAGATATTGGGTTAGGAAGAATCTGTAAGTGCTGAAGATCACGGAGACTTTATCGTCGGAGACTTTATCGTCGGAGACGATACAATTCTAAAATCTGTAGGAGCTGTTATTCCATAATCTGTAAGAGCTAAATATCATCACAAATAAACCATAATCAATGAAAACAAACTCAAATCGACGATTCTACAAGTCTAGATCGATGAAACCAAGTTTAGATCATCTAAAAAAATTAAGATCGATTGAAACACAGATAGATACAGATTTCTAGGAAGAGTTACTTGAAGGGATAACCTTGAAACTTCAACCATGAATTTAATCCCAATTCAACGCCCTTAATCAAGCACAAACCAAGGTAAGAGTGAGAAGAAATAACAAGTAATTATTGGGTTGTGAAACCCTAGAATGTCCTTCGTGATAGATCAACAACCGTAAAATTGGAACCCAAACTTTCTCGCAAGATCGAATTGAAGGTGAAGAACACAAGAATTCCCCCTTAATCTTCCTGGAACGAGCAATTTGGAGGATAAAATTCTAAGTGAATAAGGTGAGAGTGAGAAAGAAATAGTTGAGAGAGAGTCGGTGTTTGCTGCGATTTGAGAATTTTGAAGGAGATAAGATTTAGATTGGTGTTTGCTGCGATTTGAGAGAGAGTCGTGGGAGTTGTGAATTGTTTTGAGTGAGAAAGAGAGTCGGCAAATTGAGAGTTTTGTAGAGTTTTTGTGGGATTTTGGTTGAGAGAGAGAGAGAGAGTCGTGGGAGATTGAGAGACAGTGTTTTAAGAAGTTAAGAGGATTTGAGAGACAGAGAGGGAATAAAAGAGTAAGATGTGATAACCGGATCTGATGATTCGAACTGTTGCTAAAAGTTGGAACTGTTGTTGCCTTGCTCTCACTTTTAACTTGCACAACACATAAACAAAATACCAATATTACTAAACAAAAATTCAATAAATGAATCGTGATTGTAAACCTATAGCATCCCCGACAATGGCGCCATTTGATAAACCGTATCAAATCGGGTGTTGTAATATAGATTAGGGTTGTCGTTCTTCAGGGATGCATAGATCTTATTGATAAAAACACTTACACTTGATTTCCATAGATTTCCCAAGATATTCCAAAAGAATAATGCAATTTTCTCTCTCTCTCTGGAAGAATAAAGCTACGGTGGTTCTCCAAAGATAAAAGATAACTCTCCCCTCTCTTAATAACTCTATCTCTTAAACCTAACAAAATCCTTTTAATCCTCAACAACTTCTAATTTTATAAAGATCTTTAAGCAAGTCTTGACTACTAAGTCTTTGAGCAGCTCTTGATAACTAGGTCATCTCTAGCAGCTCTTGATAATTGGTCATCTCTAGCAGCTCTTTAGCTTGTAAGAGTTGGGCTTTAAGAAGGGTTTGGTCACAAATATTTCTTTACCTACAATAGTAAAAACATACTTCAATTAGGCCCAGTAAAACAATAAATAAGGTTCTAGATCATATAAATTTAAGGACAAAAATAGGCATTTTTCATACCTATCAGAGATGCTCTAAGTTATAGCTTAAATATGTGGTCTTCTCCAATAGTTGCAGCTTTAGCTCCCAAATTCAGCTTTTTGTACACTCTTATCAAACATAACCTCAAAAAATAATAGTTTACTAATTAATTTTATTTAGCAATAAAGTGAGGCCTAGAGTTCTTAAATAAGTAGGGTAAGATGGACATTTTTACATGCCCATCAAGATACAGCTAGAATGAGATTCATACTACTAGCTATAACTACCTACTACTTTTAGTTTGTAATGGTCAGGCAGAATCACCGCAGCCTTCAGAGATGTCATTATGGAGTTGATCTAAAAATAATAATTACAAATGAAGCCATGATTAAAATTGAAATAAATTAGATTTGTGATTGGAACAAAACCAAGAAAATGCATTCTACTTTTTTTCTTTATCAGGTTACAAAAAATTACCTTTCTGCACAAATGAAGTTATTGTTGGAGAAGTTTTGGTTGTTTCAGTCCTTCGGCAAGCATAAAAACAAAGCCCTCTTCAAAGATAGAAATTTAAGCACAACCATTATACCAATAACAACGACACGGATACGGGTGTCGATTTCTGACACGGGTACGGGGTGTTGGAAATGGCATAAAATTTTTAAGTACCCCGTAAATAGTATTGGACACGTATGTCCGAGTGTCGGGGTGTCAGATATATTTTATTTATTTATGTGAATTGACGTTGTTACCGAGATTATAACCTAAATAAAAAAGAGGCGATAACCTATCATGAAATTAGAAGTACACTTAAGGTCGCAATTAATATACAAAATTCAACTAATTGGTTTATGAACTTATGCAAATTCTTAGCCAAATAATAACAAATCCAAAGCAAATTTTTGAAAGCTTTGTATAAAATTGTACCACCGAAGTATATATCTCTTTCAATCATCGCCTTTAAAGACAACACAACTACACCAAAAGGCTTGAATGATGTATACTCGTGAATTTAAATAAACAGTAGAAGAATAAATAAATAAAAGGTCAAGAATATATTGACTAAAACAATAAATAAACAAAACAAATGTGACGTCTCAATGCACAAAATCAATTAACTATTACAATATCAATTTCATCAGTAACGTTGGGTTCCATTTGAGCCTCGCAATATCGACCCCAAAGTCATGGTAGCTGCTGAATCATGATTACTAAGTATTATTAACATATAACATATTCAATCTCATGCATTATAAAGTTAAACTATCAATGTTGATCTTTCATAATTTTGGGGATGCAATGGAAACTATTCAGAATTCATCCTTTAAGCTTTATAAAGTAATCCAATTGCTTATTCTTATCATAAGAAAAATAAAACTATCTTTATATAAGACACTGTAGGAAATTTGTGATAAAAAAAAGGAAAAAAAATCTTCATATAAAAATCTATGAAAGAAAATAATGGTGAAAATGAGAAGTTCATACATGAAATGTAGAGCGAGATGATTAAAGAGATCCCAATATTTATTGCATAAAACAAACGAAACAAAACAATAAGAACATATAAATTCTGGAATTGATATCATGGATCAAAATTAGTACGAAAAAAACTGTAATTTGAATCTAAAGGGAATGAAATTGAAGAAAATATATACTGTAATAAGAACTAATTTCATAAACATTTATGAAGCTTAAGGATACATCCCAAATGTAACGTGCAACCGATTATGGGGCATTTGACAGTCAGGAGGGTTACAGAAGATTTTGTAAATATTACAAAGAAACTTATCAACTGCTTAAACTAAGAACGCAACCCAATCAAAGGGCAAAAGAACTTAAACTACAATAAAAACAATAGCAGATATAATCCAAGAACAATGTAAATATTGGATATAATGTAATGATCATTGGCAGAGACTAAATTTAGACTAACTTTGATCGACATGAATTACCAAAATCCCACAAACCCAACATCAATAGATGACCACCCTGAATTACCACAAACCCAGAAACACATCAAAATTGAAAGATAAAATTGAATACGTACCTGGAATGCTGAATAACATATTTTTCCCTCAAAGTGAACCTGGTAATGTTGGATGAAAAAGAAAAAATGGAGAGAGAGGTCACTTTCACCATGTATTCAATTGCTTGAATCAAGGTCACGTAGAAGGTTTTGGCCCTTCGTCATAGATTCTAATTAATTCCTCACATCTCTTTGCTATAATTGCTAATCAATTACAAAGAGGTGTAATGAAGGTAATTAATAGGGGAATCACTTATGTACATGGGAGAAGATAAAGGTAAATTGTGGGGATTCAAGATACCCATAATTAACATTAAGAGATAACATCATTACTCTATTAAACTTTATAGGGGAAGTAAAGTTGTGAAACGGTTAGGGAAGGAGAAGAGTGTTACACTTTAAAAAAAATAATACATTAAAATAGTTGACAAATAAGACAAATAGATAAATAGGAAATTAAGGAAAATAAACTCTACAATAATTTCCATGTTTCAGGGTTTTAGACAGTTACATGGGACAAACGAAGGGGAGAAAATGAAGAAAGTAGTTTTATCAAGCATATAAAGGATAAATTTTATGGGAAAGAGTTAAGAGTCGTGAATAATAGAACCATTTCCAAAATACCCCTTCTTGGAAGAAAAAAAACCCTTCTCTGTGGAAGTTAAGGACATCACGAATCCATTACATATTATATGTAAGAGATTTGGATACTATAATATGTAATGCATATATTTGCATGATTCGAAATGCAATTTTCTAAATAAAACAAACTTAAAATTCCTAACAAAAGTCCAATTGGAAACATCTGATATGTAAGCATACCTTCAAACATAGGTACATGGATCTGCAAGATTGCAACCCCCTCTACATGTCCACATCGTTTAGAGAAGGTTACCTGAAAATTGATTTTATGGAAAAGAAATTTAGGAAAGCATATCTAAAATAGAGATGAGTTAGAGAGGCAATTAGTCAGAATTATGAAATTTTCCTCTTATATGGTGTAGGAGTTTAGTAATAATTTAGTAAACACTACATCAATTACTAATGAAGACATTGGAATGGACACTTATACCTAGCTCAAGGTTCTTAATTACTTGAGGTCAATTTTAGTTTTGGAATCCATAATGCGACTTGGGTAATCACAACTTCTTTAGTCTACAACTTTAAGTATTGATATATTAAAAAAAATCACATGGAGAGCCTTACAATAATTTAGAAAAGCATATGAAATTAAGATGAATCGGCGAGGCAATTAGTAAGAATTATGAAATTTTCTTCTTCTCTGGTGTAGTAACTTAGTAATAATTTAGTAAATGCTACATCCATAACTTGAAGTCAATTTTAGTTTTCGAATCCATAATGCGACTTGGGTAATCACAGCTTCTTTAGTCTAAAATTTAAAGTGCTGATATGTTTTTTTTTTTTGCATGGAGAGCCTTACAATAAAATCTAGCATCCTATAGTCAGAAACTAACTCGACGAAATCAATAAAGACAAATAAAGCTATAAAAACTACACCTAACAATTTCAATTACCAAACATTCAATAAGAGAATATTCTACAAATTCATTATGCAAATAAAACCATAAAATCTAAACCTAACAATTTCCTAGGAAATCACCCTCGAAACCAAGGTCAATAAAGTTTCAAACAATACTCTTAAAGCATATTATAAATACTCATGCATAACATAATGAAGTTAGTTGCATTGAGTAGATGTTGCTTTTGGTAATAGGAAAATGAAATTTCCAGAGGATGTTACGATATTAGCCAATTATTCTTTGTGGCTCTAAGATAAAATATTCTGCCACAAATGATGATTTAAGGTACCTTTATATAGTAAGATAAAAATTCAAATGGTTGAAAGCAATATCTTATACTCAAACCAAAGAACTAAAAAAACTAAAATCAATTAAAAAACTCTAAAACTATAAACTATTTAATTTAATGGAGATTGAGAAAAAAGTCATTAAGTGATTACTGTGATTTTTTTGAATTCGTGATATGGACGAAGACCTCTTATATGCAGGAACTATAGGTTGTATTTAGAAGGTTTTGATTTGTGCGTATTATGTTAGCCATGCTTAGTTATTTGCTATGAATTAGTATTGTTAAGAATAATCTCGATTATGTTAGATTAAATGCTTATATAGGATTTAGTAGTAACCTGAGTAAATAAGATATTTGTAATGCAACCCATGTTTATAATAGTTATTGTTTAAGAAGGCCAAGCTTATTATGGCTGGTTTCTATTTTGATTATTATTGGATTCCTTTTTGAACTAAAACAAAGGCATGCTTATTAATTTGCATAACCAAAGTATAATTATTCCAGGTCCTATAGTTCCAAATTAGTTTTTAGCCTAATGGAGAATAACCTATCAATCATTATTGGCATAGTAGTCAGACCATCTATTATTTACTAAACTACCTAGATTAAGAAAATGTCCATCTTGAGTTGATATACAAAAATTCTAACATGTGAACATTATATAAGAAACAAAAGGCAGGTTGCCCTGTAGTTATCGTCATGCTAGAAATTCCTTTAACTTAGAGACTACTAAACATGGGAACCATTGAACAATTAATACATCATGGGAAGTAAGGTGACATTCCATTTATACATATTAAACTGGCTTGGTCACTTAACATTTTATGGCTTAACTTAACCACGATTATAGGACTTCAAGTGATATAACCTTTATTAACTTAAGGTAGAAAGATCATTGGTAGTCAAAGTATAAAATCATCGATAGAGTCCCCACTCCTTATACTTGTGAGGGTAGAAAGGTCGTTGAGCATAAGATCACCAATCATATGATCATATAGTCTCATTGCCTACAGAGCAAGGACAGATAAGTTATTTTGATTGAGTCTCGGTCTCTTAAATTATTTATGCATAGGAGAACTTAGAGTCGTGTACACAGTAGGGCTATATTGTTAGGGTCCTTGGGTTCGATTCTCTAAATAAAAGATTCGATAACTGTTTATTAGTATTCTAAGGTTGCAATCCCTTAAAAATTTTCCCTAGTTACATATCGGCTTTGATATTCTTTATGAATACTCCCTGTGGGCATAAATCCCTAAAAGTAAAAATAAATCAGGCTTTAGACCTGTAGGTTAAAACTCCTTGACCACCTTGATCCGGTGATTTCCCCGCTAATTCCTGGCTCATTAAAAATGAATCCACCAATCCCTAGCTCGACAATAAGGGATATGCTTCTGTTGAGGACAGAAGAGAGCGAGAGTATGGTTTCACTGAATTAAAAGTGACCCTGTGTACATCGCTTGTTCCCACATCTAATAATACTCAATAAATACTTATAATACCGGTTGGCCCCGACACTTAAAACAACATTAATAATTGAACCTCATCTCCTCAGTAAACATTATATCATTTATACATATAAATAGAATATTATATCACATTAGTACCTCTTTATTATCTCAGTCTGTCATGTTCAGTAACCGATAATAATTGTGTTTACTGATGCCTTGTGCACTATATTTTTCACAAGAGGCCGAGCACGGTAAGATTTTATTTAGTAAGGCTTGGGTGATCGTTTTGGGATTCTTTGGACTTCTATTGGATCGATGAGCTGTGTCGTAGGGTATTTATGATATTTTATATTAGACTTCATTGTCGTAGTCTATTTCTCATTTTTAGATTTTGTTAAGAATATTATTCACTCTATTTATTCTATTCAATTTAATTTATAATTAAGTTATTTCCGCTGCATTTCTTTGGTGTAAGTAAATATAGTTAATTTATTTTCAAATATATTACATCTGTAGGGTTCATCCGTGGGATTCCCGACTTGTTAAGCCTTAGGATTTGTTTTATGATTTTATCAGAAAACATATTTTGGGGCGTGACATTGGCCATGGCCTAGTTTTCTCCATCAAATTACCTTAAAAATAGTAGATTTGAAGACTGATGATACCGTAAAACTCAATTCAAAATCAAATTCGCTAGAGATAAGAAGAGTAAATTAGAGAAGAAACTCATATAAATTCTACTGACATTATTTGACAAAAGCAAAACAAATTCTCAAGTGCCAAACATAGCCTAATTTCTCTTACCAAGTAGTAATACGAAATTCCAACAGCCATGAAGAAAGATTGCAGTTCAAACTTTTGGTCCATCAATAATTATGCTTTATCCAACCTAAGATTTTAATCCAAGTAAATTACAAATTTAATGGAAGCATATAAACATACATTGAGGGATCATAAAATAAATTGTGCTTTAAATCATTCAATCAAAAGGAGAAATAGAGATTACCTAATTTAGAAAAATACTAGAAAGATTCTTTGATATGAAGTAGTCACAGTTTCACTGTAACTTTCCATTGAATTGAGCTCCATGATTTCATTATAACTAAATATGAAATGGGTGATGATGTTGTTGAAAGATCGTGAGATTTCTTCATGAAGTTTTAGAGGGGAGACAAAGAGACGTTATCGCGAGAAACATTTATGGCAGAAAATCAGAAGAAAGGGAGAAAAGGAGAAGTGAAGAGAAATGAGCATATTAGAAACTGACGAAGATGTTTTAAAATTAAAGTAAGTTATTATCAAATTGACATAAAGACCCTCAAATTGACATAAACACCCTATTAATCACTACTATTTTACCCTGTTGTCCCAGTCAGTTTTTTGCACGCCACGCGGGACAATCGCCACCACATAGGACAAAACTGATATTTATAATATAGAAGAAGATACCTCAAACAAATTTTCATTTATTAGATCATCATTGATGACAGATTATTTAACTCAATATGTCGCCCATATTGGAAAAAAATTAATTTATTGGTGGGAAAATTTAAATCCATTGATTATATTTATTTTTTATATTTTCCAGTTTAGGTGAAGTTTGATGAATTTTAGATGGAGTCCCAATTATATTTTAGAAGCCGTTTTGGGAACTAGTGTTCTTAATATAGAGCACTCCCATTACTATAGAGCGCATGCTAAACTTTGGGGAACATACACACTTATCCTTAAGATATGTAACGGAAAGTTTAATTTAAAATTAATTGAGGCACACCCACTTATCATGGGCGGCTCTTGGGGAGTGTGAGGTGTGCGACTGCACAAGTCCCAGGGGAAAAATGGTTAAGATAAAAAATAAAAAATTGCCAAAAGCCTAAATTAAAAAAATAAAAATAAAAATAAAAATATTTTTATTTTTTATTTTTATAGTACATCTAATATAGACTTGGCTTAGTGAGCTAGTGTTTTATCATTTGAGCAAGAGGTCAAGGGTTCAAGTCTAGACCCTATTTGTATTTTCACACAGGGCCTTACAAGTAGTTGGGTTGGCCCTGCCCCTAATTACTTCTTTTTTCTTTCTCTCTCAACGGTTTCCTTCTCTTTCTTTTTCCTCAAACTCTAATATCTTAGTATCTTGTCTTCTTCCTCTATCAACATAAATTTATCTAATTTTTCCTCTCCAACGGCCCATAATCAAATATCGTTCTAGGGTTTCTCTAACCAACATATTTTTATTCAAGATTTAAGCTAGGTCTTCGATCCATAATTGTTTATGTTTTCTTGCAAATGATGGTATGAAATTTAGGGTTTTTCTCCCACTAAATCAAAGGGATTGGGGTTGTTAAAGGTTTCGAGTGAAAAGAAAAAGAAAAAAACAAAGAAGAGATTCAACGAAGAAGAGATGATGAGTTATGAAAACAAATGAGATATGTTGAGCGGGAAATTAAATGAAAATGAGAGAGAAAGAGATGTGTGCCACCTTTAAAAAGACAATGGTTGGGTGGAGACTACACATGTTTGAGGGTAAGAAATATTTTTCTATTCTCGAGATCCAAATATGAAAATATATAACATTTTTTTAACTTAAGTATGTGCTCCACTTAAAGAGCAGGTGTGCCCATAACAGTTTCCTTATGTTTTATGGAGAACTTTAATGGGGTTTTATATTATATCAAAAGGTTTCCTTTTTGGGTAATTAATGCATTTGCAATTAAGCTCCATTTTTTATGGAATCATTTTGTATGATTTCCTTCTATTTTTTGAGTTGTAGTTGGTGGCCCTCATACTTGCCCATTCAAAAAAAAAAAAAAAAAACTAGAATGTTCGTTCCATATCTTCTTGCCCTTTCAAATAGTTATCCTTGTTTATAAAGCTCCCCTAATAATATTTTATCAAAGGATTGTAGAGAGTGTTATATGATGACATGGACAAAGCCAAAAATTGTTCAAAATTTGTCTTTTCGTCTATCTATTACTCTTCTTCATCATATTTTATCTCTCAATCTTCCCATGCCTTTTTATTTTGAGAAGTTTTAAATACACCCCAAACTCTAAAAGCTCACCCCATCCTACTATTTGTTAAAGTTAGTTATAATTTTTAATATTTAAAGACAAATATGCCCCTAAAATAAAATCATAAAATCTAAATGCTTACCCTACCTAATTCCCACTCTCTAGCATAGTGATGAGTAGGGCTGAGCAAAAAATTGAAAAAATCGAAAAACCAAACCAAATCGAAGCATATTAAGTAAAGTGGTTCAGTTTCAAGGAGATCCGGTTCGGTTTCGGTTTATGAAACACAAAACCGAAAGTATTTCGGTATCAGTTCCTGGATTCATAAATCATACCAACCCGAACCCAACCGATAAGTATTTTCTTCAAATACACAAAAGTCAAAACTTTATCTCTCTACAATTACTGCTATATCACACCCACATTTCACAACTCCCAATAAGGCTAAATATCTCTCCATTAAAACCTCTCTATCAAAATCATATTATCTCTTTCGTCCTCCTCTCTCTAAATTGACCATATGTATATGGAGCAAATTTCTTTTCTGGAAAATCATTTGAGATTGAAGAACTCTAAATTTATCTTTCGATTGAAGTGGGTTGAAGAACTTCTTACACACCCACATGTAGATTGAAGAACTTCTTACACAACCAAAATTATGTAATTTTAGATCATGAAATATGATATGGGTTTACTTTGTGCTATTTAAATTGTTATTGTAATAGCCTTATTTCGTGATCTGAACTTAGCCTTTACACCAAGGATATTCACAGCTTCTAAATGAATAATAAAAGAGTAACAACATAAATCTTAGCGTTGAAAACTTTTGAATAGGTTAATAACCATGACCTCTCTTGAGGATTTAGAAAGAGAGTAGTTTATTGATAGTTGCTAGATATTACAAGAGAAGCTCTGAGTATTTTGTAAAGACTTTCTTGATAGAAAAAGTATGTCCATTATCTGTAGTTCTATGGTCCTATTTATAGGTCTTATAATATGACCGTTATCTACTTTAATGATGAACGTTGCAATATATGGCTTTGATGAGTCTTCATAATGATTTTTGTAACGGCTTGATTTGTGCCACGTGTATGTTGACGAGGTCAAGTGGTCGTATGATGGTCAAAGATGAGGCTTGAGTCTGAGATGCAGAATAAGCCACTACAAGACGACTCTCAGCTAATAGCATAAAAAGTATCATGGGCGAGGGGTGTTGGCTGAGAAATTCATTCTATATCTATTACCTGACATTGCTATCTTGAGTCTGATGTAGTTTATTACCGATGACATCAATGTTTGCTTTCGGGAATTTAAGGCTTTGTGGTCTTCTTGAGTACGATTTAAGTCGATTGGCTTATAATTTGTTGGCCAATTTAAATGAACCTGTTGTCGGCATGAAATGTGTTATAGTAGATGTATTGGTCGCATTGGATGAACCAATTGTGGACCAGAAATATGTAATATGTTTGGCCGAATTGGACAAACCAATTATCGACCTGTAATGCATTAGATGGATTGGTCGAATTAAGATGAACCAATTTTGACCTGTAATATGTAGTATGTTTGGTCGAATTGGATGAACCAATAACCAACCTGTAATATATTAGATGGGGTGGTCGATTTGGGATGAACCAATAAGTGACCTGTAATATATTAGATTATGTAAACTGCTGGTCAAATTAGGCGAACCAATAACTAACCTATATAATATATTAGATTATGTAAATTGTTGGTCGAATTGGGCGAACCAATAACCCGCATATAATATGTACTCTATTTGGTCGAATTGGACAAACCAATAATCGGCTCGCCCTCAAGTATGAGCTTAAATACCCCGACCTTGAATACTATTGAATATGAGATTGATAATAAGTTGTAATAGCCTCGAGTACCTCGACCTCGAGCACTTTAATAATGCGGTTGATGTTGTTGAAAAGATGGGGTCGAGCATTGAGTCTAAGCTAAGACGGCTTTGAAGCTGAGATCGAGCTTGCCCCCAAGTGTGATTTATGGTTTGGCAGAATCAAGCATTAATTCAGATCACCCAACCAACATCAGGAACAAGAGTTGGAGCGGGCGAATCAAATGAGTCGACTTGGTCGAGTTGATCATAGAAACTTGGACGAACTAATTTAACTTGGTTCATTGGTGACTGAGGCTCTATTGAACTAAGCCAAAGAGGTAGCAGACCAAGTCCGATCCGAGTTGGGGTCTGTGCTTGAGTTCGAGTTGGAGTATTGGCCAAATTACTAAGTATGGGTTGAAGAGACGAGCCACGCCTTGGAGAACTAAAATTAGAATCGATTTGAACATATGGGAAAGTAGATTTAACCTTGTGAAGCTGCAAATGGTAAAGATTCGCCGCCATTTCATTGATAGAACCTGACCCAAGAGAGCGACTAAATGGCAAAGATGACATGGGTAGAGAATCTCGGTGGAGACCCAGGAGGCGTAAACATAGTTGAATTAGGAGACCCCTTTGCAAAATACGAGTCGAAAGTGTATCGAAGTGGCGACCTGTCATACGACGTGCGCGAACTCGCAATAGTCACCGCGCTTATAATTCCCTTTACAAAAGTTAAGGGAAGTTGTACCAGAATAAGGAAACTTACTTAAGCACTCAGTCCGATCATGTGACCTACCACAGGCACATCTATGAACCTTGAACTCATACATACAAACATGTTGCACGAATAAGCGTTGACAGCTATATCACTCTCTGAATCAATGTCGTTTGAAAAATGCAAGATATAGCTACATAAATCTCCACAAATGGATTTGGCCCCTTGTAAAGCAGAGAAATTCTAGTGGAAGACCACTCATGAATAATGATATGAGAAGTTATATCATCATCATAAATTGGAGAACCATTCAATTAGTCTTCTTTAACAATAAGTATTGCGAGAACAGCTCTTCGGCAAGGGTTTGATTTAAGCGCACAAGGAGATACCTTTGGAAGCTGTAACAATCCTTAGATCATTGTCGATACCCTGAAAATTGTGTTGGTACTGAAACCCCAAAAGCTGTAACAATCCTTAAGTCCGAGGTGCACAAGGCGATACCCCGAAAAACCCAATCTTCCGGATCACTGTCGTCGAATAGAGGAAAATCAATACGAGTATTACACCCCTGAAATTGAAGTATGTGGATTTGATCCGCAAACTGATGAACAATCTTGGTATTGTTGTTGCTGGAAAACAGGAGCAACGTCTTCTTGTTGCGTTAAATCGTAAATCATACGAAAATGTTGATCTCTTCTTTATGGATTGGAATTGCATGAGCATAGTGACCAGCTATGGTGGAGATCGATCAAAGACCTACCATTGTTGAGGTTGAACAAACATCTGCCGCTGTTAAGGTCGAACAAAGACCTAACTCAATTTAGAGAGAGAGAGACCTGTCATTCTTTGGCCTACGTCGACCTTTATTCGCTAGAGCTCGAGTGAACAATTATTCAGAGCTTGATCAAACTCGTTTACGAGAATCAAAAGCTCCAAAACTCGATTTAAATTAGATTAATGAACTCTCTGTGCTGGAGCTCAAGGGAGAGAGGATACTAGAATCCGGACCTCCGAGTTTCTAGAGCGAGGCCTTCCATCAGTTGGAGTAGCTTATCAGGCCTTCGATCACCATCTTGAACAATGATTAGATGGTATGGTGTTTGCTATATCGTCTCCACATCTCAAGGAAATCGAAGTTTCGAATTGGTATGGTCCATATCGAAGCCGGAAATAATAGATCATGGATCAAGTAGCGCTTCAAAGGTGTTTATGTTTGTGAATATTTGATCGAAGCTTCTTTGTGATTGATTCATGTTTATGTTTCAGCATAGACGAATTGTTGCATTGTTGGAAAAGAAGTGAAGTTGTGGTTTTCAACATTATTGTTGGAGAGAGCGAGAGAATCAACCAAGAAAAATATAATCCAGGTGGAGAGAGAAAGAGGAGGTGAAGTGTATTTTTTATTTCGAGAATCGTGGGTAGCTGTCTTGATTCCCATAGCCTCGAAGCATACTCTGGTCTAGAAGTGTCATCTCGTATAGAAATAATCAGTTGTTTTCTGAGATAATGAGTTTGAGAATTTCGTTCCCACAGACGGCGTCAAATGTAATAGCCTAATTTTGTGATCTGAACTTAGCATTTACACCAAAGATATTCAGAGCTTCTAAATGAATAATAGAAGAGTAACAACACAAATCTTAGCATGGAAAACCTCTAAATATGTTAAAAACCACGACCTCTCTTGAGGATTTAGAAAGAGAGTAGTTTATTGATAGTTGCTAGATATTACAAGAGAAGCTCTAAGTATTTTGTAGAGATTTTCTTGATAGGAAAAGTCTATCCCTTCTCTGTAGTTCTATGACCCTATTTATAGGTTTTATAATATGACCGTTTTATGGCCGTTATCTGCTTTAATGATGAACGTTACAATATATGGCTTTGATGAGTTTTCATAATGATTTGTGTAATGGCTTGATTTGTGCCACGTGTATGTTGACGAGGTCGAGTGGTCGTATAATGGTCGAAGATGGGGATTAAGTCTGAGATGCGGAATAAGCCACTACAGTTATCTTTAGATTGAAGTGGTTCTTCTTCTTCTTCTCTCTCTCTCTCTCTCTCTCTCTCTCTCTCTAAGTTTGAGGTTTATGAAATCATAGGTTTCGGTTTAGGTTTTTTTTGGGTTTGGTTGCAGGTTATGAATATATACGATTTGCAAGTTCGTAAAAAAAATTTCTCTCGGTTCGGTTTTACCGATTTAACTTCGGTTTTGTTGATATTAGACCGGTTCAATTTCGGTGCGGTTTAGATAAGCTCGATTTCGGTTTCGGTTTACGAATTTGGAAATCGAATATTTCGGTTTTGGGTCTGGTTCAGGTGCAAAACCGACCCAAACCAACCTATGCTTAGCCCTAGTAATGAGAGAAGAACAAAAATAAATAAATATATTTTCAAACTTATATAATTTCAACGACATCTCTATATCTAATTAAACAATGCAAGTAATTTTTTTAAGGAATAAGAGTGAAGAAAAATCTATCACTAAGCCATGTGATATGATTCGGCGATTTTAATTTTTCAAAGGTGGTTCAACTTGTATACATTCAACACAAATAATTTTCAAATTTCAATCTATGGGGATTTGGTAGTATGATGTCAATTTTGATGTTCATTAATACTTAATTTTGTATTTAAAAAAAAGATGGGGTGTGCTAATTAAGCTAAAGAAATAGAAGTGGGGTGAGGTTAAACTGGGATGAGCTAATTAAAGAATGGGGTGTATTTAAAAAAAATTCTTTAGTTTTTTACCTTCAATTTATTCTCTTATCCTCTTTGTTTCTCTTAATTAGAGAATCTCCTAAAGTGCCTCACTAACTTGGTTGAAAAAAAGGCAAATCCAAGGTAGTGAGGCTCTGTTTCTTCCAACAGTACCTGACTTGAATTTTAAATAGGCGCGTAATACTTGGGTGCTTGTTTGTATTAATATATAGGCGCCTAACACTTGGGTGCCCAAATTATTTATAAAAAAAAATTAGGCACCTAAGCCTTAGGCGCCTGATAGACTGAAGCTTCAAGACGAATCTGTTGGTCTTCTCTTATCAAATTTTGCCCAACAAAGCACTTTTCTTCAGGTATCTCTCTCTCTCTCTCTCTCTCTCTCTCTCTATCTCTCTTTACACACATTTATTTTGAATTTCATTGGTGTAATTAAAGTAAAGGTATCAAATCCAACAATTTGTTACTTGTTAATTTTGGGTATTAACTTGATTTTGTGATTTCTTGGTGTATTTTAGGGTATTATAAAATTTTCCCAATATTGTGATTTCTTGGTAGAATTAAGGGTATTGATTGAATTTGGCTTTCATAGTATTGAAATCAGCAATTTCCACTCCTCTTGCATCTCAAAGTTTTACTCCAATGTATTAAAATTAGGGTATTGTGTGGAAAATAACGTTAAAAATGATGAACGCACCTTGGTGCTTACTAAGAATTTGATATTATATTGTAATCATAAATACTTCCTATTGCCCTGAATATTGTGGTGGTCTTTATATAAATTAGTATGTATTTATTAATGCAAGATTTAACGATGTCGTTAAAGGAGGAAAAATATGACCAAACCGGCGATGAGGAGGGATTCGAGTTCGATTATATTAAAGCTCATATTTTCCAAATACACTTTTTATCGGGCAAAAAGCGGAAAATCAATTTTGAAGAAGTTGTCAACGTCTCCACTGAACCTCCTCCACCTTTTTGGTGTGCTTCAACAAGGATTTTAAACAAAATATACCAAACTTCTTAAACAATGTTTTTAAACACAGTACAACCAAACTTCATAAACAAGAATCACTAAAATACTACCAAACTTCCAAAATTAGATTCTTCAGCTAGAGCATCTTAGGCATTATTATAAGCTTTAAATATTCTCACCATAACCACATTACGTTGTGCCTCTCAATAAATCCTTTGAGGGTCATCCAAAGTAGGCATGTCCATCGCCATCACCTTTTGATCGTTTTGGGAATAAAATTGAGCTTCTAAATTCACCACGGCCTTTGTCTTCCCTTTTCTTAACTCTATTATACATGCATCTCTCTCTTCCTTCTTTTTATCTCTCTCAGATATATATATTTTTTGTTTCTTATCTCTCTCAGCAACATACTCTTCTTTCTTTTTCTCCATTCGGTCAAGGCGACTAATAAGTATATTTTGGTGTTGCATTTTCTCATTCTTTTCCTTTAGTTTAGCACTTTTGATACCGCCGGGATATTCCGTCTTCTCATCCGTGACAAGTACTGAAAAGTCAGTGTTGGAGCTAACGGGTATGTCGGGTGTTGTCAGAGTAGACATTCTTGGGTTAGAATTTGATGTTTGCTTTATTTGCACATTACGAGCTAAAGTGTCCGGATGTTGGTCTTACAATATTTTCCAACATTGATGACAACTTAAAACTTCATAAGCTTCTTTATACAACCATTTGCCTTTGCCACGTGCTTCATAAATCATTTTGGCGGTATCGTCATATTAAATAGATTAAAGTAATAATAAAAATATATAATTTAGGTAAAAAGAGTTTATAATTTATTAGTAATGAAAAATGTTGAATTACTTACCAAATTTCATTGTTGTATACCGCTTATGGGACCTTGCATCACATTTTTCAAACAAGTCCCATAAACCTTGCAATCATGATTCATATTCGACCAATGATTTTTTAAAGATGAAACTGTACATTTAACCCGTTCACCATCCTGTTGACAAAAATCATAAAATGCATTCAAAATTGAGTTCTAAAAAACTGTTGGAAAAACCCCATGTATAACAATCTTAAGACAGATTTCACCCTGTGTATGGTGCTTCACAGATGATGGTGCCTGTCTCTCAAGATACAATGATTAAATCGTACAGACTTGAAGCAATCAAGTCGATACGCCTGTCGAACTATCTGTAATTTTACTCTCAAGAAGGAAGTAATGACAAGAGGAAATAAGATTCGAGTATTTTTTGTGTGTCAAACACATCAAGAAAATAGTTATTTATAAAGGAGAAGGTAACTTCTAGAAGCACCTGTTGAAAGGGTTATGCCCCAAGAAACACCTCTGTGAAGAGTTATATCAATTGGAGAGAAAAACCAACTCCTGAATAAATACCCAAAAAAGACTAAGTATAAACTAGAAATCCCCATGAGCCTATGGCCCAAGACCCCAAGGCGAAATCATAGACTTATAAATAGTCCAGGAAGGTCACGGGTCGGGTTGTACACATAAGCCCATGGGCGTCTCCATATAGCAAGCCTTCACGCACTCGCCTCACACACGCGTAAGGGTACCACCTACTTACACATACTATACATGAGAGTAGTATGCAACCCAATATAAAGTGAAAATCCTTTTTTTACTTATCCAATATGGGACTAAAAGTAAAACACACCCATAATAGCCTAATTCTGGGATTCGGACTTAGTCTTTACACCAGATATACTCAGAACGTTCAAGCATAATAGATAACAAATAACAAGATGGTTTAACATAGAAAACCTTTGAATAGGTTAAAAACCACGGCCTCTCTTAAGGATTTTGAAAAAGTGATAGTGATCTTATTGAGATTGCTAATCTATTACAATGAGTACTCTGAGAATGTAAGATAATGGAGTAAGAACTTTTATGTATCAAATGTTTCATCTTTCATCTGCAGTTCTCTAGGTCTCTTTATAAGTCCTCCATTATGACCATTTGATGACCATAAAGTCCCTTAATGATGGACATTAAAAAGTGTGTGTGAGATATTCTTTGACCAGATTATGAAACGTTTCAATCTTGGCTGCTGTACACCGGCTCTATTATTGACTGTATGCTTTGCAAAGATCAAACTGTTGGTGTAGAGGTCAAAAGTGATGTCTCGAACTGAGGAAAATTGGCCATGTCTTTAGTAGTACTTTCTGTATGCTGATAAGATTGAGGACGAAGCTTGAGTCTGAGATACAAAATAACCTATTACAAGATGGTTCTCAACCAATAACATGAGTATCGCCAGGGATGGGTGGTGTTGGTTGAGAAGCCCATGCTGTATATATTTCCTGACGTTGATGTCCTATTTCTGATTGTGCTACGTGTTCTATTGTTAAGGTTAAAAGTTCGTATGTAGTTCAAAGATAAGGCATGAGCTCAAGATGCGGAATAAGCTACTACAACTATCCCCTCTCAGCCAACAAGACGAGAAGCATTATAGGCGAGTGGTATTGGTTGAGAAGTATTAGTAAATGTTAGAGTTAATATCTGAGATTCATTTCTAATGTATATTCATGAATTTTGTGGGTGCCTGTTGGGTTTCCTAGAACCAATGACTGTAGTCAAATATTATTGCATGGAGAATCTTTTTGACGTTGAGAATTTGGAGGGTCTACTTTGAATGCTGATCCGAGTATAAAAGGCACTCTGAGTTGAGTGGTAGGAGCAAATCTTCATCTATGATCTTTGCCTTCTTTGTTTATTGTGGTAAAAATGGTGTCGACTAGGACTCGAGCCCAAAAGTCTAAGATTCAGAGGAAAATAGAGGAATTGTGGATCAGGTACTTCAGTTACCAACCGTTGTATCTGCCTACTCCAATTCCTATTTCTCCCACTTTTCATCATATATCATATGAAGAAGTGATGGAGGCAGGGGATGACCACTTCCAAATGGTACATTTCCATTACCTGCTGGCATTAGAGGCGGAGCATCGTAACGGTCTTTGGTTATTGGTGGAGGAAGTTGTTACAACTGAAGATGAAGCAGCAGGCGTTCGGCCAAGGGAGTCTCGTCGATACTCTGCTAATGAGTCGGTCTTGTTGAAGAAATGAGGCCTTCCGTCTATCTCTAGCAGGTGAGGAGGTGATGAGGATGTAGAGGATCATTTTTTTCCATGGACCATAGCTATTTGGCCATGAAGAAGATCTTTTATCTGTGATGTCTGGTTCTAACTTCCCTGAGTCTTGCAGCATGGGTTCAAAGTTTGGAATCTGCCTCTTCTTAAGACTCTTCGTGCCTAGAAAAATGTCGAGCTGATACTTGATGTAAATTGAAGTAAACTATAAAATCTTTATATCCTTCTATAAAGTATTTTGTAAGAGAAACTTTAAGACTGAATGAAATATTTTGTATTTTGTTATAAGGATACTTTATCTCGAGCTTGTTTGTTTTACTTTCTGTTTGTAACATAGGCGTTGGTAACATAGATGTTTAGGTATCATGGTTATGAAGGGAAAATGGTAGTGAGAGTTGAGGTAAAATTTAGAGGAGGTCGAGAATGTGATTGAGAGGAACGACTTGCTGGAAATACCGGTATAAAGGAGGTCAAGCTATTTATGCGAACTGAATGTCAGATTTATGCGAATTGTGAGACAGGGTTGATATGTAGTTGTGTGTGCAAGTGCTGGATTGGTTGTCGTCTTGTTTATTGCCATTTTGATATGTGTCCATATAAAATCTGAGGAGATACGTTATGATATGGAAACAAAGAGCTGTCATAATATTTCTGCAACTGATGTTGAACTTCTGTCATTCCGCGGATATTGCTTGAATAATATACTCTTATTCTGAATCAATGGGGTAATATATTTACAAATATTTTTGGTGGCTATAAAATTAAGAATTGTGGCTGGTATGAGTTGTATCTTCTGTGGGGATACTCATTTTCTGGAGGCAGTGTGACTAACCATGATGAAGACTCGTTCCCAGTATGCGTAGCATACTCAATATGCCGTAGACGGTCGTTTTTAGATCAAGGTTACCAAACTTCGTAAGCGCTATTTTCGTCAATTGTCATATGACGCCGTACTTTCGGAATGGCCATTAAATCTTGTTGGGCTAGACGATGAAGGCAGGCGTGTGGAACATGATCGCTTTGTTTGGTGCAATATTTTTTGTAGGTCACTATTGGATCTTAGGGTGCGAAAACTGACTGTTGGACAGCTCGCATGTGATAAGATCGTAGAAGAGAATGTAAGGGCAACAACTGGAGAGATAATTTTGTGTGGGAAATCGAACCATCGAGGTTGCTTTAGATATAGCTGAGGAGCTCGGAAAGCTCGACTTCAAGAAGCTCGTTAGAAGTAATCTGTGATTGGAGTATTTTGTGGTTGGGTTTTAATAATTGTAACATGAGTGGTTATGAGAGAATAAAGTATGTGATGTCTCGATCTTATTGAAATAATAAAGTATTCTGTTTAACTCTTTGTGTACGAATATTGTGGGAGACAGCTATAGGATTTTACTAACTGTATTGATATCTTCGAATTTTGAAAATTGTGCCATTTTAGGAATATTGTACGATCTTGATAGAGTATAAAAGTAAGGTAATTGGTTGTTCTGTACTATGTTGAGGAAAAGGTATAGAACTTTGAATGGCAGACAATAGGGATAGACGTGATGATGGTAGAAATTATCACAAAAGTCATGATGATGTTTTTAAATGAAAAGACGTACCTATGGCAACAGTAGGGATGGCTGACTCTTGTCAGAAAGAGTCGTCGTTTCATAAACCGAGGGAGAATATAAAAACTCGACTCTCTCTCCTTCATAAATTATCTATAGTTATAGGGAGGGAAAAAAGTGGTACAAATCTTATTGTCAAGGAGATGAGATGCTTGAGTGCTGAGTATGATTTGGGAAAGAGATCTTCATCAAGTGATAGGAAATTATTGGAGAGACGACAGGATCGCTCAATTTTGAAAAGACATCCGGGCAAAGCAGAGGATTGCTGTTCTGCAAGTACATGTTGGTAATGTAAAACTCTGCCTGTTTGATTTGTGAGTAATTGTGATTTGGTAATCTGTATGATTTAGTTATTTGTATAAGTATTTTGAATATGTAGGGCTTTTTTTTGGAAAATTTGACAATTCCTTGAGAGAGGCCTGTAGTGTAGGTTGCGTTGTATGTATATGTTGCCTGTAGAGAGAAAAAATATTTGTGTTTGAGAAGAAGAGGGAATTTTAAAATGATGTGTTTTTTGCTATTTTGTTTTGGGAATTAGGAAAAAAAACGTGTTGACTGGGTAGAAGGTGGGTCTATTTTTATTGTTTGTAGTATAACGATAATGATAAAATATATCTCTATATTTGTAGGTTCAGTATGAGTTCTAAACCTAGTATTCCTGCTAGTAAATTTGTAGTCTCGTCCAGTTTTGAGGAAACGTTATCTTCAGGGAGGGGGGACGAGTGTAGCGTAATGGAGGAAACTGTTAATAGTGTCTGGACGACTATAGAGGTGGCGAGGCTTAGTACATCTGGGGGTGTGAAAGAGAAGGAGGAAAAAAGGAGAAAGAGAGAGTCCTCGTCATATACCCAGAAGGGGTGGATGTAGGGAAAGAGTATTTAAAAAATAAAAAGAAATTACAGGGAGAATGGGGGGGTTACGTGGAGGACCAAGATCTCTGGTTCAGAGCCTATATCTCAAGAAAAGGGGAGAAAGCAATATACTATCAAGTTCCATATTTGGAAAAGTGGAAGAATGATAGAGGTATTAGTGAGGGGGTTAACCTCTCGTATTACAATGGGCTTGGGTTATCAGGCCCGAGGGGAGGATTCTTATATTTCTTGAATCAGGTCGTATATGGTCTTAGAATTCCGCTGATCTACTTTTAGAAAAGGGTTATGAATGTGTTATAGTGCAACTCTGCCCAGTTGAATGGGAATGCTTATGAGATGATGAGGGTATGTGAGGTACTGAATGAAAAATGTAGGAAGGAAAGGACTGCAAAGCAGTTCGCAGTTGAAGATGTGTCAAAGTTTTATAAGTGGAAGTATATGAAAGGTTGAAATAGTGGTTACCTGTATAGTGATTTAGCGAGGCCAAAAATCAATGACTTTGAATTTGCTGGTAGACCATGGAACGACCACCTTGTATGGGTAGAGGGTAACTGTATGCGGGTTCCAAATGAACCAGCTCTCAAATTAAATCATGGATATTATAATCCGAGTAAGTAATGTTGACCAATCTCCAAATAGCCTATAAACATGTCTTCGTACTGTCGTATAATGTGTTGTTTTATTTATGCTCATAACCCAAACTATTGGCTACCCCATATAAAACTAGCCTGTTTAATTGTGTTGCTCAAGATCAGGACGAGCTAACAGAGGTACTTAGTAAATTGGGTATCTGTAGACACAAAAAGGTAGACTCGGTAGCACCCAAAGTTAAGCGAGCTCAAGATAAATGAGGTATGACCGAGGGGAAAACTCTGGAGATCGTTGCTGACGTGCTTAATCCTCCACTTCCTGTACCTCAGACTACCAAATAAATTACTCATAAGGTCTAAAAGCCAGTGTAGCAGAGTACCTCAGCTGTTGGGGTTGTCCTCATAGAATAAGAGATCGCAAAGCCTGCTGCTGACGGTGTGGAGGATAAACTCGAAGTGAGCGTGTCTGCTCTTGGGGAGGTTGAGAAGAGTTCATTGAAGATAAAGCGGTATTTAGAGGAGGGCAGTCGCCGAACTAACCCTCATGTTGAGGCCAAGATGAAAGAGTTGAAGCATAAATACTATCGTATGGCTGGGATGAACTCGTAGCGGCTCGAGGATGAGTACCTCGAGCATACATTCGCAGTTTGTGGTTAAAATTTTTTACTTGATGTTGTCTTCGAACTAAGTGAAACTGTTGAACTGGCTCTTCTTTTTTGTTTGTACTAGCAGCTCTTAACGCTGCTGAAAGGGGTAAGACAATGTCTAAACAAGAGGAACTAAGAATTTGACCCTCTGACGACAAAGTTCAAGGCTCAGTCAGCTCGCGTGAAAGAGCTCGAGGCTGACATTCTGTTAGAGAGGGAGAGGAGCTGCAGATGCTACTGCAGCTGTTAAAAAGTGTAGTGATCTGTCTAAGCATGACAAGCTCATGACTGATGTAGCTGCAGTAGCCTTAGTGGAAAGAGACCACTTTATCCAATCGTACTATTCTTTTGGATTGAGTGTTGATGATGTGGAGCTGACCCAGAGTGATAGATGTGAAGAGATAGAGTTCCCTGCTGAGGTCAAGGAGGAAGAGATGGCTGGTGATACTGCTGGTTTGCTTGAGAATACGTTAGACTTTCCTCCAGGTAGTACAGAGCCAGTCCATACTATTGAGCAAACAGTAGACCCTCTGGTGGAACGTGTTGAAACAGTTCCCTCTCTAGGGAAGATGCTAAAATATCCTTCTGAGGTAGACATTAGCAAGCATCTTTAAATGTTCTGTGGTATCCAGTCTTCTATTTTTTAGCTCGCTTGATTCGGATGTGATAGTACTCTGTATAATCGTACACTATTTTCATTTTGAGTGATGTTTTGAAATATGATTTTTGTGAATGTTTGTATTGAAGCAAGATATTTGTATTATGTGTAGGAGATATAACGTTTGAGAACAACAAACTCCGAATTGGGAAAGCCGTTGAGTAGGACGAAGGACTTCGTAACTCGTATTCAATAGGTACTTAACAAAATTGAATATGAGATGAGGCAATTTAAGTTGAATTCAGAGAAAATTTTTAAAGAGTTATATGATATGCAAGTTAGATATGCTAAGATAAAAGTAGAGATAGACGAGATGTTAAGAAAGGAAGAGGAAAGGGGGATATTAGTCTGAAAGCCAAAAGAATTGACTTGTTTTAATGACCCAAGTGATAAGGCGAGATGTCAGAGTATGCTAGTAGCTCTGACCTTATATTTTGAGGTTAAAGTAGATAGTGAACGAGGGTTAAAAGAAGCTTATATAGCTCAAGAAGTACGCAATCGTCATAGTTTAAAGGTAAAAAAATGTTTTGCTCGAGCTTGTGTGTTTGTTGTATGGGGTGATGTAGAATATTTATCTGATACGTTTGGCTTTATATAGAATTGGAGGGCCATGAGAATTATATTTTTCAAGATAAGAAAAGAGCAAATAGAGGTCCAAAAGTATTTAGAGGGTGAATTAAAGGGGTTACAGGATGAACTATTGCAGCACGTAGAGCAAAAAATGTCTTTAGCAATGCGGCTGTCAAAAAAAGTGGCAGTTTGAATGAAGGTAGAAGCGGATGTGAGGGCTTAATGTGAATTACATAAAAACACGCACCCGTAGTTACACAAAGTGCAAATGATATTAAAAGAGCACCTATATTCATCGCGAGTAAGAGTCGCTACTCGAACAAAGCTTGAGCGTCACATAGACAGTATTATTGAGTTTTATGGGGGAGAACTATCTAGGGTAGAGAATGTATTTAGGAAGTTTGTAGAGGAATGTGGGAAGGACTTTGAAGTTGAAAATGCCAAGGCAGAAAACTTCTGGTTTACCCAAGGTGAAGGAGAAATTGTTGGTGAACAACCAATTCCTAGGTCGTGGGAGGAGTCATCAGAAGAGGAAGAGGATGAGGTCGAGAGTCTGATGCCCCGAATGTGGCATAACCAACGTCAGCAGGAGGTTATGACTTTTACCACACCGACAAATGTACAGGCGTCAAATAAGAAGATAGTGAGAGACAAGGTGCAATCGCCTTATGTTCAGAAGAGTCGCAAATAGAGTACTCTTGTTTTCCTTTGACCAATCCTTCCTACTATTTGATGATAAATGTAATCTATTTTTTATGGGAACAGAATGATGTATCTAACTTACTCAGATACCACTTTCTTGATGTAATCTTGTCAACTGTTATATGTGTTCTGTTGTTATGAAGAACTATTATAAATATAATCTGTTATGATAGGTAGAAATGACTGCTATAAAGAGTCAGTGCGATGTGTTACATGCTAAGAATGAACAAATGAATACTGAGCTAAGATCGAGTCAGGGTGCCCGAAAAAGTATTATTGAAGCAGAAGAAAATTTGAGGGCGGAGATGTCAGAAGAACAAAATGTAGTAACCCTCCTGACTGATACTCTTTAAGAGAAAGAGGTAGTATTGGCTGTCAGTTTAAGAAAGATAGAGAGTTTAGAAGAAGAAATAAGAAAAAGGGTGTTGAAGTTGGAAGTAGCTCGGAACAAGCTAGTCAACAAGATGTTAAATTGATGTCTGCGCAAATGCAAATTACATAACTACTAGTCGCGTTAGAGGGAGAAGAGAATAATGTGAAGAAGTTGCAGTTTCAAGCTAATATGCTCGAGGCGGAGACAAACGACGTTCGAGCTCGTGCTCGTAAATACGAAGTATTGTGGTTGGTTACTTAGATGATGGTAAGGAAGGTGGAGGAGGTTTGTGCCCAATAGAATGAAGTCATTAAAAAGGATTGGAACAAAATATGTGAGCTAGAGTAGATTATGCAAACGCGGCATCTAGATATCTTAGAATACCAATCCGAAAATAACATACTTCGAAACACGAATACGAAGCTAGATAAGGATCTGTTACAGTTGGAGGTATGTTACGACGCAAAGAGGGTAGAATGTGAAGGTAACGAAGTGTCAATATCTTTGATCTACCATATAGACGAATTTATGACAATGCTAGCAGCTCAGAATTTGGATGTGTGTCATGCAAAATAATGAGTGGACGATTGTTGTGAGCAACTAAAAGCCGTACTAAAGGAAGCGCAACATAAGCTGGGTAAACTCCTTCTTAGTAAACATGTTAAAAATGAGGCAGGTGATAGTCACGAGAGAGAGATGGTGGTAGTAACATCGTTTTTTGCGGTAAAATTGAAGAGATTAAAAGTTGAAAGTAAGAGGGTATACGATGGTTTGATTACCCAAGGTGTAGAATGTGAGATGGAGGTAATCTGATCTGAATATTTATAACCCATGATTACTATAATTTGATCGTTTAAACAGAGCATGGTTAGAGAGGGAAAGAAAATTGTTATGGGGAGAATGCCATAATTCATGCATCGGCGGTTATATGAAAGTGTTGCATGGGACGCGGCAGGACCTTCTAATGTGGGTAATGATTTAAGTGATAGCTCTAGTGAAGAATGAGGAATGTGATTATGTTATATGTATACGAAAGAAGGATAAAAATATAGATGTATGAAGAAATAGTTAAGGACGAAACAGTTAACTGTAGTAATCGTGTGAGGTACCAACGATAATGTATGCAAGGCAGCATGATATGTGATCGGTTCAGCCAAAGTGGTAAATGATTTGCGATGTATGAGATGACCAGTTTGGCCGAAGCAATAAACGGTCTATAATGTATTTGGATGATCGGTTTGGCCAGAACAACAAACGATCTGTAATATATTTAGATGATCAATTTGGCTAAAGCAACAAATGATCTGTAATGTATTTAGATGATCGATTTGGCCGAAACAACAAACGATCTATAAAATATTTTGATGATAGATTTGGCCGAAGCAACAAATGATCTGTAATGTATTTAGATGATCGGTTTGGCCGAAATAACAAACGATCTGTAATATATTTAGATGATCGATTTGGCCGAAACAACAAATGATCTGTAATGTATTTAGATGATCGATTTGGCCGAAGCAACAAATGATCTGTAATATATTTAGATGATCGGTTTGGCCGAAGCAACAAACAATCTGTAATGTACTTAGATGATCAATTTGGCTGAAGCAACAAACGATTTGTAATGTATTTAGATAATCGATTTGGCTGAAGCAACAAACGATCTGTAATGCATTTAGATAATCGGTTTGGCTGAAGTAACAAACGATCTATAATGTATTTAGATGATCGATTTGGCCGAAGTAACAAGCGATCTGTAATCTGTTTAGATGATCGGTTTGGCCGGAGTAACAAATGATCTGTAATGTATTTAGATGATCGATTTGGCTGAAACAACAAATGATCTGTAATCTGTTTAGATGATCAGTTTAGCCGGAGCAATAAACAATCTATAATCTGTGTATAGAAGTACTTGTTGGATATATTATAAGAAGTACTGCAATATAGGGCAATTAAACACAAGTATTTCATTAGTGTAAGATTGACGTACAATGAATATGTTAGATAGAAAATTGTATGGCATAGTAGAAAGTACTCAGATGTATGTGGATCAAACATAAGTCTTTTATTGATATGAGATCGTCATACAAAATGATAGATTGATTGAAGAAAAGTACACTGTGACAGATTTGTTATCTACGATACAACTTCAGTCTCCTTGTGTTCCAAGGATTAGGTATGTGTTTGCCATACTCAGTGGCAAGGTCGTAGGAACCGAGGCTTCTTTTTCTAATAACAACAAAAGGACCTTCCTAGTTTTCAGATAATTTCCCTGCATTGAGCTCTTTGGGATGTTTGGGAATCTCTTGAAGGACCAGATCATTAATTTTGAACTCTCTATGAAGAACACATTTGTTATAAGATTGGGATAAAGCTTGGTGATACCTTCCCAAATTCATGATTGCTCTGTCCCGGGTCTCCTCAATCCAATTCATATTACATACCAACTGGAATTCATTTTTTTTATCGTTCATGGTATAGTCGAGAATAAGGTGATGATACTGAGTAGGGATAATTGCTTCTATACCGCAAGCCAGGAGGAACAACGTGTATCTAGTTGAAACTTAAGGTGTAGTTCGATAAGCTCATAACACATGTGGTAATTCTATGGCCCAATTGCCTTTCTTTTCTGTCAAGCGCTTTTTGATCCCATCCATAATAGTGTGATTAATGATTTTAGCCTGACCATTCCCTTGCGGGTAATACAGATTTGAAAGAGAATGTATGATGTTGTGTTGATTGAGGAATTCGATGACTTTGGCGCCAACGAACTGAGGTCCATTATCGATCCTAATGAGATGGGGGCAACCGAAATGAATGATGATATTTTCCCATATGAACTTGATGACGTTATCTTCTCGTGTGCGGCACAGAGGAACTGCTTCTACCCACTTAATGAAGTAATCTGTTGCGACTAACATAAGTTTTCGTTTTCCTGGTGCGGTAGGAAATTCGTCAGCAAGGTCGAGGTTCCATCTTTTAAATGGCCATACAATATTATTAGAATGGAGTTCCAAGGCTGGAGCTTGAATTTAGGGACCATGACGTTAACAGGCATCGCATTTGCTTGTGAGTTTGATGGCTTAAGTTTTCATTTTAGGCCAGAAGGCGCCTTAGGTACGAGCTCGATTTGCTAAAAATCTTCCTGCTGCGTGGGAACCACAAGTACCTTCATGTAGTTCGTGTAGGAATTTTTGAGCTTCTTTGTGGGATAAGCATTCAAGATATAGTCCTATGACCGAAATCTTGTATAAGAGGTCGTTTTCCACGGTATAGCGTTTAGAATTATCAAGCATGCGCCTTCTTTCAGTGGGGTCTTGAGGGAGTTCGCAGTTGAATTTGCTTATGGTCCTAATATACTTGAGGAAAGGTCATCTCCAATCGCCATCATCATCTTCAACCGCCCCAGTATTAATAGAATTTGCACTTATGATGTTAATGTTGGGGGTTGATAATACTTCGATCTTGAGATATCGAGATTCTGAGCCAAGGACTCCTGCGAGATATGCGAAGGAATCAGAGTGTCTATTTTCTCCGCGCGGTAAATGTTTGATATAAATTTTTTTGAATCAATTTATTCTATCATCTACTGCAGCTGCTTAATATATCATTTTTCTATTCTTCTGGAATTTTTCTGTGTAATAGTTTATAATGAGTAAAGAATCTGTATATACGGACAACTCGGATACACCAATCTCTAGAGCCTTATCTAGACCGTGAATCATTGCCTCATACTCGACTGCATTGTAGGTAGCTTTAAAATTCAATCAGATTACCTTTTCGATTTTATTATTAGAAGGTGTGATTAGCACAATTTTGATGCCTGATCCTGTGGGTCAAGAAGATTCATCAGTTAAAAAATGCCATCCCTTTTGAGTTATCCAGTCTGCCCTTTCTTTGAGTTATTCTTCATAAATTTATGTGTTTTCTTCTTCCCAGTCAGGATCTTCTACGAGGAAATTCGTAAGAAACTCTGCTACGACCTTACCCTTTTCAGAATGTCTGGGTTCAAAATGGATGTCATGCTCGTCAAGAGTGACTGACCATTGCTGAACTCATCTAGATTTTTCTCGTTTGGATAAGATTTTGTGCAGAGGGTAGTTGGTCACTACTCGTACTGAGTGGGCCTGAAAGTACTGTCTTAATTTTTATGAGGTGTAGACGAGAGCTAAAAGTAGTTTCTCGATCTTGCTATATCAGGATTCTGCTGGAGTAAGAGTTTTATTGATAAAGTAGACAGGCTTCTCGGTCTTCTCATCAAGTCGAATGTGATCATAACTTAATGATTCTTCAGTAACTACAAGATAAATGGTAAGTTCTTCCCCTTCATGAGGTGTACTCATCACTAGCGGTAAATCCAAGTAAAATTTAAGTTGCTAAAATGCTACTTTACACTCTATTGTCCATTCGATCTCGGGGTCCTTCTTAGGTTTTTGCTTTGCTGTCCCCACACGCAATAAGTTGAACAACCATCGACAGCGATCGGAAGATTTTGAAACAAAACGGTTTATTGCAGAAATCTTGCTCTGCTAATTTTTGGACGTCTTTCTTTGTTTTTGGAGAAGGCATAGATAATAATGCACGAATACGATCTAGATCAGTTTCAATGTCGTACTTGCTGATTAAGTGGCCCAAAAATTTCCCTGACTGGACTCTGAAGTTGAGGCTCATCTTTTAGAGATGGAAAATATCGAAAGCAGTGTGTAAATCTGCAATATGGTTTTCCTTCTTAAGACTTTTACACAACATATCGTCTATATAGACCTCCATTATTTTTCTAAGGTGATCTTTGAACATCTGGGTCATCAATCACTGATAAGTAGCTCCAGCATTCTTGAGACCGAATGGCATGACTTTGTAACAGTCCATGTTTTGTAATAAAAGTTGTTTTCTCTTGATCGTCAGGTAGCATAGGTATTTAGTTGTATCCTGACGCAATATCCATCATAGACAAGAGTTCGTGTCCTAAAGTAGAATCGAGCAGGCTATTTATGATAGGGAGTGGAAAACTATCCTTTGGAGTATGTCTGTTCAGGTCTGTAAAATCCACGCACACCCTGATATTTCCATTCTTCTTTGGTACTGCTACAATATTCGATATCAATTCTTAATAATTGACCTTTCGGATAAAACCAACTTCGATGAGTTTTTCAATTTCTTTGATGACTTCGTCTCGAAGTCTTGGTGTTAAATTCCTCTATTTTTTTTTATAGCTTCGACTTTATCCTTCAAATTGAGTTTGTAACAGGCCAAACTTGGATCAATGCCAGACATCTCGTGAAATGTCCAAACGAAGACATCACTATTTTCCTTAAGGAACTGGATGAGAGTGTCACGCTCTGTTGTGTGCAGATGAGTGCCAATATATGTCTCACGCTTGGGTCCACTGATTTCAATGTCCTTTGTGGTTTATGCGTTTGGCAAATGTTGCCCTGCAAAGTTGACTGTATAGTTCTCTATAATGTTTCATGTTGTCTTCTGTAATTGTTATGCGAGTTGATGTTCGAAAGGTTTTAGTCCAATGACGACAAAATTTTCGCATGCTCGTGCTAATTTCTGAATTCATTTGATCTCATAAACGCCACCTTCCCATTTAAAATATAATGCCAAGTGATAGGTTGACATAATAGCGTGCATATTGTGTAACCAACAACGTCCTATTATCCCCAAATAACAGGATTTTGTATTAATAACGTAAAAGACAACGTCGAGTGTTACTAGTCTTGGGGTGATAGGAAGTATAATCTTTCCTACACGTTCCTCCTTAGATCCATTGAAACCACAAATATCAATGTCGCTGGGTTGGACCTTATCGGCCAGACCCATCTGATCGATCGTGCTTTGAAAAAAGAGTTTGATAGTACTGCCAGTGTCTATCATCATCGTATGAAGCACCATATTTTGCATTTTTAACATGACCACCAAAGTATCATGGTGAGGATAGTTAGCATACCAAACGTCGCAATCATCGAAAGAAATCCCGGTTCGCTGAGAGTTGGATACTGGAATTAAACGAGCTTTTTTATCTTACATGGATAAGTCGTGACATTGGTCGACATGTCTTCATTTGCTTCTGTTCGACTCTTTGACGATCTGAGTCTCTACAAAATGACATAGTGAGATATGGTACAAATGTTTTTCGGCTGCTGGTTCCTCGACTTGTACAGCTTCTGTGGGGTTTTTGTAACTCCTATTCTTATAAATCTCCGCGTCCATTATGTATTTATGCATTCGTCCATCTGTGAAAATATATTCTAACAACCATTGTAAGAAAAAACATTGCTCTGTCTCATGATGTCGGACCTTATGGTGGATACAATATGGTTTGTTCTCGATTGGTTAAAGGTATTGTGCATTATGGAAGAATCTGTATTTCTGTAATATATGATAAATGTTGGCTATTGTCACATTCATCTTTGGAAGATAAGGTTTCGGCAAGTTACTCCCCTTTCGAGGTCGTTCGTCGTTGGATTTGGTTCGTTTCCTGTCTCCTTCTTAATCTGTTGTCCGATTAAAATCGTAATGGGTCGATTGATCTCGAGCTATCAGTGTTGATTTATGAGGTTTCTGCCTGTTAGAAACCATTCATTCCAGGTCGATGTATCCGCTGACATTTTCAATCATGTCTTCCAATGTTGTTGGTTTGTTGAGGATGAGGTACTCCTTCGCCCGACCATCGACGAGTAAAGCGTTGGTGAAAGCGGAAATAGTGATCTTCTAATTGAGTCGATCAACTTTTTGAGCTAATTCCAAGAACTTTTTAGTAAACGTCTCGAGCTTCTCTCCTGGCATCTGTTTGAGGCTGAAAAGAGAATATAGGTTCTCCTCTTTATCTCTGTTGTGCGAGTAATTCTTGATGAAGAGTTTGCGCAACTATTCGAAAGTTATGATGGATCTTTTAGGCAGTGTATGAAACTACTGTAGGTGTTCGCCAGATAAACTGGTAGGAAAGAGCTGGCATAGAATATGGTTGGATGTGGAATATAGACCTAGAGCATCCTGGAACTCTTGAATGTGTTCTACTAGATCAGTTCATTTATACTTTTGGATCTTTAGAGTATGAAACTTGGTGGGGACCTCACCATCTAATAGTTCCTGGGTGATCAGGCTCTTATGTAATCTGTTGTGGATCCCTTTAGTCGGCGTATGGGCTTCGAGCAATTCTTTTATTCACTTTTCAACATGTTCCTGAGTGACATATTCTCGAGCTACAGTGGTTGGTCATGTGACGTGCCCTTCTCCAGGATTGTGGTCACCACTCCCTTTACTTAGACGTTTCTTTGCCAGAACTCGAGCTCTTTGAGGTAGATTATCCGTCTGTCTAACTCCCGTCAGGCCGCCATCTACTTCTTATTAGATCTCCTTGATTGGGATGGGTTTCATGTCCTATTGTTAATGGTTTGATCGAAGCGCACCTTCTACGTAAATGCCTTTCGAAGGAGGTCCTATTCTGACATGAACAGAAATCCGGGAGCCCTAAGATTGTATGACTTTGTTCTTCTGGGCGGCGACCTGTTGACCCTGTAAAACCTTCAACGCGTCATGTACACTCACGAGCTATTGTTCTAGAGCTGCACGTTTTTCTATTTCTGAATTCATAGTGGCCCTCAAGTCTGCTAAAGCTTTATTTTCTTCTACCTGGATGATCGGCATGCTCTGAGATGGAGGTGACATTATGAGAGAAAATGATCAACAGCGTTTGAGACAATAGGTTTGAGAACTTCGCTCCCACAGACGACGCCAAATATAATAGCCTAATTCCGGGATTCGGACTTTGTCTTTATGCCATATATACTTAAAATGTTCAAGCATAATAGATAATAAACAACAAGATGGTTTAGCATGGAAAATCTTTGAATATGTTAAAAACCACGACCTCTCTTGAGGATTTTGAGAAAGTGATGGTGATCTTATTGAGATTGCTAATCTATTATAATGAGTATTTTAAGAATGTAAGATAACAGAGTAAGAACTTGTTTGTATCGAATGTTCCGTCCTTCATCTGCAGTTCTCCAGGTCTCTTTATAGGTCCTCCAATATGACTGTTTGATGACCATAAAGTCCCTTAATGATGGACGTTACAAATTGTGCACGAGATATACTTTGACTAGATTATATAACATTCCAATCTTTGCTGCTGTGCAACGGCTCTATTGATGACTGTACGCTTTGTACAGATCGAACTATTGGTGTAGAGGTCAAAAATGATGAGCCGAACTGAAGAAAGTTGGTCATGTCTTTAGTAGTACTTTCTATATGCTGATGAGATCGAGGACGAAGCTTGAGTCCGAGATATGAAATAAGCTATTACAAGACAGCTCTCAACCAATAACATAAGTGTCGTCAGGGATGAGTGGTGTTGGTTGAGAAGCTCGTACTGTATATATTTCCTGATATTGTTGTCTTATTTTTTATTGTGCCACGTACTCTATTATTGAAGTCGAAAGTTCGTATGTAGTTCGAAGATGAGGCATGAGCTCAAGATGCAGAATAAGCCACTACAACACCAAATGTACATTCAAAACAAAGAGAACATTGATGAAAAACTGTATATGGGAAACTCAACAACTTCTGTGATTGAAGGAGTTGGAAAGGTTATCCTAAAATTCACATCAGGAAAGGAACTTACTCTAAATGAAGTTCTGCATGTTCCTGATATTCGTAAGAATTTTGTGTCTGGAGCAGTTTTAAGCAAGAAGGGTTTTAGGCTTGTATTTAAGTCAGAAAAATGTGTCTTGACTAAAAGTGGAATATTTGTAGGAAAGGGCTACTTATGTGATGGCCTGTTTAAGTTTAATGTTGATATAATCCCAATAATTATCAATAAAATTTAAGGTTTTACTTACATTCTTGAGTCTTTTAATGTTTTGCATGAACGCTTAGGACATGTTAATACTGGTTCGTTACGCAGATTAATGAACTTAGGATTGTTGCCTAAATTTAGCATTGATTGCAAATAAAAATGTACAACATGTGTTGAAGCAATGTTTGCAAAACAACATTTTCATTTAGTTGATAAATGGAAGACAGTGCCTCTCTAATTAATACACAGCAATTTATGTTACTTAAAATTCGTCCAAATAAGAGGTAGGAAAAAGTATTTTATTACTTTTATCGATGACTGTACTAGATATAGTCATGTGTATCTACTCCAAAGTAAAGATGAAGCATTAGAGATGTTTACTCTTTACAAAAATGAGGTTGAGAATCAACTTGACAGGAAGATTAAAAATTTAAGGTCAGATAGAGGTGGTGAATATGTTTTATCAGTTTTTGAAGAGCTTTGTGCTCATAAATGGAATATTCACCAAACTACAACACCTTATACACCTCAGCAAAAATGGAGTTGCTGAGAGGAAAAATAGAACTTTAAAAGATATGGTAAATGTCATGCTGATTAGTTCTGGTTTGCCATAAAACTTGTGAGGGGAAGCTTTACTTTCATCAAACTATTTACTCAATAAGATTCCTTATGAACTTTGGAAAGGTAGAGTACCTTCCTTCAAATTCATGAAAGTGTGGGGGTGCCCTACAAAAGTGCAAGTTCCAGTTCCAAAACGTGTGAATAGGGACCAAAAATCTTTGACTGCATTTTTATTGGTAAAGCTAATAATAGTAGTGCATTCAGATTTTTAGTACACAAATCAGAGATCGCTGATATACATGAGAATATATTTATAGAATCACGTGATGCTATATTCTTTGAGAATATTTTCCCAAGCAAAAAGAGTGATACTGTGAATTCTCAAAAAAAATCACATGACGTTGCTTCACGTAGTGATCTTCAGTCTGAAAGTTATGAGCAAACTTCATAACAAACTTCTGAACAGGCTACAAAAGTTAGATGTGGCAAATGGCTTAAGACCGCATTTGTAAGAATTGGTCCAGAGTATATAACTAACCTGTTAGAGAATGAACCTCAAACCTTCAAGGAGGCCATGTCAACTTCTGAGGCTCCTAGTTAGAAAGAGGCAGTGCATAGTGAAATTGATTATATTATGAAAAATCATGCGTAAGAGTTTGTAAATCTTCCACCTGGTAACAAACCCATAGGTTGTAAATGGATCTTCAAGAGGAAGATGAAGCCTGACGGTTCTAAAGACAAGTACAAGGCGCGACTTGTTGCTAAGGGATTTAGGCAAAAGGAAGGCCTAGATTATTTTAACACTTATTCACCAGTTACAAGGATAACGTTTATATGAATGTTGATAGCTATTGCAGCTTTGAATAAGCTTGAAATACATCAAATGGATGTGAAAATAGCCTTTTTAAACGGTGAATTAGATGAGGAAATTTATATGAACCAACCTGAGGGGTTTATTGTTAAAGGGTAACAATACAAAGTTTGCAAACTTGTGAAGTCTTTATATGGATTAAAACAAGTGCCCTTACAATGGCATGCAAAGTTTGATCGTATTATGATCAAGGATGGATTTAAAATCAATGAATGTGGCAAATGTTTTTATTATAAACGCATTGATGTTGCATGCATAATTGTTTGTCTATATGTAGACGATATGCTAATTTTGGGGACTAATATTAATGTAATAAAGTCCACAAAGAAAATGCTGACCAGGAACTTCGACATGAAGGACCTAGGTATTGCAGATGTTGTTCTTGGAATCAAGATCAATAGGACATCACAGGGAATTATGTTGTCACAAGCACATTATATAGAAAATGTGCTTAAGAGATTCAATAAGTTTGAATGTAAAGGTGTTGAAACATAATTTGATAGAAATCAACACTTAGCAAAAAATAAGGGAGAAAACGTTTCTCAACTTGAGTACTCACGTATCTTAGGTAGTCTCATGTATATTATGAACTGCATCAGACCAAATATTTCTTATGTATTAAGTAAACTGAGTCGATATATGAGTAATCTGGGAGATACACATTGGGTGGCACTAGTTAGGGTTTTAAAGTACTTGAAGTACACCTTACACTATGGTTTGTACTACACTACTTATCCAGTTGTACTTGAAGGATATAGTGATGCAAACTGGATATCAGATTCTGACGAGTCAAAATCTACTACTGGATATGTCTTTACACTTGGAGGTGCAGCAGTGTCATGGAAATCTCAGAAACAAACATGTATAGCTCGCTCTATGATGGAATCTGAGTTCATTGCTTTGGACAAAGCTGGAGAAGAAGCAGAATGGCTTCGAAAGTTGTTAGAGGATATTTCTTTATGGCCACAACCTGTGCCTGTAATATGTATTCATTGTAATAATCAAGCAGCACTAGCATAGGCTAAGAATCAAGTGTATAATGGTAAGTCACGACATATACATCGCAGACACAATACCGTTAAGCAGTTACTTGCAAATGGAATAATATCCATTGATTTTGTAAAATCTCAAGATAACCTAGCAGATTTATTTATAAAAGGGTTGTCGAAAGGGCAAGTATACTGCACATCAAAAGGAATAGGATTAATACGACCAATCCACGAGTAATCTCAATGGTAACCTAACCTAGTTGACTGGAGGATCCCAAGATCTAGGTTCAATAGGAAAACTAGTTTAGGGTTATTCACCTATGCATTGTGGAGAATAGGTCTCCATCTCATTCCTGATGTAACAGTGCAACCTGCAGAGATTGTTAGGGTAAACTTTGTTTTTAATTATTCTTATAGATTGTGTATACAAGTAGAGTACGGCAGGGTACTTGTAATAGGAAATCACCTATATGAGTGAGAAGTGAGGGCCGCTTCCGTGAGAATTGAGATAGCTAAATTCTCTAAATAGCACTCATGAATCCAAGATTGTTTAGGGCCGAAATGTACACAACTTTTAGAATTGTCTGTGACAGTAAAGGAACTTTGTGAATACTATTGTCTGGGATTACACCAACGCTGAACAGTTCAAGGCATCATATTCACTGATTAGCCAAGTATGTTCGATAGTCTTTCACTAGATAAGGTTCAAGTACACAAGACACCTTCTTCGATGCAACACCATTCCTAACCTTACTCTCATCAATTTTTTTCTTCCCTCGTATTTCCCATTTTCATTCAAATGTGGGGGGTTGTTGGAAAAAACTCATGTGTAACAAAAACTTCAAGTTGTTGGTTGTTGTTTTTGATTCTATCCTTCGAGACATGAACCCAAACTTTTGCAAGATTTTTGTTTTGAATACCCGTCCATTTCAACAACTGAGACCCCCCCCCCTCTCCTTCATTGGTATTTTTCTTGGTCTAACAACGTTTGCCTTTGCCTTTTTGTCTATCAACAACCCCTGCGTCTTTGGATTGAGATAAGTCAACCGATTGAGTACCATGTGATTGAGATTGTGAGGGATTGGTGAATGAAGAAGCATGTTGGAATTGAGTGGGAATGACGAATTGAGAGGGTTATCCCCAATTATTGGGTGCTATGAACGGATGAGAGGGTTGTCCCCAATTATTGGGTGCTATGAACGGATGAGAGGGTTGTACCCAATTGTTGGGCGAGTTAAAAGATTGAAAAGGTTGGGATTGAGATGATTGAGGTTGAGGGGAATGAGTGAATTACAACCAATTAGATGAGATTTGTTGTTGTTATCCAAAATTGTTGGGTTGATTCAAATTACTCTCGGTAGTGGAATCTTTATCATGCGTTGTATTCGAAGAACTCATCTAATAATTTGCATATATATAAAATTAATAATCATGAAAAACTTAAAACCCTAGAATATAAAAATCTAGAAAATTAAAAGGGATATGGTAAAATTAAACAAGAGCTTACCTTGAGAGATCAACCTTCAACAATTTCAAACCATCCTAATAGAGTGAAGGAGAGTTGTGATGCAAATTGGGTATGGTTTTTGTTTAAGTGGTGAAGAGAGAGAAATGGTTTTTGGAAAAGTGGTGAAGAGAGAGAAATGACTTGGTTTTAAAAGCTCCCACAAATTTAGTTAGTGAAACAGGCGCCTAAGAGTTGGGTGCCCAATCGCAACTTTAAAAACCAAGGTTGAGTCTTGGATTCCAAGACTCAGCCTTGCTTTTGGAGACTCAAATCCAAGGTAGTGAGGCACTGTTGGATGACGAAAATTCAAGGTAGTGAGTTACTTTAGGAGATGCTCTTAATAATTAATAAGAGAGTTTCACCTTCCTAGGCTCCATTTTTATACCCTTGTACCCGTTTGCGGTTTATTAGCTAGCCACTAGCAAATACAGCATCAACTCCAACCAAGCACTCTCCAAGAATCCAAGACTGACCAGTAGTTGTGCTCGTTCCTTCTTTCCCTCCTCATCAACGCGCCTAAGTTAACTGCCATCACCGCCAAAAGGACTCGTTTTATCGACACGTATACTCCTCCACCAGGTCTCTCTCCAAATTCCAAAACTTAATCTCGAAGAAAACCAAAACTCCTGTCACGCTCACCCTCAGCTCTCTCTCTCTCAGACATCGACGATGCAGGAACCAGAGTTGCACGATCTCTCCGACGATGCCGATTATGCTGCTTCGCAACAACAACAACAGGTACCAACAATCCTTATTCGATCACAACCAATCTCTCAAATTTTTTATGCTTTCTTGCAATTTTTCGTTAATATTAATTGGGGAATCTCATTGATTTTGATTGAGAATTTAGGCATTGTTACAATTGATTCAATTAGGGCTTTAAAATTGTGAGATTTTGGTGGGTTTTTTTTTTTTTATATAGGGAGGGAGAGGGATTTCACGTACAGATAGTGGGAAAAGAAGTATGGGAAGTGAAGCCGATGGCGCGGAAGTTGTTTATATGAAGGACAATGTGACGATTCATCCAACTCAATATGCGTCGGAGAGGATAAGTGGGCGATTGAGGTTAATCAAGCATGGGTCATCTTTGTTTATGGTAATTACTACATAGTTAGAAAGATCCCTTTGTTGGGTTATCTAGTTTATGATTATATTTGGTGAAATTGGATTGATGATTTGGTTTTGGTTTAACAGACGTGGATTCCGTATAAAGCGATTCCGGCTAGTACGGGGTACGCTGGGCATGGGTCGAATGCAAAGTTAACTGAGAGAGGTTGTTTTACTGCTTATGGTGAGTAGTGGTTTGTTGTGAGATGATAGTTATTGGATGGCTAATTATTTTCTTGTTGGTGTTATGTTGTTTTCAGATAGAACTTTATATACGATTCGGGCTGTGCCGTTTAGTGATGTGCGATCGATTCGTCGACATACACCTACGCTTGGCTGGCAGTATGTCATAGTTGTTTTGTCATCAGGTATGATGGCTATTCTAATTTGTATTATTTTACTTATAGTTGTATAATTTTACTTTCTATAAAGCAATTGTGTGCGGTTGTTTCACGCTCGCGACAAATATAATTGTTCAATTAATTCTCATGTACTATTACTTGAATCACATCCCCTCGTTCAATAACAAAAAATACTCACAATAATTGCTTAACTAAATGTTGAGTCATATCTTTCCTAATCAACGTGGCAATTTATGGAGTCGGGCACGCATGGAACAAACTGAATATATTCGAATGTAGGTCTGCTGGATGCCATATGTTCTCAAAACTCTAATTTATGTTTCTTTAAAAGTAGAACTTCCCGCTGTTTTCCATCGTCTCTCAAGCCTTGTGTGCACTTAACTGCTCTTCAGTTAATAGCTTTTGAACTTCTACCTCAGATTATCCGGGTCTTCTTTATTTCCTTTATGATACGTTCTGCTACTTTATATGGCATCTCGAGAGTTTTGCCTAAAACGAGAGGGAAGAAGGGAGGGTCCTGTCATTCGGAATGTCTTACTCATGATTCTAAATTCCAATTTATGTTTTAGGATGTAATATTTGAAATAAGCATCACAAGCCAGGTATTAATATTAAAACTTATAATTCAGACCATTTCATCCTTCAAGATACTGAAAAAAAAAGTTTACTTGTATATAAACTATACATCTTGTGCACTCTGCTTACCAAAAAAATTAACTATATGTCTTGTGCATTTAAAATTGAGTTGATGCTTCACACTCCCATGGATGCACTCTGTATTGTTATAATTTCTCTTTTCCGCTTTTCACTTTTACCAACACAAGGCTTGAAATTGAGATGTTATATTCTCTATCTAACTTGGACTTTTGTGCAGGACTTGCTTTCCCCCCTCTTTACTTTTACAATGGGGGTGTTCGTGAGTTTCTAGGTACATTGAAACAACATGTTTTCCTAGCAAGGTTAGTCCTTTCATGCTCTTATTAGTAGTGATGAGGTTGTTAATTCTTTTGATTAGGGTGCAATGTATATGTTAGTCATCAGATGATAGTTAAGGATGCTCTCTCTCAAAAATTTACGTACACTGGCACACACATTTATATTATAGTGATTTCCTGTGTACCTATTAACTTAGACCCCTATATCGATGTTCCTTTGGCATGTACATGCGTTAAACTTGTGGATTGGCTTACCAATTAACTGCCTTCGTCACTACATTTCTCAGCACCCCTTCCTAAACTATACCCGCCATACAAGTGATGTACGAGTGCTGTCAAACTCGATGTGCCTTCAGCACTCTATTACACTCGGCCTGTATATATTTTCAAGTATTAAAAGAAAGAAAAAGATACATATAAAAGAAAACTCTGCCAAATTAGTGCCTTCTCCTTTCAACTACAACCAATGTACTTCTGACACCTAATTCTTCTCTCCGTCAAAGAGGTATCTTCTTCACCCTTATCCTCACCAAATAGGTGACTTGGGTACAACGTTGTCCAAAGAGAAGACTATCATCTTGATCTAATGGGTGCCTTAACACTCAATTTAATCTTGCTTAATGGGTGCTGCCACTTAATATTGTACATCTCTCAGCAACGTACTTTCGACACCCAACTTTTCTCCCCCTCAGGGCACTCCATTCAATGTGATTCAGCTCTCAAATCTACTCCAAATGAAGACCATATTCTATCTGATAAGTGCCTTTAACACCCACTCCATTATTTTTCAATGCCTAGTGGGTGTCAACGTCTAATACTGTACTTCGAACATATGCAAGTTTTTTTTTGTCAAAAGTATAAGTGTCATTGTTGGATGTTATTTTATCAGATATCAATTTAACTTTTATAGTCAAAAGTTATGCATTTTGCAGTTTCAGTTTAATCGAAAGCATAAAAGACAATTGTACCCTCACTACTATGCTGCACAGCAGTTGGTGCCACACTTTAATTCTCTCCATTTTTTTTGGTTGTTTGTAATCTGCCGTTCACATGCAATATACAACAATGCCAAAGATTGCAGAGAATATAAGCAACAAACATTTCTTGAGTTTCACATTTTGATTTTTTTTTTCTCGGAAAAATCTGGATCATACCTACCAAATAGAGTTCAGTATTACAAAGTACCTCCAATTAAGCCAAATATGAGAATGCCTTCGAGAGCTTGGGATCTCCACTCTTGACCACATATGTCCATCAGCACTTAGTATCTCAAAGCAATTACATGGTGGCTATTACAAACATAAGACAACAGTGTTTTCATTTTACATAGATGTATTTTTATTTATATGGTGATGCGCTAGCCATTTTGAGGTTATAGTGCATGGTTGCAGGGAATGTTAGAATATTTGTTTTTCTACGAAGTGAAGTCAATTTATCCACTTTATTTTTCAGGTCTGCGGACGATGCCAATGTCTTTATTTTGAACGATCTTCAAGATCCCCTCCAGGTGCATGCCATAGTACAGTACCATATTGTTTTGGTTGTTATCGACTTATTCCTGGATTTCGGAACTACACAGAAATCTTGCACGTGTTGAGTACACGACAATGTTTAATTCATCGATAGCTTTCTCTTAACAGAAAGATAAAATGAACGGTTGAGAGGAGGGAATTTCTATTAATGTTGAGGGTCACCGAGCCTAAACTTATTAGAGAAATGATAGAACTGTGAGGCCTTATCAACTATTTTGGCCAATACTGACATTTGTAAATTAGATTCATTAAACTTGGTGGGGGTCTTGTCTAACTCCAGCTTTCCTAAAACAAAACTATTTTGGCGAATAAGAAGAGTTCGGGGCTAGGGGGAAAATGTCATCGAGATAAATACTCTCTGAGAGATGGAAATCTATGATATCCTGATACTCCAAAAGGCTTGACGTACCTGTGTGCAAGCACTACTGCACTGATAACTCCATATATACTTTTCAACTCTTCCTTAATTCTTTATATGCAACTATCAACTGTTTTCTTTGTAGAGCATTATTTTCTAATAAAGACTTGAGCATTTTTATATATTTAAAAGTGTCGGTACTAAGTAAAAAGTACACGTTGACGATTTGGATCTTTTGTTTTGTTTTTTGGCCACTTGGGATGTATCTCCTCTTCCACATTGAAAGAATTTCCTTAGAGTTGTTGAATGTAACTCTGCCTGCTCAAAAACAAAAACAAAACACGTAGATATCTCTGCAGTCAGCTGGTAAAAAGTGTACTGCCGTCGGCTTACATGTCTTGCACTTTTTTCAGCTTGTTGCTAGGGTAGCCTCACATATTGTTGGATTAATAAGATGACATGGGTTTTTTATAGTCTGGATGAGGGATTTCTTCCTCGTGAATTTTCTTTCTTTTCTAGATATGAGATTTGTATTATAATCACCAATAATCAAAGAATATGAATGAGACTAAATATTAATAAGAAGAATGACGAGTAGGCATTTGTGGTTCCTTTACTCCTTACTTCGTGTTCCTTGTTGCAGAGAAGCTTGTCTTCTTTGGAGTTGCCTATGGCTGTATCTGTTGCAAACAGTCCATCTATATCAAGTGTGGTTCATTCAGCTCCCTCAAATGAAGAAACTGTGGAGAGGAGTGAAGATGGAAGTTCCAGTAATTCCCAATACCACGGTAGATCTAAGCAAAAGGTTCACGATCCTGCACGTGATCTTTCAATTCAAGTACTCGAGAAGTTTTCACTCGTGACAAGGTTTGCTCGGGAAACAACTTCGCATCTCTTTCGCGACAACAGTGACAGCTTCAGTTCTAATGGGAAAAAAAGCCAAATGCAATCTCTTCTTCCGTCTGATTTTCATGAAACAGAGCCCAGACAGAATGACAGAGAAAGTGTTCCAGACGAAATTCCTGTAACTTCAGATCCTCCGGAGGTAAATCTTTAATCCTTACACTAGTTCTTTTAATATGTTAGAAGTGGACTATCTTCTGCAAACCATTTCATAACTTATCAAATGAATTCTAAGGCATCATTCCTATTTGTTTGCCTTTGGTTGTTAAATAGGATAAAATCTGCGATCAATGGGGTAGTCACCAGTATGACTAGACCTGTACTCAAAATTGATAGGCTTAGAAATGTTGAGACTCCGTTTCTTTTGGACTTTATTCTTGTTTTCATTGTGCAGCAGAATTAAATGTATGGTAATTTGGATTGCCGCATAAAATTGGAAGGAAAAATGAGGAAGGAAATAAATTGTTGTTGAAAGAGCAGATTTGTGACGTAAAATTTGCTTTACTATTACACTCATATAGCAGATCATCTAGAGAATTTGGAAGATTTGGGAAAATGATTGATCAGAAGTAATATAGAAAGCATAATAGAAAACACTATCAAATGACATACGGTGTTTTTGATGTGGTTCACCCTAATCGATAAGTCCATGGACTAATGCCAGACGTTGCATATAACTATTATAAGAATCAGAGATTACATAAGAAACTCCCTGTTATCTATCTCTTAAGTTTAGGCTCAACTCTCTCCCCGTCCTCAGTAGGTCGGTACGTCTCAAACCTTTAAAGTTACTGTTCATATAAAATTCATAAGAACTGGGTTTATATGACGCACGAAATCAAAGAGGTGAATTAATTTGATCTGCAATACCACCTTACCTTAAAGAATCAAGACATTTCTAACAAGAGAGTTACTTTTTCAGGATGGTGTAGTGAATTGCGATCACAGTCAGTTCTTAGGAATAAATCAGACCTTTTTGTCAAACAGCAATACATCTTTATTAACTTCTCTCAGGTGGTGGCCATTGCCACTTCTGAGCCACCATTGACAACCCACCACTTTTCAGCATAGTTTCTCTCTTCTGTTTCCCGTCAACTTGATATTTCGCCGCCTCATATCTACCGTTCTCTTTGCCTTGGAGGTTAGAGAGAGAGAGAAATTGTCCGAATTAAGTAATGTGCAACACATTATGACTGTGTGCACCTATTATTACACTAACAAATCCTGTCCTCGGTTTCTTTCTCCATAAAGATTGGTTGGATCTGCTCCTATGTATGAAGTAATTTGGTAATATAATTATTTTTCGAGGCTGATGTCATGTTGCTTAGACTTCTATTTGAGGCCTTTACATTGTCGAATGAAAGCCATTGAGCCAACTTCTTTTCATGCAATCCACCACTGAATATTCTTTCTCAAGTTTTTGGTGGACTTGCTAACAAAAAACATCAGTGGAGAAGCTATTAGACTATCAAAACTACATTGGTTGGACTTTTGAGTTATAGCCCTTTTTTTTTCTTTTTTTTAACGGCAAGCTGGGGTTGAGTTAAAGCTTTCTTTCTGGTGATCTTATCAGCTAAAACCAGCCCCATTTTCCACAGCTTTCAGCTCTAAAATGGTGATAGAATTAGAATCAAAGCTGCCTACTGCACCCTTCATAGCAGTACCATCAAATTTTCTTATCATAACTCCCCACCCTCCTTTATCATCAATAATAGATCCGTCAATATTAACTGTAATATAAGGAGGAGAAGGAGTTGTCCATTGACACTTGATAGGCATCAGACTATGGAGATTCCAATTGGACAGAAACTGCCTTGCTTGAGGGGTGTCATTTATCTCAATCTTCTTGTAAGATACCTTAACTCTTATCTCACACAATCTTGAGCAAAGCAGTTTCCTTAGGGCATTCAATCCTTGAGAAAATTCTAGCATTCCATTTAGTTCACGCATGATAAAAATAAGAGTTAAAGACCAGCTTCTTAATTGATGCCATACCATCTTGCCATTGAAAATGATCAACAACCCAAGCTATCTCACTATCCCAGTTTCCAGTAGAGTTTTACTGTATCCCAACACCCCCAAGCAGACTAAGCTGCTTCCTCCATATGTGCTTTGAGTATCACACCCAAAAAACAAGTGTTGCTCATCCTCAGCTTAATTCCAGCACAACACGCATTTATTAATTTGTATAGCTCCCCACTTTAGAAGCGTGTCTTGTGCTTTCAAAGAGCTATGCATTGCCATCCAAGTGATAGAGCTATGCCTCTTAATAGCTTTGTTATAGCCCATTATTGATGTGAGTTGAACTTTAGTGCCAAAAATGCATTTTCTGAAGGTTCTTTAGAGCCTAGCGACATTGTGATGGCTTCCAAATTATTTGGGCTGGTGATTGGCATGAGCCCATGTGGTTTATAGGTTGTATTTGGGAGGAAAACTACACAAATTCATAGGAAACCAATTCTTGTATTTCGTTTGAGTAAAAAAAATCCTAGATTTTGCAGCCATTTGGTTTAAAATGAGATAGCAATTCTCCCTTGGTTATTTCTTAAAAATGTTTTAACTATTTTTTTGTTGTTGAGATATATCTCTAGAAATTTATTTTGAAAAAAGAAGAAAGAAATATTATTTCCATTTAATTATTTCCCACTGGGAGATATCCCTTTGTGGTTTTTTATCCATATATGGAAGATCGAGGGAAGGAAAAGTTCAAAGAGAGAAAATTTAGATTAAGAAAATATAGAATGAGAATTATGATAGTTGATTAAATATAATCTAGAGTGAGAAAGTTTCGACCGGTAGAATTGATAAATTTTGTATTGTAGAAACTAGAGAGGACATCAAGAGAAAAAATTTAGAAATAGGAAAAATTGCATTTAAAGAATTTAGAGAGATAATTTTAAATGAGATAACCTAGAAAATGAAAAGGATTAAATTTTGATTGAGAGATTCTTGGGAGAGAAAAATTGAATTGTCAAAATTAAGAGAGTTTTAGGGGAGAAAAAATCCTGAGAGAATATTTGGGGGAGGGTAACATTATGTGCAAATTTCAACTACTATCATGTACTTTTCTCAAAGTTGTTTATATCCAATCATTACATGTTAATTAAAGTTGGGTACCCATTAAAGTGTAATGTAGAAAAATTGATTTCTCTACATGAAAGCACTAAAGTTGGGTACCCATTTAGGTTCAATTTGTTTTTTTATCCCAAAGTGTTATATTATTAAAAAAGCACTACATAATATATGAAAACTTTTGAACCAAAAACTACATAACACTTTTGGGATAAAGAAAATTCAAACGGAGCTAGAAATGGGTGCCCAACATTAATGTTCCCATTTATAGAGCAATCAATCTTTCTACATTTTACTTTAATGGGTACCTAACATTAATAAACATGTAATGATTGTATAGAAACAACTTTTAGAAAATTACATGATAGGGGTTGGAATTTTTTACTCACTATTACTTACAATAAAATTACATGATAATGGCTGGAAATTTTACTTTTCTCAATTATTAAAAACTGTAGACAATTAAAAAAACTCAATGTTGTTATAAGGAAGATGAAAGTCAACAGAACAAACTATGATTCAATCAAAAGTTTTCCCCGTCTCTTATATAATAACTATTTAAAAAAGAATAGATAGAACTTTGTGTATTTATTGCATTGAAATTGATGAAGCCTTTTCTTTACTCATGCTTGGAACTTGGGAGTCGTATTAAAGCTAAGGAGAGGAAAAATACACTCACGGATAACGAGGACTTACATGTGTTTTTTTTATAGAAGCATTTATAAATTAGTAGCAAATAAAAGAAGAGGAAGAACAACTTAACGGCATTAACTTATTTAGTTGGCTTGCTTTTAAACATTCTCTCTCCTGCCACATGTCACGATAAGAAGCATCTTATTTGTTGCAAATAAGCATATTTTAGATATATTCTATCATTTTCCCATATCAAACCAAGCAAAGAAAATTGGATTCCCAACTTTCATTTAGACGGATGTCATGGAAAGTTATTTCATGGGAAATGGTTTCTTATTCCGCCATTTTTCTACGAGCCAAGCACAACCTACATGCTGAAATTTCTTCTCTGTCCAAAACTCCCTTGTTGGTGTTACTCATGTTGATTGCATCTTAGTTAATTTAGAAGTTGAACTTCTATTCCAAGAAGACCTTCTGATCCACACCTCTGTCCTTGTAAACAGAATGCACTATGTGTGAAAGAAAAACATTATGAAGAAACCGCCACCAGAAGTAGAACTTTTGAGCTTGTCGATTATAAGGAGGTATAAAAAGGAGTCACCTAGTTCTAAGTTTCCATTAGGGTTATTTAGTTTTATTTATATATTTTACATTTTTTATGGACTATAAGCATTACACATTATTATTATAGTTGTACGCTATTTATACGTTTGAAAAAATGATGAAACTAATATATAGATTTGTTGGCGGGTGACTATTAATATTTTTGGATGGTGCTTTTGTAAGTTCATATTTACCTGCAAAGGGGTATCCAGAGTTTGTCTTTTTTATGTATGAGTTATATTTCGCTTTTGTATAATTTATTTTAGCAACATGGTAATATCTCAAAAAATGTGGATTTAGAATCTTAGTTTTAGTGGTGGAAGGTGTTGCTTAGAGTTGAAAAGGTGATCCACTTTTTTCTTCCAGGCTCTTAATTTTGTAACTTCTTTATGTCAATCTGATTGAAGTGAATCTTTTAGCATTTTCTTTTGGCTAAAATTAATTTCATATTTTTTTGACAGATTGTGGTTTGGGGGAAACCGCGACAACCTCCTTTAGGCTCTAAAGAGGTATGGCTATGGTTTTCCGTTAAATATCATTGTAGTTTAGAAATAGATAATTTCAATGGTAGCACTCCATTTTTAACCCTCATATAAAGGTTATCATTACATTATGTAATATGCAAAAAGGTTTCGCTGCTAACTTGGCACATGTATACCATCTGCAACCCCTGTGTGTGATACTCTATTATGTCCACCAAACGGGTACCTTCACCATCTATCTACTCGATGTTCCTTCGCTACAACTTCACTTCCGTGGGAGTTTTCTCACGTTTTAGTGGTCTTCATGTCCACGTCACTCCCGGTCAAAATATCCCAGCTAAGTGGGTGCTTTTGGTATTCCATTCAACATAACTGTAGTCTGCACCTTCTTCCATGTGACTCTCTAATACTTGATTCTACTCCCGTTTAAATATCCATGACACTCAACGTTTCTGCTCCATTCATTTCTGCGTCAATTTTAACACTTGATTTCTCTACTTGTTAACTTTATTCCGCCAATCGGGTTCTTTCAGATCCCCTCCAATACAAAAATATTGTTCAGCGCATAAGAGTTAAAATTTTCTAATACAAAAAAAATTCTTCGTGGATGTCATTTTAAAAATACCATTATGCGTAGCGGCAGTGTATGGTTGCAGCACCCAACTTAATGCTGTCAATTTCCAATGTTGTAATTGTTGTCTTCTATAAGCCATTTGAATATTCATCTTGCTGCAGCATCTGCTCTTATAAAACTCAGTTTACGAGATCATTTTTTAGAAGCAGAGTTTGTTTTGAAATTATGTTTTCCTTAGTTCTTGCAAAAAACTCGAAATTGTTTATCAATGGTTTTCTTATTTTACTGACCTCTGAATTTTCTTTTCAGTGGTCTGCATTCTTAGATGTCGAAGGCCGAGTCATGGATTCAAAGGCTTTAAGAAAGAGAATATTTTATGGAGGAGTTGAGCAAAGTCAACGTAAAGAGGTTTTATATCTCGCAGACTTCTCTTGAAGTTTCGTCTATACTTATTTTTCGCTTTGGTTATTAGTTGATTGTGGAACTCTCTATGACGGTTGCAGGTCTGGAAGTTCTTGCTAGGTTACCATGACTATGATTCAACATATGCTGAGAGGGAATATCTTACTTCAATCAGACAATCGGAGTACAAAACTTTGAAGAGCCAGTGGGAGGTTTATTATTTTTCTTCTCAATATTCTATGAACTTCCAAATTAGCTTCGTTTAACTAATTGTAAAGCATATTTTCTGGTGCTTCTGAGATTGGTAGTATTGTTACCCTTTACTTGTGAAATTATAGTGCAGTAAGCAACTTGAGATACCGCGAGGCGCCATTTGGATACATGATCAAACGAAAATAGCCTATAACTAATTGATCTGTTGTTATGTCGGTCCTTCACGCATGAACATGTACTGACCTCACAAAAATAAAACTTATACTGTTTTGACTTCAACCTCTAGGTTTATTTTGTTCGCTTTGAGAAATTAGAAGATGTAATATACAAGAACTTTATCCTTTGGTAGTTGATATTCTTTGTTCTCATTTTAGGGCATATGGGCAATGATCATATGATTTATCAGATTTTGTCTGGGAAAGAATTAGTAATTTTATTGATTCATTGTAATTTGAAAAGTTTGTTCTTTTTGGAACTTACTAAGTTTTGTTTATCCAATGTGATTTTATTGTGTATCTTCATACTTTGCAGAGTATCTCTCCAGCGCAGGCGAAAAGGTTTTCAAAGTTCAAGGAGAGGAAAGGCCTTATTGAAAAGGATGTGGTACTAGAAAATCATTGTTGTCCGGGATTCTAATTTATTCCTTGGAATAAGTCAATAACTGCTAATGGGCTCTGTTTTCTTTTGTAGGTAAGAACTGACAGATCTTTTGATTTTTATGATGGAGATGACAACCCTAATGTGATGCTTCTGCGGGATATACTTCTTACTTACTCATTCTATAACTTTGATCTCGGATACTGTCAGGTAGCAAACTATCTTTGATAAACACTTTTTAAGTGCTTCTAGAAGTTCTTTCTCTTATCTTCCTGTACTGCTTCTATAGCTTTGATCTTGGATACTGTTAAGTAGAACCTATTACTGATATCTTGAGTGCTTCTATAAGTCTTTTGTCTTAATTAGTTGTCATGTATTGCTTTTTAGTTTCCATCTATGAGTGATTAAGGCTTTGTGCAGGTGGACTTTGTTTTGCTAACACCTATGTTTCTTTTGATTTGTAGGGCATGAGTGATTATTTGTCCCCTATATTATTTGTAATGAAGGATGAGTCAGAAACATTTTGGTGTTTTGTTGCACTGATGGAACGCCTTGGTCCTAATTTTAACCGGGACCAGAATGGCATGCATTCTCAGCTTTTTGCTTTATCAAAGGTATGTCCGTAGTTTCTTATCTCTCCATTAGTTTATCAATTCCTGTATATATTCATGTGAAATGTTGATGACGAGTGAACCCAATCTTACTCTTGCATTTCTTCCATAAAGCTATATTCTTTTTTAGATTTTAATGTTCAACATATGTTCCTTAGCGAACCCAACTTATTCAACTCATTAGGTTTTTATGTTTAACTTTCCTTTTAATTATTATTATTTAAAGTGAGTTGGCAAAAAAGCTTAGTTGATATACTTAAAAGCTATTTATGAACTGTAAATCTTGTAACCAATTCTGATTGTGAATTTTACTATCTGAATGTGGCAGCTGGTAGAGTTGCTAGACAGCCCATTGCACAATTATTTCAAGCAGAATGACTGCTTAAACTACTTCTTCTGCTTCCGATGGGTCCTCATACAATTTAAAAGGTATGTTTGACTATTTACGGTTTATACATTGATTGTGAAACTTTGTTGCCAAATTTTTGAAAGGGTTACGAAGATCAGACTTGGCCATTATTTTGTGAGAGTGATCATTTTGCTATGGATATTAGCCCGAAAAAGAACAAAAATATTTATGGCCCAGTTCTTCAAGGGGTCTCATAAATTTTTGTGCCATAGCTCCTGTCAAAAGAAAAATGATAGCAGTTGACACTCCTACATCCGATGTGGTTATTGTACAACGTTATATCTAAAAAGTGCTACGTCTATTTCTTGCTTGTGATGAATTAAGTAAACAATAATCATCCTTTTGTCAAATATGAATCTAAGATGAGCCTTCGTACTTTATTTTGCTTCTACTGCTTTTAAACATTTCTCCATTTTGTTTTCAGGGAGTTCGAATATGAGAAGACAATGTGTTTGTGGGAGGCATTATGGACACACTATTTATCTGAGCATCTTCACTTGTATGTATCTGTTGCAATCCTTAAGAGGCACTGCAATAAGATCATTGGCGAGGAGATGGACTTCGACACACTCTTGAAATTCATAAATGAGCTTAGTGGCCAAATTGATCTCGATTCAACTCTAAGGGAGGCCGAGGCTTTGTGCATATGTGCAGGTGAAAATGGTGAAGCTTGCATCCCACCCGGAACCCCACCATCCTTGCCAATTGAGACTGATTTATTGTACCCTCAACAAGATGATTGAAAAAAAACGTTACTTACAAGAGGGGCATTTTCAGGTGCATCAGATCCTGATTCATATGATTGTTCCTACCACTCTATATGAGATGGTATGATACACCATAGAAAACATAACTCATCATAGTAAGTATGAACAAGTTTGTCTTCTCAGAACATTTTGGGAAACAAAAACTGATGATAGTGTGTACATATTTAAAATTTGTAAATTGATTCTCTTTTTCCCCAAGCAAAGACAGCTGAGATTCAAGTTCTGCTCATCTTGCCAACCGTCCGAACTTCAGACTAGATCAAACCGCGAGCTGATTCTATGATAATCTGATTGTGTACGATAAATGATATATGATAATTTTTCAAATCCATGCCAGCTTGAATTTGTGTCAACACGATGACTGAGTTCATATCAGATTGAATCTCTGTCGGCAAGGATAACTGAGTTCATATTACATTGAATCTGTTCCGGTTTGGGATTGAAATTTTTTTCGTGACATCCCCACTTATCCTTCAGTGTAAGAAATAATTGTAGGATCAAAAGAGTGAGACATTTCAGTGTATGGTGAGAGTCAAGAGGCAATATTGTGGTCCTGATGTGGATAGGGGTTAAAGTAGGGTCTCCATACCCGCGTACGCCCATACCGGAACCACGTGAACTCCAGACCGTTCTCTTTCATCATTGACTGCTTAGAACAATGATCCGTAAAGAATGCGACGCATTACAAGAGTAATCCATTGCTAAACAACTTCAACTCATTAACTCGTAATGCAGACTCTAAAAAACTATCGTAATGCAGACTGTAGGATCAGTCAATCAGCCTAGTTGATGGTGGATCAATTTTTTATTTTTTATTTTTTATTTTTTTCAAAGTTTTTCTTTGATTATCACTATGACTTATGACTTATGACTTATGACTTATGACCCACTTTGCTAAATAATATACACTTAAACCTAAGACACTCGGACACAAAATCTAAAGTTAGTTCCCAAGTTTGCTTGCAATATACATGTATGTGGTTCCCACAACAAGAAGCTCTATGGTTGCTATCAATCCAGATACAACTATAAGATTTAAACTATAAAGGATTTAGATTTTAATAGAAACATGTCGGCTGCGAAAACAATCGAATGCTTTCATAATAGAGACAGGGTCGGCAACTAGGTCGGGAAAAGGCGTAACATTGAGTACAACTGTGCCCTGGACCCTCACACATAAGGGTCTCTTTATGCCTTAACCCTCCCTTGTCGCACCATGTCTCATGCATGGTCTCTCTAACTCAAAACTATATATAGTGATACACTTAGTTTCTTTGGTTTTATAAAGTTTAGATATGGAAGAGCTTAAGTTGAGTCTTTCTCTAGAGTGTAATCCAATCAAAGGGTACAATGTTTACGACTCCAAGTACTTGATGATGACTAGGAACAACCGTAGTTTTGAGGAGGCTTTGGAGAATACCAAGAAAACATTGCCTCTTTTAGTGTGGAATGATAAGCTGAAAGATGATGAACGTAGTTTTGTTGTGGGGTGGCCACCACTGAAATCATGGAGGAAGAACAATGTTTCCCGTGGTGATAGGAGCGATATTGAGAATGGGTGCGCTGAAGTGAAACCTATGCTTGTGAAGGTGACAATGGAGGGAGTGGGTATAGGGAGGAAGGTTGATCTTAGTCTTCATCGTTCTTACGAGACACTTAAGGCTTACTTGGTTCAGATGTTCTGCAAATGTAAGAGATTCTTCCTTTTAGCGAAAAAAATTCTTTTGATGCTGATCCTCAACTTAGGCTTTTAAGTTTTCATGTGTTTTTCGATTTGCAGCTCATGGAAGTGTGAAAAACACGGCCAAAGATTGTGCACCTTTAACTCTCACTTATCAAGATAAGGAAGGAGATTGGCTGCTTGTTGGAGATGTACCTTGGAAGTACGTTTACTGATCTATTTCTGCTTTACTGTAGTCCTATAATCATCGAAATGGAAAACTCTAACCCGTAGGTCTTAGAGTGCGGCAAAATACGGCATGAAGCCTAATTACGACCACTTACACGTATGGCCCGCGAGAATCAATAGGGTGCTAGTGTGCACGGGTTGCATGCATTCAACCGAAATGTTGCCTTTGCTTCAGCTAAACAGCCATTGTTGCGGTTTAGCTGTCTTGTCCATCACGGGTTGAGCCAAATTAATATGTATAAGTGCCTGAAAAACATATTAGCTTATACCAACTCTCTGTTTTGAGATTTTGTAGAATGCCCATGCATTTAGATCACTGAACTTATCGTTTTTACTTGTAATTTGTTCTCTAATGCCTAAGTTCTTAATGTGACAGGAATTTTATTGAATCGGTGAAACGTCTCAAGATGCTAAAGAATGATGGGGTTGTAGAATTGATCAGCAGTATTTAATTCCATAAGGGACATTTTTTAAAAATTTCATCTCTAGCAATTTTGTGTCAGTTAATTTGTAACCTTTTATATTTTTTTATCAATGTCAGTATGTAAACTTGAAATAACTGCTAATATGCAGACTGTCACCGTGGGCTATGTGACTGAATTTTCTAGAGTTTTGTCTCCGGCAATTTTGTTAGATACAACTACTACTGTGACTAAACACGGGCAAGTATGTCGACGCGCCTTCGGCACTATATTTAGAGCATCAACCAAAGGTATTATTCTAAAGAGACTTTCAATTCGTCAAACGATATCTCGAACACCCAGTGTCAAAATGCACTCGGCTATAAATCATGATTTGAGAAACCTTATGTTCCTTGCTATAATTGATGTTGTTAAGGGTGAACTCGAATTGATGGTCGTTCGAACGACATACAGTCTCGCTCGAACGAAATGTTTGTTTTCTACGTTGTAAACTTGGACCGTCAAAGTCGTTCGAACGAGATGCTTGTTTCTAGGGCTAGAAACCTTGTTCCGTCGAAGTCGTTCGAACGAAAACCGCGTAGGCTGGTTTTAGAAGTTCGTTTGGGACGTTGAGTTTGCCTCGAGATCTGTTATGTTTGTAATAAGTCTCCCAGTATATAAGGGAGACTTAGGTTATTTGTTAACTATATTTTTGGTTATAATCTCTGTGAGTTTAATTCTAGAAAACTAGGGTTTGAGAGACTCCATTAGAAAGCTTGAGGAAGCTGGAGAGATTGTTTGTAACCTATTTGATCATAGAGGATTGTTCGCGGGGAGTGGTTTTTTATCCGTAAGGGTTTTCCACTTCTCTCTTCCGGGTAAATCGTTGTGTTTGGATTTCATTTAATTTCTCAATTGGCATTTCCGTTTATCGTTCTTGGGCGAGGGATTGGGATTAGCTACCCTAATTCCTAACAGATGTGTTTTCCGGCCTCCTAGCCAAAGCTGGAGTGATAGGCATTTCTACTTCTCTCATCTATTTTTTAAAGTCTGAAAAAATTGTTAATGCATTTTGGTTCAACACAACGGACTAACGTGAATCTTAGAGCAACTCCTAAAGTACCTCACTCACTCACTAAAAAAAAGACAAAAACTAAGTGAATGAGGTCCAATTTCATTCAAAAGTTGGTTTTTCATAAAGTAAATGTTTTAAAGAGGAAATGGACCCACAAGATTATGAAATAAATTAAAGTTAAGTAAATTTGTCCACATGTCATTTTTTAGTTAGTTGTTTTTCAGCCTCAAAAAGCAAGGTTCTACATTGGAAAGAGCACTCAACCTTTTTTTGAGGATGAAAACCAAGTGAGTGAGGTACTGTAGGAGATGTTTTCTGATTTTGCAAACTGTTCTTAGGCAAATATTTATACACTTAGTGTTAGGCCTGCGAAAACAACCATTGGCCCAGCCCAGCCCAACACTTACAAATTAGGGCTTGAGCCCTTTAAAGCCCTACTTTGAACGTCTGGGCTAACTCGTCCCTTATATCTGGTAGGGTAGGGTCAGGGTCCAATGTTTGTAGCCCTTAGCCCAGCCCTTTTGCACTTAATCTAGCCCTCATTAAACCCGTCCATACTAAACCCTGTAACACTGTGGAGAAGTAAGGCATATATACCCCTTTCATATTTTTTATTATCTATATTACATTATAGGGTATTTGTATCAAGACAAACACTATTTAATGCGTCTCCCGAGGCAAAAGAACATGATTTAAGGGATGAGATAAAGTCTAGTGGTATATAAAATTATTGTAAAAATTGTCTTGATGAGATTATTTTTTTGGCCCTCTAACAAAATATCCGCTCAAAGTACAGTTGTCGAATTGTAGTACGAATGAGTGGGATCGAATCCACAGGGAGGTTTTGGAAAACAAATACTTTCTAAACCGAATTACGATTTTATAAGAGATAAATCTAAAAGAAAAAAAAACAACAAGAACAATTAACAAGAAAATTGCTAAGACTAAAAATTTGGCCAAACCAAAGTATAATAGCAATAATGTAGTTATACTAGGCTGATTATTCATCTCAAAAATTTCGGGTAGGGCATTTTCGATGTAAATGCCAATCCTAGATCCATGGTTAGACATCTAGGGTTTGGTCATATTAGGTTTTACTTAATCCGATGTGTAGGAGAAATTCTTCCAACTATGGTTAAGCTTGGTCAAATTTTACCTACAAGTTTTCTTCGTGTTTGCCCTAAAATCCGGTTTAATGGTTATAACACCAGATTTTGGCAAAATAGTCTAAATCCACTTACTAGCTATGGTTAAACCTAGAAGTATATTATAGATATTTTAGAAGATTGTGAAAGAAAACTAATCCTATAACTACAATATAATTATTGTTACTCGGGTAAGGGCATCATTCTAGGCATAGCTAGAAGGAATTAACATTCTATCATTCCCAAGATCATTGCATAAACTAGCTAACTATTTACAAAAGAAAATAAAATAGAGATAAGACAATTAAAAGTAATACTTGATTTCTTCTAAACTTCCTCCAATATGAAATGAGAATTATAATGGGAGAGAGTTCCTTTTATAGGGGAAGGAATCCAAATCTAGGGAATATACACAATATCTAAAGAATATGTTCTCAATATATCATATCAATATTACAATCAATCACATAAGATTCTTGCATATAATTTCTTTCAATGATGTTGAGACCTTTATTCTTGGAAACTATTGCATATATCTTCAATATAATATATCTTCAAAATATCTTCTTTGATTTGATTCTCTAAGAATATTTGTGTGCATTTTCCTTCCATGTTGAATCCTTGTGCAAAGAACTACTAAAGATGCTCATAAGTGTTTGGTTTATAATCTTCATCTCCATTGTCTACAACAAATAAATAAGTGTCTAAGTACACATAATTAAATATAATGGACGACAAAAATACATGTTCGCGTATATAAAATGTGTCATAATTATGCTCGCATCATGCCTTAACTACCGATCCCATTTAAATCCTTTAAGACTCTCCACCTGTCCAAATAAGCTTACACGTCATCATTTACTACCAAACCACTTCCTACTTCCGCCCCCGACATCTTACTTTCACTATACCAAATGATGCACTTCCATTATCTATTGACATCGGAGGAGGAGCGCCGAAATGGCATGCGTCTGCTGGCGGAGGAGGTTACTATAATTGAAGATGAAACGCTGAGTGAGTCTCGTCGGTACCCTGCGAGTGAGTGGGTCCTATCTAAGAAATAGGATTCTTTGTATGTTTCTAACATGCGGGTGGTGGAGGTTATGGTGGAAGAGGTGGTGATGGCAGAGGTTTTCTTCCATGGACCATAGATATTGGCCATGAAGAAGATCATTATGTTGGTACCGTATCTCTTTCGTAATTTTTCAGTTCTACTGTTTCCTATTCCTGTTAGGCAGGGGATCAGAGTTTGGAAGTTGCTTTAATTTTGCATTTTCTTCCTCGTTGACTGCTGAGAGGCATTTCGAACTGTTTACTTGATATAATTTGGAAAATAATCTATAGATTGTCTGGAATGCTAGTTATTTGTAAAGTAATCTATAAGAAATTTGTCGAACTACTTAAATGTTAATGTTTTGTAATTTTGATGTTGTGTTTCGAACTATGTAGCTTCTTGTTCTGTAAATATGTATGTAGGAGTGTTGCTAAACAAATCGAACTGTAAGGAGCAATAAATGGTAGTAGAAGTCGAGATTTGAAAATGTAAAGAGTTCGTGTGATAATAGGAAGTAGATAATTTTTGTAAGATGACTGGGTGGTTGTAAAGGCATATGGTTATCTGCGATCTATGTATTCGAACTTGATAAAAAATATCTCGAACTGTGGAAAGAATTGAGATTATCATGTAGGTGCTACTGCTGGACTTGCTTGATTTTGTATGTTGCCATCTTCATATCGGTGTGTATAAAGTATGAGGAGATATTTCATAACATGGAAAAAATGACCTATCATAATCTTTGGGATTATCTGTTGGTATTCTTCTGTCTGAAAAAATTTCTTGTAAAATATATCTTTGCGCGACTTCTGTTGGGTGATATAGATTTTCATAGATCTTTCTGGTGCTTATATAAAGTAGTGATCCTTGGCTGTTAGATTTTGTATCTTCTGTAAGGACAATTTGTTATGGAGATAGTGTGGTTAACCATGGTGAGGATACGTTCTCAACGTGCTCGTCATGCAGCAGACGGTGGGTTCCATATCAAGGTTGTTGAACTTCATGAACGATATTTTTTTCGACTGCCTTATAATGCTGTGTTACCAGAATGGCCATTGAATTTGAACGGCCTAGATGGTGAAGGCAGGCATTCAGAGTATGATCATTTTTTCTAGTACGATGTGTTTTGTTGGTCCCTATTGGATGTAACAGCACGAGAAATGACTGTTTGACGGCTCGCTTGTGACAAATTGTTGAAGAGGATGCAAGGACAATAAGAAGAAAGATAATTCCATGTGGGGAGGTGAATCATCCAGGCTACTTTAAATGTAACTATAAAAATCTGTAAGACCGAACTGTGAAAGTTCACAATAAATAAGTAATTTGTTTGCAGTAATCTGTTTGTGTTATTTGTTATATGTAGAACGAGGCAAAGTTAATACAACGATCTGAAATGAATAAGAATAAAGTATTCTATTTTACTATTTGTGTGTCAGATATTGTGAATGGAAGCTGTATGATTTTAATAGCTGTATAGATATCTTTGAATTTTGAATATTGAACTATTTTAGGAATGTCGTACAATCTTGGTATAGTTTAAAAGTAAGGTGATTGGTCATTTGTACTGCGTTAGGAAATAGGGAAAATAATTAATGACAAAAAATAGAGACAGACATGATGACAGTAGACGTTTCCACAGAAGTCATAATGATGTTATTAACTGAAAAGATGTGCATATAGAGACAGTAGGGGTGACTGACACGTGTCTGAAGGAGCTGTCATTTCGTAAACCGGAGGAGAATATAAAAACTCGTATCTCTCTCCCTCATAAATTATCTACAGTTGTAGAGAGAGAAAAAAATGGTATAAGTTCTACCTCTAAAGAGAGGAAATGTTTGAGTTCTGAGCGTGATCTGAGAGGAAAAGCTTCATCGGGTGATATAAAGCTGTTGAAGAAGCGACGGGAGCGGTCATTTTCGGCAAGACGTCCGGGTAAAGCAAAAGATTGTTGTTCTTCTAGTACAGGTTGGTGCTTATATGTCTTTGTTTTGTTGTTTTTAGTAATCTGTGTTATATTGTATGTTTATCTTTTTGGGTTGAAGGATACAGAAGTTTAATAATGTAGAGGGTTTAAGATCTTGAGTAGAGAGTTATGTAGTGTATAAACTTTGAGATATAAACAGACTGTAGAGAGAGAAAAATACCTTTTTGGAGAAGAAGAGGGAAAATTAAAATTATTATTTGTTATTTTGGAAAATTCGAAATGAAACGTATTGACTGGGTAGAAACAAAGGTGGGTTTATTTTTACTGTGTGTAGGGTATATCATAATGATAAAATATTTTGTGTATCTGTCGGTCCAGTATGTGTTCAAAACCTATAAATCCCATGAGTTAACTTGTAGCATTATCAAGCTCAGAAGAAACATCATCGCCGGGGAGAGAGGACGGCTGTAGTGTAATGGTGGAAACTGTAGATAAAATAGATGTTATTGTAGGTGTAGAGATGGGTGAATCCAGTAGAGTAGAAAAAGTTATAGAGAAAGAGGATACAAAAGAGAAAGATAAATTGTTTTACATATATCGTGAGGGAGTAGATGTAGGTAAAGAGTTTTTGAAATACAAAAAGAAATTATAGGGGGAATGGGGACATTATATGATGGACCAAGGTCACTGGTTCAGAGCCTACATCCCATAAAAAGGGAATAGGCGGTACAATATCAAGTCCCTTGTTTGGAGAAGTGGAAAAGGGAGAAAGGGATTGGTGAGGATGTGATAATCTCGTATTATAATGGCCTTGGGCTGGCAGGTCCGAGTGATAGATTTTTATGTTACCTAAATCAGGTCGTTTATGGCATTAGGATCCCTTTGACCTTCTTTAAGAAAGGGGCTATGAATGTATTACAGTACTGCCCTGCCCAAATAAATGGGAATGTGTATGAGATGATGAGGGTATGTGAAGTCTTGAATGAGAAATTGAGGAAGGAAGGGACTCCTAAGCAGTTCGAAGTAGATAATATTTTGAGATTTTATAAATGAAAGTATGTCAAAGGTCGAAAGAGTGGTTACTTGTATAATGACTCGTCTAGGCAAAAAAAACTTTGAATCTGCGGGTAGACCATGGAATGATCACCTTGTATGGGTAGGGGGCCATTGTATGCAGGTTCCAAATGAACCGGCGCTTGTCCTGAACCATAAATATTATAATCCGAGTAAGTAACATTTGTTATCTTCGAATACTAATCAACGTATCTTCGAGCTATTAACCATGATCTTATTATTATTTGCCAGGTCCCAATCCTTCAGCGGTTCCTGATAATACTAGCCTGTTCGATTGCGTAACTCGTGAGCAAGTCAAGCTAAAGCAAGTTCTTGGTGAGTTAGGTATCCGAAGGGATAAGATGGTAGATTCCATAATGCCCAAAGTTTAGCGTGCTCACGAGAATCAGGCTATGGCCGAGATGAAAGCTCGTTTTTTTGTGGAGGATATCACGAGTCTTCCTCCTCTGCCTGAAAATATCAATGTTAAACAGGCTACTCGGAGGTCAAGAAAGGCAGCTCCGCCAATTACATCCGCTGCTGTGACGGTCACAGAGCAAGTCGTTGCAAAAACTGCTGCTGGAGTGTTAAGGAGAGGCATGAAGTGAGTAAAGTTACTCCTTCAAAGACTAAGAAGAGTTTGTTAAAGAGGAAACGACACGAGGATGAGTGTAGTGCTCATACTAACACTCAGGCTGCAGCCAAGGTGAGAGAGCTGGAGAAAAAATATTGTATGATGGTAGGGACTAATCCTCAGCAGCTTGTTGATGCTTTCTAGGAGCAAACTCTTGTGGTATGCTTTTAAAATTTCTTGATGTGATGTATTCGGTAATATTATATATGATATTGAACTTGTGTCTTGTGTTTTAATAGCTCTCGTTGCTGATGTCGGGGGCAACGATGTTTAGGAGAAGAGGAACTAGGAGTTCAAAGATCTGAGTCTTAGGCTGGATGCTCAGTTAGCTCAAATAGGGGAGTTTGAAGTTGATCTTGAGATAGAAAAAAAGAAGAGGGTTGAAGATGCCAAGGTTGTTGCAGAGCGGTATACAATTCTATCCGAGCATGATGATGTTATGTCACGATCTTAGGAGGCAATGCTGGTGGAAAGAAATTATCTTGTCCATTCTTATTATAGCTTCAGATTGACTGCTGCTGATGTAGAGTTAGGTCAATCTGGTAAATATGATGAGATAGTCTTTCCTTCAGAGGTAGAGGACGAAGTGATGACTGATGTTACGGTTCCAGTCAATGTATCTTCTTCACCTACTGAACCAGCTCTGGCTGCTGATCAGGCTGTGAATCTTCCGTCTAAAGTAGAAATTAACAAGAACTTTTAATCACTATGTGGTATTCTGTTATGTTGCGAACTATATTGTTTGATTGAAAAAGTATTTTGTATGGTCATAAACTATTAAGTTTTATAGATGCTTTTCAGTAGGTTCTATTTGAATGTTTGTATGATGAAAAACTATTTGTAATTTGTGTAGGAGGTAGAGCAGTTGAGAAAAAGTAACTCCAACCTGGAAGAGGGGTAGAGTGAGGGACTCGGTGGCTCGAATGCAATAGGTACTTAATAAAATTGAGTATGAGAGAAGACATTTTAAGTCTAACTCAGAGAAAAAATTTAAAGAATTATTTGAACTTCAGTGTAGATATGCTAAGATAAAAATAGAAAGGATGAGATGTTAAGAAAGGGAGAGGAGAAGGGGGTGTTAGTTCAAAAACTAAAAGAGGTAAACTATTTTAATGACCCGAGTGATAAGGCTAGGTGTCAAAGTCTGTTGCTAGCTCTGACATTTTATTTTGAGGTCGAGATAGATAGTGAATGGGGTTTAAAAAAGGCTTACGTAGAGCTTTTGAAGGAGATAGGTATAGTACCTAACCCAGCTCGAGTAATGCTTTTAACACAAGAAGTACATAATCATCATAGTGTAGAGGCAAAAAAATGTTCAGCCCGAGCTGGGGTATCCATTGTATGGGGTGATGTAGAACCTTTACCTAATGTTTTTGGCTTTATGTAAGATCAAAGGTCGATGAGGATTGCATTTTTCAGGATAAGGAAAGAGCACATAGGGATATAACATAAGTTAGAGGCTGAAGTAGAGGAGTTGCGGGATGTACTAAAGTAACATATGGAGCAAAAAATGTCGTTGGTGACTCAATTTTCAAAAGAAATAGCTGCTGAAAAAAAGGTAGAAGGTAAGTTAAGGGCGTTAGGTGTACTGCAAAAAGAAACGCACAAGCGTCTGCACAAAGTGCATATGCAATTGAAGGAGCATTTGTATCCGTCATGAGCAAAAATTATAGCTCGCGCCAAACACGAACGTCATCTAGAAAGCGTGATCGAGTTTTATAGAGAAGAGTTTTCGAGGGTGGAGAATGAATTTAGGAAGTATGTGATGGAGTGCGGAAAAGACTTTGATGTAGAGTATGAAAAGGCTAAAAATTTGTGGTTTACCAAGGATGAGGATAAAGTTGTTGAGAAAGCAACTCCTCTACCGGAAAAAATTCTACCAGAAAGGAGAAGGAAGAAAGTTATTGAAGAAACAACTCCTCTACCGACAAAAATTCTACCAAAGAAGAGGAGAAGAAAAAAATTGTTGAAGAAGCAACTCCTCTACTGCCAAAAAATTTACCAGAAGAGAGTGATGAAGAGGTCGAAAGTTTGATACGTCGTTCAAGTTAAAATTGACATCAACAGGAAGTGATGACTTTTATAACTCCTGTAGATGTACAAGTAGACAAGTTGAGGAGACCAGGAGATATAGGGCAATCTTCTCGTAGTTCGAGGTAAAAGTAGAGTATTTTTATTTTCCCAAATTGGTATATGCATTGCATCATGTACACTGTGAATAGAAGTTGTTCTCTTTGATTGGATAGTATTCAAGCATTATATTCTTGTGTAAAAATTATAAACTGTGATGTTATCTGCTTGGCTAGACAAACTAGTATAAATACTAACTATTATGACAGGTAGAGCTGGCAGTTGTTCAGAGCCAATGTGACACATTATGTGATTGAAACGAACATTGAATGCTAAACTAAATTTGTATCAGGGAGTACTAAAGAGTGCTACTGAGGTAGAAGAAAAAATGAAGGTGAAGATGTCAAAAAAAGAAATACAATATTTCGTTTGTCCGAGAAACTGTAAGATAAAGAGGCTGAACTAAACAGGGAGTTGAGAAAGATGGAGGGATTAAAATAAGTTAGAAAGAAAAAGGATGTAGAGCTTTTGGGTATCTCTAAACAAATTAAATGATAAGGGGCGAAATTGATAACTACGCGAACGCACAATACAGAGTTGTTGGCGGTATTAGGGAAGGAAGAAAATAATGTAATAGACTAGCAATATCAGATAAACATGTTTGAAGCGAAGACTGTTGGTGTGCGAGCAGCTATCGACGAGGTAAATGATCGTGCTCGCAAATTTGAAGTTTTGTGGTATGTTACGAACATGATGTTAAAAAAGCTAGAAGAGGCCCATAATGAGCAAAATGTAACAATAAATAAGGATTAAATCACAATGAGCATGAAATTCAAACTGTATATGACAAGCTAGTTTCCAAAAGTGTACAGTGTGAAATGCGGTTAATACAATTTGAGTACCTGGAACCAATGATAGAAAAAATTGGTGTTCTAACAAAGAGTTGGATTGAAGAAGGAAAAGGAATTGTAACTAGTAGGATGCCAGAATTCATGCGTAAGCAACTTTATGGGGAGAGTTCATGTAGTGATGTGCGACCTGATACTTTAAGTGATAGTTCGAGTAATGGTTTGACTGCCTAATGAGTCGTTACGACTGTGGAAAGGAATTATGCGGGCGATACCAAGGAAAATGTAGTGTAACTAGTTGGGATAGTTGATAAAAGTAATGAGTTGTAGAGAGTTGTACTAATCTTGTGAGGACTCAATTGTGATGTATAAATCGAGTGTTTATTGTGTAAATCTATTATCCTTGTTGAAGTAACAAACGCTCAAGGTAATAAGAGATCGGCTTGACCGAAGTAATAAATGATTTGTGATGTAATAGAGGATCAGTTTGGATGAAGCAACAAATGATCTGTAATGCAATAGAGTATCAGTTTGGCTAAAGCAACAAACGATTTATAATGTAATAGAGGATCGGATTTGGCTAAAGTACCAAATAATCTGTAATATAATAAAGGATCAGTTTGGCTGAACCAACAAACAATTTATAATGTATGAGAATGGGGTGAACCCAATGGTAATCTGTGATGTAATCTGTATATAGAAGTACTTGTTTGATATATTAGAAAGGCACTGAGATATTTAGATATAGTAGTTGAGTACTGGAGACCATAGTAGATTGTACTCTTATGTAGGTCGATCAAACATAAGTACTTCATTGATGTAAGACCGATGTACAAGATGATAGATTGAGTACTGTATATAATAGATTGTACTCTGTTGTAGGACGATCAAACATAAGTATTTCTTTGATGTAAAACCGACGTACAAAATGATAGATTGAGAATTGTATGTAATAGATTGTACTCTGATGTAGAACGATCAAACATAAGTATTTCAATAATGTAAGACCGACGTACAAGATGATATATGAAAAATAGAAGAGTACACTGTAATAGAATATCATCTGCAGTATAACTTCAATCTCCGTGTATTCAAAGGATTAGGTACTCGACCTCAGTATTTGGTGGCGAGGTCGTAAGAACCAAGACTGCTTTTTCCAATGACGATAAAAGGTCCTTCCCAATTCTCTTTGAGTTTCCCAGCATTGAGTTCCTTGCGATATTTTGGTAGTCCCATGATTTTTCTCAGGGACGACAATACGTAATTGTTAGTTTTGGGCTTGATATGTCTCACCGGAGGATGGCACCACTCGACTCTCTCCGGGTCTCTTCTTCCTCTTCCTCTTAGGCTATTGAGGTTTCTTTGGTGGAGGAGGAGGTTCTCAAGAAAAGCTTCTTCCTTAGGTTACCTCCCCCATCTATTTATAGGGAGGGTTTGACCTAAGAGTACTTCTGCTCACGTGCCTTTGAGGTTGTTGGGCGAGTTCCTGCCCGAGACGTGTTTGTCACTAGCAGGGAGCTCATATGACAACCTGAACGGTCGATGCTAGCTAGAGTGCACCTAATTATGGTGGAGATGTCGTCCTGCAACCTTCCACCTCATAGCTAGCAGGAGAATGCTCCTACAATGCTAGCTGGAGTGCTCCTAATTTTGGTAGAGAGGCCGTCTAGCGACCTTCTACCTCGTGGCTAGCGGAAGCGCACTCCTATAATGTTAGCTGGAGTGCTCCTAATTTTTCTAGAGAGGCCATCCAGTGACCTTCCACCACGTGGCTAGCGGGAGCGTGCTCCTATAATTGTCCCCCTCAGTTCTTACTCGTGACGAGGATGAGCTGAGTTACCCTTAAAGCTTAATGAGAAAAACAAAATGAGCGTGACTTAGTTCTGTCAATTCATCGGCCAACAAACATGAGCCTCTTCATGACCGGGCTCTTTTATAGCATGTGAGTGTGGGTCTCGTTGGGCATTCAAAACGTCAGCTAATGGGCATATTTTGCTTATAATATTTGAGAGCCACAATCGTTATTATTATGTTTGGGATTGAAACGTCTCACCGGATTTGGGCACCACTCACTCTTTCTGGGCTGGTTCTTCATGCGATAGCACATGTTCTTCTAGCTAGGCAGCTCGTAGTTGTGCTCTTTGGGAACGAGCATAATATTTAATGTTTACATGGTATCAGCTAATGTTATTAACATTTAGGTACTCATTTTTTACGTTCTATCTTTGTATACAATTTGTTGTTCAATGAAAAATGCCTTAAACTTGTATTTCATTTTTACGTAGAAAATTACTTAAATAAAATAGGCAATCTCCACTTACACATCCTTATGAGGTGTGTTCTCATGGGACTACTCTTCGTAACAGCTCACAGACAGCGCCAATTGTAGTCCCATAATTCTTCTTAGGGACAACAATACACAATTGTTAGTTTTGGGCTTAACAAGTCTCACCGGAAGAGGGCACCACTCGACTCTCTCTGGGTCTCTTCTTCCTCTTCCTCTTAGGCTATTGAGGTTTCTTTGGTGGAGGAGGAGGTTCTCAAGAAAACCCTCTTCCATAGGTTACCTCCCCCATCTATTTATAGGGAGGGTTTGACCTAAGAGTGCCCCTGCTCACGTGCTTTTTGGGGCCGTTAGGCGAGTTCCCGCCCGAGACGTGTTTGTCGCTAGCAGGGAGTTCGTATGACGACCTGAACAGTCGATGCTAACTGGAGTGCTCCTAATTCTGGTAGAGAGACTGTACTATAACCTTCTACCTCGAGGCTAGCAGGAACGTGCTCCTACAATGCTAGCTGGAGTACTCCTAATTTTGGTAGAGAGACCGTCCAGTGACTTTCTACCTCATGGCTAGCGGGAGCGTGCTCCTACAATACCACCTGGAGTGCTCCTAATTTTGGTAAAGAGGCCGTTCAACGACCTTTCACCTCGTGGCTAGCGGGAGTGTGCTCCTACAATTTTGGTATCTCTCATAACACGAGATCTTTAATTTCAAACTCTTTATGACAAACTCGTTAATTATATGATCTTGCTCAAGCCTGATAATATCTTCCCAAGTTCATGATTACCTTGTCTCTTGTCTCTTCAGTCCAATTCATGTTGCATGCCAACTGGAACTCATTTTCTTCGTCGGTCATGGTATGATCTTGTAATAGGTGATGTTATTGAGTAGGGATGATTGCTTCAGTACTGTATGCTAATAAGAATGGTGCAGCCTGTCGATACTCGGGGTATTGTACGATATGCCCATAATACGTGTGGTAATTCTTGTACCCAATTACCCTTCTTTTCTGTCAACCATTTCTTGATGCCATCAACTATAGTTCAATTGGTGATCTATGTCTACCCATTTCCTTGTGGGCAATAGGAATTTAAAGGAGATTGAATGATGTTATGCTGATTGAGGAAGTCAACGATCTTGGATCCGACGAACTGAGGTCCATTATCGATTCTGATGAGGTGAGGGCATCCATATCGTATTATAATAGTTTCCCATATAAAATTGATGACTTCCTCTTCACGAGTTCGACGGGAAAATCTACTACTGCTAGAAAATCTGCTAGCAAATCTTCGAATTGTTCTTCAATGACGTCCGTATGATCTTCTTCCCAGTCGGGGTCATCGAAGGGAAAATTTGCCATAAAATCTACTACTGCTTGCCCTTTTTTAGAATGACGTGGTTTGAAATGAATATCGTGTTCTTCGAGAGTAACCGACCATTGCTGAACTCGTCTGGATTTCTCTCGTTTGGATAAGATCTCTCATAAAGGATAATTTGTCATTACTCGAACTGAGTGAGCTTGAAAATACTATTTCAATTTATATGATGTATAAACGAGAGCTAGAAGTAGTTTCTCAATCTTTGTGTACCGTGTCTCTGCAGGAGTGAGCATTTTACTGATAAAGTAGACAGGTTTCTCTATTTTCTCATCAAGTCGAATGAGTATCAAGCTTAGTGATTCGCCAGTGACTGTATCATAAACTGTAAATACAAAAGTACCGACCCAAAGGAGAACATTCAACAATACCATGATTCATTGAGGTTGTACTCCAATCTCAACCACATCATCTGCCGTCTATTTACCACGAGTTTGCAGGAGGAGCCACTCCGATGGTTCCACTCTCTCCCTGAGGACTCCATATATACATTTGACCAGCTGTAGAAATAATTCATCAAGACATATACTCACAACAGAGATAAAGAGGAGAATTTATATTCTCTTATCATTCTCAAACAATTACACGGAGAGAAGCTCAAGGCCTTTGTCAAGAAGTTTTTAGAGCTCGCGCATAAAGTGGATAACCTCGATCAGAAAATAGTTGTTACTTCTTTCACTAATGCGTTCCAGCTTGACTACAAGGCCAAAGAGCGCATCTTCCTCAACAAACCTGCAGCCTTGGAGGATATGATCACCAAGGTCAATAGTTATGTCGACCTGGAAAGGATGATGTCTGAGTGATATTAATCTACTAAATCCGTCTTCCCCATGAAAGGTCCATCTACAGATCAAAGTACTAAACCAAATTAGGATCAGGATGATCAGAAGAGCGCCAAGGGCAACACTGGCTACCCTCAAAATGGTGGTCTACCAACCAAACCTATCTTCCCAAAGATAAATGTTCGAATCTCCACAATCTTTCCACTACTCTTGAAGGATAAGCTCTACCGCATCTCTCAACTACTGGAACCAATCGACAATCTACCATACTGCCTGAATCATAAGGTAAACCATCATTCTACTTATAGTTTCTATGCTTTACAGATGTTGCTCAAATACATTTATAAAGAGGGACGGATGTTTGAATATATTGTTGATCTAGAATCATATAAAGATGGCAGCTATAAGAAGTAGCTTGAGGTTGTTTAGGTCGATGATCAAGCTGAGGAGAAGCATCATTAGCATATGCACAACAACAACATGATCAAAATCAACCAGATCACCAACTCTAACAAATCCATGCGTATGAGACTATCAGAATGCTGCGATCTCACACCTCAAGACAAGGAAGCTAAGTTTCTACCTGAGTTGAGCAATGGCCGGCTTGGGAAATCCTTCAAAGATTGTGATACTAGCCATGTCAAATTTCTACATCATGATACATTAGTAATAATGCTCAAAATGAAGAAGTTTGTCATACACACAATGATGATCGATACTGGAAGCGGTATTGAGATTCTATTTCAAAGCACTACCCACCAAATGGGATTGGTCGACCAAGTTATTCAGAGAGAGACCGATATCAGTGGGTTCAATGGCTCTAAAGAAGAACGCGTAGGCAAGATCATCTTACCTATTACTGCAGGACCAACCATAATCGATGTCGTCTTCTATGTCATCAACGCCAAATCTCGTTATCTCAGGATTATGGGCAGTTGTTGGATTTACAACATTGAAGTAATCACTTCTATTTATCATCAAGCACTCCGATTCAAACACAACAATGGTATCTATGAGATTAAGGGTAGCCAGAGGCTTTCTCGAGCTTGTAAAAATATTATCTCTACTATCCTTGATACCTCTGACAGATTTGTTGCATAGCAATTACAGAAAGCTGATCACCTCAATGATCAACCTTCCACGGAGGAGCCCACAGAATATGTCAACATTGATAGACCTAGCAGAGGTACTTTCAGCGGTACTAAGCTGGTTCAGTATAGAAAAGATGCTCTTATTCAGTTCTTGCAACTAAATTAAGACATTTTTGCATGGCCTTTTGAAAAAATGCATGGGGTCGATTCGGACAAGGCATGTCACAAACTGGCCATCAACATCAATGCCACAGTGGTCAAATAGAAATAGTAACGACTATCACCTCGCCTTCGAGATGAAGTTAACACCAAGATCGAGAAAGTAATCAAAGTTGGATTCATTCGAGAAGCCAAATATCCAGACTGGATATCCAATATTATCGTTGTCCCAAAGAAGAACGAAAAAGTTTGAGTTTGCGTAGATTTTACCGATCTAAACAAACATACTTCAAAGGACAGTTTCCCTCTTCCCAACATTTATCAAATCCTCGATTCTACCACAGGCCATGACCTTCTATCTATGATGGATGCTGCTTCGGGATATAATCAGATTCCACTTTTGGAATAGGATCAAGAAAAGACGACTTTCATCACTGAAAGAGATCTTTATTACTATAAAGTCATGCCCTACGGACTTAAAAACGTGGGTGCCACATATGAATGGTTGATGACTACGATGTTCAAAATACATCTCGAGAAAGTCGTTGAAGTCTACATCGACAATCTTTTGTACATGAGCGTCTGGTCAGCCAACCACATTTCAGATCTTAACACCATATTCAACATTCTTTGATCTTATATGATGCATCTCAACCCTGAAAAATGTCAATTCGGGGTACATTCTAGACGATTTTAGATTACCTCGTCAGCAAAAAGGAGATTGAGGCCGATCCGACAAGATTGTTGCTATCAACCGTTTTGTTTCTAAATCTTCATACTGTGATCGTTGGCTATTCCTATTACTCCACGGTTGTACCAAAGGAGGAAAAGTTCAGCCAAATATAGAGGTCAAATGGACACCAGAATAAAGCAGCTTTTCTGGATCTCAAAACCTATTTGGGGAGGTCTCTCATAATGAACATCTCAGTAGATAATGAGGAATTGATTATCTACCTAGCAATCACATATACTTCACTCAGCTCGGTTCTCATTCGCCTTGAAGGGAAAATCGAGAAACCAATCTACTTCATCAGTAAAACCCTCACTCCAGCAGAAATGAGGTACTCTAAAATTGAGAAACTTCTTCCCACTCTTGTTTATACTTCACAGAAACTCAAGCACTACTTCCAAGCTCATTCAGTCAAAGTCATAATGAACTACCTACTTCGGGAAATTCTATCAAAAAAGAGAAATCAAGAAGAGGGCAACAATGGTCAGTCAGTTTGGGAGAACATGATATCAAGTTCGAACAACGTCATTCCGAGAAGGGTTAGGCCATTACCAATTTTCTTACCGATTTTCCAGTGGAAGATCCCGAGTGGAAGGAGCACGACCCTGACCTTGCAGAAGAAACTTTCGAAGAACCACCCCCTAAAATATTTGATGAACGAGTTGAATGGATTACAACAAAAGGGTGGAGACTTCTTACGGATGGATCAGCAGGACTCGCAAGGTCAGGAATCAGAATCGCACTGATTACCCCTTCCAATGACATAATTGAGAAATCGATCTGCTTAGATTTTGAGGCCTCAAATAATGTCACCGAATACGAAGCTCTCATTCACAAACTCGACCTCGCTCTTGAGCTCGATGTCCCCGAACTCTCAGTTTATACAAATTCACTACTCATCATCCACCATTATTCTGAGCAATATAAGAAGAATGGAAAGATGATTGAATACGCAGCCCTCATTGCAGATAGGATGAGCAAGTTTGCGAAAGCAACTCTTAATTATCTTACTCGGGGTGAAAACAGACACGTCAATTCCTTGGTATATTTAGCCAGGGTCTTAGGTACAGAAGCTCGATATCTCCATATCAAAATCATTTTAACCCCGAGCATTGATTGCATTTCTGCACTTTTAGCAAATCCGAAAGAGCAACGATGGCTGATCAACAACTCGAAGCGCTACATAAATTAAAATGATACGCTGTATCACCTTTCAGTCACGGGGACTTACCTCAAGTGCCTCTCCAAACCAAAAACAAATGAAATGCTCCATGAATTACATGAAGGAACTTGTGGCTCCCATGCCGCAGGTTGAGCAATAGCAAACAGAGTTATCACACAAGGGGTATTCTGGCCTGGCATGCACAAGCAAGCAGAGGAGTACTCATACAAATGTGACATCTGCCAAATACATGAACACATGATATGCACCCCTGTGGCCGAACTATATGCAAACAAAGTGTTCTGGCCTTTCAAAAGATGGGCACTTGATCTCGTCGGAAAATTACCTAATTTTCCAGGTAATCGCCATTACCTACTCGTAGCTACCGATTATTTTACAAAATGGGTAGAAGCAGTTCCACTCTGTCGAACCAGAGAAGAAGAGGTCATCTCTTTTATCTGGGAACATATCATTACTCATCTTAGGTGTCCCACCTAATTTGTATCGATAACGGGCCCAAATTTGTTGGAGAAAAAAGTATAGCCTTCCTCAACAACCGCAATATAATCCACTCACCGTCCAATCCTTACCATCCTCAAGGAAATGGCCAAGCCATAATTACCAGTAAAACCATCGTGGATGGACGCAAAAAAAGGCTTCACTCACAGAAAAAAGAGAATTGGGTTTGAGAACTACCTCATGTTCTATGGGAATATCGTACCACTCCCCTACAGTCAACAAGATACACCCCATTCCTCATTGCCTATTGCATTGAGGTCGTCATTCCTTCTAAATACCATCATCCAGTTTGAGATCACGAGCTAACTGATGAAGAAAATGAGTTTAAATTGGCTTGCAACCTCAATATGATCGATGAAACTAAGAAACGCGTCATCGCTAACATAGATCGATATCATCATATGTTAGCCAGTTCGTACAGCAGCCGAGTCAAAAGCCATAACTTCCAAATCGATAATCTCATCCAAAGACCCTCACACTGGAAAATTAGACGACAATTGTAAGGGTCCTTCCATTATCACAGGTCTCTCAAGTCTGGGATCATATTACCTCATGACATAAGAAAGAATCTACATTTTAAATCCTTGGAACACTAGGCGACTGAAATTATACTATCGTTAAGTGCCTCACTACTCCATTTCTGTTTCTCGCTTTTGTTTTTTCAATTCCAAAAGTGAGATTTTTAACTCTATCCAATGCAAATTTTGAACTGTTCAATGAAACTTCCAAGTTTTTCACAACATCTCTCTACTTACGTAGATTCAACTACATTCTATAGATTAAAGCATAGATAATACTAGCTTTCAATCGATCTCATACCAGTTAAATTAAGGATAACACTTGGTTTAGCTGACTCAACCATCTCTGTGATTAAAACAAATGTAGAAACTTATTTTATATCAAAGACTCAACCAAACATTAGATAGGGTAAAGGTAATACTAGCCTTCATCTCTTTCAACTTGTTTGGGACATTATACTAGTTAAATCAAGGATAATACTTGGTTTAGCTAACTCTACTAAATCTCTGCGATTAAAACAAATGTAGAAACTTGTTTTATATCAGCAACTCTAACATACATAAGATAAGGCAAAGGTAATACTAGCCTTCATCTCTTTCAATATGTCTACAACATTACTGCAGTTAAATCAAGATGTACTTGGTTTAACTGACTCAACCCATCTATGCGATCATAACAAATATAAAAATTTATTTTAAATCAAAGACCCTATCAGACATAAAATAAGGCAAAGGTAATACTAGCTTTCATCTATTTCGCTATGTCTGCGACAGATATTATTTATTTTCAGGTTGCATTTATAACCACTACAATGGATTATTTTCTGCTATTGAGATGTCAGCAGTGTTTTCCCTTATAACAGGAGGTCGATCAAATTTCAGTTCTCGAGTTGCAGCAACCCTACCCTACTCTATCAGATCTGCAGGGCAAGGGCCTAAACTCGTTTCCATGGAGGCCATACAGTTTCCTCGATCTATATAAACTCCATAAATCCATCCCTTGTCAGACAGGCACTTGAACAAGGTATCTCATTCTAGCTCAAATCTTTCTTCTACAAAATAAGTAACGATTGACTTTAACAAGTCTGAGTGTGATGCATGAGCTACAACTGTCTTTGAAAAGTGTGATCTCGCCTTCTCGAGGTGTGTTCCAATCTCGCATACCGTCACTTCTGATATATCATCTTCTTTTCTATCAGAGCATCAGAAGTTATACTCTCTTCCAATTTTTTGACAGCTTTAGTTGATTAAGCTTGATTAATGGCCTTTAAGTCCGCCACCTGAGCACGAAGTCTCTCAATTTTTGCCTTCAACTCTTCCCCGACCGAAGTATCCTTTAACAGGTCATCTTTCTTCTTTATCAGAATCTTCTTTACCCTGATTTCCCCTTCCAATACTTTTTCCCTGACAAGAGTGGCATCCAGCTTATGTTGGCACTCCCTTAAATTAAATTTGCATTCCCTTTCTGCACATGCCCTTGAATTCAAGCTACGTCACCTTCCAGATCCCTAATTCGAGCTGATAGGCTAACTACATCCCCTTGGACAAGAGGAACCTTAGCATCATTTCTACTCTTCCTCGAGTGCTCCCCAGCCTCGGTGTTCTTGACACGCACGTTGGCTTATGCCAATTCAGTCTTCAATCGTGTCACCCTCTCATTCAACTCGTCACACTTCCGTTGCATTGTCTGAAACTCCATATCCTTGGCAGGTAAGGCTATATGAAAGTGTTCAGCTACAGGTTCCAAAGCTGATAGATCCTCTCGAGCTATCTTTAGCTCGTTATCAGTTTTAATCATTTTCTTTTTTAGTCGCTCCAGCTTGCGTATATTATTCTAAAAATCAGTTCGAAATTGTTCCTCCGATCTTTCTAGCACCTGAATATGGTATTGAGCCATCTCAGCATAACTACTCTTTACCACCAGCATGTCAATTTGACTTTGGAGCTTCGCTGCGTATTCTTTTATCTCTGCAAGCACTTTTAGCCCCCTATCAATTTTGGCATCCTTCTCCTTGATCTTATAAGTGAGGTCAACAGCAGTCTGGGTTGCCTCAACAAACTTGAAGTGGACCTTTACATGTTGGTCTTCTCTATCCTCACTCGCCTCTCTCACCCTATCTAACTCCTTTACAAATTCTCGGTTACATTGGAGCGCCTCATCTTATATCCATCATGGAAAATTCTCGATACGTTATATCAAGTTCGATTCCGAACACCCCTCAACATACATATACATTCTCATTTCTAACAAGATATCTAACTTCTAACATCTACCATGTACAACTACTTCTAGACTTAAAGGTCGAAGTACGATCTCAGATGAATGTTCCATGACATATATTTCCAGGTCTAAGGTACACAATCTCTATATGTTACTTTGTCAAAAACTTTAATTTTTCCTATGCACTATCTCAGTGTCATTTTGCTAAAACTGATAACAAGTTTTTGGTCTGCCTCTATGTTCTATGTTGTCTTATTTACTTTATAACTTTATGTTAATGAAGCATACAAGTCAGACATTGCCTCTTCTGATCTAACCTGTAGCTTCCCTTGCGAAGACAGCAAGGATGTGGAGGTCTATCTTTCCCTAGCAAGCTTAGTCTATAAATCTTTTATTCTGAGGCTCGTTTCTCTAAGTGCCTACACAAGGGTTACAAAAAAAACTCAGCCTATAGAAGTCTATTCAATACATAGTATCCAATCGATTTATAGAAACATTTCCAAAATATTCGTACAATTTTTTTTTCTACCCTACCTTCCCATGTTCCCCCTCCAGGAGCTCGGTGTCATCCCCATAGTTGTCTAGCACCGTCTGGTGAGAAACACCATCTAACCCATCAACAACTCCAACAACAACCCATTCCGTCTTTACATCATCTCCCTCCTCAACATAGGTGCCTGCCTTAATAACATCCACCTCATCCTCTGAATACCCCTTTAACACAAGGTGGCGCCCAAATCTTTCGCGCTCTACCATAATCTCCTCCAGGTTCGCTCTTGCCTCAGCTTGTAGATGGCCGATCTCTACTACTTGGGAAGCCTTCAGGGCCTCCAGCTTTTTTACATCCTTGAGCGCGTCAGCCTTCAATCGAGCTACCTTCCTTTCAAGCTCGATCTTCCCCTTCTTCATCTCGGATTTCTCCTCTTCAACTACGAGATATATCCCCCTTACCAAACGATCAAGCTGCAAAGAACAATTCGACCTCAGCATGAGCTCAGAGTGCAATACAAAAATATATTTCACATAATCGAGCATAGAGACCTACCATTTTTCTCATATCCTCTTCCCCATGAAGAGACCCAGCCTGGCCCTTTCCTCCTCCTCCTTCAGATCATCCTCAACAACAGGTCGCTCTTTAATGACCTTCTCCCCCGACGTTCCCAAAGGTTCAATCCTTCTTTTTTTTCTTTTCTTTCGACCTCACCACTTCCAGTGGTACCAGAGGCCGATGGACGCTTCAACATCTATTTTTTTGGAAACGTCAAACTAATTTGCTCGATGTAATAGACTCTAGATGAACCGAAATGTCCACTCTAGGGGCCTTGGGCAAGTTCAATCGCCCTTCCCCACCAGTTCTTTTCTTCTTGCCATCATCTGTACCCGCCATCAGCCTTGTCGATTGAGATTTTTAAACTTTCTTGGACTTGTTTTCAACCCATTTCTTTATGCTAAGACCAAGTCCTTCTAACACAAATTCGAGCTCAACTTCTTCCTCAGCAACTTCGTCCAGCAAAGAATCTTTCCTCTCCATATGGGACTTCGGGCCTGCCATACACAACATTTTTTATCATCAACAAAAGATCATACAGTTCCAACATATCAATATTATACGTTATACATTGTTATATTTACTTTGTTTTACAGTTCTAAACAAAAGATCTAAGGGTTCTTCGTCATCTCTCTGAAGGTAATTACCCTTCACCCATATTACGTTGTCGTTCCAAGATCGACCTGCTGGATTCAGATCGAAGAAGCTAGGCCAAGTTGCTCCAAAAAACCCTCGTACTCTAATTAAGATAGGGAGCACAAAAAACTCTCTAAAATGTCACTCCAAACACTCTCATCGAAATACTCCAGCGAGATCAATTCGTCTATACCCCTATCTCATTTCTCCTCCTCCAAATTGGTTAACAAATAAAAATATTTTTCTCCCGTCGCTACAGTATACCCCCTAAATAGCCTACCAGCGTATTCTATGCAGTTACCCCATGTCCCTCCTACAGTAGCCTTAACTTTACTAAACTCTTTAAATACATCCAAATAGGGAGGATAGGTCACTAATTTCCCAGGGAAACTTAGAAATTGTTCAACCCCTAGTTCAACCTCACTGTCAGACATTTTAATTTCGTACTCTGCCGTTCGACCAGAGGTCGACACTTTGTTAATAGGTGAACTATCCATCTCAACTACAATTCTACAGGCAAGGGTTTGATCATGCACAAATAGCTCTCACGATCGACCTACATACAAATCCAGGTATCTATCATTATCTTATGCACATCCATCATTCGCATACAAAAAACCATTCATATATTCTATATATATTTCAAATTTCATAGATTGCTATAAATAATAAAAAAATTTAGAGATTTGCTTAAAATAGATTATGATTTGCAAAAATACAAACATGCATCGCACATCTCGAGTAACCTTCTGTGTCATAATGAAAATTCGAGGCAGCGCCAAATCCTTCCCTCACAACACTGCTGTATAGCCACCTATGTGATTCAGTCCCCGTAACTCTCTTTGACTGTTGATCACTCTTAGATAAATCCTTACCATATTCTCTACAATTTTTTCAGACTTCTCTCTCTTTGTTCTCCAAGTTTTCAGAAGTTAAAAAATGTTTGAATGATGAGGAAGAAGCACTATTTATTTTTTCTCTCCCTAACAGCTGACAGTTATTATTCCTCACACGAGCCATCGGTTTTGGAACCGAGGCGTCATTTCCACTATCCATGCCAAACGTCTTGTAACTTTTCAATAAAGCCATTTTTCCATCATTGCCCCTTTCTTCATATTTTAATCTATGTTTCTCTCCGGTTTCCATATCTCTCTCTGACCTTCCCATACTTATGATGACTCACACTTACAAGTTATCAGATTTTTGTAGATTTACATAAAAAATAAAATTAGAAGCTCCTGCTTTTTCTGTTATTGTTTCTTCTACTTAGAGTACTAGTGACGTCATTTCCAATGCTAATTTTTTTTCAAATATATTCAAAATTGTTTATCACAACAGTCTTAAATGGCATTTGCAACTATAGAGGATCAATTTAACTTTCATCTTTTCTTTTAGAAAAAATTTAAATACTTACCTTCATTTATGATAGCACTTTACATATAATTACACCTAAAATAGCCTTGATGACCTGGCCATCCACATCCGATAAGATATCCTCTAGCAATCATCACACCTTCAGATTCGATCTCCTCCACAGCAAGCAATCTTATTGCTGGGTCCACCATTATTTCCTGGAACATCACTTTGTAAAAACGACGTTCGTATTCACAATCTCTCCCAATCATATCCAAACCCTCGACATTCACCTCCCTGACTGGCAATTCAACATCATAGTCCAACAACCCAAAAATGCGTTCACCCACTTCGGCTACCTTGATAGCCAATCGCCCCTCAGCAGTATAACGGATTCTCTCATAGCGAGTCCACCTCATTATTCTTTCCTTCCAACTAATTTTTCCTCATCAACCCTCCTTCATTTATACCCTGTCTGGCTGTAGAATTTCACGCAGCTCGGGATGTTATCCTATTATCTTGTAACATAAACCATAAAATCTTGGTAAAAGTTATATCTGAACACATCTCTTTCTATCAAACTACATCATTTCGTCCTATTTTATATCAACCTGATTCCTTTCATCAAACTATCACAGATCGACCTACCATTCCAAAATTTATACAATTTCCTTTCCTCCATATTTTTATCCAACCCCAGGTTAAACTTCTATTATATACATTACAAACATATTTCAAACAGATTGATTATGATAACAATAATATCGATGCCATATATTTCATCTTATCGGTATCTTGGCGAACTCATCGCACTATTCTTAGCTTGATTCCAGAGACATTCTATTATATATCAACACAATGTTTGGATAACAAATATTATTCATTTTGAATCATATTACAGATATGTTTACAGATAACAAGTCTTTCAAAGTACTCAGAGATCAAATACTTTTGCAAATATCAAGTCCTAGAAAGCACTCCAAAATCAGGTAATTTATAGATAACAAGTTTTTTGAGTGTTTTACAAATATAAAATCTTTCAAGTACCCCAAGCATCAAGTTCTTCAATTCGTCTTGCTTCAGTGATTTTTCACCCTGATACAAAGAAGAAATTGGACACAACAAAAAGCTTCCCTCACATAAGTTTTGTCGAAGTCTAGTCAAACTTAAAATAGAAAATATATAAGCAGAAGACTCAGTGCAGGACCCAACTCTTCAGACAGAAGGTCTTCTTAGCACCAAAAAAATGATGGAAATACAGAAGCAGACTTCCACTCCCCGTCTTACTCCTCTACTACCATCACCGCCTCTCCTATAACCACCACCCTCGCAGAATTGGTAAAGATGAAGAGGGCCCAACCTTAGAATCCATTATGACACAAAAAATCAGCATAACTACCTCGCAATTACGCTTATCCCTATATATGTCTCCCCAACCTTGTCCTCCGCAAGGGTACGGATACAAGCCCAATGTTCTTCGCCTGCCAAGACGACAACATAAAACCTCCACCTACAGTAAAATTCTTCCTTAGCTTTAACTGCTTCGTCTTCTGACATACCTTGATAAGTCGGAGGAACAGAAGCAGGTATGGACATCTCCATGGATTGGTTGCCAAAGTACTTCAACTTCAACCTTTACAGTTCAGACGTAATCCTCTCTTCAAGGATCATCCTCCGAGTCTTCACCATCTTCGAAACTTTTAGAGAATTTGATAACTTACAAGCGTACTTTGCTTCAAATACTCGGTATAGGTACTATTTATATAACCCTACATTTATTGTGCATGTATATTTTTCCAAGCGTCATCATTCAATACCGATGCAACTCTTCAAAACCATAACCGTTATATACATCAGCATCCACATCTTCATTTAATCTACGTCATTTCCTTATAACCCGCGCAACTTCCATACAGTCAAAGGCATAATTACTCCATTTTAATATTCAAAATTTTCAACCCGAATATCAATTACCCATAGACTCTTTCTCAACCAAAGCCACTCGAGACTTCAGTTGCGAGGGGGTGATTGTAGGGACCTATCCCTCGATCTCACCTAAAATTGAGTTGTCGACCAATTCAAATTATCTTTATCTTAGACTCACGCATTTTCTACATAACTTCTCCAGTCAACGTTTCAACCTACTCCACGGACTGGTAAAGAACGTGGGTCGAGTTCAAACTAAAAAACCTGAACAAGTCAAAGACACCAGTCTCTCACGAACTCTTCAATTACTCAGTCAACCGCTACTAACCATATTGTTCGGAGAACGAGCTTCAGCATGATGGAGAACTGTGGAGAAGGCTTACATAAGGAAAAAGTTCCATAAGAGACAGGGACCAGAAAATTATACAAGAAATCACCAAGAAAACTATATATTCTAAATTCTCAAAAATATTCAAACTTCTTAGTTACAAGGTTCAAGCATTTCCAAATCTAGAGATCACTTGTAATAAGATATTCGCCTCAAGTAATAAAGATACTTTTACAAAAAAATTCCACTCGAGGTCATGGTTTTTTACCTATTAAGATGTTTTCTACGCTAAAACCACTTGTGTCATTTCTTACTTTCTATTAGAATATTATCAGAGGTTCATTTTTTGTAATAGCGAATTCCAAGCCATTTCGAGCCTTCGGAATTTGGCCATTACACATTTGATCTCAAGACGCGAGTAGGTTGAATAACCATCAAATTTGCAAACCTCACTCGATCTTGTTTGTGCACCATCGTCTACATTCCACGTCAAACATTCATCCATACATACAAAATAATTGATACGTTGGCGTAAATTTGTCAATTTTTCGACTTTACACGAGTTGCTTCCAATTTTCTAATGGTCGTTCCTAGAAGTTTGACATTCGAGAAACTGTTATCGCGCCTAAATTACCGTCGTCTACTATGTTTGTTACACTTACACACAAACAGTTTAATATCACACTTTGACAATTATTTCAAAACATTCCAATTTCATTCAATCAAATGTCCTTACACCAATACAAAAAAATAGCAAAACAAACAACATCAATAGAAAACCAAAAACCTTCTTGACCACCATCCCACGCCAGCACTTTTACTACAAGCAAAATATCCCTATTTGCAGACGGGATAATTCTTGCTAAGACCGACCTCCTCATCATTAACTCGGTCTTCTTCGTTTATTAAATCTTTGGCCATACATTATAAGAAGTAGAACTGGTTGTTGGCAAGTGGGTTCAGCTATTGCAGTACCCTCCACCAATGGGCATACGACAACTCAGAGATCGGTTCATCTGGGTCTAGTTTATCCAAGTCAGGCATATCCTAGTCTAACCCACGGTCTTCAAAGAATTTCTCCTTCAACTCATGCATCTTCTCTAGTATACAATACTATTTGGCTTCTATTCTCTTCTGATATCTCGTATTCGACGTAGTGTCCATGGCTTCGATTACTCAAGACGGAAGATGAAGATACTTTGAAATACTCCTAAACGCCCCTATTTATACTTGAATGTAAATGCATTTAACCCCTTTGTAATCACCACCTGCATTAATTACCAACCTTAATTACTCTCCTCAGAATTGCAACAATCACTTAGTCAAACTTTCCAACTTCCCAATCCCAACCGATTTCCCCTCTGCACCAATTTTCAAGGCCCCTGCTGAGAGGGGGCAAATTTAGTAGCCTACTCGTAGCCTTCTAGTACAAGTCAAATGATTGAAGGTTACATAGAAGCCTACCTAGAGACTCGAATCCACGAGGCCTTCTGAGACTAATTAAACACTCGATAGAGTTACCGAAGCTAGCTGACATAATCGAAGATAGATGGTCAGTGCCAGAACTCAGTTCCAGTACCAGAGACGCTTCGACCACAGACATAGTCGAAGTTAGATAGGTCAGATAACCAGATCACCAGACATAATGGAGAAACAAGCCGCTCGACAACTACAGTGCCAGGTCCAACATTTACAGTTCTAGGTACAACAGCCACAGTGTCAGAATCAACAGCTACAGTGTCAGAACCGACTCTGGGAACAAATCAATTATCCCTGGAGGATATGCATGTAACTTGACCCCCCAAGGTGACGTAGTGTCCATGGCTTCTATTCTCTTCTGTTAGAAAATCTCTCCCAACAGACCTTACAAGTTTACCATCGAAAACCCTTTAACAACCCAGTTCTCGATACTTTGGCTACTCTACATATATAATATTTCTCCTAAAAATCCTTACTAGAGGTCGGGGATCAACCCATTCTAGGCCTCTACGCAAGTGTATAATTTCTATAGTAGGTCTCATTATTACTGATTGTATGCTTGAAACCCCCTGGTCGAAGATAAAACCCATAGTATAAGAGTCAGCTTCCCCTCTTCCAAAGCTAGCCCCCTGCACGTACTTCTTAAGCTTGAAACATAACTCGAGCTAGGTCAGGTACTATACATTTTTCCTTCAAAAGCTCTACATAAGCTTCTTTTAACCCCTGTTCACTATCTACTTCGGCCTCAAAATATAGTGTCAGAGTTACCAAAAGCTTTTGACACTTAGCTTTATCACTCCGGTCAATAAAATAAATTAGGTCTTTCAATTTATGTACTAATGCCCCTATCTCTTCTTCTTTTCTAAGAACTTTAACCCTTTTTATTTTTATCTTAGCATATTTACACTGAAGGTCATATAATTCTTTAAAAGATTTCTCCGAATTAGACTTAAACTGCCATCTCTCATACTCAGTTTATTAAGTACCTGTTAAACACTAGCCACAAAATCCTTCGTTCTACCCAATGCCCTCTCCAGGTCGGAAATATTTTTTCTCAACCGCTCTACCTCCTACACATATTACACATATCTTGTTATAATACAAACATTCAAATAGAGAACACTAAAAACCGTTTATCAAAATTAGCCGTTTTAGGACCATACATGATATAATATCATCACAGTCAACAACAGAAAAGCATAGTTTTAAAACATAATATCATAGACTGATTAAAGATTCTTGCCAGTCTCTACCTCAGAGGGAGAACCTACTTCACCAGCAGCTCAAACTTGTTTCGATTGTGAAGCGGGTACATTAGCTGGAGCAACAACATCTCCCACCACTTCGTCTTCTGTATCCAAAGCAAAGACTATTTCCTTATACCTGCCAGTTTGACCCAGTTCTATATCAGTATCAGTCAACCTGAAGGTACGATAAGATTAGAAAAAATAGTCTATTTATGTCCGTAACTCGGTGCATGCTTGCGAGATAATCTCCTCGCGCTCGGATAGCTCTACATACTACTCTTCAGCAGCCTTTAAATCATCAGCCCTACTTGTTTTCTCTATCCCGAGCTCCCCTTCCAGGTTCTTCGTTCGAGCCGTTTGCGCATCCAGCTTGTGAGTAAGATCTTCAAACTCCTGGTTCATCTTCTCAATAAACTTTGTAGCCCCCTTCATCAGCATCGAGAGCTACCAATATAAGCACACAAGTTCAGTACAATATATATCACATCATAACTACAGCAAATAAAGGATATAAATACATACCTCAAAAGTCTGCTCTTGAAACATATCATCAAGCTGATGCGGATTAGGCCCCGTAACCGTATAGTATTTTTGCTTCATTTTTTTCATCTTGACCACAGCCTTGGCACTAGTACGATCACTGCCTTCACCTCATGCCACTTCTTTTTCAATAAACCTTTGTCTGCATCTAAAGGAGTGACCTCACTCACCACCTACTCCTCCACTACATCTCTAGCAGCAGGCTTACCAACCTCTTTATCTGGGGCCACCACCGCAGTAGAAGGCAAAAAATTTGGCGATAGCTTTTTCAACCTCTGAATCGATAGCTTCACATTTATACTCTCCGGCTCAGGCGGAGGAAGGCTAGTGAAGTAACTTATAGAAAGACAGGCCTTCTTCTTCTTAGCCATAGCTCGATTCTCATGAGCTCGTTGAACTTTGGGCACTCTAGAGTCTATCTTATCCCTACGGATACCTAATTCACCTAGTACTTGCTTTAACTTAACCTACTCAAGAGCTACACAGTCAAACAAGCTAGTGTTATCAGGCAAAGATTTGGGATTGGGACCGGACAAATAAGAAACAAGAACATATTTAACAGTTTGAAGACAAACTGATGGTTGGTCGAAGTTGACAAATATTACTTACTCGGATTATAATACTTATGGTTCAGGATGAGCGTTGGTACATCTGGAACCTGTATACAGTTGCCCCCTACCCATACAAGGGGATCGTTCTATGGTCTACCAGCAAACTCGAAATCAAAGAACTTTGGCCTAGAAGAATCACTATACAGGTAACCACTATTATGACCTTTGACGAACTTTAGTTTATAAAATTTTAGAATGTCATCCGCTTCGAACTGCTTGGTAGTCCCTTCCCTTTTCTACTTATCATTCAGTGCCTCACATACCCTCATCATTTTATATACATTCCCATTTAATTGGGCAGGGCAGCAATGTAATACATTCATAACCACCTTTTGAAAGTAGGTCAGCGGAATCCTCAGGCCATATACAGCCTGATTCAAATAGCACAAAAACCCATCAATCGGGCCTGCCATCCCCGCACCATTATAGTATACAATTTCTACGTCCTTACTAATACATTTCTCTCTTTTCCACTTATCCAGGCAGAGGACTTAGTAGTATATCGCTTCCTCCCATTTTCCTGGTACATAGGTCTTAAACCATCGACCTTCTTCCATCACATAGTTTCCCCATTCTCCTTTTAACTTCTTCTTATACTTCAGAAATTGTTTACCTATATCTACTCCTTCAGGGTATATGAAAAATAATTTATATTACAATTCTGTATCATCTTCCTCTGTAGCTCTATTTACTTTACTGGGTCCACCAACATTTATACCTACAGTCACTTTTCTAATAGCCTAATTTCGGGATCTGAACTTAGCATTTACACCATATGTAATCAGAACGCTAATAATAACTAACAGAAAAGTTTAGCGTGGGAAACCTTTAAATAGGTTAAAAACCACGACCTTTCTTAAGGATTTTAAAAAGAAAAAGATGTTATTGATAATGCTAGCTATTACAATGAGCAATTTGAATCTATGGAGTTTTGGAGTATGGATTCTTCAGTATCGAATTGCCTCTCCTTTATCTGTAGTTCTCTAGTCCTATTTATGTCTCATCATATGACCATTTAACGACCATTAATATTCTTAATGGTGGACGTTACAAAGTAGATGTAAGATATTCTTTGACCAGATGATATAATGTTCTGACCTCTGTTATTGTACAATAACTCTATTTATGACTGTACACTTGCGTACATCGAACTACAGACGTAGAGGTCGAAAGCGATGACTCGAACTGAGGAATATTGAATATGTCTTTAGTAGTATATCTTATATGCTGACGAGATCGATGATAAATCTTTGAGTTTGAGGTACGAAATAAGTTATTACAAGACAGTTCTCAGCCAATAGCACAAGGATCCTCATGGACGAGTAGTACTGGTTAAGAAATTCATGTTGTATTTTCTTCTTGACATTATTGTCTTGATACTTTCTGTGCCACGTACTCTGTTGGTGAGATTAAAAGCTCGTATGTAGTTCAAAGATGAAGCATAAGTTCAAAATACGGAATACGCCAGTACAACCGCCCCCTCTCAGCCAACAGTACGAGAAACCTTACGGGCGAGTGGTGTTGGTTAAGAAGTGTCATTAATGTTGTAGTTAAAATCTGGGAATCATTTCCAATGAATATTCATAAGTATCTTGTTTGTGCCTTCTAGGTTTTTGAGAACCAATAATTCTAGTCAATGTTTATTGGCATGGTAAATTCTTCTATTATTGGGAATCTGAAGAATCTAATTTAAATGTTGATCATGGGATAAAAGGCATTCGGAAGTGAGAGTGAGGAATCAAGTTTTTGTTTCTGACTCTCTTCTTCTCCATTCTTGACTGTTGAGAGTATGGTAACTACCAAGAACCAGTCTTGGGACTCTAAGATTTGTAAAAAGATGGAGGAATTATGTATCCGATACTTTGGATACCAACCTATGCATTTTCTGATACCGATTCCTGTGTTGCCTACCTATCACCGCATATCATATGAAGAAGTAATGGAGGTGGGTGATGATTATTATCAGATAGCACAATTTAACTATTTGCTGACATTTGAGGCAGAGCGACGAAATGGGCTTCGCTTACTGGTGGAGGAGGTTATTATAACTGAAGATAAAGCAGCAGGCGTTCATCTGAGGGAGTCTCGTTGGTATCCTACTAGTAAATGGGTTCATTCTAAAAGGTAGGACCTTCCATCTATCTCTAGCGTACGGGGAGGGGGTTATGATGGAAGAGGTGAGAGGTTGCAGAGGATCATTTTTTTCCATGGACCATAGATTTTGGCTATGAAGAAGATCTGTCATCTGTGATTTCTAGATCTGACTGATTCCCGGATCTTACAGCATGGGATCAGGGTTTGGAAGTTGCTTCAGTATTTCATCATCTTCTCTACTAATTCCTAAAAACTAATTTAAACTGTAACTTTGTGATATAATTTGTTATAACTATTAGGGACATTTTGTTATCTGTAAAGTATCTTGTAAAAAAATTGAATTAATAAAATAACTTCGTTCTGAGGTCACGATTCTTTGTCACGAACTTGTATGTGTAGTTTGTTATTTGTAAAATAGGCGCTAGATATTATAGGGAAAATAGGGCTAGAAATTTTTTTCTGCGATCTGTGCACTCAAATTAGGTGACAGAGTTTTCTGAACTGTGAGAAAGGGTGAGCATGGATTTGTAAGTACTACTGCTGGATGTTCGTAATCTTGTATGTTGCCTCTTTCTATATTTTCTCGTACAAATTGGAGAAGATATTTTATACTATGAAAAGAATGACCTGTCACAATATTTTGCATTTGATATTGATATTTTGTTGTTCCGTGAACTTTCTTTGAACAATATATCCTTTGGCCAAATTAGTGGGGTGATATTTACAAAGATCTTCCTAGCGGCTATAAAATCATAAATCTTGGATGCTTTGATTTGCATTATCTACAGGGATAATTTTACTGTAAAGGTGGTGAGTTTATCCATGGTTAGGACATATGTTCAGCGTGCTCATCAGGCAGCAGATGGTCATTTTTATATTAAGGTTGCTGAACTTCGTAAGCGGTATTTTTGCCGACTCCCTTATGATATCATATTGCCAGAATGACCGTTGAATATGACCGGAGTAGATGAAGAAGGGAAGCGTGTAGAGTATGACTGATTTTTTGGGTGTGACGTGTTTTGGAGGCCATTATTGAGTGCCACGATACGGGAACTAACTGTTCGACAGCTTGCATGTGACAAGATCGTTGAAGAGAATGTTAGGGCAGCAAGAGGGGAGATCATTTTATGCAGGGAGGCGCATCACTGAGGCAATTTTAGATGTGACTGGAGAGTTTGGTAAGCTCAAACCATTAGAGCTCATAATAAGTAATCTTCTTTTGAGTGTTCTGTGGTTGGGTTTGAATAAATGTAAGATAAGGGATCTTGAGAGGATAAATGAATGTGATGTCTAAATCTGATTGAATAAAAATAAAGTATTCTATTTTAATTTTTGTGTACGGATTTTGTGGGAGACAACTGTATTGATATCTTCGAATTTTAAATATTGATTTTCTTTAGGAAAGTTGTACAATCTTAGTAGGGTATTAAAGTAAGGTGATTGGTCGTTTGTACTGTGTTTAAGGAAGAAGTACAAAATTGTGTAATGGAAGACAATAGGGACAGATGTGAGGCATTATCACAGAAGTCATGATGAGCCTATAGCCAAAAATATGTGCTTGTAGAGACAGTAAGGATAGCTGATGCGTGTCAGAAGGGGTCATCGTTTCACAAACTAAGGAAGGGTATAAAAATGTGCCTCTCTCTCCCTCATAAATTATCTATAGTTTTAAAGGGAAAAAAAGTTGTGTCAATCCTATTTCCAAGGAGAGGAAACGTTTGAGTGTTGAGTGTGATTTGAGAATAAAATCTTTATCAGGTGATAGAAACTGTCTGAGAAGCAACGAAAGCGCTCATTCTCGAAAAGACGTCTGGGTAAAGTAAATGATTGTTGTTCTTCAAGTACAGGTTGGTAATATAAAGCTCTATCCAGTTGATTTGTTTGGCAATCTGTATGATATTTGTAGTAATATGTTTGATATGTATATTAACCTATTTGATATGTACATCTGATAATGTAGGGTTTTGGGGTGTGAGAATAAAAATGGGGAACATGAGTTTAGGTATATGAATAGACTGTTAGAGGGAGAAAATATGCATTTGGGGAAGAAGGGGAAAATTTGAAATAATTGATTTTGCATTTGTTTTGAAAATTTATAAAATAGACGTGTTGACTGGGTAGAAGGTGGGTTTATTTTGTCTGTATGTATTGTAGAGAAAATGATAAAAAAATATATTTTTATATATTATAGGTTTGATATACGGCCTAAACCTAGTATTCCCACCTATAAATTTGTAGTATCGTCCAGTTCTGAGGAAACATATACCATCGTCGGGGAGGGGGGACGAGTGTAGTGTGATGGAGGAAGTTGTAAACAGTGGTGCAAGAAGCATAGAGGGTAGGAAACCTAGTAAGGTTGAGGAGGTGATAGAAAGGGAGAATAAATTAGAGAAAGAGAGTCCTTGTGATATACCCAGAGGGGGTAGGTATAGGGAAAGAGTATTTGAAATATAAAAAGAAATTGCAGAGAAAATAGGGAGTTTATGTGGAGGAGCAAAGTTTATGGTTTAGGGTCTATATCCCTGGTAAAGGGGAGGAGGATGTCTACTACCAAGTCCCAAACTTGGCAAAGTGGAAGAGGGGTAGAGAGATTGGTGATGGGGTTAATCTATCATATTATAATGGTCTTGGGATATCAGGCCTGAGGGATGGGTTTTTGTATTTCTTGAATCAGGTCATATATAGCCTTAGAATTCTTTTGACATTCTTTCAGAAAAGGGCTATGAATATGCTACAGTGTTGCCCTGTCCAGTTAAATGGGAATGTTTACGAAATGATGTGGATATGTGAGGTACTGAATGAGAAATAGAGGAAAGAAGGGACTATGAAGAAGTTTAAAGCTAAAGGTGTGATGAAGTTTTATAAATGGAAATATATCGAAGGTCGAAGTAGTGGTTACCTATATAGTGATTCAGCTAGGCCAAAAAAATTTGATTTTGAATCTGCGGGTAGACCATGAAACGACCACCTTGTATGGGTAGAGGATAAATGTATGCAGGTTCCAGATGAACCATCTTTCGAACTGAACTAATAGATATTATAATCCAAGTAATGTTGACCAATCTTCAAATAAACTATACTTGTATTCGATCTGTTACTTAATATTGTATTCCTTGTTTTGGCAGAGCCCAAGCCTTTATCTGCGCCAGACAAGACTAGCCTATTCGACTGTGTTGCTCGAGATCTGGATGAGCTAAAATAGGTACTCAGTGAGTTGGGTATCTATAGAGATAAAAGGGTAGACTCTGTAGTTCTCAAAGTTCAGCAATCTCAGGAGAAATGAGATATGGCTTAGAGAAAAGCTGTCTTGACTGTTGTTAATGTTCTTAGTGTTCCACCTCCTTTAACTCAGAGTACCAAGCAGAATGTTCAGTGGCCCATGAGGGCAGCTCGACAGAGTACTTCTATTATTAGAGGCATCCACACCACAAGAGATCGCAAAGTCTATATCTGGCGATGTGGCTGAGAATCTTAAAGTTGCTCCTGTTGAGGTTGAGAAGTCCTCGCTAAAAAGAAAAAGGCTTGAGGAAGAAGGTAGTTCCCGAACTAAATCTCACGCCTCAACTAAGATGGCAGAGCTAGAGTTGAAATACAGCTTGATGGCAGCGATGGATCCGGAGCAGCTCGATGCGGAGTATTGTGAACATACTGTTGTGGTACTCTTTTAATTTTTGAAGTCCTTAATTGTTTTTACATTCGGACTAAAAATTGTTGTACTGATTTTGACTCTGTATGCTTGTACTGGCAGCCCTTAATGCTGCTGAAGGAGGTAAAAAAGTGTTTGGAATAGAAGAGCCAGGAGTTCGGGGCTCTTACAGCGAGGTTTGAAGTTTAATCTGCTCGCTTGAAGAAGTTTGAAGACCAATTTGCTCGTATTAAGGAAATCGAAGCTGAGCTCAAGCTGGAGAAGAAGTAGAGAGCTAAAGAGGTTAAGGCGGCTATAGAGCTCACAACAAAATACTTAGATCTACTGGCCCATGATAATGTGATGCCAAAATCGGTTGAGGTTTTGGAAGTGGAATGAAATCACTTCAACCAATCCTACTATGATTTTGGATTGAGCCCAGCTGATGTGGAGCTAGGCCGGGTTGGAAGGTATAAAGAAATTGAGTTTCTTTCAGAAGCTCTGAAGGAGGTGATAGCAGACGCTAGTATATTTTCCTAGGGAAGCGCTGGAGTTTCTACCCAAAAGTGCTGAACCAATCCGAGTGGCTGAAAAAATACTGGATCTTCCTTCTGAACGTGTTAGTCTGAGTCAGCTGGTTGGGCAAACATTGGATCCTCCATCTGAGGTAGAGATCAACAAGAATCTCGAAACCTTCTATGGTATTATGTTTTTGATTTGATGCAGCTCGTATGATATCGAAGTGATAGTACTCTGTATTTATTAAAGTTTGAGTGATGATTTGAAACTTTTTTGTTTTGGATGTCTATATTATATTAACATATTTGAACTCTGTGTAGAATATAGAGCGACTGAGAAAAATGAACTCCGAACTGGAGAGATTGTTAAGTAGAGCGAGGGATTCTGTGGCTCGTATTCAACAGGTACTTAATAAAATTATATATGAGAGAAGGAATTTTAAGTTGAATTCAGAGAAAAGTTTTAAAGAGCTATATGATCTTCAATGTAGATATGCTAAGATAAAAATAAAAAGGGATGGGGTTCTAAGGAAGGAAGAGGAAAGGGGGTTATTAGTTCAAAAACCAAAAGAGTTGACCCATTTTAACGACCCGAGTGATAAGGCTAGGTGTCAGAGTATGTTAATAGCTCTGACATTATATTTTAAGGTTGAAATAGATAGTGAACGAGAGTTAAAAGAAGCTTATGTAGGACTTTTGAATGAGAGAGGTATAGTTCCGGACCCAGCTCGAGTTATGTTCTTAGCTTAAAAAGCACGTAATCGTCATAGTTTAGAGGCGAGAAAGTGTTCTGCTCGAGTTAGTGTGTCTATTGTGTAGGATGATGTAGAACCTTTATCTGATGCATTTAGCTTTATGTAAGATCGAAGAACTATGAGAATTACATTTTTTAAGATAAAGAAAGAGCAAATAGAGGTTCAAATACAATTAGAGGGTAAATTAAAGGGGTTACGGGATGATTTATTGCAACATGTGGAGAAAAAAATGTCTTTAGCAACGCGGTTGTCGAAAGAAGTGGTTGTTCGAATGAAGTTAGATGCGAATTTGAGGGATTTAGGTGTATTGCAAAAAGATACGCATCCGCGACTGCATAAAATGCAAATGATATTGAAGGATCATCTATATTCGTCGTGAGAAAAAGTAGTTGCTCAAACAGAACATGAGCATCATATAGACAGTGTTATTAAATTTTATGGGGGAGAACTGTCAAGGGTAGAGAACGAATTTAGGAAGTTTGTGACGGGATGTGGGAAGGATTTTGATGTGGAAAACGCTAAGGCTGAGAATATGTGGTTTACCAAAGTTGACAAACCCATTCCGAGGTCGAGGGAACAGTCATCAGAAGAGGGTGAAGAGGAGGCCAAAAGCCTGATACCCTAATCACGGCGTAAACAACTTCTGCAGGAGGTGGTGACCTTTACCACTCTGATAGACGCGCAAGTAACGAATAGAAAGAGTGTGAGAGATAAAGGGTAGTCATCTCATTCCTTGAAGAGCAGAAAATATGGTATTCTCGGTTTTATTTATCGGTCATGCATATGTGTTAGATCGTTGTATACTGTTATTAATGATAAATGACAAATGACATTTGTTTTCTGTGATGATGAATGAAACAGTGTATCGATATTACTCAGATACCATGTTTTTGCACTACCAAAAACAAGGCATTGGGCAACAATCCACCTAGACTTTTGGCGACAAGCATAGCCTGTTACAATGGTTGTTACGATATATCCGTTGCCACAAACCTTTTTCATTGTAATAGAATTTTGGCTAAATAAAATCCCCGAGGCTTCCCTCAAAATCAAAAACATTTACCCACGAAACTTCCCTCTCTTTGTTCCTGCGATTGGAGCCTCTTTCTTCGCGAATTTTTTAGGGATAGAGTTCACTTCCCCAAGTATCTATCCTCATTCCCTCCTCATTCATTCAATCTTCAATTGCACAGATTACGTTTTTGATTTCCTTCTTTCTCATTTCTCCCTCTAAGGGTTACGGTATTCGCCAAGATTCAGATGCCCCTCAACTTTTCTCATGTCATTAAAAAAAAGTAATATCACAGAGATCTAATTGTTAAAATCAATCTTCAAGGCAAAGTCTCATGATAGGTTAGGTCTTTAGAATTATAACTATAATTTCTCAATTGCTGCTTATAAGAAGCATTGGATGCAGGCGTATATCAGTAAATCATTTAACAAAATGGCAGATCAGATACATTTTACAATTATCGCTTATATTTGAAATGGTATATTGAAGAAATTAATTTGATTACTTTTATAGTTATTTATTTCAAATTTAATAAATTAAAGTCTGTTCTAAAAGCGTGAATTTGAAAAAGGAGGCAAAGAAACTGAACGAAAAACATGTTGTTAAAGAAGTAAGTTACTTTTCATGACGTCTTTATTGGTTGCAGTAGAATTGATTTGAAAAAATCCAACGTTTGAAATACTTAGAGCGTTGTTGGACTTTGTGGGTGGAATATAATGGTGATATTTTGCCGATATATTTAGTGTTTAAAGTCTATTTGTGAGGTGGTTTTGCTTATTTTTTATTGTGATATTTATCGTAAGTTATAAGAATGAAGCTCGATACGAGCAATCTCAAATCGGGTTCTTTGATGCTCCATAATGATGTGATGAATGGAGGGATTTTCAGCTGTACCTTCATTTGAGCTTCCTAGTAGTAGAGTACTGATGTATGTTATTCTCGCGTTTGTGTTTTTCATTGTAGATGTCCACTTTTTATCCCGTTTTTAATAAAGATTGGTTTTACAAATGAATTTGAATGTTTTTTTTTTCACTTTGATGGGTTTCAGAATAAAGCCATGGAAATGGTAAAGCTGATGATTGGGATGACTATACATGCTTTCATCTCTAAGGAGTTATTACTAGGTAAATGACTACCGCTTATCTTGTTGGAAATCAAAATAAACGCGATGATTTTTAAACTTCATATGCTCTTATATCTTCATAACCCGCATATGTTTGAGTACATAATCTTGTATACATGAATTGTTCTTTCATCTTTTATGATAGATGAGTGGTTTTATCCATTAAAATGGTAGACATGTTCTGGAGTAGATCTGTAAATGTCAGTACATCTAATGCCAATTGTATCTTATTCTAAGTGGGCAAACTGAAAAGGCGGAATCTATCGTCAATCTCCATGTATATGTGTTTGAGTCAGTCTTAGATGTTATTTATACTCATGCTTTTGATCTCTACATATATGGGTGGACAATTTAAGGTGTAAGCCTTTTGAAAGTTTAAACTTGGCCTCTTGAAAGAAACCCATTCATAGCGGAACAAAATGGGTATGCATCCGACTTCATAATTTTTTTATCTTAGTGCCTTAATACCGTTGAGCATGAACTAGATTTTGGGAATGAAAAAAGTGCGAAAATAAAATTTAATGAGAGAACTAACTTAAGCCCCTAAACCTTTGCACTTCTAGTATGTAATTTTGATGTCAAATAGAGGACTACAAGAGAAGTAAAGACTATTCGTTAGAGTTTTCAAGGAAGAAAAGAAATTATTGGCAATGAACTGGGATTAGTCATACCACTTCTTTGATAGCCTTGCTCTCCAATATACAAAAAGGAGGGCCAAACAAAGAAAACGGCCACCTCCCATAAAGCTTACCATTAGCATCCTTTATGATTAAATTCTTAAAATCTTCTCAAATGAGCTAGAAGACCAGCAAGAGATAAGTGATAGGGCAACTAGTTAGAATCTCTAAGCACTCATCTCAAACAATTCACTAACTAGCTTCAAGATGTTCCTAGCAGTTGGTTTTATTTGTCAAATTATTTTAGATATAATAGAATAAGAAGTGAATAAGGTAAGATTTATGGGTAAATATATAGGAAATATTACATGGCGTTCACCATTAATACGGGAATTTGGGACCATATGTTTTGTACCATATTGAAGTCTAATCAAGTAGGCTTAGGGTATTAGCAATTACTACATCCAACAATCTTATAAATAGTAGTTTGGCTCTCATCCAAGAATCTAGACTTGTTATCTCCTATGGCGACAATGTCATGTGTAGACTTGGTTCTCCTCAAATTTTGTATCACCAAAGCTACTCTCATGATTCAAGACGCTCAACATGAACTTTTTCCATCCATCACAAACAACTTTAGCTAATTACTTAGTACACCTTCAACAATCTCACAGTCATAGGCAGATGCAACCTTCTAAACGTTTCCCTTACATCTTTGCCCTTCTTTCTAGGTCTTACAAGCCTCAAAGCACTTTCAGCAGCCGTGTTTGCTACAATAATAGCATCAGCTGCCCTGTGTCTAACCACCCATCCTAAAGTACATGGGTATGTAAAATTACAGCAATGAACCCTTCTTTATAACTCCATAGCTATCTTTAACATATTCCCACATTTAGAATCACTCGAAAGTAGGAAGAAATGATAGATAGTGTTGTTTATTGTGACACATGTTGGGATGCAACACCACTTTCAATCTTTCTTTTCACATTCTTGTATGTGCTTATTGTCGGTTTACTGTTTGAAAAAGATATCGCCTTTCTTACAAATATCTATAATCTCCATACTAAGTTTGTATTGGGGTAATCCCTAAAACTTCATTGGTCGTAGAGATCGATTAAGTGTGCTAATCACGAGAATCTTGTTACTTTCTAATAACACGATAGAAAAGGGTGAGAATACCTTACCTGATTAGCATGGCTCAAGATAAGGATAGAGGGAACTTTCGTTAGAGTGTGATATATACTTCAGTAATTTTTTATTTGCTGGAGTTCTGAATGTAAAATTGGTGTAGGTTAACCGAATGGGTTATATCTTTAGTTTGCTTATTTGAGAGGTAATGAATATCATTTTTATGTTATTGTTATAAGGTGTAGTTCATTTGAAGTACAAATGATCTTATTACTCTCATTAATGGTAAAATAGGTGCAGTTTACAACACTAGTGCTATATAAGGAGCAGTTTAAGCCTTTTAGTTCACGTCAGCTTGTCAGGGAAAGCTATTTGGGAATGAGAATGATAGTCTTTCCGTGCCCAAATGTTAAGGTGCGTTCCCTTAACTTATAGTTACTGTAAGTTCGGTGTAAGTTTTTTCTTACTATAAAATTCTAGTGTAACTAAAGTACTTTTCTTATAGTAATTAATGTATTTCTAGATTTTTTTTATTTTACTATATTTATTTACTCCTAGTTAAGACTCAAAAAAGAATTTAATGTTTATATGTGCGCTGATCAGTTTGCATGCTATATTGTGTAGATGCAATTTTGTGGTGTAACTGGGACTGCATGGTACTGGACGATAACAACTAAAATTAACTTTACCTCTCCCAAGCTAATTGTGTAAATAAATGTTGCTGATAAGTATTTACATGGTTGAATGGTAACATCGCATCCTTTCCTTTTTTTAAGTTACCTGGTAGTAAATGTACTACTAACTTTATTTTCTTTTTAAAGGTAACTGCACCTGGAGGAAAGGGAGATATTGGGCCTTCTTGTAATGCTACAAGGTTGATTGACAATGAAGCATTTGGTCTTTATAAGAATCTTTATGATGGCCAGATTTTTACTTTCTCAAGGAAAACTAAGTGTATAAATTGTTATATATATGTATAACAATAGAGTGTGTATCTCTTAAACTTAAGTGTTCATCTTATGCCTTTTTATGGTTAACAATACAAAGTGTTGAATAATTAATTTGTGTTTTCAAAACATTTTGTACATTGTAATAATTTTATAGGCATTATTGGTGCAATTTTCATATTTTCTTTTGGAAATGAATTCTTCTTGCAATAGCTTAAGATTTTTACAAAAGATATCCTATTTACAATAGAAAAATGATTTAACAATAGAGATATAGTGTTATTGTTGGAGGTGTTGCAGAAGTTATTGCCACAGCCAAAATCCGTCGCTAATACTTGAACAAAAGCAACAAACATTATTTGTGGCGAAAAATTAACTTTTGGCAATGAACTTTGTCTATTGCAAGACAATCCGCAACGCACCCTACGGCAATACTTATGTTACGGATAAAATCCGTTGTGGAAGGCATTTAGCAATGGATATAGTTTGTTGTGAAAAGTTATTTTTTTGGTGGTGTTGTTTTAAATTTGTTAACTGTGCAATGTAATCTGTTGGTACAATCGAATTGTTTATAAATGTAAACTGTGATGACAGGTGGAATTGGTAGCTGTTCAAAGTCAGTGTGATGATTTACGCATCCATAACGAACAACTGACCGCTGAGCTAAGTTCAAGTCAGGTCGCTCTAAAAAGTGTTACTGAATTAGTAGAAAGAACGAAGGTAGAGATGGTAAAAGAGCGAGACGTTGGAGCTTAATTGTTCGAGGATCTGTAGAAGAAAAAGCAGATCTGGCTAAAGGACTACGAAAAATAGAGAAGCTAAGATAAATTGTAAGAAAGAAAGGGGTTGAATTTACAGGTAGCTCGAGGCAAGCGAGCCAGCAGGGAGCGGAGTTGACATCAGCTCGAGTTTGAATTTCAGAACTACTGGCAGACTTAGAGGAGGAAGGCAAGAATGTGAAAGACTTACAATTCTAAGTGAATATGCTCAAAGCGGAGGCAACTGGTACGTAAGCCTGTACTTCTAAGTATGAAATGTTATGGCTAGTCATTGACGTTCTGATAAAGAAGATGGAAGAGTCCCGTAATAGACGGAACGAAAATATAAATGTTGCTTGGAACGAAGTAGTCACTCTAGACCATACCATTCAAGGGTTGAACTTAAATGCCTTAGAGCACCTGGATAAGAATACGAAACTGCGAGATGCAAATATGAAGTTAGATGCTGGCCTATTTCTGGCAGAGATATGTCTCAATAAAAGAAGGGTAGAATGGGAGAGTCGTGAAGCAGAACTTGATGGGTCACTGTCTCTGATCTATCATATGGATGAGTTCATGATAGTGTTAGAGTCTCAGAATTCTACTATGCTGGATGAGAAAGGTCCAGTAGAGAAGCAGTGCGAGCATTTGAAGACTTCACTGCAGGAAGCTCAAACTAAACTCGACGAGTTTATTCTGCCTAAGCAGGTAAAGATTGAAACAGGTAATATGTATGAGAGAGATATGATAGCAGTGATTTTATTCTTTACGTCAAAGTTTTAGAGATTAAAAAAAGAAAGTGAACTGGTGCATAATGTTGTCATTGGAAAAAGTGTGTAGTACAACATGGAGGCGATACGGTGTGAGTATCTAGGTCCCATGGTAACCAAAATTAGAGTTTTGAGATAGCATATGATTAGAGATGGAAAGAAAATCATTACAGGAAAAATGCTAGAGTTTATGCATCAACGGCTGTACACGGAATGTACACCTGACATTGTGGGACCTTTTAATATAGGTGACAGCCTAAGTGATAGCTCTAGCGAGGAGAAACGATTGTAGGATGCGCTATGTATACTAGCGCGCATATTGTATAAAAATAGGAATGTCAAGAATGATGATTTAGACTAACCTTTTGTTATATCAACTATACCGTATGAGTTGAACATCTATTATATAGGATGGTCCCTGGAGGTTACCGATCATAAAGGGACATCGGTGGCTGATCGGTTTGGCCTAAGCAATAAACGATCTGTAATATAATAGGTGATCAGTTTGGCCAATGCAACAAACGATCTGTAATATAATAGATGATCAGTTTGGCTGTAGCAACAAATGATCTGAAATATAATAGATGATCAGTTTAGCTAAAGTAACAAACGATATGTAATGTAACAGATGATCAGTTTGGCCAAAGCAACAAACGATCTGTAACCTGTATATAGAAGTACTTGTTGGATATATTAGAAAAATACTATAATGTAGGGCAATCGAACACAAGTATTTCATTGGTGTAAGATTGACGTACGATGAATGTGTTAGATAGAGTACTATATGAAATAGTAGAAAGTACTCAGATGTATTTAGATCAAACATAAGTCTTTCATTAATATAAGATCGTCATACAAGCTGATATATTGATTTATAGAAAAGTACACTGTGATAGATTTTTATCGGTGATACAATTTCAATCTCCTCGTGTTCTAAGGATTAGGGATTTGATCTACATGTCCAGTAACGAGATTGTAAGAACCAGGGCCACTTTTTCTAATAATAACAAAAGGGTTTTCCTAATTTTTGAATAGTTTCCCAGCGCTTGCTTCTTTTATATGTTTGGGAATTTCTCGCAGCACGAGGTCTTTGATTTTGAACTCTCTGTGACGAATGCGCTTGTTGTAAGATCGGGCTCAAGCTTGGTGGTATCTTTCCAAATTCATGATTGCTCTGTCTTTAGTTTCCTCGATCTAATTCATGTTACATGCCAATTGATACTCATTCTCTTCATCCGTTATGGTATGGCCGCGTATTGGGTGATGATATAGAGTGGGGATGATTGTTTCTATACCATATGCTAGTAAGAACGGTGGGCATCTAGTTGATACCCGAGGTAGTGTACGATATGCCCACAGGACATGTGGCAGTTCCTAGACCCAATTGTTCTTCTTCTATGTCAAGCACTTTTTAATCCCATCTACTATAGTTCGATTAGTGATTTCTATCTAGCCATTTCCTTGAAGGTAATATGGATTTGAAGGGGAGTGGATGATATTATGCTGATTGAGGAACTCAACGACTCTAGAGCCAACGAACTGAGGTCCATTGTCGATTCTGATGGGATGGGGGCAACCGAATCGGATAATGATAGTTTCCTAGATGACTTTGTCTTCGCGTGCGGCATAGAGGAACTGCTTATACCCATTTTGTGAAGTAATTTGTTACTACTGGGAGGTATTTCCTTTTGCCCAGTGCCGTGAGGAATTCTTCTACAGGGTCGAGGGCCCATCTTTTAAATGGCCAAACAACGTTGCTGGAATGAAGTTCCAAGGCTGAAGCTTGAATTTGGGGGCCATGTCTTTGGCAGGCATCGCACTTTCTTGCGATTTGAATGGCTTGAGCTTTTATCTTGGGCCAAAAGACTCCTTGAGTAAGAGCTCGATTTATAAGAGATCGTCCCGCTGCATGGGAACCACAAGTCCCCTCATGGAGTTCGTGTAGGAACTTCTTAGCTTCTTTGTTCGATAAACATTCGAGGTACGGTCCTGTGACCAAAATTTTGTAATGTATCGCTTAGCATTATCAAGTACGCGTCTCTTCTTCGTGGGGTCTATAGGAAGTTCACCGTCACATCTATTTTTAGTCCCAATAGACTTAAGGTAAGGTCGCCTCCAATCGTTCTCGTCTTCTTCAGCGCCCCCTGTATTGACAGAATTCAAGCTTATGATGTTAATGTTGGGGGTGGATAATACTTACATCTTTAAATAACGCGCCTCCGTACCAAGTATTCCTGCCAGGTACGCAAGAGAGTCTTAATGTCAATTTTCTTCGTGCGGTAAATGTTCGATAGTAATTCTTTTGAATCTGCTCATTTTGTCGGCTACTGCTGCTGCGTAGTCGACCATCTTTCCATTCTTCTGGAACTTTTTTATGTAATGGTTCAATATGAGTAAGGAGTCCGTGTAGACAGATAACTCGGGGACTTTAATCTCTAGAGCCATATCTAGACCGTAAATTATTACTTCATACTCGGCCTCATTATTGGTTCCTTCAAAATTGAGCCTGACTGATTTCTTGATCCTGTCATTAGAAGGTATAATAGTACAATTCTGATACCTGACCCTGCAAGTCCAAAAGATCCATCAGTTAAAAGACGTCATCCCTTTTGAGTTATCCAGCCTGACTTTTCTTCAAAGTATTCCTTACTGTTATCTGTACTATCTTCTTCCCAGTCAGGATCTTATATTGGGAAATTTGCGAAGAAATCTGCACTAGTTGACCCTTTTCAGAGTATCGTGGTTCAAAACAGATGTCGTGTTCACCAAGCGTGACCGACCATGTTTGTATTCGTCAAGATTTTTCCCATTTGGATAAAATTTCCTGTAAAGGGTAATTTCTCACCACTCGAACTGAGTGTGCTTGAAAATACTGTCTCAACTTTTGCGATGTGTATACGAGAGCTAAGAGCAATTTCTCGATATTGGAATATAGGGACTCTGCAGGAGTGAGAGTCTTACAAATGAAATAGGCAGGTTTTTCTGTCTTCCCATCAAGTCGAATGAGGACAGAACTTAAAGATTCTTCAGTAATCGCAAGATATATTAAAAGTTCTTCCCCGTTGTTAGGTGTACTCATCATTGGAGGTGATCCCAAGTAAAGTTTGATCTCTTGAAAGGTTGCTTCACATTATGTTATCCACTCGATCTCGGGATCCTTCTATTTTGTCATCCCATCATGTAAAAGGTTGAACAACCATCGACATCGATCTGAGGACTTTGAAACAAAATGATTTATTGCGGCGATCTTGCCCGCTAACTTCTGTACGTCTTTCTTTGTTTTCGGCGAAGGCCTAGATAGTAAAGCGTGACTACGATCTGGATCAGCTTTTATACCTCTCTTGCTGATTAAGTGTCCCAAGAACTTTCCTGATTAAACACCGAACTGGCACTTTTTAGGGTTGAGTCTCATCTTGTAGGAACGGAGGATGTCGAAAGTAGTGTGCAAGTCTGTAATATGATTCTCTTTTTTAAGGCTTTTGCACAACATAACATCAATGTAGACTTCCATCATTTTTCTGAGATGACCTTTGCACATTTGTGTCATCAACCATTGATAAGTGGACCCAGCATTCTTGAGACTGAAAGGCATGACCTTATAACAGTATAAGCCATGTTATTTAATGAAAGTTGTCTTCTCTTACTCATCAGGTAGCATATGTATTGAATTATATCCTTATGTGACATCCATCATGGACAGGAGTTCGTGTCCCACAGTAGAATTGAGCAGATGGTTAATAATAGGAAGTGGAAAACTATCATTTGGAGTATGTTTGTTGAGATCCATAAAATCCACGCACACTCTGATCTTACCATTCTTCTTTGGGACTGCCACAATGTTCGAGATCCATTCTAGGTAATTGGCCTTTCTGATAAAGCCAACTTCAATAAGTATGTCGATCTCTTTATTTACTTCTTCTCAAAGTATCGGTGCTAAGGTCATCTGCTTCTGTTTGATAGCTTCAGCTTTGTCTTTAATTTGAGTTGTGGCAAACTAGATTGGGATCAATACCTGGCATTTTGTAAAATGTCCAAGCGAATACATCACTGTTGTCTTTGAGGAACTGAATGAGGACATCTCGTTCTGCTGCTGGAAAAAGAATGCCAATGTATGTTCCTTGCTTTTCGCCACTAATTTCGACGTACTCTATTTTTTCTGCGCTTGGCAGTTGGTTTTCTGTAGAGTTTACTGTATAGTTTTTTGTAACTTTTCCGGTTATTTTCTATAATTGCTATACGAGTTGTGGCTCTGAGAATTCTGAGACGATGATGATAAAATTTTTACATGCTTGAGCGAGCTTCTGACTTCCCTTGATCTCGTATACGCCGTTATTCTACTCAAATCACAGCGCTAAATGATAGGTGGATGGAATAGCTCGCATATTGTATAACCAGCAGCGCCCCATTATCCCCAAATAACAGGATTTTGTATTAATAACATAAAAGACAATGTCGAGCGTCACAGGTCCTGCGGTGATAGGAAGTATAATCTTTCCTACACGTTCTTCTTTAGATCTGTTGAATCCATAAATATCAATGTCATTGAGTTGTACCTTGTCAGCCAGCCCCATATGATCAATCGTGCTTTAAGAAAGTAATTCAATAATACTCTCAGTATCTATCATCATCGTGTGAAGCACCATATTTCATATTTTCAGCATGATCCCCAAAGAATCATAGTGAGGATAATTGATGTGACAAACATCACAGTCGCCGAAAGAAATTCCTGTTCATTAAGAGCTAGAAACGGGAAGTAAACGAGCTTCTTTGTCTTTCATGGATAGTTCATGATATTGGTTGACCTGTTATTTCTTAGTTTTGTTCGATTTATTGATGATCTGGGTCTCAAAGAAGTGGCAGAGCAACATATGGTATAAGTGCTTCTCTCCTGCCAGCTCTTCAGTTTGTATGACATTTGTAGGAAGTTTGTAACTCCCTTTCTTATAGCTTTTGACATCTACAATATACTCATGCATTCGTCTGTCAGCGAAGATATACTCCAACAACTGCTGTAAGGCAAAATAAAGTTTTGTTTCATGATGTCTGACCTTATGGTGAATATAATATGGTTTGTTCTCAATGGGTTGAAGATATTGTGCATTGCAGAAGAAATGATCCTTCTGAAGTATAGGATAAATGTTGGCTATGGTCACATTCATCTTGGGAAGGCAGGGCTTGGGCAAGTTAGTCCACTTTCGAGGTCGCTCGTCGTTAGATTTTGTTCGTTTCATGTCTCCTCCCTGATCGGCAATACGATTAAAGTCCTGGCTGGCTTACTGATCTTGTGCTGTTAATATTGACTTATGGAGCTTCCGTCTGTCAGATACTATTCTTTCTAGGTCGATATAACCGTTGACCTTTTCGATCATGTCTTCCAGAGTTCTTGGTTTGTTAAGGACGAGGTATTCCTTCACCCTTCCATCAACAAGTAGCGCATTGGTAAAAGCTGAAATGGTAATCTTCTGGTTGAGTCGATCTACTTTTCGAACTAACTCCAAGAACTTCTTAGTGAATGTCTCAAGCTTCTTGCCTGACATCTGCTTAAGGCTGAAGAGGGAGTATAGATTTTCTTCTTTGTCTTTATTGTACAAGTAATTCTTGATGAAGAGTTCTTGTAATTGTTCAAAAGTTGTGATGAATCCTTCAGGTAGTGTGTGGAACCATCACAGAGGTTCCCCAGACAAGCTGGTAGGGAAAAGTCAGCAGAGAATGTAGTTAAATGTGGAATGTAGGCCTAAAGCGTCCTAGAACTCTTGGACGTGCTCCACTGGATCTGTTCCTTTGTATTTGCAGATCTTCGAAATATGGAACCCGGTGGGGACCTCGTTATCCAATAGCTCCTGTACGATCGGGCTCTTCTGTAATCTGTTATAGATTCCTTTAGTCGGAGTCTGAGCTCCAAGCATTTCTTTGATTCGTCTCACAACATGTTCCTGGGCCATGTATTGTCGAGCTGCAGTGGTCGGGCGGGTTACGCGTCCTTTTCCCGGATTATGGTTGCCACTCCCTTCACTTAGATGTTCTTTTGCTGGGACGCAAACTCTTCAAGGTAGATTTTCAATCTGTCTGACTCCCACTGGGTCGCCATCTACTTCCTGGTGGGCCTTCTGAATCGGGATGGGTTCCATTTCCTGTTGATGATGGTCAGATCGAAGCGCACCTCCTACATGATTGCCTTTCGGATGAGGTCTTATTCTGTCATAAATGGAAATCTGTGAGCCTTCAGGTTGCACGACTTTGTTCTTCTGGGCGACGACTTGCTAACCCTGTAGAACCTTCAGTGCGTCCTGTACATTCGCCAGTTGTTGCTCCAAAGCAGCCCGTCTTTTTATTTCAAAATTTAAGGTGGCCTGCAGATCAGCTAGTGCGGTGTTTTCTTCTGCTTGAACTATTGGCGTGCTCTAACCTAGAGGTGACATTCTAAAAGGAGATGATCAGCAGTTTTTGAGACAATGGGTTTAAGAACTTTGGTTCCCACAGACGGTGCCAAATATAATAGCCTAATTCCAGGATCTGGACTTTGCCTTTACACCAGATGTAATCAAAATGCTAATAATAACTAACACAAAAGTTTAGCCTGGAAAACCTTTGAATAGGTTAAAAACCACGACCTTTTTTAAGAATTTTAGAAAGAGAGAGATGTTATTGAGAATGCTAGCTATTACAATGAGCACTCTAAATCTATGGAGTTTTGGAGTATGAATTCTTCAGTATCGAATTGCCTCTCCTTCATCTATAGTTCTCTGGTTCTATTTATAGGTCTCATCATATGACCGTTTGACAACCATTAATATTCTTAATGGTGAACGTTACAAAGTAGATGTAAGATATTTTTTAACCAGATGATGTAACATCCTGACCTTTGTTGCTATACAATGGCTCTATTAATGATTGTACACTTGCGTACATCGAACTGCAGACATGAAGGTCGAAGGCGATGACTCGAACTGAGGAATATTGAATATATTTTTAGTAGTATTTCCTGTATGCTGACGAGATTGAGGATGAAGCTTTGAGTCCAAGGTACGAAATAAAATATTACAACACGGCTTTTAACCAATAGCACGAGGATCCTCATGGATGAGTGATGTTGGTTGAGAAATTTGTACTGTATTTGCTTCCTGACGATATTGTCTTGATACTTTCTATGCCACTTGCTCTGTTGGTGAGATCGAAAGCTCGTATGTAGTTCGAAGATGAAGCATAAGCTCGAGATGCAGAATACGCCACTACAACTTCAGCCTTATCTACAATCTCTTCCATACCACTACACTCGTCCCCCCTCCCTGACGATGATGTTTCTTCTAAAGTAGATGATACTACAAATTTACTCATGGGCTTTATGCTTTTTTAACGCATATTGGACCTACAGATACATACAATCTTTCATTATTTTCTCTAAATCTATGACTAAACATCTACATAGATACATGTTATACCATACACAGTAAAAAAAACCACACCCATACTTTTTACCCAATCAAAGCATTTATTTTCAAACTTTCCAAAACAATAGAAAATCATTCTCAACTTTCCCTCTTCTTCTCTAAATAAGCATTTTTCTCTCTCTACAGTCTGTTCCCATACCCAAAGCTTGTATAAAATAGAAAAATATAGGCAATTACTCAGTTCTTAACCCCTACATTCTCAACTTTGATATCCCCAAATCAGCCTCAAATAAAGGCGATGAACATACAACATCATACACAGATTACTAGAAAATACAATAAAAAATAAAAGAATGAGTCATTAACCAGTACAATAAGAACCACAATCTTCTGTTTTACCCGAACATTTCACAGAGATTGACCGCTCTTGTTGTTTCTCCAACAAATTTCTATTACCAGATGAAGCCTTCCTTACCAAATCACACTCAAAACTCAAACATTTCTTATATCTTGATATATGGATTACACCATTTTTTCTCTCTCTATCATTGTAGATAATTAATGAGGGAGAAAGAGACGAGTTCTTATACTCTCCCTCGGTTTACGAAATGACAGTTCTTTCAGACACATATCAGTCCCCGCTCCTGTCTCTACAAGCACGTCTTTTTGTCCCACAGCATCATCAAGGCTTCTATAATTACGTCTACCGTCATCACGTCTGTCCCTATTTTCTGCCATTAAAATTTTGTGTACCTCTTTTCCAAAATAACTTACACTATCAAACACCTTGTTTTTATACTCACCAAGATCGTCTTATAATATAGGTCATTCCTAAAATAGCTTAGTATTTAAAATTTAAAATTATCTACACAGTTGTTAGAATCAGACAGCTGTAATCCACAATATATGTCACACAAACAGTTAACGAACACATTGATCTTATTTATTTCAGTTCACAGATTCAATCTGCCTCATTCTACATTCAACATATAACAAAAATAGAATACTACAAATAGATTACTTATTTATTTCGAGCTCTCACAGTTCGAGCTTGCAGTCACATATAGTTACATTTAAAGCAGCTCAGATGATTCATTGTACCTCATAGAATTATCTCCCCTCCTGGTGCTCTCTCTTCTTCTTCAGCAAGCTTGTCCCGTACGATCTCCCGGACAGGTTCTTCACGCAAAGTTGCATCCAGCAGCAATTTGCAAAAAACATCATACTAGAAAAAGCAATCATACTCTACGCACCTACCTTCATTGTCTAACCTGCCTAATTTCAAAGGCCAATCGGGTAAGACAGCATAATAAGGCAATAGACGGAAGTAGCGTTCATGAAGTTCTGCCACTTTGATATTAAACCTACCTTCTACTACATGACAAACACACTGAGCATGCGTCCTCACCATGGACACTTGCAAGCATGCAACGACAAATTTTCCTTATAGAAGATACAAGACATAACAGGTAAGGATTACTACTTTATATAGATAACATGAAGATCCTTGGAAATCTAAATCCCCCTCCCCCAACTGATTTTTGAGGAAGGATATATTTTGCAAGAACAAATTTTTGGAAACAAGAATATCAGCAGATGCTAGAGAATATTGTGACAGATCATACTTTCCATTTTATGAAATATTTCCTCGGATCTCATTCACGCAGATAAAGTACACAATAAATAGTTAAGTTCATCTAGCAGTAGCTCAAGCAATAGCACCATTTACTTACATACAGTAAGACATCTTTTAGTCAGTCCGAATCAACAGTTCGTGAACATACATATACTCTTAAAACCATACAATCATCCTAACCACCTGTTTACTTATATTTACCAAATGACCTCATTACATGTTCAAACTCCTCTACTTTTTAACCTCAATCTCCACTACCTTTACTGATATACATACTGAGATCATTACAGTTTGATTTATTCAAAAATACTCCATCACAACTTGGCATTTCTCACACCTACATATTTCCAGACTTTTATTTGTTCTCATATTTTGCTTCATCCGCAGTTCGAGTTATTATTTCTCAATACCCAACAAATCAGTTCGCATAGAAAACTATACATATAAATTTTGAAGTTTGAGACACATCATATGGATGACAGAACAAAGATATTTCATTAGTTCAAATATTTCTTACAACTTATAGTACTTTACAGATAACAAGTTCTCTAGACAATTCCACATATCACTTTACAATTTACATTTCATCAGTTCACAATTCAAAAATACTTCTCAGCAGCCACCGAGGAAGAAGATGCAAAATTGAAGCAGGTTTCCAAACTCTAATCCCCTGCACGAGTGGACTAGGAAATCCAAAAACTGGAAATTACTAAAGGAGTTAAAGTACCAACAGAATGATCTTCTTCGCGACCAAAGGTGATGATTGTATGGAGGAAAAAATCTCCTCCATCACCGTCTCTTCCACAATAACCACCACCACCCAGTGTGACAAAGAAAACAAGAAGGGACCTATATTTTATAGAACCCACTCACCGACAGGGTACCGACAGGACTCCCTTGGACGAACGCCTGCCACTTTATCTTTTGTTGTAACAGCTTTCTCTGCCAGCAAACGCAACCCATTTCGACGCTCCTCCTCCGATGTCAACAGATAATAGAAGTGCACCATTTGATAATAGTCATTCCATGCCTCCATCACCTCTTCATGTCATACTATGGTAGGTCGGACTCACCAGAATTGGTGTCGGAAAACTCAGAGCCTGATGCCCAAAATACCAGAGAAAAAATTCTTCAACTTTTACAAGAATCCTAGCTTCTCGAGATTGGCGTCTCGTAGTTACCATCCTCTCAGCAGACGAAAGTTTACAAGTTATAGAAAAATAGTTAAAAAAAGAAAGATACAGAAGAAAAGTTTAGGAGAAATACTTGGTTAATCACAACTATAACCCACAGGTCAGAGTGTTCCTTATACTACAACTAGTATTAAAGATGACTCTCCAAATTCCCAATGTCAAAAGAAATTCCTATGCAATAATATTTACCAAAACCATTGGTTCTAAGAAATCTAACAGCCACAAACAGATATTCATGAAGACCCATTGGAAATGATTCCCATGTATTAATTATGGTTTTAATGGCTTCTCAACCAATACCACTCGCCCATAATGTTTCTCATACTATTGGCTGAGAGGGGGCGGTTGTAGTGGCTTATTTTGCATCTCAGACTTAAGCTCCATCTTTGACCATCATACGACCACTCGACCTCATCAACATACACGTGGCACAATCTATGACACATTATACTTATAGAGTTCTATTCATCACTTTCGACCTCTACGTCAAACAATTCGAGCCAACAAGCGCACCGTCATCAATGAAGTTATTACCAAATAGCAAGATTAGACCGTTACACAATCATTTCAAAGACTATCAAATACATATAATGTAACGTCCATCATTAAGGATAATAATGGTCATCAAATGGTCATATTATAAGACCTATAAATAGGACCATAGAATTCCAGATGAAGGAGGGATAAATACCCACTTAACACTGTATACTGAAATACTCAGAGTTTCTCTTGTAATAGGTAACAACTATTAATACCATTTCTCTTTCTACATCCTCAATAAAGGTCGTGGTTTTTAACCTATTTAAAGGTTATTCACACTAAACTTTGTGCTAGTCATTGTTCAGTATTCATATAGATGCTCTGAATATTCTTGATGTAAAGACTAAGTTCGAGATACAAAATTAGGTTATTACAGATAGAATTACAAGAAGTTAAGCTACATGTATGATACATGCCATTGACAAAGTCACAATTATTTACATCCTGACAACTTAGTATCAACTAATCTGTAATTTGACCTCTTTTTCATCATTTTTTGTAACTTTTAGTATTCTTGAGTATTCAATTTTTTCGGAAACCGAAAGGCTTAATATACATATATTGTATTTTGATTCACGATATAGGTTTTTGTCAACTTAATGGAAGTTTTTCTACCTACATAAACAATTGCAAACGGATATATACAAAACACAAGTTTCTGCTTGTAGCCTTTATTAGAAAAGATTTCATCAAATGAATGAAAGGAACTCTCTTCCCTAGCTACAAACAACAGCATGGTTGTTTGGCATAAGTTTTCAACAAGTCCTCCCCCGAAAAGGTGTTAAAAAACTTATCAAACAAGCAAAATATTATGTTTTCTCACATTACAATAGAGACTAGAAAGCCATTTCATCACAATTTCTCTATTGGATCAAAGGGAATCTCATTATATGTGGGCATTCCATGTGTGAGCCAAATAATATTTCATTGTTACATAAACTAGTAGCAATGTGCCCGTGAGACTGGCCACAAAAGGAAGAATTTTACATAAACTTAGGGTGATTACATTTTAAGTAGGTTAAATTAATAACCTTAAATACTATAAGGTTGTCAATGCATTCCTCCTAATGACATAAATCTTCACTAAGACATCTATCAATCATCTTCCTACCACTAAAAAGGACATAGCACTTGTTTGCTATCATCGACAATGATCGTAAATAGAAGGTAGTCTAATAGTAAGTAGATTATCAACCTTTAAGATGGCACAGTCCCAGCAAGCCTATACTACATTTCTTCATTCCAATAAGACGTTATTAAGATTACCTGTAGCTTGAGGTCTTTGCATAGTTTCCATATCTCGTTTGGCTAACATTGTCCTCTTCTCAATCAATGCTAAGCTTAGTTCTTGGACTGTTGTAACTTGTATCTGCCTTGGTACTCCTCTTCGACACATTTAAATTGGTAAAATGATGTTAGTATTTTTGTAAAGTAACTACATAATATATCATAAAGAAGATGTTAAGGGCAACAAATAAATTAGATACTACAGTTTTTGGATCAATAAAATATAAAATTACAGTTCAAAATCTACTATTATTTAATATGACCCCCAAATCAATGAGAATACAAAAGATAAGGGAAGAAGAACATGGAGTAAAAGAAACGAAGTGTCATCATTGATTTTCTATAAAATGGAAAAGGATGGATACGTAGAGTATACATATATAGTTAAAAATTCCAATACTCCCTTTAATCACTAAATGGTGAATTTGAACATTCACTATTTTTGGACATTGCATATTTTGTTGACCTTAACTTTTAGAAAGGTTTTAGTAGGTCACTTGAAGATCGTAAATAAGTAAAAACTGGATACTTGCTTAAATCTATTGCTTTGACATTAATATTGTGCTTCTGCAAATTTCTTCTTGTCAAAATTAGACCAGGTACCATATCAGTTGCCCATGTACTTTAAGACATGGATCAGATTGTAACATAATAAAAGTTGCCTGTGTCAAAATTTCTCCCCCTCCAATCTCTTTCTTCCCTTTTGTTTCTCTTTCTCCCCTCTCATGTTAAAGCTCAAACACCAAGTCTTTTGATATGCTATGATTGCAATAGATTTATATAGTTATTTGGAGAAAATTACTTTGTAAAAGAAAAAAAACAAAAAAAATAAAATAAAAGCAAAGAATAATTCAATTTTTAAGACTAACTTATATCATCATTGTCAATCATTGTCAAGGTGCATACTGTTGAATTTATGAGTGGACTCAGTAGATTTAACTGGCAACTTTAATCGAGGAATGACAAGATATATGGCATCAAGGAAGCCAACTTTGACAACCCAATAGAAGTAGATAAGAAAACCATTACATAATTAATAAGAAGATACACATACAAAATTTTGGTGATCGTTGTACAATATTATGTCAAGGAGCCTGACATTGGCTCCACTAGGTATAAACCGCCAAGATTAATTCAAATAGCAAGTAGCAATCTGGGAAAGTGGTAAAATACAATGAACCTTATGACCCCTGTATAGAAAGAAAGTGTAAAAATAAAGAAAGTGGAACAAAAAAGGGAGAAACTAATCTACCCAAAGAATCATAAGATAAAAATTGGTTTGCAGAGTTGACACAGTTCCTACACATTAAAAACATTATTAAATGAAGAGACCGCAGAAAACACCAGAAGGAACACAAAATACGTGCATATATCACATATGAAGCAAACTTTAACAACAACCAAATATTTTGATGTTCACGAAAAATAAATAGGGAAAACACCTAGATATTAATTAATAAATAAAGACCATGAATGATGGTTGATGGAATGTTAAAATTGGTATTTAACTTGCCATAAGAAAAAAATTGCAAATGCATCTACATACATAATGAATTTTGGAAAACTATTATAATGTATAAACTAATTTTTACTCTCAAAACCCGTGAAAGTCATTACCTACTACCTAATTAGAGAGTAGGGATGAGCAATAAACTGGCCAAACTGAAACCAAACATTTTTTTCAGTTTGGGTCGGTTTCCAAGAGTTTTGGTTTGAAAAGATGAAAACCGATAAAATTCAGTTCGGTTTGGATTCAACTATAGAGAAACCCGACGAAAACCAAACTGAACCGAATATTAGCCTATTCCTATTAAGTAAAACAAAACCCTACCCATTATCTAGTACTTCTTTCTCAGTTCTCTTCCTTCCTCAATTCTAAAATGAAAAAAAAACCTTTATCTAACAATAAAAAAACCCTATCTATGGAGATGATCAACCAAACAAATAACCATCGTTCTCTATAACTTCATCGCTCTCTATAACTCTTAGTCTTAAATCAGCCAAACAAATAGCCATCTGAATTTAGAACATTTCCTACAGTACCTCTTCAGTTGACCAGGTTTACGAGTACTTCGTGAGTTCGTGTGTATTGATTTGGTGAAATTAAGTCTTAGTTTCAGTACTTTGTGTTCATCGATGAGTTGTTATTATTTATTTTAGGAGGTGAGACTAAAACTGAAGAGAAAACCAAGTAATCCTATGATGGACAAGTTCTTACTAAGGTATGAATCTCTCTCTCTCTCTCTCTCTCTCTCTCTCTCTCTCTCTCTCTCTCTCTCTCTCTCTCTCTCTCTTTCTCTTTCTTGGGTTTATTAAATTGTTGATTTAATCTTAGGTTTGTTGATTTGGGTTTGGTAATTTGGCTTGGTGATTTGGGTTTGCTGATTTGGACATACCACCATCTAATTTGGGTTTGCTGATTTGGTTTGCTGATTTGGGTTTGCTGATTTTGGACATACCATAATCTAATTTGGGTTTGGCAATTTGGGTATCTTAATCTTCATATTGGTTTGCTGATTTGGGTTTCTTCATATTGAATTATTGAATTAGGTTTGTTTTCCCCATATTGGTTTATTGATTTAGGTTTCCCCGTATTGGATTATTGAATTGGGTTTATTTTCCCCATGTTGGTCTGCTGATTTGGTTAGTTGAATTGGCTTTGTTTTCCCATGTCTAAATTGCTTATTATTTTCATATGATTAGAGACCTCTCTTTCGAAGAATCTTTCGTACAAATAAGACAACATATTGAGGATAAAACGCATATTCTCTATCAAATACAAGATCTGCAGGTATATTCTAAAACTTCTTTTATATAATCTTTAATATTTGGTTATTGTCGTTTACATACTTATTGTACTTTCTTTATGATTTACTCTTTAATAATTGATATTATTATTCTCTTATTACTTTTGTTTGCAGATAGAAGAAATGGTTATACAATAAGGGAAGCAAAACACTCCAGCTGAATCGCAAGAAACAAATCTTAATTCTAATGTTCCATTATCACCCAAAGGTTCCAAAGAAAAAGAATTAGGTACGAAGAGTAAATCTGCATCTATCGTATAGGACCGCTTTTCGATCGTAGAAGGTACTAAAAAAGTTCCTATCAGGACATAATGCAATTATTTCAAAACTAGTTTTAACTGTGAACGCAAAGATAATGAAACAAGTTCTACGCTAGGAAACCTAAACAATGTCTGTAAAAAATATTTGTATTAAAAATATGGGAGTGCTACTAAAAATCAACAAACACTATCTTATAAAACAAAAGAAGATGTGCAAAATGAGATAGTGGGAGTTACTTGGAGCTTGGAGGCGTGTAGACTCACTTTGGCTAAAGTAATTATCATGGACGAATTGTCATTTAAGTTTGTCGAAGGACTAAGTTTTAGGCATTTCTGCAAGGTTGTCATTACAAGATTTCCTGTCCCATCTCATTTTACTGTAGCTAGAGACTGTCTTAAGTTGTACAAGGACGAGAAGCAAAAATTAAAAGCAATTCTAAAGGATCAAAGAATATGTCTTACAACGGACATGTGGACATCTATTCAGAACTTGTGTTATATGTGTCTCATTGCGCATTGGGTTGATAGTGAATGGAAACTACAAAAAAAGATCATAAATTTATGTCAAGTTTCTAACCATAAGGGTGAAACTATTGGGAGAGTAGTTGAAAAATGCTTGATTGATTGGGGTGTAGATAGTATTTTCAGTATTACTCTCGATAATGCTAGTTTTAACAATACTGTTATTGATTATTTGCGAAGAAATACCAAAAGCTGGAAGAACACGATTTTGAGTCATGAGTTTTTGCATATGAGGTATTCTATGCATATCCTCAATTTAATTGTTTCTGATGGTTTGAAAGAGTTATTTGATGTAATAACAAAGATAAGAAGTGTAGTGAGGTATGTGAGATCGTCTCCACATAGGCTGGAACGCTTTAAGACATGTATGAAAGATGCAAAATTGGAAGATAAAAGTTTAGTATGCTTAGATGATCAAACTCGGTGGAACTCAACATACTTGATGTTGGAAGCAGAAAAAAAATTATTAAATTAGCATTTGAGAGATTATATGATAGATAGCCTTCATATCGTACATACTTTAGGGAGGAGGAAAGTGGGAAAAAAATTGGGACCTTCAGCTGAAACAGATTGGGAAGATGCTAGAAAGCTAGTGCAGTTTCTTAAGATTTTTTACAATGTAGCATTAAAGTTTTCATGATCATTATATATTACTTCTAATGCTTTCTTTCAAGTGCTTGCCACTATTCAAACTAAACTGCTTTCATATAAGAAAAGTGAAGATGTTGGCTTATTGTTGATGGCGGGGTGCATGCAAGAGAAGTTTGATAAGTATTAGGATATTGAGAAGATCAACTTGTTATTGTATGTTGAATTAGTTCTCGATCCTTGATTCAAGATGAAATGTGTACGATTTTGTTTAAGCTCAAGATTAGAATTTGAATCATCTAAAGTGGATCATCTGGTGTCAAGGGTAAAGGATGCACTTATTCATCTTCACAATTGGCATTTAGTAAACTATTCTTCTTCATCACAACTTTAAAATATGGGTGAATCATCACAAGGATTGAACATGAGCAGTGATCATTGCGATTCTGATGATAATGATGATGTCTTTGGCTGATGATTTTCAAAAACACTTGGAGGAAGAAGACAATTTGGTGAACAAGTCAGAAGTTGAACGGTACTTGGCAGAGGTGTGTGAACCACCAAAGATTGGATATTTTGATATATTATAGTGGTGAAGAGCTAATTCCTCAAGGTATCGGATCCTTTCTCATGTTGCACATGATGTATTGGCAATTCTCGTCTCTTCGATTGCGTCGGAGTCCGCATTTAGCACGGGGGGGGGGGGGGGGGGGGGCGTATAATTGATTGTTTTCGTAGTTTATTGGCTCCTACTACTATTGAAGCCCTTATATGTTCTCAAGATTGGCTCCGACCATCAATGGTCCCAATAAATCTTTGGGACTCAATGAATGAAGTTGAAGAACTTAAAAAGCTTAACAAAGGTAATGAGATACTTAGACATATTAATTTAATTTAATTTCTTAGTTAACTCTTTGTTTATAATATTTTCTTGTTATTACTATCTAGAGTTGCTCGGGGGTTCAAATTTGCATCCATCTTTTGTGGAGGATTGAAGTCATCCCACCAAAATGTAACTTAGCCTTGACATTCTGGGCTTTAGACTCATATTTAACCATAAGATACCATTATTTTACCATTTATCTTAAGGATGATATACTTATGTATGAGACTTTGAAGTTAGTCTTAGTTGATTAGTGATTATATGGTGTCTACCTTACTATGGACTGCAACCCACTTAGGTTTTAGTTAGGTTGAATTGATTTGTACTGACTGGCTTTTTGGGTAGCTACTAGCATGACTTGTATTTGGGTGTCATATATTGACAATACAAAAGATTACAACCTAGAGTATTTTACACAGTTTGCATCAGCTATACAAAGGTTCATATGGGAGTACTACTAATCTGCTACTAGTATTATTGCCGACTATTTAGAAACTGCTAATAATAATGTCACTTCCAGTACTTAAATGATATATTTTTCATGTTTGTTGATGTTGTTCTCAGGAAACTACGTTGTTGGCTTTAATCTAGATGGTGATATTAAGTCATTAACATGTTATTGCCATATTTATCTACTCAGATATATGTTGTTAGTAACTCTCGTGGAGTATAATTACTGCCTTCAAGGATTGTTGTATCCAAATTAAATTTTCATTTATGCAGATTATAGGAAGATGCAACCAAAAGTATTTTGTTGGTTTTCATGGCTTCAACTGTTTATATGATTATTATTTTTCCTTCTAAGCTTAATGGCATAATTTATTTATGTAAGGGATATATGCCATGCTCTTGTTACTGCAGGAATCTGTATTGAAAGCTGCAATGGGTATTCCATTTGGGAGCCTGAATATTCTACTTCCTGAATTTTGTTAAGCATCCATCAACATTGAGTATAATTTTTTGATTCCATTCTTGCATCCATCATATCCATTGTAGAGGTTTCGGTTGCTTGATGATTGGATTTAATCCCCATAACTTTATGTGATCTTGACTGCCATGCTTATTGATGTAACTAGGATACATCACTTATCCCAGAATTTGAAATCTGATTTAGAGCATTTATATGAAACTTCAAAAAATATTATTCTAAACTACTTGACTTGATGCAACTTGGTTAACTGCTTGTATTTGATGAATTACTACAGGTTCACTGGTTCCACCTGGGTATCTGCTTTATATGGATGGGGCAACCTCATCAATATGTATTGGTAGGGTTTTATATTTTCCTCAAGCTTCATCTACAGTACTAGTCGTACATGACCCTCATTGTTGTTTATAATAACTAAACCTCTTATATTTTGTTCTCAGTTTTAAGAGTATTAGTAGTGAGTTCTTCTTTGCAGTAACACTTGGATTATACGCTTGGATAGGTATTTCCTTTATCATTTTACTTCAAAAGCAATTCTGTGAGAATTTAAAATCTGATTTGGAGTATTTATATGAAACTTCAAAAAATATTCTTCTAAAAATAACCTCAGCTTCTATATTCTCTCCATATATGTGAAGTAGTAGTAAGCTTTTCATGTTGATGTAGTAGCAAGCTTTCCATCAGCTTCTATATTCTGGTCCAGAGGAATAGAAAGCCAGACACATTGGATTGCCTTACGAGGAGGTGGGGTTGAAACATCACTGTTTGGTAAACTGGTTGTTTCAAGTTTAAAACAGGACCTCAGCCTCCAAACCTACCACTACTACCACCATGCTTATTCTCCTTATTTCTCTTTTCCTTCATGCAAGCAATATATATAAATTACAAATTAAGATTATTTGTTCTTGAAACTATACTTGTGGAATAAATTTCATCTTAGTTATGCATGTATATGTTATTTTTCAGAAAACATTAAGTAAATGGGTGACATCTTAGGTATATCGATAGTCAACGTAGGGGGACAAATTGATCAGGACCGTATATTTTCTTAGTTAATGTTGATATAGAAGTGCATTAATAATCCTCTCATTAACTATATTTTTCTCTTATTTCTAATGTTATGCTACTTTATTTCAATTTTTGATTTTTCAGATGTGGGTGTTCAAAGTTTTTGCTTGTGAGTTGGAGTTCTTTTTGTTAATGAAGGCGAATGAAGTTCAACTCTCATTTTGTTTCTAATGTTAGTTAATGATGATCTAATTTTCTCTTAGTGGCCTTTGAATTGTTTATGTTTTGATGATTGTATCATTCTATATAAATTGGTAATATTTTGGAATTTGGTTTATTTTCTCATTGTAATGTATTTAAAGTAATACTTTATGTAAAGTAATAACTTTTGTGAAGTAATATTTAAGTAGAGAATTGGACCAAACTGGACCATATAGCCCAAATTGAATTTTATTGGCTTTTGGTTCGATTTCAGTTTCGGTTCGATTTTTACTTAAATTTTCGATTTGGTTTCGATTTCGATTTCAATTTCAGTTTCGGTTTTGGTTTGATTTCTACTTTGATTTTTGGCTTCGGTTTCAGTTTTGCCTGACTTTCTATCGGTTCGGTTCGGTTCGGTTTGGTTTAGACATAGTTCAGTTTCAGTTTCAATATTTACAAACCGAATGTTTCAGTTTTGGTTTAGGCCCAAAACTGACCCCCACCGACCCATGCTTACCCCTATTAGAGAGGGAGAGAGTATGTATCAACATCTTATCATACTTATGCTACTCCCCAAAAATAATATATAATCACTTCTGATAGTTTATATATTTTGCAGAAGCTAAAACAAATATCATAATAGTCTAATCTACTTTTATTCATTCTCAAGATTAATCTCTCTATAATTCATATCTCTGCCTCACTAACTCTCTCCAACTCATAGTACCCTCAAACCCTAACTCCCCATCCATATGTAAAGGATAAGAATTCTTTATTCTCTCCTCAAATTAAGTTATTAGAGATAATCCTCTAAACAAGATAAAACTAAATCTAAAATCAAATAAAAAGGGTGCGTTGACGTGGGGAACGACCCACGACCTATCAACTCTTCCCTGTTGCGAAAAATTAGGCCACGAATTTAGGGTGAAGGATAGCCTTCCTGTGGATCTGTAATTACAATCTCCACATCTTCTTTATCCTATATTTGTTGTACTATGTCCGCCATATGATCCTGAAACTTCTCGGTAAGCAATGCAACGTACTTTTTAGCGTTAAGACAATCACACCTCATATGACTAGTCTTGCCGCACCCAAAATACTGGATCCTACTACTATTCCCTATAGGACGTGTCCCTGCTATTGTAATAAGCATAGGAGTTGCTGGAATTGAAGTCGTAGCTGGAATTGTTGTCCTAAATTTAGTATCTGCGCGTTTTGCCATTTCTGGCGCCTCAGCTACTAAATAAATGTTGACCATGGTCAACTCATCCTGAATCTTCCTAGTGAACCCAGATTTGAAGCGACTCACTTTACGTGTCTCTATCTCCGCAGTAGCTACCCGAGAGGAAAATAAATAAAATTCATTCGTATATTCGTCAACAGTCTTCAGTTTCTGTCGTAATCCCTGTAAATGAGTAAAATTATCTTCTTCATAAAAATGCATAATAAAGTAATGAACTAACTCTCTTTACATAGAAGCCCAATTTGTAATGTACTCTTGGCCTGAATCCCACTGCATTTTCTGAATATTGTCCCACCAGTTAAGTGCATACTTTATTAGCTATCTCTAGAAGCATTACAGATTTAAAATCTATGTATCGTTTGTACGTTAATATCCAATCAACTCTATTAAGCCACTTCATGAAACCATCTACATCAGTTTTCCCATCGAGCTCAGGGATATTCAGTTTAACATCTTGCCCAACAGTTTGTATGGCAGTAATAATAGCTAAAACAATTTATTCTCTCTGATTAGTATCCTGCGAACGTCGACCCCCAATACCCGTATCACTGTGAAAATCACCATTACGGGTACGTGGAACGAAGTTATTAGTGTGGGCTGCTCGCTTACTCCCACGTCGCTCATGAACTAGTACATATCGATCTGAAAAACCTGGATTATTTTCTCTACTATCACCCCAATATCCGTGTTCTTCCCTATCCATTCCAACAAAACCAAACCCCGATTGTCTTTGTTAATTTTGCGGAACGTAATTTCTTTATGGATTAAACCCTGTTCCAATTGTCAAAAAATTGTTGTGATGATTTAGCGAGGTTGGGCCAAAGTATTACTATGTTTGTATTGGGATAAGGTCTTCCTGAAGGGTAGTCGTTGGTGGTGATGTCGTGGATGTTGGTACTATTTGTGCCAATCAAATTGTGGGCCTTGCTGCCGTCGAAGGTGTAGTTGTTGGAGCTGTTGAGAGTGCCTATATTGTCGGCACTACTGTCATATTTGAGATTGTCGTTGTCGCAGTCATAGTGACCAAGGGTGATGTTGGTACCATAATTGGTGTTCATGTAGTCATTGCCGCTGCAAGAGTTATTGTCAGCGCTATTGTTGTAACTGGGAATGGTGCGTCAAACGTTGGGGTTGAGAAAATTCCCAGAGTTGTCGTCGTTAACAGCGTTGTAGTTGTTGGTGGAACTCTCTATCTCCGGTATCCCTAATTTGGGTTTGTAAGTGATCTCTCGTAAGTTGTAAAAATGAAAGAGAGATGGAAAGTTGATTTGTCGGGCTCACAAGTGGTATAGGGCTTGGGTGGTGATTGGAGAGGCTCGCTCCAGCTAATGAAGTACCCACGTGACCCACATGATGTTGGTAAATGAACTCGTCACCCTGTCACCCCTTCCTAACCTGTCACTCAGATTGTGACCCGTACTTATCCCGTGAATTCCTTCTTTAATTATATGGTTGTCTCTTACTCTTTGTCGTGAGTTCTCCCGATTTAGGTTATCATTAGCAACCATTGTCCATATTGCCGATGTTGTTTCATTTATTTTCGCACTCCGTTGCGACGAGCCGAAAAACCCTTCTTCGTCACGTGAATCGATAAATTTATCCTTGCTTTCGACGTCAACGTTTAATCCGTTGAAAGCGTTGGAAAGTAGGGTTTCTTCACCCTCTTCATCTGAATCAGAATTTTACTATGTTGGGTTTGGAAATATTGTACCCTTTCCTCTTCCGATAACACGTATCGGGGTTGGGTTTAGCGGATTAATTCCCGCATTGCACGCATCGCGCATAAACCCTCCCATTGAAACACATCTTCCTCAACCTCGATCCGTAGTAGCACTCTTTATGTTTTTACGATCTCCTTCACTTTGCTCGCCATCAAAACTAATGTTTTTTGTTGTGATGGTAAGGATTAACGCCATTATAACGTCCATTTTATTCGTCATTAGGTTGTTGGTGACCTCTAGACTCGCCAATTGCTCTCCTTGCGTTGGTTTCTTCACCACTTTCCTACCTAATGATTTTCCTATTATTGTGCAAAGAAAATTTATCAAGGAAAGTAACCTATGCTTTGATACCAAATTGATAGTTTCTATATTTTGCGGAAGCTAAAACAAATATCGCAATACTGCTAATCTACTTTTATTCATTCTCAAGATTTATCTTTCTGCAATTCATATCTCTATCTCACTAACTATCTCCAACTCACAGTACCCTCAAACCCTAACTTCTCATCCCTATATAAAGGATGAGAATCCTTTATTCTTTCCTCAAATTAAGCTATTAGAGATAATCCTTTAAACAAGATAAAACTAAATCTAAAATCAAATAAAAGGAATGTATTGACGTGGGGAACGACCCATGACCTATCAACTTCAACCTGCCATTGCCAAAATGCTAGCATTTATTTTAACTATAATATAATGGGTGTAAAACTTGTGCCCTAAGCTTGCTAGTATAGTATATGAAATTAAGGGCATCCACCTTGCCAACCATTCTTCCCCAACTATTTGGGAGCAAGACTATTGGGTCGTTTCCATTTCTTAATGATACTAAAAAAAAAAGTCTACATTAACACTTGATTACCAACCAATCAATGAACCTATTAGCATCTATAAGAATGGTCTAATGGTCATTATTTCTCCTAGTTGTGGTAATAATTCAAAATGAATAATGTTTCGAAACAAAAGGGAAAATGGAAAAAAAAAATAAAAAATTTAATAGCCCTAAAAGATAATGTGGGATTTGCAAATAAAAATACCATATTTTTCACATACATAGTTTTCGAAAGGCTATTGTTCAATTGGACATTTCACTCTATGACATATATATTAAGAAACATACATAACTAACCTCATATATTATTAATAGACCCGTTTTAATTCAGAAGCGATTTCAAAATGTGCAAAGTGATTTCGAAATGTGAACAAGTCGGGGCATAGTATTCTTAAGTATAAATTTATGTGCAGTACTTACACTTTCTTAATATTCTATAGTGACTTTCTTAAAAGTTGGATATCTAGAATCAGACGAAGCACCTAAGAAACTGAATATTAAGATATAAAAAAGGAAGAAACTTTATGGAAAAAAATGATGGATCTTCTAAAAAAACATAGCATGAAATTACCCCATGCAGGTGACAGTTCCCTTTAGATGCTACTATTGTGTTGGGTCTAAAAAAATTGGGAATACCACCTTTTACATAAAATTCCAAAGTCCCAAGATTATTGGTAAAAAGATGGAGATAGAGATAAAAAAATAAATTATATGTAAGTGGAGGAAGATGTTTATTCTACTAAATTCTAAGAATTTTTTTTCGAGGAAGATGTTTATATGTAAATACCGCGTATCTATATAGGAAACTAGATATGGATATATACATGAAGCTACCTGGAAGGTATAAGCTTTCAGAAGCAATTAATCCCGACACACGAGGTGTGTATGTAATAAAACTGAAAAAGTTATTGCTGACTTGAAGCAATCAGGGCCCATGAGACATAGTAAGTTGACTGAGTATTTGAAGGTCAGAGACTTTGCAAATATCTTTATCCGTCCATGCGTTCTTATTTATAACACATAAATTAGCTTCAGTATCATCATAACAGTGTATTAAATGATTTAGAAATCATTAGACCTCCGGGGGAGATCACGAGAGCACCGAATACCTTGGGAAGGAATTCAACATACAAGACCTTGGGAAATCAAGAGTGTCTCAATTTGTAGATCGAACATCTTGATAGTGGCACTCATACAATAAGCAATATCTATCAAGAGTTATCTAACACTTCGATATAGATGTAACACACAGTGCTAAGTCGTTTATTGTGCGTCCAACACTTGGGTATGAACAACGCCATCTTCTACCATCTCAATGGGGGTAGAAACTCCTAAGGTTGTGATGTCATAGCTAGGAGATGTTTTGTTATAGTTAGTTGGGTATATTAGACCCAATGACTCATTCGCAGTGAACTATTTGGCTTGCCATAGTTCGATTCCTACCCAAAAGTACTGGAATGAGATCAAACACATTCTGAGATATTTCATCGACATGAAAGACTGGGGTTTGTTCTATCCACAACTTGGCAAACGGGAAATTATAGGATACACCGATACAAAATATTTGTCAGATCCACATAAAGGCCGATCATAATAGGGTTATGTATTCTTGTATGGAGATACTACAATTTCATGAAGATCAGTGAAGCAGACAATGGTTGCTACATCCTCGAACCACACAGAGATTCTTGCACTACATGAAGCTGGCACATAATATTTTTGGTTGCGGTCTATGATTAACCATATTAACGGAAGTTGCGGTCTGAATTTTATCCAAGATAAACCGACGACACTTTATGAAGACAACATGACTGATCTATTCACGAAGGCTCTTGTATATCCTACGTTCAAGAGATTAGTTCGTGGAATCGGCATACACAGTTTACAAGATTTATTATCTCAGGGAGATCGATATCAGGGGGAGTAGTCCTAGCCTGACGTGGACACATGCGTGTTGTACTCTTTTTCTTGATGGCGCAGTTTTTATCCTAGGAGGTTTTATTGGCTCGAGGTTTTAATGAGGCAACGTATACGCGTCCACAACCCATACAGGGCATATGATTGTACTCTTTCCCTGTACAGCTTTTTGCCCAAGGGGTTTTACTAGGCAGAGGTTTTAATGAGGCAAGTCGTCCTAGTATGGAACACCCCAAGGGAGAGTGTTAGGAGTTGGGTCCAAGCCCAAGCTAGGAACCCAACAGGGTTGGGGTGTCCTATACAGTCTCCTAGCAAACTCATAGGCCCAATAGAGTTATGGGGAGAGTTAGAGTATAATAGGGAATCCTTCTGGGTTGTTTATATATATCATTGTACTATGTACAGATAGCGTGGTTATGATAATAAATAAATCTCTTTATCTATTTCTCTCTTGTTCATGCTTTAGTATTATTCTATTCTAAATTCATCATATCCTAACAACATTAAGTCCATAACTGTTAGAAAACCATTAATTATAATATTCTCATAAGATCAATAAGCATACAAAAATCAAAATCAAAAGGAAAAGGAAAAAAAACCATCCATACTTAAGAAAATGATAAACTGGATTAAAGTTGAAGTGAAATAAACCATTATGCTTGTATTACTTAGGAAGAATACTACTAATATGTCGATAAGAGTGAAGTTTTATATTTCCATTATACTTTGAATCCTCACGAATAATTGAAGAATAAACATAAAAAATCATAGATTCCATGAACAGTTGAACTCTATAGGTTTGAAGTTGTGCAATTGATCACAAAAACATGTTTTATGAATCATGGATAAGGCTCCCATCAATTAGAAATCATGAGATTATGATCATCGTACCTTTAAGTTGTAGACATGGTTTATATTTTCTTCATCATGGAGAGTGAGAGATGCATAAATGAGTAAATTGCTTGACAGGGAATGGGTTTTATATATTTAATCTCAAACTACCATTACTAATATGGTATAATCTAATAAAATTTGGTTGAATACGATCAAACATTTTTTGAGTTCCAAACTGCAATTGGAGAAATACCAATTATCATAATGACAAATCAATCACAATATTGGGAGAGAGATAGAGAATTTAAAACTTCTTCTTAATCCTCAACGTTTCCAAGGGATAAGACAATTATGCCACCAACTGTTTTTTGTCATCTCCCTCCAAAGTTAAGAATAACAAAACTTTAGAAAGGGAAGAGAAACATCATATGAATCCATCCATGTTAATGATTACTTATTGAGAAAGGAATGGGATAAAGGGTGCCTGAAAGTAGTCGAAGCAAGATATTTTTAGAGAAGATGTAGAAGAGAGATGCGCTTTTTGGAGAAAATACTCTCTTGAATTGCTTTGAGTACCATAAAAACATGTTTACGTGGCACAACAAAAATTAATTGAAAAATCTGGCGGAGCACTGTAGAAATCACTTATCCTAAGAGTTTTTCTTAAAGTGTCTCGCTAACTTGGATTCCAAGGTGCCACATAGGATTTTTGAACTCCAACAGCACCTCACTGACTTGGATTTGCAACTCAAAAAGCAAGGTTGAGTCTTTCTTTCCAAGACTCAACATTGGTTTTTTATGTTGCGATTGGGCGCCTAAGACTTGGGAACCTGATGAGAATTTTTTATTTTTTCAAAAAAAAAATGAAACGGGGGCCCAACTGTTGGGCGCCCGTTAAAAAAAACAAGTGAGGTACTGTTGGAAGAAATATAACCTCACTCACTTGAATTTGGTTTTTTTTCAACCAAGTGAGTGATGCACTTTAGGAGATGCTATAATAGTAGAATAGAAGATAAAGCAAGAGACGCGAGAGAATTGGAGGGTTGAGTGTGCAACTAAAAAGCGAGCTGTCAAAATTGTTGGTGTGTCACTCATTCGGGTATGACACATGGTGGAACATAGTCCAATTCTACAGTGATTCTGCTATTATATGTTTATATAGATTTTATCTTCCTTTTATTACGTTCCCTATGTCTCTTTCTTAAAAAATTGTGTTTTCTACAGTTTTATGGAGGTGCAAATGCAACCTGCGCAACTTAGACCTGAAGTCATCACCATCCAACAGTGTACTAGTAAGTAGTGACGTACATGTTGAACACCCCAAAAGAATATTGGGGTCTTTGTGATACCGTTACGGAGTTTTTTTCACACTCACTTTATTTATTTTATTATTTGCAAAGATTTTGTTCTTATGGTTGTATTCCATTTTTAACTCGTCTCACTTTCAAACCAAACTCATCTCTCCTTCATCTTTCAGTCGTTTGCAGGACTATCTCATCCTAGGACTGTACATCGAACCCGGAAACCTGAGAACCCGAGCCAACCGGTTCAGTCCGGGTTTGAGTAACAACAGGTTCGATTTTGTTTCATTTTCAAACGACCGAAGGGAGTGTTTTTACAATACACTTCGGTTTTTAATAAAAACGTTTTTTGTATGTATACCAAAACTTCTCTCTCCTTCTCCAAAAACTCAACCCTCTTTTATCTTATCTCTTTCAAATTGAAAAATATTAAATTGTAGTAAGTTATTCAAGTTTATTAGTTAGTACTCTCTCTCTCTCTCTTAGGTATTTTGGGGAATTGTGAGTATTGGGGATGCCCTATTTTGGGTTAAGGCTGAAGATGAATTTCAAAGACGAACAATATCTTCCCTCGTTCTTCAATTCATCTCTATAATCAAGGTTTTTATCTGTCGTTTTCCCTTCGGTCACCGGATTACTAGTCTAGACCCGGTTATTATCGGATCGGATTTGGTTTAAGTTTATGATAACCGACCAAACCAGAACCGGACCGGATTTGATGTTATCAAAATTAGGTTAGTCTCTCTCACATCTCATCTCTCTCAGGCCTTGTAGTTGTACAACAGGGTTTCGAAATTTTAATGTAAGCCCTCTAAATCTCTCTCTTCTCTCTCATTAGATATCTCACCCTCTTTCAATTTCTGCAACAATTGTTGATTTCATGACTTGTTTGGATCTCAGGAGTTTGGTTTCGGTGATGATGTTTCTGGAAGTTATTTTTAACTGCGATTCGTCTTTGATCTAGGTCAATCTTCTCATCGATCAGAGTAAGAACCCTCAAATCTCTGCAACATTTGCTTTAGTTTCTGCGAATTTTAGTTTAATTGCACTTTTTTGCTGCAAATTAGAGTGTAATGTTTTTGTTTTGTGACCTAACTTGGGAGGACTTGCATGAGATGATTTAGTTCAGTAGAAAGTAATTTATATATACTTTTGTATTGTGTAAATGTGGATTTGTTTGAAAAACAGTAAAACAAATGGATTTAGTCTGATGTACTCGACATACTAAATAGTATTAGTTATCTCCAAGGGGCGTTAGGTTCATATAAAACTTCACATTCCTTTTCAATCACCTGTTGAGTGTATATGAATTTGTACCAATGACAAATTCTGTTAATCCCAACGCTAATTGCATGTTTTTAACCTTGATAGACTGCCATCAGCATCTCAATACCTTTTAAGCGATGAATAGGAAACCATTCTTCAGCCTTAGGCTGTTTTAATATGGGATTAGTACCCCAGTGAATATGAGTATCTCTGATTCCAGGAGTCCTAGGAGTTCTGATTCCACTTCTTCTTCTTCTACTTGAAGCATAAATAGCAGTTTATGATTTTTGGGATGATTTTAAACTGCAGAAGTCAACTTTCAGAAACTTGTAGTTGATTTGATTGATTATTTATTGTTTTAGTTGAATCTTTGATTTACATTGTGTTATCAGTCCTCATTTTGATTGATTTATTGGTTATTGTTATGATGATCTTGGATTTTAGGGAAGCAATCCCCAATTTAAGGTCAGAGATTACAATCTCCAATTTCAAATTTCAATCTCCATGAATACTCAAACAAACCACAGTCAATCCGCGGGGAACTCGTCATCGAATCCAGGTACTCTCTCTCTCTCTCATATGGTATAATGAAATCACTATAATTAGATCTTATGATGTTTGGTTTGCATTGTATTGTTCCTCTAGAGTTAGAATGATAAACAAGGAGTAATGGATTTTATTAAAAAGATCGCAAACCCGCATTTCTAGTTTTCTAAACAACTCAATTATGCATATTAAAAAGGTTGTTGTATTCGAGTATGGTAGTTTACTAGTCAAACAACCGTAAGGAGTATTTTACAGTAGGCATAATGTAAAGCTAAAATGTCAAAAAAATTTCATTCCATCCGTCATCGCCTTATTCTTCTTCACCTCTCTCTTTCATGTCATCTCATCTAATCTCCCCGTCGTTTGAAATCCACCATTTCATGGTTTAGTAGTATTAAAAAAGTGGCAAATCTGTGAAATCGAGAAAGGCGTTGCAGTCGTTACCCACGGTAGTACGGATACAAATTCTAGTCACTCTTCCGCCTCCTCTCCACTCCAACCCCTTCTTCTTCTTCTCTCTCTCCACAGCTGTGTAATTAATCACTGGATTCTTAATCAAAATAGGGTTAGCAAATAACGAGTCACCAACTCAATGAGTTCAGAAGTTTCTGCCGAGTCACCGAACTCGATGAAGAACGGCAATTCTTTCGCTTAAACCCTTATTTGCAGAATCAGATTTGTTTACTTCATTGATTTATGCCAAAGCAAAAAAAATTCACAAATGTTCGCGCTTTTTTTCTTCTTCCGAATTTGCACTACACAACAACTCTTATTTGATTGATTGGTATGTGTTAGTATTGGGTATATCTGTTTTACAGTCATTCTTTGATACCAAGTTTAGAAATTTATGTAATGAGTAATGGGTTTTGTTTGTAGGTATGATTAAAATCGAAGAGACGGAGGTAGAGGAAAAAGTAATATCAAAAGTAAAGAATACATCACCGCCTGATTACGAGGCTTTGCGGGATCTTATTAGACCCCATATTGAGTCTTTTGATTACTTTGTCGATAAAGGACTTGAAACCATGCTTGAGAATATTAAGCCGGTCGAAGTTATCGACCCCCATAACAAGAACAAGCTTCGAAATATCCTTTTATCACGAATTTTATTTAATATTGTTTCAAAATATTGTCTGTGTATGTTGTTGTTTATTGTTTAGTTGGGTTTTTTTCTTGACTAATACACACTTTCGCTTGAAAATCACACCCTGTTACGCCCAGAGCAAGATCGTAAAGCTCTACTTCCGAACGAGGTAAGTTTTATTTTCTTCTCATCTTATTATACTCTGCATTTGTTTTCTTAGTTACTGTATGTGTTTATGTATCGTTGCATTGGTCAAAAACAGTGTCGGCAACGCAAAATTTCGTATGCTGGAAGGTTTTTGGTGGAAATTTGTTTCCAGTACAATGATACGCCGGCTGTCTCAAGGCGACCACTATCCTTTGGACAACTTCCTATAATGCTTAAGGTTGGAGACTCTTAGATTTACTTTAAACTTTAGTTTGATCATATATGGTTATTCCTTGTAAGCATCTGAGTCTTAAATAAATGGAACTGTGATGCAACGCGATGAATCGTATTTGATGGTATGAATGGGTTGGACTTACAAAAATGGACCTGGAAATCTCTTAAAAACTACAATAGGATGGGTGGGCACGTGAAATTGAAGATCAATTTGTTGAAAGAAAACATGAGTATTGAACTATGGTTTGCAATGCCGGGAAATAACTTGCTAAAATCTTTAAACCTGTTAACGTCTTAAAACCATCTGATTTGGTTATGATACTTATGTCATAGTTTATATGTTTCATACTCCGTAGGCTTGTAAATCTAGCACATCACATGTTCAACTTCATTTGGAAGTCACCTTGTTTATCTGGCACATTGCAGGATCTGTACGTTTCTTTTGTATGCGAAATATGCTTTCTAACGAGAGTACTTGGACTCTTTCTAGTACAACTGGGGACCATTGTTGCTACATACCCTTAAGTACAAGCTTAAACAAGCCTTCTCGGGAATAAAAGGTGCTTGTGTTTTGAGTTATAACCAAGGCACTTTTTTTTAAGAGAAAGCTAGGGTTAAAGCAGACCTTCACTAGACTTTATGGCTAATCAAAATTGTCTAATACAATTTAAGATATCTCCTCGCTTTATCTGTTTGTTGTTATTGTTGTAGTCAAAGCTATGCCACTTGAGAGATGCTAGTCCCAAGAAACTAATCTCATGCGGTGAAGAGTCAACTGAAATGGGCGGGTAAGTATAATTTTCTGCACAATTAATGTTGAATTTGCTATGTTTGAATTTCTATTAAATTCATTAAAATTGATATTGGGAGCCAAATCTTTACATAATGTAAAAAGAATGAGCTCCATAATGTGACCATAACCTTTACGAAACATATAGCTCTCCGAATTACTACCTAAGTTGACATGTCTTAGATACTCAGATGAATCGCATCACACGGCTCATTCAGAGAGTCGGTGCAAACTGTGCTATTTTGTGTAGGAAGGAGATGGGCATTTTGACTCAACAAAAACGAAATCGTATCCGATGTAATGGGTCATTTTACACATTTGATGGTTTTATTTTACAAAGCTTTATTATGCTTTAGAAGCTTGCTTCATATTAGGGTTTCTGGGCCTTGGCGGCGACTAGGGATATAGACTGCTCTCTTCTCTCTTTTTGATCAAAATTCCTGTTTTTTAGTATCTTGTATATGTTAGGACTTTTTTTATTTCTTAGATTGTATTTGGAATCTAAAATTCTAAGGGAATATGCTTCAAGAATTAGTAGTTGGGTAGAATGAATAGAATCTCTACTAGAGAAAGTATGTTAATTAGAGGCACTAGCCCAGTAGCTTTAGATTATTCTAAAAGCTAATGAAGTTTAGATCAGTTTTATAATATTTTTGGTTACTTGAAAGTTCAGCAGTAAATTAGATGTAAGATAGTAATCCAAACAGTAACTCTCTCCAAGATTGATGGATATGATCTCTATCTTCCATGTAGTAAATAAAATCTAGAATGAGAGTTGTAAGATTTGACACGCTTCAACACATCCTCGACACATTAGCAAAAACATCATATAGATGGAGATGTTATCACTTATCACGAGGAGACAATGAAAAGATTACAATAGTTGAGTCTTCATTAAGTAGTATGCACATGGTAGTAAAGGATGTCTATGAGTTGAGACAGCTAGTCGATTAGTACTATAGACAAAATGGTATTTTGTAACATCCCCACATTTGTAGAAAGGTCGGTCCGGTTCCCGGGAACAAATGGATTTATCCGTCATATACTATCACCGAGGCCTTTTAGTGTGATTGGTTGGGGGAGTTGGAAGGTCGGTGTCAGTCTAGATCCTGGGAACAAATGTAATTGTTCCTCATATCAACAAGGCCTTTTAGCATGCTTGGTTGTGAGAGTTCAAAAAATTCCACAGTTAAGCGTGCTCGGGCGGGAGCAATCCAGGGATGGGTGACCCATTGGGAAGCTGCTTCCCCGCCGAATAAAACCTCACACTGCTAGAGATCCGTAGTGGCTAAGTGGGGACAATATAGGTGAGAAGTATAGAGTGGATCGTTACATATTCAAGTCTCCACAGGAGAAAACTTTGTTTTGTGTCGAACAAAAGCGTAGTTATTATTATCCTTCCAGTTTCTTAACCCATCCCTATGCACGCGTCAACAAACTACTCGGGCACCTCTATAGTTCCAAACCTGGGAAGCCTAACTCCTCCCGTAGAGTAGTTATTCTATAACAATTTCTGAATGTCTACTTAGAGTAGCAACTCCTTCCCTCTTAGGGAGGCCCAGGTTGTTAGTCGTAAACCCACTTCCTCTGTGCCCCATGTTTGTGTTTTTCAGCCATGAGGTCGGCGCTCGCAAATTTGCACAATTTGATGGTGGAATTCCCTTTTATGAGGTAGCCTAGTTTCTTCGAGCACTTGAACGGTTACCTCTCTCCTGAAGAAGATCCCATTTAGAATCCCTATCAGGAACGTGATGGGGACCGGATTTTTAGAGCATATTGTCTTACTCTAGGTCATACGATGCTTTCTATAGAAACACAACTTTAATGGATCCTGAGAGCTTGATTTTCGGAGGTGACATCATGTACACTTCTTTTAATAACTCTCTACTTAGAAACACATTTTCCACATCAAAATGAATCAAAACCCGCCACTTGTTTGTTGCGAAATAAACTACGTCAGCTTGTACTTCTGCGCGACCATCTCGCATTGTAGTCCTTCTTGACAATTTTTCTCTTGTATTTCTCAAATCTCTTGTAAGCTTTTATAATTATAAATATCGGAAGTGTCTTTTTCTACTCCACAAGCTTCTTCTCAGGGAATGTACAGAGGATAGGATTATTTTTTGCAACCACATGTATGATTTGTGGTCCCTCTTGATTATTCGACTCTCAGATTGGAGACGTTAGGGGACATGTTATTATGAAATGGCAAATCATTCCCTGTTTTCTAAATACTATTGAGTTTTTTATTAGAGAAAGAGTGAAAGAGAGGGATTTGTAAGTTTGGAGGAAAACGTAGAAAACCCTAGTTATAGTACCTTATTTCCCTAAGTCGACCAGGTGCAAAAGGACATCACCTATTGGAAGTACCTCCTATTATTTCTAACTCCACCAGGTGCACCTCCTATTATTTTTAACTCGACCAGGTGCAAAAGAAGGACATCACCTACTGGAAGTACTTCCTATTATTTCTAACTCGACCAGGTGCAAAAGAAGGACGCCACCTACTTGAAGTACCTCCTCTTATCTTGTTTATCCTCGGAGTAAGAACGACACACAGATCAAGTCAAACAAGCGGTCAAAGCACGCCCCCATGTTCATCAGAGATCAAGACAACAAGCGGTTAGAGCACACTTCCACATTTCCCCAATTCAAGGCAACTACCATCCACGACTCACAACCGTCCGAACTAATAGGAACTTCTATAAATAGGAGTTGATGACTCCATTGAAGGGCTAGAGATACAAGAGAGACATACAATTTTCTACTTGTAATCAATCTCAAATGCATTTGTAATAATCTAGCAATTAATAATATTCCACCTTCTAAATAAATCCTCAAATAGAGGTCGTGGTTTTTCCCTATTCAAAGGGTTTCCACGCTAAGTCATTTATTCCTTTTTACTTTTTATTCATCATTTTTACTTTCTCATCAAGTAAGAGTAAAGTTGTCTTATCTAGAAAACTTACCCTTACACTAGTTCTTGATTTCAATTGAATAAACAAGGCTTCCACACATTGTTTCTTATTAAATACTATGTACTTCTTCCTTTTGTAAGCACTAATTTTTCTTTTTTGTATTTTAGTTACTTCATACTGAATGGGTTGGAGCGACTTGTTCGTCTTATTATATTGCAAAAGAGAAACTATGTGAGTCGCCCATATCTTCTTCATCGTATAAATTATGTAATATTAAAATTTCTGCTGAATGGTATGACATTTGACTATTGACTCAATGACATTTCTTTATGTTCTTCAATCAAGAGCTGACTGTGTTTTTTTCCCCTTCTAGCCAATGAGTGTGGTGCGAAATTCATTCCGTGAACGACAGGAAGGCTACACCGATAAAGCAGTAACAATAAGGTGCTTTTCCTGTTTTTTAAGCAGTATACCTCAAAGGAGGTTTCCTATTTACAGGCTTTCAAGCTTGTGTTTCTCTTTTGAACTATTTTATGTGTTTCTCTTTTGAACTATCTTATGTGTTTCCTGATATTATTTTATTGAAGCTACTGAACATTCTTTTACCCTTTAAATTTTTTATGCGAAAACATCCATATTTTTTACTAGCGTCGGGTGGTTATACCAATATTTGTTACCTTTAGTGACCTTGTTAAAACTATATTATCATTTTTACTTATCATGTACTTTATCCAAACAAATTACAGATCAAATTTTTATATTTTGAAAAGTAATTGTCAATTCCAATTAACCACTAGGCACACAATAAATGCTGACGTAAACCAATTGTTATGACCTTACAATAGAGGTGTTACATAGCCAGTCAATACATAATATAATTTGCTCATCTATTTAGCAGTTGATAAAGTGTTCTCTTAGTAGAATTTCCACATATCAAGTATTTATTTAAGATTTGCTTGCTTAACACCTACCTACCTTTCAGATGTGTAAGAGAGGATCAATCTTCCGTAACTGTTAAACTGTATTACCTTCAGAATGGAAGTGCAAGGCTTGGGTTCTGGTAAGCGGTATTTCTCATTTGGTTTAGGGTTTTTTATTTGTCCAAAAAATCTAAAGCTCTGAAAAATAAAACTTAATCTTGAAACTTTTGTAGGATAGACGGGAGGGAATACTTGCTTCCTGTGGGCCTTGTTCTGAAGGTACTTTGATAGACATCATTACCTGTGCAATTTACAATTATATTTTAATCTTAATGTTCCTTTGGGATGTAAAATTCATATTTAAAAGGGTCTGAAGGAAACTTGAGAATTAATATATGGTATAACTCATCAGAATGAGTAACAATATTTATTCACACCTCATTTCACAATGAAATTAGATTTGCACTATGCATTTTTTATTGATTTATTTAACCGAGGGCTTTATTTTGGGTGTTATAACTACGACGACGACTCCTGATCCATCATAATTTTTTGATTGTCTTACGAACAATCACCATCTAGAAGTTGTATGCAGTATGCCTGGATGAGTGCCGCAATTTGGAATCTAGATTTCTCGACTCTTAATCGTTGCCAGAAAAGTCAATTAAGAAATTGGCCATGATTCTCCACAAAGTAATCCTCATCTAGGATTGAATCTCCTACCTGCTTTTCAACTCTCTACTTTACGAACAGTTCTACCTGATATATAAATCACATTGTCACATGTCTTAGAGGATAATCAGTCTATGGTGCTGTACCGAGTAAAGCCTCTGCCAAGTTAACATTATTGGACACTCGAAATGAGTAACCACATTGAGGAATTTATGCTCATTGACCCCCAATCAATGAAGCAGTTTCCATTTGGTGAGGCGGCAATTTTACCCAGTGAGGTTATAGTCGGTTGACGGGTTGTGTCTGACCTGTGCGGTTGTGCGGTCGTGCTTAATCCTTAGTCTTACTGGCTATTGCCAGCCCTTGGTACCTTATACACGTTTGAGTACCACCCATAGGTAACATCTGTATAGTCTGATGTGGGTGCTATTTTAACTCATAAATCTGCACATTGTTTGCTCATTCCCTTTTGCTTCCTTACTATGGTTTGGCTTGTAAGATAAATGATATTTATAACCTTTTTGATAAATGATGGAAGTTTTCAATAATAAGGCGACCCTTCTGCTTTGGATAAGGATTATTGTTTATGCAATCAACCATACGGTTGTTATCTATTAAACATGAAAAAATAACAATAAAATTTGCGTTATCATGCAGCAGTGCATACTATGATCAGTAGAAAGGATATTCCACACTATGTATGGGAATTTCTGGAAATGTACACTCTTGAAAGCGCCAAACATTTTTTGCAAGCAAATGATTGTGCTTTGATGTCAATGATGATCCTCTATAATTCTGTGCTCTTTTCACCATTGAAGAGCCTTTTGTTTCCATCTTTATTATCTCTTAGGAGCAAATTTGTTTGATACATTCAGAATTTATTGATGAAAAGGATGGGAAAATATATGAGAATAAGAAGGGCAAGTAAAGCCACTTCAAGACCAAGAAAATACCACAAAGAAAAAAAGAGCAACTACGCCCTAAAACAACATCAAAATCAGATTTTGCTACTAGAAAAAGAAGGGAAAACTTCTCTCTGTCACTTCTAAATACCTTACCAACCGGACTTTGCTAACCCAACTCTTTCCTATTTTCCCTTCATTGTCAAAACTCTAAAGTTATCTTAAGTGGGTGGGATGTTTTCTCAGAGGATTAGTCCGTGTTTCAGAATTATTAGTACATGATAGGGCCACCGAGGTAAACACTGAATGTTGAGGAAACTATGATACAAGTACTGTTACTGCTCATTTATGGGTTTTTTTGAATTCGGTTAAAATATTAGCTTGGGTTACAAAAATAATGCTTCTTTTTTTTCTGTGAGCAGGCTCTCATTAATACTAATGATAAGGAGATCTATAAGAGTTTAACATGTTGCAATAGCAAGGGGAATGGAGCAATTGGCACCCAACTTGTTGGTGAAAGAGTGAAGATTATTCTTGATGAAGTCAGCGGCTCATCTTTTTGTAGTCGAAATGATTGTCTACATCATATTGGTACTTCTTACAAGCTTCATAGCTGTTGATGTTAGAAATCCTAGTATATAATTACTTAAGGCTGATGTCCCTGTGTTCTCTTTCCCCTAGGAGAGCACTTCCAACCTGTCATGAATGGAATGGAAAATGAAAAACTTAGCAATGTAAGTTAATGAAATATCTCAGTTTTTTTAAAAAAAATATTATTGAACTGTTTGAGAATTTGATCTTAGACTATTTTCATTCTATTTGTACTATCTTTCCGTAGGTTGGAGAAGCTGTTCTAAGAGACTATATATTTGTCCATCTCAAGAAAAACGACGACAAGTTTAATTTGCTGATGTTAGTCAAAGCCATTTTTTGCACATCTAATGGTGTACATTTTCGACTTTGTCATGTGTTTAGTCTTCTGCGTTCCTAATGTTATTATGTCTTTAGCTTTATGATGCAGAAGCTTTTTGCACTCGTTGATCATACTGCTGCACCAGATAACACAGATGCATTACAAAATCAGGAGGTGCTACTGCCTGGGCACTTGATTACTATTTATCTCAAGGTATTATAAATGGAACTCATTTCTTTTGGAACTTATCCAATACAAGCAATTAACAACCAAGTAACATTAACTGCACACTAGCAATTACCTGTACCTACGACATTTCCTGTCAAAGTGAACCCTTGAAGAGGTACACAAAAACACGCTAATTTGTGCTTTTGGAGATAAACTCAATGTGCCGATTAAATCATAACACCAACAGGGGCCTTTAGCCATTCATTACACAATGTACTTCTGACATTCAACTCTACACCACATGCTTCACATGCATTCAGTATGCTACTGCATCACTTGCCTTTAACAACGAATGTATGATATTCTTCAAAAGACAGTTTTTTGGAGATATCAGTCGAAAAGTTTTTTTTTCGAAAGGGCAGAATAACTTCATGATAGAGAAATCAAGATACTTTCTGAAACGAAAAGAATCCAACCTAGCGGCAAAACGGAAAAAGAAAAAGTCAGCCTGAGTAAAGAAAAAGAATCACATTACCCATATGGATCTGTTTGCGAAGCCATTATGTTGGCGTCTCATAACCTATTTTTGTTAAAATGGACATCATAGGTCTAGGTTTTGCTGTACCTTCACGCACTGTCATGTAAATAAATTTCTCTGTTAGATGTATTTAGCAATGGTCACAAGATATCAAAAAGAAAGGAAACAGAGCAATGAAGATGGAGACTATAAAGAGAAGTAATTGTCTGCATACCCATCTAATCTTCTTATTGACAGTAATCATGGTGCAGAAACTCAAACCGCCTAAAAAAGTATTTATAGCACATTGAATTGGACTTGGAACAAAAAATTAGATTGTCCTAGTTTTTGCGAGATGACATGGGATTGACAGTAATTTTGTACCCTATCTCATCCTTTACACATTTCTTATCAAGGAATCTAGATTTATGATATCATCCTTTGCATATTTCAGTATTATATAGATTCTAAGTACTTCGTATGAATTTCATGTTTGCTTGTATTTGTATTTGGAATCTACTGTTTTTCTTGATTGTAGATGCCTTGATCTCTTGGGTCTATATGCATCTGTTATTAACTGCTTCGAGCCCAAAACCAAATTAGTAAGTACTAGCGGTAACCGATGCTTAAGACAAGGACATTTACTCAGATGTAAGGACTTTAGTAAACTGTTGGCCTTCACCTATAAATCCCATCATTTTACTTCTTTTCTCCATTAGAAGATTAATTACAAACATTTTCAAGAGATGCATTATCAATAGGATCTCCTCCGGCTGTCCTTCTTTTGCCTTAGTCGGTTCAGTCTCAATCATGCAAATACAACTAACAAACCTAACTCCCAACAAGGATGTAAATAAAAATCAGCGGATCCCCATTAACTGCGCTTTCCTTGATTTACCAGTATCCTCCTAAACTAATCCTTTAATACCCTCCAATTATTCAGAATAAAATAAAAGGAAACAAATGGGGTTCCCTTGATTTACTCTAGCCTTCTAAATTAATCCCTCACTCCCTCCAATTATTTAAATTCAAATACAGTCAAATAAAAGAATACAAAGGCTAAAATTACAGGCGGGTCAAAACTCGTGGGCCGTTGAGGTACTAAACAATGGCCTCCATCATATTCTTCGAGTTCGGGAAAAGTTCGTCCACAAACTTAGAACGGTGGAAATGAGGTTACGGGCATGATTAACATCTCCAAACTATCCAGGTTTTTATCGTCGTAAAAGAATTTTTGGGCGATCTTAACCACGTGTTTGGTAAACAGATCCAAGCTCTTCTTCAAGGAGGGTCAATCCTTCTTTTGGTGACTGGGTTTGCTGTAGTTAAAGCAAGTGAATGCACAAATACCCTGGTAAGAAGGGCGGGGAGTTGTCGTTGCTGAAGTGGTAGCAGGAGCTGGGGTGCTTGGGATAGTAGTTGCTGACTTTGTCTTCATTAGTTCTTCTGTCTTATTTTCGAGCTCGGCGGCATTAAAAATCTGGACTATATTCAATAATGCTAACTTGCTCTGATTGTGTTTCCATGATCCCATTTTGTGGCAACTGATTTTCTGCATTTCCGTCTCATAGAGACGGGCGCGGAAGCTGAGTAGGAAGAATTCATTAAAATGCTCGGTGGTGAGAGAAGCTAACAATGACTTTGAAGGTGGCCATAATCTCTTCTGTGTAGGTGCTGTCAACAAAATGACACCCCATATCTTGCTTCATCCCTGTCTAAGTGTGAATTGGCGTACAACCGATCTCTTGGCGGGGGAACTCTATGCACCATCCCACCAGTTGAGGGATGGTGCATTTCCATTCACTGATTTCCTTATAACCAAATAAATTTTCAACCGTGTTCAACCAATCGACAAACAATCTCGATTCCATATTATTGGCAAACTCTGGCACACTAATCTTGATGTCTGATTGGCGACTCACTTAGAGGTCATGCAAATCCGTTTACCTTCCCCTTGGTGATGATGTAGACGAGGAAGAGGTGCGGCTGGGCGTTCTTGTGGGGCAAACTCATGCTCTCTAGTCGGTGGAGAGTGTAGAAAGAGTCGTCTCACCACTTCTTAAAAACTGCTGATTTTGGTCGATGGTTTGGTGGGATGAGACGGGCATACAAAATACCCATTTTAATCTAATTAAAGTTTGTAATCATCAACTTTATTGTTAAATAAGACCGATTAGTGGCCTTTTGTCAATTCAGGTTCTTCGAGCAAAACCTTGAAAGTGTAAAGAAAAATGATGGTTTTAAGCCAAAAGTGACAGAAATTGCAAACTTTTGAAGGAGACCATACAACCATAGACATAACTAAATTTATCAGAAGTTTATAGGACCATTTCCAGCACAAGACAAGCCAAAACCATATTCAAAAAATATTATCTTGAAGAAGATTTGAAAGATGCTTAATGAATTGCTCGTTGAAGAGTATTGATAAGATGGATCTTTTGGAATGTATTAGGAGAAGCTTCTTCTTTTTTTTTGTGCAAAATCAAAGAAAAGCTATATGTACAGTCATTTATAGCTCTGAAATTTCCTAACTAAGGCATTTTTAGAATGTTAGACACAAATTTAAAGCAGGGAGATAAAATAAAACTCATGTTTGGTTGAGTTGTTAGCTCATGAAAGAAGACTGATTATGGAAGATTCCGTAAAAAAAAATTCCAGATTTTTCTTGTTATTATATTTTTGGGATTAAAATCCCCTTATTCCAAATATTTTATTTGATCTTAGAGTGTATTTGATTACATAGAAAATATTCCAAGGAAAATATTATTTTCTTGTGGAAAATAGTTTTGAGAAAATTCTCCAGATATAAGTTAAGTTGTTTGATTTGTATAATGAAAATAATCACCTTTATTGAGTATCTCTATGTGAACGAAGGGACAAGAGAGGGGAGAGAAGAGATAGGTGAGGCTGGAAAATAAATAAGGAAATTTTTTTCCTAACCTTTAATAAAGGCTATCAAACAGTTGAAAACTATATTTTCTCATAAATATTTTATTTTTCACTTGAAAATGTTGAATTAAACACCCTTATTGTATCATTTTCCCTTTTAATTTGTTACCCTCTTATTCATCTATACAATGAGAGGTCTTGACCACGAATTAGTAACTTTAAAATTGTGTTTTCATTGTTAAAGAGTGTTAAATATCTTGAAAAGTTGTTTGAGAGTCTTTTAGCTTGTTTTGTTCCTCTTAGAAAAGTTCTAATTTTATTTAATTAAGACTAGAAGAGAATATGGAAATGACAATTTTATTCAAATAAACTTACAACTTTTCCGAGGTACAAAACGAGCTTCAAAGACTCCCAAACAATTATTTGAAATCTTCAACATTATATCTCGTCTTAACAATAAAAACTTTTTACGGTAATCACTTTGTGGTCGAGACCTTTACTTTCATAGATGAGTGAGATGATTACAAAATTGAGTGAAAAAATATTACAATAAGATCAAATAAAATATTCAAAATTGGAGATTTTATTCTAAGAGATACCATGGCTGGAATAATTACTAAAGCTTTTATAACTGGTCTTTTTCATGCCCTCAAAATCTCAGCTAAGTGGTATTTGATTTGAACCCTGTGCTTTAACTTCTCATTGAGGTGGCATTGGTGGACAACATTCTAAAGTTTCTTAGTTAGGTGATTTCAGAATTATAAATGTCTGTTAAGATATTCTCTCTTTGATTTCTCACTAAACAAATGTTCTCCTATATTTCAAAAGATCCATCCGTAAAAAAATTCTCAAATGGGATAATAAGTGAGCATCTTCTTTAAAAGAACATCTCTGAATTTGGTTGTCTTTTTTTGTTGGACATTTTTCTGATTTGTATTTTGGCAAATTTAGTTATATCGGCAGTTACGTGGTCTTTTCCAATAGTTTGCAATTTCTATCAGTTCTCGCTTTGAAATTCATCATTATTTTACACATTTGAGTGGTTCTACATAATCTGAAATGATAGGAAGTCGCTGATCACTCTTATTCAACAATAAAGTTCATGCTGAGAAGCTTTAAACTACAAGACAAAATGGCATTTTGCATGCCTATCAGGATGTAGCGATCACGGAGTGGAGGTGGTGGGATACATGGTTAGTGTGTAGAATAGGACCCATAAAGTCAGCATTGCGTTTCAAAAGATTTCAAGGGTCCTGACGTCGGTGTTGTTCTTGTAGTAGGCACCATTCTTCGTCTGAACGGCAGGAAGAACTTGGGGTGGTTAGATTTGATTCAAATTTTGCCGTATTGTGTGGCATCACGGAGCCCTAGGTGGTGTTGGTAGAGGACACAGTGGTGCTGTCAGATGTTGGTTTCAAAATCTCCCCGATTACCCTAAACGGGATATACTCAATAAATTCTGTTCACCGTAGGAATACTCATTTGATTCCAAATCAGATGTTCGATGAAGATCGATGTCTTTAGCATGACGGCGGTTCAAACTAGGTGTAGATGATAAAAGAAGGGGCTATCTAATCATGATTTTAGCGTGGTTATGGTACAATGGCCGTTGTGGTAGATGGCAGCGTAAACAACGTAGGCCACGACAGTCTAGGCAAAGACTTCGGTTTCCGGTGGAGGCAAAGTTTGGATTGGGTGCAATTGTGAAGACAATGAACAACCTGTGATAACTAAGTGGCGATTTGTTGGCGCACCTCTTTGGTAACTAGTTTTAAAGGGCGTCTAGATTGTCTCGAGAAACGATAGTGAAATTCGCGGTTTACGGACTACCATGGTTTAAAAAATCGGACTCGGGACCGAGATCGCTCACGGCCGATCTTGAGTTGGATCGGGCGAACTGGCCCCGAGTTGGTATTTTTCAGCATAAAATGTTATATATTTATTGTCTAAAAAGTTGTTATTTGTTTTTCTCTTAGCTCAAAAAGTCAATCCAAATACAATATTAGAGTTGGTTCAGTGCTTTCCACACCAAAGATACAAGTACAATTTACGCCAGAGATACAAATACAATTTACACCAAAGATACAAGTACAAAGATAGTTCAAATATACAAACTCAAAGGATGCAAGCACAAATGATACAAACACACCACCACCACACCAAAATACGAGAAATACAAGCTACATAATCAAACAACTAGATAGTTGGATAACTCATTTGCTTAACCCAATCTTTCCAAGCCTTGATGATTAGGATGCACTCCTTTTACTTTAGTCAAGTTATTGTGCAGATTATATTACTTTGCGTTGTCATATTAATCTAATACTATATTACTTTGTCATTCTTACACTTTTTATTATATCAAAATAATATTATACTACTTTGCTTTTACAAAAAAGTATTACATTATAAAAAAGGCCTAAAATGGCCAAAATTAATTGTTAAAAACATAAATTCAACGATTTACCTATCTGATTCGAGGCAACTTACAAAAACTCGCCCGAGTTGGTCTGAGTTTTTCCAAGTTGCATCTTCCAAGTTGCAGTCTTTTCAGATTTTATAGCCAAACTCGGACCGAATCAGACTGATCTCGAGGCAACTCGCCCGAGTTGGTCCAATCCTATCCGAGATTTTGTACCATGCGGACTAGACTTTGGTGGCATTCGTGATGATTTATGGCTTGATTCAAAGGACCTTACATACCAAGATAGATGTGATTTACATGGTGGAAGAAACAAATCATTCACAGATTGGGAAAATAAACAGTTGAAGAAGATTTAGGGCTTTCTTTTTAGTACATTCTTATTCAAGCAAAAACAACTGAGGGGCCCTATCTCCCCCCACAAGTGGAAGATGTTTAAAGTCTCTGGGGGGATCAAAATTTGTTTGAGGGATAAAAATTTGATCTCCCCGCCCCTATTGTGAGACACATGGGTCTCACATGGCAGGGATTGCACACATTTAAGAGAAATTGACATAACTGACATCCGAGATTTATCGAGTCGGATCAAGATCGACAATGGCCGATCTTGGTCCCGAGACTGTAGACGATAATTATAAGGAAAGATGACCACTTTAATTACTTTTGGGTCAAGGTTGCATAATGCAAAACAAAGAGAGAAACTTCTTGGTTATTATACCCTCTACCTGCATATTACGTACCCAATACCAACGTGCAATTCTAACAGTTAGATAAGTATGCGTTAATTTTGTCATTTTCATAATATTCTATGAGTGCATCTTCTTTTTGTCCATGCAGTACTGAATCCACCTTTTACATGATATTCTAGGAGTGCATCTTCATTTATCCATTCCAAGCAATACGAAGTCCAAATCTTCATTCCCTATCCCTGTAGCAAGTAGCACATATCAACTCCATGTCATAGATAAAAAAACAAAGTAGCAACTTAAAGTTTTGGTCACATGCATATCTTGCTTTGACGGGATTACCTTCTCATCCCATGACATGTTCTCATTTACTTGAGATTTTTAAGTCAATGTCGTGTTAGTGATTGTACATTGTATTTTCTTACTTGCAGGAGAAACTTCAGCAGTGGTTGTACAAAGTAAAAAAATTGATTGAAGATGAGATCAAAAAGAAAGGCGATATCTCCATTCTCAGCAATCAAGGTATTAGGAACTTAAGAAAATGACTATCAAGTCTTTTTGTGTAAGTTTCATGGTCTCACAATCTGTCGATAATGAAATATTTTTATGGTCAGTGTAGGACATATGGCCCATTATCCCTTTTATATCATATGTTATGTTTGCACCAAGCGTTATAGGCCCAAGCGTAAAATTATAAAGGGTGCTATGAGCTACTCTTCCAACATCAATAACATAATCTTTTTCATTATTTGTACCCATAGACTACAGTTTTTAACTATCTAGACGGAGTATGCCAGTTCCAGACGCACTCTTATGCCTGAGGCTCAAACTGTCTGTATATGCATCAACTGATGCCTCATATACCTCTTTAAACTCTGTGGGACATAGGGAGGGTTTGAAACAATTTCTATTGCCCATGTACTCCTTAAGATTATCATAATGCTATCGAGTTATCCAGGTCTATATCTTACACCTCTGTCCATTACAAGAATTGATCAGTAGCACACCCCTTAGAAGTTGAATACTATGCGAAGATGAAAAAAGGCTGAAAAGTCTATGAATACTGTTCGTTTGTGACTATACTAAAACTCAGTTAGGGGCAACTTATCTGATAATTTTGCTTCAAGTGATGTAAATGGTTTCATAAATGTCTCTAAGTCCTGCTCACACTCAAAATTGGAGTGGGGGGATCAAAAACACAACCCGCAATATGCTGTTTATAGGTATGTGATATATTTTTTGTGTTAGCTACAATAAGTACCAAGTGATATGTATGCTTGCATTGGTTTAATGAACCTTTTCATATGGAACGTGGCAAATTTTCACTAGAGCTTGAAAAGGAACATGCATTTGAAATGGAGTATCACATTTTAGCGTAGTGGATTTTGATGCTGGGTTAATAGCGATGGCTAATCCATGTCTAGGAAAAGGTAAAATCTTTAGTTATATGTTGATAGTTCAACTCACTGCTGCTGCTTAGTGAGATTTACCTCTTTTTTTGCACTCCAATGATACACTTTAGAATTGTGCCTTCTCCTGCTTAGTTTAAGCGTCAAAACCTCATAAAGGCTTAAGCCTCGGTACAATACCCATTTCCCTGAAACACCTAGACCACCTAGAAGGATTCAAACAGAGTAGAATATATACTTGCAAATTCATATTCTAGATGTTTTCTTCATACAAGGAAATTAGCTTTCAATGACTCACATTACCAATTTTGCTTTTTTTAACCAATCGTGATGCAGAATACCTCATAAAGATAATGGGCAAAGCTAGTACTAAAAGTATCAGCAATGCTATTGAAAATATGCTGAAAACAGGAAGACTGGTTACACTTTCTGGGCTAGATATACAACAGGTATTTCTTATACTGAGTGCTATATGTGATGTTACTTGACATTTCACAGTTTTCTTATATGAGTTACGTCTTCTTATTCAGCTCTCTCATCTTAAAATAATGACCACCTAAATGTATATATATCATTAAATTGGATGATTAGTGCTAGACTTTGAGTCACTCACATTAAATATATTGAAAACGCGTAAGAGATCTTGATATTTTCTTGGATATTGTCCATTTACCATATTTTATTTAGGTATTTCTCAAGTTATGTAATTGTATGATAACCATCCTTTATATATTACTATATTCCATATTTTTAATGTACACTATTAAAATTAACCCGGAGTAAAAGAACACAGGAACCTGGCCAATATCATATCAGGTTGTAACTTATAATTAGGGTTATGTTTTCTTCTGTACTTTCCGCATAGAGATTATTCATCCCTAGATTTGTCAAACTTTGAGCTTGTGTAGATGCAGTGAAAATTGGATTTTGCAGTTTAATTGGATTTCACAAGTCTCCTTACCTATTGTTAAAAATTATGTTTGCGGAAGCTAAATTAATCTCAATTAAAACTAAGATCTCTCAATTGCATAAAATAACTTCAAACTTTACATCTCTCTCTAAGGCCAAACCTTATTCTCACTAAAACCAACCTCCTTAATAAACTAAGTTTAGGCTCTCTTTTATAGAAGAGACCTAACACAAATAGAAACCCTAATACCAATCTAATTAGGAATATTATTCAAGGAATTAAATTAAATTAAATAGAAATAACTATAAAAAAAAAATGCACACGAGTCGTGGTTATGGATACAACCACGATTCCTATCAACTTTCTGCATCTAAGAAGAGTTCATGTGAGTTCCACCACGAACTCTGGCGAGAAAATCTGCAAGGCATCATCAATATGAAACCAAAAGTGCACGCTTAATAGCTCAGGAATACAGCCACGGATTTTATTGTAACTTGTTAGTATACCCTTTGGACGTTGTAACACATCCTTTTGAAGCTCATGTTGCTTTATTGTATTACCAACTGCTGACACTATACGTTGCACTTGAAGTCGCCAAAACGTCGGACCCACAAAGTTGAAAGAACGAACTAGAAACTCTATCTAATAAGGGTTAACATACGGAACTATTTTCGGTACACCCAGATGCGAGAAATTACTCCCTCCTAGTTCCCAAATGTGTCCTTGCATATCGCCAAAACTAATTGCCCTCTCTTCACTCGCTTTGCAAGCAATCTCTCACTGTTTTGTTCTCTTCTCTGACTTTTCGCCGAATTTTTGTCAACCATGGCCGTCGTCGGCCCCGTAGGAACCCGCGATTCATCCGCTTGATATGTGTCCGCCTCTATTCAGCTGTGGTCACCCCCGGTTAACGACTGCTCTGAAACAAGTTGGGTGTCCGAGTTGGTGCTATGGGTCCACGACCCCTCCTTGATGGTGTCTTCGTGGCCCGCGTCCTCTGTAGGTGCAAGCGGTTGTTGTGGCACGCTCGAGTCACTCGAAGGCATGCCCTGCCTGATTCCCGTAGCCACTTTCCTCATGTCCACTACACTCTGTTCCGTGTCGTGCCCTGCCCCGACGAAGCCATGCCCTAATCCATGCCCTTTGTACCCTGACCCGTGCCTTATGTGCCTTGACTATGTAGTGGCATGTCCGAGCCTTTCGCGCCCTGTCTCAGTGGCATGCCCACACTTATCTTCCTCAATCTCATGGTCCTCCTTGTGTCTTAGATCGCGTAGTTCGCCGATCTTGGCAGTGATAGGGACCTCTCTCTCTTGGTTTGCGGTCCCCGTAGTCATCGGTGACCCTCCCTCCATCGTTGGTGATGTAATCATCCCCTTTCCGATCGTTCTTCGAATTCTAGGCAAGGGTTTTGGATTGAGGTTGGTCTTTTTTGGTTGGGCTTCCTGACAATTGAAATCGTTGATCATGTGAACTTCTCGCATCAATGGCGCAACCTCTTCGTGGGACTTTGATCGAGAACTCTTGAACACATCTACGTCTTTCCCACCTACTAGATCAATCGTACGGTGAACCTCTCTCTCCGTCATCTCTTTGTAGTATTTAATCACCAAGCCATCTCCATCGAATTTCTTTGATTCCTCCGTCACAACTCCCGTCTCAATCACCAACGCGTCTTAGCCTACCCCTACCTACGAAATCGGCCGCACGGAGAACCTCTATCTTCGTTGGTACCTCGTGGCAGTTAATCTTCAAGCCATCTATATCGATTTCAACACCTACACTCGTCTCAAACCCATCTTTTCTGACATTAGAGTTCTAAAGCATCTAAAACGCCTCCCTTGTCAGATCTTTGTTTAAACATAAAAACATATGCAATTCATGACGATTCGGAATCCATACTTCATTGGCTTCTCTCCATCGAAGTATGTATTCGTCCTGTTCTAATCTTTGTTCTATATAATTTTCTATGTAGTCTTCTACTTTACAGTCTTTTCACCCGAACTTGTCCCATAATCTTTTTAAATCTTTTTGGCTTAACATTGTTGTAGCAGAGATCACTGTAGTAACGCAGAAATACTGTAGCAAATACCAAAAATGTTGTAGCAACGCACAAATCACTGTATGCAGAAATTAATGTAGTACACATAAAATACTGTAACAGATGCCAAAATTACTGTAGTAGCACAAAAATCACCGCATCAGATATCAAAAATTACTGTAACAACGCAAAAATACTGTAGCAGTTGGTGTTAAAAAAAATCTCGCAGAATCTTGCTAGTTCTGGTACCAAGTTGTTAAAAACTACGTTTGCGGTAGCTAAATTAATCTCAATTAAAACTAAGATCTCTCAATTGCATAAAATAAAATGTCGAAGACTTACGGTTTTTAGATTTACCCCACACTTTACATCTCTCTCTAAGGCCAAACCTTTTTCTTACTAAAATCAACCTTTCTAATAACACCTAGCACAAATTGAAACCCTAATACCAATTTAATTAGGAAACTAGTCATATTATTCAAGGAATTAAATTCAATAAAAATAACTAAATAAAAAAGGTGCACACGCGACGTACGAGACGTGCTAGTCGTGGTTGTGGGCGATTCCTACCACCTATGTTCCAAAATCTCTAATTAGATTTTATCTTTAGGGCCTTCTTGGTACACCAAGTCGCCAATTTTTTGTTATACAAAATACATATATGTATCAGCGACACTGCATATTTTCAAAAGATTCTGCTCCGGCATGTATCAGACACTACTGAGACCCTGTTTCTGTACGAGATACTGTGTTTCTTTTTTAATGTTGCATAGAAAAGTTCTAATAGTCCAATTAGCATTAATGACCTTTTGTGTTTGTAGCTTGTAGAAGTTCGATATCTCTAGTTTTCAAATGTTCTAAATAATCTAGGGAAGAAAGATAGTTTATACTTTTTAATTAAAGATATCACTGGAAGTACATTGTTAACTCACAATTTTGCAAAATGCAATTTTTCTGTTGGAGCTTTGCGAAGTAATTATGCAGCATCAGTGGTTGGTGAAAGGGAAATAGTTAAGCAAACGATTTAAGCGTACTTGCTTTGCCTGTGTGGCTGAGGATCTACTGATATCTTACTCACTATTTATCAGAGAGCAGGCATGTCTGTTCAGGCAGAGAGGTTGAATTTCCTCCGTTTTCTGTCACATTTTCGAGCAGTTCATCGAGGTGCATCATTTGCAGGATTGCGCAGTACGAGTGTTAGAAAGTTGCTTCCAGAGTATGTAATATGGGGCTAATCTATTATTCTTATGTTTATCCTTTGAGTAGCTAGGCAATACATCTAATATGACCATTAATTGTGTTGGTGTTCAGATCGTGGGGATTTCTTTGCCCTGTTCACACGCCTGATGGGGAACCATGTGGTTTGCTGAACCATATGACTTCTACTTGCCGTAAGTTCATGTCTTTTCCCGAACTCATGTATCATACTTGACAACATTAAGAGACTGCATTGCAAATAAAGAAAGTGAAACAACAGTCTAAACGTGACAATTGAAAATTTATGAAATAAGTCATTGCTCTAGTAATAGTAACTAAGACTGGTCTAATTCTAGCAATACTCATTGACTGTTTTGCCACTTGCCAGTATGCAATGTCATTCCGTTGCTGTTATTGGTTATTACCAAATTCATCATAATCAGCTTGTTTGGCTGCCGTTGTTCGTTTAGTGACATACTTTAGTAGTTATATGGCAGTTTTATGTCACTTTTTACTTATTTCAGGAATCACATCATACTATGACGCTCAAGGAAGTCTTAAAATATTTGCCAATACCATAGACCACATTAAGACAGAATTGGTTAGTGTCGGAATGGTTCCTTCACAGCCGAAACTTGTACAAGCTGGCCCTCCTGAAGTCCTTAATGTTCTTCTAGATGGATGTGTTATTGGCTCCATATCTTCGAGTATAGTTGAAAAGGCGGTTGCAGATATCCGAAAACAAAAGCTTTTAGCCCCTAAAGTGGTTTGTTTTGGCAAAGATTTACCTTCTTTTTTGTAATTTTAATTGTGTAACTTGGTGACCTCTTCTTCTGTAGAAGTGAAGTCAGATTATTGTATTGCAGATTCCTGCTGATCTAGAAGTTGGTTATGTTCCTTTGACCATGGGTGGAGCATATCCCGGACTCTACCTTTTCACATCCCCGTCAAGATTCATTAGACCAGTTCGGAATATCTGTATTAATTCAGAGGAAAATCTTAATAATATTGAACTTATTGGTCCATTTGAACAGGTGCAGTAGCTCAAATTCTATGTTAGATAGTGTCTTTTTTCTCCTTCTGCTCCTATTCGGGATATTGTAATGCAGGCTGCCACTTCGGGTGGCTTGGGCTGCCTAACCTGATTTAGTACTATGGAACCTTACTAATATACGGCGCCTATCATAATTGTAAACCCAACACTGAGGCAATCTTTTGTAGGTGTAAGATTTTATCATGTATGTATACATGTATATATATATAATACCTTAAGTGACTGCGTCTATCATGTGTACTAGGCATATATGGAAATAAGGTGTGCTGATGGTGGAGATGGGGGAAGGAAGGATAGTTTTCCAGCAACCCATGAAGAGATCCATCCTACAGCAATTCTCAGTGTGGTAGCCAGCCTTACACCATGGTCTGATCATAATCAGAGTCCGAGGAATATGTACCAATGCCAGGTTCATTCTCCTTAATATCGATATTATGATTTATTTTATGTGATTATACCTTTTTCCAGTCACTAGGTTCTTGTGTTTCTACGTGGTGGTTTATTTGTAATCCGTTCGTAAATGGTTGTAGATGGCTAAGCAAACTATGGCTTTTTCTTCACAAGCGCTGCAGTTTCGTTCAGATCAAAAGCTATACCATCTTCAGGTCTGGTTCCAACCCAGAGAAGAATTTGAATTTCGTATTTCTTACCTTTTCAGTTTCCTTGTTTGTATATACTTTCTTTTGGTAGTCAACTGCAACTTTTCTCTGATAACAAGAACTGCTACAAATGAAACAGAAGGAATTGCTCTCTCTACTATGAATGAATCATTAGGACATAAAGTAAGATATTATGGTGGAGCAACCATTCCCTCTTCCTTTATATTGTACAGTAGTGATTCCTTTATATTTTATATTCGAATCTACATATTGCTAAATTAATAGGTCCTTCTGTTTTGCTGTTAGATTCCATTAATCAAAGAACAATAAATTAGGAGTACTAAGCAACTCACTCATAAATGAGTTGCATCCTGGAACTCTCTCCATAAACTGCCTTGTTGCATATATTTACTGCATATTGAATAAAAGTTGTTTACTTGAAAATGCACTACAGATGATAAGACTAAATTTAATAGGAGATTAAATAGTTATAAATGTTTAACATAGTCAAAAGAAAAAATAGAGCCACAAACCACAAGCCACAAGCCACAAGCCACAACAATGGACCTCAACCGGGGTGACTCTAAAACCACACATCCAACAAGAGGCATATTGCATCCCAGCAGAGAAGAACAAAATAGAGCCACAAACCACAAGCCACAAGCCACAAGCCACAAGCCACAAGCCACAACAATGGACCTCAACCGGGGTGACTCTAAAACCACACATCCAACAAGAGGCATATTGCATCCCAGCAGAGAAGAACAAAGTGCAGATAGAAGAATCAAAATTTAGAAAACAAAAACGTAATAAACTACTCCGTGCGCGCTCCCAGTTAACACAAGATCACTTACACGATAGCACATCTCTGAACTCTGATATCCCTCTGTAAAGACGACGATGAAATGATAAACTCCTCCCACTGGACCACCAAACCTTAAAACATATCCAAGGCCCAGTCATTGTTTTGAGGCTTAGTTTAAACTTCCAATCAGCTTAGAGTGTATCTGAGATCACATAAGATACTTTTGGTTAGCTATCTACGGTCTTAGAAAGTCATTTTTAGCAAATTTTGCTTCTATGCGAATATCGTATTTCTGTATGTATGAAATCTTAGGAGCTTGTCAAAAGTGAATTTCAAGATGAAACAAAACTTGACCAGCGTTTGGAGCTGCAGTCTCGCAGTAGGGTCATATGTTGTCTATCTTTGATCCCAAACCGACTCAGACAATCCTGATCTGGGTCAGACAATTCATTTCAAGCTACTTAAAATACAAAAAACACTTAGTTACTGCACCGCGTGTGCAGCTACACTACTATATGTGTAAAGGTAGGCCGCCACATGACGGTGCTGAATTACAACACTTCCACACCCAAAATTTCATACGGTACTACAACTTTTAAATATGCGTTTTCTGCATATCTTAAATCAGTTTGGGTTTTGTAGCCTCATCTCATGAATGCATAAAGCGTATGTGGCTGTTAGCGCACTTATGTGTGCATGCACCTTGTGAGGTGGGACAATGCTTTGTGTCAAAGTTGGTCGGTGCGTCTGGCCACATCTTTGATAGTTTGATTGTACAACTTTCTATATACATTAGTTTTAGGAATTGTATTAAGCTGTTTGTGATTGGTCCTTTGAACTTCGTAATACCCCTAGGTCTACTATATGATGTAGTTTTTATGGTTTGCTCTAATTATCAAATATTATTTATTGTAGCAACTCTCATCAGTTTTTTATAACTGCCGATTATGTAGTGTTCATTTTCTTTTCATTTTTGATGGACATGTGTTAAATGCTGGATGAAGACTCCTCAAACTCCCATTGTACGCACAGCTGCATATATTAAGTATGGGTTGGATGAATTCCCCACAGGGACTAATGCAATAGTTGCAGTTTTGGCTTATACAGGGTAAATATTTCCTGAGTATTAGTTGTTTTATTCCCCCGCATATTTTATATATATATATTTGGGTAACTTGCCTTACCAGATATGATATGGAAGATGCCATGATCTTGAATAAGTCCTCTGTGGAGCGTGGAATGTGCCATGGACACATATACCAGGTTCGGTACTTCTTATTGTTTTTCATTTATAAATGAAATTCGCGTCGGCATCTGTTTAGTGTTCACAATCATCATTTCTTTAAAAGCATATCTGCATATGTATAGTTAAGATATTTTCAAAAGCTGAAATGTTCCGTGATGCAATGTGGGCATCGGAAGCAAATACTCTTGAATCAATTGGCAATATTCTATTAAAAGGACTCTAAATAATCACTTAGACTAGGGGAAAGTACTCACTTAAATTAGGTAATTAAAACTATGGTTCTTTTTCTCACGAACACAAGTCTAAGCTTTCTTCTTTCAAACATCAACTATGTACTGATCAATGCCATAATCCAGTCCCTCTGATAGATTAATGAGGGTATTAGTCGAAATAAACAAACACCATCTAAAAGCATTGTACACTTAAGATTTAGCAAAATAAAAGAATGAAAGAAATTTGTGAAAACAATAAGAAGAAAATAATACTAAATCACGTCTGGGAATCTGGGGGACACCCAAGTCAACGCCCGTGATTCCTTGGACTCATAAAGGGAATTGGGTGATGACTCGAGCGACGACTATCCTGGTTTTCTCAAAACTTTTCTTGCTTACCAGAGTCTCCTTCTCGGATCCCTTGGAGGGTTGTTCGTGTATCATTTTGTCTTGTTTAACGCAAGCTTTTATATTTTTGGCATTATTTGAGAGAGGAATGTGTAAACGTGTGACTTCCGAAATGTGTGCAAATTTTTTATTTGCAGGGCAATTTTTTGTTGATCTTATACTTGCACTTAATTTTTATTTATTGGATTATTGCGATATTTGCCATTAACATGGCTCATTTCGGATGGAGAGGACTGATTGACACTTTGATGAAGAGGTTCAGACTATGGAAACTAATGTAAATGCACGACGCTGAAGCAAGATCGTGTTACGTTTAACACTAGCCAAATTTCAATTAGGATTTTTTTAAATAACTAAAACACAAAATAACACAAATTAAACTAAAATAACAGTAGTTTACTCTCAATTCAACTTTGACGACTGAAGAACAAAATAACCTAAACCTCTCCTTTTATAGAACACAATGGGATTAGAATTAACAACCATAATTCTAATCTAAGTTGGAAATTACTATTATTGGGAAAACCTCATCTTTAACCTTGTGTTGGTTAAACAAGTCCCTAAATTCTATTTAGCATCTTAAGCAACGGAGATGCATTATTTTGCAGTTTTGTAATTTTTTGCCTTTGCCTTTGCCTTTGAGTTGTAATCGTTACACCTCCAAAAAATTATATGCGATGATCAATACATTATTTTTTACGTTCTTAAAAAAGATATCATGATCCATTTCTAATCCTCAATTAGGCACTATGACGGTTGTGGTTAACGTGTGGATAACTATAAATAATTATTGGAAGTGGAAATCACACGATCGTTGATACTGTCTCATCTTTACCACCTGGTTTACTTTCGTACTTCTAGGTAATTAGAATCAATCGGGAGAAGCTTCGATGTGTTAATTCTTATTAATTTATCACCAAAAAAGCTCAAATTAGTTTGTAGAAAATCTTTATATTAATAATCCGAAAATAACTAAATTAATTCATAAAACTAAAAACAACTTACTTAAACAACCTAAGAAAATAAACCATAACCTAGGCTTTCATTGTAGGACAAGCCTCCTACTTCTGATCAAACTCCTATTAAGGACTTCTCCTTATTCATTAAACAATTAAATAGAATCTATCTCAAATTAGAATTATAAAACAACATCCAACGCTTTTTCGATGAACGGAAGTCATTTGCCACTGTCACTTATCCCGCTAAAGATTTTGTAGTGGTAATGTATGTAGTTGTTATTTTCAATGTGTCAATGCTTCAAACTTCTTTGTTAGCTCGCTGTGTTGTTGCACTACTCTTGGAGAGGACAACACTAACCTATAGCTAGATAACAATGACACAGATATGGGCGTCTGTGTCCGACGCGGGTACGAGGTGTCGAAAATGACATAAAATTGAAAAATACATGGTAATAGTGTTGGACACGTGTGTCCGAGTGTCCAAGTGTTGGGGTGTCGAACACGTTTTATTTTTTATAAGTGAAGTGTCGTTGCTAGTTGTTACCTAAGCCTATAGGAGCCACTAGCCGACCAATGACATAGCAACAACCCTGACCTCCTAACTATTTTGACTTTTTTGATCAGACCGAGATTTCTCATTCTTTGATGCCCCTATTCAAGTTGGGATGTCGAACGCGTTTTATTTTTTATAAGTGAAGTGTCGTTGTTAGTTGTTACCTAAGCCTATAGGAGCCACTAGCCGACCAATGACATAGCGACAACCCCGACCTCCTAACTATTTCGACTTTTTCGATCAGACCGAGATTTCTCATTCTTTGATGCCCCTATTTAAGTTAAAAATATAAATAAAATAAAATACTGGAAAAGAAACTAAAAGGGGATTTCTAAATTATGGAAGATCTATATTGCTTCATGGTGTACGTGAAACCCGAGACAGGTGGGAAACGGCCGTGACCTATATCACTAGGTGTGAGGTTTTTTTCCCACAAAAACTTAGGTGCTGAGTGAGATAGCAGACCTACATATGAATCTCTCTATCTGTAATAGTAGTCAACTATAAATAATAAGAGACTGAGATGCAGCTGCTCTTAATTATAATGCTAAGTACTTAACCTAGTTGGTTTGCAGGAATAAAGTATGCAAGTGAAATTGTGGGACTTTCTTTACTTAAATGGGTAACCAAGATAAAAAAAATTATAAATTAAAAACTAAATTGAATATGTGGGCCGCCGACTAAGAGAGGGAGGGAGAGAAAGGAGCGCCTTTCTTAGCTCACTAGACTTGCCGTTTATTGGGCACCAAACCCTTTTTTTGCTTTAAGGTCCAAGCCAGAGTACAGTCCAGGCAGGACAGTCCTCAAAAGACCGGAGGGAATTCGAAAAGTTAATTATCCGTGGCTGTGTTTACTTACGTGCATTTCCTTTGAAAAGCTTCATGTAGTTTCTACAGCACACGCCAAATGCTTGAGCATAGTTGCTTGCAAAAGATATATCAAACTGAAATGATCATATGCACTTCTCGCAGTCTTTACTTTTGATTTGTACGAAGGCGCATTTAAAATTACATATTATCATATCCAGGGAACCTTTAGATCAGCAGTAACCAGTGTAAGCATGCGATTCTTTATTGTCAAATTTGTGCTATGCTTGATTAATATGTTTGAGGAACTCAACTTAATAGTGCTCCCTTGTTTATGCGACTTAATTCTATTTCACCCCTAAATCTTTTGTTATCTAGGTGGAAACTATTGACTTGGAAGACCAAAGTAGAAAATCGGATAAAGTTCTGAGTTTATTTGCTAGAAGCAATCTCAACAAGTCTTCGCATTCTTCGATTGATTCAGATGGACTTCCACATGTCGGACAGGTTAACTTTCCATCTTTCCCTTTTTTTGGTTATTTTCAACCTCTGTGATGTTAAGCAAATGTCAACTTCTGGCTTTCTATGTTTCAGATCATACAACCAGGTGAACCATATTGTAGCACTTACAATACTATAAGCAGTAAAACAAAGCAATTTTGGCTCAAGGGTTCAGAACCCGTCGTTGTGGACTACGTAGCCGTTGATGGAGGAAATCTGAAAAAACCACTGCAAAAGGTAAATATTTAAAAACCATTTGATCTATCAGAGTCTGATCGCAAATTTTTAACCCCCTATTTATTTTTGTTTTTCCGAATAAACCTTAGTATTTTAAATTTAAAAAAATATTTTCCTAAAAGAAGGCTAGTATTTTTTATTGTAAAAAATCGCAGTTAACCGTAATTAGGCGCATTTATCCTATCTCATTGTTTCTTGAGAATTCAATAGATAAAAACCTCGATTTAATAGCAATTAAGCACCTCCTAAAATAGCTTTTAGCTGCCAATTAAACAGTAACTAGCCATAAAATATATAAATCCAAAAGAAAATGAAAAACATTTAGAGATTTTTGACTTGAAAGAACAAGAAAAAGTTACTATTGGCGAGTAGACTTGATAACCTCCGCTTTGGCCCTTCATAGTAAATGATTTTAAAAGAAAAGGAACCAATTATATATTCATTAATAAACTCCTGTCATGTGAGTGTGAGTATCATCAGCTTAATAACTCAGCAAAGAGGATTTGCATCAACGTTCTTTTTGTGAAAGCCTAATGCAGATATAGGGATTGGAAGGAAGATCTATCTTTTCTGTGTACCTTGCAACATGAGCAACGGTGATCAAAATCTTAGTCTTACTCGTTAGTACTTAATAGTGGAAACTAATAGGCGGAAGCAAACTATTAGATAAAAGTACGTATTCAAATTGATTAATTGAAGAAATTAAGCCATGTTTGTTTGTTTGTTTTTTGTGGGGGTGAGAAGAGGTGAGAAGAGCATAGAAGATTGAGGTTAGAAGATTGAAAAAACTCGTGCGTTTGGCAGAAGGTTAAAAGTTCTACTTAAAATCTTGACTTCTAACTTCAACATCTCACTAGTCTGTTTAGCTGAACCATCTAAACCACAAATTAGAAGTTTCTCCACAAAAACATCAAAAACACATGTATAAACCACATTTTCCTCTATAATTCATCATATATTAATGCAACAACACAATTAAAATGGTGGTTTAAGGCAAAAACAAAATTAAAACGTACAAATCACATACCTAAATACCAAACATATAGGGGACATGGTTCAACATACCCACATAGAGAGAGAGATGGAGAAACAACCATTGTAGAGAGAGATAGAGATAGAGGTAGTGAGATAAGGGAGAGAGGGAGAAAGGTAGAAAGATAAGGGAGAGAGAGAGAGGGGATAAAGTGAGAGAGGTGGGAGAGATAGGGGATAGAGAGAGAGGTAGAGAGATAAGGGATAAAGAGAGAGGTGGGAGAGAGAAATAAATGGGAGGGGGATGTTGGAGTGGGTTTTGATTTGCTTATTTGGGGTTATGATGGGTTTTCATTTGGCAGATTTGAGTATTTTGGGGTTGGGAAACGATCTGATACCCGCCTGAAACCCCAAAATACCCCCACTTAAACCGGTCTCGGGGTGGGAAACGACCAACACCACGGTATAGAGGGAAAACGAGCAATCAAAGGGACACTAGAAGTTTTGAGGTTAGAAGTCAACCTAACTTCTAGTTTTCAATTTTTCCAGGGATTTTGCTAACTTTTATAATTAAAAAAACAAACATGTCAAGGGTGAGAACTTCTCACCACCAAAAAACAAACAGGCTTAGGGTTTCTCAAGAACCCTAATTTTGAAGTTTGCAGCTCTAAAAAAATACTAACTACTAAAGAGAAGAGCCTGTAACGGTAGAAGACGACCTATCTAGGATACAACTGGCATCAACTTATGCATGATATAGACTTGTTGATTTGTTCCCTTTTTTTCTCTTTGGTGCGACAGCTAAGCCTGTTCTTATCTTGACAACTTAAATTTTGATATATATTTTTGATTTTTCAGTCATAATAGTCATCTGTTTTCTGATTTCAATCATTTTAGAAATACATATACTAACTTCTTAGTTTATCACATGGAGTTATATGATGCATGTTTCCTTACGTTCCTTTCATATTCTCTATAAACAGGTGAACGTTAGGTTCAGACGTCGGAGAAATCCTGTAATTGGTGATAAGTTCAGTAGTAGACATGGGCAGAAAGGTGTTTGTTCTCAGTTATGGCCTGACATTGATATGCCATTCTCTGGAGTCACAGGAATGCGCCCAGATCTTATCATCAATCCACATGCATTTCCTTCTAGGATGACAATTGCTATGCTTTTCGAATCTATAGCTGCTAAGGTACTATTTGGGATACAGATGAAATCTTGTGTATCATTTCAAGTCCAGTTGCATATGGTGGATTACTCTTGCTTTAAAAAAAGATTAAACTGCTGAGGTTAACTTTTATCTGCAACTCATGAAAACATTATCAAAGTTGGAGTTATCTCATTGGTACCCCGTTCGGCTAAAATATCATCCACGGTCTTCCTACTAGTCTCTTCTTAGTCTAATAACAACATTTAATGTAGTGTAAATCCAAGACGCGAAAGCGAGATCTTGGGGAAATACTAAGAGCCCTTATTGCAAAATTAGGGTTTATGAACAAGAAACCAAATTAGGGCTAAACTTTGAGTTTTATTGAATAACAACCAAGAAATAAAGTTACACCACCCTCTCCTTATATATAGGCCTAAACCCCAATACTCCTACAGTAGCAATTACCCTACTTTCCAATTTTGAATCTAGTTAGACATTAAACTAAAAGCAACCCCTAACTAATAAGCTATAATAAAGTAGACCGTCAACGAGTGGGGAAACGAGTAGTAGAAGATGTGCCACATCATAATTGGATATTTTCCATGGATTAAGTTGTGTTTCTAGAGAACAATTTAGAATGCGCCCCCCTTTTGCTCTTCGAACTCTAATATCATATTAGTGGCTCGGCCTTTCACATGCGTTACCGAAATGCAAGTCACATAAGTCGAGCATCAATTGGCCATATTATAGGACTCTTACCTTAATATGTGGGTGGTATAATTAGTTAAAATGTAACTGCTATTATTTTCTCCCAACAAACAAAAATTATGTTAGATATTCAAATTACCTGTAAATTCACCAAACTATGATGGATTAATACTATGACTATGATATAGTGAAATCGAGTGTTCCATACTGCATGTTCTTCCGAAACGTCCACTTCTAATGTCCTGTTTTTTTCTTTTTTCTTCTTTTGTTTTTTCTCTATGCTTTTAGTTGTACCATTGTTGTAAGAAAGGTTGCTTTAGGTATGAAAGAAATGTCGGCTTGTTCATAAACCCTAATTTTGGTTTCTTGTTCATTACGTAGTTTCCGTATACTCGGTAACACCGTAAAAGACTCAGTAACTTCGTATGAGAGTAATTATGATCTTGAAGACATACTGATTTGCGCTTCCGCTTGTCATAGCATTAGCCGTTGTTGGGATTATATTGCTTCCCGTCAAAGAAGTGATTGTTCTTTCTTGTAAACGAAGGAAGGATATTAAGTATTGATTGATGGTTGAAGAAATGTCGGCTTAGTTTTGGAGTTCAGATCTTATTCTGGAATGTTCTTAGGGTGACGGTGGATGCCATCATCAGAAATGTGGATGTGCTTGTTGGTATATTATTGAATGTTGTCATGATTATGGCTTCTGGAAAATTTTGTCAAAATAAGAACATCTGCTGTGAGAACTAGACAACTAGTAGTCATGGTTGTTGCATGTTTGTGTTTTCATAGCCAAGATTTTATTTTCGAGAATATATGATGCGTCCCCTTCCAATGTGTCTAAAAACCCCGACACTGTAATCTCTAATACTTGAACCGTAGTTTTATTCATCTACAATTTTTTTGACTTAACTGTATGACTTCTTATTTCAAAGATGTAAGTTTAGTTATAATTAGGATTTTTGTCTTACTGCAACTGAAATTTATAGGAAGTTTGTTTTATTTTCAATTATGCACATAATTAATTTCATCCGTAACGGTGCCCTATCACCGCAATTAGTTTAGTATAAGCGCCACATGAAGAGCAATCAATCATTGTAAATGTCCATTTAGAAATAAGCATCTCTGCAATTTGTTACTTATCTTTGCACCTATCTCACAGGTAGGCAGCTTACATGGGAAGTTTATCGATGCTACACCGTTTGATAGCTCAACAAAAAAATCAAATGGAGAGTCATCGTCTCAATCAAGCTTGCTTACTGATGAACTTGGTCCAATGTTAGCCTCATATGGGTTTCAGTATCACGGATCAGAAGTTTTATATAGTGGAGTTCTTGGGAAAGAGCTGAAGTGTGAAATTTTTATGGGACCGGTTTATTACCAACGTCTCAGGCACATGGTCTCCGACAAATTTCAGGTAACTATTTATTTTCATCTTTTACATTTTATTACCTCTTGAAAATCTCATTAGAGAAATGACCCCGGGTTTTGGAATAATGGTTAAGATTACTTGAAATGACAACATTATCTCCATAACGTTTATTGCACTAAAGTAACATGAGGGATTAGTTGGGAAAATCTGGAAAAGTGAGTTAACACTGCACCTAAATCGCACTGTTAGCTACAAGGTTGAGAGGTGGCAACCATAACTGCTCCCTAGACTCCTAGAGAGATGATTTGTGAGTTACTTCTTATTTTGAAAATTAAAATATGTACTATAGCTTTAATAGTTATAAACAGTATCAGTAGTAATCAATACTAGATATATCTGTTAAAAAAAGAAGAGAAGAAGAGAAAACGTGCTTATCAATTTTCTTCAATAGATAGTGATTGGCTAAGAGAAATGCCCACTGGATGAGTGCAGGTAAGGTCCACTGGACCTGTGGACCAGGTTACTAGACAGCCAATTAAAGGAAGGAAGTACGGTGGAGGTATCCGGTTTGGAGAAATGGAAAGGGACGCAATGCTTGCTCACGGAGCTGCATATCTGTTGCACGACAGACTCCATACAAGCTCGGATCACCATATTGCTGATGTTTGTTCACTTTGTGGGAGTTTGCTCACATCGTTATCTATCCAACCTAAGGAAAAAGCAGTTCGGGAGATTGTTGGGCTGCCACCTGCGAGGACATCTAAGAAAGTTACTTGCAAGGTCTGTGATACTAGTAGAGGAATGGAAACTGTAGCCATGCCCTATGTGTTCAGGTACTTGGCTGCTGAATTAGCAGCAATGAACGTCAAAATGAATCTTCGGTTAAGTAGTAGTAAGGGGGCATGAACATAATTACCTAGTGGTAACTTCAAATGGGTAGAGGGGCGAACTCGTAGAACGTTTTGATGTACCTTACAGCTGCCTTTCATCTTAGGGAGATTTGAGCAGTTTGATGTGATTTTGGTTGCTTAACAAAGGTGCAGTGTAAAATATCCCGATGACTCATCACCAGAGAGCCAAGCATAAGCAGTCCTAACTTATTCATGTGACGTCCAGAGTTTTAAATTTGTATTGGCTTAAATTAGTGTGTATCTGAGATAATCGTGTATTTAGTTGCTCTTCTAGTTTTGAAGGTATTACTGTCAAGTATTTATAGTTTCCTGTAAAAAATTAGTAACTGCTGAGTTATGCTATGAATCATTTCTAGTGTTGTGAAGTAGTCGATCCCAAACAAAGGAGAACTTCCTGGTATAGTCTTTGCATCGCAAGAATTATTATAAAGTGTGAGCTAACACATATGTTCTTAGTGTGTTTGGCTACACGTACAAAATAGCTTTTTCACTTCAATAATACACTTTAGTTATACTTCACATAATACAGTGCTTCTTTCAAATACCGAATTCTAAACAATGAGTAGTTCAAAATGAAGGAAGAATCGAAAGCTGTATTAGTAGAACTAGATGATTTGTGAACCGGGCCTGATGATCTCTGAACCGATACAGACTAGTTGTGCCTTGTAGTTGTGGATATATGTTGAGTTGTTTTGGCTGATGTTGAGTCTGGTATCTCGCAATAGTCGATACCCGATAGACCACTACTGGTGTCGTCATAGCATAAGCCGGAATTGTTATAGAGCCTCAACTTTCTCCCCATTTTCCAAATTGTGTCTCTCTTAAACGGGATTGGACCTGTTAACTCGTTATCATTCAGTCTTAATTCACTTAGGCCCTTAAATTCCTTGAAGCTCCCGGGGATTGACCCATTTAAACGGTTCCGATCCAAATGAAGGACACGGAGATTTGGTAACCGGATTAGTGACTCCGGTATGGGTCCGTGTAACAACATATTCGATAGAATCAATGTCATCAAGTTTTTCAACCCGTTGAACCCGTCGCTTGGGATCAATGTGGATCCCATCGGGTTTCCTTTAAGAACCAATGATTCAAGAGAATTTAAGCTCCCGAGAGCGGCCGGGAGCGGCCCTGATAGCTGATTATAGCTAAGATCCAATAGAGCTAGGCTTTGAAGGGCTTGAACCGATTCCGGTATTAGCCCAATAAACCGGTTCCGGCTCAAATCCAATTTTACAAGTGAAGGACAATGTCCAATGGTAAATGGAATCGAGCCTGTAAAGTGGTTCTGACTTAGATCCAAGACATTCAGCACCGGATAACTGAAATCTGGAATCGGGCCCGTTAATCGGTTCCCACTCAAATCCAACGATCTTAAACCGGTAAGCCGAGCAAGCGAAGCCGGTACAGTACAATTAAGATTGTTTTTATGAAAATCGAGGACCTTTAAATGGGTGAGATTCCCCAATTCGATTGGGATGGGCCCAACATGGCCATTTTCTCTAAGGACCAAGGTCTTAAGTGTTGAGCCCAATTGGCCCAAAAAATTTGGAATGGGCTTTGGGTTGTAACTGAAACAACGGTAGAAAAAAAGTGTTCTTATGTGAGGGAGCTTTGTCAAAGAAGGCGAAATATAAGAGTGTCTCTGATCACACGTCGGAAAAGCCGTATCATCCGACAGCGTACCAAACGAGAGTGACACAACATGGTAAACATCGTCCTTATCGGGCATGCACTCAATCCCGTGCCACCTACCTCGGCACACATCAGGAATCTCCGTCGCCCACTCATTGCCCGTAGCCCTCATAATATCGTACACGGCCTCTTGTTCCCGTGGGTCGGTTCTTGCACTGCTCTTACTCATTGAAAACCCAGTCTGGGGTGCGTCCACCAGAGCAGACGGGGTGCCAGAATCGGACAATATAACAGTAAATGATAATACCACTAAAGGAAAAGAAAATAATGCGAAAAGTAGAAGTTCCAACAATAAAGAGAAGGAACCCATTTGAAGTATTGTTTGAGATATAAAGTGTTAAGGAATGTGTATTTATATGATGGAACAAATATTGGTAGAGTGTATAATAAAGGTGTCACGGGGATGAGGAGGGTTTGAAATAAATGAGGAAAGCAAAATTAAACTACTATTTTGAGTATTTATTGTGTTTCACGGGAAATTCCCCTAACACTTCAACTTCTTGTGGTTATTTGGTTCAAACTGGTTGTATCTGATATTTACTCCATAGTACAATATTGTGAAAACACATTTAATTAATCATTAATTATATAACCTCGTACTCTCCACAACTTGAATAAATAAATAATTTTGTAAGTGTGTTCCTCGAGCTCTATTCTTTTTAGAAATTGTGTGGAGGGCTCTATCCTCCAAATTTCTTACATTTCATATAGAAGTATAGAAGTTGACTATGAAAATTTTTATTTTTTTCGTAAAATAAAAACACTCTGTCAACATCTACATTTGTTGATTTCTACGAAACTGATCATGGTATAAGCATTACGTCAGGGCACAATACTGGCCAACATATTCAAATTTGTGCCGTGGCAGATAAAGGAAACACAAAGATAGATGGAAAAATATTTGCAGAGTTTAGAAACCCGTTTCTCCATTGATGGAAGCAACTCTATATTTTTTTCAAAACTTATTTTCAACTGATTTGGGAATTCGATTTTGGATTGAATTTTAATTTGAAGCTCGAATTTGGGGGGAATTTAATTGAGACCAGAGTTAGGTATAAAAATGTTCGAGACCAAAATTGATTTCGATTGGTACTCTTTTCTAGGTCGGAAGCCTGTCGAGGCACCTCGTATATGGGGATTACAATAAATTAGGTTTTTTGATCATACTGAAGCTAAGAAGGAATCTCTCATAACCATTAACCATAACCTTTAAAATTTGGCATTTCCTTGATTTCTCTTATATAGAGTAAATTGTTTTAAAACATAAAAGTAAAAAGAGTTAATGGCGAAGAGAGAAGTTTAAGTCAGAGTACATGTGCCAAGAAATCTAGCAAAGGTGTAGAGATGAATTCTCTCCACCATGGTGGAACGGATCCAGACTCTTAAAACAATGTAATGGTAAATATGGGGAGAGTGTGATAAACTGTGAAGGGAGTGGGTGGTGGTGGTGGTGTGTGATACATGGCAAGCAGGGGTCGAAGCTGAATTTGAGATTAATAGTGGGGCAAAGGCTAAAAGACCCTTGCAATTAAACTTATATTCCGCAGGACATGAGTGACAATTGTCACCTCAAACTTGTAATTGGTTTGAGGTGGACGAAACTGAGTGTAGACTCTTTAGTAGTAGTTAATAACTGGTTTGAGGTGGACAAAACTGAGTGTAGACTCCTTTGACGTTAATAACGTTAGGATGCGAAGATTCTTTGATGACGTAATGATGCCATAAAGGTTACTGTGGAAACGTAAAGTGAAACTCTTACGTGGCTAACTAAATACTAGCTCCTCAATGTTTTTGTGGATGACAGAAAAATCTAGATTTAGGAAGAAGTAGGCAAGACACTGCATGCAAATTATTGTTTTTTTTTTTTTCTATGATCTATAAAGAAGCTGCAACGAATGCTCTAATAAGGTTCATTTAAAAATTTGTATGATTGTAAGGAATTGTGAGGGACATGCATAGATCACGGATAGTATTCATTTCTCATAGGAGACATGAGAACATACAAAAAGTAATTTAAGCATAACTTATTACTAATTAAGTTAATTCATAATTTTTGTTAGTATATTTAAGGGTGTTTTAGTGTTTACCCCCACTTGTTGACTCATATTCACGATTGCCCCCTCGAACCGACAAATATTGTGATCCCCCATTGTGACATGCCCGTAAGTTTGATCGAGTTGACTAGGCTCGACCAAGTTTAACCCATTATTTTTATCTAAAGTACCTATTATACCCTTAGGCCAACTAGCCATAAGTTAAATCCATTATTTTGGTATATCTTTCTTTCTAAATTTGATTTCATTTCCAATCTCACTCTAAACTTCTTTACAAAAAAGTAAAGAGTAATGAAGGAAGGTTTAGATGCCCTCGTAAGTCCCTCAACTTCATATTTTTTATTTTTATTTTTGCCATTAAAGCTTTAACTCGAGTTTGGGGAGTAAAGACAAAGTACAGACAAAAAAATAGGGGTGGTAAAGCCAAATAATATATTTATTAGTAAAATAATCTATTAGATCTCATTCGTTAGTTACATTTACGTGGCAATCAATTAACGATTCAAATCTATTGAATCTCAGTCATTAGTTTTAAATCGTTTGTAAAACCAGATGAGTGACACATGCCATTTTGACTTTGAGGTGAATTTGGGTGGTTAGGTGTTGTGGATAGAATTAATATTTGCAAAAAAATATTGTGATTAAGAATGGTAAAATCAAGTCAACGCGGTCAACCCTATGGTCGGACCACAAATGGGGGTGAACCACAATATTTGTCGGTTAAGGGGGCGATTGCGTAGATGGGTCAACAAGTGGGAGGCAAACGCTAAAACGCCCTATATTTAATGCCAATTACATTTCATCAATAACATTGGTAATAATAAGAACTTTCTTTTTTAATACTACTCATTCCGATGAAAAATTAAAAGGAAAATCTCAATTCATTATGAAAATATTTAATATTTGAAGTCACAAAATGGAATGCTTTACCATACTTTCAAACTTTTATTTTCACTTAGCACGTAATCAAAACTCATAATGATCCCATTTTAGATGCACGCGCGACATAAAGAGGCCCAATTTTTTTACACATTTATCCAACAGAGGGTCAAGTCTCTTTAAAAACCACATACATACACCTATGAGACATGAATGACAATGGGGCGGGGGAGCTAATCCCATCACCATCCCCATCCCCGCCCCAAAACCCATTTAAGTTATACCCTCATCTCCCGCCCTCACTTTGCAAAACTAAATCCCATCTCCGCCCTATTTAACTAATAAAGTTATTTTTTCAATAAAATATTTTTTTATTAGTATATTTAATAAAAAGTAATAACAATAAACTAATTAAATGAGGCGGGGCTGATACGGATTTTTGAGGCAATCCCAAACCTACCTTGTACCGGGTCAAATTGCCATCCGGCGTCTCATGTCCTTGAGAAGATCCTACAAATGACAGAACTCCAAAATTAATGATTGGTTGCCATACTAGTATGCAGTGACTATTAACCCCACATCAGACACACTATATCATTCCTACAACAGAAATGCCCGTACATTGGTATAACAAAGAACCGGTCGCAATGAAAACGTATCTCGAAGGTGATTAGATAGAAGCGTATCGAGTTGGATGTAGATGTGTAGGTATCAGAGTTTAGTAGTCAACGAAGTCACACGCGCTCCACTAGCTCAAATATCGGTAAGATAAACCCCATTAATTTATCCTGAAAAGTAGACTCGCATATATTTCGTATCGCATATGAGTTTCAGCGTATCTAATAAGTAGTCGTGCTTATCATCCTCTAGGTTTTTTTCAATCTAGAGAGAGAGAGAGAGACCATTATTTAAAGGTTTAGAGAGAGAAAAATCTCTCTTTGAATTCGATCTCTCTCGACCAAAATCCCTCTTTTTTTTTCTTCATTTCGACTAATTCTCTCCAAAAGAGCTCTTTTGAGGGTTCGATCTGTGAAATTGGAGCTTGGTTTGGTCGATCTGTCAAATTGGAACTTGGTCATGTCTTCTCTCAGCAGGGAACTTGTTTTCCTGATTCTTCAGTTCTTGGACGAGGAGAAATTCAAGGAAACTGTTCACAAGTAAGGATTTTTTACTCTAATTTTGCCTGATTTTAGATTGTTTTTTGTGAATTTGGGGTTTTTTTTTTTCTTTTTTTTGATGGACAGATTGGAGCAGGAGTCAGGGTTTTTCTTTAATATGAAATATTTTGAGGATATTGTGAACAATGGGGAATGGGATGAGGTGGAGAAGTATTTGTCTGGGTTTACGAAAGTGGATGATAATAGGTACTCCATGAAGATCTTCTTTGAGATAAGGAAGCAGAAGTATTTAGAGGCGTTGGACAAGTGAGTTGTTGTGGATTTCAGTAGAATTTGTTTTTGGTGATTTTATTTGTTTGCATTTTGAGAAAATGGGGTTGTTGTTGTTTTTCAGGCATGATAGGTCTAAGGCGGTGGATATATTGGTGAAGGATTTGAAAGTGTTCTCAGCGTTCAATGATGATCTTTTTAAGGAAATAACGCATCTTCTTACGCTAGAGAACTTCAGGTTAGTTTTTTTTTACAATTCCTCGGTATGTTTTGGTTTGAGGGGATTTGGTATCAGTTTGGGGAAATTCTTAAATGCAGGGAGAATGAGCAATTGTCTAAATATGGGGATATTAAGTCTGCTAGGGGTATTATGCTTGTTGAACTGAAAAAGTTGATTGAGGCGAATCCTCTTTTTCGTGAAAAGCTCCAGTTTCCAGCTTTGAAAAATGCCAGACTAAGGACATTAATCAACCAGAGGTAACATAATTAATGATGAAAAATAAAATTGTTACTACTTTCGAATTGTTAATGAGCATTAGTCGATTAACTCTTTACGTTTACAGTTTAAATTGGCAACATCAGCTTTGTAAGACTCCGAGGCCAAACCCTGACATTAAGACTCTTTTTGTGGACCATAGTTGCGGACAAGGTCAGCCCAATGGTGCTGCTCGGGCACCGTCTCCTGTCACTAATCCATTAATGAGCGGCATTCCAAAATCAGCAGGGGGTTTCCCGCCACTGGGTGCTCATGGTGTAAGTGTCGTTAATCAGCGTGTTTTTGTTGTCATAGGTAATGTTGAAATTGATTCGAGTTTTTATTTGCCCAGCCATTTCAGTCTGTACCAGCTCCTCTACCGGCATCTCTTGCAGGGTGGATGGCTAATTCTTCTTCTATGCCACATCCCACAGCTTCTGGAGGGCCCATTGGCTTAAGTGCTTCTAACAATGCAGGTACTTATCTTACATTAAACCTTATAACATAAATCATTACTTTCAAACTTGTATAATTCCTAAAAACAGGTGTGCCATATTGACTAGGCTCTTAAGATTCTAATTCATTAATACTTCCATACATTCATTTGACATGTTTGGAGTGCTTCATTTATATTATATTTTGCAGTATTCTGTGGGGAAAATCAAACTTCCTCCCACTGCCATGATTTTATATATTGATACCTCTAAACATTATGTTGATATGTTTGGAGTATTTATATTATTTGCAGTCGTATATTGTGGTTGGAAATCATACTTGGTTTCAGAAGTCAAATGCCAGTCCAATAATTTTTGTATTTTTGGATTCTCGATATGACTTTTTGGATTCTCGATATGACTTCTCAAGCAGTTTGCTTATGAAATTGCTTGTTCTAAAAAGTAACTGCTGCAAATAAATCAGAAATTGAAATATACTTGATAAGTGTTGGCATATTGATATAATATAAACTATTGGCAATATATTTTTTCTTTAATATATATATATATATATACTTTTGGTAAATCTACTCCGGATATATACAAGGGATGAGGAGTCTAATAACGAGAGACACAAGGAAACGAAAAATCTAGACCTAGGAGAGAAATTATTGTGTGTGAAAGAATCCCATATTTAATACGCTTTCTTTTTTTCTGTAACTCAGTAAATGTTTGGCTTGATGGCGTTTTTTTGTTATATTTGCTGCTTTGTCAATGTAGCCGCTATGTTAAAGCGTCCAAGAACACCTCCCAATAATTTATCTATGGAATATCAAACAGCTGATTCTGAACATGTTCCAAAGAGACCAAGACCCATGGGAATATCAGATGAGGTACTATATATTTTGCTTAAGCCTCTCTTGCATAACCTGCATATGTTTTAGTTAAATTAGGAGAAGAAAATGGAAAAACTTTATTGATTATTGAAGAGATGATTACAATCACCCTAAAGAGGGATTTAAATAGAGAAACCACTAGAGTCCTAGTAGGAAACTAACTCCTACTAGTAACTACTTAATACTAAAATACTTAAAGATAGAAACAAATCTTACTAATACTAATCCTAAGATATGATCCGGTGTATTACACCATGCAATACTACAGTGTATCCGGACATCGCACTTAATATAAATCATAATCTCCAACACTCCCCCTCAAACGGGTGGTGAAAGTTCACGAACACAATGCGCTTGCAACTTCAAGACATGCACGGGTTTAACAACTTTACTTGAAAAACTTTAACCAAATCATTACAGATATAAGCAAACACTTTCACAAATAATTGGGACTTCACAAAAGTAGTTTTTAACTTCAACTTCAAATTACCAACTCGAATTTTCAACCAATTTCACACATCAAAAGATCCGTATTCTCTAACACTCCCGCTCAAGCTGGAAGCACGAACTCCATAATTCCAGCTGAGAAAAGATAACAAACTATTTCCCTCACGAAGATTCTTCAATTTTTTCGTCTTCAACAACCAATATGGGTTAGCTTCAATAAGTAAATAAACCACCTTGAATCTTCACCAAAACATAAATAAAGGCCTCACCAACGATGGGCTCTATGCACCAATAACATTGGTTCTATGGCTGATTATACAAACCAACACCACAAAAAATTAATAGATTAGCTCTTGGAACTCTTCTATGTACAGTAGCCATCTTTTAAAAAAGAAAACTCGAACTCATTGACCGAAAAAACAAAAAAAGCTTAATCGTAAGAGATTCAGAGGCTCTCAACTTGATCAAAAAGGATTCAGAGTATTAAATGGTTGAATTCTTAGAACCTTTCAACCTAAAAAAAGAAAAATGTGAAGAAACAATTTTGTTTACTTAGTTGGTTATGCAAAAACCAACTCAAAGAAAAAAAAAATCACTGAAGACATAGAAAAAAGATAGAGAAGACACACGAGAAAAAGGATAAACCACCAAAAGAAACAAAGATAAATATATCCAAGAAGAATCAAAACAAAAAGTTTCACCACCAAAAATCGCACGAGGGGAACATTGTGGAGTCATTGACAAAACATTGTTAATCTTTAAATATTTGTTAAGAGATCAACTCAAAAACAAAAGATTAACAGTTGTAATGTTCACATCACTATTCATTGAGTATTATTCATCTATTATGAATAGGATAACATTCACCGTGAACTGTTCACAAAAAATCAAGTGAACTGTTCACAAAAAAATCAAGAAAATAAATAAAACCCTAAAGTATATAAATATATATTAAAATCTCTAGGGTTTCACCAAGAATCGTAGTCGCTCTGATACCAAGTTAAATTAGGAGAAGAAAATAGAAAAGCTTTATTGATTATTGAAGAGACGATTACAATCACCCTAAAGAGGGATTTAAATTGAGAGACCACTAGAGTCCTAGTAGAAAACTAACTTCTACTAGTAACTACTAAATACTTAAAGATAGAAACAAATCTTTCTAATACTAATCTTAAGATATGATCCGGTGTATCACACACCATGCAATACTTCACACTTAACATAAATCATAATCTCCAACAATTTTTAAACTCTCTTAGTACTATTTATAGCCTTCGCTTTAGTTAGGAATTTCTCTTTGTAAATCAAACTTGAGAACTTATGTTAATTAATCTCCATTTTCATATTATCTCCTTGTAGGTGAACAATGTACCTGTTAATATTTTGCCTATGGGATATACTGGTCAAAGCCATGCTCAGAGCTTGTACCCTTCGGACGAACTACCCAAAAATGTTGTTGTGACTCTAAACCAGGGATCTGCTGTCAGGAGCATGGATTTCCATCCAGCTCAGCAAACTCTACTTCTTGGTTAGCTCTTACTGTCTTAAAGCAGACATATCAATCTAGAGACTGGAAACCACTAAGTTCTCCTGTTTTTCAACCATCTAGTGTCCATCGAGATAACATACTAAACTCATGTTGGGTATCTCGAGGACTTTGGACAACTTCAGAACTTGAGACGTCGGTGTTTGTCTCTTGCTTGCTTGATCTCTCGTTATCAAGGTTATTTTTTAGTTGGGTGTAATTTGATGGGTCACTTTAATTTTAGTTGGAACAAACGTTGGTGATATTGCGGTGTGGGAGATAAGTAGCAGGGAGAAGCTAGCTCATAGGAATTTCAAGCTTTGGGATATTAGTGCATCCTCAGTGCCTCTGCAGGTATGACTTCTGGTATGGAAGTACCTTTAAGGATCATGTATTTGGTGATTTTAGCAAACCCCAAATGACGACGTTATCGATTTTTTTCTTTCTTTCTTTCTGATTAGGCGGCCCTGCTCAAGGAACCCGCGATGTCTGTTAACCGCGTGACGTGGAGTCCTGATGGTACTCTATTTGGTATGTTTTTGGTCATGTAATTTATTGTTTTCGTTATTCTCTTGTTACTCAGGGCGTGCTATATTTTGAACCTACATAATCAATATTACAATGCCTAAATGCAATTTTTTGTGTAAGATGAAAGATATATAATAATATTGTGTACATGTTTTACATTCTCTCAGGTGTTGCATACAACAAGCACATTGTGCATGTATATTCCTATCATGGCGGTGATGAACTTCGGCACCACTTGGAGGTTTGTATCATTCCTATATCAATTGACTCCGGTGTGTGATTGGGTTTTCTGTTGTCTTTATTGGATCTTACTCAGTTCTTTATCTTAGTCATTTTAGGAAGGAATAAAATCCACATTTCAACCTGTACTATTGTTTCAGCTGTTGAGTTGCTGACTTGATTTCGTTTGTCAATTTTGTTGAATATACACAGATTGATGCTCATGTTGGTGCTGTTAATGATCTTGCTTTCTCTCACCCAAACAAACAATTATGCATCGTAACTGGCGGAGACGACAAGGCTATCAAGGTTTGTTCATTGATATTCATAGCATTACTTGTGGTGATTGTAAGCGAGGGATCTATGCTACTAAACCTGTTGTTTTGCAGGTGTGGGACGCCGTCACTGGTACCAAGCAATATAGTTTTGAAGGTCACGAAGCACCTGTTTTTTCTGTATGCCCTCATTTTAAGGAAAACATCCAGGTAATGTGTTATCTGCTATCTAAGTATAATATTGTCTTTTGGAAATCATTACCATATTTAGATCACTCGTTTTTGTTGCTTTGTAGCCCTACATTACCCCACTATTTTCAAAAATCATGCTAAAGGAAAATATTTATCTGTTGGTTTTGAGTATTTTACTTATAACTTATGACTGTGTCGCCAAACTAACTTCTGGCTATTGTAGAAAACAATAGTCAGGAAAGAGACTAATCAGTGGACACCCAAATACTATTTTTTTTGTTTGTTGATAAATAAAAAAGGATTACGTGGAACAAAAGAGATTACAAAAGAAGAAACAACACCCAAGGCTAAAATAACTTTTCACGGAACTCCTAAAAAACCTCTTTCCACCTAGCCACAAAAGAGTCAAAAGTCAAAGTATTATGTCTTAAAGTTGAAGTATATCTTTCTTTTTCTCTCTGGCAGTTCATCTTTTCAACGGCTATGGATGGAAAAATAAAGGCATGGTTGTATGATAATGTGGGTCCAAGAGTTGATTATGATGCACCAGGCCATTGCTGTACAACAATGTCCTACAGTGCCGATGGGACAAGGTTGGTAATTATACTCATCTCCATCTTAAGAATAGCAGTTCAATTTCCTTTTTGAATTTCATGGTACTTGTGATACTAAAGTGTCCTTCACGTAATGGTTATTTCTAGACTTTTCTCCTGTGGAACTAGTAAAGAAGGGGAATCTTACCTTGTTGAATGGAATGAGAGTGAAGGAGCCGTGAAGCGAACATATCAAGGTTTCCGAAAGAGATCTGTTGGCATTGTGCAATTTGATACAACTAAGAACAGGTTCTTGGCTGTTGGTGATGAGTTTCTAATCAAAATTTGGGATATGGATAATCCTAGCATCTTGACAACCATTGAAGCAGATGGTGGATTGCCGGTAATTGTCATATATATGTTATTTAGAATAGCTTACCATTTGTTCCTTGAATTTATCTCCTCAAATGAAACTAACCTATCTTATCTTTTGTTCAGGCCTCACCTCGAATAAGATTCAACAAGGATGGAATGTTGTTGTCTGTGTCAACAAACGATAATGGTATTAAAATATTGGCAAACACAGAGGGTCTTCGTCTGCTACACTCCCTTGAAACTCCTAAAGCTGTGTCTGAGTCTACCATGAAGGTATCACGAATTTTTAAGACTTAGCAATTTCAGTGTGAGGGACCTATTTGTTAAATTTGGGAATGACTAATTGCAGACACCAACAATTAGCACATTGGGAGCTGCAAGTGCCATCGGTAGCACAAGTGTTGGGGTTGCAGAACGAGGTGCTCAAATGGGGGCTATGGTTGGGCTGGTAAAATATGATTCTATGCCATACAGATGATAACATGCGTCTTGGACGCTTTTCAATTTATTTTATTGACTTTCACGTCAATGTACTAGTCGTTCTTGCATTATCTGTCTGGATCAAAATGTCGAGCAATACACATATAGATAGATTGTTCCATTAATCAAATTGGGACAAATATTTTATAACGGGGATCTACTGGTTGGATAAGTTTTCAAAAGAAAAAGACCAAAAAAATAATTTATCGCGATATACTGGATAAGCTCTTGAAGCATCATTTCCTTTTTGATATACTTGATAGATAATTGGATAATCTACTTTACCGTACATAACAAAGCTCTTAAAATTAAAAGATTTGGTAGGACATATACAAAACAATGTGGGAAATATCAGATATATCATAAGATCGTACATTTGACCTATTTGTTGCAACAATAGAACATTAATGTTGGCTGGCATAGTGTATATATGGAGGATGTACCCTATTTGACCTGACTGATGCATCAAACAAGCTAAAACTTTTGATCCTTGGTTGGCGTTGATTCTGGTCATCGTATCGTTGCATATTTAGGTAATTTACTAAAGTAATATGGGATTTGTTCACAGCTGATTTCCCATTTGAATATTTCAGAGTGGAGACAACAGAAGTTTGGTAGACGTGAAACCCAGAATTGCCGATGAGTCGATAGAGAAATCTAAGATCTGGAAGCTGACCGAAATCAGTGAACCATCTCAATGCCGCTCGTTGAAGCTTCCGGATAGTTTGTTAGCAATAAGGGTATGTCCATTCCCTTTAAAAACTTTTGAACTTGCACAATAGGATTTCTGTCATCTTTCTACCACAATTTCAAGTTTTACTGCATCTCTGTAGCATAATAGTTCCATGTACACTTTATTTGATTTTCCTATGATTGGTTTTGCTTTTAAATTTTAGTGTATTAATAGGGTGCTCATAAAAGTTGGTCCACAATGCTGATTTTTATGTCATATTTCTGCTGAACTTCATAGCCATAAAAGTGGGATGGATCCCCTCCTCCTGGCCCAGGGTCAACCCCAGAGTGTAGCTATACTGATTTTGAGTCATCATTTATTCAAAATTGCGAGATTTTTTAGGGTTTTTGCAGCTCAATATTTAAGATACAGAGAGGTTTTTCTATTATTATATGGTACAAGTAGGGTTGAGTTAAGATAACCAGAGGAAGGAAAATTTGGGAAGAAGAAACTTCAAACAAAGAAGAGCGAGGCATTTGGCCTGAGGGGTTCATTCTGCTTGGGGGATATAAAAGGGATCCCTGGGGTGTCGATTGGATTCTTATGGGATCTCCGCTTAGGGAACAGCCTAGGGAACACATATCAATGGCTCTCTAAGATGTTTGATTCTATCGTCACACAGCTTGGGCAAGGTGACTCCAACAAGGGGATTGAAGGGTCATCTATGATTGAGTAAGGTATGAGACTTAGCCATAAAAAAAAGAAGAAAGGTATATCTAGATGTGTCTACTCCCAATATGTATCATTGTTCTTAAATGAATAGTGAGTATAAATGTAAATTAATTAGTGTAAGTAGCGAATAGAGTGAACACCATGAAATATGGCATGTTTATGTATTACTCTTCGTTATCAGGGATAGCAACGGGTTGGGTTTGGGCCGGTTCTTATTCCTCAACGACCCAAACCCGTTTAGCTCAAGTTTATTGAGTAGGGTCCTAGTCGGTTTTGGGTTCTAAAATGTTGGACCTGGAACCAAAACCACTTAAATTATGGGTCATAATTGGTTTCGGGCTCACATTCGGTGTGTCATTAGTAATAGATAAACTTATAAAGCCAAATATCTATAACAATGAACAAAACTTCATAAGAAAGCGTCCCAAGCAATTCTTTGCAATTATATTGTATAGTTCTATTGTGTTGTGTGTCGAAGGACTATAAATTGTTTTCGGTCTTAATTTATCATTTAGAAAGAAACAAGAGATGAAGAAAATTTTGGGGTTTTATTTTCTGTTGAGGTACATATATGATAAATTTTAAATTTTCCTTAGAATAAGGATAAGACGGAAAGATGGGGCAATATGAGCGTTAACACTTTTCGCGGTTCCTCTCCTACTTTCAAGCTAAGATAAGAGGAAGCACTAGAGAATCAAGGAATATTGGTCTCAAACATTAACTTGACCGCGATCCTATATCATGTAAGAAAATCTCTTGCAGTGGCCATTTCTTCTAAAACACTTAGTCCTGAAGGTAATGAGAACCAACTAGACTCCTAATTAGAAACTAACTAAATATAGTAATAACTCTAGCCTATTCTAGACTCTTAACGACTAGAGTAATTATGATTTAAAGTTACTCTCTAATCAGGAATATGATGTTTCTCTATTTACGCTCGTGTAATTATGCTCTTTGGGGATGAAGTAAGTATAGAAATAAATTTCTCCTCTTAGGTTTTACAACTGATTGTTGCTTGTTATTCCAAATTTCAAGCATGTGTTTGATACCATCGTGGAAGTATAATACCTCAAAACGAAGTAGCTGCTTGAAAAAGTTCTCCAGCCAGTTTTTGTTGACCTGCAACGGCAAGTCCATAAAGTGTTACTTAGTCACTAAAAGCAATAAAGAATATTCAATCATCTCAAGGAGATTTAATTATTCTGTCACAAACTGCTCCAGCATAGGCGCCTTAGGGTTTCTTAGAAGTGGTATCTAAAAACATAATTGTATAGCATTTGTCTTTGCGAGGATGAAGATTCCAAGGATAATTATTATCTATTATGTTTCACTAGATAGAACTCGATAATTTAAGAAGAGATAACTTGTCCTTTCTGCTATATTTTTTGCTACCATGTTATTTTAGTGGGTATACTTCTCCTTAACCTGATGCTAGTGCGATTTTTTACAAATTCTTAAAAAACTTAACGTTTATTCAGTCGTGAGGATCTTTTGATTTTTGATTATGTATCTCATTCTAAGGGAATCATCCAATTTGGTTTTATTTCTCATCAATTCTATTAAAATCCTATCATTTCAGGTTTCTAGATTGATTTATACTAATTCAGGAGTTGCCCTATTAGCATTAGCATCTAATGCCGTTCACAAGCTTTGGAAATGGCAGAGGACTGAACGTAACCAAACAGGGAAGGTATTGACCATTTTGTATTTAAATTCTTACTTCTTACCAGGCTTCTCATTTTCCCTGAATTTGGTTTAATCAAATCCCTTCTTTTCTGTAGGCAACTGCGAGTGTGCAACCTCAATTGTGGCAACCTTCGAGTGGGATATTAATGACCAATGAGATAAGCGAAACTAACCCTGAAGATGCCGTTCCATGCTTTGCACTTTCAAAGAATGATTCTTATGTTATGTCAGCATCGGGAGGGAAAATATCCCTCTTCAATATGATGACATTTAAGGTAAACTACAATTAACGAATCATATTTACATTTATAATTCTATAGACGGACCCAGCACAGTATAATGTTCTTATGAATTTTCTTATCACAGACGATGACAACTTTTATGCCCCCACCTCCAGCAGCTACATTTCTTGCCTTCCACCCACAGGACAATAACATCATTGCCATAGGGATGGAGGACTCCTCAATTCAAATTTATAACGTCCGAGTTGATGAGGTATATTTTTTTAATGCTCATGTAATTTGTCAAAAATATTGTTGTGAATACATTTAAGTTGAGATGCTTTACATAGGTTCGAAGCAAACTCAAAGGCCATCAGAAGAGAGTAACGGGTCTCGCCTTTTCTCACACACTTAATGTGCTTGTATCATCAGGAGCTGATGCTCAGGTATGACCTATACGCCTCTTCTTTCTTCTTCAATGTTCTTTGGGCTGCGAGGAAACAATTTTGTCCCATACACGCTAATCCACAATACATAAGAATAGACTATGTTTCAAGTTTGTAGACATATTTTTGTGCATCCTTAAAGAAAGATGGATGACTTCTTTATTTGTTTTAATTTAATTTGTTATTCATTATACTTGAATCTTAATAAAATGAAATGAAGAAGTAGAATGTGGTTTTCTTGCTTACCTCATTTATTTTTTGTAAGAGTATGGTTCTGAATCCCTTGTAATTCGTACTCAATTTTGTGTTTTAGCTGTGTGTTTGGAGCACAGATGGGTGGGAGAAGCAAGCCAATAAGTTTTTGCAGATTCCGATTGGGCGAGTTTCAGCTCCTCTTGCAGAGACCCGTGTGCAATTTCACCAAGATCAGATGCAGTTTTTGACTGTGCATGAAACGCAGATAGCGATATATGAAGCATCTAAGCTAGAATGTCTTAAACAAGTAAGTAGGATATTATTTTCCCTAAGTTCCATGCATGGAAAATTTGTTTATTAATTTGGGAGTTCGAGTTTGGTTGAAAATTTGCGTAAATCTTTGCAACTGTAGAGAAATGGTTAGAACCGAAACATGAAATACAAAGATATCATTATCAAAGAAATTTAGGATAAACATGATGACTTTTGTACCTGTTTATCGTAAAGGAACCAAAAAGTTAGGAGTAAATGCAAGGTGACATTATTCTACTAACAAAACAAGTATATTGAAAATTAGACCAAGTTCAAAGTAATTTTATCAACTAAAGTACATAAATACCAATTTTACACAAGTTTCCTTATCCCGATATTGTGTATTTAGCTTTAAGTTTCGAGTAGATTCTAAACTTTTTCAAAAGAAGTTGAACTTGCTGAAATGCTACGCTTACTTAATGAGTTGTACTAAGTTTAGTAATTTTTTTTTGTAGATTAGTCTGATTAAAAATGGGAAAAATATAAGTTTAGTATTAATCAGTTTTGGTCACTTCAACAGTGGGTCCCTCATGAATCAAGTATTGCTGTTACGAGTGCTACATATTCCTGCGATAGCCAGTCAATATATGCAAGTTTTAGTGATGGCAGTGTGGGCGTTTTCACTTCAACAACACTCAGATTGAGGTGTCGGGTTAATCCAACAGCTTACATATCCTCTAATCTCAGGTAATAACTCACAAATGAGTCAAAAGAAACACCGCATGTTTGATAGAAGTAGGAACTCTTTGAGTTTTGAACTTAGGTTGCTACTTTGCACTGAAGTTATGTCATTCTAACTTTATATTATCTACCAGCTCCTCAAACAACTCGAGAGTTTATCCACTCGTGATTGCAGCTCATCCATCGGAACCCAATCAATTTGCATTGGGACTTACTGATGGCGGAGTCCATGTTCTTGAGCCTTTAGAATCAGAAGGGAGATGGGGTACCACACCACCTCCCGAAAATGGTGCCTCCGGTCAAGCTGGTGGTTCAGATCAAATCACGAGGTAACCATGAACTTGTTCCTTGTCTCAAGCGTGCAAGACCCAGAGCCTTTTTATTTTTCGGGAAGTTGCATGCTATAGGTATCATAGAATGTAGGGGTACAGAAAAGAATGACAAGCAGCAACGAAGCAAGTGAGAATTACCATCTTCAGAAGTGCCAACTTGGTATGGTATTTATGTAAATTTAGGAGAGGCAGAAAGGAGGAGCGGTGATTCTGTTTGATTGGACTTGTAAACAAAACTTTTAATTTGGAATTGTGAGGGAATATAGAATTTCATTTTCAGACATCTTGTAAAACCTTCTCATGTAGGGAGAAACTATTTATTTATTGATTCTTCTTTTTTATGTTTTTCAATTCCCTTGTCTCCTTTAGTTTTTTCTCTGTATTTTCTGAAACCTGTAGACGGGTTGACGCGCCTCAGAGTGAAAATCGTAAAATCTAAGAATTTCTTATAAACAAAACAAATTTAATTTGATGCATTTTAGGTCCTGCAGACGATGCCTTTGTTTCCAGTTAAAATACTAGAAACCGAGGGTATGCAGCAGACATATGAAAAGTCTGAACGAAATCATCTTGAATGATAACAAATATGGATAACACTGCAGGCCCCATTTTAGTGTTCCCCTCTCCTCTTCTAGTAACCTCGAGTGATTTTGGGTTCTTGACCTAAAATGGATACCAGTGGGTTCCTCGACCCCATACATTTCAGTGAAGATACGAAGCTGGTAGGTATACCATTGCATGATTGTCTGCAAGTATAACTTGTCTCTGGGCAGTTGTTTTTACAATGTTGATCGTCTCATCATCAAATGTCAAAAACTCTTTACTGACCATTTCTGAATCACTTAAACAAATGAGTGTCAAGAGTCTGTGTCGCCGGAACTGGAACTGGAACAAGTGTTAGAATGTGTTTGCATTTTTCACAGGAGCATTTGTATCAGCTCGAGCAAACTGATTCTCACATTTCTCTCATGCCACATGTCTATGACACGTGTTTGCCACGTCAGCAAGGGTGGCCCCACCTGTCATGTCAGCATGCCAAGTGTCCATGACACTTGTCAGCCACGTCAGTAGGGATGGGTCCACCTGCCACGTGTCTACCACATTAGCACGTGTGGGTCTTACATGCCTCATGTCCTTGACACGTGTCATTGTGGGTCCGTTATTTGCCACGTCAGCAAACCAAATATGGTATGATTTTGTGGATTAGGTCTGATCTAGGTCCAATTTTCAAAAAATGGAACCGGATCAGGTGACATCATCATGATGTTTAATTAATTATATATAAAAAAAAGCGAACCCTAGCTGACGTCATCATGGCCTAATACACACAGTAAAAAAAAATTGGTTTTTAGTTATGAACTGCCCAATTTCTACGCTATTTTCCCAGCGCGAGGGACCTCTCCCGGAGGAGTGTGATATATGGATGTGATCGTTATAGAATAGGCTACGTAACTAAAAAAAATAAAAAATGCATTAATCCGATAACTAGAACGATACATATTTTAGTTTGAAAACAACTCTGTCACAAGGGTAAAAATAATTAAAATAGGTATAATAATTTCGAAAAAAATATATATTAATTTACAAACTCAGATCTACAAACGGAAATTATTAGAATAAATACTGCTTTATGCTAACTTTACAAAATCGATACTTTGGCAAGTCTCTTCCAAAATCGATACTAAAATTAACAAATCGATACTGGTCCTACCTACTACCCCCTAGCTGCCGCCCTTATTCTCTAACGTTAAATGTTGATGAGTAGTCTAATATGCTACAATAATAAAACTACCAAATCATAAAAATTACTGAACAAATGACAAAACTATAACAAAAAAATTACAAAGATTTCCAAAAGAATGATAAAGTTCGGGTAAAGAAAATGGCAAATCATACAGAACAAATGAGAAACTATCCCTACTGAAGTTGTTAAGTAGTCTAATCTGCTACAGTAATAAGAGGGAAGATTCCCTCCAAAATAAACTACCAACCTTAAAAAAAATCAAAGCTGCTGCTTCTTCTTCTTCTTCAACAACAACAACAACAAAGCTTCTACAAAAATCAAAGCAGATTCTCCTTAATGTACTGTTTCTGTTTGTCTTCTTGATGTACTAAGTCTTCCAACTATCGTTGTGCATTGTTTAAAGTCCTCACACAGAGGTCATTGGGGAAAAAAAGATCGCTGTTATCCTAGGTTATTCTCGTTGCTAAAGATTGTTGTTATCCTTCTCTCCGACCGTTGAAGTAACCGTTGAAGTAAATATCACCTCTAACTCTGTATCCATCATCTCTAACTTTGTATCCGCATCATGATTTGGCGACTTTTTTCTTAAGAAAATGCTATGCAAGATGATACATTTTGTACATAATCATTTTTCTTTTGTTATTTTATTATTTGTCTTCTGCTACTATATCATTTGCCATTTTTCTTGTATCATTTTTAGCATTTATTATCTGCTACTATATCACCGGAATTGTTCATTGATATCATTTATTTCGGGATTCCTATCATTTGTTTGAGGGATTGCTGGAGTTGAGTTTTATATCATTTGTCTTCTGCTTCGTTATCATTTTTATTGTCATTTTTCTCATTTGTTTTTTGCTACTTTATCACTAGAATTATTTATTTAAATAATTTGTTTAAGGGATGGATGGAGTTCAACTTTATACCATTGTTCAATTTTTTTTTTTTTTTTTAGGATATCGTACGTCCAAAGATCGGATCAATTGTTAGTTATGTTAGAGGAAGTACAAAATTTACCTCACTAAGAGCGCACTCATCATATGAAGATTTCGTTACACTCCTTGAAAAAACAAGTAAAATCCATCGTGAGGACTATAAGTTGTACAACGTTGTCCATGGTTGTGCATGCACAATTTTATCAGTCCAGGGATTTACCGTAATGATCAATATGCATAAAAGCAATCCCGGCACACCCTTTCACATATGGATTGTTAATGAGCATAGGGTATATTCCCATAACTCTCAGAACTTTATTTTTAATTTCTGTACTTCAGGTAAAGGGTTGTCCACCACCAAAGCGGGGGTACCTTTACATCATAACTCATTTCCTGATCCTGAACTAGAATGTAGGGGTTACCCTGAAACAAACGGCAGAGGGATTGATCCACGTAGGTTTGGACTTTTAGTGGATGATGATGATGTTCCTCAATCAAATGAATCTTTTAAAACTATGCATACTGATGTTCCTCCCTCAAATGAACCTAGTATTCCTCAATCAAATGTTCATCTCTCAAATAAACCTATGTTAAACTAATGTTCCTCAATCAAATGAACCTTTTCAAATTATCCCTACTGATGTTCCTTTCACAAATAAACCTTGTATTCCTCAATCAAATATTCATCTCTCAAATGAACCTATGTTAACTAATGTTCCTCTTTCAATTGAACCCAAACCTATCATTGGACAAACTGAACCTTCAGGTAAGCTCGCAGAATTTGTCATTTGTGAGGTGTGTTTTAACATTTCTTATCAAATTAGTATCATGCTAATAAGCATATTTCTCATTTGTTCAGCTGAATTTTGGTTTGAGCCACAGCCCGAACAGGTGAAAGATCTCGTGAATTTTTGGTTCAAATCTGCTACGTACACGGAGGATCTCTAGGACTTTAGTAAAGAGTTTAACATTGGTGATCTATATCGAGATAAGATTGTACTCAAGAATCATATAAGAGCTTATACAGTTGTAAAAAAGTTCAATCTCGTACACGTTATGAGCAACGAATATAAAATCGTGGTACGTTGCAAATGTCATAATTACTCTTGGCCAATTTACGCGACAAGGTTGCTCGGTTCTACCCTATTTAGAGTAAGTCCTTATTGCTCCGTGCATACATGTGCGTATAAGGGTAGCGTCAAGTAGACGGGTTGCTTCTATAATCAAGCAAAAACTACGAAAAGAGCCAAACTACAAACCTTCTAGAATTATTGATGATATTCAAATTAATCACAATATTGATGTAACATATAATTTTGTCTGGCGTGCGAAAGAAAAAGCCCACGTAGAGGTATCATCATCTTATATGTCATTTGTTCCCCCATCACCTGTCATTCGTACAATAATGTTTATTATTTTATCGCATGCCATTTGGTCGACTCACTGTGTCATTTGTACTTAGATATTTCTCATTTGTACTTGGATGTTTATCATTTGATCTACGTAATTATTTCAGATGCAAGACAGTTTTGAGCACGCATACCAACTACTTACAAGTTAATTTGCGGAAGTGAGGTTGGTTGACCCAGATTTGGTGTTTGACATACAAACTATGAGTTGTAAGGATAAGAGATTCACAAGGTGTATTTGGTGTTTTGGTCATCTCAAAAAAACTTATAAACTATTGAGACCCTTTATTGTGATTGACAGAACTTTTTTAAAAGGAAGATATCGTGGGACTCTACTAACAACCATCGCCATTGACCCAAACAATCATATTTTTCTACTTGTGTTTTCAGTAACAGACTCGAAGACCATCGAAAGTTGGACATACTTCCTGGAGATGTTTTGGTATAATTTCTATGGTTATGACGCTCTATTCGTCGTCATCTCTGACAGGAACCCCAAAATTATTAATGTTGTACCCAAGGCATTTCTATTTGCAATCCATACATTTTGTGCCTTCCACATATCGAGCAACATTAAAACTACCCTCGAAAACATGAAGATCGCATTTAGGATGGCAGCAGGGGCCTAACTAGCATTGATTTTGATAAACACATGAATGCAATATGAAATACAAATCCAGTGGGTCTCCAATACATACTAGGTATTCCTAAAGAAACATGGTCTAATCTATACATTCTAATGAGTATGTATGTTGTCATTCTCTATTGATAAACTTGTCATTTGTTATTTCAGAATAATCATTATTACTCCATTTGCATACTTATTTATCATTTTTTGCCATTATTTGTCATCAGTTCATTATTATTTCTTTTGCAGTTGTTATGTTTCCATTTGTCATCAGGTTATTCTCATTTGGCATTTGATTTTAATTGTTTGTCATTTGTTCAGATACGGAGTGGCTTACACTAATCATGTCGAGAGTTGGAATAACATTATTGTGAAAGTGAGAGATCTCCCTATCTATATGTTTATTGAGGAATTGCGTAAAATCTGTTCAAAAATGTCCTATACGTATAGCGAGGAAGCTGAGATGAGTCAAGCTCGCTTAACGCCATGGGCAACGGATAACTGTGAGAGTAAAAAGGTTATGGTGAATTCACTAACCTGTAGGGTTCATACATTACGTCACCATTTTCAGATGACTAGTTATGGCATAACCGATTCAGTAAATACTGAAGATGGTACTTGTTCTTTTCGTTGGTGGCAAACGATGGGGATACCTTGTGAGCACGGAGTACGCGCTCTCGGTCTTGCTAATGTTGATCCAACTACACGTGTTTCTGAGTACTTTACAAATGATACATACAAAGATGTTTAAAAACCTATATGGATTCCTATTAGAGGAATTGAGTATTGGAAAATTTTAAAAGCTGATCTACATGTTCGTGCTCCTATACCAACAGTTCGAGCTCGTCATCCTCGGATGCAAAGGAAGAGAAGGGAAAAAATGTTTGGTCTAGTCACCAAGCTAAGATTTTGCAGTAGGTGCTAAAAAAATAGACACAATTGTCATTCTTGTAAGCTTCTGCCAATCCCATCCGATGACAATACATGTCCGAAAATGGTACCGTCTTTTACGATGAGCACTAAGCCACCTGTCATCCTAGATGAAGATGTTACAATCAGTTTGTGCTAATGATTTTGGGTACTCTATGTATCATTTGGTTGTACAATCTTTATCGTCAATTTTGTTAAAATCATCATTTGTCTAAATATAACTATCATTTGTTTAAAAAGAATTTCTCATTTGTTTGTTTCCATCATATCATTATTTGCTACTGAACTGTCATTTGTTCACAAAGAATTTCTCAATTGTTTATTTCCTTTATATCATTATTTTCTACTGAACTGTCATTTGTTCACAAAGAATTTCTCATTTGTTTGTTTCCATTATATCATTGTTTGCTACTGAACTGTCATTTGTGCATGAAAAATTTCTTATTTGTTTGTTTTCATTATATTATTGTTTGCTACTGAACTGTCATTTGTTCACTAAGAATTTCTCATTTGTTTGTTTCCATTATATCATTATTTTCTACTGAACTATCATTTGTTCACAAAAAATTTCTCATTTGTCTGTTGATATATTATCATCAGCTTTATTAAGTTTATCATTAAACTATCATTATTCATAGATATTTTATCATTTGTTTATCCCCCTTATATTATTATTTTCTTACGGAACTGTTATTATTTTGTTTGCCTCATATCAAACAAAAACTACTATTTGAAAGCAAAAAAGCAAACGAAATAGAACAAAACAAAACAAAACAAATGTTCATACAAGGGAAACTAGTACCACACAAAACTAATAAAAGACTTAAAACAAACTAAAAACCAAAAAACCCAAAAAAAATGTTCACAACTCCTCACTTGAGGATTCCAGATCACGTTCTGAGCATTTCAGATCGTGCTCCAAAGCCTGGTCTTCTGCTCGAGATAGCTAATCTTAGAAGCCAACTCCTCTCACAGTTTCTTGTGCTCATCCCAGTCTAACTTTACGGTGCAGAACTGATCTTCCAAGAAGCACATATGGAACTTGAACTCTTCAAAACAACGATCTCTCTTTGTTATAACTTGATACAGTTCTGCTTATATTTCATCGAACTCTCCTAATTTCTCCTTGTAGTCTTCGTAATGCTCTTTCAGCATTTGCGCTTTCTCACCGGAGACATCCTTCTCTATTAGGCATATTTTATTCAATTTATAGAGACGTTGGTCACGCTGATCTTCCTGCATCCCTACCGACTCAAACCAATCGAGTGGAGTATTCGAAGAGACATGGCTAAATCGAGTGGAGTGCGATATTTTCCTTGAGAATTTGAAAACTCTTTTAGGGTTTGAATAGTTGAGAAGTTGAAAAGAGTTTAGGGTTTGAATAGTTGAAGAGTTGAGAATAGTTGATTTCAAATTAGGGTTTATATAATGGGGAATTGAATGCATTGGGAAGGGACTTTGAATCACTCGTGTCTGGGATTACGATGGGGATACGGGTTTAAGGTGGAAGGTATTATTACTTCGGCGCCGTCGTTACTTATTGCACACGTAAGTCATAATCAAAGAGAATTTAAACTGAGTTATCTAATCAAGTATTATTACAAGTCACATCGATTGTTCATATGTTCAATAGAATTTTACATTTGTTTGTATCCTATATATCATTTTTTCCTTTCTGAACTATCATTGTTTTACAAATAATTTACCATTTGTCTGTTAAAATTTTATCATCAGTTTTGTTAAATTCAACATTTATCTATCATTGTTCATGGAGCCTTTATCATTTGTTTGGTTCCCTTATATCATTATTTTTTGACAGAGCTGTCCATTGTTTGTTTCCCTCATATCAGACAGAAATCAATATTTGAAAGCAAAAAAGTAAATGAAACAAAATAAAACAAAACAAATGTTTATACAAGGGAAAAAAAAACAAAAAAAAACAAAAACCTAAAAGCAAACTAAAAACAAAATAATACAAATGTTCACAACTCCTCACTTGAGGAATTTTGATCACGCTCTATAACCTTGATCTTCTGCTTGAGACAACTAATTTTATAAGCCAACTCTTCTCACAATTTCTTGTGCTCATCCCGGTCTAACTTTAGAGTGTAGAGTTGATCTTCTAAGAAGTGGATATGGAACTTGAACTCTTCAGAATGCTCTCTTTTCTTTTCTTTTTTTATAATTTTATCCAGTTCGTCATCCATTTCATCGAGCTCTCTTAATTTCTCCTTGAACTGTTCGTAATGCTCTTTCAGCAGTTGTACCTTCTTATCGGAGACATCCTTCTCTATTAGGAAAATTCTATTCAACTTGAAAAGACGTTCATAATCCTGTTCTTCCTGAATCTATACCCCCTCAAACCAATCTCGAGGGGTGTTGGAAGCGGCACAACTAAATCGAGTGGAGTGGGAGTGCGACATTTCTTGAGAAGTTGAAAAGAGTTTGGGGTTTGAATAGTCAAGAAGTTAAAAAATAAATGTTAGGGTTGAGGGTTTGAATAGTTGAGAATATATAGCTGAAAAGAGTTTAAGGTTTTATACTTAGGAGAATTGAATGCCTTGCATTGGAACTTTGAATCACGCGTGACAGGGTTTAGAGTGGCAGGAACCATGTAGATGTTTTGGATAGATAGCTTATTCTAAACGTAATCAAAGTTGACTTTAAGCTAAGTTGCCTAATCAAGTAATAAAGATTGACTTGTCACATCGACTGTATAGGAAAGAAGGTCTTAGAATTAAAATGGCTAATTAATTTGTCATTTGTTCTTACAAAGAGTACTATCATTTTAATGCAGTTAATTGTTACCGTAAATTGGGGTTGTTGTTGAGAATATATATCTTGCATCTCTTGTACTCAACTGCTTTTATGCTCTTTGAAAGATTGACTTGTCACATTGACTGTATAGGAAAAAAACTCTTGGTATTAAAACGGCTAATTTGTTATTTGTTCTTATAAAGAGTATCATTTTAGTGTAGTTAATAGTCATCCATCTTCCCATTAGTATTTGTCATTTATTTATAAATACATTATCATTTTACTGGTGTGAATTATCAAGCATTACATATTTCCCTACGTAACCTGCACCCTTGCTTCCAGTTCTTTCTAGTTCTCAAGCATTACATACTTCCATACCAACGATGCATTCCCTCATTTACTGGTACGGTGAAAATTGTGATCTTCGTCTCTTACGCACAAACCTCAACCCTAACTGTTGGTTCTGTCAATGCGTTCACAAATTTGGTAGATGTGGTTTTTGGGTGTGCATGGGTAGATGAGGTAAAAAAGTGCAATTCTACCATTGCCCACAATACCATTGTCAGTTCAAAATTTGGTTTTGAGAATCGACAACGGCGGAAGAAATCATACGTGGCAGGGTTTAGGGTGGTGGGAACTACATGGATGTTTTGGATAAATATCTTGTTGTAAACGTAATCAAAGTTGACTTTAAGCTAAGTTGTTACAATCATGTAATAAAGATTGACTTGTCACATCGACTGTAAAGGAAAGAAGCTGTCAGAATTAAAGCGGAGCATTTGGCATTTGTTGTAACCAATGGTATCATCATAATAAAAGTTAATTATCACTGTAAAGATAATATTATCCTCATATAAGTTGTTCTTATTTTTTTATAAATAGTTTGTCATTTTTCTACTGTGAATTATCACCACTATAGAGTGTTCACTACATAACCTGCACACTTGCTACTAGTTCTTTCAGTTCTCAAGTTCTCAAGCATTACATACTTCCCTACCAATGATGTATTCCTTGTTTGCTGGTGTGATAAAATTTTTGATCTTCATTTCTCGCGCACAATCCTCAACCCTAACCGTTGGTTCTGTCAATGCGCTCACAAATTAAGTAGGTGTAGTTTTTGGGCATGGATAGATGAGGTGAACAAGTGCAATTGTGGTCTCATTTGCAGAGTTTCTAAACTGCCCGGTAGGAGATTCAACCATTGCCCACAATACCATTGTCAGTTCAAAACTTGGTTTCGAGAATCGTCTATGCCCGATGATTCTAAAATGCTATAATCGTCAACGGCAAAAGAAATTATAAATTCTGGCCAATGGAGCAATTAGATCCTAGATACTATTACAAATGAAACTTATACTTAACTAAGGATCTCCGAGGTTAGAACGGAGATGTTGAAAGATTTTTTGTCCAAGTTAAAATCTCTAGATCTTAACAAGTAGTCAAATATGTAGGAGTGAAGTGTAATATTCCTTATCTTTAGTGACGTTAATTTCTTGCTTTAGAATGCTAAACTCTTTAGGAACAAATGTTTAAAGCTAAAATACAAATGATAAACAATGATAATTGAACTACAAATTCTAGTGAAAAACAACATTGCAAAATATAGACAAATCTATGGTTCAAGACCAGACAACCTCTCAATTAGATCTAACCTCTCCTCTAGTGATTCAACTATGTCAATAATACGCTCAAGATTTAAATCTATGGTTATAAGACTGGCAGCCATCCTATTGCCAATATGTTCGATATCTGATTGAAGCTTCGTAAAGAAATCAAAAATCCTTTATGTGAAGTTATCCTCCATAGTTTGACATTTCTCCCTTACAGGCTGGTGGTTGTGTAGATAGCGTGGTCGGCCTGGATTCATTATGATTAATTTTGGAGTGGAACTTCACATATATGGAGTCCACTTTATATATAAGTAGAAACAGAATAACGTGATGTGTTAAACAATCTTTTCGTCTCAGAACGACTTGACAAGACAAGAACAAAATAGCAAATTCTTTGAAAAGATAGTAAGAAACAAAAATAATGACAAATCATATATAACAAATGATAAATCATATATAAGAAATGATTTTTTCGTCTCAGAACACTTGACAAGACAAGAACAAAAGAGCAAATTCTTTGAAAAGATAGTTAAAAATGAAAATAATGACAAATCATATATAACAAATGATAAATCATAGATAATAAATGACAAATCATAGATAACAAATGATAAATCATATATAACAAGTGACAAATCATATATAAAAAATGACAAATCATAGATAACAAATGGAAAATCAGATATAAGAAATGATATTTTCATCTCTGAATGACTTGACAAGACAGGGATAAAAGAATAAATTCTTTAAAAAGATAGTAAGAAACGAAAAATAATAATAAATTAGAAATGAGAAATGACAAATCATATATAGCAAATGATAATATTTTCATAAGCCCATGACATAAGATGACAAATGACAAAAAAAACAAAAACAAATAAGAGATGATTAATAACTGGATGACATATATTTTATAAAATGGCAAATACATTCAACTACACAGGTACTATAATCAACAAGTTTTGGCCTTTTTAGCTCTTGGAACATTAACACCACCTTGGCTGCCATCACCACTAATATCCCCATTACCATCAGAGTTACCACCATTATTAGAGTCGCCATTATCATCAGAGTCACCATCTCTATCTATTTCATCAAAGCCCCCATCACTATAAGAGACACCATCATCATCAGAGTCAGCGTCTTCTTCTCCATCTATTTCAGCAGAGTTATCATCCCCACTCTTCTTTTCATCAGAGTCATCATAACCACTTTTTTCTTCAGTAAAATCATCTATGGGATAATTATAATCCCTTTCTTCTTACAAATCTTTAGAGTTTGTGTAATATTTTGTTGTTCTTGGACTGTCATTATCTGTTGTTGAAGATGATGACAAGGGCGTTGCATTATGATATATTTTGGGGTAACAATATAGGCTTTTATAGACTTATCTTGAGTTTTTGGGTTTAAAAAATCTAATTAATACTCTTAAACACATTTGTGTTTCCCATAAACCATAGTCAAACAAAAAAAAATGAAATTAGGAGTAGTTCAGAGATTGGGAGATGTAATACCTGCAAATTGATTCCATACATCATGCATTCTAATTATGTTATTCCCCCATGCATAACATTCCCATACCTAGACATGTTTCACACAAATATTTTAGAACTGGATGATATTTTCAACAAATAACAAATAATTTATTAAAAGGTGACAAAAAATTTATAACTGGATGACATATAATTCATAAAATGACAAATACATTCAACTAGACAAACACTACATTCTGAATCCATTCAAACAAATGAAAATTAGAAATGAATGATATTCATAACTGAAGGATAAATAATAATTAGCAAATGACAAAGATCATATAAATGAATGATATTCATAACTGTTTATAACTTTACAAATCTATAGAAATTTTAGTTTACATCAAAATGGATGTTAAAGTTTACAAATCTCCTCTGGCTCAACTCCCATCCTCAATATGTCATAAGAAATTGTGTAACGACATTCATCACCGTTTATGAGATCTAGAAATCTCATCTCCCTTAGGATATTGTCAAAAAAGATAAGCATATAGATCCTGCAGTCATTACAATTTGGCTGTATTGGACACTCCCCAAAGTGAGTTGTCCATCTGGAGTTAATACCATAAGTTTTTACCTCTAAACCAGATGGTGGCCTACGATCAACAAAATCTGTTCATATCAACATTCTCGGGAGGATCGTTGATAGCTGATCATGAATAAGCTGGTATCCAGAAGATAACTTCTTCTTCTTATTTGCATTTGTAATTTTTGCATCCACCAGTGAATCGTAGATGCATATTTTTCTTTCCTTAAAAAACACAACACAAAGGACCCAATGGTTGCCATTGAGATTCCAGGGAAGGAGTATTAATTTTAAATTCATTACTTTCAAATCTCCTCGATTGAAGTAATGAGAAACTGCAGAATCCCATCCCATAGAAGCAATTTGTCCCCTAATTGATTTCTTCTTTAATTCTATAGTTTCTGGAGAGGACATAATCCGAGTCTAGACATTGAAAGCCCAGCCTATAATTTACCTCGAATACACATCCATCAACATAATCTTTTTTTAGCTGGGCGGGCACGATGTTTTGAATAAAAAAATTAAATCAGGGCTTTAATGTAAACATTAATGACCTGAACAGAAAAGAAAATTACAAATCATAAACAACAAATGATAAAGTTCAGAAATCCAAATGACAAAGACTTTAAAATAAATGATAAAGTTCAAGGAAAATAACTTATGTATAAACAAATGCCAAAGTACAATGAACAAATGACAACCACTTTCAAAACCAATGGTAGAGACTCTTGAACAAATAACAATTTTTTGACGAAGTGACCAAAATGATAAAGGATAACACAATAAATGACAGAGGAAAATAAATAAATTGTATAAATACCTCATTGTCCAACCATTGGTTTGGATGTAAGGTGTAGAGAACGTTAAGGCAAACAATTTCTTCACCTATCCTCCTATAAGTACTCGTAGTGTAGTTCCTATCTTTATTAGATATTTCATCCTTCCTAAGTGACCAGACTTGGTGCACCTAGTTTTTCTCATCCTGGGAAATAGATGTTTGAATAAAAGATTTGAATAACAGTCCAGGAAGAAGCCTGTCAAGTTGAGCATGCAATAGGTTTATTTGACAAGCCCATGTCAAGGCTCTGTCATTAATATCTTCATCAGTTAGTTTATGCCTCTTCTTTAAGGTGACATCCACTTCTGACTATATTAAAACAAGCTAGAATAGATGAATTACTTGAGTAATAAGAAAAATATAAATGTACATATTACATGAGAATGAGTAATATGATATGTCATGAAATCTTATTACTCAGGGTCTGGTTTAAAAGTACTTCATACATTGGTCTGGTCAACAATCATTTCTTTTCTTATTTTTACAAGGTCTGATTTTTTTGTGAAGTTTCATCATCATCACCCTTGCCTTTAACCACCTCCTCTTCACTATGTTCCTCAATAAATACAACAGTTGTTTGGTATACATTAGTCTGTAAATAAACAGACTGTAAATGATAAGAGTGATACAATATATGGTAAAATAAATAGAAGAAAATGAGAAGTTACCAGAAAATAAATGATAAGTTACTTGATTAACTTCATTAACATCTTCCTCCTGGTGGAAGAATACTACTTCAGTTTTGGCTTGGTCTGCAACCTCCATAGTCTATATAACAAATGGTAAAGAAGAAATAAATTAAAAATGGTATGGATAGGTGATGTTAATACTATGGATAGCTTAAAATAAACAAATATTAGTTAAATACCTTATTAGCTTCTTCCACTACATTTTTTTTCCAACATATTACATCACTATAGTTTGTTGTTATGAATCTTCCATCTGCAAAATAGGATATACATACTACGAATGGTAAAATTGAATGAACAAACGACAGGGTAGCATACAAGAAATGTGATAGATAGCTCAAAGCAAATGTTAGATACCTCTTGAACTTCCTATTCTTCAACAACTTGAGGTTGTTCTTCTTAAACAGATTTAACTTTTGCAATGCCATCTTTCTCATCATCACCATCTTTCTTATCTTCATCATCTTTTTCTTTAGCTTCAGGTTTCTCATCTTCTACTGCACCTTTCTTCCACTTCACATACAACAAATGAAATAAACAAAGACTTCAGAACAAATGAAAGTTCTGGAAAATATAATAATAAAGACGTCCAAACAAATGCCAAAGAGTTGTGAACAAATAACAAAGTGCAAAAAGTAAATGTCAATGTTCTGAAAAATAAATGTAAAATAAAATCAAATAAATGATAAAAGTCATAAATGGATGATACCTCTAGATGATCACCACCATATTCAGAAGATATGGCTTCCAAATTTACTTCCCTCTCAACTTCAACTTCATCCTCTACCTTCAAAACTTTTTCCACCTCCAATCCTTCTCTAAGGTCAACTTGTTGAATCAAATTTTCTGTAGTTAATTAAATTTTATCAGACTTTAGATCTAGGAATGCCATTCTTCTCTTCCTTGATACTCTATTACCCTTGATTTCGTTGGGGATTAAGGATTTCAAAACGATCAGTGGGACATCATCCAATTGTTCATCATTGAGAGTTTTTTTCTTCGTGCCTTGAACTTTTTTCTTCAGGTGCACATCATCTTCTTCTGCCTTCTTGTTCTTCATGTTGGCAGTGGTATTGTGTTTCTTTCCATGTTCTTCTGCCTTCTCTCCTTTTCCCTATATTTTTTTCTTCTCTTTAATGTTTTGATTTTTTTGTTAGAGCTTTCTTTGCTAGGTTCTCGGCCCCGCCTTCTTTCTTTTCCCATCTTCTTTCTCATCACTTCTTCTTCTCGCTTACGTTTCATGATTTTCTCAAAAGTAGAGTATTGGTACTGCCCAAGGAGTAGAGTACCATCTCCAAGTGGTAGAGTATTGTCTCTATAGGCATTGAAATTCGTTCCAACATTTTACCATGGTTCTGTAATATTTTACCATGGTCCTTCAACTTGGAGCATACCTTAACCGCTATAACTCCAATATCAGTGGTAGAAGAACTACTACCGATTGTAGGTGATTGGATTGCAGGCGTAGTGCCGATTGCTGGTGCATCGATGTAATTTTTCTAAAATATTCAAACAGATGACAAAGAGTAATTTAGAAATGACAGCATCGATTATTATAATCTAACAATAATAATAGGCATAAAACAAATGACAAAAAGGGACTTAATAATGACAGGGGAAATGGCAGAGAAAGAAATCAAACAAATAACAAGAAGAAGTTACCAAATGCCAAACTTAAGCAAAAAAATTAATACAAAACCTAAATTAAATGACAAGGATGTAATAAAATGAATCATTCATACAAGGAAAAGAAGATTACCATGGCTTCTTGCATAGGTTATTGCTGCATGTCAGTCTCAGATGCCTTCATAGCTATTATTACCAATTTGGGGTTAGCAAAAAACTTGTTAAACATCATAATTTGGTGACGCTTAAAGGATGTCATCTTCCATCCATGTAGCTTAGGGAACAAATGTTTGGATTCCTGAATTCTTAGAAACTTTAGGCCAAGAATAGAGGGGAAAACCCATATCATCAATACCTAGGTACATCCACACAGTAATAAAGCTTTATCCAATTTTTTATCAGCGGCCGATTGATAATCGACAAACTTCACTATTTGACTTTTCAAGAAATTAGAAACTTGCTCACCCAGGGGAATCTGTTGAACTAATCTAGATCATCTACCAGATCAACATACTTTACCTCAACATTTCACTCTTTGTTTGGGAGGAGAAAGGGTAGCAGAATTTTTAACAAATTTAATCGAAGAACATCGTCTGCAAACAAAATTACACACAACAAAGAATATGAATGGGTAAAAATGCCAAAGAATACACAATGTAATGATATAAACCTTAGAAAATAATGATAAAACAAAATAAAACAAGACCCCAAAATTGCAAATACAATACATAAATTTTTGGGGCGACAAATACAATGCAGAATAATGATAAAACAGACCAAACAAATGCCAAATTAGAATCTTGCCATGATGTTTTTCTAATTTCACCTGTTTTAAAGCCTCATCAATTTCTTTCAACCCATATGTATTCTTCTTCTTGAGGAATCGTCTCATTCTAAAATTCATTATATACTCAAGATCAACAAATAAGAAATCCTCTGAAATAGGAGAGACACATAACCCTACAATTAGGTAGACATAAATGGGTTTCATCTAAATTATTGTCCCCCCAAATTAGAACTTCATATCACCGAGATGACGATCGAATATTTCTACAACCAATATCGACATCGTCGCTATTGGATCAATAAATAGTAACGGTGTAAAGCAAGTGGTATGATGAGCACCCTTCTCCTCTTCAGGAAGAGCTCCAAACATTTTGTGAAGTCCCATACCTGTACACCAAGAGGTGTAATTTTTAGCATTAGAAGCGCCATTCTTGGCTCAACCCTTCTGCGTTTGGTTTTCCTCATCAAATTGCTCATTTACTTCTTTATCAGACTTTATTGTAAAAGAAACACCAAACTTTAATCAAACACTTGGTAGGCAATAGTCACACATACGTTTGCCACTGAAATCATACATACATAAGACTCGACGATTGTGAGAAAATGGTTTGTATGACCGGGATGGTTTTTACGGTTGTCAATCACACACACGATGTGTAGAATTGGGACGATTTTTATGGTCTTTGCAGTCATTGTGTACGAAGATATTGTTTGAGGAGTAGGGATAGTTTTTGGCGCTAAAAGCCAGACGAACTCGTGTGAATCGTACGTGTTACCTAACCCTAAACAATACTAAACAAGTGCCAAATAATAGAGAATTGGTGACAGAGTCTGCATGATTCAATATAACTAATAGTTAAAAGTATGATAAATTGGCCTGCAACAAATGACAAGAAATGCATGAAATGGTGACAGTGTATGCCTTACATGTCTTGAAATTTAATGACGTATGTATATTATAGAATTAAATTTGGGCATGTGGCTTGATAATATATTTTTTAATGATTTAAAATTTATTATTATTATTTTAGAAGTGACATTCGTACTTGTGGATCCCACGGCCTACAAACCTACTGTAATATTAAAGCAGTTAATATTTTTCTAAACAAATGGCAAAGTTATGCTAAAAAATGATAAAACGACTGAACAAATGAGAAAGTCGATATTAATAATGACAACTAGTTGTGAACAAATGACATAGGTGTCTGAAAGAATGCCAGAGTTCATCTGAATAAATGATATAGTTTGGTTGTCAGCAGCTACACAGACGATTTACCATCGTTTGTTCCATGAGTAAAGTAGAGTAGAGTAGCATCTCCTGGAGCAGAGTACCATCATTTCCTCCATGCCCAAGGAGTAGAGTACCAGTCTTTAATCAAATACTTGGTAGGCAGTAGTCACACAAATGGTTTATGACAAATAATCGAGATGGTTTTTGCGGTCGAGTATGAAGAATAAATTTTTCGATGAATTGAGATCGCTTTTGGCACCAAAAACCAGATGAACTTATATGAATCGCATGTGATACCTAACCATAAACAAAATATGAAATAGTAACATAATTGGTAATAGCCTTCTTTCAAATAATAAATTTGGTACAAGGCAGGACAAACTGTCCCGAAACAAATGATAAGTAATGCATGAGATGGTAACAATGTCTGCCTTACACGTATATCGAGGAATTAAATTTAAACGCGTGGCATAATAATATATTTTTAAATGATTCAAACTTTTTTTATTATTATTTCAAAAGTGTCATTCGTACTTGTGGAGCCCATGTGCCTGTAAAAAATAGGTGGCATTTTGAAATAAGTAGCATTTTATTGAACAAATGTCAACGTTATCGTGGTACAAATGACAACCAATTCTGAACAAATGTGAAACTTGCAGGAAAATAAATGATAGATTTCTGAGCAAAAGAGAAACTTTTGGGAAAACAAATGACAAATATTTCATAACAAATGAAATTGATTGCTGGTGATATATTGACAAAATATTTCTTAACAAATGGTAAAGAATAAATGGTAATAACACGTAGCTTAATATAATAGTTTTAGATGAGTTTTATAATTTTTTATTATTTTGGAAGTGACATTCGTACTTCTGGAGCCCAAAAATTGGTGGTTGTCTGCTGCTATATTGCAATTTTAGTAGGAACAAAATTAGTTTTTCCTCTTGCCAGTATCGATTTTTGAGTTTATTGTTTCCTGGGTCGATTTTGTAAAGTTGGCATAAAGTAGTATTTATTCTCATAATTTCCAATCCGCAAATCCTATATGATTGATCATGTAATTAATATATAAAAAATGAAATTTGATAAAATATACCTCTCCGCAATGCTTAAAAAATTCAAAAAAATACTTGTTGGAGAGCCATTTTTATCCCTTTTGATCCACTAGCTCTTCACAGTGTTGATAACGTGTTGGATAATATATTATTTTACTAGATAATCATAACATAGACATAATTATGAAAGAAGATTAGAGATATTATGGATTGATTATTTGTTTTTCTGAGGTTACAAAGACTTAACCCTTTATTGGGTTATATACTTTCACTCAAATTCTTCTCATAAACCCTAATGATATATGAGCTTGTCAGGAGTCCAGTAGGATACCCCAACCCAGTTGGGTTCCCTACCTCGGGCCGAACCCAAATCCTAACAATATATACCTTCATAAGCACAACTCTAATAATCCCATGCTACGAAGGCAGTGGTTGTAAACTTACAATTAAAAACCAAATTACTATAAATTTTGGGGGTATTTGTTTTTTAGCTTTGAATGCTGAACAAAATGCTGAATGTTGACTGCTAAATGATTTGAAGTGCTGAACGCTGAATGATTTAAAGTGTTGAATGTTATGGTGCTTTATTTTCAAAAAGTGTTAAATACTAATTAATGTCTTAAATACCTTTATTATAAATATAACACAAGTTGCAACTTACAACAATACGCTATAAACAAAATATTACTACTACTACTATTACCATTACCATATTTACCATCACACACACACACACACACACACACATATATATATATATATATATATTTCTCAATTCTAATAATTTTCACAATAGTTGAATGTTTGCTTGTGAGGTAGTTGAGAGAGTGTTTGCGAACTTGTAAATTGGATTGAATCGTGAGGAATTGAGAGTAAGGAAGATGGGAGGTAGATTAGATCTTTGTTGAGATTATTTGTGGGTCTTTTGTCAAATTTTTTTTTCCGCGCGTGATGAGGGGTAATACAAGGAGAAAAATTAAAGAGTGCTGAATGGCTAGTAAGTAAGCCAAAATAACTTACTAGTTTTGGCTTACTAGCAACTGATTACTGGGTAGCAAGCCAAAAAAGAAATACCACTTCAAGTGCAGAATACCCTAGTAAGCACTTCAGTAAGCAGTAAACCAATAAAGAAATACCCCCTTAGAGCATCTTCTAAAGTACCTCACTTACTTAGTTGAAAAAAAGCAAAAACCAAGTGAGTGAGGTCCAGTTTCATCTAACAATACCTCACTTGTTTTTTTTAACAGGCGTGTAGTAGCATATTTCCCAGATTCGACAAGGATAAGCTAGCATAATATAGTCAAAGAAATCCCAACACTCAAGAAGATGAAACGTCTACAACAACAAGTCCTCGACCTATTAAAAGTAGTCGATGTGCATGGTCAAAGAGAGCCATTGAAGATCCGCGAAGTTTGCCCACTACCTCCGAAATAGGGAATTATTTTTCTTTTTGTAAACTGCATGTTCTACTATAAATACAGGCAAAGAATAAATTATTCAGATCCACAACTTTACTATTCATTCTTCTTACTTTACTATCACACAATAAACTATAATAACTAATAACCTATTGGATTTTAAAATAAAATTATTACTTGAGATTAACCGATTTTGATTAATTTAGGTCTAAATCAATAGGTCTGAATTCCTTTGAATTAATGTTCTAACCTTAACCTAATTCAAATTGGTCTAATTATCTAGTATCAACAAGCAATTGGAAATTAAACACAAGACCAAATTTTTTTAACCCTGTGGGAAACCTTTCTCAGGAAAAAAAACCCACAGGTCGCTGTCGAATCACCCGACAACTAAGCAATTTACTATTGAAAGGAAATTACAAGAATTCAATTACTTACAGACTCAATAAGCACATCCCGTAGTTACCTCTCTTTTAATTGAACTCTTCGCAATCAATTATAGGTTCTCGCAACGCCTTGTCTCAATCTCCCGTCAAAGCTTTCAATCTTGAATCTCACAAGTTCTTTAAATCATGATTTGGTTAGAGTGTTAATGATTGATTCAAATTTGAATTGTTAGTTCTCGTTTGAATCGCTCAAAGAAATCTCTCTTCTCTCTAAAAAATTCAAACCCTAAAAAAATCAGTTTTGGAAGAGATAAGTTATGAAAAAAAAAAGTTGTGTTATATAGAAAATTAGAAAACCCGACCTCTGTTCGAGCATAAACAAAATTTATTCAAATAGAACAATTATTATTCGAATACACCAAAAATGTATTCGAACAAATAAAGGCCTGAGGCAATTTGTTCGAATAGAGAAATAGTCTATTCGAACAAAACAAGATTTATTTGAACAGAACACAAACCTATTCGAACAATTAAATAGTCTATTCGAATAAATATTGTACTGAGAGAAAATATTCGAATAGATACTAAATTTGATTTGAACACGATCTTATTAGAACAGAACAAAAGCCTGCTCGAATAGAGATATGTTTTTCTCAAATAAGACATATCACTTTCTTTTTATACTCTATAAAATACTAAGGGCTTGACATTTTGAGCGAAGAGGTACAAACCTACATACTTGTTCAGTGCCAGTCTAGCTGTAGTCGCTCCATATGCAATCCCTGACGTCGAGTAACCACGAGATAGTGCTGACATCTAAACTAGACACGGAATAAAACAAACTCCAAATATGGATGCTTTAATCTCTCCCTTTGGTTCATTTCGTATCAAAACTAGAACTATAAGAAATAAAAATACAACTCGATGAACTGACTCAATAACTGAACATCCATTCTCAAAGCTTCACTTTCATTTTATAGCATATACTCTAGAATCCATGTACACTAACAAGATACATCACGTAACATTTCAAATAAAATAAGGGATACAAAAAACATAACTTACCTGGCTTACCTGTCAGGATCATCTCTCCCCCTTTTTAGCACAGATGAACAAAAGGTAAATAACAAATAAAAGGAGAAACAAACCAGTAGAATGAAATGTAGTTAGAAAAAATACTAAAAACACCAATACCCCTAAGATAAGATGCATCTCCCCCTCAAAATAATGGTAACCCCCTTAAAATGAAATAAAAGGAAAACACACATAGGGAGTGTCTCTGAAATAAATACGCAAAAGAAGATAACACTCCCCCTAAACACAAGGTATGATAGACATACAATGATTCTAAAATATTCTATAAAGACCAAGACAATGCCCATGTGTTATAAGACAATCACTAAATGAATTATTTGGTGTGTGTGTGTGTGTGTGCATAGTCAAATAGATACCCATTTTTTAATGTATTACTCAGCCGTAGTTAGAATACTATATTGGAAAGTTGTTTCAACTTAGGCCTCACTAGGGTGGTCACTCAAAAATCACTTAGAATTGACTAGAAAATACTCTATATGAAATATGAATAGAAAAAAATCAAATTTAATCAAATAAACTACGCACTGTAAATTGAAAGATCTCACGGGCATAAAATCAATTGTCATAGATGGTGTCAAGTTAACTAACATTGAATCCTTATCTTTCATCTCCACTAAACTTAAGATCAAACAGGTCTTGAAAATATTATAATGTAGGCAAGGGAAGGGACATGATGGAGTAGGTGTTTTGCTGGCATTCTGAGACTACAGTTTACACTTAACTCCCCATCTTTCCATAAATTGAGGCTACATTCTATCATTCTCTTTTCTTATTAAGTACACATGGAATAAAATATTTCTTCTACTTTTTTTTTCTTTTTTCTTTTTATATTCTTGCAAGACTCTGATTGATATACGGGTAAAGACATTGGGGATACTCACTCTATTCTTATATTCATCTTTCCCCCAAAATCACTTCTTCTTCCTTCTTTTTTTTTACTGAAAAGTTTCAGAACGGGTAAACTAATAAAGGATTTAGGGAGAAAAATGAACGATATATTTTAAGGCACAGGGCTGCAAGTGGATAAAATTTTGATTATGAATAACGAAGGCAAAAAAAAGAAGGTGTAACAATAAAAAGCTTATTATCATATCTTCGGTCTCACATAGTATCTTTTTTGTCTCGAATCAAGTATAAAGAATGTTCTATTATACTAACTTGAACTTGAAGTTACCATCGACAATTGATTATAAAAAATGAGATCAGAAAAAATACTGAATCTGGAAAGAATTTATGAAATAATACTCGAAGCTTGCAAAAAGGTTAGATCATTACATAGCATTAGGTACGAAGTTTCTACAGTTATCCTCACGTGGTTCTAATCACAATGAGCTTTTAGTTTAAACAAGAGGATTAATGACTATTGTAAAATGTGATTTTACAAAATAATTATCCCATGAATAAATATAACACAAAAGCAAAGTCCAAGTCTAGCAAGAATATTTTACATACAAAAGCACCTAAAGTGCAGAGTATAAATTACAAATAAAAACAAAACAGTACCCTACTGTCCTAAAAATAAAAATAAAAATAATAACAAACTGAGATAGGGTAAGAAACGTACCTAATCAATGGAGCATACTGATAACCCATCTCAGTTGATATTCATTACCTTATTTGTGGCGACAAGTCATCCTTTCGTACCAAAATAGCCCGACTAACTGCCAGTGCAACATTGCATCTTAACTGAGGTGCCAAATCAATTTTTCGTACCCAAATGCTTCAAAAAAATCCTTCGAGCTGAGGTTTCCTGTGCACACCATCTAGACACATTCTCACTTTTTATATTAGTAGAAATCACATTAGACTTATATCTTTGTCCATTGAAAGGGCGAGCATATGGTTGATATGGTATAATAAATCTACAATAAGATGCAATATTCCCATTTCGACCACATATTCCACAATAATAAATCTGAGTGCAAGAGAATCTTTTAGCTTTATTATGAGTGGAAGATATTATATTATGTTTGGGCAAGAATGTAGTAGCAGTTACTTTCATAAATTTTGTAACTTGAGGAGTCTTCGCATTAGAGAGATGTTCCTTATATCCTAGACCCCTTTTCTCAGCATCCGTCTTTCCCATACATAACATCTTATCAATGTTCTTAGCCCCATGACATAATTTTTCAAGTTTCTGCTGAGATAAAACTACATTAAGCTTGGCCGAATGAAGTTTGTCCAAAGTTGATTTCATTTTATCCTTCACATCATGAACTTCTTTTTCTAAAATCACAACCTTGTTATGGAGGTATTGTTTCTCATCTTCAAGCATTTTTATCTTTTGACTTGTATCCTCAGTTTTTTCTAGAAGTTCACACATGAGTATATTAAATTGGTCTTTCAAGACTTTGTTAAGTTTACCAAGTTTAATACACTTTGTAAAAGTCTGAGCATACAAGACTTCAAGATTCAGGTCTTCAAACTCATTTTTGTCATGATCACTTTGACTTTTAATAGAATTCTCAAGTTCAAAAGCATCAAAGTTATTATTACTACAATTTAGAAATGCAGGATATGCGCAATATTGTCCATTCTCAACTACTTGGGGATGATCCTTATTATTATTATTATTTTTATTTTTATTTTTATCATCACTATCATCCCAAGTAATACTAATGTTCATAGCTTTTTGACTAGTTCCAGATTTCTTATTGGGACAACTATGATCTTAATGACCAAACTTGTGACACTTATAATATTCAACTTGACTAAGGTCAGTGTCATTGTTGGTCTACCAGTTATTCAATTTAGGTTGATCATGAGTTCGCGACTTGTAATTCACTGATTACCCTTGTTTTTGAAATTGACATTTTTACAAGGTTTTTAAGCAGGTTTCTTATAGAGGTAATCTGTGAATCCATGTCGGACCCATCATCGTTACCTGAATCAAATGAGTTGTTAGCTTCTTTGGTACCTTTAGAAGAAGTGTAAGATAAAGATTAAAAGAAACATTCTTGTTCTTCTCAGATTATTCCATTTTCATCTCAAGTTCAAAAATTCACAATTTTCCAGCTAATGTATCTGGTTTCATTTTCTTAAGATCCCGAGCTTCCTCGATAACATCACGTCTGGATCTAAAGCTCTTAGGAAGAGATCTTAGAACTTTATAAATAATTTGAACATCTGAGTAAGCTGCACCTAATACGGCTCTAGAGTTGACAATGTTACTTAGTCTCGCATAGAACTCATCAAAGGGTTCATTCTCATCTATTCGAATATTCTCAAATTGTAAAGTGGGCATTTGCAATTTGCTTTCCTTAACTGTATCATCGCCTTCGTGTGTTCGAACTAATATATCTCAAGCTTCTTTTGTAGTGGTACAAGCAGATATGTGTTGAAACTCACTTGAGCTCACAACCATAAAAATAGCATTGCGACCCTTATTATTATAACCAACAGATTCCTTTTCATCCTTAGACCATTGATTCCTAGGCTTAAGGAGCTTTTCAGATTCATCTCCCATTCCTGATATCATGGAAGGGTACGTCCATCCATCCTCGATTGTAATCCTGACATCTTCTCAAAGTGATTGTAAGAATACAACCATTCAGACCTTTCAATAAGGATACACTTTGCCATCGAAGAGGGGTAGACAATTTATGGGACCTCCAAATCATTCGGAATCCATTATTCTCAAACAATCAAGACAGGATCCACCCTCAGGTTGCTAATCCTCAAAACCTGACCGCTCTAATACCAATCGAAATAAAATTACCATTTGAGATTAACCGATTTCGATTAATTCAGGTCTAAATTAATAGGCCTGAATTCCTTTGAATTAATGTTCTAACCTTAACCTAATTTAAATTAAATTAATAGGTCTGAATTTCTTTGAATTAATGTTCTAACCTTAACCTAATTTAAATTGGTCCAATTATCTAGTGTCAACAAGCAATTAGAAATTAAACACAAGACCAAAGAACTTTAACCCTGTGGGAAACCTTTCATAGAAGAAAAACCTACAGGTCACTGTTGAATCACCCGACAGCTAAACAATCCACTATTGAAAAGAAATAACAAGAATTCAATTACTTATAGACTCGATAAACACATTCCGTGGTTACCTCTCTTTTAATTGAACTCCTCGCAATTAATTACACGTTCTTGCAATGCCCTTCGTTCTCGCAGCACCTCGCCTCAATCTTCCGTCAAAGCTTTCAATCTTGAATCTCACAAGTTCTTTAAATCATGATTTGGTTTGTGAGTCAATGATTGATTCATCTCGTTTGAATCTCTTAAATAAATCTCTCTTCTCTCTAACAAATTCAAGCCCTAAAAAAAATCAGTTTTGGAAGAGATAAGTTATGAAAAGAAAAGAAAAGTTGTCTTATATAGAAAAATAGAAAACCTGACCTCTGTTCGAATAGAAATAAAATCTATTCGAATAGAACAATTATTATTCGAATATACCAAAAATGTATTCGAACAAATTAAGGAGTGAGACAATTTGTTCGAATAGAGAAAAAGTTTATTCGAACAAAATAAGTTTTATTCGAACAGAACAAAAACCTATTCGAACAACAAAGTTCCTAGAAAAATTATTCGAACAAAGAAATAATCTATTCGAATAAATATTGCACTGAGAGAAAATATTCGAATAGATACTAAATTTTATTCGAACACAGTCTTATTCTAACAGAACAAAAGCCAATTTGAATTGAGACCTGTTTTTCTCAAATAAGACATCACTTTGCTTGTGTACTCTGTAAAATACTAAAGGCTTGACATTTTAAGCAAAGAGGTACAAACCTACATACTTGTTTACTGCCAGTCCAGCTGCAGTCGCTCCATGTACAATCTCTGATGTTGAGTAACCACGAGATAGTGCTGACATCTAAACTAGACATGGAATGAAACAAACTCCAAATATGAATGTTTTAAATTTTACATCAAAATCCTTCTCAAGGTCGTGGTTTTCCTCAGCCTTTACTGAGTTTCCACGTAAAATCTTATTTGTTTAAGCTTATTATTACACCATTCTTACTAAGAGTATTGGCAAAGATTATCCTCCTGGAAAACACGCCATTATAATTGGCACCGTCTGTGAGAATACCACACTTTTCTTTACCACCTCTGATCTAAAAACAATATGATGGCAAACATGAATCTCCGAAGCCATTCTAGTACGCTTAAGAACCATGAGATCAACCCAATACCGGAAACAGTCGATCTACATAACGTAGTGATCAAACTACAGAGATAAATGGAATCTGACCGAGTCCAGAGGTTGGAAGATCAGCGTATTCACGCCCAAGTTCTTTAAGTCGAAAGAGACGAAAAGAGAAAGGCTTTGGAACAACAGAGTTGGACACATCAGAAAGAAATGGAAAATTTATGAAGAACTCAGGGTTGGCTTACTGGCTGTCAAACGTCACCTCCTCAGGCCCGAAGTGATCGTCGCTCAAGGGCGACCCAAAGAGAGAACCATCCAAGAGAGGAACGAGTATGAACTTCTCGATCCAGATCCAAAAATTTAGATAGGGTTTCTTGACATTTTGGACTTACATCCTCAGCATCGACATCCCAAGGAAGTCGACGCACGCGTCATCAAACTCCACCACCACCAGAATGATGACCTATCAGAGACCAATTGGGACCTGAAGGACAAGGAAACTTTGATCCACAACTTTAGCCGTACCAATTCCTCTGCCACAATTCATCACCTTGGACGACCTAAATAATTGGATCTAAGCCATAAACTCTAATATCCCAGGCCAGAGGTCTGCTCTCGAAAGAAACGAGACAAATCCCATTTCTCCTCATCTCAAAGTTATGCCCATTCCAGATAATTTTCACAGGCCAAAATTTAATCAGTATACAGGCCTCACTGACCCTCTCACCCATGTCCGATACTTCAAAGCCACAGTTGGATTGTACTCCAAACTTGACCACATGTTATACAAATTATTCAACATGAGCCTGAAAAAAGGACCGCTTAGATTATTCCATACTATCCTCGAAGGCTCCATCACCACATTCCGCCAGTTGCAGCGTCTCTTCGAGTCAAATTATGCTCATGCTAAGGAGTGAGAAATAACTATAGATTCTTTGTTCTTCTTCGAGCAAGGCACAAAAGAAACCTTGGCAAGCTTTTAGAAGCGTTTCTTGTAGAAAAGAAAAAAAATTAGGAACTCAGATCCCAAAATTATCGTTCCAGCATTCACCTTAGCCCTGCATATCGACTCCAAAGTTTGAGAAGAGCTTACCTTGCACAAGCCCAGAGTGGTGATAAAGATGATTGATGTTATTAATAACTATATCAAATTAGAACAATCCAAGAAGGATAAGATGAAAAGCTCCTCTGTTATTAATTCTCGTGAAACATTTTCATCTCCACCCATAAAATTAACCACTACCGAAACACCCAAGCAACGCGGCAAAAACACCGATAATACTAGAAGAAGAGACCGAAGGCCAGACAGACCCGTCCCAATTCTGCCTCCAATGACAACAACTCTCTCCGCTATCTTACTAACGATAAAGGGAGATAAGTTATATCGGGCAGAAAAAGCAATTCTTGATATCCCCAACAAACCTTTATGTCAGTATCATAACATGTATAGTCACAAAACTGACAGCTGCTACTCTCTCATTCGAATTTTTCATCGTATTCTATTAGCTGGAAGACTTCATAATTATGTAGTCGACATTTAAAAGTTCCTCGAAGACTAAACAAAAAATAAATACGTTGATCAAGAGCAAGGCCAATGGCAAGCTCGCCATCTTTACATGATCGAAATTGGGAAAGAAAAGAAAAGAAAACAAGGCAATCGAATTACATCTTGTTGCAAAATGACATCCTTAGACAAATTAACAAAACTTCACCCCAGCTCGAGTAAATTAAAGCGTCCATACCATATTACCTTCGAGGACTGTGACACCAGCCATGTTAAGTACCCTCACGATGACCCTATAGTCATTATACTCATAGTAGGACAAAACTACCAATATACGCTTCCCGTTAATACAGGAAGTGCCACAGATGTTCTGTTCAGAAGGGCAATTAAAGTTTTGGAACTCAAAGACTCAGTGAAAGCTCCGACAACTACAATCACAGGTTTTAACGGTTCAAAAGAATTGGCCATATGAGAAATCACTCTACCAGTTCAAACGAGATCAAAAGCCACTTTCATTAAATTTGTGGTCATTGATGTTGAGTCTAAATATTTATGAATTTTAGGGCGGAGTTGGCTACACTCGATCAAGGCAGTACCTTTGACATATCATCTTACATTGAGATTTCCAACATATCATGTAGTCTATGAAATCAAAGGCAGCCAAGCAGTTTCACGTATGTGCGAGAATACCACAACCAACTCTCATACAGTGAAACTTCTCAAGGCATAGTAACTACAGCAGGAAACACCCCCCACATTCGAGCAGCATGATACTGAGGTAGTAGATTCCATTAAACTCGATGAGCCCATGCGTAATACCTTCATTGGCTCCAAACTGTCATCTGATGAAAGATAACTTTCCTCTCCCACTGATCCCGCAACTCCTCGACTTTGTCGTAGTGCACAAACTTCTTTCAATGATGGACGCAATTTTTGGTTACAATCAGAAGAGGTCTTTACAATTACACAACAATGCTGTTTGGGTTAGAGAATGCAGGATCCACTGACCAACGACTTGTCACAAAAATGTTTCAAGATCATTTAGGCAAAATCATGGAGGTATACATCGATGATATGATTTGTAAAAGCTTGAAGTGCAAAATTCATTTCAACAACTTTCAAGCCATCTTCGATATCCTCCGCACCTACTAGATGAAACTCAACCCAAAAAAATGCCAATTTGGTGTCGCATCTAGAAAATTTCAGGGATACCTGGTTAGTAAGAGGGGAATCAAAATCAATCTGGTACAAATCAAGCTACTCATGGCAATGCCATCTCCTCGAACTAAAAAAGATGTACACAAATTTCCTGGCAAGATTGCGGCTCATCACAGGTTTATCTCCAAGTCATCTGATTGATGCAAACTTCTCTACCTACTTATTCGTAAAAATCCAACTCCGTTATCTAAAAAATAGTCTAAAGAAATTACTTGGACTCCTGACTGTGAATTGGCTTTCCAAGATCTTAAATGATACTTGGGGTGTCCTCCTATCACGAGTACTCCAATTGATGGCGAAATACTGACAATGTACTTATCAACAACTGATGATTCCATTAGCTCTGTCCTTATTCAAGAAGATGAAGGTATGTAGAAGCCAATCTACTTCATCAGCAAAACTTTTATGCCTGCTGAGAAAAGATATACATCAACCAAAAAATAGCTACTCGCCTTGGTCTACAGCTCTCAGAAATTTCGACCATATTTCCAAGCTCATCCCATCAAAATTATTACCAAATATCCTCTCAAACTTGTACTTTCTAAAAAAGAAAATTCTCGAAGAGTTCAACAATGGTCAGTATTCCTCGACGAATATGACATCTCATTCGAGCCTCATATATCAATCAAAGGACAAGCAGTAGCTAATTTCTTAGCAGATTTTCCAGTCGAAGACCCCGATTGAGAAGAACTCGAAGAAGTATTGGCTGATGACTCAATTGTAGAGCCAGACACATCGTCACGAAGCACAAGATGGAGACTCTTCACGGATAGATTTGCTGGACCACAAGGATCAGGAATCGGCATCATCCTTGTTATACCTTCTAATTATTGCATCCAAAAAACTATTAAACTCAAATTCTATGCCACCAACAATGAAACAGAATATGAAGCTATCCATCATAGACTCGATCATGCTATAGCACTTGGAGCAGAAAAAATAACTGTATACGTCGGCTCCTTATTCGTAATTAATCATTACAATAAGATATTCAAGACATCAGGCAAGATGGTCGACTATGCAGCCTTAGTCGAAGAAAAAATGAGCAAATTCAAATCAGCAACAATCTCTTACCTCCCTCGAGCAAAAAATCACCACGCTGACGCGTTAGCATACATTACTGTAATGCTCGAAGGCAGTGAAAAAAAACTTTGGATATCGAGATTATCAAGCATTCCAGCCTCGCTAAAAGCTATACGATGCAAATCATTGCTACGGAAGACGAAGATGAAGATGATTGGAGAAGATCTTTTTGTGCATACCTCAATCCCAACATCCTCCTAAGTAATACAAAAGAGGCCCGATCACTCTTGGCCAAATGCCCAAGATTCGCAGTTCAAGATAAAATTCTTTATCACATTATGGGAGGAGGACCTCTTATTGAATGGATTTCTCAAAAATAGGCCCAACTAAAAATCAAAGTACATCATGAAGGGATCTGCACAACTTATATTTCAGGACGATCATTGGCCCAATGAGCATTTACTCAAGGGTTATACTGGCCGAAGATGCGATAAGATTATGAAGACTTTGTTCGCAGGTGTTACAAATGCCAAATCCACGTTTAAGACATCAAAAGCCCGACACTCGACTTGCACATAAGCAATGTCCTCTGGCCATTCAAAAGATGGGGGATCGATATCATTAGACCTTTCTACTCAGCATCGGGAAATTGAAAATTTGTTCTTGTGGCCACACTACTTCACCAAATGGGTCAAAGCAGTTTCTCTATGTCATACTGACGAAAATAAAGTCATTAAGTTTCTTTGGGAGCACATCATAACCAGATTTGGCTGCCCACATATGATACGATCTTATAATGGCAAATAATTTATCAGCAGCAAAATTCTTAGTTTCCTTCACAAATACAAAATTCAACTATCTACTTAGACACCATACTACCCTCTGGGAAACGGACAAGCTGAAGCCATCAACAAAAGCATCAAATCAGGACTACGTAAACGCCTCGACGAGAAGAAAGGCATATGGGTCGATGAATTACTAAGCATTCTATGGGCATACCAGACAACTTCTCGAACATCTATAGGTTGTACTCCATTTTGGCCTTCGGCACTGAAGCTGTCATACCTTCCGACCTCGATCTACCGAGTAATCGAAGAAAAATCACAGATGAAGACAATGAACTTGGTCTCCTCTGCAACCTCAATTGGATCGAAGAAACTCGAGACAAAACCATTACGAACTTGCGACGGTACCATGACACACTCAAGAGAACTTACAACAAAAAGGTTCGAAAGCAAAAATTTGGCATTGACGACCTTGTCTTTCGACGAATTTGGGATAGTACTCAACCTAAGAATTTGGGTAAATTATCAAAAAACTGGGAATGACCATATATTGTCAGTGACAAAATCGATAGTGGGACTTACTGGCTAATGACTGAAGATGAAATTCAACTCGAATATCAATAAAATATAGCCCAACTAAAAATGTTTTATAGATGACAACTGTAACCGCTTTCAACGATTCCATGCAACTATCTTTATTTTTAATTACATCTTTACTATCTTTACATTCATCTTTACTATTTGTACTTAGTCTCGATCCATACTTGATAAGTATGCACCAAAACTAAAAATTATTTTTACTATATTTACTTAATCTCGATCCATACTTGATAAGTATGCATCCAAACTAACATTTATTTCTTCACAAACACTATCCAATTACATGATAATCTTGTTTGCATTCATTACTTATCGAACAAAATATATCATGTTTTGTTCTTTTCAATCCAAACCCAGATATCCCTTTAAGGACTAACATCTGGTAAACATTCCAGATACTTGCCATTCCATGGCCATCTTTCAATTATTACGAATATTTGCTTCAAAGAACCACTCTGCTACTATCTACAGTCATATTTCATACTATCGATCATTCGAATATCAACACTTAGCATAAATTTAACAAAAATAATGCATTAATTATTTTCAAACAAACTCTTCGACAAACATAAACTTCAACATTCAAGAAGCATTACAAAATATTGTTTCGGTCCCATCGACCATTTTTACATCTCTTATCAAAAACAAATTTTTTTACAACCATGATTTACTCTGCAGGGGCCGACACTACATAATCAACCTTCGCGAATTCACCTGGAGCAAGCTCATCCAATATTTCCTCTGGACGAAAACCCTTGGAAATCATCATCACAGGATCCTCGACAACCTCCATCCCACTAGGAATTTCAGGGGTTTCAGGAACCTCGTCTTCCACATCTGAATCATCAAAAACCAAGTTCTCAGCAATGACCAATCCTTTGTAATGATCTTTCCTCTACTCCATCACCTCGAACTGTCTTCCATAATTGGCCTTCACCTTCTTATACGCATCGAGACTGTCTCGCATAAGTTCAACCCTTACCTCCTCTAAAATTTTCCCATGCTCTACCTCCATCAACCTTCGAGCATCATTGACTTGTTCCTGCACATCCTTCTAAAAGTTTGTTCTCAGCAAGGCCAAAGCCTCCTCTTTATCCCTCGCCAGGTCAGCCCTTATCTCCTCGACCTGCTTGTCCCAAGATTTCTTCGTATCATGAAGGGAAACTTCCTTCGCCTTCCCAGTATCCAGCTTGTACCTATTCAAGTTCGCATCCAGCTTCTTCTTCTCCTCGATCAGATTTTTTTTCTCCTTCACCAAATCTTTCTCAATATTCTTGTAAGCAACCAATTGATTTGCAGAATGCCACCACCGATAATATAACCTTTGGCCTCAGTCAATGACATTTTGATCTGCATTGCATTCATAATATGAGTATTTGAATGAGGTACCAGATTCTTTAATCGAAGAAAAGTGAAAAAAATTTCTCATCTTCGACATGTTTTGATGGTCCTCGCTTAGAAAAGTGATCAAACTCTCTGCCCCAACCAAACAGTCGTCAACTTCTACCTCCAACACAGTTGTCCCAGACACATATGCATCTATGGTATTTTGGACCTCAGTCTCCGACTCCTAGACGAATTTCTTTTTCGACGATTCCAAAAATGCCTTCTTCTTTGACAGTATGCTCGTCGAAACTAGTGGAGGTCGCCCATCAGGAACATCAATTGGTATCTCGACCTTCGCCCCTTCCTTGATGGTTGACCTTCGAGAAAGCCTCTTCGGGGGCAGCAAAGTAACAACAACTTGACTGGCCGCCCTTTTCTTCTTCCCCTTCCCCAAAGTTTCCGTAAACATTGAATATTTCTCAGTAGTTACAGAATCCGTCGTATACCCAGCTAGTGAAGGATTTTCCAAAGGCAAGTTCGCCTCTGCAACTCTTTTGTTCCTTGCAGACATCTTTTCGTCGATTACTGGCACCTTTGCCCCTTTAGCCCTCAATCTCTTTAAATCTGCCTCTTGAAATAGAGTGCCCACTTTCTCTTGGTCGATGACGAGGTTGTCGATCCTACCGTAGAAACTGCTCCTGATATTGTACAGTTGCTCTTGAACTTCTGAGTTCCTATCAATCTCCTTCAAGGATGTACAAACACCAAACAACAGTTAAAAATATTTTATCAAATACACAAAATCCAAAACATTGACATTTACGTTACCTAACTACAAACCTAAATGGAAAGCTTTCCTTTTCAAGGGCTCCCCCGAATCCTTCTTGTCAAACTCATAATTCCCCGAAACAAGAAGACGCTCATCACTATACCACCCTCTTATTGAAACCATGTCATAAAACAACGGTCTCTTCAAAAACCTCACCAAGTATCGGTATCCTAACTTCTGCGGGTTTTGCTTGAGTGTGTAGTACACACATCGATCATCCACTGTGATTAACATTTCCCCCCTTATCTTTAATCGACTATTTATCACCCCACATACACGAAAATGGTCATAAACGTTTGGGTTTAACTGACCATGTGCCACATCGAAGAAATTCAATAGCATCTTCTGATCAGTTCAAAGAGGAAGCTTCAAACCCTTTTTAATTTGTTTTCGATGAATGAGAATCACACCCAAAAGAATTTCTTGATCAGTCATATCATACTGATATTCCTCTAACCTAATATCTTAAGGAATACCATACTTCTTCTTAAAACTCAATATCACTTTTGTTTCTGAACCCTCACCATAACAAGCCTCCTCCCCCTCCTCAAAATCTTCCTCCCCACTCCCACTCCCTTCTCGATTACTAGCCTGTGGCTCGTGATCCACATCCTCAATCCTGGGTGCCACCCTAAAGTGGTCGATACTAGCCACATCCACGCTACTCAACCCTACCCTATAACTACCGCCCAACTTTTGGGCACACACTGTCACATCAATTAAAAGGGGCTCTATATTTGCCAGGTTCCCGAAGATTTCTTTATCATCAATATTGATAGGTTCAGCCATTTTTGTAAACCTAAAAATCAGATTCCATTTTCTTAACAACAATTAGTATCTATTATATTTGATGCATTATATATGTTCATATGCTAATATTCATATAGTTGTCAAGTTTAATCTTCAACACATCATTTTATCATTATTATCATTACTATTTCAAGGATATAATTACTATATGAATGAACAATTACTACATTCAGTTCTCGATACAATCAATCTTTACTATTTTTTCTAAGTCCTAACATCGATAACTATACTAGTATTTTTTTTATCGAAGTTCAGGAACCTCAGCTTCTTGAATACGCTTCGCCTGTTTCTCGCCAAAACAAGCCAAATTCAAAAAATGCGAATCCACCTTCTCCGGCGTATAACCTGGCCAAATCACACCTAATCCGGCGCTTTATTACCGACAATCTCACAAATGTCACAACACATACCCTACAGTCGTGCCATACTCACATCGACCCCCACAAATCATTCTCTCCCCTCATCGCCACCCATTTCTAACACCCTCTTTCTTTCCAACACCCTTTAAATCCTTTTTGACATCATTGCCATAAAAAATACAAAACTTCATCCATCAATATCGCGATCTCTATCATTAAAACCCTACCACAATAATTCTCTAATTACTTCCACTACATCCTTCCTAATTCTAATTCCTTCCCACACTCATTAACATATCTAAATCTATAAAGGGTCTCAACATAATTTATAAATATCAACAAAATATAAGAAAACCACTAACCTTGAATTCGCGCGGCCTCGATATCCCTCTGCTTTGCACGCTTTGCCCTCTCAATTATCATAATTATCTCCTCGTTCCCAATTGTTAACAACGATTCCAGCGACGAGCACAACGAATTCACACTTGAAGGAATTTTTTCAGAGTTTGTAAAATGTGAACAGTCGCCTACCACGGGGCTATTTATAGACCCCACACGACTATTCATTGCACCACTTCATGACCGTTCTACTACTCGAGCATAACACCTTTTTCAGTCTTTCCTCGAAGTCTTTGCTTCTTCACTTTCTAAAAGCCAACAAACCCATGCACTGTAGCCCCAAACCTTCCATATCTCTTTGTACATCCTCTGGTATATTTATACTCGCTAACGTACAACCTATTTTATCACAAAGATATCGTACATCCATTTCCTTATACTTCAAAATATCACCTACAGGAGTACACCTAGCCATTTTAATTATATCCTTACCTACACACATTTACCTTATTTACAATTCTCTTATATTCTCAGGAAGATCTTCAACATAACATTCAAATTTCAAATTTTATTCGACAAATTAATTACCAGAGTTTGACAAATCGATTGTTCTCATACCCATGCAACATTGTATCAGTAAATTTCATTCATTCACACAAGTCAAATTATATTCGAGAAATTTCAACTCATACACATCGACAACAAATATATTTATTTCTTTCAGATAACACCTTACACATATACTCATTTATAACATTCCAACGCGCATTTAATCCAAGCTTCGACTAACCAATTCATCTTCTTTCTTCACAAACGCTTTAGCTCGATTTCTTATCTTGTCGACGCGTTCAGGAGGACTCAAGAATTCCAAGTTAATATGGAATTCATACTCCTCTTTTGCCTCCTTCCCCTTCACTTCACTCAGCTCATCATATTTGGGCTCCACTCATACCAATACCTGACCGTTTATACAACTCTTACCAAAATACCTCTCCAACAACTCCCAATACTTCACACACACACACACGATTCCATCACTCATCTTCCCAAAATTGTGTTCTCGTCCTCACCATCTCCACTTCCACAAATAACCACAGTTTAAACATGGTATTTATATACATAGCAACCACGGCCAGTCAAATCATTTATTCAATTCATATTGGAACTCTACACTTTTAAAGTCAAAACCAACATCCTAGGAAACCGTTTCCGGCCCCACACAGTCAACAAACTATACTTCGAGATCTATTAAACTCAAAATTCATATACATTCAGCACAATCTACCTCAACATCAAATAATTATATTACTTATTTATTTCAACTTTGAAATCACAAACTACAGACACAATATAAGATCAAAAAACAAAGTTTATTCCTTAAACACTCTGTTACATATTATATTCGATAATTCAATCCTTCGATTACATTACATCAGGCTACATTTACATTATATTATTCGACATGAAGGACTCAGTGCTATATGCTTCTTTTTACCAGAATCTGACATTTCCTCTGGCGAAAAGGGCAATGATATCCTAAGAAACTCAATGAATCTCAGGTCAAGGAACTTCTAAACAGAGCTGCTTGTGCAGAAAGGCAGCAACAAAAAATTACAAGAAGTTATTTGGGTTGACCATATTCATCATCTTCAATATGGGCAGTGACCACTTCTCCGAACATTTGATGAACTTCACAATCTTCTGCAATACAACTGACACTAATTCCAATGAATACACTGCATGTAAATGCTCTCTACCTCTACCTCCCTCAATTATCCCAACCATCATGACCACCGGTATAAAATTAAACAACAACAAAGACTTACCACCAAGCTTTACCTCTGTATTGTCGTCGCAGTTACCATCTGTACCCTCCAACCACTTGCTACGCCACACTTGGGGCGACATCTTTACTAAAATGGCTTCTACACCATTCAACCACTGAACAACTTCTTCTTTCTTCATCTATTTATAACCTCACATTCCAAGTGCACAGTCCAATGTTATGCATTAAATGCTCATCGGGAAAAACATGACCAGATTCACTTGACTTTGACATCGGAAATGACAGAATGAAGACTTGTGTGACATTTGACAACCTCTTCAGCTTCCAATTTGTTCTTGACACAACCATAAATACTTATGTCGAGAATGGGACGATTGTTGTAAGGGCTTATTTCTAATCCTCGTACTAAGCCCGATATTCGAGCTCACATAGTTCGTATAAACACACTGATAACCAACCAAGGATTGAGGGCAAGCAGATTACAATACAGACTTCCTCACCTACAGTTCGAGGATATTGAAACATCTAGTAACATCGCACTGTAGAAGATACTCAGATATCCATCAACAGTTCATATACATACGAACATTGTTAGAGATCGTATCTTCATCAACAGTCCGAAGTTATGGCTAACTCAGATATCCATCAACAGTTTGTATAGATACGAACATCGTTAGAGATCGTATCTTCACCAACAGTTCGAAGTTACAGCTAAGGTCATCAAGAGATCCGTTACAAGATCAACAATTATCAGATAACAAGATGTTACAAAAGACCTCATAAAAGACTCATCAAACCTAATATTTGTAACGTTCCTCATTAAAGCAATAACGGTCATATTATAAGACCTATAAAAATAGACCTAGATATCAGGATCCAGGACGGCTAGAATCATCTACAAAAACTCTTAGAGAAAGTCATCCCTACCAAACTCAGATATTCTATCTCTTTCTCTTTGTAATAGCTAACATCTATATAAATACCATTCTTTCCAAAAATCCTCAGGAGAGGTCGTGGTTTTTAACCCATTCAAGGGTTTTCCACGCTAAAACTTGTGTTAATTATTTCCAGTTCCTAGCTAATATTCCATATTTCAAGGGTGTAAAGCACTATCTTCGTCCAATACGAAAATAGGCTATTACAATTATAGTAACATATTTCCCAGATTTGACAAGGATAAGCTAGCATAACATAGTCGAAGATAGCCCAGCACTCGAGAAGATGCCACGTCTATAACCACAAGTCTTCGACCTACTAAAAGTAGTCATTGTGCATGGTCAAAGAGAGCCGTTGGAGATTCGCGAAGTTCGCCCACAACCCTCGAAATAGGAAACCGTTTTTTTTCTTCTAAACTGCCATGTATTTACTATAAATACAGGCAGAGAATAGATTATTCAGATCCGAAACTTTACTATTCATTCTTCCTTACTTTACTATCACACAACAAACTGTAATAACTAGCAACCTATTGGATTTTACATCAAAATCCTCCTCGAGGTCGTGGTTTTCCTCAGCCTTTACTGAGTTTCCACGTAAAATCTTATTCGTTTAAGCTTATTATTGTACTATCCTTACTAAAAGTATTGGCGAAGATTATCCTTCCGGAAAACACGTCATTACAAGGTACTAGTTTCATTTAATTTTTTTAAAATAATAATAAATAAAAATTTCATCAGGCTCCTAACTGTTAGGAGACCGATTTGATTTTTTTTAAATAAAAATAAAAAATTGGGCGCCCAAGTCTTAGGCGCCCGATTTGAATTTTTTGTGAAAAAAATAATAATTGGGCGCCCAAATCTTAGGCGCCCGATTAGAAAATAAGCAGGCGCCCAACACTTGAGCACCCAATTTTGAGTTGAAAAACCAAGTGAGTGAGGTACTTTAGGAGATGCTTTTACATTGGACATGGCAGTGGTTACATCTTGTAAATTTATATTCAGATGTGGATAAACGGGATTGTGTGTGCATTCGTGTGTTTTTATGTTGGACATGGAAGTTGTTATTCGATTTGGTTATCAATGATGTCATAGTTTGAGTTACATACAATCTCAAGCGTGCTAAAACAACACAGGGTTAGTACATACAATACAAGGACTGAGTGAGATCCATACAATTGAGTTGTGATATGTGTAAATCCTCCAGTAGAGTAGATATGGGTTGAAGAAGAAATAAAAGGGGATGAGAAGCCACGACTTTTTGATATTTCATGTAAAAGAATTTTTTATAAATAAGAAGAAAAAGATCCAACACCTTTCCACGTTTCTTAAGTGATTTTACAGAAATAGTTCTGATTACAGACAAGTTTGCAGATGAAAGAACATACTATGTTTATAGCAAGGGTGTACACTCTCAACCTCTTCTTTACTTCTTGGAGAAGAAACTGCGTTAAGAAAAAAGGATATTCTGTTTGCAGCCAAGAAAGAGCCATCACTGGTTTGGTTTTTTCAAAACTTGAACTTGTAGAAATGGATCCCCATGAGCTGCGTAACTTCCTCCAAGTTTTCCAGGAATGAAACCTAAACAATCCGAGCTTCAGCTTTGTAGGCTTTACAGCTAACAAATGAGGAAATGGGGAATGTCATCTTAATAGTTAACATTAAGCAGATGCTGTAGATGAATGGATGCATGATCCCGTACCCCAGATTGCCAAATCTTTGCCCAATGCCCGTTGAAGATGTACTCTTAATTCAGAGGTCAGACTGTTGCCAATAAGAGCAAGGGACTATAAGAGTTGGAGAGAAGAATGAAATTAATCCAAGGTGGTCCTCTGAGGCTAACACGACTGGCATAGAAAAGACAAGTTGGAGACAACATGAGCTTCTTCCCAATGGTTTGAAACATGGTCACATCCAATGATGGTACACAATCTCGAAGCCCGATGTTATTAAAACAGTCTAAGCTGAAATGGAATGACTAAAACCATTTAAATCAAATGGTTCAACTATTAGGGAGTTGAGATTAGAGTCTACCTCCGATCGAGACCAAACTTTCAGTGTAGGCCTTCAATTCCGTATAATCGCCACAGGTGAAGTTAAGCTCCTCCATGGTTTCTTTCTTCCGATCGTAACTCATAAAGTACTCCTTAACCGGGTAGCGCTTACACCTAAATATAACCTTCCCATCCACAATATCTTCAACAATGGGGCACACATATCGCAGCTTATCAAAGATAGGCTGATAAAGATGAATGTTGTATTCTCTAACCCAAACGAGACTTCCGCAATCCTTTGTTATCCATACATCTATAGTCATCTCGGGCTTCCTATCAACAAGGCATAAACAATCACCAAGCACACATAAACTCATCATGTCATTCCAAACTACTCCTTCCGGGAACGGGACAACCTCGAATCCCTCATCTCCAAAATTAAACTTAAGAATGCAATTCTTCATCACATCCGGCTCAATCACCCAATGCACCGCCCCATTTACGCTACAACAATTCGAAGGCAAACACCTGTAAGGAAGCGCTCCTATACTCCTCCATTGTCCAAATTCTGAACTCAAACCACCCAAAGTAAAAACCTCATACTTCATCATATGAAAACTTGTATACCAAGAATCACAATACCAACGAAGCACCTTATATTTTTTAACATTACAATCAAACCCAAACCCAACTGTCTGGGTAAACATTTCTCCGCGACGATTTAAACTATGATTAGGAAGCACTCTAACTTCTCCAATCCCCGGGTTCAACACGTAAACCATCGGCGAAGGAAGAACAACCCCACCACAATTCTCAGAGAAACAAACCAACCCATTACAACTCAACAATGTCTTCTCCATTTTAGTCTTAATCGCCATCAAATGAAACACAGATCTCCCACAATTACTAGTCTCTATCTTTATGGAAACTAAAGAAAGGGGTTTTCTGAGAATACCCTCTAAAGAGTAGAATGAAACAGAGCCTCGGAAATCGGTCGAAACGATAAGCGAAGTAATGGGTTTAGTATGCTTATTGTATAAATCAATGAAGAAAGGATCATAGATTAAAGAGAGCCAGTGTTTACAAACTGACCTGAATCTTGTGAGAGATCTTGCAGGAAGTCTTGAGAGGATGTCGATGATGATTTCTGGAGGGATGATAGGGTTTCGAGGTTCTCCTTTTTTACTGATTGAGGGATGAGGTTGGTGATGATGATGTGATTTGAAGAGAAATTGCATTTTTTTTCTTCATAATTCATGATTTCAAGGATTAAGATTTTCATGAGATGGTATCCCTTTGGTAAGATAGGAATTCACATTTCATTACCAGCAAAGATCAACTCATTTGATAAAAATTACTGCCACGTCAGCAGAACCAAACTGACAGTAATCCAAAAAGGCTATAAAAAGCAAAAATATTGTCGTTCAGACTGTCCCGGCAGTTGTTTTTTTGAGTGTGAACCCACACCCAACAGTTGTTACTAAGAGCATCTCTAGCAACGAGTGTGGGTTTGGGTGTGAATTCGGACAAGCTGGCCCACCAAAAACCCAACCCACACCCAACCTCTCCCAGCAGCCAGTAGGGATTTGTGACGTGTTTTTTTTTTGGGAAGAGATCAAAATACCGCGCGGTGTTCCTTTTACCGCTGCTGGCACTGTTAACCCCAAATCAAACCCAACTCGAGTTTTAACAGTTTTTCCTCCTCTCTCTCTCAAATCAAAGGTATACCTGAACATTTTCTCAAATTCTTTCAAAACACAATGCAAAAACAAGAGGAAGATCCACACCCCAATACATTACCTGGGTTTAGAGTGACAAGAGATCTAGAGCGAGCCGTAACTCGGTCGAGGTCTAGAAGGAAGAAAAAACGAGTAAAATTTGAAGATGTCCAACAACTTATACCAAACTCATCCCAAAAAAACTACCCGCGGAGGTGTATTACCCAACTCCCAGAAGGCGTTACTCATATCTATCACAATGGCAAGGAACTCACGGTAAGTATTAGTGTAATTGTGAATTTGTTATTTCCATAAATCAAGTATTTGACAAAATGCTCCAATGAACAAAATCGAGATTCGATGCATCCGCACGGCACATTCACTACGGTGATCAAAGTTTGGAAATATATTTCTATAATTCCACCTGTAAGGGATGTCGTGGTAAATATATTCGGGCAGTTTATGGATATACGCTTGGGCAATTCTGACAATCGGCTAATTCAGGCGCTTACAAAGCATTAGTGGTCAACAACGCACACGTTTCTGTTCCCGTGTGCGGAGATAGGGGTCACTCCTCTTAATTTCACTATGCTAATATCATTGTCAATCGACCGATATCCGACACAGGTGTCGTATGATGACGCATGGTTTGTTTAATCCAATGCGAGGCAATTGCTCCCCAACATTAATTCCAGCCATATAAAGAGTGGGAACATCAGCATTTCATATTTGAGGACGTACTTGACCATCGTAACTGATCGGGAGGATGATATTACTATTGCTCGTGCTTTTATCCTCTTCATGATGGGACATTTGTGGTTCTAAATAGCCAACGACACCGTCCCGCTTGGATATCACGTGGCTGTGGCCGATTTGAACGAGGCTGCCCAATATGACTGGGGTTCTACTATTCTTGCTTTCCTGTACCATGGTTTAGATACCGCAGTCACCACTGGGGGTATCATCACTGGATTTTCCCAACTTCTTAAGGTACATTAACATTTTTTTCTTACAAGCTACAAATCATATATATTCCAATAAATGACTTAAATATAATTTATAATTGTTTATTATGTTGTTCCAAAATGTAGTATTAGTTCAACGAGTATTGTGGGGTTGGTCACCCTATAGTCAAGGAAGAGGTTAAGTTCTCGGCCTATCTGCGCCTCAAAGCATAGGAGAAGAGGAACAGGAGGAAAACAAATGATCAGACAATCAATCTATTTATTCTAAGCAGATACCACATTGACCACCGCACTATTGAGACGGTCACCTGGGAACCTTGGTTAGATTCTTAGTGACTGTAACACTCCTATCCCGTAAGAGGATGCCACTTCAAGTACCAAATGGAAACTACGAATATTACTTAGGGGATAGATACTGGAGGCAGTTGACTGGTGAGGCGCATATTCCTTTGGATCCTCCGCTTAGCATGTCGCCACATATTAGTCCAGCGACTTTACAGAAGATGAGGTAGGCCAGGTTCCTTGACTGTGAGCAGTTTGTAACAGGGGAGGAGCGAGAGACTTACGCCTCATACTGGCTGAACAAACTTCAGAGGTAGGCCACTTGTTTACAGATTCCCAGAGGATGGGGAATATAGATCTGTTCGGACCCACTGCACTCAGGGGTGGTATTACACCTGTGGTGGTTACGTAAGCGTCGATTCATAGCTTATCCCAGGACTTCAGTTTGCCTGGCAAGCCCGAGGGACCAGACCCCGGGTGACACATGGAGTGGACAGGGAGGCGTGAGCTGCTCCCCATCCACCATTAGAGGGACCCACCACCCATGTTTTTCTCTTACAGCGCACAGGAGTTATGGCACCTGACTCATGGTATGTGGCAACTCGCCCTTGCAGAGTCTGCGCGGGACGCCCGGAGGCTCCAGGAGTTGACTGATAAAAATGATACTCTGAGGAGGCACTTGGACAGTGTAGATGACCAGCTATATGCACATGTAAGTAATTTATTTATTTATTTATTTTTGTATTAATGTTATATTTATTTTGTCAAAATATTTATAAATTTTATTTGTCTTGTTCAGGACCTACATCTGAGGAGGGGGTGTGACGTACGGGTTGTGCCGCTACCCGCGGGAGGTGGGGTGAGGACGAGGCAGCGTGGATCTGGTCTGCGAATCAGGGGAGGCGGTACTAGCTGTAGGGGGTAGGGTACTGGAGATGATTCTGAGTAGATATATGTATTTTTGATGTTTTTGTAGACGATGTAGAAGCTCAGCTATAACTACTAGTACTTATTCTCTCGTGTTTGTGTACTGCTTTCATTTATTTATTTATTTGTAATTTCATGATGTAGTTTATCTCAAATGGCTTTTGAGAGAGTTTGTGTGATGCTCATTAGCCATGACTATCTAATGCAGAAATTGATTGAAGTTTTTTAGTTTTTGGAAAAGTTTTTTCAATGTCTATTCGAACAGACTATTTCTCTGTTCGAATAATTTTGTATAATTTTGCACTGAGTTTTTTTATTCGAATAGACCCAAAGTCTATTCGAGTAAATTTTGCACTGAGAAGTTTTATTCGAATAGACCCAAAGTCTATTCGAATAGATTTTGCACTGAGGTGTTTTATTCGAATAGACTTAGGGTCTATTCGAATAGAAATAGGGATTTGGTGGTGAAAAGAACACCGCGTGGTGTTCCTTTTACCGCGCGGTAAAAGAAGCACCGCGTGGTGTTCTTTTCACCATCAAATCCCTGATTTGAAGACCCATATCTTCTTCCCCTTTTACATTTCTCCCTTTTACACTTCTCTCATCCATTGGAAACTTGTTCACCATCTGGTATTACACCCTTCTCTTAAATCCACAGCCTCAAATATCTTCTTCATCATCTGATTCATCCATTGGTGATCCTCCAGGTGTATCGTCCTCCTCCTCTGACAATCTTATCTTTGATTGTGCGGCAGCAATTTACGTTCTACACCAAGCTGCAATGAACATAGTAGTAGTATACGATGCAACTTCGAGTCACGGGAGGAGTGTCATGGGCCGTAAGGATAAGAGAAAGAAGCGAGATCACCCATTGGGGTATTACAGCATTATACAGGTCTACTTCAAGCCGAATTGCACATATGAGCCATGAGAATTTCGGTGACGTTTTCGCATGAGTAGAGATATGTGTATGCGTCTATTAGAAGCAGTCGTTGCATATGATCATTACTTTGTCCAGAAACCCAACAACGTTGGTACTAAGGGGTTATCACCGTACCAAAAGGTAGTCGCAGTACTACGTTTCCTAAGCTACGGTGTTGCGGCAGATCTTTTTGATGAATATATCTTAATAGGAGAAAGCACAACCTTATTATGTGTGAAAAAGGTTTTGTGTTGCGGTTATTCAAATTTTTGGTGAGGAATATCTTCAAGCACAAAACGCGGTCGACGTTGAAAAGTTAAAAATGATCGGAGAGTTACGGAGATTTCCTGACATGTTAGGAAGTCTTGATTACGTGCATTGGATATGAAAAAATTATCCCAAAGCTTGGCACGGTCAATTTACTAGTTATTACCCTAAGGCGACATTGATTCTTGAAGCGGTAGCTTCACACGACCTTTGGATTTGGCATACTTTATTTGGCTTACCAGGGTCTAACAATGATATCAATGTTCTGCAACAATCATATCATTTCACCGACCTAGCCAATGGTATCACCCCGCCTTACAATTATACAATTGTTGGAAAAACTTATGATATAGGGTATTACCTAGTAGATAGCATATACCCCAAATGGGGAATACTTGTCCAAACCATATCTAATCCGGTTACAGCGAAACAAAAATTATTTGCTCAACAACAAGAAAGTTGCCGAAAAGACGTAGAACGGGTGTTTGGGGTTTTACAATCTCGGTTTAATGTTGTAAAAGATCCGGTTAAATTGTGGAAACCCGAGATTTTGAGCAATATCATGAAGGCGTGCGTAATAATGCACAATATGATCGTCGAAGAGAAACGAGGTACAATCTCATCATACTTAGACTGCAATCCGGCCAAGCCCTCAACTATTAAAGGTGAACGATTCAATATTGTACGCGAACGTGGAATAATAGAATTTTTTATATCGAAAATGAACCGCATTCGAAGTCGAGAACTGCACTTTGATCTAAAGGATAATCTAATCAAGCATTTGTGGGCCGTGAAGGGAAATCTTTAAACTTAGTACTCCATTTCTTGAATTATCTGTGTGTTCTTGATGAAATTTAATGTTTCTTAGTCGTACAAGTTTATTAAACATGTTATTGATATTGTATTAATCTTGTATTTGTTTTAACGCAATATTATATGAAATAAACATTTCGAAAATAAGATTGCATTCTTCAATAGCAAAGTACATTATTCAAACGATTACATTATTAAAAGGTAAACTACATTCTTGGAAAGAAAACTTCTATATACAGCAAAGTTAAATTACATTTCATCACCACTTCAAGTACCTGGCCCGCCTCTCTTGGCCAGACGTTCTATGACCTCAGTTTGCCTTTACAGATAGTATTGCAATTGATGTCCAAAAAGGGTACTCAAGTCTTTCTCAATGATTTTGCAATCTTTCTTTTCTTGCTTGAAATCCATTTTGGCTTGCGAGTGTTGCATTGCTTCCAATCTTCTTCTTTTATTTTCTTCTTTCGCTTATCTTTTCTCCAACCGTTGTTCATCCAACATTATTTGGACACCGTTACTAGATGCAGCAACACCATCCAATACCTTTTGTGCTGCAAAGTTCTTTCTAAAGAGTTTTTGGCTGATGGGATTGCTTCTACCCTTATACAACGAACTATCTAATTTAGCATTTGGGCCCGCGGATTGAGGTGTAGGTGGGTCGTCGGGGTCCTCTGATAGATTGTTTGATCTGACCGAGTTCCCTGGAGAAGAATTGTCTAATGTTCCCCTGGCTACATTTATTGGTATATTCCCTGCATGGTTCAACCCATCATCCCTTAGGTTGGCCCATCGCGGTTCTCGCGCCAAAATCTTATACGCTTCATGGTGTTTGAAGACATTGCTACCATTCAAACCTTGATAGATCTTGTGTGCATCGTTTTCCTACAATTTGCAAAATTATCAAATACAAATAAATAACATGTATATCCGTGAGAAATAAACGAAATTGAGTTAAAGGAAATTAGAACGTACCCGATCTTCTTCAATTTTCCCGTTGTACACCACATACTATGAATTAAGGGTATACCACTGAGATTTGCTCGACCCACTTGATTGTCGTGTGGGGAACTCGGGGTCTTTGTTAAAGGCAATGTTGATCTTTTGATAAAAAGTAAAACTATTTCTGCGGCTCGTAGTCTGGATAGAAGCTGTTAGCCACGCCCTTGCGAAATACATAAAGTCTGCTTCCATCCAATACATTCCACCACCATCCATCTCGTCCAAAAACTCAACATCTTCTGGCACTTGCACGCTTTATCCTTATTTTGCGAGTGTTTTTTTCTTTTTTCCTTTCTGGGGCGGGGCGCCGCCGCTTCAACAGGTATTAACACATTTGCGTTACTTTAACTGTACTGAGTAGATTTACCATAGAATAGGTAGTTCTCAAGGTAATTTGGAAATTAAAAGCCTTGAGATTGAATGAGCGGATAGGGTCAATAGTACAGGCTAAACGCCTGAGGTTGCAGCTGAGAGAGTGCAAATAGACTTTGATATTGTCCATAACTGGGATCCCCTTACGACATGGTAAACAGAGGTAGGGTCTGTGATTGGAATTGAGGTTGAAATTGCAATGGGTTATGGTAGAGGTATGGAGTGAATTGTGATGATGGGTGTTGAGCAAATGGTGTTGAAGGTGGGTTATGGGAGGATGGGGTCGACGGTGTAGAGTTATTACTACTGGTGTCAGAGTTTACCATTTAGGGAGAGTGTAAAGGTTTTCCTCTGCTCTAAAATTGGTTTTTGGGAAGAAGTAGCTAGGGAGTGATGAGGGAAATAATTGAGATTGGAGGAGTTTGGATTACCGCGCGGTATTCCTTTTATCGCTCGGATTTTCTGGGCGGTAAAAGGAATACTGCGCGGTAATCCAAACACTGCCAAACTTTTTTTTTTTGGGTGTGAGCTCCTCACACTCGGTTGAGTTATTGTAGAGCCACGTACTCAAACTCACGTTTAAATTTTCGTTGCTGGGAGACTCAGAGTGTGAGTTTGAGTGTGGGTTTACAAACCCAACTCGAACCCACATCCTGCGGCAAGTGCTCTAACAGTTGTTACTAATGGGGATGGGATTGATGCTTTGGGACTTACTGCTCTTGTTGAAGCTATAGTTGCTAAGAAATACTATTCACATTCTAAGGGAGAACATTGGTGAGGACTTGGGGGAAGATGGGTTGAAGAGCTTTCGAAGATTTCAGGATTATTGAGATTGTTGTTGCTTAGACTTTCTACTCTTGGGACTTCTGTTCTAGTTTAAATTATTATTGTTTATATTGGGTCTCCCTCCAACCAGTCCCCATTTCTCAATCACCTTTTGTTTATCTCGAATTGGGTCTTGTAGTAGCATATTCCCTATATTCGACAAGAATAAGCCAGCAAAGCGTAGTCGAAGAAAGCCATACATGATCGAAGACAGATAACACTCAAGAAGATATCACAAGTCCTCGACCTACCAGAAGTAGTAGTTGTGCCTGGTTAAGAAATAACTGTTAGAGATCAGCGAAGTTTGCCCACTTCCCCGGAATAAGAGACTATTTCTTTCATTCTATAAAGCTGTTTTATCTACTATAAATACAAGCAGAAAATAGATTGTTCAAGGACCGGAATCAACCACTTTACTATCCTTACTTCCTAAACCCTACTATCACTCACAAAAACTTGTAATAACTAGCAATATACTAGATTTTTTTGAGGTTATGGTTTTTATCAACTTTTACTGAGTTTTCCACGTAAAATCTTGTTCATTTAGCCTTTTATTGCATTCTCCTTATAAATAAGTATTGGCGAAGATTCTCCTTCTAAAAAATACGTCACTACAATTGGCGCCGTTTGTGGGAAAACCATACTTTTCTTTACCACCACTGATCTACAAACCTTATGATGACAAACATGAACCTAAAAAGCCATTCCAGTACTGTGAGAGATCAAGGCATTAATCCGATACCATGAATGGTCGATCTGTACGGTGCAGTAGTCAAACTTCATAAACAAATGGCTACAGAAAAAGCCCAAAGATTGGAGGATCAACATGTTCACGCTCAAGCTCTTCAAACGGAGAGAGACGAGCGAAGGAAAACCTTAGATCAATAGAGTCAAACATATCAGAAAGAAATGGAGAAACTAAGAAGGACACAAGATTGACTCACTGGCCGCCAGACGTCACCTCCACTTGCCCGAAGCAATCATAGATCAAGAGCAATTCAGCGCGATGATCAACCGAGAAAAGACGAGTTACAAATTTCTCGATCTAGATCCATGAATTCAAACAGGGCTTCTCGACATTTTGGTTTGACATCTTCAGCATCAATAACTCAAGGAAGTCGATGCATGTATCATCAGACTCCCACACCACCCGAAAGAAGGCCAATCAGAGATCGATTGGGACCTGAAGGACAGGGAGATTTCATTTCACAAGTTGCAGCCTTACCTTTTCCCCCGAAACAGTTTGCCACTTTGGACGACCTAAACAACAGAATCTAGGCCATAATATCCGATGTCCCAGGCCGAAGATCCGCGCTTGAAAAAATTGAGACAAACCCCATCTCCCCCCATCTTGAAGTCATGCCCATACTAGAGAATTTTCATATGCCAGAGTTCATTCAATATGCAGGACTCACTGACCCACTCGCCCATGTCCGACACTTCAAAGCCGTATTTGGATTATATTCCAAACTTGACCACATGCTATACAGGCTATTCAATATGAGCCTAAAAGAAGAACTGCTCTGATGGTTCTATACCATCCAAGAGGCTTCCATCACCACGTTCAGCCAGTTGTAGCATCTTTTCGAATCCAATTATGCTCATACTAAAGAGCGAGAGATCACTGTCGATTCCTTCTTCTTCTTCAAGTAGGGCTCAAAAGAGACATTGACAAGCTTTTACAAATGTTTTTTTACAATAAACAAATAAAAATTGGGAACTCATACCCTAAAATTGTCATTCCAGCATTCACCTCTGCCCTGCACATTGACTCTAAGGTTCGAGACGAGCTAACTCTGTACAAGCCGAGAATAATCTCAGAAATGATTGATGTAGTTAATAATTACATCGAATTAAAATAATCAAAGAAAGATAAGATGAAGAGCTCATCTGCCATCAATTCCCGAGAAACAACTTTGACCCATCCCAACGAGCGGTAACTACTGAAGCACCCAAGCAACGCGACATAAATACCGATAATAATAGAAGAAGGGGAGGTAAACCTGACAGACCAGTCCCATTTCTGCCACCAATGATAATGACTCTCTCAGCTATCTTACAGACGATAAAGGGAGATGAGTGTTATCGCACACCACAAACCATTCCAGATCTCCCCAACAGACCTCTATGTCAGTATCATAATGTGCATAGTCACAAAACTGACAACTACTACTCTCTCATACGAATCTTTTATCTCATCCTATTAACTAGAAGGCTTCATAATTATGTCATCGACATCCAAAATTTTCTCGATGATGAAGCAACAAACAAAGAAGTTGAACAAAATCAGGTCCAGGGGAAAGCTCGCCACCTGTATATGATCGAGATTAAAAAAGGGGATAAATGAAAACAAAACGATCGGGTTACATCCTACTGTAAAATGACCTCCTTAGATAAATCAGTAAAACTTCTCCCAAGCTCAAGCAAATTGAAGCATCCTTACCATATTACCTTCGAGAATTGTGATACCAGCCATATGAAATACACTCATGATGACCCTCTCGTCATTATGCTCAAAGTCGGACAGGACTACTTATATACACTTTTCGTCGATACAGGAAGTACGATAGATGCATTATTCAAAAGAAAAATTGGAGTCCTAGGCCTCACAGGCTCGGTCAAAGCTTTGACAACAACAATCATCGGCTTCAATGGTTAGAAAGAATCAGCCACAGGAAAAATTACTGTGCCAATTCAGGCAGGATCTGAAACTACATTCTTAAAATTCCTTGTCATCGATGCTGAGTCTAAATATTTAGGAATTTTAGGACAAAGTTGGTTACATTCGATAAAAGCAGTATCTTCTACTTATTATCTAGAATTACAATTTTTAACAGATCACGAAATCAAAGGTAGCCAAGCAGTTGCACGTGTGTGCAAAAATACCATAGCCAACCCTCATACAACAAAACTTCTCAAGGCATAGCAACTACAGCAAGAGGTACCCCCCCACATTCGAGTAGCATAACACTGTCATGGTCAAATCTATTGAACTCGATGGTCCAGGATGTACTACCTTCATCAGCTCCAAACTATCAGCCGATGAAAAAGAAGTCATGATCCACCTACTTAAGAAAAACATCGACATCTTTGCCTGGACTTTTCAAGAAAGTCCTGGCATCGATCCATCAATCACGTGCCACTAACTTAACCTCCTTTCAGACATTAAAACTATCATTTAAAAATGACAGAATTTAGCTCCTTACCTCCGTAATGCAGTAAACGAAGAGATTGATAAACTCCTTCAGGTATGATTTATTCAGGAAGCTAAGTATCCGAAGTGGGTTTCTAATATCGTAGTAGTACCGAAGAAAAATGGAAAGATCAGAGTTTGTGTTAATTTTACAGAACCCAACAAGTTCATACCCAAGGACAATTTTCCACTACCACTAATTCCGTAAGTTCTCGACTCCGTCGCAGGGCACAACCAAGTTTCACTCGCCGAAGATGATTATGAAAAAGTAACCTTCATTACCGAAAGAGGTCTCTACTGTTACACAGTAATGCCTTTTAGGTTAAAGAATGCAGGAGCTACTTACAAAAAACTTGTGACTAAAATGTTCAAAGATTAGATCAGCACAATTATGGAAGTCTACATCGACGATATGATCTGCAAAAGCTTGAAATGCAAAGATCACTCCAGCAACCTCCAAACCATCTTTGATATCCTTCGTAAATACCAGATAAAACTCAACCCAGAGAAATGCCAATTTGGAGTCGCATCTGGTAAATTTCGGGGACACCTGGTCAGCAAAAGAGGGATTGAAATCGATCCTGCGCAAATCAAAGTGCTTATCGCGATGCCATCTCTGCGAATGAAGAAAGATGTCCAAAAATTTGTAGGCAAGATCGCCGCTATTCACAGATTCTTCTCAAAGTCATTTGATCGATGCAAACTTCTTTACCTCCTTCTTCATGGCAATTCCACTCCTCTTTTAAAGAAACAACACAAGGAAATCATTTAGACTCTTGACTATGAGTTAGCGTTCCAAGATCTTAAACAATACTTGGGGTTCCTCCTATCATGTATCCTCCAGTTGATGGTGAAACACTGGCAATGTACTTATCCACAAATGAAGACTTAATTAGTTCTGTCCTTATTCTAGATGATAGAGTAGAAAAACCAATCTACTTCATCAGCAAAATACTCATGCCTGCTGAAAAAAGATACACAATAACAGAAAAATAGCTACTTGCCTTGGTCTACAGTTCTCAAAAACTTTGTCCTTACTTTCAAGCTCATCCCATCAAAATCATCACCAAGTACCCCATCAAACTGGTACTCTCTAAAAAAGAAAAATCTTGAAGAATCCAATAATGGTCTGTTTTCCTTGACGAATACGACATCTCCTTCGAACCTCAGATATCAGTCAAGGGACAAACAATAGCTGAATTTTTGGCAGACTTTCCGGTCGAAGATCCCGATTGGGAAGAACTTGAAGAAATCTTCACAAATGACTTAATAACAAAACTAGACACATGGTCCAAAAGCTCGGGTTGGAAACTTTTTATAGATGGATCAGCTGAACCACAAGGGTTAGGGATTGGCATCATCCTCGTTACACCTTCTAATCATCGAATCGAGAAAGCTATCAAACTAAACTTCTATACCACCAATAATGAGACAAAATATGAAGGAATCCTACACAGTCTAGATCTCACACTCACACTCAGAGTGAAAGAATTGGCAGTCTTCGTCGATTCTTTACTCATGGAAAATCATTACAATAAGACATTCCGCACAATGGGAAAAATGGTTGATTATGCAGCTCTGGTCAAAGAAAAGATGAGCAAATTCAAACACGAAATAATCTCTTACTTAAGTCGACAAGAAAATTGGCATGCCGACGTATTAGCTTACTTCGCTGCCATGCTGGGGGACAGTGACAAAAATCTTTAGAAATCGAAATCATCGAGCATTCCAGTCTCGATATATTGTCAACACTACAGATGACAATTGCTAAAGACAAAGTCCCTGAAGACTAGAGAATGTCATTATATGCATACCTCAACTCCAACGTCCTTCCTAGTAATAAAGAAGAAACCCGATCACTTTTGGCCAAGTACCCAAGATTCACAGTCCAAGATAACCTTTTATATCGCATCACAGGAGGAAGACCACTTATCGAATGCATTTCTCAAAAGTAAGTTCAGATTAAAATTAGAGAACTTCACGAAGGTATCTATAGCGCACACATTTCAGGAATATCATTAGCCCAATACGCATTCACAGAAGGAGTATACTGGCTTAAAATAAGACAGGATTGCAAAAAAATTGTGCGTAATGCTTCAAATGCCAAATCCACTCTCAAGACATCAAAAGTCCAGTCCTCGACTTGCATATTAGCAATGTCCTCTGGTCATTCAAATAATAGGGGATCGACATCATTAGACCTTTCCATCCAACATTGGGAAACCAAATTTTTTTCCTAGTCACCACTAATTACTTCACAAATGGGCTGAAGCAGTTCCTCTATGCCATATCGATGAAAATGAGGTTATCAAGTTTCTTTGGGAGCACATCATCACCAGGTTTGGCTGCCTACAAAAGATACGCTCTGATAATGGCAATAAATTCATCAGCACAAAATTACTTGATTTCCTCCATAAATACAAAATCCAGCTATCAACATCCACACCATACTATCCTCAAGGTAACAGACAAGCCAAAGCCATCAACAAAAGCATCAAATCAGGTTTACGCAAGCGTATTGGCGACAAGAAAGGAAGGTGGGTCGACGAACTAATCAGTATTCTCTAGGTCTACTAAACCACTCCTCGTGTTTCAACAGGCTACACTCTGTTCATGATGGCCTTCGGCACTGAAGCAGTCATACCTTCAGACCTCGATCTACCAAGTACCCGAAGAAAAATTCCATATGAAGACAATGAACACGGTCTCCTCTACAGCTTCAGCTGGATCGAAGAAACCCGTGACAAGGCTATCGCAAACTTGGGACGATACCATGACACATTGAAAAAAACATACAACAAAAAAGTTTAAAAACAGAAATTTGGTATTGGAGACCTTGTCCTACGATGGATCCAAGATAGTACTCGGCCTAAAAATTTAGAAAAGTTATCAGAAAACTGAGAGGGGCCATATATTGTCAATGACAAAATAGATAGTGGAACTTATTGGCTGATGACTGAAGATAAAATACAACTCTAATATCCATAAAATACTGCCCAACTGAAACTGTTTAACAGATGAAACGTTGTAATCATTTTCATCGATTCAAATAAACAAATTTTACTGTCAGCTTAATTCTTACTATTTCAACTTGATCTCGATCCATACTTAACAATTATGCATCAGACAATCAATCATCCATACTATTTTGATTTGATCTCGATCCATACTTAACAAGTATGCATCAGACAATAAATTATCCCTATTATTTTGATTTGATCTCGATCTATACTTAATAAGTATACATTAGATAATCAATCATCCTTACTATTTTGATTTGATCTTGATACATGCTTAACAAGTATGCATCAGACAATCAATCATCCTTAATATTTTGATCTGATCTCGATCCATACTTTACAAGTATGCATCAGACAATAAATCATCCTCACTATTTTGACTTGATCTCAATCCATACTTAACAAGTATGCATTAGATAATCAATCATCCTTACTATTTTGACTTGATCTTAATCCATACTTAACAAGTATGCATCAGATAATCAATCACCCTTACTATTTTGATTTAATCTTAATCCATACTTCACAAGTATGCATCAGACAATAAATCATCCTTAATATTTTGATTTGATCTCGATCCATACTTAACAAGTATGCATCAGATAATTAATCATCTTTACTATTTTAACTTGATCTTGATCCATACTTAACAAGTATGCATAAAAAAATCAATCATCCTTACTATTTTAACTTGATCTTGATCCATACTTTATAAGTACGCATCTAGACTCTCATTCAATTTTATGCGAACACTATCCAAATACAGGATATTCTACTTCGCATTCCTTACTTATCGAACAAACTCTAAATAGCTCTTGTTCTTCTTGAATCTAAATCCAGAAACCCATTTATGAATACACATCTAGTACTCATTCTCATTACTTACCACTTCATGGCCATCTTTCACTTATCATGCAAACAAGCGTTCCTTACTTATCTGCTAGGATCTGCAATCACACTCGACATATCACTTTGTCGAATCTACTACTTAGTATTATTTATAAAATATATGCAACAAGTATTCAAAATATAATTTCTCCAAAAAACAAATATTCATCATCCAACATACCACAAGATTAAAATTGTTTTGGTCCCACCGACCATTTTTACATACGCCCACACATGTAATACTGTTTACAACAAATTTCTTACACAACAGGAGAAGACACTACGCCATCCACATTAAGAAAACCTTCAGGTAAAATAGCATCTACTAGCTCCCCAGGACGCGAACCATCAGATTCCATCATCACCAAATCCTCAACGACTTTTGTCTTACCATAAACTTTGGGAGTCTCTGACACTTCATCTTCTGAACTTGAATCATCAAAGACAACACCACCAGACTTCACCAACCCCTTATAAAAGTTTTTTCTCACCTCCAGCTCCGTATACTGCCCTGCAAAATGGGCCCTCACTTACCTATATTTCTCTAACTTCTCTGCATTCATCTGAGCCCTAACCTCGTCAAGAACCTTGCCCTGCTCCAGCTCCATCGCCCTTCGTGTATCGACAACCTGCTCCCTTGCATCTTTCTCAAAGTTTGTTTTCTACAACGCCAAAGCCTCCAGTTTTTCATTTTCTAAAATTTTCTTTGCTTCACAAAGTACAACATCCCTTGCCTTTTTTTTCCTCTAGCTTGTAGGTATTCAGCTTTGCATTCAGCCCATCCTTCTCCTCGATCAAATCTTTCTTTATGTTCTTATACACCAGTACTTGGTTTGCCAGATTACTGTTGCCAACAATACTATTTTGGCTTCCGTCAGCAACTTCTTGATCTGTATTATTTCATACATTGAGTATTTAAATAACTTACAAGTTTCTTTAATCGAAGAAAAGCAAAAAAAAATTTCACCTTCGACATATTTTGCTGGCCCTCGCCAAGAAACATACTCAAGCTCTCAATCTTCACCAAACAATCATCCAACTCCACTGAGAGCGCATCCATACCAGATGTATATGAGTCCAGTGTCTTTTGAACTTCAGTCTTTGACTCTTCAACAAATTTATTCTTCGACGTCTCACTACTCCCCCTCTTCTTCGGGAGCACACTCCCCGCACCCCGTGGAGGAAGCCTATCTACCACAGCAACCAGTTTAGCAGTACCAGCTACCTCCTCCGTTGTCGACTGTCAATTAGTCCTCTTGTGAAGAAGCAGTGGAGGAACAGCTTGGCTAGCCACCCTTTTCTTCTTACTCTTTCCCAGAGATTCTCCAAACATGACATCTATCTCCGTGTCAGTATTGTACCCAGCCAAGGAACAATTTCCCAAAGGCAGACTAGCCACTGCAGCCCTTTTGTTCTTTACCGACATCTTACCATCGATGACAGAAACTTCAGCACCTTTGGTCCTCGATCTCTTTAACCCTGCTTCTTGGAACAGGGTGCTCACTTGATCTTGGTCGATGACCAGATTATCAATCCTACCAAATAATCCTTTCCTAATCTTGTACAACTCTTCTTTAACTTCAAAGTTCTTATCGACCTCCTTCAAAGCTGCATATACATAATAATACAGTTACAATAAATTTTCAAACAATAACCACTTACAATATCGACAATTCAGTTACATAACCATAAACCTAGATGAAAGGTCTTTCTCTTTAAGGGCTCCCCAGCGTCCTTCTTGCCGAACTCATAGTTCCCAGAGACAAGTAGACGTTCGTTGCTGTATCGCCCTCCTGTTGACACCATGTCATAAAAGAGTGACCTTTTAAGAAATCTCGCTAAGTAGCGATAACCTAGTTTCTTCGGGTTCATCTTCAGTGTGCAATACACACATAAATCATCGACTATTATTAACTCATCCCCCCTGGCCATAAGTCGACCATTTATTACCCCACATACCCTAAACAGGTCATATATATTCGAATTAAACTGACCAGGTGCTATATCAAAGAAGTTCATCAACTCTTTCTGGTCAGCTCTAAGTATAAGCTTAAACCTTTTCTTAATTTGTTTTCGATGAACCAGAATCTCATCTAAGGGTATTTCCTGATCAATCATATCATACTGGTACTCCTCTAGCCTAATATCTTTTGGAATACCGTATTTTTTCTTTAACCTCAAAATTTATTTTGTTTCCAATCACTCTCCGTACCAGGCCTCCTCACCCTCCTCCACATCTTCTTCCCCACCTCCGCTACCTTCTCGATCACTAGCTGGAGGCTTATGATCCATATCCATCTCGGTAGCTTCCTCATCAGATAGTTCAACAACCCTAGGTGCTACCCTATATTTGTCACGCCCCAAAATCCAGTAATCGGTAGCTTGACCAATTACTAGATTCGAAGCTGTGCAGGTCGGGGAATCCACTGATTTGCCCTACAAACAACCAAGCCGAAGATAAAAATCAAGCTCAGTCATTCACTTTAAGCAATAATCATCAGAGTAAAGAAAGAAAATAACAACGCGGAAGCAAATGATAAATATACATAGCAGACTGAAAATAGGACTACAATATCTCGAATAAAAGACAGTTACACCTACTGAGATCACAACAAGAAGTCTAAACTAAACTGAGCAGCAGCAGCGACTGCTCCAAACACAGCTGAAGCTTTCAGCAACTCAAGCTACTCAACCTTTGAAAGGGGGGAAACAATGCGAGAGTGAGCAAAACCACGGCTCACTGAAACCCAACAAAGCTAAATAACATACTAGTAAACGGGTGCAGATAAAGAGGATGAAGTGAATAAGATAGAGCAAGTTTAAAGTAAATGAACAGAAAAATAAGTGATCAAGGTCCAAGTAATAGAGTAATAAGAACAGAAGAATATAATATATAAGTAACCAGAGTTACGATAAAGAATTTAAGAGAAGATGGGGATTGTGACATGTGGAGATGATGCAATGATATGCTAATGATATGATATGATGAACTGGGATAATCCCACAATTATCCCTAATGTTGACTGATACAATAATGAGCTAAGGCCCTAATGCTGAATGATTGGATGTTTTAAAATGTGTTATAATCCTATTATAATATTGGTTGATCAACTGCTAACATGTTTGACTTAAAGAGATCTGTTAAGGGGATACAATGGGTACGATATTTGTCAAGCTCGACCAAGCTAGTAGATACTCACTTGATCAAAGTATTCCGGGATTTTCAACCCACGGAGCCAACGTCCGAACTGTATTTCATTCTAAGGAATTTCAACCTCAAGGATAAGTCTAGCACCGGATTCATACTGTCTCATACCTTCCCACACTCATAGTATTCACAACCAGTTCTTTACCTACTATTTTAACCTGATGTAGGACTCCTGCGATCCTATCAGAGGTTAACCGGTGTAGAGCTTTGTTATGTATCCGATCTCGTTAAGTTAAAAGAGTTTTGCATGATTAAAAAGATACAACAGATCCCAAGGATCAAAAATACAATAACCGTAAACCCGGCAAACAAACATAAGATGACCACCTATATAAGAGCGTGGCAAACAATCCTAACCCGAACGCAAGCAGCGACTCAGTCACACCATCTAAACTTAGATGAAACAGCAACTTAACCGTCACAATGATAAATCAACATCGGTCTCTAAAAGACTAAAAACAACGACAAGAAATGCAGCTACTTGAAGTACCACACTAACAGCTTCTAACAAAACCCAACGCCAATTGCAAACTATAGTAACCAAGTTACAGAATAACTAACTAAATAGGTTAATAATTATACAGAGAAATAATATGATAACAAACCCTCACTAAATCACATGCACCTCTTTACACAGAGTACTACTCTAATCAACATCTATTAACTAGTAGAGGAATTTAGAAATGAAGGGAAAACTTGCCTGATAATAATCCCGAGTTCTGACAAAACCAAAATCGAAATTCCAAAACTCAGAATCAGCGATACAACTAACAGAATACAGGACAAGCTACAACAGACAATCACAACAACAATTAAAATAAACAAAACCAGGAAACCAATCAATAAGCCAAACCCTAGAAATAAACCCAAAGCCTAATCGGAAGAAAATAACAGAAAGGAATAGGAAATTACTTACCAAGGATAAGTGTGATAATCACTGCAAAGAATCGGTGAGCGAGGGAACGGATTGGTTACGAATTTGGGAAAGGGGGTCGATTTGGGAGAGAGAGAGGAATGAAATGAAATACCCCAAAAGGAATAAAACAACTGCATACTCGTTCGAACGAAGATGAAAGTTGTTCGAACGAAGAAGGATATCAAGGCAAAAATTCTAGGGAAGTGCCCCTATCGTACGAGCGAAAAAGGTTCGTGCGAATGGACAAAAAAGTTTTCAAAAGGATACAGAAGTCGTTCGAATGGACACAGAAGTCGTTCGAACGACTAGGAGATCTTGGACCAAATTCCAGGAGATCAGTCAACTCGTTCGAACGAAGGTTAATCTCGTTCGAACGACTATTGGAAAATCTTAAAAGATCCCCGAACTACACGAACACCCGAACGCAGAACAATCTACACCCAAACACCACAACACCACCACCAATAACACACTAACAACACTAACCCAACCAAGGGTCCCCGAATACAAAACACAACTACCTCCCCCTAAAATCCACCGAACCACCGAAAGTACCGAAAATGAATCTAACTTTAAACCTGCCCAAAAAGGAATCAAATGGATGCAAAAGGGATAGAAGGAATATGCGGAATGAATGCAGATGCTGAAAATGATAGGAATATGCAAAAAAGGAATAATATACTAATAAATAAATAAATAAAATATGGGTCACTACAATATTGGCCCACACTAGCAATGTCTGCATTACTCGACTCTACCTTATATCTACCACCCAACTGTTGTACATAGGTCCTTGCATCGATCATCAGGGGCAATATGTCTTCAAGGTTCCCGTATATATCTTTATCATCAATTTGAGTTAGTTCAGCCATTTTAAAGAACTTGTAAATCAGATTCCATATTTTTACCATAGTTGGCATCTATCATATCTGATACATATATATGTTCATAGGTTCATATTTTCATATTCGTATCGTTGTCGAGAATACTCTCCAACACATCATTTTTAATTTACAATCTACTACTATCATTATTACAGTTTATTTTAATACATGCAGTTCTCAATATAACTCATATGACTTATTTCCTAAGTCATATACATCGATCACTGCGCTACGTTCAGTTCTCGATGAGCATTTATTTGTTAAATAATAAACATCGAGTCATTTATTAATGTGTATTTTGCTATAATTTCCAGAATTCAAAAGTTTTCGAAGATACTTCAGCGGCTTCCCGCCAAAACTACTATCCTTCAAACATACCGATATTGCCTTTTCCGACGCAAATTCTGGCATATCCAAACTACTTCTACAAAAAAAATCCCTACATTCTCGCCACAAAACCAACTGATCTCTGCAGTCGCGCCGTCCTCACCGCGACGCAAACCACATTCTCTCCACCCCTCAACACCAAGTACACACATTCCTCGCACCCCAACCTCTTTATTATCCACTACGACTCCATTGCCCTTGAAAAACACCATTAGCAATCACCAACCAAACTCTGTCAATAAATCTAAGCCCCAGTCGTATCCCATATAACTCACAATCTTCCTCACCCTACACAACTTCCTTCTAGAATTATACTATATATATCTACATCTACCACTGATTACAAATACAACCAAACTAGAAACACAACAAAAATCATCGCAGTTACTAGCCTTGTTTACGTGCTGCTTCCGTATCCCTCTCTTTCATTCACTTTTCTCTTTTGATCAACACGACAATCTCCTCCTTCCTAATTGTTGGCACTGATCCAAGTGACGAGCACAATGAATTTGCACTGGACAATTTTTTTAAGAGTTTGTAAAATATCAACAGTCGCCCACTTCCAAACTATTTATAGACCCCACGCGACTGTTCACCATCCCACTTCGTGACCATTCGAGTAATCGGTCATAATGCTTTACACGTCTCTTCACGAAGTCTTTGACTCTTCATCTTCTCAATACCAATAAACCCCTACACTGTACCTCCAAACCTTCTATATCTCGAAGAACATCTTCCGAGACATCCGTACTTAACAATGTACATCCTATTTTATCACAAAGATACTGCACATTATTTTATTTATACATCAAAATATTACCCAAAGGAGCACACCTTGCCATAATTAATTACTCTCATCTCTTCCCCCCAATTTATTTTTAATCTACAAACCCTTATATCTAGGCCACACATTCGCCAAAAACATAAATTCAAATTCCATCAAACATCACAATTACAAAACTAGTCATTCTTACATTCTAGAATTTACCAACTCTAATATTTATTCGACAAAAACTTCTACAACAAAACATCGACAACATCATTATAGCAACAAATTTACATCCCATTCCATTTAAACTACAAATTCGACCATTACATCTTCTACTTACAAATTTATATTATAAACCCATGGCTGCAACGTTATCTTCTTTCTTAATCAGTATCTTCGCACGAGTCCACATGTAACTCACACGTTCAGGCAAACTCCAATATTGCAATTGGCACCGAAACTGAAAGTCCTTCTCAGCATCTTTTGCCTCAGCCTCGCTCATTCCATCATAGTTAGGTTCCACAGGATCTTCTAAGTGGATATTCGCATTCTAAAATCCGATGTACCAATCATATATTTCCCAATACCTTGCTTAAACACAACTATATACCTCATTACGCACCTGAGATCTCGTCTTCACCATTTCTTTAAACCAAAAATACTCTCACTTCAAACACCAAGGATAGTTATAGTCCTCCACATTTAAAGTCAACACAATACATTTATTTCGCCTTGGAACTATACATTTTCAACAGTCAAATCATTCAATATTGAAATTCGTTCCTAGACCCACTTAGTCAACTATACTTCGAGCTATTTAGACAATCCAGTAATTACTTTACTCATATTTTACATCGACATAAATTTAATAAATATAGTCGATAACAAACACATATCAACACAAACAAAATCGAACAAAATGTCTTTATTTAATAAAGAAACTGTTACATATTACATTCAACAAATTGTATCCTTCGATTGCATCGCACTATAATACTATCTTTACATTCGACTAGAAGTACTAATTCCTATGTGCTTCTTTTTACCAGGATATGACATTATTGCATCTTTTCACCAGAATCTGGCATTATTTCTGGCACCAAGAGCAACAATCCTAAGAATCTTAATGAATCTCAAGTCACTAAACTTCTAAGATCTGCCTTAATAGATAAAAGTGTAGTAGCATATTCCCCAGATTCAACAAGAGTAAGCCAGCAAAGCATAGTCGAAGACAGCCATACATGATCGAAGATACCTCAAGTCCTCGAGAAGCTACTTCAAGTCCACGACCTTCCAAAAGTAGCCGTTGTGCATAGTCAAGTTAGAGATCTGCGAAGTTTACCCACTCCCCCTGGAATAGGAGACTATTTCTTTCTGTCTGTAAACTGCCTGTGTCTACTATAAATATATGCAGATAATAGATGAAAAATGACCAACAATCTGCAAACCTTACAATTTCATTACTTTAACCCTACAATCATTCCAAATTATGTAATAATTTGCAATATACTAGATTTTACATCAAAATCCTCATCGAGGTCATGGTTTTTCTCAGCTTTTACTGAGTTTCCCACGTAAAATCTTGTTTATCTATTTTTATTACATTTTATTTACTAATAAGTATTGGCAAAGATTCTCCTTCCGGAAAACACGCCACTACAATTGGCACCGTCTGTGGAAATCACCAGACTTTTTTTTACCATAACTAATCTAAAAATCATTTGATGACAAACATGAACCTGAGAAACCATTCCAGTACCGTCAGAGATCAGGAAATACTAGGAGCTATTGATCTATATGGTGCGGTACTCGAGCTTTAGAAACAAATAGCTGCGGAAAAAGCCCAGAGACTGGAAGATCAACGTGTCTACGCTCAAGATCTTCAAACGGAGAGAGACGAACGGAGGAAAGCCTTAGATCAACAAAGTCAAACACATCAGAAAGAAATGGAACAACCGAGGAGAACACAAGATTGACTCATCGGTCGATAGACGTCTCCTCTACTCGCCCCAGAACCATCATAGATCAAGAGCAATTTAACGCGATGATCCACTAAGGGAAGACGAGTTAAGGCCTTCTCAATCCAAATCTGGGAATCCAAACAGGGCCTCTCAACATTTTGGTTTAACATCCTCAGTATTGACAACTCAAGGAAGTCGACGCACGCGTCATCAACCCCCCCCCCCTCCCACTTGAAAGAAGACCAATCAGGGATCGATTAGGACTAGAAGCACAGGAAGATTTTGTTCCTCAGGTTGCAGCAGTTCCCCCGTAACAGTTCGTCACCTTGGACGACCTCAACAATAGGATCAAGGCCATAAACTCTGACATTCCAGACCGAAGATCCGCGCTTGATAGAATCGAAACAAACCCCATCTCCCCTCATCTCGAAATTATGCCTATCCCCAAAAATTTCCATATGCTCAAATTTATTCAGTATGCATGCCTGATTGGCCCGCTTACAAATGTTTGAGATTTCAAAGTCACAGTTGGGTTATATTACAAGCCTGACAACATGTTATATAGGCTATTTAACATGTGCCTGAAGAAAGAACCACTCCATTGGTTCCATACTATTCAAAGAGGCCTCCATCGCCACGTTCAGCCAGTTGCAACATCTTCTCGAATCCAATTACGCACATACTAGAGAACAAGAAATCACTGTTAATTCCTTATTTTAATTTGAGCAAGGCGCGAAAGAGACCCTGTCAAGATTTTATAAATGCTTCCTATAGGAAATAAGGAAAATTGGAAACTTAGACCCTTAAATTTTAGTTCCAGCTTTCACCTCCGCCCTGTACATAGACTCAAAAGTTTGAAAAGAACTTACTCTGCACAAGCCAGGAATAGTCACAGAAATGATTGATGTAGTAAATAACTACATCGAACTAGAGCGATCAAAGAAAGATAAGATGAAGAACTCGTTTGTCATCCATTCTCGAGAAACATCTTCAACCCCATCCCAACAAATAGTCACTACTGAAGCACCCAAACAGCGTGACAGAAGTACCAACAATAATAGATGATGGGATGGAAAACCTGACAGACCGGTCTCAGTTCTGCCGCCAATGACAACAACTATCTCCGCCATCTTGCCGATGATAAAGGGAGATGAGTGTTATTGTGCACCACAAACTATTCCTGATCTTCCCAACAGACTACTACGTTAGTATCACAATGTGCGTAGCCACGAGACTGACACCTGCTACTCCCTCATACGAATCTTTCATCGTATCCTCTTAGTTGGAAGACTCCACAGTTATGTCATCGACATCCAAAAGTTTCTCGAGAATGAAGCAAAAAATAAAGAAGTGGAGCAAAATCAGGTCATGGGGCAAGCTCGCCACCTGTATATGATCGAGATTGAGAAAGGGAAGAAAAGAAAACAAGATGATTGGATTACATCTTGTTGTAAAATGACCTCCTCAGACAAATTAATAAAACTTTTTTCAAGCACAAGCAAATTAAAACATCCTTACCAAATTACCTTCGAAGACTGTGACACCAGCCATGTTAAATACCCTCATGATGACCCTCTCGTTATTATGCTTAAAGTCAGACAAGACTACCTGCATATACTTATCATTGACACCGGAAGCACCATAGATGTAGTATTAAGAAGAACAATTGAAGTCCTAGGCCTTACAGATTTAGTAAAAGTATCGACAACAGCAATCATGGGTTTTAATGGTTCGAAAGAATCAGCCATAGGAGAGATCACTCTGCCAGTTCAGGCGGGTTCAGAGACTTTATTTGTAAAATTTCTTGCCATCGATGCAGATTCGAAGTATTTAGGAATTTTAGGACACAGTTGGTTACATTTAATCAAAGCAGTGCCTTCTACTTATCATCTAGCACTGCGTTTTCCAACATATCACGGAATAGATGAAATCAAAGGCAGCCAAACAGTTGCATGAATGTGCGAAAATACCATAACCAACCTTCATACAATCAAACTTCTCAAAGCATAGCAACTACAACAAGATGAGCCACCAACATTCGAACAGCATGACACCGAGATGGTCAAATCTGTTGAACTCGATGGCCCAGGGCTCACAACCTTCATCGGCTCTAAATTATCAACCGACGAAAAAGAGGCCATGATACAGCTACTTAAGAAGAACATCGACATCTTTGCCTGAACATTCCAAGAAATGCCTGGCATCGATCCCTTCATTGCTTGTCACCGACTCAACCTCCTTCCAGACAGTAAAGCTATCATTCAAAAATGACCGAATCTCGCTCCCCGATTCCAGGATGCAATAAATGAAGAAATTGATAAACTCCTTCGGGTAGGATTTATTCGGGAAGCTAGATATCCAAGGGGGTTTCTATTATCGTAGCGGTACCAAAGAAAAATGGCAAAATCAGGGTTTGTGTTGACTTCACATAACCCAACAAGTTCACACCCAAAGATAGTTTTTCGCTATTGCTAATTCTGCAACTTCTTGACTCAATCGTAGGGCATAAACTTCTTTCCATGATGGATGCAGCCTCTGGTTATAACCAGGTTTCACTCGCCGAAGAAGATCAGGAAAAAGTAATCTTCGTCACCGACAGAGGTCTCTACTGTTACACGATAATGCCTTTCGGTTTAAAGAATGCAGGCGCTACTTACCAGATACTTGTAACTACATTGTTAAAAGATCATCTCAGAATAATTATGGAAGTCTACATCGATGATATGATCTGCAAAATCTTGAAACGAGAAGACCACTCCAGTAACCTCCAAACCATTTTCGATATCCTTCGCAAGTACCAGATGAAACTTAACCCAGAGAAATGTCAATACGGAGTTGTATCTAGTAAATTTCTGGGACATATTGTCAGCAAAAAAGGGATAGAAATTGATCCAGCACAAAATAAGATACTCATCGCGATTCTATCTCCTCGAACAAAAAAAGATATTCAAAAAATTGTAGGCAAGAAAGCCGCTCTTCACAGATTCATCTCAAAGTCATCTGATCGATGCAAACTCCTTTACCTCCTTCTTTGTGGCAACCCCACTCCTCTTTCAAACAAAGAGCAGAAGGAACTTAATTGGACTCCTGACTATGAGATGGCTTTCCAAGATCTTAAACGATACTTAGAGTGTCCACCAATAATGAGTACTCCAATTCATGGCGAATCACTTACAATGTACTTATCCACAACTGAAGATTCAATCAGTTCTGTCTTTATTCGAGAAGATGGTGAAGTAGAAAAACCAATCTACATCATCAGCAAAACATTTATGCCTGCTGAAAAAAGAATCACAATGACAGAAAATGAGTTACTCGCCCTGCTCTACAGTTCTTAAAAAACTTTATCCCTACTTTTAAGCTCATCCCATCAAAGTCATCACCAAGTACCCCCTCAAACTAGTACTCTCCAAAAAAGAAAAATCTTAAAGAATCCTGCAATTGTCTGTAACCCCAAATATCAATCAAGGGACAAGCAGTGGCCGATTTTTTAGCAGACTTTCCCGTCGAGGACCCCAATTGAAAAGAACTTGAAGAAATATTCACAGATGACTCAATAGCAGAACCAGACACATGGTCCAAAAGCTCAAGTTGGCAACTTTTTATAGACGGATCAGTAGGACCAAAAGGATCAGGGATTGGCATCGTTCTCGTTAAGCCCTCCAATCATCGAATCGAGAAAGCTATCAACCTAAACTTCTATACTACCAATAATAAGGCCGAATATGAAGGAATCTTACACGGTCTCGATCTCATACTTACTCTCGGGGCAAAACAATTATCAATATACGTCAACTCTTTACTCGTGGCAAATCATTACAATAAAACTTTCAAAACAACGGGATAAATGGTTGATTACGTAGCTTTCGTCGAAAAAAAGATGCAAAAATTCAAACATGCAACAATTTCTTACTTACCTCGACAAGAAAATCGACATGTTGATGCGTTAGCTTACATCGATGCCATACTGGGAGACAGTAAAAAAAGATCTTTAGAAATCAAAATCATTAAGCATTCTAGCCTCGATAGACTCTCAATACTCCAGATCACCATTGCTAAAAATGAAGACCGTGAAGACTGGAAGAAACCATTCTATGCGTACTCAACTTAAACATCCTCCCCAATAATAAAGAAGAAGCTCGATTACTTTTGGCCAAGTACCCCAGATTCACCGTCCAAAATCATATCTTATATCGAATCATAGGAGGGGGACCACTTATCGAATGCATCTCTCAGAAACAAGCTCAGATTGAAATCAGAGAACTTCATGAAGGTATCTGTGGTGTACATGTTTCAGGAAGATCATTAGCCTAACGCGTTTTCACACAAGGATTGTACTGGCCCATGATGAGACAGGGCTGTGAAGACTTCATTCAAAAATACTACAAATGCCAAATCCACACCCAAGACATCAAAAGTCTAGCCTTAGACTTGCATATTAGCAATGTCCTCTGGCCATTCAAATGATAGGGAATCGACATCATTGGACCTTTCCATCCAGCATCGGGAAACCGAAGGTTCATCCTAGTCACCACTGATTACTTCACAAAATGGGTTAAAGCAGTTCCTCTCTGCCATACTGATGAAAATGAAGTCATCAAGTTCCTTTGGGAGTACATCATCACCAGGTTTGGCTGTCCGCATATGATACGATCCGATAATGGAAAACATTAATCAACGCCAAAGTACTTGCTTTCCTCCATAAATACAAAATCCAGCTCACAACATCTACACCATATTATCCTCATGGCAATGGACAAGCCGAAGCCATAAACAAAAGCATCAAATTAGGATTACGCAAGCGTCTTGGCGACAAGAAGGGGCGATGGGTTGATGAATTGCTCAGTGTTCTCGGGCCTACCGTACTACTCCTTGAGTTTCAACAGGCTGTTCATCATTTATGATGGCTTTTGGTGCCGATGCAGTTATACCTTCGGACCTCGATCTACCAAGTACTCGACGAAAAATTCCAGATGAAGACAATGAACTCAGTTTCCTTTACAACCTCAATTGGATAGAGGAAACCAAAGACAAGGCCATTGTAAATTTGAGACGGTACCATGATACATTAAAAAAGGCATACAACAAGAAGGTTTGAAAATGAAAATTTGGTATTGAAGACCTTGTCTTACGACGGATCCAAGATAGTACTTGGCCTAAAAATTCCGAAAAATTATCAAAAAACTGGGAAGGGCCATACATTGTCAGTAACAAAACAAATAGTACAACTTATTGGCTGATGACTGAAGATGAAATACAGCTCGAATATCCATGGAATACTGCTCAACTGAAACTGTTTTGCAGATGAGACACTGTAATCGTTTTCATCAATTCAAATAAATAAATTTTGCTATCAGTTTACTCATTACTATTTGATTTGATCTCGATCTATACTTGTCAAGTATATATCAGACAAATAATATCCTTACTATTTGATTTGATCTTGATCTATACTTGTTAAGTATATATCAGACAAACAATATCCTTACTATTTGATTTGATCTCGATATATACTTATCAAGTATACTTTAGATAAACAATATATTTACTATTTGATTTGATCTCGATCTATACTTATCAAGTATACATCAGACAAACAATATTCTTACTCTTTGATTTGATCTTAATCTATTTGATTTGATCTCGATCTATACTTATCAAGTATACATCAGACAAACAATATCCTTACTCTTTGATTTGATCTCAATCTATACTTGTCAAGTATACATTAGACAAACAATATCATTACTATTTGATTTGATCTCGATCTATACTTTTCAAGTATACATCAGACAAATAATATCCTTACTATTTTGATTTGATCTCGACCCATACTTGATAAGTATGTATCAGACAAACAAAATCTTTACTATCTTGATTTGTTCTTGGTCACTACTTAACAAGTATGCCTAAAGACTATCATTCAATTTTACGCGAACAATATCCAACTACAGGATATTCTACTTCGCGCTTGTTATTTATTGAACAAGCTCTAACAGAGCTCTTGTTCTTCTCAAATTTAAATCCAGATACCCATCTAAGGATATACATCTGGTACTCATTCTCATTACTTGCCATTTCATGGCCATCTTTCACATATCATACAAACAAGCGCTCATCACCTATCTGCATGAATCAATAGTCACATTCGATACAATCACTTTATCAAATCTGCTACTTATAATAATTTACAACACAAATGCACACAATTATTTCACAAATAAAATTTTTCCGCAATATAAATATTCACCACAAACTACGAATTAAATTGTTTTGGTCCCACTGACCATTTTTACATCCTTTATCAGCATAGCACTGCTTACACAATGTTTAACATTTCAGAAAGAGATTTTTCTTTATTCACATTTAGGGCACCATTGGGTACCTGCACATCGACTACCTCCCCATGACGAAAACCATCAGCCTCCATCATCACATCATCTTTGATAACTTCGGTTGCCCAGTGTATATGGGGAGTCTGGGATACATCGTCTTCTGAGCTATCATCAAAAACAGTACCACCAGCTTTTGTAAGTCCCATGTAGATTTTTTTTCCTTTCTTCCAACTCCTCATTTTGTCCTTGAAAATGCGCCCTCACTTCAAGACATTTTTCCAGTTTCTCCTCATTCATCTGAGCCCTCACCTCATCGAGAAGTTTGCCCTGCTCTTGCTTCATTGTTTTCTGAACATCGATAACTTGTTCCCTTACATCTTTTTCATAGTTGGTCTTCTGCAATGCCAAAGCCTTATTTTTCTCTTTCTCAGCCACTTTTTTCGCTTCACCAAGCGCAGCTTCCCTCGCCTTTTTCGCATCGAGCTTATACCTATTCAATGTTGCATTCCATTCAGCTTTCTCTGTGATCAAATCCTTCTCTAAGTTTTTATAGGCAACAATCTGATTTGCCAGCTCACTACTGCCCACAACACGACCCATAGCTTCAGTTACCAACTTCTTAATCTGCATCAAAGTCATATAATAAATATTCCAGTGACCTACCAATTTTTTCATTCGTAGTAAAACATTAAAACTTCTCAATTTCGACATGTTCCTCTGACCCTCGCTAAAAAATGCATTCAAACTCTCAATCCCCACCAAGCAATCCTCCAGCTCCTTCTTAAGCTCATCCGTCCCAGACGTATAAGCTTCCATAGTCTTCTTAATTTCTGTCTCTGACTCTTCAACAAATTTCTTCTTCGACGTCTAGCCACTGGTCTTCTTCAGGACCATACTGCCAAAACCCCGTGGGGGACGTCCGTCCACCACAACTACTGATTTAGCAGTGCCAGCCACCTCCTCCGTTGTCGATTATCGAGTAAGCCTCTTATGAGGAAGCAATGGAGGAACATCAGAACTCGCTGCTCTTTTCTTTTTATTCCTTCTCAGAGACTCTCATAGCATGACATCAATCTCTGTATCAATATTGTACCCAGCCAAGGAACAATTTTCTAGTGGCAAGCTAGCATCTGCGGCTCTTTTGTTCCTCGCCGACATTTTTCTGTCGATAACAGGCACTTTCGAACCTTTTACCCACGACCACTTTAGGCCGGCCTCTTGGAATAGCATGCCCACAAGATCTTGGTCAATGACCAGGTTATCGATCCTACCAAAGAAATCTTTCCTCACCTTATACAACTCTTCTTTTACTTGTGACTTCTTGTCGACCTCTTTCAATGCTACAAACAACATAAAATAGTTAGAAAATTTTTACATCCCATTTAAACACTTTGAACATCAACAATTACAATTACATAACCACAAACCTAAGTGAAAAGTCTTTCTTTTAAGGGGTTCTCCAGGATCTTCCTTGTCGAACTCATAATTCCCAGAGACAAGTAAGCGTTCATCGGTGTATCGCCCCCCCCCCCCCCCCTCCGTTGACACCATATCATAAAACAACGGTCTTTTTAGAAACCTCGCCAAGTACCGATAACCTAGATTTTGCGGGTTCATCTTGAGCATGTAGTACAAACATAGATCATCAACGGTTATCAACTCCTTCCCCCTGGACCTAAGTCGACCGTTTATTGCCCCACATACCCTAAACAGGTCATATACATTCATATTAAAATGACCAGAGCCTACATAAAAAAAGTTCATTAATTTTTTTTGGTCTGCTCTGAGGGGAAGCTTCAGCCCCTTCTTTATTTGTTCTCGATACACCAGAATACCATTCAAGGGTATTTCTTGGTCGATCATTTCATATTGGTACTCCTCTAACCTTATATCCCCAGGAATACCATATTTTTTCTTGAAGCTTAAAATCTCTTTGGTCTATGGACCCTCTCCATAACATGCTTCATCGCCCTCCTTCACATTTTCTTCCCCATCCTCACTACCTTCTCGATCACTCGCTTGGGGCTCATGATCTACATCTGTCTCTGTGTCCTCCTCATCAGCCTGTTCGACAATACTAGGTGACATCCTAAACGGTTCTACGCTACCTAGATCTGCACTACTCAACCCCACCCAATATTTCCCTCCCAATTGTTGTACACAAGTCCTCAGATCAATCATCAGGGGCACTACATCTTCGAGATTCGTATATATATCTATCTCATCATTTTGAATTGGTTCAGGCATTTTAAAATGAACCTGTACATCAGATTCTATATTTTTTACACAGTTAGAATCTATCATATGTGATAAATATATATGTTCGTAAGTTCATATATTCATAATCATATCGCTGTCGAGATTACTCTTCAACACGTCATTCACTTTACTGTTTGGTATTATCATTTTGCATTTATACTTAATACTACAGTTCTCTATATAATTACTATGATTTAATTCATATTCCTCTCTTCAATTAGTAATAAATATGCTCAGTTCTCGATGTATTTTTATTTTTAATAATAAACATCGATAACTTATTAATCTAGTTTTCTTTAGGTCGAATTTCAGGAAATACAATAGCTTCTTGAAGACACTTCACCTGTTTCCCGCCAAAAATACCATCATTCAAAAATTGAGAATTCCCCTTCTTCAACACAACATCCGGCCAAATCCCAACAAAAAACAAAGTCCCCGACAATCTCGCCGTATCAAAACAACTTCTTTACAATCGCGTCGTAACCACAGCGCCACCAACTGATCATTTTTTCCACTCATCTCCACCCATTAATCACACCACCCACACCACCCATACCAGAACCCATCTATAACCCCCTACGACTCCATTTCTTCCACCATCACACCTATAAGAGTCATAACTAAATCAGAATTTCATAACCTCTGTCAAACACTAATACTATTATATTATCTCCTACTTGCAAACCATTCACTTTCGATCTAATGAACTCTAAAACAACATTACTCTTTACTTAATCTTATTCGTTTATCATTCTTAATCAATAGACACTAAAAAAAACCAAAACCAGAATCACTAACCTTGTTTCTGCGCTGCTTCCGTATCCCTTTCCTTTGCTCGCTTGGCTCTTGCAATCAGAACGCTACTCTCCTCTTTCGTAATTATAGACAACAAATCCAACGATGAGCAAAAACAATTTGCACTAGAGAAATTTTTTTCTATGTTTGAAAAGTGTGAACAGTCGCCCACATCAGAGCTACGTGACTGTTCATTGCACCACTTCGCGACCGTTCAATTTCTTGAACATAACGCCTTCTACTTCTCTTCCCAGCCTCTTCGATACTTTACCTTCTCAGTGTCAACAAATCCTTACACTCCCACTCTAATCCTTCCATATTTCGAAGAATTTCTTCACCTACATTCATACACAACAAAACGCTACCTATCATTTCACAGAGACGATGTACATCATTTTCCTTATATTTCATACTCTCACCTAAAGGAACACATCTTGCCATAATCTTAATTCTTGTTAGTTCCCCCACTTCTATTTTACCTACAAATTCTTATATTTTTGGGTACATATTTGACAACATCTACAATATCATTATATTCGACATTCTACCAGAAATTTGCTAAAGCTATTTTCCATTCCCAAATTTTAACAAGTACATTTTCAATTCGATAAATAAACAACACATTTCTTCAATCGATAAAACATTCTTACCAATATTTTCATTACATTTTATTGACCATAACAACTCCTTACAAAGACCTACTCCTACAAATATTACAACTTCATAAACCCCTAGCTGCAGCTTCATCTTCCCTCTTCACCAACAATTTTGCTCGAGTCCACATACCACCACAACGTTCAAGGGGACGCCAAAACTGTAATTTGACACGAAACTCAAAGTCCTCCTCAACTTCCTTCGCTTCTGCCTCACTCATCCTTTTGTAATCTGGCTCCTCAGAATCTTTCATATGCATATCACAATTATGAGATCCAAAGTATTGAGTGTACAATACCCAGTACATCGCCTGAATACATCTGAACACCTCATTCCGAGCCTGAGATCTTGTCTTTACCATCTTGCATGAATGCATCACATCTGCAGACACAGGAAATATTTATACCCCCTCCAGTCATAGTCTAACTCACCTGCATTACTCTACCTTGGAACTCTATAATTTCAAAGTCAAATCAATCAACCTTGAAATCTGTTCTGGGACCCACTCAGTCAAATACATTCAAGATATTATGACAACCCATCTCATTTTATGTGCATTCACGATTGACATTTTACCTTCGATTATTTACAGACTGCAGTTTATAATCAACAAAACATAAGAATAGAATATTGAAGATATTAACTTTATTTATTATGAATAAGTTACAATTCATATTCAAAAACTTCATCCTTCAATTACATTACATCAAATTATAATCTATTTTAATATTTGACTTTCATGACTAATTACTTTATTTATTTATTTTACCAGAATTGGACATTAAAGCCTCTTTTCAGTGCTAAGAACCTCAATGAATGTCAAGTCACTGAACTTCTAAGGGTTGCTTCCACAGATAAAGGTGTCAAAAAATTGTAAGAAGCCTCCTACGTTCGGCAATATCCCTAGACGCCCATCTAAGCTTCAAATCTTCATCATCAACACGAATAGTTATCCCTTTTCCCCCAAGCTGATTGACTCCGTTACCTTAACCACTGTATAATGATACCAATAGTTCTAACAGATACCACCATCCTCTGACAAATCTTTCTCCCATCCTCTACACTATGACATAATTCACTGAATAATCACTAAGGCCTCCACTGGGAAAATACTTTACCTCTGATTCCTCTCCATCTTTATCCTTCGGAATCGTATTCCGCCACACTTGGGGCAGCATCCTTCCAAGACTACTATTATTGCACCCTCCTTAGCCTCCCAATTTATACCCAACTTCACTTTGCCAGATTCATTATACCGCATTAATTGCGCCTTGGGAATGATTTGACCAAATACAATTCACTTTGACCTCGGAAATAACAAAGACGACTCATCTTTTAATTCGGCAACCTCTTCAGCTTCCAACTTCTTCTCGACACAACCACAAGTGCTTATGTCGAGAATGGAGCGATTGCAGTAGCATATTCCCCAGATTCGACAAGAGTAAACCAGCAAAGCATAGTTGAAGACAACCATACATGATCGAAGATACCTCAAGTCCTCGAGAAGCTACTTCAAGTCCTCGACCTACCAAAAGTAGTCGTTGTGCCTAGTCAAGAAAAGAGTTGCTAGAGATCCGCAAAGTTCGCCCACTCCCCCCGAAATAGGAGACTATTTCTTTTTATTTGTAAACTGTTTATGTCAACTATAAATACATGCAGAGAATAGATGAGAAAGAACCGACAATCTATAAACCTTACCATTTTGTTACTTTAACCCTACAATCATTCTACATTCTATAATAACTAGCAATATACTGAATTTTACATCAAAATTCTCCTCAAGGTCGTAGTTTTTCTTAGCTTTTACTGAGTTTTTCACGTAAAATCTTGTTTATCTAGTCTTATTGCATTTTATTTACGAATAAGTATTGACGAAGATTCTCCTTCCGGAAAACACACCACTACAGAAAGGCAGTAAAAAATTATAAACACTTCCTTCGTTCAACAAGATCCCTGGACACCCAACCAACCAATCCATCCTTGCGTTCACTACGAACAATAATCCCTTCTCCCACAAACTAATACACTCCATTAGCTACAACACCGCATGATGACACAAATGGTTCTGACAGATATAAATATTCTCTGACTCTACCTCCCCTCACCCTCCACACCATGACAGGATCAATTGACGAATTACAAAAAACCAGTTTGGGACAGAGCTTTACCTCAGGTTATTCACCGTCTTCATCCTCAGACGACACGTTATGCCACACTTGGGATGGTATCCTTCTAATCCACAACTGTAACACCCTTCTTAAGAACATCTATTTATACCCAACTTGAATCTACCAGTTCCAATGTACTCTATTAATTGCTCCTCAGGACAGAGATGACCATATACAGTTCACCTTGACCTCAAAAATGACAATCTGACGACTCGTGATAATATTTGGTAACCTCTTCAGCTTCCAATTTCTTCTCGACACAACCACAAGTACTTATGTCGAGAATGGGGCGATTGTAGTAACATATTCCCTATATTCGACAAGAATAAGCCAGCAAAGCGTAGTTGAAGACAGCCATACATGATCGAAGACAGATAACACTCGAGAAGATATCACAAGTCCTCGACCTACCAGAAGTAGCAGTTGTGCCTGGTCAAGAAATAGCTGTTAGAGATCCGCAAAGTTCGCTCACTTCCCTTGGAATAGGAGACTGTTTCTTTCTTTTTGTAAAGCTGTCTGTATCTACTATAAATACAGGCAGAGAATAGATTGTTCAAGGACCGGAATCAGCAACTTTACTATCCTTACTTCATAAACCCTACTATCACTCACAAAAACTTGTAATAACTAGCAATATACTAGATTTTACATCAAAATCCTCTCCGAGGTTGTGGTTTTTCTCAGCTTTTACTGAGTTTTCCACGTAAAATCTTGTTCATTTAGTCTTTTATTGCATTCTCCTTACGAATAAGTATTGGCAAAGATTCTCCTTCATAAAAGAAATAATAACGACGCCTGATCATCTTAATAGTAAATGACGCTGTAGATTAATATTTACCTGATCATGTACCCTTGATTGCCAAGTCTTTCCCAATGCCAGTTGAAGATGTACTCTCAATTCAGCTGTGCAAATAGGTGTGGAAGTGTTGTCACTGGATGTGATGACCAAAGTACTACGAGAATTGAAGAGGATGTTGAGATATTGGGATTAATCCAAGGTGGTTCTCCAAAGGCTTGCATGACTCACTTAGAAATGTTCAAGAAAATCTTGCATAATTGAGAAGTTGGGGACAATTTGAAATCCCAAAGTTGTTAAAATGATCTAAGATTGGAACGGAATGACTAAAAACATATAAATGAATTGGTTCAGCTATTAGTACGATAAGATCCACGTCTACCTCCAATAGAGACCAAGCTTTCTGTGTAGGCCTTTAATTCCGTATACTCGTCCAAGGTCTTTCTCTTCTGATCCTAACTCATAAAGTACTCCTTAACCGGCTATCCCTTGCACCTAAATATAACCTTCCCATCCACAATATCTTCAACAATGGGGCAAACATTTAGCTTATCAAAGATAGGTTGCTCTAGACGGATATTATATTCTCTAACCCAAACGAGAGTTACGCAGTCCTTGGTGATCCATATATCTAGTCTTTTCAGGCATTCTATTAACAAGACATAAACAGTCACCAAGCACATGCCTACTGGGAATGGGACAATCTCGAATGTCTCATCTCTAAAATTGAACTTGAGAATGCAATTCGCCATAATACCCGGTTCAATCACCCAATACACCGCCCCATTTAAGCTACAACAATTTGAAGGCAAACATGTGTCAGGTAAAGTTCCTATACTCCTCCATTTTCCAAATTCCGAATCCAAACCATCCAAAGTAAATATCTCATACTTCATCATATGAAACCATTAGTTCGAAAATTTACAATACGAACGGAGCACTTTATAGAAATTAGTATTATGACTAGTGACTATATTTTACCGCATAACAGGGAGACCGCATAACGGTGGGACCGACAACATAAATTTCTTATTGTCTTTTTGGTTTTATATTTGCATTTCTGGTAGACTTTTTCCGATTGTAAGTGCTAGTAGATTGGATCGCCTTGATTCAAATAACATCGTAGAATTTGACCACTTGAAAGTTTCATCGCCGAATAAAAAAAATAATTATTTTTTTATTTACAAGCTAGAAGAAGGATCATTTTTCAGGTAGCATGCACAGATGTATGGAGTTTAGAAAGAGAAAGGGATAGAAACAAACAAAACTATTTCCCATGAGAGAAGAAAAGATAGGAGAACAGAGAAGAAGAAAAAAATGAAGAGAAACGTAGGAGTGGAGAGATATGCTTTCATCTTACATAAAATACCCAATTATTTTTCAACTTATTACTGTGTGTATAAACTAACACAAACTAAAAATAAAGAAAAAACTAAAGGGTATTTTAGAGATCCCAAAAAGCTTCAGACGTACTACCATCTAACCTCTTTGTAACCACCAAGAGCATTTTTCTGTAGTTATGTGTATAGTGATCTCCCTACCGGTCAGTCAGATTATGATCAAACCCAAACCCGACAGCCTGAGTAAATACATCTCGAGGATATCATTAGGGATGGTTGAGTTCTTCTTTGCTACTTGAAAGCTGAAGATGACGATTGTTTGCTCTGATGAAATATTGCATTTTCTTTTCCTGATTTCATTATGACCTAATTCACAAGTTTAAATATGACCTAATTGTGGATTGAAGTTGAGAATTTTGGCGCAAGATAATCTCCAGTCTTGGTCTTCAAAAAAGTAAGGCACTAGAGCAGAACAGCAATTCCCCTCTAGCATCTCTAGCTGATTGTGGGTGGTGTGACTTGTCAGATCAAACTATCGTAAGGAGTATTCTATTTGCTAGAGGCTATAAAAATTTGGATGTTAGGCACAGAGAGTGTCCATCTATCTTCTCCCATATCCTACCCTCATATTTCACCATCTCCTTCCAATCTCACTTCCGACAGAGTTCCACCCTCTTGGGTTACTACTAATCCACGGTTCTACACTTATGCTCCCGCAAAATTTGGAATTACCCATGACATTGTAGGATCCAACAGTGCGAGATACCAGCTTTAGCAAGATTTATAGTGAAATTGACAGACGTCAACGCCAGGAGAAAAATGCCAAACCTAAGTGTGACATTTAGTTCACAAGACAAAATATGGAGAATCAAAATTAGTTCAAATATCAGGTAAAGATGTAGTCCAACACAAGGATAAACATATATACACACTACTCTCATATTGTGGGGAGATTACCTACAAATAATAGGCAGGTAGTGGAGGTACATTATCAGTTTCTCACCTCTAATAAACTGCCACCAACTATCACTATATTCCCAGTCTATTTCCCTCCAAAATCCAAAAACTAAAAATAATCATCAATGACTACAAATACTGCATACAACCCATCCTTCCTCACTACAACTTCTTCGATCCCAATTCTCACTTCATTTTCCATTATTACTACTAATCCCATTTCCAAAAAAACCTTAAAAATCTCCTCACTACTATCACCACCCAAACCCCAAAATAATGCAACAGAAATCAATGCTTTAACCATTGCTCTCGAGAAATGTGCAAACACATTTTCTATCCGAGAGGGTACCCAAATCCATGCTCGTATCATCCGTCTCGGTTTCTCCCACAATGTTTATATCTCTAGAAAGATATTGTTCTTTTATTCCCGTGTTAATGATGTTGATGCTGCTCGTTTGATATTTGACGGTGTTTCGATAACTAACCTCAACCACTTCTTTTATAATACGATGATTCGGGGTTATGTTGATTCTAATATGTATTCGGACGCGATTGAGTTGTTCTACCAAATGTTGGTATTGGGGTTTAGTCCAAACGAGTTTACGTACCCTTTTGTGCTAAAGTGTTGTTCGATTCTTGGGATGATTGAGTTAGCTAGAATGATTCATGGGTTGATGGTTGTTAATGGGTACCAGTTTGATGTGTTTGCCGCGAGTTCTTTGTTGGATGTTTATGCAAAGTGTGGCAGATTTCGGGATTCTTGTAAATTGTTTGATAGAATTCCTGAGAGAAGTGAAGTTACGTGGAATTCAATGGTTTCTGGGTATGCACAGAATGGGTATTGGGAGGAGGCTTTGAGAGTGTTGGATTTTATGGAGGACTCGGGTTTTGAAGTTAAAGTAAGTTGTTGGAACTCAATCATGGCTGGCTGTGTACGGTGTGGTGATACGGATTTGGCTTTCGAGACATTTAGAAGAATGTCTGTTCGGCCTAATTCGGCCACGTTCAATACGCTTTTGCCTGTGATACCAACGGGTACTTCTTTAAATCAGTTAAAAGAGATCCATGGATATAGCGTTAAGCAGAAGGGTCTAATTGGTTTGGATTCTGTTGATGATGATAGATTGCGTTCTTCACATGCATCAGGATATGCCTTTCATGGGTGTATGTTGTATGCATCTAGATTATTTGATGGAATCCACTTGAAAACTTCCCAACTTTGGATATCAATGATTTCTGGTTTCATAGATAGTAAGCAGTCTCATGAAGCTTTTCGGGTTTTCCGAGATATGGTAACACAATGTGGCTGTGAAATGGAAACTCTCTCACAGGTGCCTATAACTTTACTCCTCCTGGAATGCAGTCCTTCATCCTTGACCGGTTTGGAAATTCATGCCCGTGCTTGTAGAGTTGGTTTTGAATCAAGTACCTCAGTAAACAATGCTTTGATTGCCATGTATGCAAAAAGAGGAAATATTGAGTTATCTGAACGAGTTTTCTACAATAAAGTTGTGAAGGATATTGTTTCTTGGAACACCATGATTTCTAGTTATATCAATAACAATGATTTTGGTTGGGCTTTTGAACTTTTTCACCGAATGCATTCCGAAGACATAAAACCAGATGAGTTTACCGTAAGCTCTATTCTTAGTGGATGTGTAGAGGTAGGGGGTCTCCAGAAAGGCATGGCAATACATGGTTACATGATAAGAAGCGGGCTTTTAGAAGGCGACCTTGTAGTTCAAAATAGTCTCATGGATATGTATGGGAAATGTGGATGCATAGAAGAAGCCCAGAAAGTTTTTGGTGAGATGATCCGGAGAGATATTGTCTCTTGGAACACATTAATTTTCTGCTATGGTCTAAATTCTCTTCTCCACGAGGCTTTCTCTCTCTACGATGAGATGCAAGAGCGAGGACAAAAACCCAATAGCGTCACCTTCATCGCGCTCTTATCAGCTTGCAGTCATTCAGGGATGGTTGATAAATGCTTACAGTTCTTCAAAACCATGACTACGGAATGTGGGATTATTCCAGACGTGGAACATTACGCTTGCATAGTTGATACTTTAGGAAGAAAAGGCCGGATTGATGAGGCTTATCAATTAATTAAAAGTATGCCAATGAAGCCCAACGACTCTGTTTGGGGTGCACTACTTGGTAGTTGTCGGATACATGGAATTGTCACTCTAGCTGAAGTTGCAGCTAGGCACCTTAGAGAACTGAAGCCCCAACATCCTGGGTACCATGTGTTGCTATCAAACATCTTCAAAAATGCTCATCGTTGGAAAGACGCAAAACAAGTAAGAACAACCATGAAAGACATGGGCGTGAATAAGTTGCCGGGGTGCAGTTGGATTGAGATAAATGGTAAATGTCACAAGTTTTTCACTGCGGAAAAATCTCATGCGCAAGGTCCAACAATACACTTTACCCTTGACGGGAATACAAGACATCTGATATCTGAAGATTATGTACCTTCTTAACAAAGGTTGATATTTAAACCATAAATCCCGTTGACAGCGGAAACCTTATTTTAGAGATAGCTCAGTATTTAGAGGGTTTTTTTTTTCTTGGTTGATTTTAGTCTCTTAGAACTATTAAGATATGGATTGGACCGCCCAGATTGGATTTTGAAGAAGAATGTGGCTGAATTCAGTTGGGGGGATATCTTGAAGTAAGTTATTTAACCTTCACGCAAAGAACGGAACTTGGTAGGTATTCATATATTGTCTGACTAGTGTTTGTGGAGCTCTGAGAAAATGAAATTTTTTCCGTAAAAAAACATGGCGTCATTCAGATGATAGAAGCATCCCCGATAATTATAAAGCGAAAATACCATGGCGTTATTCAGATGATAGAAGCATCCCCGATAATTATAAAGCTCAAATACAATTTCAGGGCTACAAAAAATTAATACGATCACGGTGGGACTCGAACCCACAATCTCCCGCTCCGGAGGCGAGCGCCTTATCCATTAGGCCACGCAATCAATTCTGTTCATTTATTTCGACTAATAATAGACAAAGAGTAATATTCACTTTTAGCTACGTGTACCTTAATTACGATACTCGACAAACGTTCCACATCAGCAAAACTCACTCCAGTAATGCCTCAAACCTGTCAAAATTGAGTTTGCTAGGCTGAGTTTCAAACTTTCTCGGGAGTCCGGGGTTGCCTAAGGATCGGGGAGTGACGTGCATAAGACATATACACCCCTTTTAATCATATAGCAAGCATAAATCCTATACACATGTTCCCTTTTCTTTCTTTTTTCTCGCTTTACTATAAGGAATAATTCATAACTGCCAAAGCATTTGCGAGGCTTGCTCTTCTCACAGACTTCTATTATCAAGCCCCAGAGAGGCCGGAGTGTGAGATGATCTTAAGTTTGTAAAGGTCTATAGCGACCATCAACTAAAACTAGTTATTACACGGCTAAACTCTTAACATTACATGACTTTCAAGTCCCTTTAAAGTAGAGATCTAATTGTTGGAAATTACTAATCAATGTAAAATAGATAATTACCAGATGTATGAGAAACATGCAATGCAAGTGCACATACAGCTTAACATATGTCTGATTACAAATATTTTGTTATATACATTTTAGTTTTTTTATATACTCTAATTGAGATTACAACTGCTAATTTCGCCTTCTGTTGGTCTTGTTTCGACTTTTGCTATTTGCTGAAGAAGACTGTTGTAATGGGACTGGTAAGACTGTTCCTCCTTTAATGTTCTCTGAATCTGTCATTTTAGCAACAGTTTTCTGTGCTTGAACGTAGATTGTAAGATCTCTAATCTGCAACAAGAAAGAAAATGTGAAGTGATAGTTTTAACTAAGTTGAATAGCGACAGTTGCAAAGTTGGAAGAAGAACCTGTTCTTCCAGATCCAGTATTGTTTCATCCCTCGCTTTAAGTGATATTTTAGTCCTGAAACAGGAAAAATATTGTAATTAGCCTAAAACATTAATGTTTTTCCATTTACTGTTTTTACCAAATATTGAAGCCGGCCATCTATATGCAAAACTAAATAGCATATCAGAAAGATGTAATGTTAGAAGGTAAATCAGTTACTTTTTCCTTGATAATGGTTTGTTGACTACCAGGTGCCTGTAAGATAACGCGCGCTGATAACCTTTTGCATACTGGTGTCTAGAAAACTCTCATTTTCACTCCCATTTCTGTGTATTTTCCTCATTTCAGATCCTTCTTAGCAGGTTGTTTCGAACCTTGTTCATTTTGAATAATTTTCAGTTGATTAGAGGATATACATAATGTTTTCAAAAACATGCATATTCCAAAACTTAAGCAGAAGTATTAACTCCAATTTTACGTAGAACGAAAATTCAAATCATATATACATTGGTGAAGAAAGAGAATATACCTTTCTTCGATATCCTTAACTTTCCTCCTATAGAGTTCTTGGTTCTTCATAAGGCTATCATTTATCTACAGGCAAAGCAACTATCTTCATGAGAAGACACAAATAATTTGACTGAATAATAAGTGAGAATAACAAGAATACGAGGATTTTTTTGTGCCAACAACTCTACCATGAAATGCAGAAATTTAAAGTACGTAAGCAACAGAACTTACTTCTGCAACGGTTTTCTTTTCCTCGGCACACTTTTCAATCTTTAGTTGGATCTCCTGCAGCTTTAAATTAACAGCCTTCTCAAGTGCTTCAGAAATGGAACTCTCTTTTTTCGCCTCAGCCTCTGCCATTTGTGCTTCAAAAAACTGGAAATTCAAATAAGGGAGTAAGAACATAGCTTCTATCATCATCCTTACATTCACAGAACAATATTTCTAGGTGTAACCTCTATCAGATGAACAATATAGCTTTTATTGTTGAATTCAAATAAGCAGTAGTGTAGTACTCTTGTCGCTTATCAAGAGTCTTGACTACTACTTTTCCAATTAAAAGGATAAATACCTAAACTAACACATGAAACGTAAGGCTTACTTGTCTTTGACTCTCAAGCTGGGTGACAATCAACTGGTTGTATTCATCATCAATCTGTTGACAAATGGATTACCCAAAGGTCAGAGGAACCATAGAAGATAATTTAGTTTCATTTGCTAACTAAGAACAATATATATTGTTATATATTGCCAAATATAAACCAAACCGGCTTGACGTGACACCATCCAAATGATTTTTGAATTGCTTTTTATTCACCCAAATAAAATAAACTCAGCTATCAGCAAGCGGCCAAACAGTTTGAGTTATAGCAGATTTCAAGCTTTGGTCCAAAAAAGTGGCACATTATTTGAGTTTGTCCCAATTCCGAAACTTATACACTAGCAACATGATTCCATAGGCAAAGACTTAAAGTAATATACTAACAGAATTTTCATTTTAGAAACGTAAACATTATGAGAAGGTTATTTTTTAAATGGCACGATGTAGTTAGCTTTACCGCATTGACTTTACTGTTACGAACTATTCCAGATTCTTTTCTGCAACCGTAAGACCCAAAATCTCCATTTAGTGACCTGCAGTCGGAGTTTGCGTCTACCGACTTGCCTTCAGTTTTTGATTGATTTAACCGGTGAACATATTGATCACCAAAGTAATCCCAAACTTGTTGAGTTTCTAGATCAAGAGAATAAGAATGTTGTGTATCTTCCCAATGCTTGATGGCATGACGTTCTTTATACCTAAAATAAGCAAGAGATGGACAAAGTTACAAAAAAGAAAGAAAAAAGAGGAATGCATTAGCCCATAATTTATCTATTTTTCATCATTAGCCGATAAAACAAACAGAGACTGAAGTAGTTTAAGTGATTAGTCTCACCTTCCACACCCCACAAAACCACATATTACACAGATCCAGAGATTCTCCAACGTTCCACAAACAAAACATGTTGGTTTCTCAGACTTCTCTCGATAAAATTGACAGACCTAAAAGAAACATACAAACATAAGAGAAGGTTTTACATAAATTTTAGTTTGACTCAAAATAGATTTTCAGCTTCAACTATGGAATTTTTTTTTTATAACAATGATTCTTCTTTGAAGAGTGAACCTTATAAGCTACTGCTTCCATAATGACCAGATCAAGAAGCAAACAATTTCACATCCTGTCATTTTGGCATCAAATCAACTTTGCACGACTTCAATAACATATAAGTTATTGACTACAGACTTTATAAAGGTGATTTCTTGCACTAAAATAGAAGCAACCAGTTAGAACTCTCTGCAATAATTAAGCCTCTCCAAAAATGATGATCTAAAAAATGTTTCCAACATAATAAGGAAGTTCTAACTTCACAAAATGTAGTATAAGAAAATATTATATCCCATATACATAAGTTATTCCTAACTGGGTGAACTTGCTTTTGTTTTAGTAACTACCAATCTGGGGTAGCCGGGTAAGTTTATATGTTCCACCTCTCTTTTGCGGTTATTCTGGCCATTTGGCTATATCACAAACAAATTCCAAGAAAAAGATTAAAATAAAAGAAGGAATTATCACAAGCAAATTTCTAACAAGTACTAGGGAGATGCTCTTATCAAAAGAAGCTTAACTGACATTAGATTCAGGATGTCCCTACTCGGAAGAGTGTCGAAGGACACCAACTAGTTTTTATAATAGATGACTGATGAACAAATCAAGTATTTGGTTAGTTACAGTGATAGATCACGCCTCGTGGGTCGTCTACCCACGAGGCCATGTACCTTCTACTTTAGATTTATATTGATGTTAGGAGCCTTTTTGGTGCTTAGTTCTCTTGTTTTGGAGTTTGGAGAAAACTCTAAAAACCCTAGAATTGCAATTAAAGATGTTTTGTTGCTTCTGCAATCGTAGAAATTAACAAATTTGTATAAGAGACATGAGCGATCCTAGGTTTGCCTTCTAGGTTCGTGTGATTCTTAAGATAGCAGGATTAGAGGCGGGAGTTGTGACGGAGAGTTCGAAGAAATTCGATGGAGATGGCTTGGAGATGAAATACCTTGAAAAGACGATGGAAAGAGAGATTCACCGTGCGACTGGTCTAGTAGGTGGGAAAGACAGAGACATGTCGGAGAGTTCTCGGTCAAAAGATAACGAGGAGGTTGTAACTTTGATGCGAGGGGTTCACATGATCAACGATTTCAATCGTCAGGGAGCCCAACCAAAGAAAACCAACCCCAATCCAAATCATCTGCTGAGAATTCAACGAACGATGGGAGAAGAGCAAAATTCCTCGCCATTGACGAAGGAGAGGTTGCCGGTGACTAGGATGGTCTACAGTCTAGAGACAGGAACCTAGCATAAAGGAGATCGAAGAAACTCGCGAGTCGTTCGAACGAGGTTTACACCGTTCAAACGAGTCAGTTGCCAGTTCAGCCAAGAGTTCTGTTGCCGAAAGTAGGGCAAAATTTTGGGAGTCATTCGAATGACTTAAAAAGGTATGCTTTAAGTCGTTCGAACGAGTCAATAGACAGTCCAGCCAAGAGTTATGTTGTTAAGAATAGGTAAAATTTTGGGAGGCGTTCGAACGACTTAAGGGTCCGTTCGAACGAGTCGACGACAAAACCAATCACAACACTGACAGATTCTCAGATCGAAAACGTGGAGAGAGAGGGGTCAGAATCCCACGATCTCAACGCGGATACGCCAAGGGCGCTTTGTGACACTAACCCGATGCTAATCGGGGAAGGTCGACACCGAACAGTGGAGAATGCTAGCCTCGGGGGGGGGGAGGGGGTAACAGATTCGGAAGGCACAGGGGTGGTGCCCGAAAAGGGGATCGGAATAGATTTTTTACCACACCAACGAGTAAGGCGGGGAGCGCCGCGAAGAGCACTCACATTATGAGGTCACTGACTAAGAGCGACACTAATAGTTTAGGGGCTAACGAGTATTGAAAAAGTTATGCACTTTTCCGCACATGAATAGAGGCTCAGGGGAAGGGGTTGGAACCAATTACAGATGGTGGGTCGACGAATAACGTCATCTCAGAGAGCGTAGCGGATAAACTACGGCTCAACCTCGTACCCCACCCTAAGATCACTACATTGAGTTGGTTACAGACGGATGGAAAGCAAGGGGAGATTTCAGTGCTATACCGCACGCATGTGATGATAAAAATAAGAGAGTATGAGGAATCCATATTATGTACTGTTATCAAGATGGATGTCTGCCATTTACTCTTAGGTAGGCCATGACAGTGGGAGAGGAATGATATACATATTGGGCGGCCTAATGTGTATGTCTTCATGTGGAGTATTCGACAGAGATAGATAGGTCTACCGCCAGAAGAGCCTCCAGTTCGTAAGACAAGTAGTTTCCTAGCAGAGGGCAAGAGACAAGGAATTGCTTACGATATGATTTGTGCAATGTCTACCGCCCCTACCGTACCTACGAGTTACAGCCAATTCTTGATAGGTTCCCTGATGAGCCGGATCCACCAGAGTTACCTCCATTACGAGATATTCAGTATATCATTGATTTGATTCCAGGGGCACCTCTGCCTAATTTGCCCTATTATCGTATGGCCCCAGCAGAGCATACAGAGTTACAAAGACAGGTAGCTGAGTTATGTGTGAAAGGGGTTCTAAGGGAGAGTATGTTATTCGTAGCAGTTCCAGCATTTTTAGTCCCAAAAAGGACAGGAGTTACCGTATGCGTGTTGATTGTCGGGCAGTTAACAAAATCATAGTGAAATACAGATTCCCCATTCCTCGATTAGAGGATATTATCGATGATCTCTACGGCGCTCGGTTCTTCTTTAAGTTAGATCTTAAAAGTGGGTACCACCAAATTTGCATGCGACCGGGGACGAGTGGAAGACGGCTTTTAAGACCAAAGACGGTTTATATGAGTGGTTAATGATGCTACCGTCCATATTTATGCGATTGATGACCGAGGTACTACGAGACTGTATTGCAGAAAGGTTTAGAATTGTATACTTCGAAGATATTCTTATCCACAGCCGTACCAAGGAGCATCTTATTCACGTGGAGAGAGTTTTAGAGGCCCTATGTCAGCACCGATTATTTCTTCAGTTGAAGAAGTATTCTTTCCTTATTGATTCAGTACAGTTTTTGGGTTACGTTATTTTGTCAGAGGGGATCAAGGTGGATGAGGAAAATGTGGATACGATCAGGAACTGGCCAGTCCCTACCACGACGACACATGTACGAAGTTTTCTTGGGTTGGCTACGTTCTACAAACGATTCATAGATGGGTTCAGCAGTATTATGGCACTGATCACTTCCCTCATGGGAAACGTGCATTTTGGGTGGACTTCTGAGGTTAAAGAGGCATTCCGATTTATCAAACAGAAGCTTACCACAACTTTTGTTTTTACATTACTAGATTTTTCAGGGTCAGTTTTCGAGGTTACTACAGACGCACGTAAGACTGGGATTGGTGCTATGCTTTCACACTCCGGAAGACAGGTGGTTTATTTCAGTGAGAAATTATCTGGAGTACAGTTGAACTGCAGTACATATGATATTAAGTTGCTAGCGGTAGTACGGTCTTTACGGCATTAATGACATTATTTGGTTCATTGGGAGTTTGTTATCCACTCATATCATGATGCGCTACAACACATGCATTGTCAGCAGATGACGTCGACAGATAGGTAGGCGAAGTTGTTCAGTTATCTCCAGAGTTTCGATTGACACATTCAGCACATCAAGGGTAAGCAAAATAGGTTTGTTGACAAAATCAGCAGGATATCATGGCCACACTACGTTCTTCCATATTTGGGTTTTTTGAGTTACATGCCTTGTACCCTTCTGATATGTATTTTGGGCCTATTTACAAGTCATGTGGGCAACACCAGGGTTCTCATGAGGATTACACTATTCCAGATGGGTATTTATTTAAGGGTACAACCCTTTGTGTCCCGATTTTTTTTTATGGAACGATTGATTATAGATATCCATACTGGATCTTGGGGGGCATTTCGGGGTGATCAAGACCATGGCCATGATGCGAGAGAGGTACTTCTGGTACACTATGCGCAAGGATGTTAATGCTTTTATCCAGCGATGTTATTCTTGTACGACAGCTAAAGGGATAGAGCAGAACACTGGTCTTTACACACCTTTGCCGATTCCTTCTATCCCTTAAAGAGATGTTTCGATGGCCTTTGTCACAAAATTGCCAAAGACACGGGGTTTCGACTCTGTTTTTGTGGTTGTTGATCAATTCTCTAAAATGATGCATTTTATACCTTGCACTAAGACGGAAGATGCAGGTTACGTGGCTCGATTGTTCTTCAAGGAGGTGATGCGTTAACATGGGGTTTCACAATCGATTACTTCCGATAGGGAGCGATGGTTTACGGGGTATTTCTGGAGGACATTATGAAGACTTCTACGCTGCAAGCTTCATTTTTTCATAATTTTTCACCCTCAGACAGACGGTCAGACAGATGTGGTTAACCGAAGTTTGGGTGATCTACTACGGTGTATTATAGGGGATATGCCTACGAAGTGGGATTTTGCATTTTCACAGGCCGAGTTTGCTTTCAATAGTTCTGTCAACAGTTCGACGGGACTATCTCCTTTTCAGATCGTGACGGGTTACTCCCCAGATATTGCGCTGGATTTAACACCTATTCCCCAGTACCTACTTCTGAAAGTGTTGCAGAGTTTGCTGAGTCCATTCGGGTAATACATGAGGAGGTTCGTCGACACTTAACAGATGTTTACGCAGGAGTAAAGGAAAGGGTGGATCGGCATAGGCGAGAGGTTATCTTTTCACCTGAAGACCTGATTGATTATGCTTTATATAAAGAAGGGACGTCGCACGGGAGTGGTGTCTAAACTCGTCTTGCGTAAATCATGACCGTATCGCATCATTCGGCGCTATGGGGAAAATGCTTATGAGCTTGACATTCCTAGAGCGCGCTCTCATGTTGTCAATGCCAAACTTTTGACTCAGTTCTATGGTGACATTCCATCGCACCCAGTGACACCTGCACCTAACGTTGTGTTGACTAGCGAGATTGATGAAATATTGAATAGCCGTTTAGACGAAGCAGGATATGTTGAGTTTTTGGTACGATGGGTTGGTCGTACAGAGGGGGATTTATGGGTTTCAGGGGAGTCTTTCGCACGGATAGATTCAACATTTTACGATGATTATATGTGGCTACAGAATTCGTGGTCGAATTCTTCTTAGGAGGGGAGAATTGATAGATCACGCCTCGTGGATCGTCTACCCACGAAGCCACGTACCTTCTACTTAAGTTTTATATTGATGTTAGGAGCCTTTTTGGTGAGCAGTTCTCTTGTTATGGAGTTTGGGGGAAAACTCTAGAAACCCCAGAATTGTAATTAGAGATATTTTGTTGCTTCCGCAATCGTAGAAATTAACATAGGGGGAAGAGTATTAATCTTGGTAAATGTTGGTCTTCAGATCAGCAACGTGAGGATGCTGAACAACACTGAAATGGGAGTACAAATTGATGATGGAGTACTAAAGCCGTTTCCCGTGATTACAGCTTAGTCTGCCAATTGGTTCATCGAGTTGACACTTTTAACAGCTGTAGTTTATGGAGATGGACTCTGAAGGCCCCTCTTCAGATTGAGGGAGGTCCTGTTATGGATGAATGGGGCTTTAAGAATGGGATTGGAAAATACAAATCACACCTTGAAAATTTGACATTCAGGTTCAGAATTCATTCTCGAATAGAGAAGCCTTCAAGGCAAATAACTTTGCAACATCCGTTGCGAGAAACTTTCTAATATCTCGGATTCAGGACATGACATTCTCGAAGAGCTGAATAATTTTTCCGGGATCTCTTATTCAGGACAGACACTGTCCTTGCAGTAATTTGGTTAATAGCCATTGCAATGTCAAACTCCTCCCCTGGAGGATAAGGTTGGGTCTGGTCTTGATCTATATAAAGCTCAAGGAAACCCGTATATCGCTTTTATCTAGTACAATTTAAAATGTAATAATTCGGATACTACTATTAATAGAACTAGATTGAAGCCTCCATAAATATCAGTCTATTATCTCTATGAAAGTTAATGAGGAGCCTGTAGACTGTCTACTACTCCAATGTAAGTCATCTTGTGGTCGGGAACTAAATTTTTTTTCTTTCATAGGCATGTTGGATTGGAGGTCCTTCCCTTCATAGTTTTGTGGGAAATTGAAAGGAACATACATATGGAGGTATCAAAGTGATAGGTCGTGGGTCGTCACGACCTATGCGCACTTCTTATGTGACCGGTCTCTACGTAGTTTCCATTTAATGTTTTATTTTATTTTATGCTAGAGAATCCTCTAAATTAGGATTACTCTTGGTGGTTGCCTTTTTTGTTGGGAGTGTTAAGAAATGTGGGGATCTCCTATATTTAGGAGAATCCTAGGAGAGGGAAAGTCAGTGTTGAGTGTTGAGTTTTGAGAGACAGAGAAACCCTAGATGGGTGTAGAGAGAGCTTGTAGTCTTTATTTCAATTGAATAAAATAGATCGTTTAAATTAATGTTAAGTGATTTGCTTCCGCGATCGTACTTTGTAACACAAAGGATAAGAAGAGATCACCAATAATCCAATATACAATCTAGGAGGAGGAACTAACTATAGAGATATAGAGGGGAAGAAGAGATCATCAATATAAACTTAAAACCGTTTTCTCCCTTTCATTTAATATCAAAAGAATTTTCATGGATCTGTCACTTGAGGGCAATATTAGTGGAACCATTTAGGATTTCTATTCCATTTGTAAGCTATTTTAAACTCCGAGCTTTACCAATACTGACATTATCATTGCAGATTTGTAGTCATTTACACTGATCAAAGAAAAACATGATATCCATTGCAATACAACACAGGTAAGAATGACCAATTGCAAGCTGTGTGCTGAGTATCCAATCTAGGGATAAATAAAAGTAGCAAGACAGTGAATAAAAGGGTTAATTCAGAGCAATCTTGTGGTACATTTAGGAGAAAGCGAAGGTACTTCGGCAAACTCCTCAATAGAAGACTTAATAGCAAGAAAGTACTAACCAGGCAAGATAGATCAGTCCACTTTGAGATGCAGGGACATTGGAAAGAATGGTCGCAGAGTGTAGTCAAAATTCCGCTGGTATCTTGATCTAACCTCTCTACAGAAATGAAAACATGAAATAAGAAAACAAAATTTTGAGCCCACCACAGATAAACAAATCAATAAACCAAAGGGTGAGGAACTAACCAAGACAAACGGGACAAGTCGGTAATTCTGTAAATCCCAATGGAGGTGTAATGGCAATCTCTGTAAATTCAGTAAATTCCACCGACACTGTAAAAAGTGTATGACAGACCTCCACCTGAAAAGTTCAACCATATGAGAGGACAACATCAATCTCCAACAAGGTTTTAACTTTCCATTTTACACTTCCTAACAATCAAAATAGAAGTACTAATATCCTACGCTCAGTAAATAAACTTCAACTTGCAAGAACTGGTAAAGGTCCTAGTTTAGCAGCCTTCGCTTCGTTTATCCACGAATTCTACATTTTAATCACAAACATTCCAAATTTCATTTTTTTAATGGTCCCAATAGTTGCTTTACATATTTTCGTTGCCGTCTCATGAATCGTGAACATATTGTTTATAAAATAGTAATTCTACATCACAGCATTATGACTCCGAATATTCGTTTTAAAAATTTTCGGGTTATTCTTATGCAGTTGCCAGTTATGCTTATTTATCAGTTCTCGACATGTTCTCACATACAAATTCTTAGTTAATGCACTACGTCAAATCACTACTAGGATTGAAACTATGAAATTGCCCTACACAAAACGATCAAAACGAAATATTTCAAACCTCAGTAGACGAGAATCGCTTTCCATTGTAATTCCGGTAAAACGATTGCGCCTTCTTCAAATCAACGAACCTAATCAACACACTATACCGATCCTCCATCTCATCATTCCTACACACCAAATTAAACACCATCATTTATCTATCACAAACTAATCAATCAAATCAAACATGCAAAACCATACCTGATAAATAGAATTTCGACGACATGATCGTGATCGAGATGAGACTTACAGAAGCGCAGAAATTCATCGGATAACAAGTGATTGGGGACTGCAAGGACGAAGATGAGAGTTGTTGATTCTTCAGCGGTGGTGGTGTTAGGGTTTGGTGAGACAAAGGAGGAGGAGGAAGAGATGTTGCGGTGGAAGAGGTGAACGACACCTCTGCGTTCTTGGATGTTAGGGTTTGTAGAGGAAGAGTTGGAGGTGGCGTGGTCTTCTCTGGTGAGAGAGTGGTTAGTATCAACCGAATGAATTTGGAGAGCGAACATTGTTGATGTTGCGTTAATTGTCAAGTTTTGTTCCGCGGGAAATTTATTTGAGTAGTTGGGAAAGAACCTCAACTGTTAGTTGGCTCCATTGGAGAGTGGTAACGAGTTCAATACCCAACAATGGGATACCCCTAGAAATTTAAAATGGAGCGTGGGGAGGAGGTCTCCTGGCCAGCCCAGCCCGGAAGACTAGTTGGGAAAATGATGGACCTCTAACGAGGACAAATTTGGATAAAATCCTTTCGATATCACTACTCCAAATCCTCTCGAAGATTTCATATTTGATGCGGCTATCATTAACCTTGGTTTTTCTGGGCCCGAGTTCATTAAGGAGAGACGTGATCATGCTTTGGCCTCACCCTCATGGATAACGTGTTTCGCTAAAGCTCCTACTCTTAATATGTCTATTATTGGTTCTGATCATGACCCCATCCTCCTTGACACTAGTCAGTTTTTGAAAATCATCCTAAGCAATTCCACTTTCAATCCATTTGGTCTAAACACCTCGATTGAGTTGACATCGTCAAAAAAGCTTGGGTCGAGAATACAGAAGGTTCTAGGCAGCTCAAGTTGTGTCAAAAACTTTAGAATACCAACGAAGACCTCATTGCTTGGAATAAACTAGTGTTCAAGTTTATCCCCAACAAAATCAAACGTCTCAGAAAATGCATCAATTCTTTACAAATGGAACCCTCCTCAGACATAAATGATTTTAAAGAACTTGGGCTTCAGAATGAGCTTGAGAATACTCTTAATCAAGAAGAGATTCTCTGGAGAGATTGGTTTAAAGAAGGTGACCGAAACACCAAATTTTCCTACCTATCCACTATCTGTCGTAGGAAGATGAACATTATTACGAGAATTTGCAATGCTGAAGGCGATTGGACCCAGAGGAGAATTGGCATCAGTGATATTGTTGTTAATTTCTTTAAGAATATTTTCTCCTCATCTAATCCGACTCTTAAAGTTGAGGATCTTAATCTCTTTGAGAAAGCAATTTCGTCTGAGGAAAACATCGAACTCGCGAGAGATCATTCTATGGAAGAAGTTAAATACATGTTTTTATTCTATGAACCTAAACAAATCTCCTGGGCCTGGTGGCTTTACTCATTTTTTCTACGAAAAATACTAGGATACTGTTGGGATTGACTTGTACCAAGCTACTCTTGCCTTTTTCAAATCCGAACACCTCATCTCTGAGCTTAATCACACGAATGTGACTCTTATTCCCAAAAAGAAAAATTCGAAGAACCCTGGACATTTTAGACCCATTAGTCTTTGCAATGTGAAATTTAAAATTATTAGTAAGATCCTTGTCAATCGCCTTAAACCTCTCCTGGACAAATTTATCTCCCCCGCTCATAATGTTTTTGTTCCAGGTAAACAAATTTTTGATAACATTATTATGGCCTAAGAAATTATTAACACTTTGAAAAAAAAGAAGGGTGTTTCAGGCTGCATGGCTGTTAAGCTAGATCTTAGCAAAACCTTTGATAGAGTCGAATGGGGTTCTCTTTCTGACACTATGAAGGCTTTGGAGTTTTGTGAAAAGTGGTGTAATTTGATTATGCAATGTGTATCCACCACAACCTTGTCTTTTAATCTTAATGGCTCCCCTTACGGCTTTCTTAAACCTGAAAGGGGCATCAGACAAGAGGACCCACTTTCTTGTTGGGCTTCCCTCTTCATGAGGTTGAAGTCCACGTCAAAGAAGGTTGTTGGGCTTCCCTTGGTTTTAGGTAGAGGTTACAACATTGAAGACTTGGAGTTTTTTAGTTGCAGAAAGAGGAACAGTCGTTCCTAATTGAATTGTAACTCCTATATGACTCTTTTCTATAAATAGAAGAGCCTATTAGGGAATTGAAATATGAGATAAAAGTTAATCTTAATTTTGTGTAAGAGACAAAAAGAGAGAAAAGCTTTGGAAAAACTCTTGCATCATTTTTTGCAGAGTGGTAAAGAGGAGAAAATCCTGTTGATCATCATCATTTTTGAGATCATACAGGTTGAATAGAGAGATTGTGAGATCAGTTGTAATCGTCATTTTCTTTTCTAGTGAAATCTCTTTACCCGTGGACGTAGGCATCGATTTTGCCGAACCACGTTAAATCTTGTGTGTGTGTGTGTAGATAATCTTTACTATTCTTTGTTTAGAATTGTTTAGATCAAGACTGTCATTAATACTCTGTAGATTTGCATAAGAGAAAACAAAAAACGATAGGGAGGATTCGATCTTGCTATTCTCGAGCTTGAACTTGCTCTTCTCGTTCTCGTGTTTGTTTTGTTCTGTATCTATCCCAACATTTCTCCCTTTCTCTTCATTATTTGTTTTGAGGTTCTATCCAGGATCCTTTTCAAAGAAGAAGAAAAAAGGTAGCCTCCATGGTATTAAAACTTCTAGAAGTGGGACCCTTATTACCCATTTTCTCTTTGTCGACGACAGTTTTGTTTTTTGTCGTGCTAACATGGAGGAAGGGGGAACTCTCAAAGATGCCCTGGACACGTTTAAAAATGCCTTTGGTCAGAATATCAATCTTGATAAGTCTTATATTATGTTCAGTAAAAATTGCCACCATCACCATCACCGGATGATCTAAAGACTTTTACATATTAACAAGAATGTCGCTGGCGAAAAATACTTAGGAGCTCCGCTTAAGTTCAACAGAGCCAAAAGTTTAGACTTTCAAGAGATCATTACCAGAGTTGCTAACCTTATTGAAGGTTGGAAAGCCAAAAGTTTGTCTCAGGCAGGCAGGTTAACTCTCATTAAAGCTGTTAACTCAACAATTCATTTGTAACTTATGTCTGTCTTCCCATTCCCTGTCAATATTTGTAACAAACTCGACTCACTCAATGCTAAGTTTTTCTAGGGTACTAATGAGGAGGGGGAAAATAAAGCTCATCTTATTAGTTGGAAGCGTATTTGCAATCTTAAGAAAAAAAGTGGCTTAGGCACCAGATGTGTCATTCTCCATAATCAGGCCCTTCTGGCCAAGCTTTTTTGGTGGATCATGAAAGAGCCTGACAAGCTTTGGGCAAAAAATTTAAGAAAGAAGTATGCTAACAAAGAATCTCCAATAACTGTTTCCATAAAATAATCGGATTCTTAGATTTGGAAATGTATTATAAAAGCAATAGATAGAATTTTCTCCACTTTTGGTGGCACATTGTGAATGGTGAAAACGTAAATTTTTGGCTAGAATCTTGGATACATGGCATCCCTTTTGGGAGACATGTGGGCCCTATCCCTATGAATAGGGTCATTTCTAAAGTGGTAGATCTCATTTGTCCTATATCGCATACTTGGAAGGTAGAATTTATCATTTCTATCTTCTCTAAAGACGTTCTTAGATGGAGATCAAATAAAAAAACAATGGTAATCTCACAGTTAATTCTGTTTATCAAGCTTCTGTCAAAGAAAGTTTGGCCCCAAAGAAGAGTGAAATCGCCAATACCTTTATGGATAACACTTGAACCTCTATTTGAAAACTTAACACGCCTTTTGGGATCCAATATTTCATGTGGAAAGCAATGTAGGAAGGCCTTCCTACAAAGATGAATATTTGGCATAAGGAAGATATTATGAATACTATTTACCCTAGATGTGGAGAAGAAGACGAGTCAGTCTACTACTCACTCACTCTTCTACTGTATGAACATTAAAGAAATTTGGTATGCTTCTGACTTCTCTATAAATAACAATGTGTTGGTCTTATTATGACTCCCTCCAAAAAATGATGTACATGTTGGCTAATAAAAGTTACTCTAAAAATGATATTATCTCTTTTATGGAGTGAAACTAGTGTCATAATGTTTGCTATATGGAATAGTAGAAATGACCTTATCTTTAAATACAAAAAAACCAATCCCTCGGAAGTGATTAAAATTGCCAAAGGTTACCTTATTGTTTCATGTCCTAAACTTGATCCCCCCAAACTCCTCGTTTCTATTTTCCTAACGCCTAAAGAGGGGTGGCACATTATTAATATGGACGTCGCCTGATCCCCAACTAAAATGTTTAGATGTTCTAGATTTGCTATTAGATCTTATTCCTCAATTTTATGTAAATGATATAACTCTTTCAAAGCAACGACGCAGAGGCATCGACTATCATTAGAGGGATGCGAGCAGTTTTGGATGCATGTGTTGAAAATATAATAATGTTACCAGATTGTCAGCGTCTTGTGAAGGCTTTCGCAGATAAACAATTGACCTCTCTTAGGGAGCGCTCAGTTTGGCCCCCTGACATGCTTTTTTTTAGTTTCCCGCTTTAGCAACTTCAAATTTTTGTATATTAGTAGAACTTGTAATAATGATGCTCACACTCTTGCAGCATGGGAAACTCATTCTCAACCTTTTATTTGTAATATTCCTTAAGAGGCACAATACCTTGTTGACTTTGTAATTTCTATTTTGCCCTCCGTGGCTTAATATATTTCTTTTGATTAAAAAAATATGTAAATTAATAATTGTATAACACTTATTAATTTTATGAATTAAGGCATCATAGTCAGTTTTATATGTACTTCTTAGCAATTATTAATTTATATGTTGATCGGGACATATATGAGTCTATAAGGTAATTTTGAAAATGTATTATCTTATAAATGTAACGAATTTATTATTTTAGTAGTTGGCCCAAGTCACGACTAGCAAAATCTATTATTTAAGCATGACTATTAATTTATCGAAGTTATACTATAGTTGGGAGAAGGGTCATTCTAACTTCACTACTCTGTTTTGCTATACCTCACTACGCTCAGTAGTCTTCTTCTTTAAAAAGAGAAGCAACTCAACACAAATCTATTTTGCTAATCTCATTACACTCATCATTTTGATTAAAATTTTTTTTTTTTTAAGTTTTCAACGATAAAGACTTACAGTTCATAAAAAAAAATTAAAAAAATATAGAAAAAAAATCATTCTTAGTTCCCAATGCTAAGACCCTAGGTTCCTAGCGTTGGTGGGAAAAAACATTGGAAAGAAACACACATGAATTTTCAAAGTTGAGGGCCAAGCGTTGATGGAAAATATTGAAAGCTATTGGCCCAACGTTTCTATAACATTAGGGGTAAAAAATGTTATGGGGTTTAACATTCATGTGGAGGAAAATATGAAAAACCCAAAAAATATTTTTGTAAATTTCTTCTCAAAACAAGCTTATTCAAACATGAATTTTAACCAAAAATTTTACCATCACATAGCCAAATTTACTTAATCTTTCTCTCTCAAGTTTAATTTTGATTATAAGTGGTGTTGTCATAACGTTTTAAATTTTGAGTTAAGATATGGCTAGAAAGAGAAAGAGGAGAGTGAGAGGAAACTATCAATTGCCAAAGTTTGCAGAACGAATTCGAGGAAGAGGAAAATTGTTGAGAGAGAGAAAAATGAAGAAAAATTGATAATGCGGGAGAGAACCCCTTGAGAGAGGGAGTGCCTTTTGTTATAATTAGAGTCTTCCATATCTTGAGTTATATACCCAAAGGAAGACTCCTCTAGGTAGTGTTTCTAGTAAAATTGGGTTGTAAATTTAGAATGACCCTTGGGAAAATGATGAAAAACAATAAACCTAACTAACTTCTGGATTTCAAAATAATAATAATGAGATATATATATAAGTTCTTGGAAAACGGGGCCTATTGAAAAAATAGTATACTCTATATCACACCACATTGGAAACAGTCGTTTGTCGAAAATGGTCATGTACATACCAAATTATTTTAATATCCTCGTATTTCATGATTGAAGAATATGCTAAAAAATACATTATAAACATGTTTTTGTTGATAGCATAATATGTTTATAATTTTTGAAGGCTCAGCGATGAACTTAGTGGTTTCCTTTTTGTCATTACCTCATATTTTCATAATTTATAAGTAAATTGCCAACAAAATTTCGATTATTTTCGATTTTTCCGAATTCGGAATAATTTTTGGATTTTCGAAAAAAATCGGATCAGAATGCAATATTGATATCCGAAAAAAAATTGGAAAAATTTCGAAGAGCTTCATTTCCGATCCGAAAACAGTCCTAATATTTACCAATAAATTGGTTAGTGAGACACAACACAAAAAGGTTTGAGCGGGGTAAGCGACAAAAAATTGAGCCTGGGCGAGAGAGTTGACTTGAGAGTAATTCGAGTGACAAAAAATGGAGTGGTGTCAATAAATCTCAATGAAAACCCAACCCATTGAAAATCTTCCTTTATATAGGAAACAGATTGCTAATTCCATTCTGGTTCGAACCCCGACTCCAACCTCCATAATCTACCACATATATGCTTGTACCACAAGTGGGAAGATTATCACAAAAAGTAGTTGAGTAGGTCCATAAATTATATCGAAAGCCTTAATAATAGTCACATAAGCTACATTTCTTCGGTTGTACCACGAGATAAGGACTCTCCTCTTAAATATTCACAACCTTGTAAAAAAAACAAAGAGAAGAAAGACACCATGTACCTATCACCGCAAATCAAACGCAACCATCGGTGCAAATAAAATAACACCATAAGCATAGAGTTACATATCTTCCACTTCGATAAAGTTAAACATGTCAAAAAATATTATGATCTTCAACACCCAGACTTTGCATAAGGTACGTCTTCGTACGATACCACGACTCGTCGAGGCAATAACGCTATCCCGACACAAAAATCGAGAAAATTTCAATGGTTAGATGCAAAGTCTCATCAAACATACCTCACTTAATTATGTTTCTCTCCCGACACTTAAAATTTTAAACACAGCTGTTTCACTTTAAAATATAAAAAATAAACAGATATAACATCAACGGCTACGATTTAACAATCTCAAACTCCACTTTCGGATCCTCAATCCCAGCAAAGCTTAAACCCGTCGAAGAGGAGAAGAAATCGGGAACTCATCAAAATCGTCAATTTCTTCGCGATCAGGTAATTACAGATCTTTTTCCCGCCTTAATCTACGGTTAGATCTTCTCCGCGATTTTTGTTCTCTTACGATTATAGATCTTCATCGTCCCCGATTTTCACCCTCAAGTCAAACCTGCACGCTTTCTTTTCTTTAGATTGGCTCAGATCCAACCAACACAAAGCTCGAGCCTCTAATTGGCGCCGCCGATATCGTTTAATCGGCGCCAACTCGGCTCATATAGGGTTTCATTTTGTTAGATCGGCGCCTGAACTCGGCTCAGATCCAATCTAGAAGAAGTTTGAGCTTCTAATTGGCGTCGCCGCCGTGGTTGTGATTGTTGCCCGAGAAATCGAGAGTAGGTCGGTGATGGCGCTGAGGAAGGCGTTGGGAGCGGTGAAGGATCAGACGAGTATCGGTATTGCAAAGGTATCGAGCAACATTGCGCCGGAGCTGGAGGTAGCAATTGTGAAAGCTACGAGCCATGACGATGACCCTGCGGACGAAAAATACATAAGAGAGATATTACACTTGACGTCCTTCTCTCGAATGTATATCAATGCTTGTATTGTTAATGTCTCGAGGCGATTGAGCAAGACTAGGGATTGGATTGTGGCATTGAAGGCGCTGACGCTTGTGCATCGGTTGTTATCGGATGGGGATCCGGAGTTTCAGCAGGAGATTCTGTATGCGACAAGGAGAGGGACTAGGATTCTAAATATGTCGGATTTTCGGGACGAGGCTCACTCGAATTCTTGGGATCATTCTGCTTTTGTGAGGACGTACGCGCTGTATTTAGATCAGAAACTTGAGTTTATAGTGTACGAGAAGAAGCAGAGTGGGGTGACTAGTGTTGGTGATGATGATCGAAGAGAGGATCGGTGGCGATCCCCACCACCCCGTATTGAAAATGGAAATGATTATGGAGATTTTAGAGATGAGAGGCCGACGCAGAGATCCCGTTCTTATGGGGATGTTAATGATGCACGGGAAGAAAAGAGGCCGGTTACGCCTCTTATTGAGATGAAGCCAGAGAGGGTTTTGGGGAGGATGAATCAGCTTCAACGACTTTTCGATCGATTCCTGGCGCTTAGGCCGACGGGTGCGGCGAAAAATTGTAGAATGGTGTTAGTTGCTTTGTACCCTGTTGTTAAGGAAAGTTTTAAACTTTACGGTGATATTTGCGAGATATTGGCTGTGTTGCTTGATCGGTTTTTCGATATGGAGTATCCTGATTGTGTTAAATCGTTTGAAGCTTATGCAAGTGTCGCAAAGCAGATTGACGAGCTTGTCGGATTCTATAATTGGTGTAAGGATGTTGGGGTTGCAAGATCTTCCGAGTACCCAGAGGTACAAAGGATTACTGAAAAGCTTTTGGAGACTCTAGAGGAATTTATGAGGGATAGATCGAAGAAGCCCAAGACCCCGGAGAGAATAGTGGAACCCCCACCAGTCGTAGAGGACGAGGAGCCTGTGCCAGATATGAATGAGATTAAAGCGCTACCCGCACCAGAGAATTGGACTCCAACAGCCCTGCCACCCGAGCCTGAGCCAGCGTCCAAGCCAAAACAAGAGGATGGAGACTTGGTTGATTTAAGAGAAGACACCTTGTCGACTGAAGATCATGCAAACAAATTTGCCTTAGCTCTATTCTCAGGACCTGCTACTGGTAACTCAAATGGCTCATGGGAGGCATTCCCGTCAAATGGGGAGCCTGAAGTGACTTCAGCATGGCAAACACCTGCTGCTGAGACTGGAAAGGCTGACTGGGAGTTAGCTCTAGTGGAAACTGCAAGTAATTTGTCGAAGCAGAAAGCCGCATTGGCCGGGGGTTTTGATCCGTTGTTATTAAACGGCATGTATGATCAAGGGGCAGTGAGACAACATGTGAGCTCTGCACAAATGAGTGGAGGTAGTGCGAGTAGTGTTGCAATGCCGGGTTTGGGTAGGAGTGCGACGCCCATGCTTGCCCTTCCAGCCCCTGACGGATCTGGGGCTGTCAAAGCAGTGGGTCAAGATCCATTTGCCGCTTCCTTAACGGTACCACCACCATCTTATGTACAAATGGCTGATATGGAGAAGAAACAGAGTTTTGTTGTGCAGGAGCAGCAAATGTGGCAGCAATATGCGAGGGACGGAATGCAAGGCCAAGTCAGTTTGGCTAAGTTAAATGGGGCTGGTCCTCCCGGGTACTATCAACAGGGGATGATGCAGTATGGGATGCCAATGCCGCCGCCTGTCCATGGGATGGGTCAACCTGGAGGTTATTATTACACAACACCCTACTGATTGTGCCATTGTATGATTTACTTATTGTTGTGTAAGAAAACTGTTTTGGATTTTCTTTCTTGTTCTCCATCAAATATGCTTCTTTATGTACTTCAGTCTTTGTGATCATTTATAATGTCACTCTGTTTGTAATTTTGAGATATGCTAAATTTATTGACTCTTTTTTCTTCAAGTCTTCTTTCTTATACTTATTCTTAGTGCATACTTGTAGAATTTGTTGATATCTATAATGGGTTTGAGGTGTCTCAGAAATAATAACCCCCTATGCGATTCTGTAGTTAGAAGTTAGAACTGTCAAACATGGGTACTGAACAAGTAAATGATCTATGATCAAGGTGCATTGACTTGGATTTAGATCTTTCATGATTATATCTTCTCTCTTTTATTGTTTCACATGAAGATATGTAGTTATGCTACATTTAGATGTTGATTATTTGATAATACATAATAAATCTTTGGTCGCAAGTGTCTGATTAGTGTTCAAACAAGGTAAAAGGAAGATAGACTCAGGTGTATGCATTTGGCGGCGAGCTCAGCTCGACTCTTGAGTCATGGTTTTGAGGCGGAGTAAACGTTTTAAGTAACCTTCTATCCATAAAATTGTGAAAACAGGCAGAAAACTGTTGGCCATTATGGACTGCTTTGTTGAAAGTATGTTTTACCCCTTATTTACCCTAATATGCGTAACTATGTACAATTTTGGAGCACATCATGCAACTAAATTATTTGGTTTTCTTCACTCAGTGTTTTCTCCTAAATATTTGTGCATTTCTTGGCGATGGTTGCACCAGATATATGGCTAGCAGAGAGGCTTAACTAGTATTTGTTTTCTTCAAAATAGATTTATTAAAAATTAGTATCACCTAACAACCCAGGACAAATCGTAAGCACAATTTTAATCTAGGTAAGCAATGTCGGAAACTTGATTTAGTCATCTGACAACGAAATAGCAAGATAATCTTTTAATCTCGGTTTTGGACTTGATTAATCTTAATAATTTTTCAAAACCCATTTGGTTGACTCCAATATCTTAACTTCTGCGATGTGGTTCGAAATAGCCAAAAAATAATAATTCACTGTTATAATTAGATGAAGGTTGATGATAAGTAGGTCATATAACTTTGTAACTTAGAAGCAAAGTAAGAAGGCGATCAATGTTTTTGACTTATAGGCAAGTTCTTATCATAGTAAATATATATCATATAATGGTGGTACTCATACTGTCATACAATATGTGTGAGCGCCTCCGAATCCGAATCGTATGACACGGTAGTCAAATGGAGAAGTGCCCGGATTTCGGTTTTCAGTCATCAAACTACTCTCACTGTTCAGCAGTTAGCTTAAAAGTGGTGTATACCTCCTGGGTGTGTTACTAGCATTTGGGCTGTGTTAGAGAAGCTCTTTTTTTTCTTGCTGCATCAGTTTGTAATTTGTACCCTCTGACAAGAGTTGGAATACATATTTCTTTCGGAAATTCATGTGTACGTCCCACTCGGATTCGGATTAGGACCCAAATATTGGAATATCAGAATACAAACTTGCAAAAGACTGCACTTGGAGTTTGCATGTAAGGAATATTCTAGCAGGTAGTGCTAAAATGGTAATGGACTAAAAGATAGTCCAAATCGCTTGTTGATGTGTGAGAATGAAAGCATAGAAATGGCAGTTGAAGCCTATAACTGCTTTCGCAAGTGCCTAAATAAGGGATAATAAAATTGGCAACTTTCTTAAAAGGAAAAGAATTAGTTGGAGGTTGATATTGAAAGAATTAAATTATAATTGCCTTACTGTTTACAGATGTCTCATAGAGTTATATAGTCTCCTATGAGTTTACAAGATAAGCTACACTCCCAAATGGGATACTTACAAATAACAAAAGAGCTGGATAGATAATCATGAGTCCAGCAAGAGTAAAAGCTAATCTCTAAGAAGACTCATCAACTGTAGACTCTTTCCTAACAGATATGATCATTTGGGTATGAAAGTTGAAGAAAATTCAAGGCTATTAGTATCGCCCATTGCATTTGCTCCCCTGAAATGACAAACATGAGTGAATTATGTTTCTGACAATGATGTTGTAAGACGATTTTACGGTTAAGATTGTGAATTCAAAGAAAGGCCTTGGAAGGATAGGCCGCCACTCTAAAATGATCCTAATTAATATTCATTTTAAAACACATAAGCTGCCAGTCTACTCTTTTGTGATACATGTGATACTTTAGACTGGTTATCATCAATAAAAGATTGATTCTAACAATGACTAAAAGAAACTAAAAGTTGGTTTATGTTGTTTAGACCATAAACTAAAGCTAGTGTTATGATTTATGAAGGAACAATTTAGTTAATTTAATTTTTCCTGATCAAAACTGTTAACAAAGTCTCTTCTCTTTGTACACCTAATGATTTACAAATAATTGTCAAGATTGTACCTATAAGGACTTGTGTTCTTTATATTCAACCATAAGCTCCACTTACGACCGACAGTAGTTATCGATCTACTCAGCTCAGGATGACATGGCATAGTTATTACACAGTTATAGAAAGGGAAGGACGCATGCACCACGAACCAACCGTTACGAGGACTGGTCATCACTGTGATGTAACGTTCCCCATGATTTAGGAGCGGTCTGAACATAAGACCTATAAGTTGTTAGGAAACCGAGGGGACAAATCGCAACACGGAAGCACAATACGATTAACAAGAACTTAAGATCTTACTCTAACAACTGAGAATTCAATCCAAAACAATTAATTACATACACAAGGTCTAAAGTAGGTGGAAACCCCAAATGATCAAAACCACCCCAGACAAGCATGACAAATATATTATCACTTAGGGTTACAATAAGTTACAGAGATAACTCAACCATACCTCTACCCTTACAAGCTCAGTAAAAAACTCTAAAAAGAAAGCCCAAGAAATCTCTCCAGAGCAAAACCCTAGATTTCTCTATTTTTCTCTCTAACCCTTTCTCCCTGTACAGAGGCCTTTAATTTACATTCTATATTTATAGACTTTTCATTAGGCCTTTAACCCCTTATGCGATTCTGTAGTTAGAAGTTAGAACTGTCAAAAATGGGTACTGAACAAGTAAATGATCTATGATCAAGGTGCATTGACTTGGATTTAGATCCTTCATGATTATATCTTCTCTCTTTTATTGTTTCACATGAAGATATGTAGTTATGTTACATTTAGATGTTGATTATTTGATGATACATGAAAATCTTTGGTCGCAAGTGTCTCGCTAGTGTTCAAACTAGGTAAAAGGAAGATAGACTCAGGTGTATGCATTTGGCGGCGAGCTCAACTCGACTCTTGAGTCATGGTTTTGAGGCCGAGTAAACGTTTTAAGTAACCTTCTATCCATAAAATTGTGAAAACAGGCAGAAAACTGTTGGCCATTATGGACTGCTTTGTTGAAAGTATGTTTTACCCCTTATTTACCCTAATATGCGTAACTATGTACAATTTTGGAGCACATCATGCAACTAAATTATTTGGTTTTCTTCACTCAGTATTTTCTCCTAAATATTTGTGGTAACATATTTTTGGATTTTGCATTTCTTGGCCTTGATGGTTGCACCACCAGTGTCTCGAAATAATCTCAGACTTGGAAACTAGCATTTTTTTTCTCTTCAAAATGGATTTATTTTTCTGAATAGTAAATGGATTCATCATTAAAACTTAGTATCACCTAACAACCTAGGACAAATCGTAAGCACAATTTTAATCTAGGTAAGCAATGTCGGAAACTCGATTTAGTCATTGAAAAGTGTGTTCTCGAAATAGCAAGATAATCTTTTAATCTCGGTTTTGGACTTGATTAATCTTAATAATTTTTCAAAACCCATTTGGTTGACTCCAATATCGTAACTGTTGCGATGTGGTTCGAAATAGCCATAAAAGCATTAGTTCACTGTTATAATTAGATGAAGGTTGATGATAAGTAGGTCATATAACTTTGTAACTTAGAAGTAAAGTTAGAACGCGATCAATGTTTTTGACTTATAGGCAAGTTCTTATCATAGTAAATATATAATATATCATATAAGAGCACCCACAACAGCTAGGTGCACCCTGACGTGGCAGGGTGAATTCCAAATCCACCATCTTTTCCACCCAATTCGTCTCCCAGCAGCTAGGTAAATACCTGACGTGGCAAGAGAAAGACGCATCCAAGGGTGGATTCTGGTAGATTTTCTACCCTGAGGGTGGATTTTCTACCCTGAGGGTGGATTGAAGATGAATTCACGCCGCGCGGTTCTGAAGTGCGCGTAGCCATAGTGCGCGGTTCAGAAGTGCGCGGCAACACTTCTCCCCTAAGATGATAACACGTGTCCTCCCATCAATGGTTCATACTAAGCGCAGTTCTGAAGTGCGCGTAACTTCAACGTCTAGGATTTAACCACGTGGATGGCTGAGATTTAAAGATTTATAAACGGCTAGTTTGCCACGCGGTTCAGAAGTTCACGACATAAGCCTGCATAAAAAATATCTTTGGTTCCCCATTATTTCACCTGAGTTTTTTCCTGGTTAAACTTCTTGAACATGATGCTCAACGGCTATAAACGGCTAGTTTTTTTTCTCTATTTATAACCCCCATTCATCTCCTACTCTCTTATACAATCAACTCATTCATCTTATATCTAAAAATTCAACCTTCTTTATACTTATCAATTGCGCCGAATCATGTCTGACGAAATCATTACTGACCTGCTCAGGCCCGGGACATCACTCTCATCTTCGGAGTCATTGTCTTCATCATCGTCCAGTGACGAAGAACTATTTCGACGTCAAGTAGAGTTGTTACACGAGTATGGCAAGATGATGATTGAGATGGGAGAAACAGAAGAAAAAGAGCAAGAGGCGACATCATCACGGAGGTGGGGAGGTAGTAAAAGGGGACGGATTGACAAACGAAAAAATTGTGAGCATAAATTAGGGGAGGATAGCCTTAACTGGGATTACTTCGGCGACAACCCACGATTCAAAGGTATCTCATTTCGTCGTCGATTCCGTATGAGCGAAGGTATGTATCAACGTATTTATCATCAAATACTTTCTTCGAAGCCCTATTTTATTCAAAAGGAAAATGCCGCCAAGACTATGGGCTTATCATCGCACCAAAAGATAACGTGCGCACTTCGTATGTTATGTTACGGTACGAGCGCAGACGCCCAAGAAGAATACCTTCGGATTGGGGAGTCTACGGCTATTTTTTGTTTGAAAGAATTTTGTAAAACTATTATAACACAATTCAAAGCTCAATACCTTAGATCTCCCAATGAAGATGATACATTACACTTGTTAGAAGTGAATGGATCGCGAGGCTTTCCAGGGATGTTAAGTAGTTTAGATTGTATGCATTGGAAATGGAAGAATTGTTCTACCGGGTGGGCAGGACAATATACCGAGTATAAAAAATCCCGACGGTGATTTTATATGCGGTTGCATCCCAAGATCTTTGGATATGGCACACATTCTTTGGGGTGCCCGGTTTTAACAACGACGTGAACATCTTGCATCAAGGGTGGCTTTTCAATAACTTGTCTAATAGAGTTGCGCCGCCATGTAATTATAATATAGGCACGGTACCATACACTATGGGGTATTACTTAGCGGATGAAGTCTATCCAAGATGGCAAACACTTGTTCAAACCATAAGAAATCCATCCAACGATGCCGAAAAATATTTTTTGAAGATGCAAGAATCATGCCGGAAAGACGTAGAGCGTGCTTTTGGGGTATTACAAGCTAGGTTTCAAATATTGGCAAACGGTGCGCAATTTTGGAAACCTAGTGATCTAGAAAATATTATATACGCATGTATAATCTTGCACAATATGATCGTGGAAGATGAGCGTCATACTTACATCCGGCAAATGGACATTGATCCCGAGTTTAGAAAAGCCGTGGATAATTGGAAGGAGGACTTAAATCCAAGACACGCGATCAATACTATGGCAGAGTACATCCAGAAGGTTTGTGAAATTAGAAATGAAGGAGCTCATTTCCAATTACGAGATGAACTTGTTGCGCATTTGTGGAGTCGAAAAGGGGCAGAGTAATTGTAGTCTTCATCATTGTTTGTTTATTTTCTAAAGTAATGTATTTTCTTTTCAAGTTTAATGTTGAAGTTGTAATGTTTTTTGTTTCCAAGTCTTCATCTTTGTAACACTTTAATGAAACATAGTTTATTGTTTCAGCTTTTTGATTTTGTATCAACTTTAATGAAATTACATAGATCTTAAGAACTACTATTAATGCTAAGGATTACATTAATCTTCATCACTAGAAACGTCGTCATCACTTAGACACTACTCCTTCAACTTCTTTAAATATTCTTTAAACTGCTTCTTCATCTAATGCCTTTGTGCCAGTAGTAGGTTACTTGGGTCCGTTGTCATCACCTTTAACATATGCGGGTCGTCAAAGTTTTTTTTTCGAGTTAGCTCCGCTCCACGCCTCCTTTGAAACTCAGCCTCTTTCATCAACTTTCATTCCGCTCGACGTCTAGCTTTAGCTTCCTTTTCCTCTTTCTTCTGCTCGTCTCTTAGATTCCATGACTTCATCATGTTGGACGTTGTCTCAAGCATCATCTTCCCCCAAAAACCTATACTTGCCTTTGCCGCTTCTTTTGCCTTATATTTTTTTGGCCGTCTGTTCGTACATCCCCACAAGAATATAGTGGTGCATCCACGTCGATATAATCATCCAGAATTACGATATATGGAGTGTCGGATGTTGGTGTTTCAGGATCGGTATTGGTGAAGTTACCCGGGCTATCGTTAAAATTTGACTTCCTAGCAACGTTGCGGCCGGGATGGCCGATGTGATGAATTTGTGACTATTTTGGTCAAGTTTCCAAAACTTTGTACGCTTCCCCAAGTTTAAATGGTTTACCTTGTACTTAAAAAAAATGTATCGTTTGCCATACGTTCCTAGAAATTAAGTAAGAAAATCTTTTAGAGTATGATTCACCTTTGAACATTAATGAAATAAGAAAAATAAATGAAATACTTACGAAGTCATTCGTTCCAATACCGGTATGATGTCAGCTCTCAAGCTCTTGAATGATGCCTCTAAATATTGAATATTCCTTATTGAGCCGCCTTTTATATGCACAATTGACATCGTTGTACGATCGCCACATCGATTGGTCAACATAGAAGGAGTTGAATTGATCATGCACCTTGAACCAAAATATAACAGCTTTTTGGTTATTCGTGGTAGCGAGGTTTTGAGACACTTGGGACCAAGCGCATGCAAGATTTATGAAGTCATCGGACGACCAATTCTTGGAGTTGGAGTATTGTTCTTTGTCGTCATGAACATCCTCCGAAGCCTCAAGTATATCCTCAACTATAATAGGTGTCGATGCCGTCTTTCTTTTAAACTTTGCCTTCCCGCGAGTCCACGTATTACTTCTCGTAAGAACCGGATTGTGTTCTTCAGCCTGAGCTACATCCTCAACTATAATAGGTATCGATGCCATTTTTCTTGTAGACTTTGCCTTCCCATGAGTCCACGTATTACTTATCGTGAGAACCGAATTGAGTTTCTTGGAGATGACCGGAGAGATAACCAGAGATGCAACCGGCGTACCTTGCATCGGATTGAGTTCCTTGGATTGAGTCCATGTATTAAGATTTAAATTATTTAAGCCTCATGTACCTTGCATCGGCATGATACTCGAACTTCCACCGGCGAAACATGTTTGAGATGAATAATATGGATTTCCCGGTTGAGGGTACGAGCCTGTATACTTATCAAATTGAGGGTAATATCCTTGGTTTGGGTAATAAGGGTAATATCCATGGGTTTGAGATTGAAATTGATTGTCGGATGGCGGGAATAGTTGGTGAACATGGTGATTCTGACCTTGGGAAGTGTTAGGCATTTGCGATGGATCAAATGTGCCGAATTGATGAGAAAAGATGTTTCCTTGTTAGTTGGTAATGGAGGATTGAGAGTGGTTTTGAGAATTAGATTGGGAGCTTGAGGAAGACATAGTAGTTTTGTTTGTAAGGTAAGGAGGGAATATAGTATAGAAGATTAGAAGAGAGAAGAGTGTAGGAGATGAATGACATTTATAGATGAAAAAAACTAACCGTTAGTATAGCTGTTAACGAGAGTTCAAAAAAAAAATATAACCGTTAATATAGCCGATGAGTAACTTGTACAACAAGTTTAAAAAAAAAATATAGCCGTTAATATAGCCGTTAATATAGCCGCTGAGTAACTTGTACAGCAAGTTTCCATTCTCGAATATAGCCGTGAATATGGCCGTTGAGTAACTTGTACAAAATGTTTCCAAAATAAAAATATGGCCGTTAATATGTCCATTGAGTAACTTATACAACAAGTTTCCAAAAAAAATACCGTTAATATGTCCGTTGAGTAACTTGTACAATCAGTTTCCAAAAATATAATTTTTAAAATAAAAAATATATTAATACTCTGAATAAAACATAGTTTAAACAATATTAATACACAACATAGTTTAAACAAAACATAAATAAAAGTTTTAAATAAAACATAGCCTAACTGGGATGACCTCTCTTCGTTTGGCAGGCGCGTCTGCCACGTGCGAGACTCTCCTCATAGGTACATTGTACAACCGGCTCTGTCTGGTAGGAAATAGGCATCTCAGCTAGTCTATCAGAGGTCTCTCGGATGATCTCATCCCTCTGCCTCAGTTATTCCCCTAACTCGGTCGTGCAATCAACGTATTGCCTCGAGTCTTCATATGCCGCATACCGTAATCCTTGGTTTTGATGCCACAACTCATCCGTACTATACGTAGGTGGACACGGGTATGGTACCTGCATCACCGGGATCAGTATCCGTCTACATTGATCGTTCGGTCCTGCCACATCCATGAACCATCCCATATCACGTAGATCGCCGGTCCCCTGAGCACCATAGTCTTACACCTGTGAAGACGTAGCTAAACTCGACGTAGGTGGTAAGATTACATCAGGCCTCACTAGATCATGCCTGACCGACCAAATATTTCCCGTCATCTTTACTAAAGTGCAACCGATCTTGGGATTTGGATGAACGAGATGCCAATATGTCATGTAACTATGTCGGGAACAAGATAATCACGACCATCGTAGAACTCCACATCCTTCAGACTCTGATATAACTCTTGATCGTACCTTGGGAATTCTATAATCTCCTGAGGGCGGTCATAGGGCACACTATCAAGCCCGGTTATCTGACGCATACACCGGCCTCCTAAATACCAAAACGTACCATGGCCGTATGGGACTGACACCAATGGAACCCTCTGGGTTCTCAGCTTTGAAGAAACTCTTACCTCTGGACGTCTCAATTTCGTAGACCTATGCCATGGTTGCCAATCTATGTTGGTTCTATCCTTCCATTCTATCATATCTCTGATCACAACAAAAGAGTGATGGATTTCAGCCCTTGTACTCGCCCTTTCATCTCTCCACCCAGAAATACGGGGATAAATATGGTTAAAGTTTGGTACCTTAACTAGATACATTCCAGCCTGACAGTACTCGAAGAACTAGTACTCCAACACCGCATAGAATCTGGTGATCGATTTCATCACATTCCCGGGCCTCAGAACTGATACTTCATCAAGCCCCCGATACAAAGCCGCCATAATCGGTGTACCCCAGTCAAAACCCGACGCACCAAGAATATCGTAGTCTATCAAGGCTGCCAGATAACCCGCCCGAAGGGAAATGACACCATTTGAGAAGAAGAGATTACCCATCATATAGGCAATAAATGCCCGTGCATACACGATATCCATTTTTGAGTCATAATTGTGGAGATTTAGATTGAAAGGCTCTTGCCACTTTTTTAAATAGGAGAGAATGATGTTATCGCACCTCATGTCAGAGCTTCTGATTCTTGAGAACATCTTTTCTGCTTCCTCTAACTTGGAGTACCTCTAGTCGTACGGGAGTTCATGACCCCTCTCAAAAAATATGCCCGTTAGCATGACAAAGTCTAGCGGTGTGAAACCCAGTTCCCCTCAAGGGAAGTGAAAGGTATGGGTGGAAGGCCACCACCGCTCTACGAGAGCATGAATGAGACGGTTATCCGAGTTTCTTGCATTAATCGAACAAAAGTCCACAAAACCCATACCGTCGACCAACTTCTTCAACGTCGAGTACACAGCAATCCATCAGTACTACTTCAGTACCTTATCCAATGATCCCCTACACTGTAATTCATCTCGGTTCTGACAAAAAAGCATATTAACACGTTAGAAGTTCATTCGGGCATTTCCTAGAGCACATTGCAATATACGTTAATAACAGATAAAATTTACATAAAACTTACCTGTATTTCCTCCGATCCAGCTAAAATATGGACCCAGCCGTCCGGGAGGATATCTACTCGGTTCAACTCATCGTAGGATGGGGTGGGATCGTTGTCCGACGTCAATTGTAATGGCCAATTATTTGTGATGTCGGCGTTCCCCCTTCATTTTACTTCCGTGTTAGAGTTACGTGTAATTTTGGAAGCATTTTTCCTCGGTCGCGAACTAGAAGAGCCTGACATTTCAAAGTGATTAACAGAGGAAATGGGTTGGGAAACTTGTGGAGTAAGGTTAGGTATGCCAAGTTAATTCCTCAGATATGCTAATATGTTGGATATGCTAATGCCTTAATGCCAATGTCTTATAAAAATAAGCCTAAAAGACTTGAAACCAAAATAAGCCTAAAAACCTCAGGGTGATGCCGTGCGGTTCTGAACCGCGCGGTTAATTATTAAAAAAAAAACATTGCATTTTCCTATTGGTTTTACGCTCGGCTTAGAACTGCGCTGGGACTTTGATGGCTGAGATTGAAACATGTGGGAGGATCTGGGACGTCCATTTCAAGTGCACGGTTCAAAAGTGCGCGGGGTGAATTCACCTTGAGGTAGATTGAAAACTGCTATGGGGTGGATTGAGGTGGATTGGATTCACTTTGAAATTCATCCAATCTACCATCTTGACTGCTGTGGATGCATAGTCATACTGTCATGCAATATGTTTGAGCACCTCTAAGGTGGCTGTTCATGTTAAATGGGTAATTATCCCTATCCGAATCGTATGACACGGTAGTCAAATGGAGAAGTGCCCGAATTTTGGTTTTCAGTCATCAAACTACTTTCACTATTCAGCAGTTGGCCTAAAAGTAGTGTATACCTCCTGGGTGTGTTATTAGCATTTGGGCTATGTTTGTGGCCTCCGAGCTTTGGCTTCCCTATTAGAGTAAAAGCTCTTTTTTTCCTGCTGCATTAGTTTGTAATTTGTACCCTCTGACAAGAGTTGAAATACATATTTCTTTCGGAAATTTATGTGTATGTTGCACTTGGATTAGGACCCAAAGATTGGCACCTTCGATGTTTTAAGAGAATCTACAATAGCTAGGTACACCCTGACGTGGCAGGGTGAATTTCAAATCCACCCCAAATGGCTCCCATCAGCTAGGTGAATCGGTGACGTGGCAAAAAAAAAAAATCTACCCTAAGGGTGGATTCTCTACCCTGTGGGTTGATTTGGGGTGAATTCATGTAGCGCGGTTCAGAAGGGCGCGCAGTCAATGAGCCTTTAAGATTATAACACGTGGACTCAATCCAGTGGCTCCCATTGTGCACACTTCAGAACTGCGCGTAGACACAACGTACACGATTAAAACACGTGGACGGTTGAGATTGAAAGAATTTGAAACGGCTAGTTTTGCCATGCGGTTCAGAAGTGCACGGCAAAAGCCTGCATGAAAAATGAAAAATATGTTGGTTCCCCCTTATTTTACCTTGGTTTTTCTCTGATCAAACTTCTTTAACAAGATGCTCAATGGCTATAAACGGCTAGTTTTTTCTCTATTTATAAACCCTATTCATCTTCTACTTTCTTACTCTTCTATAATCAACTCATCCATCTTATATCTCAAAACTCAACTTTCTTAATTTCTTATCAATTTCACCGAATCATGTATGAAAAAATCATTTCTAACCTACTCAAGCCTGACACATCACTCTCATCGTGGGAGTTATCATCTTCGTTATTGTCCAGTGACGAAGAGTTATTCTGACGTCAAATTGAGTTGATGCACGAGTATAGCAAGATTATAATTTTAGATGGGGGAAACAGAAGAAAAAGAGAAAGAGGCGACATCATCACGGAGGCAGGGAGGTAGTAAAAGGGGAAGGATTGACAAGCGGAAAAGCCGTGAGAATAAATTATGGGAGGTTAGCCTTAACCGGGATTACTTCGGTGACAACCCAAGATTCAAAGGTATCTCATTTCGTCGTCGATTCCGTATGAGCGAAGATGTGTATCAACGCATTTATGATCAAATACTTTCTTCGAACCCCTATTTTATTCAAAGAGAAAATACCGCTAAGATTATGGGATTATCCTCGCACCACAAGATAACGTGCGCACTTCGCATGTTATGTTACGGTACGAGCGCAGACGCCCAAAAAGAATACATTCAGATTGGGGAGTCTACGGCTATTTTGTGCTTGCAAGAATGTTGTAAAACTATTATAATACAATTCACTACTAGAAAATGAACCAACAGCCACGGTCTATATTGGTTTTAGCCATAGCGCCAATAGTAGCTAAATGCCACAAACCTTACCATGGACAAACCCCAAAATTCGTGGCTAAAGCCATATAACTATTTCTTTTTGGTGGCATTAATTTTTTTCGTGGCCAAACCGTGGCGAATAAGTTTAAAAATGCGAGATCCAAAATTTAGAAGTTCGATTTCCCTCTAAACTCTCTCTCTTCCCACTTTAATTCTTGATGTGGCTATATCTTCAATCATCTCTCTCCGAATTTCTCCCAAATTACTTGCCCTAATTTCTCCCAAAAATCTTTGATTATATATCTCTCTCTCCGAATCTCCAATCTCGCGGAGGTAAGATTCAATTTCTGATTAGAGCCATGACATCTCTCTCCGTGGGAGCAATTACCTAATCCACCAAGCTCAAGTTTGATTTTGAGAGATTTAGTTGTTTTTGATGTTGGGTTGTTTTTGTTTGATTTGATTTGGATGTTTGTGGTTGTTTTTGTGCTAAATTAGGGTAAACATTACACCTGAGACTGTTTTAATTGTGCTTGCTGGGAGGTTTAAGGGGAAGAAAGTTGTGTTTCTTAAGCAACTTTCATCAGGTATTAATGGTATCCTTGCTTTCCTGTATCCTTACTTTCATCAGGGGAAGAAAGTTGTGGCAGTAATTATCTGTACATTGTTCGTGGATAGTTTTTTCTTTCTTTAGTGACATATAATGAGCTTCTAGTTTGAAAGTTCCACCTTCAAATCACATATATCTTATTGTTAGCCAGTATATAGGTTAAAGTATATTGAAGTATAATCAGATCAATCTCTAAGATGTGAGGTTATGATGTTGTGCATTACCAGTTTTAACTTTCCTCTGTTTCCATTTATTAGGTAGTTAGTAACTATCTTGTAGTTCTACATAAGCCCATTAAGTTATGTTAATGTAATAATCAAGTATTAGTCACTCAATTTTCATTTTAATAGAATAGTCCATGGCAGAATTGTTTCACTAAAAGCAAATTTGAAACCAGAAAGAGCTCCAAGTGTAATTACTTAAATAAAATGAAGAAAGAAAGAACTTGCCTGATCAGTAAAACTTTTAAATACATCTTGCATAGATGAGAACTGTATGATTTTGACATCCTTGAATGAGGAGAATATTGTCTTCAACTGTAACAAGACATGGTCTGACAAATCTCAGGTATATATCAAGAATCTAATGAAAGTATGAAACCTAAATTTAATTCTTACAAGAACCTAACTTTCAAATATTTGCAAAAACAATCTAAAATAGCACTTGAGATACACTAAACCTAAAAAGTAGTTTGTCTCAAACCTTGTTGAAATACAAAACATCAGATATGTTGTTTTTTTCATTGAAACTTACGTTTGGAATGCCGTATTTCATGTTCGATCTAATGGGGAAACTCGGATGGCAATTCAAATACTGATTTCAATTTTTTTTACACATACTGTAGACTTGGTTCTTTTTCAATAATAAAAGATATTTAGATTGTTTTTGAAAATTTTCTCAAAGTTGATGGACAATAACAAACAATTATGTGTAACAAAACTGAGCAGACTATGATATCAAATAAATGAAGTTTTGGAAAAAAGAGAAATGTGGTACTTTTTTCTGAGAAGAACATACGTAAGTTAGATAGTAAATTAGAGTACCTCTTCTTCACTGCTATTCTTTGGTAGTCTGAGAACTTTTAGTTGACTTGTTTCATTAGTCAACTGACAACCTTTGGATCCCTCTTGACAAAGTTCAATATCAAGCCATGACTCTTTTACCTGAAATACAACACGACCACGAAAACTATTAATTAATCAACTAAAAATTTAGCTAACTATCCAGGTTTTAGTAAATTATCCATTTTTATCTTATGCTGCATTTTTAAGAAAATGGCATTAACCTGCTTGGGAAGTAAGGGATTATCAATGAAAGAGTACTCTCTAAAACTTATCCCTGGGCTGAAATCTTCTTCTGGTAGTTCTTTCATCATAACATTTACCTGCATCATACACTCTATTAGTTCGTAATACTTAGCTGTACTACACTGATTAGTGACTGTCAAATGTCCACCAATATTACAAGTTTATAAGACATGTATTGAGAATGCGAACCAGAGAAAGAAGAAAAAAAGAATGGGAATACGAAAATAGATAGAGAGTCTACAAATTTTACAAGTTTAAACAACATGAATTTAGAATGGGAATTAGAAAAGAAAAAAAGAAGAAAAGAGAATGGGAATGGGAATACGACAATAGATATAGGGGTTCCTCAATTTGTATATTCCATCTTGATTTCTTGAGCTCGACACATGTTTTTTTTAGTATATTTTACCTATTATAGAAAAAAGATACTGGGAATATTGAGAATGCAAGATTCACAAAGTCATCAGATGACCAATTTTTAGAGTTGGAGTATTATTTTTTGTCGTCATGAACTTCCTCCGAAGCCTTAAGTATATCCTCAACTATAATAGGTGTCGATGCCGTCTTTCTTTTAGACTTTGCCTTCTCATGCGTATTACTTCTCGTGAGAACCGGATTGAGTTCCTCAGCCTCAGCTACATCCTCAACTATAATAGGTGTCGATGCCGTCTTTCTTGTAGACTTTGCCTTCCAGCGCATATTACTTCTCGTGAGAACAGGATTGAGTTCCTTGGCGATGACCGGAAAGATAGCCGGAGATGCAACCGGTGATGTATTAAGATTTAAATTATTTAAACCCCATGTACCTTGCATCGGCATGGTACTTAAACTTCTACCGGCGAAACCGGTTTGAGATGAATAATGTGGATTTCTCGGTTGAGGGTACGATCCCGTATACCCATCAAATTAAGGGTAATATCCTTGGTTTGGGTAATAAGGGTAATATCCATGGGTTTGAGATTGAAATTGATTGTCGAGTGGCAGGAATTGTTGGCGAACATGGTGATTTTGATATTAGGAAGTCTTAGGCATTTACGACGGATCAAATGTGCCGAATTGATGAGGAAATACATTTTATTGTTGGTTCGTATTGGAGGATTGAGAGTGGTTTTGAGAATTAAATTGGAAGTTTGAGGAAGACATAGTGGTTTTGTTTGTAAGGTAAGGAGGGAGGAGGGTGTAGGAGATGAATGACATTTATAGATGAAAAAAACTAATCGTTAATATAGTCGTTAACAAGTGTAAAAAAAAACTAGCCGTTAACAAGTGTCCAAAAAAACACTAGCAGTTAATATGGCCGCTGAGTAACTTGTACAACAAGTTTCCATAAAAAAACTAGCTGTTAATATGGCCGTTGAGTAACTTGTACAACAAGTTTCCATAAAAAACTAGCTGTTAATATAGTCGTTGAGTAACTTGTACAACAAGTTTCCATAAAAAAACTAGCCTGAGGTTTAACATACTGAAACATTTGTTGGGCGGCTCCAATTAGAGTGAGGTCAACCAAACTTGACACTCCTCACTTCACTTCAATCTCATATTAATCAAGTAATATTAATACTAGTCGCTGATGATTGAGTAACTTGGACAACAAGTTTCCAAAACAAAAATCTTAAAAAATAATAATATTAAAACTCAACATAATTTAAACAAAACATAGTTTAAATAATATTAATACGCAACATAGTTTAAACAAGACATAAATAAAAGTTCTAAATAAAACATAGCCTAACTGGGACGACCTCTTTTCGTTTGGCGGGTGCATCTGCTACGTGTGAGACTCTCGCCATAGGAACATTGCACAATCGGTTCTGTCTGGTAGGAAATAAACATCTCTTGGGCGTCTCTCGGGTGATCTCATCCCTCTGCTTCAGCTGTTCCTCTAACTCGGTCGCGCGCTCAAAGTATTGCCTCGAGTCTTCATATGCCGCATACCGTAATCCTTGGTTTTGATGCCACAGCTGGTCTGAACTATACGTAGGTTGACACGGGTATGGTACCTGCATCACCGGGATCGGTATCCGTCTACGTTGATTATTCGATCCTGCCACATCCATGAAACATCCCATATCACATGGATCACCGGTCGCCTGAACACCATAGTCTTGCATCTGTGCAGACGTAGCTAAACTTGACGTAGGTGGCAAGTGTACATCGGGCCTCACTAGATCACGCCCGACGATCTAAATATTTCCTGCCCTCTTTACTAAACTGCAGCCGATCTTGGGATTTGGATTAACGATACGCCATTATCTTATGTAATCTACGTCGGGAACAAGATAATCGTGACCAGGGTCTGAAGTTCATATCCTTCAGACCCTGATATAACTGTCGATCATACCTCGGGAATTCCATAATCTTCTGAGGGGGGTCATAGGGCACACTATCACGCCCGGTTATCTGACGCATACTCCAGTCTCCTAAATACCAAATCGTACCATAGCCAATCTTACCTCTGGACAGATTAATTGCCTAGACCTGTACAATAGTTGCCAATCTACGATGGTTCTCTCCTTCTATTCTATCATATCTCTGATCACAGCAAAAGAGTGATGGATTTCAGACCCCGTACTAGCCCTTTCATCTCTCCACTCACCCATATAGAGATAAATATGGTTAAAGTTCTGTACCTTAACTAGATATATTCCAACCCGATAGTACTCGAAGAACCAAAACTCCAACATCGCATAGAATCCGGTGATCGATTTCTTCACCTTCCCGTCCCTCAGAACTGAGACTTCATCAAGCCCCCGATACAAAGCCGCCATAATCGGCATGCCCCAGTCAAAACCCGACGTACCAAGAATATCGTAGTCTGTCAAGGCTGCAAGATAACCTACCCGAAGAGATGTGCTACCATTTGAGTAGATTACTCATCATATGGGCAATAAATGCCCTCGTATACACGATATCCATTTGTGGTTCGTAATTGTAGAGGCGTAGATTCAAAGGCTCTTTCCACTTTTTTAAATAGACGAGAGTGATGTTACCGTACCTGATGTCGGAGCTTGTGATTCCTGGGAACATCTTTTCTGCTTCCTCTAACTTAGGGTACCTCTCCTCGTACGGGAGTTCTCAACCCCTCCCAAAAGATATGCCCGTTAGCATGACGAAGTCTAACGGTGTGAATCCCAGTTCCCCGCAAGGGAAGTGAAATGTATGGGTGGAAGGCCACCACCGTTCACGAGAGCATGAATGAGACAGTTATCCGAGTTTCTCTCCTTAATAGAGCAAAGCTCCTCAAAATCCATATCGTCGGCCAATTTCTTGAACGTCGGGTACACGACAATCCATTGGCACCACTTTAGTACCTTATCCAATGATCCCCTACACTGTAATTCATCTCGGTTCTGACAAAAAAGGCACATTAACACGTTTGAAGTTTATTCGGGCATTTCATCGAACACATTGCAATATACGTTAATAATACATAAAATTTACACAAAACTTATCGGCATTTCCTCTGATCCAACATAAATATGGACCCAGCCGTCTGAGAGGATATCTAATCGGCTTAACTCTTCGTATGATGGGGTGGGATCGTTGTCTGACGTCAATTGTAACGGCCAAATATTTGTTACTTCAGCGTTCCCCCTTCGTTTTACTTCCACGTTTACGTTGCATTTGGCTTTGGAGAAATTATGCCTCAGTCGCGAACTAGACTCTCCAGACATTTTGAATTGATTAACGGAGGAAAGATCTCGGGTTGGGAAACTTGTGGAGTAAGGGTTGGGTATGCTAAGCTTAATGCCTTAGATATGCACTTGTTAATGCCTTAGTTGATGTTCAAAGTAACACTTGAAGGAAGTATAAGAATTAAGCCTAAAAGATATAGCGTTATGCTGCGCAGTTCTGAACTGCGCGGCTTAAAAAAAATTCAAAATTCCACGTGGCATTGTTTTATTGGCTTAAAGTGCCGTGCGGTTAAGAAGTGCGCTGGAGAGTGGAAGGTTGAGATTAACACACGTGGACATATCCGTTGGTTCTTGCGCGCGGTTTTGAGCAGCGCTTGGTGAATTCACCTTGGTTTTTTTTAACAACTGCTGTGGGGTGGATTGGATTCACCCTGTTTTTTGGCAAATTCACCCACCCAACTGTTTTGGATGCTCTAAAGGAATATCAAAATACGCTTCAAACTCGCAAAAATAGGATCAAAATGGTGTCATTCAGATGTATTCATTTTATGGCCACCATTGCTGTAATAGAGTACAAGACTGCACTTGGGGTTTGCATGTAAGGAATATTCTAGCAGGTTGGTTTAAAGAACTAAAAGTGCTAAAATGGTAATGGACTAAAAAATAGTCCAAATCGCTTATTGATGTGTGAGAATGAAAGCATAGAAATGGCAGTTAAAGCCTATAAATTATAAGTACCTAAATACGTGATAACAAAATTGGCAACTTTCTTAAAAGGAAAAGAATTAGTTAGAGGTTGATATTGAAAGGGTTAACTTATAATTTCCTTACTGTTTACAGATGTCTCATGGAGTTTTATGGAAAAAATTTTGATCTCTCTAAAGAGATCATTTTTTGATCTCTTCTAATCAAAGTTTGCCATGGGTTAGGAGAGAGAAAGTTTAAAGGAAATTTTTTTGATCTTTCTAAAGAGATCAAAAATTGATCTCTTCTAATCAAAACACACCATGTGGCATAAGAGAAAAATTGAAAAATATTTTAACCTACAACTTAACACCGTTTGGATCACTTTTTAACTCCTTTCTCTCATGCTATAAAAATTCCTCCATTAGTCCCTACATTGTTTGGAATCCTTTTTTGGCTCCTTTGTCTAAAATCTAAAATAAAATCGAAGATAGCACACATCATCCCCATTACAGTGTTCGACAAGACCCGAATATCTAACTTTCCATTTGTTGAGTATATTATCTTGTACATCGCATTTGTCTTTTTGTTTTTGACAAGACCCGAGAGGCTCATACTTGCATAACCTACATATTTATGAAGGTCCTGGTTAATGCCAATCGTCGACAATGGCCGGTACATCTCACTATAAACATCTACAACTAGTGGATCATTTGTAGGTGCTTCCTTCAGTAAAAATGAAAACTTCTCTTCCCATTTTAGATCCCTTTTGAACCACTGCACAGAGTGCTTTCGTGTTATACCTTAGTTTAATATCTTGACCTTCATGAACTATAACTAGAAGCTTTCCAACAAGAATTGTTTCTTCAGGAAGCAAACCTTCGCCATAAGATGTTCCTTCAGGAAGCAAACTCCCATCAGTAGGTGCTCATTCGGGGGCCTTTGCAAGACGATATTGTCCAGCAAATCTATCAACAATAGCTCCAGTTCCATCTAGCTTCCCCACTTCGATCACGTAGATTTTTTCAGTAAGCGAACATGCACTAAAGAGTTTGGCTCCAACTCCTTAACCTTCCCTTCCTCCATCAATCTCTTATCCATCAGATGCACAAGATTTTTTATGGTAACTTTTCTCGCATAAAGGCATGAAAAGTTCGCTGTTCCAGTCTTGAGTTGCCTCCCTTGACATAAATATCATCGCCATTCTGGTCCAAACAAACATATCGCTGGCCAAAACATATTTCTTACATAGACATAATCAAGCGTATGAAACTAAAAGATAAAGTTGCAGTAAAGAAAATATACTATTCCTTTTCTTAAAGTTCCTAAGTAGGCATCAATAATGGATGAATATAAAGACTCAGATTTTTTGTTCTTACCATGTTGTGGTCATGGGCGACAAACATGAAAAAAATACTCATATTATTTGTATATAAAGTTTACAATGGTTTAAAAACAATAGGATCTACAAAATATATTATGATGAAAATCTCCCATGTTATCCATGTTTAGCTCTCATTCATTCCACACAACTCTCATTATTCAAACCTAAGAGAAATAAGAGCTTGTAAAAAGAAAATGTACCTAGGCAATTTTAGTCTCAGGAGCACTAGTGGAGGGATATTAAAGAGCTCAACAAACTACAGTCGAAGCACATTGGCTTTTGCATCTTGTATAAGAATTAACTAAATAAGAGAACACACAATAAGGATATTCAATTAACTGAAGAGGTAAAACTTTGGATCCCCATATATTAACAATATGAAATAAAAAACGAGTCAATTCTTGATTAAAAAGGCTACAAAGTTGTTGGCTAAAATCTTCAGTAACATTTTATTTATTTAGTGAGCCACCAATTCTGCAGTTACTCAAGTTCTTCCACCAATTTTAGGGTCATCAAATCTGCCACATAAAAGCAATAAAAGTTGGGAACATAAAAAAGGAGGGCAAGTTGTATAGTATACAAATAATCAAAATTATGTGGATATGGTACCTTTCTGATAGTAATAAAATTTCTGCAAACTTAACTCTTCTTCATCAGATGTTGATAAGTTAAGAAGCTCAACAAATCCCTGCAAGACATAATAATCATTAGTGCTGGTCATTTGAAATATTCAAACTAATCTACTCTTATATATAAAGCGCTTACTTGAGGTTGTGTAGTCTGTGGCTGTATTTCATGTTCTACACTATTAGTGTTCACAACCTTATCTTTTGTTTTGGATGATTGTCGAGGATGCACTTTCCTAACATTTAATGTGGGCGCTTTGGACGTAGTTTTAGTTGCTTTAACTAACACTTGATTGCTTGATTCTGCGATAAGTAAAGCAAATTGCCTTAAAAATAGTAATCGACACATAAAGATGGGATTTTTTTTTTAAAATATAGTGTTTCTTCCTAACCATCTTTTGTTTGTTGGTTTGTTTTCTTCCTTTTTCCTGTCTCTAATGAGCTTTTGAATCTGCCCGTTTTTCCACCATGCGCTTTCTTCCGCGGTAGATTTTGCAATGTGATATTTCCATTAGTCAAGTCTAAGGCTTTATTTTCTTCACCCCCTTTATCAATTCCACTATCTTCAAGATTTTCCCCTTCATCACAGTTAGTTTTCAAAAAATTATCTAGCTCTTCCCCAGCTTTAGTGAGCAATCCTTTAGCAAATGCAAAATTTTTGTGAGAACTAATACCTTTCATGGCTATATTGAGTGCCATATGTGATAACTCACTACACTGCAAAGATAAGGATGGGTAACAATCAACGTGTACTTCTTTTCCCCGGTCATCAACTACAACACCATACCTTGCATCTTTTGTCCATCTATTTAAATGATAAGGCGACAGAAGCTCAAGTACCTGTTTATTAGGACGTACTCTCATGGCGTGCGCACAAAGAATTCCCATGAGCTTAAATTTTCTACAACTACATTTTACTGAGTTATCGTTTGTATCAAATGTAACGGTGCGTGATCTCCTAACAAAATAAGAAACTTTATATGTTAACAATGACTCCTCTTTGTTAATGCTCCCCGCAACCAAATCGAATGTGGAGAGATACTCATCTTGGAACTTTGAAAACATTTTTGTAGTGTACTTCTTAAATGCTTGACGAATTACTAACCACGTTGTCTTCACATTAGGTTTCGATTGTCTGCAGTTAAAGTCTTTTTTTTTCTTTTTCATGCCGGTTTACAAGTGCTCTATCATACTGAATAACAAACTCCCGTAATGATAGCGTTCCCTTGAAATACTTCTTGAAAAACCTATTCATCCCTTCACTTCATTGGGTTGTTGTCATACCTTCACAAAAAATCACAAGTAAGCACAAAGTGAGTTCTTTAAAGCTTCCCCTTTTCCTTTTCTTTGAAGAACACATTTATTTATTTTGGAGACAACAAAATGATTTGTGCAATGAAAAAGAATGTATTAAAAAAAATCTAAATTATAAAAAATAAAATAAAAATAAAATACCTGCACAAAAATATTATCGAGTATATACTTGTGCCCATTTTTCTTGCAAACGATATAAGCCTTGCATCCATACATTCTGCTCCAATTTATACTTAAATAATAGTGTATCCCAGCAAGATTGAAACTCCTCTTTTGTCTCTGTCTCATAGATACAAGTTTTTAAATTTGGTGCAAAACTGGCAAAGTCGTCAAACACTTGAGACAAATACTTCATAGCATTCTGGTATAGATGCCATAAGTACAAATGGTGATAACTAGTTAGAAACACCTCTTGAATGGCATTCCCAATAGATGCTGCTTGATCAGTAAAGATAGTAACTGGATTTTTTCCATTTATTACTTCCAAAAAAGTTTTAAAAAGCCATTTAAAAGTTTCAGTAGTCTCATCCAACAACAAAGCACACCCAAAAATTACCGACTGCTCATGGTTATTCACTCCGATTAAAGGAGCATATGGATTTTCATATACATTAGTTTGATAAGTTGTATCGAAATACAGAACATCACCAAAGAAACTGTAATCCGCTCTTGACTTTGCATCGGCCCAAAAACAACTACAAATCTCATTATTTTCGTCCATCTGTATTGAGTAAAATAAATATGGATTCTCCTTTCTCTTGGACATGAAGTACTCCAAGAGGAGTTGTGCATCCCCTTTTTCTAATATCTCTCTACGTCTTATTCTTTGCAATGCATTTGCACAATCTGGAAGTGTGAAGTTCAGATTTCGTGCACCTCCTACTTCCGAACTCATTAGATCAAACATATTAGTTGATCCTATCCCCGTATCATACATGTTCTTCATCAATACCTTTTGTTTGTTACTTATGCTTCATTGTGACCTCAAATGGTGTACTTAAGAAGAAAGGGAAAGATCATGATTATGGGTTTCATGAAGTTTTGTTACATGATATAGGTTGTCTGGAAACAACTTATAAACAAGTCTCGCGTTACAGTTGGTTCTTGTAAACAACCGTCTATTCGCAGGGGATCCTCTTGGATGTTTTTTATGCTAACCTTCTTTTGAGCAACATAGAACTCTTCTCGTAACTATTTTATCTAAGCCTGTACTAAATCCATTTAATCTCCCATAAAAATTGTAAAAATTATAAGCTTCATCTTCAGATTTGAAAGTCTTCCCAATTACCGGTATAGGATACAAATTTTCATTACTTAGAGGTAGAGTTTTACTTTCCGTGTCCATCCTAAAAAGTAAGAATATCAATATTAGCTAAATACAATTTATAAGGATTGTTGTAAATAAAATTAAAAAGATGCAATCAAAGATTGTCTCATAAGTAAGAAGCTTGAATTGATAAAGAAGAACTCTTGTTATAGAATTTTTTTGTTGGAATTGTATTTACTATTTCTCATATAATAAACTATGATTCAATACTCATGTTATAACTATTAAAATATTAATTAGAAGATTCTTGGTGTACCTAATGTATTGAATTGATGATGATGCCCTCTTCTTTTTAACTCATGCTTGGAAGTTGGAATTATGAATCGTACTAAGGTTAAAGAGAGGAAAATTGACCTATTTTATTTTTAATAAAAGAGAGGAGCTAAAAAAGGATTCCAAATAGTGTAGGGACTGATGGAGGAATTTTTAAAACTTTTAAAAGAAAGGAGTTAAAAAAGATACAAACGGTGTTAAGTTGTGGGTTAAAATATTTTTAAATTTTTCTCTCTCATGTCACATGGTGTGTTTTTATTAGAAGAGATCAATTTTTGATCTCTTTAGAGAGATCTAAAATTTTCCCAAGTTTAAAGAGACCAAGATAACTCAAAACTTAACACCTTTATGGCTTTTTAAGTTTTAAACATTTTTCGATTTAAATTAATTAAATATTCTCTCTCTCCCATAAATACCTACATCTAGCATGCGAATTAGAAGTTCACTCTTTAACCGATTCTAGTAGTTATGACATGTATTACAAAACTTCCCTCTATCTAGGTATGACGTATATGATGTTCTTAAAGAGAAAACACATTGTTAAATCGGCTATTAAATGCCATCGAACTTTAAGGATTTTCCCCTATTAATATTAGCAGAGACTACTATTAAGGCTTAGTAAGAAAATCAAGAGTGGTCTTGTTCCATTTGAATCAAATGGAAGGAAACCTTCAAGAGTCTTGTGCACTGCAGAGTTAAGTTAATTAAATACGTTTTTGACTTAAACAGTTGGATAGAAAAAATAATTTATTAAATTAGGAGAGGAATAATAAAATCTCAAACGGTGTTAAGTTGGAGTTAAATTGGTCTCTTAAGGCTTTCTCTCTCCTGCCACATGACAAACTTTGATTAGAAGAGATCAAAATATGATCGCTTTAGAGAGATCACCTTTTTTTCCGAGTTTTATAGTCTCCTATGAGTTTACAAGATAAATAACAAAAGAGCTGAATAGATAAACATGAGTCCTGGTAGAGTAAAAGCTAATCTCTAAGAAGACCCCCATAAACTGTAGACTCTTTCCTAATACTCCCCCGCAAACTTGACGTCGGAAGAGATATAATTTTGAATGAATGGAAAGAAAAATCTCGAGGATAAGAGACCCTTAGTGAAAATGTCCGCTAGCTGATCTTGAGAAGAGACAAACCGGATGCGATGGGTACCGTGTGAAACTCGTTCTCGTACAAAATGGTAGTCCAACTCAATGTGTTTCATTGAAAATTAGAATAGCAGCCATGTACATAGCACTTTAGTTATCACAAAGCAATGTGATTGGACCAGGAAATGAAACACCAAGATCTCAAAGAAGATATCGAACCCATACTGTTTCAGCACATGCAATCGATAGAGCGCGATATTCAGAATCGGCACTGGACTTGGATACTGCAGGATGTTTCTTAGAGCACCACGAAATCAGATTAGAACCCAAAAAATAAGCAATAGCCACTCGTAGAGTGTTGAGTGTCAGGACAACTGGCCCAATCGGCATCGGAAAAGACAATGAGACGAACTGGACCCGCAGATCGCTGTAATGAAAGATCGTAACCAATGGTGCCTTTCAAATAGCGCAAAATCCTTTTAACTGCTGCTAAATGAGATTTTCAAGGATAACTTAAGAATTGAGAAACATGATTCACTGCAAAGGCAAGTTCAGGCCATGTAAGTGGCCGTGTAAGTGTGAGATACTAGAGAGCACCAACCATACTGCAATATTCAATTGGGTCAGTTAAGGAAGCTCCATCTAACATTGAAAGCCGAGTGTTAGAAGAAATTGGGGTCGAGCAAGGCTTGCAATTAACCATATTCATTCGTCGTAACAAATCAAGTGTGTACTTAGTCTGAGAAATATGTACACCATTCGACTAGGATGTCACCTCGATTCCTAGAAAATAATGGAACTTGCTGAGATCTTTGATATCAAATACCTTTGAAAGAGTGGCAATAAATGAATGAATGGGAGGAGGAGAGTTACCAGTTAATATGATGTCATCAACGTATAATAATAAAACCATTATTGTATTGGAGCGACGAAAGACAAAAATAGATGTATCTGCACGACTCTGAATAAATCTAAAGTTTATAAGAAAGGTGCTAATCTGCTGAAACCACGCTCTCAGAGCTTGTTTAAGGCCATAAATTGCTTTATGAAGCTTGCGAACATGGTGAGGACGACAAGGATCAGTGAAACCAGGAGGTTGTTGCATGTAAACCTCTTCATAAAGAAGACCATGTAGAAAAGCATTTTTAACATCCAATTGGCAAATTGCCTAACCATAATTAACAGCAAGAGAAAGAACAGTGCGAATTGTTGTTGGCTTAACCACGGGTTGTTGATGAAACCCTTTGCAACAAGGCGTGCTTTATAGCGCTCGATATGACCATCAGAGTGGTGTTTAATTTTGAACACCCACTTACACCCAACTAGATTCATAACAGGAGTTGAGGGAACAAGCGACCATGTGTGATTCTTTAAGAGAGCATTGAATTCTTTTGACATAGCTTGACGCCATTTGGGATATAGCTTGTGGAAGAGGATGTTTAGTAGAGAGCATACTCTAGATGACCCGTATCTTCCCCATACCATCACGGAGCTGAGTAGTCATAGGATGATTAGAAGATGTAGAGGGAGGTACTTAATCATTAGAATTTGAAGTGGTGGATGTGAAGATAAACCACTCTTTGAGAAATCACTCGATAATATTCATTAGTGAGTTCTTCTCTATTTATAGATATTCTTACAGAGTCTTCATAAACATAAATACAGAGGATAATGAAGAGTCTATCTCTTTGATAAACCTTAGCTTAGATGAGGATAACTAAACCCACTCTTATCAGGTTTGGGTTGTAACTAGAGTTTATCTAAACTTGGTTTAACACCCTCCCTCAAGTTAAGCAAGAATGGACGAATGGTTAACTTGTTCCTTAATTGCTGAAAATGTGGGGATCCTAAGCCTTTGGTAAAAATGTCGGCGAGCTGATCTTTTGTGGAAATAAATCCAACATCAAGCTTTTTTTTGAGCAACCCGTTCTCGCACGAAATGGTAGTCAATTTCGATATGTTTCATTCGAGCGTGAAAAACAGGATTGGCAGTAAGATAGGTGGCACCTAAGTTATCACACCACAATGTCGGTGAGACAGAAGAAATGCCAAGTTCGCGTGACAGCGATTGAATCCAGATTACCTCAGTTGTAGCAATGGCTACGCCACGATATTTGGCCTCTGTACTTTAATGAGAGACGGTCTTTTACCTACGAGCAAAATTAAGTTCCCACCAAGGAACATACAATAGCCGCTAGTGGAACGTCTATCATCAGGGCAACCAGCCCAATCCGTATCAAAATAAACATGGAGATGATATGTAGAAGGGCGACGAAGAACCAAACCATAATCGACCGTGCCTTTAAGGTATCGCAAAATGCGCTTAACCGCAACCCAATGATCTTCTGTTGGGTCATGCATAAATTGACAAACTTTATTAACTGCAACTGATATATCCGGTCTAGTGAATGTAAGATATTGAAGTGCCCCAACGACACTGCGATAGCGCATGGGATCTGAGAACTTATGGCTTCCTTCCTTTGTTAATTGGGTGTTCGCGGCTAAAAGAGTATGAATGGGCTTAATGCCATCAAGCTTTGTACGACACAAAAGATCGGTAATATATTGGCATTGTGAGAGTAAAAGACCATCGCCTCGTGGAAGGACCTCAACACCCAAGAAATAATTTAACTTACCCAAGTCTTTAATTGCAAATTCTGAGTTAAGTTGAAGAAGCAACTTATCAATAAGCTTAGAATCTGAGCCAGTAACTATAAGATCGTCAACATAAATAAGAATATACATTGTAGAAGTTAAGATCTGTCGAATAAGAAGTGACGTATCTGCTTTAGAAATTTGAAAACCCAGGCCAATAAGGTATGAGCTTAGTCGGGAATGCCACGCATGAGGGGCCTATTTCTGGCCATAAGTGATTTGTGAAGACGACAAACATGAGTTGGACATCATTGATCAGTAAAGCCAGGAGGTTGTTTCATATAGACTTCCTCGTTTAACACGCCATATAAGAATACATTTTGGACGTCAAGCTGTCGATTTGGCCATTGATGCATACGTGCAATAGAGAGAACAATACGAATAGTACACAGCTTCACAACTGGGCTAAATGTTTCACCATAGTCAAGTCCTTCTTGCTGATTAAACCCTTTAGCAACGAGACGTGCTTTATATCGCTCAAGAGATCCATCGGCCTTGCGCTTTAACCGGAAAACCCACTTGCATCCCACAACATTCATGTGTGGTTGTAATGGTACGAGTTTCCACATTCCATTTTTGATGAGCACATTGAGTTCATCATCCATAACACGTCGCCAGTTGGGATTTGAGGAAGCTTGGGTAAAGCATGTAGGTTCTTTGATATCATCAACCTGCAAAGGATACTTGGTAGCCATTAAACTCATTTTTGTAAGTGGCTTAAATATTCCATCACGAGCCCTAGTAATCATATGATGTTGGTCCACCGAATCGGGAATAATAGGAGGCTGAGGCGGGTCTAGTATTGGTGTAGAAGCTGAAGAAGTTCGCTCTGGGATATGTGATGATGCAACTAGTGAGGTGGTCTCAGGTATAGGCAAATCAGGTAAGGGTGGAGATAAGGGAAGATAGGCGAGATCATGTAAAGATGGAAATAAGGGAGGAGATTGTAGAATACCAGGTGGGTCATGATGGTGTACCGGAGCTGAAGTAGACCTGAGTAGTTGAGGTGGGGGGGATATTATAAAGGTTTAGCGATGAAGAAATTCCAGGCCTTGTGGAAGGGCTGCTATTCACGTCCGAAAAGGGGAAGGTCGACTCTTCAAAGCGAACATGCCGTGATATGTAAACCCGGTGTATTGGACGATGATAGCACAAGTAACCTTTATGAGCACTACAATAACCGATGAATACACAAGGAAGAGACCTATATGCCAATTTGTAAGGGATATATGGTCTGAGATAAGGGTAACATAGGCACCCAAACACACGAAATGAGTGATAATCAGGCTTTGTCCCAAAAAGAAGCTCCAATGGAGATTGTTTTGTAGAGACAGAGGATGGCAGCCGATTAGTTAAAAAACAAGCGGTTGTAAAGCTTTCAAACCAAATACTCAAAGGAACTGAAGCATGATTTAAGAGTGATAAACCAGTTTTGACAATGTGCCTATGACGGCGTTCGGCTAATTCGCTTTGCTCCGGAGTATGAGGACATAAAAACCGATGAAAAATTCCGTGACTATCCAAATATGGAGTGAATTTCTTGAATTCACCGCCATTATCTGATTGAAAAATTTTGATTTTGTGTCCGGTGAGTTTTTTAATTTTATTTTTGAACGTAATGAAAAAGAATAAAGCATCAGATTTTCGAGCAAGTGGGTAAATCCAAGTATAATGAGTATGAACATCCATATGTAGCAAGTAGTAAGGAAAACCATCTTTAGATAATATCGGGGAAGGACCCCATAAATCGGAGACAATCAAATCTAAAGGCTCATTACATAAAGTTAAACTTAAAGGAAACGAGAGTTTTCGACAATTACTAACATGACATGAATGACAAAACGAAATGGACTTGCTAGAAACTGGTAAAGAATTCGAGCTAATAACTTTATTAATTGTTCGAATCATCGGATGACCTAATCTTTGATGCCAAACTGGAAGAGACGCTGAGAGAAAGGCTGAAGAAGAAACTGGGTTTTGTAAATCACAAGCATGATCAAAAGTGTAAAGACCACCCCTATTTCGACCGTTTAGAAGCACCTTCCATGTGCGGCAATCCTTTACAACAAAAAAGTGAGGGTGAAATTCAAAGAAGACATTATTATCTATTGAAAACTGGGAAACCGAAAGAAGGTTTGCAGATAATTTAGGAACATGATAAACTCTTTGCAAATAAAATTTTCTAGAGTTATAGGAAAAAGAAGCAGTACCAATATTTTCAATAGGAAGATTTGTACCATTACCAACTCGAATTTGATCTGGACCGTCATACTCGGCTCGAAGATGGAAGTTGTTGAAGTTTGGCGTTAAATGATGTGTAGCACCACTGTCCGGAATCCAATTGTGTTCTGCAAAGGAGCCTGGTGCAACAACATATGCTGTTGGTGGAGAAGGAGCGGCTTGTAACATTTGGTCAGAGCGGTGCCAACAAGTTTGGGCAGTGTGATTTTTTTCGGCCACAAATTAGACAAGGTCTAACAACACTTTGCACCGATTGAGAACAATTTGTAAATTGATTCATACCTTGACCACGGTTGCGGTATTGATTACCGCTGTAGGAACGATCCTGTTCTGATTGAAACCAGGCTTGAAAGACATGTTAAGTTGCTGAGTAGCAACATTAGCAACTAGATGTTGTTGTAGCATAACTGTTTGCGCTTCAAGACGCATATCGAACGCAATAAGATGAACATTGAAATCATCCATGCTAATGTCAGCCATTGTGGCACTTAGCATAGTAACAATAGCATCATAAGCGTTATCAAGACCGCTAAGAATGATTTGCTGGAGATCGGGGTCACTCATTGGGTGACCGGAAGCGGCAAGACTATCAGCCAATTCTTTGGCATGAAGAAAGTAGTCTTTCATGGGTTTGGGGCCTTTGCGCATTGTTTGTAACTCGCGTCGAAGCTGCATAATCCGTGCTCGTGATTTGGAGGCGTAGTGCTTTTGAAGTGCATCCCAAAAAACACGAGACATACTCAAACCAACAACCTGTGTATGGGCTGTTCGGGAGAGTGAAGATTACAACCATCCAAGAAGGATCTGATCTTTCTTTTGCCACTGTAAATACGCCAGATCGATAGTGGAGTCGGTGGTGGAGAGTGTACGAGGAGGACAAGGTAAGGTTCCATCAACATACCCTTCAAGGTCATAGCCTTTGAGTAACGGTGTGAACTGCGTAAGCCATAATAGATAGTTATTGGTGTCGAGTTTATCTGAGATAAGATGATGGATAGTAGTGGTTTGAAGAGGCGAAAAAACATTTAGAGAGGAAGAAGAAGCGGAGGAGGTTGAACTGGAAGATACCATTATGGCGAAAACGTTGTATCTTAGGATTGTAATAGTCTGATACCATGTGAAGATAAACCACTCTTTGAGAAATCACTCGATAATATTCATTAGTGAGTTCTTCTCTATTTATAGATATTCTTACAGAGTCTTCATAAACATAAATACAGAGGATAATGAAGATTCTATCTCTTTGATAAACCTTAGCTTAGATGTGGATAACTAAACCCACTCTTATCAGGTTTGGGTTGTAACTAGAGTTTATCTAAACTTGGTTTAACAGTGGAAACTTGTGTGAAAGATGGATCTGAGGTGGGAGTTGGAGGGGTGAAGGCATGTGTAGAAGATGGTTATGATGGACTAGTTGGAGTGGTGGTGACATCTGAAGATGTTGATGCATCTGGTGGTGATGGTGGGTTGGCATTATGCATAGTAGATAGATAGTGGGATTTGGTAGAAGATGCAAAAGGGGGCATGGTGGTTGGTGATATAGTATACAATGTCTGCTGTGTCATTTGAAAGAGGAGAGGAAGGTGAGTGTCTGGTTGAGTGATGGTAAAGTTGGTGGAGTGATAATTGGTAAAAAGTTGAATTCTGAATTTGGAATTTTCGACGGAGAAAAGGCATTCGGCGAAGAGATTGCGTATGTCGAGAAATGTAAAGACGGCCCGAATTAGTAGCGAGACTACGATATCCTTTGTGAGTTATACTATAACCGAGGAATACACATTCGACAGACCGAGGTTGTAATTTGTGAGAAGTGTATGAGCCCAAAAATGGATAACAAGCGCAGCCAAATGTTCAAAGAACACCATAGTTGGGCGTGTACTCAAACAAGGCTTCAAATGGCAAGATCTAACCCAATATAGAGGTAGGTAACATGTTAATAAGGTACACAGAGGTTAACATAGCTTTTACCCACAGATTGAGAGGTATGTTGGCCGAAATAAGTAGTGTACGACCCATGTCCGCTATATGGCGATGTTTTCTCTTGGCTATGCCATTCTGTTGTGGTGTATGTGGATAAGAATATCGGTGGTGAATCCCTTTTTGAGCACAAAATTTATGAAACTGGTCATTATCAAATTCACGACCACCATTACTCTGAAAAAATTTTACGGAGGAAGAAAATTGGTTCTCAATAAAAACAATAAAATTAGAAAAATGAGTAAACACTTAAGATTTCTTTTTCATAGGATAAATCCATGTATGTCTTGTATGATCATTTGTAAACAAGACGTAATATCTAAAACCAGAGATGGAAGCAATTGGCGACTTCGAAACGTCAGAGTGAACAAGAGAAAAAGGTGCAGATGGACAATATTTATTAATAGAAAAAGGAAGTCGCGTAGACTTTCCTAGCACACAGTGCTTACAATAACCAAAGCGAGAAAACTTAAAAGATGATCCTAGACATTTATTAAAGGCTAAAATACATAAAATCTGCAACGACGGATGTCTAAGGCGATGATACCACATGCCAAAAGGTTCATGAGATATTGAGAGATCATGATGAGATGAATATTTTTTATAGGACAATTTTTTTTATGGTAACAGAGCTATAACACTCCAACGAGTATTTCCTGATCCTAATTTTTTTCTCTCTCCTATAAATGGCAACTGATTTGCCAATTTTCTCTTCCCTACTCAACTTTCCCAATATCTCTCATTTTGTCTCCATCAAACTTACCGAGACCAACTATCTCTTATGGCAAACACAAATCAAACCCTTTCTTATTGGACAAAATTATTGGCGTTTCGTGGATGGATCCAAAGAATGTTTCCCCCCAAATTATCCAATCTTCTGATGGAAAAACCAATCAAATTAACCCTGTTTATACGACATGGTACTGTACAGATCAGACTCTTGTCAGTCTCATTAATGCCACTTTATCTGTAGACATCCTTACCCAAGTTGTTGGTCTCTCAACTTCACGTCAGATCTGGGAATGTCTTAAGGACAATTTCTCTCAACAATCTCTAGCGAATGCTACATACCTTCGATTCCAACTTTTGTCTCTTTCTAAAGAAAATAAGTCTCTCTCTGACTATTTGCAACTAAGTCTTTATCTGGCTCTCTTGCCGCTATCAATGAACCTATGTCTAATAACGATCTTGTAAAATTTGTTCTTTGTGGTTTAGGACCAGATTATTCTATGCTAGTTACCGCCATTCTCAACTTCCTTCCACTTCCTAAATTTTCAGATCTATGCTCTCGACTTCTAATCTTTGAATCTCAAATTAAACCTCACAACAACATCAATGTCGAATCCACCCAACCCACAGCCTTAATCTCTTCTCGCGGTGGCCAACAATACAATAATTATCGGTCCAATCGTGGGGGACGCACTAGTCGTGGTAAACCTAATTTTTATGATAATAATCGGGGTGGATATCCTCGAGGTAGATATAGTCGGGGTTATAGAGGTCGTGGTGGCTACAATCGTGGTCGTGGCAATTATGGATATGATACACGTGGTAGCTTGGGCTATGATAATCACAACACTCAACAAGGTTTTCTCGGTCTGTCCCCTTCACATGACCAGCATCCATGTCCAATTTTCCATTGATTTGGACACATTGCTAGTGCGTATAATATGCAATATCGAAACATAGATGATGATACGTCATCTACCTTTGCCGGTATTAAGATCTCTAATCCCGATGATACAAACTGGTACCCAGATTCAGGTGCAACTGGCCATATGATTAGAGATGCTCGGCAAATAACCCAACATTCTGAATATGGTGGTAATGATAAGATCTTCTTAGGGAATGGTGAATCTCTTCCCATTGCATGCTCTGATACCATGAAATAGTTAAATTATAATTGCCTTACTGTTTACAGATGTCTCATGGAGTTATATAGTCTCCTATGAGTTTACAAGATAAGCTACAATCCTAAATGGGATACTTACAAATAATAAAGAGCTGGATAGATAATCATGAGTCCTGGTAGAGTAAAAGCTAATCTCTAAGAAGACCCATCAACTGTAGACTCTTTCCTAATAGATATGACCATTTGGGTATGAAAGTTAAAGAAAATTCAAGGCTATTAGTATCGCTCATCGCATTTGCCCCCCCTGAAATGACAAACATGAGTGAATTATGTCTCTGACAATGATGTTATAAGATGACTTTACGGTTAAGATTGTGAGTTCAAAGAAAGGCCTTGGAAGGATAGGCCGCCACTCTAAAATGATCTTAATTAATATTCATTTTAAAACACATAAGCTACTAGTCTGCTCTTTTTTGATATATGTGATACTTTAGACTGGTTATCGTCAATAGGAGATTGATTCTAACAATGACTTAAAGAAACTAAAAGTTGGTTTATGTAGTTTAGACCATAAACTAAAGCTAGTGTTATGATTTATGAAGGAACAATTTAGTTAATTTAATTTTTCCTGATCAAAACTGTTAACAAAGTCTCTTCTCTTTGTACACCCCATGATTTACAAATAATTGTCAAGATTGTACCTATAAGGACTTGTGTTCCTTATATTCAGCCATAATCTCCACTTACGACTGACAGTAGTTATCGATCTACTCAGCTCAGGATGACATGTTATAATTATTACACAGTTATAGAAAGGGAAGGACGCATGCACCACGAACCAACCGTTACGAGGACTAGTCATCAATATAATGTAACATTCCCCATGATTTAGGAGCAGTCTGAACATAAGACCTATAAGTTGTTAGGAAACTGAGGGGGAAAATTGTAACACAGAAGTACAATACGATTAGCAAGAACTTAAGATTTTACTCTAATAACTGAGAATTCAATCCAAAGCAATTAATTACATACACAAGGTCTAAATTAGGTGGAAACCCCAAAAGATCAAAACTCCCCCGACAAGCATGATGAATATATTATTACTTAGGGTTACAATAAGTTACAGAGATAACTCAACCATACCTCTACCCTTACAAGCTCAGTAAAAAACTCTAAAAAGAAAGCCCAAGAAATCTCTCCAGAGCAAAACCCTAGATTTCTCCATTTTCTCTCTCTAACTCTTTCTCCCTGTATAGAGGCCTTTAACTTACATTCTATATTTATAGACTTTCTATTAGGTCATCTCCGAAGTATGTATCACGAGATAAACCATCGCTTTGGAATAAATCCCCTTCAAAATGAACTAATAAACTAACAAACAGAGCATTTTTTGTTTGAACGACCTAAGTCTCGTTCAAACGACTTCATTACTCGTTCGAATGACTTCCCCTATTTTTGAGCCGTAACCTAACATAAGTAGCAGATGAAGTAGGAGAATAAGGACAAATTCTTCTATCTAGTGAATCACCACTATATGTAATAGAATGTTTGTTGTAATCGGTAATCAATCATCAATAATACGATCTTTTGCAAATCCTCGAGAGAGATTGTTGTTTTTACATATTTAAAGGTTTCTGTAATGGCATGTTTTTCGGGAGGATAATATTTGCCAATACTTTAAGTAAGGAGGATGCAATAATATGCTTAAACAAATAAGATTTTACGTGAAAGCTCAATAAAAGCTATGAAAAACTACGACTTTGAGGAGGGTTTTGTTGTAAAATCCAATAAGTTTTCTAATTATTACAATTTATTGTGTGATATAAGCGTAAGGATAATTGAATAGTAAAGTTGCGAATCTGAATAACTCATTCTCTACTTATATTTATAGTAGATACAAACAAGTTTATTAAAAGAAAAACAATTTTCTATTTCGGGGGTAGATAATGAACTTTGCGGATCTCCAACGGCTCTTTTTGACCAAGCATAACGACTACTTTTAGTAAGTCGAGAACTTGTGGGTACAGATGTAGCCTCTTCTCAAATGCTGGGATATCATCGACTATGTTCTGTTGGCCTTTCGTTGTTAAATATGGGAAATATGCTATTACAATCGCCCCATTCTCGACATAAGTACTTTGTGGTTGTGTCGAGAAGAAATTAGAAGCTGAAGAGGTTGTCAAATGTTTCAGAATTCTTTATATACTATCATTTTTGGGGCCAAAGTCAATTGAATCTCGTCATATTTTTCCCGAGGAGCTTTAAATGTTGGATATTGGTTTTCATAATATTTGGAATGTTGAGTTACAAATAGATTGAGAAAAAAAGGGTTACTGTTCGGTGGGTTAATGGTTTGGAAGCCATTATGGTAAAGATGTCGCCCCAGGCATGGCATAGTGAGTGGTTGTAGCTTGCAAATGGTATTTGTGACGGCTATACAAAAGTAAGTCTTGGCGTTATGACATTTTTTGTGTTTGATCTTGAACTGGTGGTTATGATGGTTGGGAGAATTGAGGGAGGTGGAGGTAGAGAGCGTCAAAATGAAGTGAGTTCATTGGAGGCAATGTCGTTTTTTTATCGCGGAAGGTATTGGTGCTCATCAATTGTTTGGAGAAGTGGCCACTGCTCATATCGAAGTTGTCGAAGCGAATGCGGGTTGGGCGCCTTGTATTTCTGGTCGACGCAGAAAATTTCTTGTAATTTTTTGCTGCTGTCTTTCTGCATGGTGCACACAAGCAGCTACTTTTAAAAGTTCCCTGACCTGAGATTCATTAAGTTTATTAGGATATTGTTGCCCCTATCGCCGAAGGATATGCCAGATTCTTGTGAAAAGAAGCATAGAGCTTTGAGTTCTTTATGTCGAATGATAGAACATAAAATGCAGCTTGAAGTAATATAATCGAAGGAGGGAATTGTCGAATGTAAAATATAACATATAGTGTTTAATGAATAAACTTTGGCTTGATTTGTTTTGCATTTGTATATGGTTATCTCGAAGAAATGTAATTTATGAGCCGAATATAAATAATCGAGTTAGTTGATAGTTAGATAGATATTTTTGAATGTATGCTAATGTTGAGTGTACTAGATCTTGAACTGGAGTTTGTTTGACTGTGTAGGGCCAGAAACGGCTTCCTAGGATGATTGATTTGACTCATTTTGTTGAGTTTTAATGCGATTTGAATGAGTGACTTGACTGTTCGTACTTGCTGTGCATATAAATACTATGTGTATTATGGGGTTTATTTGTAGGAGTGGGGATGGTGAGGACGAGGGCACAAGTTCAGAAGGATGAGCATTGGAATCGTGTGCGTACGAAGTATTAGGAGTTACTGGAGAGATATTTTGGGAAAAGTTGCATAAACGGGCAAGTATTGGTGCTAGTGGAGCCCAAATATGAAGAGTTGAGTAAAGTGGAGGTGAAGGAGGCAAAAGAGGAGTATGAATGCCATTGTATCTTGTAATTCCTGAGTCCTCCTGAATGCGCCGACAAGTTAAGAAATCAGGCCAAGGCTTTTGTAAAGAAAGAAGATGATTTGGCCGGTCAAAGAGTTTGAGGAGTGAAATGAGTGTTGGAATGTAATAAATGATTGTAAGCAGTTGTCTGAAAGAAATGAATATATTTTGTTGTCGATGTGTACGAGTAAAATTTTCTCAAATATGATTTAACTTGTGTGATAAATGAAATTTACTGATACAATATTGCATGTGTGTAGGAACATTTGATAGGTCGAACTGTGGTAGTTGGTTTGTCGAATAAAATTTGAAATTGGAATTTCTGTTTAAGATCTTCATGAGAATATAGGAGAATTGAAAATAAGTCAAAATGTGTTTAGGTAATGATAGAATTGAAATGGCTAGGTGTACTTCTGTAGGTGATATACTAAAGTAGAAGGAAGTAGATGTACAACTTCTTTGTAATTAAATAGGCTGTGCTTCGGCAAGGATGGAAACATCAGAGGAGTTAAAATGAGATATGGAAGGGTTAGAGCAACAGTGTATGAGCCTGTGGCTTTTAGAAGGCAAAAAATCAAAGACTTCGAGAAAAGATGGATAAGGCGTTACACTCGATTACTCGAATGGTCGTGAAGTGGTACGATGAGCAGTCGCATGGGGTCTATAAATAGCGTCGTGGTAGGCGATTGTTCATATTTTACAAACTCTAAAAAAATTTCTTCAAACATGAATTTGTTGTGCTCTTTGCTTGAATCACTGCCAACGATTGGGAACGAGGAGATAAGTGTGCTAATTAAGAGGGCAAAACGTGTAAAACAGAGGGATACTGAGGTAGTGCAAATCCAAGATTAGTGGTTTTCTCGCATTTGTTTGATATTCTTAGATTTTGTTGAAACACTTTGTTGAGTTAGACAAGTTATTGATAGTATAGGAAGTGATTGTATGAAAAAACATTGTAGTAGAAGCTATTGGAAACATACTACGGGGAGGGTGTTAAGAATTTTGTTTCGATATGGAGTGATAATGGTGTGATTGATTGAGGCATTGTTGTCGAAAAGGTTTTAAATAGTGTTTGAGAGAGAGAGAGAAAAGTTGTTGGAAATGGGTGGCGATGAGTGGAGAGAGTAATTTGTGGGCGTTACTATTTTTTCGGCGCGACTATGGAGGAGTTCCAAGTTTTGGAAGAAGTTTTGTAATGGAGCATCAGATTATGTGCGATGTGGCCGGTTTCTTCACCGGTGAGAGTAGAGTTTCAATTTTTTTGAATTGGGCACGTTTTGGCAGGAAGCAAGGTATTGCCGAACTGTCATCGAGAAGCTTCGATACCTAAACTTCGATAAGAAATGTTAGTGAAAGAGAAAAAGTTTATCGAAGTTTAGACTTGGGAAAAATAGTAACCAATTTTTATTATTGAGAATTGAATGTAGCAATATTGTATGTAGAGAGTAATGATATCATTCGGATAGTAATGATAATAATGATAGTAATGATAGAATGACGTGTTAGAGATAAAACTCGATAACGATATGAATATTAGCATATGAACATATATAATATATCAGATACGATAAATATTAATTGTTGTTAAAAAATGGAATCTGATTTTCAAGTTCATAAAAATGGCTGAACCTATCAATATTGATGATAAAGAAATCTTTGCGAATCTGGTAAATGTAGAGCCCCTTTTAATTGATGTGACTTATTGTGTTCCAAAGTTGGGTGGTAGGCATAGGGTCGGGTTGAGTAGTATGGACGTGGCTAGTATCAACTAGTTTAAGATGGCACCCATGGATGTCGAAGTGTTTGATGAGGAGGGTATTGAGACAAATTTGGATCACGAGCCATAGGTTAGTGACCGAGAAGGTAGTGGTGGGGGGGGGGAGAGGAAGATGTTGAGGATGGTGATGAGGCTTGTTATAGTGAGGGTCCAGAAACAAGGGAGATTTTGAGTTTTAAGAAGTATGGTATTCCTCAAGTTATTGTGTTAGCGAAATATCAATATGACATGACTGATCAAGAAATCCTGTTGGATGACATTCTTGTCCATCGAGAACAAATCTAAAAGGGGTTGAAGCTTCCTCTTCGAGCTGATCAGAAGAAGCTATTGAATTTCTTAGATGTGGTACCTGGTCAGTTTAATCCAAATGTTTATGACCTTTTTAGGGTATGCGGGGTGATAAACAGTTGATCAGAGGCAAGAGGGGAAGAGCTGATCACAGTTGATAATTTATGTGTGTACTACACACTTAATCAAAGCCCTAATAAGTTAGGATACCAGTACTTGGCTTGGTTTTTGAAGAGACCAATGTTTTATGACATGTATCAACAGGCGGGCAGTATAGTGATGAACCTCTTCTCGTCTCGGGGAATTATGAGTTCGACAAGAAAAATCTGGGGGTGCCCTTGAAAAGAAAGACTTTTCATTTAGGTTTGTGGTTAGGTAACGGTAGGGACTTATCCCTCGAGCTATGGATCCTCGACCTCATCTATACCTCAAGCTCCAGAAGACTCGATCTTACCCAATACCAGACTCACGCATAAACAAACACGTTACAAACACGTTAACAGTTACACATCGACCACGAACTCAAGTAGAACATGGATCGTCCATAACATATGTAAACAGAACAAGTCAATATACACCTATCTCTCACGAGCTAGCAGTTACGCACTCAACTGCCCATGACTCCCATTTTCAAGAGAACATGTTCAAGCATGATGTCAAGCTGAGAGCAGGGTCTATAAAAGGGCAGAGTTCCTAAGGAAACAGGAGGGGTCAATTGACAATTCTATACATACAATTATCTGATCTCTAGTTATTTTTTTCTTAGATTAACTCTTGTAATCAGATTCTCTCACTCTCTCAATCAATAATACTACTTTAACAAAATCCTCCACTCGAGGTAGTAAATTTTACCTATTCACAGGTTTTCCACGCTAAATCCCTTGTGTCAAGTGTTATCTCTTATTTAATTCTTGGCATAGTAGTTCTTGGTGTAAGGATCGATTTCAAGCTAGTTCGAGCTTTACGAAATCTGGTCCCAACATTTGGCGCCGTCTGTGGGAATGCACGGTTTTTCCACGTACTTAAGGGATACGATTGATACTCATCAGTCAAGTAGTATTCAATTATGGTTCAAGCACCTTAATCTTCGGGAGCTCAACCTGAAAGTTTGAGGGAACCTGATCGGGTTGCCGAGCTTCGGGCGAGCTTAATTGCCGAAGCCGAGAAACGGAGTCAGCCCGAGCACCAGCTATTGGAAGATCGAGAACTCTGCGAGAAAGAGTCAAAACGAGGGCATCAAGCTCGAGTTTTGGAGACAAATAAACAAGAAGCTCAGATGTTAACTTTTCAAACAGCTCTGAAAGCATTACAGAGCAGCCAACCACCACCAGCCCTGAAAGAACGCGAAACAGTACCAATAATCTCAAGGGTTTCCTTTCATGAGAGTCTAGGGCCACATGAGGTACATAGTACAGACATTTCCAAGATTCATTGTGAGGATCCACAAGCACCGATAGTCTCAATTCATTTGAGACAAGAGGCGCAGACAGATATCAGCAGAGATCGCAGGCCTTCCAAGTAGCCCGAGGAAGTCTTGCGACCTCCTTACCGAGCCCTACTTCCTGAACATGTAAGCAAGGAAACAGGTGACCACGTTCCCAGACTCATACCTCAAGCGGTTCCGGCAGTTTCGACAGTTCCAGCAGTTCCAGTAGCCCCTATCCTTCAGTATTATATTTCTCAGGAACTTATGGACCAACATATCAGGGAGATCATCAAAGCAACGTCTTTAGACGTGAAGGATAACTTGCACAAATTACAGGGTAGTTCAATTGCTAAAGAATTATTTGATATGAATGTCCCAACAGGTTTTCATACACCCAAGATTATCAAATACAAAGGAACCGATCCTGGCCAGCGCGTTAAACAATTCTGCGGCTCATTGGGTTTGTATTCTAATATGAATCACATCCTTTGTCGGATCTTCACTACCAGTCACCAAGACGAACCTCTCCGTTGGTTCCACTCTTTACCGGAAGGTTCGATTCATACCTTCGAGCAGTTACAGAAAATCTTCATCAAGGCCTATGCCCACAACAAAGACAAAGAAGAGAACTTATATTCTTCTATAAGTCTCAAACAAGCACAAGGGGAGAAGCTCGAGGAGTTCTCCAAGAAGTTTCTCAAACTGGCTCGGAAGGTCGACAATCTAGATCAGAAGACAGCTATGTCCGCATTCACAAATGCTCTGCAGTTCAATTGCAAAGCTAAAGAGTATCTCTTCCTGAAGAAGCCCAAGACTCTCGAAGATATGATCGAGAAAGTCAACAATTATATCGATCTGGAGTAGATGATGCCCGAACCGAATAAACCTGTAAAGGCAGTCCACATCACCAAGGTTCCTTCTACAGATTCCAACAACAACCACAGCTCGAGCGATCAAGGCGATCTTAAATAAGCAAAGACAGAACCAGAAAGAGGCAACAATCAGAGGTCACAGAAACCATCCAGAACAATCATACCAAAGTTGAATGCTAAGCTTTCCGTGATCTATCCTATTCTCCAGAAAGATAAATGTTTTTGTCCAGCTCGACATCTTGATCCAATAACAGGTCGACCTTATTGCGAATATCATAAGATTAAGCACCACAGCACCGAAAATTGCTATGGTTTGAAAATGCTCCTGGATATCATTTTTAAGGAAGGGAGGATGCTCGAATACATCATCGATCTTCCTAGCTATAAAGATGGGAGCTATCAGAAACAAGATGACGTGACTCAAGCAACAAAACAAGCAGAGGAGAAGCATCTATATCATCTCTACTGCAGCAATATGATCGAGATGAATCAGGTTTCAAATTCCAACAGAGTCAAGCGGAGGAAGTTGGGCGAGTGCGGTGACCTTACCGTCCAAGACAAGGAAGCCAAGCTCCTTCCAGAGTCAAGCAATTGTCGAAAGGGAATCTCCTTCGAAGACTGCGACACAGGACATGTGAAGTATCCTCATCATGACGCACTAGTAATTATGCTCAAAATGAGGAACTTCGTAATGCACACCATGATGGTGGACACAGGAAGTGGGGTTGAGATCCTTTTCTAGAGCATTATTGACCAGATGGGACTCTCAGACCAGGTCGTTCAAAGTAAGACAGACATCAGTAGATTTAATGGGTCCAAAGATGTATGAGTTGGGTAGATCACTCTCCCGATCACAGCAGGGCCTACCACTATCGACGTTATTTTTTACCTCATCAATGCCAAATCAAGGTATTTGAGGATACTAGGACGCTGTTGGCTGCACAATATGGAGGCCATCCCGTCCACGTTCCACCAAATACTCTGTTTCAAGCATAACAATGGTATTTATGAAATCAAAGGAAGTCAGAAACTCTCTCGAGCTTGTGAGAATACAGTCTCACCAGTTGTCGATCATTCAGAACAGATTACTGCATAGCAATCACAGAAGGCTGATCACCTCGATGGTCAGTCTTCTCCAGTCGAGCCCGTGGAATACATCCAGGTCGATGGAGTTAACCGAGGTACTTATATTGGTACAAAATTTATTTAAACAGAAAAAGAAGCTCTTATTTCTTTCCTCTAATCTAACAAAGACGTTTTCACATGGAACTTCCAAGATATGCCAGGCGTAGACCCCTCAAAGTCTTGCCACATCTTAAAAATCCGTGATGGCGCCACAATAGTTATGCAGAAGCAACGCAGGTTATCTCCAAGACTTAGAGACGAGGTGAACAAGGAGATCGACAAACTTATCAAAGTCGGTTTCATTCGAGAAGCCAAGTACCCAGACTGGATTTATAATATCGTTGCTGTTCTAAAGAAGAATGAGAAGGTTCGGGCCTACGTGGATTTTACAAATCTAAACAAACACACGCCAAAGGATAGCTTCCCTCTTTTGATCATTCATCAGATCCTCAACTTTACAGCAGGCCACGAACTCTTGTCCATGATGGATACCACTTCGGGGTACAATCAGATTCTACTCTTGGAAGCAGATCAAGAAAAGACTAGGTTTATTACAGAAAGGAATCTCTACTATTACAAGGTCATGCCATTCGGCCTTAAGAACGCTGGAGCCACTTACCAAAGGCTGGTCACAAATATGTTCAAAGAATACTTGGGAGAATCAGTCGAAGTCTATATTGACGACATGCTTTGCAGGAGCCTAAAGAAAGAAGATCACATCTCTTATCTCTCAACAGTATTCAGTATATTACGATCCTATAGAATGAAGCTTAATCCAAAAAATGCTTGTTCGGCGCTCACTCAGGCAAGTTCTTGGGTCATCTTATCAACAATAAAGGGATAGAAGCAGATCCAGATCAAATTCAAGCTCTTCTGGACATGCCTTCACCATCAACAAAGAAGGATGTACAAAAGCTCGCAGGAAAGATTGCAGCAATCAATAGATTCGTATCCAAATCCTCAGACTGATGCAGGTGGTTATTTATGCTACTCAGAGGTTCTACTCAGCGAGGCAAAGGTTCAAAGAACGAAGATATCAACTGGACACCAAAATGCAAAGAAGCTTTTTAGGAACTTAAAACTTACCTAGGGAGGGCTCCAATCATGGGCACTCCGATAGGCAATGAGGAGCTAATTATCTACCTCACAATTACAGATACATCTCTCAGCTCAGTTCTCATTCGGCTCGAAGGAAAAATTGAGAAACCGATCTTCTTCATCAGCAAGACACTTACTCCAGCAGAGATGAGGTACTCTAAAATTAAAAGATTACTTTTAACTCTCGTTTATACCGCACAAAAGTTCAAACACTATTTTTAAGTACATCCTGTCAAAGTCATGATGAACTACCCACTTCGGGAAGTATTGTCTAAGAAAGAGAAATCTGGAAGAGCACAACAGTGGTCCGTCTGTTTAGGGGAGCACGAAATCAAATTTGAGCAGCGAATTTCTGAAAAGGGTCAAGCAGTCGCTAATTTTCTAGCAGACTTTCCAGTTTCAGATCCTGACTGGGAAAAACATGATCCAGATCTCGCCAAAGATACAGCAGATGAGTTTCCACCCTCCAAATCGTTTGATGATCGAGCATCATGGATATCTCAAAAAGGGTGGAGGCTTCTCACCGATGGTTTAGCAGGACCCGCAAGGTTGGGAATTGGAATCGTTCTCATTACACCTTCCAACGACAAAATCGAGAAATCTATCCGTCTCGACTTTGAAGCCTCAAACAATGGTACAGAGTACGAGGCGCTTATTCACGGTCTGGACATGGCTCTCAAACTTGGAATCACTGAAATCTCAGCCTATACAGACTTTCTTCTAATCGTTCATCACTACTCAGAACATTACAAGAAGAACGACATCATGGTCAATTATGCATCTCTGGTTGCAAATAAGCTAAATAAATTTCACAAAGCTATGCTCGAATACCTCCCTTGAGGAGAGAATCGCCACGCTGACTCCTTGGCTTACTTAACCGAAGTATTGGGTATAGAATCAAGACACCTTCAAATCAAAGTTATTTCTAGCCCCAGTATTAATCGTACTACAGTATATGCGATTAACACTAGGGGCGATGAGATGGCGGAAGATGATTGGAGGAAATCTTTCGTTACTTATCTCGGTCAGGATAACTCATGCAACGGGCCACTACTAGATGATCTACAGCAGCGCAGACACATCTTCGAGAATTCAAAGTGCTACACAGTCCAACCAAACGGCGATCTCTACAAATTCTCAGTTACTGGTCCATACCTCAAGTGACTCTCTAAGGAACTTGCCGACAACATGCTTCGAGATCTACATGAAGGAATCTGCGGATTCCATACCGCAGGACGAGCTCTTGCTAACAAAGCTATTACCCAAGGAGTGTTCTGGCCAGGGATGCGGAAGCAAGCTGAAGAATACTCAAGGAAATGCGATGCATGTCAGCATCATGGAAATCAAATTTGGGCCCCTGCCCTCAAACTCCATGCCAGTAAGGTATACTGGCTGTTCAAACGATAGGCACTCGATCTGGTTGGTGAATTCCCCGATACTCCGGGTAATAGGAAATTTCTCCTTGTTGCAGCAGATTACTTCACTAAATGGGTCGAAGCAGTTCCTCTATGCAGAACTCGAGAAGAAGAGGTCATTTCTTTCATTTGGCAGTATATCATCAGAAGATTTGGTTGTCCACATTTGACCCATATCGATAACGGTCCTCAGTTCGTTGGAGCCAAGGTCGTAGCTTTTCTCAACAAATACAATATAATCCATTCTCCATCAAACCCGTACTACCCCCAGGGAAACGGACATGCAGAGATCACAAACAAGATCATCGTGGATGGTCTCAAAAAGTGCCTTATGTTACTGAAGAAGGGAAACTGGATACGTGAATTACCTCACGTCTTATGGGCTTATCAAACTATGCCCCGGAAGGTAACACAGTGCTCTCCTTTTCTACTTGCCTATAGAACTGAAGCAGTCATCCCAACGAAGTACCACCATCCTGTGAGAGACCACGAGCTCACAGACGAAGAAAATGGGTTCGAATTGGATTGGAACCTCAATTGGATCGATGAGACACGAGATCAAGCTATCGTAAATCTTGGTCGATATCATCAGACACTGGCAAATTCATTCAACAAACGAGTTCACACTCGGGAGTTCACTATCAACGACTGGGTCCTTCGAGAAATCCCAGATAACAGAAAAGATCCACATGCTGGGAAACTAGCAGAAAACTGGGAAGGTCCTTTCATGGTGATAGGTCGAACTGGTCTGGGATCATACTATCTCATGACGGAAGTTGGTGACAAAATTCAAAATCCATGGAATATAAGAAAATTGAAGTTATATCGACGTTAAACAGCTCCTCCGTTGCTCAGCAACATTCAATCCACCTTGAGATTTCACCTCCAATGTATGTACAAACTCTTTTCAATCAATGAAATCTATTTTTTATCACAAGAATCCCTGCTATACAGTTCCACTTCATCCATCTCCACCCAAGGATAAAAACACAGTTTATACTAGCTCGATCCCTAAAGGTAAACAACATCCCACATTAGTTATGGCATAGATAATACTAGCCTAACCCTGAGGATACTCATACATCCGAAGGTGGGGGCCATAACAAACCTCTTAGCCTGAAGATAACAAGCTTAAAGTACGAGTGAGGAAAAAACTTGCTCACTGCCGCTAAGCTCCAACATCCAACATTGGTAATGGCATAGATAATACTACCCTAAGTCCTGAGGATACTTATACATCCAAAGGTGGGGGCCATAACGAACCTCTTAGCCTGAAGATAGCAAGCATAAAGCACGAGTGAGGAAAAAACTTGCTTGCTGTCGATAAGCTCCAACATCCAACATTGGTAATGGCATAGATAATACTAGCCTAACTCCTGAGGATACTCATACATCCGAAGGCGGGGGCCATAACGAACCTCTTAGCCTAAATATAACAAACCTAAAGCACGAGTGAGGATAAAACTTGCTCGCTGCAGCTAGGCTTCAACATCTAACATTGGTATTGGCATAGATAATACTAGCCTAACTCCTGAGGATACTCATACATCTGAAGGTGGGGGCCATAATGAACCTCTTAGCCTGAAGATAACAAGCCTAAAGTACGAGTGAGGAAAAAACTTGTTCGCTGCCGATAAGCTCCAACATCCAACATTGGTAATGGCATAAATAATACTAGCCTAACTCCTGGGGATACTCATACATCCGATGACGGGGGCCATAACGAACCTCTTAGCCTAAAGATTACATGCCTAAAGCACGAGTGAGGAAAAAACTTGCTCGATGCCGTTAAGCCTCCCTAAAGTCCAAGGGTTGAAGTACAGATAATACTTACTTCTACACCCACAGACTTCTTTTAATTCAATGGGTCAAACCAGAGAATAACATCTACTGCAGGTGTGGAAATATTAGTTTCTCATATCAACATTTCAAATTATAATGTTCCTCTCAAAGGCCTACATCGAGCACTGAAGCATCAACATCTGCTAATTACAAATGGTACTCGTTATCAGAATTCAAGTCTATTTCTTTTTAATTATGCTGGATTTTTTTGATGGGAGAGCAGTCGACCTTCCTCCCACAACAGGAGTAGGTGAGACTGCACTCGAGCTTCCCCCTATTTCAGTCCTGGATGCCATAAATTATGGAGCTCGTTCAGCAATAATTTCTCTCCCTCGAGCTATCTGTTCAGCCGTCGTGGTCCCAATACCACGATCCATAACCCCAATTGGATCTATGCTCGAGATATCGAGTTTACATACACAAGTCCTCCCAGAGAAGTAATCTTGCATCAAATCTTTCTCAACCTGCAGGAATTTTATTTCCTAGACAAAAAATGCAACCAATACGCTTAATTGCCATTGATGCAAAGCTTCACCATCACATTTTTCTTGTTCATGAACTACTAGTTCCTTAAAGGATTGGTGAGTAACAGCAACACGTTTGTTATCCTTCAAACGATAAGCTTTCGATTCAGCCAGTTCAGCTGTTAATTGATCAATACGTTCACTCATCTGCCTTGTAAGATCTATCGACTTCTGCCAAGAATTTGTGAGATCAATACGTATATTCTCCACTAACTCTTCTTTTCGACGAAGAAATTCCTTCATCTCTCGACTCCCCTCACCAGAAGCAATTTCACCATCCCTTTTATCCAATTCAAATTTGAGATCTTTCAGATACTTCATTTCACGTACACGTAATTCCCGCTCCAATTTGGAAATTCGAGTACAGAGTTGATTAATTATTTCATTCATCTCCTTATCACGTTGCACAATCCTCCTCACGTTTCTATGAGCGTGGGCCAACTCGTTCACCAAACTTTTGTTCTTGGCTTGAACCTCTGCTAGATCAGCCCTGCTCTGAGCCTCTCTCCCTTTTAAGTAACGTAAATCAGCCTTTAAACGATCTAACCTGGCAATCAAACTATCACGTATTTGTGCAAAGTTATGCAATTCTAGATCTTTTCCCACAATACTACTGCTCAATTTTTCAAAATCGGCCTCAGACACAGCCAAGTTAGTTCGCGCAGTATCCAGGTCAATCTCTATCTTCAACAATTGCTCGTTCAGAGCACGAATGTTACATTTCATATCAGATATCTCGTCATTTAACGCTCTAATACGGTATTCGGCTAACTCAGCCTCGTGCCAAGAACCTGACACTACCTTTTCCTTCAACTCAGTAAGTTCGCTGGTAAGTTGGTTCAAAGCCAAATCCCTGCTCAAAATTGTTCCAGTCTTATCCTCGTATTGTCTCTTAGCTTTTTCGAGCTTTAAAGAAAGCTTCACATTATCATCCAATCGATCTTCATACTGAGAGATCAAAGCTTTATATTCGTCTGCATACTCAGCATTATACATAAGAGTCTGCTTTTCTCTCTCTCTAGCAACGTCTAGCTCCTTCTGCATAACAGTTAGCAGAGACTCACAATATCAGTACCTAATTGGGAAGCAGATCGACAGAAGCATATTGACAAACTTACAGAATAGAATAAGCTCAAGATAGTCAATGCCTCATTGACCTACCGACCAAGAAACAAGTTTTGGTCGCAAGACAGAGTTTACATACACAAACATCCTGAACTAGAATAAACTTGCAAGGTACATATCCCTTATTCTATTAAATTCTTGTTCATCTAGTTATTAATTTATCTAATTATCTAACCTGTAATTCAGCAGAGGATTTTTTCTCCAATTCAAGCAGGCCCTCTAAGTCCACAACTCTGAGGTGCGAGCTTGCTATCTCCTATAATACAGAGTTTCATAAGCAAAACATTTTTGGCATCAAACTGTAGTAAAATATTGCAAAGCTCGAGTTCATGTTTTACAACCAATGTTACATTACACGATCATCCTACCTGATCAATAGTTTCCTGATTATCGGCAGTTGTATTTTTAGCAACATTCAGACCATCCTCCATCTCCTCAACCTCCTCTTCATCCACAATTTCTTTATCCTCATAATTCCCTTCCCTAAATGCCAAAATCTCTGCCTTTGTATACCTCAGTTGGTAGAGTTTCCCCGCAAGGTTGTTTCGAGAAGTAGCAGACGTAGTAACCAATCGCTCCGCTTCATCTACATTTTCGGCCCTAACTTCCTTCAGCTTTAGGGTAGTAGCTTCCCTTTCTTTCTCCTGTTCCGACTAAAAAGCTCCCCTCTCCCGAGTTAGTTTCTCTTCAAACTGGTTTTTTTCTCCCTCGAGCTGGGAGATCCTCCTTTCCAGCTCAATCGACCTATCCTGGAGACCAAGCTGAACCCCCCTCAGAGCACGAACAAACTGTAAAAAGAAATAAGTCAGCTCGAGCAACAAGACAGCTCGACAAAACTAACTATTTACTAACCTTCTTAAACTCATCATCTACAACAGCAATCATCTTCTCTCGAGCTTTAGCTTGACATTGTTCCTCAAGGAGACCAGCTTCAACCTTAAAGCGCGTCCTCAAGTCTGCTCCCTCAATGATCTTATCACTTTACTCTAACACCACCTGCGAATTTGTGGGAGAAGTTACCTTCTTCCTCTTACTGCTATCGTCCATACTATCTGACGTAACAAAACAAGAAGCGGCCCCTCTTTTAATGGCCTTCCTCTTCGCAAGGTTCCGTACAACAGTGCTGGAGACAGTGGCCATGCCCACTAGCCCATCTTGCATTTCATCGAGCCGCGCAAGCTTCAAAGGAGTATTAAGTTCAGGAGTTAACAATTTCTCTTCCATAGAGCCTGGAGTTTTCCCAGCCATTCTCCTCTTCACTTGAAATCTCCTGACCTTGTCGTCCTTACTAGCTACCCTTTTGAACCTACTTATCTCTAACTCTTTGAAAACAGCTTCGAGCTCAGCGCCTTCCTTAGCAACGACGTCTATAAAGGATTCCTTCCACAAAACTTTGCAGCTAATTCCTGCATAAAAGGTCGACAATGTAAGATACAAATCAGCTATAGAAATATAGTTCAACATACAAATGATAGTTCGATTTTCAATAGTATACTTACCCTTTGTTATAGTTTTATTATTAAGTTCCAGGGGTTCCTCATCAGACCACTGAAGACATTCAGCAGACACACATAAAAGGTTGTCGTTCCACACTCGCCCTGCTGAAGACAGGTCGAAGAAGTATGGTCTTGAAGAACTAGAAGAAAGATATGCACCATCAGTTGCTGTGACATATTTCACAGCATAATACTCCAAAAAATTCTTGGCAGTAATCCTCCTCTCACTACCAGATGCAACCCATCTCTCATTAAGGGTTTCGCATACAAGGATAACTTTCCAAAAATTACAATTCAGTTACGCCGGGCAAGCCCCAATCATATTCATAACACTCTTAGCCAAATTGCTCAAAGACAGCGTCAACCCATAGTCAAACTAGGCTAAATAGCAACAAAAACCATCAGTTCAACTATCCTTCACCACGCCTTGAACGTACTCCAAGGACACTTCATCCCCCAAATGCATATACTTCTTTTCTTTAGCCAAGTCAGGCAACAAATATAGGTAATCTCTCATTGATTGACACTGCAAGTCCTAAAGAAATTACCCCTATACTCGAAAGCGTGCCCCCAAATCCCATCTATACTACTTTTGGCCTTACAGAACTCCCTAAACCGACTCGAACCTGTTGGGTACTCAACTAGATAGCCCTTCAGACGAGGCCATTCTACTAATTCGGCTACAGTATTCTTCTCATCCCCTACTCCATATATATATATATATATATCAATTTTTATCTTGCACTACTAGATCACTTCTACAATCATAAACTGTCACAAAACGATTTGTATCGCCACACAGTCATTATTCCCATTGTTATTTTTATTTTATTTTTTGTGTTTGGGTAGGGATTACATCTTTATCCCAACACAATTAAGATTTTTATACAAAAACTCTTGTAAACCCAAAGACAGACTTACCTTCAACACCCGAGTGAGAGTCTACAGCGTTGGTCTGCACCAGTTTGCTCAATTTTTGTAACTTCTTCAAAACCTCCTTGATCTCAGCCTCCTCTCGTAGTTTGCAATTAAGACTCCTAGTCACCGCCTTCCTCTTATCCTTTCCTCCTTCGGCGGTAATGGAATCGTCAGTTGAGATCTCTCTTTCTCTAACCCTTCTCTTCTTTTTCTAGTTTTTTATATTCGGATAGGGAGGAAAGGGGGTACTTATGCACCATTCCCTGAACCACTGGCGGTTTGGAGTTTTCCAATAAGTAGTCCTCGATTCTTGAACCGAGCCGTCTATTCGTCTGAACCTGTTAGACATGTCGTACCGCTTCGGTGAAACCACCTTCGCATTATTACATAAAATATTATACTTTAGCGTATCTATCAGCCTCTTGGTCCCACTTTTTTTACAATGCCCCAAACTCATGATTATGAATTATCTACTTTAAAATTTCACGTATATTTGTTTGCCCTACTTATTCACCTTGACTTTAACGTCAATATCAGTTAGTAATACAAATTCAAAAATTTAGTTTCAGCAACAATCCTAGTCATAACCTATTTTCGTGAACATAGTTTTCTTTGAGTAAATTCGGGCAGTTACATTTCAAAAATTCAAAAATACAACAGTCAACCACTCCAATCCCCGAGATACATGCATTTGAAGCAACCGGTGTGCCCAACGACACCACAAGCTTTCGGTAGCCCTGGGGCGATATCCCTATCCTCATTGATGATCTCCTCCCTCGCCATCATCAGGACAAACTTTTTGTGATCTTCAACAGATTGCCAACAAGTACGCATGGACTCAGACCAGTACACACGGTTAATTTCCTCGCCCCTTTCTACATCAGTCTTACCCTCGTAGTTCGCTTGGGTTTCAAGCAGGACCGCATCATAACCTTGCTGCCTGAAAACAGCTTCCCTTATTTCATTAATCTTGAATGCTAAACGCAAGTCGTTCAACGCACGTGCTTCAACAATCATCTGAGAACTAGTCTTCACCATTTTTTTTATGAATAACCTTCTTAAAGAACAAGTCGTACTTTTATACTGTTCAGTTAACAAGACTAATTTTTTGATTGACTATACGCAACGTATTTCAGTTTCTATAACCCACTCTTCCCGGGTTCAAACTACTTGCTATTATCTTTTCGTGCTTAATCGAGCTCTCTAAAGTTTATATTTCGAGCTTTATGTTTACATCTGCTAAGCTCGATTCATTTACGAGGTAGGATAAGGTATGTTATCCCACCAACTATTCACTCCCATATTATGTATAGCTCGATGACATGTCGACTATTTCTGCTTTTCGCTAGTCAGAAACAAACAAAACATTCTTTTATTATGCTCGATTTTTATCTAACAAGTTGGTTACAGGACTACCCCTACAGCGTTGCTTTACAATTGCAGAATCAAGCCTTTCGAAGCTCGATATTATAAATACTTTCTCAAACACGAGGACAGGTCTCTAGTTTTTTTTTTCTCGTTGCCAAGATAATGCTGATCTTCCAGTGAAACCTCAGCCACAACTCGAAAATTGCAAGACTGCAATAGGTCAAATTCTTCTTTCCCCGTCATTTCCCTGCAGGAAGAATTAAAAGAAAATTCGATGGTACCGAAAGAAGCGATCCATCTTCCACCTTCACCACCGCCGTCTCTTCCTCCTTATCCCCACTAACTCGGAGTTCTTGGAGATTGAAGAAGACTCCTACCTTAGAAGTCAAACGTCATTAGAGACCAGGGATTTTGCATCGTATACACCCCGATCGCTAAATCAGACGCTACATAATACCCAGAAATATTTCAAACAACACTCCTTCAATAAAATAGCAAAGGGAGTCTCCCTACTCTGATAGCCATAAAACCATATCCGGAATCCCTCAATGATGAAAGAAAACCGGGTATGATACACTTGATTCCTCATCTTAACCATGATGTTGCAAATGTACGCTTCCAAAAAACTTATTTTTTTTCTCACCCATACAAAACAGACATGTTTGTTTTTCTTTACGGCGAAGATGTGTTGCAGGTCATTCGGCGATCAAATTTGACCACTATTTATAGCGATACCGCATTTAATATAAGTTATTTCCCCAAACACTCATCCTCTTGGGAAAACCAACAGTCTTCCCATAACACTCACGCGTCATAATGACAACACACTCTTCAATACAGACGTTCCATTTTTCAAGTGTCGCTTACGTCATCACACGGGCCGAGTTTTAGGGTTTTCTTACCTAAAGCCACACATGACTTCAGTTGCGAGGGGGCGATTGTAGGGACTTATCCCTCGAGCTATGGATACTTGACCTCATCTATACCTCGATCTCCAGAAGACTCAATCTTATCCAGTACCAGACTCACTCATAAACAAACATGTTAACAGTTACACATCAACCATGAACTCAAGCAGAACGTGGATCATCCACAACAGATGTAAACAGAACAAGTCAATATACACCTGTCTCCCACGAGCTAGCAATTACACACTCAACTGCCCATGATTCCCACTTTCAGGAGAACGTGTTCAAGCACGATGTCAAGCTAAGAGCAGGATCTATAAAAGGGCAGAACTCCTAAGGAAACAGGAGGGGTCAATAGCCAATTCTATACATACAATTATCTGATCTCTAGTTATTTTTTTCTTAGATTAACTCTTGTAATCAGATTCTCTCACTCTCTCAAGCAATAATACTACTTTCACAAAATCCTCCACTCGAGGTCGTTGTTTTTACCTATTCATAGGTTTTCTATGCTAAATCCCCTGTGTCAAGTGTTATTTCTTATTTAATTCTTGGCATAGTAGTTCTTGGTGTAAGGATCGATTTCAAGCTAGTTCAAGCTTTACGGAATCTAGTCCCTACAGTAACGTAATTGTCAATGTTTTGGATTTGTTTGGATATCTAAAATTGTTATGTAACTATTGTTTTGTGTTGGTACAACTTTAAAGGAGATTGACCGTAAAAGATGAGCTATACAAAGTCAAGAAGAATTTTTACGGTAAGATCGACAACTTAGTTATCGACCAAGAGAAAGTGGGTACTTTATTTAAAGAAGTAGGGTTAAAGAGATCGAGGGCTAAAGGAGCAGAGGTTCCTGTTATCGGCGGAAAGATATCCGCGAGGAACAAAAGAGCTACAGATTCGAGCTTACCCCTGGAGAATCCTTCACTCAGTGGTTACACCACAAATTCGGTAACAACAGAAAGAGATACAATGTTCATGGAGACCTTGGGGAAAGGTAAGAAGAAAAGGGCGGCCAGTCATGTTTTTGCTCCCCTGCTACCCCCAAAGAGGGATTTTCGAAGATCAACAAATGTGGAGGGGGCTAAAATTGAAACTCCAATTACTGTTCCTGATGGGCGACCTCCAAAGGCTTCGAAAAGTATGCTGCCGAAGAAGAAGGTATCTTCGGAGTCGGCGAGGAAAAAATTTGTCGAGGAGTCTGAAACTAATATCCAGAAGATGATGGATGCTTATGTGTATAGGAAGTCTATGTTGGAGGAGGAAGTTGACAATTGTTTGGTGGGGGCAAAAAGTTTGATTACTTTTCTCAGCGAGGGCCATCGAAATATGTCTAAGGTAAGGAATTTTTCTGCTTAGTTTCGATTAAAGAATTTGGTGCCCAATTCGGGTTCTCATATTATGAATGTAATGTAGATCATGAAGTAGTCGACCGTGGCCAAACCTCGCATTGTTGGTATTAGTACGTTGACAAATCAGGTACTTACCTGTAAGAATATTGAGAAAGAGCTGGTGAAAGATAAAAATGATCTGATCGAGGTGAAGATAAAGTTGGAGGCGAGGCTGGGTAGGTATAAGCTCGATCCTGGGAAGACGAAGGAGGTTACCCTTCCTAGTACAAAAAAACATTTGATAAACAGGTCGAGGGGATAAGGGCTGATCTTGAGAAGGATAAAGAGGAGGCTTTGTCTTTGCCGAGAACAAACTTTGAGAATTATGTGCGGGAACAGATCAATACGGCTCAAAGGGCGATAGAGGTAAAACATGGAAAGGTAATGGAGCAGGTGAGGGCTGAACTTATGCGAGAATCTTAGATCCGTGTAAGAAGGTGAAGGCCAATTATGTAGGGCAGTACAAGAAGGTGGAGGAGATAAAAGATTATTACAAAGGATTGGTCATTGTTGGGAACTTGGTTTTTGTCAATTCAAACATGGAGGATGAAGATCCTGAAACCCTTGAGGTTCCTAGTGGACTAGAGGCTATCGAGGATCTGGTGATGATGATTCCCGAGGGTTTTCGTCCCAAGGAAATATTGAATGAGCTTTATCCAGGTGGATTCAGGAAGGTTGATGATGTTTCTCCCTCTGCAGAATAAATTATGTTCGAAAAAGTTTTTTTTTGATGAAAGATGTAAAATGGTCGATGAGACCGAAATAATATTTTGTTATGTTTCAAGATTGCTGATGTTTATGTTTTTCAAAGAATTTGTTTAAAAGTAATTGATGCATAGTTTTTGTTAAATTTATGCTAAATATTTTTGTTCGACATGATTGATAGTAAGAGATATGATTGCGAATAGTGGCAAAGTGTTGCTTTGAAGCAAGTATTTAGATGATTGAAAGACTGCCATATAATGGCAAGTATCTGAAATGATTACCATATGTTATTCCTCGATGGGATATCTGGGTTTTGATTGAAAAGAACAAAACATGACATGTTTTGTTCGATAAGTAATGAGTACAAATGTGATTGTTTTGTAATTGGAGTGTTTGTTGAAGAGATGAATGTTAGTTTTGATGTATACTTATCAAGTATGTATTAAGACTAAGGTAAATTAAATATAGTAAAGATGATTGTTAGTTTTGATGCATACTTATCAAGTATGTATCGATACTAAGTGAAAGTAAAGATAGTAAAGATGAATGTTTGACAAATGTGAATGAAAGTAAATATGGTTTTATTGGAATCAGTCGAAGGTGGTTAAAGTTATCATCTGTAAAACATTTTCAGTTGGGTTGTATTCCAAGGATATTCAAGTTGTATTTCATCTTCAGTCATCAGCCAGTAAGTCCCACTATCGGTTTTGTCACTGATAATATATGGCCCTTCCCAATTCTCGGATAACTTGCCAGAATTCTAAGGTCAAATACTGTCCTGTATGCGTCAAAGAACAAGGTCACCACTGCCAATTTTCCTTTTTCAAACCTTTTTGTTATAAGCTTTCTTGAGTGTGTCATGGTACCATCTTAAGTTTGCAATGGCTTTGTCTAGGGTTTCTTCGATCCAGTTGAGGTTGTAGAGGACACCGAGTTCATTGTCTTCATCTGTGAGTTTATTTCGACCACTCGGTAGATCGAGGTCTGAAGGTATGACTGCTTCAGTACCGAAGGCCATCATAAATAGAGTATAGCCTATGGATGTTCGAGGAGTTTCCCGGTATTCCCATAAAATACTTAGTAATTTATCGACCCATCTACCTTTCTTCTCGTCGAGGCACTTGCGTAGTTTTGATTTGATGCTCTTGTTGATGGCTTCATCTTGTCCGTTTCCTTGAGGGTAGTATGGTGTCAAAGTAAATAGTTAAATTTTGTATTTGTGGAAGAAACTAAGAATTTTGCTGCTGATGAATTATTTGTCGTTATCAGATCGTATCATGTATGGGCAGCCAAATCTAGTTATAATATGTTCCCAAAGAAGCTTAATGACTTTACTTTCGTCAGTATGACATAGAGAGACTGCTTTGACCTATTTGGTGAAGTTGTCTGTGGCCACAAGAACGAACTTGTAATTTCCCGATGCTGGGTGGAAAAGTCCAATGATATCGATCCCCCATCTTTTGAATTGCCAGAGGACATTGCTTATGTGCAAGTCGAGTGCTGGGATTTTTATGTCTTGAGCGTGGATTTAGCATTTGTAGCATCTACGAACAAAGTATTTGTAGTCTTGTCGCATCTTCGACCAGTATAACCTTTGAGTGAATGCTCGCTGGGCCAATAATCATCCTAAAATGTGAGCCGCGTGATAGGCATGAAAAGTGCCTATTTTTGTCCTTTAATTTACATTATCTAGGAACTTATTTTATGTTTCACTGGGCTTAATTGAAGTATGTTTGACTATTGCAGGTAAAAAGACATTTGTGTTCAAACCCTTCTTAAAGCCCAACTCTTACAAGCTAAAGAGTTGCTGGAGATGATTTGCTGTCAAGAGCTGTTAGAAATGATCTTGTGCCAAGAGCTGCAGGAGCTGCTAGAAGACTTAGTAGTCAAGCCTGGCTAAAATGTCTCCACAAAATTAGGAGTGGTTGAGGGAAATGAGGATGTTAGTTAGGTTAAAGAGAGGGAGAGTTGTAAAGATCGGGGTGTCATCTTTTCTCTGGAACCACCGTAGCTTTAATATTGTATTCTTCTAAGAGTATTATATTTTATTGGAGAATCTTGGGAAATCTATGGAATTCATGTAAGTTTTTTTAATTATAAATTCTTTTTACAATTCATTTTTACTTAATTTGATAATAGAATTGTGATTTTGATCTATGCATCCCTGAAGAACGACAACCCTCTTTTATAATATAACACTCGATTTGATATGGTTTATCACCGTGCAGATCCCTTTGTGAAGTTCTTTGATTTTTATTTGAGCCTTTTTCTGAGAGATGCATTCAATAACTGGTCCTCCTCTTGTAATGCGATATAGGATTTTATCTTGAACTGTGAATCTAGGGTATTTGGCCAAGAGTGATCAGGCATCTTCTTTATTACTTGGGAGGATGTTGGAATTGAGGTATGCATTGAAAAGTCTTTTCTAATCATCTTCATCTTCATCTTTAGTAATAGTAATTTGCATCGTATAACTTATATCGAGACTAGAATGTTCGATAACTTCGATGTCCAAAGTTCTCTTTTCATTGTCTTCGAGCATTGCAGCAATGCATGCTAACGCGTCGGCGTGGCAGGGTAAAAGATTGTTGCAGGGTAAAAGATTGTTGATGATTTGAATTTGCTTATTTTTTCTTCAGCCAAGGCTGTATAATCAACTATCTTGCCTGATATCATGAATGTTTAATTGTAATGATTGGCGACGAGTAAGGAGTCGACATATACAACTATGTCTTCCACCCTAAGTGCTATAGCAAGATCTAGTCCATGAAGGATAGCTTTATATTATGTTTCATTGTTGGTGGCATAGAACTTTAGTTTAATAGCTTTCTCGATGCGATGATTAGATGTTGTAACAAGGACGATGCCAATTCCTGATCCTCGCGGTCCTGTAGATCCGTCTGTAAAGAGTCGCCATCCTGTGTTTCATGACCATGCGTCTAGTTTTGCAATTAATTCACCAGTCAATACTTCTTCGAGTTCTTCCCAATTGGGGTCTTTGACTAAAAAATCTGCTAAAAAGTCAGCTACTACTTATCCTTTGATAGATATCAAAGGCTCGAAGGAAATATCATATTCACCGAGGAATACATACCATTGTTGAACTTTATGAGATTTTTCTTTTTAGAAAGTACAAGTTTTAGAGGATATTTGGTAATGATTTTGATGGGATGAGCTTAGAAATATGGTCAAAGTTTTTTAGAGTTATAGACTAAGGCGAGTAGTTATTTTTCAGTTATTGTATATATTTTCTCAGCAAGCATAAGAGTTTTCCTGATGAAGTTGATTGGGCTTTCCGCACCTTTGTCTTCTCAAATAAGGACAAAGCTTATGGAATCATCGATTGTTGATAAGTACACTGTCAGTGTCTCGCCATCAACTGAAGTACTCATTATAGGAGGATGCCCCAAGTATTGTTTAAGATCTTGGAAAGCTAATTCACAGTCAGAAGTCTAAACGATTTCCTTGGGCTATTTATTGGGCAGTGGAGTTGGATTTCTAGGAAGAAGGAGGTAAAGAAGTTTACATCGATCAGATGACTTGGAGATGAACCTGTGAAGAGCGGCAATCTTGTTAGCAAATTTTTGTACATCTTTTTTGGTTCGAGGAGATGGCATTGCCATGAGTACCTTGTTTTGTGCCAGATCAATTTTGATTCCCCGCTTACTAACCAGGTGTCCAAGAAATTTGCCAGATGCAACACTGAATTGGTTTTTTTCTGGGTTGAGTTTCATCTGGTAGGTACGAAGGATATCAAAGATGGTTTAGAGGTTGTTGCAATGATCTTCACGTTTTAAGCTTTTGCAAATCATATCATCGATGTATATTTCCACGATTTTTCCCAAATAATCTTTGAACATTTTAGTATCAAGCCGTTGGTAAGTGGTTCGTACATTCTTTAATCCAAAGGGCATTACTGTGTAAAAGTAGAGACCTCTTTCTGTGATAAAAGTTATTTTTTCCTGATCTTCTTCAGCGAGAGGAACCTGATTCTAACCGGAGGCTTCATCCATCATTGAAAGAAGTTTGTGCCCTGTTACAGAGTCAAGGATTTATGGGATCAATAGGATAGGAAAGTTATCTTTCGTTATAAACTTGTTGGGTTATGTGAAATTAATACAAATTCTGATTTTCCTATTCTTCTTTGGGACTGCTACTATGTTTGAAACCCATATTAGATATTTAACTTCTCGAATAAATCTTACATGAAAGAGTTATTAATTTCTTCATTTACGGCTTTGCGAAGGCGGGGAGCTAGATTGCAACGCTTCTGTACAACTATTTTGCTGTCCAGAAGGAGATTGAGCTTGTGGCATGCGATCGAGGGATCGATGCCGGGCATCTCTTGGTAAGACCATGCAAAGATGTCAACATTTTTCTTCAAGAGTTGAATCATGGTTTCATTTTCGTCAGATGATAGCTTAGAGCCGATGAAGGTATTACGCCCAGGCCCATCGAGTTCAGTAGAATCTACTACCTTAGTATCATGCTGCTCGAATGTGGTGGGTACTTCCTGCTGTAATTGCTATGTCTTTAGAAGTTTTACTGTATGAGAGTTGGTTATGGTATTCTCGCACATAAGTATAACTGCTTGGCTGCCGTTGATTTCGTAGACTCCGTGATCTGCTAGAAAACGCAAAACCATATGATATGTCGATGGTACTGCCTTGATCGAATGTAACCAACTCTGCCCTAAAATTCCCAAATACTTAGACTCAGCATTGATGACCATGAATTTAACGAAAGTGGTTTCCGATCCCGCTTGAACTAATAGGGTAATTTTTCCTGTGGCTGATTCTTTTGAACCGTTGAAACCTGTGATGGTAGTCGTCGAAGCTTTTACAGAGTCTTTGAGTCCCAGAATGCCTATTATCCTTTTTTACAGAACATCCATTGCGCTTCCTGTATCGATGAGAAGCGTGTGTAGGTAGTCTTATCCTACTTTGAGCATAATGACCAGGGGGTCATCATGAGAGTACTTGACATGACTAGTATCACAGTCCTTAAAGGTAATTTAATATAGACACTTTGATTTGTTGGAGCTGGGGAGAAGTTTTACCAACTTATCTGAAGATGCTATTTTGCAATAAGATATAATTCTATCGTCTTGTATTCTCTTTTATCCTTTTTCAATCTTGATTATGTAAAGATGATGAGCCTGCCATTGTCCTTGCTCTTGGACAATGTTTTTCCCTTTAGTTTCTTCGTCGAGGAACTTCTGAACATCGACTACATAATTGTGACATCTTCCAGCTAGTAGAATACGAAAAAAAATCTTAATGAGAGAGTAACAATTGTCAATTTCGTGGCTATGCACGTTATGATACTGGCACAAAGGTTTGTTGGGGATATCAGGAATTACTTGTATTTCCCGATATAACTCATCTCCCTTTATCATTGGTAAGATAGCGGAGAGAGTAGCTGTCATAGGAGGTAGAACTGGGATGGGTCTGTCTAGTTTTCTGTCTCTCCTTCTAGTATTGCCAGTGCTGCGTCCACATTGCTTGGGTACCCCGGTATTGGTTAACTTTTTTTTGGGGGGGGAGGGAGATAAAAATGTTTCATGAGAATAGATGACAGATGAGCTTTTCATCTTATCCTCCTTCGATCGTTCTAATTCGATGTAGTTATTAATAACATTAATTATTTCTGTCACCGTTCTGGGCTTGTGCAAGGTAAGTTCATCTCGATCTTTGGATTCGATATGCAGTACTGAGGTAAATGCTGGAAAGACAATCTTGGGATATGAATTCCCATTCTTCCATATTTCCTGTAAGAATCGCTTGTAAAAACTCGATAATGTTTCTTTCACTCCCTGCTCAAAGAAGAACAAAAAATCTACAGTTATTTCTCGCTCCTTGGCATAGGCATTATTCGACTCGAAGAAGCGCTGCAACTGACTGAATATAGTGATGGAGCCTTCGGGGATAGTATGGAACCATCTGAGAGGTTCCTCTTTTAGGCTTATGTTGAATAATTTGTATAACATATGGTCAAGTTTGAGATACAATCCCACTACAGCTCTGAAGTGTCAGACGTGGGTGAAAGGGTTAGTGAGGCCTACATACTGATTAAATTTTGGTATGCAGAAATTATATGGAATGGGCATGAATTCGAGATGAGGAGAGATAGGATTTGTTTTGATTCTATCAAGAGTACACCTTCGTCTTGGGATGTTAAATTCTTGAATCTTATTATTTAGGTCATCCAAGGTGATGAACTGTGGTAAAGGAATTGGTACAGCCGTAACCTGTGGATCAAATTCTCCCTGTCCTTCAGGTCCTACTTAGTTTCTCACAGGCCATCTTAGTGGTGGTGGTGGAGTTTTTATGGCGTGTACGTTGACTTTCGAGAGTTATCGATGATAAGGATATAAGTCCAAAATATCAAGAAGCTCTGTCTGAATTTCTTGATTTACGTCGAGAAGTTTGTACTTGTTCTTCTCTTGGCTAGTTTTTTCTTTGGGTTGCCCTGGAGCGATGATCACTTCGGGCTCGAGGAGGTGACGCTTGATGGCCAGTGGGCCAATCTTGAGTTCTTCATAAATTCTTTATTTATTTATGATGTGTCGGCTCTGTTGGTCTAAGGGTTTTCTCATTTTGCCTCTTTCAACTTGAAGAGCTTGGGCATGGATTCGTTGATTCTCAAGCCTTCAGACTTGGTCAGATTCCATTTATTTATGAAGTTCGATCACTGCGCTGTGTAGATAAGCGGTTTTCGGTTTCAGGTTTTTAATGGTCAAATTCCATAGGCTCAAAATGGTTTGGAATTCGCTATCACACCAGTGAACGTGTAATAATATTCTAATAGAAAGCAAAAAATGACATAGGTGGTTTTAGCGTGGAAAACCTCTGAATAGGAAAAAAAACTGTGACCTCGAGTGGAGAATTTTTGTAAAAGTATCTTTATTGCTTTATGCAGATATCTTATTACAAGTGATCTCTAGATTGAGAAATGCTTGAACCTTGTAACTAAGAAGTTTGAATGTTTTTGAGAACCTAGAATATGTAGCTTTCTTGGTGATTTCTCATGTAATTTTATGGTCTTTGCCTATTCTGGAACTTCTTCCTTATATAGGCCTTCTCCGTTGTTCTTGATCGTACTGGAGCACGTTCTTCGAACAATGTGGTTAGTGATAGTTGACTGAGTAACTGACGAGTTCGTAAGAGACAGGTATCTTTGACTTGTTCAAGTTTTTTGGTTTAGTTTGACCCACTTTCTTCACTAGATCGTGAAGTAGGTTAAAATGTTGACTGGAAAAGTCATGTGAAGAATACGTGAGTCTTAGATGGAGGTAATTTGAACTGGCCGATAGCTCGATTTTAGGTGAGATCGAGGGATAGGTCCCTACAATTGCCCCTTCACAACCGAAGTCACGAGTGACTTTGGTTGAGAAAGAGTCTGTGGGTAATGGGTATTCGAATTAAAAATTTTGAATATTGAAATGGAGTAATGATGGCTTTGACTACATGGAAGTTACGTGGGTTATAGGGAAATGACGTGCATTAAATGAAGATGTAGATGCCGATGTATGTGGCCGTTATGGTTTGAAGAGTTGCGTCGGTATTGAATGATGATGCTTAGAAAAATGTACATGCACAATAAATGTAGGGTTATATAAATAGTACCTGTACTGAGTATTTGAAGCAAAGTACGCTTGTAAGTTGTTAAATTCTTTAAAAGTTTCAAAGATGGTGAAGACTCGGAGGATGGTCCTTGAAGAGAGGATTGCGTTTGAAATGCAGAGGTTGAAGTTAAAGTACTTTAGTGACCATTTCTAAAAGATGTCCATACCCGCTCCTATTCCTCTGACTTATCAAGGCATGTCGGAAGACGAAGCGGTTGAAGATGAAGAGGAATTTTATTATAGGTGGAGGATTCATGTTGTTGTCTTGACATGCGAGGAATGTTGGGCTTGTCTCCGTACCCTTGCGGAGGACAATATTGGGGAGATAGATGCAGGGATAGGCATAACTGCGGGTCAGTTATGCTAATTTTTTATGTCACAATGGATTCTAAGGTCGTTCATCTCTACCAACTCTACGGAGGTGGTGTTTTTAGAGGAGGAGGTGATGGTAGTAGAGGAGGAGGATGAAAAGTGGAAGTCTGCTTCTGCATTTCTATTACTTTTTGGCGCTAAGAATACCTTCAGTTTGAAGAGTTGGGTTCAGCATTGAGTCTTCTACTTGCATAGTTTCTATTTGAAGTTCGACGATACTTTGATAAAACTCATGTGAGGAAAGCTTTTTGTTGTGCCTAATGTCTGCTTTGCATCAGGATAAAACATTACTGAAGTTAGACGAACTGAAGGACTTGATGCTCAGAGTGCCTGAAAGATTTGCTATCTGTAAAGCACTCGAAAAACTTATTATCTGTAAAGTACCAGATTTCAGAGTATTTTGTAAGACTTGATATCTGTAAAAGTATTCGATCTCTGAGTACTTTAAAAGACTTTTTATCTGTAAATGCATCTGTAATCTGATTCGAAATAAATAATATTTGTTATCCAAACATTGTGGTGATATAGAATAAAATGTCTCTGGAATCGAGCTAAGAATAATGCGATGAGTTTGCCAAGATATTGACAAGATGAAATATATGGCATCGAAATTATTGTTATCATAATCGAACTATTTGAAATATGTTTGTAATATATATAATAGAAGTTCAACCTGGGGTTGAATAAAAATGTGGAGGAAAGGAAATTGCATAAATTTTAGAATGGCAGGTCGATCTGCGATAGTTTGTTAGAAGGAATCAGGTCGATATGAAATATGACGAAATGATGTTGTTTGATAGAAAGAGATGTGTTCAAATATAGCTTATAGCAAGATTTTGTGGTTTTTGTTACGAGATAATAGGATAACATCCCAAGTTGCGTGGAATTTTACAGCCAGATAGGGTATAAATGAAGGAGGGTTGATGTGAAAAAAGTAGGTGGAAGGAAAGAATGATGATGTAAAATCGTTCTGAGAGAATCTGTTATGTTGTTGAGGGGCGATTGGCTATTAAGGTAGCCAAAGTGCGTGAACGCATTTTTGGGTTGTTGGACTATAATGCAGAATTTCCAGTGAGGGAGGTGAATGTTAAGGGTTTGGATATGATTAGGAGAGATCGTGAATACGAACGTCATTTTTATGAAGAGATGTTCCGAGAAATAATGGTGAACTCAGCAGCTCCAAAGGAAGCAGTGAGATTGCTTGTTGTGGTGGATATTGAATCTGAAGATGTGATGATTGCTGGAGGATATCTGATCGGATATGGTTGCCCAGGTCATCAAGGCTATTTCAGATGTAATTATATATAAAGTGCTATCATAAATGAATGTAAGTGTTTGAATTTTTTCTAAAAGAAGACATAAAAGTCAAATTGATCCTCTATAGTTGCAAATGTCGCTTGAGACTGTTGTGATAAACAATTTTGAATACATTTGAAAATTTTGTAAGCTTTGAAAATGACGTCACTAGTACTATAAGTAGAAGAAACAAGAACAGAAAAAAGCAGGAACTTCTACTTTATTTTTTATGTAAAGCTGCAAAAATTTGATATCGTGTAACTGTGAGTCATCATGAGTGTGGGAAGGTCAGAGAGAGATAAGGAAATAGGAGTGAAAAATAGATTAAAATATGAGGGAAGGGCCAATGATAAAAAACGGTTTTACTAAAAAGGTGCAAGACGTATGACATGGACAGTGGAAAAGACGCCCCGGTTCCAAAACCGAGGACGGCTCGTGTGAGGCATAATAACTGCCAGCCGTTAGAGAGAGAAATAATAAATAGTGTTTCTTCCTCATCATTATAACGTTTTTTAACTTTTGAAAAGTTGAAGAGAAAAGAGAGAGAAGTACAAAAAAATTGTAGAGAATCTGGTAAGGATTTATCTTGAGAGTGATCAACAGTCAAAGAGAGTTGCGGGGATTGAATCATGTAGGTGGCTATACAATAGTATTGCGAGGGAAGGATTTGGCGCTGCCTCGGATTCTCATTCTGACACAGAAGGTTAGTAGAGATGTGCGATGCATATTTGTGTTTTTGCAAATCATAATCTATTTTAAGCAAATCTCTAAAAAATCACTATTTATAACAATCTATGAAATTGGAAATATATGTAGAATATATTAAAGAATTTTGTATGCGAATGATGGATGTGCATAAGATAATGATAGATACCTGGACCTGTATATAGGTTGATCGTGAGAGGTATTTGTGTAAGATCAAACCTTTATATGTAGAATTGTAGTTGAGATGGATAATTCACCTGCTAACGAGGTGTCGACTTCTGGTCGAATGGCAGAGTTTGAAATTAATATGTCTGACAGTGAGGTTGAAGTAGGGGTTGAACAATTTCTAGGTTTTCCTGGGAAATTAGTGGCCTATCCTCCCTATTCGGATGCATTTAAAGAGTTTTGTAAAGCTAAGGCTGTTGTAAAAGGGACATGGGGTAACTGCATAGAATACGCCGGTAGGTTGTTTTGGAGGTGTACTGTAGCGACGGGGAAGGAGTATTTTTATTTTTTGGCCGATTTGGAGGAGGAGAAATGAGATAGGGGTATAGATGAATCGATCTCGTTAGAGCATTTTGATGGGAGTGTTCGAAGTGACATTTTAGAGGGATTTTTGTGTTACCTGTCTTAATTAGAGTACGGGTTGAGTCTTCCCCTTACCAATTTGGTGTTAGGGATTATGAATATAATTAGGGCATGTCCTGTTTAATTGAACGGGAACATGTGGGAGGTTATAAGTATCTGCCACCATCTGAATGAAAAGTGGGAAAGGGAGGGGAAAGTGAGGAGGATATCCCCTGAGGATGTCTTATAGTTTTATGAAGTAAATAATTATCATGCCAGTGAAGGGGCATATTTTTGTGCGAGCGTAACTCAGCCTCGCTTCTTCGATCTAAACTCAGCAGGTCGATCATAGAACGACAACGTAATATGGGTGAAGGGTTATTGGCTTCAGAGAAATGATGAAGAACCCTTGGATCTTCTATTTTGAACTGTAAAAAAAAGTAACTATAACAATGTGTAGTGTATAATATTGATATGTTGGAACTGCATGATCTATTGTTGATGATAATAAATATTGTGCATGGCAGGCCCAAAGTCCTAGGTGGAGAGGAAAGATTCTTTGTTGAACAAAGTTGCTGAGGGAGAGGTTGAGCTCGAATATGTGTTGGAATGACTTGGCCTTAGAATAATAAAACGGGCTGGTAGCAAGTCCAAAGGAGTTCAAAAATCTCAATCGACAAGGCTGATGGCGGGTGCTGATGATGGTAAAAAGAAAGGAGCTGGTGAGGAAGGGCGAGTGAACTTGCCTAAGGCCCCTAGAGTGTATAGTTCGGTTCATCTAGAGTCTATTACGTCGAGCAAATTATCTCAAACGTTTTCGAAAAAATAGATGTTGAAGCGTCCGTCGGCCTCTGTTACTACTGGAAGTGGTGAGGTCGAAGGAAAAGAAAAAAGAAGAAGGATCAAACCTTCGAGAACGTCGGGGGAGAAGGTTGTTGAATAACGACCTGTTGCTGAGGATGATCTGAAGGAGGTGGAGGAAGGGGCCAGGCTGGCGACTCTTCATGGGGAAGAGGATATGAGCAAAATGGTAGGTCTCTCTGTTCGATTATGTGAAATATATTTTTGCATTATGCTCCGAGCTCACGCTGAAGTCAAATTGTGCTTTGCAGGTTACTCGTTTGGTTAGGGGGATATGTCTCAGAGTTGAAGAAGAGAAATCTGAGCTGAAAAAGGGGAAGATCGAGCTTGAAAAGAAGGTAACTTGATTGAAGGCTGAAGCGCTCAAGGATATAAAGCAGCTGGAGGCCCTGAAGGCTTCCCATGTAGTGGAGATCGGTCATCTACAATCTGAGGCAAGAGCGAACCTGGAGGAGGTGGTGGTGGAGCGCAAATGACTTGGGCGCTACCTTATGTTAAAGGGGTATTCAGATGATGAGGTGGATGCTATTAAGGCATAAGCATACATTTAGGAGGGAGATGACAAAGAAGTGGAAGGGGTTACAGTGGGAGTTGTTGATGGGTTGGATGGTGTCTCTCGTCAGATGGTGTTAGACAACCAAGGGGATGACACCGAGCTCCTGGAAGGGGAACATGAGAAGGTAGGGTAGAGAAATGATTTTGTACGAATATTTTGGAAATGCTCTGTAAATTGGTTGGATACTGTGTATTGAATAGACTCCTGTAGGCTGAGTTCTTTTTTTGTAACCCTTGTATAGGCACTTTGAGAAATGAGCCTCAGAATAAAGGATTTAGAGACTGAGCTTGCCAGGGAAAGAAAGACCTCCACATCCTTGCTGTCTTCGTAAGAGGAGCTGCAAGTTAGATTAGAGCAGGCAATGTTTTGACTTGTATGCTTCATTAACATAAATCTATCAAGTAAATATGACAACATAGAACGTAGAGGCAGACCAAAAACTTGTTATTAGTTTTAGTAAAATGACACTCAAATAGTGCATAGGAAAAATCAAAGTTTTTGACAATGTTGCATATAGAGAATGTGTACCTTAGATCTGGAAATATATCTCATGGAGCATCCATCTGAGATCGTACCTCGACCTTTAAGTCTAGAAGTAGTTGCATACGGTAGATGTTAGAAATTAAATATCTTGCTAGAAATGAGATATGTATATGTATGTTGAGGGGGTGTTCTGAATCAAACTAGATATAACGTATCTGTATTGTGCAGGTCAAATTGGATTCAGCTCACTCGTGCGAAGATGAGGCACTCCAATGTAATCAAGAATTTATAGAGGAGTTGGATAGGAAGAGAGAGGCGAGTGGGGATAGAGAATACCAACATGTAAAGGTGTACATCATGTTTGTTGAGGCAATCCAGACTGCTATTGACCTCACTCGTAAGATCGAGGAGAAGAATGCCGAAATTGATAGGGGACTAAAAAAGCTTACGGATATAAATTGAACACGCAGTGAAGCTCCAAAATCAGATTGACATGCTGATGGTAAAGAGTTGGCATGCTGATATGGCTCAATGCCGTTTCAAGCACTAGAAAAATTAGAGGAACAATTTCGTACTAATTTTCAGAATAGTAGATACGAGCTGGAGTGACTAAAAAAGAAAATCATTGAAAAAGATAATGAGCTGAAGATAGCTCGAGAGGATCTATTGGTTTCGGAAGCTACAGCCGAACACTTGCATACAGCCTTACCTGCCAAGGATATGGAGTTTTGGACGATGCAACGGAAGTGTGATGAGTTGAATGAGAGGGTAGCACGATTAAAGGCCGAATTGGCGCAAGCCAACGCGCATTTCAGGAACGTCGAGGCTGGTGAGCACTCGAGGAAGAGTAGAAATGATGCTAAGATTTCACTTTTCCAAGGGGATATAGTTAGCCTATCTGCTCGGATAAGGGATCTGGAAGGTGACGTAGCTTGAATTCAAGGACATGTGCAGAAAGGGAATGCGAATTTAAGGGAGTGCCAACAGAAGTTGGATGTCGCTCTTGTCAGGGAAAAAGTATTGGAAGGGGAAATCAGGGTGAAGGAGATTTTAATAAAGAAGAAAGATGACCTGTTAAAGGATACTTCGGCCGGTGAAGAGTTGAATGCAGAAATCGAGAGATTTTGTGCTCAGGTGGCGGACTTAAAGGCCATTAATCTGGCTGAATCAGCTGAAGCTATCAAAAAAATGGAAGAGAGTATAGCTTCTGGTGCTCTGATAGAAAGGAAGATGGTATACCAAAACTGACGGTATGAGAGGTTGGAGGCACGCCTCGAGAAGGCGAGATCGAACTTTTCAAAGACAGTTGCAGCTCATGCATCACGCTCAGACTTGCTAAAGTTGATCGTTGCTTATTTTGTTGAGGAAGTAAAAAGACTTGAGTTAGAGCAAAATACCTTGTTTAAGAGTTTGTCTGACAAGGGATGCATTTGTGGAGTTGATATAGATCGAGGAAACTGCATGGCCTCCATAGAAACGAGTTTAGGCCCTTGATGGACATATAAAATGACCACTATTCCTCTATGACTTAATGTTTATTATCCTTAATTTTATTATTATACATGACTTATAAAACCAATTTTTATATTTCAGGTCACATGGAGCTCATTTACAAAATATGTGCAAATACCGGGATGTATAGCTCAAAAGATGAATTGTTGGAGAAGGATGTAAAGTTCTCAAACACAAGGGTCCCACATGGGGAGGTTACAATTTTGGAGGATAACTCTTGGAGGTTATAATTTTATGTACATTCATGGCGTAGGTTATAAATCTCATATTAAATGTAAGAACCCTCTCATTCATCTATAAAAGGAGAGGTGATGAGCTCATAAGAAGCATCCAATTTTAAGAGCTTGAGAGAATTGTAGTAGAGTGTAAGAAGAGAGCATTGTTGGAGAAGTTTAAGTACTTGGAATATTTTGTAAGTTGTATTTCTCATAATAAAATTATCTTAATTGGTTATTAGTCTATGTTTATCTATTTATCATTTTATGATTTAGATTTCATAGTTGTTATAATGACCGGCTAATTCATCTCTAGGGGTGAGGATGAAGCTGCCATTAGCACGTAATTTCATATATTAAGTATATTTTTCTCCTACCATATATGAGCAAATGTTAATGGAACCTATCACGATGACTTGAGAAATTCATTATCATCTTATGATATCTTTAGATAGAGATATAAGTTGAGTTTTGTAATTCTCAAATGTCATAGTAATTATTTTTACCCAAATAGTATTAATGTTGTATTTTTCCAAAGTATGCTACTAATTAACATTTCATAGTTAGTACAAAACTTTCATGAGATGTGTTTTTGGTACGTACTTAGTTCATACAATATATTTTACTTGCCTTTTTATGCATGGGTTACATTGACATGAATTTTATATTCGTCTTGATATTTTGGGAGAAATAATGCTAAATTATGTTGATATTATGTGTTGATGGTGGTGAATCCAAAACCTCTAGATTTTTTTTCTTGATAAACTTGATCATTGATTTTTACGTTTTTTGCAATATTAGATTACTAAAACACAAATCAAAACTATTTCTAGTCCCGTTCGGATGTGAATAACACTTTAATTTTTTCCCGTACTAAACACCAGATTTTGACCGTTATCAGCCCTCGCCCTGCATATCTGATAGAGCGGGGCAGGGTTGTTGTAACTCGAGAACTGAAATCTGATTGACCTCCTGATGTAGGGGAAAGCACGGCTGACATCCCAATAGCAGAAAATAATCCATTGTAGTGGTTGTGAATGCATCATGAAAATAAATAGTATCTGTCGCAGACATAGTAAAATAGATGAAAGCTAGTATTACCTTTGCCCTATCTTATGTCTTGTTGGGTCTTTGATATAAAACAAGTTTTTACATTTGTTCTAATTGTAGAGATGGGTTGAGTCAGTCAAACCAAATGAGTCTTGATTTAACTGTAGTAATGTGTCAGTCATATTAAAAGAGATGAAGGCTAGTATTACCTTTGCCTTATCTTATGTCTGTTAGGGTTGTTGATATAATTTTTTTTCTATACTTGTTATAATCGCAGAGATTTAGTAGAGTCAGCCAAACCAAGTGTTATCCTTGATTTAACTGGTATAATGTCCCAAACATGTTGAAAGAGATGAAGACTAGTATTACCTTTGCCTTATCAAATGTTTGGTAGAGTCTTTGATATAAAACAAGTTTCTACATTTATTTGAATCGCAGAGATGGTTGAGTCAGCTAAACCAAGTGTTATCCTTGATTTAACTGGTATAAGATCAATTGAAAGCTAGTATTATCTATGTTTTAATCTATAGAATGTAGTTGAATCTACGTAACTAGAGGGATGTTATGAAAACCTTGGAAGTTTCATTGAACAGTTCAAAATTTACATTGGATGGAGATGAAAATCTTACTTTTGGAATTGAAAAAACAAAAACGAGAAACAGAAATGGAGTAGTAAGGTGCTTAACGATAGTATCATTTCAGTCACCTAGTGTTCCAAGGATTTAAAATGTGGATTCCCTCTTCTGTCATGAGGTAATATGATCCCAGGCCTGAGAGACCTATGATAATGAATGGACCCTCCCAATTGTCAGCTAATTTTCCAGCGTGAGACTCTTTGCGGTATTGAGGAATTTCTTTGAGGAAGAGTTCATCAATTTGGAAGGTACGACTTTTGACTCGGCTGCTATACGAACTGGCTAGCATATAATGATATCGATCTAGGTTAGTGATGGTGTGTTCCATTGTTTCATCGATCATACTGAGGTTGCAAGCCAATTCAAACTCATTTTCTTCGTTAGTAAACTCGTGATCTCGAACTGGATGATGGTATTCAGATGGAATGATGGCCTCAGTGCCATAGGCAAGGAGGAATGGGGTACATCCTATTGATTGTCGGGGAGTGGTACGATATGCCCATAGGACATGAGGTAGTTCTCGAACTCAATTCTCTTTTTTATGTGAGTGAAGCCTTTTTTTGAGTCCATCTACGATGGTTTTGTTGGTGATTTTGACTTGGCCATTGCCTTGAGGATAGTAAGGATTGGATGGTGAGTAAATGATAATATATTGGTTAAGGAAGGCTACAATTTTTCTCCAACGAATTGGGGCCCGTTATTGAAACAAATTTGGTGGGGCACCCAAACTGAGTGATGATGTGTTCCCACATAAAATAGATGACCTCTTCTTCTCTGGTTCGGCAGAATGGAACTCCAGTTCTACCCATTTTGTAAAATAATTGTTAGCTACGAGTAGGTGACGGCGGTTACCTGGAGAATTATGAAATTCGCCGACGTGATCGAGTACCCATCTTTTGAAAGGCCAGAACACCTTGCTTGCATGGAGTTTGAGCGCAGGGGCACGTATCATCTATCCGTATCTTTGGCTGGCGTCACATTTGAGTGAGTACTCCTCTGCTTGCATGCGTATGCTAGGCCAGAATACTCCTTATGTAATAGCTCTTTTTGCTAGTGATCGACCTGCGGGATAGAAGCCACAAGTCCCTTTATGTAATTCGTAGAGCATTTTATTTGCTTCTGGTTAAGAGAGGCACTTGAGGTAAGGCCCCGTGATTGAAAGGCGGTATAGCATACTGTTTTGATTTGTGTAGCGCTTCGAGTTGCTGATCAGGTCTCGGCGATCTTTTGGATCTGCTGGAAGTGGTAAATCGCAACTGTTGTCGATACCGAGGTAGGCTAAGAATGGCTTTTGCCAATTGTCGTCTCCCCCTTTATATCCCCTAGTGTTGATCGTACATACAGAGATGCGATAAATGCTAGGGGTTTAAATGATTTTGATATGGATATATCGAGCTTCAATACACAAGACCCCGGCTAGATATTCCAAGGAATCGGCGTGTCTATTTTCACCTCGAGGAAGATAATCAAGAGTTGCTTTCGCAAACTTGCTCATCCTATCTGCAATGAGGGTTGCGTATTTGATCATCTTTCCATTCTTCTTATATTGCTCAGAGTAATGGTGGACGATGAGTAGTAAATCTGTGTAAACTGAGAGTTTGGGGACATCGAGCTTAAGGATCAGGTCGAGTCCATGAATAAGAGCTTCGTATTCGGTGATATTATTTGAGGCCTCAAAATCTAAGCGAATCGATATCTCAATTTTTTCATTGGAAGGGGCAATCAGTACAATTCCGATTCTAGACCCTGCGGGTCCTGTTGATCCATCCGTAAGAAGTCTCCACCCTTTTGTTGTAATCCATTCAGCTCGTTCGTCAAATGTTTTGGGGGGTGGATCTTCGGAAGTTTCTTCTGCAAGGTTAGGGTCGTGCTCCTCCCACTTGGGATCTTCCACTGGAAAATTTATGAGAAAATTGGTAATAGCATGACCCTTCTCAGAATGACGTTGTTCGAACTTGATATCATGTTATCCCAAACTGACTGACCACTATTGTACTCTTCTTGATTTTTCTTTCTTAGATAGAATTTCCCAAAGTGGGTAGTGTAGGGGCCTAACTTCGTGCGGAGGGGAAGTTGGTTCTTATACCACGAGGTTATCTAATATCAAAGGATTCAAGCATATAATCTATAACACGAATAACCTATTGACAATATACTTGCGTGGAGGCCTAGAATGGGTTTCTCCACGACCTCTGATGAGGATTTTTAAGAGATTGTATATTACTGTCGAGTAGTCGAAGGTTCAAGTACTGTATGTTTTACAGGTAGGTCGAAGGTAAACTGCAAGGGCTCTGAGGTCAGATTTCGTAACCCCTCCTTGATTCCCCTTCCCTCCTATTTATAGAACATATGAAGGGATAAGTCATCAAGGTAGGTCACATTACAAGTGTACCCTCTGGGTATCGGGCGGGTATCCCGGAGATGGTGTTGATGCCGGAAATGTCGGGTCTGGAACTATACTATAACACTGTAGCTGTTATTGGTTCTGTCATTCTAGCTGCAAGGACCAATAACAGCGCCATTCTTGTCTGGTGAGCTGGTTGTCTGACATGTCTAGGAAGTATTTCTGATGCTGATGTGGAGTCGAGGCTTCATCTTCGAAGATTCTGATGCTGATGTGGAGTTCATCTTCGAGGTTTGTTCAGAGTCGAGGCTTCACCTTTGTGTATTCTTGGAAAGCTTGTTTATGGATTCAATGGGCTTCGAGGTTTGCATGTAGGCTTCGATGTAGCCTTCGAGTGTTCGACTGGGGTAGGAGGCTACGAGTAGGCTACTATATTTGCCCCCTCTCAGCAGGGGCCTTAGAAACAGGTGTAGAGGCATTTGCTGAGAAAGACTATTGGTTATTGGAAGTTGGAAGGTTGACTGTGACTTGTTGGAATTTTGAGGGAGGTAATAAAGAAAGGTAGTTAAGGAGTTGTGGTGACTTCGGAGTAATAAAGGAGGTTAATCAGGGTTTAAATATGGGTTAAAAGGGGGTAAGCACTGTATACTCTTTGTCTTCACTCTCTTCTTCTGTTTTCTATGAAAAGTCCATGGATACTACTCCGAATACTCGTTATGAGCAAAGAATGGGGTTTGCTAAGGATCGTCGCATAGGGCAAAAAATTGTTGAGTTGAAGTTGAAGTTCTTTGGTGACAAAGAACTGGACTGGGATATGCCAGACCTGGTAGAGGTAGAGCTTGGGGAGCCAATCTACGAGCACTCTTATGCGTACCTGTGGGGAATGCTGCAATGGAATTTTTTTGCGCTGGAGAAGCGTTATCTCTTCTTGTCAGGTTTGGCCGAGCGTCTCGTATAGGCAGAAGATTGTCGGGTGGAGGAGTAGGGTTTTACAAGGGGATCTGGCCCGTCTGAAAATAGGGCGGGTTCTTCTTAAAGTGGTGGCGTGGTGGTGATGATGAGTTTTTTTGTATGACTGTATTTGAAGGTTTCTGTTGTTGTTTTGCTGATCTCTGTAGATTTTTGCATGACTGGACTCTTATTGTAATCAGCGGAATAGAATGAGAATAGCACTTTACTGTAATTATGTGTTTTTATATCTGGTAGACATGGTAGGTGAATAGATTTGCAGGCACGGTATCAAATATATCTCTTCGAATGTTAACATGTATAAATGGTTACCTTCGGGGGAAAATTGACTTCGAAGTATAATAAGATGGTCGAAGGGGTTGGTCAATATTCGGCCTTAACGGAATAATTGACTATGTATTGCTGAAATTTGATGAAAAAGGTATGAGGTGATGTATAAAAGGGGTCGATGGTTCGAGGCTGGGGATGTGTTGACTGTAAAATCTTAGAAATAGGTGTTGGGTGCGCTTGTTGATGAAATGATTGACTCTGGGAATTTAAAAAGGTTTGACTATTGTGTTTCCGAGGGAAATGTTTGAAGACTATTATTAATGCGGTTCTGATTAAGGAGGGGTTAAATGTACCTGCTTTCCAGTATAAATAGGGTATTTTTGGGAAAACTTCACACATCATTTCCTTCTTCTCCTAGCACAATGTCTGCGTCTTTGTCCCAAAGCAGCGAAAATGCTCCTATAACCAAGTACCAGAACCGGGTGGCGACAAGGGTCCTTCGTATACGGGAGAAGATCCTTGAGTTGATACAGAGGTTTTTTTGGTGATCGAGGCCTGGATTGGGAGATGTCGGACTTGTTTGAAGTGGAGCCAGGGGAACCCGTTAGTGGGATACCCTATGCATACTGGTGGGCGGGGGGGGGGGGGGGGTACTACAAATGATGGTCCCCGTCCCCAGCTGCGACCAGTAAGCTCTCTTGGAGGATTTGGCCGAGGGGGTGGTAGACAGGGAAGATGCTGAGGCTGGGTGCGAGATGAAGTGTCCCGTTAATAAATAGGGGCTTCTTTAACATGGTAAAAGTATTTGTATAGGATGGTATGTAAGGGTGTTTGTATTTTTCTGTTGATCTTGACTGTTTTGTTAAGTGCTTTGTGAAAGGGCGTCTGCCTGAATAAAATTGAAAGTATATAAGATAACTGTCGAAGTAAAATTATAAAAATTTTGAAAGTATGAAAAATATAGTACTTGAAGGTAATTTAGGAGCGAAAAGCATTTTATCGAATGTCGAAGGTGAAAGCAATTGAATGATTAGCATATTTTGAAGTCGAATATCAGGTTGTTTGTGGACGAGTGTTCGAAACACGATATAGACGATTACTCGTGTACGAGAAGAAGGAATGTCGAAGGTCTGTTATCTTTGGCTGAACGATCTGACAGCCAAACCGCTAGCCTGCCAGAATAGTATTGTTCATGGGGAAGAGTGTCATGCAGGTCATCATGATGTTTCCTTAATTTACTGAAAAAGGTTGATTTGATGTAAGGACCTGATTTAACAGCTTCGAGTAGGGACCCGAATGTTTGATTTGGTTTTTAAATGTATTATTGCGCAAATGTGAACGTAGGACACGTACGTGTGGTTAAAAGGGGGGTAAAATGGATAAAGCATATCTCAGCCGATAAGCAGGGGAAGTGAGGTAGTGGTAATGATAGCGGTTTGGGGAATCGAGGCGATTTTTTATAATTTTGAGGAGGGATAAATAGGTGCGAGTGCAAAGTCACTGTTCCCGATAACCCATTTTCAAAAACCAGAGAGTTAGAGGAGGAGAACGTACGCCATTATTTTGTGAAGTTACCAGGTTGCTGCTGAGGGACCGGCTGACTTGCTGTTTCAAGGGTACTTCCGTTCACACAGGCATGTCGATTGACTTTTGTCTATTTTTGTTTGGCTTTGTCTTATGTATTTGTATGTTGAGTCTTCTAGGTTTATAGTTGTGAGGATATGATCGATGACAGGGAGAAACCATGTGTCTGGGGGTCTAGGCCATTTGGGATTCTGAGGGTATTGATGGTGGGACTGGGATTGGTGTTGAGTTTTTGACTGTGTTTGTATCAGTTGGAGAGGGTTGATGAAAATAAGTTATTGACACATAATAATCGAATGTATCGATCTAATTACGTGTCTCTTCTTCTGTAGGGTAAGATACGTACCCGTCAATCTTTGAGAATGAGGTTAATAGATGAAAAGATCGAAGAGGATGAGGCGAGTGTGTCTGGTCCTACTCCCATGGATGAGGGCAGGGACGTAGTGGTGTTAGATGTTGTAATCGATTCCCCTTTAGTTGCGGTAGTGCCAGCAAGTGGGGCTTTGAGTAGTAGACATCGCAAGACGGTAGTGACCGAGGAGAGTAATGAGGAAGAGATGGAGGGAGGAGAGTGAGAAAAAGGCAAAGGCAGTGTCGAGCCTTTAGGTGATGAAAGGGAAGAAGGGGATCAAAGTGATCATAGTGAGGAGTCGACTGAGTCGGAGGAGGTCGCAGGTTCTGTCTCGGCTAGCAAGAGGCTGAGACTAGATTGATTTGCTGCAAAATTGGGTTTGTTGAAGGTAGGAGTAGCGTTAAATGCAGCGGGGTCAGGGTACACCATCTATTCAAAACCTTGAGAGGGTATTATGGCATATAGAGGCCAAATCCGGCTTGGTATGCAACTACCTCTCCGAAGGCTAGTGAAGGAGGTGCTGAACGTTTGGGAAGTTTCCCCAGTTCAGATGAATGAGAAATTTTACAAAATGATGAAGGTAATTGGGGGCATGAATATAAAATTAGGGAGTGAGAGAAGGAGCTTAATCGAATGGTATGATGTTGTATCATTCTACTCGAGGAAGGCGAACCAGAATGTGGACACCTACCACATCTAGTGTCACGCAGATAAGCCCTGGTTGTTTGATCTGTGCTCAACGGGTTGAGGGTGGAATAAAAACTTAGCTGTAGTACGGGGTAGTTATGAAAATGTTGAAGGGGAGGACCCTTATAGGTTCCATCATAAAGTCTATAATCCAAGTAAGTTGTCTGTCTATTTTTTTTGTACTGATCGAATAGACTGATAAATGTGTTTCTGTTTTATATGCAGGTTCTAGCATTCGAACGTGGGCAAATTCGAGGGATTATATTAATGCCTTAATCGACTTAGATGAGGAGTGGGTGAACTCTGTGTTCAAAAAGCTTGGTATAAAGAGGAAGAGGCAGAAAAGGATTGATTCCCTACTTCGAAATGTACCCGTTACGCCGAAGCCATCAAAAAAGAAGATGAAGGGAGGCGAAGGTGCTTCGAAAGTGGTCGAAGGCATGGAGAAAGAGAGATTGACAAGGAAGGTAAAGTATGTTCCGATGGGGCAATTGGCGCCGAAGCAAGTAGCCACATTACCCGAAGTAGCTTGAGATACTTTGAGATAAAGGCTGAGGCAGGCATCAACATAGGCTGAGAAAAGGAAGGGCAAGGTCTTTTCTGAGTCTCCGAGGGCACAACAACCAAAGGTAACTCACCGCAAAAGGTACAGGGCACTGGGGGAAGATGATAAGGAGGATATGGACGAAGAACTGACCATGTCCGAACGGGGGGAGCAGGCTTGATCTTAGGCTACTTTGATGGAGGAACTCTGTGGCACTGATCTAGACGAGGCTTCGAGGCGGATAAAGAAGTGTATGTATCAGGTAACTGTTTATATTTTTTGTGAAATTCTCAAATTTTCTTAAGTGCGCCATACTTCTAGAGATACTGATGGCTCGAAAATTCTAGCAGACTGATGCATGGGTGTAGGCTTTCAACAAGGCGCAGAAGGTGGGCAATAAGGAAGTTAAAAGAGGTTGTTGACAATCAGGAGCTTGCTCGAGGTACCGAAGAATCGTTGGTTTTTTAAATTGGCATTTTAAGGCGAGATCTAGGGACTATCAGGGATGATTGTGAGAGGAGACTTGAAACTCAACATTACAATCATACGCGTGTGTTGGAGGCAAAAGTGGCTGAGAAGGATAAGGTTATTGCGGAACAGAAGAAAATCTTCCAAGGGCAGTATGATAATGAATATGTTGATAATATCAGGTTGAAGGAGTTCATAGAGGATTTGGGGTATGATCCTGAAACTTTGCAACATTTCCCCACTACCCAAGATCCTGTTGCTGATGATGCTGCCCAGGCCGATGGGGTAGAAGGAGATGTTGCTGCTGCGGGTTCAGGAGGTGTATTGGCGACTCCAACGATTGAAGAAACTGTTGTTGGGCATGCGACAGATGTGGTCGTGGATGCTGCTGGGTCGAATCCTTCGGCTGGAGGTTCTGAACGTATTGGCGAGGAGCCTGTAGGAGGAGATGGTGTAGCCACTCCGATATGAGATATTGAATTGGGCTTTCCAGAGTGTTTTTTCTAATTTTTCTGTTGGGTTGTAATATATGAACAATGTTGAGCTTGTTTTGCACTTGATCTTTAAGCTTGTGAATGCTTTAAATTGCTGATGTAGACTGTACTGAAACTGGTTTGTGTTAACTTTATTTGTACTGAATTGTTGTTCTCGATTCCTGATATATGCTCTGAACTTGATTTGAATTGATTTTTGTTGAACTTGATTCTCTGATATATATTGTACTGAAATGTCTTGTTGAAATTTCTGCATGCTTGTATCTGCATATGTTATAAGTGTAGAATGATTGTAAAGTGATCGAACCTTGAAGGGCATCGAGATGGTATCCCGAGAGTTCAAGGAATTAACTGGACTTCGAACGTCGGATCTAGGTCGAAGTGGAATGTAGTCGCCCCCAATACATTCTCGAGGGTCTGGTCTCTTGACCATTCGTGCCCCTCGAGTTTGCTCGAATATCGGAGACTTGGAAAATTTCAAGGTCGCCCCCATGTATCAGTCGGCTCGAGGGTTGACATGATACTTAGAGTAAAATAGGAAATTCACTGGACTTCGAAGGCCTGAGCCTAATCGAAGTAGAATGTGTTCTCCCCGAATGCATTCCCGAGGGTCCAGTCTCTCGACCATTCGTGCCCCTCGAGTTTGCTCAAATATTGGAGACTTGAAAATTTTTAAGGTCGCCCCCAAGTATCTGTCGGGTCGAGGGTTGACATGATACTTAGAGTAAATCAGGAAATTCACAGGACTTCGAAGGACTAAGCCTAATAGAAGTAGAACGTGTTTGCCCCCAATGCATTCACGAGGGTCCGGTCTATCGACCATCCTTGCCCCTCGAGTTTGCTCGAAATTGGGAGTTTGAAAATTTTCAAGGTCGCCCCCAAGTATCAGTCGGGTCGAGGGTTGACATGATACTTAGAGTAAACCAGGAAATTTACTGGACTTTGAAGGCCTGAGCCTAATCGAAGTAGAAAGTATTCGCCCCCAATGCATTCCCGAGGGTCTGGTCTATCAACCATCCTTGCCCCTCGAGTTTGCTCAAAATTGAGAGTTTGAAAATTTTCAAGGTCGCCCCCAAGTATCAGTCGGATCAAAGGGTTGACACGATACATAGGCTTAACCAAGAAATTCACTGGAAAATAGGAGATGAATTTTAGAGGGAAGAAATTATTTATTGATTAGTTTATGTTTACATCAAGTGAACAAGGTTGAGGCCGTAGCCGATTGTATGATACTAGTTGCATTGTATTCCATGGATTTGGTAGAGGCTCTTTATCTTTTGTCATGAGGTAATGCAAACCCTTATTAGTTTTATCATATACGACATAAGGTCATTCCCAGGACATGGCTAGCTTGTCGGCATTCCGAGGCTTCGAGGATTGTTTAACCCGTCGAAGTACAAGATCTCCGATGTTAAAACTTTGAGGTCAAACTCTCTTATTGTATGACTTCTGCAGTGATAGATGGTAACGGCCGAGGTTGGCGATGGCTCGGCCTCTGGTTTCATCGATCCATAACATGGTGCATCCGAGTTTAAACTCATTGCCTCCGTCCGGGAGGTTGGGGTCTCGTGTGGGTACTTCGGATTGAGTAGGGAGCACTGTATTTATACCATAGACTAGAAGGAAAGGGGTACAACCTGTAGCTTTTCTTGGAATTGTTCGATAGGCCCAGAAGACATACTGCAACTCCTGAACCCATCGTCATTTCTTTGCATCGACACGTTTTTTGAAACCGTCGACTATTGTTTAATTGATTTCTTCGACCTGACCGTTCCCTTGGAGGTAGTAAGGTGTTGAGGGGGAGAGGATGATGTTGTACTTCTTGAGGAAATTTTTGACTTTACTCTCGACAAACTGTAGACCATTGTCACATCGAATCATATAAGGGCACCCAAAGCGTGTAATGATGATTTCCCATAACAATTTGATGACTTCTTCTTCTCTGGTTCGATACAAAGATATGACTTCGACCCATTTGGTAAAATAATATGTTGCAACAAAGATATTCTCTCGCCTACCTGAAGCTTTGGGAAAAGGACCAATGAGATCGATGGCTCAACGTTTGAAAGGCCAAGAGACTTGACTGAAATGGAGGTCTTGTGAAGGGCTATAGATATCATGGGAATGGCACTGGCATTTGTCACAATGTTTGACGTACTCTTCGGCTTGCATTTTCATGTTGGGCCAGAATAAACCTTGGGAGACGGCTCGAAGGGCCATAGATCTACCGGCAGCATGAGCACCGTAAGTTTCTTCATGGAGTTTGGATAGGATTGTAGAGTCTTCGTTTCGAGAGATACACCGAAGGAGGATGCCATTTGGGGATTTACGATGTAACTCGCGTTTGAGGATGGTGTATCTGCGACAGTTCTCTAATAATAACCGTTTGGCTTTGGGATCATCCGGGAGGATAGCATTGTTAAAGTAATCGAGGAATTGTGTTCGCCAGTCGTCTAGATCGTGACCCTCGCCCCTAGTATTGATGGCATTGACTTCCATCTGGTCGATACTTGGGCATTCGAGTACTTCGTTATGGAAGGTTTGTGACTCAGATTGGCCTAACATAGCTGGTATGTAGGTGAGGGCATCTGCGTGTCTATTTTCACCTCGAGGGTAGTGGGTGATAGAAGATTTTTTAGGGAAACGACCCATGTGCTGGCGGACGAGGACATAATATTCGGCCATGCAACCATTGGCTTGAGTCTCACCGGAGTACTGTCTTGGAATGAGTTGGGAATTTTTGAAAACTGCAAGTTTGGGGATGCCGAGGTCGAGGCCATGGATCAAAGCTTCATACTCAGCCTCGTTGTTGGAGCATTCAAAATTTAACTTGATTGCCTTTTTAATTCGGTCATTGATAGGTGTAACCAGGACGATACCGATCCCTAAACCATTAGGTCCAGCAGAACCATCGGTGAAAAGTCGCCAGCCTGTGTTAGGGTTCCATTGGTCTATAGGTTTAGGATGGCCTTTTGGTAGGTCATCTTCGTGTTCCTCCCAGTTGATATCTTCGACCAGGAAGTCAGCTAGGAAATCGGTGACTGCTTGGCCTTTCTGAGATATCATGTTCGCCAAGATAAATAGACCATTGTTGAACTCGTCGAGATTTTTCTTTTATGCTGAGTACTTCTCAAATGGGATAAATTGCTATAACACGAATGGGGTGAGTTGAAAATATAGTTGGAGTTTTCGGGAGGTGTAGACGAGGGTGTGGAGCAAACGCTCAAGTTTTGTGTATCGAGTTTCTGCAGGTGTCAGTGTTTTGATGATAAAATATAAAGGTTTCTCGATGTTTGATTCGAGTCGAATGAGGACTGAACTGATAGAGGTTTCGCTGACCGTGAGGTATAAGGAGAGTGTTTTGCCTTCGATAGGGGTTCTGATAATGGGTGGTCGACCAAGGTATGTTTTAAGTTTGAGGAAGACCTATTCACATTCGGGTGTCCAGTTAATCTCAGGGTTGTTTTTCCTTTTAGCTTTGTGGACGCATTGGTTGCGTAAGAGAGAAAAGAGCCAAGCACAACGGTCTGAGGACTTAGAAATGGAACGGTTGAGGGCCGTTATTTTACCAACCACTTTTTGGACATCTTTTTTGGTTCGGGGTGTAGGCATGTCGATAAGGGTTCAGGTATAGGTATGGTTAATCTTGATACCTCGTTTGCTGATAAGATGGCCTAAAAATTTGCCAGACGAAACACCAAACTGGTATTTGTCTGTGTTAAGTTTCATGTTGTACATTAAAAGTATCGAAAAGACTTAGGTTAAGGTCTGTATGTGGGTCTATTTTTAGAGGCTCTTACATAACATGTCGTCGATGTAAACTTTGACCGACTTGCCAAGCAAGGGCTTAAACATGGCTGTGACGAGGCGCTGGTAGGTGGCACCGACATTTTTAAGGCCGAAGGGCATGACATTAAAATAGTAAGGGCCTTGTTCAGTGATGAAAGAAGTTTTAAGTTGATCTTAAGGGATAAGGGGTACCCGATTGTAACCCGAAGTCGCGTCCATCATTGATAGGCGCTCGTGTCCCGTAGTGGTATTGAGGAGTACTGAAATGATTGGAAGGGGGAAGCTGTCCATCAGTGTGTGCTTGTTGAGGTCTGTAAACTCAACGCAGATTCTGATCTTTCCATTCTTTTTGGGAACTGCAACTATGTTGGATATCCAGTCAGCATACTTGACTTCTCTGATGAAACCCGCGGCTATGAGTTTGCCTACTTCAAGGTTTACTGCTTCTCGAAGTCGTGGTGCCAAGGTATGCTTCTTCTGTTTCACTACTGTGAAATAGGGGATAAGGTTGAGGCGATGGCATGCCAAATTGGGGTCGACGCCAGACATCTCCTGTAATGTTCATGCGGAGACATTTTTGTTTGCTCGAAGGAAGTCTGTATGTTTGAGGCGCTCTGTCTCATCTAGAAAAGTTCCAATAAACGTACCTCGACCAGAACCGTCGAGTTCAATATAAACACTGGGTTTTATGGGTAAGATGGCAGGTGTCGAAGGTGTGGAAATATTGATTGCTATGGGAGTCTGATGAGTTTCTGGATCTGATCGATCTTCGGATGCACACATGAATGGGTGATGTGTTAAGAGCCTTTTTAAGTTCCATGTGCCATAAGGGGTAGTGAAACAATGGGTCTGATGATAGGTCAAAGGTATGGCATGCATAGCATGGAGCCAGTCGCGCCCGAAGATGCCAAGGTACTTAGACTTCTTATCGATGACAGGAGAACAAGTTTGAAGTATGACTGGACCGGTGGTAACTGGCAGGCTGATTCGACCAACGATAACTTTGGTAGCCCTATTAAAGCCTTTCAGTTCAACATTAGCGGCAGTAATGAGGTATGTTTTATTCATGGCTTAGACAGTTTGGAGAAATAATTCATCGGTACTTCCGGTATCGATAAGAATGGTGTGGAGGACGAGGTGTTCGGCCTTAATCATGATGACTAAAGGGTCAGAGTGGGGAAAACAAAATGCGATGTATCGCAGTCGATGAAAGAGATACCTTCGGGTCAAGGATAAAGGCTTGATTATGGCAGGAGGGCGGGACGCTTCTCCTGGTAAGTGAGTTTGTAACATTCTTTGGCACGCTTGCGCTTGCTCTTGAATTGGTCACTGTCGATATTATTTACTTCAATGAAATGAAGTTGGTAGATGTGGACCTCGGCAGGGTCGGCCGAAGGGGCGGGTTGAGGTTTAAGGTATGACCCGTCGAGGTAGCTGGGAAGGTCGGCAACATACTGATGTAAACAGCCAGCCTTGAGAATTATTTTGAGAAAATACTACAAGGTGAAGCATTTATTGGTGTGGTGACAGTTATACTTGTGGTTGGCGCAGTAAGGTTCGCCTGGTTTGACCTTGATGGGGAAAGGGATACGCCATATGGGGTCTGCCTTTATCTGTGGTTGAAGGGTGCTGATGGGGGCAGTGAGTCTAGGTAAGACCGGCTTTGGTCGTTTCTTGCAACCTTCTGCCATGTTATCAGAGTGAGGGCGTTTGTGGCTCTCCGGCTCCTGTGAGACGAAAGCGATCAGCGGTGTAGGGGTAGAGGGCGGGACTTGTCGAGGTTTATTTAGGTTGGTGGTTGAAGGCTGCCCCTATTTATGTGATTCCCGAAGGCGTTCTAGGTCAATATAACCATTGATCTTTCAGAGCATCTTCTCGAGGGTTCGAGGTTTGTAGAGGACCAGGTATTCTTTTACACGGCTATTATTTAGCAAAGCGTTCGAATACGCGAGTACGACATTCGCGTAGTCGAGGTTTTCAACTTTGCGTGACTCATCGAGGAACCTCTTAGTGAAGTCCTCAAGGGTTTTACTGGGGGATTTTCTGAAATTGAAGAGGGCATCAACTCTGACCTCTTTGTCTTTGTTAAAAACAAATTGAGGGATGAAAAGATGGGATAGTTGCTCAAAACTTTGAATAGAGCTACTGGGAAGGTTATGGTACCATCAAAGAGGGCTATTTGTGAGGCTTGTAGTAAAAAGGTGATACATCAGGTGGTCAGCTGTGGAGTAAAGGCTTAGAGCATTTTATAATTCTAGAATATGGGATTGAGGGTCGGTATTATGGCATTTGCTAAGTTTGGGAACATAGAAATTAGGAGGAACCTCGATAGCAAGGAGCTTGGGACAGAGGGGGTTGTTTAACCGACTCCATGCGTTTGGAGTTGGGCTAGCGTTGACGCGGATGACAAGTTAGATTTTGTAGTTGAAGTCTTGCTGTGCAAAAAAGGCAGGATGAGGGGGGGATCGATGGGTTCAAGGGTGATGAGGCCGAGTGTTTGGAATGTTTTCGGCGCTGCACTCCCCGAGACATTCTCGAGCAGGGCGGCGTTTGGGGTATCTAGAGGAGCGAAGGGTGAAGTCAGACAAATCCTCTGCGGGGTTGATACCACGAGGGATAGAGCCAGTGGGGGGAACAGTTGGGGGAGCACCTTCGGTACCGATATGGACCGGGGGTACTTCTTGATATGGTAAAGGCCCCAGTCAAGCACGGCAGATACGCACGACGGGGCTGGTGGTCGAGATGATAGGGGAACGCCTAGAGGTTGTAGTCGTTGCAGCTCTCAGACTGTGTTGCGCAAATCATCGATGGCGCTGTAGGGACTTATCCCTCGATCTCACTCATAATCGAACTCATGTAGCTCGATTTACCTCCATCTCAGGCTCACTCCTTTTTTAAACTTTTTTAAACACTTAACACTCCAGTCAACATTCTAACCAGCCCTACGAACTGCTCAAGAACGTGGGTCAAGTTAAACCCAGAAAATGTTATCCAGTCAAAGACACCTGTCTCCCACGAACTCGTCAATTATTCAGTCAACTGTCACTAACCACATTATTTAAAAAACGTGTCCTAGCACGATGAAGAGCTGTGGAGAAGCCTATGTAAAAGAAAAGTTCCTGAAGAGACAAAGACCAGAAAAATTACTCAAACTTCTTATTTACAAGATCAAAAATATTTCTATATTTTAGAGATCACTTGTAATAAAGAAATCTACTCCAAGCAATAATGATATTGTTACAAAAATCTTTCATATAAGATCGTGGTTTTTTACCTGTTCAGAGATTTTCTACGCTAAAAACACTTGTTTCTATTTCTTACTTTCTAGTAGAGTATTGTTATAGGTTCATTGGTGTGATAGCTAATTCCTAATCATATCGATCTTATAGAATTTGGCCATTATATTTGACACTGTCTGTGGGAAAGATTGCATTTCCACGATACCTAAGCCAGTCTTTCATAACAATTTTCAATTATGGTTTTATCCAGACGATAGGCCGCAGAAACCCAGCTCAAAATTTTTGTAGATCCGGTGCAACTTACCGAGTTACAGGTAAATCTCCACCCAGAGGCGGAGAAACGCGTCTAACTCAAACTTCAATTAAGAAAGGATCGCGAGCTCCAAGAGAAAGAGCTTGATGCTGAATGACAAGCTCGTTTGACAGTGCTCAAACGGCACGAAGATCAGATGACGACGATGCAGACTTCACTCAGGGATCTACAAAATACTCAGTAGGCTCCTCCAGCCAGGGATCGCGATCAACTTCCAGAGACCTCCCACATTTTAGCAAGGGAATGGTTGGGAGCTTGGGGAGTTGACAATAAAGCCATTTCCAGAAATCTCCCACATGGACTGCAGCCCTCCATCCATTTGGGGGGAGAAGAGTAATCAGAAGTCAGTCAAGGTCACCCACTTTCCATCCAAAATGAGGAAGACCAGTGACCTCAACATCAAGTTCCAGCACGAGATCGCTTGAGTGAAGGTACAGGAACTCATCATCCCCTGCCAGCACGTCCAGTGATTCAGCCAATACGACATTACGTCATGAAAGAACATATAGACCAACAAATAAAGGAGTTGGTCGAGGCACAAGTTATGGGTACTACTGGTGATACCACGAAGTTACAAGGGAGTCCGATTACCAAAGAGCTACTCTATATGGAGATACCGAAAGGTTTTCATACTCCCAAAATTCACAAATACAAAGGTACTGACCCGAAGGAGCATATTCAGCAATACTGTGATTCATTGGGGTTGTACTCTAATCTCAACCACATTCTCTGCCGCCAGTTCGCCACAAGTTTACAGGAGGAGCTACTCCGATGGTTCCATTCTCTTCCTGAGGAATCTATCTACACGTTTGATCCGCTGTAGAGGCAGTTCATCAAGACATATGCTCACAACAGAGACAAAGAGGAAAACTTGTAATCTCTTATCGATCTTAAGCAGTCACATAGAGAAAAGCTTGAAGATTTCTCAAAGAAATTCCTATAGCTCGTGAGAAAGGTGGATAACCTCGACCAAAAAATAACTATGTCCGCTTTCACCAATGCTCTCCGGTTTGATTGCAAAGCCAAAGAATACTTCTTCCTTAACAAGCCTGCGACATTAGAGGAGATGATCACCAAAGTCAACTGTTACGTCGACTTGGAGAGGATAATGTCTGAGTGACAAAAGTCTACTTAATTTGTCCTCTCCACCAAAGCTCCACCTGCAGAACGAACCAGCGAGCCTAAGGAAGAACTGGGATATCATAAACGCACCAAGGGAAACACTGGATACCCTCGAAGAAGTGGTCTGCAAAACAAATCTGTCCTCCCAAAGCTGAACGTTCGAATCTCTATAATTTTTCCACTGCTGTTGAAAGACACATTCTACCGCGTCTCTCAACCACTGGAGCCCATCGAGAATTGACTATTATTCCTACACCATAAGGTAAATCATCATTCTACTAAAAATTGCTATGCTCTACAGTGGTTGTTCAAGCTCATTTTCAAGGAAGGACGGATGCTCGAATACATTGTTGACCTGAAGTCGAACCAAGATGGCAACAATAAGAAGCAACTCAAAGTTATTCTGGTCAACGACAGAACTGAGGAGAAGCATCGCTACTATATGCACCTCAACAACATAATCAAAATCAACCAGATCACCAATTCCAACCGATTAAAGTACCGAAGGCTCACGGAATGCTGTGATCTTGTACCTCAAGACAAAGAAGCCAATTTTCTTCCCGAGTCGAGCAATCATCGACTCGGAATCTCCTACGAGGATTACGATACTATTCATGTCAAATTTCCACATCATGATGCGTTAGTCATAATGCTCAAGATGAAATAGTTTGTCATGCACACAATGATGATCGATACTGGAAGCGGTATTGAAATTCTTTTTCAGAGTACGATCGACCAGATGGGTTTGGCCGACCAAGTCATTCAGAGAAACACAAATATCAGTAGGTTCAATGGCTCCTAGGAGGAACGAGTAGGCAAGATTATCTTACCAATTACCGCAGGACCAGCCACTATCGACATTTTTTTCTACGTCATCAATGCCAAATCTTGCTATCTTGGGATTATGGGCCGCTGCTGGATACACAATATGGAAGCAATCGCTTCCACCTATCATCAGACACTCCAATTCAAACATGACAACGGTATTTATGAGATCAGAGGTAGTCAAAAACTCTCTTGAGTTTGTGAAAATACTATCTCTGCTACTTCAGACAAATTGACCGCATAGCAATTACAAAAAATTGATCACCTCGACGATCAATCACCTACAGAGGAGCCCACGGAATATGCCAACATTAATAGACCTGGCAGAGGTGCGTTCAACGAAACCAAGCTGGTTCAACATGAGAAAGATGTTCTTATTCAGTTCTTACAACTCAATCGAGACGTTTTTGCATGGTCTTTCGAAGAAATGCCCGGAGTCGACCCGGCCATGGCTTGCCACAAGTTAGCCATCAATATCAACGCCACAATGGTCAAACAGAAGCAGCGACAACTTTCACCTCATCTTCAGAATGAAGTTAACACCGAGATTGAGAAATTGACCAAAGTGGGATTCATTCGAGAAGCCAAATATCCGGACTGGATATCAAACATTGCCGCTGTCCCGAAGAAGAACGGAAAAGTTAAAGTTTGCGTAGATTTTACATATCTGAACAAACATACTCCAAAGAACAGTTTCCCTCTTCCCAATATTCATCAGATCCTCGAATCTACAGCAGACCGTGATATCCTATCTATGATGAATGCTACTTCAGGCTATAATCAAATCCCACTTCTGGAAGAAGATCAAGAGAAGACAACGTTCATCACCGAAAGTGGCCTTTATTCTTACAAAGTCATGCCCTTCAGGCTCAAGAACGCAGGTGCCACATATCAACGATTGATGACCGTTATGTTCAAAGTGCACCTAGAGAAAATTGTTGAAGTCTACATAGATGATCTCTTGTGAAAAAGTGCACAGTCAGATATCACATCTCAGATCTCAACACAATATTCAACATCTTTCGATCTTACAAAATGTGTCACAACCCTGATAAGTGTCAATTCGGGGTACATTCTGGCCGCTTTCTAGGCCACCTCATCAGCAAGAAAGGAATTGAAGCCCATCAAGATCATATTCGGGCCCTCCTCGACATGCCTTCCCTGAAGATAATAAAAGACGTTCAAAAAATTGCTGGCAAGATTACCGCGATCAACCATTTCGTTTCTAAATTTTCAGACCGCTGTCGTTGGCTATTCCTATTACTCCGCGGATGTTCCAAACGAGGAAAGGATCAGCCAACTGCAGAAGTCACATGGACACCATAATGCAAAACAGCTTTTCAGGATCTTAAAATCTATTTGAGGAGGTCTCCCATAATGAGCACCCCAGTAGATAATGAGAAACTGATAATCAATCTAGCAGTCACAGACACTTTTCTTAGCTCAGTTCTCATTCGCCTGGAAGGGAAAATAGATAAACCAATTTTCTTCATCAGCAAAACACTCACACCCGTGGAAACAAGGTACTCCAAAATTACGAAACTTCTTCTCACCCTTGTTTACACTTCGCAGAAACTCAAGCAATACTTCTTAGCACATTCTGTCAAAGTTATGGCGAACTACCCACTTCGGGAAGTTCTGTCCAAAATAGAGAAGTCGCAAAGAATACAGCAATGGTATGTCAGTTTGGGAGAACATGATATCAAGTTTGAACAACGTCATACCAAAAATGGTCAGGCTGTTGCCAATTTTCTCGTGGATTTTCCAGTGGAGGATCCCGAGTGGGAGGAGCACGACCCGGACCTTACCGAAAACATTCCAGATAATCTAACTCCCAAGCCATTCGATGAATGAGCTGACTGAATCACTACGTCAGGATGGAGGCTTCTAATAGATGGATCAGCAGGACCCACAGGGTCAGGAATCGGGATCATTTTGATTAACCTTTCTTACAACAGAATTGAGAAATCAATCTGCTTGGATTTTGAGCCCTCAAATAATGTCACCGAGTATGAAGCTCTCATTCAAGGACTCGACCTCGCACTTGAGCTCGATGTCCCCAAACTTTTAGTTTACACAGATTCATTACTCGTCGTTCATCATTTTTTTGAGCAATACAAGAAGAACAGGAAGATGATCGAATACGCAGCCCTCGTTGCAGATATGATGAGCAAGTCTACGAAATCAACTCTTGATTATCTTCCTCAAGGTAAAAATAGACACGCCGATTCCTTGGCATTTCTAGCCGGGGTCTTAGGAACAGAAGCTCGATATCCCCAGATCGAAATCATTTCAAACCCCAGCATTGATCGTATATCTGTATGCATGATAAACACTGGGGGCGATAAAGGGGGACACGACGATTGGAGAAAGCCTTTCTTAGCCTACCTCTGTATTGACAGCAAGTATAACAGACCACTGCCAACAGATCCAAAAGAACGCCGACAACTGATCAGCCACACTAAGCATTACATTACTCAAAATGGTATGCTTTACCGCCTTTCCATTATAGGGCCTTACCTCAAGTGCCTCTCGAAGTCAAAAGCAGATGAACTGCTCCACGAATTACACGAAGGAACTTGTGGCTCCTATGCCGCAGGTAGATCATTAGCAAACTGAGTTATAACTCAAGGAGTATTCTGGCCCGGCATGGGCAAGCAGGCAAAAGAGTATTCCCGCAGATGTGACACCTGCCAGAGACATGGAAATTTGATACGCGCCCCTGCGCTCAAACTCTTTGCAAGCAAGGTTTATTGGCCATTCAAAAGATGGGTACTAGACCTTGTCGGTGAATTCCCTAACTCTCTAGGTAATTGCCATCACCTACTCGTAGCTACCGATTACTTTACAAAATAGGCAGATACAATTCCACTATGTTAAACCAGAGAAGAAGAGGTTATCTCTTTTATCTTAAACCACATAATCACTCGATTTGGGTGCGCCCACCTAATTCGCATCGATAACGGGCCCCAATTTGTGGCAGATAAGGTCGTAACCTTCCTAAATCACCACAATATCATCCACTCACCATCAAATCCATACTACCCTCAAGGCAATGACCAAGCCAAAATTACCAACAAAACCATCATAGATGGACTCAAAAAATAGGTTTACTCATAGAAAAAAGGATATTAGGTTCGCGAACTACCTCACGTCCTGTGGGCGTATCGAGCCACTCACCGACAATCCACTGGGTGTACCCCATTCCTCCTTGCTTATAGCGGTGAGGCTGTCATTCCTTTTGAATATCATCATCCAGTTCGTAATCATGAGCTGACTGACGAGGAGAATAAATTTGAATTGGCTTGTAACCTTAACATGATAGATGAGACCAGGGAACGCGCCATCGCTAACCTAGGTCGATATCATCATATGCTTGCCAGATCCTAAAATAACTGAGTCAGGAGCCGTACTTTCTAAATCAAAGATCTCATCCTTAGGGAAATTCTTCAACATCACAAAGAGCCCCACGCTGGAAAATTAGTTGACAATTGGGAGGGTCCATTCATTATCACAGGTCTCTCAGGCCTGGGATCATACTATCTCATGACAAAAGAGGGAATCCCTATTTCAAATCCTTGGAACGCTTGGCGACTGAAACGGTACTATCGTTAGGCGCTTTACTACTCCATTTCCATTTTTTCATATTTCGTTTATTTGTTTTACAATTCCAAAGGTGAGATTCTAATCTCCATCCAATGTAAATTCTGAGCTTATCAATGAAAGTTTTTTTTGGAATAATATCATTATCTTCACGAACATTCGTCCGCATTCTACAGATTAAAGCATAGTTAATACTAGTTTACAATCAATCTTATCCAAGTTAGATCAAAAATATCACTTGATTTGGCTTCTTTTACTACATCTCTGTGATTGTAGTAAGTGTAAAAACTTGCTTCATATCAAAGACTCAGCCAAACAAGAGATAAGACAAAAGTAATACTAGTCTTCATCTTTTTCAACTTGTTTGGATCATTTCTACCGGCTGGATCAAGGATATCACTTAGTTTAGCTGACTCGTTGCATCTCTGCAATTGTAGCAAGTGTAAAAACTTGTTTTATATCAAAGACTCAGCCAAGCAAGAGATAAGTGAAAGGTAATAATAGTCTTCATCTTTTTCAACTTGTTTGGATCATTTATACCGGCTGGATCAAGGATAACACTTGGTTTAGCTGACTCTTTACAACTCTGTAATTTTAGCAAGTGTAAAAACTTGTTTCATATCAAAGACTTAGCCAAACAAGAGATAAGTAAAAGGTAATACTAGTCTTCATCTTTTTCAACTTGTTTGGATTATTCACATAGGGTGGATCAAGGATAACACTTGGTTTGGCTGACTCTTTACATCTCTGCGATTGTAGCAAGTGTAGAAACTTGTTTCATATCAAAGACTCAGCCAGACATAAGATAAGGCAAAAGTCATACTAGCTTTCATCTCTTTTAATATTTCTATAACATTTCTATAGTTCAAATCAAGTTTCAAGGTTTAACTCAACCCATTTCTGCGATTAAAATGAATGTAAAAAAATTATTTTATATCAAAGACCCTACCAGACACAAGATAAGGCAATGGCCATACTAGCTTTCATCTATTTCAATGTGTCTGCGACATATACTATTTATTTTCAGGTCAAATTCATATTACAAAGGATTCTTTTATGTTGATGAAGTGTCAGCAATGCTTCCCCCTACATCAAGAGGTCGAGCTTTCAGTTTGCGGGCCACAACAGCTCTACCTTGTTCTATCAATTCAGCAGTTCCAGGGCCCAATTGGGTCTCCATGATACCGAGACAGTTCCCTCAATCTATCTTAGCTCCACAAATGCGTCCCTTATCCGACAGAGTTTTGAACAAGGTATCTCGTTCTAACTCAAGTCTTTTTACTTCCTCTATAAAATATGCAACAATCACCCTTAACAGATCAGATTGATAAGCATCAGGTACTGCCATTATTTCAAATCTCACTCTTAATCTCTCGATGTGTGACTCTAGTCTAGCGTAATCATTCTTCAGTTCAGTCATTTCTGCATCGACCTTAGCATGGTAGATTATACTTTCTTCCAAGTTTGTAATATACTTCGTCGATTCAGGAAGGTTCATGGCTTCTAAGTCTACTACCCGAGAACGAAGTCTCCCAATTTCTGCGTTCAACTCTTCCCTAGCCGGCATATCTTTTAATAATTCTTCTTTCCTCTTCATAAGCGATTTTTTCACATTGATCTCCCCTTCCAGAACTTTTTCCCTGATAAGAGCAGCATCCAAGTTATTCCGGCATTCCCTCAAATTCGCATTTCCTTTCTGGACATGCCCCTGAATACGAGATACGTCACTCTCTAGCTCTCAAATTCGGCCTGAGAGACTAACTAAATCCCCATGAACTAAAGGAGCCTTAACCTCAGTTCTACTTCCCCCTGAACGCTCTCTAGCCTCGGCTTTCTTGGCACGAGCAATTGCTTACGTCAGTTCGGCTTTAAGTCGTGTTACCCTCTAGTCTAAATCGTTGTACCTTCGTTACATTTCTCGGAATTTCATATCCTTGGCGGGGAGGGTTATTTGCAAATATTCAGCTGCGGCTTCCGAGGCCGATAGATTTTCTTGAGCTACCCTCAGCTTGTCGTCCTTTTCAATAAATTTTTGTCTCATTCGCTCCAGTTCGTTCCTGCAGTTATGAAGATCAGATCGAAATTGTTCCTCTGATTGTTTCAGCACCTGAATACGGTATTGAGCCGTATCGGCCTGATTACCCTTAACAACCAACACGTCAACTTGACGTTGAAGCTTCTTGGCATGTTCTGTTACTTCAGATAACTCTTTTAATCCCTTCTTTATCTTCGAATCTTTCTCTTCGACCTGAAGAGTCAGGTCAGAAATGGCCTGGGTTAACTTCACAAGTTTGAAATGTACTTTTACGTATTGATCTTCTATGTTCTCGTTCGCTTCCTTCATCCTATCGAACTGCTCTGCAAATTCTCGATTACACATGAGTACGTTGTCCTCACGTGAGCGAGATGAATCTAATTCGACCTGGGAAATTTAACAAGCTTTAGTACAGTTTGATTCAGGGAAGCCTTTGAATATATACATACTACATTTCTAAGAGACTATGTGATTTTTAAACATCTGCTTCCAATACTTTTAGACTAAGAGTTTGGAGTTCGTTCTCAGATGAACGATTTATGAGCCTTTTTTCGGCGTACAAGGTACATAATTTCGATATACTACTCTATATGCGTTGGAGTTTTACAATGCATCTATATCCAATTTACTTGATAGCTTAACGTTGGAATAACATACAAGTCGAAAGACCTATTCCGATCTAACCTGCAGCTCCGTTTGCACAGACAGTAAGGCTTTAGAGGTCTCTCATTCCCTGGTAAGTCCAAACTTTAGATCGCTTATTCTGAGACTCATCTCTCCAATTTCCTACAAAAGGTTTATAAAACAAAGTCAATCTACAAAATTTTCTTCCCCACACAAAGTTCAAACTACTTCAAAATATTTATACGAACATGTATGTCTACCCTACCTTCTCACTACCACCTTCTGGGAGCGCGACGTCATCCCCTTGATTGTCAAGCACCATCTGGCGGGAAACACAATCCAGACCATCCAGGATCCCCACCACTTCAGCTTCCTCCTTATCATCTTCCTCAACATAGGTGCCCGCTTTAATGGCATCCACCTCCTCCTCAGAATAGCCGTTCAGCATCAAGTGGCGCCCTAGTCTGTCACGCTCCTCAACCATCTCATCAAGATTAGCCTTTTCCTCCACCTGCAGCTGACCAATTGCCACGGCATGAGAAGCCTTCAAAGCAGCCCTGGATTGAGTTAATTCTTTTCCCAGCTCGACATTGACCTTCTTTAGCTCACATTTCTCTTCCTCTATACCGAGCCAAATCCCCTTGACAAGACGAGCAACCTCCAAAAATTACATCGATCTCAGCGATTAGCTAGAAGTATATTAAGTATTTCTTTATAATAATATAAACTTACCATTTTGCTCGTATCTTCCTCTCCTTGGAGAACTGCCAACCTGGCCCTTTCCTCGACCTCTTTGAGGTCATCCACTGAAGCAGATCGCCCCTCGGTAGCCTCTTCTCCTGACTCCCCCAAGGGTTCGACCCTCCTCCTCTTATCTTTCATGACCTTACCACTTCCAGTGGTACCAAAAGCTGACAGAGCCTTTAGCATCCGTTTCTTCGGATATTTTTGAGCTATGTTGCTCGGCTTAATAGGATTCGACTGAGCCGAACTTCCAGTTCCAAGAGTATTGGACAAATTAGTTTGAACCTCCTCACCACTTACTTACCTTTTTGCTTCATCGACCCCCGCCACCGACCTGGTAGATTAAGCCTTTCGAACCTTATTCGGCCTACTATCAACCCTCTTTTTTTTACTCAGTCTGAGTTCCATCAACACCAGTTCGAGTTCAGTCTCCTCCTCCGCGACTTTGTTCAACAGGGATTCCTTCCTTTCCACTGTAGACTTCACACCTGCAATAACAACATTTTTACTATAAACTACGGTTGTCAAAAAACATAAAAATAATTCTATGTATGTATGTCTATATTTACTTTTCTTTACAGTTCTAAACCGAAGGTCCAAAGGTTCTTTATCATCTTTTTAAAGGAAATTACCCTTCACCCATATGATGTTGTCATTCCAGGTTTGACCTTCTGAATTCAAATCGAAAAAACGACGCCGAGTTACGCTCGCACATAAATATGACCCCTCCACTGGGCTTAAAATTCTTCACCCCATAAAACTTCAAAGCGTCCTCAGGGGTTATCCTCCTCACTTTTTCCTCCCTTTCCCATTTTTCATTCAGATGGTCACACATAGTTATTACCTCTCACATGTTCCCGTTCAATTGAGCAAGACATGCCCCAATTGTATTCATAATCCCCTTCGCCAAATTGGTGAGGGGAAGGCCCAACCCATACTCTAATTAAGATAAGTAACACAAAAAACCCTCTGAGAGGTTACTTTAGACATCCCCATTAAAATATTCAAACGAGATCGATTCATCTATACCCCTATCTCATTTTTCCACTTCCAAATCAGCCAACAGGAAAAAATACTCTTCACCCACCCCTACCGTACAACCCCCAAATTGCTTACCGGCAAACTCTACACATTTTCCCCACTTCCCTTCAGCCACCTTGGCTTTATAAAACTCTCTAAAGGCATCAGAACCAGGAGGATAAGATACCAATTGACCAGAGAAACCCAGAAATTATTCTAATCCTATTTCCCCTTCATTATCAGACCCATTTGTCTGACCAGTGGTCAATACCTTATTAGCAGACGAACTACCCATCTTAAAATAATTTTTAATGGCACGTTTTTGACCTACAGAGATGCATTTCATGCTCGACCTACATACAGGTTAAGGTATTTATCATTCCTTAGTCTATGTATATATATATATGTATATATATATATATATGTATATATATATATATATATATATATATTCAACATGAATCTCTGATCAATCGTTTATGTATAACAATATATCTTTAACATATACATACGTCAATATATATTTGCGTACATCTCTACTAACCTTCAGTATCCGAAAGAGAATCGGCAGTTACGTCAAGCTTTTCCCTTATGACGCTGCTGTATAGCCACCTACGAGATCTATAATATTTTGCCCCCTTCAACCGTTTATTACCTTCAGATAACTCTTTATCAAATCTCCTTATCTTTCTTCTCTCTCTCTCTCTAAGTGCTCTCCAAATTTTGTGAAGATGTAAAACGTTTGATTGGAGCTGAAGAAGTACTATTTACCCTTTCCCTCTCCAGCGGTTGGAATTTATTGCTCCTCACACGAACTGTCCTCGATTCTAGAACTGAGGCGTCCTTTCCACTCTCCATGTACCTTTTTGATAAAACCACATTTCCATCATTACAACTCCCCTCAATTTTTAACATATTTTTCTCCCTATTTCCATATCTTTTCCTGACCTTCCCATACTCATGATGACTCAATCTGTACGATGCCAGAGTTCTATTTCCTTTTTCATACAAAACAAAACTAGAAGCTTATCTATTTTCATTTTTTTGTTTCTCTGTCATTGTTTATCATACTTATAATGATTGACATTATTTTCTAAACTGTACAAATGTTCAAAATTATTCAAAATGTTTGCTAAAACAATCTCAAAATAGATTTTCCCCTATAGAGGATCCGATTGACTTATATTATTTATGTTACATTCAAAACAATTATATTATTTATATGACATACTTTACACAACCTCCATCACAGCCTTACTGATCTAAACAAGTTTCATCCAATCGTATTATTCGTCGGTCCTCAGATCTTCGAACTCGATCTCAACTTCAGTAATCAAACAAACCAACTTCTCTTGATCAACTGAATCACTCACAAATTTACGGGAGAACACCTCATCAAAATAATGAGCATACTCACGAGGTCTCCTTATATCTAACCTTCGAGCTCACATTCCCTCCCCAATAGTTCAGCATTATAACTAAACAAACTCAAGATCCTCTCACGTACTTCCGTAATCTTTATAGTCAACCATCCTTCCACGGCAAGACGAATCCTTTGAGATCGAGCCGTACCATCCTAATCTCTGCTACGTTTTTCTTTCATCCTACCCATATTTATACGTTTCTTACACACTTTCCCCTCAAATACGTGATTTTTTTACCTTGTATCTCGTAACAGAAAACCCCAAATTTTTGGAATAAATTATTTGAACTTATCCCCTCACCAGTATACAAAATAGTCAATGTACTCGACCTTACGCTACCACGAGTATTACCCTTTTCGACCTGTAACAGCTCGAGTTCCTACAGTTACATATTTCCTACAATTTCTATCCCTCATCTGTTAAACATAAATCATTTATATCAGCACGACATTGTCGATACATATTCATCTTAGTTCGAGCAGCATTACAACATTGTTTTATTACTTATAAGAAATTATTCAACCAACGCCCAACCCAGCTCAGTTTGATTCATAGAAATTTTTCTATACACAGTTTAGTAAGAATTAACTTTTATTCTTGTCAAAGATATTACATACGATTTACAAATAAAAAGTTTTCACACAGGAATACAACAGAATGTTATCCATCTAGCACCAAACTCTAAGTACTTTACAGATAACAAGTTTTCCATGTTTGTTAAAAGTTACAGGTCATTCAGGCACGCAGAGTTATCGTATCTTCCAGTTCTTCTAATTCAGTGATTTTTTACCCTGATGCAAAGAAGATATTGGACACAATAAAATTTTTCCCACATATGAGTTTGGTCAAAGTCCAGTCGATCTTCAAACGAAAACTATGTAAGCAGCAGACTTAGTGTTGGCCCCCACAAAACAAGATGAAGATCTTCTGAGCACAAAAACACGATGGAAATGCATCAGCAGGCTCCCACGTCTCGTCCTCCTCCTCCACAGCCATCACTGCCTCTTCTATAACCACCACCACCGAAGAATAGGTAGAGATGAAGAGGGCCTAACCTTTGATACCATGACGACACAAGAAATCAGCATATCTGCCCCGTAGATGCACCTATCAATGCATATGAATCCCTAACCCTGTCTTCCGTAAGAGTATGGAGACATGCCCAACATTCCTCGCCTGTCAAGATAAAGACAAAAAATCTCCACTTATAGTAGAAATCTTCCTCAACTTCAACCGCTTCCTCACCCGTCAAGTCTTGGTACGCCAAAGGAATAGGGGCAGGTATCGCCATTGCCATGGAATGATCACCAAAGTATTTCAACTTCAACCTCTGCGTTTCAGACGTAATCCTCTCTTCAAGAACCATACTCTGAGTTTTTACCATCTCAGAAAAAGTTACGCATGCAGGAATTGTTCTAAAGATTTGCTGCAGGTACTCTTTATATAACCCTAAATTTATTATGCAGGTAGGCTTTCCCAAACGTCATCATTCATTATTGACGTGACTATTCAAGTGCAACCGTCACATACATCCGCATCATCATTTAATACCCATCACTTCCCAATATCACGTAACTTCCACCTAGTCAAACGCCATTATTACTCCGTTTTGAATTTCAAATTTGTCATACATTTTTTCTCAACCAAAGCCACTCGTGACTTCGGTTGCGAGGGGGCGATTGTAGGGACTTATCCCTCTATCTCACTCATAATCGAACTCACGCAGCTCGATTTACCCCCATCTAAGGCTCAGTCATTTTTTAAACTTTTTTAAACACTTAACACTCCAGTCAACATTCCAACCAGCCCCACAAACTACTCAAGAACGTGGGTCGAGCTAAACCCAGGAAACGTTATCCAGTCAAAGATATTTGTCTCTCACAACTCGTCAGTTATTCAGTCAACCGTCACTAACCACATTATTCAGAAAACGTGTTCTAGCACGATGAAAAGCTGTAAAGAAGCCTATATAAAGGAAAAGTTTCAGAAGAGACAGGGACCAAAAAAATTACTCAAACTTCTTATTTACAAGATCAAAAGCATTTCTATATTTTGGAGATCACTTGTAATAAAGAAATCCACTCCAAACAATAAAGATACTATTACAAAAATCCTCCATACGAGGTCATGGTTTTTTGCCTGCTCAAAAGTTTTCCACGCTAAAAACACATGTTTTCATTTCTTACTTTCTAGTAGAGTATTGTTACAAGTTCATTGGTGTGATAGCTAATTCCTAATCATATCGAGCTTACATAATTTGGCCGTTACATACAAAGTTTTCTCTATCGACATCATCCAAACGATGATATTGTTCAGCTTTAAACTCTTACTGGTGCTTTTCATGTTCCTGGTATAGTCGTGTTTGGTGTCGCTCCTCGGCTTGAGCGAATTACTGGGAAAGTAGGGCAAGCTGGGAGGCCACTCTGTCGACGGAGTTGCCGACATGGGTGGAAGTAAAATGGAGGTTTGGTGCCATTGGGAATGATCTGTAAGAGTTGGAAAAGGGAGAAAATGAGGCAATGGAGATTTGTAGGGTGGACAAGAAGAGGCGACACCAAATATAGGGGACTAACATCATGTAGAGAGGAAGTTGGCTCTTACACCACGGGTTTATCTAATATCAAAGGATTCAAGCATATAATCTATAATACGAATAATCTATTAATAATATACTTACGTGGAGTCCTAGATTGAGTCTCTCCACGACCTCTGATGATAATTTTTAAGAGATTATATATTGCTGTTGAGTAGTCAAAGGTTCGAGTACTGTGTGTTTTTCAGGTAGGTCGAAGGTAAACTGTAAGGGCTCTGAGGTTAGATTTTGTAACCCCTCCTTGATTCCCCTTCCCTCCTATTTATAGAACATAGGAAGGGCTGAGTCATCAAGGTAGGTCACATTAAAAGTGTACCCTCCGGGTATCGGGCGGGTATCCCTGAGTTGGTATTGACGTTGGAAATATCGGGTCTGGAACTGTGCTCTGACACTATTGTTGCTATTGGTTCTGTCACTGTAGTTGTAAGGACCAACAACATTGCCGTTCTTGTCTGGTGAGCTGGCCGCCTGACATGTCAGCAAACTGTTTTTGATGTTGATGTGGAGTCGAGGCTTTGTCTACAAAGCATTTGATACTGATGTGGAGTTCATCTTTAAGGTTTGTTTAGAGTCAAGGCTTCGTCTTCATATATTCTTGGAAAGCTTGTTTATGAATTGAATGGGCTTCGAGGTTTGCATGTAGGCTTCGATGTAGCCCTCAAGTGTTAGACTGGGGTAGGAGGCTATGAGTAGGCTACTGCAGGTGGTTCGTCTTGACTTTGACCGAATGAGCTTGGAAGTAGTGCTTGAGTTTCTATGAAGTGCAAACAAGAGTGAGAAGAAGTTTCTCAATGTTAAAGTACCTTGTTTCCACTGGAGTGAGGGTTTTGCTGATGAAGTAGACTGGTTTCTTGATTTTCCCTTCAAGGCGAATAAGAACCGAGTTGAGTGAAGTATTTGTAACTACTAGGTAGATAATCAGTTACTCATTATCTACTAGAGTGATCATTATGGGAGACCTCCCCAAATAGATTTTGAGATCCTAAAAAACTGCTTTGCATTCTGGTGTCCATTGGACCTCTGTATTTGGCTGAACTTTTCCACGCTTAGTACAACCACGGAGTAGAAGAAATAGCCAATGACAACGGTCTAAAGATTTAGAAACAAAACGGTTGATACCGGCAATCTTCCCAGCATGTTTATGAACTTCTTTTGTCATTTTTGGAGAAGGCATGTTGAGGAGAGCCCGAATCTGATCTGGTTCGGCCTCAATCCCCTTCTTGTCGATGAGGTAGCATAGAAATTGGTTAGAATATACACTGAATTCACACTTATCAGGGTTGAGACGCATTATGTAAGATCAAAGAATGTTTAATATGGTGTTAAGATCTGAAATGCGGTTAGCCGACTGGACGCTCTTGCACAAAAGATCGTCGATGTAGACTTTAACGACTTTCCCGAGATGTGCTTTGAACATCGTAGTTATCAACCATTGACATATGGTACCTGCATTTTTGTGTTTGAAGGGCATGACTTTGTAGCAATAAAGACCTCTTTCAGTAATGAAAGTGATTTTTTTTATCTTCTTCCAAAAGTGGAATCTGATTGTATCCCAAAGCAGCAGCCTTCATAGATAGGAGGTCATGGCTTGCTATGGAATCGAGGATCTGATGAATGTTAGGAAGAGGGAAACTGTCCTTTGGAGTATGTTTGCTCAGATTGGTGAAATCTACGCAAACTCGAACTTTTCTGTTCTTTTTTGGGACAATGACAATAATGGATATCCAGTCTGGATATTTGGCTTCTCGAATAAATCCAACTTTGATTAATTTCTCGATCTCAGTGTTAACTTCATCTCGAAGGTAAGGTGATAGTCGTCGCTATTTCTTTTTGACCACTGTGACGTTGATGTTGATGGCCAATTTGTGACACGCCTTAGCAGAATCGACCCCAAGCATTTCTTCGAAAGACCACGCAAAAATGTCTCGATTTAGTTGCAAGAGCTAAATGAGAGCATCTTTTTCATTCTGAACCTGCTTAGTACCGATAAAAGTACATCTGCTAGATCAATCAGTATTGATATATTCTGTGGGCTCCTCTGTGGAAGGTTGATCATTGAGGTGATCAGTTTCCTATAATTGTTATGCAGTAAATCTGTCAGAGGTACCTAGAATAGTAGATACGGTATTTTTACAAGCTCGAGAAAGCTTCTGACTACCCCTAATCTCATAGATACCATTGTTGTGTTTGAATCAGAGTACTTAATGATAGGTGGAAGCGATTGCTTCCATGTTGTGAATCTAACAGCGGCCCATAATCCCGAGATAACGAGATTTAGCGTTGATGACATAGAAGACGACGTCGATGGTGGTCCTACAGTAATAGGTAAGATGATCTTGCCAACTCATTATTTTTAGAACCATTAAACCCACTGATATCGGTGTCGCTCTAAATAACTTGGTCGGCCAATCCCATTTGGTCGATAATGCTCTGATAAAGAATCTCAATACAGCTTCCAGTATCGATCATCATTGTGTGCATGAAAAACTTATTCATTTTGAGCATTATTACTAACGCATCATGACGTGGAAATTTGACATGGGTAATATCGCAATCTTCAAAGGAAATTCCAAGCCAGCGATTGCTCAACTCAAGTAGAAGCTTAGCTTCCTTGTCTTGAGGTGTGAGATCACAGCATTCTGATAATCTCATGCGCTTGGATCTATTAGACTTGGTGATCTGGTTGATTTCAATCATGTTGTTGTGGTGCATATGGTAAAGATGCTTTTCCTCAGCTTGATCATCGACCTGAACAACCTCAAGCTACTTCTTATAGCTGCCATCTATGTATGATTCCAGGTCAACAATATATTCGAAAATCTGTCCCTCTTTAAAAATGTATTCGAGCAACCTCTGCAAAGCATAACAACTATTAGTAAAATGATAGTTTACCTTATGATGCAGGCAGTATGGTCGATTGTCGATTGGTTTCAGTGGTTGAGAGACACGGTAGAGCTTATCCTTCAAGAGGAGTGGAAAGATTGTAGATATTCGAACGTTTATCTTTGGGAGGATGGGTTTGGTTGGTGAACTGCCTTTCTGAGGGTAGCCAGTGTTGCCCTTGGCGTGCTTCTGATCACCCTGATCCTTCTTTGGTTCAGTGTTTCGATCTGTAGATGGACCTTTCGTGGCGAGGATGGATTTTGTAGATTTATGCTACTCAGACATCATCCTCTCCAGGTTGACGTAACTATTAACCTTAGAGATCATATCCTCTAAGGTTACAGGTTTGTTAAGGAAAATGTGTTATTTGGCCTTGCAGTTGAGCTAGAGCGCGTTGGTAAAAGTGTAATAACTATTTTCTGATCAAGGTTATGCACTTTACGTGAGAGCTCTAAAGACTTCTTCGCAAAAGCCTCGAACTTCTCTCCGTGTGACTGTTTGATACTGATAAGAGAATACAAATTCCCCTCTTGATCTCAGTTGTGAGCATATGTCTTGATAAACTGTTTCTACAGCTGGTCAAATGTATAGATAAAGTCCTCAGGGAGAGAGTGGAACCATCAGAGTGGTTCCTCCTACAGACTTGTGTTGTATAGACGGTAGAGGATGTGGTTAAATTTGGAGTACAACCCCAATGAATCACGGTACTGTTGAATGTGCTCCTTCGGGTCGGTACCTTTGTATTTACAAATTTTTGAAGTATGGAAACCTTTCGGTATCTCCATATCGAATAGTTTTTTGGCAATCAGACTTCCTTATAATTTTGTGATGTCATCGACAGTACCCAGAACTTGTGCTTTGATCAACTCCTTAATACGTTGGTTCATATGCTCTTTTGTGACGTAATGACGTGTTGGTTGAATCGCTAGACGAGTAGGTTGCATATGATGAGTACCGGTACCTTCACTCAAACGATCTCGTGCTGGAACTCGATGTGGAGGTCATTGTTCTTCTACCTGACGGACGGAAATTTAGTGACATTGGCTGGCTTCAAACTGAACTTCACCACCCAAATGAATTGAAGGCTGAGGTTCATGCTGAATATTCCTGGAAATAACTTTACTGGTGACTCCTCGTGGTCCCAATCTTTCCCTTGCAGATACATGGGAGGTCTCGGGTAACTGATCGTGACCTCTTGTTGGAAGAACCTGCTGAGTATTTTACAGAGCATCAATGGCAGTTTGTATTGTTGTCATCTGGTCTTCATGTCGTTTGAGCGCTGTCAAACGAGCTTATCGTTTTGTGTCGAGCTCTTTCTCGTGGATCTCTCGATCCCGAGTTAATTGAAGTTCGAGCTCGGTGCGTTTCTCTATTTTGGCGTTGAGATTCGCCCGCAGTTCTGTAAGTTGCTCTGGCTCCACTAAAGCATCGAGTTGCATGCCTGTAACCGGTCGTCTGGAAGACCATGATTGAAAATTATAGCGAAAGAATGCCTTAGGATATCGTGAAAATGTAATCTTTCCCATAGACGGTGCCAAATATAATGGCCAAATTCCATAGGCTCGAAATGGCTTAGAATTTGTTATCACACCAATAAACCTGTGATAATATTCTAATGAAAAGCAAGAAATGACACAAGTGGTTTAAGCATGGAAAATCTTTGAATAGGTAAAAAAAAACCACGACCTTGAATGGAGGATTTTTGTAAAAGTATCTTTATTGCTTGAGGCGGATATCTTATTACAAGTGATCTCTAAATTGAGAAATGCTTGAACCTTGTAACTAAGAAGTTTGAATCCTTTGGAGAATCGAGAATATGCAGTTTTATTGGTGATTTCTCATGTAATTTTTTGGTCTTTGTCTCTTCTGGAACTTCTTCCTTATATAGGCCTTCTCTACAGTTCTTCATCGTGCTGGAGCACGTTCTCCGAACAATATGGTTAGTGGCGGTTGACTGAGTAAGTGACGAGTTCATGAGAGACAGATGTCTTTGACTTGTTTAGGTTTTTTGGTTTGAGTTCGACCCACGTTCTTCACCAATTAGTGGAGTAGGTTAAAATGCTGACTGGAGAAGTCATGTGGAAAATGCGTGAGTCTGAGATGGAAGTAATTCGAACTGGTCGGCAGCTCGATTTTAGGTGAGATCAAGAGATAGGTCCCTACAGGGTTGATCTCGTGGTTCCTCAGTGTACTAGAGGCACTTCGGAGATTCATGTTTGTCATCAGACTGTCTTAGATTATAGTGGTAAATAAAAAGTGCGGTATTCCCACAGATGGCGCCAATTGTAATTACGTGTTTTCTAGGAGGATAATCTTCGCCAATAGTTTTAGTACAGAGGATGCAATAATAAGCTTAAACAAACAAGATTTTACGTAGAAACTCAATAAAGGCTGAGAAAAACCACGACCTCGATGAGGGTTTTGATGTAAAATTCAATAAGTTTGCTAATTATTACAATTTGTTGTGTGATATGAACGTAAGGATGCTTGAATAGTAAAGCTGCGGATCTGAATAACTCATTATCTGCCTGTATTTATAGTAGATACAGACAGTTTTACAAAAAGAAAAACAATTTTCTATTTCGGGGGTAGTGGGCGAACTTCGCGAATCTCCAATGACTCTTTTTGACCAAGCACAACGGCTACTTTTAGTAGGTCAAGAACTTGTGGTTCTAGACGTGGCATCTTCTCGAATGCTGGGTTGTCTTTGACTATGTTCTGTTGGCCTTTCGTTGTCGAATCTGGGAAATATGCTACTACAGTTTCCATGCTAGATTTCGTGATACCTCTGATTACTTTTGTTTACAGCTGAGTGTTCTTATTATCTTCGGTGTGAGAGACTAAGTTCGATTCTCGAATTTAGGCCCTTAACAGTACCAAATAAGGACTTCTTTGAAACAAAGACTCCTCTTCTGGATTCAATATCCCATCTGTGGGCAACAACTCTCACCTGCCAAATTTCTATGATAAAAGAAATGTCATCTCGATCAAGGACTAATTTCCATCTCCTTATATTCATAAAAGGCGGCGTACATAAAACTATATACGTATTGCACATACAGGTCTAAGAAATCTCCATCGTGGATGTGTCTTGATGTGTTGAAAGTTTAGAGAACACAAGCTGTGTGTGCATTGTGAGGATAAAATACATAGTCTGCATGTACCTAAACGAGCCACGCCCTATTCGTCTTAGTAGTAGCATTGCTTAATCATGACAGTAATGGTTATGCAATGTGTCATGCTTTATTTATGAAGTGCGATATTCTGTGTGGAAGAGACATTATTATTTAATGGAAAATATCATTCTTCAAGTATTAGTTCGTTGAGACATCTTTACTTATGGACCCTATCAGAAATTTCGTTCTTCTTTAATTAATCACTTATATTATTGATAGGGATGTATTTGATTTTGATTTCATCTTGATGTCGGAGGAGACTAAAATAGAAAAATTGTCACATATCCGCGGTCGGTTGTGATTTTATTTTTTTATAGAGAATTTTTGTTGAGGGCCCAAATTGCATTAAAAATTGACCTCAATACATTTCTGAATGACACCATTTCTATTTCTAAGAAATCATTTCATTTATTACCCTATTTTTTCTTAATACCAAACTTGTTGTTCAATTTTCAATTTATATTTTCTTTCATTAGTGCAACCAAGCTAACAATAGCGATGGAGGATATTGGGTGATCTTGTTCAAACTTTCCTTGCTTAATGTCTAAATTTAAAGTTAAAAGTTTTTTGCAAAACCATTCTTGAAGTAATACTAAGTTCTCATCTTTCAAACGACCCACTACAATGGATATTTGTTTATGGGTCGTCAAATGAAACCTTGAAGTCAGTGTCAAACTAAATGTCCTTAAGGCGGCCTCGTCAATGATTCGACTACGACGAAACCTTTTTTGCCTAGTACTACAATGGAGGCTCTAGTTCCTAATTATACCTCAGCGATTAACAACCTTTTCAATGTCCATAATCCATTTTGATTATGCAATATGGCCAATGTTGATCATAGTTATTATCCTCTTTCTACACCGTAGGAAATACCGGCAGCTATGATCAATGTACAACCATTACATCATGAGGTGAAAACATCAAACACCTATTATGTGGGAATTTCCATCATCCAAGGGAGGAGCCAAAACACATCCTTAATTTCAACTTATTAATAATGTAATGGGAATGCCCTTACACTACATTTCAAACTGAGAATGAACTCCAAACGAATCCACATTAGTTGATGCAACCAAAACAACGAAACAAACTGTTGGATTTTCAAAAACTAAGTATAAAATAAGTGTTTACTTCATTTGGGTTTGACCCCTTGACCTCTTGGTTATTTTCTGATCCAGGAGGATCTGAGCCTCTTTTTTTACTTTATAAAAGCCTATTCGAACAGACTTTTAGTCTGTTCGAATACACCCCTTTTGTATTCGAATAGACTTCTTTTCCTATTCGAATAATCATGTGTCTGAGTATTCTGTTCGAATATACTTCTTTTCTATTCCAATAGACCTTTATTTTTATTCGAATAAACACTTGTTGAGAGTTTTGTTCGAACTGACTTTTAGTCTGTTCGAATACATTTTTTCTATTCGAACAAAGACTTGTTCTGTTTGAACAGAGATGCGATTTAGCCTATAGTTTTAGGCATTTAAGGAGATATTTGTCCTATTTTATAACTAGGAACTTGTAACCCTTATAAAGGGGCAAGGCTAGGAAAGATTAGATCATGTTAGATAAATCAAAGTTCTGAGAGAGAAGCTTAGGGGTTGAGAGAAATTCGATTGTAATTGATTATTGATTAAGCAATTGAAGCTCTAAAGGGAATTCTCCCACCAATTGTGTATTCTTCGTATTAATTCTTATAATTAGGGTTCCTCAATTCGTATTGTGGATAAAGTGATATTAGATTTTCAGTTAAGATTCTCGGGGGTGATTGTTGTTTATGGTCTCTATACGTGGCCGTCTCAAGCAAACGATGGAGAAGCTAGTGAGTTCATTGAAGATTCACCAGAAACCTAACTCGAAGAAAGACAATTTGGAGATGGGCAATTCTGAAGATCAACTCACGACTTTGGAAGCAAAAGTTTTTTACCTAACTAACTCTAGGGGTGTTGGAAGAACAAATGCATCTCAAGAACCTCGCGAAGGCTTCCGCATCGGTAAAACGGTGAGGCCGCTTAAAGAAGAAAGGGGTGTGGAGGGGGATGGTGACGAGGGTACGAAGGAGATAGATAGCGATTTTAGTAATGCCAAATCTGTCAAAGAGTACTCGGGTATTGGTAAGTCAATGAATCCTATGCGTAATCTTCGCATTGACTTTAAGATTAAAATTCTAGTTTTTGATGGTTTAATCGATACCGAGAAGATGGATAATTGGTTAGATAGGTTAGAGACCTATTTTTCTGTTTACGAATATTCCAATGCTTAGAAAATTTATTTCTATACATTGAAATTTGCAAGTCATGCACTCACGTAGTGAAAGTCCTATCAGAAATGCCACAAAATAGGAAGTTTGAGTTGAAAAAAATTTAAGGTGTTAGTGAGGAAGCAATTCTATCCAATCGTATATGAACAAGAACAATTGTACAAATGGTAGAATTTGCGCTAAAAGTTAGGGCAATCCGTACAACAATTCACTACAGAGTTTCATAATCAAGCGTTGGTTTTGGATATTGATGTGGTTAAGTATGAGGTATTGATGAAATATACAGGGGGTTTATTAGAATTTATTAGAAGAGAATTAAAGCTCTTTAATGTGGAAAATATCAAAGATGCTACCGTTAAAGCAATTGCTATTGAAGGCAAGTACTTGAAGAGTGACAAGAAAGACGACAAGAGCAAATCGAGGTACAAGTCTAATTGGAAGTATGATCAGAAATGGGAGTCTAAAGGAGAGGGGTCTTCATCCAAGGGGAATTACTGTAGTTATTGTAAGGCTAATGGGTATATTTTAGACAAATATTAGAAACTTTACCCGGAGCTTAAGCCGAAGGGGGAGAGGAGCAAGAAAGAGAAATGTGTGTACTAGTCGCAACGATTGTGGATCTTCTAAATTTAGATAAGCCAAATCTTAAGCTTACTCTAATGTTCAAGCAACCTATAACTATCGATGAGGCAAGTCGGGAAGAACATTTTTGCGTCAGTATTCAAGTGAAGCAGAGCTTGGTTGAGGCCATCATTGATCCGGGTAGTCAAAAGAATTCGATTATTGGGGCGGTGGTGAAGAAGATGGGTTTGGCTACTATGGTTTATCCTAAGTCATATGGTTTAGGTTGGATTCAGAAAGACGCAGAGTTGAAGATCACTAAGCAGTCTAAGTTCAAGTTTACGATTACTGAGAAGTTTATTTACAAAGTGACATATGAGGTGATTTCATTGGACATGTGTCAAGTCATCTTAGGTAGCCCTTATCTTTGGGACCGAGATACAATCCTTTACTATAGAGCTCGCTAGTATCGTATGATGAAGGAAGGGATAAAGTTTCATATCAATACGTGTAAGGAACATATCACTACTAATAATTTAGTAACGGCGACTCAGGCGAAGAGGTTGGTTAATGCGAGCGGCAAATTTGTATTATTGTTGGTACGACTGGTTCAAGAGGGTCCATCGGCTAAGGTCTTGTCTACTTTAGCAATGTCTCCTAGTCAACAAACCTATATGGGGAAGTTGCAAGAGGAGTATGAAGACTTGTTTCTGGGCATAAAAGGGATACCGCGCAAGAGGGATATAGAGCATGATATCACCTTGGTGAATGGTAAGCCACTACCTAATATTGGGTTATATTGGACTTCTGTTACAGAGTCTGATAAGATCAAGAGACAGGTACAGGAACTCCTAGAGCAAGGAGTTATTCATCTAAGTTGCTCACCTTGTGGTTTACTGGTGTTATTGGTACTGAAGAAGGATGGGTCTTGTAGAATGTGTGTAGATTATCAGGTGTTGAACAAGATTACTATAAAAAATTGTTATCCGCTTCCACGGATTGATGAGCTTTTAGATGAGTTGCAGACATCTTGGTTTTTCACCAAGTTGGATCTTAAGACGGATTACCTTCAAGTTAGAATCCAGGAAGAAGATACTTGGAAGACAACGCTCAAGACCAAACAATGACTATTTGAGTGGTTTGTGATGCCCATTGGGTTATGAAATACTCCGACGATATTTATGCCGTTAATGAATGAGGTACTTTGTGCTTTTATTGATAATTTTGTGATTGTGCTTTTGGATGACATCTTAATATATTGTCAAACATGGGAGGAGCACCTTGAACATTTACGTGAAGTGTTAGGCATTTTGTGATCATAACAACTTTTTCTAAACGAAAAGAAGTGCGAGTTTGGGAAGAAGGAGCTAGTTTACTTGGATTTTTTTGTTGGTGGTGATGAGCTTAAGGTCGATCCAGAGAAGGTCTCGATCATTACTAATTGGCATAGACCTCGTATAGTAACGGAAGTGCATATTTTTATGGGTTATTGTCAGTACTTACAGAAGTTTATTCGGTATTTTTCACAAATAACCGCACAATTACATTCCTTGACAAAGACCGGGGTACAATTTGTGTGGGAAGATCACCATGAGAAAACTTTATTGTTACTAAAGCGCAAGATTACATATGCACCAGTGCTAGCATTACCCAATTTATTGCAGCCTTTTGAGGTTGAGACAGATGTGTCAGACTATGCATTGGGGGCAATTCTTTTATAGGATGGGAAGCTGGTTGCTTACCATTCTAAGATGTTTACAGGAGCAGTATGAAACTATCCTACCTACGATAAGGAGTTCTACGCGTTATATCAATCAGTAAAACATTGGCGGAGTTACTTATTGAGGAAAGAGGTTATGGTACATTTCTATCACAAACCATTACAATTCTTATCTACGCAGTCCAAGCTACAACAAGCGCACCATATGAAGTGGATGTTGTACCTCTAACAGTTTACCTTGATGATCAAATATAAGAATGGAGTGGACAACAAAATGGCTGATATGTTATCTTGACCTCCATTACCAACTATTTCTGGTTTGTTGGTATCTATGCAGATACAACCCATTGTTCATTTTGATTACGTCATAGGGTATGGCAATGACAAGGAGCTCAGTGTGATTCACAAGAAGTTACTGCAAGGTAATACATGCGAGTATATATTGAATGATGGTTTGATTTATAGGGGTAGTCTACTATGTATTCTTGAGGGTGGAGACCGTTTGTACTAGATTTGAGGGGTACATTGTTCCCGTGTAGCAGGTCATTTTGAGGTTGAGAAGACTATTTTAAATTTTAGCGTTACGTCTATTGGCTAAAGATGGAGGTAGATACTGCTCATGTGGTTCGTGGTTGTATGCTATGCAACACATCGAAGCCATCCAATCGGAAGATAGGACTGTACTTACCATTGCCAATTCCTAGTCAACCTTGGGAGAGCATTTCAATAAATTTTATAGGTGGTTTTCCCCTGACCAAGTGTAAGAATGACTATTTGTTTATGGTGGTGGATTGATTCAGCAAGATGATTATTCTTATTCCATGCCTGAAGACGGTCACCGGGGAAGGAGCAGCGCAATTGTTTTTAGAGACGTCTGGAGGTATTTCGGGCTCCCCTTCTTCTATTATTTCTGATAGGGATAGCCACTTTTTGGGGGAATTTCTGGAGATCGTTATGGAGAATGATGAACACTAAGTTGTAGAGAAGTACTGCTTTTCGTCCACAGATAGATGGGCAAACAAAGGTAGTTAATCATAGTTTAGTACATTTACTACGAGGATTCCATTCTAAGCATCCTAAGACATGGGATGAGAGTTTACCGTATCTTCAATTTATATTTAATCGGGCATTTCATGGTTCCACTTTGAAGTCTCCATTTGAAGTTTGTTTGGGGTATGTGCCTCAAATCCCTTTTGATTTGGCTTTTAGTCTTGGCGACAAGACAGTGTCAAGGAAGGAGGAAGAAGAACAGGTTAAAGCTCAACATTTCATTAAGAGGATAAGCAAGGTTCATAAGGCGGTTGAAGCACAATTGAAGAAGGCTCAAGAAAAGTATAAGGCTCGACACGACAAGCATCGGGTTGAGTGTACTTTTCAAGAGGGCGACCTAGTTTGGTTGTATTTGGGTAAGGAACGGTTAAAGGGGGAATGTGAGAAGCTCAAACTTATCTGTTATGGTCTGTTTACGATACTAAAAAATATTGGTGATAATACATTCTAATTGGATTTACTACCTTTTATAAAGATGTATTCAGTGATTAATGTCGAGCATTTAAAGCTGTTTGAGCTGTCTCTTTTAGATGAAGACTCTACAATCGACACTTGCCTACCGTCAGTTGAACGACTTATGGAAGAAGAGAGAACATCTATTACAGGAGGATGGTATTCTAGAGATCAAAGTTTATGCTACAAGATGGGGTGGTATTGAGTCGTTTCTAGTTGGGAAGAAGGGTCAACTACCAAGCAAGTCAAAGTGGTACAGTAGGGAAATGGGCACAGCCATATTTCCACATCCCCAGTTCTAGCTTGAGCAGGAGCTCAAGGCTCCTAAAGGGGGAGCCATGATCCAAGAGGATCTGAGCCATTTTTTAACTTTTTAAAAAGTCTATTTGAATAGACTTTTGGTTTGTTCGAATATACCCCTTTATTATTCGAATAGACTTATTTTCCTATTTGAATAAATAGGTCTCTGAGTGTTCTGTTAGAGCAGACTTTTTGTCTATTCGATTGCACTTCTTTTCTATTCGAATAGACCTTTATTTTTATTCGAATAAACACTTGTCTGAGTGTTCTATTCGAACAAACTTTTAGTTTTTCAAATACACTTTTTTTGTTCGAACAGAGGCTTGTTCTATTCAAATAGAGGCGCAATTTAGCCTATAGTTTATGGCATTTAAGGGCATATTTGTCATATTTTATAACTAAGAACTTGTAGCCCTTATAAAGGGGCAAGGCTAGACAAGATTAGATCATGTTAGATCAATCAAAGTTCTGAGAGAAAAGCTTAGGGCTTGAGAGGAATTTAATTGTAATTAATTATTGATTAAACAAGCAATTGAAGCTCTAAAGGGAATTTTCCCACCAATTGTGTGTTCTTCGTACCAATTCTTATAATTAAAGTTTCTCAATTTGTATTGTGGATAATTTTTATAGCCATATGAATCTTGAACCCAAACTATAGCCTAAAAGGTTAGTCCCACATTATTTGTAAACTATAGTGGAACTAAACATATAAGGTAGTACTCAAATGACATATGTGCAACATGTGACAAAGAGAGAGTATATATGTGTGTGAGTGCGTGATGGGATTTTATACCCTTGATACACTTAGACCTCTCGAGGGAGACCCGACTCGGGTTTGGGTTTGGGCAATTGGCTCTTTTGGCTCTAGAGTCCCAGGTAGCCCTTTGTGCTTGTATCAGGCTCACCGTATTCTTTTTACTAAAAGGCTTGGGCTTAAACAAATCTGACCTGGTGGCCTGGTCACTCGTAGACCTGATCCTTCGGGACAAGTACTCACGAACGAGTTCAAAGCTCAAAACATTCGAGTAAATAGTTAAAAGCTCTTTGTTTCATCTAAAAATTATATTGTTCATCTCTTTCTCTCACTCTCTTCGGTTTTACCGTGGTGCGTAATATTACAATTTTGCGTAGTCTCCGGCACTTAGACTGTCGTATCGATCATCGCTGATCACTGCTCATTGTATCATGGCAAGAGATCAGACTGTTATTATCTGTACCTGGGGTAGGTCAAAATACGACTCTTTAAAGAAAGTGCGATCCACGCCTCGAGCATTTTTTTCAATGCTAATGTACTTCCAGCCTGTTGTTCCTTATTACTATACTTCCGACATGTTTTTCTGCTGTTGCTATACCTGTACTTCATTGCTGCTCTATTGCTATAATACAGAGTTACAGTTCTGTTATGGGGAAAACTATTTTACAGGTTCCTTTAATTATTTCTACAGTCTTAAAAAGTATTATTTTTCTATAATAATGGCCCTTACCTCAGAAGTGTTGAACTTCGATTCTAACAAACCTTCTAAGTTTGATGGTCTCAACTTTAAGAGGTGGAAGAATAAACTGCATGAATACTTATTATTCTTATACATTGAAGATTATCCATTACGTAAAGGTTCAAGTCTAAGGACACCTTTACTTAAGTACATCTCTATATATCAAAACTGAACTCTCGTTTCTTTTCTCATTCCTTTCTCCTTCTTGAAAATTTTTAAAACTGGAGGATTGCTGGATTTTTAAAAACTTTAAGTATAAAACAAATGTTTACTTCAGGTGGGTTTGACCCCTTGACCTCTTAGTCATTTTCATAGCCATGTGACTCTTGTACCCAAACTATAGCCTTAAAGTTTAGTCCCACATTGTTTGTAAACTATAGTTGAACTAAACATATAAGGTAGTACTTAAATGACATGTGTGTAACATGTGACTAAGAAAGAGTGTATATATGTGTGAGTGTGTGAGGTGATTTTATACCCTTGACATACTTGGACCTCTCTTAGGCGGCCTGGTGGGCCGGGCCAGCTCGGGCTCAGGTTCCGGTTCTGGTATGGATAATTGGTTCCTATACTCAGGAGGCTCTAGTTGCCTCTTTGGGCTAGGGCTAGGCTCACCCAATTTTTTTTACTAAAAAGTTTATATTCTTTTTAAAAAGTTATCTTGACTTGGCATGGTCTCTCGTACACGTTCTCCTCCCAACGGCTAGTAGACCTGATCCTTTGGGATAAGTACTCACGAACGAATTTAAAGCTCAAAACGTTCTTGTAAATAACTGACAGACGTTGTAAACTTAACAACAATAAATACCCTTTTTTCTCAAAAACACAAAGCAAAAATATATTGTTCATCTCTCTTCGGTTTCACTGAGGTGCATGATACTACAATTGTACTTAGTCTCTAGTACTGAGATTGCCGTATCGATCATCACCAATCACTGCTTGTTGTATCTTGGGAAGAGATCAGACTGCTATTACCTATACCTGGGGTAGGTCAAAATATTCTTTAAAGAAAGTGCGATCCACGCCTCGAGCCTTTCTTTCATTGCTACTGTACTTTCGACCTGTTATTCCTTATTATTGTACTTCTGACCTATTCTTCTATTGTTGTTGTATCTATATTTCACTATTGCCCTATTACTACAACATAGAGTTATTTTACAGGTTCCTTTAATTATTTCCACACAAACCAATATCGCTATCATTAATGTCCCAAAAATTAGAGTTTACACTAGTATCGAGAAACATGTTCCTAAGGGGAATTCGTATTTAGTACATATTACATGTGATCGAGAACACTAAACCATCTCCCAAAAGATGATGAAGTGCTCTATGGAGATGGCTGAAAAAGAGAATTTGATGAAAGAATAATTATATACTGTATAGCTTTTATCCAAACCCACTAGATGAAAAAAAAAAAAAGGTTCTTGAGTGAGGTGAGACCTTATGCTTGTTTAACATTTTCAAAAAAGAAAAATCAAATATGGGTAGTTTTGGCATTTTGAAACATTGAGATAGTACATGCAACAAAAGTTTAGAAAATAGGGTTTGCTCGTAGTTTTTCAATTGTTAGGTACTAAATGTAATTCCATAATTGTTAAGTACTATGTTGGAATTGTATTGCAGTGGGAAGAGAATGTGAAAGTTAGTTCATAACGTTGATGGACGAATTCAAGGAGGTCCATTTGTACAGATAAGTTCAAATAACTTTCTATCATGATCTTAGGGTTTCCATTAATAGAAAAACATATTATATTATATGTAGATGTCTGAGATTTGAAGTTATCTTGAAGAGGTGTATAAATATGATGGAGAGGTAATGTATAGAGGGGGAAGAAAAGAGAAAATGGTAAGAACTCATTCTGAAAGAGCTCATCATGTTGTAGAGGGACGACTAGCGATAAAGATTGCAGAAGTGCAGGAGAGGGTCTTTGGGCTGTTAGATTATGATGCTAACTTGCCTGAATCTAAAATCCAGTTTGAAGGTTTGAATGCGAGGATGAGGAAGCTCTAGATTGGGCATCATTTTTACTGGAAGATATTTCGTGAAGTGATTTTGAAGGCTGAAGCTCGAAAGGCTGTTGCGAGGCAAATTACTATGGAAAAGATTACTGAGGAAGATGTGAGGGATGTTGGTGGTGAACTAATTAGGTGTGGCGCTCCAGGGTATCTGGGATGTTTTATGTGTGATTATATGTATAAGGAAGCGAACTGAATTAGCTCGAATAACTGTAATTGGAATGTAGGTAGAATATTTCTCTTGAATCTATTTCCTATTTTGTTGTAAATATGGTTAGGAACTGTTGTGAATAAAAATATTAAATTTTGAAATGTGATTACATTGAAAATGATGTTAGTAGTCCTATAAGTACACAAGTTGGAATAGAAAAAGAAGATGAGCTTTGATTTTTTTCTTTTCTGTAAGGAATGAAAAATGTCAATTGTGTCTGAGTATTAGGTTATCATAAGTGTGGGTTGGTTTGAGAGAGATTTAGTTGGGGGAGAGAAAAATATATTAAAATAGAGAAGGTGGGGCAATGATGGGAAGGTGCTTTCATCAAATAGGTATAAAACGTCTAACATTAATTGTGAACAGGACGCCTCGGTTCCAAAACTGAGGGTGGCTCGTGCGAGGCTCAATAATTGCCAGCAGTTAGAGAGAGAAAGTATTAGTAATAGTTCGTCTTCCTCATTCAAACGTTTATCAAACTCTGGAAAACGAAAGGACAGTGGGAGAAAAAAAAGAAAAATTTACAGAGATCCAAGTAAGAGCTTGGACAAAGGTAATCATCACAGAAGGGGAGAGAAGTTTGTGGAGGAAGGGTCGAGACGTTGGTTGTACAATACCATTATAAAAAAAGGATCGGGCGCTGCTTCTAATTTATACTCAGACGTTGAAGGTTAGTGATTGAGTTTTTTATTTAGTTTATGTGAAGTTTTAAAATATTTGTGGGTTTTTAAAAATTTTAAGATTATGCTATTTATAGTAAATGTTTGAAAAGACTATTTGATATGTATATAAAAAGATATATGCTTGTATAAGTATAATAGAGATATAGTATATGCATGTATGGATGTGTATAGACAAAAGATAATGATTGAGTGAATTGACAGAATACCTGAACCAGTATGTAGGTTGGGGTGCGTGAAGAATCTTTTATAGAAATAAATCCTCATCCTTTAGTCTACATCTGTAATGGTGGTTTCACCTGATACAGAAACGTCGACCTCTGGTCGCATGGCTGTGTTCGAAAATGTAGAAACCGTAAATATATAATCTAAAGGGGAGGATGAAGTACAATTTCCAGATTTCCCTGCTATTTTATGCTCTTATCCTCTGAATTTTGATGTATTCAAGGAATTCTATAAATCCAAAGCTAGTATAGGTGGAGAATGGGGTAATGTGGTAGAATATGTTGGAAGGTCATTTAGAGGATGCACTGTGAAAAGTGGGGAAGAATATTTATTTTTATTGCCTGACTTTGAACAGGAGAAAACGATAAGGAAGGTTGAGGAATCGATACACTAAGAGTATTTTGATGGGAATGTCCAGAGTGACCTGGATCTGGGATTTTTGTGTTATCTATCCTAGTTGGAATATGGGCTAAGATTGCCTATTAGCAATCTTGCTAAAGGTATACTAAATACCATAGAGGCTTGTCCTGCCCAATTAAATGGAAATATGTGGGAGGTGATTAATGTTTGTGAGGCTCTGAATAGTTTGTGGGAGAAGAATGAGGTGGAGAGGAGAATAACTCTGGAGGACATTTTGTAGTACACCGCTGTGAAATTTTATGCTGCAACTGAAGGCGCATATTTCTATTCTAGTTTGTCTCGACCCCTTTTCTTCGATCTAAATTTAGTAGGTCGAGTTTAGAGCGATAATGTGATACGGGTGAAAGGTGACTGTCTTTAGAGAATGGACGAGGAACCCATGGAACTTGTATATAGAACTTTGAAGAAAAGTAAGTAATATAAAATCGAACTGTTATAGTTGTAGATTTATTTTGTGGTTTAACAAATTGTTTATTTTGTATTGCAAGCCCTTGATCTAAGGTGGCAAGAAATGAATCATTGTTGGATAATGTAGCTCGAGAAGGCATTGAGCTCAAGATAGTTTTGAAAGAACTAGGTGATGAGGGCGTAATTATGACATTTTTAATATACCCTAACATGCTTTTTAGTCACCCATTATATTTAATTTTGGGTACTTATGTACATTTGTTTGATTGCAGCTATTGGAGATGGATATTTGAAACCATGCTCTTAAAGTCAAGTAAAAGTGTCTCCAGCAGTTCATAGCACAAAAAGTCAAATGCACAATATATTTGGTCTCAATATTGAAGAAATATATACACAAATATTATTGAAGAATAAAATCAAAAAATATATTGCATCCAAGATCCTTGAATATATTTTATATTAAAGATATAAACAAGAGTTTTCATGAAGAAAGATCTCTACATCACTTAAGGGAATTATATGCAAGAATCTTAGGTGATTGGTTGTAAAATTAGAAGATATTATTGTGAAAATATTCTTTATAATTTAATGTATTATTTTTAAATTTGGGTTCCTACTCCTATAAAAGGAACCCTCCCCCATTGTAATTGGGCATCTCATATTTGAGCAAGTTTAGAAGAAATAAATTCTTAGTTTTATTTAATTGTCTTTTCTCTCTTTTATTTTTATTTATAAATAGTTAGTTAGTTCATGCAACGATCTTGGGGATGATAGAACGCTAATCTCATCTAGCTAGAACTTAAAGGAAGCCCTTACCCAAGTAACAATAGTTATGCTGTAGTTCAAGGATTAGTTCGCTTTTCCAATATTCTAAAATAGCTATAATCTATTTCTAGGCTTAACCATAGCCAGTAAGTGAATCTAGACTATTTAGCCAAAATTTGTTGTTATAACCATTAAACCAAATTTTAGGGCAAACACGAAGAGAACTTGTAGAAGAAATTTGACCAAGCTTAAACATAGTTGGAAGAATTCTTCCTACACATTAGATTAAGTAAAACCTAATTTGACCAAACCTTAAATGCCTAACCATAGATCTAGGATTGACATTTACATTAAAGATGCCCTACCCCGGATTTTTGACATGAATAATCCGCCTAGTAAATCTACAAAATTACTATTATTACTTTGGTTGGGCCCAATTCTAGTCGTAGCTATTCTCTTGTTAATTGTTCTTGTTATTTCTTTATTTTCAATCTATCTCTTATAAAACCGTAATTTGGCCTAGAAAGTATTTATTTTCCCAAACCTCCTTGTGGATTCGATCCTACTTATCTGTGCTACAATTCGACAGCTGTACTTTGATTGAGTATTTTACTAGAGGCTCTAAAACCCTCTTATCACTTGGTATAAATAGAAACAAAAGAGCTAACAGTAGATTAGAGAAAGTGTAAAAGTCTTAGGCTAAGAGACAAATAACAGGGGTGGAAGCGAGCAAGAAAAGATGAGAGGACGGGTAGTGTCCAGTATTGCCGAAGGCCCCGGAAATGTCGCTGGAGGATGTTTCTGTAGGGACAACGTCGAGCAAGTTAGCTTTAAAGCACCCCAAGAAGAAAGCCGTGAAGGACAGCTAAGCCTCAGGTACTACAGTGAGTGGTGGGGCTGAGGGGAATACAAAAAAGAGGAGGGTTGACCCGCCTGCTGCCATCAGAGGGGTGAAGATCATGGTGAGCCGACCTACTGAAAAAAGGATGAGCTGCTGGCAGTGGAGAACCGGTTAAGGCTGGCAGCTTGATGAGGTACGAAAGAGCTGACAACCACTGCACGGTTAGAGCTAACCAGGATGGTAAGTTGATAACTTATAATTCTTTGAACTTTTTATTTGGTTTCGAGCAAAAATATGTTGTTCTGTTGTAGGCTGCTCGCATGTTGAAGGGAATATGCCTCGGGCTCAAGGAAGGAAGGGCTGAGCTCGTAGGCGGGAGAGCCAAGCTCGAGAAGAAAGTGGCTCAACTTGAGTCTAACCTAGCATTAGAATGGGAGCGTTTGGTTTCTATGAAGGCTTCGCATAAGGTGTTGATACGCAAGCTTACTGATGAGGCGCAGAAGAATGTGGCTAATATTACAGCTACTCAGGACAAACTCAGGCAGAAGCTGCTAGAAGTGGGGTACACTATTACTGACCTCAAAGGCATTATAGCAGGTACTTATGTCAAAGTGAACGAAGTGGTGGAGGAGGTCCAGGTTGATGATGGCTCACACGTAGGTGTGGTAACAGGGCTGGATGCGGTCTCTGCTAGAACTAATCTAGAGAACCGTTGGGGAGATAATGAGAAGGTAGAGTAAAGTTGTTTGAAGTTTGTTTATGTTTTTCTGTGTGGGGTAAAAACTATAATTGTACAGAACATTGCTTTGTAGGATAATATTGAATAGGCTAAGAGATGTTTGTAAATATTGATTTGCAGGAACGTAAAGACATGCACCTCAGAATTGAGGAATTAGAGAAAGAGCTAGCAAAGAAGAAAAATGCCTCAGCATCCCTGTTAACTTCATAATCGAAGCTACAGGTTAGAAAAGAGAAAGAAATATTTAACTTGTATACTGCATTACTCTAGAGTTATAAAGTAAAGCTAGAAGATAAATATAGATCGTAAATGTGTTAGAAAATTAGGAGCAATAATAATCAAGTATGTTCAAACTGTTTCAAAGTGTTAGTAAATTAGAACATAGAAATTTTGTACCTTGTAAATGATGTAGATGTTAGAGCCATTATGGTGAGATAACTTCTTAACTTGAGGTCGAAGTGTAATCTCAGCTTGTCGGCATATCAGGAACAAAAATCTATTAGAAATTGTAAATTCATCTGTAATATGTATGATTGTATCTGTGAAGTAACGTTCAATTGAGCTTGATATATTGTATCTGTGATGCATGTCAAATTAGAGACTGTTCGCCTGAGTGAGTAATAGACACTCCAATACAATCATGAGTTTGAGGAAGAATTTAATAAGATTAAAAAGGTATCTGATGATAAGGAGGATCAATATGTCAAAGTACTGATCCAGCTCGCCAAGGTGACAAAAATTGTTGACGACCTGACCCGGCAGGTCGAAGGTAAAGATGTTAAGATATAAAAAATACAAAGGGAGCTCGCAGAAGCGTAGACTGAGATGACAAAGCTTAAAATCGGAGTAGATTCATTGATGGGGAAAGGTAAAGAAGCGGATATTTCTCAGTACTGTATCAAGTCGTTAGAATTGACAGAAAAAGAGTTACGAAAGTTTATGGCCAATTTGAAGGGTCAAATGATCAGGAAGGTAAACGAGCTTGAGAAGGCTTGAGCTGACCAGGAAAGTTCCAAGAGTGTGCTTGAGCAATTGAAGAGTGAAATGATCAAGAAAGACAACGAGCTTCAGAAAGTTTGAGCTGACCTGGCCCGTTTGAAAGGAATAGTTGAGCAATTGAGTGAGGCCTTGCTTGCTAAAGATATTGATTTTCAAATGGTTCAAAAATGGTGTGATGAATTGAATGAGATGGTGGACAAATTGGAGGTGGATTTGGCTATGGTCAAGAAGACCAAAGCAAGAGAGCAGTCGAAGAAAAAAAAAGATGATGTCGGGGTCTCGATCGCCAAAGATGACATGGTTAACCCATCAGCTTGAATTAAAGAGTTGGAGGCGGATGTAGCATGTGTTCAGGCTCACGAACAGAGAGGAAAAAAATGTTTAAGAGAGAGCGAGCACAAGTTATCAATAACTCATCGTAGAGAGCTAGAGTTAGCGAGGATGATCAGGAGGAAGGATGAGTTATTGAAGAAGGCTCCTATTAGAGAATGTGATGCAAATGATTGAGAGCTGGTAGAACTTCGTGCTCAATTGGCAGAGTTGAGGATGATGAATAAAGCTGAGCTAAGTAAAGCAACGGAGCAGATAACATGGCATAATAAGGTGATGACACACGCAAAGCAATGCATGACGTGGAAAGACGTAATATACAAAGACTTGAAAGAGCATCACCAGAGATTGTAAAAGCGTTTTTCCGAGGTAGTTATGCTCGTGGAGGAAGTAAGAAGGTTAGAGTTTGAGAGGAACACCTTGTACGACTATCTGTCATCCTAAGGATGTATTTATAAAGTCGATATAGATCGAGGAAATTGTATGAATGTCATTGAAATGGAGTTAGGTTCTCGACCTGATGAATTGGTAGAGCAAGGCAAGATTATTGTAACTGCTCGAGCTCTAGAATTTATGGTTGAGTATCCTCCTGTGTAAAGGAAGGCGTAGTTGACCACCCATAAGCAAATAATAACTTTTTAGAAGTATCTTGTAGTTGCAGACATATAGAGAGATGATAACTAGTTTTACATTTGCTTTATCTTATGCTTGATAGAGATCTTTGATTGAAAACTAGTATTACCTTTGTTTTAATCGCAGATATATGTATAGATGGGTGATTGAAGCTAGTATTACCTTTGCTTTAAAATGTGCATAGATGGTTGATTGAAAGTTAGTATTACCTTTGCTTTAATCTATGTATAGAGGGTCAATCGAATCTTAGTATTACATTTGCTTCAATCTATGTATAGAAGGTTGATCGAAAGTTAGTATTACCTTTGCTTCAATCTGAGATTTAGTACAGTCTGCGTGAGTAGAGAGTAATGTGGGAAAAAACTTGGAAGTTTTCATTGAGTAGAATAGAATGTACATTGTTGGAGATTAAAATTTCACTTTTGGAATGTAAAGAATGAGAATAGTGCAAGCTGTATTGGAGAAACTAGGGACCTAATGATAATATCATTTCAATCGCCTAGTGTTCCATGGATTTAAGATTCGAACTCCTTCCTCGGTCATGAGATAGTACGATCCCAGACCAGTTCGACCAACGATGAGGAATGGACATTCCCAATTCACTGCGAGCTTCCCAGCATGTACTTCTTTTCTATGCTACAAAATTTCTCTGAGGACGAGATCGACGATTTGGAACTCACGAATTTGGACTCTTCTGTTGTACGAGCTGGCTAGCATATGGAGATATCGACCTAGGTTGGCAATATTATGTTCCCTAGTTTCATCAATCCAGTTTATATTATAAGCCAACTCAAACTCATTTTCTTCATCTGAAAGCTCATGATCTCTGATAGAGTGGTGGTACTCTGTTGGAATGATAGCCTATGTGAGTAAGCCAAGAGGAAAGGGGAACAGCAAGTTAATTATCTTGGAGTAGTACGGTATGCCCATAAGATGTGAGGGAGTTCCCGTATCCAGTTTCCTTTCTTTTGTGATTGAAAACTTTTCTTGAGCCCATCCACTATGGTTTTATTGGTAATTTCAACTTTTCCATTTCTTTGTAAGTAATATGAATTGGATGGTGAATGGATGATGTTATGTTTGTTGAGAAATGTTACATCCTTTTCACCAATGAACTACAGCCCGTTATCGATCTGAATTAGGTGGGGGCATCCAAACCATGTGATAATATGTTCCCAGATAAAAGAGACGACCTCCTCTTCTCTAGTTTAACAAAGAGGAACTACTTCTACCCATTTCATAAAATAACCGGTTGCTTCAAGTAAGAGACGACGGTTACCTGGAGTATTGGGAAATTCTCTGTTGAGATTGAGCGCCCACCGCTTGAATGGCCAAAACACCTTGCTTGTATACAGTTCGAGTGCAGGGGCACGAAACATGTGTCCATGTCGTTAACCTGTGTCGCATTTGTATGAGTACTCTTCTTCTAGCTTGTACATTCCTGGCCAGAATACTCCTTGGGTGATTGATTTGTTAGCAAGTAATCGACCTGCGGCATGAGAGCCACAATTTCGTTCATGCAATTCTTTAAGTATTCCATATATTTTCTTCTTCAAGAGGCACTTAAGATATGGACCTATGACTGAACGGCGATATAGATGGTCATTCTGATCTGTATAACGCTTCGAGTGTTCGACCAACTGTCAGCGCTCTTTTAGATCTGTCAGAAGGGTCCCATCGCATTTGTTCTTCAAGCCAAGATAGGCAATAAAGGTCTTTCGCCAATCGTCGTCTTCCTCTTTATCGCCCCAGTGTTGATCATGCATACAGAATGGAGATCAATGTTGGGGGTGGATATCACTTCGATCTGTAGATATCTTGCTTCTGTACTCAAGACCCTTGCCAAATAAGACAAGGAATCGGCATGTCTAATCTCACCTCGAAGTAAATAGTCGAGAGTTGCTTTCATGAATCTACTTATCCTATTGGCAATGAGGGTTGCATACTCTATCATCTTTCAATTTTTCTTGTATTGTTCTGAGTAGTGGAGGACGATGAATAAAGAATCTATATTGACTGAGTGCTCAGGGACGCCAATCACGAGTGCGAGGTCGAGTTCATGTATTAGAGCTTCGTATTCTATGAAATTGTTGGAGCCTTCAAAATCCAAGCAGATTGATTTCTCGATTATGTCCTAGGAAGGGGTAATCCTTACGATTCCAATTCCTAACCCTACGTGTCCTGCTGAACCGTCTGTAAGAAGTCCCCACCATTTCCTTGTAATTTATTCAGCTCGTTCGTCAAATGTTTTGGCAGGTGGATCTTCTATAATTTCTTCTGTGAGGCCAGGATTGTACTCTTCCCAATTGGCATCTTCCACCAGAAAATCCATGAGAAAATTAGCTACGGCCTGACCTTTTTCTAAATGGCATTGTTCGAACTTGATATTATGTTCCCCCAAACTGATTGACCATTCCTGCACTCTTCGTGATTTTTCTTTTTTGGACAAAACTTCCCGGAGTGGGTAGTTCATTATGACTTTGACTGAATGAGCTTGGAAGTAGTGCTTAAGTTTTTGTGAAGTATAAACAAGAGTTAGAAGGGGTCTCTCGATTTTAGAATACCTCATTTCTGCTGGAATGATGGTTTTACTGATGAAATAGACTGCCTTTTTAATCTTGCCCTCAAATTGAATAAAAACCAAACTGATAGAAGTATCTGTAATTACGAGGTAGATGGTTTGTTCCTCATTGTCTACTGGGGTGCTCATGATAGGAGACTTTCTCAGATAGGTTTTGAGTTCCTAAAAAGCTGCCTAGCATTCTGCTGTCCACTAGATCTTTTCGTTGGGCTGAACCTTTCATCATTAGGTACAACCTCAGAGCAGTAGGAACAGCTAATGATAGGGATATGAAGACTTAGATATGAATCGGTTGATAACAACAATCTTGACTGCGAGTTTCTGTACGTCCTTTGTTGTTCTTGGAGAGGGCATGTTGAGGAGAGATCGAATTTGATCTAGGTCGGCCTTGATCCTTTTCTTGCTAATGAGATGGCCGAGGAACTTGCCGGAATGCACTACAAATTGATATTTATCTAGATTGAGCCGAATCCTATAAGAACGTAGAATGTTGAAGATTGTAGAGAGATCTGTGATATGGACTTTTGATAATAAGCTCTTGTACAGAAGATCATCGATGTAGATTTCAATGATTTTCCCCAGGTGTGCTTTAAACTTTATTGCCATTAACTGTTGATAAGTTGTACCTGCATTCTTAAGTCCGAAGGGCAAGACTTTGTAACAGTAAAGTCCAATTTCAGTAATGAAAGTAGTCTTCTCTTGATCGGCCTCTAAGAGAGGTATTTGATTGTATCCATAAGTAACATCCATTATCGATAAGAGTTTGTGGCCTGCCATAGAATCAATAATTTGATGAATGATTAGAAGAGGGAATCTATCCTTCGGAGTGTGTTTGTTTAGATCGGTAAAATATACACAAACTTGAACCTTCCCATTTTTTATTGGAATTGCGACAATGTTGGAGATCCAATCCGGGTATTTAGCTTCTGGAATAAATCCCACTTTGATCAACTTATCTATCTCAATGTTGACCTCATTTCGAAGACGAGGTGAGAGTCATCGCTGTTTTTGTTTAACCGCCGTAGCATTGTTGTTGATGCTCAATCTATGAGATGCCTTGGATAGATCGACCACAGGCATTTCTTCGAAAGTCCAAGCGAAGATGTCTCGATTCATTCACAAAAGTGAATAAGGGCTTCCTTGTCGTGCTGGACCAGCTTGGTACCAATATAAGTACCACTGCTAGGTCCATCAATGTCTATGTACTCTGTAGGTTCCTCTATTGAAAACTGATCATCGATGTGACCAGCTTTATATAATTGTTATGCAGCTTATATTTCTGTTATGTCTAGAATGGCAGAGACGGTATTCTCACAAGCTCTAGAGAGCTTTTGACTACCTTTGATTTCGTAGATGCCATCATTGTGTTTGAAGCAAAGTGTTTGATGATAAGTGAAAGCAATTGCTTCCATGTGATGAATCCAGCAGTGACCCATAATCCCAAGATAACGAGATTTGGCGTTGATGATATAGAATACAATGTCGATTGTGGCTAGTCTAGCGGTGACAGGTAAGATGATCTTACCCACTTGTTCTTCATTAGAACCATTAAATCTACTAATATCGATATTGCTTAGAATAACGTGATCGGCCAATCCAATCTGATCGATCATGCTCTAAAAGATAATCTCAATACCGTTTCTAGTATCGATCATCATTGTATGTATGACAAAGTTCATCATCTTGAGCATTATTACTAATGTATCATGATGCTAAAATTTGATATAACTGATATCGCAATCTTTCAATAAAATCCCAAGCCGACGATTGCTCCACTCAGGAAGAAGTTTGGCTTCTTTATCTTGAGGTATGATATCGCTGTACTCTGACAATCTCCATCGCTTGAATCTGCAAAAGTTGTTAATCTGATGAATCTCAATCATGTTGTTGCGGTACATATGGTACAGGTATTTCTCCTCAGCTTGATCTTCAACCTGGACTACTTCAATTTGCGCCTTGTAGCTACCATTCTTGTATGATTCCAGATCAACAATGTATTCGTACATTCTTCCATCTTTGAAAATATATTTCAGCAACCTCTGTAAAGCATAGCAGTTGTCAGTTTCATGATAATTTACCTTGTGATACATGCAATACGGCTTGCCTTCAATTGGTTCCAGTGGCTGAGATAGATGGTAGAACTTGTCATTTGCTAGAATTGGAAAAATTATAGAGATTCGGACATTCATCTTAGGGAGGACCAGTTTGGGTAATAAATTGCCTTTCTGAGGCTTACCAGTGTTAACCTTGGAACACTTTTGATCACCCTGGTCTTCCTTCGGTTTACTATTATATTCTTTATTTGGACATTTAGTAGTTAGGACAGATTTAGTAGATTTATGCCTTTTAGTCATCATCCTTTCCAGGTTGACATACCCATTGACCTTGGTGATCATATCTTCTAAGGTCGCGGATTTTTTTAAGAAGAGATACTTCTTGGCTTTGCAATCGAACTGGAACGCATTGGTAAAAGCAGTAATAACTATTTTCTAATCCAAAATATCAACTTTTCTTGTGAGCTCCAGAAACTTCGTTGCAAAGACCTCGAGCTTCTATCATGTTTGAAACTAATAAGAGAATATAAATTATCTTCCTTGTCCCTATTGTGAGCATAACTATTGATAAAATTTATCTATAGTTGATCGATTGTAAGGATAGAATCTTCAGGAAGAAAATGGAACCACCAGAACAGTTCACTCTGTAGACTTGCTATGAACAGACGACATAAAATGTGGTTAAGATTGAAGTACAATCCCAGTGAATCACGGAATTGCTGAATGTGCTCATTTGGATCGGTGTTCTTGTATTTACTTATCTTCGGAGTATGGAAACCTTTTGGTATTTTTATATTAAATAACTCTTTGGCAATCGGACTACCTTACAATTTGGTAAAATCGTCCTTATTGCTTAGAGCTTGAGCTTCAATCAACTCCTTAATACGTTGATTCATGCGCTCTTGTGTGACGTACTGACGTGTGGCCTGAGTGACATGGCGAGCTAGTTGAGGATTATGAGTATTGGTGTCTTCACTCAAGCGATCACGTGCTGGAATCCGAGGTTGAGGTCGTTGTTATTCTTCTTGAGCCTTGAAAGGTCAGAGACCTCTACTGATATCGGACTGAACTTCGCTGCCCAAATGAATAGAAGGTTGAAGTCTATGTTGGAGATTTTTAAAATTGACTTTATTGGTTACCCCTCGAGTTCCTAATCTTTCTCATACAGAAACTCGGGAGTTCGCCAGAACTTGATCACGATCTCAGGTATGGGGAGCCTGCTAAGTATCCTACAAAATTTGTAATATAGTTTGTATGGTTGTCATATGTTTTTCGTGTCGCCTGAATGCCGTCAAACGAGATTGTTGTTCATTTTCAAGCTCTTTGTCGTGGAGCTCTCGGTCAAGAGTTAACTGAAGTTCGAGCTTATTACGTTTTTCTATTTTGGCATAGATATTCACCCACAATTCAGTAAGCTATTTCGGTTCAACTGAAAGATTGAGCTGAACTTCTGTTGTTAGCCGCTTGGAAGTGACCATGGTTAGAAATGGATAGTAGAGTGAATGTATGACTTAGGATATCGTGGAAATGTTTTTTTTCCACAGACAGTGCCAAATGTAATGGCTTAATTCTGCAGCTCAAAAAAGCTCGAAATTAGATCTTACACCAAATGTACCTATGACAAAAATTATTATAATACAAGAAATGACACAGATGATTTAGCGTGGAAAACCTTTGAATAGGTAAAAAACCACGACCTTGAGTAGAGTGTTTAGTAACTGTAACTTTTATTGCTTGGGGCTGATATCTTATTACAAATGATCTCTTGAGCTAGAAATACTTGATGTCAAAATAAGAATTCTTGTGGTGTTAATTAGAATCTAGAAAATCTTGTCCATATCTCCTCTGAAACTTTTTCTTTATATAGTCCTTACTTGTAGTTCATTATCGTCTAGAAGCACGTTCTCTAGATAATGAGGTAAGTGGTAGTTGAATGTGTAACTGTTAGTTCGTGTGAGACAGGTGTCTTTGACTTGTTCATATGTTAGTATAATACTCGATCCATATTCTTTATCAGTTCATGGTCTAGGTGTCAATACTGACTGTACATGTCACGTGTGTAATGGGTAAGTATGATATTAGGTAGTTCGAATTTGGGCTAGGTCGGGGGATAGGTCCCTACACAAACGTTTCCCCATCGTTTTTCGAATTTGAGGAAACCGGATCGCACCCGTATCCCAAACGAGTTTCCCAAAAAATGTGTGAGAGGAGGGGAAACGTGTAACATAGGTAACCTCTCTATAGTCTATAAAAAAGAAGAAGGAATTTATGTTTATTTTATTGATTATAGTTGATATGCACTAACATGATTGTATTTGATGCCATGATAAAAACACAACTCAACAAAAAGACAATATACTTAAGAAGGCAGATTGTAAATTTAGTTTTGATGGTGTTGTGCGTCTAACAACCACGCTCCACCTTAAGGAAAGAAGAATGTTTTTTTTTGAACGGCAAGCTGGTGTTAATGCAGTCCCCCTCTGATACTATAATAAAACTAACAACTTTGTTAGTTTATACTCTTTCATCTAATTCCAGTTAATAATTTTCTCTCTCCCTTTTTCGTGCAGTTAATACTTAATTCCCCCAGTTTTTAAGACTGAAACATCTGATTAATGAAACTTTATCAAAAATTACTTCAAAAGAACACCTATTAGATAATATGTATTTTCACAAATTCAATAGCTTATTTCTTTCTATTAGGTTTTGTGGCTAAAAAGAAGGGGAAAAAAAGAAAAAAAAAATTGTTTATATTTGAATATGACATTTTTCGGTTCAAACAGAAGAGTCGGACTTGACTTTGTTCGAATAAAAAATATCTCTGTTCTAACAGAGATTGGAAGTAACTTGTTTTTGGCCATAAAAAATGCCTCGTGATACGTAATTCGGAGAAGTCTTGTATTATAGGTTTCTTATGATATAAAAGAGACCTAGAGGGTATAGTGTGACCTAACCCTAGCCTAGTAGAGATGTAGCCCCCATGGCTAATCTTTGCAGAGAGATGGGTCTTTGTAAGGTTGTAGAAGTTGGAGAGTTCTCTCAGATGTCTGATGAAGAGAGGGGAAGGGCCTCTCCGATGCTAACCTAAGATGTAAATCGAAAGAAAGAGAGTAAAGATGGTTCAAGGAGAAGGTAATCAACGATGGGGAAAAGCAACAATAGTTTGAAGATGATGGTTTCGCGTAGAAGCTTCGTTCGAGATGGATCGTAGTGGTTTTCAGTGAGGTTGAGGTAACTTCAGATTTTTTTTAATGGTTCTTATGATCTCTAGTATACCTTGAAAGTCTAGGTGAGCTTTGTTGTGAGGTTAGAGATCTCATGTGCTATGAGATCTCTTAAGAGCTTGTAACAGTTACTTGGATACATAGTAGATTCATTGGCTCGGCGCGTGTGGATTTAGCCCTTTCGGGGTGAAACATGGTAAATATTTGTGTTGCGTGTGATAGATTTATCTCTTATTTCTTGTATGATTATATGCCATGCTTAACCGGATAAAGCCAAACGTCGGCGGGGGATGTATTCCGCTTGGTTCCCCACAACACTTTTGATATAATAAGGTCTATTTTGAAACACAATCTCCCCTTCTAAATTTAATATTTACTTTACCGCAACAATAGTAACCAACCAAATTGTAATATGACAAAATGGTTACAGTGAAACCTGTCTAAATGCACTCTATTGGGACCAATTAAAAGTGTACATTTAGAAAGGTTGTGCATTTACAAAATTGTCTCCATGAGAATGCATTTAAATAAAATTAGGTAAGATTTATAGTTCCTTAAGCTAATCTAACATCCAATATTTAGAGATTTATAAGAAATAGTTTAGAATCTGAAGTTTTTTTCTTTTGGGTAATGTAATTGACATATGAAACTCAGTGAGGATATTGTTATTTGTATGTAATTTACTATATATGTAGAGCTATGCGCAATTACATTGGTAAAACTGTATAGTTGGGATTAGAAAAAAATTGCACATTACACAGTATGCAGGGAAATCACTAATTTGTACTATCCCAACAACAGGACTAACATTTTGTGTGCAATTAGAGAGGTTGGGCATTTATATGGGGTGCATTTAGATAGGTTTCACTGTAGATCTATGACTAACTACCAAATATCCCAAACTTATAAGCAATTACGTTCATAATAATATATAGGGTCTAAGAGTTGCATCTTGAGAGTTTTGTGATCTGATCAACCGTTAAAGGACACAAGTTCTACGTGAAAAATGAGGATGGCATATATATTTAATTTGCATTTTAACTAAACAAATTACACACCATACTTGTCTTACAGTCCTACTAGTATAGATTAAGCATATGACAATAATAGTTACTCATTGTGTCATGCTTTATTTATGAAGTGCAATGTTCTGTGTGGAGGAGACATTTTTACTTACTGGACAAAATCATTCAAGTATTAATCCTTGAGATATATTTACTATGGACTCTCCCATGAACTCTTCGTTTGCTTTGATCATTTGAGTTTGACAGGACTTAAGTGTTAGATTCTGATTGTGAACATATGAGATGTTGGAGACTAAAATAGAAGAGAACATACAAAGAAAGACATCATCAGGGCATGCTTTAGACTAGAAACATATTCTTGCAGTTTTCAAACCCATGGGGTTTCGAACTCATGACCACTTTCTTGGTGGAAGGCCCAACCACCGACCGTGACAAATGTATTACTTTATTTACATGTAAGTTCGATTTTGACAGGTTTTTACAAAGACAACATGATCTTGTAAGATCATATTCTAGTCCATGGGGAGTTAGTTGAGAGCATGTGCAAAATGAGCAACATCCTCTAAACTCTGTTCCAACTTTCAAGCTACTAAAAGTTGTTATAACGAGCACCAAGGCGTGCTAACGCGCATGATAGCCCGACATGTTAAGTAATTAAGTAGGCTTTAAGTTATAATTGAATTTGTATTTATGTAATGTGGTTTACAATATTACATCCTTATTTATATCCATGTCTTTATAATCGCGCATGTCAGGTCGTTATGCTAAAAAAATAATTAAGCGTTAATAGTGTAAAAAGTCAGTAATTTCGTTATATTTTTAACTAAATTCAGTTACACATCGAAAAGACGAGATATTCAGGTTGGGTATATATGGCTAGTGATGCATTGTTTGCATGCGCATCACTCATGTTATTGTATACAAATGTGCTCCTTTTTTTTTTAACGCAAAAGAGAAGGATGAAATTACTCGCCTGAGAGCGAGGGCGGGGAGAGAGAATTTACATAAGCGATGGCCTCTTGGCCTACAAAATAACCAGAAATAGAGGAACCAACTCCCCTAGCTGCTAAAGAGTGAGCTGCAGTATTCCAACTACGGTTAACATACTCGAATCTAAAATCTAAAAAAAAATCTGCCGCAGCTCTCGTATCCGGAGCAAGGGTAAGAGCTCTCCAACTAAGATCCTCTGACCTCTCTTTGAAGGCTCGAACGATCCTCTGGCAGTCAGACAAAAGCAAAATCCTCTGCAAACCTAAATGTCGCGCCGCCTCCAGTCCTCTAAGCGCTGCGAGCGCCTCAGCCTCTTCAGCATCAGCTGCTCTGGCCCGGTCGTAACCTGCATAGATAAAAAAGCTTGAGTGATTTTTAATAGTGAAGCCTGACCCCCCAGGCTTATCCTGGGCGCTCCAGGAGGCATCCACGTTGACAATATGACATCCCTCATGGACTTGGTATTGGGTCTGAGTCTGCCCAATGGAGAGGTTTAGGCTCGAGGGAGTTTGGGGAATGGTGCAGAGCTTTTTTGCATGATGCAGAATATCTCTCGTTGTTTTAGCTTGTTGCTCGAATACGAGAGAGTTCCTACTGGTCCAGATAGCAGAAGAAGTGGTGCTAAAAGAGCTACAATAAGATAAAAAATTAGAAACATGCCCATGATTTTGAAAGCCTCTTAGGAGAGTGATAGGAACCGATTCTGTGTAGCTTCAGTTTCTGAAGTCGATCAAGAGGTCTGACTCGAGCCAGATGTCGCGGATCTTGGGACAGAAGAATAAAGCGTGGGTAGTAGTTTCCTCTTCCAGGCCGCATCGGGGGCAATTAGTATCCCAATCAACGTGACCATGCCAAAGGTTGAATTTGGCAGGGATACCATTCTGAAGGATTTTCCAAAGAAAGAGTTGGATGCGGAAGGGGACTTGGAGTTTCCAAATTTTTCCCAAGGTATAAAGAGTGCGGTTGTTTGAGGGAGGGCGAAGAAATCTCCAGGTAAAGTGTCAGTCAAAAAATTATGAACAGATCGGACCGTAAGGATGCCGTTATTTTCCTTGGTCCATCTTAGGACGTCATTCACAGGATGTTTGCTGAGAGGGATGCGGATGATAATGTCGGCAAGGTCAGGGTGAAAGGTAGATTGGATGAGGTGTGTTTTCCAGGTTCGGCTATTGGTCCAAATGAGGTCCGCAACTTTGGTGACTTCTCTGACAGCAAGGACGGGGCCAGCTGGTCTCCCAAATCGAATACCCGGGATCCATGGTTTTAATGAGAGGTCGACGCTTTCTCCGTCTCCTATATGCCAGTGGAGCTCGGACCATATGTTGTTACGGGCTTTAAGGATACCTTTCCAGATCCAGGAGTCGGCAGGCTTGGGAAGGGCCAGCATAACGAAGTCTTTGGGGGTATAATTTGCATTCTGGTTTTTAGCCCATACCTTATCTGGCTCTTTGATGACCCGCCAGAAGAGTTTGGCCATCAGGGCTTAATTATGGTTAAAAGCAGTGCGAATGCCAAGACCCCCAGACTTAGTGGGTTTGCAAATATTTTTCCATTTGATAAAGTGGGCCTTGGGTCTACCCTCGTGATTTGACCCCCAAAGGAAACGCGCGTTCATAGAGTCAAGCTGTTTGCAAGTTTTGCGGGGGAAGGGGAAAAAGGACATGAGGAAGATTGAAATTGTTGAGTTAACAGCTTTAATAAGGGTGAGGCGACCGGCTTGGGAAAAGAATTTTGCTTTCCATCCCTCAATCCGCCTAGAAACCCTGGTGATAATATCCTGGAAGTTAAAGTTCTTGGCACGGTCAAAAGTAAGAGGAGCCCCGAGGTATTTGTCCCTAGATGAATCTCTCTTGATGTGCAGGATCCTCTGGATGATCTTATGATGACGGTGATGCCCGCTATTACTGAAGAGGATGCAGGATTTGTCAAAATTAATCTCCTGGCCTAACACCTTGGTGAAGGTGTTCAGGGCTTGCTTGAGGGTGTCAGCTTCGCTAAGGGTAGCATTGCAAAAGATAAAGCTATCACCCATAAAAAGGAGGTGAGAGACTGGGGTGCTGCCTCTAGCAGTCTTAATACCATGTAAAGTATCTTCTTTTTCTTTTTGGAGCAGGATTCTGGATAAGACTTCTGAGCAAATAAGGAATAGGGAAGGGGAGAGGGGGTCGCCTTAGCGAATGCCCCACCCAGGTTTCAGGAAACCATAAGGAGAGCTGTTCAAGGTGAAAGAGAGTGTGGTGGTGGATATGCATTGGCGGACCCAGTTACACCATTTATCACTGAAACTCATGGCACGTATCGTGTCCTCTAAGAAATCCCACTCCACGCGGCCGAAAGCTTTACTGAGGCTTTATGGCCATGCAGTTACGCTTTCCTTTCTTCTTCTTCAAGGTCTTGAGAATCTCTTGGGCCATAATGATATTGTCGAAAATTTGCCAGCCAAGAATGAGGCATTCTGGGATGGGGAGAAAATCTTGTTGAGGAGGGGCCGTAGCCGCGCGGCCAAAATCTTGGTGATGATCTTAAGCTTGACGTTGCAAAGGCTGATGGGTCTGAAGTGCTCTGGCTTCTTTGGTTATTTGTGCTTGGGGATGAGGGTGACATTGGTATGGTTGAATTCGCCCAACAGGTAACTGTTTTGAAAGAAAGTGATCGTGGCAAGGTGGAGGTCATGTTTAACCGTGTCCCAGGATTTCTTGTAGAAAAGAGGGGTAAAACCGTTCGTACCGGGTGATTTATGTGGGTTCATGGAGAAAAGGGCTTCTTTGACCTCTTCCATACTAGGGTCTCTCGTGAGCAATGCGTTGTCCTCTTCGGTAATGGAGGTATCGAGGATGTTAAGGTCTCCTACTTTGATAAGGGGGTGTGACGGTGTAAAAAGGTCTCTGAAGTGCTGGATGAAGGTATTACCGACGTCCTTTCCTCCCTGCCCCCAAGAGCCATCGGGGCGCCTGATCTTTATGATGGTGTTAACACGTTTACGCCCAAGGGTAGACAGGTGGAAGAACTTTGTATTCCGGTCGCCGTCCCGGAGCCACGTTTCGCACGATTTCTCACGCCATATGGATTTTTCTATGTCTAGAAGGTTATGGAGACGGCGTTGGAGGTTTTTTTCAATAGTGATGTTGGCTTCGTTAGGTTTCTCTTTCTGGATGTTGACGATCTGGTTACGGATGTTGAGAAGAGAGATCGGGTTGGCATTGAATTCCTCTTTGTTCCAGGCGGAAAGCTCTTTTTTGGTATGTCTGAGCTTGTTACACAACCGAAGCGGCCGAGATCCCGGCTGGTCTTTTGCCCAAGCTTGGTTGATGATCTCTTGGTAGCGAGTGTGCTTGGTCCAGGCGGAAAGGAAGTGGAATTGCTTGGGAAAATCGATTCTCTTCGGTTCAGTGTTGAGGACGATGGGTCCGTGGTCTGAGCCGATAATAGGGAGGTTGTGCAAGGTGGCGTCAGGGAAGCAGGAGCTCCATTGTGCAGAGCTGAGGGCTCTATCAAGCCGTTGCTTAATGAGCTCTCTACCTTTCCTCTTGTTTGACCAGGTAAACGGGACGCCCGAGCAGCCGAGATCAATCAGCCCGGAGTCAAAAAGAAAGTCGTTAAAAGGATTGGGAGCTGTCGGGTCAAAAGGGATTTTGCCGAATTTCTCGTTCTGATTAGATATACTATTAAGGTCACCCAAGACCAGCCAAGGGATCTTGACATTGGGGGCCATGACACTAATAGCGTTCCAGTAATTCAGTTTGTTCTGTTGCTTAGGGGGACCGTAGGTGAAGAAGCAAAGCCAGTGTGTAGGATCACTATCAGGAGGTTGGTTGGGTGTGGGGAAGGAGATGAGGGCATCGATCCCTCACGGGGATGAGAACAGAATGGTAAGGTTGATGTTGTCGTGCCAAGCCAGCCAGAGGTCGCCTCCGTAGGTGAGGGTTGCGTTAACCGAATGGGAGTGGGGGAAACCTAAGCTGGCCAGGTTCTGGAGAGAGTCTGTATTGGCGACTTTGGTCTCTGAGAAGAAAATGATATCAGGGTAGAGCTTGTTGTTGTGCGTCCTGAGTTCTCTAGGGGTGGACGGCTTACTTATCCCCCTACAGTTCCAAGAGAAAATAATCATTGGTAACCGAGGGGCGGTGTCGGGCCCACTTCCGATGAGATTCTGAGAGGGGGTGTAAAAGAAAGAGCCTTGTTAATATGACTCTTGAGTTTGGGATGTCTGCTTATGAGAGCGTGAGTGCCTCGGAGTGCTAATCGTAAAATAGGATGATCGAGTTTTTTGTGAAGTAGACTGCTTCTTTCTAGTTTTCTCAGGTTTAGGAGAGGCGATAAGCAGGTTGCGGGCTTCAGCAATGATTTGTCTCTTCTTGATGTTGGGTAAATGATTACCATTCCTACCTGTGTTCGTTCGCCGGTTGTCGAGAGAGTATGCTTGTCTCAACCGTCTAGAAAGTTCTTGCTTAAAAGTGTTGGACTGAATGCCAGAGTATCTAAAGTGGGTAAGTGTAGTGTGGGGTTTCCAGATTTGCGGGTGTGTGCGTGATGTGTGAATTGCAAACCGGTGGCTACGAAAAGTGCAATTAATTATGTTAGGTTATGCATAAGTATGAGCATGCATTTGTGACTTTGGAAGTTCAGTGTAGTAATGTGCATGCCTGTGCTCTGTGAATTTTTTCATACGCCATCGTTCAAAAGAATATCCCAAGTAGAAATGAGAGAGAGATAGCTTTGCATGCATATTCAAACCGAAAGAAATGTGCGTGTGTGTTGAAGGTGAGTAAACCCAAACCTTATAGGGTCGACTTGTATCGTCTGAATCTGCATCCTCCGGTGAAGTCTGTCTTCTTCTCTTTCGAGTATTATTTGTTGGTTCAGGTAATTCAGCTGAGCTTTCGATGAGCAGCGGCGAGTTTTATGTGGATTTCAATCTCGGCGTGTGACTGTTACGGGTGGTCTTTAGACGGTTTTCAGAGTCGAATATGTCTCCACTTGTCGGTATGATCCAATCGGTGCTGCCTTCCGAGGAGAGCTCAATTGTCGGAGATATGTCCTGAGGGTTGGGCGCCCAGTGAGAGCCAAGGTGAGTGCATGAATCTTTCTGAGTATTCTCGAGCATGGGGTGGGTCAGGAGGAAGGCTTTGGTGGAGGACTTAATTGGTTTGGGTTTTAATATTTTTCCTGTGGGTTTCGGATATGGGCTTTGCTGCTGGCCCGAACAGATGGGTTGGTTACATTTGTTTGTGATTCTTGGTTCGGTTTGGGCCGCATTTTTTTGGTAATGTGGGCCTTTTATGATAAGTGGGCTTGGGCCATGGTGGGTTATAGAATCAAAATCAATTTGTCGGGCTTGTAGGGGTGAGACCACCTGCTGTCCATAATCTATAAAGGCCTTGTTAAAAAGATTTGATAGAAGGGGCTTTGTTTGGTCGAGTGGAGAGTTTAGGTCCCATTTGAAAAGATGGGTGGGACCCGAGAGGTATGGGTGATTTTGGGTAAGAGGAACCAACGGCTCACTGCCACGTCTGGAGACAAAGGAGATTGATTGAAAGGGTGATATTTGATTAGGTGGCTCATTTATGCCATAAGCATTTAATGACTCAATGTTGTTCCCCAAATTTACTGTTCTGACTCCCTCGATTCCCGAGAGCTGCGTACGTTGCATGCAAACCCTATATTCCAATGCTAACTTAACTCTGGCGTGTGGATCGTTGATGGGGGCGATGAAGAGTTTCTTCGAAGCAGGTTCATATCCGAGATGCCGAGAGTCAAAGTTTGAGGCGAGCAGCAATCCGGTCGGGGGTGGAAGACCGGGGTAAAGGTTGTGTGTTGCTTTTTGTTGATGAGACCATTTGGAGAGCTGTTGCATGGCTGTTTGTAGGAGGGACCCAACCTTGTACTGACTGGTTTCTTCTCTCTACTGCTGTCCTCCGGTCTGTTTAGATGTCGAGGAGCTCAAGGTTTTCGGTCGGGCCTGGTTGTTGAGTAAGCTCGGATGGGCCTGTTGAGATAATAGTTTTGCCGAGACCCTAGTAGGGTTTACTTGGATATTTTTACCGTAAGGAAAAACAATGGGTTCGTCGTTGCCCTGTCCAGCACGGTCTTGCCTGAGTCGGATAACTTTTTCGCAGTTTGCGAGGGTATGAGAAATCAGTCCACAAAGGGGGCAGTATCCTTCAAGCCGCTCGTATCTAATGGTCAGGGTTGCTGTGCCGTAGCTCCCAAGTCTTTGTACCGGGATGGAGGTGATCAAGGTCTTGTTCGTGAACAAGTTAACCAGAATTCTAACAAAGCTGTTTCGAAGCGGTTCCGTATCTCGTTTCCTAAAGTCGTCTTTGACGTGCTCTCCAATATTTTTCCCTATCATTTTAAGGGTATCAATATCGTGCATGCAGCAAGGTGAACCGGCCACTTGCACCCAGCAGAGGTAGCGACTAAAGTTCATCTCCGAGGGGTAAAGAAGAGAATCATAGGGCTGTTATAGTGTTGAGAAACCAAACACGTTCGCCGAAGGCGAGGAGAGGATAGTTTGGTAATCAAGTCGGTTACTAAAGTTTGCCGTGAAAATTTGGGATTCTTTTTCATACGAAATAGGAGGTATATTACGGATCAACTTTGCCCATTCACGTTTGACTCCTTCGTATACAATGCTTTCTTTAAGGTTGGTCGAGAGTGATCGAAACGCCACGGCAAATGGGTATGCTGACAAGAATGAAACACCCAATTATTAGATCTACGATGTATTTATTCTCTTATGTTTTACCTTTTCTTTTATTTTTGCACAGACTCATGGCTACATGGTTTTAACACCTTAATATGTGACTGTGTTTTAACAACTTCAAGCCCAACAGCTCTATGGTATAGTCTTTCAAACTAAGTGAATAACCCAAGTGAAAGCCGGCTAGAAGTTTCAGTATGAGCACATCTATAGTTATCATTGTACTTGCTAGAGTCATTTTGATCAATATTTTTATTGCTAGAAAAAGAAGCCAACTTTAATAGCTAAAGACGGTAAACTTACGCTTTTCATTCATGTTCAACCATTCAAGTTATGAATACTTATAATGATTAAACTATAATATCATTAATTTTAAACTTGTACACAAGACGAAGAAATCCCAAAATCATGTCACAGATAACAAAAATGGTGTGGGATGTAAGCAAGACCTTCAAAACCTGAGAGTTTCTAATATATAAATTCTCATCCTAGAAGGGCTCTAAGACAGGCTTGCAAGATCAGGTCTCTCTTATTGTATATAACAGGTATAACCCATGTTACATAAGGACAATCGATGATGCCTGATGGGCGTCACATGAGTTCCATTATTCAACAAGCCTAAATTCAAATCTCGAACTTAATATCTCACACAAAATATGATCAGAACGCTAGTAATAACAAATAATCACCAACATATAAGAATTAGCGTGGAAACCTTTGAATAGGTAAACACCACGAACTCTCCTGAGGATTTGGAAATAATGATCTTTTTGATTGAGTAACTATCTATTGCAACGAGTATTCTTGATAATTTAGTACAGACTTTCTAGATATAAAAATTTGTATTTTCCTTTTTTCTTCTATGGTCCCATTTATCGGTCTCATATTATGACCGTTTAATGTCCACTATATACTCTTAATGACGTACGTTACAAAATAGTTCTGATGAGTGTAGTCTTCATAACGGTTGTGCAACGATATGATTCTTTTTCTCTATAACGGCTTTTTTATTGACGTCGTGTGACTATGAAATCAAACTGTTTGCAAAGAGATCGAGATCAATGCTTGAGTTCGCTACTGAGAGTAAATCCTTACAATCACCCCCTCTCAACCAAGAGCACGAGTGATGTTGGTTGAGAAACTCATCTCTTATAGAGTAAATATTGTTGATGCCTTGGTTTTGGTGGAATCATTACCAATATCATTCTTAAATACTTGTCTTGAATAGACTGGACTTCGCAGAGTTCCAAAGTGTATTGATGGCATTCCTTTTGAATGTTAGGATTTTGTAACATAGGTTTGTAGCCAATAAATATTATCTTCTCTACTAATACATTGTTTACTTACTCATTGCTATTGCACAATGGTGAAAACAAGATCTCAGACTTGTTTTGAAGAACTTGAAGGGCGTATTCAAGCCGAACTAAAGGAACTTTAAATTTGTTACTTTGGCCAACAATCTCTTGCCGATACAGTTCCAATACTAGTGGAGCCTACTTACTAGGGTGTGTGCAATATTATGGCAGAGCAGACAAGTAATGACTATTTTTGGCTCTATCAATTTCATTACATCATCTTGTCGGAGGTTAGGCACAGGGATTGCCTTCGTAGCCCGACAAAGGGATTATATAGAAGATGAGGATAATGTATTTGTTGTTGATCTCAAGAAAGCCCGTGCGTGTGAATGTATATGTTGTAAATAAGTTTAAGAAAATACTTATTTGTAAATTGTACTATTGAAATAGAAATGCACTTTCGTTTCCAATCTATTGATAAATAAGTTTAAAAAAACAACTTATTTGTAATCTATACTATTGAAATAAAAATGCACTTTCATTTCCTATTTGTTGAATATGTTTTCTGGAGTTTGAAATGTAAGTATGTCGAACTTATATGCGTACTATTATACAAACTGTAGGGCTTGTCTCGAACTGTTTGGGTAATAGTTACTTGTGATGTGGTTAAATATTCTTCCTCTTTTTATGGTAATCTGGTGACAGTAATCTGCGCATATGTTGGTATTATTACATCTCAGTAACCATGTGCTAGGATTGGTAGGGGGATATTGTATTTCCCAAAAAGGTTGATTTCCGAAAAATCTACTTCCTAAAGATATGTAGTCACAAAAATCTGCTTCCAAAAAGATTTAATGTTTCCAAAAATCTGCTTCTCTTTTGGTATATAAAGAACTTGGTCCTTGGGTATATTTCATCTTCTTCTTCCTCACAACTCTTCTTGTTCATTTCTCTTCGATTTCCAAGGTGAGGACACGTTCCCAACATCATCAACATGCAGTGGAAGGTAGATTAACTATCAAGGTGGCTAAACTACGTGAGCGATATTTTTGCCTATTGCCCAATGATGTGGTTTTATCAGAGTGGCCATTGTAATTGGAGGGTCTAGATGAGGAGGAAAGACGAGTAGAATTAGATCATCACTTCTGGTGTAATATGCTTCATAGTCTTATTCTTGATGCAAGAGTTCGAGAAATTGTTATAAGGGAGATCGCGCTGGATAAACTTGCAGAAGAGGATGAAAGAGCAGCGGGTGGGGAAATAATTATGTGTGGGTAGTCAAAAATTACGCTGATTAAAAAAGTCAAGCAAAAAGCTTCTCCGGAACAATAAGGTGGTTTCCCCGGTGACTAAAGGTTTAACTTTGCCTATTCCAGAAGGTAATGAAGTTGGGGTTCTGAAGAAGCGTAAAGTTGCTAAGACTGAGTTTAATGGCGAGGATGAGTCCATGCTGACCAGGCGGAACACTTATGAGCTTGAAGGAAGTGATCAAACTCGATCTGATGTTGTGGCGAAGCTCAAGGTGGTGGAGAGTCATAACTTTCATCTTGTTAAAAATGACCCAGAGAAGCTCGAGGACATTTTCTTAGAGTAGGTTACACAGGTAAAGTTACATTTTGACATATTTCCTTATTTTGATACTGTTATGTACTACTCTTTCTGACTTGAGTAGCTTTGGCAGCTATCTATGCTGGTAAAGGGGTCATCTCAGTTCCTGCAGAAGAGAAATAAAGAACATCTTGAGCTCTCCTGCAAGGTCGAGGCTCATGAGAGAACGCCCAATTAAAGGCCCATTTAAGTGGGTTAACTGCTAAGTTCAAAAAAGAGAAGGAGAGAGCGGTGGTGAGGTTGGAGATGCAAAACCAGTTATTAGAGCGCTAGAAGATTATGGAGAAGGTGGTGGAAATGATTAAAGTTGGGCATAATAACCTGATCCAATATTATCATTTCTTTGGCTTGTCAGATAACGACATCACTCTTGGGCTCTCTAGCAAATATCAAGACATGATCTTCCCCTCTGGGGTCGAGGATGAATATACCGAGGTGGATCATTCCGATGTTGGTACTTCTCCTGTGGATGTAGTGAGTGCCTCACTTTCAAAGTCTTTGGGTAGTACACCCCAAGCTCCTGAACCTGCTACTGAGAAAGTGGTGCCACAAAAGGTAGGTCCCACAAAAGGCTGCTAGGCCTGTCATTCTTTTTAATTCGATCTATTTTAATTTTGCTATGAATTATCGATTTGTTTGTGGGATTAAATGTTATATGGGGAATATCTGTTTAATTTTTTTTGAAAGAAATGACTATTGAAGATTTAAGTTTTGATTGGTGAATAATATAAAATTTGTAATCTATTGTAGGATGTAGAGTGGTTGAGGACGACTGTAAATAGTCTGTAAAGAGTGTTGAATAGTGCAAGGAACACCGTGAGATGCACTCAACAGGTAATAAATCGAATTGAATATAAACAAAGAAAATATAAATTTTTGTCATAGAAGAATTTTCAAGAATTGTATGAGCTTCAAGGTAAATATGCTAAGATAAAAACAGAGAGGGATGAGTCTTTTAAGAAAGAAGAAGAAAGGTTTAAGTCACTTAGAAAAGTATTGAACAAGATCTCTTGGAAATATAAGTGTGGAAAAGATAATTGTCAGAAATTGTTGTTATCCTTACCTTAATTATATACTCCGTGAGCCTCTGTAGAGTATAACATCGCTCTGTATCATGATGTCTGACCTTGTAGTATTTGTGGTACGGCTTACCCTCGATGGGTTGGGCATTTCTAAAGAATTTATCTTTTTGAAGTATGGGGTGGATGTCAGTCAGTTTAGCAGTTAATTTCAGAAGGCAAGGCTTTGGAAGATCGCTTCCCTTTCGAGACCGATCCCCTTCAGATTTAGTTTGCTTTTTATCCCTCTGGTATATGTAGTGTGCTCGAATTCTCATTCTGTGTTATATTTTTTTGCTATGAGGATTGACTTTAGTGGCTTTTATCTCTCGGACATCATTCTTTTAAGATCGACATAACTGTTCACCTTTTCGACCATATCCTCAAGAGTCGTTGGTTTGTTGAAAAAGAGACGCTCATTTGCTCGACTTTTTATAAGTAAAGCATTCGTTAAGGCCGAAACTATAATTTTCTGGAGGAGACTATCCACACTCCTTTTTAGATTTAAAAATTTCTTGGTAAATACTTCAAGCTTCTCCCCCAACATTTGTTTAAGACTGATAAGGGAGTAAAGATTCTCCTCTTTTTCCCTATTGTGTGAATAGTTTTTGACAAAAAGTTCTCGCAACTATTTGAAAGAATGAATCGATCCTTCTTCTAATGAATAAAACCATCGTAGAGGTTCGCCCTAAAGACTAGTGGGGAACAAACGACACAAAATGTGGTTTAAAGTTGAATGTAACCCCAGAGAATCTTAGAATTCCTTAACGTGTTTGACAGGATTAATCCCCTTGTATTTTTGAATCTTTGGCGTATGAAAGCTAGGTGGCACTTCACTGTCTAATAACTTTGGCACAATTGGACTCTTCTACAGTCTGCTGAAGACACTTTTGCTTGTGCGTATTTGGGCTTCCAAAAGTTCTTTAATGCGCTTGTCTATGTGTTCTTGAGTAATGAACTGTCGAGTTGACTACCTATTAAACTAAAGCTACAAACCTTAACTAAGCCTGGGGTTGTAGTCTCCACTTCCCTCACTAAGCCTTTCATGCACAGGAATTTGAGTCCTTATCCTTTGTACGTTTTCTACCTGTCTGAGGTTAGTGGGGATTTTATCGACCTCTTGTTGAACAACAAGCACCATAATTATTTTGGGTCCACGCTGGTTTTGATCAGGTCGAACATCAGCACCCTAGCTGATACCTTTATGAGGTCCTAACCTGTCTCGAGTTGAAATTCTTGATGTAGCGGGCTGCATTCTTTGTTTTTCTGTGTTGTCATATGTTGTCCCTGAAGAATTTTTAACGCCTCTCATACTTTTGTTAGTTGTTGTTTTATCATTGTTCGCCTTTCTGTCTCAGAGTTAAGTATAGTACGCAATTCTGCCATTTGATTTGCTCTCGCATCTATTCCTTCTGTTTGCACGATCGGGGGATTTTGACTATGACTCGATATTTTTTTAGGGTGATTAATACCTGTTATATTTAAGAATTGTGGCTGATTCTATTGTTTCCCACAGACAACACCAAATGTAAGGGCCTAAATTCAGATCTCAAACTTAATATCTCACATCAATTATGATCAAAATGCTAGTAATAACAAATAATTACCAACACATGAGAATTAGCATGTAAACCTCTAAATAAGTAAAAAAAACCCGACCTCTCATGAGGATTTGGAAATAGTGATCTTATTGATTGAGTGACTACCTATTACAATGAGTGTTCTCAATAGTTTAGTATAGACTTTCTAGATAGAAAAATATATCTTTTCCCTGTTCTTTTTTGATCCCATTTATAGGTCTTATTTTATGACCGTTTAATGTCCATTATCTACTCTTAATGACGTACGTTACAAAATAGTTTTGACGAGTCTAGTCTTCATAACGGTTGTGCAAATGGTATGATTCTTTTTCTCTATAACGTCTTCTTTAATGATGTCGTGCGACTATGAAATCAAACTATTTACAAGGAGGTCGAGATCAATGCTTGAATTTGCTACTGGGAGTAAGTCCTTACAGTATTAATGATCATATTAACAAAAAGCCAGTTAATTCAACTTTAGATGTGTGGCAATCCCTATATATTGCATGTATTTCAAGTTGTGTATCACAACATCCGATCCATACATATATACTAAAGGCAAAAGTACTACACATGTTACGATATGGTAAGGCCCTATAACCAGCAAGGGTGTTGTAAAGGGTGGGGCGCCCAAATCAAAAAGTTGCCTTAAGCATCTGCATTAAACCTACTATAACATCGTAATTTTAGTTATCTCTCCTACCATTAAAAGCAAACACTAATAAATATAGGGTGTCCACCAAGTACTATTGTAAAAATACACTAGTATATAAGCTTACTTCTTACCTCTCATGAAAAAACAAAAGAAACACCCATTCGGCCGAAGTAACGAAGGCCAAGTAGATACAGGTAGATTAAGAGACTGACCATTACAATTTCTACTACAACGGACAACCCCAAGAGATCTCATACCATAGTTGATTTGAGACAGTTTTGAAGGTTGAACATTGTTAATGTAATACTGCATCTCCTTCAGCTGGCTGAACTACATTAGTATAAACTCAAATAGTTAGATATATACCCAAAGCAGAGTAGTGTTGTACCTGTTTAATATGCTGCAATTTGTGTAGTGTGAGAAGTTAATTTAGGTAAAATATGCCATTAAAGTGTTTCAATTTGAACCAGACAAACTCTATATCTACAAATAAGCAAATCAAGCTCAAATCAAAACCAAAACATACTCTCAATTAAAAAATATTACGAATTACAACAAATGATAGCACAAAAATAGACCTTTGGGTTTACAGAGTTCTTCTACGCTTCATGAATCATCATCGAACGTCACAAATTAAACTAAAGCTACAAACCCTAGCAGTACAAACAAAAGTAAGAAACTAAGAGAAATCAAAATCCCCTTTAATTCATAGAAACTCAAATCCCAATAATAATAAAAATTTGATCTAAAAGAGTGAATCCAACATACTTGCACAGATAAAAGATGGGATCTGTTGCTTTAACAATGGGTTTTCTCTAAAAGTGTTGTAGAGTGATCCTGCGAACATGAAAACCACTTATGTGAGAACATCTTATTGATTCAACCTCGAAATCCCTGAACCAAATCAGGCGAGGGAGATAACGATGACCGAAGCGAAAACATACACACCCACAATGTGGGATTCAAAGAGGACTCCTGGAACAAACCCAGGGAGGTGTAAGCCCTGAGGAACGTTTGGGCATTGTTGCTGAGATCCCTCACTTTCCATTATCGTCTCTATTTGTTTCAACTCAAATTACTACAAATAAGAGCATAATGCACCTAAATTAGATGTAAAACATATGTTCAAATGATGTGATTCAAGTTTAAACATTGGGTCAATGTGAACTAATTGAAACTATTGCTTTAGTACTAATATCTCTTCATAAACTTGGAGGAAGACCTTGGAGCTAAGATTAAGGCGAACCCATCTTCAGAAATCGATAATGGATCGAGGAATCCCATTTTTTAATTCATAGAAACTCAAATCAATAATAATAAAAATCTGATCTTGAAGAGGAGTGCGGGTTGGTGAAGATGAGCTAGGGTTTAGAGGGAGAGAGAAGAGGAGTTCAAGGAGAGAGTAGAAGAGAAAATCGATAAGAGATGAGGGTTGTACTTAAAAGATTGGGAATTTGGCTTAATGACTTGACGATTTAGGCTGAAATTTGGAATCGATGACAGAATTTTGATGTAAAGAGACAAATCATTTGACGCTTCTAAACAAGAACCGATGACATAATTTATGTTGAAGATTCGACGATTGGATTTTAAACTTTAGATTGAAAGAAGATCCGAGCCATCAAAAAAGTCTTGTTGGATTAGGAATTTAGCCGATCACCTATATTTTTTATATTCTTAGTAGAATAGATTTTTTATTTTATTTTGGAAGGCAAGACCTCTCTGTAGGTGAAGAGGTAAAACCACTACTGGCCAAGAGCCCAAGTTTACAAACGGTGAAAACCAAAAAAATTCAAAATCTCTAATACATAAATGTAATATTTGGTTTCAACAATTATTTATGGCGTGTTACCCACCACACAACACAATTGTAATCATACCCTACTACATTTATATCAGGCTACACCCAAATTTGTGTATAATAGAATGATATGAATCGACACTAGCCACCCACTAGTAGTGCATTAAAACAAATCAAGAAAGAATCACAAGTAGTCACAAGGGACCAGCTATTTACAAATATTTGATGCCATCAAATCATACTCCGCCACGTCTATAATCCCAAACCAAACCAGAAAATAAACCCAATTTGAGTACATGTTTACACACGTGTATCTCACAAACTAGACATTCCTCAATCACAAATGAGAAGTATTTTTTTTTTTTGTTTCTCTCACAACCACAATTAATAAAAAATAAAAAAACTCAGATCTCCTCTCCAAATAAATCCAAAACGAAAACAAAACCTCCATTGGTGCGTCCGCCAACCACCACCAACTCTTCTCTCTCTTTCTCTATAAATAAATCTCTCTCATCAAATGTCGACCATCTCCAGCAACACCTCAAATCCCAGCTATGAATGGAGACGGACGAACAACAACAGGTCTCAGAAATAGAGTGAGAATCTCCAACAACGGGTCCGTCTCTTCCGTTACAACGGCAATGAAGAAATCGGAATCGGTGTTTCGACTCAGTAAACCCTACTTTCTGAGTTGGACAATGAAGGACGCGTCCGAGTTGGTTTATTATCATCCGATTCCTTGTGTGTTGGCTTTGTCTCTGTTGTTCTTCATGGGTGTAGAGTATACCCTTTTCATGATTCCACCGTCCTCCCCTCCGTTTGATTTAGGGTTTGTTTTAACGGAATCGCTTCACCGCGTTTTGGCTTCTAAACCTGCCGCTAACACCATTCTCGCTGCGCTTAACACGGTAAAAAAAATTTTATTTTTTTTAATTACTACATTAATTATCTTGTTTTAGTATTAGCTCCTTTTTTGTTTTGCAAATGACTCCCTATTTTTGCATGTAGGTTTTGTTTTTAATTTAGGCTTGTTTTGCATGTGGGTTTCTACTTTCTAGTACTACTCACCTGTGACAGTTGGCATCAATTTAGTTTGAGCTAAACCAATAGTATTTTGACAGGTGGATATCACATGTGACTATGTGACTGATTTTGTTTAATGTATGAGACATTATAATGCCCATTAAAAACCTATAGTTATCTTCGTATTGTACTGCATTATTACGGTTTTCAATTGTCGTTTAAGAGAACCATAACGGGGCTGATTATGTTTCCATTGATGCTTACGACTAGGTTCAAAAGCTGTGTTCTTTGTTCTTATTTTATTTTTTTCATGCACAAAAGACACTTGGGAGGTACTAGCAGTTATTAATCGTTCTGGATCATGTGAGGTTATGTTGTATTTTTTCACCAAACCATAGCGAGTAGCGACGCATGAGACAAGCTACATCTGGCTTTAAGTTGTTGCGGGGTTTGTCTTTGGAAAATCCATTTCTTGTTTATGGTTTAACGGACATTTAGTAATTTTGAGTTACTGATTCTGATCACTAAATTCATAGCTCAACTCTGCTTAGCTTAATGTAAATGGTAGTGGAATTGATCTGCAAAAATATCACTCCAGGAGATATTTTTCTAAACCAATCGTTAACTATCTGTAAATTGATTTCTAATATTAATTTGGGAAAAAGTTACATAGCCAAATATATCAGCATAAGAAATGGGTTCGTTACGTTTTTTGAAATTATAGTCTGCTGTTAATTTCATTACTATCATATTAGTACAATAAACTGACAGTATTCATCTACTCTCATTGTGAATATACAAATATGGGGGAATCAGGTATTTGTAGCTATGCAGACATCATATATACTATGGACTTGGCTAGTAGAAGGACGACCGAGAGCTACTATTTCAGCTCTCTACATGTTCACTTGTAGAGGAATATTGGGTTATTGTACCCAACTCCCATTGCCTCAGGTAATTCCTGCACTCCTATAGGCTATATCTGCACTTTTTGTTATCCTCAATTGATACTACAAGTAGAGGTTTATGTGATTGTGGGGTTGATGTTGCAGGATTTCTTAGGTTCTGGTGCTGATTTCCCAGTTGGGAATGTATCCTTCTTCTTGTTCTTCTCTGGGCATGTAGCAGGATCAGTAATTGCATCACTCGATATGCGAAGAATGCAGCGTTGGGAGATGGCATGGGCATTCGACACATTAAATTTGCTACAAGTGATCAGACTACTAGTGACAAGGGGACACTACACTATTGATTTAGTCGTAGGACTAGGTGCTGGGATTTTATTTGATTCTCTTGCTGGGATGTATGAAAAGAGCAAGAAAAACAAACAATATGTTTCCATAACTAAGTCGTAAGACCGGCTATTCTGTTCTATCACAATGCAGTGAGTACAAATAGGTTACATATGATGAGAAGGTAGAAACTGCAATGTAAGAACAAGTTAAAGTTTGCGGGAGTAGAAAAGATTTTGCTTGTTCTAGTTAAAGTTAAAGATTTTGTTTCAAGAGTTGAAAAGATTGCAGGAGTTCTATGTTTGCACATGTAAGTAGTAAAGCCTAGAAAAGATGGAGAGGATTTTCTCCCTGACCTAAAGTTAGAACTTGGATAAGCATATTATCTATCTATCTATCAGTATAGAATGCTGATTCGAACTTGGAGGCGAAGAATAAGTTAATGAAAATCTCAAGTTATTGTCATGTGATGCATCTATAACCTATCTAACTTCTGTTGCAATCTAATTCTTGTCAAACTGACTTGAAACTTAACATATTTAGTTCCTTAACACAGGTTTTCTTTATCTTTTTAGCACATCGTTCATATTTTGTTCTATCAACTGGACTACTTAAGACAGTTTTACCATGGGGATGGAGTTTCTGGTTGTGGAGCTCGGGGGAAGACATAGATGGATAAATGGTGTATAAATCGACCAATTTAACGAACAACAAAGATCACAAATTTAGGCAACAAATTCTTTCATACAGTATCTTTTTACTTACAGTATTGCAGCATAACAAACATTCACCTACGGGTACAAATATCACTAGCCTAGAAGAGCTGCCTCCAAATACAGTTCAGAGCAAGGTACATTGTATTTTTTTACTAATTGAGACACATATATCTCCTTCAGCAAATTTGAGTAGCAGGGTATTCGTTAGGTGGGACATTGTATGTAAACATATTCCCACCAACCTCTGTCGTTGGATACTTATTAGTCCTCTGAGTTAGAATCTAACGGACAAGAACCGTCATCTACATTGGCGAGTGTCAAACGTGGTGAACTGGGATCTGTGCATCCTGGCACCAGATCCAAATTACAGCGATCACCCTGCAGCAGTTACATCATAAGGTCATTCTTATACTAAGGTTTTTCAGGCTCATCACATAATTATAAGAGGTATTTGAGAAAAGGAAAAGCCAATTCACTTACCCTTTCAACAGTGACGTGATAATAATTTCAGAACTTGGAAAGATTGCTCTCTCACACGCACCTTCTTGAGTTAACTCTTCTGCTGCTAGACCCTGTCGAATAAATGTTAAAGGAACCTGTAAAATAGCTTTCCTCTTTGGTTTAACAACAGCAACTTGGAACAACGACTATTACTCTGGTGATAACAGCAGGTACACAGAGTCACAAACAGCAGCAAGCACTTTGGTAACAAATAAGCACTAGCAAGTAATAAACAGACAGCAGTAATGCAGGTCTGTTTTGCGGTAGTAGCGCAGTTACCGGCAGCAGTTTAACTTAGCACAGTTACAGGCAGCAGGAAGAACTCAGTACACACAACAGCAATGTATACAGTAGGTAAAACTCCGGTAATCAGCACAGAGCAGGAACACCGGTTACAAACAACAAACAGTAACAGCTCTGGTAATTAAACAGACAACTAATCAGTACAGAGCAGGAACACCGGTAACAAATGGCAAACAGTAACAACTCCGGTAATTAAACAGACAACAAATAGTAACAGCTCGAGGCGTGGGCCACACTCTCTTTAAAGAGCATTTCGACCTACCTCGGGTACAGGTAAATGGTCTAATTTTTCCCAGGATACAACGAACGAGAGAGAGTGAGTTAGAACACAGAGAGGAAGAGATATGAAACTTGTTTTCTCTGTTGTCAATTAGAAGGTCGTAACAAAGATATTTATAGAGAGGTTTTACAAGAGCTCTCTCTCTATTCAAACGTGTCTCCCTAGAGATCAGGACTCTATTTGTTGTAGAGAGAAGAATGCGAAGACCAAAGACCAAGCCAAGCCCAAGATAATTTTTTGTTAAAAAAATTAGGGTGAGCCTAGCCCAAGCCCAAAGGGCCCCAAGGCCTCCAGAGACAATTGCCCAATCCCAAGTCCGAGCCCGAGCCGGCCCGACCCATCAGGCCGCCCGAGAGAGGACCAAGTGTGTCTAGGGTATAAAATCCCTTCACACACTCACATACTTATACACTCTATATGTATCCTGTTACACACATGTCGCATGGGTACTACCTTATCTGTTTAGTTCCTCTATTGTTTATAAACAATATTGGACTAAACTTTAGGCTATAGTTTAGGAGTCACATAAAATAGATAACCAAGAGGTCATGGGTTCAAGGCTCAAAATGAGGTACAAGTTTTGAAAAATTCTAACAATCCCCCACTTTTAAAAAAACTTCAAAAAAAAAAAAAGACTGAGAAAAGAAACGAGAGTACGGTTTCGATATATATAGAGATGCACTTAAGTAAATGTGTCCTTAGACTTAAACATTTACGTAATAGACAATCTTTAACGTATAAGAATAATAAGTGATCAGAGTCTTGAACTCATTATTCGTTTTTATACAGTGAGAAAAACTACATACAACCCTACCAGGTGCAAGTTCTAAATGTCAGCACATTTTGGCCATGTGCTTAATCCCAGTATAGGTGAAGGTTTTAAGGAATTTAGCCTAGTTCTCTTAAGAAGTGGTCGCACTTTCACAATCACCTTGGTGAGTCTATTAAGAGTATTCTTGTAGCAAGACATCCCACTCAAATAATGAGATATATAACTCATTAAGAGTTTAAGAGACTCAGCCTCACAGTCGCTGCAAGATATCATTCATAAATACTGTATGTACAACGAGATTAACTCTGGAGTGATAAGCTCCTAGTTGCATGATTCTATATCACAATAATTTGTTCTTCCCATTGAACCTATTTCTTGGGATTTCCAGCCATTTAGGTTGGGTTCCCACCACTTGTGATTGTATAATAGGCTTTAGTCCCATCCCTAAGGATGTGCTCCAAACTTTGTCACGAGATAGTCCTTTCGTCAAAGGATCTGCCAAGTTGTTTTTCAATCTTACAAAATTCACTATAATAGTACTAGATGTGAGATAATCTCTCATCGTATTGTGTTTGCGATGTATTGCTAACTTCTTACCATTTTAGTAATTGTTCAATACTTTGGCTATCGCAGCAGTATTATCCGAGTGGATCAGAATCGACGGTATAAGCCTACTCCATAAATAAATATAAGGCAAGAGGTCTTTCAACCAACTCGCCTCCACACTGGCTGCAACTAGTGCTACTAACTCAAATTCCATAGTCGATTGAGCAAGAATCGTTTATTTATTGGATCTCCAAGAAACTGACCCGCCAACTATACTAAACACATATCCGCTGGTTGCTTTGGAATCATCCAAAAATGAATTCCAATTTGCAGCGCTAAATCCATCAAAGACCGCGAGAAACTTTTGATAGTGTAAACCCAAGTTCATGGTCATTTTCAGGTACTACATAACTCGATCAATATCACCCCAGTACTCCAAACCTGGTTTACTTGTGAATCTACATAGAACTTTTACAACATAAGCTATAACGGGTCTAGTACAGTTCGTAACGTAGCGAAGGCTACTTATAATATTTGCGTATTCTTTCTATCTAACTGCCTCCTCCAAGTTCTTTAAGAGTTTAACTTGTGGATCACAAGCAGTACAAGCAGGTATACGATCAAAATATTTGTACTTCTTCAAGATCTTCTCAATGTAATGAGATTGATCAAGAGTAATACCAGTATTTGTACGTGCGATCTTCATGCCTAAAATTACACTAGCCTCACATAGGTCCTTCATATAAAAATTATTATTAAGCATGTTTTTGGTTTCTAAAATGATATTAAGTATTGAGCCAAAAAGAAGAAGATCATCAACATATAAACACATCATAATACAACTTTCACCAGATACTTTATAATATAGGCATTTATCAACAACGTTAATTTTAAAACCATTTAAAATAAGTAATTGGTTGATCCTGTCATGCCACTATTTTGGAGCTTGCTTTAGACCGTATAAGGTCTTGTTCAGCTTGCAAACTTTGTGTTCCTCACTGGGTATCACAAAGCCTTCAGGCTAATCCATTTATAATTCTTCTTCAAGCTCTCCATTTAAAAACACAGTTTTTACATCCATTTGGTAAATAATCAAATTATGCACGGTAGCAACGACCAATAATACTCTAATGGTTGTCATACAAGTAACTGGCGAATATGTGTCGAAGAAATTAATATTTTCCTTTTTCACATATCTATTTGCTGCAAGTCTTGCCTTATATTTATCTAGAGTACCATTTAGTTTAAGTTTTCTCTTTAATATTCATTTGCATCCAATAGAACGACTACCAATAGGGGCGGATTTAGGGGGCAAGGGGATGCCCGACACCTCCACTTTTTTTTCAAATTTCCTTTTTAGAAAAAAAATAAAATAATAAAAAAATAAAAAAATTATATATATATATCTAACATATTAAAGATCGGCTACCAAGGATTTTGACAAAGATGAACCTCCGCCTACCAAGATCAAAGTTCGTAACGGCTCCCAGCTATGTTTCGAAATACCCCTTAAAATTTTCTCCATTTTATCCATGAATCTCCGTATAAGGTAATCTCTGTATAAGGTAATGTGGGGGATTGGATAAAACCCTTAAAATTTTCAAAATATAACAGAGGTAATCTCCATTACATTTTATCCCCCCACTCTTAAATCTCTGGCTCCGCCCCTGACTACCAAGATGTAGGTTAACTAAATTTCAAGTTTCATTTGTAGTAAGATAATTCATTTCATCATCAACGCCCTCTTGCCACAAATCAGCATCGCTTGAGTTTAACGCTTCTTTGATAGTATTGGGGTCAGATTTTAAGGTATGTACAACATAATCATTACCAAAATCCTTAGTAATCTTTAAACGTTTACCTCTACAAATTTTTGGGTCTCTATCATGAGAATCAACAACTCTAAGAACTTTTACTTGGGGTACATTAGGGATCGAAGTTGTAGAAGGTTGAGATCCCCCACTACTACCCCCACTGTCCCTCAGTAAGTAGGGAAACTTATCCTCAAAGAAATCAACATCGAGTGATTCAATAATATTATTATTCTTAATATCAAGAAACCTGTAAGCTTTACTGTTAATAACATAACCAATAAAAACACATTCTAAAGCTCTACTAGTTAGTTTTATTCGTTTAGGATCAGGTTTACAAACATAGGCTAAACAACCCCAAACCTTAAAATAGCTAACATTAGGTTTTCTTTTTCTCCAAATTTTATAAGGTGACAATTCAGATGTGATATGAGGAATACGGTTTAAAATATGGCAAACAGATAATAATGCTTCACCCCATAAAGATTTAGGTGATCCAGAACTAAGTAATATCTATAATAATAAAGGAATAGCTATGTCATGAGAATCAATCTCGGCTGTTGATCACCTTACCCTACACATGTTGAGAAAAATATATGATTTATTTTATAACACAACCGTTAGATCATGAGGATTATTTTGTTTATTCTCAAAATTTATTTAATACTAAAATGCCCCCATTTCGTATATACCAAATCCAATACAAGGCATCTCAATCATAATTAGCTTTTGAAACGGTGGGTATAAATGGAAGTCTACCCCACAAATTTTCTCCACTGCAAAATAAGGGGTATTTTGGTAAGTCCAACTCGAATGTTTCTTAACCCAAACCTAAATTTGCCAAATAATTCAACTTCTATTCTATGTCTTCATCGTTTCCTCTTCCTCCTAGTTCTGAAATTCAAACATTCATTGATCGAAGGCGATCGAAGCTTCAATACTCCAAGAGCACGTCATCTCCTCCTTCACAATCTGATGATGCGCAACGATGGAAGATGAAAGTCTACGAAATTATTTGCAATTCATCTCAACCAACACCTCCCTCTCTTTTCTCTGCAAATCGACCTTCTACAGTTTTCAATTCTCACTCACAGATTCACCTCTCAAAGAATTAGATCTCAACATTTGATTTGATTTTGATCAGTTTCAATGGCTGCCATCCTCGAATCCATCATAATCCCTGGATGCTCTGCCCTTCGATCATCAAATACCTCACCATCACTGATGATGGCTTCATCAGTTTCATCTATCTCCAGCACTCGCAAATCCAGTGGGTTATCAAAATTCAGCAGTCTTAAACTCCAGTTACGGTACCAGAAGAGCGGGTGGCATCGGTGGTGTCGAAAAAAGTGAGGGTTATTCGCCGAGGAGATGGGGTTGTTTGTGAAGCTCAGGAAACTGCTCTGGAAGGTTTGGTTTTTTTTTTAATTCCATTTCATTCCTGTTGGTCTTGTTGCTTAGGGTAAATTAAGAGGAATTGAAATATTTTAGGATTTATTGGTTTAGAGTTGTTATAGTATACATATGATGAAACAGATTAATAGGTGTTGTGGTTTATATTTAGTTCCCAATTTGGAAGTTGAGAAGGGTTCAAACCTGTAATATTAGCAATGAAAGAAGAGTAGGAGACTATGTTTGAGATCTACAAAAGTAGTACAGTGATCCAGAGTGTAGGTAGGTAATCTATTCAATATAAGAAATAATTTTTGGGATATTATAATAGATTCACTCAATTAGTAATCATCTAAAAAGATTAGGATGATTTATTCTTCAATAACTAGGGCCAATGAGAAATCTATGCCGATTATTTAAGAGCGGGGACATTTTGCGCCCAACGAAACTAACTAAATAGCATTTTTTTTCTTCTATTGAAGGTGTCACTGACGCGAATGAGAATTAGTGGACCATGTTCATCCTCTTTGTGTGGCTATTATTAGGGCTTGGAGTATTGCATCCGATAACATGTTACTTTGATAGTATCTAAAATAGTGGCAGAAGTTTTCAATAGCTGGTCTATTGGAAGGTTGCCGTCAATACTGTGTTAGTTAAGAAAAAAAGATTCACTCAATGCATAATATTGCAATATTATCTCATTTTCTGGGATTGCAATTATCATCTTGGAGATTAAGGAGATCTCCTCCTCTTGAAGCAAAGCATATGTGATAATAGATGTATTTTTTTCTTAGGATTTTATGTCTGGGAGGTGGGAGATATGTAACATAAATCATTCTTGAGGGTTGTCAGTACTTTTGAGTATTCATCTTGGAGATTATGGGAATACTCTTCTCTCGGAGCAAAGGGTAGGGATCTCAGAGGTATCTTGAAAGATTTCATGTCTAGGCGATGGGAGATATGTGACATAACCCGTCCTTGAGGTTTATCAGTAGCAATTGATCAAATATAACCTCATCGTTGATCTTAATAAAAATAGGATAAGGATAAGGCAAGTTTGAAAAATGATGCGAGTAACAACTTTTTTTGCATTAGATTCACGACTAACCTTTTCTTATGTCCAAGATATTCTAGCACTACTGATTCTACGCGTTCAACTCATATTATAAGTCTGCTGTGCCACTTAACATTTATTTATGATCAAACGGTATTTTACCCCTTTGCTGACTTAAGATGAAATATTTTTTATCCATTGCATCTTAGTTGAAGCCGTTACAAGATTAATGGGTAAACCTACTGAGTTACCTAGCTGAAAAAGCTCCTAAAATCAAGTATTTCGGTTTTATTTCTAAGATTTAGAACGTGTAGAAAACTGAAATAGTTGATTTGTGGAATTATTCTAAGCGTACTAAGCGGAGCCATAATCTCATTTTTAGTCTAAACATAAAAGTATTTTATATGTACTTTATAGTTAATTTTTGTTTTATCTTCTCTAAATGTGTCTTGACGCATATTATATAAATAACTCTCTTATGTTTGTGGTCGCTTTGTTAAGTGAAAGAAGAATTTATTTAGTTCTATCTGGCAACTTTTTTTTTGTGCATGAGTGGAATGTATAGTGTTGTCCTTTTCTTCAAATACAGTTTTCTTCTTGTCTTAATAACTAGGTAGTATTGCTTATTTTCATTATGCTTTCAAATCTTCACTAAGACAAACATACTTTATTTGATGGGACAACTGATCTTTATTTATGTTCTGTGAAGTATATTGAGGAATGCTAGGGTGCCATGGCTTAAAGTGTTACACTCAACTTCCCATGTAAAATTCCTTGTGTTGAACATGCTCACTCACATGATCCTATAATACTTGGGGCAACCTAGTTCCATGTGTGCAAGAAAAACCTTAGATCCTATTTTGAGGAACAAATCGTTAAAATTAATGCAATAACTATCCTATAAGTCACCAAACAGGATGAATTATGTTTGTATGTCAAGTACGGAATCACTAACACATCTATACGATCAAGTGGGTAAAGTTGTGTCATGTATGACACTGAGTTTCTCCATGCAACTTTTTCAAAAGTGCTTCTGAGGATTGTACAAATATATCTTCTACCTAGGGAGAATAACGTGTGAGTATGCATTTCATCCATATCATTAGAAGTTGCTAACTTTAACTAGTCAAGTTGTTCTTTAATAATCCATGTTATATTGTAGTTGGTTTTTAAGTGATATTTTGGATGGCGTATAATGGCCTTTTTCTTCTTCTCGAGACAGATAAGATTCGTTGATAATACAGATCCAGCTGGAATTGATCATCAAATTGCACGACTTGGACCTGAGTTGACTTCTACTCTTGTGATCGTTATCACGAAGGTTTACCTGCAAAATTTCCACAAAAGAGAGAGCTAAATGTTTTTAGTTTATGGTTATTTTGTACATATAATCTAGAAAATATTAGGCTCATGAAATGTCTCTTAATTTGCTTGTACAGAGTGGAGTTTCCCCTGAAACTCGTAATGGCTTATTGGAAGTGCAAAAGGCTTTTCGTGATGCTGGTCTGGATTTCTCAAAATAGGTCTTAATCTCAGGTTCTTGTTTATGTTTTTTTCTTCTCTCTAGATGAAGTTAAGTTCCCATATCGACCCCCTCAACCCCCAATACACACTGACCCAACGCTTGTTAGTGCATTAGGCATTTATCATATGTTTAAGCAAATGTCCATGTTTTATTTCATCTAGCTTATTCAAACTACATTAGACCCTCAATATCATATCTGGTGATTTCATTCCTTAAATATATCCTTTGTACGGTGAATTAGTACGGCGAAGTTTGTGAGTTATTACTTTCACTGTGTTGAGAATGTTTTCCTAGCCATTTCTGATTCCAGTACGTCTTGATAAAGCATAGACGAGCAGATATACATTATAGAAACAAATTTCTTTGTTTAGTACTTGCCTACTTGAGATTACGTAAAGCCTAAAGGTCTGTTTCATTACTTGATTCATATTATGATATGTCAACCAAGTAAAAAAAAAGAACCCTGTAAACTACCAATGCATTGTTGCCTTGATTTCATTATGTTTTTAGTTCGTTACATTATTCTTGTCTATCATTTGGAACTGCCCTGAGTTCATTTGAACTGTTTGTGATCCTCAACGTTATTGGCTGGAATTCCTCTGAAGTTTGTGGGAATATCACTAAGAACCGCAAAATTTAGTGAATCTCTTTCCGAAGTGTCCAAAAGCTCGAGTGAATTTTCCAGAAATTTATCATATAACAATTTTTCCTGTTTGTTGTCCTCATAAAATATTATTGCTATTGAATTGTTGTCAAGCTGAATATATATTTACCAATTGAATTGTTGCCAAGAAACTCCCAAGTTATTTATATAATTATATGCATTCTTTTCTTTTAATTCCAGATAGCCAAAACTGTACAAAGCATTGACAATATGCTCTTTATACTTGACCCCAATTATATTGAAGGGTGTTGAAATTATACAAGAGAATTCTAATATATTGCTTGCCAATGGATTCTTATGCAGGGTGTTGCTATTACACAAGAGAATTCTTTATTGGATAATACCTCAAGAATTGAGGGTTGGGAGGCAAGATTTCCTATGTTTGACTGGGTGGGAAGTAGAACCTCTGAAATGTCTGTAGTGGGTGTCGGGAAACCGAGGGGGAAAATCGCACGCGGAAGCACAATACGATCAACAAGAACTCGAAGAACTAACCCAACCAAAGAGAATTCAATCCAAAACAATAAAAACACTACACAAAGTTTAATTAAGTGGAAACCCTAAACATGATCAAAACCACCCCCGACAAGCACGACGAATTTATTATCACACTAAGGGTTACAAAAGGTTACAGAGATCACTTAAACCTCACCTCTACCCTTACAGATAATCCCAGCAAGAAACCCTAGAAAGAAAACCCAAGAAACCTCTCCAGAGCTAAACCCTAGATTTCTCATTTTTCTCTCTCTAACTCTTTCTCACAGTACAGAGGCCTTTAACATACACTCTCTATTTATAGACTTTCCATTAGGCCATCTCCAAAATACGCATCACGAGATAATCCATCGCTTTGGATCAAATCCTCTTCAAAAATGAATTTATAAACAAACAAACAGAGCCAAAGTCGTTCGAACGAGTCATGAGGTCGTTCGAACGAATTAGACAATCCCCTTGAATTTTGGCTCAAGCTCTATTTTCGTTCGAATGACTTTCTTAGTTTTGAGCCGTATTCCTAACAATCTCCACCTCGGCGATAAAACTGTTTCTTCTGCTGTATTCGTCGTGTATCCTTGTCGCTTCTCAATTAAGAGAATTACATGAGTCTAGATTTTTCCTAGACCCACCAATTGGAACCCACTTTCTGACCATCTTTGTAGACCCTGCCATTGCTCCACCTTAAACTAAATTCCCCTTCCGAGAAATCTCCATAGCTCATTTGGTACATGCAACCTTCACATCTCCACCCATTGATTTACCAACCAATGCATACAAGTTCCCGCTTAGAACTCCCTTCATGGTCAAAGAAGATTTCCGATAAACTTTTATTACTCCACCTCGCCCGGAGTAATTGTAGCTCTCATTATCTAACTTGGAAAGTGAAATTAGATTATGAGTCATACTCGACACATGTTGAACATCATGAAGAACTATGATGCGTCCATCGAACATCCTCACGCGAATATCACCCACTCCCGAAATCGGCCTTCGAGAGCCATCGCTCGTCAACACAAACTTGTTACTCTCATACCTTGCATAATTGCCAAACCATGCCTTATGTGCACATACATGTGTTGTAGCCCCACTATCAAACACCTATCCTCTATCATGGCGAGAACCATCAGCGGCCACTACGAGGAGTGCCTCGTCACCATCATTACTAGTAATCGTTGCCAGTTTGTTAGTGTCACTTTCGGAGCCTCTTGCCGAACTTGCTCCATTACCTTTCCCCTCTTTGTAATCCAATCTATAATGACCTGATTGATCACAGCTTCAACAAGTTCCCTTCCCATACATCAACGTAGGTTGAAGATGCTTGAAGAAAGATGGAAGAGACCATATGAGTTGAAACGCCTTATCTTCATCCTCAACTTTAAGTCCAATCGATTCCAATTCTGAAACGATCCCATTCAAAGAACCTAGGTGATCACCAACGCTCGTACCCTCATTCATCTTAAGCGTATGAAGCCACTTCTTGAGGTATAAGCGATTCGAAAGACTCTTTGCTTGGTACAAAATTTCAAGCTTTCCCAAAGACCCTTTGCGGTCTTCTCTCCATACACGTTTGCCAAAATGTTCTTAGCGAGACAAAGGCGTATCCCGCTCGCAGCCCTTGAATTCAGATCTTCCCAGTCCTTTTCTTCATCGTTGTCCGCTTTCTGGGCCGATATAACTTCAACCGGAGTTTTAGGTATAGGCTTCCTTTTCAGTGTCTTGCATAACCCGCCTTGAGTCAAGATATTTTGGACTTGTATTTTCCACAAACCAAAATTTATCTTCCCATCGAACTTCACCACATCAAACTTGATCGCGTTAGAATACTTAGATCTTCTCATCTTGCTACTCTACTTGCCTCAAACCTTGCTCTGATACCAATTGTTGGGAAACCAATGGGGCAAATCGCATGCGGAAGCACAATACGATCAACAAGAACTCGAAGAACTAACCTAACCAAAGAGAATTCAATCCAAAGCAATAAAAACACTACACAAGGTTTAATTAGGTGAAAACCCTAAACAGGATCAAAACCACCCCCGACAAGCACGATGAATTTATTATCACACTAAGGGTTACAAAAGGTTACAGAGATCACTCAAACCTCACCTCTACCCTTTCAGATAATCCCAGCATGAAACCCTAAAAAGAAAACCCAAAAAACCTCTCCAGAGCTAAACCCTAGATTTCTCCATTTTCTATCTCTAACTCTTTCTCACAATACAGAGGCCTTTAACATGCACTCTCTATTTATAAACTTTCCATTAGGTCATCTCCAAAATACGCATTACGAGATAATCTATCGCTTTGGATCAAATCCCCTTCAAAAACGAATTTAGAAACAAACAAACAGAGCCAAAGTCGTTCAAACGAGTCATGAGGTCGTTCGAACGAATTAGACAATCCCCAGGAATTTTGGCCTAAGCGTTATTTTCGTTCGAACGACTTCCCACTCGTTCGTTCGAACGACTTTCTTAGTTTTGAGTCGTATTCCTAACAGTGGGTCTATTACCAGCTGCACTCCAGGTACGTCTTATTATATTTAGTGATTGGCATTTTGAGTTAATTATTTTTCAATTTAGAGTATTTTGACTATATCTAAAACTCTAAGCACATTCAGGGAATTGATATTAGAGAAATGCTTACTGGTGCGTCATTAATGGACGAGGCAAACCGGACAACTGTGGTAAAGATCGACTAATGATTTCTTTCAGTTATAATTGTTGGAAAATACAATATGATTTATTTTTCCTTTAAAGTTTGAATGGTGGAACTAAGTGGTTTTAGTCGCACATTGGATATGAGGGAAACACAACTCTCTTATATAAGTAAATCAAACACTTACCTTGTTGTAATGTGTGTGAGAGTTGGTGGGTCATACGCGCATGTGCGGCCCATGTGTGTAAGCTAGCTTGGGTGCATGGGCTACCCATGGGCTTACTCGACCTAGGAAACCCGGGGATTCCTTTAAACACTTAGTCATTTTTTGGGTTTGAGGTGTGAGTTGGGGTGTCTCCAACAGACGCACCTTAAGGTGTGACTCTTGGTGAAGAGACACTAACTTGAGGTGTGACTCTTGGTGAAGAGTCACCTATGCTCTATATAACCCAATTTCATTTTCATTTATGATTATCAATTTTTCAGAGTTTTCTTGAGTCTTCTTACAAAGAGAAAACAGACGCAATCAAAGTTCGTTTGGCAAAAAGATAGAAGTGTTTTTTTCTTTTTGCGACTGATCGCTGTATCCTGGGAGACAGGGGCCTATATTCCTGCAAAGCACTGTGGCAGGGGCGAATCTGTCTAAAGGAGATAGTGTGTATACACTAGACTCGATCATCTCTTTAAGAGGTGTTGGTTTTTCATGCAGATTGGAACACAATCTTAAGACAGACTAATTTTTTTTCTGTGTGATCAAAAACTGCAGCAATGGTGAATCTCACTGAGAAGGAGGATAAAAAGGGCAACCTACACATTTTGAAGGTGAAGCCTGAGAAGTTCAATGGCACTGAATTCAAGCGTTGGCAGCAGAAGATGTTATTCTTTCTCACAACTCTGAACTTAACAAAATTCCTCAAGGAGGATAAACCAGAGTTGAAGGAGGAAGAAACTGACCTAACAACTGTAGCAGCAGTGGAGGCGTGGATTCATTCTGACTTTTTGTGTCGGAATTATATTCTGAATGGGTTGGACAACACATTGTATAATGTGTACAGTCCAACGGAGTCTGCAAAGGAACTGTGGGAATCCTTAGACCATAAGTATAAGACGGAAGATGTCGGACTGAAAAAATTTGTAGTTGGCAGATTCCTGGATTATAAAATGGTGGATTCCAAGACTGTAATCAGTCAAGTACAGGAATTGCAGGTTATCCTGCATGATATTCATGCAGAAGGTATAAGGTTAAGTGAATCTTTTCAGGTTGCTGCGATAATTGAGAAGTTGCCTTCATCCTGGAAGGACTTCAAAAGTTATCTGAAGCATAAGAGGAAAGAAATTAAGTTGGAGGAACTGATCGTAAGGCTAAGGATCGAAGAAGATAACAAATCTAGCGAAAAGAAGGATGTTGTTCGTTCTTACGATGCCAAGGCTAACATGGTCGAGGGAAACCCTAAACCCCATAAGAAAAATGGGAAGAAAGAGAAAAATGGGAAGAGTTTCCTGGGCCCTAAGGGCAAGGACTTTAAGAAGTTCACAGGGAGTTGTTATGTTTGTGGCAAACTAGGGCGCAAGTCAATGGAATACCGCAAGCGTAAAAGCAGACAAAAAAGTGGCAAAGGCACTCAAGCAAACATTGCTGAGATGGAGAACCTGTGTGCAGTGATCTCCAAAATTAACCTGGCAAGCGATTCCAGAGGATGGTTTGTGGACACAGGGGCCACACGTCATATATACTATGACAGGAGTTTATTTACTACCTACAATAAGACTGAACATGAAGAGAAAGTGTTCATGGGCAACGTTTCGACGTCAAGGGTCGAAGGAAAAGGGAAAGTAGTTCTGAAATTCACATCTGAAAAAAAGTTACTTTGAATGAAGTGTTGCATATGCCTGATATCCGTAAGAACCTTGTTTCCGGAGCATTGCTGATCAAGAATGGATTCTAGTTAGTGTTTGAGTCAAACAGATGTATCATGACTAAGAATGGTGTATTCATAGGAAAAGGTTATGAGTGTGATGGACTGTTCAAACTAGCAGTCTTGTGTAAACCAGTTTCAATTATCAATAAGAATGAGAATTATATTAACTTGCTTGAGTCATTTAATGTTTGGCATCAACGATTAGAACATGTAAATTATGGTTCGCTGCGTAAATTAGTCCATTTAGGATTGCTGCCTAAATTCAATCTTGATTGTAAACAAAAATGCGAAGTGTGTGTTGAAGTAAAATTTGCTAAACAACCATTCCATTCTATTGAACAACGCAAAACTGAACCGCTAGATTTGATTCACAGTGATCTCCGCGATTTGAAGTTTATTCAAACACGAGGCAGAAAGAAGTACTTTATTACTTTCATAGATGACTGTACAAGATATGGTCATGTCTACTTGCTCAGAAGCAAAGATGAAGCACTGGAAGTGTTTATTATGTTCAAAAATGAGGTTGAGACTCAACTTAACAAAAAGATAAAAGTTCTTCGAACTGATAGAGGTGGGGAATACGACTCTATTACATTTGGAGAACTTTGTGCTAAGTTTGGTATTATACACCAAACTACTGCACCTTACACTCCTCAACAAAATGGAGTTGCTGAGAGAAAAAATAGAACTTTAAAGAATATGCTTAATGCTATGCTTATTAGTTCAAGTTTGCCGCAGAACCTGTGGGGGGAGGCATTACTTTCTGCGAATTATATTCTCAATAAGTTACCTCACAAGAAGATTGAAAAGACTCCTTATGAACTCTGGAAAGGCAGAGAGCCTTCCTATAAGTTCTTAAAAGTGTGGGGGTGTCTTGCAAAGGTACAAATACCTTTGCCAAAAAGGTCTAAGTTAGGACCTAAAACAATTGACTGTATTTTTATTAGCAATGCCAATAACAGTAGTGCATATAGATTTATCGTATACAAATCTGAAATAAATGATGTGCATGAGAATACCATCATTGAATCACGAGATGCTATATTTTTTAAAAATATATTTCCATATAAAAAGAGTGATACTGTGAATCCTCTTAAAAGAACAACTGATGTTGCTTCTAGTAGTGATCAGCGTATCACTCCTATAAGTTCTGATTTTAATGCAGAACCAAGACGTGGGAAACGACTTAAAGTTGTTAAGTCTTTTGGCAAAGATTTTGTAGCATTTTTGTTGGAAAATGAGCCTCGAACCTTCAAGGAAGCCATGGCTACACCTGAAGCTCCTAGTTGGCAAGAGGTTGTACAGAGTGAGATAGACTCTATAATGCACAACCATACTTGGGAATTGGTAGATCTTCCACCTGGCAACAAACCTATAGGTTGCAAGTGAATTTTCAAACGAAAATTGAGACCTGATGGTTCAATTGAAAAGTACAAAGCCAGACTTGTTGCCAAAGGATATAGGCAAAAAGAAAGTTTGGACTATTTTGATACATATTCTTCAGTGACAATAATAACTTTCATTCGTATGTTGATAGCTATTACAGCATTGCATAAGCTTGAAATACATCAAATGGATGTTAAAACAACATTCTTGAATGGTGAATTAAATGAAGAAATATATATGAACCAACCTGAGGGGTTCATTGTCCGAGGCCAAGAAAATAAAGTGTCTCGGTTGGTTAAATCTCTTTATGGATTGAAGCAGACACATTTACAATGGTATGACAAAATTGATGGAGTCGTGATTAAAGATGGCTTCAAAATTAATGAATATGATAGATGTATCTATATTAAAAGCATTAATGGTGAGCATGTCATTGTGTGTCTTTACGTAGACGATATGCTCATCATGGGGACTAACATTAATGTCATTATGTCAACAAAGAATATGTTGTCCAAATTTTTTGATATGAAGGACTTAGGTGTTGCAGACGTTATTCTTGGCATAAAGATTAACAGAACACCACAGGAACTTGTGTTATCTTAATCACATTATATAGAGAATGTACTTAAGAAGTTTAATAAATTTGACTGTCGTGATGTTCAGACACCATATGATAATATGCGTCAATTGATTGAATACAAATGTGAGCCTATTTCTCAAATAGAGTATGCACGCATCATAGGCAGTCTAATGTATATTATGAACTGCACTAGACCAGATATTGCTTATGCAGTTAGCAAACTGAGTCGGTATACTATAAACCCTGGACCGAGCCACTGAGAAGCGTTAATCAGGGTTTTACAGTATTTAAAACATACAATAGACTATGGGTTGCACTACACAAGATATCCAGATGTCCTTGAGGGATACAGTGATGCAAACTGGATATCAGATTCTAACGAGTCATACTCCACAAGTGGATACGTGTTTATACTTGGTAGTGGAGTTGTCTCATGGAAATCCTCAAAACAAACATGCATAGCTCGATCAACTATGGAATCAGAGTTTGTTGCTCTAGATTTAGCGAGAGATGAAACTGAGTGGCTTCGACATTTTTTAAAGGATATTCCTATGTGGCCAAAGCCAGTACCTGCCTTATGTATCCATTGTGATAATCAAGCAGCGATTGCAAGGGCAAAGAATAATGTCTATAACGGTAAGTCACGACATATACGTCGTAGACATAATACTGTAAAGAAATTACTTGCAAGTGGAGTTATATCCATTGACTTTATGAAGTCCAGTGACAACCTAGCTGATCCATTTACAAAAGGGTTTGCAAAAATGCAAGTTTTTTCTACATCGAGGGGAATGGGCTTAAAGCCTTTAAATACGAGTTAACCTCAGCGGAAACCTAACCTAGTTGATTAGAGATCCCATGATCTAGGTTCAATAAGACAACTAGTTGTGAGTTACTCAACATGAGCACTGAGGAGATTTTAACTCCTGCCCATTCTATGATGTGAACAGTGCAACCTGTCACGATTTTCAGGGTAAGTTCTCTAAACTTTTAATGATTCCTATGACTTGTATTTACAAGTGGGGTACGACAGGGTACTCTTAATAGGCAATCACCTATGTGAGCGTGAGGTGGGGCCGCTTCCATGAGAATTTTATAGGGCAAAATTCTTTAATAGTACTCATGAATCCGGGATTTGTTCAGGGCCGAATTAAACACAACTGTGAGAGCCGATTGCGTTTGGAATAGCACTGTGTGAAGACTATTGTCTTGGTTTACCCCAAAGCTGACAGTTCAAGACATATGTTAACTAATCAGCGTAAATCCGATTGTTTTTTACTAGAGAAGGTTCAAGTCCACAAGACACCTCTCTCGATACAGGATCATTCCCTGATTTTCTCTGTTTTGTCTGAGTTTGTCTGTTACCATTCAAATGTGGGGGATTGTTGGAAAATACAATATGATTTGTTTTTCCTTTAAAGTTTGAATGGTGGAACTAAGTGGTTTTAGTCCAACATTGGATATGAGGGAAACACAACTCTCCTATATAAGTAAAATCAAACACTTACCTTGTTGTAATGTGTGTGAGAGTTGGTGGGTCATACGCGCATGTGCGGCCCATGTGTGCAAGCTAGCTTGGGTGCATGGGCTACCCATGGGCTTGCTCGACCTAGGAAACCAGGGGATTCCTTTAAACACTTAGTCGTTTTTTGGGTTTGAGGTGTGAGTTGGGGTGTCTCCAACAGGCGCACCTTAAGGTGTGACTCGTGGTGAAGATGCACTAACTTGAGGTGTGACTCTTGGCGAAGAGTCACCTATGCTCTATATAACCCAATTTCATTTTCATTTATGATTATCAGTTTTTCAGAGTTTTCTTGAGTCTTCTTACAAAGAGAAACAAACGCAATCAAAGTTCGTTTGGCAGAGAGATAGAAGTGTTTTCTTCTTTTTACGACTGATCGTTGTATCCTGGGAGACATGGGCCTACATTCCTGCAAAGCACTGTGGCAGGGGCGAATTTGTCTTAAGGAGATAGTGTATATACACTAGACTCGATCATCTCCTTAAGAGGTGTTGGTTTTTCATGCAGATTGGAACACAATATTTACGTTTTGACAATATACAAATTTTCCAATAATATTATATCCAAACTGATTTTTCTCATATTGTAAATAATTATAAGTACAACTGTGTGATTTGAATCGTACATCCCTATTTTTTAGCTACAATATCCTACTAATTATGAGATTCAGAACCTGAATTTTCTTGACTATTGATCTAATGATATTATTTCCATCTTTGTTCGTGTGAAGCACTTACCCAATAACATATCTATCTACAGTCCGATTTCTATTCTTAAGAGTTTTAACTGACTTTTTGACAAAGTTGTTGGCTTTAAGACTTTACACTGCATCTCCTCCTATGATTCTCAATCCTAGGTAAATGGACAGTTTGTTCATTTGTTGGCTTAAGCCCTCATCATGCTCTTCAATTAACCACAGAAGCTGCCTCATGTATTTGTGACTACCTTTCACTGTCAAGCATAGAACTTTCTGTAGTATCCACTATGTTTTACCTTGCATATGTAATTTTATAGATTTACCATCATTATTTGCTTTATTTAGGTTGTTTTCTTCAAAGATCTAATTATTGTCACCTATTCCCTTCTTTTTCTTTTTAGAAAAATGAATCAATTGAATTTATTTTGTTTTCTGATATTCCTCCAGCTGAAGGATAACCCTGCAACTTTGCTGGCATTATGCTGGTACTGGGCCTCCGATGGAAAGGGATCTAAGGTTTGCATTCTAAATATTTTCTTCTTTTACTTTGTGAGCTTATTGTTAACTTTTGAACTGTTTGCTGGTATTTTTGTTTTACAGGATATGGTCGTTCTCCCATACAAGGATAGCCTATTACTTTTTAGTAGGTATTTGCAACAGTTGGTCATGGAATCAATTGGCAAAGAGTTTGACCTAAGGGGTAATCGGGTATGCATACAAGCCCTCTATCTTAAGATTAACACTGCATTCTTTCCCAATCTGCTATTTTTGAATTACCGTTTTACGGTTTTAAAATTCGTTAGAGTATAGCTACACCGGAAGCTAGGTCAAATGATGGTTGTACCATTTTGATAGAAAGTGGACGCAGTTTAGGATCCGCGGTGATTATGTTAGTATTTATTGACAAAAGTATAGATACTATTGGCTTATTAATGCAAAATTTTGTTGACAGGTGAATCAAGGGCTTAGTCTATGGAAATAAGGGGAGCACGGACCAACATGCGTAAGTTTTAAATAGCTCTTTCTCTTATGTATTACTAGCAGTCAGGCACACGCTGTCGCGTGTGCCTACAAGTATTTGTAAAATGATGACCTATGTGCTCAAATAGTTTAATATTTCAGTTAAGAATAGAGCCGATATTTCAAGCATAGAGCATTTGTTCAAGTTTCAACAGTAATTAACTTCAATTCATGGTAGATTGGAGTTTGGTATTATGCGTACGATCCTTTTGTTGCCTTCAATATTGCGTACAATCTTATATAAATTCAATCTCATCAAAGAGATTTTCCGCATAATTCAAAGATACATTCTAGCCTAACTTAATGCATACTAACCATTACATATACAATTCCAACAACGTAAATCCACTAATAAATAAAAACAAATAAATATACTAAAAATCAAATCTTCAATTACAAAATTTTAGGAACAACACGTAGTTGAGAAATTTAATAGAAATAAACCCAAATCTTTCTTAACAATTTCAATCTTTTCTATGTAGTTCCGTTGCGATTTCTCGTCAAATATTTATTTCCTCGGATTGGTAAGATCTAATATAAACTTCCTTCAATATCCAATAAGCTCATGCACTGTTCATACTACTCCGGATTGAAAGATTTACTAAGATGTCAAGCTTAGAAAGATAAACCTAGCAAAAGATGAGTATTGTCCATCAGTGTTTTAGGACGCTCGGGTGACATCTCACAGGAAGAAGTTGCACAAGAATTTTAGATTATATTTTTCGCTGGAAGAGCATCATCAGATAGGTTTATCTCATACTTTCTTTGTGGGTTGATCATGCAACCTTTTAATGAAATGACCAACTTTAGACTTAAGACTTTAGACTTTCGACTTTCTAGGATGTAGAAGGCACCACCTCGTATTTACTCCACTCCGCCCCTTCCACATATCTGGCTATACCTCCCCCCAACCCGAACCATTCATCATGTGCCTATTATAACCCCAACCTTGCCTTTAATGCATATGAGATTCGTCCCCAGACATATTGTTGTTCTCATCCCATTCGTTGAGCTCATCCCCCGGATTTTGCCATTCGAATGGAAGAACATGACCAGAAAATCTATCACCATAGGAAATGTGGTAAAGAACACCGATGAGGTTTAGCTCCAACATATTACTGAGCAAGAGGAGACAACTAGTCCAACTCAATTGGATGAGTGACAACACTTATGCAAAATCAAAAATGCAGCTAATATAAGATATGGCATGATACGACAATAGGAGTGCTTATCTTGTACATTTAATGTAGAAGAAAATCTGGAGAAAACAAATCCAACATAACAGATCAAATACTGAATGAATATAATTTTATTGATTTCATCTCATAAATTTTGAAACTAAATGTTACAGTTTAGAGCAACTACAACCTAAGGCTTTAGGTCCCCTTAGAAAATGTATATGACAGTACCCCGTCATTTATCTAATACATTAGCAATTATCGTCGACACATGTTTCCAAACCTTTAAGGTCGTATATGGATTACCATTGTCTAAGTTTGGTGACGTTGTATATTAATAGTAACTCAACTATAGGCTGGGAAGCAGGTTAGGTACATGCGAAGAATCATCTCATAATTCAGCACTAATAAACATGATGGGAAAACTCCTAATACAACGTTCTTGAATCGGAATTATCCAGATTCTAGAAATGAAAAGTTGGAAACATAAGTATTAGTGAGGAGAAAATGTTTCCATGTGTAACTTGCACCGGCAACCTCGTAATAAAGCTTTTGTAGGCTGGTAGAGATAGAGCTTCAAGTTATAACCTGCAAATCTCATTCTTGTGACCAGGTCAAGCACGTGCTTTGTTTTATCTTGCGAGATATGGAACCAAATCAGCCGGTTACACACATTCAGCATCATAAAAAACCTTTCTCTAATGCATATAGAAAGATACCAATATGACATATATGTGATATCTTGCATTTGTGTAATATTTATGCTGAATGTAGCTAATATAAACATACTGCATGAATAATAGACTTAAGTTGTCACGGTGTGCGGAAATAATTGTTGAAAATAAGAACATATATACTCCAACAATAGACTTAACTTGTCATGTTTAATGCGCACTTAAACTCGTAGTTTATCGTCGTCCATTAGTGGTCCCTTATTTTTGGATCCACTAAGAGATGAGGAACAAATATTTGAAGAAAGACATGGTTTCAAACTAATTAGCAACATGTTTCTACTAAATACACTTTGATATATCTCCTTTTCCTTTTACTTTGTAAAATGATAAAGTGACCCCTTTACTTTATAAATAGAGTAGAATATAAAGAGAAAATCAACATTGAAATATGGGGATTTCAATAATTAAGTTTACCTCAAAAGATGATGCTCTTCCTTCATAATCCCTTTGTTTGCCATGCAGCCAAGCTTCTCTTCTGCAAAAATTAAAGAAAAGTTGTTTTATATCAATGGATGCCATGCATGAATGAAGAGGGGAAAGAAGAAAAGCTAACTGATGAAAAAAAAAGCAGACATCTCTTTCACTGTTAACTTGTTTAGAACTCTTTAGCTAGCTTTTATCATTTATGCTGATTGAACTAAAGCAAATCATGAAGAACACCCTTTTCTCCATGTGACACTCCATTATCCCTACTACAAAGAAGCTTCAAGGGACTTAGCTTTGGCACTAAGTCCGCTTCAACCTCATTGGGCTCACTTGCTTTGTCTAAGAGCCCCCACAAAATCTAAAGTAAAGAGATATCTCCATTTCAGGTGGATATATATGTAGTCAAATTGTACAATGTATTGGAATGGTATGGCGAGAGATGTTGGTTTCTAATACCTTCATTTTAAGTAACTACTAGAAGGATAGAAGCTTTAAATGTATAACCTTTTCTAGGTATTCGAAATAAGAAATGGGTTATTCTGGGGATGATCTTCATGTTGAGGAGATTCTATCCAAGGATAAACCAACGTATCATCCTTATTTTGGCCCTCAATGAAAGATCCTGGAAGGATGTCAACAAAGCGGAATCCAATAACCTGCCAGAAATGTATGTACATATAATGTCCTTACATATGTTGATGTCTGAGAATAATTTCGATGAGGACGAGACCATCCTTGTCCTTACATATGTTGATGTCCTGCAAGTAATGCGTCTTACAAGCAGTGGGGTCGTCAGTTCTAGTTCCTCTATTAATCTCCTTCACCACATCGCTCATCGATGTACGTTCTACCGCTGATTCTTCAACACACTGAATGGCCAACTCTACAAATCTCTCAAAACCAATAAGAATGCCGAAATTCCTAATTCCTGGATTCGTGATCTCCTTTAGGCCGTAGTGTTCACTGTTCTTATATAATGTCGTCCGAACCTCTCGAACTATATATTTTCCTTTCTCAATTAGCTGCCTAGCAGAAATGAGTTCAAGCATTACTACACCAAAGCTGTAAACATCACTATTATCTGTCAACTATTGAGTCATGTAGCACTCAGGATCCAGATAGCCCTGCAGCAAGGTGAAATCATTAGGAGAACGACTCTTTAATTAATTTCCTAATTACGTATCTGAACTAAACCCGAACAGGTTTGTCGATGTCGAAGAGCCTTGAGAAACCTCAAATGCAACAATGTACTACATAATAGATGTTACAAAGGGAGAGGTTTAGTGGATATAGTAATACTCACTAGTGTACCTTTAACTTGAGTGGATACATGCCCCTTTTCGCTGTCAGCTTCGAAAGTCCAAAATCTGCAACCTTTGCGGTCAATTTTTCATCCAATAATATATTATTTGACTTGACATCTCTGTGAATTATCGAGGGATTAGCAAGCTCGTGAAGATATGTTAATCCTCTAGCGAAGCCTAAAGCAATGCGAAGTCTCCTCTTCCAATCCAGATAGATACCTGATCTCCCTACACACAATTGGTGTGTTTCAGAATATATATATATATTGAAGTTGCAAGTAATAAAGAAACTTTAATTGTTTTGAAGGAGGATGAAGATCTTACCAGACAGGCCTTCCCTCAGCGTCCCATTAGGCATAAACTCATAGACCAACATTTGTTTTCCTTGCTCAAAACAGAAACCAACAAGGCCAACGACGTTCTTGTGATGAACTCTTGAAAGTAACTCAATTTCAGTCTTGAACTCACCCCCACCTTGCATAGATCCTTGTTGTGCTCTTTTGATTGCCACCGTCTCCCCAATCGGGAACATTCCTCTATAAACCTGAAAGAAGTAGGAGCAAACACAATAAAGTTAGATCTGCAAAAAAGATTTCAATGATATGTTGCAAATGTAATTTCGAAGAGTAACTTATTACCCTCCCATAGCCTCCTGGTCCAATTTGATTGCTCTCCTACGAGATCATGAAGTTTACATGCTCTTAACCGGACCGTAAATGCATTTTCATGAATTTGGAGCATGTTCCTCTCTATAAGCTGACCAAAGTAATTGCTTGCAACTTCTTCGAGTTTTTTTTTCAGGATGCTCTTTGATGAAACCTCTGGCCACCCAAAGACAAATTAATCTCATTCTCTTAATTACATGATCTTCAGGAAACATACCACAAAATAAGAAACAGGGTTTGAGAAGACAGGGTAAATATATATAGTTTGTCAACAAAGCTCGATTAAGTCTTTCAAGACTTTCGTCATTCAAAGCACAATAAAGGTTTTCAAGTACACTATCCCATTTCAAATAATCCGTGGCTTCAATTTTTGATAATAGGCCTCCAATGACCAAAGGGCAAGTGGAATCCTGTACACTCCCCCGACAACCAAAATTCTATTACTTTTGCGATATCCTGCAGTATAATAATGGGGACTTAACCCAAACTGGGGGAAGTTAATTCGAGCAACACTGACCTAATTCTACAACTCACAGCTCAAATGCCAAAAAGCGCATATTTTTTTGCACATTTGCAAATATAAAGCGACATAGCTGATTTCCCAAGCTACCCAGCCAAAATGTAGAAAAGCAAAGTAATTGCAACACAAAAGTAGTCCAAAATGCAACATTAAGAGCAAAATTAACAAGAGTAAGAGTCTAACCTGTGCTTGGGCGGTTTCGATTCGACTTCTCGGGAGGGGAAGAAAGCGTTGGAGGAGTGCATCAACAATCAGTTTTGCTGCAATCCCTGCCTTCTTCTTCCATGTCGAGAGGGGGGTGAGTGACGAACAAGTGTGGTCTTCATCGACGAACCTGCAGCACACAAGAAGTTCCAATACACAAAATTTTTGTATTGTTGTATTGTTGTCCGGGGTATTGAAACATCAAACACAATACACAATACCCAAATCACCAACCCCAAACATCAAACCCCAGACAACACTCCTCTTCTCCTAAAAATTAAAACAACAACCCCATACACAATACACAAAATAGGCATCAACAACGCGAAACCCCAATTCTCACGGTGTGTGAGAGAGAGAGGAGTCCTCAAACCTAATTGAGAAGAAGTATGGTGAGAGAGAGGAGTCTTCAGCCGAATCAGAGAGAAATCGAAAATGAGATTGAAATTTTGGTAGTTTATCTTACGATTTGGCGTTTTAGGTTTGTATTTAGGCTCCCTAAGACATCATTTTCGTATACTTCCAAAAATACCCCTTCTTCCATTACCTAATTACGATTGAGATGCGATTTGGTATATACGAAGGGGTATTTTAGGATTAAAAAAATTGAGAGAGTAGACTAAATAATATTCATGATCTAACGGCTGTTATAAACTTAAGTATAGATTTTTCTCAACATGTGTAGGATAGGGTGATCAACAGCCCGAGATTTATTCTAATGACATAGCTATTTCTTTAGTAGTATAGATATTATAATATTATTAAGCGTAAAGAAAGTGCAAGTCTAACATGCTGTTAAACTTTTCTGTACAGCTACATTCAACAACTGAGGGATGGAGTACCCAACTTCTTTGTAACCTTTATTGAAGTATTACGCCATAGCCCCCTCCCTGGTTATGACTGGGAGCTTGAACCGGGTGTAACATGTGGTGATTACCTTTTTAGAATGTTACAGGTTTCTTTTCTAAATTTTGTTATTCTCATTTGTAACTACACATTTGCATTTGGAAATTTCAGCTCATGCCAAAAAAATATAGATTCAATCTACTATTTATTAGATATCAGTGTCTTAGGTCGAACTTTTTCTTGGCATTGACATAGCTAATCATGAAAGAAAGATGTTAGCTTGCTGCTTCTCATATACTTGAAAGATGTGCCTCTGACGTGTGGGATGATTACAAAAGTTGTATTAATTACTAATTACTAATCACTAATTCAACAAGTACATTGTTTATTGCATTTTCCTGTGTATTACTCTTTCCTTCAAAGATAATCTCAAGTTTATACAGGGAACGAGGTCAGCGTTGTACTCTAATGACCGCGAGTCCATTACAGTTACAGTGCAAGAAGTGACCCCTAGATCGGTGGGTGCTCTAATAGCTCTTTATGAGCGAGTTGTTGGGATCTACGCATCACTTGTCGATATCAATGCCTACCACCAGGTACATTTGTTTGGTTTATTTTCTTGCCCTATTATTCATGTTAAAGAGAAGATCTCAGATTCAATTATTTAGCTATCTCAAAGATGTTCTGCAACTCCTTATCCGCAAGTTAATGCATCCCTTTTAATAAAACTTTTTGAATATTCAAGGATCTCACGAAGCTTGGGTAGCACCTGTATAAGAGGAAAATGATCTTTTATTCTCCAATTCCCTAAATAAATAATCTTTGCATTTTCTGTTCTCATTGAAATTGTTCCAAAGCCTCTGTCATGTATATATATTTTAACGAATACATCACTAATTATTTAAGTCATCATAGCATCTTAATTTAATGTCTATACTAGAATCCATATGTTACTTTCTATCTAAATTAGAATTAATGTGTTCCATTTTAATTGAGATTGATCCTTATGAGGCAATCCAACTTTTACATATTATAGCCCACATGAGTAAGGTCTTTTAGTAATTATGGGTTTCTAATCATAATGATCCAAGTCCAAATAGGAAACTAATCCTATTGGTTAATGGGGTCAGGGTTTCCTATAACTCTCTACTTTGATAAAAAGTAATCTTGATTAAAATAACAGACTAGGTCCTCTCTCTACCTATATAAGTATGTTTAGCCCATCAACTAAAGCACAATCTAAAAGAGAAGGTTAAGGGAGAGAAAACCTAGTTGTCACCGCTCGCTGCCGCTGACGAACACAAAAGACATACCTCAAACATAATCAAGCTATGGATCAAGGTATGTGATTATGTTTCCGCATTATTGTTAATCGTGATTATCGTATTAAATCCTAGGTCTTTCTAGATCTAATTATTTATAGATCTTGTCATGTTTTACATGTGGTATCATGAGCTATGATTGGACTTTTACGATTTTCCGATTTGTGTTATGTGATCTTGATCAAGATAAATTTTGGTAAAAAATTTTTTGCTATTGATCGCCGGATTAAGATTAAGGTTTCTTCACCAGACATAACCGTGGAGTCATCAAGTATAAACTGTTTTTAATGGAAAACTTAAATATATATTTTTTTAATGTTTTATTTTATTGTAAAGGCCCACATATACGTAACCGTTTACTCATGTCATGTCATGTTATCTCATTAATGTAGATCATGCTTAGAGAATAATCATATTAATGTATATTTTATTTTTTTAGTGTTATAAGATATACACTATTGTGTACTTCGCATTTTTTAATATATACTAGTTTATTACACTGTTTAGTTTTCTATAAAGTTGTGTTTGTGATTACCGTTATTTTAGATCGGGAAAGTAATACTTCGTATTATTATCGTATTAACATGCTAGTACATATCGCTTTAATTTTCCCAGCTTATTAATTCGACCATATGCTTTCATAATATGTTTTGACTATATGTATATCAATTTGAGATCTGTGATTTTGGCCGGTTGGAAGTCACCAAAGTGACCCAACTATTATGATGCATGGATATCAAACCGAGTATATAATACGATTTATTTATCTCAAAATATTATGAATTCGCCCAAAGACGGATTGACTTTTGCAAGACTAATAAATTGAAATAGGGTAATTGATATGTATTATAGTTTGTGTTTGGAACTAATAACCCAAAGGTGAATGATCTTACATATCTTGACATACACTTTTAATTAGCCCTATTATATTAATGTTATAACTATTTGAGTGAACATTTTATATATTGGAATTTAGACCCAAAGGTTGATATGTGATGATATTATTAGTTCATCATCAGAATATAATTTGGTTTTAATTTCTTATATTACGACTTTATTTATTTATCTATAATTCATAGTATTAATATTTTGTGAGCTTCTTGAAATTATTCATACAGACATTTGTGGACATTTTACCACTCCTTGTTTTATGGGAGAAAAGTATTTTATCACCTTTATTGACGACTTTTCACGTTATGGTTATGCCTATTTATTAAGTAAAAAATCTCAACCAGTGAATGCCGTTGAGGTATACATTACTGAGGTTGAAAGACAATTAGGCAAAAAGGTGAAAGTCATTAGGTCAGATAGAGGTGGTAAATACTATGGTAGATATGACGAATCGGGTCAGTGCCCTGGCCCATTCGCCAAACTCCTAGAGAAGCTTAGTATTCGTGCTCAATACACAATGCCAGGAATGCCACAACAGAATGGTGTAGCTAAAAGGTGTAATCGTACTTCAATGGAAATGGTTAGGAGTATGATAAGAAATTCAACTTTACCCATATCTTTGTGGATTGAAGCTCTAAAGACCGCTGCATATTTATTAAATAGGGTTCCTAGTAAGGCAGTTCTGAAAACTCCATTCGAGCTTTGGACTGGAAGAAAGCCTAGTTTAAGACATCTTCATATTTGGGGATGTGCAGCGAAGGCTAGAATTTACAATCCACATGAAAAGAAATTGGACCTTAAAACTATCAGTGGATACTTTATTGGTTATCCTGATAAGTCCAAAGAACATAGGTTTTACTGTCCTACCCATAGTACGAGAATTGTTGAAACCGGTAATGCAAGATTCCTTGAAAATGGTGAAATTAGTGGGAGTAGTGAATCACAAAATGTGGTTATTGAGGAAGTTAGGGTGAAAGTCCCATTACCCATAACTTCTAATCATATTGTTGTTCCTATGGTCGTTGATCAAATCGATAATACCGAGCAACAACTGGGCAATCAACCACTCTATAATGAGATTGTTACCAATGAACCGATAATAGAGGCACTACAAGAAATAACACCACGCCGATCCCAACGGGAAAGGAGATCTGCTATTTTTGATGACTATGTGGTGTACTTACAGGAATCTAAATTTGACATAGGGACTATTAAGGATCTGGTTTCATTTTCACAAGCCATGGATAGTAATAATTCTACTAAATGGATTGATGCTATGAAAGAAGAGTTAAAATCAATGGAACAAAATGAAGTTTGGGATCTCGTTGAATTGCCAAAAGGATACAAGAAAGTTGGTTGTAAATGGGTCTTTAAGACCAAGCGCGACAGTAATGGCAATATCGAACGATATAAAGCCCAACTTGTGGCTAAAGGTTTCACTCAGAAAGAAGGCATTGATTACAAGGAGACCTTCTCACCTGTATCAAAAAAGGACTCACTTAGAATTATTATGGCATTGGTGGCTCATTATGATTTAGAGTTACACCAAATAGATGTGAAAACTGCTTTTCTAAACGGGAGTTTAGATGAAGAAGTCTATATGAATCAACCTGAAGGTTTCTCCGAAAAGGGGAAAGAAAATATGGTTTGTAAGCTTAAGAAATCAATATACGTTCTTAAACAAGCTTCCCGCAAATGGTACATTAAGTTTCACGATACCATTATTCTTTTTAGTTTTAAGGAAAATATTGTTGATCGATGTATATACCTCAAGGTCAGTGGGAGTAAGTTTATATTTTTGGTTTTGTATGTTGATGATATCTTACTTGCTAGTAATGATCTTGGTCTACTTCACCAGACTAAGAAGTTTCTCTCTAAGAACTTTGAAATGAAAGATTTAGGTGAGGCATCTTAGATGATTGGAATCGAAATCTATCGAGACCGAGCACGAGGATTGTTAGGACTGTCTCAGAAAGCCTATATTAATTAAGTTTTAGAGAGATTCGGTATGAAGATAAAATATTTATCAGTCAAGGAGTCTGTTCAGAAACAACGACTGTTTATAGAACACATAAGCACAATGCTTATGGTTGCAGATCCATGGACTAAGGGATTACCGCCAAAGACATTTAAGGAACATGTTCAGAGTATGGGTCTTGGGCGGATTCCATGATATTTTTCTTTATAGTTATGGATTTTTAGTTTGATTGTTTTCTCTAGACATCTTATTGAGATCTTATTATAGTATGTTTATGATATTTTCCTGTTTACCATTATGTATATATATGTATGTGATTGGATGAATGATAACAGGAAAGTCTTTTGACAAGACATTATTGATAGACCTTTTATAGGCTTATTTGTTAACGCCTATAAATCTCACTTATGAACCAAGTTAAATAATTTATTATTGTTGTAGTACATAGAAGGAAATGTGTCGCAAAATTGCATAAGACCGCCATGACTTGCTTTAGTAAATTGTTTGATTTTGATATTATGATGACCAATACAGATAGTATGACTTGGATATATAAATCACGCGTGTGTCAGTTATTTAATCGTGTTGATGATCTTACATATTTATAACAAGGAGTTCATCCTCCACATCTTCTTTCTATAACCTCTGTTTGATGAAATTTTATGTGTAGAGGCTGGGAAAAAGACTGATTGATTGGTTGCCAATTTGATGATTATTCAACGATTGAGGGAATCATAGTTTATTAATGTTAGTAGATATTGTTATGATGTGACAGGTACTCGAGGAATTCGTGTAGCTGGTGTTAAGAAGATGGGGGACATGGTGCCCATGCTGATAAGCCATACTACTTGCATGCAAAACATATGTAGATAACTTGGATAGGATGAAATATCAACGTGTGAAGATGCCAATTTTTGTATTTACTTTCTTCAGCATTGGAGTGGTTGTTCCTGTTTATGTCGTCATTTTCCAGCAAAGAAAGACTGCATCTACCTGACCGCTCCATGCTTTTGGTGGTATGGTATGGATATTCAAGTATTAGTACTTGAATGCTGCTTGTTTGAACATGTTTGTTTTTAGACTTCCTTTCGCTGCTTTAATAATACCATATTTGTTGGGATCACTTGGTGATGTTGATTCTATTCTAAGATATTGAGAACTTCTATCAATACTAAATTTTTTTGACTTTATTTCTGCCATTGATGATATCATTGATATGTACCCTATTCTTTTATTAATCTGCCTTATTTATCAATTTACATGAATAATGATCTGAATATAATTATGAGAACTCGTGTATTAAATTATCCTGTCTGGGTTTGCAAGCAAACACTCTTTGGAATGGTGCCGACTTTGCTTCTAGCCATAGTTCTTCTGACCTCCTGAGTCAGCCATGCCATGAGAATTAATCTTGGCTGTTAATTACACTACCCTCCACAAGTTGAGGAAAATTGAAGGCTTAGGTTATAACAATAAATATATTCTTTAGGATCCCAGTTTATAATTTGAGATAAACACAGTGTTCTTTATAGTACCTTAGTGACTCCTCGTAAAACATATTACTGGTATTAATAAACTTCACAAAGGATCAAGGGTTATGGTTGATTTTGGTTGTGCTTACTTTAGTTTGGGTAATCACTAATATAGTAAATTGTATGCTGGGTTAGTTTAGATTTTTTAAAAACATTGAAAATTTTCATCTTTTTTTTCAATTTAGCATTGGATTTGGAATTTTGAGGAGTCTGAATCCAAAGTAACTTAGTGATAAATTGTGTGTTTTGTTTTTCTTTAGTGGTTTATTATTGGGTAGATAAGTGGGGCTTGTGTTTACTAGGTTCTTGTAATTGAGTAACTGAAGTTAGAAATATTAGTCATTTGTGTCTTAGATGGTTTGGGTAATCTGAGTTTGTGATTTTTGGATGTTCTAAGTTGTAGTTTTTAGTATAAATATCTAATTTGAGTAAGTGAGCTGTTATAGTGAAGTTCTCTTCGTGAAGAGATGGTCGGGTAAAATATTATTTGGGGTAAATTAACTACTTGACATGGTTATTGGGGATGTTGAGAGTGAATGGAGTTATCTGCTTATGTTGTTTGGGGGGAGGGGGTCTCTAAAGAGAAGAAATAAAATCTTCTTTTGGGGTGTTTCTTTGAGAAGAAAGAATGGGAGTAGACTATAACACACTAACAGATAAGAAACAAAAAAAATGTCGGATATTGAGATTAATTGCAAGGATAATTACTCGTTATGTTTGTTCGACAAATGACCATATAGTAGAGCTTAGGCTCTTTCAATTTTTTTGAGAATTAGGATATTTGGATCAGTTAGTATCTTCCACCAATGATTACTATGTCATTTTGCTGCAACGTGGGTTTAATTATAATCATGGAAGTACTTACTTTTTCTTTCATTTCTCTGAAGTTTTTCTTGGATATAACTACTTGTTTGCTTCCATTTGTCTGAAGTTTTTCTTGGATGTAATTACTTTATCTATTTGGCATTTATGATGGTTTGAATGCCAAAAATTAAATTGTGTTGATGATCTCCAGGCTTTTAAATGGAGTCAGCTTTGACCAATATTTCTTTGTATTTTTGATAAAAAAAATATTGACAATCAAGGGCAACAACACCAACACTTCATTTACCTTATTCGCTCTGTAACATAATGTGATGCACTAATGTTATTTTGTGGAGCATTATGAATTATGCATAAGAAATTGCTACATGCACAAACTTTTTTAAACATTGTGATTTAACCAAAATTACAAGGCACGACATATAGTGGTATCCTCCATGACTAGACTCCTGTAAACAATGTGTTTTAAACAACATTTTAAGGCACGCGCGATAGCACATGCCCGACTGCTAGTAATAACTATCAATTATGTGTAAGTTCAATTTTTGCGTCCAGCTTTACCGTTAGATTCTGGAGAATAAGGAGCAATAGTTTCATGTATAATCCCTAAGGATTTATACACGTTTTAAAATTCATGTGAATCATACTCTGTGCCTCTATCGCTACGAAATCTTTTAATGTTTCTATCAAACTAATTTTTAACCTCTGTTACATATGCCCTAAACATATTTATAGCTTCACTTTTGTGACACATCAGGTAAACATGAGTAGAGTTTGAATGATCATCTATAAAAGTTATAAAATATTTTTTACCATTTCAAGTGAGTATTCCGTCCATTTCACAAATGTTAATGTGTACTGAGTTCAAAAGTTGTGATTCCCATACAATACTTTTATGTGAGGTTGTAGTAATCTTAGCTTGACAACAAGATTGACATTTATCAAAATCATTTAAATCTATTTTAGGGATCATGCCAAAATTACTCATATTGTATACTAACTTCTTATTAACATGACAAAGTCTTGAGTGCCAAATATTAAAAGAAGGCAATAAGTAACCAGAAGCATATTTATTCATTTCAATACTCATCTTGAACATTTCATTACAAGCAAAACCCTTTCCCACAAAAACCCTACCCTTTGTCAAAATATACTGATCAGACCTAATGGTCTGCTGAAATCCTGCCTTGTAGAGAAGTTAGCCAGAAACAAGATTTTTCTTCATTTTATAAGTGTGCATCACATCCTTCAAAGTCACTGTCCTTCCAGAGGTAAATACCAATTCAACATCCCCAGTGCCTAACACTTTCGTGTAATGGGAATCTCCAAGTAATACCTTCTGGTCTTCAGTCTCCTTGTAGGTCTTGAACCAATTGCGTTCATAGCATACATGCCTAGAAGCACCCGAATCAGCCTACCACCCGTCGATTCCACCGACCATGTTGATATCTGTTATCATAGCCACTAAGGGCTCTTCAGTAACGTTAGCCTGTGCAACAGGTCTGCAGTTCTGGCAGTTTCTAGATATGTGTCCAGACTTTTTAAAGTTGAAGCACATAATAAAACTTATTCTATTATATGGTGGGGCTTGTTGGTTCGTTCCCTTATTAGGATTTTGGTATCCATAATTTGACGGTTATTCGGATTACCATTGTTAGGACGGTTATTCCGATTGCCACCATTCTTAGCCTTGAAAAGTTTCCCTTTAGGATTCAGATGGACATTTCCTTTGGCTTGAACCAAAAGGATTTGGACTGTAGATAGTAATCGTACAGTTCATCCGCTAAACCGTTCAGAATAAAATTATGGCATTTAAAATTAGCCTTAGTCCAGTTCGAAATTGACTCTAAGGTTTTGTCATATTCGTTTAGAATAAGATCAGGGTATACCGCAGATATGGGAATGGGAGGTTCAACATGGCATTCTTGTTCCAGAACATATACAACTTCCTTAAGTATTTGATAAAAAATATTTAGTTCTTCCACCTCTTAAAGTTGAGACAATCAAACTTAGAAGGTTTGTTGGAATCAAACTTCCATACTTCAGAAGAAAAAACCATATTAGAGATAATATATACTCTTTAAAATTGTTGAATAAATGTTAAAGGAACCTGTAAAATAGTTTTCCTCTCTGGTTTAATGATGGACACATAAAATGACCACTATTCCCTTATGACTTAATGTTTATTATTCTTAATTTTAATATTAAACATGACTTATAAAACCAATTTTTATATTTCAGGTCACATGGAGCTCATTTACCAAATATGTGTAAATATCGAGATGTATAGCTCAAAGGATGAACTGCTGGAGAAGGATGTAGAGTTGTCAAATACAAGGGTCCCACATGGGGAGGTTACAATTTTGGAGGATAACTCTTGGAGGTTACAATTTTGGAGGATAACTCTTGGAGGTTACAAATTTATGTACATTCATGACATTGGTTATAAATCTCATATTAAATGTAAGAACCCTCTCCTTTATCTATAAAAGAAGAGGTGGTGAGCTCATAAGATCATCCAATTTTGAGAGCTTGAGAGAATTATTGTAATAAAGAAAGATAAGAGAGCATTGTTGGAGAACTTGAAGCAAAGTTTTGAGCATTTGAAGAATTTTGTATGTCTTATATCATCTAATAAAGTTCTTATTTTTCTTCCTTGTTTATCATGAATTCTTTTTTACTTCGTTGTTTTACTTTATTTTTTATGGATAGCTAAGTCTCTACTCTAGGGGGAGATGAAGCCAAAAATATGCTAAATATGTAGACTTGCGTGTGTTAACCCAAATAAGCTTTTATTGTAAAAGTTCATCTCTATATTGTTATATTATATTATTGGTCTATGTCCATGAGATATATACCAAGTTTTGTGATTAAGAATATAGTTATCCTAAAAGTTCTATTTTATTCACACTAAATGCCCGACCTTCAAGAGATTCACGGTTTATAGTTAGCATTTGTATGCTTTCACATTTCGTATTTTCATACTTGAAAGTCATGTATTTTATGTAGTTTAAAATAAAACATCATGATAAAAGATGAACTAGCTTGATTTGAGATCATAAACTATTATCTTTACTATGGGTAACTATTGTTAATTTATATATTTGGTATAATTGAGGTGGATTATTTCCCTAAGTTTTTTAATTATTGTCTAAAACCTAATATTTGACTTCATTAGCATAAGTATTTTACATCTTTGAATCAAAAGGCAACCATTTTGTAGTCCCGTTCGGAAGTGAACGACACTTGATTTTTACCCATACTAAACACCGGATTTTGACCGTTATCAAAATTGCGCCGTTGCCAGTTTTGAGCGGTAATTAGAAAACATTTTTATTGTGTTTAATTTGTTTTTTGGTTTCACTTTTTAGAAGAACATAAATTTCGTTTACATTTTTATTTTACTTTTGCACTTTGAGGAATTTTTCTTTGTTTTGTGGTGACTACTTTCTTTGTTATACAGTGACTACCAAAAGAAGCTAAGGACCGACCTTGATTTGTTTTGCATGTTCTCTAAAGAAGCATGTGACTGACCATACAATATAAAGGACGATCTGCAATAGCTAGCTTAAAAGACCTACAAAAGAAGTAAGGGGTTTTTGTAGGTTACATCAACAAAAAAAAACAAAAAAAACTAGATAGGGTTATCTTTTCTTCCTCTCTTTGAGTGACTTGTAGTGAGGCAAAATATTGTACTCTTGAGCGAAGAGTGTGTAATTAAAGCGAGGATAAAATTATAATTTTTTCTGCAAGGGCAATATTGGAACCTACATCCGGGGAGGACCTCTCTACAACGCCAACTTAAGCCAGAGAGCTCGGGTGTGCCATCTTAACGGTTTCACTGGGGTAAACAGCGAGCCCCTAAAAAGGCCGCCCCGCAGGTACTTTCTTTTACCGCACCCTCCTGCGAAGCGGTCAATTTTTGTTCATGTACCTGATGTTTGTGTACTTTAAATTCTAAACTTTAGATAAAGGGAAAACAAAAAGCGGGATTTCATCACCTGTGTGTGGCACCGCATACTAGGACCCCGAGAGGTCACGACCCGGTTTAACATTTTACGGAATAGGACATTGACTTTAAAAAAACCAAGATTAAGCCATAAAATACATAGATAGACAAAAAGGCTTATAGAGCTCAGACCGGGAGCATTAGGAACGCGCTCATTAAGACCCCTGATAGTGGCTACGTTTGTCTGGAGGAAGTACGTTCCCTAGAATAACTAGTGTGAAAAGGTGATTTTAAGCGGTTTACCCCACCTTCCAGCACAGGTGCTTCTAGGTAACTAGAACTTCACGCGAGTTATTGCTAAAGCGAGTATACACAACTCAATGTGCGAACTGATTCATTGTCAGGAATAAGAGTAACCGAATCCTGAGACTGGGTTCACAACTTGACCTTAATTAAGGCCCATCTAAAAAGGCTGTTGTGTTTATTTTTTGTGCACCTCATTGTTGTGTGATCATCGTAGTGCGCACATCTATTAGTGTATGAAAGATTGGTTTTGAGGGCCTAAAAATCATCTTGAGAGGCTTAGAGAATTTGATTTGATAGATATTCTAATCCACTTTGAGGTAGGCGAGTCAACCCAACTGGAGATTCCAATCTTTATTGATACGAGAGATGGTACAATCCTTACTCGTAGGGAACTCTTCCCTGTTGAGGGTGAGTTAGAAACTTTTGATTTCCATGTCTCTCCATTGAGACTTAATCCGAGTCAAATTTCCTCATTCACTCCATTTAGTGTTCCACCCCAATCACTTGAGATGGGGGATGCCAATGATAATGAGAATGGTTAGGGACCCGTGCGAATTCCTCTTAAGGATCACATGTTCCCAAAAATGAAAAATCGTGCCTCGTGCATTATTTTGCCTCCTATAACTGGGCAATTTGAACTTAGGAATGCGCTCATCAATTCATTGCCAAAATTCTCAGGAGGAGAAGACGAGAACCCATACGCTCATGTTAGGGATTTTGACGACTTAATGTTCCTCCAAAAGTATAGGAATGAGAACGAAATGGAGGCCATGAAACTCGTATTGTTTCCCTTTTCTTTACTAGGAAAAGCTAAGAGCTAGCTTCAAGCACTACGGCCAAAATCAATCACGAGTTTTGAGATGCTTACTGAAGCCTTTTACAGGAATTTTTTTCTCTCTTGAGAAAACTGAGACCCTTCGTAGGGCCATTCTTAGAATTACCCAATAACATGGAAAAAGCTTAAAAGATTATCTTGAGAGATATAAGGGACTGATCCTACAGTGCCCTCATCACGGTATCGACTCCTGAGTCCTAACTAGAAATCTTTATGATGGATTAGATGCTGAAACCAAGAGAACTGTAGAATCATTTTGCTTAGGGAAATTTATTGATAAGGATAATATAGAGGGTTTGGACTTTTTAGAATAGATGGCTGAAAAATTGCAAACCTGAGAAACTGATATTCAAGAAAGGGGGGGTAATGCATTTGGAGTTGGATCTAACTCCAATTCGGAAGCTACGCTGACGACCATCCTGCGTAAGATAGAGTCCTTAGAAATAGGGAAAAACAAAATGTCCGCTAAAGTACCAATTTTTCATGCTGAGATGCAAGCTTGTGCTGCGTGTGGTGATGTTAGACATTATATTCAAGATTGCCCTTTGATTGATGAAATTAGAGAAACCAGGAAGGATCAGGTCAATATCTTTTATCAAAAACCTTCCTTTTTTCCTTATAACCAGTCACATCATCAAGGAAATTCTTCAGGGAGGAATAATTCGAATAGCTGTTCTGGTAGACCGTATTACCAATGGATTAATTCAAATCAAAATCAAGGTAGTGCGTCCTTTACTCCCAATCACCAACCTTTTCAGCAAAATACTCCTTACGTTCCTCCTCAGAATAGGAAACCATCTTCGGATGATGGCATCCAAGCCCTATTGCAATCTAATAACCAGTTGATGCAACAATTTATGCAAATAAATCAGTAATCCATGAGTCAAATAGAAACATCAATTGCTCAATTGACATTTGGGTTAAGTACTAGAGACAAAGGTACATTTCCAAGTCAAACCCAACCTAATCTGAAGGATCAAACCGAGAGTTTATACCGCGATCAGGCGAATGCGGTGATTACACTTAGAAGTGGAAAGACTGTAGACAGCAAAGTTAGGATGCCTGAGGACAAATCACGTGAAAGTCTTAATCCTAGTACTGAGAAAGTTGTAGGAGGCAAACCTATATGTGAAGAAACTTCTTTTGTTGAGGAAGAGACTGGGCAGGTCTCGCTAAGTGAGAAGATTATCAAAAATAATCTGCCTAGAATTCCTAGAGCACCTTTTCCCCAACGGTTTTTAGTCAATAGGAAGAACATTCCCGATGAAGAGGTTAAGGAGATGTTCAAGAATCTTAAGATCACTATTCCTTTCCTCGATGCGTTACGACAGGTTCCTTTCTATGCAAAACATCTCAAGGACCTCTGCACATTCAAGAAACATATGAATATTTCCTAGAAAGCTTTCAATGTCCATGATAGTGAAAATGTTATTCAATTGGATGCTCAGGTTAACTCTATAATCTTGAACAAAGCACCCATAAAATACAAAGATCCAGGAATGCCGACAATTTCTTGTCACATAGGGACAAATCGCATCGGAAAAGCCTTACTTGATTTAGGTGTCAGTGTCAACTTGATCCCTTATTTGGTATATGAGCAGCTAGGTCTAGAAGAACTAAAACCGACACATAGAACCTTGCAACTAGCTGATCGATCCATTAGAATTCCTAGGGGAGTTGTGATGGATGTACTTATCCAGGTTGACGATTTTTTCTATCCTGTCGACTTTGTGGTCCTTGACACAAACCCGGTAGAAGACCCAAATAGTGAGATACTTGTGATCCTTGGCCGACCTTTCTTGGCCACTGCTAATGCATTGATCAATTGTCGTAGCGGAGCTATGAAGTTGACTTATGGGAATAAGACCACCGATCTGAATATCTTCAATGCAACTCATACTCGGTTTAAAAATGAACCCGATGAGTATAACATGCTTGGTACTGTTGTAAACAGTACATTTCATAGTTCCAATCCTAGGGACCTGTTAGAAGCTTGTCTTGCACATTTTAGAGATAATTTAGATGTTGATGACCTCATTAATGAGGTTAATGCCTTGTTAGATTCTGTTCCTATTTTGGATAGCAATGATAATGTTGAAATGCTGAAAGTCAAAGATCCTGTTCCAGAAGCGGAGGAAGTGCCCGCTAGGTTAGAACTTAAACCTCTCCCTGAAAATCTCAAATATGTCTACCTAGGTCCTAATGAAACTCTTCCTGTTATCATAGCATCCGACCTAGAACCTGAGAATAAGGGGAAATTAATGCGTGTATTAAAGGGAAACACAAAAGCTCTTGGATGGAACATTTCAGATATTAAGGGTATTAGTCCTTCTGTGTGAATGCATAAGATAAAACTCGAGGATAATACCAAGAAGTCCAGAGAAGAACAACGAAGGCTTAACCCGACTATGGATGAGGTTGTGAGAAAAGAAATTTTGAAACTACTTGATGCTGGGATCATTTATCCTATTTCTGACAGCCCATGGGTAAGCCCAATTCATGTTGTTCCTAAAAAGTCTGGAATCACTGTTGTGAAGAATGATCATAATGATCTTGTCCCCACTCGCATGACCACAGGGTGGCGAGTATGTATAGATTATAGAAAACTTAATTCGATCACTCGAAAAGATCGTTTTCCCTTACCATTCATGGATCAAATGCTTGAACGTCTCGCCGGTCATGAATACTATTGTTTTCTTGATGGGTATTCTGGGTACAATCAAATACCCATCACTCTAGAGGACCAAGAGAAAACCACGTTTACTTTTCCTTTTGGAACCTTTGCCTATCGTCGCATGCCATTTGGGTTATGCAATGCTCCAGCAACATTTCAGCGATGTATGTTGAGCATTTTCTCTGACATGGCTGAGCGTTTCCTTGAGGTTTTCATGGATGACTTCTCCCTCTTTGGAGATTCGTTTAACCAATGACTCCACCACTTATCTATTATTCTTGCTAGGTGTCAACAGAAAAATCTTGTTCTAAATTGGGAAAAATGTCACTTCATGGTGAAAAAAGGCATAGTATTAGAACATGTCATGCCAGCAAAGGGAATCGAAGTAGATAAAGCCAAGATCGATGTCATATCTAGTCTCCCACCCCCACGGACAGTCAAGGATGTTCATTCATTCTTGGGGCATGCAGGATTTTATAGACGTTTTGTTCCCGAGTTTAACAAAATTACTCGACCCCTCAACAATCTTCTCGCCAAGGACACTACCTTTTTATTTGATGATTCGTGTTTTAAAGCTTTTGAGAATCTCTAAACACGTCTAACATCATCACCCATCATCCAACCTCTAAATTGGAACAAACCTTTCGAGTTGATCTGTGATGCATCTGACTATGCCATTGGTACAATTTTGACACAACACATTGATAACCTTCTGCATGCCATCTATTATGCAAGTAAAACTCTTAATAATGCGCAACTTAATTATACAACCACAGAGAAAGAACTTCTAGCGATAGTCTTTACTCTAGAAAAAATTCGTTTTTATCTCATAGGTTCTAAAGTAATAGTCTATACGGATCATGCTGCTATCAAACACCTTCTTACCAAGAAGGACACCAAGCAACGCTTAATCCGATGGATATTATTACTTCAGGAGTTTGATATTGAGATTTGGGATAAAAAATGTGTCGAGAATGTGGTAGTTGACCACCTTTCTTGAATAGATAATAATTCTTTAAATAGGTCATTACCTATTCGTGAGTCCTTTCCTGACGAGCAACTCATGCCCATTCGCTCTATGTCTTCTGTACCATGGTTTGCAGATATAACGAATTATCTTTCCACAGGGCACCTTCCTAGGTTTTGGACCAAGCCAGATAATAATAAATTTCGTAGTGAGGCCCGACACTTCTTCTGGGATGACCCATACCTGTTCAAATATTGTTCTGATCAAATCATTAGAAGATGTGTCCCAGATTCTGAGCATACCAAAGTTATAGAATTTTGTCACTCCCAAGCTTGTGGTGGTCACTTCAGCTCCAAAAAGACCTCTGCAAAATTTTTATAGTGTAGATTTTATTGGCCTACCTTATTTCGTGATGCTCACGAATTTTGCAAGGCTTGTGATAGATGTCAGATAATGGGAGCCTTGTCCCATAAGAATATGATGCCACTAAACTCAATCTTGATCGTTGAACCATTTGATGTTTGGGGCATATACTTTATGGGTACCTTCACCCCATCTTTTGGGTTCATGTACATCCTTTTAGCCGTTGACTATGTGATTAAGTGGGTGGAAGCTATTCCTACCAGGACCAATGATAGTTCGGTTGTTATTGAATTTATTAAGGAGAATATTTTTTCTCGTTTTAGTACGCCGAGGGCAATAATTAGTGATGGGGTGTCACATTTTAACAGTTGAATGTTTGCGAACTTAATGAATTTTTTTGGAATAACACACAAGGTTACTACATCGTACCATCCGCAGACTAGTGGGCAAGTGGAGGTTTCCAATCGTGAAATCAAAAATATTCTTCAAAAAATGATAAGACCAAACTGTAAAGATTGGTCAACTCGACTAAATGATGCTCTTTGGGATTATCGTACTACTTTTAAAATACCTATAGGAATGTCCCCTTACCGGCTAGTCTATGGAAAGGTTTGTCACCTTTCAGTTGAATTAGAACACCGAGCATATTGAGAAATAAAGGCCTTAAACTTTGACATTGCGAAGGCCGGTTTGCATCGCAAGCTTCAACTCAATGAGTTAGAAGAACTACGAAATGATGCATACCATTGAGCAAAAACTTACAAGGGGCTCATGAAAGCGTTTCACGACAAACATTTTGCAAAAATCATTTGAACCAAACCAAAAAGTCTTGTTGTACTCTTCTAGGTTGTATTTATTTCCTGGCAAACTACGATCACGATGGACCGAGCCTCTCATTGTTAAAACGGTATATCCACATGGGGCGGTTGAGGTTGAAGAACCGAGTACTGGCAAAATATAAAAAGTGAATAGGCAAAGACTTAAGCCTTATTATGAACATTTTAGTTTCACCAATGAAGACTTGAAGCTTCTGGACCCAGTTTAAGAGGAGTGACATTCATATCCTTTTCACCCAACTTTTACTGAGTTTGGGGGTTCCTTATTTTGTCTGGCTGAAGACAATAAACTTAGCGCTATCTGGGAGGCAACCCATGTTATATCAGGTACTATGTTCCGATTTTCTTTTTTTCCTCCTTTTAAGGTATGTTTTCAAATATTGGGGACAATGCTTCTTTCTAGTTTGGGGGTGGGGGAAAATCGTTCACATTTATCACCTTTTTAGAGAAAAGATAGGTCATTATGGTAATTTATGAGACTCTTTAGTAAGTTTCTGCAAGCTTATAAGTATTTGATATGGTCTAAATATTTTGGTCGCAAAAACGGTAAAGTTAAAATTTTCATCAAATACATGCTTAGAAAATTTTGGAACATTATCTTAAGCTAGATGTACTACCATTTAATTAGAGAAAATTTTATGTTGACTGATATTTCTCAAAACAAATGCACTTCACGATAATATTGCATTTATTACTTTTGCTAGATTTTTGAGCAATCAAAGGGAATCTAGTATTTGAGGTTGGAATGATCCACAACAAGGGAAACAACTGCCTAAGAATAAGTTTGATCCTGAAGTAATATAATAAGGATTTCTATAAGCTAAAATAGCTCTAAAAACTTTCATGATGCAAGGCATACTCGCATGATTAAAACTGAAAGAGGAAGAATTATCACCAATCTCGAGTATAGTCATGAACTATGAGAAAGAAGCAAGGAATAAAGTTTACATGTGATAATCCAGAGCCTAGGTCACGAAGGGGCACCAAACCCCGGCAACCTAAGCCAACTGGCTGGGATTGTCGACCAACGACTCATATTATGGAGGCTTCACTAAGGAAACAAGTACTAAAATAAAAGGCTTATAGTTATTCTCCAAAAATCAATAACAAGATTCGAATTGACTATGACACTTGTCAAACTGATCGCTGGATTTGTTTCACGAAATACGAAATAACTGGATATTGACTCAAGAGCCTCTAATTAAAGTTGTACGTGCAGTAACTATTTTCACAATACTTGAGGATATTAGAAAAATATGTGAAAGATCATTTAGTATTGGGTAGTATCTCTAGTTTTGGATTATTCTCCAAGTTCTCTGATTATATATATGTGAAAAAATTAAATTTTAAGGGGTTTACCTTCTTAATGTTTTTACCATTATCAGATATCAATAAGTTAGTTGAAATGATCTAATGAGTATCTAAACTACTATAATACCCTTATTGACTTTTGTGGGTATAGTCACAGCAAACCCTCACGAGACAAAACTTGTCCTATATGGGTAACCTATAGGTTTAACAGCTTGTTGCATACGCTAAATGCAATCGTCCTAACCACGAAAGAGTTATGTTTTTATTTTTTTCTTTGCTCGAGGACTAGCAAACTTTAAGTTTGAGGGTATTTGATGGACACATAAAATGACCACTATTTCCCTATGACTTAATGTTTATTATTCTTAATTTTATTATTAAACATGACTTATAAAACCAATTTTTATATTTCAGGTCACAAGGAGCTCATTTGCCAAATATGTGCAAATACCGGGATGTATAACTCAAAGGATGAACTGCTGGAGAAGGATGTAGAGTTGTCAAACACAAGGGTCCCACATGGGGGGTTATAATTTTAGAGGATAACTCTTGGAGGTTACAAATTTATGTACATTCATGGCATTGGTTATAAATCTCATATTAAATGTAAGAACCCTCTCCTTCATCTATAAAAGAAGAGGTGGTGAGCTCATAAGATCATCCAATTTTGAGAGCTTGAGAGAATTATTGTAATAAAGAAAGATAAGAGAGCATTGTTGGACAACTTGAAGCAAAGTTTTGAGCATTTAAAGAATTTTGTATGTCTTATATCATCTAATAAAGTTCTTATTTTTCTTCCTTGTTTATCATGAATTCTTTTTTACTTCGTTGTTTTACTTTATTTTTTATGGCTAGCTAAGTCTCTACTCTAGGGGGAGATGAAGCCAAAAATATGCTAAATATGTAGACTTGCATGTGTTAACCCAAATAAGCTTTTATTGTAAAAGTTCATCTCTATATTGTTATATTATATCATTGGTCTATGTCTATGAGATATAGACCAAGTTTTGTTATTAAGAATATAGTTATCCTAAAAGTTTTATTTTATTCACACTAAATGCCCGACTTCATGAGATTTACGGTTTGTAGTTAGCATTTGTATGTTTTCACATTTCGTATTTTCATACTTGAAAGTCATGTATTTTATGTAGTTTAAAATGAAACATCATGATAAAGGATGAATCAACTTGATTTGAGATCATAAACTATTATCTTTACTATGGGTAACTATTGTTAGTTTATATATTTGGTATAATTGAGGTGGATTCTTTCCCTAAGTTTTTCAATTATTGTCTAAAACCCAATATTTGACTTCATTAGCATAAGTATTTTACATCTTTGAATCACAAGACAACCATTTTCTAGTCCCGTTCGGAAGTGAACGACACTTGATTTTTACTCATACTAAACACTGAATTTTAACCGTTATCATTTAACAGCAGCAAGTATGAAGAAGAAGCAACATCAATAGTAACTCGGAACAACGACTATTACTTCGGTAATAACAGAAGTTACACAGGGTCACAAATAGCAGCAAATACTATGGTAACAAACAGTAAGCAGTAGCAAGTAATGAACAGACAGCAGTAATGTAGGCCTGTTTTACGATAGTATCGCAGTTAGAGGCAGCAGTTTAACTTAGCGCAGTTAAAGGCAGTAGGAAGAACTCAGCGCAGTTATAGGCAGCAGGAAGAACTCAGTTCTAAATAGCAGTAACAAGTTATTAGTAACAGGTAAACATCACACATAGCAACAATGTATACAGTAGGTAAAACTACGATAATCAGTACAGAGCAGGAACACCGGTAACAAATAGCAAATAGTAGCAACTCCTATAATTAAACAAACAACTAATCAGCACAGAGCAGGAACACCGATAACAAACAACAAATAGTAACAACTTCGGTAATTAAATAGACAACAAATAGTAACAGCTCGAGGCGTGAGTCACACTCTCTTTAAAGAGTATTTCAACATGCACTCTCTTTAAAGAGTATTTCGACTTACCTCGGATACAGGTAAATGGTCTGATCTCTGCCGGGATACAACGAACGAGAGAGAGTGAGTTTGGTCATAAAAAGGAAGAGAGATAAAACTTGTTTTCTCTGTTATCTTTTAGAAGGTGGTAACAAAGATATTTATAGAAGGTGGTAACAAAGATATTTATAGAGAGAGGTTTTACAACGGCTCTCTCTCTATTCAAATGTGTCTCCCTAGAGATCAGGTCTCTATTATTGTGGGGAGAAGAATGTGAAGACCAAAGACCAAGCCAAGCCTAAGATAACTTTTGGTTAAAAAAGTTAGGGTGCGCCTAGCCCAAGCCCAAAGAGCCCCCAAGGCCTCCAGAGCCAGAAGCCCAATCTTAAGTCCGAGCTCGAGCCACCGGGCCGCATGAGAGAGGTCCAAGTATGTCTAGGGTATAAAATCCCCTCACACACTCACATACCAATACACTCTCTATGTCACATATTACACACATGTCACATAGGTACTACCTTATATGTTTAGTTCCTCTATTGTTTCTAAACAATGTGGGACTAAACTTTAGGCTATAGTTTAATAGTCACATAAAATAGATGACCAAGAGGTTATGGGTTCAAGACTCAAAATGAGATACAAATTTTGAAAAATTCCAACAGACCTTGCATAGAAAGATATGGTTTTTTGAGGCAAATGATGAAAATATGATCCTAACAAAAAAGAAGAAATGCAGAAAGGAAAGATCAAATTACCAAAGACCATAATTTTAACGTGGTTCACCTTATAAGGAATATAAGCTGCACTTATACAAGACTTACCTCATTAAAGAAATCAATTGGTTTGTTTCGCCATCCTTTGGGAACTTCAAACTGAATTTTGTAAGGGCCATCCCAATCAAGTCAATTATTAAATGAGAAGGCAAAAAGATTTTAAAGACATTAGCTGAGAAGAAAAACCAAAGAAACAAAATCTACAACCTTGAAAATCAATCAATTTTAAAACAATTCGAGGGAAGGGGCAATACGCACCATGCTTAGAAACATTTATCTTGATACTGAACATTGGTGGGTCAGCTTTTCCCCAGACCTTTTTAAGCATCCCCCTTGGCTCACCACTGTACATGATAGGTTGATTAAATCCCCCTGTACATGATTGTACATCAGTATTCATGTAAGACAATCTTTAAGTTTCAGATATACAATGAGAATATCATTAAATGCGACTCCAAACTCTTCATTTGGAATACGCTTATTTGCCGCGAGATTGTAGAAGATCCTTAGCTTCTCTTTCTGTCAAAGTTTGAAATGTATTCTCAATGGAATAGTCAAATCAAGCAAACTTAGAAGCATCTTAGAATCGTCTGCAATGCCCAACGTACAGAGGTGGGAGGAAGACCATTCATTGTCTTCCAGTAGACTGGAACCTTCCAAAGTCTAATTCTTCCCATGTGGGAAGTGAATATTTAGAGAGTGGATGTATTCAGTAGTTATAACATCAATAGAAACTTCATCTTTGCAATTGCAATTGAAATAATTCACATGCTAGGATAAATCCTTACTTTCCTGGCATGTGGATTGCCGCGGGTTCATCCATTCCCCATAAATAATGAACCCGATCATCCTGGTTTGTAGAAGAAAAAACACCCACACACACACACAGCATGAATCACTCTAAAATGTATGTAAAGCCGCCAGGTTGAGTCTTTATTCGTCAGACTGTAGGCTTATTCTGAAGCCGTATCCAGACTTTATCCCCCTCTACAAACACAATTCTAACTTGTAAAAGAGCATTGGAGGTTTCTTTATGCATCAGTTAGAATGATTGTTTGTATATGGTTAGGCAGTGTTTGAAAGACAGACGATTTTATTATATGGTGTGCATATAGTTTCATGTTACAATTGATATGAACATCTTCTGTGCTTGTTTCTCACATGTTTTGGTGTCTTCCTATGTTACTTTATGCTCTACTGGAGCTAGTCTATGTTACTTTATGCTCTACTGGAGCTAGTCTTAGGAGTTTCTATTTGTTTTCTATTTGGAGAGATATCGGGAGATATTCTAGGGGAGATATCCTAGGGTTCTAGGATATATAGAAGAGGGTGGTGTAACATTTTAGCTTGTAACCTTATAGTTATGTATTTGAGTTAAGTATAAAATCCTAATTTCATAATTAGGTTAGTATAAAATCTTTAAACTTCTGCTACGTTTTTTTTTTTTTACATTAAATTGGCATCAAAACCGTTTTATTTTCCTTGGAATAGTTAGTGTTTCAAGTTGTAATGGGTGGAACATCAAATAAACCAACGGTCGATCAACAATTTAAAACCATGGCCGGTTTGACGCGATTGACGAGAGGCTTGAAAAGTGTGATCGGTTCTTCGAAACGTTCACCGCCGGTGCTTTTAACGTACCCTCTCCACAACCAGCCCCACTAGGGCCAACGACAACACTACCACCGATTAGTCAAACGGATACCGAGCCTGAGAGGGGCCTCCCTAGAGTACGATACAATTCCCGAAGACGTCCTCACCACATCTGGAATTATCGCAGGAAATTTCGAAGTATTACCTACAGTAGCGGCAGGAAGATTGGAGAATCGGGAGAGAGAAGAAGCACAAGTGCGTGGGTGGCACGTGCCTTCCTTAACTCAAGCCCAGCCCACATTACATCATCGATCCAGTCCGTTCCCTAACACACGTGAGCAGGATGTGGTTACTTACCAAAACAGCCCGGTCCATATGAGCCGTGAACAGTATACATCTTGGGCCCATGATGTACAGCATCAAACCCAAGCAGCGACCAACCCACCTCTTTCTTCTTCTTTAAACATGAATTTCCCACCTCTTTCTTCTCTTCCCCCCACCGAATTCCATTAACTCAAAACACAACAACCCAAACTCATCCACAAACCCATTTTAGGCCAACAAATCTTCCCGATCCACCTAACCCATACCACCATCCTTCGTTTTTAAACAGTTCTCTCCCCCATTTCCGTCAACTACCCCAACCCTGGCAATTTCAACGGCACTTTCCCAAACTACTGACCGTCCTTCGGTCACCTCTGAGCAGCGACCCCCACCGCAGTACCAACAACACGGCGTATATGCAACATACCCACTGAGGTTTACGGGTTCACAACAACTTCCTGACATGGGTAGCGGACATGGATCAACAGAGAGGTACCCGTTTGTTGATCTAGATGATAACGGGTTTGGTTTTCAGTCTACAGGGGCACCGATAGGTCAGCATTTGCCAGGAAGAGGGCAGTTTACCCCACCGTTTGAGTGACAACCCAGTTCAATGGGCGAGGCTGGGGTCGTGGTTTTCATCTCCCGGGTGGCACCCCATTGCGTGAGCGTCAGGGGCAACACCGACCAATTGGTTCTCCCCCACGGCCTCTTAGGCATCCTTATGCGACTCAGTACCAGGACGACGAGTACTATATAGAGATAAGTTTTGAGCGACAGCCACATAGACATGGCTGAGGTACTGATATTGAGGCTCCTGCTCGGGATCTTATAGAACAAACTCACGATTTACATTTAAAAGTTCTAGAATTTGAAGGTAAGTCCGATGCAGATGCAGATGCAGATGCAGATGCTTTCATTGACTGGTTGGACATAATTGATAAGATTTTCACCTATAAATGCTACAAAATTTGAAACAAGTAGCGATAGTTGAGTCTCGACTTTCTAGATATGCCCCCACGTGGTGGAACGGTGTTCAACAATCTCGCAGGTCTCAGGGTTATCTGATGATTATCGGGTGGTCAAAGAATATGAGACGGGATATGAAAGAACGGTTCATCCTGATGAACTACAGTGAGATAGTTTTCGGAAAACTTCAATCTCTAAAGATGGAGCTCTCTACCATTGACGATTACATCGACCAATTTTATCTCCTTGAGTCTCGTACCTGTCTTCATGACATAGAACAACAACGAGTCAACATGTACAATAATAGTTTGACAAAGAAGCTTCAGGAGATGATAACATTACAACCAATTTACTGTTTATCAAAGATCGTACAACTATCCAAGAAGGCAAGCGAGTTCCTGATTACATAGTCCCGTCCTCTAGTTCCAGCACAGACAGCTATATCTCCAGCGATTCCGACAGTCGTTGCGCCGTGTACTTATGTTTTGGGTAACTGTTATGAATGCGGGAAGCCCAGGTACCAGAAACGTGATTGTTCAGCATATGCGAAGAATGTTGGGCAAGTCGTAGATGGTATGCGTGAGAGTGTTATAGCGATTGTTCAATGAGTTCTACAGGATGAAGATGAATATAAGGATGGGATACACACCATATTTGTGTGCGAGTCTTCTAGTGCACCGCCTCTTTGATTTCGTGGTCGAAATCATCCAAAGATGGAGGGTTTGACGTGAACATCTTCTGTGATAGTTCTCACACGTCTTTGGTGTCTTCATATGTTACTAATGCTCTACTAGAGCTAGTCTTAGGAGTTTCTATTTGTTTAACTCTAGTTTTATAGTTGTGTGTTTGAGTAAAGTTGAAAATCCTAATTTCACAATTAGGTTAGCATAAAATCGTTAAAGTTATGCTTCCGTGCTTTTGATTTACATTAAGAAAAATCTCAGATATGAACTTCTAATACAGCTACTAAATTCATGGTGCTCCGCTGAAGGGGTGTCTTCTAAAGAAGGGGAAGCCTGAAAATTAATGTGCAAAAGTAAGCACCAACAGCTCCTGCCGAGGAAACCAAGGAGTACGTAACTTTAAATTCAATCTATCCATGGGACATTTAGTACTATGATTATCAATTAATTCTCTTTGGCTTTGATGCCTTAATGTTCATCAGCGGAAGTTCACAACTTCGATACTTCTTAACCCAGTGAATTATTTCAATTGTAAAGCTGAAGTTTCTATTGATGTTATAGCTACTGAATACATCCATTCTCCATATATTGGCTTCCCACATGGGCAGAATTAGACTTCGGAAGGCACCATTCTACTGGAAGACAATGAATGGTCTTCCTCCCATCTCTATACGTTGGGAATTGCAGATGATTCTAAGATGCTTCTAAGCTTGTGTTGGTTTGACTATTCCATTAAGAATGCATTTCAAACTTTGGCAGGGAGAGAAGCTAAGGATCTTCTACAATCTCGCAACAAATAAGCTTGTTCCAAATGAAGAGTTCGGAGTCGCATTTAATGATATTCTCATTGTATATTTGAAACTTAAAGGTTGTCTTACATGAATACGATGTACAATCGTGTACAGGGGGATTTAATCAACCCATCATGTGCAGTGGTGAGCCAAGGAGGATGCTTAAAAAGGTCTGAGGAAAAGCTGACCCACCAATGTTCAGTATCAAGATAAATGTTCCTAAGTAGAGCTGAGCATGGGTCGGTTTTAGACCAAAACCGAAACCAACCGAGCTTATGGTAAAATCGAACCAAAACTGAACCGATAAAATTAAGAGAAAACCGAAACCAAACTGAAATCGAATATAAAAATCATGAAATTTCATACCCCTTTTTCTCCTTCAATGATTCTGAGAAACAATCATTAATCCTTTACCATTTCAAGCCAAACCCATGGAAACAATACATGTGAAGAACAAAAATCAGAAAAATGGGTACATAAAAGTCAAATTAAGCACATTGATTTAAAGAAGAGAAAGTTAAAAATTGAATCATCATCCATTGTAGAATCCTCATCTATGACCACAAACTCATTTGCAGATCATCAGTGACAGTGTTATGGACTAAATCATCGAAGAATTACATGGTCATTGGGACACCTGTTGGGTGCATAAATACCAACTCATTTCCACCATCTCTCCAAACATTGTAACCTTTGGTTATTAAGGTTTGAAAAGATCCCCTGTTGAGACATCAAAACAATTTTGCTGCAGTTGAGAATTTCCAGTCATGGCATCTGAGTATGGCCTGAAAGAAGATGGATAGTTCATATACATCATCATGTTGGTTGGTGTTTTAGGATATCGAATGGGCGTAGGATCTCTTTGATATAAATTTGTACTAATCTCTTGTTGGTCATTGGAATTCGAATGATAAGTAGCCATTTTTACTCTTCCTCAACCTTGAATCGTCTAAATGAGGAGTCAAAATTGGAGAACAAAATATTAGCAAAGTTCGGCCCATGAGTGTAGTAGCCTACTCGCAGCCTTCTAGCTCCAGTCGAACACTCGAAGGCTACATCGAAGGCTACATCGAAGCCTACCCGATAACCCGAAGCCTAATAAACTCATAATCAAGCCCTATGAGACCATATGTGTAGTAGCCTACTTGGAGCCTTCTGGCTCCAGTCAAACACTCGAAGGCTACATTAAAGCCTACCCGATGACCCGAAGCCTAATAAACTCATAATCATGCCCTATAAGACCATACAGACACTCGACTAAGAACAGGCATCGACCATGATCGTACATGGTCGAAGAAAAACATGTCAGACTGCCAGCTCACCAGACAGAATGGCAGAGCACGCTGTTCGACAACTACAATGTCAGATCTAACAACCATAGTGTCAGAACCAACAAGCTACAACATCAGGGACAACGGCTACACTGTCAGACCCGACAGTTACGGCGTCAGAACCGACTCTGGGTACAAGGCAGTTGTTTGGAGGATACTCTTGTAATTTGACATCCCATGATGACTCAGCCCTTCCTATGTTCTATAAATAGGAGGGATGAGGAATTATGGAGGGGCTAGAAAAAATTTCCCCGCAGACCTTGAATTTTACCTTCGAATACCCTGTAATCACCTTGTACTCGAAACTTGGACTATTCGATCTTTATATCAGTTTTTTTAAAAATTCTCATCAGAGGTCATGGAGTAACCTATTCTAGGCCTCCACGTAAGTATATTACCAATAAATTAGTGTTATTACTAATTATATGCTTGTATCCCTTGAATGAAGATAATATTCGTAATGTAAGAGTCAACTTCCTTCCCCACGAAGTCAGGCCCCTACATTTGGCGCTGTCTGTGCTTTCCCACCCTACCAGTCTCCCCTTGCCATTTCCTACCTTTTCCCTTTCCCTGATACCTACCTACAATGGCCCCCACCCTCCGCTCTACATCCACCCATGCTGGCAACTCCGCCGATGGAGTGGCCGCCCAGCTTGCCCTTCTGATACAACAATTCGCTCAAGCCGAGGAGCGTCATAGAAGCCAATTACACCAGGAGCGCAAAGAACGCAGACTTGAGGTCGAAGTCGAACGGCAACACCATTTGGACGACGCCGATAGACAGTATCGTGCCCTCGATGATCTGCGTAACACAGTTTGCGAATTACAACGTTATCAGCCTCAAGACCTTCCCCTACCATCTCGATCACCCGTCCCATCGCACGTCTCTGCACGGGCCTGACTGGGGGCTCACCCACATCCTGACGTACCCCCGGTCCATCTTGGAGCCGAGGGTGCTCCCCCCACAATCCTCCCTACTGGCTCAATCCACCTTGGCATGCACCCCACGGAAGACTCGTCTGATTCCACCCTTCGAACTACCAGACAACCTCAGCGTCACCCTGCTCGAGAACGACTCGGGGGGCGTAGCGCTGAGCATACACCGAATATTTGGCCTCTTCCCCTGCGACCTTAAAAATCCCCTCCTCATCCTGCGTATCTTGCACAACAGGACTTCGACCAGAAAATCCATCCTGATCCCTAAATCAGTGAAGTCGGTTAAATAATCCCCTTTGCCCCAAACTCCTCGCTGTCGAGGTGCCTCCAAACTTTCATGCCCCCTAAATTAGCATGTATTGCAACACCGACCCCCAATCTCACATCCTTGAGTTCCAAAACACCTTAAGCTTATACTCTACGGCCGACCACCTGTTGTGCTGACTATTACCCACCAGCCTAACAGATAGTCCTCTGCGATGGTATCATAGCCTCCCCAACGGTTCAATCCGAAGCTTTGAGCAGTTATCTCACCTTTTCATTGCCTAATTCGCCTTCAACAAGGACCGTGAAGTCCGGGTCGATACCCTCTTCAAATTCAGAAAATCCCCCAGTGAAACCCTTGAGGCCTTCACCAAGAGGTTCCTCGACGAGTCGCGCAAGATCGAAAACCTCGACTGCGCGAACACCGTCCTCGCTTTTTCCAATACACTGCCAGATAACAGTCGCGTCAACGAGTACATCGTACTCCACAAACATTTAACCCTCGAGGAGATGTTATCCAAAGTAAATGGATACATCGACCTCGAGCTCCTCCACGAGTCCAATCCCCAGGCGCAACTTTCATCCTCCAATTAACAGACCAAACCTCGACGGGGCCACCTTTTACACCTTTTATCGCTCCTATCTCACAGGAAACTAAGAGCAGCAAATGCCTCCATACTGACGATATTACCGATGCCCGTAAAAAATGGCCGAAGGCGGTCTTACCCAAGCTTACTACTCCAATCAGTACCCTTCTACTACAGATCCAGGCAGACCCCATATGGCGTACCCATTTCTCCATCGAGGTCAAACAAGGCGAACCTTACTGCCAGAACCATAAGTGCAACTGCCACCACACCAACAAATGTTTCACCCTGCAATGCTCTCTCGAAATAATCCTCAAAGTAGGTCATCTACATCAGTATGTTACTGACCTCCCTAATTACCTCGACGGGCGGTACCTCAAACCTCAACCCGCCCCTACTGCCGACCCAGCCAAGGTACACATCTACCAGGTTCATTTCATTGAGGTAATATCGACAGCGGTCATTCTAAAAGCAAGCGCAAGCGTGTCAAAGAATGCAATAAACTTACTTACCAAGAGAAGCTACCCGCTCTCCTGCCATAATCAAGTCAATATCCCCGACCCGAGGGTATCTCATTTATCGACTGCGACATGTCGCATGTTCGTTTTCCCCATTCTGACCCATTAGTCATTATGATTAAGGTCGAACACCTCGTCCTCCACACCATGCTTATCGATACGGGAAGTGCAGCTGATATTTTTTTCTTCAAACCGTTCAAGCCATGAACAAAATAAACCTCATCACTGCCGCCAATGTCGAACTAAAAGGTTTTAACGGGGCTACCGAAGTCGTTGTTGGTCGAATTAGCCTTCCAGTTACTACCGACCCAGTCACACTCCAAACCAGTTTTCTTGTCATCGACAAGAAATCTGAATATCTCGGTATCCTTGGGCGCGATTGGCTCTATGCCATGTGCGCCATACCTTCGACCTACCATCAGACCCCTCATTTCACTACCCCCTATGGTACATGGAACCTGAAAGGCTCCCAACACCTCGCCCACTCATGTAAACATCCTGAGATTGATCAGACCCAAAAACTTGTCAAACAACCATAGCAATCAATGCCTCTCTTGACCTCCATACCCGCGATACCAGCTACCACACCTATCTAGCCCACTATCTATATTGAACTCGATGGTCCTAGTCAAGGTGCGTTCATTGGTTCCTTTCTAGACGAGGCCGAGCGCCTCAAACTCATCGACTTCCTTCGTGTGAACAAAAACATCTTCGCATGGACGTTTCAGGAGATGCCCAGTGTTGACCTCAGCTTAGCATGTCATTGCTTCGACCTCATCCCTCACGCTACAACAGTAAAGTAGAAGAAGCGTACTTTGGCCCCACAACTTTGAGAAGCTGTAAACCTCGAGGTTGATAAGCTCATAACCACGAGATTCATCAGAGAAGTCAAGTACGCTGATTGGATATCCAACATTATTGTAATTCTTAAAAAGAATGGCAAGATCAGAATTTGCGTTGACTTCACAGACCTCAACAAATACACATCAAAGGACAGCTTCCCCCTCCCAATCATTTCAGTCCTTCTAAATGCCACTGCTGGACATGAGCGATTATCGATGATGGACGCGGCTTCGGGTTACAATTAGGTACCTCTCCTCCCCGAGGATCAACTTAAAACTTCTTTTATTACTGAGCAAGGCCTTTACTATTTTAACGTCATGCCCTTGGGCCTTAAAAATGCGGGCGCTACTTACCAACGCCTTGTTACAACTATGTTTAAACCCTTACTTGGCAAGACGGTCGAAGTTTACATCGACGACATATTATGAAAGAGCCTCCAAAAATAGACCCACATCCAGGACCTAACCGAAGTCTTCTCGATACTTCAAATATACAACATGAAACTCAACCCGGACAAATGCCAGTTTGGTGTTTCGTCCGATAAATTTTTAGGCCATCGAGATCAAGCCTACTCATATCCAAGCCCTCATCGACATGCCTTCTCCTCGAACCATAAAAGATGTCCAAAAGGTAGCTGGCAAGACAACGGCCCTAAGCTGCTTTATATCAAAATACTCAGACCGTTGTGCTTGGTTCTTCTCTCTCTTACGCGATCAAGGCATCTATAAGGCCAAAAAGAAAAATAACCTTGAGATCAATTAGATACCCAACTCCGAGCAGGCTTTTCTCGAACTGAAAACATACCTCGGTCAACCACCCATCATCAGTACACCTATCGAAGGCAAAATGCTTTCTTTATACCTCGCAGTCACTGATACTTCTATCAGTTCAGTCCTCATTCGACTTGAATCCAACATCGAGAAACCCATATACTTTATCAATAAAACCCTGACACCTGCAGAAACCAGATACACAAAACTTGAGCGCTTGCTCCTCCCCCTTGTCTACACTTCTCGAAAACTCAAGCCATATTTTCAAGCTCACCCTATTCGTGTTATCACAAGTTACCCCCTTCAAGAAGTACTCAGTAAAAAGGATAAATCTAGACGGGTACAGCAGTGGTCCGTTTATCTTGCCTAGCACGATATCACATTTGAGAAGCAGGTATCCCAAAAGGGCCAAGCAGTTGCTGATTTCCTTACGGACTTCCCAGTCGAAGATGTCGATTGGGAGGAGCACGAGAATGACCTACAAGAAGACCAGCACGAATAAACCGACCCATGGAACCCTAATACAAGCTGACGTCTCTTCATGGATGGATCCACTGGACCTAACGGTTTGGGGATCGGTATTTTCCTGGATATACCCACCAATGATAGAATTGAAAAGGCAGTCAAGTTAAACTTTGAATGCTCCAAAAACGAGGTTGAGTACGAAGCCTTGATCCATGGCCTTGACCTCACACTCGATCTTGGTGTCCCCAAACTGGCAGTTTCCACAGATTCCCAACTTGTTCAGAGACAATACACCAGTTAAAATCAGGCCAACTGTCGCATGGCAGAGTATACTGCTCTCGTCCGCCAGCGCAATGACCATTTTCCTGAAAAATCTTCTATTACTCACTACCCCCGAGGCGAAAATAAACATATAGATTCCCCGCCTGCATAATAACTATGTTAGGCCAGCCCGAATCTCGAACTCTCCATTTCAAAGTACTCGAACGCCCAAGTATTGACCAGATGGAAGTCAATACCATCAATACTGGGGGCGAGAGTCTCGATCCAGACGACTAGAAAATACCATTTCTCGCCTACTTCAGCAGTTCTACCCTACCAGACGACCCCAAAGCCAAACGGTCATTATTAGAGAACTGCGACAGATACACCATTCTCAAAGGCGAATTACGTCACAAATCCCCAAATGGCGTCCTCCTCCAATGCATATCATAAAACGAAGCTTCAAAAATTCTTGCCAAACTCTATTGTTGGTTGGTCTATGACCCTTCGAGTCGTCTCCCAAGATTTATTCTGACCCAATATGAAGAAGTAAGCTGAGGAGTACACCAAACACTGTGACAATGCCAACGTTATGCCCACAACATCCATAACCCTTCTCAAGACCTCCATTTTAGTCAACTCTCTCGGCCTTTTAAGCGCTGGGTCATTGACCTTGTGGGTCCTTTTCCTAAAGTATCAGATAACCACAAAAATGTTCTTCTGGCAATAAATTACTTTACCAAATGGGTCGAAGCTGTGCCCTTATGTCAAACCAGAGAAGAAGTCATCAAATTTCTATGGGAGAACATTATTACACGCTTCAGATGCCCTCATATAATTTGATGTGACAATGGTCCACAATTTGTTGAGAACAAAGTCAGAAATTTCCTCAAGAAGTACATCATACTCTCCCCCTCAATACCTTACTACCCCCAAGGGAATGGTCAGGCCGAAGCAATCAATAAAATAATAGTCGATGGTCTCAAGAAGCATGTCGATACAAAGAAAAGACGATAGGTTCAAGAACTATAGCATATCCTCTGAGCCTATCGAACAGTACCACGAAAGGCGACTGGTTGCACACCTTTCCTTTTAGCCTATGGTACCAAAGCAGTGCTACCCACTCAATTTGAAGTTCTCATACGTGATCCCAACCTCCCAAACAAAGATAATAAGTTTAAACTCGGATGTAATATGTTACGGATCGATGAAACCTGAGACCGAGCCATACTACAAGAGAGTTCGACCATGCAGTTTCAACATTAGAGATCTTGTACTTCGACGCGCCACACAATCCTCCAAGCCTCAAAATACCGGCAAGCTAGTCGAATCCTAAGAAGGACTTTATGTTGTGTACGACAAAACCGACAAGGGTTCATATTACCTGATGACAGAAGACGATGAGCCTCTGCCTAATCCATAGAATACAATACAACTAGTATAATACAAAAGGCTACAACCTCCTCCTCCTTGTCCACCTGATGTAAATATAGAATAATCAATGAAAATTTTATTTCCTTAGAACTTCGCACCATGTCTTCCAGTAAATCTTTCAAGTCTCTAAAATTCGAGAAAACTCGAGGGGCATGAATGGTCGAGTGACAGGACCTTCGAGAATGCATTGGGGGTGACCATGTTCTACTTCGACTAGGCCCATGCCTTTAAACTTCTATAAATTTCTTGATCTAACTTAAGTATCATGTCAATCCTTCGACCCGACTGATACTTGGGGGGCGACCTTAAAATTTTTCAAATCTCTAATTTCGAGTAAACTCGAGGGGCATGAATGGTCGAAAGATCAAACCCTCGAGAATGCATTAGGGGCGACCACCTTCAACTTCGACTGGGCCCATGCCTTTGAAGTCTTGTAAATTTCTTGATCTAACCTAAGTATTATGTCAACCCTTCTACCCGACTAATACTTGGGGGGCGACCTTAAAAAAATTTAAGTCTCCAATTTTGAGCAAACTCGAGGGGTACGAATGGTCGACAGACCAGACCCTCGGGAATGCATTGGGGGCGACCACGTTCTGCTTCGACTAGGCTCAGATCTTTGAAGTCTAGTAAATTTCTTGGCCTAACCTAAGTGTCATGTCAACCCTTCGACCCGACTGATACTTGGGGGCGACCTTGACATTTTTTAAGTCTTCAATTTTGAGCAAACTCGAGGGGCACGAATAGTCGGCAGACTGGACCTCGGGAATGCATTGGGGGCGACCACGTTCTGCTTCGACCAAGCTCAGGCCTTCGAAGCCCAGTAAATTCCTTGGTATCACCCACGTATTATGCCTACCCCTCGACTGACATTTGGAGCACGACCTTGAAGCTCTTCAAATTTTGATACATTTACAAGCACTCTATACTTCCAACAAACATAGATACACGTATACATGAGTATCAACAACTCAACTACATACAAGAAGTTTCAGAACAACATATATCTGAGAATCAAGTTCAGCCCAATCCAATTTAAATCAAGTTCAAGTTCAGAGCATACATCAACAGTTCAGCACATAAATTTAGTACAAATCAAGTTCAACACAAACCAGTTTCACTATAACCTACATCAGCAATTTAAAGCAATCATAAGTTCATAGCTCAAGTCCAAAGTAAGTTTAACCATTGTTCAAATGCTATCACTCTAAATATTACAACACAACAGAAAGATAAAAAAATAGTTTGGCACAACCAGCACAATACTTCATATCAGAGTAGCCACACCATCTCCTCCTTCCGGTTCTTCAACTCCAACACCCCCAGTACCTTTAGTAGAAGGGTTTGACACAGCAGCATCCGCAACTTCATCAGTCCCAGACCCAGCAGCAGCTTCCTCCACGCCACCTCCCACAACTACACTAGCAATATCTACTTCTAACACCTCGGTCTGAACCACATCTTCGATGATAGGATCGTTAGTTGTGGGAAAGCATTTCAAGGTTTTGGGATCATATCCCAACTCTTCTATGAACATCTTTAGCCTGATGTTAGTCTCACATTCATCATCGAACTGCCCTTGGAAGGTCTCCCTCTATTCTTTCATTGCCTTATCATTTAAAATAACTAGTCGCCTTGAGACGAACCAATTCGGATCGTTTTAGGTCTAAATCGATAGATCTTAATTCCTTTGAATAAATGGTCAATGTTTAACCTTAATCAAGTTGGTCAATTATTTAATGTCAAGCAAACAATGAAAATTAATGACAAGGCAAAGATTTTTAACCTTGTGGGAAACCATTCTCAGGAGAAAAACCCATAGGTCGCTGTCGAATCACTCGACAGCTAAAACAATCCACTATTGAAAAAGAATTACAAGTATTTAATTAATTACAGACTTGATAAGTACATTCCATGGTTACCTCTCTTCTAATTAAACTCCTCGCAATCAATTCCACGTTCTCGCAACGCCTCTTCATTCTCGCAATACCTTGTCTTGGATAGCACACCAGAGCTTTAAAGCTCGAATCGCTTAAACTTAACAAATCATGATTTCGATTCTTAATCAATGATTGATTCAAGTTTGAGTTGTTAATTATCTCTCGAATCTCTCAAAGAAAAACTATCCTCTCTCTGAATATCAAGCTCTAAAAAATTAGGTTTTGGAAGAGATGAGGTCTGAAAAAATTAAGTATGTCTTAAATAGGAAAATATAAAACACGGGCACTATTTGAACAACAGTTATTCTATTCAAACAGAGAAGTAATTGTTGAAAGCTATTCGAACACCAATCAATCTATTCGAATAGAAATGTATCTGTTAAAAGTTATTCGAACAACAATCAATCTATTCGAATAAAAAAACATCTGTTAAAAGTTATTCGAACACAAGTAATTCTATTCGAATACAATTCTATCTGTTACAACATATTCGAACAACATTAAAAGTTATTCGAATAGAACTTCTGTTTTCTTTAATGAAACATTCTTATTACTTTTTCATACTCTGTAAAATACATAGGGCTTGATATTATAGAACAAGGAGTTAGAAACCCACTTACCTATTCAGTGCCAGTCTAGCTGTAGTCGCTCCATGTGCAATCTCTGACGTAGAGTAACCACAAGAGTTTGGTGACATCTAAACTAGACACAAAATGAAACAAACTCCAAATATGGATGTTTCAATCTCCCCATTTGGTTCATTTCGTGCCAAAACCAAAACTAATTATACGAAATAAAAATGCAACTCGATGGACTGACTCAATCGCTGAACATCCATACTCAAAGCTCCACTTTTATCTTATATATCATATACTCTAGAATCCCTGCATACTAAACAAGATACATCACGTAACCGTTTATTTAAAATAAGGGATCCAGAAAAAGGAACATAACTTACCTAACTTACCTGTCAGGATCATCTCTACTCTGGAATCTCTGCACACTAAACAAGATACATCACGTAACCATTCACTTAAAATAAAGGATCCAGTAAAAAGAATATAACTTACCTGACTTACCTGTCAGGATCATCTATGTTCAGTAAAGAGAACATAACTCACCTGACTTACCAGTTAGTATCATCTCTCCCCCTTTTTGGCACAGATGAACAAAGGGTAAATTGCCCATAAGAGGATAAATAAACCAGTAGGACAAAGTGTAGTTAAGAAAAATACTAAAACACAAATATCCTAAAATAATATCCATCTCCCCCTCAAAATAATAGGCATCTCCCCCTCAAAATAATATGCATCTCCCCCTCAGAATAACGATAACCCCCTTAAAATGAAATAAAAGGAAAACCACACACGGGGAGTGTCTCTGAAATAAGTAAGCACAAGAAAACAACACTCCCCCTAAACACAAGGCACGATAGAAAGACAATGAATATACAATATCCTATAAAGACCAAGACATTGCCAATGTGATATAAAACAATCACTTAATGAGTTACTTGGTGTGTGTGTGTACATAGTCAAAGAGTTACCCAGTTTTCAACGAATAACTCTGCCGCAGTTAGAATACTATATTGGAAAGTTGTTTTAACTAAGGTCTCTCTTGGTGGTCACTCAAAATCACTGAGAATTGACTAGCAAACACTTTATGTGAAATATGAATATAAATATCAAGCAACAGAAAAATCATATTTCATAAAAAAATGGCGCACTGTGAGCTGGAAGATCTCATAAGAAAGAACCCCAATTGTCATATATGGTGTCAAGTTAAAACTAATAAAGACTCCATATATCTACTCTCCACTAATAGTAACTGCGCCGAACTCAAGATCAAATAGGTCTTTGAATAGGTTATAATGTAGGCACGGGTAGGCATATGACGGAGGAGGTGTTTTGCTGGCATTCTGAGACTACAGTTACACTAACTTCTCTTCTCACTTGAAACCAAATACAACTTCTGTCATTATTTTTCTTATTGAGTACACATAATAATAAAAATACCACTTCTCCTCCCCTTTTTTTCATTACACTAATTTAAAATAATTAAAACATCATTTGGGGACACATTCTATTCTTCTATTCATCTTTCCCTCAAAAGACACACATACTTTTTTTCCCTTTTCACTGATTTGAGATAATAACCAACTTCATTTAGGGAGACATTGTATTATTCTATTCATTTTCCCTCAAAAATCACTGAAAAGTCTCAGAACAAATGGGTAAAATAATAAAGGATTAGGGCTGAAAAACGAATTGCATCTTTTAAGGCACAAGGGGCTGTAAGCGAATACAAATTTGGGTAAACACAGACGAAGGACAAAAAGATATAGCAATAAAAGTGCCTATTATCATATTTTTGGTTGGGCACCGTCACCTTTTTCGCCTCGGGTAAAAGTAGGAAAACATTACTAGTATAACTTGACTTTGATGTTACCATTTGACAATTAAGTAAGGAAATGAAATGAGATAAAAAAAACAACGAGATCATAAATAAAGAGTAAATGTAATAACACTCGAAGCTCATAAATAAGGTCAGATCCTCACATAACATTAGGTACGAAGTCTCTACAGTTATCTTCATGTGGTTCTAGTCACGATGAGCTTTTAGTTTAAACAAGAGACTCAATGACTATTGTGAAATACGGTTTTACCAAATAATTATCTCATAAATGAATATAACACACGAGCAAAATCCAAGTCTAGAAAGAATATTTTACATACAAAATCTTATAAAGCACAAAGTGCAGATAAAAACCAAAACAATATCCTACTATCAAAAAGATAAAAGCAAAAGCAAAAATAAACTGAGACAGGGTAAGAAACGTACCTAATCTGATGAAGTATACTTAAAACCCTTCTCAGTAAATTTGTATTACCTTATTTGAGCAACATTGTACCTTTTCTATGGTGCCAAATCATTCTTTCGTACCTAAACTACATGAATCACCTTTTGAGGTGAAGTTTTTAGAGCAGACCACCTACTCAAATTCTCACAAATCACATTAGAAATATTCACATATGACTTATATCTATCTCCATTGAAAGGGCGAGCATATGGTTGATAAGGTCCAACAAATCTACAATAAGATGCAATATGGCCTTTTCAACCACATATACTACAATAATAAATATGAGAGCAAGATACCCGTTTGAAGTGATTATGAGTAATGTATATCATGTTATGTTTGGGTACCAAAGTAGATGCAGTTGCTTTCACAAACTTAGTGATTTGAGGAATCCTAGATTTAAGAAGAGGTTCCTCATATCCTAGACCCCTTTTATCACTATCCATCTTTCCCATACATAACATTTTATTAATGTTTTAGTCCCCATGACAAAACTTCCCAAGTTTCTGCTCAGATAGAACTACATCAAGTTTGGTCAAACGAAGTTCATCCAAAGTTGATTTCATTTTCTCATTTGTATCATTAACTTCTTTTTCTAAACACACAACTTTGTCATGAAGGCCTAGTTTCTCATTCTCAAGAATATCTATCTCGTGACTTGTATTCTCAGTTTTTTCTTGAAGTTCGCACTTAAGTGTATTAACTTGGTCTTTCACGACTTTGTTAAGTTTACCGAGTTTCAAACACTTGGAGAGAGTCTGAGCATACAAGTCCTTAAGATTCATATCTTCAAATTTATTTTGTTCTTGATTACTCTAATTTTTAACAGAATTTTCAAGTGCAAAAACGTCATAGTTATCATTACCATAATTTAAAATAGCAGGATAGGCACAATATGGTCTATTTTCAACTACTTGGGGATGACTCTTATTATTATTCTCATCATCACTATCATCCCAAGTAACTCTGATATTCATAGCTTTGTGATTGGTCCCAAATTTCTTATTGGGACAGCTGTGAGCATAATGACCAAGCTTATGACACTTATAACATTCAATTTGACTTAGGTTAGTGTCAAGGTTAGTCTGCTGGTTATTCACTCTATGCTGATCATGAGTTTGCGACTTATGATTCACCGATTGCCCTTGTTTTTGAAATTGACGTTGTTTTACAAGGTTTTTAAGCTGGTAGCTTATAGAGGCAATCTGTGAATCCAGATCGGATCAATCATCATTATCAGAATCAGATAAATTGCTAGCTTCTTTGGTATCCTTAGAAGAAGAAGAGTAAGATGAAGACTTAAAAGCAATACTCTTGTTCTTCTCAGGATTTTCCATTTTCATCTCGAGTTCAAACGTTCACAATTTCCTAGCTAATGTATTTGGTTTCATTTTCTTGAGATCCTCAGCTTCCTCTATAACATTACGTATGGATCTAAAGCTCTTAGGAAGGGATCTTAGAACTTTGCTAACTATTTGAACATCGGAGTATGCTGCTCCTAATGCGGTACTAGTGTTTACAATATCACTTAGTCTCGCATAAAACTCATCAAAAGGTTCATTTTCACTCATTCTGATATTCTCAAATTGGGAAGTAAGCATTTGAAGCTTACTTTCTTTGACTGTATCATCGCCTTCATGAGTTCGAACTAGGATGTCCCAAGCTTCTTTAGATGTGGTACATGCAGAGATATGTCGAAACTCACTTTGACTCACAACCGTAAAGATCGCATTGAGGCCTTTAGAATTATAACCAACAGTATCCTTTTCTTCTTTTAACCATTGGTTCTTTGGTTTAAGGACTTTTTTAGCTCTCCCTGGTGAACCTTGCATCACAGTAGGGGGTGTCCATCCATCCTCAACAGCAATCCATACATCTTCTCTGATTGATTATAAGTATGCAATCATTCGGACTTTCCAGTATGGGTAGCCATTGCCATCAAAGGCTGGAGGGCGATTTATAGGATCTCCAAACTTCTCGAAACTCATTATTCTCAAGCAAACTATCCGGGATCCACGCTTAGGTTGTTAAACCTCGAAACGTGACCGCTCTGATACCAATTGAAATAATTAGTCGCATTGAGACTAACCAATTCCAATCGTTTTAGGTCTAAATCGATAGGTCTTAATTCCTTTGAATAAATGGTCAATGCTTAACCTTAATCAAGTTGGTCAATTATCAAATGTCAAGCAAACAATGGAATTAAAGACAAGGTAAAGATTTTTAACCCTGTGGAAAACCTTTCTCAGAAGAAAAGCTCACAGGTCGCTGTCAAATCACTCGACAACTAAAACAATCCACTATTGAAAAAGAATTACAAGTATTCAATTACTTACAGACTGAATAAGCACATCCCGTGGTTACATCTCTTCTAATTAAACTCCTCGCAATCAATTCCACATTCTCGCAACGCCTCTTCATTCTTGCAATACCTCGCCTTGGATAGCGCACCAAAGCTTTAAAGCTTGAATCGCTCAAACTTTACAAATCATGATTTCAATTCTTAATCAATGATTAATTCAAGTTTGAGTTGTTAATTCTCTCTCGAATCTCTCAAAAAAAAACTTTCCTCTCTCTAAATATCAAGCTCTGAAAAATTAGGTTTTGAAAGAGATGAGGTCTGAAAAAAGTAAGTATGTCTTAAATAGGAAAACAGAAAACACGGGCTCTGTTCGAACAACAGTTATTCTATTCGAACAGCAATCGATCTATTCGAATAAAAAAACATTTGTTAAAAGTTATTCGAACACAAGTAATTCTATTCGAATACAATTCTATCTGCTGCAACATATTCGAACAACATTAAAGGTTATTCGAATAGAACTTCTGTTTTCTTTAATGAGACATTCTTATTACTTTTTTATACTCTGTAAAAGACATAGGGCTTGATATTTTAGAAGAAAGAGTTAGAAACCCACTTACCTATTCAGTGCCAGTCCAGCTATAGTCGCTCCATGTGCAATCTCTGACGTCGAGTAACCACGAGATTGTACTGACATCTAAACTAGACACGGAATGAAACAAACTCCAAATATGGATGTTTCATCCTTCTCACCAAGCTTTGCCTGCAGCACCTCGTATGATTATAATATTGAGCTTCGAGTCTCTTTTCGCATTCATCTCTGATAGTCCCCTGCTCTCGCTTTAAAATTTTAATCTCAGATACCAGCGATGCTTCGGTCCCTCGAGCAAGCTCCAGATTGTCAATCGCCTACTTCAAATGCCTTGTTGTTACCTTTTGTGCCTTGATGAAAGCTTGTGCCCAAGCATCTGATTGCTAGAATATTTGAGCCATCAGTATCCCTCAAAGCATGGTGCACTTAAGAAAACTCTCAGAATATCAAAAGAAAAATAGTTACCCGATGCATAGTCTTATTTATCCACCTCCCAGCTTCGTCTGGGTCAGTACCGCAAAGTATTGCCATCGAAGCAGCCATAGCTCGAGCATGTTCCTCCAGTTCAGCTTCTGTTAGTTCTTCATCCACATCCTCCGCATCATCCTCCCCCAACTCCCTCTGCCTCTTACACTGAGTTACCTTCAGTTGTTGTACCTTCGGAGATTTGGGAAAGACCTTACCTTTCCCTTTGTAAAACTGCGTCGCGCCTGCTTTGACGCGCCACGAGCTACTTTGGGTACCGGCGCTGCCTGCTTCGGTGCCAACTGCCACTTGGGAACATAATTTACCTTCCTCGCCAATTTTACTTTCTGCATTCCTTCGACCCTCCCTCAAAATACTTTTATCTCCCCTCATCTTTGATGGCTTCGGTGTAACGGGAACGTTTCAAAGTAGAGAATCTGTCTTCTTCTGCCTCTTCCTCTTAATACCTAGTTTCTTGAACATATAGCTTACCCACTCCTCGTCTGAGTTGATCAACTCGTCAATATAATCCCTCGAATTCGTCAAAGATCGGCCACTGGGTACTGGAAAACAAACAAAAACATATTTATCAGTCTATTCAATCAATATATCAAAAAATCTTCGACCATCAACTTACCTGGATTATAGATCCTACGTTGTAACTGATAAGGGTCATCCCCTTCGGCATTCTCATAATTACCCTATACCACAACCAAGTCTTTGTCCCAGCCTCGACCCGTCGAGTACAAATCAAACAACCAGGGATTATCTACGTGATATTAGATGTGATACGTGTCCACCATCTGGTTGGATTTTATCGAGTAGAATGATACAATATCGTACCACTCGATCAATCCCCTCCCCTCCCTCACTTCTCAGCTCTACATTCATGCCCTCGATCACCCTCATCATTTTATAGAAATTCCCATTCATCTGGCATCGGGAAACTTCCAAGAAATTCAGTACCTCATTCACCAGCTTTTGAAGGGGCAGTTATATCCTTAGCCGAATCTGGCCTCTGAATGCCATGAAACCCTCTCGGGGTTTAAACCTGAAGGTATACCCAGGCTCCACTATACATAATATCACCCCTAGCTTTGACAACTCTAGCTTCGCCATAAAACAATCTAGCCTCAGGTTCTCTTTAGCCGAGACAGGCCCTAAAGCTCCTTCTGAGTCAACCGAACTCTTACTATTACCACTCTGATCCTCCTCTCCTTTTTTATCCCCCGAAGACTCGACACTACCTTCGTATCCCTTTCTCTCTCCTCCTTCCATCTCCCCATCCCTCTCCTCGGTCACTCGAGCCTTTCAACGGCTCTTATTCAAAGCCCTAATTTTAGGAACCACCACGGTTAATGGGGAATCTTTTGCAATGTCTAACTCTTCTACGTCGCTACTCTCATCCACGGGAGCATGACCAGACACACTCGGTTTATTTTATTTGATCTCTTCGTCTAATGGCCTTAGCCTCGATAATCGACGGGTATGCATTTTACCTTACAGAAGAAAAGGCACGCAATTAGATTGATATATTCGGCTATTACGTGTCAATAACTTATTTTGATCTACCCCCCCAACTGATACATCCATAGTTGAATGCTCGACCCCAATACCAATCACACCTTCAATACCCTCAAAATCCCAATGGGATAAACCCCCAGCTACTTGGATCACCCTCTCCCTCAGCCAGGCCTTCGCCAACAAAACCCTAACAACACCTACCCCTCAGGATATTTACAATAAACAAAACTATAAAGGCGAACTAATTTTAACCTATTTACAGAGAAGTTCAGACGAATACCTGTATAGTTGGTTCAGACAGTGACAAAGAACGACCCTTCCTCTCATCTTCAACAAGAATTCCCTCAGCAATAAAGTATGTTTTCTTTCTGACTCTCTATTTTTCCTTGCAAATTGGGAACAGTAATTTCTTTTTGCCTCTATAAATACCTCCTCAAAATATTAATAAACCACCCCGATTTCCAAAACCGATATCATTACCACTACCCCATTACCCCTACTTTTTGGTTGGGTTGCGTTTTAACACTTTTACCCTCAACAATTAACACGTGCACTTCCCATGCCAACATTTAACAATTTTATATTAACCAAGTCGAACCCTCTGCTACCTGCCCGAAGCTGTCTAGTCACATCTATACGTCATGTCAGCCCCTTTTCCCATAATTCAAGGAAACATTATGATGATCTGCAAGGCACTCTGCCTTAGAAACAGTTTACCCTCTGTCATATCAGATTTTTCGGCTGCCAGTTTTTGCAGCTGAAGCTTCACTTTTGAAATTTCTCTTCCCGCTCAATTTTGTTTTCACCCTCGACACATATGTTTTCGAACCATCTTGTACATTAACTTCGATCACTACATTTTTGGTCGAAGGTAATTCATTCGAAGCATGTTGCTACCCTTATTATTTATTTATGTTCGAGTCCAGAGTTTTGATCAAACGCCTACAGTCTAGTGGTCTATCCTACTTATCCAATACAAAACACATATTTTCTAAGAAGCAACCTTTCATTACAAAGTTTTGACAGTAAAACACAGAAACAAAAATAGACACATAACCCAATCAAATAAAAAATATACACCGTGCCACCACCTTATGCAGAACCCCCTGTTTATAGACGAGGCGGCTCTGCCCATAATCGGTCCTGACTCGTCCTCTAGTAACCGGTCCTCTTCTCCAATAATACGCTCGGCCAAGCTCTGCAGGAAGAGGCAATGTTCCTCGACTGTTGTAAACCGCCACCGCAACATTCCCCATAAATATGCACACGATTGCCCGTTGATCGCTTCCCCAGGCTCTACTTCGACCAGGTCTGGCATGTCCCAGTTGAGCTCTCGGTCACCAAAAAGCTTCAATTTTAGTTCAGCCATTTTCTGCCATATTCGACGGTCTCTGGCATGTCCCATTCTTCTCTGATAACGAGTGTTGGGCGCGGTCTCCATGCTGTTTGATGTAACAAAGAGGAAGAAGATGGAGATGGTGAACTTACAAAATTACCTCCTGATAACCCACATTTATACCTTTATTCAACTCATTTATTGCACCGTAATCACCACTACCTCTTAATTACCCTCCTTTATTACCTCCCTCAGAACTCTAAACGTTCCACAGTCAACCTCTCAGCTTCCAACATTTAACCTTTGTCAACCTTTTGGGATCTTGTTCCCAAATCATCACCTACACTCTAACGTATTCGATACCTCGATCCATATTGTTCGACACTTTGATCTAGCTTATAGTTTTCTAACTATCGCTCCTAAATAAGTTCGACATTCGAAGAACTGTTGTCGCGCCTAAATTATTATTGTCTACGTGTTCATCTCACTTACACAAACAATTCAATATTTCAATTCGACAGTCATTTCATAAAATTCCAATTTCATTCGGGCTGATGCCCTTACACCAAAAAAAAAAAAACAAACAATCAACATCAGCAGAAAACTACAAACATTCTTACCTACAATCCTACGCCAATACCACACTCAAGAAGCCCCTACGTGCAGACAGGGAATTCCTTGCAGAGCCTCGCCTCAGCATCCTCAACACGATCTTCCCTGTCCACCAGATCCTCAGCTATCGATTCATGGAAGGAGAGCCAGTTGTTGGCGATCGGGCTCAGCCATTGCAGTGCCCTCCACCAGTACGCATAAGACATCCCACCAATTGGTTCTTCTAGTTCCAGTTCAACTACTCGATCACCAAAGAACCTCTGCTTCAGCTCGAGGGTCTTCTCCAGGATGTGAAGCTATCTTGCTGCTATTTTTTTTCTTCTAATACCAGGTATTAGGAGTGTTTCCACTACTTCAGGAAGAAGAGGCAAACATTTTACTCGGGGAAGAAGGTGCAGATGTTTGAAGTTCTCTCAAAATACCCTACTCATACTTGAAGGTTTATATTGTTAAATCCCTCGTTAATCACAACCCCCATTAATCATAGTCTTTAATTAGCCTTCTCGGAATTGCAATAATCACCCAGTCAAACTTTCCTCCTTCCCAAGCCCAACCGTTTTCTTAACACGCGCCCTCTACACCAGTTTCTGAGGCCCCTACTGAGAGGGGGCAAATGTAGTAGCCTACTCGCAACCTTCTAGCTCCAGTCAAACACTCGAAGGCTACATTGAAGCCTACCCGATGACCCAAAGCCTAATAGACTTATGATCAAGCCCTATAAGACCATATGTGTAGTAGCCTACTCGCAGCCTTCTAGCTCCAGTCGAACACTCAAAGGATATATCGAAGCCTACTCAATGTCCCGAAGCCTAATAAACTCATAATCAATCCATATGAGACCATACGAACACTTGACTAAGAACAAGCATCGACCATGATCGTACGTAGTCGAAGGAAAACATGTTAAACAACCAGCTCACCAGACAGAATGGCAGAGTACACTACTCGACAACTACAGTGTCAGATCCAACAACCATAGTGTCAGAACCAACAAGCTACATCATCAGGGACAACAACTACAATGTTAAACGTGACAGTTATGACGTCAGAACTGGCTCCGGGTATGAGTTAGTTGTCCAAAGGATACTCTTGTAATTTGACCTCCTATGATGACTCATCCCTTCCTATGTTCAATAAATAGGAGAGAGGAGGAATTATGGAGGGGTTAGAAAAATTCTCCCTACAGACCTTGAATTTTACCTTCGAATACCCTGTAATCACCTTGTACTCGAAACTTTGACTACTCGATCTTTATATTAGTACTCTTAAAAATCCTCATCAGAGGTCATTGAGTAACCTATTCTAGGCCTCCACAGAAGTATATTGCCAGTAAATTAGTGTTATTACTTATTATATGCTTGTATCCTTTGATTGGAGATAATATTCGTAGTGTAAGAGTCAACTTCCTCCCACGAAGTTAGTCCCCTACAATGAGAGAGAAAAAGAGAGAAAACAAATGTTGAGGAGATATGTTGAGTTGTTGGGGAAGTAGGGTTTTATTTATTTTAAAGAGGTCTCACGGTTTGGTTCGGTTTCTAGGTTTGTCAAATAGAAGAACCGAAACCGAACTGAATTCTTTTGATTCCTAAGTTTCAGAAACTGAAACCGAAACCGGGCTCCTAAAAACTGAGCCGTTTTGCTTGAAATGGTTCGGTTTGGATCGGTTTCTTCAGTTTCTTGCTCAGCCCTATAATAGGGAGTGCCACTAAAGGTAAACGTTTTGAAGAGTTGGCGTGAAGTGATGCTGAGTTGTGTTACTTTCCTAATTACATTTTTTGGTTAATTTGGTTGTTAATATACAAAAAAATAAATAAATATAGTAACACTTCTATTCTCTCTCTTCTTTGAGTGACTTGTAGTGAGGCAAAATATTGTACTCTTGAGTGAAGAGTGTATAATTAAAGCGAGAATAAAATTATACTTTTTTTGCAGGGGCAATATTGGAATCTACATCCGTGAAGGACCTCTCTAAAATGCCTACATTATGGATACCGTTACCCTACTTATGGGTTTATGTACATCCTTTTAGCCGTTGACTATGTGTCTAAGTGGGTTAAAGTTATTCCTACCAGAACCAATGATAGTTTGGTTGTTATCAAATTTATTAAAGAGAAGATTTTCTCTCGTTTTGGTACACCGAGGGCAATAATTAGTGATGGGGGGGGGGGTCATATTTTAACAGTTGAATGCTTGTTAACTTAATAAAGAATTTTGGAGTAACACACAAGGTTGCTACACCCTACCATCTGCAGACTAGTGGGCAAGTGGACGTTTCCAATCGTAAAATTAAAAATATTCTTCAAAAAAAGGTAAAACCAAACCGCAAAGATTGGTCAACTCGACTAAATGATGCTCTTTGAGCATATTTAACTATTCTTAAGACACCTATTGGAATATCCCCTTACCGACTGGTCTATGGAAAGGTGTGTCACCTTCCAGTCGAGTTAGAACATCGTGCCTATTGGGTAATAAAGGCCTTGAACTTTGACATTAGGATGGTCAGTTTGCATCGCAATCTTTAACTCAATGAGTTAAAAGCACTACAGAATGATGCATACCATTCAGCAAAGACTTACAAGGAGCGCATGAAAGTGTTTCACGATAGAAACATTTCGCAAAAATCATTTGAACCAAACCAAAAAGTCTTATTGTATTCTTCTAGGTTGCATTTATTTCCCGGTAAACTACGATCACGATGGACCGGGCCTCTCATTGTTAAATCAGTATATCCACATGGGGTGATTGAGGTTGAAGAACCGAGTACTGGCAAAATACAAAATGTAAACGGGCAAAGGCTTAAGCCTTATTATGTACATTTTAACTACACCAATGAAGACTTAAAACTTTTAGACCCCGTTTATGAGAACTAACATCCTTCTGACCCGGTTCTCACTCAATTTAGGGGTACCTCATTTCATCTGGTTGAAGACAGTAAACTTAGCGATAATTAGGAGGCAACCCAAGTCATATCAGGTACTATGTTTTGATTTTCTTTTATATTTTTTAAGGTATATTTTCGGACATTGATGACAATGCTTCTTACTAGTTTGGGGGCGGGGTAAAATCGTTCATATTTTTTATACTTTAAAAAGAAAAGAGAGGTTATTCTAGTAATTTACGAGACTCTTTGACAAATTTCTAAAAACTTAGAAATATTTGATCATGGTCTAATATATTTGATCGTAAAAACCATAAAATTTAATTTTTTTACCAAACATATGCTTAGAAAATGTTAGAGCACTATCCTAAGCTAGATATATTATCTTTTAATTAGAAGAAGTTTCAAGTTGACTGATATTTCTTGAAAAAGTTGTACTTTACGATAGTGTTGCATTTATTTTTTTCGTTATAATTTTGACTAATCCAAGAGAATCTAGTATTTGAGGTAGGAATGATCTACTACAAGGGAAACAATTGTTTAAGAATAAGTTCGGTCATAAAATAATAAAGTAAGGATTTCTATATGCCAAAATTGCTCTAAAAAACACTTTCACGATGCAAGGGTACTCGCAGGATTTATAACTGAAAGATGAAGAATTATCACCAATCTCGAGTATGGCCATGAACTATGTGAAAGGAGCAAGAAAAATGTCTATTGGCCAGCAAACCCGGCAACCTAAGCCAACTGGCCGGGATTGTCAACCAAAAACATATATGCGGAGGTTTCACCAAGTAAAACAAATATCAAAATAAAAAGGCTTATAGTTATTCCCCAAAATCAATAACAGGATTCGAATTGAATAAAACACTTGTCAAACTAACTGTTGGATTTGTTTTACAAAATACGAGGCGACTGGATATTGACTCAAGAACCTCTAAACAAAATTGTTTGTGCAATAACTATTTTCACTACACTCGAGAGTATAAAAAAATATATTTAAAATCTCATATAATTACTGGATAATATCTCAAACTTTAAATAGCTTTCCGGGATCTTCAAGTTAAATATTTATGAAAGAAATAAATTTTAAGGGGTTTTTCATTCTTAAAGATTTGTACCATTGTCAAATGTTGACAAGTACTTGATGAAGTGACCTAAAAAGTTTATAAACTACTATAATGCCCTTATTGACTTTTGTGGGTATAGTCAATGCAAATCTTCATGAGATAAAACTCGTCCTGTAGGGGTAACATATAGGTTTAACGGCTTGTTGCATATGCTAAATGCAATCGTCTTAACCACGAAAGAGTTATGCTTTTATTTTTTTCTTTGCTCGAGGACTAGCAAACTTTAAGTTTGGGGGTATTTAATGGGCATGTAAAATGACCACTTTTCCCTAATTTTATTATTAACCGCTACTTGTAAAACAAATTTTGCATTTCAAGTCACATCTAACTCATCTACCAAATATGTGTAAATATCGAGATGTATAGCTCAAACGATGAACTGCTGGAGAATAATGTAGAGTTGTCAAGCACAAGGATCCCACATGGGGAAGTTACATTTGAGAAGATAACTCTTTGAGGTTACATTTTTTTGTACATTCATGGCATAGGTTACAATTTTATATTGAATGTAAGAAACCTCTCCTTCATCTATAAAAGGAGAAGTGCTGAGCTTATAAGACCATCCAATTTTGAGAGAATCATTCTTGTAGAGTGTAAGAGAGCATTGTTGGAGTAACTTGGTGCAAGTCTTGTAAGCATTTGGAACATTTCATTTTGTAAGTCAATAAAATTCTTCTTTTTGTTCTTAGTTTATGTATTTCATTATCATATTATTTAGATTTTATAATTGTTAAAATGGTCAGCTAAGTCCTTACTAGGGGTGATGATGGATCCACCATAAGCATATGATATCATGTAGTAGAATATATTTTTCTCCAACCCAATATGAACATCTTATCACAAATCCTAAAACTATATCATTAGAGACATCCATTATCATCTAATGATCTCTTTAAGTAGAGATATAAGAAGAGTTTTGTGATTCTCAAATGATATCGCAAACTTGCATTAATATTGTATTTTTTTAAGGTATGATCATATTAACATTTTATAGTTAGCATTGCTTTCATGGAATGTATTTTTAGCATATACTTAGTTCATATGATATATTCTACTTGAGTTATAATTAATCATGGGATTACATCGACAAAAGGTCAAAGTTTGTTATTTCAATTAAGTAGAAAAATTAATGTATGAAACTATGTTAATATTGTATGTAAATGGTGGTAAAATCCGAAGCCCCTATACCTTTATTTTTGAGTAAATCCATATGATTTTTGTGATTTTACAACCTTAGATTACTAAAAAACAAGACCAAAACTAATTTATAGTCCCATTCGAAAGTGAACGACACTCAATTTTTACCCATACTAAACACCGGATTTTGACCGTTATCAGAAAACTATCTTTTGGGGTGTGTTTGTTGAGGTCCATGAAGTTGACGCAGACTTTAATTTTGTCATTCTTTTTGGAAATTGACACAATGTTCGAGATCCAATCAGCGTATTTAACCTCGCGAATGAAATCTATGGCTAAAAGTTTGTTGACTTTAAGATTAACCGCGACTCGAATCCTTGGGGCTAAGGTGTGTTTCTTGTTGGGTTTTATATCTCCAAAACTCTAGGTGGCTCTTTTAGTTCCACATTACTTGGAAGAGTAGTTTGTTTCCTTGATATAACCTAGATCCTTTATTCTCTATATTGGGTGGCGGACGGGCCGAAAAAATGAGTTTAAAACTTTGTTTGATTCATGGGCTTAGGCCTCGGACTTGGGCCTCTATGAAAGAATTGATTTTGTCAAAACCAATTTGACTTGAACCAATTCAAACTGAGTCTATTCAATCTCGGCCTAGATTAATTCGAACCAAGTCTATTCGACCTGGAGTTCTCACAAGACCAATCCGAACTGAGCCTATTTCGACCAGGAGTTCCTAGAAGACCAAATTCGAACTGAGTCTATTCGAGTAAAGTTTTTTCATTTTGAAATCCTCAAATATAACGTGTTAAACTGCTTCGTAATTAAGTCTTAAACGTTTTACTTCCGTTTCGAACGTTTTTGATGGCATGACCCACCATTAACTCTTGTTATTGATTTGAACTTGCTCTATATAAAGAGAAGTTGTGCCTTAGTTTTATATATGATCGAATACACAGTTCTTCTTTTCTCTTCTATATAATCATGAGTCTAGAATCTGAGTAAAATAGTTGAAAGTGCAAATCATTCGAAGGTTCTTCTTCCTTGCAAGAGAAGTTCATACTCTGCTGTTTTATCCTGAAGCGACGCAACAATCAACTATTTGCAAAGGGAAGTGCGGTGAAACGTCTTAAAGATAGAGACCTAGTCCTCGACTCAGCATTTCCTGATCATCACTTCGATGCCTCAAGTTCGGTTTGCTATTAATGTTGTTTTAAATTCTATGAATCTTTGCTCTTGATAACTGTTGCGGAGGTAACATAGTATAATTTTTCTTAACATGCAAACTTTGATTTTGTCATTCTTTTTAGAAATTGCCACAATGTTTGAGATCCAATCAGCGTACTTAACCTCGCAGATGAAATCTGTGGCTAAAAGTTTGTCGACTTCAAGATTAACCGCGTCTCAAATTCTTGGGGCTAAGGTGCGTTTCTTCTGCTTGATTGCTGTATAATTGGGTATCAAATCGAGTCTGTGATAGGCGAGAGTTGGATCAACGCCTGACATTTTGTGGAAAGTCCATGCGAAGACGTATTTATTGGATCGATGTGTCATATCTCAGCTGATGTCTATCTGTTTCTTCAACGCGACGCTCTCGTTCAGCTTCAAGTTCCTATCGTCGGGATTCGCTTTCATGGCGAAGTTAGTTCGTATGACGCTCTTCAGCCTGAGCAAATTACTCACGGATCAGGGTCAGTTCAGCGACGATGTCGTCAGCTGGGGATCCAATTATGGCTGAGTTGGATCGAAGAGTAGGAGCTATTAGAGGTTTGTTAGTAAAGTTGTGGGAAAATGAGGGTTATAGCACAGATGACGCCAAATATATGGGCCTAATCTCGTAGAGAGGAGATTAAACTCTTACACCACTGAGTTAATACTCGCCTAGAGGTGTTAACAAACATATTTTTTAAAATATATAGAGAGCTTCTAGTAGACACACTTGCGTGGAGCCCTAGAATGAGATTCCTTTACGACCTCTAGTGAGGATTTTTAAGATGAGACTGTATAAATGGATGAGATTACAAATAAATGTTCGAGTAGACTGAATCTTCAAGCTTTAGAAAATGTTCAAAGGTTGTCAGAGCTTCTCGAGGGTGTGTCTGGGGAAAAATCTCTCAACCTTTCTGTAGTAACTCTCTTTCCCTATTTATAGAAGATAAGAAATGTGACATCACCATAGAGAGGTCAAATTACAAGTGTATCCTTATTTACAGCTGTTTTGTTTTGAAGTTGGTGGACTGAAACATGGTTGAAGCTTTAGTGGATTCAACGGTAGGCTTGTCGTGGCTCTCGTAGATTTGTAAGTAGAGTGGGCTTCGAGTATCCGGTCCGTTCTCAAAGGCCGGGAGTAGGCTATTACAAAAGTGAGTCAAATCAGTGAGTCAATCAATGTCAAGCGTAGTAGTTCTCGACAATGGAGGAGGATTCATCAAAGCAGGAATCGGAGGTAACCGAGACCCAACCTCAGTAGTCCCCAACTGTCTTGCTCGACCCACCTCCACCAAGAAATGGCTCATAGCTGATCAACTCCAATCCCACGATGACCTAACCTCAGCCTCTATCCGTCGTCCTATCGATCGCGGTTACCTCATCAATCCAGACCTCCAAAAGGAGGTCTGGGACCGCATCTTTCGATCCCTCCTTCGCCTCGACCCAACCCACTCCTCCCTCCTCCTCGTCGAACCCCTTTTTAACCTTCCTGCTATCCAACGCGCAACCGATGAGCTTGTCTTCGAGGACTTCGGGTTCCAGTCGCTTTATGTCGCGGATGCCCCTTCTTTGGTTCATTTGTATGAGGCAAGTAGGAGGCCGGAAGGGCTATTGTCGAAAGCTCAATGTAGTCTTGTGGTGGATTGTGGGTTTAGTTTTACTCATGTTGCGCCGGTGTTACAGAATTTTACACTTAATTATGGGGTCAAGAGGCTGGATTTGGGTGGGAAGGCTCTTACTAATTATTTGAAGGAACTTGTTTCGTATAGGTCTATTAATGTGATGGATGAAACGTTTTTGATTGATGATGTGAAGGAGAAGCTTTGTTTTGTGTCGCTGGATGTTCCTCGGGACCTTCAGATTGCAAGGTATGAGTTCATGTGTTAAAGATTACATTTTTAGGATTTTCAAGTAAGAATTATAGATTGGGACTGATATCAAATTGAAGTCAATTATATGTTTAGCTTTGTTTTATGTGTTAGAAAGTCGTATTTGCTTAGGAGATGAAAAATAGAAGATAACCACACACTAGACAGAGATTTAACGGGGATCCGTAATGTACCTATGTTTATACTTCAGTATGCTTAAAGGCAGAGGAAGAATGTAATATGCCCAATTGCATATTGAATTGTACATCATAGCTACCATTTTGCTTCAAATCCAGCGATCCTGAGTTTTGGAGGGCAAATAGAGGTTATTCGGTTGAAGATCTCAGGGATAGTTGGGTAGTTGCTCCAGCTGCTTGGCGTAAAAGCCTATCTCTGACAAAAGATTCTCCGTGATGTCTTTGCATAAAAGATTTTCTTTCAGTGTATAACGTTTTCGTAAGAGTTTTCCAGATGGCTCCCCCAGGTATATCCTGCCAGTTTTATATTAGCGTCGGTGGGTAATGGGATTGTGAGAGGTGCGTTCGTGTAGAGCGAGGGATCTTGTTATTTTCCCCAGCCACCTTACATAATCTGGTCCAGGATTGACTAGATTGTTGTGAAGACTGATATTAAGAATGGGTACGGCAATACACTATGATACGAGTTTTCCAAGTGCACCTAGGTTGTTTCAAATCATAGGTTAATTCATGAAATTCGAGGCATGGTAAAAGTTTTGTTCTGCTGGATCAGGCCAATATGGCTTTGTTTGGGGATGTTATTATTTTAAGGCTCAAGCTAGTATCAATATTTAACCCTAATCAATGTGCCAACAAAGATTTAGGCATAATGACTTCTCTAGCTTTGATGATGCATTTCCAGGTTTACGTGGCACCTTTGCCACAGTGGGATTTCGTTGGAGAATGCTTGATATTGTTTATATTTGACAGGGTTCTAATCCAAATATTCTCAGGTTCTTTAATCGTCTTCATTTCTCGGCAAGGAGAACATGGTTATGATGGCCAAAGTTTCTTATGCCGCTATGCTTGGTTCTACAAAATAGTGTAAGTTTTCCTGGTACCGCTGGGCTTTGATTCCCACCTAAAGTTGGTATTGTGGGAGTCTAGTCATGATAGGTAGTGACGGGTGAAGGGAAGAAATCTATAAGGTAGTGATGGGTGAACTACCGAGATAACATCTTCAGTAAGAATGGTTTTGTGGACTGGGATTAGAACCACTGATGCCAATGTTGTGAAAAAGAACACACATCAGAGCTTTACGTCGTCATTGCGTATGATTGAATGTCTTTTTTTTACTCCTATGTGTTCTTTGTCAAATTAGCAAAATATCATTTAAAGGATGTTTTATAATTTTGTAAGATTTTATAACATATTGTGCCTTTTGGAGACACTCCATTGTGGAGGTGGTGGAAGGGGAAGTTCACAATTGTGAAGAGTGAACTGAAACACACAAGAGAGGAGTAAGGTCAATTTACGAAGATTTTTTTTTTGATTGAGCGGTGGCGTGAAGACAGGCCTGTGTGTATGTGTGTGTATGCCCAATGAAAGTGTATGTGTGGAAGAGTGGTATAGTTTGCAAGAAAAATATGACCTAGATTATCGATAGAGATTATCACTAATAAAAAAGAGGATGGAGTTGAAATTTGCAAAATTATCATGAGTGAGCTGAAACACAAGAGAGGAGAGAGGCCAATATATATGAGAGAAGGAGATAGATAGAGAGGTGGCGTAAAAACAGGCATGTGTGCGTGTGTGTGTGCTCAATGGAAGTCTAGGTGTGGAAGAGATGGAGTTTGCGGTTACCTATAGAAATTAATACTGATAGAAAGAGAAGGGGGAGAGATCTGCAAACAGTTATCGATATCCAATACCTAGTTACAATCCACTAATTAAAGGTATTGATTTTATTTTTTTTCGGAAAGAGAAGGAACAAAGCTTCAAAATTAAACTAATCTTACGCTCATAAAATTTTTGTACTTATAGATTCAGAAGACTCTTCCAACAAGGAATCCTAACTTAGAATTTATAAAATAATTAGATTGTAGTTGTTTCATAAGCATACAAGCTCTCATTTTCTCCATCAGTAATCTCAGGGATAGAGTTATGGCCATTCCAAATAGGTCATTGCTAGGAATCAATCAACCGTCTTGTTGTTTGTTTTTATTCTTCCTATGTCTAGATTTTGTTTTTTAATCCTTATCCTGTTAATTCTGACCATTCCTTGGGCACTCTCTTAAGTGGGGATGACTAAAGATGATCAAATTATCTAGAAAGTTTATTTGCTTTGTTTTCATAATGCATCAAGCATCGTGAAAACTGGCCTATATTCTAAATGAAATCCAACTGAGGACAACTTAATCTGATGGTGAATTAATAATTAACTTGGTGATTTTTTTTATAAAGTTAGATCATTTCTATTCTCTCCATGCTGGTCTTTATCTTTTATAGCTATTTTTCTTACAAATATCTTTGTATCATGTGATCCCCATGAAAAAGTTTGCTTCAAACTAAAATACTTTTTATATTGGGTTATTGTGATTATAGGAGATCAGGAAAGGAAAATCTGTTCAGGTGCACGTATGTCCTTCCTGATGGTATCACACATACGAAGGGTTTTATAAAAGATCTAGATGAGGCGCAGAGATGCCTCAATCCATCAGATGGAACAAAATCTCTGCCCCGAGAAACTGAGGTAGAAATGCGTAATCTGGATATTAAAGAAAAAGCAGAAGTCAGGAAGAGAATTGATTTGACAAAAAATGTATATACCAACCTCCCCAAAATAGTTTTTCTTATTAATTTGTGCCTTTATATAAGAAAGCCATCGAATACAAATTAACTTTTCCTCTCTGTACAGGAGTTTCATCTTGCAAATGAACGGTTCATTGTCCCTGAGATGATTTTTCGTCCTGCAGATTTAGGTTTGTATTACATTCAATTGGTCTTATCACCAATTATAAGGAAAGTTGGGTTAATATATCTGGTGCGAGATACTTAACAGCAATGTGGCTTCTCAAATGGAAACTGTATAGGAGGTCATCTGTTACGATCAAAAATATAAAAAGAATAGAAATGGTATAGATTGAGGAAAACCTGCCTCGAAGATGCAAACACATAGTGTTCTTTCTTAATAATTCAATTCATACATGATTAATTAATACAAACTCTTAAATAGAAATGTTTCAACCACTTACATAATAATGCCTTATGAATAGCAAACCACCTACCTACTCTCAACATTCTCCATAACTACATAACTACTACAGTAAACTACTCTCACCGACTCCTAAATGATACAATGCATCAACTTATAACTAATTAAAATACTTCGTAGAAAATCCGTAACATTCCACCCCCTTTAAAAACAACCTTGTCCTCAAGGTTGCCATTTACCCCCCTGGATCCCATATATTAGCGCTTTGTTCCATTATCATGATAGTTGTAGTTTCAATATGTCGAAAAAGATACAATGGAGGAGCTTGGAAAAATTGACATTTACACCCACTCACATGTAGATGAATGATTAACATGCTCTGAAATTTTGACAAGAAAACATCATTAGAAATGGAAAGATCAAAATTCCTACCATTTTCTGTAATATCATTTTGCTCATGTTCAAAAATCGGGAAGAAGTCGCCTATATCATAGGATGGAGAATTCCTTCAAAAAAATTCATCTTTATCTTCAAATGTATTGAAGAAGTCGCACAAATATTGGCATCCCTTCTTGTCGAATTCGATTATGGATTCGTTGTACGCTACACGGGCATGATACTTTGCTCGTGATTCATCCAAATAATTTGTTACAATATCTTGCATGTTGTTCACTATCCTTATCAACTCCTCCACAATCTCTTTGCACGAATCCATTTGGTCGAATAATAAATGGTAAGATGAAAGTGAATAAGCAGCGATCGATTTGTGAGTTTAACGACGATGGAAGTGAGAATCACTTAGCTATGGATACCAATTGTTATAATAAAAAATATATAAGGGATAGAAATGGTTTAGATTGAGAAAAACATGCCTCGAAGATGCAAACACATAGTGTTCTTTCTTAATAATTCAATTCATACATGATTAATTGATACAAAATCTTAATAGAGATGTTTCAACCACTTACATGATAATGCCTTAAGAATATCAAAGCACACACCCACTCTCCACATTCTCCATAACTACATAACTACTATAGTAAACTACTCTCACTAACTCCTAAATGATACAATGCATTAACTTATAACTAATTAAAATACTTCGGAGAAAATTCGTAACATTATCTTTGGTAAGGTCACACTGGAGATTATCCTATTTTTTCTTTTCTTTATATGTTGCCCAGAGTTTTCAGGGTCCATAATTTATCACCATTTGCCCAACTAATCCCTGAGCTACGTGCAATCCCCACTGACACACAAGTCGCACAAGTCAGAATAAATTCTGGCGAGCAGCCCTAGTTGATGGACATCTCTATAATATGCTGGAACTAAATGATATATTATATGGTTTATACATTTCTAGCCTTTTAGTTAACTTATAAGCAGACTAGAAATATTGGCATTGGCTGATTTACTGTCATCATCAGCGCCTTATCCACACATTTCTATATTGCAAATTTATTTGCAGGAATGAATCAGGCTGGACTAGCAGAGTGTATCGTACGAGCTGTTAATTCCTGCCACTCTCATCTCCACCCAGTACTCTACGAAAGGTATTTTTTGACATGCATAAATGACTAAATGCGTAAATGATTTTTTTCCCCTCTAATGATGTCAAGTGGCATGTGCTTATTCTTCTTTTATGTTCCAACAGCATTATTTTGACTGGTGGAAGCACATTGTTTCCTCAATTTGCGGAAAGACTGTAAGGTCTTCTGTCTCTGTATGAACCTTATAATCTATTAGGAGCATCTCCATTCAATCTCTGTGAACATATTTATCTGACGGAGTGTTATTTGGTCTTTGAAACCAACTCAGTAATTTTAGCAGCGAACCTCTCACACTTAATAGTTAGGTGCCTGGCAAAGAGCCAGAGAGCGAGGACTAACTTCGTCCTGGACTATTGTTTTACGGTGGGGATAGTCAGTTTCTTAAGGCGAACATAGGCATATATGTTTTCTTAAATGCAGACAAAAGATCAAAATTTGCCTAAGCGCTCTCGATTTTAGAGAGTGGTAGTTGACTATTAGTCAACCTCCTATTTTGAGTGAATATTGGATTTTGACTCCCATTATACGAAGGAAATTAAACTAGAGCATACAAATATATCAACATTGGACTTAGCTCCATTCTGCCCTGTTGATTTATTTTTGGTTTATGAGACTAATGTCAAGCTTTTAATTGGGGCCAAAAGCAAACATAATGAAGAATTTATCCCTAAAATTGGCTAATGGATGGTGAAGGTTAGTTTTGAAGTGCAAATAAAAAGTATATATTTCTTTACCATTATTGTCTTGTAGTGTTCATAAGATTTTAGGTCAGTTGGAGATGCCCTAAATTTATTCTTGGGAAGATATTATTCTCTAGCTCAATGTGTACTAACTGCGTGCAGAAAAATGGAGCTCCGACCTCTCGTACCCGACGACTACCAAGTGAAGATAACAACTCAAGAAGAGTAAACTAGTTCTCCTTGTCAATAAACTGGAAGAGGTTTTACCACTATCCATTTCTAACAATTCTCAATTTTATTATTTTTGCAGTCCAATATTAGGTGTGTGGAGAGGTGGGTCACTTTTGGCATCTAGCCCTGACTTTGAGTCAATGTGTGTTACCAAAGCTGAGTATGAGGAGCTTGGATCTGCACGTTGTCGCCGACGGTTTTTTCACTAAATTTCCAGACAAGAAAGATTTCGGTCCAGGTATGGTCAAAACATCGACTTATATATCATTATTTCAGATACTTTCACCAAAGATAATGGAAAACAATAGCTAATAACAAGCGTTATAGTCTATGCATTGTAGAAATTTGTTGTGAATTTCATGATATAGTGAGATAACCAGGTGCGTAGCAATGTGTACAAATTTATATCCTGAAGTAAATATCAATATATAGATTATAGATACTTTTATCAAAGATATTGCAAAATGATGTAAAATAGTTAACATTATAGTCAAAATATGGTAGGCATTGTTGTTACATTCATGATATATTAAGGTAACCGGGTGGATTTACATTTTTCGTTTCTTTAGACCTCCGTTACATTATCTCCTTTTTCACCTGCATTTTATTGAGTTACACTTGTAGAATATGGAGTCAAGTGTCTATTTCCCTTTATGCTTCTTAATGGAATTTTGTTTTGCACCTTTATAGAAGGCATCTTTGTTGAAGTTCTGGAGGGTTGCTTATGGAGACAGAAGCCAGTTGTCGAAGCATTATCACGACCTACAGAAGCCACAGTTGCAACTTCTTGTGTTTGTTACGGCCTGAACCTCAAGCTTTGATATTCCGTCTGAAAGATGGACCCATTTTAATGAAGCAATCTGGCCGAGAAAAGCTCTGTTCGCCGTCACCATATGGTCCATTGGAAATCTGCAGACTAGATTTGAGCATTCTCTCCTTTTCTGAAAGCTATACCGATCCTGCTGTTTTCCTCGTGATAGAACTAGAATCTCGCATATACTCATGTTACTAAAATCTTCTTTGAAAATATTCGTATGCACATAAAAGTCATCTTTCAACTCACCACTTTTGTGCACTTTGTTGTAACAAAATTTTCAACTTATATGCCTGCCTGAGGCACCTACATACAAATTGTAGTTTTATTTACTGGATTTTTAGTTTTACTTGTGGTCATGCTTGTTTGACTGTTTCAAGGAGATGCCTGCAGAAACCAGTCACAGCTTGTTTTCAAAAATATTACGGGAGTGTGGTATATGTGGAGTTATTATGGCAATGTATGTGCTGCAATATATTGAGAAAGTCAATAGATTTTGAACTCCATCGTTAGTCCCCGCTGGTGTTGCAATGGCATCAAAGAAGTAGGTTTCACCTGCAACTCATTCTTATACATTACATCTCCATGGTCCTGTTATTTACCCATTAATCTTAATCATTAAGCCGATTGTTCATCATCATTTCAATTTTCATCTCCATTGTTGAACCAATAATTTAAATCACTAACATCAAGAAACCTGCATATGTGAAAACCTAAGATCAGCCATGATCTAAGCAACTACTAATTACTAATTAACAAAGAAAAAAGTGAAAAACTAAAACATGCGTACATTCTCGAGCAGTGGGTAAAGTTCAAATTTTAATCTTAATTCGACGTCATTTTAACAGTGTGTGACACCATATGAAAATAAACAATTAACACGCACACTTGAAGACGTCATTATATTCAACTTGACAACCTAAACAAAGTAATTAGTGCATATATTAAGTATTAGCATCCAAGTCTTATCAAAAGGAGGTATTGGAAAGCAAGTTTGTATGTAATACCTAGAGCAACAAAGCATGGGAGCTCTAAAAGTGATTAGCTTTAAACAATGTATGAGATTTCAATCTCCCATATTATGCTTACGTCAATTCAAAGCATGCTTTCCCTATGACCTACTCTCGGAGGCCCTATTATTTAAGCTTAAAGTCATAAACTTTAGGGAGGGTTAAGAGACATCCATGCTTGAAGAAACACTTAAAAACTGCACATTAACAAATATACATGAATATAATGATATATTCGGACATATTCTTGTCTGGGTTAAAAATGTTCCGGCTGGACGAGAGAACCCCACCAACTCACATGCTAATTTATTACCATTTGCCTAATTAATCTCTAGGGCACCAAAGAACCCCCGATACTTAAATGCTAAGTGAATCAAACTAGAACCTTTCATTGAAATAAAAAATAAAAAATTAGTAAAAACGAAACAAAATACAAATTTATGTTAGAGAATCTCAGTCATAATAAAGTAAAAAAAGTTACTGCGAGAGAACTCAGAGAATATGGGCGGGCACAAAACAAAAGAAGGAAAAATAAAGACGAAAAGTAGCCGTTGTTTTCTCTTGAGCTGACATTACCGGCTGCAGTCAGTTGTCGGGTAAGAACCCAACCTGTCAACACAAAACAGCACGCGACCTTTGTACGGGCATCAACAGGTCACCCCCAACATTCACCTCGATCTCTTCAAAGCGCTGGAGATGCTCTCTTCCACGCATCCTTACTCTTTAAATTCAACCCCTACTCTTCTCCAACAACAACAAATTCAGAGCCACTCTTGAGTACCTAATCTTCACTCTTCAAACCAAGTACTGTACATTCTCTAGAATTCAAGACGGGTTTGCCATTGTGGATGCTTGGGTTGGGGTTGGATCAGTTGACATCCGACATGAACCAATTACTAGCATTGCTCTTTCACCAAGGTGTCCTCGACGAGCAGTTTTTGCAGCTCCAACAGCTGCAAGATGAAGTGTCTCCAAATTTTGTATCTGAAGTTATTACTATTTTCTTTCGCGAGTCTGAAAAGCTTCTCAAGATCCTCAGAGAACAATTGTATGTTGTAGTAGTAGTACATTTCGTTCTACTATATGCTTTGATATTGCTTCTTTACGTTTGTCTTTCACAGTGCCATTTGATGATCTGTTTGTTTCAGTGTGATCATCACTGAATTTTTCGCGTAAATTCCCACTTGGGGTTCCTTAATATATAGTCTTTGATTACATAAAATATACTATTTAGTGATAATACTAAGTTACTAGGTAATCTTAATATTATCATTATGTGCATGTCTATAGTGGCTTGTGACATGTCGTGTTACGATTGGACCTACAAATCCACAAGGAACATAAAGTACACTAAAAGTTGTCTTTTTTTGTAGCATGGATGATGAAGAGAAGGGTATTTCATTTTGTTTTGTGATAAGGGGATTAGGGTTTATATATAACTTTTTGTTTGGATGGGAATGCCGTAGGATGGATAAGGAGTTTTCAGATTACAAGAAAATGGGTATACATGTGAACCAGTTTATGGGAAGCAGCTCTAGCATTGGAGCTCAGAGAGTTAAAACTGTTTGTGTTGCTTTCAGATCAGCTGTTGAGCATAGCAACAGACTTGGGTAAGTCTTGTAACCTCAACATTTCATCATTTCAGGTGGCAAGGATGTGTGCTTACGTATATTGGGGTTATGTTTTGCAGGTGTTTGAGGGCATTGGAGTTACTGGAGCATGAGTATTGTTACCTTAAGAATAAATTGCATGAGCTCTTCCAAGTAAGATTAATTGTGATCTAAATCAAACTACTAAATATATTACCGTGTTTATCTTCTTTTTCAAAAGATTTGGTTTGTGATGTTGTTGTTGTTGGTTACAGATAGAGCAGCAACGAGTATTGGCAGCTGGGATTAGGTACCCTGTAGTACATCATTGAAATATGTTAAAAGTGCTAGAGCTAGGTATATATAATATGTGCATCTTCAGTATCAGAAATCTCCCACACTGATCTACGAAGTTAAAGATGAGGAGGAAGAAAGTTGTATGACCCATGTCCTAACATATTTCGTAGAGTTCTTCAAATTTTGTTTCAAAGGGAAGCTGATGTTATATGAAGGTGTCAGGTGTGAACGAGTTTGTAAAATCGTCTCTCATTTTAATGAAATCCTTGTTATTGTTGGTGTTTCTTTTGTGATCGTGTTATAGAGAGTACAAGACATCCAACAAGAAAATTGTTAGCCAACCCACGAGATGAAGGCATCACTGTAAGCTTATTAGCTTTTCTAAACACAAACAAGATAGAGAAGGATAGAAAGATAAGAGAATTCTTGATTACAAACCCACACATACACCCCTTTATATAGTAGAGGTGAAGACTCAAAACATTAAATACAAAACTATTCACATTTGAAACTCACACCATTAATCTATCATTACATAAGTAACTCCCATTAACTAAGATGAAGAGTCTTACTCTTAATGTGCTCTTAATGTGCATTATTTCAACACTCCCCTTTATGCACAATCTTCATTACTCCCAGCTTCTCTTTCATGTAGCAAAATTGTTCCTTTGGAAGAGCTTTAGTAAAGATGCCAGCAAGGTTATCTTCTGTCTTGCAATACGTCAACTTAATTTCACCTCTTTCAACAGCATCTCGGATGAAGTGGTACCTCATTGGAATGTGCCTTGTCTTACTATGATAAACTGGATTTTTCGCTATTGAAATCGTTGACTTGTTGTCACAATAGATAACCGTCCCTTTGCCATGTTTTTCATTTATATCTTCAAGAATTTGTTGCAGCCATAGTGCTTGACATGCTGCAATGGATGCTGCCACGTATTCTGCTTCTGCTGAAGATAGAACAACGGTATCTTGTTTCTTTGACAACCACGAACAAATTCCAAATCCCAAAGAGAAAACATATCCGGATATGCTTTTTGAGTCGTCTATGGATCCTCCCTAATCACTGTCAGTATATCCTAGAAGCTTTGAATCAGAAACATGACTATACATTATTCCAAAATCGATGGTTCCTTGGATATATCGTAATACCCTTTTTGCTGTGCCCAAATGAGTTTGATTTGGACAATGCATAAATCTCGACAGTAAACTTGTTGCGAACATGATGTCAGGCCTTGTACAAGAGAGGTATAAAAGACTTCCAACCATGCTTCGGTACAATGCCTCACTTACTTTTTCTAACCCATCTTCTTTAACCAACTTCTCGTTCACTACAAGAGGAGTATCAACTGGTTTGCATTGATCCATGCGAAATTTCTTAAGAACCGATTCAACATATTTCTTTTGACAAAATAAAGATTCCTTCTTCACCTTGGGAAACTTCAATACCCAAGAAGTAGTTCATCAAGCCAAGATCATTCATCTCATATGTTTTCATCATGTTGCCTTTAAACTCTTGCAACATTTTGTGATCATTTCCCATGAAAATCAGATCATTTACGTACAATGAAACAATGAGAATAGACGTACCTTCAGTTTTGATGTACAGGGTCGGCTCACTCTTGCAACGCTGAAACTAATTTTTCAAAAAATATCCGTCTATTTGACTGTACCAAGTGCGCGGCGCTTGTTTTAGTCCATACAAAGCATTCTTCAATCGATAAACTTTGTCTTCCTCTCCTTTGATGATGAACCCTTGGGGTTGAGATACATATATTTCATCTTCAAGCACCCCATTTAGGAAGGCTAATTTTACATCAAGTTGAAATATAGACCACTTCTTTTGAGCCGCAAGTACGATGAGTGTTCTTATGGTTTCAAGCCTTGCTACAGGAGAAAATGTTTCAGTATAGTAGATCCTCGATTGCTGTGCGAAGCCCTTTGTAACGAGCCTAGCTTTGTACTTTTGGACGACACCATCTGTATTGACTTTCGTCTTGTAAACCCATTTTATCCTAATAACATCTTTGTTATTTGGTAGATCAACTAACTTCCAGGTGGATTTTTTTTCAATCATGTTGATTTCTTCGATCATAGCCTTTACCTAAATGTCAAACCGTGACGCCTCTTCAAAGCTTCCTGGCTCCATGGCTGTAAAATTGTAGCTTTCATATATATCCGCAAGAGACTTCAATTTTTTTGGAGTTGATTCTGGAGAAGAACTAGATGCTAATGACGAGGTAGAACTATGTGATGTAGTTGACGGTCCTGTGCTCGCCGGTGTAGATTCATGTATAAACGGAGTTGCTGGTCCATAGTCTTCATGTTGCTCCATTTCCACCTCTTGAGTTGTTTATGAAATGTCTTTCTGAATATGCATCTTCTGTTCTTGCACCATTTTATTACTCTAATCCCAAGTGTCAAATTCAGCAAACACAACATCTCTATTGATTATAAGCTTGTTAGTTTCAAGATTATAAGCACGATAACCGGTGAATTTTGAACTATAACCAGTAAAGATGCACAAGTCAGATTTTTTATCTAACTTTTGACGCTTTTGAGAAGGAATGCGCACCTAACATATGCATCCAAATACTCGAAAATGTCCTACCGAAGGCTTGTGATCTGACCATGCTTTAATGGGTGTTTTGTCGAGAAGCACTCTTATCGGACACCTATTAAGCAAATAAGCCGATGTTGATACAGCTTCTGCCCAAAAAGAATTTAAAAGTTCTTTCTCCTTTAGCATAGAGTGAGCCATCGCAACAATGGTTCTATTTTTTCGCTCAGCGATGCCATTTTGTTGAGGTGAGTATGCACAAGTTAGTTGTCGCTGGATTCCCATATCTTCACAGTACGTCTCAATCTCACTTGACATGTACTCGCCTCCGCGATCGCTTCTCAATGTCTTGATGTTTAGACCACTTTGTCTTTCAACTTGAACCTTGAAGGTCTTGAAAATGGAGAGAGCTTCTGACTTTAACTTGATGAAATAAACCTATATCATTCTTGTAAAATCATCAACACAAATGATAAAGTACAAGCTCTGACTAAGAGAAAGAGCTTGCATTTTCCCATAAATATCAGTGTGAATCAACTATAATAACGCCTTCGATTTCCACGCACTTTCATAAAAGGGGGCACGATGATGCTTTCCATGTACACATCCCGAACATATGCCTTTCCTCATTTTGATAGCAGGTAAACCTTCCACCATCTTTTCCTGATTCAACAACTTCAAACCATGAAAGTTTAAATTCCCAAACCTTCTATGCCACAGCCAACATCCATCTACTATTTCGGCTTTCAATGCACTATCCAAGGGATAACGAAATTTCATAGGAAAATTTTGATTTTTTCCATGTCAATTTTTTACAATGACATGATTCTCACAATTTTGATCAAAAATGGTGCAAGAATCATTTTTAAAAAGTAGAGAATATCCATGTTGAACAAGCTGTCCAACAGTTAGCAAATTTGTATTCAAATCTGGAACCAATAAAACATCTTTTATGTACCTGGCTCCCCTCTTGGTTTAAACGGCTATTTTTCCTTTTTCATTTGCATGCACAAAAGCTCCATTTCCCAATCTGATTTGGGATTTTACCGACTTGTCAATATTTGCTAAAATTTGATCACCCCCCATCATGTGATTTGTACAACCACTATCTAGATACCATGTATCTTCATCTTGCACATTGGTGTTATGTTTCACGAAAAACATATTTTCTTCAACATTTCCCTCGGTATATTTGGCATCTTCTTGATTGTCTTTGCTCCTACAATCCTTCTGTAAATGCCCATATTTCTTACAGTTAAAACACTGAGGTTTCCCCTTATTCCAGCACTCGCTTTCAGCATGTCCCACCTTTTTACAGAAGTTTCAAGTTACGTTTCTATTTTTACCGATGTACTTTTGTGAGTTTCTGGGATATCCTCTTTTCTTCATGTAGTTTGGCTTCTTTCCGTGTCCTCCTTGGAACTTCTCGCAAAAATTCTGCCCACCACTTGAATATTTTGTTTGAAAAACAATTTCTACTGGACTTTTTTCATGCCTTGACATTCTCTGTTCATGAGAGTCTAAAGAACCCATTAACTCAATAAGAGATAAAGTTGATAGGTCTTTTGATTCGTCTATGGCAGCCACCGACGCATCAAACCTTGATGGTAGGCTAATCAAAAGTTTTTGGACAACTTTCTCATCCGTAATAGCATCACCATAAAGTCTCATTTGATTAACTATCTCGGTAACTCGAGATAAGTAATCTTTTATTTTCTCCGTATCCTTCATTTTTAAGTTTTCGTACTCCCTCCGAAGAGTTTGTAACTTGAGTGCAATCACTTTAGAAGAACCTTTGAATTCATTTTGCAAGGCATCCCAAGCTTGTTTTGTACTATGTGATGAAATAATTCTTGAAAAAGAAGTTTGTGATATACCTTGTTGAATGAAAAATAAAGCCTTTGCATCTTTCTTTTTGGTTTCCTTCAATTGCTCTTGTTGTGCCACCGTGAGAGTTGTTAGATTGGTAGGAATTTCGATGCCACCTTTGACCATTTCCCATAATCTTTGAGACTGGAACAACGTTTTCATCTTGATGCTCCAATAATCATAGGGCTCACCTTCAAAAACTGGAATCGATGGTTGAATCATACCATTCTTTACAGCCATTAATTTTACTTCTTTTGGAAGTTTCTACGAACACCTTCAAACCTCGCTCTGACACCACTGTAAGCTTATTAGCTTTTCTAAACACAAACAAGATAGAGAAGGATAGAAAGATGAGAGAATTCTTGATTAAAATTACTTGATTACAAACTCACACATACACACCTTTATATAGTAGAGGTGGAGACTCAAAACATTAAATACAAAACTATTCATATTTGAAACTCACACCATTAATCTATCATTACATAAGTAACTCCCATTAACTAAGATGAAGAGTCTTACTCTTAATGTGCATTATTTCAATAATCACGATCTTGGAGCGAACTGCAAATGTACCATATGCATGTACACGATTTTAATTCTTAGTCATTACTAATGGTGAATAACAACTTATGCATACAGGAATATTAGACTACCAATAATGTAATTATTTTCTTCAAATGCACACTAGCTGGCATGAAAAACTTATGCAACATCATACCCCTAAATTCTGCATCACTAATGAAATCATGGGGTAAAAATTGGGTTTTCTCATGTCATATTGGTAGAAATTGCAGGCCAAGTATGTTCAACAGTTACATTATGTTTTCATACTAATCGACCAATTCGATATAACAGGGAGTAACAAGAGTTGATCAATTACTATCCAGCAATAGAAGAAGTCATAATAAAGATAAATTATACATAATACATTATTAACTTCGTATTAGGGCTTCTAAACGGGGAGCTTTATAAGCGAGGATAGATTTTTGTAAAGGCAAGGAATAAGAGCATCTCCAATAGAAAAGGGTGTGGGATTTCTATTGTGTTGAGATTCCCACACCCACACCTCCTTGAACACAATAGCAGAAAGCAAAAGTGTGAGAGTAAAGTTTTTAGGCGCCTGTTGTGAAAGGGCACGCTATTACGACAGACACGTGAGTCAAAAAGGACCCAATATCTTTATCTTCTCCCTCATTTTCCCCTACCACATTAAAACAGTTAGAGATATATTTAGTATTAGTAAAATACTAAGGGGTAGTATAGTATTTTTCTTTTCTATTATAGTCTATAAGTAGTCAAGTTGCTTAGATTGTAACCAACCCAATTTAATCCAATGTAGTTTTTTGTGTTTTTTAGTTTTCTTTCCTTTCTCTTTATCTTCTAAGATCTATTATGGTATCAGAGCTAGGTCGATTCTCTCTCCATATTCGCATATGCACCTACATGGCTTCAATGTTTGAAACCAAAGCTTGAAATCAATGTAGGGGTTTCATCTATTTTTTTATTTTTTATTTGGGTGTAATTTTGATTTGGGTATGATTTCTCTCTGCAATCAAGATAATACTCTGATTTAGATCTGATTATTAAGGCTTGCAACTGATTTAGGTCATGATTTTACTTTGAGTTCCTGAAATTTTGACTTGGAATCAACCATTGATGTAGTAAATTAGATTTTGCTTTTGAATCCAAGGGCTTGTTTATATTTTCTTTGAAGATTGAGGTAGTGCTTTTGTATGAAAGTTGGAATGATTTTGAATAACCCTACTGTGATATATGGGTTTTTATGATTTGTAAGCACATTTGGTATGACATCTCTAGATATCCCTCGGTTAGTTTTATTTTTGATTTCAAAATCAGTTGGGTATGATATCTTCATCCTATGATTACAAGTTATCTTTGAGTTCTTATATTAAGTAGTGATTATTATCTTATTTCAGACCTGAATTGGTGTTTGTGTTGTTATTTAAGTAGAAACTTGGTTTGGTTGTTTACTTCTAAATGATTGAAACTAATCTGTGGTGTTGTAGTTTGTGTTTGAAATCTTGAGTTTCTTAATTGTGATTTGAATATGATGTTAGCTTGTGATTGGGGCCTCAAAGTTTTTAGAGTGGTTGATAAAATTGGCAAAGGTCACGAATCGAGTTGGGTTACCTATGATATGGATATTTCAAGTAAGTTAGGAATTGAAGAAATTACTGGCATGCTCGATTGTTAATACACTTCTGGTTAATATTTGGTGGTGTTTAGTTCGCATTTGGTTAGTATTTGAGAATTAGAGTTCACATTATGGTATTATCTGGCATTAGTTTGCATATGTTAAGGATCTGGCATTAGTACGCATCTGTTTAGGATCTGGCATTAGTACACATCTGTTTAGGATCTGGCGTTAATACGCATCTATTTTACTTATGGCAAATAGTTCACATCTGATTATCATCTGGGGGTTAGTTCGCATCTGATTAGTATTTGGCAGTTAGATCGTAAATAATTATCATCTGACGGATAGTTCACATTTGATTAGCATTTGGTAGTTAGTTGGCATCTGGTTAGGATTTGGTGGCTAGTTTGCTCTGAGTTGTTCCAATTTGGTTTGGTAGTATTTGGGTTGGCGATTGATATGGCCTTTGATTTTTGGCTTCTATGTAGTTTTGATGTATCTTCATGTTGGTAATATCTGAGTATTTTTGGGCTTTGGTTCTGTTCTAGTGGGCATTAGTGGATATCATTTTCTTCGTATCCAAATTTTGGCATTACTTCATAATTGAACTTTAGATATGGTTTACTACTTCTATTTTCTACTTAGAAACTCTCGATGTTACTTGTTGTATCATCTAGAGTTTGACGGGGGGTGTTAGAGATAAATTTAATATTGGTATATTGATAAGGCTAGTATAATATTTTCCTTTTCTATTATAGTCTATAAGTAGTCAAGTTTCTTAGATTATAACCAACTTCAATTCAATCCAATGTAGTCTTTTGTGTTTTTTAGCTTTTTTACCTTTCTCTTTGTCTTTTAAGATCTATTAACCCTACTGCCCTTTCGAACTTCGCCTAATCTAAACCATTTTCCCGCCATGACCGAGACAAAAGGGTAGTATTGCAGTTTCCTAGCTTACCCATGTTTGGTACTTGGGAGAGAGATGCAGTGTACAAGTATTTGGATATCAGTAGGTTCTGTAATAGCCTAATTCCGATACACGAACTTAGTCTTTACACCAAATGTGTTTAGAACATTCAGGAATAACAGACAATGGAAAGTAAGATGATTTAGCATGGAAAATCCCTGAATGGGTTAAAAACCACGACCTCTCCTAAGAATTTTGAGAAAATGTTTATCTTATTCAGCTTGCTAGTCTATTACAATGAACGTTTTGAGCATATGGGATAATGGGATAGGAACTTTTCTATGGAGATTATTAAGTCCCTCATCTGCTGTTCTCCAGGTCTATTTATAGATCTCCTAATATGACTGTTTGATGACCAAAAGGACCCTTAATGATGAACGTTACAAAGTAAGTGTGAAATATTTTTTGACCAGGTTGTGTAACGTTTCGGCCTTTGCTGCTGTACAACGGCTCTATTGCTGATTGTGTATCTCGCGCAGGTCGAACTTCTGGTGTAGAGGTCGAAAGTGATATCTCGAACTGGGAAAGTTTGGTAGGTCGGACTGCTGTTGTAGTAGTCAAAAGTGATATCTCGAACTGGGGAAAGTTTGGTAGGCCAGACTCCTGTTGTAGAGGTCAAAAGTAATATCTCGAATTGGGGAAAGTTTGGTGACATCTTTAATAGTGTTTCCTGTATACTGATGAAATCGAGGGCAAAGTTTAAGACCGAGGTACGAAATAAGCTATTACAAGATGGCTCTCAACTAATAACATGAGTATTATTAGGGATGAGTGGTATTGGTTGAGAAATTCATTATGTTTATGGTTGCGATTGTGCTACGTGTTCTGTTGCTGAGGTCGAAAGTTTGTCTGTAGCTCAAAGATGAAGCATGAGGTCGTGATGCGGAATAAGCCACCACAACCGTCCCCTCTCAGCCAACAGTACAAGAATGATTGTAGGCGAGTGATATTGGTTGAGAAGAGTCAATAAATGTTGTAGTTATATCGGGTTGCATTTCCTATGTTAATGCATGAATCTTTATTGGTGTCTGTTGGGTTTTCGAGAGCCAATGACTATTGTCAAATATTGTTGCCTGGGGAATCCCTTTGGCGTTGGGAATTTGTAGAGTCTGCTTTGAATGCTGATTGGTGTATAAAAGGTACTCTGAGTTAAGATTGGAGGAGCAAACCCTTCGTATTTGGTTTCTTCTTCACTATTTTTCATTTGGTAAAAATGGTGACGACTAGGACTCAGGCCTGGGAGTCCAGGATTCGGAGGAAAATGGAGGAGTTGTGTATCAGGTATTTTGGTTATCAACCGCTGCATTTTCCAACTCCCATTCCTGTGTCTCATACTTTTTATCATATATCATATGAAGAAGTGGTGGAGGCATAGGATGATTACTACCAGATGATACGTTTACATTATTTGGTGACATCTGAGGCTGAATGTCGTAACGGTCTTCGTCTACTGGCGGAGGAGGCTATTACAACTGAAGATGAAGCGGTAGGCATTCGGCCGAGGGAGTCACGCCGATACCCTGCTAATGAGTGGGTCTTGTTGAAGAAATAAGGCCTTCTCTCTAGCATACGGGGAGATGAGGAGGATGCAGAGGATCATTTTCTTCCATGGACCATAGTTCTTTGGCCATGAAGAAGATCTTTCATCTGTGAAAATGTCCTGCTCTTTGTATCCAGCATGTGGGGAGGTGATGAGGATGTAGAGGATCATTTTCTTCCATGGGCTATAGTTCTTTGGCTATGAAGAAGATCCTTCATCTGTGAAATATTTCTCTGACTTCCTTGTAGCATGGGAACAATGTTTGGGTTTGCGTCTTCTGTGAACTGTTCGTACTTTAAAAAGGACTTTGAGCTGACACTTGATGTAAATTGAAATAATTAGTAGAATCTCTATTGTAAAGTATTCTGTAAAAGTAACTTTTAGACTAAAATAAAATATCTATTTTCTGTGATGATGATACTTGTCTTCAGGTTTGGCTGTTTTCCTCTTCTGTTTGTACCATATGCATTGGTAATAAAGATAAGTAGGTGAAGGGAAAATTTAGAGAAGGTCGAGTTGTTGGTTCAGACTGGAAGTCTTATCTCTGTGCGAGCTTTGTGTGCTGCCATATATGCGCCTGAGGGGATATTTTGTGTTGTGAGGTGATGAGTTGTCACGATATTCTGCATATATATTATGTTGTTCTAGAGATGTTAGTGCCAATATATTTGGAGGAAAATCTGTAGGGGGATTGATTCTGTAGAGATCTTCCTTTGTCTATAAGTAGGGATTCCTTGCTGATGCTACTTGTATTGTTCTATAGTTGTGTTCGAGCATGGTAAGGACTCGGTCTTAGCGTACTCAGTAGGCGGCGGATGGCCGGTTTCATATCAAGGTTGCTAAACTTCGTGAACGCTATTTTTGTCATTTGCCGTATGATGCTGCTCTTCTAGAATGGCCATTGAATCTGGTTGGCTTGGATGATGAAGGTAGGCGTATCGAGCAAGATCGCTTCATCTGGTGTAATATTTTTTGTAAGTCTCTGCTTGATCCCCATGTGCGAGAACTAACTGTTTGACAGCTCGTATGTGATAAGATCGCAGAAGAGGATGTAAGGGCAGTAAATGGGGAGTTAATTCTATGTGGGTAGCTGAACCATATGGGATGCTTTAGATGTTACCGAGGGGAAGGCTGCTGAGATCGTGGCTGACTTGCTTAGTCCTCCACCTTTTGTACCTCAGACTCTCAAGTGGCTTACTCGCAAAGGTTGAAAATTAGTGCAGCCAAGTAGTTTGGCTGTATCCGCGGAACAAGAGTTTTTAAAGCCTGCTGGTGGTGACCTGCCAGAAATACATGAAGTGGGCATGTCTGGACAAGGGGATGTTGAGAAGAGCCTAAAGAGGAAGCGGCTTGTGGGTGAGGACAGTGGTCGGACAAAATCTCTTGCTGCTTCCCAGATGCAAGAGTTGGAGCGGGGATACTGTCAGATGGCCGGGACAGACTCGCAGAAGCTTGAGGATGAGTATATCAAGCACACATTCCCGGTATGTTTTGCTAACAAACTGTGTGCTTGACGTTGCTTTTGAACTGAAGTAAAATTTTTTGAACTGACTTTCTGTTTGTGTTGTGTTGGCAGCTGCCAACTATGCTGAAGCGGGCCATACAATGTCTAGACAAGAGGAGCCTAGAGTTTGATGCTTTGACGGCAAAGTTTGAGGCTCTGTTAGTTCATATAAAGGAGCTCGAGGGTGACCTTTAGCTGGAGAAAGAGAAAAGGGCTACAGATGCTACTGCCGCTGTAGTAAAGTACAATGAACTATTGAAGCATGACAAGCTCATGTCTGAGGCAGTTGCGGCAGCTTTAGTGGAAAGAAATCACTTTATCAACTCATACTACTATTTTGGGTTGAGCGTTGATGATGTGGCTTTGGCTTGGGATGGTAGGTACACGGAGATCAAGCGTCCTGCTGAGGAGGAACAAATGGGTGGTGGTGCTACTGGTGTGTCTGAGAAAGTTTCGCATCTTCCTCCAGGTAGTGCAGAGGTGGTCCATACTATTGAGCAGACTTTGGACCTTCTGTTGGAACGTGATGAAACAGTTCCTTCTCTGGGGAAAGTACTAAAATCTCCTTCTGAGGTAGATATTTAGCAAGCCTCTTTTAACGTTCTGTGGTATCTTGACTTATGTTTTTCAGTTCGCGTGACATAAATTGTGACAGTACTCTGTATAATCGTACACTATTTTTAAGTGATATTTTAAAATATGTTTTTCATGAATGTTGGTATTAAAATAGGGTATCTGTAATCTGTGTAGGAGATAGAGCATTTGAGAAAAACAAACTTCAAATTAGAGAAGTCGTTGGGTAAAGTGAGGGACTCCGTGGCCCATATTCAATAGGTACTTAACAAAACTAAATACGGGAGAAGGCAATTTAAGCTAAATTCTGAAAAAACTTTTATAGAGTTATATGACCTGCAATGTAAATATGCTAAGATAAAAGTGGAGAGAGACAAAGTATTAAGAAAGGCAGAGGAAAGGGGGGGGGGGTAGTATTTCAAAAACCCAAAAAGTTGGTTTGTTTTAAAGACCCGAGTGATATGGCGAGGTGTCAGAGTATGTTATTAGTTTTGACTCTGTATTTTGAGGTCGAAGTAGATAGTGAGCGAGGGTTAAATGAAGCTTATCTAAAGTTGTTAAGGGAGAGAGGTACGCAATCGCCATAGTTTTGAAGCAAAAAAATGCTCAGCTCGAGCTGGTGTTTCTGTTATATGGGGTGATGTAGAACCTTTATCTGATGTCATTGGCTTTATGTAGGATCGGAGGGCCATGTGGATTTTATTTTTCAGGATAAGGAAAGAGTAAATAGAAGTTCAAGCACAATTAGAGAGTGAGGTAAGGAGGTTATAGGATGAACTATTGCAGCATGTGGAGCAGAAAATGTCTTTAGCAACGCGGCTGCCGAAAGAAGTGGTTGTTCGAATGAAGGTAGAGGCTGAAATGAGGGCTTTAGGTGTGCTACTACAAAGCACGCATCAGCGGTTGCACAAAGCACAAATGAGACTGAAGGAGCATCTGTGTCCCTCACAAGCAAAAGGCGCTGCTCGAACGAAGCATGAACGTCATATTGACAACATTGTCGAGTTTTATGGGGGGAAACTAGTTAGAATAGAGAACGCATTTAGGAAGTTCGTAGAGGAGTGCGGGAAGGATTTTAAAGTGGAGAATTCCAAAGTAGAGAACCTGTGGTTTAGTCGAGGTAAAGGAGGAATCGTTGGTGACCACTCCCGCCCGAGATCGCGGTAGGAGTCATCAGAAGAGGAAGAGGGTGAGCCTCTGATATCCCAAACGTGGCGCAAACAACGTCAACAAGAGGTCGTGACTTTTTCCACGCTGGTAGATGTGCAAGGTCAAGTAGGAAGGTAGGGAGAGACAAGCTGTAGTTGTCTCCTGCTCAGAGGAGTTATAAATAGATTGCTTTTGATTTACCGTGACTAGTTCTCCGTAATGTTTGATGAAAAAAATGTAATCTGAGTGGTTTGTTAAAACGGAATGATGCATCTGATTTATTCAGATACCATGTTCTTGATGTAACCTTGTAAACTGTTATATGTACTATATTCTTATGAATAATTATTATAAATATAACCTGTTGTAATAGCTTGATCTGGCTGCTGTACAAAGCCAGTGCGATGCGTAGAAAATAAATAAATGCGTGTTGAGCTAAGATTGAGTCGAGAGGCTGAAAAATTGGTTATTGCGTGGAAGAAAAATTAAGGGTAGAGATGATTAGAACTCTTCAGGAGAAAGAGGTTGCAATGTCTGTTTGTTTGGGGAAGATAGAAAGTTTGGAGGCGGAGATAAGAAAAAAGGACGTGGAAGTAGGAGGGAACTTGGACGAGCTAGTCAACAGGGTGTTGAATTATTACCTGTGCGTGCGCAAACTGCAAAACTGTTGGTCGCGCTAGAGGCTGAAGGCAATAATGTTAAGGAGCTGCAGTTTCAAGTAAATGTGCGTGAAGCGGTGATAAGCGATGTTAGAGCTCGTGCTCGCAAGTATGAAGCACTGTGGTTGGTTACTGGTATGGTGGTTGGTTACTGGAGGAAGCTTTTGCTCAACAGAATGAAGTCATAAAGAAGGACTGGAATAAAATATGCGATCTAGAGCAACTTTCGCAAAAACGGCACTTGAACATCTTGGAATATCAGTCCAAAAATGATAGACTTCGAAGTGTGAATATGAAGCTAGTGGAGGATCTGCTATGGTAGGAAGTAAGTTATGATGCGAAGAGGGTAGAATGTGAAGGTAATGAGAATTCAATTTCTCTTATTTACCATATGAATGAATTTATAACCGTGTTGACGGCTCAGAATGTTGATGTGTGTCATGCAACACGATGAGTAGAGGATCGTTGTAAGCCACTGGAAGGCGAACTGAAGGAAGTGCAACATAAGCTGAGCGAGCTCCTTCTCAGTAAGCATGTAAAAAGTTAGGCCAGTAGTAGTCATGAAAGATAGTTGGTCGCAGTAATCTCATTTTTTATGGCAGAATTGAAGAAGGTGGAAGCGGAGAGTAGGAGGGTATATGATGGTTTGATCTCCCAAAGTACAGAATGTGAGATAGAGGTAATCCGATTTGAATACCTAAACCCTATGATTTCTAGGATTGGATCGTTTAAACAGGGGGTGGTTAGAGAGGGAAAGAAGATTGCTATTGGGAAGATGCCAGACTTTATGCGGCATGAGTTGTAGAAGGGTTTACTAGAAGACGTGGCAGGTCCTTATAATGTGAGACATGAGTTATCTGAAAGCTCTAGTGAAGAATGAATAATGTGATTATCTTGTATGTATATGAACAATGGATAGAAAAGAAATATGAATATAAACAGAAATGGTTAAGGATCAGTAGTAAATTGTACTAACCATGTGAGGTACCACTGATAATATCTGCAAAGTAGCTTCCCTAGTAAACTATCTATGATGCATGAGTTAACCAGCGTGGCCGAGGTAACGCAATTATCTGTAATCTGTGCATAACAATATTTGTAGGGTAATCATACACAAGTATTCTATTGGTGTAAGAGTGGTGTACAACGAATATGTTGAATAGGTTGGTCTGGCCGAAGTAACAAAATGTTCTGTAATGTATTAGATGATCAATTTGGCCAAAATAATAAATGACCTGTAATTTGTGTATAGAAGTTATGTAGGTCAATTGAATACAAGTATTTCATTGGTGTTAGATTGGCGTACAACGAATGTATTTAGATAGATCGGTTTGGTCGAAGCAACAAAATGATTTGTAATGTATTAGATGATCAATTTGGCCAAAACAACAAATGATCTGTAATCTGTGCATAGAAGTTTTGTAGGTTAATCGAACACAAGTATTTCATTGGTGTCAGATTGGCGTACAATGAATGTATTTAAATAGATCGGTTTGGCCGAAACAACAAAAGATCTATAATGTATTTAGATAATCGATTTGGCCAAGGCAATAAATGATCTGTAATCTGTATATAGAAGTTTTGTAGGTTAATCGAACACAAGTATTTCATTGGTGTTAAATTGGCGTACAACGAATGTATTTAGATAGATTGGTTTGGCCGAAGAAACAAACGATCTGTAATGTATTTAGATGATCGATTTGGCCAAAACAATAAATGATCTGTAATCTGTGTATAAAAAGTTTGTGAGGCATAGTAGAAAATGCTCATATATCTTCATCAAAACAATCATCTTTTATTGATGTGAACTCGTCATGTGAAAAGTATACTTTGATAGGGGCAATATCGACGATACAATTTCAGTCTCCTTGTGTTCCAAGGATTAGGTATGTGCTCGCCATGCTCAGTGGCGAGGTCGTAAGAACCGAGGCCACTTTTCCCAATGACGACAAAAGGACCTTCCCAGTTTTTGGATAACTTCCCGGCGTTGAGCTCTTTGCGATGTTTTGGAATCTCTCGGAGGACCAGATCCTTAATTTCAAACTCTCGATGTCTAACGTGCTTGTTGTAAGATCAGTTTAACGCTTGATGATATCTTCCCAATTGCATGATTGCTTTGTCTCAAGTTTCTTCGATCCAGTTAATATTAAATACCAACTGGAATTCATTTTCTTCATCGGTCATGGTATGGTCGTGAATAGGGTGATGATACTGAGTAGGGATGATTGCATCGGTACCGTAAGCCAAGAGGAACGGTGTGCAGCCAGTTGAAACTCGGGACGTAGTTTGATATGCCCATAACACATATGGTAGTTCCATGACCCAATTTCCTTTCTTTTCTCTTAGGCACTTTTTGATTTCATCTATGATGGTACGATTAGTGATCTCGGCTTGGCCGTTCCCTTACGGATAATAGGCATTTAAGGGGGAATGTATGATGTTGTCCGGATTGAGGAATTCGATGACCTTGGAGCCAACGAACTGAGGTCCATTGTCTATTCGGATGAGATGGGGGCAGCCAAATCGAATGATAATGTTTTCCCAGATGAGCCTAATGACCTCATCTTCTCATGTACAACATAGAGAGACTATTTCTACCTACTTAGTAAAGTAATCTGTTGTGACTAGAAGGTGTTTCCGTTTTCCAGGCACAGTGGGAAACTCACTAACAAGGTCGAGGGCCCATCTTTTAAATGGCAATACGACATTACTAGAATGTAATTCTAAGGCTGGAGCTCGAATTTGTGGACCATGTTGTTGACAGGCATCACATTTTCTTATGAGCTCGATTGCTTGAGTTTCAATTTTAGGTCAGAAGACTCCTTGAGTAAGAGCTCGGTTGGCTAAAGATCATCCTGCTGCGTGGGAACCGTGCCTTCATGTAGTTTGTGTAAGAATTTGTGAGCTTTTTTGTCAGATAAGCATTCAAGATATGGTCATGTGACTAAAATCTTGTATAAGAAACCATTTTCGACGATGTAGCATTTGGCGTTATCAAGCACACGCCTTCTTTCAATGAGGTCTTGAGGATGTTCGCCATCGAATGTGTTCTTTGTACCAATATACTTCAGGAAAAGTCCTCTCCAATCATCCTCATCCTCTTCAATGCCCCCAGTATTAACAAAATTTGAGTTGATGATGTCAATGTTGGGGGTTGAGATTACTTCAATCTTGAGATATCGAGCTTCTAAGCCCTGAACTCCTTCGAGATATGCGAGTGAATCAGAATATCTATTTTCTCCGTATGGGAAATGTTCGATGAAAATTTTCTTGAATCTACTCATTCTGTCGGCTACGGCAGCTGCGTAGTCAATCATTTTCCCATTCTTCTAGATTTTTTATGCGTAATGGTTTATAATGAGCAGGGAATCCGTATATACAGACAACTCGAACACTCCAATTTCTAGAGCCATGTCTAAACCGTGAATCATTACTTTGTACTCTGCTGTATTGTTGGTTGCCTCGAAAGTTAACCAGATTACCTTTTCAATTCTATCATTAGAAGGTGTGATCAGTACGATTTTGATGCCTGATTCTGTGGGTTCATAGGATCCATCAGTTAGCAGACGCCATCCCTTTTGTGTTATCTAGTCTGCCCTTTCTTCGAGCTGTTCTTCATGAGTTTCTGTGCTGTCTTCTTCCTAGTCAGAATCATCTACGGGGAAGTCGACAAGAAAATCTACTGTGGCCTAGCCCTTTTCAGAATGTCTGGGTTCGAATCAGATGTCATGTTCGCCAAGAGTAACTGACCATTGTTGGACTAGTCTTGATTTTTCTCGTTTAGATAATATTTCTCGTAGAGGGTAGTTGGTCACTACTCGGACTGAGTGGGCCTGGAAGTATTGTCTCAATTTTTGTGAGGTATAAACGAGAGAGCCAACAACAGTTTTTCGACCAGACTGTATCGAGATTCTGCTAGAGTGAGAGTTTTACTGATGAAATAGATGGGCTTCTTGGTTTTCTCCTCAAGCCGAATGAGAACGGAACTTAATGATTTATTAGTAATTGCGAGATAGATGGTGAGCTCTTCCGTTTCGCTAGGCATACTCAATACTGGTGGTGATCCCAAGTAAAGTTTTAATTGCTGAAAAACTACATCGCACTCCGTTGTCCATTCGATTTTTTGGTTTTCTTAGTTTTATATTTTATCATCCCATGACGTAGTAAGTTGAACAACCATCGACAGTGATCGGATGATTTTGAGACAAAATGATTTATTGCGATAATTTTCCCTACTAACTTCTGGAGTCTTTCTTCATTCTGGGGGAAGGCATGGATAACAGTGCGGGGATTTGATCTGGATTGGCCTCAATACCGTGCTTGCTGATCAAGTAACCCAGAAATTTCCCTAATTGAACTCCAAACTGGTATTTGTCAAGGTTGAGTCGCATCTTGTAAAGGCGGAGGATATCAAAGTCCGTTTGCAAATCCGCAATGTGGTTTTCCTTCTTGAAACTTTTGCACAACATATCGCCTATAAAGACCTCCATTGTTTTTTCGAGGCGATCCTTGAACATTTGGGTCATCAACTAGTGGTAAGTAGCTCTAGCCTTCTTGAGGCCGAATGGTATGACTTTGTAGCAGTATAGACCATGCTCTATGATGAAAGCTGTCTTCTCTTAGTCATCAGGCAATATAGGTATCTGGTTATAGCCTAACGCGGTGTCCATCATAGACAGGAGCTCGTGCACTGACGTAGAGTCTAGCAGGTTATTAATGACTGGGAGTGGGAAACTGTCTTCCGGAGTATGTCTGTTCAGGTCGATGAAATCCACGCATACCCTGATCTTCCCATTCTTCTTTGGTACTGCTACGATGTTTGATATCCACTCTGGATAATTGGCCTTGCGGATAAAGCCGACTTCAACGACGCCAAATATAATAGCCCAATTCTGATGCACGAACTTAACCTTTACACCAAATATGTTAAGAACGTTTAAGAATAACAAATAATGGACAATAAGACGATTAGGCGTGGAAAACCCCTGAATGGGTTAAAAACCATGGCCTCTCCTGAGGATTTTGAGAAAGTGTTCATCTTATTCAGCTTGCTAGTCTATTATAATGAATGTTTTGAGCATATGGGATAATAGGATAGGAACTTTTCTATGGAGATTGTTTCGTCCCTCATTTACAGTTTTCCAGGTCTTTATATAGGTCTCCTAATATGACCGTTTGATGACCATAAAGTCCCTTAATGATGGACGTTACAAAGTGAGTATGAGATATTCTTTGACCAGGTTGTGTAACATTTTGGCCTTTGTTGCTTTACAACGGCTCTATTGCTGACTGTGTATCTCGCTCAGGTCAAACTTCTGGTGCAGAGGTCAAAAGTGATATCTCGAACCGGGAAAGTTTGGTAGGGCGGAATATTGTTGTAGAGGTCGAAAGTGATATCTCGAACTGGGAAAAGTTTGGCAGGCTGCTGTTGTTGAGCTCAAAAGTGATATTTAAAACTGGGGAAAGTTTGGTGACGTCTTTAGTAGTATTTCCTATATGCTGATAAGATTGAGGGCGAGGTTTAAGCCCGAGGTACGAAATAAGCTATTACAAGATGGCTCTCAATCAATAACATGAGTATTGTTAGGGATGAGTGATATTGGTTGAGAAACCCGTTCTGTATATGGTTGCGATTGTGCCGCGTATTATGTTGCTGAGGTCGAAAGTTCGTTTATAGCTCAGAGATGAAGTATGAGGTCGTGATGCGGAATAAGCCACTACAGGTTCCTTGTGGTTTTCTCAGTTACGTTGATATGTTTGGATTTAACCGATACTTGGGTTGTACTTATCTTTCAGACATGCAGGAGGGTGGATGTATTGACGATGAGCCCTTTCTTCTGAAGGGTATTTCTTACTAGTCATTATGGGCTAGGGTGGTCAAACCATACATTCTGTCAGACTATTCATGATCGGAAAGCACATATATTATTGAACCGTGTACTTTTAGAGGAAGGGTTGCCATTCCAGGAGGGTTTACACAATCTATACTATAAGAGTCCCAAAGTCAGAGAAAATCAGATGTATGTGATGAGATGGACTGTCAGTTAAGGGTGAGGCAACCCGATGAAGATGTATATCTACCTATACTACATATGCAGGATTAGCAGGTGCCTCGAGTTCCATCAAGAAGGATGTATACAGTGGTAAATATTTAAACTCATTATTTTCCATTACTTTACTTTATGGATATATTGAATTTAATAGTGCGTGTTATATTAGAATTAATCGAGTATTATTCTTTCCAGTTTGATTTTTCCACAACACTTGAAGAGTCTAGACGTATGATGGCCGATACTAGGCAAGTTATGTATGATTGGACAGTTCAGAGAGACAATCATTTCTAATAGCGGTGGCAATAGTCCCAAGATAATTTTGAGGCGCGGTGACAACAGTCCCAAGATAATTTCAAGGAACTATGGGATGAGTGGAAGTCACAACTCAATGAAAAAAATGAATCCATATCTGCTTTAGAGGATAAAGTGCGGGAGCTTAACATCCGTCAGAAACGTGATTAGTTATTGGTGTATATTTTATATTGTGATATTAAAAACTATTGTCTAGTGTTTAGTTTTATGTGTGAAACCTTTGTAATGCGATATTTAAAACTTTATGTCTACGTGGTTCTTTATGCCTACTTGTCTTGTATTTCATATTCCTGCAATATCTCAATAATAATTTTTTTTCAGTTTTAAAGTGGTATAGTGTGTTAAAAAATTAAAATGCGGTGAAGTGTTAAAAAATAAGTTAAGTTGAGGAGAGTGAGACTCAGTTCTAAGGCACCTGTCGTGGCCCACACCTTTACTACAGGCGGGCAGTGTAGCGTCGTTTGAGTTTAGGCGTACAGGTTTTTTGCTTGGGTGCATGTCGTAAAGGCGCGCGCCTTCACCATAGGCGCCTAAGTCGAGTAGAGATTTTTTCCTAGAGTATGTGAATTCTAATTCTTTTTGGTGAGTGGGAATGGGAATTCTCATTTCCACTCGCCTATTAAAGGGGATTTAAGGTGCAAGTGTGAGGATTCCCAATCCTGCACCCTTCTATTGGAAATGCTCTGACATTTAAATAAAAAATATCCTCTGATTTAGTGGCAAGGAAGAGGGCCCCACCTATTTTCAAGTGTGTAAATTGCAAATGGTTTTTCTCTAGAAACTTTTATAAAACCTCTCTTTATTTTCTCTCACGACACCATCATAAATTATTTAATTTTTGATCTTTCATCCCAGTATAACCATGAAGGGCATTCTTGCCAAATAACGTTAACGCAAGCTCGAATGAGAGCTCTAATAATCCATAATCATATTGAGATTAACCTAATCGAAGAATTAATACGAAGAACAAACAATTTGGCGAGATAATTTCCCCTTTAGAGCTTCAATTGCTTAATGATTTAATTTCAATTGAATTCCTCTTAAACCCTAAGTCTCTCTTAAAAAACTTGGATCCTTTCACTTTGCCTAGCCTTGCCCTTTAATGGAGGTTACAAGTTTCTAGTTACAAAATAGAACAAAAATGCCCTTTAAATGATCTAAAACTATGTTAAATCGTGCCTTTGTTCGAACAGAGAATGGTTTTCTTCGAATAGAATACTCAAAACTAAGTGTATTTTAATATACTCAAAAGTCTATTTGAATAGGTTACTCAGACCAGTATTTATTCGAATAGAATAAAAAGTCTATTCGAATAAACCTTAAATCGTTTGAACAGAACAACTACAAATCTTGTTCAAACGACTTGGTCAAAAATGCCTAAAGACATACCCAGATCCTCTTAGATCATGGTTCCCCCCTTTAGGAGTCTTGAACTCCTGCTTAGGCTAAACCTGGAGATGAGGGAAAGCAACCATGCCCATTTTGCTATTGTACCACTTTGACTTGCTGGGTAGTTAGCATTTCTTCCCAACTTTGAGCGACTCGATAAAATCCCTTTGCAATGGATCTTCTCTTTCTAGCCATAAGTCATGAACTGACGGTAGGAAAGTGTCGATTGTAGAGTCTTCATCTAAAAGAGATGGCTCAAACAACTTCTAATGCTCGACATTAATCACCGGATACATCTTCATAAAAGGTGGCAAATTTAATTGGAATGCGTTGTCACTAATCTTCTTGAGTATCGTAAATGGACCATAACAAAGTCTTCTTCAACTGTACTTCAACCGCATCATGAACCTTGCTTATCTTCTCAATGAAATATTGAGCTTTAACTTGTTCTTCTTCCATCTTCCCTGATACCGTCTTGTCACTAAGACTAAAAGCCAAATCAAAGGGGCTTTGAGGCAAGTACCCAAGACAAACTTCAAATGGAAACTTCAAAGTGAAACCACGAATCAACTGGTTAATAGCAAACTAAAAATACGGTAAACTCTTATCCCATGTTTTATGGTACTTTGAATGGAATCCCTGTACTAAATAATCCAAAGTATGATTAACTACCTTTGTTTGCCCATCAGTCAGCGGATAAAAGGCGGTACTTTTCTTCAACTTTGTGTCCATCATCCCCCATAGCGATCTCCACCCCAAAAAGTGGCTATCCCTATAGAAAATAATATAAGAAGGGAGCCTAAAATACCTCCGGACATCTCTGAAAAACAATCGCGCTGCTCCTTTCCCAGTGACCATCTTCTGGCATGGAATAAGAATTATTATCTTGCTAAATCAATCTACTACTACAAATAAATAGTCATTCTTATACTTGGTCAGGGGAAAAATACCCATAAAATTTATCGAAACATTCTCCCAAGGTCGCTAGGAACTAGTAATAGTAAATGCAGTTCTAACTTACGATTGGAAGATTGATGTGTTGCATAAAACGCAACCACGAACCACACGAGCAACATCCAACTGTATCTTCGGCCAGCAAACTTAACGCCACAAATTCAAAAGAGTCTTCTCAACCTAGAAATGATCTACCACCCGGGAACAATGTGCCTCTCTAATCCAATACAAACGGTCTCCACCCTCAGGAATACATAGTAGACTGCCCATGTAAATCAAACCATCCTTCAATACATACTTGCATGTCTTGCCTTGTAGCAACTTCTGGTGAATCACACTGAGCTCCTTGTCATCGTCATACCCAGCTGTAACATATTCAGATAAAATAGTAGCTACAAACAAAATGAAAATAGTTGGTAATGGGGGTCGAGATATCATATCAGCCATTTTTTATCCATTTCTTTCTTATACTTGATAATCAAGGTGAATTGCTATAGGTACGACATCAACTTCATATGGCGAGCTTGTCGTAGCCTGAACTGCGTAGATAAAAACTATACTAGTTTGTAATTGGAATGTACCACAATCTCCTTCCCCAATAAGTACCTCCACCATTGCTTCACCGATTGATATAATGCGTAGAACTCCTTATCGTAGGTAGGATAGTTCCGTACTGTAAACATCTCATAATGGCTGACAATCGGCTTCCCATCCTATAATAAAATTGCCCCTAATGCATAGTCAGACGCATCTGCTTCGACCTTAAAAGGCCGCTACAAATTTGGTAACGCTAACACTGGTGCATATGTAATCTTATGCTCTAGTAACTGAAAAGTCTTCTCATGGTGATCTTCCTACAAAAATTTCACAGTGGCCTTTGTCAAGGAATGCAACGGTATGGCAATCTATAAAAAATGCTGAATGAACTTCTGTAAATACTGACAAGAACCCATAAAATTTCTCACTTCCGTCATTGTATGGGGTCTAGACCAATTAGTAATTAATGATGCCTTATTTGGATCAACCTTAAGCTCACCTCCACCAACAATAAATCCTAAGTAAACTAGCTCCTTCTTCCCAAATTCGTACTTCTTCCCATTTTAAAAAAGTTGTTATGATTGCAATGCGCCCAATACTTTGCGGATATGCACGAGGTACTCCTCCCATGCTTGACTATATATCAAGATATCATCTAAATACACAATCACAAAATAATCAATAAAAGTATGAAGTACCTCATTTATCAATCGCATAAATATTGTTAGAGCATTGCATAACCTAAAGGGCATCACCAACCACTCGAAGTGTCCTTGGTTGGTCTTGAAAGCCGTCTTTCATGTATCTTCTTCCCGGATTCTAACTTGATGGTAACCCAACTTAAGATCCATATTGGTGAAAAACTGGGCCTTCTGTAACTCGTCCAAAAGCTCGTCAATCCGTGGAAGTAGATAATGATTCTTCACATTAATCTTATTCAATGCCTGATAATCCACACATATTTTCTAAGACCCATCTTTCTTCGGTACCAATAATACTGAAAAATCACAAGGTGAGCAACTCAGATTAATAACCCCTTGCTCAAGGAGCTCTTGTACCTATTTCTTGACCTAATCAGATTCGGTTACAGACATTCAAAGTAACCCAATGTTGGGTAGTGGCGCACCATTCATCAATATAATATTATGCCCCATATTCCTCTTGTGTGGTATCCCTTCTATTAATCTACAATACGAATTGAGAAACCCTAATTAGCAGAAAAGTACGAAGAACACACAACTTGGTTGGGAGAAATCCCTTTTAGAGCTTCAAATTCTTAATCGAAATCAATTACAATTGAATTCCTCTCAAGACCTAAGTCTCTCTCTCAGAATTTTGATTAATCTAACATAATTTAATCTTTCTTAGCCTTGCTCCTTTATAATGGTGTCAAGTTCCTAGTTACCAAATAAGATGAATATGCCCTTAAATGCATAAAACTATAGGCTGAATCACGCCCCTGTTCGAACAGAACAAGTCTATGCTCAAACAAAAAAAGTATATTCGAACAAAACAACTCAGACGCCTATTTATTTGAATAGATTTAAAAGTTTGTTTGAATAGACCTCAAGTCGTTCGAACGACTCTAAATCTTGTTTAAACGACTTGGTCAAAATTTGAAAAAAACACTCTCTAGATCCTCATGGATCATGGCTCCTCTCTTTAAGAGCCTTGAGCTCCTGCTTAAGATAGAACTAGAGATAAGGTAATACGGCGATGCCCATTTCCCTGTTGTACCACTTCGACTTACTGGGTAGTTGACCCTTCTTCCCAACTCGGAACGACTCAATACCACCCCGTCTTTTAACATAAAATTTCCTCTCTAGAATACCATCCTCCTACAATGGATCTTGTCTTTCCATCCATAAGTTATCAACTAACGTTAGACGAGTGTCGATTGTGGAGACTTCATCTAAAAGAGACGGCACAAGCAGCTTCAAATGCTTGATAATAATCACCGAATACATCTGCATATAAGGTGGCAAATCCAATTCATACTCACTTGTCCTGCCTTGCAGCAACTTCCAGTGAAACACACTACGCCCCTTGGGATCATCATATCTTGCAATATACTTTGACGGAATAATAGGTTGTATCTATATGGCTACCAACATAGCAAAAGTAGTTGGTAATGGGGGTCGAGATAACCTATCAACCATTTTGTTGTCCACTCCTATCTTATACTTAATAATCAAGGGGAATTTTTGGAGATATGATATCCCCTTTATTTGACGAGCTTGCTGTAGCTTGGATTGTATAGCTAAAAACTGGAATGGTCTGCGATCAGAATGTACCACAACCTCCTCGTACAACTTCCCCATGTTGGTTTGTTGCTTATAAGATATTGCCATTATAAACAATATGCTAGCCAACGTACCCTCTTGAACCGGTTGTGCCAAAAACTCAAACTTGCCGCTCGTATTAACCAACTGCTTCACCTGAGTCGCCGTTACTAAATTATTTGCAGTGACATGCTCCTTACAAGTATTGATATGAAACTTCTTTCCCTCCTTCACAAGACGATACTTGCGAGCTCTATGGTAATAAATCACATCTCGGTCCCAAAAATAAGGGCTACCCATAATGACCTGACACACATATAAAGAAACCACCTCACACATTACCTCATCAATAAACCTTTTAGTGATCACAAACTTAAATGTACACTGCTTCGTGATCATCAAATCTGCATCTTTATGAATCCACCCTAAACCATATGGCTTAGGATGAGCTGTAGTAATCAAATCCATCTTCTTCACCAACGCCTCAGAAATCAAAATTTTATGACTACCCAGATCAACAATCACCTCGACTAAGCTCTGCTTGACCTGAATACTGACATGAAAAAGTTCTTCCCGACTCTCCTCCTCGGTAGCCAAAGACTGCTAAAACATAAGTATAAGCTTAGGATTCAGTTTATCTAAATCTGGAAGGTCAACAACCACTGCGGCTAGTGCATATCATCCTTTCTTACTCTTCTCCTCCTTCGGCCTAAGCTCTGGGTGAAGTTTCTATCATTTATCTGAAATATGCCCACTCGCCTTACAATGATTGGAATAATTCTCCTTGGATGAAGACCCCTCTCCTTTGGACTCTCCCTTATGTTCGCTTTTCCAACTAGACTTGTAACCCAACTTGTTCCTGTCGTCTTCTTTGTCAATCTTCAATTACTTTCCTTCATGGTAGCGTCTTCGATATTGGCTACAGTAAAGAGCTTCAACTTTCTTCTTAAGGACTCTAACAAACCCCCTGTGTACTTCATGAATACCTCATACTCGACCACATCGATGTCCAAAACCAAATGGTCCCGGAGGATCTGACGAAGAGATGAAGGTTTTCAAGTTTCTATTCGAACAAAATTATTTCTATTCGAATACATTTATACCTGATGGAGTTTATTCTAACAGACTTGTTTCTGTTTGAATATATTTATACTTGATGGGTTTTATTCGAACAGACTTGTTTCCGTTCGAATACATTTATGCCTGATGAGCTTTATTCGAACAGACTTGTTTATGTTCGAATATATTTCTGCCTGATGGCTTTTATTCGAATAGATTTTTGTCTATTCGAATACACTTTATTTATACGAACAGAAACTTATTCTGTTCGAATAGAGGTGCGATTCAGCCTTTTTTTTTTAGGCGGTAATTGCATTTTTGAGGGGTGTTTTGCCTCGAGATGCATTGCTTTTAGGGTTTTAGGTTCTCTAGTATATAAAGGGGACCTAGGTTATTTTCTTTTCTATGTTATATCTGAAAGAGTTCTGAGATAACCTATGGTTTAAAAGTTTTTCTTCCTGTAATTACTTCATTCTTGAGTAATTGATTTCTTTATTTTCCAAACCGATTGGTATTCTTCGTATTACTCTACTAACACAGGCTTCTCAATCGTATTGTGGATTAAGTGGTATCAGTTTTCCAGTTACAATCTTTGAGGGTTGATTGTGGTTTATGGTCTCTACACGTGACCGTCTCAAGCAAACGAAGGAGAAGCTAGTGAATCCGTTAAAGATCCATCGCAAGCCTAATTCGAAGAAGAATGACGATTTGGAGATGGGCGATTCCAACAAAAGACTCACACTTTTGGAAACTACAGTTTCCACCCTAATTTCTACTGTAGGGGAGTTAGTAGAACAATTGCGTCTTACAAACCTCGCGAAGGCTTCCGCTTTGACAAAATAGCGTGACCGCTCGAAGAAGAAAGGAGTTATGGAGGTGGATGGAGACGATGATTTGCGGAGATCGATAATGATTTTAGTAAGGCCGAATCCGACAAGGACCGATCGGGTATTGGTAAGTCATAAATTCATATTCGTAATCTTCGTATCAATTTTAAGATTAAAATTCCGGTATTCGACGGTTTGATCGATGGTAAGAAGTTGGATGATTGGTTAGATAGGTTAAAGACCTATTTTTCTGTTTACAAATACTCCAATGCTCAACAAATATGCTTTGCTACATTGAAATTCGCAAGTCATGCACTCACGTGGTGGAAATCTTATCGGAAACGCCACGATGTAGGAGATTTGGGTAAGAAATAGCTTAAGGGGGAAGGTAAGAAGCTAAAACCTATTCGTTATGGTCCATTTTTGATACTCAATAATATTGGTGACAATGCATTCCAGTTGGATTTGCCACCTTTCATGAAGATGTATTCGGTGATTAATCCTGAGCATTTGAAGCTGTTTGAGCCATCTCCTTTGGATGAAGACTCTGAAATCGATACTCGCCTACCGTCAGTTGATGACTTATGGATGGAAAGAGAAAATCCATTGTCGGAGGATGGAATTCTAGAGAGGAAGGTTCATACTACAAGACGGGGTGTTATTGATTCGTTTCGAGTTGGGAAGAAGGGTACACTACCGAGTAAGTCAAAGTGGTACAACAGGGAACTTGGCATCGCCGCATTCCCACATCTCCACTTCTTGCTTGAACAGGAGCTCAAGGCTCTTAAAGGGGGGAGCCAAGATCCAAGGGGATCTGATGAAGACATGAAGATTTTCAAGTTTCTATTCGAACAAAATTGTTTATGTTCGAATACATTTATACCTGATGGCTTTTATTCGAGCAGACTTTTTTTTGTTCGAATACATTTATACCTGATGGATTTTATTCGAACAGACTTGTTTATTTTCGAATACATTTTTGCCTGATGGCTTTTATTCGAATACATTTTTGTCTATTCGAATACACTTTATTTTATTAGAACAAAAACTTATTATGTTCGAACAGAGGTGCGATTTAGCTTTTTCTTTTAGGCGGTGATTATATTTTTGAAGGGTGTTTTGCCTCGAGATGCGTTGCTTTTAGAGTTTTAAGTTTCCTAGTAAATAAATGGGACCTAGGTTATTTTCTTTTCTATGTTAGATCTGAAAGAGTTCTGAGAGAACCTAGGGTTTGAGAGTTTTTCTTCCTGTAATTACTTTGTTCTTGAGTAATTGAATTCTTTATTTTACAAACCGATTGGTGTTCTTCGTATTTCTCTACTAGCACATGCTTCTCAATCGTATTATAGATTACCAAAGCTTGGTTATGAAATGCCGTAGTGTAATCCTGTATGGATTGCTCAAACTTTTGGCGTAAATTGAGCCATTTGTACCATCGATCTTGTTCATAGCCAATTGGATATAATTGCTTCCTTACTAATACATTGAATTCTTTTTAACTCAAACTTCCTACTTCGTGGCATTTTCGATAGGTCTTCCACCACGTGAGTGCATGACTTGCGAATTTCATTATATAGAAACAATTTTTTTTAGCATAAGAATATTCATAAACAGAAAAATAGGTATCTAATCTATCTAACCAATTATCCAACTTCTCGTCATCGATTGAACCATTAAAAATTAGAATTTCAATCTTAAAGTTAATACGGAAATTACTCATAGGATTCATTAACTTACCAATACCCGAGCGCTCCTTGATGGATTTGGTATCACTAAAATTGCTATCTATCTCCTATGTACCCTCATCACCATCCCCTTCCACAACCCCTTTATTCTTCGAGCGGCGTCGCCGTTAAACCGAAGCGAAAGCCTTCGCGAGATTTGTGAGACGCAATTGTTCTACTAACTCTCCTAAAGTTGTAAGTTGATCTTTGGAATCGCCCATCTCCAATTTGTCCTTCTTCTTTGAGTTAGGTTTCTGGTGAATCTTCAATGGACTCACTAGCTTCTCCTTCGTTTGCTTAAGACGATCACGTAAATAGACCATAAACCACAATCAACCCCAAGAATTGTAACTGAAAAACTGAAACCACTTAATCCATAATACGAATTGAGAAACCCTAATTAGCAGAAAAGTACGAAGAACACACAACTTTGTTAGGGAAAATCCTTTTTAGAGTTTTAATTGCTTAATCAAAATCAATTACACTCAAATTATTCTCAAGCCCTAAGCCTCTCTCTCAGAACTTTGATCGATTTAAGATAATCTAATCTTGCCTAACCTTGCCCCTTAATAAGGGTTATAAGTTCCTAGTTACCAAATAGGATGAATATGCCCTTATACGCCTAAAACTATAGGCTAAATCGCACATCTGTTTGAACAGAAAAAATATATTTAAACAGACATTAGTATATTCGAACAAAACAATTCAGACGCCTGCTTATTCAAATAGATTTAAAAGTCTGTTCGAATAGACCTCTAGTCGTTCGAACGACTCCAAATCTCATTCGAACGACTTGGTCAAAAAAAAAAAAAAAAAAACACTGCCCAGATCTTCTTGGATCATCTATGCCGAGAAATAACTTTTTATACTCCTCTTGCAACTTCTCCATTTTGGTTTGTTGCTTAGGAAATATTACCAAAGTAGACAATACCTTAGCCGACAGACCCTCTTGAACCAGTCGCACCAACAACAATACAAACTTGCTGCTCGCATTAACCAACCTCTTCGCCTGTGGCACCATTACTAAATTATTGGTGGTGACATGTTCCTTACAAGCATTTATATGAAACTCCTTTCCATCCTTCACAGGGCGATACTTGAGAGCTCTACGGTAATGAATTACATCTTGGTCATAGAGATAAGGGATACCCAAGATAATTTGACACACATCTAAAGGAACCACCTCAAACGTCACTTTGTCAATAAAATTTTTAGTAATTACAAACTTGAACGTACACTGCTTCATGATCTTTAACTCCACGTCTTTCTGAATCCAACCCAAACCATACAGTTTTGGATGAGCCATAGTAGCCAAACCCATCTTCTTCACCACCACCTCAGAGATCAAATTCTTCTGACTACCTGAATCAATGATGACCTCTACTAAGCTCATCTTCACCTGAATACTGACATTAAAAAGTTCTTCCCGACTCGCCTCCTCGGTAGCCATAATTTGCTTAAACATAAGGGTAAGTTGGAATTGGCTTATCTAAATTCATAAGATCAACAATCATTGTGGGTAGTGCACGTTTTTCTCTTTTGCTCATCTTCTCCTTCGACCTAAGCTCCGGGTGAAGTTTCCAACATTTATCTAAAATATATCCATTTGTCTTACAATGACTACATTAATTCCCCCTTGGATGAAGACCCTTCTCCTTTGGACTCCCCTTTGTGCTCATTCATCCAACTAGACTTGTACCACGACTTATTCTTATCGTCTTTCTTGTCAATCTTCAAGTACTTACCTTCAATAGTAATTGTTTTTATTGTAGCATCTTCGATATTTTACACAGTAAAGAGCTCAAACTCCCTTCTAATGGACTCTCACAATCCCCCCGTATAAATTATGAACACCTCATACTCGTCCACATCGATGTCCAAAACCAAAGCTTGGTTATGAAACTCCGTAGTGAACTCTTGTATGGATTTCCCATACCTTTGGTGTAAATTATGCCATTTGAACCATCACTCTTCCTCATACCCAATAGGATAAAATTACTTCCTCACCAACACCTTAAACTCCTTCCAACTTAAACTTCCTACTTCGTGGCATTTCCTATAAGACTTCTACTACGTAAATGCATGAATTGTGAATTTCAATGTAGAAAAACATATTTTCTAAGCATTCAAATATTTGTAAACTGAAAAATAGGTTTATAACCTATCTAACCAATTATCCAATTTCTCAACATCGATTAAACCATCAAATATTGGAATTTTAATTTTAAAATTGATACGAAGATTACGCATAGGATTCATGGAGTTACCAATAACCGGTCTCTCCTCGACGGATTCGGCATCACTAGAACCGCTAACTTTTTCCTCGTTACTCTTGTCTCTCTCATCATCCGCAACTCCTTTTTTCTTCGTGTACTCTTGTTGTTTCGTCAAAACGGATGCTTTGGCGAGGTTTGCGAGATGTATTTGCTCTACCAACTCCTCTAGAGTAGTAGTTAGGTCAAAAACTTTCGTTTCCAACTTCATGAGCCAATTTTCGGAATCGCCCATCTCCGAATATGCATTCTTCTTTGAGTTAGGTTTTCGATGAATCTTCAACAGACTCACTAGAATCTCCTTCGTTTGCTTGAGTAAATCACGTTTAGAGACCATAAACCACAACCCCCCGAGAATCGTTACCTGAAAATCTGATACCACTTAATCCACAATCGAATTTAGATTAACCTAATCGAAGAATTAATGCGAAGAACAAACAATTTGGTAGGAGAATTTTCCTTTTAGAGCTTCAATTGCTCAATGATTTAATTTTAATTAAATTCCTCTTCAAACCCTAAGTCTCTCTTACAAAACTTAGATCCTCTCTCTTTGCCTAGCATTGGTTACAAGTTTCTAGTTACAAAATAGGACAAAAATGCCCTTCAAACAACCTACAATTATGCTAAATCGTGTCATTGTTCGAACAACGCCATTCTCTGTTTGAATAGAACACTCAGAACTAAGTGTATTCGAATAGACTCAAAAGTCTATTAGAATAGGTTACTTAGACTGGTGTTTATTCGAATAGACCTTAAGTCGTTCAGACGACTACAAATTTCATTCAAACGACTTGGTCAAAAATGCCTAAAAATAGACCAAGATCCTCCTGGATCATCTAAACACAAATATTCTTCTCTTACATATTCTCTGCACAAAAGGAAAATACTAGATAGCCCCGCACTAGAAAGCTGAGATTTTTAAAGCGATTGTTTTCTACGATTACTTTCCAACCGAAGTCTTTTACCAGTTGCTCCCGGAAAAGCTCCCTTCAAACACATAATGGACACTACCAGTGAAGTTAAATGGGCATAAACATCAATGAGTTTGATCGTGAGAGATGAGATTATAGATGAAGTTATGGAGTTTTTTGAACTTTAGTGGAGTGGTTTAGAGATAGCGACTCAAGGAGGTGAGAGATTTTGAACACCAACATGAGACTTCTACTATATATGTTGTTTAGAGAAGATAAAGACTATAACTGGGATTTTTTTTTTTTTTTTTTTTTTTTTTATTTTTATGTTCTACACAACGCGAGTTAAATTTAATTTTTGGGCTATCCTTGCCTCTATCAAAATTAGAGGAAATTTTTTGTTTATTTGTTATTCCTTGCTTTTACAAATATTTATTCTTGCCTATAAAGCTCCCCCTTTAAAACCTTTACATGTAGTTACATAATCTAAAAGGCTTTAATTAGAGCCCATGAATTTAAATCCGAAAGACCGGACATTGGGTTGATCTGCATTATTAACAACATTTCTCAAGGTATACCAACACAAGAGAGGAGTCGTGATAACAACGACTTTGAGGCTTCAAGTGGGTAATTTTTGGCCGAAAACATCAAATGACCATGCTTGCGTATTCCACATTATCCTCAAAATTAGGTTGTGCCTAAGTGCTTGCAACAACCTAATGAATTTATAAAAAAGAAATTGAGTTGTAACTTGTAATCTACATAACATCCAAAGAAACCGAAAAATGAAGGGAACAAGGAATTACCCACCCGGCCACCCCGTCTTCCAAATCTTCGACACAAACTGAGGTCTGAGAGGCAATGCTTTAGGATCATACAACATGAAAATTTGTTTCTTACCAAGCACCTAAAATAATCGCAAAATATTACTTGTGGTAATGAGATTGTTTGTGGAATCACAATCTGTTAACTGCATTGAACCAACACACAAAGTAGAATCTGTAGAGATATTGGACTTTCAGCATGTTCTGACTTTTAGCAACTTCCTCGAAGATAATAGATTTGGTTTTTTTCCCTCATTGCTAAAGAGTCGATGATACTAAAGTAATGAACCTCGTCCAAATCATTGAATTGGGTCACCAATATCATGAATTTGTGCAAACCAAAATAATGCAACTAGCATAAGGCCTTTGACTTGGGATGATATGAATGTAAAATATGGAGCTAAAGTCCTGATCGGACTTCATATAAACACTTAGAAACAAACATAATAAAAGCATATGGCTCAGTTTGGTTCGTTGCAAACATGATGCAAATGCAAATTGCATAGTCAATAATTAATCTATAAATTATATGATCAACTATAGACACACCTAAGACCACAATCTATCTTCAACATACTATCGACATCAAATAGTGTGTCGATATCAACATATATCGACATATTAGAAGTTGCTATCTTAGATATATCGACATCAAGTAATGTACAACTATTTTTTTCATCAAAATATCGTAAAAGCAAATAGCTCATTGCCTCATTCTATAGACATTACCATTACAGCAAATAACTCCCAGGACGAAGTCTTTAGCAAACCCAAAAGGGTCATTTTAAAAATAAAATAAAATGGACCCATAACTGAACCAAACGTTTCGAATCGAATACGGTTCTGGGCCACTTTTAAGGGTACAAAATCCCACTCTTCACAATTAAAAACAAGACACCAAAGAAACCAATAACAACGCCTGGCAGATCTCGAATATAACCCTCAACCTTGAGTAATTTCATCAAACACATCATGGGCTCTGAAACAGATGAACTTCAAGGAGATCATGCAATCGTTAGCGATCATGGGTTTTGCTTCCAAGAGGAAACCCAACTCACAGTTTTTAAAACCTCGATGTTCTTCGCTGGTGATGGGTTCACTGTATATGATTCCAAAGGTGAGCTTCTTCTCCGAGTAGACTCGTATGGTCCTGATATTAGAGATACGAATGAACTTGTTCTCATGAACGCTTCTGGGAAATGTCTCCTTACGGTTCATAAGAAGGTTAGTTTCTTTGACGAATGTAAACGTTAGTTTTCAAAATTTGTCTCAACTCAGCAATTAGAGTGTCCGAGTCGACTCACCATGTTGTAGACTGAGTCAACTCGGACTAATAAACCAGGGTAGAAAATAGTACTTTCAGTCAGTAATATAGATGAGGAGGTTCCATCTCAAAACCAATTGGTAATGAGAAGTAGCCCCAGTATCTTATATTTCAATGTATCGTTGTATATTTTTCTGTTAGGGAGTCATCATTTTTCGCGATATTAAACTTGTGACCATCTTAGATTTTTGGATATTTTACACCTCAGTTTAAAAACCTTTGGAAAATAGACTAGGTGTTGTTATTGTAATCAGAATCTCTCAAATTTCAATCCCAGGGTACGATTTGTACGAATTGTAGGCTCACGATCGGGGGAACTAAATTTGGGGACCATTGAAATACACATGTGAATGAGACCATTGAGATGTTAGGTATATGTTGGCCCGATTTTGAGTCTATTTAATCCCATAGCGGATCCATGAATTTGGTCATTATAGTCTTGATCATACTTGCGATATCAAACGTCCTTAAATACTGTAATTTTCAGTTCTAAGCGTCTTAACAAAAGTTTTCCCTAGTCTTATTTCAAAAGTGTTTGTATAATTTACTTTCACTCACATATTTTAGGTTTTGCTTGCATTTAATTTGGGCAGTAACATGACTTGAGCGGAAAATTCTTGGTACCATAATTTTACCCAACTAAGACAACCTAACTAACACATAAAATACGGAAAAATATGCTGTTGAGTGTCCTGTCATGTGGTCCTTAAGTGTTACCCGTAAAATGTAGCAGGTATAAGAATTAGGTTACCGATATCTTACCCAATCTGTCCTGCTGAACTCTTCTTGTTGTTTTGTTTTTGGTGTATCAGATTCCAAGTCTGCACCATCGATGGGAAGGTTTTTTGGGCGAGAAAACGGAAGGTCAGAAGCCTATATTCAGTGTGCGGAGGTCATCCATCATTGGACGGTCCAGTGTCACAGTTGATTTATTTGGGAATCCAAGTGAGGAGTACCAAATAGACGGCTCATTCGTGCAACGTTCTTGTACTTTCTTGAACTCATCGCGAGAGGTAGTAGCAGAGATCAAGAGGAAAGTTGATGCCTCTACTAACGTTGTGCTTGGGAAAGACGTATTCTGGCTGTCACTCAAACCAGGATTTGATGGTGCTTTCGCAATGGGTTTGGTTTTAGTCCTTGATCAGATCAACGGTTATTACGATGGGGACGAAGACGTTGTGAATTGACCATTGTGCTGTAGTTAAATATCTTAATGGAGTAATCCCAAATATCCTGTACTGTGGCGATATATTTCCTATGAAAGGTTTTTGTATACCTATTTCTCATTACCTCCATAACTGATATGATCGTTTACGTGCAATTGTCAGGACTATTTCGGAATCGTCAACGTCAACTCAGTACGGTATATATAATCATGAGCATCCACAGCAGTTGGGTGGATGGATTCGCCCAAAAGCAGGGTGAATCCAATCCACCCCACAACAGTGAATTTCCTACGCGCACTTCTGAACTGCGCACTTGAAATTAACGTCTCAGATATGCCCATGTGTCTCAATCTCATCCATTAAAGTCCCAGTGCACTTCAGAACTGCGCATAACTTCTGAACCGCACGCAATGAGAGTCACTGGATGGGAGCCACGTGTTATAATCTTAAAGGTTATATATATACGCGCACTTCAGAATTGCGCGCAATGGCTACGCGCACTTCAGAACCGCGCGGCGTGAATTCGCCCTAAATCCACCCATAGGGTGAAAAATCTACCCTTGGATGAATTTTGTGTATGCCACGTCAGGTATTCACTTAGCTGCTATGAGACGATTTGAGTGAAAAAGAGGGTGGATTTCAAAATTCACCCGCCACGTCAGGGTGTACCTAGCTGCTATGGGTGCTCTAATGTATCGACATGGTGATTAAAGTCAAAGGGAATGTTGTCTAGATATTTTTTTATGTTAAGTACTCAATCATACAAAAATCATTACTAGAGATTGTAGCAAACAATTGAAATATCGATCAATAATAAAATATGGTGGGGGCGGTAAGATTTATTTGCGTCATCGTAGCCGACAACTGGACTTACTGTTACCATAAAACATCACGACCTCGAAATAATCGACCAAGACAAAAAGACTAGGAGCCCTTGAACATCATAATGTAGGTGAGCCGTGATATAAAGAAAATGTAATTCCTTACCGACATTACGGATCCAAGACGTTGGCAGGATATGGGATATGACCATGAATTTCTGGGCACAATTTTTCTTTATCCGAGCTTTCGTGAGTAAAAAACTTGCGGAATTTAAAACTTCAGTTTCTGAAAATATCGGCTTCTACACTTCAAAACAGAAATCCAGTTTTACCACATTTGAAGCTACGAGGCCAATTCTAGTCAAGTTACACGATTTAAAGGCTGTAACAAAAACTTGAACTCCTTGTACAACTTCCTCGAAGAAGAAGAAAAAAATGTCTACAAACACTTCATGCAACTCTCCTTGTATTCTTTTAACACAAAAGCATTAGAAATACCTATACCATGGAATGCCAAGTTATGTAAGACTTCTTTCGAGCTTTACTACCTTTATAGGCTTCTGGCTACCTTTTCATACAAATCCCGCGGCCAATTCCTCGTCATATTGTTCGCAACAAAATTTGCAATCTTAGTACGTAAGGCACGAAGTAGTCCATCAGAATCTGTAACATTATCCAGACAAGTAAGCGTGACCTTCAGGAGATCTGGAACACAAGCTTGGACATGAGGGGATAACCTGTGGAAGTTATCTGCTGTAATATCAGGTCCCCGCGGATCTAATGGGAGGAATGAGAGCTTAGCAACCTCTCTCAGAGCATCTTGATATTGGCCTGCTTTAGCTAATTTATGAATGAATAAGATGGCTTCAAGTTGTCGTAGAACAGTTTGATGCTCCATAATATGTTCTCTTTCTAGAGTGCCGGCTTCGTTAGAATACTTGTACGCATCTAAGATTTCATTCCCAGAATGAATTAGACCAGCTGTCTGACTGTCACCATCCAGTCTGCCGCGTGAGAGGGCGCAAATTGCATCTGAGAGGCACTTATTAATCGTCTCCAGTGCCATTGAAAATGCCCCAATTCGCTTTTGAATTTCAACTGATTTTTCGTAAAGCCCAGCTTCCTGGCACTGTCGAGCAGCTTCAAGTAAAAACTGTTGTCGCCCTTTCGCATCAGTCAAAAACCTTTTGAGTTCACCTTCCTCTCCAACACCTCTTAATCCAAGTAAAAAAGGAATACCTCCATCTCGTAATAATAACTCAGTAAGGAGTTGTTTCAGCATTAGAAATCTCTGTCTTTGCTGATTACTGTTACCTCGGCCAGTCCATGAAAGCAGTCCACCACCCATTGCAGCAGCAGCTTGCATATAATATTCCAATGCCTTTGAAAGATCACCTGACCGTAAATAAACAGAACCATACTGCCGAATAATACTGGCAACTTCTGCAAAAGGGTCCATCATCCCCAGCTTCACTCCTGTCCCAGCACCTTCAGAAAAGACCCCGTGGTCAGCTAAAGCAATTGAAATATGTACCGCATCAATATCATATCCTTCATCTCCAGTTTCCTTAAACAAATATTGGATAGCCGGCAGCAATTGGATGCTCAAAAGTAACACATAAGGGTACACCAAAGGGTCCTTACCATTTTTTGTGTAGTAGGAAGGCTCAAATTTATTGAGGTAAACCTGGAGGTCATCTAAACTGTATGGTGCCATGCCCTCGCTTGAGCCTCCACCTGGAGAATCCCGTACTACTGAAAGTTTGAACCACAAGAAATCTTCTATGGTATTGAAAATTGTTGGTAGATCCCTGAGCAAACGGTCAACTTGTCTGCGAGAACCAGATATAATTGCATACAGTAACAATTTTTTCTTATCATACCCAGTTCGGCCTGCTCTACTATCACCCATCCTCAACATTTTCTCACACTCTTCAAAAGCAGTAGCTGAAGTCTCAGTTGATACCATTCCCCCAGTCGTGATCCACTCGGCAAGAAGAGGAGCAAATTGGTTTGAAACACGAGATGACAGAGCAACATTCCTCGCTTCTTCGTAGTAACCCGTTCTCAGGCAGAAATAGATCTGCTGCCAAGTCGTATCGATGGGAGGCTGTCTACGAGCATCACCTGCATCAAAATCCAGAACCCCATAATCCCTTAACCGAATTCGAAGAAATGCACGAATTCTTTGCAAGTTTCCAACAACCCCACCAAGAGCAGCCTGTACAGGATGACTTTGGATGGTATCCATCACATATTTTTCATGTCCCCTTTCAAGGTGTCGCCTTGCACCAATAACTAAAGACATTTTCCTTGAAACATTTCCTGGAATAGTAGAGTCCTCAGCCACCAATGTCTGAATGAGGTGCAAGATCTTCTGCATGCTAACTGATTTTCCACCGGCAACATCAAGACCTAGACCTTCATAAGCAGTTTTGAAAGCTGTAGCAGGTCTAAAGTTCATGGCAGATTCTCTGGCATTGTTGAGATTTCTCACTACCTCTGCATAGACAGAAGCCTTCTTTTCAGGGATAGGTTTATCCGATAGAGGGATAATGTTCCTATTATATGAGGGACCAGAAGAACCACCAAGGTTAGAAGACAAGGACACCATTTGACTAGAATGAACAGCACCAGTGCTGCTGTTGGTCTTAGGTAATGTTGATAGCCGGTTCATGCTTTGCAGGAAGTCCAACTTCTCTTTTTGCCAATCCTCCTCAAAAACTTGAATCATATAATCGTTAAAACATCTAAGGTTATCTTTCTGAGCTTCCTGAACAGCAGATACCATAGCCATCTCATGAACTTGTTGCAGATACTCTTCCACACTTGTTGCCTCAGCAGGGAAGACATCCTCAAATGATGTCTTTATCTCGAAGGACTTCAGATCCCGTGCAAGTTGCTCAGCATTTATTCCCTCACGCGCTAATAGCCTTGTGGCAGCAATGGACTGTGCAGGAGAATCTGTTCTGTGGGTTCTGGACATGAGTTTCTTTGATAATACTTCTAACTGATCCAAATTCCTCTGTAACGGAGGGAACTGTGCAGAAGGAGCAGCTTGATCAAGAAGCTTTGTTGATGAGTGAAGGAGATCACTCCAAGTGCTCATGTCTGATTCGCTCGCCATGTTTTTGAGTTAACAATCACTGTGAAGAAGAGCAATAGTTCTTAGTTAAGTAGTGAAAGGAGAGAGCGGTACCATAAGACCAAATTTTAAATTTAAACAAGTATACTGTCATATGGAGGGAAAAGACTGCACGTCCTTAAGACCAAGCTTTAAACTTAAACTAGTATACTTTCGTATGTAGTCTGCTTTCAAAAAGCATCACAAAATACCGACCCTCATTGATCACAAAGCACAAGGTTAACAAAATCTTCACCAAGGTTTAACACAGAGAAACATGTATGAATACTTGATTAAACGTCCAAATAGTGTACTAACTAACTTGTTCTTTAGTTTATGGACCTTATAAGTCAAGTGTAGAGTACCCGTGAGTATAAGATCGAACAAAGGTAGTCATCAAATATTTTAAGCACCCATTTTTTTTACAAAGTAATTGAAGATATCAACTTAATTTGTACTGTAATCATGGTTACTAAAAACATCTACAGTTGGCTTAGAAGGTCCATAAACTCGAGAACAAAAATCGTAATACATTACTGTGACAACCAATTAAGTATTTAGACATGTTTCGGCATATTAAACTTTGGTGAAGATTTTGTAAACCTTATCTCTTGCGATCACTGATCAGTCATTTGTGACGCTCGTTGAAAGCAGACAAAAAATTATTTGAAATTTGCATCATAATGTAGCGCGTTTGAAATGTACAGGATAGTATACTTAGATTTCTTTACACACAAGCGTCAATGCTCAAAGGGTATGACGCTCAATGAGTTTGAATCTCAAGGAAATACAGACGTATGGGTTTACTCATCCATGAATTACGAATATAAATTAAAACTACACTATAGTAAGTTAATACAAAAACAGAGTTTAGCAAAATGGGTTTCTCAAAACATTAATAGATTATATATCAGATTTATAAATGGGTTCGTCTGTAACAACATAATATTGGGCATTTCGTCTACCCCACCCAAGCCGTAAACCCTAAAACCCTAAAACTACAAAACCTCAATCACGCTTATATTATACTAAATTCAAACAAAATTGGGTTTTTTGGAAATGGGTATTTCGATAAAACGATAAATAATCAGGGATTTCAAACATCATAGCACAAACCATATAATAAATTAGAAATTTCGGTGTTTCTCTAATAATCAATCTTATAAACCCAATTAAGAGAATGAGTAAACGATATTTTGCACAGATTTTGAGATCAATAGGTCTAAATCATCACATTGCCACCTTTAACCCTTTGAATGGGTTTTGAAATCTCCATTAAAATGTAAATTATAGAGGAAGAGAAACATGATTTGCTTGGATATGATTCAAATTAAGTAAGAATGATTGATAATAAAGAGGAGAGAGTTGGAGAATTTGGTACCTTTTCGTTAGGGCTTTGGGGTGGTTGGTGAGTTTTTTTTTAGAGGTTTTGATTTGGTTTTTAAATTTTAACAGTTATTTGGGCTCAACGAAGCCTAAGACCAACTTCAGTGGTGTGGCATTAAGGCCTCAATCCCCAATTCGCTCTGATACCTCCTCCGCTTTCCCCACCTAGCCATGGGCCCGGTTTAATAGTATGTATCAACTTATATCCTTCTGTAGTTGTGTTGCTTTTTATCCTTTTAAGGCTTGCAAATCGGCCCACGGCCTAGAGCCTCATGTGTTGAGCAACATGAGGCTCAGGCGCACCTCTCTTATTTTTAGCTTTGGATTTTCATCACAAAGATTTTAGGAGTTTAGTGCCGCAGATGTTGAATTCTGCACAAAAATCAATTTACTAGGGTGAGATAAAGCTATTGTTGGAAATATAAATGGGTTTACCTCGTTTCCAGCAATATGCAAAATATTAAAAAGAGATAACATATAAACTGGAACTAAAGTAGGAACTTCAACAACAAACCAAAACTGATTAGAATGGAGTGGCCGAGTCACGTACTAGGTTGCTCTCTTTAAGACATTTTGCCAACTGCCCCAAAGCAAGCAGATAGAGAGCACGCCGCTTCCAGGATAAATCGGCATAATATAAAATGCGGTTTCCCTTTGCAGGGAAGGAAACCATTCTGATTCTTTGCACTTCTATTATGATTACTCGGATTCGTAATTTCGTTAAAACTCGAATGAAAAGAGAGAGAGATGGAGAGAAAAATCAGAACTGTTGTGTTTTATGTTGAAAAATACTGCATGGATCCTTTTATATGCCAAAAAATAGACGTTGTGGGAGAAAGAAAATGAGGAACCACATAACCCATAACTCCCTCAACGGATAGAAAGACGAAGTAAGCCCAACACCAGAGAACATTTCAGTAAAAAGATAAAGAAGGCCCTTGGGCCGCAGAGCCAGGAAGAGCCAAATCCCAAATCCCAAAGCCCGATCCCGAGCCCAAGCCGGCCCAGCCCACAAGGCCTCCCGAGGGGGTGTGTGGAAGGGTATTGGAATAAAAGCCCACCACACACTCACATACTCACATGCTTCCCACTTACTCATGTCTACAACCAATGAGTAGGTGATAGGGTATCTATCTCTTCGAATTCCCAATTCCCTAACAATGTGGGACTATGTCCTAAGACCATAATAAGCTACCCATACCAAGAGATCATGGGTTCAAACCCTCATTGGATTGGCTTTCAATTTTTAGAGATATACCCAACAATCCCCCACAATATTGATAAAAACGTATACGAGAAAATATCTGAGTAAAAATCCAAAACTGTGCTTAAGTAGATGTATCTTTCAACTTGTACCTTTACTTTAGTGAATATAAGATCAAATACTATAATATAGAGTGACTTTTGTCTTGAACTTTAAAATTTTGAGGGTACAAAGAAATTATATCACACACAAGTCCTATCGTACAAAGTTCTTAAGGCTAATGCGTTAATGACCTTGCGCTCGTATCCTAGTCATAATGAAAGCTCTAGAGAACTTGCCCAAGTTCTTATAGGAAGCGGCCTCACTTCTACAATCATTGAGGTAAGTTTATCAGAGATGCTCCTGTAGGCACCCCACTCTAAATGAAGTATAGATCTCATTAAGAGTTAAATAACTTATCCTTAACCTGTTACAGGATCTGGTACTCTATAGGGATGGACTAGAAGTTAAAACTTCTTTCTATAATACATGATTGTCAACAATAACTCTATGACTTGTTTTTCCCTTTAAACTTATTTCTTGGGGTCCCTACTCTATAGGTTAGGTTACCATCTTAGAGTATTCAAATCTAAATGGGCTTTAGCCTCATCCCTTTCGAGGTGTTCCACACCTTCTCCCACGCTAGTCCTTTCGTCAAAGGATCTGCCAGGTTCGCTTCAAACGTAACAAAATCTACTCTTACAGCTCCTGTAGTTAGATTGCCTCTCACTAAGTTGTGTTTATGACGAATCACAAGTTTTTTACCGTTGTAGTAACGGTTCTGTACAAGAGTGATAACTGTAGTACTATCACAGTGAATAAGTATGGCTAGTATCGGTTTATCCCATAAAGGGATATCTGACAGTAGGCTTCTCAGCTATTCTACCTCTTTACTAGCAGCAGCTAGGTACAGTACTACCGTAGGATGAACCTCTTTCTAGAATTAAATGGAAATCTATCTTAAAATAAATCAGCATCTAGAGACTTTAATAATAACCTTGCTTTGCAAGTCATAAAATTTAAACGCTTTATTATTAATAGCATAACCAATAAAAAAAAATTCATACGCACGAATGAATAGAAAGTTTAATTCTTTTAGGATAAGAAATTCTAACATAGGCTAAGCATCCCTAAATTTTAAAATACGAAACATTTGGTTTTCTTTTATACCATAAATCACGTGGCAAAATAAGTGTCTTAGAGTTAGAAATTCTATTTAATACATAATATACAGTTAAAAGTATTTCTCCTTAACAATGTGGGGTTACACCTGAACTAACCATATTAGTAACTACATGTTCAGTAAGGGTATTATAATGGCGTATTTTCTGGATAGTAAACCTTGCCAATACTTTTGTAAGGAGATTGCAATTCGATACTAAAATACACTAGATTTTACGTGGAAACTCAGTAAAACCTGAGAAAAACCACGACTTGAGGAGGATTTAGTAGTAAAATCAAATATGTGCTAGTTATTACAATTGTTAATGGATAATAAGGATGTGAATGATAAAAGAATAGTAGGGTCTCGGGTCGGATTAACATATGCTATGCCTATATTTATAATAAATACGGGCAGTTACAAAATAAATGGTTTCCTATTTTGGTGGGCAGCGAGGGAACTTCGCAGATCTTCTTGTAACGACTCTATTTGACTAAGCATAACAGCTACTGTAGTGGGTCGAGATCTATAGTTACAGATGTGACATCTTCTCGAATGATAGAATATCTTTGAATTGGTTTTGCTAGCTTCTCCTTGTCGAATATGGGGAGTATGCTACCACAATATCTTCCTGAATGATAATGTACTTTCAACTAAGTTCTGCTGGATTTTCTTTATCAAACCTAAGGAATATGCTACTATAATCGCCCTATTCATGATATAATTACTTGTCGTTGTGTCAAGAAGAAAACTGTGTGAATTTAAAATAGGGTTCTCGAATTGATATATGTGAACTGTATAAGGCCTTGGAGTGGTTCCTTAGGAGGTTGGATGACTGGGTTGTTAGAGTTCCAATGGATTGTAATTGCTATCTTTGACTCTTGGGAGTTGTGATTCATTAGAGTTGATCGTATAAATACTCCTTGTGTGTGCTTGAGGAGGTCATTTGCTCTCTTTGGTAAGATGGTAAAAATGAGGGCTCAACTTCGTGATGATGAATTTTGCAACCGTGTGTATGATAAGTATTGGGAGTTGCTTAAATGGTATTTTGGCAAACTGTTTCTGTCCGGTCGGATGCTGGTACTGGTGGAGCCAAACTATGAGGGGATGAGCGAGATGGAGGTGAAGGCGGCTGAAGAGGATTATTGTTATCATTGTCAGTTGTACTCCATAATTCTGAAGGGTCCGAAGCGTATTGGGAGTCTACGAAACTATGCTATTGCATTGGTGAAGGTGGAAGATACGCTTCCCTGGACGATTGTGAAGGCTGCGTCGTTGGGTGCCATGGTTGGAACTAGTTATAGTAAAAAATGAATGAATTTGTAATATGTGTTTTGCGGAATAAATTGCTTTATCCATCTTTCTGATTTTGCATCGACCTAGTTGTAAGGTATAGGTTGTAGCTTAAATTACGATAGTGTCTCGAATTTTGTATTATGAAAATCTATATCTTCTCGAACATGTTTGGTGCTCGAATTACCCGTGTTCTGAAAATATTTGCATGATGAGTAGTCCGGAAAATATCGGGAGAGGGAGATAACCTGATCCACGGCATGATCATAGGGCGAGGTTATATATTGGTTAGGATCTTCAAAATATTCTTCTATAAACATGCAAGTCTTGCTTGGAGATTGGCAGAAGTGTACGTGCAAATGGCGAGGACTCGTTTATGCCGTCAGAAAGATACGGAGGAAGGTCGTCTGGCTATTAAGATAGTTGAAGTAGAGGAACAATACTTTGGGCTTGTATCGGTGGCCGATGAGTTGTTTGATATAGGGGTGCTGGACATTACAAGTATGTCTCCAGAACAAATCGAGGTTGAGACTGATCGTCGATTTTGGTACAGTATCATTGCAGATGAAGTTTGGGAAGCTGATCATCATTGTGAACTCTTGAAGCTCATTGCAAAGGATGAAATTTGGTAGGAGGATATCATTGCTTTGTTGATCCCATGTGGTCAAGTGAACCATGTTCCTTGCTTTAAGTATAACTATATGTAAACATGTGATATAATATTCTCAATGATTAATAAAAATGTTATTTGAATATTAAATTGTGATTTCTCCTCGATGTGTGGGTAGTTGTATTGTCGAATATTTTTTAAATTTTAAATTGTGGTTGCAGCTGTCCCAGGAGAATAGGAGCTGAATAAAAAAAGAAGATGTGTTATAGGTATTTTTAGAGCAATGGCTAGGTGTGCTTCTGTAGGTAATGTCTTGAGGTATAAGAAATTGGAGGTACAATCGCTTTTTATTGACATAAGAGTTGCCTAGGTAAAGATGGATGTAACAGAGGAAATAGAGGGGTATATGGACGGCTTAGAGCAGCAGTACAAAGGTTTGTTGGCTCTTAGGGGGCGAATAGTTAGAGACTTCGAGAAGAGACGGGTTAGGTGTTACGCTCAGCTAATCAAACGGTCTTATAGGAGTACGATAAATAGCCGCGTGGGTCTTATAAATGCCGCCGTGGTTGGTGACTGTTCATACTTTATTAATTTTAAATTTTTTTCTTTGAGCTCTGATTCGTTTGGTTCCTCTCTTATTTCTCTGTCCACCATTGGTACTGAGGATATTTCTGTTCTTATTGAGAAGGTTAAACGTGCAAAGGATAGAGATTTGGAAGCTGCACGGTTCCAAGGTCAGTATTTTTCTATTTTGAGAATTTTTGTTTTGATTTCCATTCTTTTTGATGTTTGCAGTATTATTTTCTTGAAACCCATTGTAGGTAATGGGTGCATGAGCTAATTGTATGAGTGAATTTGATTATGGAGGAGTGATTATTTGAGAATTCAAAATTTTTTATTTAGGGTTTATTTTTTGTTTGTTGCGATTTAGAGATGATACAACGAATGTTGTTGAGTTCATGTGGTGGTGCCATGGTATGGGTGATGTGATGTTGGGGGTTTGACTTGGTTTAAAGTGAGATCGGGAGAGGAAGGGATTTGGGCATCATTGGTGTTACGGTGGGATTCAGGGTTATTTTCGGTGAGATTATGTCTTGTGGGAGTTGTAGGATTTATAGAGATGGTGTTCTTGATTTCCTTCTAATTTGTGCCAGATTTTGCACCGGAGAGGATGCAAAATCAATTTTTTTGGATTTGTCTATTTTTTGGCGGGAATCATGATGGTATATGAAACGTCTTCGAGATACTCTCTGAATCCTGTATAAACTTCGATAAAAATTAGTATAAGAAGTAAGTAGTTCTCGATAATATAAGATATCGATGTCATAACTTAACTAAATTGATTAGAAAGTTGTATCGATAACTTATCTAATGATGTCGAAGGAATGATAGTAACAGATAAGATGAGCGGTTGGAGAGTAATACTCGACAACCATATTTATATTATGATATAAACATAAAATAATGTATAAGGTATGATATTTTACTAACATAAAAAATGGATATGATTTTTAGGTTAAGAAATGGTTGAACCAGTCCAAAATGCTAACTGTCATAATGCAGATAGAGAGGGATTTTTTGATAATCTTGTTGACGTAGAACCATTAGTGATTGATGTAACCACTTGCACCCAGGAACTGGGTGGTAGATATAAGGTGGAGCAAAACAGTGTGGATGTTTCCAATAAGAATCATTATGATTTTGAGGCTAAAGTCATCGAGGTGTCACATGGGGAGGGGACAAACACCGATGTGGATCATGGGCCGCAAACAAGTGATCGAGAAGGGTGTGATGGTGGGGGTGGGGAAGGAGAGGAGGCAGAAGTTATGGAGGATAAATATATGGAGTGCTATGGGGAGGCTCTAGAGACCAATGAGATACTGAACTTCAAGTCAAAGTATAGTATCCCCAAAGACATTAGGTTAGAGGTGCGTCATTGGGAAATGACTGATCAAGATGTCCCCCTGAATGGTATACTTGTGCATCAAGAATCGATTAAGAAGGGGTTAAAGCTTCCTCTTCGATTTGATCAGAAGAATTTTTTGAATTTCTTTAATGCTGCGGGCAGTTCAGTCCGAACATGTACAATCTTTTTTAGGGTTGTGGGGGTGATAAACGGTCAGTTAAGGGAGATGGGGGAAGAGTTGAAAAGTGCTGACGATCTTTGTGTGTACTACACACTTAAACCGAATCCACAAAAAGTGGGTTATAAGTACTTAGCGAGGTTTTTGAAGAGACCTCTATTTTATGAGATGGTGTCTACAAGGGGGAAATACTGTGTCGATTGTCTCCTTGTGTCTGGGAATTATGATTTTGACCATAAGGATCTAGGGGAGCCTCTAAAATGGAGTGCTTCCATCTAGGTGTGTCTCTAGGTAATATGTTTATCAAATTTTTAACTTGCTTGCTGCTTTGGGCTTTATGGTAATTGATTTTTGTTTTTTTTGTGCAGCTCTGAAGGAGGTTGATGGAGATTCAAAGATCCAGGATAAGTTGTACAACATATAGACCAACTAGTGCGGTCGACTTGACACTCCGATTGCTGATCAAGAGAAGGTTGAAGGATTATTCCAAAAGGCTAGTATTGAATGATCTCAAACCAAAGGACCAGATATCCCCCTTATCGGCGACAAAATGTCTGCCAAGAATAAGAGAGCTGTTGAGTCTAGTCTTCCCCTCGATAACCCTGCTTTGAGTGGGTATACTACTAATTTTGCTGCGGTGGAGAGAGAGGCCCTGCTGAGTGGGACCTTTGCCAAGAAGAGAAAAAGAGCTGCCAACCCTCTTGCCCCCCTACACAACTATCGAAGAGGGTAGTTTGACAGAAGGCTGGGGTAGTTAAATTGAGGATTCCTAGTAACCCAAAGGCCACTGTTGTGGTACCTCAAAAGGCTGTTGCTTGGAAGAAAAGTTCTCCCAGCAAGGTGAAGGCCAAGGTTGTTAAGATCCTTGCAAATTCTGATGCTGAGGCCGAGCAGACCATTGAGTCCTATGTCGCTGGGGCAACTACTCTTGAGGAAGAGTTTTTCGACTACTTAGTTGGAGCAGAGTGTCTGCCGACCTTTTTTTTATCGAAGGGCACATAATAAGGAATATGATTAGAAATTTTAATGCTTTACTCCGACTAAGGGAATTTGTTCCTCAATCGATAACTCACATTATGACTATTATGCTGATCAAAAAATTACTGATTGAAGGGAAGCCTCATCTTCTTGGTACTGGGGCTTTGGCAAATCAACTCCTTGTCTATAAAAACATTAAGAAGGAACTCACCAAGGAGATAGTGGAGTTGTTCTAGGAGAAGGAAAACCAGGAAGCGAAGTTGGGAGTGGTTAAGTCAAAAGAGGCTATCATCCGAGAGGCGAAGAAGGCTTGGGAAATGGAGAAGAGGAAGGAGGTCGAGCAGGTAAGGGCCGACCTGGTCAGGGATAGAGAAGAGGTACTAGCCTTTCAGAAGTCCAACTTTGAGGACGATGTGTGGGAACAAATCTTATCTGTCCGCAGGTCGATGGAGGCAGAGCATGTTAAAATTCTTGATGAAACGAAGGTAGAGGCAGATCAAATCAACATTGATTCTCTCAAGTGTATGAAGGCCTATTTTTATGGGGAGTTTCAGGAGATGGAGGAGAGAAATGATTTTTACAAAGGATTGGTTGTTACTACTGGGGTGATCTTTTATGATTTAGATGTTGAGGATGTAGTTCCCGAGTTACTTGTGCCTATTTTGTCCGAAGGTACTATTCCAGAAGAAGTGCTGGATGATCTTACTCCTAGTTTGCCAGTGAAGGACGCTAACATAACTCTTCTCCTCGAGAACTAAAATAGAAGAAGTTAATTTGTTTTTTGTTAAATTATATTTTTTATATAATTGGTCGATAGGACCGTGACGATTTCTTGGATATCTGATAATTTACCTTTTCTTTCTTTGATATAACTTTATCGAATGATGTGTTTGGAATTATAGATATTTGACAACGAAGTAATCTGTAGGGACGAGATTTTGTAGATGGGAAACCTAGCTCTTACACCATTAGTGTTATCTTTGACTAAAGGGTATGGCAAATATATAAGATAATAATAAACCAGATTACTGCACAAACATACTTACATGGAGTCCAGGAATTGGGATTGTCCACGACCTCTAGTGAGGATCTGAATAGGAGATTATATAAATATTGACTAAGACGACTGTTCGAGTTGAGAGAAGGCTACAGAGTGTTCGAAGGTAATGCTGGTAGGGTTTTGGGCAGAGTTTTTCTCATCCCTCCACAGTGTTTCCTTTTTTCTCTTTATAGGAGATAAAAAATAGGTGAGTCACCATGTGAGGTCAAATTACATGTAAACCCTTTGGGGTAGCTGTCCTATACAGGAAGTCGGTTCTGACAATGTAGATAGCGGCTTGTTTTCACTGTTCAATCTGGTGAACAGGCTGTCAGGTATGTCTACCTTCAACCATGTGCTACTATGGTCGAAGCCTATCTGAAATTAGTATTGACCGGCTGTCTTTGTCTTTGGTTTCAACTAGCTTGTTGTGGCCTTCGAATGTTTGGTTAACCTCGGAAGGCTTCGTGGACTTCTATGTTACCTTACTGTGCTTCTATTCTCTTAATAGGCTTTGATGTAGCCTCTGAGAATTTGACTGGTCTTAGGAGGTAGTGTGTAGGCTACTACATTTTCTCCCTCTCAGCTAGTGCCTCAGAAATTATTGTAGATGGCGCGTGCTGAGAAAAACTGTTAGGCGTGGGAAGTTGGAAAGTTGACTGGTATGAATGTAGATAGTTCCAAGGAAAGCAATTATGATAAGACTGATTAAGGAGGTAATTAATGCTCTTTAATCAGGGAATAAATAGGGCTTTTGGGGGGAAATTATGCTCAATTACTATTCATCATCCTCCCTATTGAAATAAAGTAATGGAACCCACTTCGAACACATGCGGATAGAAATACCCGGGAGCAACCTCGAAGCGCCCGATCTGTTGGCCATTCATGCCACTCGGGAGTACTCGAATTGGGACCTTGAAAAACTTTGAGGTCACCCCCAAGTATCACTCGGGTCGAAGGGCTGACAAGATACCTAGGTTTGACCAGCTCAAGAAGTTCATAGGACTTCAAAAGTTTCCCCCAGGTATTTATATCCGTAGGTTTGATCCTAAACGAAGTATAATGTGGTTAGCCCCAATACATCCCCGAGTATCCGGTCTGTTGACCATTCATGCCACTCGAGAGTGCTCGAATTGGAACCTTAAAAAACTTTGAGGTTGCCCCCAAATATCAATCGGGTGAAAGGGTTGACATGATACTTAGGTTTGACCAACTCAAGAAGTTTACAGAACTTACAAGATGAAGCTTAGAGGAGAAAAATATGTTTATTGATTATATTGTGGTTACATCAGTTGTGAGAGGTGGTGGTCGCGGCTTGTTGTATGACACTAACTACATTGTGTTCCAAGGATTGGGTAGGGGCTCCTCAGCTTCTGTCATTAGGTAATACGATCCTTTGTCAGTTTTATCGTACACGACATAAGGTCCTTCCCAAGATTCAACTAACTTGCCGGCATTGCAAGGTTTTGAGGAAGTTGTGACTCAACGAAGTACCAAATTGCCTATATCGAAACTTTATGATCAAACCCTTTTATTGTATATCTTCTGCAGAGAGATCTGATAACGTCTGAGGTTAGCAATAGCTCGATCTCTAGTTTTATCGATCCATAACATATTGTATCCAAGTTCAAACTTATTATTTTTATCGGCAAGATTAGGATCGCGTGTTGGTACCTCAAACTGAGTGGGCAACATAGCTTTGGTAGCATAGGCCAGGACAAAAGGAGTACAGTCCGTCGCTTTTCTTGGTGTGGTACGGTTGGCCCAGAGTACATGTTGTAATTCTTGAGCCCACCGACCTTTTTCTCGTCGATGCATTTTTTAAGTCCATCGACTATAGTTTTATTGATTGCTTCGACTTGACCATTTCCCTGCGGGTAATAAGGGGTAGAGGGGGAGAGGATAATGTTGTACTTTTTGAGGAAATTGTGGACCGTTGTCACATCAAATTATATGTGGGCAGCCAAAACTTGTAATAATATTTTCCCAGAGGAACTTGGTGACTTCTTCTTCCCTTATTTGGCATAAAGGTACGGCCTCGACCCATTAAGTGAAATAGTCGGTGGTGACTAAGATATGTTCTCTACTGCCCAAAGCTTTAGGAAAAGGTCCCATTAAGTTGATGGCCCATCTCTTTAATGGCCATGTGACATGGCTGCATTAAAGTTCTTGGGAGGGGCGATGAATATCATGGGCGTGATGTTGGTTCTTGTTACAATTCTTTACATATGCTTCGGCTTGGGCATTCATATTCAGCTAAAACATGCCCTGTATGATTGTACGGAGAGCCATGGATCGACCAGTGGCGTAGAACCCACAATTTGCCTTTGTGGAGTTCAGTAAGTATGGTAGCGGCTTCGTATTTGGATATACAATGGAGGTGTACGCTATTTAGGGATTTGCGGTATAGACCGCCTTTAAGAATGGTGTACCGTTGGCAATTTTCTAGTAATGAACGTTTGGCTTTTGGGTCCACTGGTAAAGTAAAACTATTGAAGTATGCTAGGAAAGATATACGCCAGTCTTCAGGATCGAGACTCTCGCCTCCAGTATTGATTGTGTTGACCTCCATCTGGTCAATACTTGGGTGTTCGAGCACTTTGATATTGAGGATTCAAGATTCAGACTAGCCTAACATGACTGCGATGTAAGCGAGGGCGTCAGCATGTCTATTTTTGCCTCGAGGATAATGTGTAATCCATAATTTTTCAAGGAAAATGGTCCATGCGCTGGCGAATGAGTACTATATACTCATCCATGCGACCGTTGACCTAGTATTTACGGCTAGTTTAGGGATACCAAGTTCGAGGGCGAGGTCGAGACCATATAGCAAAGCTTCGTATTCGGCCTCATTGTTGGTATATTTGAAATTTAACTTGATGACCTTTTCAATTTGGTCGTTTAAAGATGTGACCAGGATGATACCTATCCCAAAACTGCTTGGTCCTGCAGATCCATTTGTAAAGAGACGCCAGCCCGTATTAGGGTTCCAGGGGACATTCTATTCGACTGATCTTTGGGTAAATCTTCTTTGTGTTCTTTCCAGTCGATGTCTTCGACCGGGAAGTCGACAAGAAAATTGGTGACTGCCTGTCTTTTTAGAGAGACCTATTTTTTTAAAGTGATATCATGTTCAGTGAGGAAGTCTGGACTTATCTTTCTTACTGAGGATTTCTCAAAAAGGGTAACTGGTGATAACACGTATATAGTGTGCTTGGAAGTATGGTTTGAGCTTTTGAGAAGTGTAGACAAGAGTAAGGAGCAATCGTTCGAGCTTGGTATATCGTGTTTCGGTTGGGGTTAGAGTCTTGGTGGTGAAATAGATGGGTTTATCGATACCAGCTTCAATTCGGATAAAGACCGAGCTAATAGAAGTCTCGATGACCGCAAGATACAAAGTAAGCACTTCCCCGACTGGGGTACTCATGATAGGTGGTTGACCAAGGTAAGTTTTAAGTTCGAAAAAAGCATGCTCGTATTCTGGCGTCCAGTTAATTTTGGGGTTTCTCTTTTTAGCTCTATAAACGTCTTGTTCACGCAATAGGGAGAATAACCAATCACAACAGTTAGATGATTTGGAAATGAAGCAGTTCAGGGCTGTTATTTTTCCAGCGACCTTTTGGACATCTTTCTTGGTTCGAGGTGAGGGCATATCAACGAGGGCTCAAATTTGGGTAGGGTCGATCTTAATGCCTCGTTTGCTAATGAGGTGGCCCAAGAACTTTTCGATGGATACTCCGAATTGGCACTTGTCTGGGGTTAATTTCATGTTGTATGATGGAAGTATCGAAAAGATGTCAGTTAAGTCTTGTATATAGGTATGTTTTTGGGGATTTTTGCACAACATGCCATCGATATAAACTTCGACTGATTTGCCAAGCAGAGGTTTGAAGATAGTGGTAACAAGGCGCTGGTAAGTAGCCCCCGCATTTTTGAGGCCGAAGAGCATCACATTAAAACAGTAAATCCCTTGTTCTGTGATAAATAAAGTTTTAAGTTGATCTTCAGGGAAGAGGGGTACCTGGTTATAATTCGAAGCCGTGTCCATCATAAATAGGCATTCATGACCAGTTGTCGCGTCCAGAAGCACAGAAATGACCGGGAGAGTAAAATTATCCTTTGACGTGTGCATATTGAAATCGGTGAAGTCGATGCAGATTCTGATCTTGCCATTCTTCTTGGGGAGATAATATTCGAGATCCAATCGACGTACTTGACTTCTCGGATAAATCCAGAGGCTAGGAGTTTTTTGACCTCAAGGTTCATTTCTTCTCAAATTCTCAGTACCAAAGTACACTTCTTCAAATTTACAGCTGTAGATTTGGGGATGAGGTCAATTCGATGGCAGACCAGGGTGCAGTCAGCACCAGGCATCTCATGGAATGACCAGCAAAAACATCTTTGCATTATCGAAGGAACATAGTGAGTTCATAGTTTTCGACCGCATCTAAAAAACTGCCAATGAATGTACCTCGACTAGGGCCGTCGAGTTCGACGTAAATAGTAGGTTCGACAAGTGTGGAAGAAGGTGTCGAGGTGGTGGGGTGAGAGAGATGTAGTGATTGCTATGGCCTCACCAGTTTCCTGGTGAGGTTGATTTTGGGATGCTCGTGTGAGCGGGATAATCGCTGGGAGTTTTTCATGTTCCACGTGCCACATGGGGTAGTGAAATGCAATATATGATGGTAGGTAGAAGGTATGACATTTATGACATGGAGCTAATCACGCCCTAGAATTCCCAGATATTTAAACTTCTTATCGATGACGAGAAAACTGGTTTGGATGGTAACTGGATCGGTGGTGACAGGGAGGCTAAGACAGCTTGCGACAACTTTTATAACACCATTAAAACCTTTGAGTTTGACATTAGCTGGTGTAATGAGATCTACTTTTTGCATTGCGTGGATAGTTTAGAGGAAGAGGACTTCTGCTGGACTGCCCGTATTGATGAACATCGCATGGAGGACGAGGTGTTCGACCTTAATCATAATAACCAAAGGGTTTGAATGGGGGAATCAGACATGTGAAGTATCACAATCGATGAATGATATACCTTCGGGTCGGGGGTGATGGCTAGATTCGGGTAGAAGGACAGGGAGTTTCTATTAATAGGTAAGCTTACAACATTCTTTGACTCATTTTTATTTGCTTCGAGTGTGGCCATTGTCGATGTTATTGACTTTGATTAGGTAGAGTTAAAAAATATGTACCTCGGCTGGGTCGGTATTTGGAGCGGGTTAGAGCTTGAGGTACGACCCGTCGAGATAGTCAGAGAGGTCAGTAACATATTGGTGTAATTGACAAGCTTTAAGAATTATTTCAAGTGAACGTTGCAAAGCGTAACACTTGTTTGTAGGGTGGCAATTGCATTTGTAGTAATGGCAGTAAGGCTTATCCTTTCGGACCTCGATAGGGAAGGGAGTATACCAGATACGATCGGCTTGTATGAGTGTGAGAAGGGTACTGATGGGAATAGTAAGTTTTGGTAGGTCGGGCATGGGCCATTTTTTATGGGCTTTGGGAGATTGAGCATCGAAGTGGGGGGTATTTGCAGTTGCTAGTTTTTTGAGAAACGGGAGCGACCATGGGTGTACTTGATGGTCGAGGTTTGCTAGGGCTTGTGGTCGAGGTATGTCCCTGGCAATTGGACTCACGGAGACGTTCGAGGTCGATGTAACCGTTGACCTTGGATAACATCTCCTCAAGGGTCTTCGTGGATTTTGGAGTACTATATACTCCTTAACGCGGTTGTGGTCAGGTAGGGCATTGGAGTAGGCAAGGATGGTGTTCGCGCAATCAAGGTTTTCAACTTTGCGTGATTCATCGAGAAAATGCTTGGTGAAATTTTTAAGCATTTCATTGGGTGATTTGGGGAAGTTGAAAAGGGTATTTGCCCAAACCTCGTGATCTTTGTTAAAGGCGAATTAGGTGATGAAAAGGTTCAAAAGTTGTTCGAAACTTCGAATGGTGCTATTAGGGAGGTTATGGTACCATTTGAGAGGGTTGTCAGTGAGACTAGTAGGAAACATGCGACACAAAATATGATCGGCTGTGGAATGCTGGTTGAGAGCATTTTAATACTCGAGAACATGAGATTGTGGGTTGATATTATAATATTTGTAGATTTTTGGGGTATGGAAATCTGGAGGCACCTCGACAGCGAGGAGCTTCGGGCAAATAGGGTTATTTAATTGAATATACGAGTTTGGGGTTGGGCTTGCGCTGATGTGAATGGCGGCATAAATATTTTGGTTGAGTTCCTGCTGTGTGAGATAAGTAGGTCGAGGGGGAGAACACCGGGGGCCAGGGTGGTAAGTCCGTGGGTTAGGGGTGTATTTGGCCCTACATTTTCCAAGGCGCTCCCTAGCAGGGCGTCGTGTGGGGTGTTGAGAAGTACGAAGGGTAGAGTCGGATGAATCCTTTGTAATGGGGACACCAAGATGGATCGAGCCAGTGGATATGGCGGTGGGGGCACCCTCGGTACTAAGGTGGACTAGAGGGACCTCGATTCTAGAGTGGGGCCCAAGTCGTGCGCAGGCTGAGATGCGCGAGGGGGTGGGTGCTCGAGAATGCACATGAGCGTCTAGGGCGTGAACATGTTAAAGTTCATGAACTGTATTTTATAGCTTATCCAGTGCTTGATGTTGACGGTTATTATCGTCTAAACGACACTGCCGTTCTGCCTCGAGTTCTTGTCATCTGTCTTCACGCTCTATACGTAACTGGTTAGTATGGCGCTCCTCGGCCTGAGCAAATTATTGTTTAATGAGGGCGAGTTCGGCGGTGGTGCCATCGGCAGAGTTTCTGATAATGGCAGAGGTTGAATGAAGGGTGGGGACCATTGAGTATGGCTATAAGGGAAAGAAAATGGGATTTGAAAGGGTGGGTATAGCACATATGACACCAAATGTAGGGACGAGATTTTGTTGAGGGGAAACCTAGCTCTTACACCATGAGTGTTATCTTTGGCTAGAGGCTATGGAAAATATATAAGACAATAATAAACCATATTACTACATAAACATACTTTTGTGGAGTCCAGGAATTGGGATTGTCCATGGCCTCTAGTGAGGATTTGAATAGGAGATTATATAAATATTGACTAAGACAACTGTTCGAGTTTAAAGAAGGTCATAGAGTATTTGAAGGTAATGTTAGGAGGGTTTTGGGCAGAATTTTTCTCATCCCTCCACAGTGTTTCCTCTTTTCTATTTATAGGAGATAGAAAAGGGGTGAGTCACCATGTGGGGTCAGATTGCATGTATGCCCTTTGGGGCAGCTGTCCTGTACAAGAAGTCAGTTCTGATACTGTAGCTGTCTAGCGGCTTATTTCCACTATTCTGTCTAGTGAGCTGGCTGTCCGGTGTGTCTGCCTTTGACCATGTACTACTATGGTCAAAGCCTCTCTGGAATTGGTATTGACCGACTATCTTTGTCTTCGGCTTTGACTAGCTTACTGTGGCCTTCGAGTGTTTGGTTAATCTCGAAAGGCTTTGTAGAATTTTATGTTACCTTGCTGTGCTTCTAGTTTTTTAATAGTTTTTGATTTAGCCTTCGAGTGTTCGACTGGTCTTAGGAGGCAGCTAGCAGGCTACTAAATAATCGATAGTAATGCATAACATTTTTTTTTTAAAATATTCTAAGTGTTTGATTCGATATGATTGATAGTATGACATATTATCTTGTAGATGTTTGTTAGATCTTTGCTTTTTGTAATTTGATTTATAGAGATAGATAGGATAGCCATGTAATGGCTTTATTGTTTGAGAAATGTGGCCAGATGTTTTTCCTCGATGGGATATCTGGGTTGATAGAAAAGATAAGCAGGTTATGCAATTGTTATAGTAGTAATAATTGGCAAACAGTTTGTCCTGTAATTGGATACTTGTTTGTCGAAAATATGAGATCTTATTTGGACAAATACTTATAAGTTTTGTCGATAGAGAGTGTAGAATAGATGATGTAATGATGTGGGAGAAAAAATTCTTTTATTGGATAGTAAAAAAATGATTCCAACTTCTATTAGTAGAACATTTTCAGATGGGATGTGTTCCATGGGAACTCGAGTTGTACTTCATTCTCAGTCATCAACCAGTAGGAACCATTATTGGTCTTGTCGCTAACGATATAAAGTTCTTCCCAATTTTTTAATATTTTGCCAGAGTTTTTGAGTCGAGTACTGTCTTGAATTCGTCAAAGTACAAGGTTGTCGATGTCAAATACTTGTATTTTTACTTTCTTGCTATAAGTTTTCGCAGAGTGCTGTGGTATTACCCCAAGTATGCGATTGCTTGATCTCGAGTTTCTTCAATCCAATTGAGATTACATAGAAGTCCAAGTTTATTTTCTTTATCTGTGACTTTTCTTCTTGCAGTTAGGAGATCGAGGTTTGAAAGGATGACAACTTCGATGCCAAAAGCCATCAAAAATGGTGTGCAGCCTATAGATGTTTGAGGAGTTATTCTGTATGCCCACAAAATACTGAGTAGCTCTTCCACCCATCTTCCTTTCTTTTCATCGAGGCGCTTGCGTAGCCTGGACTTGATGCTTTTCTTTATAGCTTCTGCTTGGCCATTTCCTTGTGGATAATAGGGTATCGAAGTTATCAGTTGGATCTTGTATTTGTGGAGGAACTTGAGGACTTTGCTACTGATAAATTGTTTGCTATTATCGGATCGTATCATTTGCGGACAACCAAATTGAGTGATGATGTGTTCCCAGAGGAACTTGATTACTTCATTTTCATCGGTGTGGCAAAGTGGTATAGCTTCGACCCATTTGGTGAAGAAGTCTGTGGCTACAAGAAAAACTTTCTGTTGCCCGATTCTGGGTGGAATAGACCAATGATGTCGATTGCCCCACTTTTAAATGACCATTGGACATTATTGATATGTAAATCGATGGCTGGGCTTCTGATATCCTGAGTGTGGATTTGGCACTTATAGCATTTTCATACAAAGTCTTCACAATTTTGCCTCATCGTTGGCCAACATATTCCTTGTGTGAATACTCTTTGTGCTAGTTATCGACCTAAGACATGTGCGGCGTAGATCCCTTCGTGAAGCTCCTTGATTTTGATATTGGTTTCTCGCTATGAAATACATGAGCGGTCCTCCCTCAGTGATTCTATATAGTATCCCACCCTAGACTTTGAACTGCAGACATTTTGCTAACAAGGATTGAGCTTTTTCTTTGTTGTCTGGAAGGATGTTAGAGTTGAAGTATGTAAGAAAATATTTTCTCTAATCTTCGGGATCTTCATCTTCGGTAACCTGAATTTACATAGAATAACTTGTATCGAGACTGGAATGTTTGAGTACCTCTATTTCCAAGGTTCTCTTCTCACTGTTTTTGAGCATTACGACAATGTATACTAGTGCATTAACATGGCGGTTTTCAGCTCTTGGAAGATAAGTAATTGTTGATATCTTGAATTTATTCATTTTTCTTTAACTAGCGCAGCGTAGTCAACCATTTTTCCAAATGTTTTGAATGTCCTGTTGTAGTGGTTGGCCACTAGTAAAAAATCTAAATAAACAACTATTTCTTATACTCTGAGTGCTAATGCGAGTTTGATGCCATGTAGGATAGCTTGGTACTCTGTTTCCTTATTTGTTGCATAAAATTTGAGTTTTATAGCTTTTTCAATTTGGTGATTGGATGGTGTAGTGAGGACTATGCCAATCCCCGATCTTCTTGGTTCCATTGATCTGTCTGTAAAGAGTCTCCATCATGTACTTTTGGACCACGTGTTTGGTTCTGCAATTGAGTCATCGGCATGTACTTCTTCGAGTTCTTCCTATCCCGGGTCTTCGACGGGAATGTCTGCTAGGAAATCAGCTACTTCTTGTCCTTTAATTGATATTTATGGTTCAAAGGAGATATCATATTCTCCTAGGAAAACAGACCCTTGTTGTACTCTTCGGGACTTCTCCTTTTTGGAAAATACAATTTTGAGGGGGAATTTGGTGATGAATTTGATTGGGTGTGCTTAAAAATGGTCAAAGTTTTTGAGAACTATAAACCAAGGCTAGTAGCTACTTTTCGGTTGTTGTATATACTTTTTTCTGTAGGCATTAGAGTTTTGCTGATGAAGTAGATTGGTTTTTCTACTCCTCAATCTTCTTGAATAAGAGCAGAACTGATTGGGTTGTTTGTTGTCGATAGGTATATTGTTAGTACTTCGCCATCAACAGGGGTACTCATTATGGGATGACGCCCCAAGTATCTTTTGAGATCTTGGAAAGCCAATTCATAGTCTGGGGTCCAAATTCTTTCTTTGGGTTATTTCTTAGATGTTGGAACTGGATTCCCACGAAGAAGGAGGTGAAGGAGTTTGCATCGATCATATGACTTTGAGATGAACCTGTGAAGAGCTATAATCTTGCCAGCAAGCTTTTGCAAATATTTTTTAGTTTGTGGTGATGGCATTGCCATGAGTGCTTAGATTTGTGCCAGGTCTATTTATATGCCCCTCTTACTAACCATATGTCCTAGAAACTTCCAGAGGCAACACCAAATTGGCATTTTTTTGGGTTTAGTTTCATTCTGTAAGCACGATGGATGTCGAAGATGGTTTGTAGATTTCCGTAATGATCCTCTCGTTTTATGCTCTTGCAGATCATATCATCGATTTATACCTCCATGATTTTTCTTAAGTGATCTTTAAACATTTGAGTGACGAGTTGCTGGTAAGTGGCTCATGTATTTTTTAATCCAAAAGGCATAATTGTGTAATAGTAGAGACCTCTTTCCATAATAAATGTTGTCTTCTCTTGGTCTTCTTCGACAAGAGGAACTTGATTATATCCTGAAGCTGCATCTATCGTTAAAAGATGTTCGTGTCCTGCTACGGTGTTGAGGAGATGAGGAATTAGAGGAAGGGGAAAGTTATCTTTTGGTATGAATTTGTTTGGTTATGTAAAATCTACACAGACCCTAATTTTCCCATTCTTCTTTTGAATAACCACGATATTTGAGACCTACTTTGGATATTTGGTATTTCGAATGAATCTGACGCGAAGTAGTTTAGCTATCTCTTCGTTGACTGCTTCTCAATGATGGGGGGATAAATTGCGACACTTCTATATGACGACCTTGCTATCAGCCTTACTGTCTGGAAGGAGGTTGAACTTATGGTATGCAATCGATGGATCGATGCCTGGCATATCTTGGAAAGACAATGCAAAGATATCGACATTTTTCTTTAAGAGTTGCATCATGGTTTATCTCTCTTCTGATGATAGTTTTGAGCCAATAAAGTTATTTCTTCCTGGTCCATCGAGCTCTATGGATTCAACTGCCTCAGTGTCGTATTGTTCGAATATTGGAGGTGACTCATTTTCTAATTGCTATGCCTTAAGAAGTTTTGTTGTATAAGACTTTGTGGTAGAATTTTTGCACATTCGCGCTATAGCTTGACTTCCTTTAATTTCATAAATACCGTGATCTGTTGGGAAACGTAAGGCTAGATGATATGTCGATGGTACTGCCTTAATAGAATGGAACCAACTCCTTCCTAAGATTTCTAAATATTTTAATTCGCCATAAATGATAATGAATTTGACGAAGGTGGTTTCTAGTCCTGCATGAATAGGTTGTGTGATTTCACCCAAGGCTGATTCTTTAGAACTGTCGAATCTTGTAATAGTTGTTGTCGAAGCTTTAACAGAATCCTTGAGGCCTCGAACATCAATTGCTCTTTTGAATAATACATCCGCTGCACTTCCCGTATCGATAAGAAGCATGTGTAAGTAGTCATGTCCTACTTTGAGCATTATGACCAATTGATCATTATGAGGGTATTTGACATGGCTGGTGTCACAATCTTTGAAGGAAATGTGATATGGAAGCTTGACTTTGCTAAAACTGGGTAGAAGTTTTACAGATTTTTTTGATGATGTCATCTTGCAGCAGGATTGTGATTTTGTCATCTTTCTTTATCTTTTTCCCTTCTCAATTTCGATCATTTAAAGATGGTAAGCTTGATCTTGTCCTTGTCCTTGCTCTTGTTCGACTTCCTTCCTTTTCGCTTCATCTTCAAGAAACTTCTGGACATCAACTACGTACTCGTGGAGTCTTTCTGCGAGGAGAATGCGGTAAAAGATGCGTATCAGAGAGTAACAAGGTTTAGTCTCATGGCTATGAACATTATGATATTGGTATAAGGGTTTGCTCAGGACATCAGGAATTTCCTAAGCTTATTGAAACAACTCATTTCCCTTTATTATTGGTAAAATAGCGGAGAGTGTAGTTGTCATAAGAGGCAGGACTGGGATGGGTCTATTTTTTTTCCTGTCTCACTTCCTGATGTTGTCGGTAGTCCATCTACACTATTTAATAGCAATATTACTTATTGGCTTTGGGAGTGGCGATGAGAACACATCGTTGGTATGAATGACTAAGGAGTTTTTCATTTTATCTTTTTTGGACCGCTGAAGCTCGATGTAGTTATTGACAACATCGATCATTTATGTTACTGTCTTGGGTTTGTAAAGGGTATGCTCTTTTCAAACTTTAGAATTGATGTAAAGTATGAATGTGAATGCTGCTACAAAAAAATTGGGATTTAAATTCCCTATTTTCCTCATTTCTTGCAAGAAACTCTTGTAAAAGCTAGCTAAGGTTTTTTTTCACACTTTGCTCGAAAAAGAGCAATGAGTTGACTGTTATTTCCTACTCCTTAGCATGCGCATAATTTGACTCAAAAATCTGCTGTAACTAACTAAAGCGGGTTATTAAACCTTTGGGAATAGTATGAAACCATCTGAGAGGTTCTTCCTTACGGCTTATGCTAAATAGTCTAGATAACATATGATCGAGTTTTGAGTATAAGCCAACTGTTGCTTTAAAGTGGTGGACATTGGTGAGAGGATCAGTGAGTCTGGCATATTGATAAGACTTCAGCATGTAAAAATTATCTGGTTTTGGCATGACTTTGAGATGAGGGGAAATAGGGTTTGTTTCGATCCTATCTAGAGCAGATCTTCAGCTAGGATTGTCAGAATGTATAGCCTGAATCTTATTGTTTAGCTAATCTAATGTGATAAACTGTTGAAGAGTATTTGGTACGGCTGCAACTAGTGGATTAAAGTCTCCTTGTCCTTTGGGTCCCAACCGCTCTCTCACTGGTTGCCTTATAGGAAGTGGTGGGGTCAGGTGATGTGTGCATCGAGTTCCTTGGGTGGCCGATGCTGATAAAGTAAGACCAAAATGTTGAGAAGCTCTTTCTGGGTTCCTTGATCGTGATCTTGAAGTTCAAATTTGTTCTTTTCTTCATAATTTCTCTCTCTGGGTAGCTCTAAATCGATGTTCACTTCGAGCTTGGGGAGGTGATGCTTGACGGACAATGAATCAATCTTGATGTCTTCACAAATTTTCCATTTCTTTGTGATGAGTTTGGCTCTGATGTTCTAAGGCTTTCCTCCTCTCGTCTCTTTCGACTTGACGAGTTTGGGCATGAATTTGCTGATCTTCGAGCCGTTGGACCCTGTCAGATTCCATCTACTTTAGAAGTTCAACCATTATATTGTGTAGATTGATAGCTTCTGGAAGGGCGGGTACAGGGATGGCCTCGTGGTTCCTCTGAGTACAGGAGGCACTTCAAAGGTTCATATTTGTTATGGGACTGTGTAGAAGCAAAGTTGGTAAAGAAAAGTATGGTTTTCTCACAAATGACGCCAATTGTAATGGTGTGTTTTCCAGATGGTAAACCTGGCCAATACTTTCGTAAGGAGATTACAATTCAATATTACGTCACACTAGATTTTACGTGGAAACTCAGTAAAACCTATAAAAAACTACGACCTCGAGGTGTACTTAGTAGTGAAATCCAATATGTGCTAGTTGTTACAATTGTTGATGGATAATAAGGATGTGAATGATAAAAGAATAACAGGGTCTCAGGTCGGACTAACATATGTTCTACCTATATTTATAATGGATACGGGCAATTTCAAAATAAATAGTTTGCTATTTTGGTGGGCAGTGGGCGAACTTTGCGGATCTTCTTGTAACGGCTTTATTTGACCAAGCGTAACGGCTACTATAGTGGGTAGAGATCTGTATTTGCAGATGTGACATCTTCTCGAATGATAGAATATCTTTGACTTGGTTTTGCTAGCTTCTCCTTATCGAATCTGGGAAGTATGCTACCACAATATCTTCTCAAATGATCATGTACTTTCGACTAAATTATGCTAGTTTTTCTTTATCGAATCTAGGGAATATGCTACTGCAGGTACGGTTTTTGCGTTCAGATTTACCGTTCATTTAAGGAAAATAAGGTGTGGTAGTTTCATGTATAATTCATTTTAATTTGTAAAAATCATTAAAAATACTTGAATCATATTCAGTTCCTCTATCGCTGCAAAAACATTTAATTTTCATTTCAAATTGGTTTTTAATTTATGCTAAAAAGATTTTAAACATTTCTAGAGCTTCATTCTTATGCGTCAAAAGGTAAACATAAGTATAGTTCAAATAATTATCGATAAAAGTAATAAAGTATCGTTTCCCATTTTTGGTTAAGACACCGTCTAGTTCACATATATCCGAGTGTATAAGATCTAGAGATTCCTCTTTCCTTGAGATAGATTTGTGTGAAGTCTTTATGATTTTTACCTGACTACAAGACTCACATTTTTTGAAGCTGTTCAAGGAGCACTTAGGAATTAACCCCAGATTACCCATATTTAAATATGTTTCTTATTAACATGACAAAGTTTATCATGCCAAAAATTTAAAGTACAAACAGAGTAAGACGAAGCAATTATATTGATTTCAATATTCATCTTATACATTCCATAACAGGCATATCTTTTACCAACAAAATACCGTTCTTAGTAATCGTCTACTGATCCGATCCTATAGTGAGCAAAAATTTAGCCTTGTTGAGAAGAAACCTAAAAACTAAATTCTTCCTCATTTATGGAGGGTATTAAACATCTTTTAGCAAAAGTATCCTTCAAGAAGTGAAGTTTAGCTCTACGTCCATAGTTTCGTGTACCTTTATGGTGTGGGAATCTTCCAGCAACACACTCTTATCTTTACCCTCAGTATAGGTTTTGAACCAAGCATTATCATAACAGACATGGTGGGTAGTGCCAGAGTCAGCCCACCAGCCTTCTCTTCCACTTATTAGGCTAACTTCAAATATCATAGCCACGAAGTACTATTCAGTCATATGCGCCTGAGGCCAGAGAGGTCCAGGACGCTCTGGGTTCCGATGAAGCTTAGCCATATGGCTAGGTCTGTTACAATTATTGCAAATGAACTGAACAGAGTCAGTTACAGGAGCTACCTGAGAAGAGGGTCCACCTTGGTTATTGTTCCTTTTTGGATTCTGGTCGTTCTTATTCTGGTTCAGTTTACAGTTCTGGTTCGATTTCATGTTTTTATTATTCGGCTTGAGAATAACCTTTCCCTTATTCTTATTATTCGAGACAATCATAATTTCTTCCTTAATGTCCTGTTTTTGAGCCTTTTCTTTATCAGTCAAGGCATTCAAGATATAATTCTTGTAAATGAAGTCCTATTCAGTCCATTTTTCAATTGCTTTAGCATTTTTAACAGTTAGGGGTAACGAAAAATACCGGTTTAGTTATCGCAGTAACAGATATAGCCATCTTGGTAGTAAGGTAAAATGACATCTTTTGATTCCACCATTTGAAATGCAAACCTTCAAACTTAAAAGGTTTTCTTTGTTTGATAAAAATAAAACTTCGAGTTTTATCGTCCTTCATAGCAGTACGTCTTAAAATGGTTGAAAATATAAATAGGCTTACTTCGTTTCCAGTAATATGCAAATAGTAGAAAGAGGTAACTGGAGAATAGATAAACTGAAACTAAAGTAGGGACTACAACAGCAAACGGGAATGTACTAGGTTATTCTTTTTTAGACGTTTCGCGCAATTGCCCCAAAGTAAGTAAATAGAGAGCTCGTCGCCCTTGGGATAAATAGAATGTAAACTGCGGTTTCCCTTTATAGGGTAAGAAACTGTTTTGATTCTATTATGATTACCCGGATTCGTAAATTCGTTAAAACCTGAATGAACATAAAGAGAGATGAAGAGACGAGGTGAAGTTGTTCGCTTATTAGGATAAGGGGGGTGAAAAATACTATAATCTAAGCAAATTATGGATTTATCTACTCTTAATCTAATTCAATTAATCATTAGTAGAGGAATCAAATCGCTGGGGATAACTAATGAGGGATTGATTGAGCAGCTCAGCGAACAAGGAGAAGCGAAAGAGGTTCCAAATATCGATCAATCCATGAGGGAGATAGCAACAACAATAAGCACAACGGAGATTGATCTCACCAAAATTACGAGTATAGCAGGGGATACATGAGAGGATTTCAATGCACAACAGATGGATCAGGTTGTTGGTAAGATCCTTGAAGCATCCAATAATAGAAAAGAAGAAGCAACTAAAGTGAATAAGGAAAAGGAAAAATCAAGCAGTTCTGATTCACTACTGGAAATTGGGGATAACGACAACAATAGAAATCTGGTTAAGGGAAGCATGAGTGCAAACCCTAGTAAAATCCCTAACTTAATTTCATTTACTCCTTATTGCAGGTATGAGGGGTGCTACTTCAATCTTATCAATTCCAGCAATTGAAATTTCTAGTAGAATTAGCAAGTACTAATTCACAAGTGGAAAACTAAAGGACAATGCAAGCTAATCTCAATTGGGAAAGTCTTCTTCCTCATAAAATTGGAAAATGAAGCAGATAAAATCATGATATGGAGTAGGGGCCATGGATAATTGAACAAATGCCAATGAGGCTTTTGCCTTGTTGTCTTAAATTTTCAGTGGAGAGGCACTCCAACTCTAATGCATTTATCTGGTACAAATTCTCTGGTCTACCTAAAATTATGTGGAGTCCCAAGATTGTAATGTCTCTGGGGAAGGCCCTTGGTACATCTATTCAAATGGATCAGTCCACAATCACTCAAGACTTTGGGTATCGTTTAAGTGTCCTAGTTGACATAGACTTATCAAAGGCTATTCCAAATCAAATACTCATTAATGTGGTGGTGGGGAGGGGGGAGAAATTATAAAGCAAGAAGTGGTTCTCTACAGGGTACCAAAATACTGCAATCACTGCAAAAATGTTGGTCACATTATCGCAGAGTGCAAGATTCTCAGAAAACTTTTAGAGTACAATAAATAGTCCATAATGCTAGGAATACAAAAAATAGTGGAAAGGACACTGAGAAAGGCAACAAAGCAAATCGGAGAAAAACAAGACAAACAAGCAGAAGGACCAAAGCAAGACTAACAGTACCAAACTAAGAACAAGCACACCTACTTTCAAGCCACACCAAAGACAAGCAGTAAAGTAGAAACCAGTGTAGCAGGCAACAATAATGAGAATAGAAAAAAGGGGATGAAGAGCAGAAAAAGGAAGCTAATATGGAGACTATAATCAAAACTAAATTTGGGGAAAATATCAGCCAGGACACAACAACAGAGGAAGTAAGAACACTAATTAATCCTACAAGTTGGGCTGATGAAATGGAAGATGAAGAACAAGTAGAGCTATAACCAAATCAGGCTGATATGGGGGGTAGAGTCTATACTTTTGACCCTAGAGTTACAAGATCTAGTATAAAGAGGTTATAAATGAAAGTGATCTTCTGGAATGCAAGGGTAGTGGGGAACAAAAAAACAAAGGCCTACCTTATAAAGATGGTTTAGAAGCTAAAAGCCTAAAACCATATATTGCGAGCATTGCTGAACTAAAAATCTTTGCTACTGGATTTAGAATACCAGGATATGACAACAAGGTGATAAATAATGAAGAAAATGGGGAGAAAGGTAATATTTGGATTCTGTGGATAAAAGGAACATAAGAGCCAAACATCCCAACCCAATCCTATTAGCAGATTACAGTGGAATATTTAGACAATTGACTTTTTTTTGTGCATGCTAAATGTAGGAGAACTAATATATTGGAGATGTGGGCCCAACTCACTAATTTTGTAGTCAGCAGTAATAAACCTTGGCTGTATATAGGGGACTTTAATGTGGCACTCAGAATGGCAGTAATAAGTGGTGGCAGCCCTTCAAATATCAATGCAGTATGCGACTTTTCCAATTTCTTGGATGAAGCTAGCTTAATAGAAAGTCAAGCATCTGGCCTTAATTTTACCTGGTTTAATATACAAAAAGGAGATCACAGAACTCTTAATATGTTGGATTGATGTTTACATAATAGAAACTGGCAAGAGAAATATGCAAGATGGAGATACAAGGTACAACCTTGAACAAGGTTAGATCACTCTCTTCTCTTTGGTGAAAACTTTTGCATTCCTGAACCAACCAATATTCCCCTGAGATACAGAGCTGGAAGAATGCAACTGGTTTTGAGGATGTTGTTAAAGCAGAGTTGGAATAAGTCACTAGATGCTGCTCCATTATTCGAGATCATGCTGAAATTGAGAAGACTTAAGACATACATTAAGCAGTGGAAAAGGTTCACCATGAAAAGAATAGAGACCAGAAAAGACAACTGGAAGTAGAAATACTACAGCTACAACTGCAACAAGAAGGAGATATCCAAAATGACATATTGAAAAAGAAAATAATGGTAAAGGATAGGATGTTAACATGTATAGAAGAAAAGGAGGAAATATTCTAGAGACAAAAATCTATAATTAAATAGCTTAAGGCAGGAGATAAAAACCCTAGATTCTTTTATGAAACTACAAAGTCAAGAACAACAAGAGCAGTTATCATTGAGATCAAGAAGGCAGATGGAATAGGGATCACAAACCAACAACAAATCAACGAGCACATAATGGACTATTTCAAATGCAAGTTCATGAGCAAGAGAGCATGAGATGTCCTACACTCTTTGAAAAAATGCCTCACCAAGTTACAATATCAGAAAATGACAAACTGATAGGGGTGCCTCTTCCTGAAGAGACTAGAATGGTTGTTTTTATCTCTGGATGGGGACAGTGCACCTGAACCAGGTAGATTTCCAGGATCCTTTTTTAGAGATTTCTGGGAAACTGTAGCTGAGGATATTTACAAAGGCATAGATTCTTTCTTCCAAGATGGTATGGTCCCTCACAGCTTTAATTCAAATCATATTGTTCTTATTCCTAAAGTACAAAAACCCGAGTTTATTCATCAGTATAGACCCATCTGCTTGAGCAACTTTGTTTTCAAACTGATCACTAAGATTTTATCCACAAGATTGTCTCATGTTGCTGACAAAATAGTAAGCAGATCACAGAGTACCTTCATAAAAAAATAGAAGCATACAAAACAACATCTGTATGGCATCAAAAATGGCGAATGAAATGAGAACAAAAAAGGGGGGTGGGGGAATGTAGTACTCAAAATAGATATTACTCATGCAAATATATGATACCATGAGTTGGGAGTTTATGATATTGGCTCTCAAGGCTTTTGGCTTTTGTAATGAATTCTGTAGATAGATTCATACAATTATCAGCAGTGGCATGCATGGTCTCAATATCCCTAAATGGCATCCCTACTGGTTATTTTGGTATAATTGGGGGCCTGAAGTAAGGTGACCCTCTCTCACCAATCCTATTCTCAATTACTAAAGATATTTTGAGTATCAATTTTGCCAAGTATGTAGAAGCAGGGAAATTCAAGCCTATGACAAGGGTAAAGGATATATGGGGACCAACCCACCTTCTATTTGCAGATGACATACTTCTATTTATGAATGGGGAAACTAAAGGCCTAAAGAAACTTAAGGAGATCCTCAGTGATTACCAACAAGCTTCAGGGCAGATGATTAGTGTAGAGAAAAGCAAGATTTTCTTAGGATGCGTTTCTTACCACCAGGAGAAAAATGGTCACTGAGATTGTTAAATTTAAAGAGGGCAAATTTCCTGAGACATATTTATGCATACCTTTAATTCAAGGTAAGTTAAACAGGAGTACTATATGGCCTATGATAGAGAAAATTAGATCAAGAGCCAACAGTTGGGTAGGTAAGCTCATATCTTTTTAAGGGGTAGTATTGGCCAAAGTTGTACTCAATAGCATTCCCATATATAATATGTCAATCTATAAATGGCCTAAATAAGTAATCAAGGAGGGGGACAAAATAATCAGAAATTTCTTCTGGACTGGTGACCCAACAAAGAGGAAAGGCATAACACTCAAATGGGAAAAAGTTTGCAAGCCAGTAAAAGAAGGTAGTCTGGGTGTTAGAGGTCTCCAAGAGGTGAATGATGCCATGCTTTGCAAGCTTCACTGGGTTTTCAAGAATGGGAAAGCAGACTGGACATACTTTCTTAAGGCTAAATTTCAAACAAAGAAAGGAGATAACATCAAATATCACAAAATGACTTCCATATGGGCAGGGATTAAGTATGGGGCAGAACTATCTAAACAGGACCTGGGGTGAGTTATAGGAAATGGTCAAGATATAGATTTATAGAGGGACACATGGGCCACTAAAATCCCCTTGAAAGAATACATAAATATGCCAAGGAATTTATGGAAGAAATGCACCGCTAAGCAAGGAGATTTTATTACTTAAAATGGATGGAACTTTCTAAAAGATATTTATTTGATGTTGCTTGCCCTAGGGATTGACTTATGCAACATGCAATGCAATCCTGGAAAAATGGATGAACTGATATGGAAACCCGATCTTAATGGGGTTTTATTTCTCTGTGAAGAGTGCTTATGAAACAATGAAAAAATAAGAAGACAGGAAGACCATGCTTGGTGGTGGAAATATGTGTGGAGCACCAATATATACCCTAGATTGGGGGGTTTTGCATGGAGACTTCTCAATTATCTTCTACCCTTTGATAATACTGTCACAAAGAAGGAGATCAGTCTGGCCTTAGTGTGCTCTAGCTGTAAACAAAATGTAGAGACTGAGCAACACAAATTATTACATTGCCCCTCTGCTATTGTTTTTTGGCAATGGGCTAATAATGTATTATGCTTTCATCCTATAACTGTCACAGATTCTTGGAGATCAATTATTGAAAGGGGCAAGAACTTTAGCTCTTATATAAAAGTACTATGGGCAACAACAGTCTTCTCAATCTGCAGTAACATTTGGCAAGCAAGGAACAAATTTAGATATGAAGAACAGCAGACAGACATGCAAATCCTCAGACAAAAGATGCATAGAGACATAACAGACACAACAATCCTTACCAAAAGTAGCATGAATAACAACATGAAGGACCTACAAATTATAAAAGAGTTGAATCTATCCTACAAATTCAGAATGGAGCAAATAGTTTAGAGTAGCAGATGGATACTCCTTGAGATTGATGAAGTCGAGGTGTGTTGTGATGGATCTATAATCAGTCTAGGAACAACAGGTATTGGAATTATTTATAGGAATAATGAAGGTGAGGTGCTAGGAACATACAGCAAGGCAGTGGGAGAATGGAAAAACTACGTGGCTGAGATACATGCAATACTAGAGGGTGTTGAAAAAGTAATAAGCAAAGGATGGTTGAAACTCTAGATAGTATCAGACTCAAAAGCTGCAATTAAAGCATTTATAGTAAGAAAAATTCCTTGGCCAGTCAGAGTAAAATGGAGCATACTATTGGAGAAAATAGCCAATATCTGGTTTTCACACATAAGGAGAGAAACCAATTTTGCAGCAGATCAAATAGCAAGGTGGGGTTCAGCAGCAAATAATCAATTTTGTGAATGGTGCGAATGAAGGCCTGAATTTCTTACAAGAGTGGAAGAACCTTACACAAAATATTTTAGAGTAAAAGTCAGATGATTAATGTATTTTTTTGATTTTGATTGGTTGGGATTTCGAGACAATAGCACATGATCTGCAGGGAGATGGGTACCAACCTAGTTGGAATGTCTCTGCTCTGTAGTAATACTCTCTTGGTCCCCTCTCTTTGTATATTTTTCATCCATAATAAATTCTTAATGTTTTGAAAAAACAAAGATGGAAAGAAAACTCATAACTATTGTGTTCTATGTTGAAAAATACTGTAGGGAAGGGTTCCTTTTATATGCCAAAAAAGAGATGTGGGAGAAAAAAAAACAAGGAACCACGTAGCCCACTACTCCCTCAATGGATAAAAAGATGAAGTAAATTTCTAAGTCTATAAAACGAAGTCAGACATAACGGATAGTTTAAAACGGCTAGTAAATATTTCATCTAAGGCCCAAGCCCAACACCAAAGAAATTTTCAATAAAAACATAAAAAAGGCCCTTGGGCCCCAGAGCCAAGAATAGCCAAATCCTGAAGCCTGAGCCAACCCAGCCCACTAGGCCGCCCGAGGGTGTGTAAGGGTATTGGAATAAAATCCCACCACACACTTACATGCTTTCTACTTACTAATGTCTACATCCAATAAGTAGGTGAAAGGGTATCTATCTCATCAAATTCGTAATTCCCTAGCAATGTGGGACTATATCCTAAGACCAATATATAAGCTACCCATACCAAGAAGTATCTATCTCATCAAATTTCTAAGGTACTTGTGATTTATCGATTACGAACAATTAGGTCAAATTGGTTAGGTCAATAATCCTTTAAATCAATTTTCCAATAATGAAATCATAGCCTAATTCAAATTAATTATATGATCTAGTGTTACACGTAATGTAATGGCCTAATTCTGTAAGCTCGAAGTGGCTTAGAATTAGCTCTTACACCAATGCACCTGTGATAAAAATCTGATGAAAAGTAAGAAATGACATATGTGATTTAGCGTGGAAAACCTTTGAATAGGTAAAAAAAACCACGACCTCGAGTTGAAGGTTTCTATAATAGTGATTTTTATTGCTTGAGGCTGATATCTTATTACAAGTGATCTCTTGACTTAAAAATGCTTGATCTTGTGAATAAGAAGTTTTTAAGAATCTAGAAAATATAGTTTTCTTGGTGATTTATTGTATATTTTTCTGGCCCTTGTCTCTTCTGAAACTTTTTCTTTATATAGGCTTTCCCCGCAGTTCTTTATCGTGCTGAAGCACGTTCTCTGAATAATGTGGCTAGTGGTGGTTGACTGAGTAACTATTGAGTTCTTGAGAGACATGTGACTTTGACTTGTTCAGGTTTTTATATTTGAGCTCGACCAATGTTTTTCATTAGTTCATGGAGTATGTGACAATGTTGACTGCTGAAATCATGTAGATAATGCGTGAGTCTGATATGAAGGTAGTTCGAATTGGAGATAACTCGATTTGGGTAAGGTCGAGGGGTAGGCCCCTACAATCACCCCCTCGTAACCGAAGTCACAAGTGGCTTTGGTTGAGAAAGAATTTGTGAGTTTATGGGTATTCAGGTTGGAAGTTTAAATAATGAAGGAAGTAATGATGGTGTTTGACTGCAAGGAAAATGCACGTGCTATGAGGGGACGTACACGCATTGAATATTGATGGGAATATTGATGTACGCGATGGTTAGGGTTTGAAGAGCTTTGTCTGTATTGAATGATAATGTTTGGGAAAATGTTCCTGCACACTAAATGTAGGGTTATATAAATAATACCTGTACCGAGGTTTATGGCAAAGTACACTTATTTTTTGTCAAATTCTCTGTAAGTTTTGAAGATAGTAAAGACCCAGAGAATGGTCCTTGAAGAGAAAATTACTACTGAAATGCAGAGGTTGAAGTTGAATTATTCTGGTGATCAGTACTTAGAAATGCCTATTCCTGTTCCTGTTCCTTCGACGTAATAATGAATGTCAGAAGATGAAGCGACTGAAGCCGATGAAGAATTTTACTATATGTGGAGGTTTCATTACATTATCGTGATAGGTGAGCAACATTGGGTTTGTCTCCATATCCTTGCGGAGGACAAGGTTGGGGAGACAGATACAAGGATAGGCGTAATTGTGGGGCAGTTGCGCTAATTTCTTGCATTGGAATGGATTCTAAGGTCGGGCCCTCTTTATCTCTTCCAACTTTACGGGAGTGGTGGTTATAGGAGAGGCGGCGATGGTAGTGGCGGAGGAAGATGGAGAATGGAAGATTGTTTTTGCACTTTTGTCTTTCTTTTGCGCTGAGAAAACCTTCAATTTGACGAGTTGGTTCAAGCATGGATTTCTCATCTTCCATAGTTTCCATTTGAAGTTCGACTAGACTTCGACCAAACTCATGAGAGGGAGGATATTCACTGTTTCCATTGTCTGCTTTGCATCATAGTAAAACATTACTGAAGTAGAAGAAATTGAAGGATTTGATGTTTTAGAATGCCTGAAAGACTTGTTAGTTGTAAAAGCACTTAAAAAAACTTGCTACCTCCAAATGTACTTGAAAGATATGTTATCTATAAGTACCTGCAATTTGTTTTGAGATGAATACAATTTGTTATCCAAACTCTTTGTTGATATAGAATAGAATAACTTTAGAAATCGAGTTATATGATCCAAAAACTTTCAAATATTGGATGAAATATTTTAGATTTAGAAAGTACAACTCTTTGTAATAATCGACCTGTTTGAAATATGGGTGTAGCGTGAAAATATGTGTCAAATACAATGTTTGAACCGGGGGCTAGAAATTTGGGGGAGAAATTTTTTTAGAAATTTTAAAATGAAAGATCGAGCTCCGAAATGTTGTTCTGGAGTACTAGATTTTGAAAGAATAAGATCAATTTGGAATAAGATGAAATGATTGAGGTCAATAAGGAGTGATAAGGTCAAATAACTTTTCTCAAGATACTAGGGTTATGTTTCGAGGTAATAGGATAATATCCCAAGCGGTGGGGAATTTGCAACAAAAAAAATATATAAATAAGGGGGAAATGAGTTTCAAATAGGTGGAAGGAAATTAAGAATGGCTTGGACTCAATTTGAGAGAATTCCTTATGCTGCTGAGGGGCGGTTGGCGATAAAGATAGCTGAAGTGCGGGATCAAATTTTTGAACTGTTGGATTATAATGCTGAGCTGCCAGTAAAGGAGGTTCAAGTTGAAGGTTTGGATGGGATTAAAAGATAACACAATTATGAATGTCATTTTTATGAAGAGATGTTTTGAGAAATCGTGGTGGATCCTGCAGTTTGAAGAGATACAGTGAGATCGCTTGCTGTAGAGAAGACCGAATTGGAAGATGTAAGGATTGCTGGATAATATTTGATCGGATGTGGTTCCCCAGGTCATCAAGGTTGTTTTAGGTGTAATTAGATGTGAGGTAAGTAAAGTAAATTTAAATATGGATTGTACGAGTATATGTAATTATACGAGTTTGAATAATTTCAAAGAAATGGAATGAGCATAATAGTTGAATCGATCCTCTATTTTTGCGAATGCTGTTTGTAACTGTTATAAAAAAAACTAATTCGAAAAGTTTTAATATTTTGAGAACTTTGGAAATGACGTCAGCACTTTTATAAGAAGATAAAGAAAAAATATAAAAAAAGTAGGTAGCTTGTGATTTTGTCTCTTGTGTTATAGCTATAAAATTTGATTGTGTATAAGTGTCAATCATCATGAGTGTGAAAACATCAGAAAAAGATGTGGAGAAGAGAGATGAAAATTGATTAAAGTATAAGGCCAAAGGTAATGATGGGACATCGTTTTTACCGAAAAGGTACAAGACGTTTGAAATTGATAGTGGAAAGGATACCTCAGTTCTAAAACTGAAGACAGCTCGTGCGATGCTCAATAACTGCCAGCAGTTAGAGAAAGAAAATATAAATGCTGCTTCATCTTCGTCATTCAAACATTTTTCAACTTCTAAAAACTTAAAGAGCAGTGACAGAGGAAGGAAGAAGGAAAACAAAAATAGTAGAGAATCTCGTAAGGATTTAATCGAAAGTAATCAACAGTCAAAACGGGAGAGAGGTACGGAGACTGAGTCACGAAGCTGGTTATACAACAGTATTGTGAGGGTAGAATTTAGCGCTGCCTCGAATTCACATTCCGACATAGAAGGCTAGCAGATGATTGGTGATATATGCATGTGTTTTTGAAGATCATATTTTGTTTTTAGGCAAATATGAGAATTTACTATTTATAGTAATCTATAAAAACCTATTTGTTTTATGAGATATGAACGATATATGTATGTGGCTGACGTATATGTAAAAGATAATGATAGATACCTGGACCTGTATGTTGGTTGATCGTGAGGAGTGTTCGTGTAAGATCAAACCCTCGTCTATAGATCTATAATTGATATGGAGAGTTTACTTGTTAACAAGGCATCGACCTCTGGTCGATCGACGGAGTCCGAAACTGTAATGTCTGAAAGTGAGGAAGAAGTAGGGGTTGATCAATTTCTAGATTTTCCTAGAAAATTGGTAACCTATCCTCCTCGCTCTGATGTGTTTAAAGAGTTTTGAATAGCCAAGGCTTCTGTAGGGGGTAGATGGTGTAGTTATGTAGAATATGTCGGTCGGCAATTTAGGGGTTGCACTGTAGCAACGGGAGAGGAATATTTTTAGTTGTTGGCTAATTTGGAGAATGAGAAACGAGATAGGGGCATAAACAAATCGATCTCTTTAGAGTATTTTGATGGGAATGTTCAGAGTGAACTTTCAGAGGGTTATTTGTGTTACCTAGGTTGGAGTACGGGTTGAGTCTTCCCCTTTGAAATCTGGCGAAAGGGATTATGAACATCATCGGGGCATGTCCTGTTCAGTTGAATGAGAATATGTAGGAGGTGATAAATGTTTATGAATTTCTGAATAAATGGTGGGAAGGGGATGGGAGAATGAGGAGGATATCCCCTGAGGATGTTTTGCAGTTTTATGGGGCATATTTCTTTGCAAGCTCAACTCGGCCTCGTTTCATCATTCTGAACTCGGCAGGTCGACCATGGAATGATAATGTGATATGGGTAAATGGTGATTGCCTTCAGGAAGTTAGTGAAGAACCCATGGAACTTCTGTGTAGAACTATAAAATACAGTAAGTATTACAATGTATAATATATAATATCGATATGCTGAAATTGTATGATGCTATACTGATGTTCTTGTAATGTTAATGATAGGTCCTATATCTACAGTGACGAGGAAAGAGTCTTTGTTGGATACAATTGCACAGGAAGGGACAAAGCTCGAGGTTGTGTTGGAAGAACTTGGTAATAGTAGGAAGAAACGTGCTAATAGTCGATCCGAAAAAGTTCAAAAGTCTCAATCGATGAGGCTAATGATGGGCGCTGATGGCAACAAGAAGAAGGGAACTGATGGGGAAAAGTAAGGGAACTTACCCAAGGCCCCTGGGGTAGACTACACGGGGTAACCAGAGTCTGCTACATCGAGTAAGCTAGCTTAAACGTTTCCCAGAAAGTAAATGTTGAAGCGTCCTTTAACCTTTGGAACCACGGGAAGTGGTGAGATCGTAGGAAAGGCAAAAAATAGAAGGGTTGATCCTTCTGAAAGCTTAGGGGTGAAGGTCATTGAAGGTTGACCTGTGGTTGAAGACGAGCTAAAAGAGGTGGAGGAAATGGCTAGGCTGGTAACTCTCCATGGGGAAGAGGAGATGAGCAAAATGGTAGGTTTATATGCTTTAAATATGTGATGAATTTCATACTATGATTCGAGTTGATAATGACGTCAATTTTGTTTATTTTGTAGGCTGCCCCCCTAATGAATGGGATATGCCTCAGGTTCGAGGAGGAGAAACCTGAGTTGAAGAAAGAAAAAGTTGAGCCCGAGAAGAAGGTAGCTCGATTGAAAGCTGACTTGCTCAAGGAGGGAAAGCTCCTGGAGGCCCTGAAGGCTTCGTAAGTGGCGAAGATCAACAATCTACATACGGAAGTGAGAGTAAATTTGGAGGAGGTGGTGGCTGAGCACGATAGACTCGGGTGCCACCTTATATCAAAGGGGTATTCTGAAGATGAGGTGAATGCCATTAGGTTAGATACCTATGTTGAAGAGGAGGAAGATGAAGAGGTTGAAGATGTTGCTGTTGGAGTAGTTGATGGTCTGGACGGTGTCTCTTCCCAAATGGTGCGAGATAACCAAAGGGATGACAATGAGCGCCCAGAGGGGAAAATGAGAAGGTAGAGTAGAATGATGATTCTGTGATTGTATGAATAATTGGGAATATTTGTAAACTGATTGGATATTGCTTGTTAGATAAAATTTTATAGGCTAAGTCATTTTTGTAAACCTTTCTATAGGAACTTAAGGACATGCGTCTCAGAATAAGAGATTTAGTGACTGAGCTCGCTAAGGAGAGAGATGCCTCAACGTCCCTGTTATCTTCGTAAGCGGAGCGGTAGGTTAGAATAGAGCAAAAAATATTTAATTTGTATGCTTCATTTGTATAGAGCTGTAAAGTAATAAATAGAGTATAGAGTTAGACCAAAAACTTGTTACTGGTCTCATAGATACTATCGTTGTATTTAAAGTGGAGTGCTTGGTAATAGGTAGAAGCGATTACTTCCATGTTATGAATCCAGCAGTGGCCCATAATCTTGAGATACCAAGATTTGGTATTGATCACATAGAAAATAACGTCGATTGTGGCTGGTCCTGTTGTAATAGGTAAGATGATCTTGCCTACTCACTCTTCTTTAGAACCATTGAACCCACTGATATTTGTGTCGCTTTGAATAACTTGATCGGCCAATCCCATTTGGTCGATGGTTCTCTGAAAGAAAATCTCAATACCGTTGCCAGTATCGATCATTACTGTGTGCATGATAAACTTCTTCATCTTAAGCATTATGACTAATGCATCATGATATGGAAAGTTGACATGGCAATTATCGCAATCTTCAAATAATATCCCAAGCCGGCGATTGCTCGACTCAGGCAGAAGTTTGGCTTCTTTGTCTTCAGGTGTGAGATCGCAGTATTCTGATAGTCTCCTGTGCTTGAATCTGTTAGAGTTGGTGATTGTAGGGGCCTAACTTTGTAAGGAGGGGAAGTTGGCTCTTAAACAATGGGGTCAATCCCTAATCAAAGAAAAAACAAGTATATAATCTATAAGGTAATTAATCTACAGACAATATACTTGCGTGGAGGCCTAGAATCTGACTCTCTGCGACCTCTGATGAGGATTTTTAAGAGTGTTTGAATTACTATCGAGTAGTTGAAGGCTCAAGTACTGCGCTTTACAGGGTGAACAAAGGTAAGCAATATGGGCTCAAGGGGAGATTTTGTAACCTCTCCTTGGTTCCTCATCTCTCCTATTTATAGAACATAGGAAGGGCTGAGTCACCAAGGTTAGGCCATATTACAAGTATACCCTCCGGATATCCTCCAGATAATGAACAAATATCCTGGAGTTGGTGTTGATGGCAGAAATGTTGGTTCTGTCACCATGCTTTGTCACTGTAGCTGTCTGTCAGTTTTATCACTGTGTGCTCACACTGTAGCCGCCTGTTGGTTTTTTCATTGTAGCTGATTGAACCGATAACGGCGCCGCTCTTATCTGGTTGAGGCCTCATTTTCGGATAATCTTTGGGAGGCCTATTTGGGGATTGAATGGACTTCGTGGTATTCGAGTAGGCTTCGAGTGTTCAACTGGGGTAGAAGGCTGTGAGTAGGCTACTACATTCTCCCCCTCTCAGTAAGGGTCTCAAAAATGGGTGTAGAGGCGTTTGCTATGAAAACGGATTGGCGTTGGGATTTAAACGGTTGACTGTTGGCTTTCAGGGGAGGTTATAAAGGAGGGTAATAATGGAATGTTGGTGGTTATGGAGTAATAAATGAGGTTAGATGGGGATATAAGTAAAGGTTATGAAGGTAGTAACACTGTATACTCAAGATTTCTCTGCATTTCTCTTCTCCTTATGTATTTCTTGAAAAACGTTATGGATACCACGTCTAACACTCGCTACCAGTGGAGGATGGGATTTTCCAGAGACCGTCGAATAGGGTGGAAGACCGCAGAGCTGAAGTTGAAATTTTTTGGTGACCATGAACTCGACTAGGACATGCCTGATCTGGTGAAGTTGGAGCCTGGGGAGCCCATCAACGGGGAGTCCTACACTTATTTTTTGGGGCAGATGAAGTTTCATTTCATGACTGATGAGGAATGCTACCTCTACCTATCGGCTTTGGCCGAGTGTCTCGTTCAGGCAGAAGAGCAGTTAGAGGAGCAAGGCTCAGCGAGTGGAGCTGACCCATCTGAAAAATTGGGCGGCTTCTGCTTAAGGTGGTGGTGATGAGGTTTTGTTTTTGTAAGACTTATTTTGAAGGTATCTGTTGTTGCAGTGGATTTGTATGTTTGGACTTGGAAATTTACTATTTCTATTGTTGTAATTTGTGGAATGGAATGGGAACAATACTTTGCGGCAATTTTGTGTATTTGTATCTGGTAGGCATTGTAGACGAATAGACTTGTAGGTGCGGTTGCAAATATGTCTCATCGAACGTTAACAGGTTGCAATGATTACTGCTGGAAAAAATTGGCATCGAAGTAAAATGATATGGTCGAAGATAATTGACATTGTATTTGTCGAAATTTGGTAAAAGGGGTGTGAGACGAAGTGTGAAAGGGGTCGATGGTTCGATACTGGGGATTTAGTTGACTGCATGTCTTCGGAAATGGGGTTTGAGTGCGTATATAGATGAAACGGCTATGTCTAAGAAGTTGGAAAGTTCAGACTGTTGAGTTTTAAAGGAGAGGAATTGAAGACTGTAATGAATATAACTTGGGATTAGGGAATGTTTAAATGTACCTTCATGTATAAAATGGGGTGTTGTGAGAAGAATTTCTCATATATCTTCTTTCTTCTTCTGAACATAATGTCTACTTCTTCATCTCAAAATAGCGGAAATTCTTCCAAGACCAAGCATCAGGATCGGATTGCGGTAAAGGTTATTTGAGTACGGGAAAAGACGCTGGAGCTGAAACAGAGGTTTCTTGGCGACTGAGACTGGGACGTAGAGATGCCGGAGTTGGTTGAAGTGGTGCCCAGGGAACCTATTAGTAGCATGTCCTTTGCTTTTTGGTAGGGGGTTCTTCAGATGATGGGTCCATTTCCCGGCCACTGTTTGGTTTTGCTAGAGTTATTTGCGGTGGAGATGGTGGACCTGGAGGATTCTACTACTAAGGCTGGGAGTGAGGAGATGCGTCCTGATGATAAATAGGGGCTTCTTGTGCTAGTTTGTTGAGTGGTATAGAGGGATATTTGTATTTGATGTTTGAATTTGACTATTTGTAATTGTATTGAATGAAATTGTGAGTTGATAAGATATTTGTTGAATTATATTTCTCCACTTTGTATAATAAAATTCTGAACTATCGAAGTAATATTCTGAACTCTCGAAGTAATATTCTGAGCTGTCGAAGTAAAAGTCTAATCTGTCGAAGTAAAATTCTGATCTGTCGAAGTAAAATTATGAACTGTGTATAAGAAAAATTCTAGACTTTCAAAGTAGAAGTCTGATCTGTCAAAGTAAAATTCTTATATGTCAAAGTAATATTCTGATATGCGTGTAAGTAGGACAGGCATACAATTCGAAGGTGATTTAGGCGCGATCAACTTGTCATATGTCGAATTCTTGATATATTTTGAATTCGAATGTGAAGTTTTCTGCGGACGAATGTTCAAGACATGGTATAGTCGATTACTCATATGCGTGAAGTGGGTATGCCAAAGGTTTGTTGGATTTGACTGAATGGACTGACAGCCCAGACCGCTGGTCTGTCAAAATGGTACGTGTTCCTGGGGAACTGTGCCATGCAGGTAATCATGATTTTTTTTCTCGCTTTTTGGAAAAGGTATAATTTGATGTAGGGACCTGGCTTGACAGCTTCGAGTGAGGATTAGAAGGTTCGAGTGGCTTTGAGTTTAAGGCTAAGTCATAGTGAGCGTGCGATTCATACGTGAGGGGAATGAGAGGTAAATTTGTCAAAACTTATTTCAGCCGAAAAACCGAGGTAGTAGGGTAGGGGCAATGATAGTGGTTTGGAAATCGAGGCGGTTTTGGTATTCTGGGGAGGTATATATATGAGGGGGAAATAAGCAAAATACTGTTCATAGAGAAAAACTAGAGAGTAAAAGGAAGATAACATACGCCATTGTTACATGAAGCTTTGAGAGAGGTTATCGAAGTTGTTGCTGGGTACCGACTGACTTGCTGTTGCGATTGTACTTTTGCTAACACAGGTATGTCGAGTAATCCCTGTCTATTTTTTGTTTATCTTTCCCTTCTGTGTTTGTAAGAAGAGTCTGCTGGGTTTGTGAGTTGGAGGATATGATCGACGATAGGGGGAAAATATGTGTCTGGGATTGAGCTCATTTGGAATTCTGGGGTTTTGATGGTAGGGATGGGATTGGGGTCAAGTTTTTGACTGTGTATGTATCTGGTGGAGATGGTAGATGAAAATAGGTTATTGACACGGAATTGTCGAATGTATCGATCTAATTGCGTGCCTCTTTTTCTGTAGAATAAGATGTGTACCCGTCGGGTTTCTAGACTGAGGCTGATAGACGAGGAGGTCAAAAATGAGGCTAGTATGTCTGGTTGTGCTCTAATGGATGAGGGCGCTCAGTGACTTAGAAGAACTAGTCATAGCAAAAGATGTTCCACTAACAATGGTGGTTCCTGAAGCTGGGGGGGGGGGGGGTTCGAGTTGTAGGCGTCGCAAGACGGTAGTGTTTGAGGATAGTGGTGAGGAAGATATGGGAGGACAGAGAAAGAGATGCGAAGGTTGGACTGAACTTTCAGGTCGTGAAAGGGGTGAGGGTGAACAAGGTGACCAAGATGAGGATTCGTCTGAGTCGGATGAGGCTGTTGGCTTTATTCCAGATAGAGTAAAGGAGAGGCTAGATCGATTTGTAGCTAAATATGGGCTGTCGAAGGTAGGGGTTATATTGTATTCTGCGGGGTCAGAGTACAACTTTAAATCGAAGCCTTGAGAAGGTATAATGGCATATAGGGGTCAGATTTGACTGGGGATGCAATTGTCCCTTCAAAGGCTGGTGAAGGAGGTGCTGAGCTTCTGTGAAGTTTATCTAATTCTGATGAATGAGAACTTTTATAAGATGATGAAGGTAATTGAGGGAATGAATACGAAATTGAGGAGTGAGAAAAGGGGTTTAATCGAGTGGTACGATGATGTATCATTATATTCGTGGAAGGCGAATCAGAATGTGGGCACCTACCATATCCAGTGCCATACAGATAAGCCCTGGTTGCTTGATCTGCACTCGACAGGTTGAGGGTAGAATAAAGATTTAGTTGTAGTACGGGGTGATTTTGAGAATGCCAAAGGGGAAGATTCTTATAGGTTACATCATAAATTCTATAATCCGAGTAAGTTTTATGTCGAAGAGGTTTTTGATGTATTTCTCGAATAAACTGTGATTAAATTTATGTTTTTTTGTAGGTCCTCAAAACCGCACTTGGGCGAATCTGAGGGATTATATTGACGCTTTAATCGATTCAGACGAGGAGTGGGTGAATTATGTTTTCAAGAGTCTTGGTATTAAGAGGAAGAGACAGAAGAAGATGGATTCCCTGCTTTGAAACGTACCCATTACGTCGAAGCCATCAAAGAAGAAGAGAGGCGAAGGTGTTTCAAAAGTGGTCGAAGGAATGGAGGAGGATAATTTAGCGGGGAAGGTTCAGTATGTTCCGATGGAGAAGAGTGCGGCGAAGCAGGTGGTGCCAATGCCTAAAGTAGCTAGTGATGCTTTGAGACAAAGGCCGAGGTAGGTACCAACACAGGCTGAGAATGGGAAGGGCAGGGTCATTCCCGAGTCTCCGAAGGTACAACAGACGAAGTTAACGCAATACAAAAGGTGTAGGGCGCTAGGGGAAGATGATACAGAGGTTGAGGGCGAAGAGATGACGGAGGCTGAGCGAGAAGATCAGGCTCTAGCTAAGACTATTTTGATGGCAAAACTCTGTGATGCTGACCCAGACGAGGATTCATGGCAGATGAGGAGGAGTATGTATCAGGTAACTGTTTATTATTGCTTGTGAAATTCGAAAATTTCCCTAAGTGTTTCATTCTTCGAGAAATACTGACGGCTCGAATACTCTATTAGACGGATGCTTGGGCGCAGTCATTCACCAAGGTAGTGAAAGTAGGAAAGAAGAGGTTACTGGAGGTGGCTGACTGTCTGGAGCTTGCTCGGGGGACAGAAGCGTCGTTGTTGTCTGAGAACAAAGTTTTGCAGCAAGATCTGGAGGCTATTAATGATGCCTTCGCGAAGAGAATCAAAGCTCAGTGTTATAATCACGAACAGGTGCTAAAGTCAAAGCTTGCTGCGAAGGATAAGAAAAAGGCAGAATAGAAGGCGCGTTATGAGGGGCAGTTTGATGATGAATGTGCAGTTTCTATCAGGCTGAAGGAGTTCATCGAGGATTTGGGGTTTAATCCTGAAACTCTGCAAAGCTTCCCTGTTACCCAAGACCCTGTTGCTAAAGCCGCTTTGTAGACGAAGGAAAAAGAGGTATGAGTTGCTGATGGAGGTGGCATGGAAACTTCTGTGGTTGAAGGTATTGCTGCTGGAACTGCAACTGACATGATCGCCAATGGTGTAGGGTCGAGACCTTCTACTGGGGGTACTGAAGGTGTTAGCACTAAAAAGCCTATTGGGGGAGAAGATGCAGCCATGCCGACATGAGGTATTTGTACTAGAATGCCATGCCTATTTTTTCTGTTTTTCTGTTGGGTTGTAATATTTGAACAATGTTTATCTTTCTTTAGAGTTGGTCTTTGAACTTGTGATTAATTTGAGCTGCTGTGTTGAAATTGAGTTGTACTATATTGATTCTGTTTGGGTGTAGACTGTTCCGAAACTGATTTATGTTAATATTGAATTGTACTGAGTTGCTGTGATAGATACTTGATGTATGCTCTGAACATGATTTGACTTGATTTGCGTTGACAATGTTTCTCTGATAATGTACTGAAGTGTCTTGTAGATATTCCTGAATAATTATATATGCATATGTTGTAACTGTCGAATAATTGTAGAGTTGTCAAATCTTGGAGGGCTTCGAGATAGTTATGATACTTGGTTTGATCCAAGAGATTTACTAGACTTCAAAGGCCTAAGCCACAACGATGTAAGACGTGGTCACCCCCAACTCATTCTCGAGGGTCCGGTCTCTCGACCAATTGTGCCCCTTGAGTTTGCTCGAATGTTGGGAGTTTGAAAAATCCCGAGGTCGCCCCCAAGTATCTGTCGGGCCGAGGGTGATATGATACTTAGAGGAAACCATGAAATTCACTGGAGTTCGACGGCTTGGGGCCTAATCGAAGCATAACTATTCACCCCCAATATATTCCCGAGGGTCCGATCTATTGACCATCCTTGCCCCTCAAGTTTGCTTAAAATTTGGAGTTTGAAAATTTTTAGGGTCGCCCCCATGTATCATTCGGTTCGAGGGTTGACATGATACCTAGGGTAAACCGAGAAATTTACTGGACTTCGACGGCTTGGGGCATGATTGAAGCATAACTGTTCACCCCCAATGCATTCTCGAGGGTCTGGTCTATTAACCATCCTTGCCCCTCGAGTTTGCTCGAAATTGGGAGTTTGAAAAATTTTAGGGTCTCCCCCAAGTATCAGTTGCGTCGTGGGTTGACATGATACCTAGGGTAAACCAAGAAATTCACTGGAAGACAGGAGAAAAGGTGGGGATGGAAAAAACTGTTTATTGATTATTGTGTATTTAGATCGGGTATACAAGGTCGAAGGTTTATTGGCAGTTGAATTCGAAGGTTGCCTCTGTTTATTTGATTTTCGGAAGCGTTCAAGGTCGATAAAACCATTGAACTTTGAGAGCATCTCCTCGAGGGTTCGAGGTTTATAAAGGACCAGGTATTTTTTAACATGGCTGTGATCTGCTAAAGCATTTGAGTACGCGAGCACAACATTTGCGCCGCCGTCAAGGTTCTCAACTTTCCGTGACTCATCGAGAAATCTCTTGGTGAAGGCTTCAAGGGTTTCATTATTTAATTTTCTAAAATTGAAGAGGGGATCGACTCTGACCTCTCTATCTTTGTTGAAGACAATTTGGGTAATGAAAAGATGTGAAAGTTGCTCGAAGCTTCGGATAGAACCACTGGAATGGTTATGGTACCAGCAAAGGGGGTTATCTGTGAAGCTTGTGAGAAAAGGAGACACATCAGGTAGTTAGTTGTGGAGTAGAGGCTTAGAGAATTTTGAAATTTGAGGATGTGTGATTGAGGGTCGGTGTTATGGTATTTGCTGAGTTTGGGAGCACAAAAATTTGGAGGCACCCCGATAGCGAGGAGTTTAGGGCAGATGGGATTATTCAATCGACTCTGTGAGTTTGGTGCTGGACTCGCAATGACGTGGATGATAGGTTGGATTTTGTAATTGATGTCCTGCTATGCACAATAGGCGGGATGAGGTGGTGATCTAAGGGCTTGAGGATGATGAGGCCGAGTGTGCTGTATGTTTTCTGCGCTGCGCTCCCTGAGACATTTTCAGGCAAGGCGGCGTTTGGGGTATCTGGAGGACCGAAGGGTAGATTTAGAGGAGTCTTCTGTGAGGTGGATGCCAAGATGGATGGAGGCAGTAGGGGAAGTACCTGTAGCACAAAGGTAGGCCGGAGGTGCTTGGTCATGCAGTAAGGGTCCCGATTGAGCTCTAGCAGAGACGCGAGACAGGGAAGGTGCTTGGGATGGTCGAGTAGCTTCCAAAGGCTGTAGCCTCTGCAACTCTTGGGCGGTGTTACGTAACTCGTCAATTGCCTAGTTTTGCCTGTCAGCATCGTCCAGACGGTGGTGCCGTTTTGATTCGAATTCCTGCCGATGCTTTTCACGTTCCTGGTGAAGCTGGTTGTGGTATCGCTCCTCAGCTTGAGCAAATTGTTGAGAAAGTAAGGCTAGTTGGGCGGCCACTCCGTCGACTGAGTTTCCGGCATAGATAGAACTGGAATAGAGGGTGGGTGCCATTGAGGTTTGTTAAAGTTGAGAACAAAGGGAGGGGAATAAGAAAGGAAGATTGGTAGGGTGGGAAGCACAGACGGCGCCAAATGTAGGGGCCTAGCTTCGTAAGGTAAGGAAATAGGCTCTTACACCACAGGGTCAATCCCTTATCAAAGGAAAAACAAGTATATAATCTATAAGGTAATTAATCTACTGACAATATACTTGCATGGAGGCCTAGAATGTTACTCTCCACGACCTCTGATGAGGATTTTTAAGAGTGTTTGTATTACTATCGAGTAGTCGAAGGCTCGTGTACTGTATTTTACAGGGTGATCGAAGGTAAATAATATGGGCTCAAGGGGGAGATTTTGTAACCTCTCTTTGGTTCCTCATTTCTCCTATTTATAGAACATAGGAAGGGCTGAGTCACCAAGGTTAGGTCATATTATAAGTATACCCTTTGGATATCCTTCAGATAATGAATGGATATCTCAGAGTTGGTGTTGATGCCTGAAATATCGGGTCTGTCACCATGCTTTGTCACTGTAGCTGTCTGTCAGTTCTGTCACTGTGCGCTCACACTGTAGCCGTCTGTTGGTTTTGTCACTGTAGCTGACTAGACCGATAACGATGCCGTTCTTATCTGATGAGCCGGTTGTCTGTCTTGTCACACTTCGACCATGTATGGATATGGTCAAAGTATTTCAGATGTTGAAGTAGAGTTCTTCTTCGAGGTTTGTTCAGAGTTGAGGCTTCGTTTTGGGATAATTTTTGGGAGGCCTCTTTGAGGATTGAATGGACTTCGAGGTATTCGAGTAGGCTTCGTGGTAGCCTTCGAGTGTTCAACTGAGGTAGAAGGCTGCTAGTAGGCTACTACATTCACCACTTCTCAGTTAGGGTATCAAAAACGGGTCTAGAGGCGTTTGCTGAGAAAGCTGTTTGGCATTGGGATTTGAACGGTTGACTATTGGCTTTTGTGGGAGGTAATAAAGGAGGGCAATAATGGAATGTTGGTGGTTATGAAGTAATAAATGAGGTTAGATGGGGCTATACGTATGGGCTATGAAGGTAGTAACACTGTATACTCTAGATTTCTCAGTATTACTCTTCTCCTTTTGCATTTCTTGAAAAATGTTATGGATACCACGCCCAATACTCGCTACTAGCGGAGGATGGGATTTTCCAGAGGCCGTCGTATAGGGTGGAAGATCGTAAAGCCGAAGTTGAAATTTTTTGGTGATCATGGACTCGACTGGGACATGCCTGATCTAGTAGAGTTGGAGCCTGGGGAGCCCATCAACGGGGAGTCCTACGCTTATCTGGTGAAGAAAATCTCAATACCACTGCCAGTATCGATCATTATTGTGTGCATGATAAACTTCTTCATCTTAAGCATTATGACTAATGCATCATGATGTGGAAATTTGACATGGCTAGTATCACAATCTTTGAATGATATCCCAAGCTAAGGATTGCTCAACTCAGGCAGAAGTTTGGCTTCTTTATCTTGATGTGTGAGATCGCAACATTCTGATAGTCTCCTGTGCTTGAATCTGTTAGAGTTGGTGATTGTAGGGGTCTAACTTTGCAAGGAGGGGAATTCGGCTCTTAAACCTCAGGGTCAATCCTTTATCAAAGGAAAAACAAGTATATAATCTATAAGGTAATTAATCTACTGACAATATACTTGTATGGAGGCCAAGAATGTGACTCTCCACGACTTCTGATGAGGATTTTTAAGAGTGTTTGTATTACTATCGAGTAGTTAAAGGCTCGAGTACTGTGTTTTTTAAGGTGATCGAAGGTAAACAATTTGGGCTCAAGGGGAGCTTTTATAACCTCACCTTGGTTCCTCATCTCTCATGTTTATAGAACATAGGAAGGGCTGAGTCACCAAGGTTAGGTCATATTACAAGTGTACCCTCTGGATATTGAGTGGATATCCTGGAGTTGGTGTTGACGCCAGAAATATCGGGTCTGCCACCTTTCTCTATCACTGTAGCTGTCTGTCTGTTTTATCACTGTGCGCTGACACTGTAGCCATCTGTTGGGAAGCTTTGTTTGGGGATGGAATGGACTTCGAGGTATTCGAGTAGGCTTCGAGGTAGCCTTCGTTTGCTCAACTAGGGTAGAAGGCTGCGAGTAGGCTACTATAGTGATCTGATTGATTTTGACTATGTTTCTGTGGTGCATATGGTAATAATGTTTCTCCTCAGCTTGATCTTCGACTTGGACAACTTTAAGCTGCTTCTTATAGCTGCTATCCTTGTATGATTCCAGGTTGGCAATATATTCAAACATCCGTCCCTCCATGAAAATGTATTCTAGCAACTTCTGTAAAGCATATTAATTGTCAGTAGAATGATGGTTTGCCTTATGATGTATGCAGTACGGTCAGTTCTCAATTGGTTCCAATGGTTGAGAGAGACAGTAGAGCTTGTCCTTTAAGAGGATTGGATAAATTATGGATGAACATTCATCTTAGGGAGGACCGGCTTGATTTATGAACCACCTTTCTGAGGGTTGCTAGTATTGCCCTTGAAGTGCTTTTGGTCACCCTAATCCTCCATTGGTTTAATGCCTCGATCTGTAGATGCACCTTTTGTGGTAAGGACGGATTTAGTAGATTTATACCTTTTGGACATCATTCTTTCTTGGTCGACATAACTATTGACCTTGGTAATCATATCTTCTAAGATCACAGGTTTGTTGAGGAAGGGGGGCTATTTGGCTTTACAGTCGAGCTTGAGCACATTAGTAAAAGCAGCTACAGCGGTTTTCTGATAGAGATTGTCTACTTTACGCTCGAGTTCCAAAAAATTCTTTGAAAAGGCCCTGAGCTTTTCTCCGTATGACTACTTTAGACTGATAAGAGAATATAAATTTTCTTCTTTATCTCTGTTGTGGGCATACGTCTTGATGAATTGTTTCTATAGTTAGTCGAATGTGTATATGGAGTCTTTAGGTAGAGAGTGAAACCATCAGAGCGGTTCCTCATGTAGACTTGTGGCGAACAGACAACAGGGATTGTGGTTGAGATTGGAGTACAACCCCAATGAATCACGATATTGTTGAATGTGCTCCTTTAGGTCGGTACCCTTGTACTTATGGATTTTTGGAGTATGGAAACCTTTCGGTATTTCCATATCGAATAGTTCTTTGGTAATTGGACTTTCTTGTAACTTGGTAAGGTCGTTGGTAGTGCCCAGAACTTGTGCTTCGATCAACTCCTTAATATGTTGATCCATATGCTCTTGTTAAACATAATTACGTGTCGGTTGAGTGGCTTGACAAGGAGGTTGCGGATTGGAAGTACTGGTACCTTCACTCAAATGATCTCGTGCTGGAACTCAAGGTTGAGGCCGCTGCTCTTCCTCATGACGTATGGAAAATTGGTGACCCCGGCTGATCTCAGACTGAACTTCACAATCCAAATTAATGGAAGGTTGAGGTTCATGTGGAAAATTCCTAAAAATAGCTTTACTGGTGGCTCCTCGAGGTCCCAGCCTTTTCCGTGCAGAAACCCAAGAGGCTTCTGGCAATTGATCATGATCTCTTATTGGAGAAGCTTGCTGAATATTTTATAGGGCCTGCAAGGCAGTCTGCATTGTTGTCATCTAGTCTTCATGTCGTTTGAGCGCTATCAAGCGAGCTTGTCGTTCGGCGTCGAGCTCTTTCTCACGGAGCTCCCGATCAAGAGTTTATTGAATTTTGAGCTCATTGTGTTTCTCTATCTCAGTGTTAAGATTCGCCAGTCGCTTTGTAAGTTGTTCCGGCGCAACTGAAAGATCGAGCTGGATTCTGGTTGCTGGTCGTCTGGAAGTAGCCATTATTTAAATTTGTAGTAAAAGAAAAGTATGCCTTAGGATATCGTGGAAATGCAATCTTTCCCGCAGACGGTGCCAAATATAATGGCCTAATTCCATAAGCTCGATATGGCTTAAAATTAGCTCTTACACCAATGTACCTGCGATAAAAATCTGATGGAAAACAAGAAATGACACACAGGTGATTTAGTGTGGAAAATCTTTGAATAGGTAGAAAACTACAACCTCGAGTTGGGGGTTTTTGTAATTGTGATTTTTATTGCTTGAGGCTGATATCTTATTACAAGTAATCTCTTGACTTTGAAATGTTTGATCTTGTGAATAAAAAGTTTTTGAGAATCTAGAAAATGTAGTTTTCTTTGTGATTTCTCATGTATTTTTCTAGTCCTTATCTTTTATGGAACTTTTTCTTTATATAGGCCTTCCCCACAGTTCTTCATTGTGCTGAAGCACGTTCTCCAAATAGTGTGGCTAGTGGCGGTTGACTGAGTAACTGTTGAGTTCATAAAAGACAGGTGGCTTTGACTTGTTTAGGCTTTTCTGTTTGAGGTCGACCCACATTTTTCATCAGTTCATGGAGTAGGTGGCAATGTTGACTGCTGAAGTCATGTGGATAATGCGTGAGTCTGATATGAAGGTAGTTCGAACTGGAGATAGCTCAATTTGGGTAAGGTTGAGGGGTAGGCCCCGACACGTAATAATTAATATGCAATGATAATTAACATACAAGAATTTACGATATTAACCCTGTGGGAAATCTTTTTTATGAGAAAAACCTAAAGGTCATTATCGAATCCTCGACAACTAATATTCACTATGATGAAAGAATTACAATAAGTGAATTAATTACGTACAGACTCGATAAACACATTCTGTGGTTACCTATCTTCAATAAATTTTCTCGTAGTCAATCGTCCGTTCTGGTAATACCGCACTTTGGATCGTGCATCAAGCTTGAATTACTTAAACTCACAAAATCTTAAATTAAAATTAGGTTTATGTAACTCTCGATTGATTCTCTATTCTCATTGAATTTCTTGTTGAATTCCCTTTTTTCTCAAAAAATCTTAAGCCCTAAAATTTGTTTTGAAAAGGATAAAGTTTAAAATAGAAAAGAAGGCTTAAATAGAAAATATAAAATCCCGTGCTCTGATCAAACAAAGCGGGTTCTAACTGTTAAATTTAAATGAAACAAGGGTCTATATGAACAAGACCAAGCCTATTTGAAATGAACAAATGTTTATTCGACAAGAGATGGTTTTGCCAGGGCTATTCAAACAAAACAAAAATATGTTCGAACAAAAATCTATTTTCATAAGAAAACCCCTTCTTTTGTTCATTTTATAAAATACTAATGGGCTAGAGTCTTTGAGCCAAGGGGTAGAAAACCAACATACCTGTTCAGTGCCAGTCTAGCTATAGTCATTCTACGTGCACCCTCTGACAATTAATAACCACATACAAAAGCAAATATGGATGTTTTAATCTACCCTCTTTAGTTCATTTTGTGACAAAACTAAAACTATAAGAAAGAAAAAATTACAACTCGATGGACTTACTCAATCACTTAATATCCATACTCGAAGCCACCTTTTCATTCTATAGCATCAGCTATGGAATCCCTGCACACTAAACAAAATACATCACATAACCGTTTAAAAGATAAGGAATCAAAGAAAAAATCAGAACTTACCTAGCTTACCTATCATGATCATCTCTTCCCCTTTTTTAATAACGTAATTTTTTTTTTAAAATAATGGGAAAACATACACGGGGAGTGTTTCTGAAATAAAGAAGCAAAAGAAGACAACACTCCCCCTAACACAAGGCATGATAAAGAGAATATGAATCTAAAATATCCTATAAAGATCAAGATATCACCCAGTGTTATAAAACAATCACTAAATAAATTACTTGGTCTGCGTATGTGCATAGTCAGATAGCTATCCTGTTTTCAATATATTACTCAACCGCAGTTAGAGTACTATATTCGGAATTTGCTTTGACTGAGGCCTCACTGGGGTGGTATCTCAAAATCACTGAGAATAGACTAGTAAATACTCTGTGGAAATGATATGAGAAAATCTCAGACTTTAAATGGGGCTAAAAAATATGGGTGTCGTAATATAATAAGGGCAAGCATGGGTTGAATCCACAGAGAGTAAATGTATTAAAAATTTAATTTCATAATTAACTAATAAACGAATTATAAACTAATTTTTTAAAAAGGTTTTTGGTTTAAACTTAAATCTAATCTAAACTATAGTACGAACTTGGGGTACAATTCAAAGTAGGGAAATCTAGGCTTTGGATCTACTCAGATATAGTTTACTAAAGTATTATTTATATCATAAAATTTTTCCGCTCGTAATAATCGTGACTAGGCCTATTCGTGTCTAGAATATAAGGTTTATGGCTAAAACCCTTCATAAAGACTTAATTATTTCTAAACAATCGGATCTAGGTCTTGTACACTCCCTGCGTGGCTAGGCAGAGTGTGTCTAAGTTCCTAGTGATCTAGTAATCTCTTTGAACGCGATAATTACCAAATATGGCTAATTTTGTATCTCTTTCATCTTCAAAATAGATCGGGGTTGTCATGGCTAGATCAACCCTTCCCTGTGCAAACCAGAGTATTGTTGAGCAATACTAGATTAATTCTATCATATAACTACTACACTTAACTCACAATCGCTGGAGGGTCAATCCTTAGCCAAAGCTAAGGAGACTAGCTTGCACTCCATTCATGACTATTAATCATAGATTAATTCTAAGTGCATAAAATAAATAAAGGAGAGAGAGAGAGAGAGAGAGAGAGAGAGAGAGAGAGAGAGAGAGAGAGAGAGAGAGAGAGAGAGAGAGAGAGAGAGAGATAAATTACTAAACAAATTAAGCTTTATTTACTCTTTCACGAGATGCCAAATACATGAGAGACTTGTTTATATTTCATGAACTCTATCTCTAAGTAAAAATAAAACCTATCTCAAAAACCTTCTATCTCATTTCTACTCTATCTTCTATCTAGATAATTCTTCTCAAGCTAATCCTTGTAGAGTCCCTCATCATCTTCATTTCTTAGAGTAAATCTACAAGTACATTGAATGTATACATCTTCCTTGTACCTGAAAGACTGCTGGGAATGCTTCAGCTCTTTGTACTTTCTATTAGCTATCTATTTCTACTTATTAGCTCTAACAATAATAAGTACCTAAAAATAAGAAAATTCTACTAACATTAGAAAATAATAAATCGGGATTAACAAAACAATACTTTTAGGCGTATTAATCCTACGTATTTCTACGTCTATCAGGAAATAAGAATATGCGTATGTAAAAACAGAAAAATTCTTATTTCATTAAATAAACAGTGCACATAATGGAGTAGGTGTTTATTGATATTTTGAGACTAACACTTACACTTACTCCCCCTCTTTATTCATTTTGAATTCACCTTCCGTCAATTTTTCACTTTATTAAGTACGTATAGTATAAAATATTTCTTCTTTCTTTTCCTTTTTTTTTCTTTAAAAATAAAAATAATAATCTAGTAAGAATCTTATAAATGTAACATACAATTATTGGAAATGCTCTCCTCTTATATTCATTTCTACCACTCAAACCATATAGTTTAACTCATTCCCTTATTTTTATTTTACTAAAAAAGTCTTAGAACAAACTGGTCAAAAGGAGTTGGATATAAAAGGAATAACATATTTTAAGGCACAAAGGGCTGCAAACAGATAAAACTTTGAATAAACATAGATGAAGGCCAAAAATTGGTGAAACAATAGAAATGCCTATTATCATATCTTTGGTCTCACATATTATCTTTTTTGACTCGAATCTGCAGGGGCCTAACATCGCGAGGAGGGGAAGTCAGCTCTTACACCACGGGGTTTATCTTCCATCAAAGGGTTCAAGCATATAATCTATAGTACGAATATCCTATTGACAATATACTTGCGTAGAGGCCTAGAATGGGACACTCCACGACCTTTGAAGAGGATTTTTTAGAGTATTGATATTACTGTCGAGTAGTTGAAGTTTTAAGTGCAGTTTGATTTACAGGGCGATCAAAGGTAATCAGCAAGGGCTCTGGGTCCAATTTTGTAACCTTTCCTTGGTTCCCCTTCCCCCCTATTTATAGAACCTAGGAAGTGCTGAGTCATTGAGGTTGGTCACATTATAAGTGGACCCTCCAGGTTTCCTCCGGGTTTCGGGCGGGTATCCCGGAGTTGGTGTTGACGCTATAAATGTTGGGTCTGCCACTATACTTTGATACTGTAGCCGCTGTTGGTTCTGTCACTGTGCTCTGATAATGTAGCCACTGTTGGTTTTGTCACTGTACTCTGATACTATTGCCGCTGTTGGTTCTGTCACTGTTGTTGTCAGGACCAACAATGGTGCTGTTCTTGTCTGGTGTGCTGGCTGTCTGATATCTCTACCTTAGACCATAATACTTCAATTATGGTCAAAGTATTTATGATGTGGAGTTTATGTGCTGACCTATCTGCCTTCGGCTTCGGGACCTTTTTGTTGTCGAAGGTTTGTATGGTTTTGGGAGGGCTTGATTATGGATGTATTAAACATCGATGTATTCAGGTAGGGTAGGCTTAGAGATAGCCTTTGAGTATTCGACTGGAGGTAGAAGGCTGCAGTAGGCTACTAGATTCTCCCCCTCTCAGCTGGGGCCTCAAAACAGGTGTAGAGGCTTTTTCTGAGAAAGACTGTTGGTTATTAGAAGTTGGAAGGTTTACTGTTGCATGTTGGATTTCCGAGAAGGGTATTAAAGAAGGGTAATTACGAAGCTGTGGGGATTATGGAATAATAAATGGTGTTAATGGGTATATAAATATGGGATATGAGGTAGGAAACACTGCACATCTTCTCCCTTAATTTCTTCTACTGTAATTTCTGGAAGCATTATGGACACCATGCCCAACAGCCATTACCAGAGGAGAATAGGGCTCGCCAGAGATCATCGAATAGGGTGGAAAACGGCTAAACTGAAGCTGAAGTTTTTCAGAGACAGTGAGCTCGATTAGGAGATGCCGGACTTGGTAGAGCTAGAACTTGGGGAGCCAATCTATGGGAAATCCTATTCTTACTTGTGGGAGATGATGCAAGGGAGCTTTACGACTGCTGAAGAATGTTATCTCTTCCTGTCGGGCTTGGCAGTGCGTCTTGTACAGGAAGAAGATTGTCTGGTGGAAGAGCTGGGCTCTACAGGAGGATCTGTATTTGGGTGGGTTCTTCTTGAGGTGGTGACAGGGTGGTGGTGATGGGTTTTGTTATTATGTTTATAACTGCATTTGGAATTTTCTATTTCTATTTTTTCTGTTGATGTCTGTAGATTTTTCTCTTCTTTCCTACTATCCCTTTTTTGTAATCGACGTAATGGAATGAGAATAGTACTTCACTGAAACTGTGTTTTGTTGTTTTGTTTTTTTTGTATATGGAATATATGGTAGACGAATAGATTGTAGATGCGGTATCGAACATATAGCTTTGAATGTTAACACGTGCAAACGGTTGCCATCGGGGGAAAATTGAGTTCGCAGTGTAAGGAGATGGTCGAAGACATTGGTCAATATTCAACCTTAACTTAATAATTGACTCTGCATTGTCGAAACTCGATGAAAGGGGTGTGGGACAATGTATAAAAGGGGTCGATGGTTCGAGGCTTGGGATTTGTCAACTGTAAAGTCTTAGAAATAAGTGTTGGGTGCGCATGCTGATGAAACGGTTGAGTCTGGGAATTTGGAAAGGTTTGACTGTTGAGATTCTAAATGAATTGTTTGAAGACTGTGATTAACACGGTTCCGATTATGGAGGCGTTAAATGTACCTTCAAGTATAAATGGGATGTTTATGGGAGAACTTCGAACATCTGTGTCCTTTATGCATAACAATGTCTTCATCTTCATCCCAAAGTCATGGAAACATTCCGAATACCAAGTACTAGAACCTGGTGGGGGCAAAAATTCCTTTGTATACGGGAGAAGACCCTGGAGTTGAAGCAGAGGTTTTTTTGTGATCGAGGCCTAGATTGGGATATGTTGGATCTGTTTAAACTGGAGCCAGGGGAACCCATTAGTGGGATGCCCTATGCATAATGGTGGAGGGTGATGCAAATGATGAGCCCAGTCCCCAATGATCGGTTCACCTTCTTGGAGTTTCTGGCTGAGGAGGCGGTGGACAAGGATGACGCTGGGGATGGGATCTGTGAGTAGCTTATCGTCTATAAATAGGGGCTTCTCAATTTTGGAAAATGATAAGATGGTAGGGATGTTTGTAATTTTTTTGTTGACGTTGATTGTTTTATGCTATGTTTTCGGTAATGGTGTCTGTCGGAATGAGATTGGAAATTTATAAGGTAACTGTCAAAGTAAAATACTTAATTTTGTGTAAGTAGGACAAACATAGTACTCGATGGTAATTTAGGCATGATCATTTTGTCGAATGTCAAACGTGAAAGAAATCAAATGATTGGCACCTTTTGAAATCAAATATCAGGTTGTCTATGGACGAATGTTCGAGACTCGATATAGACGATTACTTGTGTATGAGAAGAAGGTATGTCGAAGGTTTATTGGCTTCGACTAGACAAACTGACAACCAAATAGCTGGTCTATCAGAACGGTATTGTTCTTGGGTTAGAGTGCGATACAGGTCATCATGATGTTTCCTTGATTTACAGAAAAGGCTTGATTTGATGTAAGGATCTGATTTGACAGCTTCAAGCAAGGGCCAGAAGGATTGACTTGGTTTTTAAATGCAATAATTTTGTAAGTATGAATGTGGGATACGTACGTATGGTAAAGGAGGGTAAAATTGACAAAGCACATCTCAGCTGAAAAGTAGGGGTAGTGATAATGATGGCAGTTTTGGGAATCGAGGCAGTTTTTTTTTGTAATTTTGAGGAGGTAAAAATAGGTGCGAGTACAAAGTCACTGTTCCCGGTAACCCATTTTCAAAAACCAGAGAGTTAGAGGAGGAGAATGTACGCCATTATTTTGTGAAGCTTGAGAGAAGTTACCAGGTTGTTGTTGAGGGGCCGGCTGACTTGCTATTTTACGCGTACTTCCTTTCACACAGGTATGTCGATTGACTTTTGCCTATTTCTGTTTGGCTTCATCTTCTGTATCTGTATGTGGAGTCTTCTAGGTTTGTAGTTGTGAGGATATGATTGAGGACAGGGGGACACCATGTGTCTGGGGGTCTAGTCTTTTGGGGTTCTGAGAGTATTGATGGTGTAGTAGGGATTATGGTCGAGCATTCAACTATGGCGGTCTGAGTTGGAGAAGGTAGGTAAAAATAGGTTATTGACATGAAATAGTCAAATTTATCGATCAAATTGAGTGCCTCTTCTTCGGTAGGATATGATGCATATCCGTCGATCTTCGAGACTAAGGCTAATAGATGAGGAGATCGAAGAAAATGAGGCTAGTGTGTCTTGTCATGCTCCGATGGATGAGGGCAGCGATGTAGAAGAATTAGTTATTTCCAAAGATGCCCCATTAGCAGTTGTGGTTCCTAAAATTGGGACTTCAAGTAGTATACGTCGCAAGATAGTAGGGACCGAGGATAGTGATGAAGAATAGATGGAGGGAAGAGAGAGAGAGAGAGAGGTGGAGGTCGGGTTGAGCATTCAGGTTATGAAAGGGGAGGGGGGGGAACAAAGTAACCATAGTGAGGAATCGACTGATTCGGATGAGGCCAATGGTTCTGTCTCAGCTGAAGAGAAGCAAGACTAGATCAATTTGTGGCTAAATTTGAGCTGTCAAAGGTGGGGGTGGTGTTAAATGCAGCGGGAATAGGGTTTACTTTCAAGTCAAAACCTCGAGAGAGTATAATGGCGTATAGAGGCCAAATTCGATTGGGAATGCAACTACCTTTCCGAAGGTTGGTGAAGAAGGTGTTGAACTATTGGGAAGTTGCCCCAGTTCAGATGAATGGAAATTTTTACAAAATGATGAAGGTAATCGAGGGCATGAATGAAAAATTGGGGAGTGAGGGAAGGAGCTTAATCGAATGGTATGATTTTGTATCATTTTACTCGAGGAAGGCGAACCAGAATATGGGTACCTACCACATCCAGTATCATGCATATAAGTCCTGGTTGTTTGATCTGTGCTCGACGGGTCGAGGGTGGAATAAGGACTTAGTTATAGTACGAGGTAGTTATGAGAACGCCGATGGGGAGGACCCTTATAGGTTGCAGCATAAAGTATATAATCCAAGTAAGTTGTCTGTCAAAGATTTTTTTTGCCATATTGATCAAATAGGCTGATAAATGTGATTCTGTTTGATCTGCAGGTTCTAGTAATCGGGTGTGGGGAAATTCGAGGGATTATATTGATGCATTAATCGACTCGAACGAGGAGTGGGTGAATTCTGTGTTCAAGAGGCTCGGTATCAAAAGGAAGAGGCAAAAGATGACAGATTCCCTACTTTAAAATGTACCCGTTATGCCGAAGCCATCAAAGAAGAGGAGGGAGGGGGGGGGGGGGTGAAGGTGCTTCGAAAGTGGTCAAAGAAATAGAGGAAGAAAGATTGACAAGGAAGGTAAAATATGTTCCAAAGGGGCAACGGGCACCGAAGCAGGCGGCGACAGTACCCGAAGTAGCTTGTGGTACTTCGAAACAGGCGCCGAAGTAGGCATCAACACAGGCTGAGAAAGGGAAGGGTAAGGTCTTTCCTGAGTCTCCGAGGGCATAGCAGGCGAAGGTAAGTCAATGTAAAAGGCGTAGGGCGCTGGGGGAAGATGATGCAGAGGATATGGACGAAGAACTAACCGTGCCCGAACGGGAGGAGTAGGCTTGAGCTAAGGCCGCTTTGATGGCGACACTCTGTGGCACTGATCCAGATGAAGCTTTGAGGTAGATGAAGAAAATATGTATCAGGTAACTATTTATTTTATGTGAACTTCCGAAATTTTCTTAAGTGCGCCATGCTTCGAGAGATACTGATGGCTCGAATATTTTAGCAGTCAGATGTTTGGGCGCAAGCTTTCAACAAGGCGCTGAAGATAATAATGAGGCAATTAAAGCAGGCAATTGACAAATTAGAGCTTTCTCGTGGGACCAAAGCATCGCTGCTATTAGAAATTGGTGTTTTGATGTGAGATCTGGGGACTATTAGGGATGAATATGTGAGGAGACTCGAAGTTCAGCGTTATACTCATACGCAGGTCTTGACGACAAAGCTGGCTAATAAGGATAAAGTTATTGCAAAGCAGAAAGGGACTTTCAAAGGGCAGTTTGATGATGAATGTACAGTTAGTGTCAGGCTGAAGGAGTTTATAGAGGATTTGGGGTATGATCCTGAAACGTTGTAACGCTTACCCGGAGCCACAGATCTTGTTACTGACGGTGCTGTTCAGATAGAGGGGACAGTGGTAGATGCTGCTGATGGAGGAATGGAGTCTCCTGCAGTCGAGGGTATTGCTGCTGGAACTACGACAGATGTGATCATAGATGGTGCTAGGTCGAACCCTTCGACTGAGGGTACTAGGGGTATTGGCGAGAGGGAACCAGTAGAAGGAGATGGTGTAGCCACTCCGATATGAGGTATATTACTGGGACTTCCAAACTATTTTTTTTGTTGGGCTGTAATATGTAAACAATGTTGAGCTTGCTTCGCACTTGATCTTTGAATTTGTGACTACTTTGAATTGATGATGTAGATTGTACTGAAACTGGTTAGTGTTGTCTTGATGTCTGACGCATGCTCTGAACTTGATTTAAATTATTTGGTATTGAATCTGATTATCTGATATATGCTGTACTGAAATGTCTTGCATTTAGCCAAACTGTTGAAATTCTTGTATACTTGTATCTGCATATACTGTAAGTATAAAATGATTGTAGAGTGATCGAACCTTTAAGAGCTTCGTGATGGTATCCTGAGTATCATTCGAGAGTTTAAGGAATTAACTGGACTTCAAAAGCTTAAGTCTGATCGAAGTAGAACGTGTTCGCCCCCAATGTATTCCCAAGGGTTCGGTCTATCGACCATCCTTGCCCCTCGAGTTTGCCCAAAATTGGAAGCTTGAAAATTTGCAAGGTTTCCCTCAAGTATCAGTCGGGTCGAAGGGTTGACGTGATACTTAGGCTTAACCAAAAAATTCACTGGACTTCGAAGGCCTGAGCAAGATCGAAATAAAACATGTTCGCCCCCAATGTATTCCTGAGGGTCTGATCTATCGACCATCCTTGCCCCTCGAGTTTGCTCAAAATTTGAAGTTTGAAAATTTTTAAGGTCGCCTCTAAGTATCAGTCAGGTAGAAGGGTTGACATCATACTTAGGCTTAACCAAGAAATTTACTAGAAAATAGGAGACGAAGTTCAGAGGGAAAAAACTATTTATTGATTATTTTATATTTACATCAGGTGAACAAGGTGGAAGCCGAAGCCTTTTGTATGAGACTAGTTACATTGTATTCTATGGGTTTGGTAGAGGTTCTTCGTCTTCTGTCATCAGGTAGTATAAACCCTTGTCGGTTTTATCGTACACGACATAAGGTCTTTCCCAGGATTTGGCTAGCTTGCCGGTATTTCGAGGCTTCGAAGACTGTGTGAGACGTCGAAGTACAAGATCTCCGATGTTGAAACTTCATGGTCAAACTCGCTTGTTATATGACTTCTGGAGGGATAGATGGTAATGGCCAAGGTTGGCGATGGCTCTGCCTCTGGTTTCGTCGATCCATAGCATGTTGCATCCGAGTTCAAACTCATTATCTTCATCTGGGAGGTTGGGATCTCGGGTGGGTACTTTAAAGTAAGCAGGGAGTACTACTTCAATACCATATGTTTAAAAGAAAGGGGTACAGTCTGTAGCTTTTCTTGGTGTTGTTCGATAGGCCTAGATGATATGCTATAACTCCTGAACCCATCGTCCTTTCTTCGCATCGACACGTTTCTTGAGACCGTCGACTATTGTTTTATTGATTGCTTTGACCTAACCATTCCCTTGGGGGTAGTAAGGATTTTAGGGGGAGAGGATGATGTTCTACTTCTAGAAGAAATTTCTGACCTTGTTCCCGACAAACTGTAGACCATTATCACATCGAATCATATAAGGGCATCCAAAGTGTGTAATGATGTTTTCTCATAGAAATTTGATGACTTCTTCTTCTCCAGTTCGACACAAAGGTACGACTTTGACCCTTTTGGTAAAATAATCTGTTGCAACAAGGATATTCTCTCGGCTAACCAAAGCTTTAGGAAATAGACTAATGAGATCGATTGCCCAGCATTTGAATGGCCAAGAGACTTTACTAAAATGGAGGTCTTGTGAAGGGTTATGGATGTTGTGAGCATGACGCTGGCATTTTTCATAGTGTTAAGCGTATTCTTTGGCTTGCTTCTTCATATTGAGTCAGAATAAAATTTTGGAGACGACTCGAAAGGCGGGCCATAGATCTACCGGCAGTATGAGCACTGTAAGTATCTTCATGAAGTTTTGATAGGATTGCAGAGGCTTTGTTTTGAGAGATGCACCGAAGGAGGACGCCATTTGGGGATTTGCGACGTAACTTGCGGTTGAGGATAGTGTATCTGCGGCAGATATCTAATAATGACCGTTTGGCTTTGGGATCTGTTGAGAGGGTAGCATTATTGAAGTAACTGAGGAATGGTGTTCGCAAATCATCTGGATCGAGACATTCGCCCCCTGTATTGATGACGTTGACTTCCATCTGGTCGATACTTGGGCGTTCGAGTACTTCGATATGGAGGGTTCGGATTTCGGACTGGCTTTACATAGCTGCTATGTAGATGAGGACATCTGAGTGTCTATTTTCGCCTCGAGGGTAGTATGTAATAGAAGATTTATCAGGGAAACGGTCCATGCGCTGGCGGACGAGAATAACATATTCAGCCATGCGACTGTTGGCTTGATTCTCACCGGTGTATTATCTCTGAATAAGTTGGGAATTTGTAAAAACGACCAGTTTAGGGATACTAAGTTCAAGTGCAAGGTCGAGGACATGGATCAAGGCTTCATACTCAACCTTATTGTTGAAGCATTCGAAGTATAACTTGACTGCCTTCTCTATTCGATCATTGGTAGGTGTGACCAGGACGATACCGATCCCTGAACCATTAGGCCCAACAGATCCATCTGTGAAAATTCGCTAGCCTGTGTTAGGGTTCTATGGGTCTGGTAGGTCATCTTCGTGTTCTTCCCAGTCGATATCTTCGACCGGGAAGTCAGCAAGAAAATTGGCGACTGCTTGGCCTTTCTGGGATATCTACTTCTCAAATATGATGTCATGTTCGTTAAGATAAATAGACCACTGTTGTAATCGTCAAGATTTTTTTTTCTTGCTGAGTACTTCTTGGAGGGGGTAGCTTGTTATAACACGGATGGGGTGAGCTTGAAAATATGGTTTCAGTTTTTGAGAGGTGTAGGCGAGGGTGAGGAGCAAACACTCAAGTTTTGTGTATCGAGTTTCTATGGGTATTCGAGTTTTACTGATGAAATATACAGGTTTCTCGACATTAGACTCGAGTCGAATGAGGATTGAACTGATAGAGGTATCGGTGATTGTGAGATATAAAGAGAGTATTTCACCTACGATAGGGGTGCTGATGATGGGTGGTCGACGAAGGTATGTTTTAAGTTCGAGGAAGGCCTATTCACATTCGGGTGTCCAGTTGATCTCAGGGTTGTTTTTCTTTTTGGCCTTGTTTATGCCTTGGTCGTGTAAGAGAGAGAAGTGCCAAGCACAACGGTCTGAGGATTTAGAAATAAAACGGTTGAGGGTCGCTATCTTGCCGGCCACCTTTTGGATCTTTTTTTGGTTCGAGGGGAAGGCATATCGATGAGGGCTTTGATATGGGTAGGGTCAATCTCGATACCTCATTTGCTGATAAGATGGCCTAAAATTTTTCCAGACGAAACATCGAACTGGCATTTGTCTGGGTTAAGGTTCATGTTGTATGTTCAAAGAATCAAAAAAACTTTGGTTAGGTCCTGGATGTGGGTCAGTTTTAGAGGCTCTTGCACAGCATGTCGTCAATGTACTTCGACCGACTTGCCAACAAGGGTTTGAACATGGTTGTGGCGAGACATTGGTAGGTGGCACCCACATTTTTAAGGCCAAAGGGAATGACGTTAAAATAGTAAAGGACTTATTCAGTGATAAATGAAGTTTTAAGTTGATCTTCAGGGAGGAGGGGTACCTAATTGTAACACAAAGCCGCGTCCATCATTGATAGGCTCTCGTGTCTAGAAGTGGCATCGAGAAGTACTGCAATGATCAGAAGGGGAAGCTGTCCTTTGATGTGTGTCTGTTGAGATCTGTGAAGTCGACGCAAATTCTGATCTTGCCATTCTTTTTGGGAACTGCAATAATGTTTGATATCCAATCAGCATACTTGACTTCTTTGATGAAACTCGCGTCTATGAGCTTATCGACTTTGAGGTTTATAGCTTCTCAAAGTCGAAGGGCCAATGTATGCTTTTTCAGCTTGCCTACTGTAGAGTGAGGGATGAGGTCAAGGCGGTGACATGCTAAACTGGGGTCGACACCCGACATCTCCTGGAATGTCCATGCAAAGATGTCTTTGCTTGCTCGAAGTAAGTCTGTGAGTTCGAGGTGTCCAACCTCGTCTAGAAAGGTTCCAATGAACGTACCTCGACCAGGACCGTCGAGTTCAATTTAAACAGTTGGTTTGATGGGTAAGATGGCGGGTATCGATGGTATGGAGACAGAAGGAGGTAGTGATTGCTGTGGGAGACTGACGAGTTTCCGGGTCTGATCGATCTACGAATGCTCATATGAACGGGCAAGGCGTTGAGAGCCTTTTAAATTCCACGTACCATAGGGGGTAGTGGAATGGAGGGTCTGATGATAAGTCGAAGGTATGGCGCGCATGGCATGAAGCCAGTCGCGCCCGAGGATAGCAAGGTACTCAGACTTCTTATCGATGAACAAAAAGTTGGTTTGAAGTATGACTGGGCCGGTGGTAACTGGAAGGCTGATTCGACCAACAGTAACTTTGGTGACCCCATTGAAGCCTTTTAGTTTAACACTGGCGGCAGTGACGAGGTCTGTTTTGTTCACGGCCTGGACGATCTGAAGGAAAAGTATATCGGCTACATTTCCTAAATCGATAAACATGGTGTGAAGGATGAGGTGTTCGACCCTAATCATGATGACTAAAGGGTCAGAATGGGGGAAACAAACATGCAAGGTATCGCAGTCGATGAATGAGATACCATCGGGTCGAGGATATTGACTTGACTCTAGCAGGAGGGTAGGAAGCTTCTCCTGGTAAGTGAGTTTGTAGCTTTCTTTGACACACTTACGCTTGCTCTTAGAAGGGATGCTGTTGATATTATTAACTTCGATGAGGTGAAGTTGGTAGATGCGTACCTCGGCTGGGTCGACAGCAGGAGGGGATTGAGATTTTAGCTACGACCTGTCGGCGATGTACAGATATAGGCGACCTACTTTGAGGAAGATTTTGAGAGAGCGTTGCAAGGTGAAGCACTTATTGGTATGGTGGCAGCTACATTTATGGTTGGCACAGTAATGTTTGCCTTGTTTGACTTTGATGGGGAAAGGGGTACGCCATATGGGGTCTACCTGGATCTATTGTAAAAGAGTGCCGAGAGGGGCAGTGATCTTGGGTAGGACCCACTTTGGTCGTTTCCTGCAAGCTTCAGTATTATTGTCAATGTGAGGGCGTTTGTGGCTCTTAATCTCTTGTGAGACAGGAGCGATCAAGGGTATAGAAGTAGATGGTGGGCCTTGTTGAGGTTTATTGATAGTAGTGGTTGAAGTTTGCCCCTGTTTATGTGATTCGCGGAGGCGCTCAAGGTCGATATACCCATTGACTTTTGTGAGCATCTCCTCGAGGGTTCGTGGTTTATGGAGTACCAAGTATTCTTTGACACAGCTGTGTTCTGGTAAGGCGTTCGTATGGGCGAGTATTGCGTTCGCGTAGTCATGGTTTTCCACTTTTCACGACTTGTCGAGAAACCTCTTAGTGAAGGCTTTAAGGGTTTCACTGTTGGATTTTTAGAAATTGAAGGGGGCATCAACTCTGACCTCTCAATCTTTGTTGAAGGAAAATTGGCCGATGAATAGACTGGATAATTGCTCAAAGCTTCGAATTGTGCCATTAGGAAGGTTATGATACCATCGAAGAGGGCTATCAGTGAAGCTGGTGGGAAAAAGTTGACACATCAGGTGGTCGACTGTGGAGTAAAGGCTTAGAGCATTTTTAGAATTTGAAAATATGGGATTGAGGGTCGGTGTTGCGGTATTTACTGAGTTTGGGAGCACAAAAATTTGGAGGCACCTCGAAAGTGAGGAGTTTGAGGCAGAGGGGGTTATTTAGCTGACTTCATGAATTTTGTGTAGGGCTCACACTGATGTGGATGGCTGGATGAATTTTGTAGTCGAGGTCTTGCGGTGTAAAATAGGAGAGATGAGGGGGGGGGATCAAAGGTTAGAGAATGATGAGGCCGTGTGTTCGTTACGTGCTCGGCGCTGCGCTCCCCGAGAAACTCTCAATTAGGGCGGCGCTTAAGGTATCTGGAGGAGCGAAGGGTAGAGTCAGAGGCATCCTCCGTGGGGTGTATGCCGAGATTGATAGAGTCAGTGGGGGGGGGGGGACAGTAGGAGGAGCACCCTCGGTGTCGATATGGACTGAGGGTACTTCTAGATATGGTAGAGGTCCCAGCCGAGCGCGGACAGACCCGGACGATGGGGCCGGTACTCGAGATGGAAGGGGGCCTCTAGGGGCTATAATCATTGTAACTCACGAACTGTGTTGTGTAGATTGTCGATTTTATGGTTTTGTCTGTCAGAATCATCCAGACGGTAATGCCATTCGGATTCAAACCCTTTCTGGTGTTCTTCGCTCTCCATTTGCATTTGTGTTCGGTATCGCTCCTCAGCCTGAGTGAATTGCTGAGTAAGACGGGTTAGCTGAGCAGCCACTCCGTCGGTAGAGTTCCCGGGATGGGTAAAATTAGAATAGAGGGATGGGGCCATTTGGAACTAATTGGTAGGAATTGGAAAAAGAAAGTACAAGGTAGGGGGAGATTGGTAGGGTAGAAAAGAACAGACGATGCCAAATGTAGGGGCCTAACTTCGCGAGGAGGGGAACTCGGCTCTTACACTACGGGGTTTATCTTCTATCAAAAGGTTCAAACATATAATCTATAGTACAAATATCTTATTGGCAATATACTTGCGTGGAGGCCTAGAATGGGACACTCCACGACCTCTGATGAGGATTTTTAAGAGTATTGATATTACTGTTAAGTAGTCAAAGTTTTGAGTACAAGTTGATTTACAGGGCGATCGAAGGTAAACTGCAAGGGCTCTGGGGTCTGATTTTGTAACCTCTCCTTGGTTCCCCTTCCCCCCATTTATATAACCTAGGAAGGTCTGAGTCATCAAGGTAGGTCACATTACAAATGTACCCTCCGAGTTTCCTCTGGGTATCTGGCGGTATCCTAGAGTTGGTGTTGATGCTGTAAATGTCGGGTCTGCCACTGTGCTATGATACTGTAGCTGGTGTTAGTTCTGTCACTGTGCTCTGATACTATAGCCACTGTTGGTTCTGTCACTATACTCTGATACTGTAGCCGCTGTTGGTTCTATTACTGTAGTTGTCAGGACCAGCAATGACGCCGTTCTTTTCTGGTGAGCTGGCTGTTTGACATGTCTGCGCTCGACCATAATACTTCGATTATGGTAAAAGTATTTATGATGTGGAGTTTATGTGCTGACATATCTTCTTTCGGCTTCGGGGCATGTTTGCTGTCGAAGGTTCGTATGGTCTTTGGGGGGCTTGATTATTGACATATTAGACTTCGAGGTATTCGGGTAGGGTAGGCTTCGAGATAGCATTCGAGTGTTCGAATGGAGGTAGAAGGATGCGAGTAGGCTACTACAAAATCAAGTATAGGAAATGTTCTATTATTATAACTTGAATTTGATGTTACCGTCGACAATTGATAATAAAAAATGAGATCATGAAAAAATAAAAAACTAAATCTAGAAAGAATTTATGAAATAATTCTCGAAGCTTACAAAAACGCTAGATCCTCGCATAACATTATGTACAAAGTTTTTACAGTTATCAGCACGTGGTTCTAATAACCGTGAGCTTTTATTTAAATAAGTGAACCACTAAATATTGTGAATTGTGAATTGTGAATTTACCAAATCATTATTCCATGAATTAATACAATACAAGAGCATTATCTTAATCTAGCTTCGATATTCAAAAGCTCATGAAAAGCAAAGTATAATGAAAACCAAAACAATACCCTACTGTCCTAAAAAAAACCAAAATGAGACATGGTAAGAAATGTACCTAATCAATGGAGCATACACTGATAACCCGTCTCAGTTTAGATTCATTTCCATATATGTGATGACAAGTCATCCTTTCACACCTAAACAACCCGAATAACCTTTCGAGGTGATCTTTCTTAAACAAACCACCTACTTACATTCTTACTTTCATATTATAACAATTCATGTTTGGGATATATCTTTGCAAATTGGATGGTCTCACATATAATCGATAAGGTTTAAAAAATCTACAATAAGAAGCAATATGACTCTTTCAACCACACGCTTTACAATAAAAAATCCGAGTAAAGGAAAGTCTCTTGGCTTGATTGTAAGGGGTGAATATTACATTATGCTTAGGCAAAAGTAGAGCAATTGTTGCTTTGACAAATTTTGTAACTTGAGGAGTCTTGTCATTAGAGTCACGTTCTTCATATCCTAGACCCCTTTTGTCACTATCTGTTTTCCCCATACATAACATCTTATCAATATATTTTACTCCATGGCAAAAAATTTAAAGTTTCTGTTGAGAGTAAACTAAATCAAACTTGGCCTTATGGTCAAGTTCGTCCAAACTTGATTTCATTTTCTCGTTAACATTATCAACTTTTTTTCTTTCTAAAATTATTATAATCTCATGGAGATCTTGTTTCTCACCTTCAAGCCTTTGTATCTCATGACTTTCATTCTCGGCCTTTCCATTAAGTTCAAGCGTGAGTGTGTGAACTTGATCTTTCAATAATTTATTCGTTTTACCAAGTTTAATACACTTCACAAATGTTCGAGCATACAAATCTTTAAGATTAGGGCCCTCAAACTCATTATTTTCATGATCACTTTGACTTTCAACATTATTTTCAAGCTCAAATGGGTCAGAATAATCATTACTAGAGTTTATTCTAGTAGGATACGTACAATATTTGCTATTTTTATTTTTTTGGGAATGATCATTATTAGCATCAATTTCATCATTATTATCATCCCAAGTAACAGTAAAATTCTTGGACTTATTATTACTGCTAGATTTTTTATTAGGGTAACTATGTGCATAGTGGCGAAACTTATGACACTTATAATATTCAACTTGAATTAGGTCTGTGCCAAGGTTGTTCTGCCGGTTATTCGGTTTAACTTGATTATGATTTTGTGACTTATAATTCACTGATTGCCCATGTTTTTAAAATTGGCATTTTTTCACAAGATTTTTAAGCTGGTTGGTTATAAATGCAATCTATGGATCCATACTAGGCCTATCATTATCATCTGAATCACATGAGTTGTCAGCTTCTTTGGTACCCTTAGATGATGAAGGTGTAGATGAAGACTTAAAAATAATACTCTAATTCTTCTGAGGGTTTTCCATATGCATCTCGAGTTTGAATGTTCACAATTTTTTAGCAAGTGTGTCTGGTTTCATTTTTTAAGATCTTAAGCTTCCTCTATAACGTCACGCCTGGGTCTAAAGCTCCAGGGAAGAGACCTCAAGACTTTCTAAATGATTTGAATATCTGAGTAAGATGTACCTAATACGATACTAGTATTGACAATGTTACTTAGTCTCGCATATAACTCATCAAAAGGTTTATTCTTATCCATTTGAATATTCTCGAATTGTAAGGTGAGCATTTACAATTTTCTTTCCTTGACAGTATCATCACTTTCATGAGTTCGAACTAATGTCCCAAGCTTCTTTTGAGGCGGTACAAGCATGTGCTGAAACTCACTTGGGCTCACAATCATAAAAATAGCATTGCGGCCCTTATTATTATAACCAACAATTTCATTTTCATCATTAGACCATTTATTCCTAGACTTAAGGACCTCTTCAGCTTCATCGCATATTCCTTTTATCATGCACTACAAGAAAATTATGAATTAACAATATTAGAAGAATACAATTATAACCTACCATAACATTTTTTAAGTGCTCTATTATGCGATGCTATCCTTTTTACAATAACATTTTTTCGAATGCCATTAAATAATAGCATTTGTAAAATGCTATCAATTTATTTTAAATGGCGTATAGAGAGTACCATAGTTGACTTTCTATAATGTTTTTACCCCACTATCTTTTATTTTTAACATATCAAGTCTATAATGCTATGTTATGTTCCTACCATAACATTTATGCAAAGTCTTCATTTACATGACATAACGCATAGTAAATACTATCTATTATCTACCATAGCATTCATGCAAAGTTTTCATTTACATGACATAGCGTATAGTAAACGCTATCTATTATCTTTTCCATACCATTTATATAAGGCTATTGTTGGATATACCATAGCATTTTATAGAAAGCTATGATTTCCTGAATGTTAACATACCATCTTCAAATGCTATCTTTGTTCAACAAATTAGTAGTACAAAGCAGTTACAATGTTCAATAAACGCTATCATTAACACTTTCTAAATCACAAAAATAAAATTAACATTTCATCAAATAAAAAAAGTCATATCTTTACTGTAAAAAGGACTCTGATACAATAAAAGTTGATCTTATAATCATCATATTTAGGTCTTCAACAAAAAAGAAGAAAGATAAAAGCAAATCTCTTCTTATCTATGTACAATAGCCAAATACTGTAGGAAGTCATTTTCAACTACGACGCCATCTCCATAAAGTGTATAAAAGGTACAAAAAAAAGTGTAAGTAAATTAAATTATAAATACTAAAACAATCATACCATATCTGATCGAAAAATGAACACCAATCATGAATCTTACTTTAATTTTTCCTATACAAAGATCAGCTAATTACTAAGGGTCTACTATCATATATCGAAATGGTATATATAATCTTTAGAGATAGCACGGGAGTAGTTATGGGAACATTTAGTACAACCATAAGCAACACAAAAAACTATATATTAGATATTGAGTAATATTATTAGAGTACAACAAGCTATTTAAAGAGGGTTGAGAAAACTATGGGTATGCAGTTTCATATTTAACAACAAAAATTCAATTCTTTAGAATAAAAAGAAAATTTTATGGATATTCAACACTCAATGGAACCTGCTAGTAAATCAAATCATTTCAATAAGGTTCAGTTACATATGGCAGGAAATAAATATTATTGCTGACAAACTACCAAAGAGAGGATCTAATACAGTTATTCCATTAGAAGAATGGTGTAATGGGAATCTAGATTTTTTGATAAGAATTGGATTATATAAGGATGTAGTGATGGAGAATAAATAATTATGTTATATTGGTTTATTATACCTGAATCAATCATCCTTCATAACCACGTATTTCTTGGGCCATGCAATAAAATTCTTTAAAGCACCACTAATTGTATTTGCATCATCAGTCGCCCTCCATAATAGGAATAATTGGAGTATGGCATTCGTAAAACAACTTTGTATACATTAGGCCAAAGCATTTGATTATGCCACATGCATTCAAGATCTCCTATCACCCACTGTGCATGAGAAACAACAACCTTAGAGCCCTTACAACTTAACAATTTACAATTGGTGTCTTTAGCCTTCCTTTTACGCTATGCCTGTAATGAAAAATAAAGATTATATTTGTAATTCTATATATATTACATGGTTATATAAAATTGGAAGTGCTAAGATTTTAACTATATTATATACAGTGGTCTCTCTCTAGAGAAATTAGGACTAGATATTTCATGGAGAAGATTGGTATAAATTCTATTAGAAGATGTGATACAGAGGCAAGACTAGCTATAGTCCTCCTCTTTAATATTATTTTCAATTATCTAATAAAAAAGTAAACTAAAAAAGAAAAGGATTTACCTGGGGGGTAGACGTTTGTGTCTATAATACTTCATCATCCGCTACACTTCATACCTCTGATACACTTTGTGCCTGCAAAATGGTAAATAAAAGAAATGAGAAATATGTGAAAACACTAATAATAGTATTTACAAGAGATCACTTTATTCTTATATTATAATTTTCTTAGGAGAGTGAATGAGGTGTATGTGAAGACTGCAAATCTCCCGTACTTTGATCCTGTAGTTCCCATAAAAAATATGAAAATATTGATAATAAACAATATTGTGTCAACTAAGTAGACATTTATGAAAAATTTGATTCAAGTGGCATGCTTGCAAGATAGAAGAAAGTCTTTTATAAACCAAGCAGATAGCAATTTTGAATAGTAGCAAAAAGTCTGAATGAACATCAATTATTCCTAATGTGACTGTATGTTTTTATAATTGCTCTTAGTTTTGTTCTTGTAACAAAACTGGTCAACTCCCACATTCGTCTGTAAAAGTTACACTGGCCATGGCTTCCTCTAGCGATACTATTATAATAGATCTTGTAAACCCAACCAATTAGAGGATTCCAAAATAGTTCTTTAGCAGCTAAGGCTCTTCTTGTTGTGTATAGGCTACCCTAAAATTCATACAGATGCCATTCATCCATCTTTTTAAAAGAGAAGCAGTGCCTTGTATGTTCAACAGTGCTCTTGAGAGATTGTTAAGATTTTAAAGGTTGTACATTATGTTCTAATTTTGGAGGGAAGGGTTTTTTTGGCGATGAAGATAATGCTTTTCTTAAGTCACATTTTTATACCTTAGTTGAAAAAAAACCTAACTAATATTTTTTTTAATAGTGTCTACTCAATTATTATTGTATATGCATGAAAGACTTGCCTGGTTACGAATTAACTTCAAAATCAAATTAGACATTTTTCCATCTTCCCCATCATTGCAGCTAGTTGCTCGATATTATTCCCAATCTGGTCTGGTTGGGGTAACTCTAAATCCAACTTCTCTTACTTGACCTCATCGTTCAGGTCCCAGTACTTGGGAAAGCATGTCATCTTTCAGAGGTGGAGGTATGGAGTTTAATGGTAATGACCTTTTGAGTACTTCAATCTTAACCTGGATTAATTTTATAGATTACTAGAAATAAGTACAATTACCAATAAATTAATAATTGAGTAAATAAATTAAGTTTAAGAATACCAAATTCTTTGCAACTTGTTCATTTGATGGTTCACCATTTACCTTTCAATGAGCTTTCCTCCAAACATCAACTTCGACTACTGAAAAAGGTTTTGTACTCTTTTTTTATCTATAAGGAAAAAATAGTGCAACACATTAAGATTGGGTTATTTAGATTGAGTATCCACAATGATTATCATCAAAGCATTAATTTCATATAATTTAGAGCTTGTGTCTATTAAAACATTGATTACCATATCATTTTCTAGACGAGAATACCCCCTTCGACTTCCTGTATAAAGGAGGACTTGCTTTGACCTCATATTCTTGAATTTCTTGCCTTTTGCTTGCCAAGTAGTGGTCAATGATATTAGGCTATACATAATTCATTATTCTGACTTACTTATAAGAAAAATCATATACTTACTTTAAATACTGGAGACGACTTTCCTTTAGCAAAAAATTTCCATTCCTTTAGATTAATTTCCTTTGGCTTTTTTTCATTATCATTTTGTCTGACTTACAACTATCAATTATCATTCTATGTCTTGTTTTGCAACTCCTCCATAATCTTCTAACCGTTTGCATAAGTAACTTCTACTTCCCTCATCTAGAGTGAACCTTTACTGTAAAATAATAGATGAAATACATATTTATTACCTTTAGTAGAAAACAAAAAAGCTATACAATTCAAGCTTTTATAATACCTTGATTGCTTCCCATATAAGAACTTTTCAATCTAGTGGGACAAGTCTCCAATCGTCATATATAACAGGTACCATATCTCGTCCTACTGTTCCCAAATACGACGACAACTTCTCTGAACCTAGATCAATAGGTTGGCCCCTTTCGTTAAAGTTAACATCTATTTTTGTGCCGTCTTATCCCAGTGTTTTACATTTTCTAGGGCCTCACGTCTTTTTGGACTTCTTGTTTTGCTCTGGAGAGGGTTTTGGCATATCTTGAGATAATTCTTCAGAAAGTTTTTGTGAAGGTTCAGACTGATTGGGCGCGAGGTTGTTAGAACCTCCTATACAAATTCCCCCATTAGAAGCATTCCTAATGGCAGCTGTAATGGGCGCGAGGTTATTAGAACCTCCTTTTGTTTTGCCTCTTTTTGGCTGCTTTTGAACTCTACTCACATGTAACCAAATATATCAAATAAACATTAAATATGCATGAATATATAATTTACCTGATCAATAGTATGATTCCCTTCCTCAGCTGTAATTAAGTAAATGATTACCTTAGTTTGGTTTGTCATATCGCGAAGCAAGACAATAACACTGCAAAATAGGCATACATATTAAACATACAATAAGAGGTTTTATATAAAATAATTTCTATCTAATCACCTGAGATATAGAAGCGTAAGTACACAATATCAATTAAGCACATGATTGGATCCAGAAATATTTAAGAAAATGAGCAAAATTAAATAATTGATAAACAAAATAAAACAAACTCATTAATTTATTAATAATGACATACGCTACACTAGGTATGCCCTCAATGATGCTTCTGATCGTAGTCTTATTTTTCTTATTCTAACGCTTTGGTATACATACCCTTTATACAAAGATGCTTAACAAATCTGCATACCTGCCAAAAATATATATACTACACATACATGCCCTCACAATCATTTCTTATGTAGCTGACATCATGATCATCACTACTCTTATCAAGTCTATATATATTTAGCGACCCCAAAGACGAATTTTTAGCCTCATCAAACATCTCCAACTCATGAAAATCTCTTGGTGCTGCCTTAAGTAGGACAAACCAATTAGATGAATAAGTTTCTCTGGAATAAAATACTTGCTTTGTTTGTGATGCCAGAATAAAAGGGTCTCTTTCATTCCACTTTTGTCCTTGCGGCAAGTTAACCAACGTAAATCCATCTTCAACTTTAATGCCTTTATTTATGCTTGCCCAATCACATTGGAATAAAGCGATTTGAAAGGTGGTGTAGTCAAGTAACACTATATCCTTTAAGACCCCATAGTAAGAAACCGTTTCAAGCTTTTGGTTTTTATCACTTGTACTTGATCTGCACCATCGTTTCTGCTTAAATTAAAAAACTGCTATTTTTTGTAGACTTTTCAGCATCTTTCGTGTGAAATCATTTCCCATTGATAACATAAGAGGAATATGACATTATATCTGCTTTAGGATCATAGGCAAGCCATTTTAATGCTTGTGAAGCATTATTTTTCATCTTGATCTCAATCTATTTTAAATTAAAGGAGTATTATTAGCATTATGAAAAATGGAAAAAAAGAAAAATAGATAACATACAACCTTTTGCTTAAACCATGAAGCGAAAGTACTAACATGCTTCTTCAATAGTGCGCTTCCATTTTTTGAGAGACGGTTATTCAAATGCCTAACTCATCCAAGTGCATTCTAATTAAGATGGGATGCAGTTCATTATTAATTAATGTGTAAACTCTAGAAGTAAGTTTTAAGAACAAAAATTTGAGCGTACTTACATTAAATAGGACTCTACTTCTGCTATATTGAGCAAAACATAACGATGAATACTATCTAAAAGCTTATTAGAAATTAATTTTGATTTCCCCCCAGAAATTGGACGACTTTCTGCATCATTATCAATATCGTGGTCCTGACCATTTTTACTACCAAGCTCAACCGGCTCACTCATATATCCACTACAAAACTTTGTGCTTTCATATGTTGTATAACAATTAGTCATACAAGCTTCAGGACGTGTACGATTCCAAACATACGATTTAAGTGTCTTCATGTATCTATACACAAAACATCGATCATATGTAAATAGTATTAGGATTAAAATTTTCATTTATAATTAATCTTTTAGGAATTCTTAAATACTCTAGCTATGAAAATGGTAATAGATGCCTTTCAAAGGGGTACATCCATCGATAATGAACTGTTCCACAATGTCAGGCTTCCCTGTGTACCATGATATCAAAGAATGAAGGAGGGAAAAACCTATCCAACATGTGCAAAGTCTTAGCAACTTCTTTCTCAAGGGCCTCAAGCTTAATTTCAAAATTAATTGCTCTTTGACACAGAGCTTTAAAGAAGGCGCATGGCCAAAGATTGTATTTCTAGGTCCATTCAGAAGAAGACCCCTCAGTGCCACACATAACAATTCTTGCATTAACACGTGATAATCATGAGATTTAAGGCCTGAGATCTTGCACTCTTCTATTGATATGCAATTTCCAATGTTTGAGCTATAACCATCAGGTAGTTTCATTATTAATAGCCACTTGTAGAATATATGTTTTTCCATTTTTGATAGTGTGTGTGGTACAGCCGGAAGATAAGTTTTTTTCTCCTCTTCATTTGGATGTAATTCATGCCTGATCCCCAAATCTTGCAAATCTTTACGAGAATTGAGTATGTCTTTAGATTTTTTCCTTTCAAATTTAGCAGAGTACCGATAATGCTATCACACACGTTCTTTTATATGTGCATCACGTCTAAGTTGTGATGCAGAAGAAGATACTACAAAATAATAATACAAAATGCTCATAAAATGTTTAATTAATTTAATTTATGTTAAAAAGTATAATATACCCAGGAATGTTAAGTAATTATTACCTTCCAATATGGTAGTGTAAAGAAAATTGACTTCTTCTTCCACAGTTGCGTAACTTGCGGCTTCCCATTATTGTTAGCTTGCAAGTTCTCGGTATTACCAACATGCAACTTTACATCAGTATTGTCTGGCACCTTTCTCTTCTTACTCTTCTTATTAACTTATGACTTTCCCTTATTATTATTTTTCTTTTTTTGTCCTAATTATTTTCTATATGCCTAATCTCACTGAAGATTTATGAACCAAACATTATATGAGGGTTTTTGCCACGCTCATGTTTTCCATCAAACCAACTTTTCTTTGATCGATACTTATGATCAGGAGAAAAAAACACCTATGGCGCATGTATACAGTCTTGTTACTCTTCTTTAGCCATTGTGAATAAGTACCAGTGCCGCATACTGGGTATCTGTTATATCCCTTTGTCGTACATTTGGCCAAATTTCCGTATGCCAGAAAATCATTTATCGTCCACATTAGAACTACCTTTAATGTAAAGTCAGTCTTACTAAAAGTGTCATATATTGTCACCCCATCATTCCATAGTTTTTGAAAATCATTTATAAGTGGCTGCAAATACACATCAATGTCATTACTTGGCTGCCAAGGCCCTAGAATTAATAATGTTAGCATCAGATTATCCTCTCTCATGCATAACCATGGTGGGGGGGGTTATAAGTAGTCAACATTACCGGCCAATAACTGTATGTGGAACTCATATCACGAAAAGGATTAAATCCATCATTGGAGAGAGCGAGTCTAAGATTTTATGACTCAGATGAGAAAAATGGCCAATTATTATTAATGGTTTTCCATGCTAAAGAATCTACGGGGTGTCGCATATTCCCATCTTCACTCTTATTGTTATAATTCTACCTTAGTTGTCCTGTTAATTCTGGTGATTGAAACATCTTTCGATATCTTGAACTTATTGGAAAGTACCTCAACACCTTTGCGGGGACTCCTTACTTAATCTTCTTAGTATAACGATTTACCTTCTAACGAGATTAGTCACATTTTGGAAAAGTCTCCATACTCTTAAGATTATCTCTAAATAACTAACAATCATTCACACAAGCGTCTATCCTTTCGTAGTCAAGGTCAAAAGATTTAAGAAGGTTATTTATGAAGTATGTGCAATCAGGAAGAATATTATCTTCTGGGAGAATATCATAAAATATTTCCAAAAACTCGTCAAAAGCCTTATCAGATAACCCATGACTAACTTTTTTCTTATACAAGTTTATGGTCACTGTCAATTTACTATACTTCATTCAACTTGGATATAATGGATTTTCAGCATCTTTCAAGAATTTCATAAATTCATCATTGGTCTTTTCCTTAACAACTTCGGGTATTTCAACATCTGGCACATATGCAGCCTTACATAACTTATATATCTTTGATGTATTGGCATCATGATTTGGCGTACTTAATTATTCTCCATGCCAAGCCCATATTATATATGTCAAATCCATCCCATTCTTGAGCAAGTGTTGAAAAAATAACGTTAAATCTTGGGAGCGCAAGTTTCTTCATAATTTGCACGGGCACTTAATAAAGTCTTTATTCTCCATATTTTCAGTAGCAAATTTTGCGAACTTTATTACTTCATTTTAGAACTCAGGTGAAAGTCTACAGTTGAAAACACAATTTTTTTTTACTCACTTTATATAGAGTTAATTAACATTATCTAAATATATTTATTGCAGGGTGTGAATTCAACACCTATTATCAAGATGTTCCCAAGATTTATCAATCATGATGATGGTTTTTACCAAAATAATGAACTACATTATAATCATTAGAATAACAATGATTATATAAATAAAAAATGGAATAACCTCTTATTGGAGGGTCAATATCACTTTCTATACTAGTAAATCAGTAAACTTTTTTCTTGTGTTTTACCAACTTAGGTTATATTATATGTTAAATGACTAGCTGCATGAAGCGACCTTAACCATCCAGCATAAGGATTGGGTATACGCTAATCATATTCTTTACTACCACTGGGGAACCGCAATAAGTACTTCTGAAACACATCCCATGTGGAGAAATGGTTTTGACAGCTATGTCCAAAACATTCAAGTACACTTTGTAGAAGGAGTATACCTAAGATACCACTACTTAGGGCTTAGAGTTAGTTGTAGCATCTAGTAGATCACGCATGTCTAGTATTGTAGTTATTGTTTCTTGTGATGAAATATTCCTAGAATAGGAGACATCTCAATTTGATGAGCTTCCAGCCATCCACCACTAGTTAGTCACCTTGTTAGGACTGTGTTATAAAATGTATAATATATTTTAGCTACATGAATCAATTCACCTAGTGAGTGTAACACATTTGGCAGGAAGGCTTCTAAAGAATGAAAGAAAACTAATGAAAACGAAAGGCCTATAAGGCTAAAGAAGCAAAAAAAAAAAAAAAAAGAGTATCGATTTGACAAAGAGATGATTTTATTCTTCACTAAAATAAGGTTTAGGGTTCTTGCTTGTTATGGCTGTAAGTTGTTTTTGCTTTGAGGTATGGTTTCATTTTGAGTAAATATAGCCCTTGGGAGTATTATATATTAGTGTCAGGTTCTTCACCCTTCGTTTAGAGGTTGGGGAAATGTTATGCCCATCATCATATCCTCCTCGACCCTGACTGATACTTATAAAATAGATATATGTAATTACTCTTAGTGTATATCAAAAAAGAAAGGGAAAAAAGGGTTATCTGAAGTTGATGGTTCCGATAACTTATTAATTGATTTTAGCCGAATATACCCCTCAGTTGGAGTCAATGTCAAAAATCTAGCTAAATAAAGCTTGTACATGCTAGAATAAATTATGTACCTCCTTAGCGAGAAAGAAATTAAATGATACCCTTAGAGTGTCACACTTAAAATGAGCATTGAAGTTGATATAAAGAGCACGGTCCTTCCCTTCCAAACTTAATGTTGGGTTTTATATTTTCAAAAACCTATGTGGTTTCTTTAGTCCCATATTGCTTGAAAGAGTAGTTTGTTTCCTTGATATAACCTTGGTCCTTTATTCTATATGTTGGGTGGGGGCGGGCCAAAAATATGGGTTTAAAACTTTGTTTGGCACATGGGCTTGGACCTCGGTCTTGGGCCTCTATGAAAGAATTGATTTTGCCAAAACTAATTCAATTCGAGCTGGAAAAATTCGAACTGAGTCCATTTGATCTCGACCTAGATCATTTCGAACCAAGTCTTTTTTGACTTGGAGTTCCCAGGAGACCAAATTCAAACAGAGTCTATTTTTGACTTGTAGTTCCCAGGAGACCACATTCGAACAGAGTCTATTTTTGACTTGAAGTTCCCAGGAGACCACATTCGAACCGAGTTTATTCGAACTAAATTTTTTTGTTTTGAATTCCTCAAACGTAACTGTTTCTTATTTAAGTCATAAATGTTTCACTTCCATTTCGAGCGTTTTTGATGACGTGTCCCACCATTAATTCCTGTTACCATTTCAAACTTGCTCTATATAAAGAGAAACTGGGCCTTAGTCTTTTAATCCATTGAATACATAGTTCTTCTCTTCTCTTCAATATAATTATGAGTCTAGAATCTGAGTAAACTAATTGAAAGTGAAAATCATACAAAGGTCCTTCTTCCTTGCAAGAGAAGTTCCTACTCTACAATTTTATCGTGGAGGCAACGCAGCAATGAACATTTTGCAAAGGTCAGTGCAGCGAAACATATTAAAGATAGAGACCTAGTATTCGACAAAGCATATTCGGATCATCATTTCAATACCTCATGTTCGTTTTGCTTTTGATGCTGTTCTAAGGATCTCTGTTCTCAAATACTGCTGCAGAGGTAAAATAGTATTAATTTCACAAATAATTTTAAGATGCTCTAGTATCTGTTATGGACGGAGACAGTGATGTCCGATCTCTCTTCACTGACAATAACAAACCTTTCAAATTTGAAGGTAAGAACTTCCGTCGGTGGAAACAGAAAATGTTTTTTTATTTAACTACTAAGAAAGTTGCTGAGTCGTGTATCTCTACTAAGCCTAATGTAGTCGAACCCATATCCCCTGAGTCTGTAAAGACCCTAGAGAAATGGACTGTAGATGATTTTCTTTATAAGAATTTCATCTTGAATGGACTTAGCGATGACCTGTATGATTTCTACTCTGTGTTGGAATCTGCTAAGGAAATTTAGGATGCTTTCCAAATAAAGTGTAATACGGAGGAGGCTGGGTCGAAAAAGTATGCGGTTAGCCGCTACTTGAATTTTAAGAAACATGACGATAAGTCAGTCATACGAAGAAGTATGCGGTTAGCCCAGTCTGACGAACTTCAAAAGATATCTCATGAGATTATTTCTGAGGGTATCAAATTAGATGAACAATTCGAGGTTGCTGCCATCATAGACAAATTACCTCCGGCCTGGATGGAGTTCAAAAATACCCTTGGACATAAATCAAAAGAGTTTTCTATGGAGAACTTTATCATGTGCCTCCTTATCGAGGAAGAAGCTAGGAAGCAAGACATTAATGAAGAAGTTCTGTTTGTGTCTAATCATAACAAGAACAAGATCGCCAATGCTTCTCTGAAGCCGGTGAAAAAGGGTATGAAAAATTAGTCCCGCAAACCAAACAAGAACCCTGGCTTGAACAAATCTGTACCTACCTCGAAAATAAAAAAAACATGAATCTGTCTAGTTTATTTGGTTATAACTGTAGTCGACCAGGACACATGGCTCGGGACTGCCGTAATAAGCCAAAATCTGCAAAGGTCCATTTGACCGAGCATATGTTTAAAGAACCTCTGGTTGCTATGATATATGATGTTAATATGGTCAGTGGCTTAGAAGGATGGTGGATGGGCTCTGGTGCTACCCGCCATGTCTATTTTGATAGGGAGTTGTATAAAACTTATGTTGAAGCTAAGGGCAAAAACGTATTACTGGGGGATACCCACACCACAGAGTTTGCTGGAACTAGAAATATCTAGCTAAAGTTTACCTCTGGGAGGACTCTTATTCTAAAGGATGTGCTCCATACCCCTCAAATGAGGAAGAATCTTGTATTTGCTTTTCTCCTAAATAAGACTAGGTTTACGCAGGATATTGGAGGTGACATTTATACGATCACCAAAAATGGGGAATTTATGGGTAAAGGATATGCGTTTGATTCTATGTTTACGTTTAATATTGATATGATTAATAAAAAATCTTCTTCGTACTCTGTATGTACTTTTAATATTTGGCATAGTAGGCTTTGTCATGTTAACAAGAAGCTAATTAAAAGTATGTGTAACATGAGTTTGATTCCAAAATTCCCTTTGGACAGCTTTAAGAAATGTGAATATTGCTCTCAAGAAAAGATCACTAAGACGCCTCACAAATCTGTACCAAGAGAATCTGGAACCTTGGACCTTATACACTCAGACATTTGGGAATTAGAAGGGATTTTGACAATTAACGGGAAACGTTACTTTATAACTTTTATTGATGACCATTCTAATTACACTTATGTATATCTTATGGCTCATAAGAGAAAAACTCTGAACATGTTTAAGATTTTCCTTACTAAAATTGAGACTCAATTCGGATAGAAAATAAAATACTTTCGGAGTAACAGAGAAGCTGAATATGACTCAGGGGTGTTCCACGAGCTATATCAGTCCACACGTATTATTCGCAAGTCTACACCTCCTTATTCACCTGAGATGAGCGGTAAGGCTGAACGTAAGAACCATACTTATACAGAACTAGTAGTTACTATAATGCTAAGTTCAGGAGCTGCTTCCCACTGGTGGGGAGAAATACTATTAACTGTTTGTTATATGTTAAACAGAGTTCCTAACTCAAAGAATTTAACCACACCTTTGGAATTATGGAATGGCAGAAAGTCGAATGTCTCATACTTTAGAGTTTGGGGATGTTTAGCATATGTCAGGATACCTGATCCAAAAAGGTCGAAACTTGCTAGTCGTGCTTATAAATATGTTTTCATTGGTTATGCAGCTAACAGTTAAGCATATAGATTTTTTGACTTGCGAAACAAAACTATTATTGAATCGGTTGATGCTGACTTTTATGAAGAGAAGTTTCCTTTATATCTAGAGATAGTGAGGGTTTCTCATCTAGTTTTGTTGCACATAGAATAGGAAAACCTAAAAATTTGTGCACCCCTTACGACCCTAGTCAGAAACTATTCAGGATTACTGGTGACAGTATTTGACAAACTGAGTATGCTAGTATTATTAACAGCCTTCTGTATGGTACTAATTGTACTAGGCCAGACGTTGCTTACGCAGTAGGGATGTTATGTAAATTTACTAGTTGTCCTAGTATGGAGCATTGGTATGCTATAAAAAGGGTCATGCGGAATCTAAAAAGAACCATGAACCTAGGATACACTATGAGCAATTCCCCGCAGTCCTAGAAGGATTTATCGATCCTGATTGGAATACCCTATCGATCTGAAAACTCCAAGGCTACCAACGGTTATATCTTTAACATTGCTGGTGGGGAAGTTTCTTGGAGGTCCAAGAAATAAACTATTTAGCCTAATCAATGATGAAGCCAGGACTGATAGCACTCGTTGCTGCCAGTGAGGAGGCAGATTGGTTGAGAAACCTTATGTTAGATATTGTAGCTATTGTAAAAGTGGAGAATCGTTAATAAAATGACAAGAAATGACAAATACATCGTAAGCACAGTATCGTAAGAGAGAAACTCATTTTTGGGGCTGTCAGAGTTGATTTTGTTCGGTCAGGAACAAACCTGGTTGATCCTCTAACAAAAAGGTTAGCTCGGGAGAAGGTGTGCAATACTTCAAAAAGGATAGGGCTAAAGCCCGTATAGATAGAATATCTGTGATGGTAACCCAACCTATATACTGGAGATCCCAAGATATAGTTTCAAAGGGAAAAACAAGTCATATGATAATTAAGAAGAATTATGCAATTTTTTAAGAAGGGGTAGTTATTCCTAGTCCATCCCTATAAGAGCATGATATCCTATAGTGATTTAAGGCTGTGTTATTCAATAACTCTAAATGAGGGTTATGCTCTATGTGGAGTAGCGTACTTAGCTATAGGAGTACTCCTGATAGACTTACCTCGATGATTGTGGAAGTGAGGTCGCTCCCTATGGGAGCTTGGGCAAGTTCTCTAGAGCTTTCATTAGAACCGGGATACCAGCGTGTGGCCGTATAGCGCTAACATTTTAGAACTTTGCACTTTAAAAGTTGTGTGTGGCGTGCCTTAGTTATACCCTCCAGAATTAGAGTTCAAGATGAATGTCACTCTAATTTCTAGTACATCAAAAGTGTATTCACTATGTAAAGGTTCAAGTCGAAAGATACCTCTACTTACGCACTACTTTAGATTTTCTACACGGATATATTTTCTCGATATAGTGGGGTTTTGTTGGGTTTTATATCTTCAAAAACCTATATGGTTTATTTAGTCCCACATTGCTTAGAAGAGTAGTTTGTTTCCTTGATATATCCTTGGACCTTTATTCTATATGTTTAGTGGGGGCAAGACAAAAATATGGGTTTTAAACTTTATTTGGCTCAGGGGCTTGGGCCTCGGTCTTGGGCCTCTATGAAATAATTGATTTTGTCAAAACCAATTCTATTCGAGCTGGACCAATTCAAACTGAGTCCATTCGATCTTGACCTAGATCATTTCGAACCAAGTCTTTTTCGACTTGGAGTTCCCAGGAGACCAAATTCAAACTGAGTCTATTTTCTACCTGAAGTTCCCAAGAGGCCAAATTCGAACTGAGTTTATTTTCGACCTGAAATTCTCAGGAGACCAAATTCGAACCGAGTCTATTCGAACTGAACTTTTTCGTTTTGAATTCCTCAAACCTAACTATTTCATATTTAAGTCTTAAATGTTTTACTTCCGTTTCGAACGTTTTTGATGATGTGTCCCACCATTAACTCTTGTTACCATTTGGAACTTGCTTTATATAAAGAGAAACTGTGCCACAGTCATTCAATCAATTGAATACACGGCTCTTCTCTTCTCTTTAATATAATCATGAGTCTAGAATCCGAGTAAACTAATTGAAAGTGCAAATCATTCGAAGGTCCTTCTTCCTTGTAAGAAAAGTTCATACTCTGCTATTTTATCCTGGAGGCGATGTAGCAATCAACTGTTTGTAAAGGGCAGTGCAGCGAAATGTCTTAAAGATAGAGACCTAGTCCTCGACTCAACATTTCTGGATCATCATTTCGATACCTTCTGTTCATTTTGCTTTTGATGTTGTTCTAAGGATCTCTGCTCTCAAATACTGCTACAGAGGTTAAATTGTATTAATTTCACTAACACTTAACTGCAAGTCAGGAAATTAATCATAAGACGAGCTTTTTATTATAATGAATCAATGAAAGAAAGTATATCGTCAATGGTATTTATTTTTTTATCAGTGTGAAATTATTACTCAGTGTTAATAAAGTAGGGTTGTTAATGGATTTGGTTCATACCAAAGTGATCTAAATCTGGTCATACATGGATTATTGCAATTCGCAAATAAGCATAAACAAATTTAAGCCATTTTCGAATTTAGTCCACTCAAAATGTCAATAATAAGGTAAGAGCAATTCCCAATACAAAATACTCCATATGCAAATTTAAACAAAGATCTAGAAATTTAAACAAAGATCAAATCATAAATTTTGAGAGAGAGAGGGGGATGCATTTCCAGCATAACAAACGCAACCCAAACAAAACCCTAATGAAAATCAAATTAGAATTGGGTATGTTTGATTCTGCAAGGATGTCATACTAATTTTCGAATTGGGTATGCTTCATTCTACAATTGCTCAATCCAAACAAAACCCAAACAAAAATCAAATCAAAATTTGCTTGATTGGGTTTGCTTGATTATATGTAAATAATAATACAACTGAAAGAGAAAGAGAGATAGAGACCTAATTGGGTTTTGAAGATGTTGAAGAAGTGATTGATCAGGGATCTGGCATGGTTTTGGAGAAATTGGGGGAAGAGAGTGGAAGAGAGAGGTTCTAGAACGTGAATAAAAATGTTGACACAATTCTCGAGAGCGAGAGACTTCAGTGCCAAAATTTTATTTATGTAGTTTTTTAAATGCCGATTAGAGCAATCACAAATGCTATTAAAAGTATTGTTAATGGTTACCCTATTGTAAATATGATTTTAGTGGGAAAATATAGGCTACGATACCATTCATGTAAAATATGCTATAAGTGTTAATTTTTAATAGCATTCAATATATATGCTATAAAATTTATGCTATTAAAAGTACTTTTCTTGTAGTTATGGTAGGGTGCATCAATCCATCCACGATCGTAATCCAAACATCTTCTTTGAGAGATTGTAGGAATACAGCCCTTTAGACTTTCTAATAGGGATAGTCTTTGCCATCGAAGAGGGCAGACAATTTATGAGACCTCCAAATCTTTCAGAATACATTAATCTTAAATACACAAGTTAGGATCTACACTCAGATTGTTAGGACTTTGAGTGTGAGCACTCTGATACCAATTGAAATCTCTAAGGTACTTGAGATTTATCGATTATGAACAATTAGGTCAAATTGGCTAGGTCGATAATCCTTTAAATCAATTTACTAATAATGAAACCCGAGCCTAATTCAAATCAATTTTATGATCTAGTGTTAAAAAGTAATAATCAATATACAATGATAATTAACGCACAAGAACACACAATATTATTCCTGTGGGAAACCTTTCCCCAGAGAAAAACCCACAGGTAGTTGTTGAATCCTCAACAACTAAAATTTATTATCTTCAATCAATCTTTATAAACACATCTCGTGGTTACTTTTCTTCAATCAATCTTCTCGTAGTCAATACTCCATTCTCAGAATGCCCTTCATTCTCGCAACGCCTTATTTCGGATCAAACACCAAAGCTTCAGAGCATGAATCCCTCAAAATCTCAAAATCTTAAATTATAATTAGATTTATGTAATTCTCGATTGATTCAACTTGAGGATTAATTCTCCCTGAATCTCTAATTAAATTCTGTCTTCACTAAAAAAATATCAAGCCATAAATTTGTTTTAAAAAGAGTAAAGTTCAAAATAAAAAAGAAGGTTTAAATAGAAAACTTAATAACCCATGGTCTATTCGAACAGAATAAGAGTCTATTCGAATAGGACCAAGTTTATTTGAGCAGAACAAAAGTTTATTCAAACAGAGATGGTTATGCCAGGTCAATTCAAACATAATAAAAGTTTGTTTGAGCAGAAACCTATTTTCATAAAAAAAAATACTACTTTTGATTATTTTGTAAAATACTAATGGGCTAGAGTTTTTGAGCAAAGAGGTACAAAACCAATGTACCTGTTCAGTGCCAGTCCAACTGTAGTCCTTCCATATGCACTCTCTGACGATGATTAACCACGAGATAGAATTGACAGTATCTATACTAGACACCAAATGAAACTAATACCAAATATGGATGCTTAAGGTTTGAACCCTCATTGGGTTGTATTTCAATTTTTAGAGATATACCCAACAACTATGCAAGGTCTTGCGATGGTAATGATGCCCTTAAGTTCAAACCTTTCTTTTGGGGTGGGTATCTATATTTGGGACCATTGCGAAGCCATATTGATAGGAGAAAACTGAGCACCTGTTTCACCGCCTGGACATAACTAATCTTAGATCAGTATATTTAGTAACAAATAAATAATTGAATTTACTACTATAATAATTTTTTCATAGATTAATAAATTATTGTTGTTTCAAGCATAAGATCTTTTGTTTAGAGTTTATTCATTAAATTATGGTTAATAGTTTAGATAATTTTTGGCAACCTACTTTCTTCTTTTTTAGGGATCTTGAATCCTAAGCTTGCGGGATTCGAACTCGTGTACCTTTTGTCTAGGTGGTGAGTCATGACAACCACCACCTTAATGGTTTAGACATGATTTGTTATGTAGGAAGATACTTTTGGTAAGACTATTATGTGTACTATTTAGCTCGTTTATCTTAATTTAGGTTATAATCTAACAAGGGTTTCACCAAGATGGAATATCTGCCTATTTAGCTACCAGAGCCTGATTACAGTAGTTGTTAGGGTTCTATTATCATTAAATATGACGTTGTTACTGAACCAATCCCCCTGTAAATTACGACAGATGTTTATGTACTCTTTTAGCTTGATTTTGATTTATGGGGGCATTATTCAGTAAATATGGTCATTATGGGTTCCAAAATTTAGTAACTACGAAGAAATTAAAATATGTTAGATATTAAGCTATCCTAGGCTAAATAATCATACACAATAGAGGCATATGGGAGAAAAAGAGAACTTTATTTATTGATTAGTTGTTCTATAATACAATACTGAGCCCATTTGGGTGTTAAATACTCTCCCCATATGCCCTAGCTTATATAGACTTGTTAGGATCCCAGTATGACTCCCCAACCCAGTTGGGGTCTCACCTTAGGCCGGACCCAGCTCCTAATACTCCCCCTCAGGGTATTCAAAACCAGGATGACTTGCCACATCAAAACCTCTACCTAGCAAAGCCCCCTTGGCAAAAAGCTGTACAAGGAAAGAGTACAGTCTTATGCTATGTATGAGTTGTGAACTCGTATACGTTGACTCATTAAAACCTCTGGTCAGTAAAACCCCATGGGACAAAAAGTACACTATCAAGAAAAAAAGTACAATACGACATGTGTCTATGTCAGGTCAGGACTACTCCCCTTAACGTCAATATCCCTTGAGATTCATCTCCCTGAGATGCATATCCCCAAGATATTGATGAATAAAAAATTTTACACGTTGATTCTGCGTACCTGCTGCTTAAACGTAAGTTGTGCAAGAGTCTTCGTGAATAGGTTTGCAAAGTTGTCTTTTAAAATATCTTGAATAACATCAATCTCATTCGCCTTCTATAATTCAAAAGTATAGAATAATTTATGTGAAATGTACTTCGTTCTATTGCTATTGATAAAATTTCCATTGACTTCAATGAAGCAAGCTGAGTTGTCTTCATACAATGTCGATGTTTTATCTTAAATAGAAGATGCCACAACTTTAGTTGATGTGATGTACCTTGGAGCGCAACCATCATTTTCTGCCTGCTTCATGATGTACAAGAATTTCCTCGTAGTTTGAAGATGCAACTAACGCCATCTGCTTTATCGATCTCTAAGATTTTATTGTATCCCTGTACATATATAAATAGTCAATCTAACTATTGTCTCAATGTAGGTCTGGCAAGTATTATGTATCGGCATACCCTATAATTTTATATTTACCATTTTCGGGTCAAACAGACCCCAGTCTTTCATATCGATCAGATACCTCAGAATGTGCTTGATCTCATTCTAGTACCTTTGGGTAGGAACAGAACTTTGGCAAGCCAAACAGTTTACTGCGAATGAGTCATCGGGTCTAGTATACCTAATTAACTATAACAAAGTACCTCCTAGGTATGGAATCATGTCCCTAAGAGTTTCTCCCCCCATTAAGATGGTGGAAGATGTCTTTGTCCATATCCAAGGGATGGACAACAATAAACAACTTAGTACCATCTGCTGCATCCATACCAAAGTTTAGATAACTCTCCCGATATATATTGCTTTGTGTATGAGCACACCACTACCAAGATATTCAATCTGTAAATCAAAACAATACCTGGTTTCTTAAGGTCTTTCGCTTAGAATTCCTTCCTAAGGTATTCAGCGGCTCTCGCGATCTCCCCTAGAGTTCTAATGAAATCCAAATTATTTAGTATATTGTTATGATGACTTAAGACAATATATATGTTCTTAATAATAAGGCATGAACAAATAAGACTATTTGTAAAGTCCCCGACCTTCAAATACTCAGTCAACTTACTATATCACATGAGCCCTGATTGTTTCAAGTAAATAATAATTTTGCAATTTTATTATGTACGTACCTCGTGTGCGTTAGGCTTAATTGTTTATAGAAGCTTATACCTCTTCGGGTAGCTTCATGTAGATATCCATATCTAGTTTCCCATATAGATATGCAGTAATTATATAAGACACATGTCTAGCTTGTCCTCGATAATTAACAGACTGATTGGTACCAAAATATTATAGCGTTCATAACTGGATAATAAGTCTCATTACAATCAATGCCAGGTCTTTTAGAGAATCCCTAGGCAACTAGTATTTCCTTGTCCTAATTATTTCTTAGAGGAGTTAATTTCATTTCGGTACCATTCTCATTTGTAACCGACAGGATCTGTGGTATTACTTCGCATTATACTAGAAAGCTGAGCTCCGCTTAGATTCTAGATGCCCACTTTGGCCAATGTACAACAATACACAGTCATTTACATTAAGTGGTTCTGAATCCTCATCCTTGATGGCGAGCACAACAATGAATATGAGCACCCTGTCAAAAAATCAATATCAAAAAAATCGAGATCTCCTTATTATCATATGTATGTGCCACCCCAAGATTGTCTCATAATATATCAACTAGTCGCGTAGCTACTATTGCCTAGTTGATGGCTAGTTTCATCCTCAATGAGCCGACTATACCATTAGTCATATTTGTCCCGTATTCTGCAACTCCCCGGCTCAAAATACTTTCTTACAATAGTGTTCCACACTAAAAGCGAACCTCAAATTCATTTGTGGTACTAATTCCCCCAGAATGTTCAGCTGTGTAGGTACATTACTTGCAGTTGCATACACCTTCTATAATAGCCTAATTTTGTATCTTAAACTTAGTCTTTATACCAAGGATATTCAGAATGTCGAGATGAATAATGAATGGGCACCAACATAAAGTTAAGCGTGGAAAACCTTTGAATAGGGTAAAAAATACAACCTCTCTTGAGGATTTAGAAAAAGAGATGTTATTAATGGCTGCAAGATATTACAAGAGATGCTCTGAGTATTTTAGTATTGAGTGTTGAGTGAACATTCATTAGTCCTTCATCTTGAATTTTATGGTCCTATTTGTAGGACTTATAATATGACCATTTGACGACCATTATTATCCTTAATGATAGATGTTACAATATATATATTTGATAGTCTTCAAACTGATTATCTAACCGTCAGATCTTGCTATTTTATAATGGCTTCATTGATGACGGTGCGTTTGTTGGCTCAAACTGTTTGATGTAGAGTGTAATGGCCCTAATTTTTATTTCCAATTATAGCTATTATTATATTCATTGTTGTGATACTCCGTATATTCCTATTCATTCTCTCGTCTGCATATTAATTATACACGTTAAGTCTGCATAAATTTTCCGCATATACTCCTTCATCCATTGTGCATCCATTATTCCTTTCGACAGGTTTTGTCTATTAGATTCCTTTTCGGTGCTCCAGTGGTTTCAGGCGATAGGGCGGTGTTGTGATTTATGGGAACCCCAAGTTGGGTTGTATTTGGTGGTTGTATGGTTGTTGTTACTGTGGTTTGGGGGTCGTAATGTTTTTGGGTGTTTTGGCGTTGCATGAGGTGGAGGCGTAGCAGGCATTTTCTGGGGTGAATCCTTTATAGGATTTTTGGGGTCTTTTTTAGAACAGACCAATCCTATTCGAACATGACTTTCTCTATTCGAATAGGATCCATCTTGGTATAGTTGGATTTTTCCCTGAGATGTTTTATTCGAATAGGATTTCCCTCTGTTCGAACAAGACTTTCTCTGTTCGAATAGGACTTCCCTCTATTTGAATAGGATCCTTCTTTGAACAACTATTTTTCCCCTGAACTGCTTTATTAGAATAGGATATGTCTCTATTCACATAAGTCCTTCCTTGTACAGTTGAGCCTTCTTTGCTGACCTTTTCTATTTGAACAAGCCTTCTCTCTTTTCGAATAGGAATATTTCTTATTCGAACAGAGGCGCATTTTGATTACCTGTTGGGTTTAATGCTCTCTTTTCCTCACTTCCTCTCTCCACTTAAACTCACACTCTCTCTCTCCTCTCCCTAGCCGATTCCCCTCTCTTCCACACACTTGATCCAATCTTCTCCATCACTCGTGGATTCTTCGCCAACTTCGCCGTAACCTTCACTCCTATTCTTGGTGAGTTATTCACGATTTCTTTTCCATTCTTTTCTCTCGATTTGGCGTAGGGTTAATTCTAGGGTTTGGGTTTTGCTGTCGTTTTCTTAAATTGATTGCTTGCTTATTGTTGTTATTGTTTGTGACAACTTGTTCGTTGTTCCGATTGCCTCATCGTTGATTCTAGGTTTAGTATTCCGAGCTGGTTTTCTCTCGGACTTGGATTATTATCAGGCAAGTTTTATTCCCTCATTGCTAAGTTTCTAAACTAGTTTCTGAGTATTGTTTTAGAGCGCTAAATTGAACTTAGAGATGCTATGTAATTAAACTATAATTTAACCTAGGATTTATTCTATTTATATTATTAACCTGTAGTTTTGGCTTGTTAATTATTCGGGAGCTTGGTTTATGGTTTGTATAGGACCTGAGTTTAGTTAGAAGTGGTTGGGTTAGCGTTCTCGTGGCTTTTACCCTGATTCCAGCCTTAAGAGATTGATGTGTTAGATGTAGTGACGGTTAGGTTGCTATGTCGGCTATGCTTAGTCGGTGCAACCGAGTTCCTATTAATTTGGATTGTGTTGTTGTGTGAGCGGCAGCTGTGTTGTTTTCTTGTGCACCTATTGCATCTTAATAACTTATAATAACATCTTTCAAAACTTATTGGGATTGGATACACGAACACTCTGTTTCGGTTAACCTCCGATAGGATCCAAGGAGTCCTAAGAACGGGTTAAAAGATTCGGCGAGATTGGGAATGGCACTATCATACCTAATTCAGCCACTCAGGAGTGCGGAATGGAATGAGACAGAGTCATGGAGATCCCAACTTATCCACGTTGAGGTTGAAATTCCTTGAAATGATACGGATTATTGCTCCGTTGGGTTAGAAACTCCCATTACCACTTTGATCAAGTGAGACCTATCCTTAGCTTGGTTGAGCTTAACAAAATCGTACCTGTGTATCCCCCTACTGATCTTTTTATGAAAATTAGACGTTATTGGTTGATCAACCTACTACTTAGGAATTACGAGTATCTATTTTATAGCATCACGTCACACTGTACCTAGGATAAGTATGGGATTATCCTAGTCATCACGTCATGTCACGTCATGGCATTGCATATTCTCTTATCATCGCATCTCCCTCCTCTCATATTCTTGACTCTATTCACCACCCTCTTATCAACTCTAATCTCCTTTCCTTATCAGCTCTTTATCCATTGTAGTCATTTAATATATATTGCTAGACTTGTGTAAACTTGTTTCTTTATTACATTCATCTCTACCTCTATTTTTGGTACAGGTTTATTAGTAAGATAGTTAGTTCTGTTGGGTTTAGTGGGCCGTGGTTTGCTCACTCACGTTTTATAACCATTTCAGAGGTTGATTAGCTTGGACTGCCACGTGGTTAGTCTGTTCAGAGACAGATTTTGCCTCTGCAGATTTCCTTTAGTTCTAGATTTTTATAGGTATTCTCAGTGTATTGACTATCACGAGTTGAACAGAGTCACGATCAAGAACAAATATCTGTTGCCGAGGATCGAGGATTTGTTTGACCAACTTTAAGGAGCACAGTTCTTTTAGATGATTGATTTTAGATCGGGTTACCACCAGCTGAGGATCAGGGTAGCTGATGTTTCGAAGACAGCCTTTCAGACTCGTTTCAGACACTATGAGTTTCGGGTGATGCCGTTCGGTCTGACGAACGCCCCTACAACTTTTATGGATTTAATGAACCGTGTTTTCAGCCCTTTTCTTGACCGGTTCGTCAATGACATTTTGATATATTTGAGGACCGAGGCAGAGCACGAGCAACATTTAAGGATCGCTTTACAGACTTCACGGGAGAACGCATTATTTGTAAAGTTTGAAAAGTGTAAGTTTTGGCAACAGAAGGTAAAATTCCTAGGACACGTGGTGTCTAAGTATGGAATTGAGTGGATCCTTCCAAGGTTGCAGCAGTCGCAGATTGGGCGCAGCCGACGAGTGTTACAGAGATTTATAGTTTTCTGGGTTTAGCAGGTTACTATCGTAGATTTATTAAGGGGTATTCACAGATTGCAGCTCCTTTGACCCGTTTGACACAGAAGAACGTACGAATTGCTCGGGACGACAGATGCACTTCATCTTTTGACGAGCTGAAGAACAGATTGACTACCGCACCGGTTTTGATTGTTCCGTTCAATGGGCAAAGATTTAGAGTATACAGCGACGCTTCGCTCAGTGGACTTGGTTGCGCTTTGATGTTGGAGGGCAAGGTGGTGGCTTATGCTTTGAGACAGCTTTAGGTACACAAGAGGAATTATCCTACGCGTGACCTCGAGTTGGCAGCAGTGGTTTATGCGCTGAAGATCTGGAGACACTACTTATAAGGAGAGAGGTTCGAGCTCTTTTCTGATCACAAGAGTTTACGGTATCTTTTCTCTCAGAAGGAGCTAAACATGAGACAATGCAGGTGGATGGAATTTTTGAAGGACCAAGATGTGGATTGGCTGTATCACCCAGGGAAGGCAAATGTGGTGGCCGACTCTTTGAGCTATTTGCCTAGAGGATTACTTGCACGTCTGATGATTCATGAGTGGACGATGCTGAGTGACATTACGGAGTTCAGGTTGATTTTAAGTTCATAGACTACGGGTGGTCTTATTGCAAATCTTAAAGTTCAGCGGTCTTTGATTTCATGGATTATAGAGGTGCAGCAGTAGGACGACAGATTACAGTCTTGGGCTTCAGACGATACCAGATCTGATTGGACAGTTAGTTCAGATGATAGCATAAGATACAATGGAAGATTATGCATGCCAAATTCCGGGGTACTGAAACGTGAGGTTTTGAGTGAGGCTCATGGTTCGAGATATACTATTCATCCAGGCAGTACAATGATGTACCAAGACCTGAAGATACATTTTTGGTGGGACAATATGAAGTGCGAGATAGCTGCATTTGTTTCCTAATGTCTAACTTGCCAGCAGGTGAAGGCCAGGCATCAGAAACTGGCAGGATAGCTTAAGCCTTTACCTATTCCCGAGTGGAAATGGGAGTACGTCATGATGGATTTCATTTCGGGATTACCGCGAACGAAGAAGCAGCATGATTTTATTTGGGTGATTGTGGACCGACGGACCAAATCGGCGCATTTTATTCTTGTTCGTGCGACGTTCACGGTCGATGAGTTCAGCAGAATCTACGTGAGGGAGATTGTTCGGTTACACGGGGTTCCAGTGTCGATAGTGTCAGATAGACATGCCAGATTTACCAGCAAATTTTGGTAAAGTTTTTAGCGAGCTATGGATACTAGACTAGATTTCAGTACAACATTTTACCCTCAGACCGACGGTCAGACAAAGCGAGTGAGCAAGATTCTTGAGGATATGCTTCGAGCCTGTGTTTTGGACTTCAAGGGCAGCTGGGATGAGTATTTGCATTGGGCTGAGTTCGCGTACAACAACAGTTTCCAGTCAAGCATCGGGATGGCACCGTACGAGGCTTTATATGGCAGACTGTGGATATTACCTTTGAGTTGGGCAGAGGTTGGTGAATAGAGCTTATTAGGACCAGACTTGGATCGGGAGACTACTGAGGCAGTTACTACCATAAGGGATCGGTTACGTACAACATAGAGCCGACAAAAGAGTTACGCCGACATCCGCAGGAGACTGCTAGAGTTTCGGACCGGGGATCATGTTTTGCTGAAGGTTTCACCGATGAGGGGAGTGATGCGTTTCAGGAAGATAGGGAAGCTAGCTCTGAGATATATTGGCCCGTTTGAGATTCTGGACAGAGTTGGAGAGTTAGCATACCATTTGGCATTGCCTCCTCAACTGAGTAGAGTTCGCAGCGTCTTCCATGATTCTATATTGAGGAAGTACGAGCGGGACCCTACTCACGTGATTGACTGGGAATTGATAGAAGTTCGGGGCGATGCCTCGTATCGTGAGCATCCGATACACATTTTGGATCGCGAGGAGAAAGTTCTTTGCAACAAGGTTATTCTTTTTGTAAAAGTTTAGTAGAGTCACCATGGACCAGAAGAGATGACCTGAGAGCTAGAGACTGACGTGATGAGGCACTATCCACAGTTGTTTAAGAGGCTGAGGTATGTATTAAATTTCGGGACAAAATTTCTTCTTAGGGGGGTAGATTGTAATGGCCCTGATTTTTATTTCCTAATTATAGCTATTATTATATTCATTGTTGTGATACTCCGCATATTCCTATTAATTCTCTCGTCTATACATTAATTAACCACATTAAGTCCGCATACATTTTCCGTATATACTCCTTCATCCATTGAGCATCAATTATTCCTTTCGGCAGGTTTTGTCTATTAGATTTTTTTTCGGCATTCCGGTGGTTTCAGGCGATAGGGCGGTGTTGTAATTTATGGGAACCCCTAGTTTGGTTGTATTTGGTGGTTGTGTGGCTGTTGTTAGTGTGACTTGGGGGTCGTGATGTTTTTGGGTATTTTGGCGTTGCTTGAGGAGGAGGCGTAGTGGGTGTTTTCCAGGGTGAATCCTTTATAGGATTTCTGGGGTCTTTATTTAAATAGACTAGTTCTATTCTGACAAGACTTTCTCAGTTCGAACAGGATCTTTCATGGTACAGTTAGATTTTTCCCTGAGTTGCTTTATTCGAATAGGATTTTCCTCTATTTGAGCAAGACTTTTTCTGCTCGAATAGGACTTGCCTTTATTCGAATAGGATCCTTCTTAGAACAATTGTTTTTCGCCTAAACTGCTTTATTCGAATAGGATGTGTCTCTATTCGAATAAGTCCTTCCTTGTACAGTTGAGCTTTCTTCGCTGACCCTTTCTATTCGAACAAGCCTTCTCTTCGTTCGAATATGAATATTTCTTATTCGAACAGAGGTGCATTTTGATCACCTATTGGGTTTAATACTCTTTTTTCTACACTTCCTCTTTCCACTCAAACTCACACTCTCTCTCTCCTCTCCCTAACCGATTCCCCTCTCCTCTACACTCTTGATCCAATCTTCCCCATCACTCACGGATTCTTCACCAGCTTCGTCGTAACCTTCACTCCTATCCTTGGTAAGTTATTCTTGATCCCCTTTCCGCTCTTTTCTCTCGATTCGGCGTAGGGTTAATTCTAGGGTTTGGGTTTTGTTATCGTTTTCTTAAATTGATTGTTTGCTTGTTGATGTTATTGGTTGTGATAGCTTATTTGTTGTTCTGATTGCCTCGTCGTCGATTCTAGGTTCAGTATTCCAAGTAAGTTTTCTGCCGGACTTGGATTATTATCAGGCGAGTTTTATTCCCTCATTACTAAGTTTCTAAACTAGTTTCTGAGTATTGTTTTAGAGTGCTAAATTGAACTTAGAGATGATATGTAATTAAACTATAATTTAACCTAGGAATTATTCTGTTTATATTGTTAACCTGTAGTTTAGGCTTGTTAATTATTCGGGAGCTTGGTTTATGGTTCGTATAGGACCTGAGCTTTGTTAGTAGTGGTTGGGTTAGCATTCTCGTGGCTTTGCCCCTGAATGCCCTTGCAGCCTTAAGAGATTGATGTGTTGGATGTAGTGACGGTTAGGTTGCTGTGTCGGCTATGCTTAGTCGGTGCAATCGAGTTCCTATTAATTCAGATTATGTTATTGTGTGAGCGGCAGCTGCGTTGTTTTCTTGTGCACTTGTTGCATCTTAATAACATATAATAACATCTTTCAAACCTTATTGGGATTGGATACAGGAACACTCTGCTTCGGTTAAAAGATTTGGTGAGATTGGGAATGGCACTATCATACCTAATTCAACCACTCAGGAGTGTGGAATGGTATGAGACAGAGTCATGGAGATCTCAACTTATCCACGTTGAGGTTGAAATTCCTTGAAATAATACATACTATTGCCCCGTTGGGTTGGAAACTCCCATTACCACTTTGATCAAATGAGACCTATCCTTAGCTTGGTCGAGCTTAAACAAATCGTACCTGTGTGTCCCCTTCCTGATCTCTTTAAGAAAATTAGACGTTAACGGTTGATCAACCTACTGCTTAGGAATTATGAGTATCAATTTTATAGCATCGCGTCACACTGGACCTAGGATAAGTATGGGATTATCCTAGTCATCACGTCACATTATGGTATTGCATATTCTCTTATCATCGCATCTCCCTCCTCTCATATTCTTGACTCTATTCTCCACCCTTTTATCAACTCTAATCTCCTTTCCTTATCAACTCTTTATCCATTGTAGTCATTTAATATATATTACTAGACTTGTGTAAACTTGTTTCTTTATTATATTTATCTCTACCTCTATTTTTGGTACAGGTTTATTAGTAAAATATTTAGTTCTGCTAGGCTTAGTGAGCCGTGGTTTGATCAGTCTCGTTTTATAACCATTTCAGAGGTTGAGTAGCTTGGACTGCCGCGTGGTTGGCCAGTTCAGAGACAGATTTTACCGCTGCAGATTTCCTTTAGTTCCAGTGTTCTGTAGGTGTTATCAGCATATGTCGATGAGTTTTATTCAAGATATTGTATTACATTTTCGACTGAGGTGTATATATATATTTTTTTCTTTCGTGTTATATTATTATAGTTATTCTTTACTCTGATGATTATTGCTATATGTGAATAGCTGAGCCAGAATTTGTCTACTGCTTTGCAATTTCTGGGGCATAATCTTTGGATTCCCCAACCTGCACTACTTAGAATCTAGTAGTTGGTCAAGCTACCGATTACTTGATTTTGGGGCGTGACATAGAGGTCAAAAGTGATGAATATAACTTTGTAATTATAATGTGTCATAAATTGTGTCACGTGTATGTTAATGAGGCCAAGTAGCCCTATGATGGTCGAGGATGGAGCTTGAGTCTGAGATACGGAATAAACCATTACAACCGCCATCTCTAGGCCAATAGTACGAGAAACATTATTGGCGTGTGGTGTTGGTTGAGAAGATTCATTAACACTGTGATTAATACATGGGAATCAATTCTAATGCATCTTCATGAATATTTTTTTTTGTCTTTTGGGTTTTCTAGAACCAATAGTTCTAGTCAATCTTGTTGCATGGGAATTCCTTCTGACGTTGGGAATTTGTAATGTCATCTTTAATGCTGATGGTAGTATAATGAGTACTCTGACTTGCTTGTTACAGTTATGATTAACCAAGTATTTTTCGTAAACTTTTTGTCTATATTTATATTTCCTTAACTTTCTTTCTGTAACTTATAAACTTTTGTCGGTTGAAAGATGGTAACTACGAGGCAACAATCTCGGGTGGCTATGATTTGTACTAAGGTGGAAGAGTTTCGTATCAGATATTTAGGGAATCATTCTTTGAGTCTACCGATGCTAATTCTGGTGTCCCCTATGTTTCATGGGATAACATTCGAGGAGGTCAGGAGGCAGAGGATGACCATTTCCAAATGGTGTATTTCAATTATCTACTGACATTGGAAGAAGAACGCCGAAATAGGCTGTGTCTACTGGCAGAGGAAGCTATTACTACTGAAGATGAAGCAGTAGGCATTAGTCTGAGGGAGTCTCGTCAGTTTCCTTCTGATGAGTGGGTCCTGCTAAAAAATAAGACCCTCTTTCCTTCTCTGTTACGTGGGGTGGTGGGGGTTATGGTGGAAGAGGCACTGGTGGAGGTGGTTTTTTCTTCCGTACAATCATTATCTTTGGCCGTGAAGAAGATCCTTCTTTGAAGGGTTGATTCAAGTATGGACGCCTTAAGTCTCTCGGTGACTTCAAGTACCTGTATTTCCTGTTCTATCCTTGTAGGGGATCAGCGTTTGGAAGTATTCTTTAATTTTATATCATCTTTGCTTTTCTTGAGGAAGAGTTTCAGAGTGTGAACTGAGTGGATATAATCTGAAAAAACCACCTATAAAAAATGTATGGAAAAGTTGGAATTTGTAAAGTATTCAATAAATTCTAAGATGTAAAAAATATTTGACCCAATGAAATATCTTTCTTCTTCCAATATATTATGTGTATCAAACTTTAATTTTAGATTTATAGTATTCTGTGCGAAATGATTTGTTCTATATTTGAGAAATAAAAATTTGAACTGCTAATGAAGCAAAATTAGTGACAATGAAGTCTGGAAATATGTTGGTGTGGATAACAACAAATTATAAAGGTAATGAGGTTGAGAAGGACAAAAAATTAATAATAAAAAAATAAAATAGTGGAGTCTGAAAATGTAATGAGGTTGTTTGGTGAATGTAAGCAAACAAGTGGCTAGGTTGACTTGACGGGTTTTAGGCCATTTGTATATTCATAAGCTGTTGTTCCAGACTAACTAAAAGATGCCTTGTTGAAGGCATTACTGTTGTAGCTACTGCTGGAGGAACTTGACTGTATATTGTGAACTCCTTTTGCACGAACAAAATTCGAGGACATATTTCCTAAAATGGAAAATATTAGCTTTCACATTATTCTTGAGCTCCTGTTGATATTCTTGTTTCTAAAAATTTTCTATTACAAAATATATTCTTCTTCAAAATCTGTTGGGGAGGTGATTTAGATATTCAAAAAACTTCCTTCTGGCTATATAAAGATGTGATCCTTGGCTGCTATGTCTTGTATCTTCTATAGGGAAAATTTATATTTGAGTATTTGCAAGTGGCCATGGTGAGGGTACGTTCTCAGTGCGTTTATCATGCAGTGGAAGGTAGGTTTAATATCAAAGTGGCTGAACTCCATGAATGCTACTTTCGTCTGTTGCCTTATGATGCTGTGTTACCCGATTGGCCATTGATATTGGGCGGGTTAGATGACGAAGGATGGCGTGCAAAGTATGATCGATTTTTCTAGTGTGACATGTTCCGTGAGTTGTTGCTGAATGCAACGTTGTGAGAAAAGTTTACTCGAGAGATTGCGCAGGACAAGCTTGCTAAAGAAGATAAAAGGGCAGTAGGAGGGGAGATAATACCATGTGGTGTAGTGAATCATCAAGGCTACTTTAAATGTAACTACATGTAAATGAAGCTCAAACTTTGAGGGGTCAAAATAAATAATCTGTTTGCAGTATTATGTTTTTGTTATCTGCTGAATAAAGAATGTGGCAGATTAAATCTGTGAATTGAAATGAATTAGATAAATGTATTCATTGACATTTCATGTGGTAGATATTATGGATTAATGCAGTCTGATTCTAACAACTGCGTAGATAATTTCAAATTTGAATATTAAGTGATTTTAGAAATGTCGTATATTATGGTACGATCTCGGTTTAGTATAAAAGTAAGGTGATTGGTCGTGTATACTGCTTTGGGAAAGAGGGATAAAATTTTTTAATGGCAGAAAATAAAGACAGACGTGATGACAGTAGACGCTATCATAGAAGTCATTATGGTGTTGTGAGGCCAAAAAACATACCCTGCAGAGATAGTAGGGGTGACTGACACGCGTCTAAAAGAGCCATTATTTCATAAATCGAGGGAGAGTATAACAGCTCTCTTCTCTCCCTCATAAATTATCAATAGTTATAGAGAAAGAAAAAAGTGGTGTAACCAGTTCCTCTAGAGAGAATAAATGTTTGAGTTCTGAGTGTAAGTGGGTAGAGAAAACATCATCTTGAGATAGAAATTTGTTGAAAAAACAGTAGGAGCAGCCAATCACGGTGAAGCATGCAGGTAAAGCAGAAGATTGTGGATCTTCTAGTGCAGGTTAATAACTTGCTCTTCTTTTTTTATTGTGGTGTCTTGTAATATGTATATGATTTTTGATTTTCATTTCCGTTGTATGAGAGTAATTTTGGGACATCAAAGGTTAAGAATGAAGGGGATAGGGGCTGATTGTTTACCTGTGGTTTTATTGCTTTATACAAGCTATGGGTATGGGGACATACTGTAGAGAGGGAGAAATTTTGTTTTTAGAGAAGAAGAGGGAAAGTTAAAATTGATTTTTTGTTGAGTGGGAAAGTTGGGAAATAAATGCCTTGACTGGGTAAAAGGTATAGGTAGGGTTATTTCTACTATGTATAAGGTGTAGCATATAATACAGAGAAAATAATAAAATATTTTGTGTACCTGTAGGTCTAGAATGGGTTCAAAACCCCTAAAGCCCATGAGTAAATTTGTAGTATCACCGAGTTCAGAGGAAGCATCATCGCCTGGTAGGGATGGAGATTGTAGTGGTATGGAAGAAACTGTAAATAAGATAAAAGTTACTATAGGTGTGAAGAGTGAAGAACCCAGTGAAGTAGATAAAGTTATAGAAGAAGATGATATAAAGGTGAAAGATAAATTGTTTTTTATATACCCTGAGGGAGTAGATGTAGGGAAGAAATTTTTGAAATATTATAACAAATTATAAGGAGAGTGGGAAAACTATATGATGGACCAAGGTCGGTAGTTTAGGGCCTATGTACCAGGGAAAGGTGAGGAAGCAGTATACTAGCATGTTCCTTGCTTGGATAAGTGGAAAAAAGAGGAGAGTATTAATAAAGATGTAGATATTTTGTATTATAATGGGGCGGGGATGGCAGGCCCGAACGATAAGTTTTTGTGTTATCTGAATCAGGTCGTATATGCCCTGAGGATTTTTCTGACCATCTTTCAGAAATAGGTTATGAATGGTTTGCAGTACTGCCTGGCCCAATTAAATGTGAATGTATACGAAATGATGAGGGCATATGAGGCACTGAATGATAAATGGAAAAGGGAATGAACTGCTAGGCAGTTCGAAGCGGATGACGTGCTAAAATTTTATAAACAAAATTTCATCAACGGTTTTAATAGTGGTTACCTGTATAATGATTCTTCTAGGCTAAAGTTTTTTGACTTCGAATTTGTGGGTAGACCATGGAACGACCACCTTGTATGGGTAGGGGGTAACTGTATGCATGTTCTAGATGAACCAACGCTCATCTTGAGCCATAAGTATTATAATCAAAGTTAGTAACATTTGTCAACTTTGACCAACCATCAGTTTGTCTTCAAGCTGCTAACCATGTTCTTGTTTTGTGTTTGTCAGGTCCCAATCCTAAATCTCCACCTAATAATACCACTTTGTTCGACTGTGTAGCTCTTGAGAAGGTCAAACTAAAGTAGGTACTAGGTGAATTAGGTATCCGTAGGGATAAGAAAGTTGACTCTAGCGTGCCCAAAGTTTAATGAGCTCATGAGAATCGAGCTATGGTTGAGAAGAAGAAGGCCCGTCTTTCTGTAGGTGATTTCACTAGTCGTCCTCCGCCTGAGCCAGAGAGTATGAATTTGAACCGGTCAATTCGGAAGTTGAGAAAGTCAGCTTCAGAAGTTCCCATTTCTACTATGGGGGTGGCCTTAGAGAAAGAAGTTGGTAAATCTGTTGTTGGAGGTGTAGTGGAGGAGCAGGTAGTGAATGAGGCCACACTACAGATTTGATCAAGGGTTCGCTGAAAAGGAAATGACATGACGGTGAAGGAAGTGATCGTACTAGTGCCAAGGCTATGGCCAAGAAGAGAGAAATGGAACAAAAATACTGTACGATGGCAGGTGCTAATCCGCATAAGCTTGATGATATGTTTTAAGAGTAGACTCTTGGGGTATGTATTAAAATCCTTTATGTGCTATATTTGTGATATGATATATTTTACTAAACTTATGTGATATATTGGTAGTTCTCGATGCTGATGAAGGGGGCGACGAAGTTCATTGAGAAGAGGAGCCAGGAGATCAGAGAGCTTGCCCGAAGGCTGGGTGCATAAACGGCTCGAATGAAGGAGCTAAAAGGGGAGCTCGAGATAGTTAAAAAGAGTAAGGCTGAAGACCTAAAGTCTGCTGAAGAGCAGTACGTAGAGCTGTCCAAGCGTGAGGAGATTATCTCACAAGGATGTACCGAATTACGGGCAGAAAAAGATTATTTTGTCCAATCTTATCGCTTCTTCGGGCTGATTGATGTTGATATAGAGTTGGGTCGAACTGGTAAATATAAGTAAATAGTCTTTGCTTCTGATATAGAGGACGAAGTGGTGGGAGATGCTGCTACTCCAGCCATTGTATCTGCTTCTCAATCTGAACAAATTCGAGCTGTAGGTGAAGTGGATCCCCCATCTGAGGTAGAGACTGACAATAATCTTTAAGCAGTCTGTGGTATTATGTTTCAAACTATGTTATTCTATTGTTAACTTGGATGGGATTGTACTCTCTGTGGTCTTAAACTATTAAGTTCAATAAACTCTTTTTATTGTTCTATGTTTGCATGTTTGCGTGATAACAAAAATATTTGTAACCTGTATAGGAGGTAGAGCGGTTGAGAAAAATAGTTTCTGACCTGGAGAGATCCTTAAAGAAAGAAGAAGATAATGTTAAAGATTTGTAATTTTAGATAAATATGCCTGAGGCGAAAATAGCTGATGTGCGAGTTGCTGTGAGGGAGGCAGATGGGTATGCTCTTACATATGAAGGATTGTGATACACCACTAGTATGAGAGTAAAAGAGTTAGAAGAGGCCTACAGTGAACATAACAAATTAATAAAAATGCAGTGGCTCAAGATAGGGACTCTAGAGGATGCAGGACAAACTTTGGAGTTAAATACTTTGGAGTATCAAAAGGAAATTAGGGAACGACTTAACGCGAAGACCCAGTTGGAGGCTGATCTTTTTTAGGCTGAAATAAAGCTTAATGAAGGGATTGTAGTGAGAAATCAGAATGAGTTTGAAATGGATGAATCGATGGCTTTGTTGACCCGTATGGAAGAATTTATGACAGTAATGGAAGCTTGCAATAATGTGACGTTTGATGAAAAATGAGCGATGGAAGAACGCTGCAAAAGTTTGGAAGCTATGCTGAAGGAGGCTAAGGAAAAAATTACAGAGCTTGTTATTTCTGACAAGGTAAAATACAAGGCAGGTAATGTGCATAAGAGGAGATGATGGCAGTGCTCTCCTTCTTTGTATTCGAGTTTAAGAGATTGGTAACGGAAAGCAATATTCTTTATGATAACCTGATTGTAAATGGTGTGCAGTGTGACATGCCGTTGGTATGAGCTGAGATCTGGATCGTATGATGCCAAGGATTGGTGCTTTGACGAAGAGTAATGTTAAAAGAAGGAAAGAAAATTGTTACTGGGAGGGTGCTAGAGTTAATGCATCTGCGACTTCGTAGGGAAAATTCACGTAGCGATATGTTGCCTGATAGCTCAAGTGATAGCTCGAGTGATTGGTGAGGCGTTATGACTTGTAAGAAGGAATTATGCATACTATACCATTGAAAATATAGTAGATAGAGTGTAGTAAAGTTGGACTACTAATAGAATTAATGATCTGTATATATTTATACTAACCTTTTGATGAACCAATTGTGGTACAGAAGTCTGGTAGTCATTTTGTAGAACTACTAGTCGTCCTATCGTATAATAGATGGTTGGTTTGGCTAAAGCAACAAATGACCGGTTGTGTAATAGAAGATCAGATTGGCTGAGGTAACAAACAATCTATAATATAATAGAAGATCAGATTGGATGAAGCAAAAAACAATCTGTAATGTAATAGAAAATCAGTTTGGCTGAAGCAACAAACAATTTGTAATATAATAAAAGATCAGATTGGCTGAAGCAATAAGCAATCTGCAATGTAATTGAAGATCAGATTGGCTGAAGTAACAAACGATCTGTAATATAATAGAAGATCAGATTGGTTGAATTAACAAACGATTTGTAAATAGAAGATCAGTTTGGTTGAAGCAACAAGCGTTCTGTAATGGAATAGAATGGGGTGAACCCACTGGAAACCTATGATTTTTAGAAATGTAATATGTATATAGAAGTACTTGTGTGATATATTAGAAAAGTACTATAATGTAGGGTAACGAATCACAAATATTTAATTATTATAAGATTAACGTACAGAGAATGTTAGATATAGCAGAAGAGTACTGTATAAAATAGTAAAAAGTACTATGATGTAAGGCGATCAAACTTAAGTATTTTATTGATATTAAAGAGACATACAAGATGATAGATCTATTAGAAAAGTATACTGTGATAGATTATTATCTGTGATTTAATTTTAATCTCCTTGTGTTCTAAGGGGTAAGCACTCGATCTCCATGTTTTGTGGCGAGGTTGTAAGAGCCAAGTCTACTTTTCCCAACAATGATAAAAGGATCTTACAAATTTTCTGCAACTTTTCCAGCATTGACTTCCTTTCAATACTTTGGTACCTCTCAGATGATGAGATCTTTAATTTTAAAATTTTTATGATGAACTCGTTTGTTATATAATATGGCTAAAGCCTGATGGTATCTTCCCAAGTTCATAATTACTCTGTCTTTTGTTTCTTCGATCCAATTTAGGTTACATGCCAACTAGAATTCATTTTCTTTATCTATCATGGTATAGTCACGTAATGGGTTATGAAATTGAGTTGGGATGATTACTTCGGTACCGTATGCCAACGAGAACGGCGTTCATCCAGTCGATACTCGAGGTATTGTTTGATACGCCCATAACACATGTGGTAACTCTAGCACCTAATTCTTCTTCTTCTCTGTCAAGTACTTTTTGTTTCCATCGACGATAGTTTGATTGGTGATTTCGGCCTGACCATTTCCTTGTGAGTAATATGGATTTGAAGGAGAGTAGATGATGTTGTGCTATTTAAGGAACTCAACGACCCTGGAGCCAACGAATTGAGGTCTATTATCAATTCGAATGAGGTAGGGGCAGCCAAACCATATTATAATGGTTTCCAATATAAACTTGATGACTTAGTCTTCACGTGTGCGATACAAAGGAACTTCTTCTACCCATTTGGTGAAGTAGTCCATTGCTAGTAGGCGGTGCTTCCTTTTTCCTGGTGCAGTAGGGAACTCTCCCACGAGGTCGAGGGCCCATCTTTTGAATGGCCAGATAACCTTTCTAGAATAGAGTTTAAAGGCTGGAGCTCAAATTTATGGTCCATATCATTGGCAGGCATTACACTTTCTCGCATATTTGATGGCTTAAGCTTTTATTTTAGGCTAAAAGACTCCTTGAGTAAGTGCTCGATTTGAAAAAGATTGTCCTGCTGCATGGGATCTACAAGTACCTTCTTGAAGCTCGTGCAGGAAGTCTTGAGCCTCTTTATCAGATAAACATTAGAGATAGGATCCTGTCACTGACTATATATAAAGGAAGTTATCGGCAACGATGTATCGCTTAACATTATCAAGCACAAGTCTCCTTTCCGCTGAATCTTTGGGGAGCTCACCGCTAAATTTTTTTTGGGCCCCATATATATGAGGAAAGGTTGTCTCCAATCGTCCTTATCCTCTTTACGGCCCCCAATATTAACAAAATTTGAGCTGATGATGTTAATGCTGGGGGTGGATATTATTTCAATCTTGAGATATCGAGCTTCTATCCTGAGGACTCACGCAAAATAGGTAAGGGAATCAGAATGTCTATTTTCTCTGCGACACAAATGTTTGATGGTAGCCCTTTTAAATCTGTTCACTCTGTCGGCTACTGCTGCGGCATAATTAATCATTTTTCTATTTTTCTTAAAATTGTCTATATAATGGTTCACTATGAGTAAAGAGTCCGTGTACACAGATAACTTGGGTACCCCAATCTTCTGAGCCATATCTAGACTGTGAATTAGTACCTCATATTTGGTCTCATTGTTGGTGGCTTCGAAGCTGAGGCAGATTATTTTTTAAATTTTGTCATTGGAAGGCGTGATAAGGACGATGCCGATGCCTGACCAGCAGGTCCAGCAGAACCGTCAGTAAGAAGGTGCCAACCTTGCTTGGATATGCAATATGATTTTTCTTCAAACTGTTCTTCATTGATGTCGGTATTATCTTCTTCCCAGTCAGTATCATCTACTGGAAATTTTGTAAGGAAATCTACTACTGCTTGCCCTTTTTCGGAATACCGTGGTTCAAAACGTTTATCGTGCTCACCAAGAGTTACCGACCATTGATGGACTCGTCTGGATTTCTCTCATTTGGAGAAGATTTCGCACAAAGGATAATTTGTTATTACTCAAACTGACTAAGCTTGGAAATACTATTTTAACTTTTGTGATGTGTAAGTGAAAGCTAACAGTAGTTTCTCAATCTTACTATACCGTATTCCAGCCAGAGTGAGAGTCTTGCTGATAAAGTAGATAGGTTTCTCTATCTTCTCATCAAGTTAAATAAGGACTGAGCTCAGTGATTCATCAGTAATGGCAAGATATATGGTGAACTCTTCTTCTTCCTTGGGTATACTTATTACTGGTGGCTTTCCCAAATAACGCTTAAGTTCCTAAAATGCTGCTTCACATTCTGCAGTCCACTCGATCTCAAAATCTTTTTTAGGTTTCTTTTTCTTTGTCCCTTCACACAGTAGGTCGAATAACCATTGACATCGATATGAAGACTTGGAGAAAAAATGATTGATTACTTCTTTCTTACCAGCTAGCTTATGTACGTTGGTCTTTGTCTTTGGATAAGGCATAGATAATAGTGCACGAATACAATCTAGGTCAGCCTCTATGCCTTGCCTGCTGATCAAATATCCTAAGAACTTGCCTGATTGGACTCTAAACTATAGAACACTTGTCAGGATTGAGTCTCATTTTATAAAACCAAAGAATTTTGAAAGTTGTGTGTAAATATGCGAGATGGTTCTCCTTCTTGAGACTTTTACACAACATATCATCAATGTAAACTTTTATCATTTTCCTGAGATAGTCTTTGAACATCTGTGGCATCAATCTTTGGTAAGTGGCTCTTACGTTTTTGAGTCTGAAAGGCATGACCTTATAGAAATACAAACCATGCTCTATAATGAAGGCTATTTTTTCTTGATCTTCGGGTAATCGAGGCATCTGGTTATACCTTAATGCGACGTCCATCATGGATAAAAGTTCATGCCCTACGGTAGAATCGAGCAAATGATTGATGATGGAAGTGGAAAACTATCTTTTGGAGTATGTTTATTGAGGTCTGTAAAATCCACGCAGACTCTGATTTATTTATTTTTCTTCGGCACTGTGACAATGTTCGAGATCCATTCTGGGTAGTTGGCTTTTCGGATAAAACCAACTTCAATAATTTTATCGATCTCTTTATTGACTTTTTCACACAGCCTAAGTGCTAAAGTTCTCTATTTATGCTTGACCGCCTCAGCTTTATCTTTCAAGCTAAGCTTATGGTAAGCCAAATTTGGATCAATGCTTGACATTTTATGAAATGTCCAAGCGAAGAAATCACTTTTTTCTTTGAGAAATTGAATAAGAGCATTGGGCTCTGTCGTGGGCAAAAAAGTTCTAATCTAGGTGCCCCTTTTATCTCCACTGATCTCAACATATTCTATAGTTTTTGCGCTTGGCAGTTCCTTTTTTGTAAAGTTCTCTATAATAATTTCTATAATGATTTATGTGGTTTTCTATAATTTCTATGCAAGCTGTGGTATTGATGGTTCTGTCAAAGTGGTAACACAATTTTAACAAGCTCGGGCTAGCTTCTGATTGCCTTTGATCACGTAAATTTTGCCATTCCAATCGAATCACAGTGCCAAATGATAGGTCGATAGGATAGCTTGCATATTATGCAGCCAGCAATGTCCCATGATCCCCAAATAGCATGATCTCATATTGATAATGAATAATACTACCCCAATTATTGCTGGTCAAGTTGTAATATGAAGTATGATCATTCCTATATGCTCTTCTATAGAGCCGTTGAACCCATTAATGTCGACGTCACTAGGATGAACTTTGTCAGCTAGTCCCATCTGATCAATTACATTTTGGATTAGCAGTACAATGCTACTGCCAATATCTACCATCATTGTATATAGTACGACATTTCTCATTTTTAACATGATCAGTAGTGCATCATGATGAGGAAAGTTGATATGTCGAGCGTCGTAATCTTCGATAGAGATCCCTGTGCGTTGGGAACTGGATACGGGGAGTAACTGAGTTTTTTTGTCGACCATGGATAGATCGTGGCATTGGCTAAGACATCATCCTTTGTATATGCCAACCTGTTAATGGTATGAGTCTCGATAAAATGGCTGAGGGAGATATGGTACAAAAGATTTTCCTCTGCCGCTTTATCGACCTGTACGATCTCAGTTGTAAGCTTGTAACTCCCATTCATGTAACTTTTAACGTCCACGATGTACTCATGCATTTGTCCATCCTCAAAAATATACTCTAATAGTCGTTGTAAAGCAAAATAATATTCTGTCTCATGATGTCGGACTTTATGGTGTATGCAATATGGTTTGTTCTTGATAGGTTGGAGATACTGGGCATTGCAAAAAACCAAATCCTTTGAAGTATAGGATATATCCTGGCTATGGTAACAGTTATCTTGGGAAGACAGGGTTTTTGGCATATTACTACCTTTCCGAGTACAATCGTTATTAGATTTGGTCCTCTTCCTGTCTCCTCCGTGAATTACAGTGGGATTGAAATCTTCACCTGTAGATTGATCTCTTGCTGTCAAGGTTGATTTATGAGTTTTGTGTCTTTTGGATACCATCCTTTTGAGATCGATATATCCGTAAACCTTCTCGATCATGTCTTCCAAAGTTGTAGGTTTGTTTAGAATCAGGTACTACTTTTCCCTGCCATCCACGAGCACAGTATTGGTAAAGGCCAAAATAGTAATCTTCTGATCGTATCGGTCCACTTTTCTGGCCAACTCTAAGAATTTCTAAGTAAACATTTGGAGCTTCTCCCCGGGTACTTGCTTAAGGTTGAACAGAGAATTCATATTCTCCTCTTTATCTCTGTTATGCAAGTAGTTCTTGACAAAAAGTTCCCGTAATTGCTTGAAAGTTGTAATGGACCCTTCTAGTAGTGAGTGGAACCATCGTTAAGCCTCGCCTTTTAAGTTGGTAGGAAAAAACCGGCATAGTGTTGGGGACAAGTTTCGTGAGAGGGGAAGCTAGCTCTTACACCAAGGGGTTAATCTTCTACTAGAAGATTATGCAAGTAAATAAGGCTATAATAAGCTATATTGCTGAACTAGCATACTTGCGTGGAGTCCTAGAATTGGTTTTTCTATGACTTCTAGCGAGGATTTGAATGATTGATGATATATATTCGTGTTTGATGACAGATCGAATAGAAGTCAGCTACAGGGTATTCAAAAGTAATCTTATAAGGGTTTTGAGAGAGTTTTTCTAACCCTTTCATAGTGCCCCATCCCTCCTATTTATAGAAGATAGAAAAGGGGTGAGTCACCATAGGAGGTCAGATTACATGTATATCCTTTGGGGATAACTGTTTTGTACACGGAGTCGGTTCTGACACTATAGTTATCAGGCAGCTCATTTTACAATTCTATCTGGTGAGCTGCCTGTCAGATCTGTTTGCCTTCGACCATGTCTTCCCATGGTCAAAGTCTTTTTGTTACTAATGTTGAGTTCTGGTGCTGACCGTCTGTCTTCAACTTCGACTATAATGTCTTCGAGTGTTCGATTGATATCGAAAGGCTCTGTGGACTTAGTTACTATCTTGCTGGGCTTCGAGTTTTTTGGTAGGCTTGGATGTAGCATTCAAGTATTCGGCTAGTCTTAGAAGGCTGTGAGTAGGCTACTACAAATAAAATGTGGTTGGATGTGGAATATAAGCCTAAAGCATCTTGGAATTCTTGAACGTGCTCTACTGGATCATTTCCCTTATATTTTTGAATTTTTGGTGTGTGGAAACCGGTAGGAACTTCGCCATCTAATTGTTCCTGAGCAATCGGGTTTTTCTGTAACCTATTGTGAATGCCTTTAGTGGTTTGAGATAGGGCATTGAATAGTTCATTAATACGCTTTTTAACATGTTCCTGAGTCATGTACTGACAAGCTATAGTGGTTGGTCGTGGGACACGTCCTTTATGAGGGATGTAGTCACCACTTCCTTTACTTAGAAGATCACGTACCATAATACAAACTCTTCCCTGGCGTGGATCTTCTGCTTGTCTAACTCCAGCAAGATCTCCATCAACTTCTTGGTGGACTTCCCGCATCAGAGCTGGTTTACCCCCAGGTTATTTATGATTAGATTGAACTTCACCTCCCAGATTGTTGGCGTGAGGTTCTATTCTGTCGAGAATGGAAACTTGCGAAGTAGCTGGTAGTATACCTTTGTTCTTCTGGGATGCAATCTGCTGACCCTGCAAAACCTTCAATGCATCTTGTATACCTGCCAGCTATTGCTCCAGAGTGACTCGCCTTTCAGTTTCGGAGTTTAGAGCGGGTCGCAATTCTACTAGTACAACATTTCCTTCTCTTAGAGAAATTGGTGTACTTTGGTCTAGAAGTGTCATTCTGTAGAAAGATAATCAACTATTTCAGATACAATGAGTTTGAGAACCTTGTTCTCATAGACGGTGCTAAATATAATAGCCAAATTTCATACCTTGAACTTAGTATTTACACCAAGGATATTTAGAGCGTCTAGATGAATAATGAATAGACACTAGCACAAAGTTTAGCGTAAAAAGCCTTTGAATAGATTGAAAATTATGACCTCTCTTGAGGATTTAGAAAGATAGATACTATTGATAGCTGCTGGATATTATAAGAGATACTCTGAGTATTTTAGTATAGAGTGTTGAGTGAGCATTCATCCGTCCTTCATCTGGAATTCTATTGTCCTATTTATAGGTCTTATAATATAAATATTTTACGACCATTATTATCCTAAATGATGGATGTTACAATATATATATTTGATAGTCTTTAAACTGATTGTGTAACAGTCTGATCTTGCTATTTAGTAACGGCTTCATTGATGATGGTACATTTGTTGACTCGAACTATTTGATGTAGAGGTCAAAAGTGATGAATAAAACTCTGTAACTGTAATGTGTAATAAATTATGCCACATTTGTGTTGATGAGGTCGAGTGGTCATATGAAGGTCAATGATGGAGCTTGAGTGTGAGATGGATGCGGAATAAGCCACTACACCTACGATACTTCAACAATGTCTATGAATGTGTATTGGCAATTTATTTGTGACCTATTTAAAGTTTGTAATCCGTTGAACTTTATTACCACTTAAATTATGTAAGGGGATCTAAATGAGACAACGATGGTGTTTTTCAACTAATTTTGGAAACATCCTCAGCAATGACTGTCATATCTCCCCCCAATGTTGGGAATAAAGTAATAATCTACGAATCTCGCAGTATATAAATTGCTAGTGAGATTCAAATATCTAGTGATTGATGCTAATCATAACCAACATAATACCAGGCCAACGTTGGGGGTCCCATCATTGTACGTTGTGGTGGCAAGATTGGCACCTCTATAAAACATCTAAATATTCGTCGATGGGCGACACCGGGTTTCGACCCAGTTACTATTTTCTTTGGGAAAAATTTGATGATTTACTATAGGATGAATCCTAATCAGTACTGCAGGAGCAAAAGTACATAGCCTACACACTAGCCAAAAGTTGTGATCATAATAACAATGGCCTAACGATTATCCTAAATTGCTTGATTAGGTTCTCCACCAATTCCGAGTTGGGTATGGTATGGGGTACTCATGATGCTTAATCATCTATCTCATTTAGCGGTAAAATAATCATCAAAAGCCGTTGAGTCAAATTCGGAAGCCTCCATCAAGTCACATCAATCGACTTAATCGGTTAATCCAGGAACTGAGCCTGCGATCGAATGATCTAAGAAAGATTTGTGCAAACGTTGTATTCATAGTTGTTAATAGTAGGCAAACGTAAGACCATCTCCAAGATGTGTGTATTATGACCATATATACTTAAGTGGGGCCACTATGTGGATGGATGGATAAGTCCACATGTGTCTCCATGGATGCGTTTAGAGAAAATCTTGGAGATCACACTCCACCATGGTCATTTTAGGACGAATAATAAACTTTCCATGAAAGCAATTGTTACACGTACACTCTTTGGATCTTCTCTCCTTTTAAGGAAAATAGAAATGCATTCCCGATAGCCCTCCTTATTATCCTAGCCCGAATGAGGGTATTGGAAACCGTTTCAATATTGTATTCTAACCTTAAGACATGTAGGGAATGCACAGAACCTTATCTATCATTTTCTCCAATAATTTTTACGTGAGAAACATTATCATGTATGTACCTAAACCCACTAAATTTTTGCTGGATTTACCAGTGTATAAGGCGGACTAGATACACGTATCATGCCGTTAAGGAGTAATAGCGTGATGCACTCAGTGCATTCTATCATGTTTGCCATGCCAATGATATTCATAACATCCCTGATGTACAAGGTCAGAGATAAAAAATATGTTCATATCTCAAAAGGATCGAGTGTGTGGTACTAATATCTCTTAGACATGTGTTGCCACTCATCTGATTATCAGTAATGCTCAATGAGCAGATAGATCCATAAGGCGGCTTGTATATAATAGATCAATTATCATACAAAAAATTTAACTACTTCCAAAGCAATAAATTTATAGAAAAATCAAAGAACAATCCTATAGATGTGATACCGAATCAATACATGTCACGAGCATTCTAATAAACTAACCAGTGAAGAGTTCCCAACTCAGTCAATAATAGTACTAGCAAAACAACTATTATGCAATAAGTAAAGTTACTTCTTGACAATGTTCTCTAGGTGACATCATGCATCTACTAAGGCTACTGATCACTCTTAGAACTTGATCCAAAGCTGCGTATTATGGGAGAAATCCTAGGCCGTCGACTTTACCGTAGCGAGGTCTGCGCCACTTGCAATCATGTTAAGTCTGGGGCTGATCTCCCTGGATCATCAGGTTTTCCTTGCAATCCTGCACCCGACTATCTCGTATCAATTTACGAATTCTTCTTATATTCCATTTTGGTTCATTAGTGATCTTCTTGTTTCTCTTGCCTCAGGTTACTGAAAACTAAAATTTTAATCATACTATTGCTGCCACCTCTCATTTATCCATGGCTGTGACCCTTTTCATAGTTTCCCCTATTACTAAACCCAATATTGTGCGACCCTGGCACATGTTAACTCATATCAGGCATAAGCTTGAGGTTTCTAACCAGTAGCTCATTATTTTGCTCAGAAATGAGGAAAACTTGAATTAAGTCTATGTACACAGTAAATGACCTTATTTTCTATGAATATGAGGAGTATTAGATGTTCAACTAGCAAGTGGTCCCACCCCAAAGTCTGTAGAGTTCACAAGATAGGTAGACTAGTTCTGTTTTTGAACTAACATTCTGGGGCACTATAGATTGATATTAGTGTCTATATTCCTCTAAATACTATTAAATAACATCTAATTATACCCTCTAAATGTTATCAAGTAACATCTAATTGCACCTAAATACATAAAATTGGTTTCTCAGACACAATGTTTTTAGAAAATAAGACTAAGTCAAACTGGTTGCCACGTGTCACTGTTATACTGTACTACATGTCACTGCTGCAGTACGTATAGGTTCCACATGCCACATGTCTGCCACATCAGCAAGTATATAGGTCCCACCTTCTATGTGTCCTAGACATGTGTCACTGTGAACCCAGTTCCCTGCCACATCAGCTAACCTGATTCGGTCAAATTTTGTTGAAGTTTAATCTTGGTCCAATTTTCCTAAAATGGGTCTAGATCAATTCTTAACCTAGATGGCATCAGTATGACATATTAAAAAATATATTTTAAAAAATAAAACTTTAAAGGCCTGGTGACGTCACCTTGACGTAATCACCACCAAAACTTGCATTTTTGGTCGATAACTGCCCATGTTAAATGTCAATTTCCCAGTGACAGAGGCATCTTCCGAAGGAGTATAATATATGAACGTGATCACCATAGAGTAGGCTATACAATAAAATTACAAGTGCTTTAATCTGATAAGTAGAAAGATCCCTATTTTAGTTTGAAAATAGCCCTTCGCAAGGGTAAGAAAACACTGAAAATAGGTCTAAAAATTCTAAAAAAAATATGTATTAATTTATTAACTCAGATCCATATATCTTATACATTAGATCATGCAGTTAATACTCAAAATATTTTTTTGCTTAAAATACTACCTCTTCGCAAAGAAAAAATCTAAAAGAATGTTCCTTGGAGAGCCTTTTCAACCTTTGATCCACTAGCTCTTCGCAGTATTGATAATGTACTGAATATCAAGCTATCCTAGGCTAAGAAATCATACACAATTGAGTAATACTATTCATATAAGAGAAAGAGAGAACTTAATTTATTTATTGATAGGTTGTTTTGTATTAAAATATTGAACCCTTTTGGGTGTTAAATACTCTAAAACTCTCTATCTGTATTAGCGCAAACAAGTTGAGCTTCATTAAATAATTGTTAGAAGCAAAACTTTATTCAAACACTAAACACATTTGTAAATAGCATGAATCAATCACTAAGTCATAGGCTCCTCATACACAAGGACAATGCACCAAGAGGTCATGAGGAAACAATATAACCATAAAATTAAAGTTTCAAAAAGTAAAACAAAACTGCTACTATAATGGAAAACATGGTGTAGTAGCTTATTATGGATCTCGAACTCAAGCCTCATCTGGGATCACCATATATTTACTCGACCTCATCAACATACGATTACATGGCACATTATGGAACAACTACAAAGAAGTCTACTAATCATTCTCGACCTCTACATCAACATTTTGATTTAACAATCACTCTGTCATTAATGAAGCCGTTACAAAATAGGAAGATTAGACCGTTACACAATCAGTACAATGACCCATCAAATCTATATTGTAGCGTCTATCATTAAGAGTGATAATGGTCGTCAAACGGTCATATTATAAAACCTATAAATAGGGCCAGAAAACTATAGATAAAGGACAGGAAGCTATACAGGAAATTCTACCTAGAAACTCTGCAAAAAACTACTCAAAGCATTCCTTGTAATAGCTAGCAATCATCAATAATATCTATTTTTCTAAATCCTCAAGAAAGGTCGTGGTTTTTAATCCATTCAAAGGTTTTCTACCCAAAACCTTGTGTTAGCAGTTACTTATTGCTTACTAACGTTCTGGTTATCACTGGTGTGAGAGACTAAGTTTGATATATAAAATTATGTTCTCACATTTGGCACCGTCTTCACAGAATGCCACTTCCAGACCAGAATACACCATTGGTACCAGCCGAAGAAAGTGCCATACTAGCAGAATTAAGGGCCACTCTACACTTCGAGACAAAGAGATGAGTTGCTTAAGAATAACAGCTGGCAGATGTGCGAGATGCGTTAAAAGTTCTGCAGGGGCAATACTGCCCAGAAGAATAAAGGCATGCTGCCAGCTACCTCATGAGTTTTTGTTCGAAAAAGGCTAGGACCCCAAGGTAATAGTCTAGTACCTGACATTCGATCTAATCATAATCAGCCGGGGGCCGACCTCATACAGTTACATAGAGTCCTCCAAGAAGTTGATGGCGTTCCCACTGAAGTTAGTAAGCGAAGGACCCACCCAGGGGAGAAGTTTGTATTCCAGTGCGTGAACGACTAAGTGAAGGAAGTGGCGATCACGATCCTAGAGAAGGACGCATCCCTTGCCAGACCATCACAGCTCGCTTGTACGTGACTCAGGAACATATCAAAAAGTACATCAAAAAATTATTGGAAGGTCGGATCCAAACTGCCAAAGGCATCCACAGTAGACTACCGGAAAACCCGATTGCTCAGGATCTGCTAGACAGCAAGGTTCCCACTGGTTTTTACGCTCCAAAAATCCGAAAATACGGAGAAACTTATCCAGTGGAACACGTCCAATAATTTCAGAATGCATTAGGCCTACATTCTACATCTAATCACATTCTATGTCGTCTATTTCCTACAAGCCTCCAGGCGAACCTTTGCGATGGTTCCACTCCTTACAAGAAGGGTCCATTAAAATTTTTGAGTAATTACGAAAACTTTTCGGCAAGAACTACTCGCACAACAGAGACAAGGAGGAAAGTCTATATTCTTTGTTCAGCCTTAAACAAATACCGGTAGAGAAGCTCGAAACATTTACTAAGAAGTTTTTGAAATTGGCAAGAAAGGTAGATAGACTCCAAAGATTACTATTTCGGCCTTTACCAATGCTCTGCTTATGGACGGTAGGGCAAAGGGATACCTTATTCTTAACGAACCAACGACCCTAGAAGACATGATCAAAAAAGTTAATGGATATATCGATCTGGAATGGATGGCATCTAAAAGACAGAATCCCCAGAGGTCAACCCTAGCATCACGAGATTAATCCACATAATAAGATTTCAATCGTACTAAAAATTACAAAGGAGACAGAAAATAGACCAAGTCTAATGACAATCGACCTCAGAGAGGTGGTAATCTGTCGAAGCCATGTCTTCCCAAGTTAACTATGACAATAGCCAGCCTATATCCCATACTTCAAAAAGATCAATTCTTCTGCAATGCCCAGTATCTTTTAACCCACCAAAAGTAAACAGTATTGCATACACTACAAAGTCCGACATCATGACACAGAACATTGCTTTGCTTTATAGTAACTTTTTGAGTATATTTTTGTGGATGGACAAATGCATGAGTATATAATGGATATGGAAAGCTACAAAAACGGGAGTTACAAGATTAATAATGAGATCGTACATATAGAAGGAACGGGCGAGGAAAAGTATTTATACCACATCTCCCCCAGCCATTTTATCAAGACTCATACAGTTAACAGGTCGATCAAATTCTAAAAAATGATGCCTAGGCCAATGCCACAATTTGGCCATAGTCGATAAAGAAGCCCGATTACTCCCTGCGTCCCATTCTTAACAAACAGGGATCTCTTTCTAAGATTGTGTCGTTCACCTCATCAACTTTCCTCATCATGACGCACTCGTGATTATGTTGAAAATGAGAAGTGCCATACTACATACAATGATCGTTGATACTGGCAGTAGTATCGAACTACTCTTCTAAAGTATGATCGATCAAATGGGACTGATAGACAAAGTACAGCCTAGTGACATCGATATCAATGGTTTCAGTAGCTCTAAAGAAGAACGTGTAGGAAAAATTATACTTCCTACTACCGTAGGACCGACAACGGTTAATGTCGTGTTTTACATTATAAATAAAAAATCTCATTATTTAGGAATCATGGGACGCTGCTGGCTATATAACATGCGAGCTATCCCATCGACCTATCATTTGGCGCTACAGTTTGATTGGAATGTCGACATCTACAAAATCAAAAGTAGTTAGAAGCTAGCTCGAGCTTGTGAAAATACTGTTATCGTCGTAATTGAACCACCAACGCAATAGCTCACAAAACAATTATAAAACACTACAAAGAACACTGCCAAGTGCAGAAACTACATAATACATCAAAATCAGTATCGACAAATGGGGTACCTACATTAGGAATCTTTTACCCACAAGAGAGCGCAATGCTCTTATTCAGTTTCTAAAGGACAATAGTGACATCTTCTCATGGACATTTCATAAAATACCTGGCATTGATCCAAATTTGGTTTGACAAGAGCTTAGTTTAGGCTGAAGCAGTCAAGCAAAAATAAAGAGCCTTAGCATCAAGGCTATGAGAAGAAGTTAATAATGAGATCGATAAACTTATTGAAGTTAGCTTTATTCAAAAGGCCAATTACCTTGAATGGATTACGAACATCGTAGTAGTCCCAAAGAAAAATTGCAAGATCAGAGTATGCGTAGATTTTACAGACTTAAATAACTATGCTCTGGAAAATAGTTTTCCCCTTCCCATCATTAACCATTTGCTCGATTCCTTTATGGGACATGAACTCGTATCCATGATGGATGCATCAGGGTACAATAAGATACCCCTATTGCCCGAAGATCAAGAAAAAATAACTTTCATCACAGAATATGGATTGTACTGCTACAAAGTCATGCCTTTCGGCCTTAAGAACGCTGGAGCCACGTATTAGAGACTGATGACTCAAATGTTCAAAAACCATCTTAGGAAAATAATATAAGTCTACATTGATGATATGATGTGTAAAAGTCTCAAGAAGGAAAACCATCTTGTAGATTTGTACACGACTTTTGAAATTCTTTGGTCCTACAAAATAAGGCAAAATTCAGACAAATGCCAATTTGAAGTCCAAGTAGGCAAATTCTTAGGACATTTGATTAGCAAGTCAAGGTATTGAGGTTGACCCAGATCTTATTCGTGTTTTATTATCTATGCCTACCTAAAAGACAAAGAAAGACATCTAAAAGATAGTCGGCAAAATAACAGCAATAAATCATTTTGTTTCCTTGCATTCAGATCGGTATAGATGATTATATGACCTCCTATGAGAAGGGATGAAGAAAGGGAAAACTCAAAAGGATCCCGAGATCGAGTAGACCACAAAATGTGAAGTAGCATTTTAGAAACTTAAACACTTTTTGGGGAAACCACCAGTAATGAGTACACCCAAAGATGGAGAAAAGCTTACAGTATATCTTGCAGTAGCTTATAACTCACTCAGCAATGTATAGATGAAAGTAGTTATAATATACTGCAACACGGTACAATAAGATTGAAAAATGGAAAAAATTGTGTACTTCATGAACAAGACTTTCACTTTAACAGAAACACGGTACAATAAGATTGAAAAACTACTCTTAGCTCTCGTCTATACATTGTAGAAGTTAAAAAACTACTTTCAAGCTCATTAAGTTCGAGTAATGACAAATTACCCCTTGCGCAAAGTCCTATCCAAATGAGAGAAATCCAGACGAGTCCAGTAATGGTCGGTTACTCTTGGTGAGTACGATATATGTTTCGAACTACAACATTCAAAAAAGGGACAAGCAGTAGTAGATTTCTTCACAGATTTTTTAGTAGGCGACTCTGATTGGGAAGAGGAAAGTACTGAAATAAATGAGAAATAGTTTGAAGAGAAATTGGATTGGATATCTAAGAAAGGTTGGTGCCTTTTAACTGATGGTTCTGCCGGACCAGCTGGGTCAGGCATCGGGATCATTCTTATCATGCCTTCCAATGACAGAATTGAGAAATCCATCCGACACAACTTTAAAGCTACCAAAAATGAGACCGAGTATGAGGCACTAATCCACAGACTGGATATTGCACTAGAGATTGGTGTACCCAAAATTTCTATTTACACAGACTCCTTATTAATTGTAAACCATTATACAAACAAATATCAGAAGAATGGGAAGATGATCGACTACGCTGTAGTAGTGGCCAGCAGAATGAATTAATTTTAAAAGGTTGCAATCGAGCACTTTCCTCATGCAGAAAACAGACATTCTGACTCCCTTGCCTATCTTGCCGGAGTCCTCAGAACAGAAGCCTGATATTTGAAAATCGAAGTGGTATCCACTCCCGGCATCAACATTATCAGATCAAATGCTATTAATACTGAGGATGACGAAGATGTCGAAGATGATTAGAGACGACCTTTCCATATATATGTCAGACTAAATAACACATTTGATGGCGAAATCCTCAAGGATGTTAATGAAAGAAGATGCTTAATAGACAATACTAAACGATACGTTGTTAACAATAATCTCATTTCCAAAAAATCGATTACAGGACCCTATCTCGAATGTTTATCTAACAAGGAGGCCCAAGCCTTCCTACACGATTTACACAAAAGTACTTGCGAATCCCATATGGCAGGACAGTCTTTAGAAAACTGGACTCTTACTCACAGAGTCTTTTAGACTAAAATAAAAGCTCAAGCCATTTAATATGCAAGCAAGTATGATGCCTACCAACGACATGGACCCAAAATTTAAGCTCCAGCTTTAGAGATCCATTCTTGCATGGTTGTCTGACCATTCAAAAGATGGGTCATTGATCTCGTGGAAGAATTCACAATTACACCAGGAAAACATAAGCACCTCCTAGTAGCAATGGACTACTTCATGAAGTGGGTAGAAGCTGTTCCTTTGAGTCGAACGCGCGAAGGCGAAGTCAGTTCATATGAAAAAATATTATAATACAGTTTGGATGCCCCCACCTCATTCGGAAAGATAATGGACCACAGTTCATCGGTTCAAAGGATGTCGACTTCCTAAATTAGCATAACATCATCCACTCTCCTTCAAATCAATATTACCCATAAGGAAATGGGCAGGCCAAAATCACCAATTGAACTATAGTCGATAGAATTAATAGGCGCTTGACAATAAAGAAGGGTAATTGGGTACAAAAATTACCACACGTGTTATGGGCATACCAAACAATACCTCAAGTGTCGATTGGATGTACACCGTTCTTATTAACATATGGTATATAAGCAATTATCCCCACTCAGTTTCATCACTCATTACGCGATCATACCATGACTGAAGAAGAAAATGAATTCCCGTTGGCATGTAACATGAACTGGATCAACGAAACAAGAGACAGAGCTATCATGAACTTGAGAAGGTACCATCTGGCTTTAGTAAAATCATATGAAAAATGAGTTCGTTATTGAGAATTCAACATTAAGGACCTTATCCTGCGAGAGATCCCAAAATACATAAAGGAACATAATGGTGGGAAACACATAAAAAATTAAGAATGACCGTTTATTGTTGTCGACAAAAGCGCCCTCAGTTCTTATGACCTCATTACATATAACGGATATAGAGTACCCAATCCATGGAACATAAAGAAGTTGAAGTTGTATCGCAAATAATAACCCATCACAGTTTACATTCTACTATCTCTATCATTTTCTACGTCGTTCTTACATTAATAAAATACTTATGTTTGACCGACCTACATCAAAGTACTTTCTATTATCTCATGCAGTACTCTTCTGCTATCTCTATCATTTTGTATGTCGTTCTTACATTAATAAAATATTTATGTTTGATCAACCTTCATCAGAGTACTTTCTACTATCTCATACAGTATTCTTCTACTATCTCTTATATTTTGTACTTCGCTCTCATACCAATGAAATACTTGTGTTTGACCGACCTACATTATGTTACTTTTCAACTAACTCATACAAGTACTTCTATATACAGAGCACATCTACAATTACAGATCATTTATTGCTTTAGACAATTTGATCATCTATTACATTATAGATCGATTATTGGTTCATCAAATTCGATCTTCTCATACATTATAGATTATTTATTGTTTTAGACAATTCGATCTTCTATTACATTACAGATCGACTATTATTCTAGATAATTCATATTACAGGTCGACTGTTGGTTCCCCAATTCGACTAACAGATTACAGACTTTAAAGCCACAATTGGTTCATTAAAGTTCAATACAAATTCATATAGATCACTAATTCTACTATCAGTAAAATTTTTCTAGAGAATAGTCTTCACACTCTATCTACTATATTTCAAAAGGGTGATGCAAGATTAATCTTTTTTACATCACTACCAACACCTCCACAATCACTAAGTTCAGTTTTTGCATCACCACGCAAATTTTCCCCACGCCCCGAAAGTCACAGACGCATCAGTTCTGGTACCTTCGCAGTAACAATTTATCTTCCTTCATCAAGCTTGCTCTTAGTATGAGAACTGATTTTTGACATAACACTATCAAGGTATTAAGTCCAAACTAATTCCATATCGCATTACACGGAATTTGCAATCATACTTTTATAAATCTTGTTCCTTTCTTCTTCAAGTCTCTTAAAACTCAGACGCATAAAAGGAAAACACTGCCACAATATCTTTGTCATGCACGTCACTTACTTTGATCTTAACCTTGTCAGGTATGACGAGCTCTGCGATCTTTCCCTTTGCCTCATTTAGCATAACTTCCAAATTTTTACAGTGATCCGTCATCGCTTGCTTTTCCTCCATAGAAGTTTTATTCCATGCTTCCGTCACAGTCATAAATTCATCCATTTGTCCCAACATAGCCAATAATACCTCCATAATGAACTAATTATGATCCCTCTGATCAACTTTTGCATTAAAATTTTGTTCAGTCATCACAAGATCTGCCTCAAATTTGTTCTTTAAACTATTCAGATCCCCAATTGTCATTTAATACTCCATACCGTTTAACTTCAACACTTGAACTGCATCCTCTAACTTCCCTATCTTAAGCCAATACTTTTTTGCTAACTCATTTAATTCCCCCACTTTTTTTTGTACAGTAGCTAGTTAAGCTTCCTTTCTTTCCAACTACTCGGTCAAACGACTCACCATACCTTGTTCTTCAATCACCCTCATCTCCATTTTTACATTTAACTCAACAACATTTTTTAGTGCTTCACGATGAAAGTTCAAATCAACATTCAATTTTTTGTTCAAAACGCGCAACACTTCACACTGACTTTGAACCTCGACCAGTTCGACCTGTATCAATAGTTTCAAGTCGTACACAAAATATTTTGTACGTCAAAATAGTTTCAATCATTGTAGATCATAATTTTACATATAACAGTTGCGTCCGATCGATCTTACAATAATAAATTACTTGTGTACGATCGATCTACACCTCTATTCATATCATCACAACCATGACAAATTTATTTATCATCAAAATAGTATACAAATATATAATGCATATTCAAGTTTCGGAACATCATATATCATTTACTCCCTCATGCTACGAGAGGACTGCCCCCTATCTCTCGATCTCCTTGGCCTATCCACCTACACACATCCAAATATGTTATAAAGGTCACAACTCCCTACTGGCACTTCTTTTGTCATGACCGAGGTATCAGGCTCTCGACCTCCTTCTTGTCCTCTTTTAACAAATTTTGTGCTAGTCAAGGAGCTAGTTTTTCAATACCTTTTACCTCCTCATTCTTCGTAAACCACATATTTTCAGCTTTTTCATTCTCTACATCAAAGTCTTTCCCACAATCCATAACATACTTCCTAAATTTGTTCTCTACCCTTGCCAACTCTCTCTATAAAATTCAATCACACTCTCTATATGACGTTCATGATTCGTTTGAGCTGCGACCTTTGCTCGTGTCAGATACAAATGCTCCTCCACCATAATATTTGATCTATGAAGATGCCTACGTGTATCCTTCTATAATATACCCAACTCTTATAATTCTCCTTCTACCTTCTTTCTAACAATTGTTTCTTTTGTTTGCTGATTGGCTAGTGAGGTATTTTGCTCCGTACTTTTCTTCAGCACATTTTGCAACTCCTTTAACTCAAACTCCAACTTGCCTTGTACCTCTATCTGCCCTTTCCTTATTTTGAAAAAAAAAATTCTTATTGATCTTTGATCCTACATAAAGCCAAGAGCATCAGGTAAGGGACCTATGTCACCCCATATGACAGACACACCAGCTTGGGCTAAACATTTTTTTGCCTCTACGCTATGACAATTACGTGCCTCTTAAGCTATAAATATAACTCGAGCTGGGTCTGGTACTATTCCCCTTTTCTTTAAGATCTCTATCTAAGCCTCTTTAAAACCATGCTTACAATCTACTTTAGCCTCAACATACAATGTCAGAGTTACCAAAAGCTTCTAACACCTTGCTTTATCACTCATGTCTGGAAAATAAATCAAGTCATTAGATTTTCGTACTAGCACCCCTCTTTCCTCCTCTTTTCTTAATGCTTCATCCCTCTCTATTTTTTTGTATCTACATTATAGATCATATAATTCTTTATTGTTTTTCTCTGAATTAGATTTAAATTGCCTTCTCTCATACTCAGTTTTAATTAATACCTATTAAATATAAGTCACTGAATCCCTCACTCTACTTAGCGATTTCTTTAGAGCTTACAGTTTTTCTCAGCCGCTCTATCTCCTGCACAGATTACAAATATGCTGTTATCTAACAGATATCTTAAGCAAGGCACAATGAACTTATGACTATCAAAATTCAATAGTTTTAAACCACACAGAAAATAGTCTCAACAAAATCAAAGCAGAATGAAATAGTTCAAAGAAGGATACCACAGATTGATATTAAGTATTCTTGCCAGTCTCTACCTCAGATGGAGGCTCCACTTCAGTACCAGCAGCTTGGACTTGTTCAGTTTCAAGAGGATACATCGATTAGAGTAGCAACATCTTTAACCGGTTCATCTTCCGCATCTGAAGAAAAAACTATCTCATGGAACCTGCCAGCTAGGCCTAGATGGATATCGCCATCGGTTAACCCAAAATGGCGGTAGGACTGGATCATATTGTTTCTCCCATCCCTTATATCTGCAATAGCTTTCTCCAGAGTCTCCTTACTCTCAGACATTGCCGTATATCGCTCTTTAGAAGCCTTCATCTCTTCTTCCTTGCTCTCTTTCTCCTTCTTGAGCTCCCCCTCGAGCTCTTTTATCTGAGCTAATTTTGTATCAAACCTCTAAGTAAGCTCTGCATACTCCTGGTTTCTCATTTAAATAAAATTTGTAGCCCCTTTTACCAACATCGAGAGTTGCCAATACAATACACGAGATCAGTAATACATACATCAGCAACAATACAACAAATAGTAAGTATTAATACGTGTATTCGCTATTTTCTCTTGAAACATCCCTTTGAACTGCCTTGGCTTAGTCCCCGCCATCTTAAAATACTTCAGTTCCATATCCCTCAGCTTGGCCACTACCTTCGATCTCATGTTGTTTCCTTTTCAGTGACCTCTTGTCTGCTTCTAAAGGAGTGACCTCATTCACCTCCCGCTGCTCCACCACACCCTTAACAGCTAGCTTATCACCCACTTACCCTTGGGCCGCCCCCAAAGTTAGATGAGAAGCTTCTTGTAGTGTCTTTTTTAACCTCCAGATCATTTGCACCCATCTCATACTTTTTCCTGGAGGCGGAGGGATACCAGTCAAATCTCCTAGAGGATGAAGGGTCTTCTTCACACTCTTCTCAGCCATAGCTCCATTTTCATGAGCTCGTTGAACTTTTGGAACTCAGGAATCTACTGCTTTATCCTTAAAGATATTAAACTCTCTGAGCACTTGCTTCAACTCGACTTGCTCGAGAACTACGCAGTCAAATAAGCTCGCGTTATCAGGGACAAATTTTGGATCAAGACCTGATAAATAAATTTAATGAAATAACTAAGAGTTCGAAGACAAACTAATGTTCGGTCAAGATAGCAGGGCTTATTTACTCAGATTAAAATATAAGTTGTCCAGGTCGAGCGCTGGTTCATCTGGAACCTGGATATAATTACTGCATACCCATACAAGATGGTCATTCCACAGTCTACTAATAGATTCGAAGTCAAAAAACTCTAGCCTAGATGAGTTACTGAACAGATAACCGCTACTGCGAGCGTTGACATACTTCATTTTGTATGATCTTAGTATGTCAGCTACTACGAACTGCTTTGCAATCCCGTTCTCTCTCCACTTCTAATTTAAAGCCTCACATACCCTCATTATCTCAAAACATTCCCATTTAATTGTGTGGGGCAGATTGCAATGCATTCATAACCCCTTTATGAAAAGAGGTCAAAGGAATCCTAAGACCATATACGACCTGGTTTATATAACATAGAAAACCATCATTCGGGCCTTCCATACCCGACCCATTATAGTACATAATCTCTACATCTTTACCAATTCCTTTCTCCCTCTTTCACAAATCCAGATTGGAAACTTGATAATGTACCTTTTCTCCTTTCCCTGATACCAAGGTCCTAAACCACAGGCCTTGCACAATTACATAATTTCCCCACTCCCCTTTTAAATTATTTTTAAATTTCAAATATTCTTTCCCTACATCTACTCCTTCTGATTATATATTAAATAACTCATCTTTCACCCCTGTATTATCTTCCTCTACTACATTACTTTATCCACTGGGTCTTTCAATCCCTGCACCCACAGTGAATTCCCACCTATCTACAATCTCCTCCATATCTCCAATATCATCCTCTCTACCAGACGATGATGCTTCCTCCGAGATGGATGGCACTACAAATTTATTAGCGGGCTTTAGATTTTTTGAATGCATACTGGAACTACATGTACATATAATCTTACATTATTTCTCTATTTCTACTCTTCAACACTTACACAATTACATGATATATCACACACACAACAGAGACAAACCCCTCTTATACCTTTTACTCAGTCAAGATATTTGTTTTCTAAACTTTCCAAAAAAACATAAAATCAATTTCAACTTTCCATCTTCTTCTCCAAAAACAATTTTCTCTCTCTAGACGTTTGTTACCATACCTAAACCTTTAGCAAAATGAAACTAAATACAGGTAAACAATCCTTTTTCAGCCCCTGCATTCTCAAATTCCACATCCCCAATCAATCATATACAAAGGTGATGAACAAACAAATACATACACAGAGTAGCATTTACTACAATCAAAATAGAGGAATTAAATTTACTAACTTGTAGTAGAAGACCCACAATCTTCTACTTTGCCCATACCATTCACAGAGTTTGACTGCTTTTGTCATTTTTCCAATAATTATCTTTCACCAAATGAAGCTTTCTCTATGATATTACACTCAGAACTCAAGCATGTCTAGAAATACTGGTGTACCACTTTTTTCTCTCTCTATAACTGCAGATAATTTATGCGGAAGAGAGAGAGATGAGTTTTTATACTCTTCCTCAATTTATGAATTAACGGCTCTTTTAGACACATGTTGGTCACCCTTACTGCCCCTATAGGCACGTCCTTTCGCCTTCTATCATCATCATGAATTCTGTGATAATATCTGATGCTATGACATCCATCTCTGCCTTCAGCCATTAAACAATTCTATCCCTCCTTCCCAAGACAATCTAAAAGATCCATCACCTTGCTTTTATACTCAATCAAGATCGTACTACACCATACGTCATTCCAGAAAATAGTAAAATATTCAAAATTTAAAATTATATGTATAACTGTTAGAATTAGATAGCTGCAATCTATAGTATCTACCACGTAAGTAGTTTAACAAACATATTGATCCTACTTTACAGTTCGCAGATTCAGTTTGCATTATTATACATTTAACAGTTAACACTAATAGAACACTGCAAACAGATTACTCATTCATTTCAAACTATCAAAGTTCGAAATTACATTCATATATAGCTACATTTAAAGCAGCCTGGGAGATTCGCTTCACCTCATGAAGTAATTTTCCCCCACCCCCTGCTGCCCTTTCGTCCTCTTCAGCTATTTTATCCCATGTGATCTCACGAATAGCTTCTTCTCACAGGGTTGTATCCAGCAGCAAATCATAGAACACATCACACTAAAAATAATAATCATACTATGCACGCCTACCTTTGTTATCCAAGCTGCCCAATTGCAATGGCCACTCTAGTAACACAGCATTATAAGCAGCAGGCAAAAGTTCCACTCATAGAGTTCAGCCACCTTGATATTTAACCTACCTTCCGCCGCATGACAAATACGCTGAGAATATGTCCTCACCATGATATACTTCCAATTAACCAACAGCAAGCTTTTCCTGTAGAAGAGTACAAGGCATAGCACCAAAGGATCAAGATTTTATATAGCCAACATGGAGATCTATTTACACCGCTAATGTTGCCTACTAAACAAATTTTAGGGGAAGATATATTTGGCGGGAACAAATTTTTGGAAGCAGGGATATCAGCAGAATTTTAAGAATATTTTGAAAACTAGTACTTTCCATTCTAAGAGGCATATCTTAAGATCTTATTCACATGCTTCGCACAGATAACGCATCCATAAAAATAGAGCTCTCATAGAATATTTAAAGTACATCCAGTAGTAGTTCTAACCAAGCACCTGCAGACAGATATTATTTCTTTAACTACATCAGGGCTTTTTTAGAATAGTTCAAAATAACTTCTCTGAAGAACTATCAAATCACCAGGATATTACGGTATGGATTCATCATATCACCTACAAAAGATACTTATCACATGCAAGCAGCATACTCTGACTCCTACAAAAGAGCATAGTTCGTTAGAACTCTAACGACCTAGTCCGCAGAAGTACGCTTATTTCAAATGACAACCATACTCAATACCATTACACAAGTCCAGGATGGCAGAGAAAATTTTTTACAGCCAGTTTGCCTAACATAGTCATGCAATTCCATTCTAGCAGATCGTAAATCCTACAAACAGTTCGATTTTTGTTAGTATATCAATTCTAGCACAGATTGATGTCTTATAGCTCGCTCCCATAAAACTTTTTTGGTTTGACACAAACGCCTATCACACCACATATTTTTTGACCTCCAAAATTCTTTTATGTTATTTTCACTATCTTTCACATCCATCAACAGTTCAAGTTACCATTCTCATTTTTTAGTTTGCTTTTACACAGAAGGTATCACATCAAGTATACTAACCATATCTTTTTCAGTTTGAACTGCAAAACAATAGATAGAACAAGAAGTACTCATTAGCTCAAATATTATTTATAGAATGTTTTACAGATAACAAGTCTTCTAGATATTTTTACAGATCGATCTACAGGTTATATTACATTTTTGGTTTTTAACACTATTTTTTTGCAAGAAGGATTCAGGCAATCCTTCACACCATTTAATTCTATAATAAACTAAAGAAGCTAAGGTACCAATGCCTAAACTACCCTTCAGAAGAAGGAACTTTTTCACGATAAGAGACGATGATTGTGCAGAAGAAAATTTTCCACCACCACCGTCTCCTCCTTTATAACTCCCACCACCTCCGAGTGGCAGAGAAAGAAGAAGAATTTTATATTTTCTAGAATCAAGTCACCAGCAGGGTACTAGTGAGACTTCCTTAGAGGAACGCTAGCCCCTTCATCTTCAGTTGTAACAGCCTCCTCCGTCAGTAAACGCAGACCATTCCTGCATTCTTCCTCCGATGTCACCATATAATGAAAGTACACCATTTGATAATAGCCGTCATCCACCTTCTCCACCTCTTCATATGTCATACCTTGGTAGGTAAGACACACTGGAATTGGCATCGGAAGGTCCAAAGATTAGGTCCTAAAGTGCCAAAACTGTTTCTCTAGCACTTTAGCCAGTACCCTAGCCTCGTTAGACTTCCGTCTGGTGGTCACCATCATCTCAATAGAATAATTATAGAGAAGAGAAATGGCAGAAGATATGGAATAAAAGAAGTACTTTGTAAATAACAACTGCAGCGGTCAACCACAGTACTATTTATACAGCAAGTCTGTAGCTACAATTAAGGACGACGTTCCAAATTCCCAATGTCAGAAGGAATTCCCATGCACCCATTTTGACCAAAGCCATTGGTTCTTGAAAACTAATAGCCATAGCAAATATTGATAAATAAACATTGGAAATGATCCACGATATTAATTATAGTATTAATAAAGCTTCTCAACCAACACCACTCGCCCACAATGCTTCTCGAGCTCTTGGCTGAGAGGGGGCGGTTGTAGTAGCTTATTCTGCATCTCAAACTCGAGCTTCACCTTCAACCATTATTCGACTACTCGACCTTGTCAACATATAATTACATGGCACATTATGGAACAACTACAAAGAAGTTTACTCATCATTCTCGACCTCTACATCAACATTTCGATTTAACAAGCACTCCGTCATTAATGAAGCTGTAACAAAATAGGAGGATTAGACCATTACACAATCAGTTCAATGACTCATCAAATCCATATTGTAATGTCTATCATTAAGAGTGATAATGGTCGTCAAACGGTCATATTATAAGACCTAGAAATAGGACCAAAGAACTACAGAAAAAGGACAGAAAGCTCTATAGGAAATTTTACCCAACAACTCTACACAAAACTACTCAGAGTATTCCTTGTAATAGCTAGCAATCATCAATAATATCTTTCTTTTTAAATCCTCAAGAAAGGTCGTGGCTTTTAACCTATTCAAAAGTTTTTCACGCTAAACCTTGTGTTAGTAGTTACTTATTGCTTACTAATATTTTGATTATCATTGGTATGAGAGACTAAGTTTGATATATGAAATTAGGTTCCTACATAAGATAGGCGAGAAGCCGGCAATGGCAAGATGTGGGGTATAACTTTTTTGCGATCCAGTTGCAGTAGGAGGCGGTGTGCTAAATAGGGGTCAGTGCTAGACTGATAAGTTTTGGTTAAAAGGTTAGGTACCTGAGCCAGAAGGGGGAGTAGTGGTTGAGGGTGGTGTGCCCGATCTGGAAGGTGGGAGTGGTCGCATTACTAGATGAGGATGTCACGTTAATAACCAACTTTTGACCCAAAGAACAGTAACTATCAAAGTTATAAATAAAAAAGTTTTCCGCTTTTGTATTGAGAACAGTCTTCGCTAGACCTGTACCTATGACGGATCCAACAGGATTAGTTGATGTACATGCATCAAAATCTGCCTTCTTCACTTGAACCACATCATGTGATCCTGTCGCAAAGTTGAAAACAATAAACATGTACAAAGAACAAAATTAGAAATGGAATTCTGCAAAAATCTTCATCAACATATATGTATAAGGTGGTGAGAAAAAAAAGGGGGAGGATTGAGCTATACTTTAAAACTGCTGCACACCCATTATACTCTCTCTTGACCACACACCTCTCTCAGGTGACATTTTTAATCCCATTTTAAAGAGGGAAAAATTGGTGATGTGGCATTGAAAGAGGACAAATTTGAAAAAAAAATCAACTCACACTACTCACTTACTCAAACTCACTCTCACTCACTCACTCACAAACTCTCTCTCTCTCTCTCTCTATCGGTCAACTCCGATAACTCACTCAATCAGTCCCCTACACTCAATCTCTCTCAGTTACTATCTATTCCTCTTGGCCACACTCTCACTCTCTCTTCCAGTAATTAATTATTCTTATATTTTTCCAAAAGGAGCTATAAACCGGTCCACTGTCATCATACTATAGTAGCATATTTCCCAGATTTGATAAGGAGAAGCTTACAAAAATTAGTCAAAGATATTCCATCATTCGAGAAGATGTCACATCTACGACTGCAAAGCTCGACCCATTGAAGTAGCCGTTGTGCTTGGTCAAATGGAGCTGTTGCAGGGAGATTCGCGAAGTTCGCCCACTACCCCTTAAAATAGAAGACTATTTTATTTTTGTAACTGCATGTATGTACTATAAATACAGGCAGATAAATGATTAATTTGACCTGCAACTCTACTATTTAGATATTATCACATCCTTAACAATCAACAATTGTAATAACTAACAAACTATTAGATCTTATACCAAAACTCCCCCTCGAGGTCGTAGATTTTCTTAAGCCTTACTGAGTTTCCATGTAAAATCCTGTGTGGTTAAGTTTATAGCTGCATAATCCTTACGAAAGTATTGGCGAAGTTATCTACCCAAAAAATATGCCATTACAATTGGCGCCGTTTTGGGGAATACCATACTTTTTCTTTACCACCTGTGATCCAAAATAATCTGATGACAGTCATGAATCTCTGAAGTGCCTCAAGTACACAGAGGAATCACGAGATTGATCCCATAATAGAAATAGTTTACCTTCACAACATTAAAAATAAATAGAGTCTGACCGAGTCTAGAGGCTTGAAGATCAACAAATTCATGCCTAGGCTATTCAAGTTGAAAGAGATGAGAGGAGAAAATCCCTAGAACAACAGAGTCGGATGCATCAAAAAGAAATTGTGAACTTGCGAAGACATCATGACTGACTCATTGGCCTTCAAACATCACCTTCCCAAGCCTGAAGTGATCATCGCTCCAGGGCAACCCCGAGAGAAAACCTGCCAATGGAGGAACGGGTTTAAACTTCTTGATCCAGATCGAGGAATCTTAATAGAGTTTCTCGACATTTTGGCATCATATCTTTAGCATAAACTACCCAAGGAAGTTGACGTACACGTCACCAAACTCCACTACCGCCGGTGAGATGACCTGTACTGTAAGAGACAGGTTGGGACCTGAGGGACAGGGAGACTTTGATCCATAGGTTATAGCTGCACCAAATACTTTATAGCAATTTATTACCTTGGATGATCTGAACAATAAAATCTAAGCCATACACTCTAACTATCCGAGTCAAAGAATTGTTCTTGATAGAATTGAGATGAATCCCATTTCTTCTCATCTCAAAGTCATTCCCGTTCCAGAGAATTTCTATATGCCAAAGTTTTATTAATATGCAGGCCTTATATATCCTCTCACCCACGTCCAACACATCAAAGCGGCAGTTGGATTATACTCTAAATTTGATCACATGCTATGCAGATTATTTAATATGAACCTTAAAAAAGAACCTCTTAGATGGTTTTAAACTATTCCTGAAGGCTCTATCGCCAGCTTAATCCCGCTATAAAGGCTCTTTGAGTCGAACTATGCTCATGCAAAGGAACGAGAAATAAAAATTGATTCTTTATTCTTTTTTAAGCCAGGTGCGAAAGAGACCCTGACGAGTTTTTATAAGCATTTTTGGCTGGAAACAAAGAAAATTGGGAAACGGGATCCCAAAATTACCGTTCCAGCATTTACTTCAGCACTCCACATTGATTCTAAAGTTCGAGAAGAACTTACCTTGCACAAATAGTGACAGAAATGATCGATATTGTTAATAACTACATCAAATTGGAACGGTTTAAAATGGATAAGGTGAAAAGTTCCTCAGTCATTCACTTCAACGAAGTATTTTCATCGCCACCTCTAAAGTTAGCAAGTAAAGTGACTCCCAAACATTGTAGAAGGAACATCGGCAACGTCAGGAAGAGAGATGGAAAACAAAATAGACCTATCCCAGTCTTGCTTCCTATGACAACTATACTCTCCGTTATCTTACCAATGATAAAGGGAGACGATTTTCTTTGAGAAGCATAGGCAATTTCTAATGTACCTAACAAACCCTTATGCCAGTATCATAATGTGCATAGCCACGAGACTGATAACTATTATTCTTTAATACGAATCTTTCATCACATTCTACTAGCAGGAAGACTTCATGATTATGTAGTTGACATCCAGAAGTTCCTTGAAGAATAGACTAAAAGAAATGAATTGGAATAAGAGCAAGAACAAGGACACAGACCAGCTCACCATCTATACATGATTGAAATCGAGAAGGGAAAGAAGAGAAAGAAAGATCAAAGAATTACATCTTGCTGCAAGATGACTTCATCGGATAAATCTTCCAAACTGCTACCCAGCTTCAGCAAAGTTAAACATCCATAACATATTTCCTTTGAAGACTGTGATACTAATCATGTCAAGTACCCTTATGATGACCCCATAGTTATAATGCTCAAAGTAGGATATGACTACTTACACACACTACTTGTCGATATAGGAAATGTAGCAAATTTTTTAATCAAGAGAACCATCAATGTTCTGGGACTCAAGGATTCGGTCAAAGCTTTGACAACAACTATCATAAGATTTATCGGTTCTAAAGAATCTGCCATGGGTAAAATCACACTACCAGTTCAAGCGCGACCAGAAACCACTTTCGTTAAATTCATTATCTTAGATGCTGAATTGAACTATTTGGCGATCTTAGGTCAAAGTTGGCTACATTCTATTAAGGCAGTACCTTTGACATATCATCTGGTCTTGCAATTTTCAACAGATCACAGAATCTATGAAATCAGAGGGAGTCAAGCTGCAGCACGTATGCACAAAAATACCACTACCAACTCTTACACAACAAAACTTCTTAAAGTATAGCAATTATAGCAGGAGCCACCTCTAACATTTGTGCAACATGATACAGAGGCGGTTGAGTCCATCAAACTTGTTAGAACAGGACAAAATATTTTTATTGGCTCAAAGCTATCATCCAGTGAAAGTGAGACTTTAGTATAACTATTAAAGAAAAACATCATCATCTTTGCATGGTCTTTTTAAGAAATGCCCGGCCTTGAAACCTCGATAGCATGCCACAAGCTCAACCTCCTTCCAGATAATAAAGCACTTGCGCATAAATGTCATTATTTAGCCCCTCACCTTTGAGAAGCAGTTAATGAAGAAATAGATAAACTCCTTCGCATCGGATTTATTCGAGAAGCAAAATATCCCAAATGGGTCTCTAATATAGTGGTTGTACCAAAGATTAACGGGAAGATCAGAGTCTATGTAGAATTTATAGGGCCAAATAAATTCATACCAAAAGATAACTTTCCTCTCATGGTGATCCCTCAACTCCTCGATTCTGTAGTAGGCCATGAACTTCGACACATCTTCTAGTTATAATCAGGTCTCTCTTGCCGAAGAAGATCAAGAAAAGCAACATTCGTTATAGAAAGAAGCCTTTACTGTTACGCAGTTATGCCATTTGGGTTAAAGAATGCCGGTGCCACTTATCAGCGACTTGTCACTCAAATGTTTAAAGATTATTTAAGCAAAATCATGGAAGCATACATCGACGATATGATCTGTAAAAGCCTATGACGAGAAGATCATTACAGCAATCTACAAACCATCTTCGACATGCTCTGTACTTACCAAATGAAACTCAACCAAGAAAAATATCAATTTGGTGCTGCATCGGGGAAATTTTTGGGTCATTTGGTTAGTTAGAGGGTAATAGAAATCGATCCGGCACAAATCAAAGTACTCATGGTAATGCCATCTCCTCGAACCAAAAAAGATGTACAAAAGCTTGCTGGCAAGATTTCAGCTTTTTATAGGTTTACTTCCAAGTCATCTAATCGATGCAAACTTCTTTACCTTGTTCTCCATGGAAATCTAGCTCCAATGTCCAAAAAACAACCTAAAGAAATCATTTGAACCCCTGATTGTGAATAAACTTTCCAAGATCTAAAGAGATACTTGGGGCGTCCTCCCATAATGAGTACGCCTGTTGATGGAGAAACGCTAACGATATACTTATCCACCACAAATGACTGTATTAGTTATGTCCTTATTCAAGAAGACGATGGTGTGGAAAAATCCATCTACTTTATCAGCAAAACTCTCATATTAGCTGAAAAAAGATATATAATAACCACGTAACAGCTACTGGCTTTGGTGTATATATATAATTCTCAAAAAATTTGACCTTACTACCAAGCCCACCCTATCAAAGTCATCACCAAATTCCCCCTCAAACATATTCTCTCTAAAAAGAAAAAAATTATGGAGAGTTCAATAATGGTCTGTGTTCCTTGAGGAATACTATATCTCTTTCAAACCACAAATATCATTCATAGGAGAAGCAGTAGCATATTTTTTAACAGATTTTCTAATCAAAGACCCCGAATGGGAAGAGCTCGAAGAAGTATTGGCTAATGATTTATTAGTAGAACCAGATGCATGGCCACGAAGCACAGGATAGAGACTCTTTACTGACAGATTTACTGGACCACGAGGGTCAGGGATCGGTATAGTCCTTGTTATACTCTCCAATCATCAAATTAAAAAAGCTATAAAACTCAAATTCTATGCCACCAACAATAAAATAGAGTATAAAGCTATCTTACATGGACTAGATCTCGCTCTAGCACTTGGAGCATAAGAAATAGCTCATTACGTCAATTCCTTACTCGTAGCCAACCATTACAGCAAAACATTCAAGACATCAGGTAAAATAATTAATTATACAGCTCTGGTCTAAGAAAAAATAAAAAAAATTCAAAACAACAACAATCTCCTATCTCCCTCGAGCCAAGAACTTCTACACTGACGCATTAACACACATTGCTGCAATACTCGATGATAGTAAGAAAAGAACTTTGGACATCGAAATCATTGAACATTCAAGTCTCGACTTAAGCTACACAATACTGATAAATGTCAATGAAGACAAAGATCTTGAAGATTGGAGAAGACCATTCTATGTAAACCTTAATTTTAAAATCTTCCCTAGCAACAAGGAAGAAGCTCGATCGCTCTTAGCTAAATGTCCACAAATCAAAGTCCAAGATGGGGTCTTATATTGAATCACTGTAGAAGGACCACTTATCGAGTGTATATCACAGAAACAATCACAAGTAAAAATTAGGGAACTTCACGAAGGTATCTGCGCAGCGCACATCTCAGGAAGATCATTGGCACAAAGAGCATTCACACAAGGGTTATACTGGCCAAAAATGCGATAAGACAAGAAAGAATTTTTCTAAAAGTGCTATAAGTGCCAAATTCATGCTTAAGATATTAAAAACCTAGCCCTCGACTTACACGTTAGCAATGTCTTCTGGCAATTCAAGAGATGGGTGATCGATATCATTGGACCTTTCCACCCAACATCGGGTAACTGAAAGTTCAGCCTTGTGGCAATAGACTACTTCACCAAGTTGGTTAAAACAGTACCACTATGTTACACTGACGAAAATAAAGTCATCAAATTTCTTTGGGAACACATTATAACCAGATTTGGCTGTCCGCAAATGATAAGATCAGATAATGGTAAACAATTTATCAGTAGCAAAGTCCTTAATTTCCTATACAATTAGAAGATTCAACTGTCTACTTCGACGCCATACTATCCTCTAGGTAATGGCCAAGCTGAAGCCATAAATAAAAGCATCAAGTCAGGATTGCGAAAGTGCCTTAAAGAAAAAAAGGGCAGATGGGTTGATGAACTAGTTAGTATCTTGTGGGCATATCGAACAACTCCTCGAATATCAACTGGTTGTATACCATTCATGATGGCTTTGTTACTGAAGCGGTAATACCTTCAAACCTCGATCTACGAAGTACCCGAAGAAGAATCACAGATGATGAAAATTAACTTGGACTCCTCTGCAACCTTAATTGGATTGAAGAAACTCGAGACCAGGCCTTTGCAAACTTGGGGCGATACCACAATACACCAAATTAACAAAATTGTAACAGTCTATTTATAACTTTGCCACGGATGTGAGTCATAGTAACTTTGACATAGAGTTTATTCGTGGCAAATATCTTTATTGTCTGTGGTTATTTGGAGTTCTTATTTCCCTCACGGTTTCTTCTGTTAGAGTTGGCAACTTTGTATTCTCCACAAAAATCAAAAATCTTTTATCTTAATCTAAATAAAACCCTTAAATCTCGATTTAAAACTTGAAAATTCTTCAATTTGTCATTCTGAAGGTGGGAAAGAGTGGGAGAGATGCGGAAAGTAGCAGATTAGATATGTGATTTGATGTAGTTTGTAAGCTTAACGGTATGTTATAATATCCATCCATCTACATTCTATCATCTCTAATTTGAGCCCCTTTGAAGCATTAAAATTTTGGTATCTATTGATCTTAGTTACTTTATTTTGATTTGGAGACATGGTGAAGGGATTATTGTTGGCTTATACTATTTTTAGCTAATTTGGGGCTAGGTATGTTTCAAAAACTTCTACATTTTGGTTTAATGGTGATTTTTAATTGTGAATTAGAGAAAAATTCTACAGAATTGTTGATTTTTCTTGCTGCTCTTAAACTTCCACATTTTGGTTCTATGGAAAATTTAATGGCATCCATTCTCTCTTGTATAGATTCATTCCTTCTTGATATTTATCATGATTTGTTGCTCTATGGAGATGTTTTATTGTGATGGTATTGGTTTTGCATTGTTTTGTTGAAGATTTTGGTTCCGTTATTTTTCTCTTTTCTGTTTGATATAATTGATTTTGAAAAAAACTATGAAAATCCTGCTTCAGCTCCTTAACTCTTGCCCTCATGCATTTAGTTTGTTGTTACTTACAAATGTTATCAATGTTACATGACGTGATTTTATTTGAATCATTATCCGGTACTTGTTTTTCTCCTTTATTTTGATTATTATTTTGGATTCTACTACTGCTTGTTATTGGGTTTCATTAAAGAGTGTCACAACATGTTTGATAGAATGCACATGATAATGGGGATGCTGGTTTAAACAAGTTTTGGTGAAAAGATTGGATTTTTTTCAGAAGCAATGAGAGGGTGGAGCGGGGTAGCATTTAAAATTGATTTTAGGATCTGGGTATTTGAAATTTGATGATTCTAGTAAAGGGGTGAGTTGAAATTGAGATTGGGATTGGGATTGGGATTGTTGGATTTTGAGATGCCAGGGGGTTTGAATGCAATGCGAGGAACCCCACCGGGGATTAAGCTTATTAGGAGCTTAAGAGGGAAATAATTGAGTTTAATGACCCATAGATATGTTGTTTTATTTCTAACTTCTATAGCTTATGCTTGTTATACGTGCACAATGAGGGATGGTGGTATTATTGTGCGTGTAGTTGAATCATTACTGTAATGCAACACAAAATGCACGATAAGAATTTGGCATTCATGGCTATTTGTATGTTATATGGCATTCATCGAAAGCATAATTGGTACACATTCATCTATACACATAACACATAATTTACACTGATAGCCTCAAATTCAAGGGAAACCTTGGCATGACCTAGAAAAAAACCAAATTCGGCATAATTTACACACAACACAAACCAAAATCGTCCAAAAAAAAAAAAAACCTAGAAAATCATCCAGTATGTAAAACCTAAATTTCTTTTCTCTCTAACTTAACAATCTTACGTAAAAATTAAGATTTACAAGATTGAATCCATTTTCAAGTACCTCCAAATTTACTTCATAACTTGGAGAAATCGCAACGAACCATATTAAATGGAGCTGCTATGAAACTGGCCGTCTTCATCACCGCTTTCCCCGTCATGGTTAATCACCTTCTTTCTCTCAAACATATTAAGGTAGTAACCTTAATTCTCTCTTTTTCCCTCATTTTATTTCTCACATATTAGCCTCTATTGTAAGAGCCATTTATTTAGTACGTATCTAAACAATTCATAACTTATAAGCACTTGCATAATAGTTATAACCTATTAACGTAGTAGTTACACGAGAGTTAGCCACCACTACCATAAGAGTCATACCACCATTGACATAGTAGTTACATTTCCAATAATATGTATCTAGAGACCGCCATCAGCAATTGACTCTCCATTGAGCTAAACTTAACCGTTTAACACTAGATGCCCGTATTTAGCTTCTGAGATGTTAAATTAGTTATCTTAATTCTTTTATAATTTTTTTTATATTCGTATTATTTTATAAACTTTTTGATTTCATTTCATACTTTTTGTGCTTTTAGTGTTTGATATTATGATATTATTTGCTTATCCATTCATCCTTACAGATTATTACGATGGAAGTGATGAGTATGATAGTAATATCTACTGTCAAAATACATGCTTTCTAAATGGAAATAATAACATGACAATAACATTTAGCAGTGAGGTTATTACAAGAGATAAGGAAGACAAAGTTTCTTGGGAGGAATTGGTAGAGAGACTAAGAGGCACTTTTCTATTTGTAAAAGCTTTCCATATAGTCGAATGACTCCGACAAACTGGAATCTCTTATCTCAGAGTTGAAGATAATTTTTTTCTTGGAGGTAATTCTCTATGTGTTGGTCCTCTATTTTCTTCGTCGGCGCATCATATTGAAGAAGAAGGTAACTTTGAGTGATCCCTCGTTATTGAATGATTGTCTTTCCCCTCCTCGTTGAGGTATAATACTTACACTCATTGTATTCATGCATTATAAGTTAGTTTTGTGAGGTTAATTCCTATGTCTAACCATTACTTACTTCAGTTTAGGTGTTCATTCAAGCACTGTAATACATATTATTTCCTTTTTCATGTGAATATAGAAAAATTACTGATATAACTATTGCCCATTGTAGAGAAATAAAATTAATATTAACACGAGGTGAGATGCCTCTAAATAAATCTAAACAACTCACAAGATTTCATTTTTCCTTTTAACAAGCTATAAAGTTTTTGAGAAGATTCCTTTCTTATTAATGGTCGCCTTGAAAGAAATTGAAATAAGCACTTCCAGATTGTGCTTATAAGCGGGTAGATAATTCATATGTTATACTAGTGATACCTTGAAATGTTTCTCTCACTTAACAGGTTTAGGTTTTGAAACTGAACTGACCCCACTGAGTTCTTTTTTGAGATAACCTGATGGTTGAATATTATTTTCCACTACAATTCCATTTAGTAGCATCTCCCATCTTTCTGGGCCCATAATAATTCATCTCCCAAGACTCGGGAGCCTCTGTAGCCTATTTTTGCCACCAAGACCAGGTAAATCTTCCCATTTTTCATACAAGCTGGACTTCTTGTCTATTCTTCCTTCATCTATAAAACTTACCCACACGTTCTCTAGTTGCCCGTCAGATGATTCTCCAGTTCTCTTGAAATGGTTACAAATGATTACTAAAAGAGTTATTGATTACGAAGATCTTAGAGCAGAAAATGTCCACTAACACCATAGTTTTCATGATTACGAAGCGCTCGGCATTTTGCAGCACTGGCCAACTTTCATTCATGAATCCAGTGTCTAAAAAGTGAAGTATCTCACACAACCAAAGATTTAGGATAGTTTTCAAATGACTCATGGCTTAAGAATATTAGATTCCACAACCTGCTACCTGGTTATGTCTCTTCCAGTAAGTTTCTAGCACCATTGTTGGATTCAAGTTAAAAGTGGCATCTCACTGTGTTAAGGTCCATCTGATAGCACAAATTAATCTTTAGAGTTTCCAGCAACATTGAAATGGGAATCAATAATTTCATTCTTATTCCTGTACATCAAATTCGGCGGTTCATATTTCATCTTTTCCTTTTGGGTGTAACAGCTAACAATTTTCTGATCCAGCTCATAGTAATGAACCATCTTCTTCAATGGCTTCATGTCCAAGTCAATGAAATAAGCCTTGTAATCAAACCTTTGGTTGATTGATTCCAGGTATACCGTGTTATGCAGGGACATTTGATCTTCGTCCATCTTGGGTCTAAAGCTGAGCATAAGGCTACAATCTTTCACGGTTGCAGCTATCATATAATCTCTCACAATATTGAGACTGTCTTTCAATGAAAGAGAATTCAGGGGTGAACATCTTTTAGATACTTTACTATCACCTCACTCTCTGCATACCATGCAATGCTGAGAAATAACAATGTAATATGCATGAATTTCCCCTTCTATGTCAATCAAATCAAGTCTTTGCGCGTCTAGAAGCTGGCCTAGTACCCTTGATATCAAAATGGTCTCTACAGCAAGCTGCAAAAAACTATTTAAACGAGAGCCAAGGTCTGCTCGGATGATACTCTCGAGTGTATCTTCAAATTCCCCACCGACAACAGATCTAGTACTATTTATAGTACATGCAAATCCCTCGGATATAAGAGAACCATTTAAGAAAATGCAAAAATATTTCTGCAGTGCAGTAAAGAGTTCTTTGATTGCCTTATTTATTTTTCCAATTGATCTAGAGAACAAATCGAGTGGATCATAGTCACTTACACATGATATATCTCCTTGATGGAGTTTCAAGACCTAGTACATTTGGAAACGACTTATTGTCCTTTTGACAACGTTAGCTTCAGCTATGAATCTTAAATTTGGAAGAAACCCACATTTAGGCTTTATTTCAACATTAACAATGCCGTCAGGGAATATCAAATGATAAGATATAAGAGCTACAAAATCATTGAGGGGGTTAACTTTTGAAGCATCAACTGGATAAGCAGGTAGTTAATAGAAAATATTATTTCCGAATGCCTCCAAGAATTGCCTAGATACAAGGACATGCATCCCAGTATCAACATGTTTAGAGTCTTGCAAGGAAATAATTACATTCTTCACATACAGTTCCCCAACAATTTCCTTAGTAGAGGATGTGGCAATGCCTTCAATATCTCTTCATAGAAAGTTTTAGTGCACGGACAAAACTAAGGTAGTAACAGGTTGGTTTTAGATATGGGAGCCTTTTGTATTCGTATCAGCTTTCCAACAAAATGAGTATTTGATATGTTGTAACCACCGAGAACAATGTTTGCAGCTCCTTCTCCTTCGTAAACCCAATTCCTAGCATCACTCCTCTAATACCAATTCCATCAAATTACTAGTTTTCCTACAAAATCAAAATTTCCATTATTGTACAATAAATAGAGAGAGAGAGAGAGAAAGAGGTTACATTGGCATCTCTACCATTAAAATGTTTACAACTTAAATTGTAAAAGATGCTCCACTTTTCTCAACCTTTTAGCCATTTGGGAAAGACATTTTCGTAAAGTCTGCTGGTAACCTTTCCACTCTTTTTGATGTGGGAGGCATTGTTGGTGGGATTCTTGCCGGATACATATCAGACAAGCTTAGTGTTCGAGCCACTACTGCAATCACTTTTATGTATGCTAGATTTCCATGCAACTCAATTTTTCTTTTGGCTGCAGTTCCAATCTAAGGCATGGCTCAGAGAAAATGCCCACACATTACTTATTTATTTATTTTCAGGAGTATATTTTTCATATTTAAGAAAAAATACTTGGATGATAAAAGATCTGGATATCATCAACATGAGTATGATTCTTAAGTCACATTCCCTGAAAAAAAAAATTGTAGATGAGGACTGTAACGTCATATCCCACATCCCCAACATCTTTCTTAATTTTGAAAAGATCAAGATATAAAGGATTGCCTCACTCATGTGCTTCCAAACATATGGATGCACAAACATGTATCTCTTCATGACAAACTCATTCATTCCAACTTGCTAACTTCTTACTGTATGTCTTGCCTTTGATGAATAAATGTAGGATAATTTGCGTTCTTGGGAGATTTAATTGACAGTAAGAAAATCAGGATTACAAACAGGTATACATTTTGGATTTTATAAATTCTTAATACTATATCAACAATTTAATGCCACCTTATGCAGTTGTGCTTTGTAGAGTAGTTTTCATAATCAGCATGTTACCGTTACCTAATTTGATATCTAATTATAAAAAAAGGAGTTATGCTTTTTGTTCACTTTTAAGTTTCGTCGTGGAAGATAAGCTTGCATAGTATACCCCAAGCCCCATATCCACTTGATGAAAATTTAGATATGATTTCTCCTGATAAGTGGAACTTATCAATCTCAGAACCCCCACATTCTAAAGTACAAGTCTTAACAACCACTTTATGTTCTTCGCAGTTAATTTTTACTCTTTTCTTCAATATTTAAACTATTAAATTCATTTGCTATGTTTTATTGTCGCTCAACTTTTAAGTAACATGCTCATTTTTATAGGGGTATTGAAAAATGAAGACCTGTGGTACTAAAGACATTGTAAAAGTGTGACGAAAGGTCTGCTTAAGTTTCTAAGGGCAATAGGAACAAGCTGAATGGAGTATTATAGCTATATGATTTTTATGACTCCAATTTATAGATATTTTTTTCTTATGTGCTTGGTATATTCTTCGTTAGCTTTTAACTTGAAGTATCTTGCTTTAGTTTGTGGCCACCAAATTCACGATCTCTATTCATAATATATTATTTTTCTTATTTCAAATTCAACATTAATTTATTTATGCCTAAAACTCGTAAACTCCTTTGTATAGTAATTCATCCTTCATATTAGTTATGGTTGGGTTAGTGTTATGGTAAGAGAGGAAAATCTACCTTTGTTTACTTTCTTTATTCTATAATATGTTCACAAATATGTTTTGATTACCTTTCTCAAGGAGAAGAAAATATCAAATATGGTATTGCTAGTGTCAACACCTTCTAGCAGGCAAGAAGTACTTCTGAGATGCTAAAATTGCAAGGAAGCACTATATGAGGCTTACGTTTAAACACCAGGGCCTTATCCAGATGTAAACTATGTCCTTTAAATCCTTAGCCTTTGAAGACATTGCCATTCCCTTTATTCTATTTTGTTGTTATGTTTTCCTTTCTTTTTGTCATCGCACGATTAATTGTACATGGATGCTTTATTGCTTATTGATAAATGAAAGGAGTTATTAACTGTCTTTTGTTGATATATTATAACATAAAATATGATTTAATACAAAGCTACATGTGCAATAGGTTTATTTTTAAAGTGTTTATAATTATGAGGTGTAATTTTGATATATTTGTGATTTTAAAAAAAAATAAAAAAAATTGCTACAAACTTTTTCTATGGTAAATAAATAGCCACAGATTAAGATTGTGTCTTACCTTGTTTCATAACACGGTTTATATCCATGGCAATAAATTAACCACAGATTTAATCCATGGCAATATAGTACGTTAAGCTCGGATAAAGTCTGTGGCAAAAAAAAAAATTGCCACGCACCTTTTACTATAGACCTCCACCACAACCAAAGTTCGTGGCAAATAATATTTTACCACAGACAGAGTCTGTGGTATTTTTCTTAAATTGGTACAGTTCCATGATACTCTCAAGAAGGCTTATAATAAAAAAGTCTACAAACATAAATCTATTGAATACAACCCATCTAAGAAAATACTCCACCCAAGAACTCAGGCAAATTATCCAAAAAATGGGAAGGAATATACATTATAAGCGACAAGAATGGCAGTAGAACCTACTGGCTGATGGTTGAAGATGAAGTCCAACTCGAATATCTATTGAATACGACCCATCTAAAAATGTTCTATATATAATTTTTACTCTCTTTAGACTACTTTAAATAAAAATATCTTTACCATCAATTACATCTTTCCACTTTATATTTATAAGTACCAATATATACTTGCCAAGTATGCACCACAACTCACTTCCTTCTCTCCGACAAACATCTATCCAATTACAGGATAAATTTGTTTGTAATTCATTATTTATCAAACAAAACATGTCATGTTTTGTCATTTTTCTCATAACCCAAATATCCCATCGAGGAACAACATCAGGTCATCATTATTCATTCACAAGGCCATTGCATAGCACCCTTTCCATTATCTGGGATACTTGCCTAAATGCAATAATCTACACATTATCTACATTAGTATCTAATGTTATCATTCTTTTTGAATCAAACACTTAGCATACTTCTCTATAAAACTCTGTCAACTCCTCGTACTTGACATCCACATGCACTAAAAACCCATTGTACAATGCCTAAAACCGCATCGTCACTATCACAGAATCCCTACCATCATAAACTGCCAAACAACTATTCTATCCTTCTACATCTATTTATTGCATCACCTTCACCTTCATTGTAACCACAATCTAACGTATTGCCATAAATGCACATCAGGAAAATAACATGACCAGATTCATTTAATTTTTGCCTCAGAAATGATAGAACAAAGACATCTAAAGCATTCCGCAACTTGATCACATTCCAAAGTTCTTCTCGACATAACAACAAGTAATTGTGTCTAGAATGGGGCGATTGTAGTAGCATATTTCCCAAATTCAATAGGGAGAAGCTAACAAAAATTGGACAAAGATATTCCATCATTCTAGAAGATGTCTCATCTATGACTACAGAGCTCGCCCACTACCCCTGAAAATAGGAAACTATTTTATTTTTGTAACTGCATATATTTACTATAAATATAGGCAGAGAATAGATTAATAAGATCCGCAACTCTACTATTCAGATATTATCACATCCTTCCCAATCAACAATTGCAATAACTAACAAACTATTGGATTTTGTACCTAAACCCTCCCCGAGGTCGTGGCTTTTCATAGGCTTTACTGAGTTTCCATGTAAAATCTTGTGTGCTTAAGTTTATAGTTGCATAATCCTTACAAAAGAATTAGGGAAGTTATACTCCTAGAAAATACGCCATTCCCTTCAAAGGATCCCTATTCCCATCATCATCTCTTCTTATTTCTTTTAAAATTTCCCGCGCAATGCCGTTGCGCATTTTTTATGTTTCTTTGACCCCATTTTTGAAGAATTTCCCCCAATTTTAGGATTTAAGCACAACATCGATAAATTACCCACTCTATGCTTGGTTAAACATTTGGAAAATTATCGATGAGTGATTAATCAACATTATTTTCTATGTTTTTTCTTTAAAAATTGTCAATTTTGTTGAACTCGATAAATATATTCTCAATATATTTGATTTTCAATAATTTTATATTTGTCGAGTTATGATATGTCGAATATTATGGGAATAATCTGTATCAATATTGTCAAAGTTTTTGTAATCGACAATTTATAGCTACTATTTGTCGAAGTTCTCTCTCATCGACAATATTTGAGTGCTTAATTGTTAGTTTTTTTTTAAATCGACAATTCCTTATTGCGATAATTTTAGTGCTTAATTTCTTTCAATGCCTATGTTAGTGCTTAATTTGAGTTTCTTAAGCAGGATGGCACCAAAGAGAAAAGTCAAGCAAAGATATCCCCAACAGCCTCGCATCAGAAGAAGCTAATTTTTGTGCAAGAAGATCCCTCGTATCCAAAATTTAACAAACCTCCTCGTGTGCCTGCCAAAAGGAGCAAAACTAATTCTAGTAGGGCAGAATAAGACTTTGCAAGTGGGAGTGTCCCTCAGGTGGCAGTGGCACCTCTATAAGTTTAAGATTTAAAAAGCCCTTTTGCAATTGTGAGTCCACCCCTGGGGAATGTATAAGGAGAGTCTGCAGAAACCTCTAGTAAAGAAGACTCTAGTACTACTAATTCCCAAGCTTCTATTTCTAGCACAGATTACATCAATTATAATAAGGCAGCTCCTGTGAGAAATAGTCCACAATTTGAAGCTTTCCCAAACCCTACAGTTGAAGATCAAGGTACGAGAACCACAAACGAAGATGGTATCCGGGAGGACAGCAACAATGAATCAATTGAGTCATAAGCAGACAAAATGGCCCCAGGGACACCTCTTGTTAACGAGCTTCGTGACACACATAGGAAAAGCTTTAGCTCTTAGACAAGTACTTAAAATAGCCAATTATTTTAGTTTTAATCCCAATTTGAGTAATGTTCCCTTCTTTTATTTAGACAATAACAAATGTGATTATATTCTATTTACAGGACCCCTACTATCTACGGGTGTTTTACCACAATTTTACTTGGGACATTGGTAGGGAGGCATAGAAGGTCTAAAATCTAGTGCATCTGCAAGGACTTGGCAAAATTAGAGCCATTTCATACAAACACTACAATGTAGTATTGATTACAGCTTTCGCCGAGCGTTGGCATACAAAAACCAAACAATTTCATTTTTAAATTGGGCGAGATTACTATAACCTTGGAGGATGTGTGGAGATTAGTTGGTTTGAGAGTTGGCGGTGATATAGCAGTTGTTCAAGGGAAATGGGGAGCAAGTAATGTCAAGCATGTCTTTAAAGATTATTTGTTCCACAGCGATCAAGTTTACCTTGATCTGAAGGCTAGAGGGGCAGGGATATCTTTTTCACTGGTGAAGATGGTAGATTTCTTTACCTACAAGCTTAGAAGAAGTGTGCACGACCCCGATACAGCAGAGGTATCTTCTTTCTCTAAACTTGTGAGATTGTCTTCTCGGGCAATTGCCAAAGCATACATGCTGTATGTTTTAGGATCTTTTCTTTTCCCTACCAAGAAAAGGACTGATGTATCGGCGAAGTATCTTAATTTCTTTGAGAAGAACTTAGAGATTACTTGGTTATAGGGAGCTGCGACCTTGGCACACCTGTATTATAGCTTAGGTGCTTCTTCGAGAGTGAATGCTAAAGCTCTTGCATGTTATACTACATTGCTAGAGGTGAATTTATACTTCCATTTGTTGGTTTTGTTGCAGGTCTGGAACTTTTTATACCTTGTCATTAAAGTTTTTTTAATTTTGATAGTCTAGGATATTCAAACACTTCTCAAAGCTGCCTGGAGTTCCAAAATCGGTGAAGCACCTTTAATGATCTTTAGAGAAGCTCTCGACAATTAGGAGCTTGAAGATGCAAGTTCTCTTTAACTTTGCTGGATTAATTTCCTGTTACTTTTGTAGTATTAATTTGTCGATTATATGGAATATCGACAATTGCGTAGTCATTTATTGTCGAGCATATAGAATTTTGACAACTTCATAGTCATTTATTGTTGATTATATGGAATGCCGACAATTTCATATACATTTTTTGTTGATTATAAAATGAATCGACAATTTATAGTAATTTATTGTCGATTATATGGTGAATCGATAATAAATATGGTAACTAATTATAGATTATATGGAGAATCGACAATTTTGGCCTACTCAATGAAAATCTATTTCAATTTATTTACCTTACTAATATATATTTCTTTTGTGTTCAAGGTCGTCTGGGACCCGTACTTGTGGAAGAGAGAAGACAGACATATATTCAAAAATGTTTCTAGTTTTACCAGTTTCCTTTGTAATCCTAAACACATCGAGCTTTACTATCCTGACAGAGTACGGTGACAGTGCAACTGAAGGCAACTTGTGCCTAGGGTTCCTATTTATCTCGAGAAGAGTAGTTTGCATTTTGTAACTAAACCATGTGCATACAAACTGAAGTACGCTTGGGAGGATATATTCTCTGGAGGGGAATAGAGGGACTCTTTAATCGAGACGAGAGGGAGGAAAGTACACAATGGAATTCCTGTTTGTGGTGAAGGACACTTTGAATGGTTCAAATCTGTTTCATTCACCAAACTTTGTCCAAATGTTGTTAATCTTGATGAAAACGATGATGGGAGGATATTGGGCGCTATGGGTGGTGTTGATGGTGCTGTTGGTAGTGGTATTTCGCACCGTGAAGATGTGAGTAATATTGTTATAATGTTTGGCCCTTAGAGTAGTAAATTTGTTCATTCTTCTAATATTGGCTTCTACTCTTTAATAGGTTAAGGGACAAAATGAAGATCTCTATCATTTGGAAGAGGAGATCACAAACTTGAAGTCTAAAGTCCATTTATTGAAGTTAGCGAAGGAGGTGGAAGACCAAGCAAGATCAAAATTGCTTGAGGCTATCGAGTTGATGGTAGGTACATACTCTATTTACCTTTTAAGTAATATTTATATAATCAGCAATTAGTAGTTGCAAACAATATCAATTGTCAAATCTGAAGTTCAAATGGCATCATAGCCATTTATTGTCAATTATGGGGAATGTCAACAATTTCATATAAATTTATTGTCGATTATATAGAGAATCAATAATTTATAGTTATTTATTGTCGATTATATGGATAATTGACAGTAAACATGGTAACTAATTATTAATTATATGGAGAATCGACAATTTTTGCTTACTCAGTGAAAATTTGTTTCAATTTATTTACCTTACTAATTAATTTGTTAGTGACTTTAATTAATTACGTTGTTACTATTATAAACAGCTGAATATAAAAGTTTGAAAGATGCATATGGCAGATTGCAAGCAGATATTCAGGCGAAGCAAGTGGCCGACTCGATCTGCGAGAAAATCTTTAACAAAAAAGTAAAGAAGATAAATGACAAGGTATCCTTAGTTTTGTTCCCCTACTTTAGTTTACCATGTTTTAGCATTCCCATTTTTCATTGTTGTCCATAGATGTCATAGATATTTGTAGTCAGCTCAACCATACATGTTTGTTATCAGGCATTGGAGTGTAATTCACCGAGGGAATCAAATAAAAAGTTATCAGAAGATGTCTTGGAAAATGTTAAATTGAAGAAGTCGCTTACAGATTTGTACCTATAATTACAAAATAAAGTATGTACTATGAATGCCAAGAAGAAACAGGTAGTTCATTGAGAGTTATTAATTTTTTGGGAAGTACTCATTTATGTTTGATGGCAGGTACTGGAGTGTGAGACCTTGGCTACTATCAATGAGAAGTTGATGAAAAAAGTTATAAATCAAGAACCACAACCCTTAGCTGTGAGGATAAAATATTATATAAAGGAATATAGTATATCTAAACCTATATACCATTTATTACTTGTTTCATAATTATCCTTTTTTTTATGTGCAGCTAAACTTGCTTGTATACTCAGAGGCAAACGTCATAGGAGTCGAAGACATAAAGTAGAAGTACGACGAGTTAAGCACAAAATATGAATAAGTACAGAGGAAGTTGAACAAGAGAGATAGGAATATAAGTTAATTTAAACATGCGCCATTGGATGAGATTATCTGTAGTAATGTGCATTGAATCAACAATTTATTATTTGTTAGTGGAGACTTTCTATGTCAGTGAATTTTTTTATATTGTCTACCATGCCTTTTAAATATTATCAATTTTTTTTATAAAGGACTACCTATTACCAATATTGTCTGTCATGCATTTTAAATATTATCAAATTGTTTGATTTCGACATATTATTGTCGACATTTGTTGAAATCGATAATATTGTCTATCATGCCCTCTAAAGATTATCAACTTTTTTCGATTTTAACAATTTATTACCGACAATTGTGATAATTGACAATATTGTATCGATTTAATCGACCAAATTATGAAATTGTCGAAAAATAAAAACGTAGGCAATTTTATTATCGTATCAGATGGTCGTCAAAAAATTTAATGTCAACTCTGGTGGGTCGTTGACAATTTATTATCCACTCTCTGAGTAGGTCTTCTGTACTATAATTTTATGTTTTTATGTATAAACCTATATTTGATAAATGGAGGCTACTCATGATAGGTGGTACACCAAATATATTTATGAAACCAACAGGCTTGCAAGTTGTCCTATAACTTATAATTTTCTTCTTATCAAATATTAATGATGTCTCTCTAAATGGGCCCTATACTATACAGGAAGCCAAACTGAAGATATCCGAAGAGATGAGATTCAATCTTTAAACTGACAATGATGAGTGGGTGCGTACACCTTTATCATCATACACTTGTAGTTTGGTTTTAAATTACTTTGTTTTAATTTCTAATTCCAGTATCGTGGTTGTGTTTACGATATAGGGAGTGTGGTGCCTGGCACTAAAAGGTACCATTAAAGGAGGAGATTTTTAAGATCATGATAACCCGACTTGGGAGGAACTAGGTCTGCAGTTTACTAAACTTTTAACTATTACTCAAGAGGGTCCTAAAGGGGAATATCAAGATGGTTTGATCTTACCAAGGGGGAGTATAACGAGATGATCGATTCGAGGTTGAAGAAGATTGATCATAAAACTAATGTAAGACAAACTTTTTTTCAACCATTTAATTAATTCCAACTTAATATAGGTGATGTTAAAAGGGATGGGAACACAGCATTTAGGATTACTATGTCATATGCGCATCAGAGCCAATGGAAGTTCTTGAATATGAAGTAGTCCTTGTGTACCTTGATGACTAAGAAGCCTTCTTATTGGAAGAGTGTGTTCAGTCAAACATTAGATGTAGCTTGCAATGATTTGGGAGAGAAAAGGTATGATACTTTGCTATGGGCCTTTAATTTTAATGGTGTGTTCGTGGAATATTTGTATATGGGTCATTTTTTGGTAACATATTAAAAGAAAGTAGTGATCTTCATCAGCAGCAAGGAGGCCCTAACATTTTTACCCATGTCCTAGCTGAAAGCAAACAACAAGATTACCAAATTGAAGAAGTTTCAAAATATTCTTGCTGATAGTATAAAGTATTGGTGGGTTGGGATGACATCTGATGAAAACTTTGTGAAATTGAAGACCAAGTATCTATATCACCTATTCCTCCAGTTTCTACACTATGGTAGGCGGATGTGTAACAGGAGATTCTAGATGATTTTGTAAAGGCATCTGTGAAGACTTCACTAGGGAAAAATGAGAAAAAATAACAGGGCAGATCAGTCGCTATTTTGCTAAAGTGACTTCCATATTAGTAGAAAAAAACATCGTTCTTTTTGAACTAGTTTTAAGTTTTCGACTTGAAATGCATCGTAATATTTCAACTGCAAACCACGTCATAATATCTATCATTTTAAGTTAAAATTGTGACACATTTATGAGTCGTTTTATGCATCGCAAAAAATATACACAAAGTATCAGTCGTTATTTTCGCCGTATTTATTCCATTTTCCAATTTATTTATTCGTTGTTTTATGCGTCGCAAGTTTACAATGCCAAAATCGCCTAATTTGTCGTAATTCTAATTTTTTGACATATAAACTAGTTGTGCTATCTATTGCGCAAAAACGTCGACGCATTAGATATAATTATTAACGATGATTTTAGTCGCTTCTCGCAATTTTAAATTTTAAATTTTTATTAAATAATATTAGTTTACTTAAAGAGTCTTTCCTATACTTTTACAATTAGAACTAGATGGATTTGAACCATCATTGTCTCAAGTTCATGAGAGCTTTTGCCATTTAGAGCTTATAGATCTATCAATAAAGATGCATAAAAAGACAATGTGTATAATAGTAACAATTGTGGGGTTATATTATGGAGGGAAAAAAGTTGTATTATATTCATTTATGTCTATGTTAAAAGATGACTTGCAATTAGTATAAAAGGAATCTAGAAGTTGTTTCCAGTTGTAGAAGCTGATCCTTTTTTTGCAATAGAATTTATAACATAAACTAAACAACTATAGCATATAATTTTTCCACCAAAACTAATTCATTAATTACAAAATGATAAAATAGACTATTGTTATATGATACTAGACTAAATTGCATACCTTAAACTCAAATCCATTGAAATCCATCAAACTGGTCCGGGGCACAAGGTCCTCAAATACCAGGCGGAGATCATCTAAAATCCATATATTATTGTCAGCAAATCTAACTTTGCCAAGCCATGCAGAAAGAGGTTCATAATTACCTTCCATATAAACGAGGGTCTGCAAAACCAAAATAAGCAGTAAAAAATAGGAGAAATGTTGTAGCATACACGCATTTTATTTTTACCAACTGCTATACTCATATTGTATTGTAGTCTCTTACTTGTTATCTTTAAATTAGCTAAATTTTAGAGTGCTAAGCTCCCAAATTGCTTGTTCCACTCTTCGTATGTATGGACCTCATTCGAAGAAACGGAGGGTCTCACCTCGTGTAATGCATTCTCAAAGTCTAGGAAAATTATAACAGATATCATGCTTAGATAATAAAGCAGTTAATAACACTTTTTATTTTCCCAAAAAAGATGTTATGCCAAATCGCATTAATAAAATCATCAAAATCACAGGCGAGAAAACCCAGATCTAGTAATCTTCTTTTGATGCTATAATCTTAAGAAGGATTATTAACAAGAAAGTAAAGCTGACCTGAATGCGAGCAATGTTACTTGATAAGTGGATGATTTGATTACTTCTTTATATAATCAACATTAATGTGTATAAACTTACACACACGGGGCATAAGCACTCTAAGCACTAGAGTACAGCACTTGCTTATGTGACTTACTCAAGTCATTCCATCTGTAAAATAAAACAATATTCAATTGCTGGACACATATATTTCATCTTTTTCATCAAGTAAAACTTGTTAAATACAACTAGTTTTATCGAACAATAATTAAGATAATAAAAGTCTCTAAAGAATCTAAAGGGATTATAGTTAATAGAAAAACATTTTATATAACGTGATATGTAATGCATCAAAATATTATTAGGGAGACGATGAATTCAGTCACTCAAACACTACCAAATATTTAGCCAGCTGTCATGCCCCAAAATCTACTTTCTGATAATATATCATAAAGCACATTCTAAAGCTTGACAAGTCGGGCATCCCATGGATTAAACCCCACAGATGTATCATATTTCAACAGAAATTACATCTACTTACCAAAGAAACGCAGTGGAAAATAACTCAATATAAATTAAATGAATAAATGGATTAAAGTGAATAAAATCTCTACTAACTCTAAAAATGAGAATAAAACTACGACAATGAAATATGAAATAAATATCATAAATACCCTACGACAGCTCAGCGATCCAAAAAACTCCAAAGAATCCCGAAAATGATAAACCAAGCCTCACTAAGCAAAAAGTTACTGTGCTCGACCTCCTGAAAAATATAGCGCACAGGGCGTCAAGCAAGCACAATTATTACCGGTCACTGAACATGACAGACCGATCTATTATACAAAAGTGCTAGTGTGATATAATATTATATATATATGAAAATGATGCAATGCATTGAGGAAATGAGGTTCAATTATTAATATTGTTTTTAAGCGTCGGCGCCAACCGGTATTATAAAATAGTTATAAGGTATTATTAGGTGTGGGAGATAACTAACAGACGATGTACACAGGGTTACTTCTAAATTAGTGGGACGACACTCTCGCACCCTTCTGTCCTCAACAGAAGTATATCCCTTATTGTCGAGCCAGGGATTGGCGGATTCCCTTTAAGTGAGCCAAGAATTAGCGGCGAAATCACCTGATCAAGGTGCTCAAGGAGTTTCAGCCAACAGGTCTAAAGCCTGATTTATTTTTACTTTCAGGGATCTATGCTCATGGGGAGTATTCACAAAGAATAACAAAGCCGATATGTAACTGGGGAAGAGTTTTAGGGGCTTGCAACCCTAAAATACTGATAAACAGTCACCTAATCTTTTGCTTAGGGAATCGAACCCAAGGACCCTGACATCATAGCCCTGCTGTGTACACGACTCTAAGTTATCATATGCATGAATTATTTAAGAGACCGACACTCAATCAAAATGACCTATCTGTCCTTGCTCTATAGACAATGAGACTATATCATATGATTGGCGATCTTAAGCTCAATGACCTTTCTAACCTCTCAAATATAGGAGTGGGGTCTTAGTCGATGATATCATACATTAACTATCAATGATCCTTCTACCTTAAGTTAATAAAGGTTATATCAGTAAAGTCCTATAATCGTGGCTAAGTTAAGCCGCTAACTGAATATCTTTATTTATTGGCAAACATCTGTACACTTAGTCTAATATACTAAAAGTACATCTGGTAAGAGCGAACTACAAGGCAACTAACTCTAAGGTTGACTTCTAATGCTTTCACACCTTAAATAATACTATTATCTAGACCATGTGTATTTACATACTCCAACAATACTAAGAACACCCAATTAAGTAGAAAACATATATAGTTATAGTCTGACTACAATTTCAAACCATGCTCCCTAAATATTTATGCAACATCAGGTGGTGCATGAACATGTGAGCTATAAGAGGCAGGCAGTTAACTATGATTGACAAATACAATAGATTGTTTAACAGGAGAACTACTAACCCATCTAATATCAACTATATTACTGATAATCTTATACAAGGTTTACCCTTAATCTTGTGAACTCATGTGATATGTTGTAATCATTTCAAATCACTTAATGCCAATAACATAAAGCATTATACCTTAAATATGAGCTATAATAGGTTACTAATACAGGAACAATTCAGATCATCAATGAAATTAGATAACCATCTACTGATTTGTACTAATGTTGATTAAACTAATATTGCATATGCATACGATTATACTAACATTGAAATTGAAAATTATCACAATCAATCAGCGCTAAGTGCTCGATGATAATGGTACTTGCCTGAAATCGACAATTCCGTGGTTTAATATGAAAGGGGAACTCTGCTCTCAATGCCCCAACAATCTGATTTTCTAGTTCAAAATGGCTAGCAATGGTGAAGTTGAGTTAGGAGAGGGGTTAAAGGCTTTCGAATTAGGGATTTGGGTTTAGGGTTTAGGAATTAGGGTTGGGTTTTCGAATTAGGGTTTTGGGGTGCACCACTCTCTCTAGATTACAAAGAGAAGAGATGGGTTTAAGGTGTTGTTGTTTAAGTGGAGGAGAAGAAGAGGATTGTGGAGGATTTGGGAATAGGAGATGGAGAAGAATATGGAGGAAAATCAGGGAGGGATACAATGGAGGTTGAATGGGTTTGGAGAAAGAATAAAAGAGCTATGATAACATACTCCGCCATGTAACTTACTAAACTACAACAGCCCTAGAACATAGTTATATAACGAAAAAAATAAATATAGCGGGGCGCTACACCAGCCGAGACCCAAAACATAACAAAACCCAATTGTAGTAATGCTAGAATACTCAATCACAATCTACGCTTTGCAGAACCCCAATAATAGTTCACCATTGCAATTTCTTTTAGCAGTTGAGTATCCAAAATAATCATGCTGATGAAATATGATTGGTGTTCTAAGAAGAAATTATTATTTATGACCAGAGAGTGACTATCCAATATTAACCCATATGCATAAATCTTTGTCTACAACAAGTCTCAGTTGCTCATACAATCATACACAACTGTAGGAGCCGGACCTAAATAAGGCAAAGAAATCTTTATGTTAATCGCCGTTGAGCACAAACATCTTTCACATGTTCTAGCTAATAAGTGAAGGGAAAAGTAAAGAAGCAAGGAATGGAAGATAATGTAATGGTACAGCTTGCAAAATTTCTTAAAGCTAGCTCGTCCCTCAACTTAACGAACACCATAGTCATACCAAGGAGGCAAAATCGCTCATTTAACTACCACACATTTAACTGTTAAGGTAAGGGAAAAGAATAATAGCTCAAGAAGGCCAAAACTATAGCCTACTGGAGTGGCCTACTATAACAGACTAGTAGTTATGCAGAGAGATGATATGTGACTTTTCTTCCATTCAAATTTCCTTGCATCACTACAAGCCATACTGCCCAAATAACTGCAAATGAAAGAAACAACCATATTCATTACTTTGGCTTGCAAAGTTTCTCAACTTCAGATTTGATAAGACCCCTTTACTTTTGGGAAGAATGCATGTTTCAGTACTCAAAGCAATTATCTACTTTGGCAAGCAGACAAAACAATGACATATTGCCCATGTATTTCCCAATTCTTTATGTATTTAAGAAAAAAGTAATTACACAAGTAATGTAATTATGAAGTCTACTTTTTAAAAGCGCCTATTTCAAGAACGATGCCCATAGTAAAAAAGATAACGTTAGGAAGAAGATCGAGAACCTTACTCCCTCTTTTACGTCCTCCTCCCTCCACAGATGAGATCTTTTCACCTCTTTAGTGTTCAGTAGCTACCTCTTTATACAGTGAAATTATTCTTGTCTCTTGATATACAAACCACTTCATAGAAAAAAGAAATTGAAATACCATAACATACATCTTGACCTCAGCAAAAGCTATACTAGTCCTAGTCAATACAGGGTCATAAAAATTAGAACTAAGTCATATTCACCCTCTATTAAATCACTAATCAAAACTTATTAACATGGGTTGCGCATAAAACTAAACATACTAATATATCATTTTGCGACAATGAAAGGCAATTTCTTCGAAAGCAAATCATCCAACACTGGATCCAAACCTGGGTACAATAAATAAATCAAATGGAGACCCAATTATATATCAGATTCCAATATAAGTAATACCAAACATAATAATTAAATTGCAATTACTACTATTACAAACCTCGCCAGCAATGTTCTGCCTAATCTTCCTTTGTACAGATACCTTCATTTGATTTTGAGATGATACCTCTTCGTATGTGAATCCAACAATAGGGAGAATAATTACTAATCAATGAAGCACTGTAATTAAAAAAATAGTAAACCCTAAAACTAGATGAAGAAGTCTAAAATACAAATTTGAGGCCAAAACCTCTAATGGAGGATGTGAAACTTACTTCTTAAACATGTTTGCAAAATAAGAGAGTGAGCTTTGTTTATGTTTTGCTCTTCGCTACACGCGTGATTCTGAAGCCAATCAAATAGTGTGGCTCTATTTTTAAAGTGTTTGGCAGGGGGGGGGGGAGGATTTTAATCTTCATTGCAAATTTTATGTTGTTTTTGCTTATGCTTTCATGTTGTTCTTTGATTTGTGTTGTTTTTCTCATTAATTTTTGACATTGTGGTGTTTGTTTTTCTACTTGAAATCACTTGCGGGCCTACGGCTAAAATGTTAGTTAAATACTTGAATTGGCTTATTCGGTAGTTAACTGGTGTATGTGCTTTTGGCAGACCAACTTTCGTTTAACTTTCTATTTTATTTTAATTTTTTTTTTGCCTCATTCAGCAGTTTTCATTAAAAAACAAAAACTTTCCTCAATCAGGAGTAACACCTCCATTAGAAACTTAGCATTCTTATTTTTATGTAGGATAAGTACACCCTATAAGAGTTTGTTATGGGGTCAGGCAAACCTTGGCATCTATAACAACAACAACAAAATGTGCGGTCGTGCTGCGAGATGTTCTTTTATTGCAAAATTGAAAATTTAATACACCAAACTCTAAGATCATTTATAGCATGTAATGTATTACTATGTTCGCGAGCCAATACTTAAAATTGTCTATTTTCGAGGTAATGTTCGTAAAAAACTTGATAAACGAGTATATTTCTCGCCATCTTTGATAAGTTGGCGCATGTAAGTGTGTTAGGCTTTATAAGGGATTGCCTTTAATAAGCATATCAAAGGGATTGAGATCATGGAGAGATGTGTGGTAGAATTAGTAGGATCGCGGAGAGATCGTGGAGAGATGATGTATCAAAGGGAGAAAACGAGAAACGACAGTGTCTAAAGTCGAAATTGAATTGTTTTCTCGACTACAGGATAAGTCAATTTTTTTTAGTGGAAAATAAGAGGGGAAAAGTAAAAAATGATGGTGGTTCTAAAATAGTGACTGTTAATGGAAGTCATATTATTAAAATAGAGCAATCAAGTCATAAATCTACCTCCATAAGTGTTATTATTTACAGGTTTTGGCATAGTGCCTATTTCGATGCGCCAAACCAAGCTTGGATGAAGTTGATGAAAGACAACAACGTTAACCCACGGGATTATAACACAAACAATTTATTTTCATGAATTTTGTACATAATTGTATGTTTTTGATGATGAACAATTGTCGCATAAATCTATACATTTTTTATAGCTTCAGAAACGAAGTAGCTGTTACACAAAACATTTGTAATTTTCGAGTTCTTGGTGCAGTCGACAGTTCTAATAGTCGAGTTCAAGGTGAAATTGACAATTAATTGTCGAATACACGAAATTGTCGACATTTATTATTGTCGACAATTATGTCATTGACAATAAATGGTCGCCCAATTTGACAATATGTGTAGACACCCTATTTTTTTTGCCAGGCCCTCCGAGTCGAGAGAGATGAAAGAAGAAAAGCCTAGGAACAACATAGTAGAATGCATAAAAAAGAGATAGAGAGTCTACAAAAAGAACCATTTATTCAACGATAACCAGATGACAGAGAAAGAAAAAAATTAATTTTAAAATAACATAGTACAAATTTATCTCATTTCTCTCCCTACGCGCTAGTTATAACTGAAACGGCCACCAGGGCAACTGCTATACGTGGTCTCTCGCGGCAAGGGCATCTTCTTCCTTCAACATCGCCTTGGCCCAGTTCATGAGACTAGCCACACGCTCCTGCGGATTCATAATTACGGACTGTAGCTGACAATGGTACAGATAGGCTTCCCTCTGTACCTTTACCTCTACCTCGCTCAAATTTGGATAATATGCCTCAAACGGTGACAATGTCAGACACTCGATACTCTTCAAACCAAATTATCGCTCCATCAACTCCCGATACTTCTTGCGCACATGATAGAGAAATGCCTCCTCACGAGCTTGAGCTCTAGTTTTAACCATCTTACCAAACAAACAAGAAGCAATAACCTCCTCAAGCAACACAATCGGTATTTATATATTTAAAATTGTCGACGACTACGGAATTGATAATAAATTGTCATCCAAGTCGACAATGTGTATAAATACCCTATTTTTTCTGCCATGCCACAACAAAATGCTTTGTTAACATATAGGGATCCCTAGGCACATATAATTAACATTATAGAACAGCAACATTGTATTAATATCAGTTCAGTGTTCAAATCGGTCTCCCTCCATCTTACTTAATGTTCTGATATTATGATATTATAATTCGGTAGAGATGGGATTGTAGCAGCGGACCCTCTTTTTTGGTTAGACCCGCGAAAAGGGAGACTATGTAGTTTGAGATTCACCTGAAGGAAAAGAAAATATAACATGGAAGACAATAACAGAAAACAACCCAAAAATAAAAGAGTGTAATAAATTATATACATATATGCTACTGTAATAGTTTAATATACGTATAAATTAGGAGAATCCATAAAGATTTTTATTGATCTTTTCTCAATATTATGAATTAGATGTAAGAAAAAGATTAATTGATGGAGCGGCTTAATGTCGCTAAAAATGAAAACTTAAGTACAACAATAAAAGTCCAAATAATGTAAACTAATCTACAAGCATATGAAGCTGTTCAGCAACTCCCTATACCATGGTCGTCTGATTGTGCCTCTCCTCCATCATTTGTGGCAGCCCCTACATATGTAACAAGGCAAATACTTTAGTAATATTCAACATATGTTATCGTAGAAGTTGTTAGGAAGTACTTATTTGTCGTATTAAAGTACTCACCAGCTTTTGCTTTTTGAAACAATAATTTTAATTGTGGGGAAGTTTATTTGTCATGGCAGCCAAAGACTCAGCACCCTATGCATGTCCTCTTCCTCTTTTCCACAGCTATCTTCATTATGCCCTTCCATCGGCCACCTTTCTTGTGATCATCTTTTGCAAGGTCTTTTGTTTGTGCCACAAGAGGATCTATAATAGGAGTTGATGACATCACTATCTCAGTTAATGGAGTTGACAATGAAGGATCCGACCCTGAGAGTTTAGTGAGAGAAGCATCGTACACATCTAGGTGTAACTCAAGCACGTCTAGCCTTGAAATTGCATATTGGAAGTTTGTTTTATTCTTTGATGCCCTCTGAAAAAGGTTTACAGCACGAAGTGAAAGGTGACTATGGCGTAACGATTTCCTCAAGTTCTCTCCATCTAAGAAACTCTCGTCGTGCGATTAGGAATATTTGTTTGCACCAATCTTCCACCTTAGTATAATGTATGCATCTGGAATTTGGAGAACATCGTATTTTTAGAAAACCTTGAAGAGATGATGACATGGCAGACCTACATACTCGAACAACTTGCATTCGTAATGGCCTGTTAGGCTGGCCAAGTCTATCTTTAGCTCAAAACATTTAGGCGGTCCGCTATGTGACTTCACAAGTATTTCTCAAGCATTATCGTCTATGCTTTTTTCTATTGCTACAAAATGGACAGTTTATTTGAATTGGTCTTCAACTTTACAGAAAATTTGCCTTGCATAAATCTTTGCTGTATATTTTAGTAGAGCCTGATGATGTTCGACTTGGCAATATCTATGCTGGGATTGAAAGTCCTCTTCCTTATCTCTTTTAAATGTCTCTAATTGAGTTATTACATATTTTGTTACGAAACTGTACAGACCAGTTGAAGGAAACAGCCAACCATTAAAGAAATTGTTTATTGACTCACTTCGGCCAGTAGTACTCATGCCAGTATAGAAAGTACCTCTATTCCACAAAGATATCCATCTTTCTCTTAAATTAAATATCCCTTGCATCCAATTGCTGTCATCAAGATTATGTTTCTTTATAATCCCATTCCATCTTCAATCGAATTCTACAGGATCATATGTATTGTGGATAATTGAATCTATATCAGTTTTGAATATAGATGTATCTCGATAAACATGACCAATTTTTTTAGGGTACTTGGGTATGATGTGCCATAGGCAGAGCTGATGTTGGGTGTTTGGGAACACCTGCGAGAAAATACAAATATTAGAGAACATAGATTATCGAGTACAAAAGCAGTAGAGAAATGTTCCTTTAACTAATTATATTGTTGATTCCACAATTAATCAACATTATGTCAACTATAATTGTCGACTTCATGACTTTTGACAGTATAAATTGTCGACTTCATGACTTTAGACATTATCAATTGTCGACTTTGTGGCTTTTGACAATTAAATTGTCGAGTTCATAATTTTTGACAAAATAAATTGTCGACTTTGTGGATTTCGGCAATTATGTCAGCTATAATTGTCGACATAGGAACTTCTCGATAATTATAACAACTTAGTCGCAAACCACATTTACCTGACAATTCCTGTAATAATAAAACTGATACTAAACTTGGGGATGGCGGCACCCATTGTAGCATCTTGGTCAGTGATAATAGCCGTCGGGTATTTATTGCTCATCGCCTTTAGCCATGTATATAATAACCAAGTAAAGGTGGTCTCTTGCTCATTCCTCTACAAAGTACATCGGAGTTGGATTATTTGGTAGTGGTTGTTTATTCCTTCAAATAGAGCAAATGGCATCTTATAAACGTTTGTCCTATACGTGGTGTCAAAAGTCACCACATCCCCAAAGGCCTCATATGTCATTCGGGATCGCCCATCTATCCAAAAAAAATTAAGTGCTCTATCATTATTATCGAGCTAAATGTCAAATTAGAACATAGGAACTTTGAGTTGATTTTTCTTGAACCAATCCAATGCAGCCTGTACATCACCACTCGATAGACGTTCTATGTTAGCCTTGGCTTTGTGGTTACAACAATCACATTTGTTGAAGGTCTTGTTTAGGAATAGAGAAGGCACCTTGCTTATTGAGATGTTTTAAAGCTCAAAAGTCTCAGTTTGGTTTTTTGCAGCTTCAGGAAGGAAACAATTAATCTTCATACGATGGTGGCTGCGAGGTGAAGCAAGCTTGTGACTATGCACATCTGAAAAATAGGTAACAATAAATTTACCAAGTTTTTCTCCACAATTAATGTTCAAAGTAGCCTTATACCCGCATTGGTAAGAAGAACGCATCTTCCCATCTTGTTTACTTGTACCAAAAGTTTTGCTTTTCTTTGACAAACCGTTCTTCAAATAAGTAAATGTTACTCGTCCTATCTCCTCGGATCTTAGTCGGTCTTTAGAGTTGCCCTTCTTTATAGAGAACCCTTGCTTCCTTCCATATTGTTCATAAAAGGAACTTGCGTAATCTACTATATCAAAAGTTTGCCCTACATATGGCATCTCCACAAACAAGGAATCAATGGTACAATCTGGTATTCTGGAACACACACCTGACGTACGTTCGTTGGTAACCCTTGGAGGTAATTCATCTCCGATTATCTTTGTTAGGGGCCTACCCCTCGACCATACCCAAATTGTGTTGTTTCCAAGCTCAAACTACCTTTATGTCAGACTCACACATTCTCCACATGACTTCAACAGTCAACATTGCTACCTACTCCACGAATTTGTGAAGAACGTGTGCCGAGCTCAAATAAAAAAGCCTGAACAAATTAAAGACACCTATCTTTCATGAAATCAATAGTCACTTAATCAATGCCACTAACCACATTTTTTAGAGAACGCACTTCAGCACAAAAAAGAACTACAGAGAAGGCCTATATAAAGAAGAAGTTCTTGAAAAGACAAAGACCAAAAATTATACGAGAAATCACCATGAAAACTACATTTTCTAGATTCTCAAAAACTTCAAACTTCTTATTCATAAGATCAAGCATTTCTAGGTCAAGAAATCACTTGTAATAAGTTATCAGCCTCAAGCAATAAAAATCACTATTATAAAAACTCTCAACTCGAGGTCGTGGTTTTTTACCTATTCAAAAGTTTTTCTCGCTAAATCACCTGTGTCATTTCTTGCTTTATATCATATTTTTATCATAGGTACATTGGTATAAGACCTAATTCCAAGCCACTTCGAGCTTACAAAATTAGGCCATTACATTTGGTACCGTCTATAGAAAAGATTGCATTTCCACGATATCCTAAGACATACTTTCACGCTACTACAAATTTCAATCATGGTCACATCCAGACGACCAGCAATCGGAATCCAGCTCGATCTTTCAGTTGAGCTGGAACAACTTACAGATTTATGGGCGAATCTCAATACTGAAATAGAGAAACATAATGAGATTGAAGATCAATTAACTCCTGACTGAGAGCTCCGTGAGATGGAGTTGGACGCCGAACGACAAGCTCATTTGACAGCGCTCAAACGACATGAATATCAAATGACAGCAATACAGACTGCCTTGCAAGCTCTATAAAATATTTAGTAGGCTCCTCCAACAAGAGATCACGATCAGTTGCAAGAAGCCTCCCAGGTTTTTGTACAGGAAAAATTAGGACCTTGAGAAGCCCCCAACTAAGCTATTTCTAGAAATATTTAGAACGAATCTCAGCTTTCCATTCATTTGGGTGGTGAAGTTCAGTCTGAGATCAACCGAGGTTACCGATTTTTCATACGTCAAGAGGAAGAACAACGACCTCCACCTCGAGTTCCAGCTCGTCATGTTACTCAACCGACACGTCACTATGTTACGCAAAAGCATATGGATCAGCGAATTAAGAAGTTGATCAAAGTACTAGTTCTAGGCATAACAGATGACCTTACCAAGCTACAAGGAAGTCCAATTGCCAAATAACTATTCGATATGGAAATACTGAAAGGTTTCCATACTCCGAAAATTTGCAAATACAAGGGCACGGATCCAAATGAGCACATTCAACAATACCGTAATTCATTGGGGCTGTATTCCAACCTCAACCATATTCTCTGCCATTTGATCACTACATGTCTAAGGAACCACTCTGATGGTTCCACTCTACCTGAAGACTCCATATACACATTCGACCAGCTGCAAAAATAATTTATCAAGACGCATGCTCACAACAGAGGCAAAAAAGAGAATTTATATTCCCTTATCAGTCTTAAACATTCACACGGAGAGAACCTCTAGGCCTTTAGACAGAAGTTTTCAGAGCTCGCGCGTAAAGTAGACAATCACGATTAGGAAATATCTATTACTGCCTTCACCAACGCGCTCTAGCACGACTGCAAAGCCAAAAATCACCTCTTCCTCAACAAACCTGCGACTTTGGAAGATATGATCACCAAGGTCAATAGTTATGTCGACCTAGAAAGGATGATATTCGAAAGATATAAATCTACTAAATATGTCATTACCACGAAAGGTCCATCTACAGATGGAAGTACTGAACCCAAGGAAAATCAGGGTAACCAAAAGTGCTCCTAGGGAAACACTGGCAACCCTAGAAAAGGCGATTTACAAATCAAACTAGTCCTCCCAAAGTTGAATGTTCGAATCTCCACAATTTTTTCAATGCTCTTGAAGGATAAGCTCTATCGTCTCTCTCAAGCATTAGAACTAATGGAGAACCGACCATATTACATGCATCATAAGGTAAACCATCATTCTACTAACAATTGTTATGCTTTACAGAGGTTTCTCGAATATATTTTTAAGGAGGGACGGATGCTTGAATAAATTGTCGACCTGGAATCATTCAAGGATGACATCTATAAAAAGCAGCTTAAAGCTGTTCAGGCGAAGATCAAGCTGAGGAGAAGCATCTCTACCATATGCGCCACAACAACATGATCAAAATCCATCAGATCACCAACTTTAACAGATTCAAGCATAGGAGACTGTCAGAATACTGCGATCTCACACCTCAAGACAAAGAAGCCAAACTTCTGCCTGAGTCGAGCTATCACTGGCTTGGGATCTTATTTAAAGATTGCGACACTAGTCATGTCAAATTTCTAAATCATAATGCATTAGTCATAATGCTCAAGATGAAGATGTTTGTTATCCACACGATGATGATCGATACTGGCAGCGGTATTGAGATTCTCTTCCAGAGCACAATCAACCAAATAGGATTGGCCGATTAAGTTATTTAATGTGGTACCGATATCAGTGGATTCAATGGCTTTAAAGAAGAGCGAGTAGTCAAGATCATCTTACCTATTACCACAGGACCAACCACAATCGACGTCATCTTCCACGTGATCAACAAAAAATCTCGTTATCTCGACATTACTGGCCGCTCCTGGATTCATAACATGAAATTAATCGCTTTCACCTATCATTAAGCACTCCGCTTCAAGCACAACGATGGTATCTATGAGATCAAGGGTAGTCAAAACTTTCTTGAGCTTGTAAAAATACCGTATTTGCTATTCTAGATACCTTTGACAGATATGCTGCATAGCAATTACAGAAAGTTGATCACCACAACGATTAGCCTTTCACCGAATACATCAACATTGATAGACCTAACAGAGGTACTTTCATCGATACTAAGCTAGTTCAGCATGAAAAAGATCCCCTCATTCAGTTCTTGTAACAAAATCGAGATGTTTTTGTGTAGACTTTCGAAGAAATGCCTGGGGTCGATTTGGCCAAGGCATGTCTCAAATTGTCCATCAACATCAATGCCAGGACGATCAAGCAGAAATAACGATGACTAAAACCACGACTTCGCGATGAAGTTAACATTGAGATAGAGAAATTTATCAAAGTGGGATTTATTCGAGAAGCCAAATATCCAGATTGGATATCCAACATTGTCATTATCTCAAAGAAGAATGGAAAAGTCTGAGTTTGTGTAGATTTCACCGATCTAAACAAACATACTCCAAATGATAGTTTCCCTCTTCCCAACATTCATCAGATCCTTGATTCCGTAGCAGGTCACAAACTCTAATTTATCATGGACGCTGCTTCTGGATACAATCAGATTCCACTCTTGGAAGAAGATCAAAAAAAGACCACTTTCATCACTAAAAGGGGACTTTACTACTACAAAGTCATGCCCTACAGACTCAAAAATGCAAGTGCAACTTATTAACGGTTCATGACAACTATGTTCAAAGCACATCATGGGAAAGTCGTAGAAGTCTACATTGACGACCTCTTGTGCAAGAGCATACAGTCTACCAATAATATTTCAAATCTCAACACAATATTCAACATTCTTCACTCTTACAAGATGCGTCTCAATCCAGATAAGTGTCAATTTGGAATACATTCAGGTTGATTTCTTGGCCACCTCATCAGGAAGAAAGGGATTGAGGCCGATCCAGATCAAATTCGGGCTCTCCTTAACATGTCATCTCTAAAAATGGTAAAAGATGTTCATAAACTTATCGGCAAGATTGCCGCTATCAACCAATTTGTTTCAAAATCTTTCGACCGCTGTCATTGGCGTTTCCTACTACTCCGCGGTTGTACCAAACGAGGAAAAGTTTAGCCAAATGCTGAGGTTCAATAGACATTAGAATACGAAGTAGCTTTTCAGGATCTTAAAACCTATTTGGGGAAGTCTCCCATAATGATCACCCTAATAGATAATGAGGAACTAATTATCTACCTAGCAGTTACAAATACTTCACTTAGCTCGGTACTCATTCAACTTGAAGGGAAAATTAAGAAACTAATCTACTTCATCAGCAAAACCCTCACTCCTACAGAATTGAGGTACTCTAAAATTGAGAAACTTCTTCTCACTCTCGCTTACACTTTACAGAAACTCAAGCACTACTTCTAAGCTCATTCAGTCAAACTCATGATGAACTACCCATTTTGAAAAGTTTTATCCAAAAAAGGTCAGTTAGTTTGGGAGAACATGCTATCAAGTTCGAGCAATATCATTCCAAAAAGGGTCTGGCCGTTGCTAATTTTCTTGTAGATTTTACAGCAGAAGATTCCGAATGGGACAAGTATGATCCTGACCTTGCAGAGAAAGTTATAGAAGATCCACCCCCCAAAGCATTTGACGAGCGAGCTGAATGGATTATAAGGTAAGGGTAGAGACTTCTTACATATAGATCAGCAAGACCCGCAGGGTCAGGAATTGGAATTGTATTGATTTCCCCTTCAAATGATAGAATTGAGAAATCAATCTGTTTAGATTTTGAGGCCGCAAACATTATTATCGAATACGAAGCTCTCATTCACGGACTTAGCCCTGCTCTTGAGCTCAGCATCCATGAACTCTCAGTTTACACAGATTCAATACTCATTGTCTACCATTATTCTGAGCAATACAAGAAGAATGGCAAGATGATCGAATATGCAGCCCTTGTTGCAGATAGGATGAGCAATTTCGTGCAAGCAATTGCACGAAATTGACATGCCGATTCCTTGGCATATCTAGCCGGGGTCTTGGGAACAGAAGCTCGATTTCTCCAAATCAAAGTAATTTTAACCCCCAGTATTGATCGTATTTCTGCATGCACGATCAATACTGGGGACGATAAAGGGGAAGACGACGATTGGCGAAAACCTTTCTTAACCTATCTCGGTATTCACAACAAATACAAAGGACCACTTCCAGCAGATCTGAAGGAGCATCGATAGATAATCGACAACTCATAGCACTATGCAAATCAAAACGATACCTTATACCACCGTTCAATCACGGGGCCTTACCTCAAGTGCCTCTCCTGACAGAAAGTGGACGAGATGTTCTATGATTTACATGAAAGGATTTTTGGCTCCCATGCCACAGGTCTATTATAAGCAACCATAGCCATTACACAAGGAGTATTCTGGCCTGGCATGCGCAAGCAAGCAAAAGAGTACTCACACAAATGTGACGCCTGTCAATGACATGGACAAATGATACACGCTCATACGCTCGAACTCCATACAAGAAAAGTGTTTTGGCCATTCAAAAAATGGGCACTCGATCTAGTCTGCGAATTTCCAAATTCTCCTGGTAACCGCCGACACCTACTCGTAGCTACCAATTATTTTGTAAAATGGGTAGAAGCAGTTCTACTCAATCGAACCAGAGAAGAAGAGGTCATCTCTTTTATCTGGGAACACATCATCAATCGCATTGGGTGCCCGCACCTAATTCGTATCGATAACGGGCCCTAATTTGTTGCAGAAAAGGTCGTAGCTTTTCTCAACTAATACAATATCATCCACTCACGATCCAATCCCTACAACCCTCAAGGCACTGGCCAAGCCAAAATCACCAACAAAACCATCGTGAAGAGACTCAAGAAAAGGCTTCATTCACAGAAAAAAGGGAATTGGGTTTGAGAACATCCTCATGACTTATGAACATATCGTACCACTCCATGTCAATCACTAGGCTGCACTCCATTCCTCCTTGCCTATGGTACTGAAGCTGTCATTCCCTCAGAATATCATCATCCAGTAAGAGATCACGAGCTAGCTGACGAGGAAAACGAGTTCGAATTGGCCTGCAACCTTAATTGGATCGATGGGACCAGGGAAAACGCCATTGCTAACCTTGGTCAATATCACCATATCATGGCAGTTCATACAACAAACGAGTCAGAAGTCGTACCTTCCAAATCGATGATCTTATCCTCAGAGAGATCCCTCAACATAGAAAAGATCCTCATGCTGGGAAATTAGCAAAAAATTAGGAGGGTCAATTCCTTATCACAGGTCTCTCAGGCAAGGGATCATATTACATCATAACAGAAGAGGTAATTCACATCTCAAATCCTTGGAACACTAGGCGACTGAAACGACAATATCGTTAATTCCATCACTACTCCATTTCCATTTCTCACTTTTTTTTCCAAAAGTGAGATTTTTTCATCTCCATCCAATGTACATCCTTATATATTCAATGAAACTTACAAGTTTTTTTCCTACACATATAGTAGACTACTCACAGCCTTCTACCCCAGTCGAACAGTCGAAGGCTACCTCGAAGCCCAATCAATCCGTAAACAAGCCTTCCAGGACTACACGAACTTCGACTATACGAAGGCTGACCCGTCTGCATCAGAAATTCTTTGACCATAGTCGTACATGGTCGAAGGCAGACATATCAGACAACCAGCTCACCAGACAAGAATTACAGCGTTGTTGGTCCTTACAACTATAGTGACAGATACAACAACAATTATAATGTCAGAGCACAGTACCATACCCGATATTTTTAGCGTCAACACCAACTCTGGGATACCCGTCTGATACCCGGAGGGTACACTTGTAATGTGACCTCCCATGGTGACTCAGCCCTACCTATTTTCTATAAATAGGTGGGAAGGGGAACCAAGGAGAGGTTACATAAAATCTCTCCCCTGAACCCTTAAAGTTTACCTTCGATCATTCTATTAATCACCCAGCACTCAACCCTTCGACTACTCGACAGTAATATCAAATCTCTTAAAAATCCTCATTATAGATCATAGAGTGACCCATTTTAGGCCTCCATGCAAGTATATTGTAAGTAGATTATTTGTACTATAGATTATATGTTTGAATCCTTTGATAGGAGATAAGCCGCATGGTATAAGAGTCAACTTCCTGCCCTCGCGAAGTTACGACCCTACATTTGGCGCTGTTTGTGCTTCCCAGCCTACCAATCTCCCACTGCCTCATATTTTTCCTCTTCAAATTCCTCCAAACCGCTTCTAATGGTCCCCACCCTCCATTCTACTTCCACCCATGCCGGCAACTCCACCGCCAGAGTGGCTGCTCAGCTAGCCCGTCTTACTCAGCAATTCTCTTAGGCTGAGGTGGGACACTGATCACAACTGCAGCAGGAGCGCGAAGAGTACCAGCAAGAATTTGAAGCTGAACGGCATCGCCGTTTGGATGACGCCGACAGATATAGCCGTGTAATGGACGATCTACGTAACACAGTCTGTGAGTTACAACGACTGCAGCCTCTAGATGCCTCCCAACATCTTGAGCACCAGCCCCGTCACGCGTGTCTGCCCACACTCGACTAGGGCCTCTACCATATCTAAAAGTACCCCCGATCTATCTCGGTGCCGAAGGTGTTCTCCCTACTGTCTCCCCTACTGGCTCCATCCATCTCGGCATCCACCCCATGGAGGATTCCTCTGACTCTACCCTTCACTCCTCCAGACACCCCAAACGATACCCTACTCGAGAACGTCTCGAGGAGCATAACGCCAAATACATGTCGAGCACTCGGCCTCATCACCCTCGAACACATCGATCCCCCCCCCTTATCCTGCCTATTTTGTATAATAGGACCTCGACTACAAAATCAACCCGTCCATCCATGCCAGTACGAGCCTAACACCAAACTCATAGAGTCGGTTAAACAACCCCCTCTGCCCTAAACAGCTCGCTATAGAGGTACCTTCATCTTTCCGAGCCCCCAAAATCAGTAAATATCGTAATACCGACCCTCGATCCCACATCCCCAAATTCCAAAATTTTCTAAGCCTTTACTCTATGGTTGACCACCTGATGTGCCAACTTTTCCCCACAAGCCTCACAGATAGCCCTCTTCGTTCATATCATAACCTTCCCAGTGGCTCGATTCGAAGCTTCGAGCAATTATCCAGTTTTTTCATCACCCAATTTGCCTTTAACAAAGATCGAGAGGTCATAGTCGATTCCCTCTTCAATTTCCAAAAATCCCACAGTGAAACCCTTGAACCCTTCACCAAGAGGTTCCTCGACGAGTCGCGCAAAGTCGAAAACCTTGACTGCGTGAATGTCGTACTCGTGTATTCGAACGCTTTACCAGATAATAGCCGTGTAAAAAAGTACCTGGTCCACCATAAACAACAAACCCTCGAGGAGATGTTCTCAAAGTAAATGACTATATCGACCTTGAGCGCCTCCACGAATTAAATAAATAGAGGCAACCTTCAACCAACAACCCAAATAAACTTTGACAATGCCCACCTTCTACTTCTACATCCCTGATCGCTCCTGTCTCATAGGAGACTGAGAGCCGCAAGCGTCCCCACTCTGATAGCACTGCAAAAGGTCATAAAAAATATCCAAAGCCGGTCCTACCTAGACTTACTGCTCCTCTCCTTCTAACCCCGATCCAGGCCGACTCCATATGGCGTATCCCTTTCCCCATCGAGGTCAAACTAGGCGAACCTTACTGCACCAACCACAAGTGTAACTGCCATCACACCAATAAGTATTTCTCCCAGTAGCGTTCTCTTGAAATAATCCTCAAAGCGGGTCGTCTATATCAGTACGTTGCTGACCTCCCTAGCTGCCTCGATGGGTCGTACCCCAAACCTTAACCCGCCCCTATTGCTGACCCAGCTGAGGTACACATCTTCCAACTTCAACTCATCAAAGTCAATAACATCGACAGTGGCCCTTCCAAGAGCAAGCCTAAGCGTGTCGAAAAATTCTGGGAACTCACTTACCAAGAGAAGTTGTTTGCCCTCCTGCCAGAATTAAGTCAATATCCTCGACCTGAGGGTTTCTTACTCATCGACTGCGATACCTCGCACGTTTGTTTTCCCCATTCCGACCCTTTAGTCATTATGATTAAGATCGAGCACCTCGTCCTCCATACCATGCTTATCGACACATGAAGTGAAGCCGATGTACTTTTCCTTCAGACCATCCAAGCCATGAACAAAATAGATCTCATCACTGCTACCAATGTTGAACTCAAAGGTTTTAATGGGGCTAGCGATGTTTTTATTGGTCGAATTAGCCTTCCAGTTACCACCGGCCCAGTTACATTTCAAACTAGCTTTCTTGTCATCCATAAGAAGTCTGAGTATCTTGGAATCCTCGGGAGCGACTGGCTCCATGCCATGCGCCCATACTTTTGACCTATCATCAGACCCTTCATTTTACTACCCCCAATGGTACATGGAATTTAAAAGGATCTCAATGCATTGCCCGTTCAGGTGAGCATTTGGAGATCGATCAGACTCAAAAACTCGTCTGACTACCATATCAATCACTGTCTCCCTCTATCCCTATACCTTCGATACCGGCCATCTCACCCGTCGAACCTGCTATTTATATTGAACTCGACGGTCCTGGTTGAGGTACGTTCATTAGAACCTATTTAGACGAGGCCAAGCGCCTCGAACTCACAGAATTCCTTCAAACAAACAAAGACGTCTTCGCATGGATGTTTCAGGAGATGCACGGTACCGACCCTAGTTTAGCATGCCATGGCCTCAACCTTATCCCCCATTTTGCAGCAGTAAAATAGAAGAAGCGTACCTTGGCAACACGACTTCGTGAAGCTGTAAACCTCGAGGTCAACAAACTCATAGCCACGGGTTTTAACAGAGAAGTCAAGTATGCTGATTGGATATCCAATATTGTTGCAGTCTCTAAAAAGAATGGTAAGATCAGAATCTTTATCGACTTCACAAACCTCATCAAATAGACACCGAAGGGCAGCTTCCCCTTCCTGATCATTTCAGTACTCTTCGATGCCACTACTGGACATGAGCGCCTATCGATGATGGACGTGGCTTCGGGTTACAATCAGGTACCCCTCCTCCCCGAGGATCAACTTAAAACTTTTTATCACTGAACAATGCCTTTACTATTTTAACGTCATGCCCCTCGGCCTTAAAAATGTGGGAACAACCTACAAACGCCTTGTCACAGCCATGTTTAAACCCTTGCTTGACAAGTTGGTCAAAGTTTACATCGACAACATGTTATGCAAGAGCTTCCAGAAACAGACCCACATCCAGGACCTAACCGAAGTCTTTTCGATTCTCTGAACATACAACATGAAACTTAACCAAGAAAAATGCTAGTATGGTGTTTTGTCGGGAAAATTCTTAGGTCACCTTATCAGTAAACAAGGTATCGAAATCGACCCAACTCATATCCAAGCCCTCATCGATATGCCTTCCTCCTGAACCAAAAAAGATGCCCAAAAGGTGGCTGGTAAGATAGCGGCCCTCATCCGTTTCATTTCCAAATCCTCAGACCGATGTGTTTAGATTTTCTCTCTCATATGCGACCAAGCATCCGCAAGGCTAAAAAGAAAAACAACCCTGAGATCAATTGGACACCCGACTATGAACTGGCCTTCCTAGAACTTAATACACACCTTGGTCGACCACCCATCATCAGCACCCCTGTCGAAGGCAAAACGCTTGCTTTATACCTCGCGGTCACTGACACTTCTATCAGCTCAGTCCTCATTCAACTCAAATCAAGCACAAAAAAGCCTGTATATTATATCAATAAAAATTTGACACCCGCAGAAACTAGATATACGAAACTTGAGCGTTTGCTCCTCACCCTCATCTACAAGTCCTAAAAACTCAAACCATATTTTCAAGCTCACCCTATCCATGTTATAACAAGTTATCCCTATTGAGAAGTACTCAGCAAGAAAGAAAAATCAAGACAAGTACAACAGTAGTCCGCTTATCTTTACGAAGATGATATTACATTTGAGAAGCAGATATCCCAAAAAGGCCAAGCAGTTGCCGAATTCCTTGCCAACTTTTCGGTCAAAGACTAGCCCGAACAAACAGACCCATGGAACCCTAATACAGGCTGACGTCTCTTCACAAATTGATCCGCTGGACACAATAGTTTGGGGATCGGCATTGTCCTGGTCATACCCACCAATGATCGAATAGAAAAGGCTGTCAAGTTAAACTTCAAATGCACCAACAAAGAGGTAGAGTATGAAGCCTTAATCTATGGCCTTGACCAAGTACTCGACCTCGACATCCATAAACTTGTAGTTTTCATAGATTCCCAACTCATTTAGATACAATACACAGGTAAAAATACAGCCAACGGTCGCATGACTAAATATGTTACTCTCGTCCGACAACGCATTGACCATTTCCCCTAAAATATCTTCTATCACCCACTATCCCCAAGGAAAAAATAGACATGTAGATTCCCTTGCCTACATAGCAACTATGTTAGGCCAGTCTGAATCTCAAACTCTCCATATCAAAGTACTCGAACGCCCAAGTATCGACCAAATAGAAGTCAATGCCATCAATACTAAGGGCGAGAGTCTCAATCCAGATGACTAGCGAATACCATTCCTCGATTACTTCAACAATGTTATCCTTCCAAACGATCCCAAAGCAAAATGATCATTATTAGAAAACTACCGCAGATACACCATCCTCAAATCCGAGTTACGTCGCAAATCACCAAATAGCGTCCTCCTTTGATGCATTTCTCAAAACAAAGCATCTTTAATCTTTGTCAAAATCCACGAAGGCTCTTGCAGTGCTCATACTACTGGTCGATCTATGGCCCTCCGAGCCATCGCCCAAGGATTATTCTAGCCCAATATGAAGAATTAAGACGAAGAATACACCAAACATTGTGAAAAATACCAACGTCACGCCCATGACATCCACAGCCCTTCCCAAGACCTCCACTGTAGCCAAGTCTCTTGGCCATTCAAACGATGGGCTATCGACTTTGTGGGACCCTTTTTCAAAGCTTCGGGTAGCCAAGAGAATATCTTTGTTGCAACAGATTACTTTACCAAATGGGTGGAAGCCGTACCGTTGTGCCAAACCAGAAAAAGAGGAAGTCATCAAATATCTATGGGAAAACATCATTGCATGCTTCGGCTTCCTTCATATGATTCAATGTGACAATGGTCCACAATTCGTTAGGAACAAAGTCAGAAATTTCCAAAAGAAATACAACATCATCCTCTCACCCTCAACACCTTACTACCCCTAAGGGAATGGTCAGGTCAAAGCAATCATCAAAGCCATAGTCGACGGTCTCAAGAAGCGTGTCGATGCAAAGAAAGGACGATGGGCTCAGGAATTATAACATGTCCTCTGGGCCTATCGAACAACATCAAGAAAAGCAAGGGGCTATACTCCAATCCTTCTAGCCTACGGTAACCTCCCAGACGAAGATAATGAATTTAAACTCGGATACAATATGCTATGGATCAATAAAACCAGAGACCGAGCCATCGCCAACCTCGGCCGCTACCATCTATCCCACCAAAAGTCATATAACAAGCGAGTTCAACCATGGAGTTTTAACATTGGAGATCTTGTACTTCGACGTGTCACCCAATCTTTGAAGCCTTGAAATGCCGGCAAGCTAGCCGAATCCTGGGAAGGACCTTATGTCGTTTACGACAAAACTGACAAGGGTTTATATTACCTGATGATAAAAGACGAAGAGCCTCTACCAAATCTATGGAAAATAATGCAGTTAGTGTCATACAACAGGTCACGGCCTTCACCTTGTTCCACTGATGTAAATACACTATAAATCAATAAACATCATTTCCACTAAACTTCGACTCCTATTTTTTAGTGAATTTCTAAGTTTACCCTAAGTATCATGTCAACCCTTCGACCCGACTGATACTTGGGGGTGACCTTGAAATTTTTCAAGTCTCCAATTTTGAGCAAACTCGAGGGGCACGAATGGTCGATAGACTGGACCCTCGGGAATACATTGGGGGGACCACGTTTTAGTACGATTAGGCTCAGGCCTTCGAAGTCCAGTAATTTCCTGGTTTACCCTAAATTTCATGTCAACCCTTTCACCCGACTAATACTTGGGGGTGACCTTGAAAATTTTCATGTCTCCAATTTCGAGCAAACTCGAGGGGCACGAATGGTCGATAGACCGGACACTCGGGAATGCATTGGGGTGACCACGTTCTACATTGATTAGACTCAGGCCTTCGAAGTCCAGTGAATTTCCTGGTTTAGCGTAATTATCATGTCAACCCTTCGACCCTACTGATACTTGGGGACGACCTTAAAAATTTTCAAGTCTCCAATTTTGAGTAAACTTGAGGGACAAGAATGGTCGACAGACCGGACCCTCGGGAATGTATTGGGGCCGACCACATTCTACTTCAATTAGATTTAGGTTTTCAAAGTCTAGTAAATTTCTTGGTTTACCCTAAGTATCATGTCAACCCTTCGACCCGACTAATACTTGGGGGCAACCTTAAAGTTTTTTAAGTCTCCAATTTCCAGCATACTCGAGGGGCACGAATAGTTGAGAGATTGGACCCTCATGAATGCATTGGGGGTGGCCACATTTTACTTCGATTAGGCATGGGATGTTAAAGTCTAGTAAATTTCCTGGTTTACCCTAAGTATCATGTCAACCTTTTGACCCGACTGATACTTGGGTGAGACTTTGAAATTTTCAAGTATCTAATTTTAAGCAAACTCGAGAGGCAAGAATGGTCGACAGACCGGACCCTCGAGAATCCATTAGGGGCGACCACGTTCTACTTCGACCAGGATCAGATCTTCGAAGTCCAGTAAGTTTCTCGGTACGACCCAAGTGTCACATCCATCTCTCGACTGATACTTGTGAACCATCTCAAAGCTTTTTAAGGATTTGATAATTCTACAAGCATGCTACACTTACAACATATGCAGACACTAGTATACAAGAATATCAACAACTCAATGACACACAAGAAATTTCAGTACAACATATATCAGAGAATCAGGTTTAATATAAATTAGCAAATAAATTCAAGTTCAACATCCATCAGCAAGTCAAATATTTTTTTTTTTGCTAAATTATATTAATGTATTTCAGGATCAAAAATTCTTACAACGGGTATAAAAGGCCATCAGCCAAGAAAACAAAAAAGTTAACAAAATCTAAAATATTCTCGCATAGGCACTTCAATTTTTGTAAGAAAGGCCGGTCTTCCCACCTCAATCTCACACAGTCCATCATGCATATGAGCTCCTCTTTTGGCAATCTTGTCAGCACTGAAGTTGGCTTCTCTCCAGTTAGAAGAGATTATGATTTGCTTCATACTCTTTTTAGCATTACCCCATTCCGTTTCTAGGTTCCATGGGATGTTATGCGAGTTGAAGGCTTCCACTGCCGCCTTGGAATCAGATTCCACCCAAGCAATAAGCCAACCATTAGATGCAGCAGATGCAACTCCGTGGATAATAGCCTGACTTTCAGCCGTATAGTTAGTAACCAACCCAAGACCTTTAGCAAGAGTGCCAAGCACGTTACCCTTACATCTCAAAAAATGTAACCAATTCCTCCTTTACCCGGATTGCCCCAAGCTGCCCCATCCGTATTGATCTTGATTTCACCCTTCCTAGGAAGCTTCCAAGAGCACGATTTAATAACGGTGCTTTTACTTGGATACAAAGGAACACCCAAGCTGCGCAGAATACCCAAATCAGATTGGTTGTTATACATACGCCCTTCAGAGAGGAAGGCAGTATCATGAAACAGTTTGTTCCTCTTGCGCTTTTCCTTGTCCAAAGTGATAATGTGATCTTCAAATGTTTTCTTGTTTCTAGCATGCCAAATCAGTTTAGTACCTCTCCATATAGCTCCAATCCAAAGATCATTTAAGTAAGGGTTCATTGTATCACCAGCCAAGAGCAGACTCTTCAAATTTCTCCCCATAATGCAAACAATGAACAAGGTTTCCAACCAACTCCAAAGACTAGAGCTGAAAGGGCAGTTCCAAAACAGATATGTGAGATTTTTAGCACTATTAGAACAAAGGTGGCATCTGGAAACAATAGAAATTCCTTTCTTTTAAAAGTTATTATCAGTGGGCAGCTTCCCATGACAGAATCTCCAGCCCCGCAAAGCAGCTCGAGGATGAATAACCTTTCAGTACAGGTACTTGGACCACCAAATAGTCTGCCCTTTAGCTTGGATAGCGTCAAAATCCCCTTTGACAGAGAATTTACCCACAAGGTCAGGTTTCCAGACCCTTATGTCAGCTTTGTTAGTGTTGATTTCGATGCTGTTGATGTCCACTCCTAATATGTGGAAGATAAGAAGAAGGTTTTAAGGTAAAGACCATCGGCCATCCACGATAATACTACTCACCTTAGCATGCAAGTTTTTCCAAGGGATGTTGGCATTGCTGATAAGATCTTTAAGAGAGATAGGAGAACACCATATGTCTCTCCAGAGACCAATGCAGCTCCCATCTCCAATCACCCAACCAGAGTTAGAGCACACATCCTCAAGAGCTCCTCGAACACCTGCCCAAATAGAAGAACCTTTGGTGCAAGTAGAAAAGTTGCCAGATTTTGCAATAAATTTAGCCCTCATAAATTTTGACCATTCATCCTTTGGGTTTAGAAAGATCCATGTAAGCTTCATCATCAAAGATTGGTTGATCTCTTTTAATCTTCGAAGGTTAATGCCCCCATCCTTAAACGGTTAACATACCTTAAAGTCAAATCAATCACAAGTTCACAGATCAAGTACGAAGAAAGCTTAACATTGTTCAAATATTATAACACAACAGAAAGATCAGAAAAAGCAGTTTGACACGCCAAGTACAATACCTCATATCGGAGTAGCTACACCATCTCCTCCCACAGTTTCCTCTTCGCCAACAACTCCAACACCCTCAGTCGAAGGGCTCGACCCAGCAGCACCCACGACCCCTTCAGTCATAGTAGCAGAAGCAACTATGTCTACCACTGGAGTCTCCGCGCCATCTCTCACTCTTACACCCACACCAATAACATCTACTTATACCCCCTCTGCTTGAACAACATCATCAGCAGCTGGATCATTAGTTTCGGGAAAGCATTGTTAAGTTTCAAGATTATACCCCAAAACTTTGATGAACTCCTTGAGCCTGATATTAGTGTCACATTCTTCATCAAACTAACCTTGGAAGGTCTCTTTCTATTCTGTAATAACCATATCATTCTTAACCTATTTCGCCTACAAAACTTGTGTATGAGTGTAACGCTGAGCTTTGAGCCCCCTCTCACATTCTTATCTTATAGTCTCCTGATCTCGCCTCAAAACGCTAATTTTAGAAACTAGCGATGCTTCGGTCCGTCGAGCAAGCTCCAGATTGTCAACCGCTCATTTTAACTGATTAATTGCAACCCTCTGCACCTTGAAAGCCTGCGTCAAAGCATCTATCTGCTAGAATAATTGAGCCATCAGTATCTCACGAAGCTTGGTGCACTTAAGAAAATTTCAGAAGTTCACGAAAAATAAGCAGTTACCTAGTACATACTCTTCTTCATCTGCCTCGCAGCTTCCTCTGGATCAGTGCCACAGAGTATCGCCATCGAAGCAGCCTTAGCTCGAGCATGCTCCTCCAGTTCGGACGCGGTTAGTGCTTCATCCATGTCCTTTGTATCATCCTCCCCTAACGCACTACACCTCTTCCGCTGAGGTTCTTTGCGCTACTATGCCCTCGGAGACTCGGGAAAGACCTTGCCCTTCCCTTTTTCAGCCTGCGTTGATGCCTGCTTTAGGGCCTGTTTTGAAGTACCAGAAGTTACTTCGGGCATTGGCGCTGCATGCTTCAGGGCCTGTAACCCCTTTGGAGCATACTTTACCTTCCTTATCAATCTCTCTTTCACCATTCCCTCGACACCTCTCTTTTGTGATGGCTTCGGCGTAATGGTTACGTTTCGAAGCAGGAAATTTATCTTCTTCTACCTTTTCCTCTTGATACCTAGCATCTTGAACACAGAGTTCACCCACTCATCATGCGAGTCGATTAGCGCGTCAATATAATCTCCCAGATTTGCCCATGTCCAGTTACTTGGACCTGCAGATAAAATAAAAAAAACATTTATCAGTCTATTCGATTAGTACAAAAAAATCTTCGGCAAACAACTTACTTGGATTATAAACCTTATGTTGTAACTTATAAGGAACCTCCCCTTCGACATTCTCATAGTTAACCCGTACTACAACCAAGTCTTTATCCCACCCTGGACCTGTTGAGCACAGATCAAACAACCAGGGCTTATCTGGATGATATTGGATATGATAAGTGCATGCCTTCAAGTTTGCTTTCCTAGAGTAGAACGATACAATATAGTACCACTCGATCAAGCTCCTCCCCACACTGCTCAATTTTACATTTATACCCTCGACTACCTTCATCATTTCGTAAAAATTCCCATTCATTTGGCAAGGGGCAACATCCAAAAAGTTTAACACCTCCTTCACTAGCCTTCGGTGGGGTAATTGCATTCCAAGTTGAATTTGGCCTTTATATGCCATAATACCCTCTCGAGGTCTCGACTGGAAGCTGTACCCTGACCCCGCAGCATATAACATCACTCCTACCTTTGACAGCTAAAATTTAGCCATAAATCAATCTAGTCGCAGCTTCTCTTTAGCTGAGACAGATCCAACGGCCTCCTCCGACTCAGTCAATTTCTTACTATGATCACTTTACTCCCCCTCTACCCTTTCATCACCCGAAGGATCAACACTACCTTTGCATCCCTCTCTCTCTCCTCTCTCCATCTCTTCCTTATCACTATCCTCGGCCACTACTGTCTTACGATGTTTACTACTTGAATCCCCAATTTTAGGAACCACCATTGCTAATGGGGTATTCTTTGCGATGTCTAACTCTTCTATGTCTCTTCTCTCACCAATCGGAGCACGACCAAGTACACTAGCCTCGTTCTCTTCAATTTCCTCATCTATTAGCCTCAGTCTCGAAGATCGACGGGTTCGCATCTTATCCTACAGAAGAAAAGGTACGCAATCAGATCGATATATTCGACTATTACGTGTCAATAACTTACTTTTACCTACCCTCTCTAACCCATACTATCATAGTCGAATATTCAACACCAATCCCCGTCATACCGTCAATACCCTCAGAACCCCAAAGAGACTTAACCCACAAATACATGCTTTCCCACGGTCCACGGTCATATCATCATAACTATAAACCCTAGTAGACTCTATACAAATATGTACTCCAACATACAAAAAGAAAAGACGAAGAAACAGGACAGAAGTAAGACAATTTACCTGCTTGAGTAGAGTATCCTTCCTTCCTTTCAACAATTCAGATAATACTACAGCAACTACCGAGCTCTATGGAACAATGGCATGCATTCTCTTTCTCTCACTCTCTGGTTTTTCTATAAGTGGGTAAACATGAACAATAACTATGCTCTTACCACTATATATACCTCCAAGGAATACCAAAAAATAGCCTCAATTTTCAAAGCCGCTATCATTACCGCTACCCCACTACCCCTACATTTTGGCTGAGATGTGTTTTGTCAAATTTACCCTCCATTACCCCATGTACGCGTCTCACGCGCACATTCACACAATTTTATATACATAACCCAACTCGAACATTCTTATCCCCAATCGAAGCTGTCAAATCATATCCTATTTACACAAAGATAGCTCAGTATCTCACTTCGACAGTCATCTCATAAATTGTCAACTTCATTCGGACATATGCCCTTATACCGAAATACAGAAGAAAATAATCAACAATAAAAAAGAACTACAAACATCCCTCCTTGCCATCCTATACCAATAAAGAATCACCTATTTACAGACGGGACAGTTCTTCGAAGACTCAACCTCAACATCTTCCTTGTCCACCACCTCCTCAGGGAAAGACTCCAAAAAGGCAAACCGGTCACTGGAGAGGGGGGCCATCATTTGTAGAACCTCCACCAGTACGCATAGGGTATTCTACTAATGGGTTCCCCTGGTTCCACTTCAAACAAATTCGACATAATCCAATCCAGGCCTTGAACGCCAAAATACCTCTGCTTCAGTTCGAGGGTCTTCTGCCGTATACGAAGGACCCTTTTCGCCACCCGGTTATGGTACTTGGTGTTAGAAGCATTTCTGTTTCTTTGGGATGAAGACGTAGACATTTTCCTCGGAGAAGAAGGAACAAATGTGTATATTTATCCTAAAATACCCTATTTATACTTGATGGCAAGTACATTTAAACCCTCCTTAATCCCAACCTGCATTTATCACAGTCTTCTATTCTTTTCCTTGATATTTTAACAGTCAAAACTTTACAACTTCCCAGACCTAACTGTTTTATCAACATGCACATTCTTTACCTATTTCCAAAATTTTCCATTCGACAAATCCCCAACCTCGAACCATCAACCCCTTCTATACATGGTCTCACACCTCTTTCATCGAGTTTCGACAATACAGAGTTAGTTATTCAATTAAGGTTGAGTATTGACCGATGTCTTTGATCATCTCATTATACCTCGAAGTCAATTTTCCCTCGAAGGTAACCGGTTATTCTCATTATACATTCGAAGCTAGATGTTCGATACCGCGTCCATAATCAATTTGCCTACCATATTTATTAGATACAAACCCACAATTTCATTTCCGGTTATTCTCATTATAGTACTCCAAATTAAAAAAGAAAGAGGAGATCTCCAAATACAATCATACAAAAATCTATAGTCATCGGCAATAACCACAACAGAAACAGAAACATCCAAGTACAGCCATACAAAAAAAAACATAATAACAAAACTGATCACCACCCTGCCACATCCTCATGAAGAACTTGCCTTTTTATCAGATGGGCCAGATCGTCCTGTTGAGCCTTGCTCCTTCACCAACTGATCCTTTTCCTCCACAATATGCTCGGCCAAACCCGACAAGAAGAGATAACGTTCCTCAGGCGCATAAAACTTATATTACAGCATCCCTCACAGATATGCATTAGAATGCCCACTGATCTGCTCCCCAAGCTCTACCTCCACCTAGTTCGGTATGTCCCAGTCGAGTTCTTTGTCACCGAAGAACTTCAACTTCAATTCAACAGTCCCTAGAAAATCTCATTCTTTGATGATAATGAGTGTTAGGAGTAGCATCCATGGGCCTTTCACAGAAAACAGAAGAAGAAAATGAAGACGAAGAGTGTACAGTGTTTACCCCCTCATAACCCATATTTATACCCTGATTAACCTCTTTTATTACTCCAAAATCACCACTATTCCTTAACAACCTTCCTTTATTACCTCCCTCGGAACTCCAATAAGTCACAATCAATCTTCTAACTTTCAATAACCACAAGTCTTTTTCAACAAATGCCTCTACACCTGTTTTCGAGGACCCTGCTGAGAGGGGGCGAATGTTGAACACAACTCGCAGCCTTCTATCCCAATCGAAACACTCGAAGGCTACCTCAAAGCCAACTCGAATACCTCGAAGCCCAATTAATCCATAAGAAAGCCTTCCAGGACTGCACGAACTTTGACTATACGAAGGCAGACCCATCGGCATCAGAAATACTTCGACCACAATCGTACATGGTCGAAGGAAGTCATGTCAGATAGCCAGCTCACCAGACAGGAACGAGGACATTGTTGGTCCTTTCAGCTACAGTGATAAAACCAACAACAGCTGCAGTGTCAGAGTACAGTGCCAGACCCGACATTTCCGGTGTCAATACCAACTCCGGGATACCCGCCTGATACCCGAAGGGTACACTTGTAATGTGACCTCCCTTGGTGACTCATCCCTACCTATGTTCTATAAATAGGAGGGAAGGGGAACCAAGGAGAGGTTACAAAAAATCTCTCCCCTGAACCCTTGAAGTTTTCCTTCAATCATCCTGTAAATTACCCAGTACTCGATCCTTTGACTACTCGACAGTAATATCATATCTCTTAAAAATCCTCAACAGAGGTCGCGTAGTGACCCATTCTAGGCCTCAACGCAAGTATATTTTCAGTAGATTATTTGTACTATAGATTATATGCTTGAATTCTTTGATTGGAGATAAACCCTGCGGTGTAAGAGCCATCTTCCCCCCCTCGCGAAGTTAGGCCCCTACAATGCATCTTTCTACTTCGTACACAATACATAGATTAAAGCATAGATAATACTAACTTTCAATCGACCTCTATATTAGTTAAATCAAGGATAATACTTGGTTTAGCTGACTCTGCTAAATCTTTGCAATTAAAACAAAGGTAATACTAGTTTTCAATCAAAGACTCAACCGAACATAAGATTAAACAAAGGTAAAACTAGTTTTTATTTATCTCAATATGGCTGCAACATCATACCAGTTAAATCAATGTTAACACTTGGTTTTACTGACTCTACTAAATCTCTGCGATTAAATCGATGGTAATACTTGTTTTCAATCAATGACTCTACCAAAATATGATAAAGCAAAAGTAAAACTAGCTTTTATCTACCTCAATATGGCTGCAACATCATACCATCTAAATTAAGAACAACGCTTGGTTTGGCTGACTCTACTATATCTTTACGATTAAAACAAAGTTAATACTAGTTTTCAATTAAAGACTCTGCCAGACATAAGATAAAGTACAGGTAAAACTAGCTTTCATCTCTCAGCATGTCTACAACAGTTATTTTTTATTTTAAGTTGCATATACTACCACTACAATGGATTCTTTTCTGCTGTTGGGATGTCAGCTATGCTTTACTCTGCAATAGGAGGTCGATCAACTATAAAGCCTTACTCACGAGCAGTCACAACAATCCTGCCCTGCCCTATCAATTTAGTAGGTCGAGTGCCTAAATCTGTTTCAATGGAGGTTATGCAATTTCCTCGATTTATATTAGCTCTGCAAATGCATCCCCTATCTAACAAACAGTTGAGCAAGGTATCTCTTTCTAACTCAAGCCTTTTTACCTCCTCTACCAAATAGGCGATCACCTCACTCAGCGGGCTTGAGTGCGTTGCATGAGGTATAACTGCCTTAGAAAAGTTCGCTCTCGCTCGCTGAAGGCGATCTTCCAGCCTCGTATACCGTTCTTTTTGCCTTTTCATTTTACTATCAATTCGAGTTGTGAATGCAATATTCTCTTCCAATTTTATGTCTACTTTAGCAGATTTAGCCTGACTAATTGCCCTCAAATCCGTCACCTGAGCTCAAAGTTCCTCAATCTCCCTGTTTAAATCTTCCCCAGGAAGAATTTTCTATAACAATTTGTCTTTCTTCTGTATTAAAATCTCCTTTCATCCAATAACCCGCTCTAACCCCTGTTCCCTGGAAATAGCAGCATCTAGTTTCCTTTCGCACTCCCTTACCGCTCAACTCCTTTCCATACATAACCTTGAGCTTGGGCTACATCCCCCTCCAGCTCTCTTATTCGAGCTGACAGACTTACTACATCCCCTTGAACAAGGGAAACCTTGGCATCATTTTTATTTTTCCTCGAGCGCTCTCCAGCCACGGCTTTCCTGGCCTTCAGTTGTGCCACCCTCTCATTCAACTCATCACACATCCGTTACACCGTCCGAAACTCCATATCTTTAGCAGGTAAGGTTGTATATAATTTTTCAACTACAACTTCAGAAGCCGATAAATCATCCCGAGCATTCTTCAGCTCGTTATCTTTATCAGCCATTTTTTTCTTCAATCACATCATCTCATTTCTAGCATTCACTAGATCAGCTTGAATTCACCCCTGATTGTTCATTTAATTGATCAATTCGCCCTTCAAACTGGCCACAAATCGATTTTACCCTTCCTCTAATCTTTCTAGCACCTATATACGGTAATGGGCAATGCCAGCCTCCCTACTCTTTGCCATGAACGCATCATTCTGGCTTTTGAGCTTCGCTACATGTTCTTTTAAATATGCGAGCTCTTTTTACCTTTTATTAATTTTGGTATCCTTCTCCTCGATCTTACAAGCGAGGTCGGGCAGCAGTTTGGGTTCTCTCAACAAAATTGAAGTATACCTTTACATGTTGATCTTTACTATCTTCGTTCGCCTCTCTCAGCTTATCAAACTCCTCCACAAATTCTTGGTTACATTGGCGTTCCTCACTTTCGCTCGAGCAAACTGACTCTAATTTGACCTGCACATTGCAGATACAATATATCAAGTTCGATTCAGAACACTCATTTAACACATATATCTCATTTCAAAAAAGATACCTATTTTTTTGATATCTACTGTGTAAGACTACTTCTAAACTTAAGGTCAAAGTACAATCACAGATGGATACTCCATAACATATACTTCCAAGTATAAGGTATACATTCTCTATATTTTAATACCTGGGTATTTCCTATACACCATTTTATTGCCATTGCCTCTAAACCGATAATAGGTTTTTGGTTTGTCTCTACACTCTATTTATTACCTTATAGCTCTATACTAATGAAGCATACAAGTAAAATATTTCTTTCTCTATTCTAACCTGTAGCTCCGCTTGCAAAGACAACAGGAACATTGAGGCGTCTCTCTCCTTAGTGAGCTCAGTCTCTAAACCTTTTATTCTGAGGCGCCTATCCTTAAGTTCAAACAACAAGATTTTCAAAAGTGACTTAGCCTAACAAATTTTATCTAACAAGCAATATCCAATTAGTTTACAAATATTCCAAAATATTCATAGAATCACAGAATCATCATTCTACTCTACCTTCTTATTTTCCCCCTCTAGGTATTCAGTATCATCCCATTGGTTGTCTCACACCGTTTGGGGAAAGATACCATCAAGCCCGTCCGCAACTCCAACAGCAGCATTTTCCACCTCATCGTCTTCCACATCCTCGACGCAGATCTCTGCTCTAATGGCATCCACCTCATCTTAAGAATACCCCTTTGATATAAGGTGGCCCCTGAGTTTATCCCGCTCAGTGACCATCTCCATCAAATTCACTATCGCCTTACGGTCAGATTGCTGATCTACACCATTTACGAAGCCTTCAGGGTTTTTAGCTTCTTTCCCTCCTTGAGCAACTCAGCTTTCAATCGAGCTACCTTCTTCTCAAGCTTGACTTTTACTTTCTTCAACTCAGTTTTCTCCTCCTTGACCCCTAGGCGTATCTCCTTCATCAGACGAACAACCTACAAAACAAACAAAATTGACCTTATTATTAGCTTGAGTCGCAATACAAAAATTCACCACATATTCAAAGCATATGAATCTACCATATTTCTCATCTCCCCTTCCACGTAAAGAGCTTCCAGCCTAGCTCTTTCCTCCACCTCTCTCAGCTCGTCTTCTGCAACAGGTCAATCTTTTACCCTTCATTTTTTTGCCTTTCCTACGACCTTACCATTTCCCGTGGATCAAGAGGTCGAAGGATACTTCAGCATTTGCTTCTTGGGAAATGTTCGAGCTAGCTTGCTCGACGAAGTAGACTTTGGTAACCCCGTGTAGTCCACTCCGGGGGCCTTGGTCAAGTTTACTCGCTTTTCTCCATCAGTTCCCTTCTTCTTGCTGCCATCAGCGCCCGTCATTAGCCTCACTGATTGAGAATTTTGAACCTTTTCAAATCGGCTATTAGCACATTTTTGCCTACAAATTCCAAGTTCTTCTAACACCGCCCGCCTCGAGCTCTATCCCATCCTAGGCAATTGTATCCAGCAATGATTATTTCCTCATCACCTATATTTAGGACCTATCATTCACAATACATTTTCATCAGCAGAACAACATACAATTTCAACATATCAATCTTAATCATTATACATTGTTATACCTACTTTTTTTTACAGTTCTAAACAGAAGTTCTAAGGGTTCTTCGTCTTATCGCTGAAGGCAATCACCCTTCACCCATATCACATTATCATTCCAAGGCTGACCTACTAAGTTCAGATCAAAGAAACGAGGCCGAGTCGAGCTCGTAAAAAAATATGCCTCCCAGCTTGCAGAAAAAAAATTTACCCCATAAAATTTTAAAACAGGAGATATCTTCCTCTCAATCTCATTTACCACCCACCACTTATTCAAAAATTCACAAACACTTATCACCTCCCACATGTTCTTGTTCAACTGAACAGGACATGCCCCGATGGTGTTTATAATCTATTTCGCCAGATTTCTAAGGGGAAGACTCAACCCATACTCCAACTGAGATAGGTAACACAAAAAACCCTCTACCAGGTCACCCTGGACGTTCCCATTGAAATTCTCTAGAGAGATTGATTCGTCTATACCCCTATCTCTTTTCTCCTTCTCCAAATCAGACAGGAGATAAAATATTCCTCTCCCGATGCAACAGTACAACCCCTAAATTGCCTACTGGCGTGTTCTACACAACTACCCATCTACCCATATAGAAGCCTTGGCATTACAAAACTCTTTGAGCATATCAGAGGGAGGAGGATAGGATACCAATTTTCTAGGGAAATATGGAAATTGATCAACCCTTACTTTTTCTTTACTATCAGACTTTACGATTTGGGACTCTGCCGATCGACCAGAGGTTGATGCCTCATTCGTAGGTAAACTCACCATATCAACTACAAATCTACAGATGAGGGTTTGATCCTACACAAATACTCCTCATGATTGACCTAACTGCTGGTAGTTATTGAGCCTTGCGCGAGCCATACTCGGTTTTGGAACTGAGGCATCCCTTCCACTATCAATGTCAAACTTCTTACACCTTTTCGGTGAAAATGTTTTCCCATCATTGCCCTTTACCGTATATTTTAATCCATTTTTATCTCTCTTTTCCAAATCTTCCTCTGACCTCACTACACTTATGATGACTCATGCTTACACATAATCAAGTTTTTACAGCTTTTATACAAGGGACAAAATCATAAGCTCCCCACTTTTTTTATTTTCTGCTTCTTCTACTTATAGTAACACTGACGTCATTTCCAAAGTTCTTAAAAAAACTCAAATATATTTTAAAAAAAAATTCAACAGTCACAAACAGCATTCGCAAAAATAGAGGATCGATTCAACTTTTATGCTCATTCCATTTCTTTGAAATTATTCAAACTCATATAATTACATACATTCAAGTCACCCCAATTTATACTCACTTTCTTTACCTCACATATAATTACATTTAGAATAACCATGATTCCCTGAGGATCCACATCCTATCAGATATCTTCTAGCAATCCTCACATCTTTCAATTCGATCTCTTCTACAGCAAGCGATCTCACTGTATCTTTTTGAGCTGCAGGATCCACCACAATTTCTTGGAACATCTCTTTATAGAAACGACGTTCATACTCAAATTCTTTACCAATCCCATCTAAGCCTTCAACTTGAACCTCCCTCACTGGCAACTCAGCATCATAGTCTAGAAGTCCAAAAATCCGTTCCTGCACTTTAACCATCATTATTGCCAACCGCCCCTCAACGGTATAACAAATTCTCTCAGATCGGGTCCACACTATTCTTATTTCCTTCCACCTATTTGAAATGCATTCCCCCTTATTTATACATTTTTGCTACCAATTCCCCATAGCTTAGGATATTATCCTATTATCTCGTAACAAAAACCTTAATATCTTGAGAAAAGTTATTTTAACATATCTCTCCCTATCGACATCAGTCATTTCATCCTATTCCAAATTAAGCTTATTCTTTCCAAATCTAGTATTCCAGAACAACCTTTTTGAGCTCAATCTTTCATTCTAAAATTTCTACAATTTTTTCTCCCCCAAATTTCTAGCCCCCAGGTCGAACATTGTATTTGACACATATTTTTACATTACAAACATATTTATAATTGCTCGATTATTATAAAAAGTGCACTTTCTAATCTTAAATATTTCATCTCATCCAATATTCGAAAGTATTCAGATCATACAACTCAATTTCTTGAGTTATTCTATTCAATATCAACAAAGAGTTTTGATATCAAATTTTATTTATCACAAATACAATTGCTGATACTTTGCAAATAACAAATCTTTTAGATAACATGTCTTTCTGGCACTCTAAAACATCAAATCCTTCAGCTCATATGACTTTAGTGATGTTTCACTCAAAAAATACTCTGATACAAAGAAGGCATTGGAGGTCACCATAGGTCCTTCTTCCTTCACACCATCTAACTTTGACCAGAAACTCGATTTGGAGGAAGTCTGGGAATGAAAGAAGAAGACTCAGTGCTTTAACCAACTCATCAAACAGAAAGTCTTCTTAGCGCCAAAGAGACAATGGAAGTGCAAAAACAAATTTCTATTCTCCGTCTTCCTCTACCACTAACTCGCTGCCATTTCTATAACCACAACCCTCGCAGAGTTGGTAGAGATGAAGAGGGCCTGGCATTAGAATCCAGTCCTACGTAAGTCATCAGCGCAACTGCCCTGCAGTTATGCCTATCCCTATATCTGTCTCCCCAACCTTGTCCTCTGCAAGAATGCAGAGACAAACCCAATGTTACGCACCTGTTACGATGACATAATGAAGCCTCCATATACAATAAAAATCCTCCTAAGATTTAGCCACTTTATCTTTCGACATTGATTGATACATCGGAAGAACTGGAGCAGGAGTAGGCATCTCCAAAGGCTGATCCCTGAAATATTTTAACTTCAACCTCTGCATTTTAGTAATAATTCTCTCTTCAAGAACCATTCTCCGGGTTGTTACCATCTTCAAAACTTTCAGAGAGTTTTGTAACAAACCAAGCATACTTTGCCACAAACCTTGGTATAGGTACTATTTATATAACTTACATTTAATATGCAGGTATGTTTTCCCAAGCGTCATCATTCAATATAGATAAAACTCTTCAAACCCTAACCGTCGCATACATCAATATTCTCATCAACATTCAATGCACGTACGTCCCTCCATAACACGCATATTTTCCATGCAGTCAAACACCATCATTACTTACCTCATTATTCAAACTTCCAACCTGAATAACTGTATACCCACAAATTCTTTCTCAACCAAAGCCACTCATGACTTAAGCTGCAAGGGGGAGATTGTAGTGGTCTACCCCTCGACCTTTCCCAAATTGAGTTGTTTCCAAGCTCGAACTACCTTCATGTCAGACTCACGCATTCTCCACAGGAATTCAACAGTCAATATTGCCACCTACTTCATGAACTTGTGAGAACATGGGTTGAGCCCAAATAGAAAAAATTGAATAAGTCAAAGATACATGTCTCTTACAAACTTAATGATTACTTAGTAAACCGCTACTAACCACATTGGTCGGGGAACGTGCTTCAGCTTGATGAAGAACTACAATGAAGGCCTATATAAAGAAGAAGTTCCAGAATAGACAAGGACTAGAAAATTACACGTGATATCACTAAGAAAGCTGCATTTTCTAGATTCTCATAAACATCAAACTTCTTATTCACATGATCAAGCATTTCTAAGTCAAGAGATCACTTGTAATAAGATATCAGCCTCAAGCAATAAAAAATACTATTACAAAAACCCTCAACTCGAGGTCGTGGTTTTTTACCTATTCAAAGGTATTCCACACTAAATTACCTGTGTTATTTCTTGCTTTTATTCAGATTTTTGTCACAGGTACATTAGTATAAGAGCTAATTCCAAGCCACTTCGAGCTTACAGAATTAGACCATTACACCTTTAACCACTCTAGTTAAACTAAATCTTCCATATTATTATCCTGTCATATAGGAGGAATTATTGGATTCAATCCTATTAATAAATACACCCATACAGTCAGACGAACATATGGAATCAAAAGTGACAGATAAGTAACCACAAATGTAAAAGGAAAAAAATACTATTTTTCATAATAAAAACTTTGATTAGATAGGAATTTCTGGATCACAGTTGTACATCATGTATTCCATTAGATGGTTCAAAATAGATAATATACTAACATGTTAGCCACCAATTCACATCGTACAGTCTATAGGTCCTCAATCTCAAGCATATTCCCATCAATCAGATTCTTCAGAAAATGACTCCCGACAAGTTTAGAACTCCTCTACAAATTTATGTGTGCTTGCCTTTCTCGTTCTGCAGCTTCCAATGCTTTCATATGTCATACTACTTGGGACAAAAATACTTAATCAACCTCTTCATTAGGGGAGGAGACAAGGAGAATTGCTTTATTATCGTAGCCATAATGTTCCATTCCAAAACACCCATTAAATAAATTACACACCCATTGAATAAACCCCATATCTATAACATAAACAGGTTTCACTGAGTTATATTATCGACAACCCCATAGGTCGATAATATTTTATCAATTTCTGATATTTTTGACAATATTTTATCGATTTGTGATGCTTTCGATAATATATTGTCGATTTTTGATGTCCCCGACAATAATTTTATCGATGGATTGGTTTTATGAGAATTTACTCGTAAATTATTGTTGACTTATTCATCTAAGTCAATTTTGACAATTAAACTATGTAAATTTGTTAATTGTTCGGTGTACGACACTCCTAAATTGTCGTATGGACAAATTTAGACAATAACATGTCGATTACGTAGTGTACGACAATTATTAAATCTAAAGAGAAGAATTTTGCACACCACTAACCTGTTCGCCATAGGTTTTGAGTGTAGATGTTGATAAATGTTGGGATCCCGTCCACTAACCTGTTAAATCAAGCAAAATCAATACCCAAATTACCTTTGTAGCACAATTCCAACAACATGTCCCAAAAATATAATTTCCCAACTAGGAGATAGACTGAGAAAGATTTGTACCTTAACCAGAGGGAAAGAAAGAGAGAAAAATTTGAATGGGAATTTAAATTTTAGAGTGAGAGAGAGTGAGTGATTGAGTGGGGGATTGAGTGGACGGAAACTGAGAGAGAGAGAGAGAGAGAGAGAGAGAGTGTGAAATTTGAATTTTAGAGTGAAAGAGAGAGAGAGAATGACTGATTGAGTGGAGTGAGTGACATGCCACATAGGGCAAGATGAGAGTGAATGAGTTGTGAGTGAGTTGGCAAAAGAGAGTGTAGGTAGAGTGTAGGGAAATCCCTCCCCCAAAAAAAACATCAACATATGTTTAAGGATGTTATAATAAAATTTAAAATATTGCGTAAAGTGTCACCAACTGTGAATGTTTGGGTAGCTGCCTAGGTTGCATACGCATTACCGGAAGGAACGGTCCATCCCAACTCATAATGTGTGGGTTTTTCACCAACAATTCTCTCGACCTACATATGATATATGAACTCGTAACAACATATGATACCGAGTTGGAACTTACAGTAGCTGATTCAGCAGCAACCAAACTCAAGAATTTGATGGAAAACCTTGTATCTGACGGCAAACTTACAGCAGCGTATGGCTCCGAGTTTGAACGTGGCGTTTACTCGGATATGGAATGGGGAACCTGCAAGAATTGGACTCCGGTTAAGAAAGTGCGATCAAGGCCACAGCGAATGCCTCTCAGCGTGATCACAAGGAGCAAGAGTGCTCGACAACGTCCAAATTGAATATGGTAGACGGACCACTGCTCGTTTGGAATTGCAGGGGCATTGGCAATGCCAAGACAATAAATCATCTCAAAAGAATCATACAGCAACACAAAATTTCGATTGAGGTATTGTTAGAACCTTTTTTAGATGTCTCACATATTGCTAGAATTTGTAGCCGAATAAAGTGCAATTCTTTTTTGTCTAATCAAGATCAGAATGGCAAAATTTGGATACTCTGGAAACAAGATTATGCGGTGACACTTATATCTGCTACTAATTAACTTACACACTGCAAGATGGCGCTAAACAACGGCTGGAGTGCCATAGTGACTATTGTTTATGCTAAATGCACAAGTACTGAACGCCGACCTCTGTGGGATGGCATTTGCTTGGTCGCCCTAAACATTACAAAGCCTTGGTGTGTACTGAGTGATTATAACACTATCCGATATAAAACTGAGAGACTAGGTGGTCGGAGAACATGCCACAAAGAGGTTACAGAATTTGAAAATATGATACAAGCTGCAGGGTTAATGGATATTGGTTTCTTGAGTTCAGGATACACTTGGTGCAACAATCATCCGGGCAGTTCTCGACAGTGGGCAAGATTGGATAGAACACTCGTCAATGCTGCGTTCATGACTGGGTTTCCGGTACACAAGGTCACCACCTCACGCGGGTTTGTTTAGATCACTCTCCACTCCTCCTAACATTCACGAGCAGCGCTTATCAAAACCCCAGACAATTCAGATTTCTAAAAATGTGGACGACTCACACCACGATCCTGAAGCTCATGGAAGATACATGGCCATCAGGGGTATTTGGAAACTGCCTCTCCTCCTTTGCATACAAACTAAAACTGGTCAAGGCGGCCTTGCGAGAGTGGAATAGAACAGTTTTTGGAAATGTTATGCAGAACATCAAATTGCTTGAAGACAAAATTACGGAGCTGGATTTCCTATTACAAGGTGGTTAGGACAAACAGGTTAGTGCAAATCTTAGCAACGTGCAAAGAGAACATGTTGATATGTTGCACAAAGAGGAGATCTTTTGGAGGGAATTGTCGTGGGTAAAGTGGATTCAAGCAGGAGATGTGAATACCAATTCTTTCACACGGTCACTCAAATTAGCCGCAAAAAATATTTTCTCTCGAATTTCACAATGCCAGACGGCACCCACATGCATGATATTGGACTGATCCATGAAGCAGCTATCTCTTACTACAAGGATGTACTAAACGCACCTCTGACCCAACCGAATCCGGAATTACTGAGCTGCATCTCAACGATTATCACAGAAGAAGAGAGCGACTGTATTACGACACCACCAACTATGGAGGAGTTAAAAACTAGTGCTTTCAGTATACTCGTTGACAGCGCTTCTGGTAGCGACGGTTTTTTAGCCAATTTCTTTACCACATGTTGGGACATCATTAAGGACGACTTACACGTAGCGGCCAAAGAATTTTTCAATGGAGCTCCTATTTCCAGATTCTACACTGCCACCTTCCTGACACTAAAGGTCGAGATGCCTACAACGTTGGGAGACTACCGGCCGATCAGCTTATGTTCAGTGGTCTATAAAATTTTCTCTCAAATCATCGCTACAAGATTGAGTGCACTCCTATACAAGATAATCTCGGGCAATCAAGGAGCGTATATATAAAGCAAGGACATCAGCGACACTATCATTCTCACCCAAGAAATGGTGGGGGATTTACATAGAAAGGTATGGGGCAACAATGTTATGATAAAGGTAGACATGGCCAAGGCGTATGATCGATTGGATTGGAAATTTCTCAGGATGGTTCTTGATAAATTTGGGTTTAGCAACTCATGCGTAAATCTTATTTCTCACTGTGTTGAAACACCCTGGTTTTCGGTGGTGCTACAAGGAGTATTCAAAGGTTTTTTCCAATCTACTAGAGGCCTTCGGTAAGGGGACCCCCTCTCACCTTTGCTTTTCATCATTGCAGAAGAAGTACTCACCAAAGGATTATCGAAATACTTTATAGATGGCCAAATTGGGTACTTTAAATCAGCTCGGGGCTGTCTTCCGATCACACATTTACTGTATCCAGATGACTTTCTCATGATCCTAAATGGAAGCCAATCCTCACTTAAGGGGCTACTGAAGTTTATGGAAAAATATGAAACATTATCTGGGCAATTGGTTAACAAAGAGAAAAGCGGTATCTATGTGCACCACAATACGACTGTCAGTCGGAAACAAATCATTCACACCACTAGCGAATTCCAACACAGGCTCTTTCCTATGCTATATCTGGGAGCGCCCATCAGCTATGGTAAAGTTCGACATTATCACTTTGAGAAGCTACTCACTAAGGTACAACAAAGAATTGAAGGATGGCACTGCAAGTTCCTATCGCAAGGCGGAAAACTCATTCTGATAAACCACGTTTTGATCTCCATGCCAATACATCTTCTAGCCTGTATCACTGTCCCGAAATCAGTCCTTCAAAAAATGGAGAGCATGTTCTCCAACTTCTTCTGGCAAAAATTTGAAGGCAAAAACAAACGACATTGGGTCTCATGGAACGACCTTTGTCTACCGAAAGAGAAAGGCGGACTCGGCATCCAAAACCTCGATGATATCAATTATAGTTTACAGCACAAGAAATGTTGGAATGTGCTCCATGCCGATACTTTCTTGTCTAGATTTCTAAAAAGCAAGTACACCATCAGCAATGACTTCTTTCTGCTTCGATCAAACACCTCTCCCTTGTGGACAAGCATTCGAAATCTGTTTGAAACTGTTCACGCAAGCACTGTGTGGAACCTGGGTTCAGGAAATTACAACTTCTAGAAGGACGACTGGACAGGAGATGGCAGCCTTGCTGATGCGCTGAACATAGACTGCAACCAAGATATCATGGTAAAAGAAATAATTGTTAATGGAGCAAACTGGAATTGGCAGCGCCTATACCATGAACTACCGGTAGACTTGAAGGTCACTCTCGCAAACAAGTTCTTCATCGACGAGGACAATGATACACCGCTATGGGGCCCCTCTGAAATTGGTAACTTCGCGGTAAAGTCGGTTTGGCAATTCTGGAGAGGGATTGCGGATACACAACGTCGTATGGATTGGATTTGGTACAAGATAATACCCACCAAAATTCAGGTCTTTAGCTGGAAAATGTGGAAGAAAGTTCTCACAGTGGACGATTTAATACAACAACGACTCCCATTTGTTTCTCGATGCAGCTGTTATCGCTCGGGTAACAACGAAATGCTGAACCACTTACTCGTAAATGGAGAGATAGCGCAACAAGTTTGGCAGTTTTTCGCGCACGCTTGTGGGGTTCAAAACATACCGGCTGAAAGTTTTTGGGCACGACAAGGTATATGGTTACTGGCAGCCAACAAAAGCGCGCAAATGGGTATTATTAAAGGGGTTCTTCCGGCTATCATAAGCTGGGAATTATTGAAAGCACGTTGCAAACATCGATTCGACGACGTGCCGATGAATGCTCAAGCGATTGTCACCAAAACATGCCGATGGCTTCAGGATATCATGGTCAATACTAAAGTTACCCAAAGCGGCAACTTTGGGGACACAATATCGCTGCAAGTTCTCCGAGTACACACGCTCCAGATAAAACGTAAAGCATAAATATTGGTAAAATGGCAAGCACCACCAGGGTAGTTTAAACTGAACACTGACGGATCTTCTTTCAGTAATGGCCTCTTTGGGGCTGGAGGTATCATACGCAACTCACAAGGAGAGATGAAATTCGGTTACAGCGTGGCACTAGGAACTGGCACGAACACGACAACTGAACTTTATGGACTACTACATGGCCTCAAATTTTGCAAGGAAAATAACTGGTTTCTACTCGTGGTCGAAATGGATGCTGAAGTTATAGTGATCTGTCAACTCAGCCAGGAGCTCCAAATCAACATGGTTCTCACGTACAGAGAAGGGAACGGATTCGCTGACGGTCTCTCCAAGTTGGGAAGTACACAAATGAGTCTCGTGTTCTGGTCTGTTGCAACACTACCTAGACAAATACGAGCCTCCTACTTTCTTGAAAAATTAGGAGTTGCGGCTATTAGACACTGAACCTTTTGTAATATTCGGAGGTCAGGCTTTAAGTCCCCCTCTTGTTTTGATCTTGTATATTTAAATAAAATCTCAATTTGCATTAAAAAAATATAAAAATATATATATATATATATATATATATATATATATATATATATAATACATGAATGCACATAATTATCATTTCTTTAGCCATCTCTCTCTTTTGTAAGTTTGGGAGTTTAGTGTGAAGTTTTTTTTTATAACGAAGGCAATTTATTGAAAGAAGGGAATTAGGCGAGAAGTGGCTCGGCCTGAGAGATCTTCAAGCATAAATTTACAAAGAGAGGGTAGGAGGAGGTTGGAAAAACCAAAAAAAACTTAATATTACCATAGTGACAACCGAAAATGCGGTATATGTCGACAAAGTTCAAGTTGAAAAAAGTCTTGAGCTTCCCAATCTAGCCATTACATCTGCAGTAAAGTTTGCTTCTCTAAGCTTTTGTTGCAGAACAAAACATTGGAACCCTTGGAGTTTCATTCTAGTGGACTGGATGACGCTGGAAATCTCACACATAATATTTTCTTTGTTATCAAGAATATGTATAATAAGGCTAAGGGAATCACATTCAAAAATTACCAGTTGGTGGTGAAGCTCAAGAGCAAGCTCCACACCATCAAGAAGGGCAAAAGTTTCAGCAAAGAGTGAAGAAGCGTTAGCCAGATAGCGAGAAGTTCCTAGGAAAACCCGTCAGTATTCACTATGAACCAGGGATGTGGTGGAAAGTCCCAATTAATGAAGTGCCATTCAAAAGTAAGCGGGCGTTTCAGATGAGTTAGGCCACCCAATGTTGAGTCGCAACCGCTGAGGCTGAAACTCCAACTTGATTTGGTTAGCCACAAACAAGCAACAATCAAAGAAATACATAATATACAAGTTTAAGGTGGCTCAGCAAATTGCCTACGCCCACCATACAAGAGAGAGATAAAGTTTATTCAAGATCCCAGTTACAATCACTCAAAACCAATTAGAGGTTCTAACTCAAGAACACCTCTCCAATAGATCTCACCAAAGGATTGACAAAAGGATGGCTCTAAAAGAACTTAAATTTTTCTTTATATACTAGGAAAACTATTTACAATTGCTCAAATCTTGAGGTAAGCAAGTGGTTATAGATTAGTAAAAAAAAAGAGTTCCGCATTTTCGTTCGAATGAAATCTGATGTCGTTCGATCGAAATTTGCGTTTGGGCCAAAATTCAAGGGGGTTGCTATAAGGTTGTTCGAACAAAATCTGAAGTCGTTCGAATGACCTGAGTACCCGGGCCAAAATTTTAGGGGGTTATCAAAAGGTCTTTTGAATGAGTACCAGCCTTGTTCGAATAGTTAAGGCAACAGGCAGCCCCACAATTCTCCACCTCGGTAAAGATTTCCCCAACCAAATAAGGCAAAATCTGAGCCGAACATAGAAACCATCCAAAATGTCCCAAAAAAGCACTATCCACCATCAAATATCTCCAAAGACCCAAACACACAAATGGCCCAAGGAAACCAACTAAAACCAAGCGTCCCCAAAAAGGACCTAATCTAAACGAAGCGTCCCAAAGGACCAAGAACAAAACCAAATGTCCCAAAGAACCAAAATCGATTGCACCAAATCAATTATTGCCTACGTACCGTGGATCAAGTCACCCGTAATTTACAAAAAATTTCAATCAATCAACATAAAGAATTTGAACTAAGTCCAAACAACGATTAAACTTAATTCCTGAAACATCTTTCGCAAACATATCCGCTGGGTTATCTTTGGTATGAATCATCTTCAACAGAATCTCACCCTCTTCCAGTACTTCACTAACAAAGTGATAACGTACCTTAATATGTTTTGTATGTTTATGATGAACCTGATCTTTGGCCTATAAGATAGCGCTCTGACTATCACAGAAAACATCAAGATGGTCCATCATAATGCATTAATCATGCAGAAGACCTTTCATCCAAATAGATTCATTTATCGCCTCAGTCATTGCCATATACTTTACCTCAGTAGTAAATAGTATCACCATTGACTGTACCTTCATCATATACAAAGTCTAAGAGAGATGCGCCATTTCATTCTCTCTATCTCTATGAATCTCTATACCAAGAATATTTTTTGCATCACCAAGATCCTTCATTTCAAATTCTTCACCCATTTGCTTTTTCAGCTTATAATTTTTGCTTTTGTGCTTACACGCAATAAGCATATCATCCATAAACTAAAGCAAATAAATAAAAGACCCTCACGTAGCTTGCATAAGTAGACACAATGGTCATAATGACTCCGTTTGTACTTCTGCCCAATCATAAACTGATCAAACTGTTTGTACCATTGTCTTGGAGGCTACTTCAAACTGTACAACGACCTTTTTAGCTTATACACATAGACTTCCTTCCCCGGAACCATAAACCCACTCGGTTGAGTCATATAGATCTCTTCTTTTAAATTCCTATGTAAGAATGCCGTCTTAACATCGAGTTGTTACAACTCCAAATTGAATTGCGCTTCCAAGGCTAATAGAATACGAATGGAGGAGCGTTTCACTACTGGAGAAAAATCCTCATTGTAATCTATCCCCTCCCTTTGAGCATAGCACTTAGCTACGAGTCTCGCCTTGAAGCATATATCATCATCAAAAAATTAGACCCATTTATAACCGATCACTTTCTTTCCCTTCGGCAACTTCGAAACTACCCAAGTGTTCCATTCTTGAAAAGAGAATACATCTTTTCCTTCATTACTCCCTTCTGATGTTTAGCCTCGAAACCGTAAATAGCCACCTTATATGTGGAAGGAATATCATCTTTAACGATTGGAAGTGCATAGGCTACTATAGACTTCGCTTTTGGAAGCACCATATCTTTTGTAAGCCAACTCGATTTGCTTAAATACCTCTTTGGTTTACTTTTTACGATTGACTCTGCCAGCGGAATCTATTCATCCGTACTACCAAATCCTCTACCTTCATCGTGTCTTCATCATTTGGAACATGTACAAATGGCTCATCACCCATTGTCACACCGGTAGAGGATACCCCTTTTGTACGTAATATTCTGGCCAATGTGAAGATGCATCAATCTCTACCTGCTGCAATACCTCGCTTATAATCTTCTCTGTGTGCTCTGATCCATGTGACTTCATCATAGAAGCCTCATAAAAAGTAACATTTTTGCTCAGAATGATCTTTCGGTCTCTCGTATTACACAACTTGTAACCTTTCACACCCTTCTTCTTACCCAGAAAAATGGCCTTCCTTGCTTGTGGATCCAACTTACCATCCTTAACATGATAGTATGTCAGACACCCAAATATATGAAAAGTATCATAATTTGTAGCAGGTTCTCCCGACCAAGCTTCCATTGGTGTTTTACCCACAATTACAGCCAAAGGCAACCTATTAACGAGATAGCATGCATATGTCAAAGCCTCAGCCCAAAATGAGTTGCCCAACCTAGAATTGGACAGCATACACCGAACCATCTCCAGCAAAGTGCGGTTCATGCACTCAGCTACCCCGTGTTGTTACGGTGTCTCTCTAACCATGAAGTATTAAACTATCACCTCATCCCAACATACTTCCATGAATGGATTACTACTGTACTCCCCACCATTATCTAAATGGAGTGACTTGATCTTTCTGCCGGTCTAAGTCTCAATCCACTTCTTCCACATCATTAATATTTCTAGGACTTCATCCATCCTCCTCTAGTGTACACCCAAACACGCCTAGAAAAGTCATCCACAAAAGACACAATGTAATGTTTCCCCCCTAGCAATACATTCTTGGAGGGTCCCAAATTATCAGAGTGAACATAATTAAAGGCTTCACGAGTACGGAAGATTGCGGTGCTGAACTTAACCCTTGTCCGCTTACCCAGAACACAGTGTTCACAAAAATCTAATTTGTACTTTTTGGCACCTCTCAATAGCCCCCGGTTCGCAAGAACACTCAAAGAATTTTCTCCCGCATACGCCAAACGTATGTGCCATAGCCGTGTGGTATCTTTGGATGTGGTCTCATCCCTTCCCGTGGCAGTAACCTCACCAAGAACAGTTATACCATCTAAATAGTGTGAGTTACTACTTCTTCTGTGGCGCTTCAATACAACCATGGCTCTCTTAATAACCCTCTTCACCTTATTCTCAAACACAACCTTGTAACCTTTGTATCATTTTTAGTCGAATGGTACCTATCCCCATGACACGGAAAGGATTATCGTTTCCCATAACACCGCTCCACCTTCTAGCATTTTCAAACTAGAAAAACAACGCCTTTCGAGACAAATATGATAAGTAGCACCCGAATCTTAAATCCATTCTTTTATATCAATGACACATTCACTAGATGTTATAGTAAAAGAGAAATCAGAGTCATTACCTCCATTTTCCGTGTCCTGAGCAACATTTACCGAAGAGCCTGATTTTTTCCCTTTCTCCTTAAGAAGCGCGGAACATTTAATTTTCCAATGACCCCGTTTCCTTACAAAGCGCACATTGGTTCCTTCCCACTTTGTTTCTATTTAAACCGCAACCTTTCGACTTCGATCGAAGGTTGTTACTACTCGACTTTTTTTGGCCTGAAGACCTCCCTCTAATCATCAATACTTTGGATATAAAATTCTCGGACTCACATTTTTCCTTCCTCCGGTACTCTTGGTTTACAACCACCATAGTCACATCTGAGTATTGCAATGAACTCTTCCCGTACATTATCGCCATAACGAAATGCACGTACTCTTCAGGAAGCGAGTTCAAGAACAATAATACTTTGTCTTCATCACCAACCATTTCCTCTAGATTTGCCAAGTCAGCTAATATTTGGTAAAATCATTCAAGTACTCTGACATACTAATCCCTTGTCTCATAGTGAAGCAATAAAGCTTCTACTTCAAATGGAGTCGATTTTGGATACTCTTTACCAAATGCATCTCCTCTAGAATTCTCTAAATTTTCTTTGCCAAGGTTTCATTCATTATAAGGTATTTAATGTCTTAAGTCAAAGATGAACGAATTTGACCACAAGCTCTCTTGCCTATCTTCTTCCAAACACTCTCCTCCACCTCATCTGGCTTGTCCTCCAATACTTCATCCAAGTATAATTGACTTAGCGCATCATTAACCTCGCATCGCCACATGCTGAAGTTATTAGTGCCATTAAATTTCAGAACTTCAATCTTTACATTGTTGAACATCACCGTTGTATTCCTTTTCGGGGCCGAAGAACTAGATTCAACTACGTCTCCCATGTTTCTTCCAATTTTCATGAACTAACCAAATCCCAAAACCAAATTGAAATTGAGAAGCCCTAAGTTACCTTAAATTTGCACACCACTAAGGAATCAACCTCGCTATAATACCAATTGTTAAGTCACAACCGCAGAAGTCGTAGCTCCAGCTTGATTTGGTTAGCCACAAACAAGCAACAATTAAAGAAATACACAATACACAAGTTTAAGGTGGTTTGGAAAATTGCCTACGTCCACCATACATGAGAGATATAGAGTTTATTCAAGATCCCGGTTGTAATCACTCAAAACCAATTAAAAGCTCTCACTCAAGAAATCCTCTCCAATAGATCTCTCTAAAGGTTTGACTAAAGGATGGCTCTAAAAGAACTTAAAACAATAAAAAAAACTGAGTTCTGCATTTTTGTTTGAACAAAATTCTAGGGGGTTATCAAAAGGTCATTCAAACGACAATCAACCTCGTTTGAACGACCAAGGCAACAGGAAGCCTCACAATTTAATGGCGGAAAATTCTATTTAATGAAGTGCTATTCGAAAGTAAGCAGGCATTTCACATGAGTTAGGCCACCTGAGTTGTAGATCTGATCCAGAAGAGGAAGGGTAGAAGCTTATTGATGAGAAGCGGCCACGAAAGCCAAAAAGTTTGGCTGAGCATCCCTAAATTTTTTTCGATTTCGGTCCTCCCAAATGTACCAAATCAAGTAGCAGCACATGCGGGACCATTCAGCTTCCAGCTCAGGAGCAACATCAACATTTTGGATAAATATAAAGACTTTCTTGAATTATATACCAATAGCATTGTTAAAGTTTGGATCAAACAAAATACCAAAAGGAACTGATACAGAAATAACAAGAGCATGGGGGCAGTTAAAAAAGATTAGAGTTTCATTTTCCAAACCAAACCCACAGGTTTTACAAGCACTGGAGGTGATGATGAAGGCACGGTTGAGCTTTGCCCAACCAAAATTTTCCAAATGAGGAGCTTGATTTTTTAGGAACAAAAATTTGGTTAAGGAATTTACAATAGATGTCGGGCAAAGAAGATGGTGGAAGAGGGGAGTTCAAACTCTAAAAAAATGATAAGCAAACGGGTAATTGAACAACCCATGTTTATTCAGCTGCCAAATCCGTTGGTCAGAGTACTCACCTTCTTCAAAAAAGATTGTGGAAATTTTGGAGACAACAGATGGTTCCAGATAGAGTTGAGGTTGAGTAAGGAGTAAATCCAGGATAAAGTACCATTGGGCTCTTAGCCGAGTAGTGGTTGTGACCCTCCAAGAAGGGAGTCGTGGTTCGAAACCCATGGGATTGGAAACTCAGGGTTATGGATCCCTATATAAAACTGGCTTTTAGTTTTTTTTAAAATCCTAGACAAAACGCAAGTGTTAATAGTTGGGAGGAAGTAGGGGAAGAAGATTTGGAGGGAGTTCCGTGATCCAATGGTCTTCCCTAATATGGATATGGATATGGATATGGGAGCCGTCTCCAACAATCCAAAAGATTCCTTTTTAAATGTTAGGCCAAGTTTGAGAAGGGTGGGTTTTGAAGGATGAAGAAGGGGCTTTGGCTTCATAAAATCTAGAGTGGGGGATGTAACGGTCTCATAAGGCAAAGCCCCATTGACAAGTAAGTTGGGTTAAAGCCCAAACAGACTTTGCAAGAAGGGACTTGTTGGCACAATGATGACCCCAAAGGAAGCAAGGCCCCAATTGAAAGAGTGAAACTTACATTATTCCTTATCGTGACCCCAATGGAAGGCTCATCATTGGACATCAATTTTGTCAATTACATTAGAAGCGTGACCTGACCTGCTTGTGTGAGACAATGGGATTTCCAATCTGCCAACCGATGTGGGATTTTGTCAAAGAGAGGCTTAAAAATATCTGTAGTTTTCCTACCCATAACGATGGGACACCCCAAATAAATTGGTTTTTGTGTTGTGAACCAAACATAAACACTTTTTTTAATAGACCCCACCACCGTACCATCCAGATGTCTAGGTTTGTAGAAAACTGATTTTTGGTCAATAATCTGTTGGCCAAAGGCCTAACATAAATCGGAGAGTAAAGAGACAAGGTGAGTACATTTGGAATGGTTAGTATCAATAAAAAGACACAAATCGTCTTCAAATTGGAGGTGAGTGACTGGTGGAGAACGAAGGGAAAGTTGGACTCTAGCAATTTTGTGCTCCACTTTGGCTTTTTCAAAGTTAAAAGAGAGCACTTCCATGCAAATAATAAACAAGTACAGCGAAAGAACCAATGAGGCATCGTTAACCAGAATGGAAGAGGAAACCGATGTAACACAAAACATTAACAAGTCCACCACCTGTTGTTAAAACCCAAAGGCGAGAAGTGTCTCCTTTAAAAATCCTCATTAAGGTGATCGAAGGCCTTGTTCATATCGATTTTGAGGCCAAAAACACTGCTTTTTTGACTTGGACTAGTGGATTTTATGTAAAAGAACTTGTTGGTGGATGGATCTATTCGGCAAAAAATCCCCCTGAAGGAGAGGAAATGAGTTTTATGTAAAAGTTTGTAAATTGTGTTGCATAAACTAATTGGCCGAAAGTGCTCTGGATTGGTTGGGTACTAAATTTTGGGGATTAAAACGATGTTGGAGTGGCTTATTTTGTGTGCAAAGGTACCATGCTCAAAGAAATGAAAAACCATATCGTAGATTTTTCATGTGTTTGGCCTGATGTCCATATATGTCGAATGAGTTTGGCACAAGAGTCGTCGGAGAGCCATATTGCCTCGAAATGGAACAGACAATGGACTTTTGGCTCCGAGCAAGGCCTAGGTTCAAAGGAGAACGAACAGTGATCTGAACAAAAGAATCCATAATGAACGATTTTGCAATTGGGAAATAAGAGACGGCCAATCCCATTGGCAAGGCCCCGATTCAAGTGTTCTTTAACCCTATCAAGCTCCCTATCGTTTGTTAGTCCAAGTAAAAGTGTTTCCCTCGAAACCCCAAGTCCATAAGCCCACATGAGTTCCAAAATTCAAGGAAGGGCCTGAAGTGATGTGTTTCATAAGGGGTACCACCTTGTTTCTCCTAAGGGAAAGCAATATGGTTAAAATTACCAAAAACAAACCAAGGTTGCTTAATCATAGTCATCATGGTAGGAAGAATCTCACATTGGACTCTCCTTTGATCAATAGAATAGTGGAGACACCATGACTTAACATGTAATACCGAAAGAGAAAAGGACTCATCCCACATAACAGTAATACCACCCGGATCGGCCATTTGCAGGAAACGACACACAAGAAACAAATCCCATTTTACAACACATGTTTTTAAGCTTAAATGACGAAGCTTTAGTCTCACTTAAGAAAAGAAAATTTGACCTTTGTAACTTGACAAAGTTACTAAGATCTCGGAACGAAGAGGGAAGGTTAATTCCTCGTACGTTCCACACAACATACTTCATTAACCTAGAGGTGGCAATTTGTTGTCACCCACCCTCGCCAATTCATCACCGCAACCAACCAAGTTAGGGGAGAAAGATGATTCATCCATAACAGCTTTTGTATTCACATGGTTGCCCTCATTGGTCCCTAAGACTGCAATCTAATTATTGTTGCCCAACGGATCCTTCTTTCCTGCCGTATAAGTACCGTCACTGACCTCCACTTGCACAGTTCCAAGAAAATTTTGAAAAGTGTTGGCAAGAAAGCGTGCTGACCGTTTATTTTTATTTGCCCGTTTCTCCACTTCAAGAGCCACCAGAAGTATTGGGGTATGGATGTTGTGAAGCATATCCTCAGAGAGCTTAGACACATTGAAGACTCATTATGTGTGGAGATCAAGGATGGTTTTTTTGTGAGGTTGTACAAAATGTTGGCAATCCATTGGGAGGATGGGGTAGAAACAATAGGAAAACTGCTCGTCCCCTTTGTATGAGCAAAGTCCTGATTTTCAAACGAAGGCTTGATTCTTACTGAGTTAGGAACCTGACAACCTTTCGCCATCACCGGGGTTTTGGTTTTGTAGGTATCTGGAATCGTTGCATGTTTCTTTTTTCTTCCAAAGTATTTCTCCAAGTGTGGCTCATTGAAAATCCCCTTGCCTTTGTTAGAAGTCTAAGCAGAAAAAAAGGTTGTTTTTTAATAGTTGTTGCAGATGAAAAAGGATGTGCTTTAAATATTTGGAAGGCTTGGAGAAAAGTAGTTGTGGTGTCACCACTTTGATGTAAGTCACCCACCATGTGCTGGAATAAACTATCAGTAAGTCGGCAACATGGCACCCCATGCAAACCCAAATCATAATCCGTCCGACTAAAGTCCACAGCATGGCCCATTTGAAGAATAGTACACCAGAACAGATCTCTGCTCCCGGAGACCCAAAACATGTGGTCTTCAATCCTGGCCCACTAAGGGGAACCCTAGTTGCAGAAGTAGAAGAAGAGCCAAGAGTAAGTTGATTCAAGTACGCCTCTTCTGGGATGGAGTTGTTTAGTAATAGAGATAAGCGGCGAGGTGGATCCTTTGGAAATAAATAGATTGCATGAGAGTACATTGCCTGAGATGGATCCGTAACCATCGGACTATGTGCCTCCAAAAAAATACGGGATGTACTAATATTGGTAACAGACTCGGGACATTGTTGAACAAGATGGCCAAGTTTATCACACCGAAAAGAAAGTATAGGGAGGATCTCGTAGGCCAACTGAATCCATTTGTGTTTATCTATTACCATTGACAAGAATGACCTCTTTGATAGCAGAAAAAGGTGGGATGATTTTTTCCAGAACATGGGAACATGAGAACGTATTGTGGACATGCAAAACATGGTTAACAATGTCATCATGAAAGCCAAGGGATAGAAGGTTATGAAGACGACAGCAGATTCGTACTTTTTTGAAGGGGGGAGGGGGGTGTAATATGATACTCATTCCAAGTCATAAGCTAAAGCAAAAACTACCAACCACCCATGGTTTGCAAACTCAAACCCAAACCACGTCAGCTCCATCACCGAAACAGAATTTAAAGACACCATCTAGATTTTGAGTTATGTTAACACAGTGAATAGTAGCCCAGAATTGGTTGTACCTTTCCACCTAGAGAGAGGTCGTGGGTTTGAAACCTCATGGGGTTGGAAACTAATGGTTACGGTTCCCTAAATAAAATTGGCTTGCCTTCCAAAATAAAAGGAAAAAGAACAGTAGCCCAGGCCTTGCTAAACTCACGATGAACAATTACGAGATTGATCTTGCCATGCAAGATGATACCCATAAGCGAAAAACGGTTTTGAGCCACATTTTGAGCAAGGGGAAGGGGTGGGGGGAGGAATGGGCCTCTCCTACGTAGGAGTGACATTTTTGATGAGAACTTAAAAATGAGGATATCAAACTCTGAGGTCGTAGGGTAATTTTTAGGGTCTTCCATGGAATTGAGTTTTAGTATAAATAGACCGAAGGAAGAGATTACGTGAAGAGAAGAGAAAAGGAACTATGGGAATTAACTAACGTAAGGGAAGAAAAGAAGAGTTGGTTGCAGATTATGGGAAAAGACACCACCACTCCCTTTGCATGCAAGCATGACCAGCAGACTAACCAACATTCTCCCCAGACCCTAGCAAGCCAAAGGCACCAGCAAGTTTACCCATTCCATGATCTTGAAGCATAATCCAAGCTTCTAGAAATTTGCACATAACCCTACCTCTAAGATAACCTTTTTGATGCTGATGGTGCATTTGTAGAATATATGTATATGGGATATTTACTGGAAACGCACATTGAGAAGGTTATACACGTACAAGGACTTATATTAAAACTTATACTCGTCCAGTTCTCCCTGGCTAAAGCCTAAGGTCTAAAGGCTACTTTGACTTTAATGCGCATGGGGCCCTATGAGTATCCACAACAGCCTCCCTAAACTTATTTTAGGGAGGCAAAAAGTAATAAAATAGCTTTTATAGGCTCCCTATCCCTATTTTTTCCTTTCTCTCTCCTCAACTATGGGGAGTCTAGAGAAATATTTGGTGAGCTACGTAGGACTCTTATATTACGTGTAAAGTTACTTAAGAGATTTAAAGTAAAAGAAAAAGGTTACTTTTTGCCTCTTATTTTTAATCATAACTAATTTGAAGTGGTTTAGGTAGTTAATTATGTGATGTGGCTCCTTTTTGTAGGGAGTCTCCTGCATCCACAACATCAAAGCTGGGTTGAAGCTCCTCAAAAGTACTCCCTATTATAGAGAGGCTACTGTGGATGCTCTAACCCCTATTTATCTGGCTATTATTCCTCTTTACATAATATTCTTAAATTGTGCCTCACTTGTTTAGATATGTTCACCACTTTCTTTTTTCTTTTTCTATTTGACTAGTTCACCACTTGAATGAGGTCAAGTTGTGATATGCCTGAAGCATTTGACAGTTATTTGTTACTAATAATATTATACTTAATAATTAGTTCAACGCAGATAATAAGATGGGTGTTTGGTTTTTCTACTGTTAATAAGGCTTCCCAATGACACCCCATAAGAGAGTTTTAAACTTATTGGCATCTGTAAAATATTAAAGATCTTTGTTGTTGTCTTTCTCAATAGAGGAGAGACAGAAAGTTCCTTGTATTTATATTAAATGGTTACGAGTTACAACATACAATGAAATAATATATATCAAGATACAAGGAAAATATATGCAAATATCTAACTAGCAAAAGGATTTAGAAAATAAACTAAAATTAAAAACTTGGCTTGTTGCAGAGAGTCTTGATGTAGAGAATTTCTTTCAATCCAAAGAATGATTGAAGTGAACATATTCTAGTACTCCTCCTCAAGATGGAGTGTGTACGTGAGTAGCAAACAACTTGTGAATTAGCAGATGGAAAAGGTATTTACCCAATGGATTGGTAAATATATCTATAATTTGGTCGAATGTAGAGATATAACCCGGAGTAAAAAACTTGGATTGAATTTTTTTACGAATAAAGTGACAGTTAATTTCTATATGCTTTGTCGTTTCATGAAACACTAGATTTTCTACAATGTGAATAACAGCTTGATTATCGCAATACAATGTGGTAGGCTCCAAATAAGGGAATCTAAGATCTTTGAGTAAATTATAGAGAATTGAGGTAGTTACCATCTCATCTCTGGCAAGAACAATACGCGGAATAAGCCCTAACAAAAGAAATAATCAAGCAAGAACAACAAGGACACAAGAATTCCCAGAGGAGGGAAGTAGAAAACCCTTGCGGATAATAAACCACTCCCCGAACAATCTACTATGATAATCAAACAGGTTACAATAATTTCTCCAAGCTTCTCAAGCTTTAATGGAGTCTCTCAATTTCTAGGTCTCTAGAATTAAACTTATAGAGAAAAAAATAGCTTAAACAAATAAACTAAGTCCCTTTTATATACTAGGGAACTAAAATACAAGTTGAACGGATCTCAAGGAAAACTTAAAGTCTTAAAATAATATCTAAGGCAAACCTACGCAAAGCTCGTTCAAACGACTTCAAGCTCGTTTGAACGACTTTATGATAATTGGTCTCCATCCCTAGAAACATGACAACTCGTTCGAATGACATCCAAGCTCGTTCGGACAACTTTGACGAACAAAGTTCTAAACCACGAAAAACAGATAATCTTGTTCAAGCGACTTCCATTTTTGTTCGAACGACTTTGACAATATTAGACTTCGATAATTTCTTCTTCACATTCGAGTTCACACCCTACAATCTCCCACTTGAAATCAAATCCCGTAACCCATCTTCAAATCTCCAAATGAATTGCTCGCATCACCTAGACCTTCAATCTTGATGACCCACAGAAGTTGTACATGTCATCAACTTCTGAAAATTCATCACCTTTGTAAACATATCGGTCAAATTCATATAAGTATGAATCTTCACAAGCTTCAACACACCATCCTCGAGGAGCGAGCGAATATAGTGATACCAAATATCATTATGCTTGGTTATAGAGTGAAATGCTGAATTCTTTGTAAACTGTATAGCGCTTTGACAATCACTATACAACTCTGGAGAAAATTGTTCTATACTAAGCTCTTTTATCAACCCTTTTAGCCAAACCATATCCTTGAATGCTTCTGTAGCTGAAACATATTCCGCTTCCATCGTAGACAAATCTACAATCTTCTGTAGCCTTGAAACCCATGTAACTGCACCGCTTCCCAATGTAAAAATGACACCAGTAGTGCTCTTCCGCCTATCAATGTTACCCTCCATATCAAAATCAACAAAACCCTATAAGAATATCTGAGAACTCCCATAACATAATACCATATCTTGAGTCCTCTTTAGATACCTAAGTATATATTTTACAGCTCTCCAATGCTCCTTGCCAGGATTACTCATATACCTACTAACAACTCCCACTACTTGGGCAATATTGGTCTCGTACAAATCATAGCGTACATTAGGCTACCCACCACGGATTGATAAGAAACCTTCCGTATCTAATCGCAATCCATCTGTGTCTTTGGACAATAATCCTTTTATAATTTGAAGTAACCTCCAAATAGTATACTAACAACTTTATAACCATCCATATTAAACCGCTTAAGTACTTTGCCGATATACTCAGCTTGAGATAGATTCAATTGTCATTGTTTTTTGTCCCTTATAACACACATACTAAGAACTTGTTTCGACACACCAAAGTCCTTCATAGAATACTCCTAGAATAAGTGTTCCTTTAACTTGACAATTTCTCCCATATCATTACTTGCTACCAACATATTATCTACATGTAGAAGTAGAATAATATAAGAGTTCCCCGTATTTTTTATAAAATAACAGTGATCCGTATTGCTCTTCGAATAACTATTTATGGACATGAATTGTTTGAACTTTAAATACCACTGTCTCGGTGCTTATTTCAAACTATATAAGCTCTTCGTGAGCCTACATACAAGATTTTTTTTCCCTTTAACCGAATACCCTTCTGGCTGGTTCATATAAATTTCTTCATCAAGGTTACCGTAAAGAAATGTTGTCTTGAAATCTAGTTTCTCAAGATGCAATTCTTCAACTACAACTACATTTATCATAACCTGAATAGTATACATCTTCACAACAGGAGCAAAAATCTCACCAAAATTAATGCCTTCTTTCTGGTGAAAGTCCTTCACCATAAGTCTAGCCTTGAATCTCCTAGAACTGTCAGATTCCTTCTTTAATATGTATACCCACTTGTTGTGCAATGCTCTCTTCCCTTTTGGTAAACGAACTAAATCCTAAGTTTGATTAACTGATAATGACTGTATCTTATCATCCATAGCAAGCTTCCACTTGGTCTTGGCTTCCCCATTTAAAGTTTCCTTATAACTTTCAGGTTCACTACCATTTGTATGTAACAATAATTTAGGGAATTAACATACCTAGCCTGAATTCTTGCAACTCTCAGCTCCTTTTGAAGTACTATTGGAATATCTAGATCATTAGGTTCCTCATTTTGATCTGGTGCATCGGACTCAGCAACGACTCCATCAACTTCTCGAAAGGGTTCATCATTATCAATATCGATACTTTCCATTACTTCACTTCGATTCTTTTCCATAAGTACTTTGTAGTCTTTATATAAGACTTCATCATTGAATGTAACATTATGGCTCCGAATAACTTTCCTATTCTTCGCATCCAAAAATCGGTACCCAAACTCATCACCACCATATCCAATAAATATGTACATCGTCGACTTTGCATCTTTCTTTATCCTTGTATATGAATTATCAAGCACATATAAGGTACAACTGAAAATACGCAAATGATTTAGGCTTACCTCTTTACTGATCTATGCTTCTTCAGGAAGTCCAAAGTTCAAAGCCGTTGAAGGCTCTCTGTAGTCAAGTATGCTGCCGTACTAACCCCATCCGCCCAAAAACATTTTGGCAATCCAACGTAGAGTCTCATACTCCTCGGTCTTTAATTTATTGCTCGGCTCATGCGTTCTGCAACACCATTTTGTTTCGGCGTTTCGAAAATCGTCTTTTGTCCTAATCTTGTTTGATGCACAAAAGTCTTTAGACTCGTCACTACAGTATTTGCCCCCGTTATCTGACCTGGGATAGTTCAGTTTTAAACCGGTTTCATTTTCAGCTAGAGCCCTCCACCTCTTGAATTTATCAAGCGCATCTGATTTATTCTTCATAAAGTAGACCAACAGTTTACGAGTTGCATCATCACAAAAAGTAACGTAATAATGAGAACCACCAAGAGAAGATACCTTAGTTAGCCCCCAAACATTCATGTGTACAAGATCTAGATTTCCAGGCTTCCTTGATCTTTCAGGCATTTTGAAATTGACCTTCTTCTGTTTTGCAAGAACACACTCTTCATTAAACTTAAGATTAACCTCAGCAAAACCCTCTAACTTTCCCTTTGTTACCATCATCTTCATCCCCTTTTCACTCATCCGACCTGTAATGTCGTGTTTTTCGAAAGGATAATTTTCGTCAATACTTTTTGTAAGGAAGGTGCAATAATAACTTAAGCAAGCAAAATTTTATGTCGAAAACTCAGTAAAGGCTTAAAAAAACCATGACCTTGAGGAGGTTTTTGATGTAAAATCCAATATATTGCTTGTTATTATAAGTTTTTGAGTGACTGTTATGTAAGGAAGTAAGGATAGCTGGGGTGCGGATCTTGAATAATCTATTCTCTGCCTGTATTTATAGTAGATGTAGGTAGTTTACAAAAAGAAAGAAAAAGTCTCCTATTTCGGGGGGAGTGGGAGAACTTCATGGATCTCTAACAGCTCTTTCTTGACCATGCAAAACGGCTACTTTTAGTAGGCCGAGGACTTATGGTAACTTCTCAACTGTTGTCTTCCTTCGACTATGCAATGTTGGTTGTCTTCGACTATGTAATGCTGACTGTCGTCGACTATATTATGCCGGCGTATCCTTGCCAAATATGGGAAATATGCTGCTACAATCACCCTATTCTCGACAGAAGTACTTGTGGTTGTGTCGAGAAGAAGTTGGAATTTGAAATAGTTGTCGAATATCTTCAAAAGTCTTCCTGTTATAATTTTTGAGGTAAAGGTTAAGTAAGCCTGGTCATGTCTATTCTGAGGAACAATTATAGAATATTGGACTTGGTAAATTAGAACGGGGTATAAATAGATGGTGTTAAGAAGGATTTGGTGGTGGTGTATTGTAAAGATGCCACCCTAAGTATGGCGTAGGAAGTTGTCTGAGGATGAAGTTGGTGACCGTAATGACCAAGCTGAGGTAAAGATCTGTCCTAAACTGTTGTTTTGTGATCCTGCAATTGATGTCATCATGTTGTGGAGAGTAGGGGGAGGTAGAGTTAGAGAGTGTATTTACGTGGGGTATCTATTTGGGTTGGTTTCAGCTGCCATTGGTGAAGGTATAGAAGCTGACCACGGTGTTGGGGGAGGGGGTACTATTTATATTAAAGATGAGGATGTGAAGGCTGGTTGGGCATCCAGGGATCTTGTCGAACGACGGAGGCTTCTTATAATTTTTTGCTACCATACTATTTGAGGAGTATCGCTATTTAGAAGTTCCCTGACCTGAGTTTTTTTGGATATCATTGCCCCTACTGGCAGAGCTAATGTTAGATTTGGTGATAAGAAGCAAAAAATGTCAGATTCTGGTAAAAAGATGTAATAATGTCAGATTCTGGTGAAAAGATGTAATCAACTAGCCAATCAAGCCAAATGTAAAGAAAGAAATGCATTTTGATGTAATGTATTCGAAGGAAAGATTTATCGAATGTAAATTGTAATTGATAGTTCAAATAAATAAACTTTGTTTTCGACATTTTATATTTTTAAATAAACAATTTAGACAAAGTAGAATGATGCCGAAGTAAAATATGTATTGTGTATAATTTCGAGTATAACATATCTCGAAGTATAATTTATTGTGTGGGGTCAGGAATGGATTACGAGGTTGATTGATTTGACTGTTTAAATTGTAAAGTTCTAAGGAGAAACAAATGCTTGTTGTGCTGACTTGGACTGTGTAGGACTATAAGTATCCCTAGGTTGTTTTTAAATTGAGAAAGACTAGATTATAAGTACGGAATGAGGTATTCAGCTGTGTTCAAGTTAAGTATTGGGAATTATATAGTCGGTACTTTGGTAATCGGAATGCTAACATTTTCATGGAAGATCCTGTTGAACCAAATTATGAAGGGATGAGCGGAGCAAAGGCGAAGGTTACTGAAGAGGATTTTTAATTTCGCTGTTAACTACAATTTTGGAGTCCACCTGAACATATGAGTTATATATATACCCGTGCGAAGATGTTGATTAGGAAAGAAGATGTTGTTGCAGTTAAGATTTTATGAATTCTATTTGTAGAAGTAGTTAAATGTAATGGTCAAATTATGTTTGAAGAAGAAATAGTAATAGCATTTGATGTAAGAAAGTAGTTGCCGATGCTTCTAATTTTATCGAATATATTTTGGACTTAGTAAAATTTTGGAATCTCGTAATGTGTTGCTTGTTGGTATTTGTAATATCGAATGAAATTTTAAAATTTGATCTGATTGATGAAGATTTACCGTAGATATAGGGATTCATAAATAAAGTAAAAATGTGTGGAGGCAGTGAGAGGATTAAACATGGCGAGGTGTGATCCTGTAGGTGAAATTTTGAAGTATAAGGAAGATGATGTGCAACATCTTTATGAGAAGGTAGGTTGTGCTTTATTGAGTATGAATACGTCAGAGGAAGTTCTTTGAGATATGGAAGGATTAAAGCAACAATATAGGGGTTTGTTGGTGTTGAGAAGGTAAAGAATCAAAATCTTTGAGAAATGACGTTTAAGGCATTATGCTCGATTACTTGAATGGTATGAACAGTTACGTGGGGTCTATAAATAGTTCAGAGGTGGGCGACTGCTCATATTTTACAAATTATGAAAAAATCCTTTCAAGTGCAAGCTCATTGAGCTCATCATTAGAATCGTTGTCAACAATTGGGAAGGAGGAGATTAGTGTTTTGATTGAGAAAGCAAAGCGGGATAAAAAAAGGGATGCGGAAGCAGTGCGAATACAAGGTTAGTAACTGTGTTGATTGTATATATTCCTTGATTGATTGTTTATAAATATTGGTAAATAAGGTATGTTTAGTGTATTGGTAGGAGGAATTTGTATAAGGTTAGATGAATTAGAAGTTATTGAGATTTGACTATGTTAGGGTTTGGATGGTAGAGGTTGCATAGTAATTGTTTATGGGTGCCATCTCTAGGGCAACAGAGTCATAATAGGCTATAGAGGTGTTGTGTTGAGAGAGATGCGATTAATTGGCGGTGAGGAGTGGAGAGAGAGATTGGTGGGTATCGCGATGAGTACAGTGCGACTGCAGGGAATTTGTTGGGATTTCAGCGAGATTGTTGGAAATGACTTTCTTGTTAGGTTTGATTTGGCCAGATTTTACGTTGGAGAAGGTAATGTCCCGTATTTTTTGAATGGTAGTGTTTTGGCAGGAAATAGGTGAAGTATGATCGAAAAAACACATGAGATTCCTGAATTTTGACAAAAAGAAAAATTAGAATAGTAATCGATGTTTTATGACTTAATGAATAAATAGGTAAATTGTATCGATAACTGAATGTAGTAAGTTTAAAATAACAGTAATGATAGTAGCAGATAGTAATGCGAGAATGATATGTTGGAGGTTAAACTCGACAACTATGCGAATATGAACATATGAACATATATATGTATCAAATATGATAGATACTTATTATTGTAAAAAATGGAATCTGATTTTCAGGTTCTTAAAAATAATTGAACCAACACAAATCGATGATAAAGATATATACGAGAACCTTTAAGATGTAGAGCCTCTGATGATCAATGTAGCTACCTGTGTGTAATAGTTGGGAGGTAAATATAGGGTGGGGTCTAGTAGTACAGGCTTATCTGGTGTTGACCCTTTAGGGTGGTACCTAAGATTGTCGAATTGCCTGATGAGGAGGCTACCGAGACAGATGTGGATCATGAGCCATAAGCTAGTGATCGAAAAGGTAGTGGGGGTAGGGAAGAAGATGTGGAGAAGGGTGAGGAAGCTTGTTATGGAAAGGGTCTGGAAACGAAGGAAATATTAAGTTTCAAGAAGAAGTATGGTATACCTGGAGATATTAGATTAAAGGAGTACCAATATGATATGATCGACCAAGAAGTACCCTTGGGCGGGATTATTGTACGTTGAGAGCAAATTAAGAAGGGGTTAAAGCCTCCTCTTCGAGCTGACCAGTGGAAGTTGATGAATTTCTCTGATGTGGCACCAGGTCGCTCAATCCAAATGTATATGACCTATTTCGCGTATGTGAGGCGATAAATGGTTGACTTAAGTCAAGTGGGAAAGAGTTGATCACTGTTGATGATTTATGTGTGTACTACACACTCAGGATGAACCTAAAGAAATTAGGCTATCGCTATTTGGCGAGGTTTTTGAAGAGATCGTTATTCTATTATATGGTATCAACAGGAGGGCAATATAGCAACGAATGTTTACTCATATCCAAGAACTATGAGTTTGACAAGAAAGACCCTAGGGAGCCTTAAAGTGAAAGACTTTTTACTTAGGTTTGTGGTTAGGTAACGTAAATATCAATGTTTTGAAGTGGTAAATGTGATGTAAATTGTTTGTAACTGAATTTTGTTTATGTACAGTTGTGAAGGAGACCAATAGAAATTCTTAAGCACAAGATGAATTGTACAAGATTAGGAAGGGGTTCTTTGGTAGGATCGACAATCTTGTCATTGACCAAGAGTGAGTGAGTTCCCTTTTTCAAGAGGCAGGTTTAAAAAGGTTGAGGGCGAAAGGGTCGGAAGTCCTAGTTATCGACGGTAAGATTTCGGCGAAGAACAAGAGGGCTGCAGAGTCTAGTCTGCCATTGGAAAATCCTTCCTTGGCTAGGTACACGACTGTCTCCATGACTACGGAGATAGACTCAATGTTTGCTGGAACATTGGGAAAGAGTAAGAAGAAAAGGGCAGGAAGCCAAGTTGTTACTCCTTTACTTCCTCCTGAGAGGAATTCACGACGGTTGACAATGGAAGATGGGGTTAAGATTAAAAATCTAGTTGATTTTCCGGATGGGCATCGTCCACGGGGTACGACAAGTGCACTCTTGAAGAATAAGGGGAGTGGAGAATCGTTAAAGGTCAAATTTGTCGAGGAATCTGAAATTGAAGTCTAGAGAACGACGAATTCTTTTATATTGGGGATGAATGTTTTGCAGGCTAAAGTTGATGACTATTTAGTTGGGCTGAGAGCTTGATTATATTTTTCAGTGAGGGCCACGAAAACATGTCAAAGGTGAGAAATATTTCTGCTTTACGTCGATCAAAGAAATTGGTATGTACTTCGAATGATCAATTTATGAATGTAATACAGATCAAGATGTTATTGACGGAGGCGAAAGATCGCATTATAGGTAGTAGTGACCTTGTAAATCAGGTGCTGGCGTACAAAAGCATCAAGATAGATTTAATGAGGGAGAAAGAAGCTCTGATCGAAGATAAGAAGGAGCTGAATGCAACACTGAATATCTACAAGCTGGAAGCTCGAAAGGCGAAGGGTGTTTCTCTTCATGAAGTGAAGAAAACGTGGGAGAAGGAAAAAGATGAGGCTTTGGCGTTGCTTATAACAAATTTTTAGAAGGATGTAAGGGAATAGATTACCGATGTGCAAAAGGCAATGGAGCTGGAATACGGTAAGATTCTAGATGAGGCTAGGGCTCAGTTGATAGCAGAGAATTGAGATACTTGTAAGAAGTGGAGGGCCCACTATGTAAAGCAATACAATGTGCTGGAGCTGAGGAAGGATCATTACAAAGGGTTGGCCAAGTCTGGTGGTGTTGTCTTCAAAGATTTAGATCCAGGCGATTATGTTCTAGAGACTCCCGAAGTTCCTAGTGGGACGGATGTCGTTGATGATTTTGTGATGATGGAAGTTGACGGTTTGCGTCCTGGAGAGTTAGCAGATGTGTTTACGCCTGAAGGTTCGTTAAAGGTAGATGAAATAGTGGCTTATCCTATAGTTTAAATACTTTTCTTGTAAATAGTTGGATGTTTAAATGAGAAATGTAAAATTGCTCAATAGGACCCAAACAATTTTAATTATGTAATGCTTTGAATGATGAATTTGTTGTTGTAAATTATGCTAAGTGTTAAAATTCGATAAGAATGATATTCTTGGAATATGATTGTAACTCTTGGCAGATAAGTGAGGAACGCATGTTAGCATGATAGGTAAACGATGGCTATGAAATGGCATGTAATGTGAAAGATTACCAGATGTGTATCCTTTGAGGGATCTCTGGATGTAAATTTGAAAAGAGCAAAACATGTTATATTTTATTCGATAAGTTAGGAATGCGAAGTAGAGTATCTTGTGATTGGATAGTGCTTGCGTGAAATTGATTGATAGTCTGGATGCATACTTAAAAAGTATGGAGTGAGACTATGTAATCATAGTAAAGATATTTGATCGCTTGATGCATACTTATCAAGTATGGATCGAGATCAAGTTTAAGATTATAAAGATGATTGATTGTCTGATGCATACTTATCAAGTATGGGTCGAGAAAAGTAAAGATAGAAAGATGTAAGTGATAGTAAAGATTGTTTTATTGGAATTGATGATAATTGTTACAGTTGTTATCTGTAAAACATTGTCAGTTGAGCTCTGTTCCATGGAAATTTAAGTTGAACTTCATCATTGGTCATCATCCAATAAGTTTTGCTATCTGTTGTGTCGCTGATAATGTAGGGCCCTTTTTCAGAAAATTTGACAAAATTCTTAGGTCGAGTACTATCTTGGATTCGTCGAAGGACAAGGTCACCAATACCAAATTTTCTTTTTCGAAATTTTTTGTTGTAAGCTTTTTTCAGCGTGTCATGGTAGCATACAAAGTTTGTGATGGCTTTGTCTCGAGTTTCTTCGATCCAGTTTAGGTTGCAAAGGAGACCTAATTCATTGTCTTCATCTGTAATTTTTCTTCGGCCACTTGGTGGATCGAGGTTTGAGGGTATGACTACTTCATTATCGAAGGGCATCATAAATTGAGTATAGCCTGTAGAAGTTCGAGGAGTAGTCCGGTATGCCCAGAGAACACTGAGTAGTTCGTTAACCTATCTTCTTATTTTTTGTTGAGGCACTTGGAAGACCTGATTTGATACTCTTGTTGATGACTTCAGCTTTTCCACTGCCTTGAGGGTAGAATGGTGTAGAAGTTGATAGCTGAATTTTGTACTTGCAGAGGAAAGCAAGGACTTTACTGCTAATAAATTGCTTGCTGTTGTCAGATCGTATCATTTGTGGGCAGCCAAATCTGGTAATTATGTGCTCCCAAAGGAACTTAATGACTTTATTTTTATCGGTATGACATTGAGGGACTGCTTCGACCCATTTTGGGAAGTAGTCAGTGGCTACAAGGATGAACCTTTGGTTTCCCGATGCAGGGTGGAAAGGTCCGTTGATGTCTATTCCCCATCGTTTGAACGGCCAGAGGACATTGCTAATGTGCAAGTCAAGTACTGAACTTTTGATGTCTTAAGCTTGGATTTCGCATTTGTAGTACCTCTGTTCAAATCTTCACAGTCCTGTCTTATCTTGGGATAGTATATTCCTTAAATGAAGGCCCGCTGGGCTAATGATATTCCCAAAACGTGTTCTCCACAAATACCTTCGTTAAGTTCTTTTATTTTCACTTGAGCTTCTTTTTTAGAGATGCATTCAATAAGGAGTCCTCCTCCTATGATACGATATAGGACTTTGTCTTGAACTATGAATCTAGGGCATTTGGCCAAAAGTGAATGTGCTTCTTCTTTGTTTCTTGGGAGGATGTTGGAGTTGAGGTATGCATAGAATGGTATTCTCTAGTTGTCAGGGTCTTCATCTTCAGTAATAGTAATTTGCATTGTTTACTATATCTCAAGGCTTGAATGATCGATGATTTTGTTATCTAAATATCATTTTTTACTGTCTCCTAGCATGGTGGCGATGTAAGCCAATGCGTCGGCATGGCGATTTTCTTGTCGAGGTAAATAGGAGATTGATACTTGTTTGAATTTGTTCATTTTTTCTTCAACCAGTGCTGCATAATCAACCATTTTTCCTGTTATGCAGAACATTTTGTTGTACTGATTGGCCACGAGTAAAGAATCGATGTAAACTATTATTTCTTCTGCGCCAAGTATAAGTCCGAGATCGAGTTTATGGAGGATACCTTCATATTCAGTCTTATTGTTTGAGGCATAGAAGTTTAGTTTAATAGCTTTCTCGATGCGATGATTGAAAGGTGTAACAAGGACGACGCCAATTCTTGATCTTCGTGGTCAAGCTGATCCGTCTGTAAAGAGTCGTCATCAAGTACTTCGCGACCATGCATCTGATTCGGCAATTGTGTCATCTATGAAGATTTCTTCGAGTTCTTCCCAATTAGGATCATCGACTGGAAAGTCTTCCAGGAAATCAGTAACTGCTTGTCCTTTGATTGATATCTGGGGTTCGAAGGTGAAGTCATATTTGCCAAGGAAAATAGACTATTATTAGATTCTTTGAGATTTTCCATTTTTGGAGAGTACCAGTTTGAGGGGTACTTAGTAATGATTTTGATAGGATGAGCTTGGAAGTATGGATAAAGTTTTTAAAAATTGTAGACCAAGGCGAGTAGTTATTTTTCTGTCGTCATGTATCTTTTTTCAGCATGCATGAGGGTCTTGCTGATGAAGTAGATTGATTTTTCTACTCCTTCATCTTCTAGAATAATAACATAACTAATGGAGTCTTCAGCTGTGGATAAGTACATTGTTAGTGTTTTGCCATCAATTGGAGTACTCATTATTGGAGGACCCCCCAAGTATCGCTTAAGATCTTGGAAGGCCAACTCACGGTTAGGAGTCCAAATGATCTCTTTGTGTTGCTTCTTTAAAAGTGTAGTGGGATTTTTACGAAGAAGGAGTTAAAGAAGTTTGCATCGATCAAATGACTTGGAGATGAATCTGGGAAGGGTTGCGATCTTGCATGCAAATTTTGGGATATCTTTCTTTGTTCGTTGAGATGGCATTGGGATGAGTGCCATGATTTGTGCAGGATCAATTTTGATTTCTCTTTTGCTGACCAGGTGTCCACAAAACTTGCCAGATGCGACATCGAATTGGCATTTCTTTGGGTTGAGATTTATTTGGTATTATCGAAGGATATCGAAGATGGTTTGGTGGTTGCTGGAATGATCTTTGCGTTTCAAGCTTTTGCAGATCATTTCATCGATATAGACTTCCATGATTTTTCCTAGACGATCTTTGAACATTTTATTGGCAAGCTGTTGGTAAGTAGCTCCTGCATTCTTTAACCGAAAAGGCATTACTATGTAACATTAGAGACCTCTTTCAATAATGAAGATTGTTTTTTCTAGATCGTCTTCGACGAGTGGAACTTGATTGTAGCCAGAGGCTACATTTATCATGGAAAGAAGTTCGTGCCCTGCGACGGAGTTGAGGAGTTGTGAGATTAGTGGGAGTAGAAAACTATCTTTCGGCATAAATTTGTTGGGTGAAGTCAACACAAACCCTGATCTTCCCATTTTTCTTTAGGACTGCCACAATGTTAGAAATCCACTTTGGATATTTAGCTTCTCGAATAAATCTTGCACGATGAAGTTTATCAATTTCTTCGTTCACAGCTTCGCGGAGGCGGGGAGCTAAGTTTCAACATTTTGGTATGACTGCTTTGCTGTCTGGTAGGTGGCTTAGTCTGTGGCACGCGATTGATGGATCAATGCCAGGCATTTCATAGAAAGTCCAGGCAAAGATGTCGATGTGTTTCTTAAGTAGCTGGATCATGTCTTCTTTTTCGTCGATTGACAATTTGGAGCCGATGAATGTGTGACGCCCTGATCCATCGAGTTCAATGGATTCAACCAATTCAGTGTCATACTACTTGGGGGTGTTTCGTACTGTAGTTATTATGCTTTGAGAAGTTTTATTGTATGAGAGTTGGTGAGGGTATTCTGGCATATGCGTACAATTGCTTGGCTACCTTTGATTTTGTAGATTCTGTGTTCTGTTGGAAATCTTAATATGCAGAAGGTACTGCTTTGATCAAATGTAACCAACTACATCCAAAAATTTCTAAATACTTGGACTCAACATCGATGACTAGGAATTTAGCGAATGTGGTTTCTGATCTTGCCTGAACTGGCAGAGTAATTTCTCTTGGGACTGATTCTTTTGAGCCATTGAAGCCGGTAATTGTTGTTGTCTTAGCTTACACAGATTCTTTATGTCCTGAACTTCAATTGCCATTCTGAATAAAACATCTGTGGCACTCCCTGTATCGATGAGAAGCGTATGCAGGTAGACTTGTCCAACTTTGAGCATAATAACTTGGGGGTCATCATGAGGATATTTTACTTGGCTGGTGTCACAGTCTTCGAAGGTAATATGGTATGGACGTTTTGATTTGCTCGAGCTGGAAAGAAGTTTCGCTGATTTATCCGAGGAGGTCATTTTGTAGCAAGATGTAATCCGATCATCTTGTTTCCTTTTCTTTCCATTTTCAATTTCTATCATCTAAAGATGGCGAGCTTAACCCAGGCCCTTCTATGGTTCAACGTCTTTATTCTTTGTCTCATCCTCGAGAAACTTTTGGATGTCGAGGACATAATTATGTAGCCTTTCTGCTAATAAGATGCAATGAAATATTCAAATGAGATAGTAGAGTTGTCAATTTCGTGACTATGCACATTGTAATACAGGCAACGAGGATTGTTGGGGATGTCGGGAATTTTTTGTGGTGCTCGATAACATTCATCTCCCTTTATCATTGGTAATATAGCGGAGAGAGTCATTATTATTAAGGGTAAAACTGGGATGAGTCTGTTGGGTCTCTCATCCTTTCTTCTGTTATTGTCAGCGTTTCTGCCGTATTACTTGGGTACTTCAGTAGTGGTTAACTTTTATGGTGGAGAAGAAGTTATTTCCCGAGAGTGGATAGCAGAGGAGCTCTTCATTTTATTTTTCTTTGATCGTTCTAGTTCGATGTAGTTATTAACTACATCAATCATTTCTATCACCGTTCTGGGCTTGTGCAGAGTAAGCTCTTCTCGAACGTTAGAGTCGATGTGTAGGGCTGAGGTAAATGCTAGAACGATGATTTTGGGATCTGAGTTCCCAATTTTCCGTATTTCCTGTAGAAAACAATTGTAAAAGCTTGCCAAGGTTTCTTTTGTACCCTGTTCGCAGAAGAATAAGGAATCCACAGTGATCTCTTATTCCTTAGCGTGAGCATAATTGGAGTAGAATAGATGTTGTAACTGGCTGTATTTGGTGATGGAGCCTTCTTGGATTGTAGAACCATCTGAGAGGTTCTCTTTTAGGCTCATGTTAAATAGCATACATAGCATGTGGTCATGTTTGGAGTATAATCCCACTGCGGCTTTGAAATGCCGTACATGGGAAAGCGGTTCAGTGTGGGCTGCATATTGAATAAACTTCGGTATGTGAAAATTGTCTAGAATGGGCATGACTTCGAGATGAGGGGAGATAGGGTTTGTCTCAATTCTATCAAAATCTCCCTGTCCTTTTGGTCCCAATCAATCCCTGACTGGTCATCTTTCTGGTGGTGGGGGAGTTTGATGACTAGTGCGTCAACTTCCTTGAGATGCTGATGCTGTGGATGTCAGGCCAAAATGCTGAGAATCCCAGTCAGGATTTCTTGATCTGGATAGAGAAGTTCATAATATGTTCTCTCTTGGCTGATCATCTCTTTGGGTCGTTCTTGATCGATAATCACTTCGGGCCTGTGGTTGTGACATTTGATGGCCAGTCAGTCGATCTTGGGTTCTCCTTAATCTCACCATCTCCTTCTGATGTATCAGACTCTATTGGTCCAAGGATTTCCTTCTTTCGTCTCTTTCCACTTGAAGAGCTTGAGAATGAATACGCTAATCTTCCAATCTTTTGGCATTTTCTTATTCCATCTATTTCTAAAGTTTGATCACTGCACTGTGCAGGTCAATTGTTTTTGGTATTAGATTGATCTCGTGATCTCGTACTGTGCTGGAATAGCTTCAGAGATTCATATTTTCCATCGGATTATTTTTGATCAAGGGTGGCAAAGAAAAGTTTGGTAATTCCCACAGACGGCGCCAATTTTAATGACATGTTTTCTGGAAGGATAATCTTCGCCAATATTTTTCTTAAGAAAGGTATAATAATAACTTAAACAAGTAAGATTTTACGTAGAAAACTCAGTAAAGGCTAAGAAAAACCATGACTACTTTTAGTAGGTCGAGGACTTATGGTAACATCTCGACTATTGCCTGCCTTCAACTATGCAATGATGGTTGTCTTCGACTATGTAATACTGACTGTCTTCGACTATGTTATGTCGGCTTATCCTTGCCGAATCTGGGAAATATGCTACTACATGACCGAGTTGTTTGTGTCGCGTACGTGTATCAATCCCCGGAGTGGCCGCACAAATAGAAGAAATTGTGCTTTACATTGTATACAACGTTCCTTGTCGCAAGCCTCGAGCTACTAGCATAGCTCCTTTTGTAACCTTCAAGATGGTAGCACCAAAGGTACTCATATATCCACCATCATCCGCCAATTTGTTAACTGTTATAAGGTTACGCCCCAATTTAGGTACAGGTCACACATTCTGTAAAACAACCATTCCCCCTGAAGGCAACAATAACCTAGCGTTTCCCTTTCCAATAATATTATGTGTACTCTTATCTGTAAGAAATACCGTACCAAAGTCACCTTTAAAAATATTGGTTAAAAAACCTTCGTTCGCAGTAGCATGAAAAGAGGCACCCGAATCAACTATCCAAGATTCACTAACCTCCTCAGTAAAGATTATTATATCTTTCTCCTCATCATTATCTTTCTCAGAAGAAGAGTTACAATCACGTCTGAAGTGACCCTTTTTTCTACAACTCCAACATGCACCAGGCGTCTTAGACTTTCCACCTGACTGTGATCGACCCCTTCCAAATTTTGGCCTATTCTGTAAGACCGATCCCTATTTCCTCGACGTTCAACATACTGCCGCTTGATGTTTTGCGTCTATTATATTCACTCATAATCAAAGAGACTATAGTGTCTAATTTGATATCATCCTTCCCCGATTAGTTGCTCACAGCTGTAATGAGCCCTTCCCAGCTCTCAGACATCTACCCTAAAAGTGCCTACGCTCTCACATCCTTGGTAAAAGTGATTGTAACAGATTCTAGTTGAGCATATATGGTATTGAACTCACTGATATAAGCTTGCATAGTACCATTATTCTTCATCTTCAAAGTAAACAAGTGTTGTAAAAGATGCACCTTGTTTACCCCATATCGTTCTGAGTACATAGCGGACAACGTCCCAATCAAACTCTTTGTTATCGTAACTTTGGAGATCATGTGTAGAATCTGAGAAGACAGCGCTAACCTTGCAGTTCCTAGTGCCTTGCGATCTAATTGTGCCAACTTGGCAGTATCGTATTCTGCTGGTATCATCTCAGCTCTACCCAGTGGTAAATCAAGATCCTTCTGATAGAGGTAATCTTCTATCTGCATCTTCCACAATCTAAAATTTGATCCATTGAACTTTATAATCTTCAGTTTCTCCCGATTGGCCATTGTTCTTTACCACACAAGCCCTGTAACACTTTCTCTGACACCAATTGTTAAGAATTGAGGTAGCTACTCTCTCTTCTTTGACAAGAACGATACGCAGAATAAGCCCCAATAGAAGAAAAAATCTAGTAAGAACAAAAGGATACAAGAATTCTCAAAGGAGGGAAGTGGAAAACCCTTGTGAATAAAAAACTACTCCCCGAGCAATCCACTATAATAATTAAATAGGTTACAATGATCTCTAAAAACTTCTCAAGCTTTAATGGAGTCTCTCAAATTCTAGGTCTCTAGAATTAAACTCATAGAGGAAAAGATAGCTTAAACAAATAAACTAAGTCCCTTTTATATACTAGGGAACTAAAATACAAGTAGAACGAATCTCGAGGCAAACTCAACGTCTAAGAATAACATCTAAGACAAACCATCGCAAAGCTCGTTCGGACGACTTTACGATAATTGGTCTCCAGCCCTAGAAACATGACAACTCGTTCGAACAACATCCAAGCTCGTTCGAATGACTTTAACAAAAAATGTTCCAAACTGCGAAAAAATAGATAATCTCGCTTGAACGACATTGAAGCTCGTTCGAACGACATTGAAGCTCGTTCGAACGACTTTGACAGTATTAGACTTTGACAATTTCTTCTTCACATTCGAGTTCTCACCCAACATAAATACTTTAACCATTGCAACTCACAATATATTATTACCATAGCCCTATATTTAGCTTCCGTAGTTGAACATGAAACAATACTTTGTTTCTTTGTCTTCCAAGCAATAGGACTAGAACCAAGCATAGTGAAATAGCCTGTAGTTGAACGGCGAGTGGTGGGACAATCAGCATAATCGGAGTCACAAAATTCGTTATATGCAAACTAGTAGTGGATGATACCCTTACCCGGGGATCCTTTGAGATAACGAAGTAGTCGATGAGCTGCATTCATATGACTAGTTCAGGGAGACTGCATGAATTGGCTCAAAATATGAACAGAGTAATTGATATCCGGCCTAGTAATTATGAGATATATAAGGTGTCCCACGAGTCGCCGATATTGAGTAGGATCTGTTAGTTGTGCACCCTCATTGGGAGTTAAATGAAGGTGTTGCTCCATTGAAAAATCTAATGTTCTAGCACCCATTAGACCTACATCTTTGAGGATATCCAAGGTATATTTTTGTTGAGATAAAAATATACCATTTTGAGAGCGGGCAACCTCGATCCCAAGAATGCACTTGAGCCGACCAAGATCTTTAATGAAGAAATTTTGTTCCGAAATGTGTTGGAGATTCCAAACTGAAAATTCGTCATTACAGGTAATGATAATGTCGTCCACATAGACGAGTACAAATGTGAAAGATGTTCTTTTAACATTAGTAAATAATGAATAATCCGCCTTTGATTGAATAAAACCCGATTGCAAGGCTCGTATGATTATAAAAAAAAGTAAAAGATGTACATCAAGCATAAATTGAAAGACTGAACGCAATAGGAATTACTCCTGTCGAAGGATTTAATTATTTGGTTCATCAAGCCTGGGGTCGTCAAAATGCTTTACGCAAGCAACGAGAAGAAGAACTTAAGAAAAAGGATGCTTGTACAGTAATGGAATATTTTGTAAAAAAGCAAGCAGAAAATCTTTGTTGCTTTTATGCAGTAATGGTTGATGATGAAAGTCAGTTGACCAATTTTTTTTGGGCGGATGCGATGTGTGATGGATTACAAATTTTTCGGTGACGTTGTTGACTTCGATACAACTTATCGAACACACAATTACGGTCGTCCATTTGCACCATTTGTTGGAGTGAATCACCATAGACAAGCAGTAATATTTGGCGGTGCATTATTGATAGATGAAATGACTCAATCTTTTATTTGGCTATTTGAGACTTGGATGAAAGCGATGACAAAAAAGCCCCAAAGTAAATTCTTACAGATCAATGAGCAACCATGGCGAAGGCTATTTCAATTGTTTTTCCAGAACACGTCATAGGCTTTGTTTGTGGCATATATTTCAAAATGCCGCAAAACATCTCTCACATGTTTACAAAATTTTGGGGTTCCAGGAAGACTTTACAAGATGTATTTATAACTGCTACACAGAAGAATTTTTTTTGTCGAAATGGAAAAAATTGTTAGATGACTATGATTTGGGTGAAAATATATGGTTAGGTGCATTGTTCAAAGTTTGTAAAAAATGGGCGTTGGTGTATGGCCGTGATGTGCTTTGTACGGACATGACAACAACACAACGTAGTAAGAGCATAAATAAATTTCTAAAGAAGTTTGTGAAAAGAAAATACTTTTTTACTGAATTTCTGAATCGCTTTGAAATGGCACTTGAAACTCGACGTCAAACAGAAGTTGAAGAAGACTTTAAGTCGAGCTAAACATTACAAAGTTTAGTTGTCCCTATACTCATGTTAAAGCAAGCATCGGAGTGATATACACATGTTATATTTGACTTGTTTTCTAATGAATACAAAGTGCACCTTATGTATACGATTGAAGAACGTGATGTGGATGGCTCAATTTTCAGATACGAAGTGGGTCGAGAAGGACGTACAAAAAATATTGTTATTATTAACTCTTCTAATATTCAAGTGGGATGCACCTGCAACAAATTTGAGTTTACCAGAATCATATGTCATCACATTGTGAAAGTACTTTATCATAGGAACATTCACGAGATCCCGTCCAAATAAATTTTAGCAAGGTGGACAAAAGATGTTAAGGATGAAATTGTAAGGGATGAGGTTGGCAAAACAATTTTAGCGGATTGTAATGCAAGTTTGTCTTTGCGTTATAATGAGCTTTGTGCACAAGCCATCAAGATTGCGACCAAGGGAGCGATCAACGAAGAAGTATATACAGTGGCTATACGAGTATTGAAGAATTGACTCGAACAAGTTGAACTTGCAACGGGGTTACCTCATAAAGATTCAGTCGAAAATCAAAAATCAACAAAGGCAAATGCTTCTCAAAGTAATGAAGTAAAGGTAAAAGAAATACTAACAGTTGCACAAGGCTGTGAAAGAGGTCGTTCTCCAGGAACAAGATTGAAGAGCGGATTAGAATTAAGTCAAAAAAGGAAAAAAAAAACCTAAGACTACACGTACCGATTCGATCAATAGCAATGTGAGAAAGCATCATACAAGTCCACAAAAAAATGAAGGTTAGTTACAATCTCTTATTATTCTTATAGTTGATGTCTTATGAATTCTTTAGATTTTAGGTAATGTGACACTATGCTAATTTAAGCTACTTGCACGGAGAAGAATGTCCATTTGAGTAAAAGTAATGCGAGGAAGCATCCTACAAGTCCTCACCAAAACGAAGGTTTGTAAGTCTCTTTTTTATATTAGGTAAAATATGTTATCGTAATTCTTATTGTTATAGTTCATGTTTTTGTGATTTTTCTTAGTTTTAAGCAAATGTGACACTATGCCAATTGAGGCTACTTGCTCAGAGAAGGATGTGCATTCAAGTACTAATGAAGAAAATGTCGTTTTAGATCCTAGTTTGCACGCCCCGACATATTATCCTTCTCAAATTGTCCAACCATTGGTACCTTATATCTCAACTCATTACAATAACATAAGATTTTATTTTACTCAAACATAAAAGTTTTAATATCTATTTTGAAGAACTTACTAATTTGGATTGAATCAAACGATATAGAACTCAAGCCTTATGGAATTTGGAAGAGATATGAAATGCAAAGAACTTTCTAGCACTTCTCATATGAGCTTCAATCAATTTCTACACCAAGTAAATGTTTTACATGTTTTTGTTTTAGAAAGCCTATATTAAAATTTACATTTTATATAGCCCGTAAGTGATAAATTCGTGTAAAATAACTATCTTTATATCATAATTCTTAGGTTTCTCTAACTGATGTTGGTGTATCATAACGATTTACAAATCAGTGTACACAGCCAACTAATAATATGAGTTATGATTATACGCAATGACTTTGATCATTTATTTGAAATTTTAATTAATATGTTCAACTAACATCAATCTATAATGGATTATATGTAGGAAACGTACAATGCTCCTCCAGTATCACCCCTAAAGAAGTTGTGCTTCGATCATGATTTGGGCATGGAGCGGATGTTTCTACATTGCACGGTTGTCATAAGAATGAGAAACAACTAATGTAACAATGATTTTAAGTTACAAGACATGAGTGTTTCTTTCTTCTTTTGGAGTATCTAATTTTTTTAAAAATTTGGTGTCATGAAATAAGATTTTTTGTTTGGTATACTTTGTTCTTTAAGGCCTACCGATAATTAACTGTATAGTATAGTATGATTAATTAATGGACATAGGTGTTGATGGGTTAATGTTTGTGAAGAAAACCAAATAGGCCTTAGAATTTGGGGTTGATTGGAAAGAAATAGCAACAGTCCTTAAGAATTTGGGCTATGTTTTGATAAGTAGTTTGATTTTTTTTTAAATTTGAGATATTTATTATTGATTAATATTTAGTTGGTACGGAGAGAAGGGTTAGTGGAGGAGGGTAAAAGAAGCATTATGATTAGGGTGAGCATTGATAATTTGCAAGGTATGGGGGAGACGCGATTGCGAGGAGATGTTATTGGAAGGTAACTTGGGATGAGGTGATGTATCATTTTCTAAGCAACGTTGGCTCGTTATATTGATGTCAGCAAAAATTAGCCAACATTAATTTCAGTTGGAGAGGCACGGATACTTGTGCCTAATGGAGACCCTTTTCATGTGTAAAGAGGTACACAACAATGAAGATTTTGATGGATAATCAAAACAAGAAACCTCATCAACGCATAGGAATTATATTGGGAGACTTTAATAATTTGAAATCACTAAAAGGGAAATATTTTTGTAGAAAACCACATCAACCATTTCAGAGAAGTATATATAATGTTGGAGGAACACATAAATACGGTGCCTTTTCATGAATAGGGTAGCCGACAAAAATCCCTTGCTTCCTCGTAATCGATTTGTGTTTTACATTATGATTGCGCGCAAAACAAAGACAATCGAAAACTTATAAATGAGAATAATTGGGTTTGGACTTGAATAGTATTTCCTAAAGTGACTTACTGGATACAAAGGTGTCGGCATTCTTTGATAAGATAACGGCGGTAAGAATACATTCCCCCAAAAAACCAAAAGGTAATTGAGCTTGAAACCACAATGATCTTGTTACTTCAGTAGATGGCTATGCTTACGTTCTACAACCCCATTTTGTTGAGGTGTAGCGACGTAACTTCTTTGATGAATAATGCCATGAGAGCTTAGAAGTGTTGCTGTAGGGGACTAACTTCGGTGGGAGGGAAGTTGGCTCTTACACCACGATTATTATCCTCTATCAAAGGATTCATGCATATAATCTATAGTAACAAACCTATTGAAATATACTTGCGTGGAGGCCTAGAATGGGTCTCTTCACGACTTCTGATGATGATTTTAAGAGATTGTTATTTTGTTGTCGGGTAGTCGGATTCAGTATTGTGTGTTTTACCAGATAGGTTGAGGTAAACTATAAGGTTTGAGGGAGAGATTGTGTAACCCTCCCTTATTCCCCTTCCTTCTTATTTATGAACATAGGAAGGGTTGAGTCATCAAGGAAGGTCAACTTATAAGTGTAACCTCCGGTTATCGGGTGGGTACCTGGAGTTGTTGTTCCCGCCAAAATTGTCGGGTCTAAATGTGCTCTAACACTGTAGCTATTGTTGTTTCGTCCTGTAGCTGCAATGACCAACAATACACCGTTCTTGTCTGGTGAGCTGGTGTCTGACACTCTTTGAAGTTTTCTGATGCTGATATGAGTCGAGGCTTCATCTTTGACCTTTGATGCTGAGGTGGAGTTTTTTCTTCAAGGTTTGTTCAGAGTCGAGGCTTCGTCTTCGAAGCATCATCTTCGTGTATTCTAGGAAAACTTATTTATGGACTGATGGGATTCGAGGTTTGCATCTAGTCGTCAATATAACCTTCGAGTATTTGACTGGGGTAGGAGGCTGCGCTAGGCTACTAGATTTGCCCCATCTCAGCAGGGGCCCGAAACCAGTTTAGAGGCCTTTGCAGAGAAATAACGTTGGTTGTTGGAATTTGAAAAGTTGATTTACATATTGGAGTTCCGAGAGGGGTAATAAGGAGGGTAATAAGAAATGTTGGTGGTATTAAGACAGTTGCATATTATATGTCGCTTTGAATATCAGTCAAAACTGTTTAAGGAGTCATAACCCGACCCATATCTAAAGCGTTGCCATTGGCGTAACTCTTTTTGAGTGGTAGGCAATATATGGTACCAACAACATACCTAGTTTGTTTTTGGCACGACGACCATCGTAATCGCACGAATCCACGTACCAAAATTGTCGTCCAACAATGTAGAAAAACAAGATAGCAGCGGTAGGACTTTCCGAGTGATGCACATGAAGGATCATCAGTCGATATTTGCGATTCGACCGAATCAACCGATGAGAGACGTTATCAACTGATTCAACTATTGTTGAGAACAAAGATCAAAAAATTAAGAAGTAACCGTACAATTGTTAACGCTCTAATCCCATGTGAATATTGAAGATCTTGTTGTTGTCTTCCTCAATGGAGGAGAGATAGAAAGTTCATTGTATTTATATTCAATGGTTACAGCATACAAGGAAATAATATATGCCAAGATACAAGGAAAATTTATGCAAATATTAGCAACAAAGATTTAAACAATAACAAAATTAGGAAGTTGGCTTGTGCTGTAGAGATTCTTTAACTCCGAGGAATGATAGAAGTAAACATATCATTAGCATTATTACCATTGTTATGCCTAAGACTGACATCATACCTAAAACGTTGCATAGCTTTATACTGAATTTTTCACTATCCTCGGATACAAAAACAACTTAGGTGTAGTCTTTTCGGTTGACTTAAGTATCGTTGACATAGTGATATAATTTGATCATTAAGAAGCGTTCAACATGGTTTATGGTGATTTGATCTTTAAGAGTATTTAAGAAGTTTGGCGAGCATCGTACGGAGGATCCCCAAAGCCGGAAAGGAAACTTTATTTTTCTATATCATTTGAAAATATGGTTTTTGTTTTAAAAACAAAGAAAAATGTCTTTCTATTACTAAAGGCAACATAAATATAGGCTTTGATAGTAGAAGATGAGTATTTTATTTCATTTTCACTGATTTTCTACTACATGGGATGATGCCTATATATAGATGTTAGGAAGCATGACATGTCATCTCTTGGACACATCCACTAAGTATAGTGCCATGTGGTACCACATCATACTTAAAGGTATCTCCCACGCGAGCCACGAGGAAAGGTCGCTGAACACCCCGTCAAAAAAGTAGGAAACACTCCAACTAAGATCGACTGCCCAATCATCAAGCGAGCTCCCTGCTATCGACGCGAATTCTTGGCGGAACCTCCCTAATGACCACAGAGTCACGGCGAGCACAACCAATGGCGGCGGCATTAGCATCTTTGCCCACGTGGAATGTAAGCCTACACCCCTGAAGGGATACTTTAGGAATTACACAAAGTACTTGAGCGCACTCCTAGGTCAAACCCTCCCTATAAGTAGAGGTGTGGGGGTAACCTAGGGGATCTTCTCATCGACTCTTCCTCTCCTCTTCTTAGGATTGCTAGCTAAGTTAAGGAGATAGAGTGTAAGGAAATAAACTTGGAAAATCGATTGGTACCCTCCTCAGACCGATTAACCCAATAAGATAGAAGCTTATTGTCGTCCCTGAGAGGAATCACGGACACAATACTTATAGATAAGGTCTATCAACTTGTACCCCATAATGTTTTATAATACTCCCCCTGGAAGTCCATATGTATCTCTATAAAACTTGGCCAGGAAAACCAAGTGGAAAAAAACCTTAGCGAAGAAAAATTGAATACTAGGACTGGTATGGACAACACCATACTGTCTCATTTAAACCTTGCCGGAAAACCCAGTGATAAACCCTGGCGAAGGGAAAAGAGTAGGTCATGTTTTCTTAATATGACGGTGAAATAATCCCCTAGACATATTTCCCCCCCTGATGTTAACGATCAGATGCATATCCGTGTCATGCGATCTATATACTATTTTCTTGGTAGATGCTTTCAAAATAGATTCATTTAGATTTTTATTGAGTATATCTGAACTCGATATCATGACTTTTCCAGCTCGTGTGTGTATAACGATCTTAGGTGGGATGTGTTTGGTTCTGCCACCCTTGATGTTCCTTATTTATTTATGCAATGCAGTAGCATTGTCTTCATATATAACCATCGGTAAGCATGTAAAGGAGGTAATCTACACGCACTACAGATATTTTACCATAGATTTTAACCAAATGCATCCATGACTTGCTTCATGAAGTAAGTATCTCTAGAGTGTTGGAGGAATTAGCTATCGAGGATTGCTTTATAGATCTTCAGAAATTACGTGTCTCCACATGGTAATACATATCCAGTTGTGAGCAGCTTTATGTGGATCAGAGAGATATCCAGTGTCTTCATATCCCTTTAATTGACCTGCATTTGGTGATTCATTGTGTAGAATAGACCCAGATAATTATTCCACAAAGATAATGCAAAATATGTTTGATGCCATTCCAATGTCATCGGGTAGGTACTGAGCTAAACTTGGCTAGCAGATTTACATAAAATGCAATGTCAGGTAATTGCATGAGCTAAGTATAATAGGCATCAATAGCACTAATATGGTACTTCAGATTTAAGAAGTATTATTGTCCTCTTTAACAAAAGGGTCTTATTGGGGTCAGGGATCTTCCGCCATTGGAGAACTTAATGGATAACAATTTTCCATATTAAAGTACTTTAACACATTTTCAGCATATCACTTGATGGACAAGATTCCATTCGAAACTTTGTTCAATCTATAAGCCTAGGCAATATTTAGTTTTTTCGAGATCTTTCATCTCATCTCTTTCTTTCACTTGAGAAGCGTATGGGCAAATAGGATTATTGAAATATCCATCTAATCAAGTAATTACTAAGCAGATTGAACTAGATACAGTTGAATTGGCTTCAATCCATATAAGACACATTTAAGCTTAATTGAGTAATGCTACAGGGTTTTGTTGTGGGAAATTGGAGTCCATCTAGGACTTTCAAGTAGATATTTGTATCTAACATGTCTATATAAATATGTAGTAACCACTCCAAATGCATGTCAAGTCCTTCGGAGACTATCATACTAATGAGATATCAAAATTAATTGCATCCATTACAGGGGAATATATTATTCATAATCATCCTAGGTCTCTGGTGGAATATTGTACCACGATGTCGTACTTTATACTGAGCGGTCTCATTTTTTTCATTGCATTTTTGCGCAAATCCCATTTGTAACCAACGGTTAATATCTTTGGGTGTTAGGACCGCAGGTCCAAAACCTAATGTTTTGCAAGTGATCTAATTCTGCTTGTATTGTAGATTTTTATTTTGGCAAATCATGTACCTTTCGCATTCATGAAGACTGTGTATTAGATATATCATCAGTCATAATTCAGCAGCTACAGCAAACACATATATTGTCATAATTATTTCTTTATGATTCTATAATTTTTTTGACTGTGCATAATTAATAGAGATCTCTTAATTAGGTACCTATACCTCATGGAGGTATGGTTATCTCTGAGGACTTCATCCTCGTCAATTTATTTGGTCAGATTGTGGATCCTTATAAGCTTCTTAAGAAAGCTTTTAATAGGGATTTTTTTCCCTTTGTAGCCTTTCTTCGAAGTGCTATTATCCGTAGAATAATTTGCCCTTTATGTTTTTCTTTTCGAGGAACTAATCTTTCGAAAAAATTGGTCGTCCACACTTCAACGTACTTCGAGACTCATTTGCTATCACATTTGACAACTGTTATCTGGGACATCAATCTTTGTTTGTACTTTATAGCTGGTAAGTGACTGGTCATTGTGCTATATCTGGAAATGCATTAGGCAGTTTGATAAGCAACTTTTTGAAGATGAATGTTTTTGAACTTCATTTTCATAATGATTGGTTCGTGGATTGAAATGAACCTCTTTATTTCATTCCAACATAGTTACTACTGTAATAGCATATTCCCCCAGTTTGATAAGGTGAACTACATATCAAGATTTCATCGTGTACCCAACTGTAATTTAAGAACATTCTAATCTACAGCACATCGCTCGACTATCTCATTAGCTATTACCCTTGGATAAATATACCCTTGTACATTTGATAGGCTGTAATTCATACCCTAACAGTGGGATGTTTGTCTTATCAAAATAACAATCCACAAAATGTACAATAAAAGTATTACCTGTTACGGTATTAGATACCGTATAATAGATGGTGAGTCCAAACCAATATCAATTCCCAATTTATGTTGAGTCCTATTTGGACGTTGTGGCGATGTATTGTAACATGTACCGTACACCCAAAAATATGTAGATGTGAGATATTTGGTTGTGGCCAAGAACAAGTTGTAATGGTGAATACTTATGATAGGTTGTGGGGAAATGCTTACATGTAAAATGACATGTCCTCACGCATATACTAGTAATTTGTTCCTCATAAGCATAGGGTTGCACCATCATTTGAAGTCGTTATTTCATGACTCAACTAACCCATTTTGGATATGGACTGAGCAATAGGATTCCCAATGCCAATTCCAATGGACATACAATAAGCCATCAAAGGTGTTTGATAAAAATTCCACCAACACAATCCAACCTAATAGATTTAATTCATATTTTGGAAAATGTGTTGCAATCTAATGATTGGGCAATGAACCCGCAAAAGCATTATGAGGTGTCACTTATATGGCAATGAACATACAGTGACCACCTTGTGGATGTATCAATTATGACCATAAGTATTTAATGGTTAACATTAAGGTGAATAGGTCCACAAATCTCCCCTTGAATTCGCGGTGAGAACTTTGAAGATTCTACTACAATTTTAGATGGGGATGGTCTTAAATTAACTTGCCTTGACAATAAGTTGTACAAGCATAATCATTAAAGAAAATCTCTGGTTCTCCAAATGATGTTCATGCGAATTTTCAATAATTTGACACATCAAGATAGATCCTGGATGACCTAGATGGTAACGTTACTGCTTCTGGTTTCTCCAAATATGGGTTAGGAAGCAACTATTGTACAGTCTTCTTCGCCACTTTCTTCTCCATCCTCGTCTTTCTTGAAGAGTATCATGGACACCACACCAAATACCCTACTAAGAGGATGGGATCTTTGCTAGAGACTGTCGTATAGGGCAGAAAACTGTTGAGTTGAAGTTGAATTTCTTCGGCGACTATGAGCTTGACTGGGACATGTCTAACCTGTGGAGCTGGAGCCTGGAAACCCATCCACGGAATCCTATGCTTACTTATAGTGGCAGATGTGGTGGAGGTTTACAACTGCTGAAGAACGTTATTCTCTATTTGTCGAGCTTGGCCGAATGTCTTGTGCGGAAGAGGATCAGTTGGTTGAGGATCAGGGCTCGCCAGGAGGATCTGGCCTGTCCAAAAATAGGGCAGGCTCTTCTTAAAGTTGTTGTGGCAGGTGGTGGTGATGTAGTTTTATTTTTGTAGGACTGTATTTGCATGTTTATGTTGTTGTTTTGCGATCTCTGAATTTTGTATGATTGAACCTTGGAGGTCTTTTTCCTCTTTTTTTATTTTAAAGTAATGCAATGAAACAACCATTTATGAAATTATGGGTTGTATCTGATAAACATATATGTGAATAGATTGCAGCCCGATATCGAATGTATATCTTCCATGTTAATAGTAAAATTGTGACCTTCGGGGAAAGTAAGACATCGAAATAATAAGATTGTCGAAGGCGTTGGTCAATATTCGGCCTTAACGAGATAATTAGCTATGTATTGTCAAATTCAATGAATGGTGTGACAAAGTATAAAAGGGTCGTGGTTCGAGGCTGGGGATGGGTCGACTGAATATTTTTGGAAATAGGTGTTGGATGCGCATACTGATAAAATATTTTTATGTCTGGGAAGTTGGAGAGGTTGGACTATTGAGTTTTTAAGGAGAAGAATTGAAGACTGTAATAATGCAACTCTAGATTAGGGAGGTTTAAATGTATCTCAAGTATATATGATGGGGTGTTTTTTAGGAGAACTTCACGCATCTTTTCCTCTTCTCTCGCACAATGTCTGTGTATCTTTGTCCCAAAGCAACAGAAATTCCCCATACTAAGCACCAGAAGCGGTGTGGCAACAAAGGTCCTTCGTTTATAGGAGACTTTAGGGTTGAAACAGAGATTTCGGTGATCGAGATCTGGACGGGTGATGCCAGATTTGTTTGAAGTGGAGCCCGGGAACCCATTAGTGAGATGCCCTATACATACTGGTGGGGGTGCTACAAATGATGGGCCCATTGCTTGCCCCTGTTGGCTTGCTGGAGTCCTTTGCTGAGGAGTGGTGGACAAGGAAGATACCGAGGCTGAGTCTTCGAGAACAGTCCTATCTGTAAATAGGGCTACTTTGTTGTGGAGAAAATGAATGGTAGGGTGTCTGTATTTTTTTCTGATCTTGACAATTTTGTTCTGTATTTTATTAAGGGCATCTGTCTGAATTAAATTAGAAATTTATAGATAACTATCGAGTACAATTCTGAACTGTGTAGTAGGAAAATATGAAATTGGAGGTAATTTTGGGTGACCATCTTGTCGATGTCAATATGGAAGAAATCGAATGCTTGTAACATCTTGAATTGAATATCAAGTTGTCTGCGAATGAGTGTTCGAGACACGATAAAGGCGATTACTCGTGTACAGAAAAGAATGTCGAAGGTCATTGGCTTTGGCTGAACGAACTGCCAGCCAATATCTTACCTGTCAGAATGGTACTGTTCATGGGGCAGATTGCCATGGCAGGTCATTATGATATTTCCTTTATTTACAGAAAAAATGTTGATTGATGTAAGGTCTGATTTGACAGCTTCGAGTAGGGACCAGAAGATTCGACCAGGTTTTTTCAATGTAATATTATGTAAGTGAATGGTGGGACCGTACGTATGGTAAAAAGAGGGTAAAATGGACAAAATGCACTCAGCCAAAAGCTGGTTAAGTGGGGTGTGGAAATGATAGCGTTTTAGGGAATCGAGGCAGTTTTTTGCAATTTTGAGGAGTATAAATAGGTGTGAGTGCAATCACTGTTCCTGGTAACCCATATCATAAACCAGAGAGTTAGAGGAGAACGACGCCAAGTTTTGTGTGAAGCTTGAGAGAATTACCAGGCTGTTGTTGAACGGCCGGCTGACTGCTGTTTCAAGTATACTTCCATTCACACAGGTATGTCAATTACTTTTGTCTGCTTCTATTTGGCTTTGTCTTCTATATCTGTATGAAGAGTCTTCTAGGTTTGTAGTTGTGAGGATATGATCGAAAAAGGGGAAACCATGTATCGGGGGTCTAGCCCATTTGGGATTCTATGGTATTGATGGTGGGGACTGGGATTGGGTTGATTTTTCAGCTGTGTTTGTATCATTTGGAGAGGTGTAGATGAAAATGAGTTATAACATGTAAAGTTGAATGGCAATCTAATTACTGCCTCTCTTCTCGTAGGATAAGATGTGTACTGTCGAGCTTCTATACTGAGGCTAATAAACGAGAAGATCAAAAAAAATGAGCTAGTGTGTCTGGTCGTGCCCTGATGGATGAGGTAGTGTGTAGGGTGTTAGATATTACAACCAATTCCCCTTTAGCGTGGATGGCATTAGGGGGCGTTCAAGTAGTAGACGTCGTAAGACTGAGTGACGCGGGAGAGTGATAAAGAAGAGATAGAGGGAGGTGGGAGAGAGTGGTGAAGGTATGTCGATCCTTCAGGGGATAAAAGGGAAGAGGGATCAAAGTGATCATAGTGAGAGTTGACCAAATCGGAACGGTTGCAAATTTTTTCGTCGGCTAGCATGAAGCTGAGGCTAGATCGTTACTGCAAAATTGGTCTGTCGAAGGTAAGTAGTGTTAAATACAGCGGGCCCAGGGTCACCCTTCCAGTCAAAATCTCAAGAGGTATATGGCATATAGAGGCTAAATCTGCTAGGATGCAACTACCTCTCCGATGGCTAGCGAAGGAGGTGCTAAATTTTTTGGGAAGCTTTCCGGTTCGGTGAATGGGAACTTTTTCAAACTGAATAGGTAATCGAGGCATGAATGTAAAATTGCCAGTAAGGGGAAGAGTTTACATCAATGGTACGATGTTGTGTCATTCTACTTGAGGAAGGCTACTAGAAAGTGGGCACCTGCAACATCCAATGATACGTAGATAAGCCTGGTTGTTTTGATCTGTGCTCGATGGGTCGAGGATAGAATACAGACTTAGTTATAGTACAGGTATTTAGAGAATTTCGAAGGAGAAATCCTTATACTATACATCATAAGTTTTATAATCCAAGTAAGCTTTTTTCGAAGGATATTGATGTATAATCGAATAGACTGATACCGTGTTTTTCTCATGTTATTCTGGCCAAGGTACCCCCTAATTATCCGAACACATAGATATGAGTGAAGTATATTTGATGCCATTTAATTGACTCGGATGTAGGTAGGGGTTGAACTCTCTGTTTTAAGCAGTTGTATAGAAGTAAACAAAACAAAAAAGGCTGATTCCCTGCTTCGCCACGTACCCTGTTATACCGAATCCATCATAGAAGAAGAAGAGGGAAGGCAAAGGTTCTTTGAATATGGTTGAAGGCATGGAAAGAGGTTTGACAAGGAAAGTAAAGTATGTTCTCTAAGGGGCAATACGGCGCAGAAGCAGGGCAGTCACATACCCAGAGTAGTTGTGATGCATCGCGACAAAGGCCGAAGCGACAATCATCACCGGCTGAAAGGGAAGGGCAAGGTCTTTCCCAATGTCTTGTGAGGCACAGTGGCCGAGGTACCCACCGCAAGTAACAGGGCAACTGGGAGAAGATGATTCAAGGATAGTGACGTAGGACCTGCCATGCCGAACTGGATGG